>CM060924.1:865654669-870654669 GCA_030737875.1 Allium sativum | reverse complement strand
TAACGATTGAATTTTATTGTTTATTTAATTTTCGATTCGTGTTAGTTTTATTTTATTTTGTATATATTTTTGTTTCTTGTACATATAGAAAAAATCTCAATTAGTGATGTGGCGTATTAATTACATTGATACTGTCATGAACTAAGCAAGAGAAAAAAAATAATTTCTTGCCTTTATTTTCTTTCAATTTCTTTTCCTATTTTCAATTATTCCTTTCCATTTTTCAATCCTCCTTCCTACTTTTATATTCATTTCTTCTTTTACAATCTTTCAAAAAAAAAAAAACTTGCTTTTTTTAAATTTTCCTTCTTTTTTTCATTTATTTCTTTCCTTTTTTTTATTTTGCATTTCTTCCAATCTAATTCCTTCAAGAAGAAAAAAAAAATATACAAAAAAAAAAAAAAAAAAAAAGAAAGTTGCTAATTTCTCTTCAATTTCTTTCCATCTTTCTACCACCTTGCTGATTTTCACATTTTTCTTTTCTCTTTCCTTTTCTTTTTAATTGTTTCCATCTTTTGTCTACAACTTTCTAAAAAAAAAAAAAAAAAAAATTGCAATTTCTTCTCTGCCTACTTTGATTTCTTTCTTGTTTTTGTCTGCTTTTATTTCTTTCCTCAATTTCTTCTACCCTTCCTCTCTACTCAAAAAACCTTGCTTTTTTTCTCTTATTTCCTTCCTCTTTTATTATTTTTTTCCATTTTTGTTTTGCTTTTTCCCATTCATTTCTTTCCCTTTCTTCTTGTTCAAATTTTCATAAAAAAAACTTGCATTTTTTTTTAATTTCTTTCCAATTGCATTTCTCATTAACCTTTTACAATCTCTCTTTCCATTTTTTCATTTATTTCTTTCCTGCTCTCTCCTTCATTAAAAAAAAACAACTATCAATTTTCCTTTATTCTTTCCATCTTTCCACTTTCTATCCAATTGTCTTTTTCTTTTTGCAAATTTCAAAAAAAAAAAAAAAACGATTCCTCTTTTGCAACTTTTTTCCTTTCTTCTTTTGTCTTTCTTGTTCTCAATACATTGATTTCTTTTCTTCTCTTACAAATTTCCTTTCTTTTCAAAAAAAAAAAAAAAAAAAAAAATCCTCTTTTGATTTCTTTCCTCTTTATTCCTCCTTTCCAATTTTCTATATAATTACTTCTCATTCTTCTTTTACAAGTTCAAAAAAAAAAAAAAAAAAATCTTGCCATTTTTCTTTTAATTCTTCCCTATTTTCAACTTCTTTCTCCTTCCTTTCATTTGTTTCTCCTCTTACTAATATCTCACATCCTTTCTTCTTTTACAATTTGCTGAAGAAAAAAAAAATCCTTTTATAAATTTCTCTTCTCTGCCTTGTAATTGATTTTCTTTCTTTCTCCATTTATTTCTTTCCCTTTTCAAGTTTTTCCTTTCTCATTTTTTTCTCTCTCTTCTAATTTTACAACAACAAACAAAAGAAAAAATTCTTTCTGTTTTTGTCTTCTCTTTTATTGCTTTCCCTTCTCAATTTCTTTTCCAAATCTTTTACAATTACTTTTCTTTCTTCCTTTACAATTCTCTTTCTTTTCTGAAATCTCTCTTCCCATTTTTTTTGTCATTTGTTTCTTTCCTATTTGTCCGCTTTTCAACACTAATAAAAAAAAAGGCAAGGACATAATTTTTTTCCATTATTCTTCCCTGCTTCATTTTTTCCCCTCTGATCAAATACCCCTCTCTCTCACACAATCTCATTTCACCACATTTTTTTTTTTTCAATCTACACTTCAGCACCATCTTCTTCAATCCCTCCTTCCCACCACACTTCTGCCACAACGCACAAACCAACCCCATCCACAAGCATTCTCTCAAAAAAAAATTCCAAATTTTTTTTTTTTTTAATCTACCACAGCCTCATATTTTCTTGTGCTTTTTTTTTGTTGTTATTTACTTCATTAAAAAAAAAGCCCAAAAATAAAAAAAAAAGAGTTTCAAACCAAGGACAAAGTGACTGGAGTTCAAGCAACAAATCAAGAATTCAGGAATCAGAAGAAATTGCAAATAGTGAGATTTCAATCATTGACGCTACTCATTTTTCTGGATGGACAGCCATACCCCACTGTAAATTTCTTTTAACTCTACAGGTGCTCTGCTGCAAAAATATAGACAATTGTTGTAAAACTTTTCTGCAGGGGCAGCGGCTTTGAATGTACAATTTTTAATTTCTGCAGTTATTTTGTGTGATTGCTGTTGTTTCTGCATCTTTTATTCATTCTGTTAAGGGCAATACCCCAATTCACATAAGGTGAGGGATTTCATCACCCTTTCCTTAGCCCACAAATTGCATTTCATCGTAGAATCTGACTAAAAATAACGGTTAGACGTTAGACTTAAGGGAGTCACGGGCTCATCTAGGGCTTAATTATATTGTGATAGTTGATTCATTTGGAACGAATTATTTCTTGGTGTCTAGACTACGGCAGAGAAATAACCGTTTATAAATATTACGGTGATTCGTAAATATTATATCGGTTGTTACTCTGAAGGTACTTAAACCTTCGGCTGCATTGCTAGGGTGATTCCTGGTGCACCGATAACTCCTGTCCGTTAACTGGCTGAGAAATCTTTTGATCTAAGTAATCAAACGTGTCACTTTATAATTTTGGGTTAAGAGCCAATAAGGACAGAAAACTTCATTGTAGCTAATTTCTGTGCTTGCATTCAACAACAATGAGTGAAAAAAGTGTTAGCCAACAAAATTCTCCTAGGGGTTCTCGAATCAACCAAAATTTTCCAACCGAATTGGATCAAAATCGAGTGAATCAAAACTTTCCAAACTTTGGGGATCAAAACCAAATAAATCAAAATTTTCAGAACCTCAATATCCAAATGGATAGACCCCTGTCTCTTCGTGAACGATGTTATCCAACTAGGACCGTCCAACCCCCTGTCATCATTTTTCCACCAGCTGAAGGAAACAATTTTGAGTTGAAACATTCTTTTATTCAAGGGGTACCAAAATTTACTGGGTCTGAAAATGCTTATGAATTTCTAAGTGAATTTGAATTGTATGCGTCCACAACAAAAATGCAACAATTATCTAACGAATCGATCAAGCTAAGGCTAATCCCATTTGCACTACTTGAAAGCGCTAAAAGATGGCTAAATTCTCTTCCAAAACATTCCATAAGAAGTTGGGATGAATTTGTCACTGCATTTTTGAAAAAGTTTTTCCCTTTCCATAAAACTCTCAAAATCCGAACTGAGATAAATCAATTTTGTCAAAATGAGGGGGAAACTTTTTCAAAATATTTTGAGAGATTCAACCGACTACTGTATAGCTGTCCTCATCATGGAATTCTAAAAGACAACTTGTGTCAAATTGTATATGAAGGGCTTAACTATCAGTCTAAAACTCAACTAGAATCAATGTGTGGAGGAGATTTTATGTCTAAAACAGCCGATGAAGCTTGGCGGTTCTTAGAAGATTATTCTGAAAAGGACATGCAATGGGAATCAATTCGCGTTCCCAATCGTACTTCTACTAGAGGAGTGCATGTCGTGGACCCAAATCAAATTCCCGTAGAAAATCAAACTCCTCAAGCCGGAGAAGGGTTACCCCACTACTACTCTCAGGACCAAGCCAATGCTATAGCTCAAAATAACCCTTACTCAGCCACGTACAATCCTGGTTGGAGGAACCACCCAAACTTTTCTTGGTCAAACCCCAATAATTCGGCAAACCCATCTCACATGCAACCCTTTATTCCCAATCCGAATTACCAAGCTCCACCCCCCAATTCTCAAACCTCTCAAGCTGCACCTCAATCCAAACAACCGTATAGGCACCCCAATTTTCAATCATCAAACCAATCCTCTCAATCTTCTCAACCATCACAAGATATTGTTCGATTAGAAAAACAAATAAATAATCAAGACGCTAAAATCGACCAACTAATGCATATGATAAAGGAAATGGCGAAAAATAATGAGAAAGGAAAGTTGCCTAGTCAACCTGAGGTGAATCCAAAATATAACTCTCGTACTGTAAATTCTTGTGAGGACGAAAACCATAATCCAGTCAACGCTATTACAACCCTTCGATCTGGAAAGAGGATTGATAATAACGTGGGCAACCCTGGCGAACCTTCTAACTCGACCCCAATCCCTAATCTTGATGATCATCCATTGGCTTCGAATGCCAATTCTTCTGAACCTCAAATTCCCTTAAATGTTGGCAATCCCAACAGTTCTTCTCCTTGTGTCGGCAAACCCGACCCACCTTTGACAACCAATGTTGGCAATCCCAACATTTCATCTTCTACACCCCTACCACCTTCTTCTTCGAATGATGAAACTGATCGTAGAGTCGAAAAACCAGTTGCTCCTTTTCCCCATAGACTCAATAATAAGAAGAAAGCTACAAACTTCGATAAAATCTTGGAAATTTTCAAACAAGTCCGTGTGAACATTCCTCTTTTAGACACCATTGAACAAATCCCTCAATATGCTAAATGTCTTAAGGAATTGTGTACACAAAAACGGGCGACCAATATCCCAAAAACCGCTTTTCTAACTGCGAATACAAGCTCTGTTCTTTCGAATCTTGCCCCAGTCAAGTATAAAGACCCTGGCTGCCCTACGATTGATTGTAAAATAGGAAACACTCACATCTCTCGTGCCCTACTCGACCTTGGTGCCAGTGTCAACCTTCTCCCTTATACTGTCTATCGTCAACTTGGACTTGGGGAGATTAAACCAATAAACATCACACTTCAACTTGCCGATCGATCTGTCAAAAAACCATTGGGAATTATCGAAGACGTCTTGATACAGATCGAACAGTTCTACTTCCCTGTCGATTTTATAGTTCTAGAAACAGAGCCTGTCTCAAATCCCAACGTTCAAATACCACTGATCTTAGGACGCCCTTTCTTAGCAACCTCTAATGCTGTCATTAATTGTAGAAATGGTCAGCTTCGACTCTCCTTCGGGCACCTAACCATCGAGCTAAACATCTTTAATCTCAACAAACAACCTAGGGATTTTGAGATCGATGAAATTGACATGATTCAAACCACAGTTGATGAAACCTCTAGTGACACTTCTGAAGCCTTGAAAATGTGTCTTGACCATTTCGACTCTGATTTCGACGAACTCGAATACATTTCTGAACTGAACAAAATTCTTGACTCCGACACTTCGTCATCTAAATCTAACCAAGGAATGTTGACCAATGTTGATACACAAGAACTTCCTAAGTTTGACCTTAAACCCTTGCCACCAGACCTTAAGTATGCCTACCTAGATCCTTCAAACACTTTTCCCGTAATCTTGGCCTCCGATCTTACCGAGGACCAAGAAGAAAAACTTTTGGATACCTTGCGGGAAAATAAGGACGCCTTGGGGTGGGAAATTAGCGATATAAAAGGAATTAGCCCATCAATTGTGGAACATCGCATACATTTAGTTGATGAGGCTAAACCCACCCGTGAGGCTCAAAGGCGATTAAACCCAAACATGAGAGAAGTGGTCAAGGAGGAGATAATCAAATGTCTAGACAATAACATCATCTATCCCATCTCTGACAGTACTTGGGTGAGTCCGGTACAAGTTGTACCAAAGAAGTCAGGAGTCACAGTGATCAAAAACGACAGTGATGAACTCGTCCCAACAAAAATCAAAACCAAATGGCGTGTGTGCATCGACTATCGAAAGCTTAACTCAGCCACACGAAAAGACCATTTTCCCTTGCCTTTTATTGACCAAATGCTCGAACGCTTAGCGGGACATGAGTACTACTGTTTTCTCGATGGATACTCTGGCTATAACCAAATCCCTGTTGCTTTAGAGGATCAACATAAGACCACCTTTACTTGTCCCTTCGGAACCTTTGCTTATCGTCGCATGCCTTTCGGTCTTTGTAATGCCCCCGCGACTTTCCAAAGGTGTATGATGAGTATTTTCTCTGATATGGTGGAAGAATTCTTGGAAATATTCATGGACGATTTTTCAATATATGGATCATCTTTTTCCCAATGTCTCACTCATCTAGAACTCGTCCTTAAGCGTTGTAAGGAGAAATCACTCGTGCTTAATTGGGAGAAATGCCACTTTATGGTAAAAAGGGGGATAGTTCTAGGTCATGTCGTCTCCAAAGATGGCCTAGAAGTCGATAAATCCAAAATCGATTTGATTGCTAATTTACCTCCTCCTAAGTCTGTCAAAGATGTTCGTTCATTTCTTGGCCATGCAGGATTCTATAGAAGATTCATTAAGGATTTCTCAAAAATTTCAAAACCTCTCTCGAATTTACTTGCCAAAGACGTAAAGTTTGAATTTTCCAATGATTGCAAAACATCTTTTGAAACTCTTAAATCACTCTTGACCACAACTCCCATCATTCAACCTCCTGATTGGACTCAACCCTTTGAACTTATGTGCGACGCTTCTGACTTTGCAATTGGAGCCATCTTGGGTCAGCGTATTGATAAACTCCCTCGAGTCATTTATTACGCCAGCAAAACCTTAAACGAGGCCCAACTTAATTACTCAACTACTGAAAAGGAATTTTTGGCAGTTGTCTTCGCTCTTGAGAAATTCAGACCATATCTCATAGGATCCAAAGTCATAGTTTACACTGACCATGCTGCCTTACGATATTTGCTTTCTAAGAAGGATGCCAAGGCCCGCTTGATCCGTTGGATCCTTCTTCTTCAAGAATTCGACATAGAAATACGAGATAAAAAGGGTTCTGAAAATGTAGTAGCTGATCATCTCTCTCGAATTGTGCACGAAAATGATAACGATACCCAAATCGATGACTATTTTCCTGACGAACAACTCCTTTCGATCTCTAACACCCCTTGGTACGCTGACATTGTGAATTATCTTGTCACACAGCAAATGCCCGCTGAATGGTCGAAACAAGATAAACAAAAATTCCTCTCGAAAGTTCGAAACTTCTATTGGGACGACCCATATCTTTTCAAATACTGTCCCGACCAAATCATTCGAAGGTGTGTGCCTGATCATGAACACCAAAGTATTCTCTCTTTCTCACATGACCATGCTTGTGGCGGTCATTTTGGTGCAAGAAAAACTGCTGCAAAGGTTTTGCAAAGTGGTTTTTATTGGCCCACACTCTTCCGTGACGCTTTCGAATTTTGCTCTAAATGTGAGCGATGTCAAAGAACGGGTCGAATCTCTAAGCGAAACATGATGCCTCTCAACCCCATTTTAGTGATTGAGTTGTTCGATGTTTGGGGCATCGATTTCATGGGACCATTCCCTAATTCATTTGGGAATCTTTACATCTTACTTGCGGTAGATTATGTCTCAAAATGGGTTGAAGCCATTCCGACCAAAACCAATGACAACAAGGTTGTTGTCAAATTCCTCAAAGAAAACATCTTTTCACGCTTTGGCACACCTCGAGCTATCATTAGCGATAATGGCACTCATTTCTGTAATCGTGCTTTTGAGTCCTTACTCAAGAAATACTCAATCACACACAAGCTGTCGACCCCCTACCATCCACAAACGAGTGGGCAAGTAGAAGTTTCCAATAGACAAATCAAACAAATTCTTGAGAAAACCGTGAATTCCAACAGAAAAGATTGGTCCGTAAAACTGATTGATGCACTTTGGGCTTTTCGCACTGCTTATAAAACCAATCTAGGGATGTCACCATATCGATTAGTCTTTGGAAAGGCCTGTCACTTACCTCTTGAATTAGAGCATCGCGCTCTTTGGGCCATAAAATTTTTGAACTTTGACTTAGAAAAGGCCGGCTCACATAGGAAGTTACAAATTTCTGAATTGGAGGAATTAAGAAATGAGGCGTATGAAAATGCGAAAATCTACAAAGAAAGAACCAAAGCCCAACACGACAAAAACATACTTCGTAAGGAATTCAACGTAGGTCAAAAAGTTCTTTTATACGACTCTAGACTTCACTTGTTTCCAGGAAAACTCAGATCTCGATGGACTGGACCTTATGTCGTGAAAACAGTATACCCTCATGGAGCGGTTGAAATTAAAAATCCTAGGGATGGAAGAGTCTTCAAAGTAAACGGTCAACGACTGAAACCATTTTTGGAATTCGAGCAATATGACGAAGATGACTCTATCGATCTGCATGATCATCCACCATGAAATCAGGTGGTACACGTTCTTTTTCTTTTACTTTTCTTTTTCAGTTTTTTCATTTTATTTTTGTTTTTCTGCCTTAGACAGTTGGGACACTGTCTGAATCAAGTGTGGGGGGGAGTCTGCATTTCATCCATTTTCATTTTTCTTTGTTTTTATTTCTTTTTATTTTCAGCCATTTGAGTAGGACCTTCATACATTTTAGATTGTAGTAACATACCATAATTTTTTTTTTTTTTTTTTTGGAAAATACGACTCATTTTCAATTGATACAACAAAATAAGTTTACAATTTTTAGCCAGTTGATAGTATTTTTCTCTCTCAACTTAGATTGAATTTGAAATATAATGAAAAGTTTAATTTTGAGGGATAATAGTGTAACCGGTACATAGGGAGATTCTTAGGTGATGGCCATGAAATCTATTCTATATTGTAGACTTTGTTTAAATAAGTGGAGGATTTAAAATACTTATATTGGCTTTTCAAATCTTTAAAACTAAGTTGTGTTAAGTTGAATTCGCATAACTCTCTTTTGTGCTTATATTTTCGATAATAATAATAATAGTATTCCAAGGGTATCCAACATTGCTTGTATATCGAGCGTTGGTGTGCAAACCCGCCAAGCTCTATCCGACACGTTGTTGACAAAGTCAAAGTTGGAATATCTTGGTCTCATTTAATGGGATTGGACACCTAAGGATTACCGACACGTTGTTGACAAAGTCAAAGTCGGCCTGCACAATCCGCCAAGCTCTTTACCCACTCTCCGTTAGTCCGCGAGGCAGTGCATGGGTGGTAAACCTTGGTCTTTTTAGGTGTATGTACTTAATCATAAATCTTAAAATTTTATAGAATAAA
This sequence comes from Allium sativum, assembly GCA_030737875.1. Taxonomy (NCBI): domain Eukaryota; kingdom Viridiplantae; phylum Streptophyta; class Magnoliopsida; order Asparagales; family Amaryllidaceae; genus Allium; species Allium sativum. The sequence continues at coordinate 870,645,702 of CM060924.1, read as the reverse complement.
GAATAAGCGATGATACCCAAACACTTCTTGACCTTATTGATTTGACTAGCCATACATGAGAAAATTAGAATACCACTTTACAAACTGTGCCAAGCAAACTAAGAATTTATTTCATGGTTGCACTATGTTATCGACCGAACTGACTGGCCAAACTGGAATTTAACATTTGAAAACTTGATTTATATTGAAAATTTGTGACAAGTCGAGGTATCTAAAATAAAATCAACTGGTTAGAAATTATTAACTTAACTTGTTGTACCACTTTCCTGAAATAAGTCGTGTTGTCATTTTTCACTTTTATTTTTTGCATATGTCCATTGCATTCATGTAGTTTCATTAGAATTATAACATACTGCATTTGGATTTTGTGGGTAGTATCCGCTGAAAACCCTCACGAGACACCACTCGTCCTACTAGGGACACCTAGAGGTTTAACGGCTTGTTGCATACGCTCAATGCAATCGTGTTTCCTACGAAAGTGTGACCTATCTAGTTTAGTTTTTCATTTTTTGTTTTACTCGAGGACGAGTAAAAGATAAGTGTGGGGGTATTTGATTGACACTGAAAAGTGTTTATTTTATTACTCTTATGCTTTATCTTTTGTAAATAAATAAATGATACTTTGGTTACTTTTGTATGTTGTTACAGGATGTCAAAAAATGCCTCCTTCAATTCAAATCAAAGGCCAACTACAAGAAAGAGCTACTTCCTCACATCAAATTCATTTCAATTGCAAAAGAAGTAGTAGCTCACTGGTAAAGGCATGGGAATTGGTGCTGAGAGACCTGAGTTCGAACCCCGTCAAGCTCACTTTTTGCCAAAGAAACGGAGCGCGTTCACACTGGCCCCTTTGCTTTGAGAAATATCTGGATTAGTGTTATGTTATATATATACATACACATATTCATGTGTATATATTTATGATGTGCACCAATTAACATCTCAGCAATAGCCATATTCTCATCATGGAAGTAAATTCAAATCATTCAATTGCAATTAGAAGAATTTCTGATTGAATTGCTGCCAAGAAGAAAAACCAATTTTGAAGATTTTATCTTATATTGCCTTTGGAGTCTGATAAGCGTCCTTGTTTGGAAGAGTTAATTGGATGCAATCTTCTATCAATCAAGCCACATGGGAAAATTGAAAGATATGGAAAATATTTTCCATGATATGCCCAGATTTTCTCCAATCAGGTGGTCAAGGAAGGAAAGAAATATTCATGAATAAGGAGGGCCATTTTTTCATAGACCTAGTTAGGGTTTTCCCCTTCTCATCTATAAATATGTGATTGTAACCATTGTAAAAAGCATCTCATAATTCTGTACTGCCATTAGTTTAATAAAATTTTCTTGTTCTAGTTATTTACTTTTCTTTAAAACAATTTGTGTATCTACACGATTAGATTCGGTAGAACACATATTGTTATTGTCTTTGTTACTGCATACTAGTGTTGACTGTTTGATTAGTTTCAACAGCAACTCTATTTTTAATTCTCTGTTATTGTTCCAGTTATTATTTACTTTTGTTGTTTTTGCTAGTACTTGTTATTTTCTTTCCTGTTGTTGAATTTGATATACGTCTGATTAGATTCAGATTTGTAGCGATTTCAATAACATTATTTCAACAACATTGAAAACAACCCCCAAAGTTCTGTCTAACACGCCCACGAAACATATAAATAATAAAATTTAACTTTCCTCCCTGTGTTCGACCTGTATGCTACACACCTGTATGCTTGCAGAATTTATTACAAATGTCGCGCTTTTCTAATTCATAGACTAGCGTCGATCACTTATCAACGAAAATTTTCAAAAATCCTGAAAATTTTCTAACTCCTTAACTCTTCGAAAAATTTCGCCAGCACCTCCTTTGTACTGGTCAATCGGTCAAACTCCAACTCGCCTCTCCGGGCCATCTCCAACCCAAAAGAAAATCAAACAGCCAAGCGGCTTGCCAATTCGGCTCATAAATCTTATATCCAATAGAAATATAAACTGGTACCTTTTTGTCGGGCATATCATTATATCCTTTACATCTGCTGTTAATTCAGCATATACTAATGTCATGTCAATCAAACTCCAAATCAGTTTTTATATCCAACACAACCATTCGCTTATATCCAAGCCAAATATCATTTCAACCCGAGTTTCTTCTTGATTTTCAATTCCTTAACTCCTCAATCCAATACCATTTCGGATTCTAATTTCACAAATCCAATCTTATTCGATTTCAATTCAACTTCAGTTACCACTTAACTGACTTTACTTTAATTCAAATCTGCTTTCACAATTTTCTGTTAAATTTGTTTTTAATTTAAACAGTCTTTCCCTGGGAGTTTTTAAACAGTTTACTCTTTTCAAAAATCAAATTTTCCTTTTGAACATGTCACTGAGCCCTTAATTAATATTCCATTTGTTAAATTACTTCTCTATTTCTTTATCAATATTTGTTAACCAATATTTTCAATAACCATATTGGCCTTTTATGTTATTTGGAAAACATTTCCGAATATCGCCTTCCTTTATTTTCTAAACTTTTAGAAAATATGTGCTATTTATAATTGGAGAATATTCCAATTACTTATCTCTTTTCCGATCTCGTTTATTTCTATACTTAGGAAATATTCTTTATTATATTTCCAAGCTTACACTTGTTTGGGTTAAAACTGATGTTGTGTAAAACATCGTTACGACAACCCAAATACTATATTCAACTAACTCTTATTCGACATTTGATCTTCGAGCCTGAAATCTTACTATTTATTTGTTAATAATGAAATCAATCAAGTTGGGGTAGAACTACCTCTCAGACCTTGACTGAATAACATTTATAACGTCAAAACAGATATGACTACTTACTCGAATAATCAATACCATACAACTACTTCTTCACTTTTAAACACGTATATACTTTCTCTTTCTATTCTTACGAGATTTTATTCCTATCTTACTTTTTGATTTTACTATTCTATTTCTAAGTTCATTTCCTTATCGACTCCTATATATATATCGATACGTTGATTTCTAATTATCAAATTATCTTAGAAATATTCTAACTCCTTAAATTCTCGGAAAAATTCGCCATAACCTCCTTTGTACCGGGAGCATCGGGATATTTCAAATAGCCTCTCATGGCCCTCACCAATCTAAAAGAAAAAGAAAAAGCCAAGCGGCTAGCCGATACGGCGCATAAAATCTCATATATGAATTGAATACATACCTTTCGTCGAGCATTCTATTTATATACCTTCATACCTTATCCATACCTATCTCATATATATTTATACCTGCCCAATCTATTTTAACTATACCTGATCGTTTTAACTCAATTCGCTAATTAATTTGTGAATTAACTCTTTAGTCTATTTCACTTTTATGAACATGACATGTTCAAATATATTTTAACTTGCTTATTAACTAATTTGAATTCAAATTTCAAACTTCAGTTCTATATTCGATTTCGAATATCCATTTACAACTCCAATCCACCTTTTAAAGTTCAACTTCAAATTCAAGAACCATTTACTAATGGCTAATTAACTGGTTTACCTATTTCACCTTTTTATTTGAATATACATGTTCAAATATAAGTTTAACTTGTTTATCAACTAATTGAATTCCATTTCAATTCTATTTGAATTTCCTATATTCAAATTCCATTTCAATTCTCCTATTCAAATTCTATATTTGAATTTCATTTGAATTTATATATTCAAACTCTATTTTAATTCCATTGAATTTCATATACTCAAACTCCCTTTTGAATTTCTGTATTCAAACTCTATTATTACTCTATATGAATTCTATATTCAGTTTTCCATTATTTAAATCTTCTTTATTCAAATCTCATTTGAATTTCTATATTCAAATCCCCTTTGAATTTTCTTATTCAAATTCTATGTTTGAAATTCCTTTATTCAAATTCCTTTTCAAACTTTCTTTATTCATTCTTTAAATAAGTCTCGATTTCAATTCCTTTTGAAATCGATATTTGTACCTTTGGAAAATAGATTTCCCTTTCAATTTCACACTTGTATTTTTATTTCTGAATTATCCAATGATAATTCTTTTCACTTCATTTATAAACTTCGTTTATAAAAGAACTATTTATAAACTTCGTTTATAAAGGAACTTCTCGATTTTTTTATAAAAACAAGTATATATTTCAAATCTATTTAAAAATTCAAATTCTATACTCAAATCTATTTGAATTCTCTTTATTCAAACTCTATATTCAAATCTATTTTATAAATCCCATTTTGAAATTCAACACACTTGTCTTTCCTAAAACAAATTTCAAAACAGTATCTCTGGTAGTAATTCGTCACTTTCAACTCAAAAATGATACTGATGATGCAGCTGTCATCATTAGAATCTATTTTCCAGCGATTGAAGTGAGTTCAATGCTATAAAACCATTTCTAAACATTTCCACTTTGAAATTCATTTCAAAATATAATTCATACTTCTTGTAAAACAATTTAAAATCTCCCAAGATCTTAAATTTTCCTTATTTTCAATTCAAATCCATTTACAAACACTTATCCAATTCTCCAGAGTTTTAATTCAATTTCTGGTTTAAATTTCAGATTCAACTCATCTGATTTCATGTATTTCACTTATATGAATTCTAATTGGCTATTTACATAACCATTTAATTTATAATCTTACTCGATTATAATAACAACCAATATATCCAATATATATCAAAATATACGCTGGGTAAACTATTTTCATTTACTCTCTTTTCAAAACATATCGTGTCGACCCATCGTATTCGAGTGTTTAGTAACTCCTACCCATACAGTGGATCAAACTGATCGACCAGAACTCATAAACAACTCAACCAATGAATCTCCATAATATAAAACCATTTTTATATCAATAACAAATACGTTCACTCGTATATATACACTCAATCTCAGTCTAGGGTATTACTAACCCTATCTTTACCGAGTCACGCCACAGAGCCAAGGTAATTCACTTAATTTAAGATCTGATACCAACTGTAATGACCCGAGATTTTGACGACTTTGGTTATCGCCATAAACTCGATGACGACTAACCAAACATCGAAAAATACCGGTCATTAGTGAAAGAAATTAGAGGGTGAGAATAGATAAGATAGAAACTTAGAATAGAAGAAGAAGAAGAAGAAGAAGAACACAATATCAGAGTAACACGAATCTCATAGCGGAACGAATAAATATATTTCATAACATAACTGTGAAATACAAATCTGTACTTGAATATGCATATCATTATTAAAGTACAGCACTTACAACACAGCAGAAATAACTATAGCTATATGATCCTGAAGCCTCCTGCTCCTAGCTCTTCCAGTATATCTGTAAATCCTGACTACTTGACTGCCCATACAAAATTGGGCACCCAAGAGTTTAGGGAAAACAACAAAATAAACTCCGGGTCAGTCATGGGACTGGTGTGAGTAAAACATTTTAAAACGGTTCAAGCAGGTAAATGATATCTCATAAGACCACGCCGTATAACGGAACGGGTTTTCCCTTATGAGAATCCAAAATATCTTTATATCAAAAACCTATTGATATTATAATAATGTCTATCAGCCACAACTATAATAATCATCTAGCAGAAACGCTTTCATCTCACGTTCTACATATATAGTATACAATCAAAACCGCAAGCACGTATTGGGTAATGGATTTCCAACTATGACAAGGTATGAAACCACCTTTCGCTAGTGTACCTCTAGAGAGGAATACACTGGGTTTAACAAAAACATCTTGCAACCCGGCCACACATGACCGACCACTCATTTCGCTTGAGTGTATCGAATGTATATCACCAATGGTTGGGATCAGCAACCGTTTCTCGAATGGGACAACATCAACAATAGATTTTAGAAGTAAATGAAACTCTAGATCAGGTGATTATACACCCTATTTCGGTGCGACCGACTTAGCGATGCTGCCTTCCAGATTTCTGTCATTTACCGATTTGATGAGGTTTGAGGTTTGAGGTTACGCTTCATCATCACATCAGATTTACTTCGAATGTCACATCGTCAAATCCATCAAATCACCGATTGACGTCCTTAACCATACATTATGTGTTAGCTAAAAGAAGTTTCCTTCTTTGCTTCCACTCTTGGTACGGTTGGAGAAATCAATATACGTGATCGTCTGGAAATACTCTGTCAGACATCCGTCCATACAAGTCATCCAGGAACAGGATGAACCGAAGGCACTATTCTGTAAATAGGATAGCCCTTGCATAACTCCGTCTTCAATTTCCTTTGGCATATATGATTCGCAACGCTTATGCCAATACAGAGTGGTTCTTTGGATAATAATCCAACTGGTCTCTCCATATTTACAACGTTAAAATGGTCAAAACTTCGATAGTCTGTGATTTAACTATCGAAGAAAAACAGGTGTGCAACCAACGATATTATTTCCAAATGGAAATTTATATCGATCGAACATCATTCAACTTTTATCTCTTTATTTCATTATTTTACTTATCTCCTGTTTCCCTATATTCAATATTTCTTAATTTCTAAATTTGGAAAATATACGTTATTAACAATGGAAAACATTTCCATTTCTTGTTTTCTTTATTAGAAAACATTTCTGGTTTCTTATTTGGAAAACATTTCCAAAGCTTCTTTATTGGACTTAGACAGATGTTTAAATAAACCATCGCGATGCCAACACAAACCATTTCCTTTACTGCCGAACTTTAACTATTCCTTAGTTAAAAACGAAGCCAATCAAGTTGGGGTAGAACTACCTCTCAGACCTTAATTGAACAACATTTCTAACTTTGAAATATGCAAAGTTCACTTTATATCCCTTTTTCTAACTTCCTTACTTAACCCTCTTCGAATAGCTATATTCGATTGACTCTTTTCACTTAACTCTATTCGATTAACCCTTATCAATTAACTCTATTGGACTAACACTATTGGATTAACTCTATTTGACTAACGCTGTTGATTTACTCATTTCACTTAACTCCTTTCGAATAAACTATATTCGATAACTCCTTTTACTTTCTTCGAATAAACTATATTCGATTAACTCCTTTTACTTTAACTCTAATCGATTAACTAACATCGATTAACTCCTTTTAACTCTAATCGATTAACTAACATCGATTAACTCCTTTTAACTTTATCTCAAATCGATTAACTAACATCGATCAACTCCTTTTACTTTATCTCTAATCGATTAACTAACATCGATTAACTCCTTTTACTTTATCTCTAATCGATTAACTAAAATCGATTAACTCCTTTTCGAATAAACTATTCATTTATAAAGATTTACTTTTAGTAACGGTTCTTCACTTTACAAGTGATTTCCTTTTATTCTAACTTATCCTTTGATTTTATAAATATTTCTTTTATAAAAATTCTTTTCCCTTTCTGTATAAAATCCATCGATTTTATATAAATAATTCATTTTCAAAATACACTTTGAAAATCCCCTTCCCCATATCCAGTATTTCTTATGGTAATTATCATACCATATAACAACGATAAATATCGTTCAAACACACATAATCAACAACAGATTATATATCACATCATATATCACAATATATGAATCACAGTAAAATAAATGTTGAGGAATCCAGTTGGATTCCTCCAACCTGTTTCCCTGCATCACAGATGTTAAACAATATAGATAACCTCACTTTCAGTTCCATATGATATATTCTGTTAAACAGAATCAATATAGAAATTTAACTAACTGACTAGTAGTTCAATCAAACAGTCAACACACAGTCAATCAGACAATTTCTAACAGTTCTAAAAATACAACATGAAATTATAAACTGTTTAGAGTTAGTGAGATTTACTCACATTTGCGCGTTAGCCATTAAATAACGGTTTGCGTTATTTGATTCGGTTGGACAATTTATTTCGCCATAAATTGTAACGAGCTCGGATTCACTCCCAGTCAGCTCCATGGTGTGTGTCCGTCCATACGATCCCAACGCAACTGACGGCGTCAAATTCTAATAACGTATGCGACAGAAATGATTTATACAAGTTCATAACAAATTAAATGGTTTATTTAATCACTAATGGTCTTTTTATTAATTAATCACCTTCATTATCTTGTTCACGTCACTGCTCCCTTTTATACGGTCTGAAGCTTCTTCCCGAAACCCATTTTCACGTTTTTTTTTAGAAATAGGAACAAGTACTGCCCCTTCCTTCGATCACTGCTCCACGTTCTGCCATGCATTTCCATCCAGGTCATCCTCCTTCATCCCCGTACTCACAACACTCCACTCAGTCTTCTCAACACCATCCGCAAAACTCAAATGCGAAATACATACAACAGCATCCACGATCTTCCCTTCCTCATGAGCCACCGAACTCCACTGATTTCCAAAGCCTGCACCCACCTAAATACATACACCTCGCTCCATTTTATAACCCCATCAGGTAAGACAAACTTATTCCAGGCCCTTCCTCCGTTCCAAAGAAAAGGACCCACCATTTAACTGCTCACTCCACCATAACACTCCCATCATTTAACTCATCCTTCACGTTAGTATCAACACAAGTTTTCAGTCCCTCAACGTCCACTACTCACACCACCATGCCAAGGTCCGATTTTGGTCCTTCGGTGCTTCCCTTACAAGCGGTGTACCGCGAACACACCCAGCTCGAGATTTCAGAAGGTTTTTATGTTTCGATTTTTATTTGTTGATGAGGTAAAACTTTTGCTTTGCTGCAAGGAAACAGCGGCGCCGCTTTTGACCTAAGGAGAATGGAAAATTAGGTCTTAGAGAAATGTATGGTGTATTATATAGATCGAACCATTTGCGTGAACAGGGAGGAGATATTTTCATTGTTTTTGTGCGGCTGAAAAATGAGGGATACGTGGCCTCTAGTTTGACCAATGAATGGAATGAAAATATCACTTTGTATTGATATTTTTAATTTAAAGTTTTACATACTCAGTTACGTAAAATTCATCAATATATGAGCTGCCCCAGACAGAGATAAATATACCATTGTGATGAGGTCGGTGTCACGATTCCAAAAATATAATAATATCGGTAGGTGGACTCATATTTTGATACTTCAAAATGTTGATTTCAGGGTGCGAAATACTTCAAATAACAAGTTGCTTATTAAATTAATTAAAAATTACAGTAAAATTCTAAAAATTAAATTATCACTATGTCCCAAAAGAACCTTGTGTAAATTCAAGCCCGATCTCTAGTTATATCGAATAAACCGATACAGTCGATAAACGATTCTATAGCGACTATTTTAAAATTTGATTTGGACATATCTAAAAATCTACATGACGAAATCCTGATTTTTCTCTTCCACTAGAAAGATATACTCCACCAGCTCCACACGTTTCTTGTTTCAAAGAAATCTGGCTTAAAACGAATCCTGTGCATTCAGTTGAAGTTCGAATCGCCAATTTACAAACTGCAGCACCATTTCAAGCTCGATTTTTATTATAATATAATTCCACGTTCAAACTGTCGTTAGCTAAATATATTCTTTATTCAAATTCAATCCCAGGCCGAATTAAATATCACAGATGATCCGGTTCACACCATATCGTCATTTCAGCCAATTCTGATTATTTCAGAATTAAATATATTATTTAATTTATTATTTTAATTAAATATTTACAATTATTTAATTCCACGACCATTTAATTCACTATACCACCATTGATATAATTATAATAAATTAATCATAATACCTCTGCCAATGCGGGTCATTACAGATTATAATGCTATCTTTATAATAAATATTTCTCCATTCTGAGAGTTGCTTAAGAAATGATTTGATAAGAAATTAGGAAATGAAACTAAGGAAATTAGAAACTGACTGGAGATTAGTTAAGTGAATGGCTTCTTAATTATCAATCTGATGTTGGTTTCGGCCTTCGGGGTTAATACTTAGGGAATCATTCTTTTTTTAGTTTTCGATTAGGGATTGATGAATGTGAAAGGATAGTGATGTGTGGATAAGAAACGGAAATGTTTTCCCAAGATAACGTATATTTCTAAATATAGAAAAAGAGAATTTGAGAATATATGGAAATGTTTTCCGATGTTAATAAGAAATATTTTCTGGAATATAGAAAATAAATAGTTTAAATAGATGGAAATGTTTTCGAAGAATCATGAGAGACTAAATGAGCTGGAGGAATGTCTGGGTAGAGACATTGAAAGGAAACTGGAAAATGAATGAATTATTGATAAATTAATTTAAATGGGATCGGTGTTGATTGATGGTTGATCGATATAATTTCCATTGGGAATAAGTTCCTTGTTTGTATGGATGTTTTCCTTTGATAGTTAAATAACCGACTACAAAAGTTGTTGACCATTTTTCCGTTGTCATTACAGAGAGTCTGCGATCAGATTTATTATCTAAAAACCGCTTCGTATGGGCATTAGCGTTGCGAATCAAATATGCTGAAGATAATTGAAGACAGAGTTTATGCAAGGTTTTTTTGGCGATCCTAGGTAGAAAATTGCCTAAGATGAATTTACATAATAGTGCCTTCGGTTTGTCCAATCCCAAAATAACTTGTATATACGAGTGTGTGGCAGAGTATATCTAATAAATCGCGTAAGTTGATCACTTCAAATGTTTTTACATTGGTGGCGAAGGAATTCGTTTCTCTTAGCTTTATACCCGTGGTATTTTTGGAGAAATCAATTTGTGATTTGGAAGGTATGACGATGTGACATTCCAAGTAAATGGAGATGTGATCTATCAAAGAATACTTTATGACCTCAAGCCTCACCAACAGGCAAATGACAAAAATCGGGCAAGCAACATGGCTAAGTGTGTAATGATTCGGATTTCGCCCGGACCTAATCGATCGCAAGATCGACCAAGACCGTTCAAAACCCAGATACGTTAAATTTGGGCATACAACACATTATAACAAATAACAGAAGACTTTTGTAAACATCATAATAATGTTACATCAGAGTACAGAATATCAGAGTACATCGAATATAATACAACATCGGAAGATAAATTTACAATAGATGTAACACAATGCAGCAGAACCAATAAACGGATACAACGGAAGTCTACTAATGCTCTGGACATATCTTTAAGATTCAATCCAGAATCCTGCTCAAAAATGAATATCTGCAAAACAAGCTATTCGACTGCTCGTGTGAAAAAGAGGGCACCCGAGTTTGCAAAATGAAACAAACTGCGAGTCCGTCATGGTACTGGTATGAGAAATCTTTCCTAACTTATCTAACAATATGGCTAATCATAGGACCACGCCGCTAACGCAGAACGAGTTTACTCCATTGGATTGCCAGTGCATAGATTAAATAAATTTTATTCAAAACAAAGCAATGCTTTTTAGAAAAATGAAATCATTATAAGACTCAAGCCCCATCACACAATGCAACGCAAACCGGAGGATAGAGTTTTACCTTATAATGATCAAACATTCTTGATATGTAGAAAATAATATTTTAATATTATTATTATTGTCTAATTAGTTTAAAATACTTCAAAGTAAATGTATCAATCCTAGACGGCATAGTACCCCATCCTACTATGTCGCCATATGTAGGTTTAAAATCAAAACCAAAATGTCATACTAGAAGTTGGGTTTCCATCATGAGTCAAGGCTAGGAACGATCTTGTAACACCTCACCTCCGCTAGGGTCACTCACAAAGGGAATGCACTAGTTTTTGAGGAGCGTTATCGAGATAAACAAACACGGAAATATTACAAGACAGAACATAGATAAAACAACGGAAGAATCAAAAGATAAATTTCATTACTTTCAAAAAGAGTCAAAACCTTTTACATCCAAAGTACCAAATAGCTAAGATCATTATTACAACAAATTCTGTCTTGCATAAATAAAGAAGCATAAACTTAAAACAACAAAAGTAGCTTAATTCCCCAAAGGTAGCAGAAATGCAGCCATAGCATAGCTCAAGATCAAGTCGTACATGAGCTGAACTGAAAGCAAGAGAAATCCAAGCTAAGTGCTAGAGTTTCCTCCCTGAGAACCTGGGGGAAACCAAAGAAAAAGAGGCAAAAGAAAATGGGTCAGTCATAAAGACTGGTAAGTCCTAGCGACTTTCAGCATAAAAACAGGTAAAGATAACATGACATGTATAAACTGAAAGTAAACATAAGAATGCTATCAAGATGGGCAAGATAGACTAAGATTGCATGATAATTCAAGTGTAAATCAAGTATAGCATCGCATGTTCAAGGTTCGCTGCACCAACTGTACTAGTATACCAAACCCATGTCATATATTAACCATGAAATGATCCCTTGGCCCAATATCATGAAATGACCCATTACTAGGTCCAACGGAACGGTCCACTAATTGATCGGCTCCCTACAAATTCTAGCTCGCCATGTGTCTGTGTCATACGGCCCTATCACGAATGTAGTCACCTGTGCTACGTCCACCTAGGGTGTATCAAGCCCTAGGGTGCCAACTACCGACACGAATCAAGCATGCACAGGTAAAACTACTGATGCCCAATGCCTGCTTTTTCAACTCCGGACTACGTGCACGACCATAGTCCGCCTGAACCTACACTGGCGCACCAACTCAGCCGTCATTCTGGTCGCTTATAATCAGCCCAGTAATCGTGCCCCACCCTGCCTAGTTCCAGGGTACCATGATACATCTAGTGGGTTACTGCTGAAATGGACCGCGTAACTAGGGTTTCCGTCCAATAGGTTAAGTGTTGTCATTCAAGTTCGTGACTTAACCCGCCTACTGTCATGTCAAATTGGCTAAGTGTTGTCGTTCAGGTTCATGACTTAGCCCTACGAATCATGTGTCAAGTTGGTTAAGTTTGTCTTTCATGTTCATGACTTAACCCTATCATGTGGCATTAATTCATTAATGCACCCCAACCTCTCACATCAGACCTGTTGTTGTAGTCACTGGATATGTCGGTGGTTCTGGGCAGATTTACACCACAATTTATTCTGACCTCGGGTTTTCAAGTGCGATTGACCAACTACCCACATTGGATCCTATTGTTTGCAGTAACTGGATTTGTCCGGCGGTTCCGGGCAGAACTACACGGCAAACTCAACCCAACCTCGAGTTGGCCATTTTCAGGTTCATTCTAGTGTCATGTCCATGTTCAAATTTCAGGTCAAGTTCATGTCAAATTTCAAGGCAAGTTTCATGTCCATATCCAAATTCAAGTTATAACAATATTCATGTTTCACATTCATAACCAATTTATGTTTTGCCTAATCTACCCAAATCGCATTCCCATCGAATGTAAACGTGAATCGATCTAAATTACAAGTAAATCCAAATCAAGAAATAAAGGGAATAACATCAAAACGATGATTGGCACAAAGGACGAGCATAAAGTGATAAAAGGGATTACAAGCCTAGCATGACATAACTTGAGATAATTGGTTACAACATCACTGGCATAAAGAAAATAATAGGATTTCAAGTCTAGCATAACAAGGTGATAGTCATGGCATAAGGTGATTGTAACAACCCGGAAAATCTGAGCCAATTAAAAAAAAATTATTTGGCTATTTTGGTGAATTTTAGATATTAAAAATAAATTATTTTAAATAATAACAATGAAAAGTACGTTTGAAACGATTTTGGAAAATAAATATAATTAATTTTATCATAAAGAAGGCCTGAAATGGCGCGGTAGTTTCAAAATTGAAATTCAAACTTTGACTGACTGTACCGGGTGCAAAATAAAACAGATTTTAGTGAAACCAAAAATATTTAAATTTGTTAGTGAATATCTTTCTAACTAATATGAAAAATCGAAGTTTCATAGTGGGAAGCAAAAGTTATGGCCAAATGAATTTTCCGAAAGGTCGCTATAGAGTTTGTATAGCCCGTGAAAATGGCCATTTTGCAAACGACCTCAGAATTCGACGAAACCACTTTTGTTGGATCCGGGATGTCAAATTATTGCTAGGTTTCAAAATTCATAATTTTTGAAGTTAGTATGTGAGTGTGGCAAAGGAAAATGTGTTTGGTCAATTTCTGTTAATTTGGATCAACCAGAAAATGGTCATTTTTCAAACGGTCTCAGAATTCGACGAAACTAGTTTTGTTGGGACCGTATCGTCAAAACATAGCTAGATTTATTTTTCGGGAATTTTTGGGATCAATGGGTGGCCCGGCAAATTGAAATGTACGTACAAATCAAATATTGAGTGTTTTATGTTTTAATTTGAAGAGAAACTGACTCAAACAGTTGAATGGGCCTATGAAACATATCCCATTGTGTTCGGAATGGGGTTATTTAGCTAGGGACGACAGTCGTTGGGTTTGGATTGGAGATCGTATGAGATAAGGGGTATTTTTGGATTTTTAAAATATATAAATAAAATAAAAATATCTCATTGGTTCATCTTCTTTATCCCTCCCCGTCTGACTCGCGATCGAAGGCGGAAAGCCCTTCAAACCTTCTAGCTCCGATTCTGGCCGCCGCGCTGACAAAAACACCATGGCCTTTTGGAGTTTTTCATAGAGCCGAGCCTCCTCTTCAAATCCACGGTTGTTGCACCCCCTCTCGTCAAGTAAATCGTGAGATCCAAGCCTCCAAAGTCAGAGCCTTTCAACCGCCGCTGCCGACGATAGAGACCACCGAAGTGGGTCCCTCCACCGCGCGTGGGTGCGCCCTCCGCCCCTCTTCAACGATGTATGGTCCGATCGTGTTATAGCTTCGTGGATTAATCGAAAAAGCTAAACCTAGTTTTGAACGATTCCTTAGAGGTAACGGCCTATTTTATTTTAAACTATTCTATAGCACTTTAAAGTGCTACGGTTTATGATTTCACTGTAAAAATCATATCTTTTTCGTTTGTTGACGAAATTCAGTGAAACAAGAGACAGTGGACTCGTGGGGACGTTTTCTACATTCTAAAAGAGGCCGCATATTTTTCTGAGCCTTCTGCTATTTTTGGTGGTGTGGAACCCAATGTGAGATTTCTAAATTATAAACGATATGGAAAACGACGATGTATAAATTATATAGTCAATGTATGAGCTATATAAGCGTTGTACACCTCATGTATAAGCGTTGTATAAGTTGTACATTCGATGTATAAGTTATATATGCATTGTAAAAATTATATATGCGTTGAAATAAATTGAAATGATATTGAAGTGAAGTGAAATATACTTATATATATATATTTATGTACTCCCCTCGTCTACAGACCATGGACGATATTTATTGGTTGTGATTGGTGTGAAAATTGGTTGATAGCGAATGGTTGATTAGAATTGTTTGTGGTTGAAATTGATTGATTGTGGTTGAAAAATACCCGTTTGTGGTTGAGAATTATTTGGTTGAAACCGCATAGGATTAGTTTGTAGAAAAGAAAAGAAAATAAACATGTCGCCTGCGTGCGAACTAGATGCATGAAATCCCCATTGTCAAAAGCTGCGAGGCTTTAAGGTAGAGCGAGGAGCCGTACTAGGGACGGTCCCGGTTTTAACTACCCTGCCATTATACTGCCGAAATTTTCTGAAATATTTCTGTGTTTGATTTAAATTCATGTGTTGAATGTTGAAATAAAATTCATGTGTCGAATGTTGAAATTAAATCCATGTGTTGAATGGAGTTCGTGTATTGAATAAATTCTTTGGAAAATAAAAATCACATTTTTATTATATATATAAACTATATGAAATAATCGTGTTTTGAAATAAATTGTTTTGCAATAAAAATCACATTTTTACTATATATATAAACTATAGAAAATATTCATGTGTTGAATGTTGAAATGAAATTCATGTGTTGAATAGAAATTCACGTGTTGAATAGGAATTCCTGTGTGGAAATAAAATAAACAAAATTCATGTGTTGAAATAAATATCTGTTGGATAAAAATATCGTTTTATCAAATATATGAAGTGAAAATGGTTTTGAAGTCGAAGAATCGATTATATTTACATATATATAAATATAATTAAAATTAAATCGAATAACGAAGCTGCAGTTCGTGTTTGAAACCGTGATTTCAAACGATTAGTGCGGGAGATCCGACCATCGGATTTTTCCCGAAACCGAAACCGTTGGGTTCGCCTTGGAAATATCTTTCCAACGGCACCCACTTTGTGAAGATCCTACGGTTGGATTGTCTGGAATGCTTAATTCAAATCTGAAGAAAAACAACGCTAGAATCGATTATATATATATAATTAAATTAAATCGAATAACGATGCTGCAGTTCGTATTTTGAAATCGAAACTTCAAACGAGTGTACCGGGAGATCCAACCATCGAATTTTCCCAAAACTAAAACCATTGGATTCGTTTCGAAAAGATATTTCTAATGATATAAAATTTGTGAAGATCCAATGGTTAGATTTTCAGATATGTGTAAATCAAATCTGAAGAAAAACAGCGCCACGGCCGCGTTATGGCCTGAAGCGTCGTTTGAATGAATTGGCTACTTTTAAATAAATAAAAATAGCGATAAATCGTTATAAAATATTATAAATGATATGGAAATAAACCGAATTTACTTGGTTTATGTGATATTTGATGGTTGAATGTGTTTGGCGTGAATTGTTGTCGAATAATTTAACCATTGAAATGAATCGATTTAAATTCTAAAGATACGTGAATTATTTGAAAAGGCTGAGTTAAATCTCATTTCAAATAATTGATCGGCGATAAGAAGTCGATGATGAAGACGGTGGTTGAAGACCGGAGATCTTCACCTCGGTTCGATGATAACTGATGTATTGATTGGGAGGCATCCCGAAATATTGATAATAAGTGGTGACCGTCCAGACGTACATGGAGATCGATGGGTACGCGAGGTATATAGTGCCTCCGGTTCCGTTCAGACCCAAAACGAATGTGTAAATGGACTGTGTGTCTAACATTGGATTTTGTTCTGTGCTGATTGATCTCTATTAAATATATATCTGTTTGGCGGTGGAGAATTTATTCTCTTGCTTAACGCCCTTCTTTGAGATGTACGAGCTTAGAGGTTATATATCGATAGAAATCAGTCGCATGGAGTGAACTTCCCGTGTGGCACGCCTAAGTGGCAAATGATCAAGGCTTCTGTTGAAAAGCAAAGTCTTGTGGTTGATGATCGAAGCACCGCCTGTGTGGCATAGCTTTGTGTATAACGTGAATTCGTGAGCCTCACACCCCGGTATGAGCCAGAAATGGGAGGGGACCTCAGGGAGAACATGTGTTTCTTTCTAGCTAGAGGTGGTGTCAGTGCTTAAACTGGCTGATATATATATTATTTTCACCTGTGTGGTTGTTGCTGTTGCGAGGCGCCTCGGATATATCGGTGACTATGTGAAGCCGATGGAGTCGTAGGACTCATCTACGCCCCAAAGGGCGGGGGAACGCAATGTTCAGGCATTTTAATCCACATCGGTGGACTGGCCCTGACGATCCAAAGGCTGTACTGAGTACTTGCCTGAGACATGGGCTAGATTGTCTCGAAGTCGGTAAGGACTATCTTTTGCCTTGGTTCATGACGGAAATCCAATTTCCAAATACGTAACTGTGCGGTTTTGATTATATACCTATATATGGCGACATAGTGGTATGGGGCATTTGATTGATACTTATGATTTGAAATTGTTCTTGAAACGTATAAAAACTAGTAATAATATCAAATGCTTTTGTTTTATTCGTATCAAGCATATTTTGGCCATTATAAGGTAAAAACTCTATCCTCCGGTTTGCGTTGCATTGTGTGATGGGAACTGAGTCCTATAATGGCTTCATTTTTATAAAAAGCATTGCGATGTTTAAAAGATTTACTTGTTTTAAAGCATTGGCAATCCAATGGAGTAAACCCGTTATGCGAAAGTGGCGTGGTCCTGTGATTAGCCATATTATAAAATGTGTTAAGTAGATTTCTCATACCAGTCCCATGACTGACTCGTAGTTTGTTTCACTTGCAAACTCGGGTACCCCTTTTTCTACACGGGCAGCCTAATATTCAGGTTTTAGCAGTCTCTTTCTGGATAGCTGGAGCTGAAGATGGATTCTATCATTTATCTCTTTTTATGTTGTTCAGCTCCTATTGTACATATTATGTTTTGTTTTCCACTGTAGACATTCGTGTATAACTGAACTGTATTTTGAACTAAGTACGATCCTGTATATTGTGTAACTCTGATGACGATGTTTATCCAGTGTATTATTTGTACATTATCTGGTGTATTTATTTATTTTTGTTCTGCAATTATCTGTTTATGTGTTATATTCCAAAGATTACCCTTGCCATCGTGGATACGGTGTTTGGGGTCGTCACAGCGATAGTCCCAAACTTACAAATAATAGACTGATTCAACATCACAGGCATGATAATGTTATGGACATGAAAGGATTTGATTTACAACATGAATAGGACCAAACTAATTTCATAGCAATATTCCCAAAAGTCAAGATCCAAGATGAACAAGAATAGATATGAATCAATTATCATACATAGGTCCAATTCCAATTTATAATATTTCCATATTAAGTTTATAGTTTTAATCTAAAAGTAACTTGAACTTACAGATCGTGGTCTAAGAAATTGAGATGCAGAAGTTGAATTTATAACTAGTCGTCGAATTGTTGAATTGTTGAATCTTGATTTGATTGTAGAAGCAAATCCCCAATATGCAATTCCTAGCCGTAGTCTTCAAGAAATAGTCTTCGCGTTTTAATTTAATTTAAAAGAAGCCATGCCCATCAAGAATTTGTGCAGCATAAGGTTAGAGAAGAATGGTGTAAAGAGAATGAGGCTAGGAGGCTGTTTATATAGGATTAGGCGGACGAATCTGGTCACGAAACAAGTCTAAATACATCAGAATGCATCAGGTTCAAAAACTGGGTTTCGGGAGGCAGGTCGACCATAGGGTCGACCTGGCCCCTGGGAGGTCGACCATAGTGTCGACCCCCAGGTCGACCTGGTCCTGGGCGGGAAAATTCCTGCCCAGTCTGCGCTGGGGTTTGAATTCGAATTTTGAGCTGTTTTCGATTCTAAAAACTCCTAAAACTTCGGAGGGTCATATCTCCCTCATACAGAATCCGTTTTTCGAAAACTCAGACTCGTTTTCAAGTATAATTTTAAGGCGAACGCAATGGTACAACCCATTTCCCTTGATTCTTATTTTAAAATTTAATTCTGCCTTGATTTATGGTTTTAACATGTTATAAAAATTCGGGTTGTTACATTCTCCCGTCCTTAAAGGATTTCGTCCCCGAAATCTTCAAGTTAAGAAGAATGCATCCTAACATCCAATCAACCATCTACTCAACCATCATCCACAAGCAACCATTGTCCCTAAAAGATTTCTAATGCTGTATGAACTTATGCAAGAGTGTGTGTATATGTACTTATCTAATGCAAAAGATCAGGCGGTTACTGATTCAGTAAACCTCCTTAATGCAAAATATGTTAGTGTAATGAGTCCAACATGTATGCAAATTCCTAACATACTTTATAATATTTACATGAGTGCACAAACAGTCATCATATGCAACATCCATATAATAACATATCAAATTTTCATCCATATACAAGTATAAGCACCCATGCATATGTAATATGAAATATGTGACTGAGCCGACCTAGTGCCTAATGTGTGTTACGCAACCACGAGAAACCACTTGCAATCATCAACCATAACATGTTTCGATCACATGTTTACATCCAAAAGGGTTCTACCTAAGGTTCTCAAGATAGGATTGAGAAGATAAGCAAGATAAAACAAAGCATCTAGGAGAAGAAGTTAAAGATGTACCCCTAGAAGGTCCTGCTTGAGGGACTTGCCCTTGCTTCTTAGGGCAGTTCTTGCTGATATGTCCAGTATCACCACACTGAAAGCATGCTCCCATCTTCATCTTCTTCTTTCTACAATCCTGGACTATATGCCCATCAATACCACAGAAGTTGCATTTTCTTTTCTCACGTGACTTGTTGTCATTATTGTTGTTGTTGTTCTTGCCTCCTTTCTTGGAGTATACCTTCTTGTTTTGAGACTCATTCGCCTTGACCTCCTTCTTGCCATTCTTGTCTTCTTCATTTAAGAGTGCCATGTCCACTAACTTTTCGTAAATAGCACCCATAGGTATGTGGGTCATAGCCAAGCTGTGAAGTGGCTCATTCAATCCCTTGACAAAACGGAGAGCCTTCTTATGAGGGGTATTCACTAAGTCCAGTCCAAATCGGGCCAGCTGATTGAATTGATTGACGCACTCCTTGACCGTCATACTTCCTTGCTTAAGAGATAAGAACTTTTCCAGCTGTAGACTTAGTTCAGCTTGTGAGAGGAATTTCATCTCAAACCTTATCCTGAAATCCATCCATGTTTCAACCGGCCTCTCAGCGTTAGTGACTTCCCACCAATAGGAAGCTTCGTCTTTGAGCAACCATACTTCCAACTGTACCTTCTGCCTATCGTCCACCTCGAAGATAACGAACAGATCCTCGGTTTCTTTGAGCCAGTTCCTCGCTTCTACAAATGATTCAGTTCCCTTGAAATCCTTTCCACCCACGGCCCTAAAATCTCTACAGATCTTTGAGAAAGCAATTGCATGAGGAGGGGGCGGAGGAGGAGGAACTGCTGCAGCTGGAGGAGGAATATCTGCTGGGCCTGCATCGTTGGCCCTAGCCTCTAAGTACCTCCTGAACCGGCCAGGTATTGGCACGCCCTCTAGAAGGTTAAGATTCCCAGACATGCTGAAATGGAAAAGAAGAGATTCAAAATGAGGAAACAAAGGATAGTGCTAATGGCTTTTGGGGAATAGCCTTTAAATAAAACAAGACTTTTCTTGAAAAATGCTTCTTTGTAAACGGTTTTGAAAATAGTTTTAGAAGGTTTTTAAAAACTTTTGCCCATTCTGGTAACCTTCTGCTCTGATACCAAGTGTAACACCCCACCTCCGCTAGGGTCACTCACAAAGGGAATGCACTAGTTTTGGAGGAGCGTTATCGAGATAAACAAACACGGAAATATTACAAGACAGAACATAGATAAAACAGCGGAAGAATCAAAAGATAAATTTCATTACTTTCGAAAAGAGTGAAAACCTTTTACATCCAAAGTACCAAATAACCAAGGTCATTATTACAACAAATTCTATCTTGCATAAATAAAGAAGCATAAACTTAAAACAACAAAAGTAGCTTAATTCCCTAAAGGCAGCAGAAATGCAGCCATAGCATAGCTCAAGATCAAGCCGTACATGAGCTGAACCGAAAGCAAGAGAAATCCAAGCTAAGTGCTAGAGTTTCCTCCCTGAGAACCTGGGGGGAAACGAAAGAAAAAGAGGCGAAAGAAAACGGGTCAGTCATAAAGACTGGTAAGTCCTAGCGACTTTCAGCATAAAAACAGGTAAAGATAACATGACATGTATAAACTGAAAGTAAACATAAGAATGTTGTAAAGATAGGCAAGATAGACTAAGATAGCATGATAATTCAAGTGTAAATCAAGTATAGCATCGTATGTTCAAGGTTCGCTGCACCAACTGTACTAGTATCCCAAACCCATGTCATATATTAACCAAGAAATGATCCCTTGGCCCAATATCATGAAATGACTCATTACTAGGTCCAACGGAATGGTCCACTAATCTATCGGCTCCCTACAAGTTCTAGCTCGTCATGTGTCTGTGTCATACGACCCTATCACGAATGTAGTCACCTGTGCTAGGTCCACCATAGGGTGTATCAAGCCCTAGGGTACCAACCACCGACACTAATCAAGCATGCACAGGTAAACCTACTGATGCCTAATGCCTGCTTTTTCAACTCCGGACTACGTGCACGACCATAGTCCGCCTGAACCTACACTGGCGCACCAACTCAGCCGTCGTTCTGGTCGCTTATGATCAGCCCAGTAATCGTGCCCCACCCTGCCTAGTTCCAGGGTACCATGATACATCTAGTGGGTTACTGCTGAAATGGACCGCGTAACTAGGGTTTCCGTCCAATAGGTTAAGTGTTGTCATTCAAGTTCGTGACTTAACCCGCCTACGTGTCATGTTAAATTGGCTAAGTGTTGTCGTTCAAGTTCATGACTTAGCCCTACGATTCATGTGTCAAGTTGGTTAAGTGTTGTCTTTCATGTTCATGACTTAACCCTATCATGTGGCATTAATTCATTAATGCACCCCAACCTCTCACATCAGACCTATTGTTGTGGTCACTGGATATGCCGGGCGGTTCCGGGCAGATTTACACCATAACTCAGTCTGACCTCGGGTTTTCAAGCGCGATATGACCAACTACCCATATTGGATCCTATTGTTTGCAGTAACTGGACTTGCCGGGCGGTTTCGGGCTGAATTACACTGCAAGCTCAACCCAACCTAGAGTTGGCCATTTTCATGTTCATTCTAGTGTCATGTCCATGTTCAAATTTCAGGTCAAGTTTCAAGGCAAGTTTCATGTCCATATGCAGATTCAAGTTATGTTCATGTTTCACGTTCATAACCAATTTATGTTTTGCCTAATCTACCCAAATCGTATTCCCATCGCATGTAAACGTAAATCGATCTAAATAACAAGTAAATCCAAATCCAGAAATAAAGGGAATAACATCAAAACTATGATTGGCACAAAGAACGAGCATAAAATGATAAAAGGGATTACAAGCCTAGCATGACATAACTTGAGATAATTGGTTACAACATCACTGGCATATAGAAAATAATAGGATTTCAAGTCTAGCATAATAAGATGATAGTCATGCAAAAGGTGACAGTCCCAAACTTGCAAATAATAGACTGATTCAACATCACAGGCATGATAATGTTATGGACATGAAAGGATTTGATTTACAACATGAATAGGCCCAAATTAATTTCATAGCAATATTCCCAAATGTCAAGATCCAAGATGAACAAGAATAGATATGAATCAATTATCAAACATAGGTCCAATTCCAATTTATATATTAAGTTTATTGTTTTAATCTAAAAGTAACTTGAACTTACAGATCGTGGTCTAAGAAATTGAGATGCAGAAGTTGAATCTAAAACTAGTCGTCAAATTGTTGAATCATTGAATCTTGATTTGATTGTAGAAGCAAATCCCCAATATGCAATTCCTAGCCATAGTCTTCAAGAAATAGTCTTCGTGTTTTATTTTAATTTAATTTAAAAGAAGCCACGTCCATCAAGAATTTGTGTAGCATAAGGTTAGAGAAGAATGGTGTAAAGAGAATGAGGCTAGGAGGCTGTTTATATAGGATTAGGCGGACGAATCTGGTCATGAAACGAGTCTAAATACATCAGAATGCATCAGGTTCAAAAACTGGGTTTCGGGAGGCAGGTCGACCCCCAGGTCGACCATAGGGTCGACCTGGCCCCTGAGAGGTTGACCATAGTGTCGACCCCCAGGTCGACCTGGTCCTAGGCGGGAAAATTCCCGCCCAGTCTGCGCTGGGGTTTGAATTCGAATTTCAAATTCGAATTTCGAGCTGTTTTCGATTCTGAAAATTCCTGAAACTTCGAAGGGTCATATCTCCCTCATACGAAATCCTTTTTCAAAAATTCAGACTTGTTTTCAAGCAAAATTTCGAGACGAACGCAATGGTGCAACCCGTTTCCCTTGATTATTACTTTAAAATTTAATTCTGCCTTGATTTATGGTTTTAACATGTTATAAAAATTCGGGTTGTTACAGATCTCCTTACTGATTCGAGACACTCTAGCAATGTCTCAGGATTCGGACACTGGCGAACCCTTGGATCCTGCAGGGCCGGTCCACAAATACTTTAGTGGATTGGAAATTCCTGAACACACGCTTCCCGGTCCTATTGAACCTACAATTTGGTCACTATTGACGAATAAATCTGAGGTACCTCATAATCCATCATCCACATATGTAAAAATTTTAGGGCTTGTAAACGCTGACGTCACTCCTTGCTAGAAAGAAACGTGTGCACTCCCTACGTTCCTTGTCCCATTTTTGACTCTTACCGTGGTGTGAGGCTCGCAAGGTAACGTTATGCACAAAGCTATGCCTAAACAGGTCGTGCTTTGATAATCAACTACAGACACTGCTTTTCAACAAAAGCATTGATCATTCGCATCTTGGCATGCCACATTGGCAATCCACGCCACGCGATCCATAACTACCAATATATAACCTCTGAGATCGAGCGTCTCAGAGAAAGGTGTTAAGAAAGAGAATTAATTCTCCGCCATCACAGATATATATTAAATAGAAATCAATTTAATTGGCATGGAATGAAATCCAATGTCAGACACACATCCATTTACAAGTCCGTTCTGGGTCCGAACGAAACCAGAGACACTTTATTCCTCGTCCCGTATGTCCAATACGAAAGAGAGGTGCTCGCATATCCGGACAATCAACAAGTACGTCCGAACAAACTACCACTTTTAACCCTTTACTGGGAGCTATCCAATGCCAGGCATTAGTGGTCGTCCATTCGATGTGAAGATCGTCGGTCTTCAAATGCCGTCTTCAATATCTTCGAATTGAATCGTCGTATAATCATTTGAAATGAGATTGAACTCGGTATTTTTAAATGATTCTCATGTATATATAGTTTAAAATCATTTCATATCGTTAATAGTATTTAATAACGATGTATCGCTATTTTTATATATATAAAAATGGCTAAATTAATTTAACGACGTTTCGGGTCAATAGGCGACCCTAGCGTTGTTTTTATCAAGATTTGATTTACACTTATCTCGAAATCTAACAGTTGGATTTTAACAAAATTTATATCGTTGGAAAGATCTTCCCAAAGCTGTCCTAATGCTTCGAGTTATGGGAAAATCCGACGGTCGGATCTTTCGGTATAATCATTTAAAGTTACGATTCTGAAACGCGGACTACCGCGCGCGATTCCTTTAATTTTAATTTATAATTGTCTATATATATATATATATATATATATATATATATGAACCATTCGACGATTCCACTAACGTATTTAACATGCCAAATAAATTATAATTCATTTATATGACATTTTCTACATTTTCCTAGTGTACGTCTTGGCGATAAAAATGTCACTAGATTTACATACAAATTCTAATGTATATTTTGATGGTTTCATTTTGTTAACAATTCTATGTTGACAAAATGTATAAAAACGATGTTTTTATTTTCCTCTTTTCTAGCATGCTAAAAATAATGTTTTTAACATACAAATACTTTCTAACATGTATTTTCTAGCAATGTTAAAATAATTTTTTTAACACTTTATATTTCCTAACATATGTTATCTAACATGTTAAAAATATGGTTTTTAATATTTTCATATTTTCTAACATATGTTTTCTAATGAAAAACTTTTACATTAAAAAAAATGGAATTTTTAATGTGTCAACATTTTTATTCAGAGCAGTCAATATTTCTACTAAATCAAATCTTATATTAAAAATATGATTTTTAATGTTTCAACACTTTTATTCTAATATGAACAATTTTCATATGAATCATTCTTTTTATGAAAATGAGATTTTTAGTGTTAACATGCTTTTATGTTAAAACGAACATTTTCTAATAATTCATTCATTACATTAAAAATAAGGTTTTTAATGTTATCATGTTCCTATATTTAACATGAACATTTTTCCTAGTTTTCTAACCTTACATTAAAAGTGAATTTTTAATGTAAACATGTTTTTGTTTTTAAAACATGAACATTTTTCTAGTTTTCTAACATTACATTAAAAAGTAAATTTTTAATGTAAACATGTTTTAATTTTAAAAACATGAACATTTTTCTAGTTTTCTAACATTACATTAAAAAGTGAATTTTTAATGTAAACATGTTTTTAATTTTTAAAACATGAACATTTCCTATTTTTATAACATTACATTAAAAATGTTAATTTTCATGTAATCATGTTTTTATCCAAAAACATGAAGACTTCTCTATTTTAATTCGACAAAATGATCAAAATGGTTCTTTTCATTTTTGTTGAAATATTCTAATTCAACAAAAGGACAAAAATGTATATTTCATTTATTGAAAACTCTAGTTCAACAAAATGGCAAACCTGTATACTTTATTTTTGTTGAAAACTCTAGTTCAACAAAATGACAAAACTATATACATTTTATTTTTGTTGAAAACTCTAGTTCAACAAAATGACAAAACTGTATATTTTATTTTTGTTGAAAACTCTAGTTCAACGAAATGACAAAACTGTTCTTTTCATTTTTATTTCCATTAAACAAAAGTGACAATATTGGTTTTAACTAAACTATTAATCAAGGGTGATAGTTTTGTTTCAACTAAACTATGAAACAAAAGGGATAATGTTGTTTCAACTAAACTATTAACCAAGGGTGATAATTTTGTTTCAACTAAACTATGAACAAAAGGGATAATGCTGTTTCAACTAAACTATTAATCAAAGGTGATATTTTTGTTTCAACTAAACTATGAAACAAAAGGGATAATGTTGTTTCAACTAAACTATTAATCAAGGGTGATAGTTTTGTTTCGAATAAACTATGAAACAAAAGTGAAAATGTTGTTTCAACTAAACTATTAATCAAGGATGATTGTTTTGTTTCAACTAAACTATGAAACAAAAGGGATAATGTTATTTCAACTAAACTATTAATCAAGGGTGATAGTTTTGTTTAAACTAAACTATGAAACAAAAGGGATAATGTTGTTCCAACTAAATTATGAAACAAAAGTGACAATAAAAATTGGAATCTTTTTATTACAATCTTTTAATCATAATCTTTTTATTATAATATTTCAGTTACAATCTTTTTATTATTATCGTTTTATTATAATCTCTTATAATGAAAACTAATTTTTGACAAAAACCATGTTTCATGTAAACAATAAAGATAAATTTTTTACTGTAAATCTAAGTTTGGCAAAACAATGTTTCAATCTAACAATAAAAATAAATATTTATTGTAAATCTAAATTTGACAAAACAGTGTTTTCATGTTAACAATAATGGTGAGATTTTTATTGTTAATCTAAATTTAACAAAACGATATTTCATGTTAACATTAAAAGTGAGATTTTTATTGTTTATCTAAATTTAACAAAACGATATTTCATGTTAACAATAAAAGTGGGATTTTTATTGTTAATCTAAATTTAACAAAACGATAGTTCATGTTAACAATAAAAGTGATATTTTTATTGTTAATCTAAATTTAACAAAACGATATTTCATGTTAACAATAAAAGTGAGATTTTTATTGTCAATCTAAATTTAACAAAACGATATTTCATGTTAACACTAAAAGTGAGATTTTTATTGCCAATCTAAATTTAACAAAACGATATTTCATGTTAACAGTAAAAGTGAGATTTTTATTGTCAATCTAAATTTAACAAAACGATATTTCATGTTAACAGTAAAAGTGAGATTTTTGTTGTTAATCCAAATTTAACAAAACGATATTTCATGTTAACAGTAAAAGTGAGAATTTTGTTGTTAATCAAAATTTAACAAAACGATATTTCATGTTAACAATAAAAGTTAGAATTTTGTTGTTAATCCAAATTTAACAAAACGATATTTCATGTTAACAATAAAAGTTAGAATTTTGTTGTTAATCCAAATTTAACAAAAGGATTTTCATGTTAACAATAAAGTGGGATTTTTGTTGTTAATCCAAATTTAACAAAACGATATTTCATGTTAACAGTAAAAGTGGGATTTTTGTTGTTAATCTCAATTTAACAAAACGATATTTCATGTTAACAATAAAAATGAGATTTTTATTGTTAATCTAAATTTAACAAAACGATATTTCATGTTAACAATAAAAGTGAGATTTTTATTGTTAATCTAAATTTAAGCAAACTATGTTTTATGCATCTAAATAAAAGATGAGACTTGTATTATAAAATTAAATCCATATTCATAGATCTGAAATAAAAATAAATTTTTTTATTTCAAATCGAGATCTAACCAATAAACTATAGATTCAAACAAGATCTAACAAACATAAGCATCCTGATCAACAATCAACATTCAACAAATTCAAATTCAAGCATCACATATCGGATTTTATTATCGTAACAACATGAATTCAGAATAGCGAGAAATAATTAAATATTTAATTATAAAAATAGAAATTCTCACATCACATAACAAATTTTATCGCGCACACAATTTTATCATATGAACAATTGGGTATGTTTATAGATAATCCTATTTAACAACTCGATTTAATTAATCATTTTAACCAAATTTAAAATTAATTAAATTAGAGTTCTCACCGGTTATGCTTTCCAATTCTTCACTGTCAAAACTTTGCGTCTATGCGGAGCAAGCCTGTGAATGACCGCTTGCAAATTTCACGGACAACGCGTTATTCCCTTTATCTTCAACCATATGTATATGTAAAATATATTTACACTTTATACTTAAACACACGTCAATGTTCCGTAAAGCAAGAGAAGGCCAAGGTATTGTGGGGAGGGTCTTGGTGTTGTTTGAGTCACGGTCAAGAGGGGGTGGAGTGGTGAGGTTTGCTGAAGCTTTATGGTACGGTTTGGCACAGTGCGAAGAAATGGGTGAAGCTTGGGGTAGAAGAAAATGAGTGAAGGAATTTGGTGTTAGAGGAAATGGGTTAGGATTTGGAAAGGTTTAAGATGTTATAAAATAGGAGGAAATAACCTTCTTTTTAATATATTTTTATTTTATTTTATTCCCCACTTGTGTCTCTACATATGTAATAGGTTACAAATGAGACAAATTTGTTGATTAGACATGACATGTCAACACTAATTTCTCTTTCAAATTCAAAAGTAATTCAAAGAAGAAAAGTGAACAAATGGAAAGGAAAAAATGCATTATTGATTGCCTGATAGAGAATTGTGTGACTTCTCAAATTCCAAAATATATAATATTAAAATTCCGTAATTGAAGGAATCTTTTCAATGAGCACGCGGGAATATAAAGAAGAGAAATACATATGTGGGTTCCTTAGTATTTGGAGAGAAACAAGAGAGAAAGGGGAAAGAAATTGATAAAATGAAGGGAAGGAATAAATGTTGTATTAAAAATACAACGAAGAGGGAAGGGCATTGAAAACTGTTGTAACTATTCATATTTCCAAAATAAATAAATTAAAGAAGCTTTTACAATTTCTTAAATGTTACATTTTGTACACATAGGGAGAGAATTAAGGTGGAGAGAGATGAGGTAATGAATTTAGGAAAGTAGAAAAAGAAGGGGAAAGACTTAATTTGTTCTTTATAGACGGTGTGTGTGAATGCTCAGCTCAACACGAACTAACAGGCAGCTTTAATTAGTTATTTCAGAACGTTATAAATTCAATCGTTATGCACCGTTAATTAAGTTCAAATGGTAATGAATTTATTGCACAATTTATTTTCTTTCTTATAGTGCGCATTTCTCATATAAATATGGACTAGCTTTTATAGCTTGTATGTACAAAGTTACATTCGTTGTTCTTTTTTTTCAAACGAACTAAATTACTGTATATATTAAATTTCAATTTGAAATTGCCAGCGACAAAATCTTCCTTCCTATTACATATAAAGTTAGAATGTTCAAATTACATATAAAGTTAGAATGTCCCTATTACATTAATAGTACTATGAATAATACGGTACTAAATTTGAACTTATTAAAAATTAATTACCATTAAAGCTTCAACATATATTTGAAATTAATTTAACGTTTATTACGCCATTTATACATATAATTCGATAAATTAGTTTTGATGATATGTCACTACACAAATAGAATCCTTGTTTAAGATTAAATTAAATTGCATGGTTTATTTAAATATTTATGTAAAATGGACAAATTTCGAAATATAATATTAATTTCTGATAATCTTTTTAATCTTTCTTTCATTGCATAAAAAGTGTAATCTTTTATGTTAAAACATTTATCAAGCTATGAACAATTTTATTGAATCATTATTACATAAAAATGTAAATTTTTATGTTACATCAAATTTCCTACAATGAATCCTTTGATATGATCTATACATACATTAAAATGTAAATTTTAATGTAAACACCACTTTATTAACATTTCCTATTCAAACCAATGTTCAATTTTCATATTTTCTCCTTTACAATAAAAATGTAAACTTTTTATTGAACTCATCTTTACATTAAAAATGTGAATTTTAATGTAAGAACAAATTTCATTTCAAATAACGATCGTTTTTTTTATTTAATCAACGATAAAATGTAAATTTTTTGGTAAACATATTTTCGTTCCAAATAATGAATCTTATGTAATGATTCATTTACATTGAAGATGTAATCATCAAGCAATGGATATATTTTTTCTGACGCATTTTCTATTTAAAATTTCTTAAAATAAAATTTTAAATTGGTTCTGATTTTCCGGGTTGTTACAATCTCCCCCACTTAAAATCTTTTCGTCCTCGAAAAGGAATAGAGCTGAAAGTTGTTAAATTAATCAACTCAATTTTCAATTCTGATCAATTTTTCAATTCAGTCCAACATTAAATTCGATTTAGCTAAATTTATCATTCTTTCTCATATTGGTTAAATTAATTATCATTCCAATATTTTAATTAGTTAAACTAATTATCAGACGTCACAACCAGCAATCAATTAGGTGATTAACTTTTCAAATATATATATAACTTTTATTTATTCAAAAATCATATTTTCTAAAATCGGATTATATATATAATCAAAAATACGTTAATTATAAGCTTGTCACTCTCTACTCATTCTAGGGCATTTCTAACCCCATCTCTAACGAGTTTTCTCATTCTAGGATACTACTGATCCTATCTCTAATGAGTATTCTTTTATAGGAGATTACTAATCCTACCTCTGATGAGTCTTTTGTTTAGTTCTAATGAGTTGTACCCAAAAGATTTGAGCAACCAAAGCTCTGATACCAACTGTAACGATTCGGATTTCGCCCGGACCTAATCGATCGCAAGATCGACCAAGACCATTCAAAACCCGGATACGTCAACTTTGGGCTTACAACACATTAGAATAAATAACAGAAGACTTTTATAAACATCATAATAATGTTACATCAGAGTACAGAATATCAGAGTACATCGAATATAATACAACAGCGGAAGATAAATTTTTAATAGATGTAATACAATGCAACGGAACTAATAAACTAATACAATCACAGGACCACGCCACTAACGCGGAACGCGTTTACTCCATTGGATTGCCAGTGCATAAATTAAATAAATTTTATTCAAAACAACGCAATGCTTTTTAGAAAAATGAAATCATTATAAGACTCAAGTCCTGTAATAACCCGGAAAATCTGGGCCAGTTTAAAATTTTTATTTTGGCAATTTTAGCGAATTTTGATTATTTAAAATGAATTATTTTAAATAATATCGACGAAAAATTTATTTTGAATAGAATTAGAACGTATATATTATACGCGTCGTCGTTAGAATATAAATATTTATATATATTTATAAATAGAATTGAAAATGGCGCGGTAGTTCGATAATTCGATTTCAAACTTCAATTGAATGTACCGGGTGCAAAACAATCCGGATTTTAGTGAAACCAAAAACATTAGGATCTAATTGTGAATATCTTTCCAACGAATCCGACAAATCAAGATTTCATAGCGGGAATCAGAAGATATGTCCAGTTGAAAATTCTGAATAGTCGCTATGGAATTCAGGCCCTTAAAAATGGAAATTTTGCAAACGACCTCGGATTTCGACGAAACCACTTTTGTTGGAACCGGAATGTCAAGTTATTGCTAGATTCCAATTTTCGTAATTTTTCGAATCAATATGTGAGCGTGGCACGCTTAAACGCATTTGACAAGTTTCAGTTGAATTTAATCGACTGGAAAATGGCCATTTTTCAAACGGTCTCAGAATTTGACGAAATTAGTTTTGTTAGGACCGTATCGCTAATATGAAGCTAGAAATAATTTTTCTGGAATTTATGGGGTCCGTATGTGACCCCAGTAAATTGAAATGTACGTTTAAAACACAATATAATGATTTAAATGTAAATTTGAATGGAAACTGATCGTAACAAGCGAATTGGGTAACGATACATATCCCATTGTGTTCGGAATGGGGGTATTTAACTAGGGGCGATAGTCGTTGGAGTTCGTTTGGAGTTCGGGTTGATAAACTTCACATTGGAGAATTAAATATTATTATATTTTATAAATAAATACCCTTAAATTTGGAAAAACCCTAACCATTATCCAGAGCCGCCGTTTCCTCCTGAAATCAACGGCCTATTCACCCCCAAATCATTCCCGTTTCTTCTTCAGATCCGTTCGTTAATTTTCAAACTTTTCAAATCAAAAACGAAGAACAATACGAGATCTTTCGATCCACATACGGGTCATCATTCAAACCGCCGTGATGTGCTCGAATTTCCCCATCAAAGGCTCGCCGTTCGAGCTGTTTCTCCGGCGCCTCCAGGCGACCGGGTTCGCCAACGCTCGACGCAGAGGAAGGTGGTGCGAAGGTGGAGAGCGTGGAAGGTTCTGATCGGGTCCAGGATGCTTCGTGTGGCGTGCGTGCTACGTCAACGGGTTCAAAGGGAGCGGGTTTCACCTGGAAGTTAACGGCAGTGAAGAAGGTAGTTTAATTTAGTTAATTAATCTATAAATTACCTTGTTTAACACTTTAACTCATTAACCTTGTTTTAATAAAAACTGTAATTTATATAAATGCCATAGAGAAAGAACATGGTTTTAGAAATATGAAATACACATGGTTTTAGAAATATAAAATACACATGGTTTTAGAAATATAAAATTATCATTGTTTTTGAAAATAAAATATGGCATTGCTTTGACAATGAAAATATGATTTCTATGCATAATGATGTAGAATAAAAATATGGTTTTTAAATATAAGTGGAATGGATTTTGAAAATAAAATTAGAATTGTTTAAAAAAAAAATATAAATAACACATTTTTAAAATATAAACATAGTATGAGAATGTGATTTTATATATATATAGTGGTAAAAATATGATTTTTATTATATGTATAACGATATAAAAATACAATTTTTATATAACAGAGAATATAAAAATATGATTTTTATATATATAGCGAAATAAAAATCTGATTTTTATTATATATATAGTGAAACAAAAATGTGATTTTTATAGCGTTGAAATAAAAATGTGATTTTTATTATGACCAGCGTGAAGAAGGTAGCGTTGGAAATAACAGGCAAAATCAAAAAGGGAATTCAGACATTTCAGAAATAAAGGATGGCGGAGTGGAACCCCACGGTGAGAACTCCTCACTCTAAATTTCTTAATCTAGTTATACATATATATACGTATATTTATACTAGGATGCAGACGGTGCTTAGTAGCGCCCGACACCCGTCATCCACAGACCATGGATGGCTTGTTTGTTAAATTGTTTGGTTGTGTAGTTGGTTAGATTATTTGTTTTGAACTGAATTGTTTGGTGAAATGGAATTGATTTGATTGATGTGTGAATGGCGTGGGCCTTCACTAGACCGGGGATAAGGCTAGGCCTCGTCCCGTTTCTATTATCGTGCCGTTATGCCGCCGAAATTTTCTAAAATATGTTAGAAAAATAAAAATATCATTTTTATTGTGTAAATGAAATGAATAGAAATTCATGTGTTAAAATAAAAATATATTATCATTAAAAATATAGTTTTAACATGAAAGTGAATAAATAAATATTTATAAACAAATCGGCCGATTTGTTTATATACACTGATTTGACTGATATTGAATGGGTCGATAAATTTTACACATCGCCCAACTGCACAACTAAAAATCTGTGTTTGATTGTTTGAAACCCCACACGGGTGTTGGGATGAAATTTGAAGTTCACTCATCCTGATTGATTAAATATGTCGATCGATTGATTGACGGGCTGTTATAAGAGCAAGATATCTATATTTGATGCTTATACAGTGTAGTGCACATTGGTTGATGGTTGATTGTTTATTATTGCTATTATATACATGTGTTGTATGGAATCCATATAATTAACGTTATATGGTGATTGATTGGGCCTCATTCCAATCGGGAAAGTAATGAATATTATAAAAGAAAAATCATGTGTTGAATATAAAAATAGTGATGTGTTGACAGTACTCATGTGTTGAGATTAGTCGTGTGTTGAAAGAAATATAGATTCATGTGTTGAATGGGATAAATATTGATTTGTTGGATAGAATAAAGAAGTTTTGAAAATATAAAGCCGTGTTGATTAGATTGACGCCATTTTGACGTAAACGATATTTATATCGATTTTATCCATTTCGAAATGAATTGAATTGAAAACGATTTCGAAATGAATTGAATTGGAAACGATTTCGAAATGAATTGAATTGGAAACGATTTCGAAATGAATTGAATTGAAAACGATTTCGAAATGAATTGAATTGGAAACGATTTCGAAATGAATTGAATTGAAAACGATTTCGAAATGAATTGAATTGAAAACGAATTCAAATTGAATTGAAAGCGAATTCAAATGAATTCAAATCGAATTGAAATTTGAATTGAATAGAAATGAATTTTAAAACGAATTTATAAAGAAGAATTCAATTTTGATTTGAATTGAAATGGAAGTTGAAATTGTTTTGAAACGAATGTAGAACTATTTATAAAATTCGTTTTAAAAGGAAATCGACGAAATATATATAATATATATATATTATATATATAATGGCCTGAATAGAACGCGCCGCGCCGCGGCAGTTCGTGAATTTCGACCATTTATTTCAAACGGACATTGCGGGAGATCCGACCGTCGGATTCTCCTAAAACCGGAACCGTTGGGTTCGTATCGAAAAGAGCTTTCCAATGAATATTAGAAATTTGAAATCTAACGGTTGGATTTGGAGTTATGTCCAAATCAAATTCGAAAAAGGTCGCTGTAAGTGCAGTTCGATGGCCGTTGTTGGAAATCGACTGTACGGGCCTTGATAAAATTATTAAAAATATCTATAATTTGTGTAAAATCATGATATATGGATTGGAAAGAATTGAGCTGGAAAATTCCACATTTGAAAAGATAAAAATATATTTTTATCGAAATAAACTAGTTTTGAACTAGAATTAAAATCAATTTATTTTTGAAATAAATAAATTGAATTTGAAAGTGATTTAAAAAAAATAATCAATACTCCCAATACGTGGATTGGACTGGAGTTGAATCGAAATTATCTTCGGGATATTTCGATGTTGGATTTCGTGACTATACAAATATTGTTATGGGGATTTGAAAGATATATCTTATATCGTTATTTCCAATACGATATATGTTGGTTTCAGAATTTGATATTGAATATAAGCCGATATATTTTCTATTCAGAGCCTTGTATTTAATATCAAATGTGATTTGGGTTTATCGTGAATCGTGTTTTAGAAGACATTGGTTCTTTAACCCAGTTAAAGGCAAGATATCGATTTTTGAGAAGATTAAAACTAAGTGGAGTTTTAATGAATCTTTAATTAGATGGAAAAATGAATTGATTATTTAAATTATCAAATCTGAAAGGTGATCGAGAATGGAGTACCACCAGTTTTGCTCCAAAGCGATAGTTAAATCTTTAATTAGATTTGAACGTGAAATGGTAATTAATTTTACCGATAACACAGTGGTGTTAGATGTGGAGTATTACCAGTTTTCTCCATGGGATATATAGGTTGGGATTGGGAAATAAAATAATAATTACTTCGGTGTGGTTCGCTAATCCCGACTAGTTTGGAAAACCATAATATGGTTTGAAATGATATCCAAAGGAAGATTAAAGAATAAATTTAGAAGAATTTATCTTGGATAAAATTAATGGGAACCTTTCCCTAAAAATGTGATTTTGTGAATAAAAGAATATTCTGAATTGGAATGAGGCGTTTGATGTGTTTGTGTAACATTTGTTTATCATATACGTGGGTTATTCAGAAAGGCCGGGTTTATACCCATTCTGAATAACCGATTCGACGAGATGTCGAAGATGAAGACGGTGGTTGAAGACCGGAAGTCTTCACATCGTTTGGATAATTACTGACGATCCTGATTGGGCTGTACACCCAAGAGGATGGAAATAGTTGGCGGTCGTCCAGACGTACTTGGAGATGGATGGATATGCGAGGAAAGTGCCTCCGGTTTCGTTCAGACCTAGAACGGACTTGTAAATGGATGGTGTGTCTGACATTGTATTCCTTTATATTGTATTTGTTGATCTCTGCTAAATATATATCTGTTTGGCGGCGGAGAATTTATTCTCTTGCTTAACGCCCTTCTCTGAGACATATGAGCTCAGAGGTTATATATTGGCAGAAATCAGTGGTACGATATGGATTGATAGTGTGGCATGCTGACATGCAGTGATCCAGATTTTTGTTGAAAAGCAAAGTTTGGTGGTTGATGATCAAAGCGCAGCTGATATAGCATGGCTTTGTGTATAGCGTTGATCTGCGAGCCTCACACCCCGGTATGGTGGCAAACTGATGGTTTGATCAGTATGCTTTTTCGTGGATGGGCACCTTAGTGGTGTCGTGGATTCGGTCGACCGAGATGAGCCTAGTGCTCAGGGATATATAGAGTAAGCGGTGTTTTCTCTCGCCGGGACGTAAGCCGCGGTGGTACTCTGGTCCCAAATGTGCGGATGCAGACGGTGTTTTCTCTTGTGGGGACGTAAGCCGTGGTGAATTGCACTCCGCGATCGATCTTTCGAATCAGGAGCCACCATGATGGAAATCCAATTTCCAATACGTGTATTTCGGCTTTATTTGTAGAGCCTAGTATGGCGCCATAGTGGGATGGGGCACTCATGCCGTCTATGATTTATATTTATGATTGAAATTGTTTTTGACACTATACACTTATTATAGTATCAAATGATTTGTTTTAAACGTATCAAGCATGTTTGGCTGTTATAAGGTAAAACCCTATCCTCCGGCTTGCGTTGCATTGTGTGATGGGACCTGGGTCTTATAATAGCTTCATTTTTCGAAAAAGCATTGCGCTGTTTATTTTATGCACTAGTATTCTTGGGAGGAAACCCGTTCCGTGTTATACGGCGTGGTCCCTTGAATTACTCTCTTTTAAAGTAAAGTTTTAAATAACTGTTTTAGTTCTCACACCAGTCACATGACTGACCTGGAGTTTATTGTTTTAACCTAAACTCTGGGTGCCCTTATTTTCGACACGGGCAGCTAGTAGTTTTGGTTTTGCAGATTTATATTCACAGGATCCTGGTTTACAGCTGGAATGATATCCGGAAAGCTTTGTATCCATATATCTCTTCTAGTTGTGTATTGTATTATTTTCCGCTGCTAGGTATTTAAATGTAATTTAAATCTCTGATATTTTTGTGTAATATTCATTTATACTCTGTATATTCTTGTATTCTGGTGCATTGTTGTAATATACAATGAAAGGTTCTTCCGTATGCGTTCTGTTTTGTCGTGTTCTCAAACGATAGGGCGTTTCGAACGGCCTGGATCGGTTTAGCGACTGGTCCGGACCGAGCGAAATTCTTGCTCGTCACAGTTGGTATCAGAGCTTTGGTTTACAAAGCTCAGAGGACAAGACACATTAGAACCATACGAAAGAATTGATCAGATATTGGATTAGTAATATCCAACGGGAATGACTCGTTAGAGATGGGATCAGTAGTATCCTAGAACGAGTGTAAAGAGTATATTTTTAAAGTGAAAACAAATTTTATTTAGAAAATTTAAATCAATTATTCGTATTTGAATAATTTATTTATATTGATTTTGGACAATTCAGTATATAAAGAATTTGCATATACGCCTTGCAAACGTATATACAAAGTTTTAATATATTGGATAGATATAGCGTCGCACTCTAGTCGCCCGAAGATGATATTGATGATAGCGATCGCATCATCAACATTTATGTTCGAGTTTCGAAGGTGTGATTTTCTATATATTTCCATTAGGCTGGTGTGAGAACCAAAACTAATATAGCTAGAATACATTGTTGTGATTTGGCATCAAAAACATGATTTTTTGAATATATATCAAATTATGAATTTGAGACTCTAATTCACTAATTGATTGATGTTTGTGTTATTTGTTTAATTGTTTGATAATTTTGAACCATTTAGCCTAATTGAACCAAATATTGAATTATATTGAAAATTGGTCGCATTTGCTGGCATATACATATACTTACATTGAACAGGTCATAGCAAGGAGGCTAGAGCAGAGAATAAAATTTGTTTGCCCGACAAATAGGTACATGTTTACTACATAATTTACTGTTTTGTTTGGGTGATGATGATTTTATGAGCCTATTGGCTAGCCGCTTGGCTTTTTCTTTTTCTTTTTGAGATCTGAAGGACCGGGGAAGCTATTTGAGATTTCCCGATGCTCCCATTGCAGGGGAGGTTATGGCGAAATTTTTCGAAAATTTAGGGTGTTAGCCAAATTTTTGAAATTTTTGAAAAGTTCTTAGAAACTGAAAAGTTGAAGAACTTAAGCCGTAATCAAAACAATGGAAGTTGAGTTGAATTGTTAAACAACTTTCGACTTTGTTCCTTTTCGGGGACGAAAAGTTTTAAGTGGGGGAGATTGTAATAACCCGGAAAATCTGGGCCAGTTTAAAATTTTTATTTTGGCAATTTTAGCGAATTTTGATTATTTAAAATGAATTATTTTAAATAATATCGACGAAAAATTTATTTTGAATAGAATTAGAACGTATATATTATACGCGTCGTCGTTAGAATATAAATATTTATATATATTTATAAATAGAATTGAAAATGGCGCGGTAGTTCGATAATTCGATTTCAAACTTCAATTGAATGTACCGGGTGCAAAACAATCCGGATTTTAGTGAAACCAAAAACATTAGGATCTAATTGTGAATATCTTTCCAACGAATCCGACAAATCAAGATTTCATAGCGGGAATCAGAAGATATGTCCAGTTGAAAATTCTGAATAGTCGCTATGGAATTCAGGCCCTTAAAAATGGAAATTTTGCAAACGACCTCGGATTTCGACGAAACCACTTTTGTTGGAACCGGAATGTCAAGTTATTGCTAGATTCCAATTTTCGTAATTTTTCGAATCAATATGTGAGCGTGGCACGCTTAAACGCATTTGACAAGTTTCAGTTGAATTTAATCGACTGGAAAATGGCCATTTTTCAAATGGTCTCAGAATTTGACGAAATTAGTTTTGTTAGGACCGTATCGCTAATACGAAGCTAGAAATAATTTTTCTGGAATTTATGGGGTCCGTATGTGACCCCAGTAAATTGAAATGTACGTTTAAAACACAATATAATGATTTAAATGTAAATTTGAATGGAAACTGATCGTAACAAGCGAATTGGGTAACGATACATATCCCATTGTGTTCGGAATGGGGGTATTTAACTAGGGGCGACAGTCGTTGGAGTTCGTTTGGAGTTCGGGTTGATAAACTTCACATTGGAGAATTAAATATTATTATATTTTATAAATAAATACCCTTAAATTTGGAAAAACCCTAACCATTATCCAGAGCCGCCGTTTCCTCCTGAAATCAACGGCCTATTCACCCCCAAATCATTCCCGTTTCTTCTTCAGATCCGTTCGTTAATTTTCAAACTTTTCAAATCAAAAACGAAGAACAATACGAGATCTTTCGATCCACATACGGGTCATCATTCAAACCGCCGTGATGTGCTCGAATTTCCCCATCAAAGGCTCGCCGTTCGAGCTGTTTCTCCGGTGCCTCCAGGCGACCGGGTTCGCCAACGCTCGACGCAGAGGAAGGTGGTGCGAAGGTGGAGAGCGTGGAAGGTTCTGATCGGGTCCAGGATGCTTCGTGTGGCGTGCGTGCTACGTCAACGGGTTCAAAGGGACCGGGTTTCACCTGGAAGTTAACGGCAGTGAAGAAGGTAGTTTAATTTAGTTAATTAATCTATAAATTACCTTGTTTAACACTTTAACTCATTAACCTTGTTTTAATAAAAACTGTAATTTATATAAATGCCATAGAGAAAGAACATGGTTTTAGAAATATGAAATACACATGGTTTTAGGAATATAAAATACACATGGTTTTAGAAATATAAAATTATCATTGTTTTTGAAAATAAAATATGGCATTGCTTTGACAATGAAAATATGATTTCTATGCATAATGATGTAGAATAAAAATATGGTTTTTAAATATAAGTGGAATGGATTTTGAAAATAAAATTAGAATTGTTTAAAAAAAATATAGAAATAACACATTTTTAAAATATAAACATAGTATGAGAATGTGATTTTATATATATAGTGGTAAAAATATGATTTTTATTATATGTATAACGATATAAAAATACAATTTTTATATAACAGAGAATATAAAAATATGATTTTTATATATATAGCGAAATAAAAATCTGATTTTTATTATATATATAGTGAAACAAAAATGTGATTTTTATAGCGTTGAAATGAAAATGTGATTTTTATTATGACCAGCGTGAAGAAGGTAGCGTTGGAAATAACAGGCAAAATCAAAAAGGGAATTCAGACATTTCAGAAATAAAGGATGGCGGAGTGGAACCCCACGGTGAGAACTCCTCACTCTAAATTTCTTATTCTAGTTATACATATATATGTATATTTATACTAGGATGCAGACGGTGCTTAGTAGCACCCGACACCCGTCATCCACAGACCATGGATGGCTTGTTTGTTAAATTGTTTGGTTGTGTAGTTGGTTAGATTATTTGTTTTGAACTGAATTGTTTGGTGAAATGGAATTGATTTGATTGATGTGTGAATGGCGTGGGCCTTCACTAGACCGGGGATAAGGCTAGGCCTCGTCCCGTTTCTAGTATCCTGCCGTTATGCCGCCGAAATTTTCTAAAATATGTTAGAAAAATAAAAATATCATTTTTATTGTGTAAATGAAATGAATAGAAATTCATGTGTTAAAATAAAAATATATTATCATTAAAAATATAGTTTTAACGTGAAAGTGAATAAATAAATATTTATAAACAAATCGGCCGATTTGTTTATATACACTGATTTGACTGATATTGAATGGGTCGATAAATTTTACACATCGCCCAACTGCACAACTAAAAATCTGTGTTTGATTGTTTGAAACCCCACACGGGTGTTGGGATGAAATTTGAAGTTCACTCATCCTGATTGATTAAATATGTCGATCGATTGATTGACAGGCTGTTATAAGAGCAAGATATATATATTTGATGCTTATACAGTGTAGTGCACATTGGTTGATGGTTGATTGTTTATTATTGCTATTATATACATGTGTTGTATGGAATCCATATAATTAACGTTATATGGTGATTGATTGGGCCTCATTCCAATCGGGAAAGTAATGAATATTATAAAAGAAAATTCATGTGTTGAATATAAAAATAGTGATGTGTTGACAGTACTCATGTGTTGAGATTAGTCGTGTGTTGAAAGAAATATAGATTCATGTGTTGAATGGGATAAATATTGATTTGTTGGATAGAATAAAGAAGTTTTGAAAATATAAAGCCGTGTTGATTAGATTGACGCCATTTTGACGTAAACGATATTTATATCGATTTTATCCATTTCGAAATGAATTGAATTGAAAACGATTTCGAAATGAATTGAATTGGAAACGATTTCGAAATGAATTGAATTGGAAACGATTTCGAAATGAATTGAATTGAAAACGATTTCGAAATGAATTGAATTGGAAACGATTTCGAAATGAATTGAATTGAAAACGATTTCGAAATGAATTGAATTGAAAACGAATTCAAATTGAATTGAAAGCGAATTCAAATGAATTCAAATCGAATTGAAATTTGAATTGAATAGAAATGAATTTTAAAACGAATTTATAAAGAAGAATTCAATTTTGATTTGAATTGAAATGGAAGTTGAAATTGTTTTGAAACGAATGTAGAACTATTTATAAAATTCGTTTTAAAAGGAAATCGACGAAATATATATAATATATATATATTATATACATAATGGCCTGAATAGAACGCGCCGCGCCGCGGCAGTTCGTGAATTTCGACCATTTATTTCAAACGGACATTGCGGGAGATCCGACCGTCGGATTCTCCTAAAACCGGAACCGTTGGGTTCGTATCGAAAAGAGCTTTCCAATGAATATTAGAAATTTGAAATCTAACGGTTGGATTTGGAGTTATGTCCAAATCAAATTCGAAAAATGTCGCTGTAAGTGCAGTTCGATGGCCGTTGTTGGAAATCGACTGTACGGGCCTTGATAAAATTATTAAAAATATTTATAATTTGTGTAAAATCATGATATATGGATTGGAAAGAATTGAGCTGGAAAATTCCACATTTGAAAAGATAAAAATATATTTTTATCGAAATAAACTAGTTTTGAAATAGAATTAAAATCAATTTATTTTTGAAATAAATAAATTGAATTTGAAAGTGATTTAAAAAAAAAAATCAATACTCCCAATACGTGGATTGGACTGGAGTTGAATCGAAATTATCTTCGGGATATTTCGATGTTGGATTTCGTGACTATACAAATATTGTTATGGGGATTTGAAAGATATATCTTATATCGTTATTTCCAATACGATATATGTTGGTTTCAGAATTTGATATTGAATATAAGCCGATATATTTTCTATTCAGAGCCTTGTATTTAATATCAAATGTGATTTGGGTTTATCGTGAATCGTGTTTTAGAAGACATTGGTTCTTTAACCCAGTTAAAGGCAAGATATCGATTTTTGAGAAGATTAAAACTAAGTGGAGTTTTAATGAATCTTTAATTAGATGGAAAAATGAATTGATTATTTAAATTATCAAATCTGAAAGGTGATCGAGAATGGAGTACCACCAGTTTTGCTCCAAATCGATAGTTAAATCTTTAATTAGATTTGAACGTGAAATGGTAATTAATTTTACCGATAACACAGTGGTGTTAGATGTGGAGTATTACCAGTTTTTTCCATGGGATATATAGGTTGGGATTGGGAAATAAAATAATAATTACTTCGATGTGGTTCGCTAATCCCGACTAGTTTGGAAAACCATAATATGGTTTGAAATGATATCCAAAGGAAGATTAAAGAATAAATTTAGAAGAATTTATCTTGGATAAAATTAATGGGAACCTTTCCCTAAAAATGTGATTTTGTGAATAAAAGAATATTCTGAATTGGAATGAGGCGTTTGATGTGTTTGTGTAACATTTGTTTATCATATACGTGGGTTATTCAGAAAGGCCGGGTTTATACCCATTCTGAATAACCGATTCGACGAGATGTCGAAGATGAAGACGGTGGTTGAAGACCGGAAGTCTTCACATCGTTTGGATAATTACTGACGATCCTGATTGGGCTGTACACCCAAGAGGATGGAAATAGTTGGTGGTCGTCCAGACGTACTTGGAGATGGATGGATATGCGAGGAAAGTGCCTTCGGTTTCGTTCAGACCTAGAACGGACTTGTAAATGGATGGTGTGTCTGACATTGTATTCCTTTATATTGTATTTGTTGATCTCTGCTAAATATATATCTGTTTGGCGGCGGAGAATTTATTCTCTTGCTTAACGCCCTTCTCTGAGACATATGAGCTCAGAGGTTATATATTGGCAGAAATCAGTGGTACGATATGGATTAATAGTGTGGCATGCTGAGATGCAGTGATCCAGACTTTTGTTGAAAAGCAAAGTTTGGTGGTTGATGATCAAAGCGCAACTGATATAGCATGGCTTTGTGTATAGCGTTGATCCGCGAGCCTCACACCCCGGTATGGTGGCAAACTGATGGTTTGATCAGTATGCTTTTTCGTGGATGGGCACCTTAGTGGTGTCGTGGATTCGGTCGACCGAGATGAGCCTAGTGCTCAGGGATATATAGAGTAAGCGGTGTTTTCTCTCGCCGGGACGTAAGCCGCGGTGGTACTCTGGTCCCAAATGTGCGGATGCAGACGGTGTTTTCTCTTGTGGGGACGTAAGCCGTGGTGAATTGCATTTCGCGATCGATCTTTCGAATCAGGAGCCACCATGATGGAAATCCAATTTCCAATACGTGTATTTCGGCTTTATTTGTAGAGCCTAGTATGGCGACATAGTGGGATGGGGCACTCATGCCGTCTATGATTTATATTTATGATTGAAATTGTTTTTGACACTATACACTTATTATAGTATCAAATGATTTGTTTTAAACGTATCAAGCATGTTTGGCTGTTATAAGGTAAAACCCTATCCTCCGGCTTGCGTTGCATTGTGTGATGGGACCTGGGTCTTATAATAGCTTCATTTTTCGAAAAAGCATTGCACTGTTTATTTTATGCACTAGTATTCTTGGGAGGAAACCCGTTCCGTGTTATACGGCGTGGTCCCTTGAATTACTCTCTTTTAAAATAAAGTTTTAAATAACTGTTTTAGTTCTCACACCAGTCACATGACTGACCTGGAGTTTAATGTTTTAACCTAAACTCTGGGTGCCCTTATTTTCGACACGGACAGCTAGTA
Organism: Allium sativum; assembly: GCA_030737875.1. Taxonomy (NCBI): domain Eukaryota; kingdom Viridiplantae; phylum Streptophyta; class Magnoliopsida; order Asparagales; family Amaryllidaceae; genus Allium; species Allium sativum. The sequence continues at coordinate 870,601,253 of CM060924.1, read as the reverse complement.
GTTTTGGTTTTGCAGATTTATATTCACAGGATCCTGGTTTACAGCTGGAATGATATCCGGAAAGCTTTGTATCCGTATATCTCTTCTAGTTGTGTATTGTATTATTTTCCGCTGCTAGGTATTTAAATGTAATTTAAATCTCTGATATTTCTGTGTAATATTCATTTATACTCTGTATATTCTTGTATTCTGGTGCATTGTTGTAATATACAATGAAAGGTTCTTCCGTATGCGTTCTGTTTTGTCGTGTTCTCAAACGATAGGGCGTTTCGAACGGCCTGGATCGGTTTAGCGACTGGTCCGGACCGAGCGAAATTCTTGCTCGTCACAAGTCCCATCACACAATGCAATGCAAACCGGAGGATAGAGTTTTACCTTATAATGATCAAACATGCTTGATACGTAGAACATAATAATATTTAATATTATTATTAGTGTCTAATCAGTTTAAAATACTTCAAAGTAAATGTGTCAATCCTAGACGGCATAGTACCCCATCCTACTATATCGCCATATATAGGTTTACAATCAAAGCTGAAATGTCGTATTGGTAGTTAGTTGGGTTTCCATCATGAGTCAAGGCTAGGAACGATATCCTTACTGATTCAAGACACTCTAGCAATGTCTTAGGATTCGGACACTGGCGAACCCTTGGATCCTGCAGGGACGGTCCACAAATACTTTAGTGGATTGGCAATTCCTGAACACACGCTTCCCGGTCCTATTGAACCTACAATTTGGTCACTATCGACCAACAAATCCTAGGTACCTCATAATCCATCATCCACATAAGTAAAAATGTCAGGGCTTGTAAACGCTGACGTTACTCCTAGCTAGAAAGAAACGTGTGCACTCCCTGCGTTCCCTTGTCCCGTTTCTGACTCTTACCGTGGTGTGAGGCTCACGAGGTAATGTTTTACATAAATCTACGCCTAAACAGGTCGTGCTTTGATAATCAACCACAAGACTCTGCTTTTCAACAAAAGCATTGATCATTTGCATCTTGGCATGCCACATTGGCAATCCACGCCATGCGATCGATAATTACCAATATATAACCTCTGAGCTCGTGCGTCTCAGAGAAGGGTGTTAAGAAAGAGAATAAATTCTCCGCCATCACAGATATATATTAAATAGAAATCAATTTGATTTGCATGGAATGAAATCCAATGTCAGACACACACATCCATTTACAAGTCCGTTCTGGGTCTGAACGAAACCGGAGACACCTTATTCCTCGTTCCGTATGTCCAATACAGAAGAGAGGTGCTCGCATATCCGGACAATCAACAAGTACATCCAGACAAACTACCACTTTTAACCCTTTACAGGGAGCTACCCAATGTCAGGCATCAGTGATCGTCCATTCGATGTGAAGATTGTCGGTCTTCAAACGCCGTCTTCAATATCTTCGAATTGAATCGTCGTATAATCATTTGAAATAAGATTGAACTCGGTCTTTTCAAATGATTCTCACATATATATAGTTTAAAATCATTTCATATCGTTAATAGTATTTAATAACGATTTATCACATTTTATATATATAACAAAATGGCTAAATTAATTTAACGACATTTCGGGTCAATAGGCTACCCTAGCGCTGTTTTTATAGAAATGTGATTTACACTTATCTCGAAATCTAACCGTTGGATTTTAACAAAATTTATATCGTTGGAAAGATCTTCCCAAAGCGGTCCTAACGGTTCTAGTTTTGAGAAAATCCGGCGGTCGGATCTTTCGGTATAATCATTTAAAGTTACGATCCGCAATACGAACTACCGCGGGCGATTCGTTTAATTTTAATTTATATTTGTATATATATATATAATTATATAAAAATATGAACCATTCGACGATTGCACTAACGTATTTAACATGCCAAATAAATTATAATTCATTTATATGACATTTTCTATATTTTCCTATTGTACGTTTTGGCGATAAAAATGTCACTAGATTTATGTACAAATTCTAATGTATATTTTGATGGTTTCATTTTATTAACAATTCTATGTTGAAAAAATGTATAGAAGCGATGTTTTTATTTTCCTCTTTTCTAGCATGTTAAAAATAATGTTTTTAACATACAAATACTTTCTAACATGTATTTTCTAGCAATGTTAAAATAATGTTTTTAACACTTTTATATTTCCTAACATATGTTATCTAACATGTTAAAAATATGGTTTTTAACATTTTCATATTTTCAAACATATGTTTTCTAATGAATCACTTTTACATTAAAAAATAAGGAATTTTTAATGTGTCAACATTTTTATTCAAAACAGTCAATATTTCTACTAAATCAAACCTTACATTAAAAATATGACTTTTAATGTTTCAACACTTTTATTCTAATATGAACAACTTTCATATGAATCATTCTTTTTATAAAAATGAGATTTTTAGTGTTAACATTCTTTTATATTAAAACGAATATTTTCTAATAATTCATTCATTACATTAAAAATAAGGTTTTTAATATTATCATGTTCCTATTTTAACATGAACATTTTTGTTAGTTTTCTAACCTTACATTAAAAGTGAATTTTTAATGTAAATATGTTTTTATTTTTAAAACATGAACATTTTTTTAGTTTTCTAACATTAGATTAAAAAGTGAATTTTTAATGTAAACATGTTTTAATTTTTAAAATATGAACATTTTTCTAGTTTTCTAACATTACATTAAAAAGAGAATTTTTGTTGTAAACATGTTTTTAATTTTTAAAACATGAACATTTCCTATTTTTATAACATTACATTAAAAATGTTAATTTCCATGTAATCATGTTTGTATCCTAAAACATGAACATTTTTCTATTTTTCTATTTTAATTGGACAAAATGATCAAAATGGTTCTTTTCATTTTTGTTGAAATATTCTAATTCAACAAAAGGAAAAAAATGTATATTTCATTTTGTTGAAAACCCTAGTTCAACAAAATGGCAAAACTGTATATTTTATTTTGTTGAAAACTCTAGTTCAACAAAATGACAAAACTATATATATTTTATTTTTGTTGAAAATTATAGTTCAACAAAATGACAAAACTATATATTTTATTTTTGTCGAAAACTCTAGTTCAACAAAATGACAAAACTGTTCTTTTCATTTTTGTTTCCATTAAAAAAAAGTTATAATATTGGTTTTAACTAAACTATTAATCAAGGGTGATAGTTTTGTTTCAACCAAACTATGAAACAAAAGGGATAATGTTGTTTCAACTAAATTATTAATCAAGGATGATTGTTTTGTTTCAACTAAACTATGAAGCAAATGGATAATATTGTTTCAACTAGACTATTAATCAAGCGCGATAGTTTTGTTTCAACTAAACTACGAAACAAAAGGGATAATGTTGTTTCAACTAAACTATTAATTAAGGGTGATAGTTTTGTTTCAACTAAACTATGAAACAAAAGGGAAAATGTTGTTTCAACTAAACTATTAATCAAGGGTGATAGTTTTGTTTCAACTAAACTATGAAACAAAAGGGATAATGTTGTTTCAACTAAACTATTAATAAAGAATGATAGTTTTGTTTCAACTAAACTATGAAATAAAAGGGATAATGTTGTTTCAACTATACTATGAGACAAAAGTGACAATAAAAATTGGAATATTTTTATTATAATCTTTTAAACATAATCTTTTTATTATAATCTTTCTGTTACAATCTTTTTATTGTAATCTTTTTATTATAATCTTTTTATTGTAAACTCTTATAATGAAAACTAATTTATGACAAAAACCATGTTTCATGTAAATAGTAAAGATAAATATTTTATTATAAATCTAAGTTTGACAAAACAATGTTTCAAGCTAACAATAAAAATAAATATTTTATTGTAAATCTAAATTTGACAAAACAGAGTTTTCATGTTAACAATAAAGGTGAGATTTTTATTGTTATTTCAAATTTAACAAAACGATATTTCATGTTACCCATAAAAGTGAGATTTTTATTGTTAATCTAAATTTAACAAAACGATATTTCATGTTAATAGTAAAAGTGAGATTTTTATTGTTAATCTAAATTTAACAAAACGATATTTCATGTTAATAGTAAAAGTGAGATTTTTATTGTTAATCTAAATTTAACAAAACGATATTTCATGTAGTTCATGTTAACAATAAAAGTGAGATTTTTGTTGTTAATCTAAATTTAACAAAACGATATTTCATGTTAACAATAAAAGTGAGATTTTTATTGTTAATCTAAATTTAACAAAACGATATTTCATGTTAACAATAAAAGTGAGATTTTTATTGTTTATCTAAATTTAACAAAACGATATTTCATGTTAACAATAAAAGTGAGATTTTTACTGTTAATCTAAATTTAACAAAATGATATTTCATGTTAGCAATAATAGTGAGATTTTTATTGTTAATCTAAATTTAACAAAACGATATTTCATGTTAACAATAAAAGTGAGATTTTTATTGTTAATCTAAATTTAACAAAACGATATTTCATGTTAACAATAAAAGTGAGATTTTTATTGTTAGTCCAAATTTAACAAAACGATATTTCATGTTAGCAATAAAAGTGAGATTTTTATTGTTAATCCAAATTTAACAAAACGATCTTTCATGTTAACAATAAAAGTGAGATTTTTATTGTTAATCTAAATTTAACAAAATGATATTTCATTTTAACAATAAAACTGAGATTTTTGTTGTTAATCTAAATTTAAAAAAATGATATTTCATGTTAACAATAAAAGTGAGATTTTTATTGTTAATCTAAATTTAACAAAAAGATATTTCATGTTAACAATAAAAGTGAGATTTTTATTGTTAATCTAAACTTAACAAAACGATATTTCATGTTAACAATAAAAGTGAGATTTTTATTGTTAATCTAAATTTAAGCAAACTATGTTTCATGCATCTAAATAAAAGATGAGACTTGTATTATAAAATCAAATCCATATTCATAGATCTGAAATAAAAATAAATTTTTTATTTCAAATCAAGATCTAACCAATAAACTATAGATTCAAACAAGATCTAACTAACATAAGCATCATGATCAACAATCAACATTCAGTAAATTCAAATTCAAGCATCACAGATCTGATTTTATTATCGTAACAACATGGATTTGGAACAGCGTGAAATAATTAAATATTTAATTATAAAAATAGAAATTCTCACATCACATAACAAATTTTATCGCACACACACTTTTATCATATGAACAATTGGATATGTTTATAGATAAATCCTATTTAACAACTAGATTTAATTAATCATTTTAACTAAATTTAAAATTAATTAAATTAGAGTTCTCACCAGTTATGCTGAAATTCTTCACTGTCGAAACTTTGCGTCTATTGCGGAGAAAGCCTGTGAATGATCGCTTGCAAATTTCACGGACAATGCGTTATTCCCTCTATCTTCAACCGTATGTATATATAAAATATATATACACTCTACACTTAAATGCACGTCAATATTCCTTAAAGCAAGAGAAGGCCAAGGTGTTGTGGAGAGGGTCTTGGTGTCGTTTGAGTCACGGTCAAGAGGGGGTGGAGGTGTGGAGAGGTTTGCTGAAGATTTAAGAGGCGGTTTTGCACGGTGTAAAGAAATGGGTGAAGCTTCTTTTTTTCTGTTTCTCACGTGAAGAAAGGTAGTCACGCGGAACTTGGGGTAGAAGAAAACGAGTGAAGGAATTTGGTGTTAAAGAAAATGGGTTAGGATTTGAAAAGGTTTAAGATATTATAAAGTAGGAGGAAATAACCTTCTTTTTTTATATATTTTTATTTTATTTTATGCCCCGCTTGTGTCTCTATATATGTAATAAGTTACAAATGAGACAAATTTGTTGACTAGACATGACATGTCAACACTAATTTCTTTTTCAAATTCAAAAGTAAATAAATGAAGAAAAGAGAACAAATGGAAAGGAATAAATGCATTATTGATTGCCTGATACAGAATTGTGTGACTTATCAAATTCCAAAATATATAATATTAAAATTCCACAATTGAAGGAATCTTTTCAATGAGCACGCGAGAATATAAAGAAGAGAAATTTATATATGTGGGTTCATTAGTATTTGGAGAGAAACAAGAGAGAAAGGGGAAAGAAATTGATAAAATGAAGGGAAGGAATAAATGCTGTATTAAAAGCACAACGAAGAGGGAAGGACATTGAAAACTGTTGTAACTAATAATATTTCCAAAATAAATAAATTAATGAAGCTTTTACAAATTCTTAAATGTTACATTTTGAACACATACGGAAAGAATTAAGGTGGAGAGAGATGAGGTAATGAATTTGGGAAAGTAGAAAAAAAAAAGGGAAAGACTTGATTTGTTCTTAATAAACGGTGTGTGTGAATGCTCAACTCAACATGAACTAATAGGCAGCGCTATTTCGTTATTTCAGAACATTATAAATTCAATCGTTATGCACCGTTAATTAAGTTCAAATGGTAATGAATTTATTGCACAATTTATTTTCTTTGTTATAGTGTGCATTTCTCATATAAATATGGACTAGCTTTTACAGCTTGTATTTACAAAGTTACATTCATTGTTCTTTTTTTTCAAACGAATTAAATTACTATATATATTAAATTTCAATTTGAAATTGCCAGCGACAAAATCTTCCTTCCTTAATATATTACTCTCTTCAATTCAAGATTCAAACTACATATAAAGTTAGAATGTCCCTATTACATTAATTGTACTATGAATAATACGGTAATAAATTTAAACTTATTGGTCTACAAAAACTAATCATCATTAAAGCTTCAACATATATTTGAAATTAATTTAACGTTTATTACGCCATTTATACATATAATTTGATAAATTAGTTTTGATGATATGTCACTACACAAATAAAATCCTTGTTTAAGATTAAATTAAATTGCATGGTTTATTTAAATATTTATTTAAAATGGACAAAATTCAAAATATAATATTAATTTGTGATAATCTTTTCAATCTTTCTTTTATTACATAAAAAGTGTAATCTTTTATGTTAAAACATTTATCAAGCTATGAACATTTTTAATGAATCATTATTACATAAAAATGTAAGTTTTTATGTTACATCAAATTTCCTACGATGAATCCTTTGATATGATCCATACATACATTAAAATGTAATTTTTAATGTAAATACCACTTTATTAACATTTCCTATTCAAACCATTGTTCATTTTTCATATTTTCTCCTTTACAATAAGAATGTAAACTTTTTATTGAACTCATCTTTACATTAAAAATGTGAATTTTAATGTAAGAACAAATTTCATTTCAAATAATGATCCTTTTTTTAATTTAATCTACAATAAAAATGTAAATTTTTAGGTTAACATATTTTCATTCCAAATAATGAATCTTATGTAATGATTCATTTACATTGAAGATGTAATCATCAAGCAATGGATATATTTTATTTTTTCTAAAGCATTTTCTACTCAAAATTTCTTAAAATAAATTTTTAAATTGGTTCTGATTTTCCAGGTTGTTACAAAGTAGGTTGCTCCCAATTAAGGTATATTGTCACCATCTAGAGAATATTCATTTTTGTTCTTCTTTTGCTTCTACATCTCCTGGGAATAGTTATGTTGGTATACCAACCGTAAGGTGATAATATATTCCGAACATTCAAGCGAAATGAATAACTGGTCATGTGTGGTTGAGTTGTAAAGATGTTCTTGTTGAACTCTAGTGCATCCCCTCTAGTGTACACTGATCGCAAGGTGGTTCCATACCTTGTCATAGTGAAAAACCATTCTCCAATAAGAGCCCGCGGTTATACTATGTATGTAGAGCGTGAGATGCAAGCATTCTGATAGATTATTATTTACTTATATTAGACACTATTATAATAATAAAATAATATTGTTTTAAAAGAATGTTTTAGGTTGATAAATCTCATCCGTGTTTATATGTGGATCGGTCTTACGATTATCCTTTGTTTGAAAAGGATTTTTTTGAATTAAACTAATGTTTGGAGTTTACTCACACCATGTAACAACCCGGAAAATCAGAACCAATTTAAATTTTTTATTTTGGCAATTTTAATGAATTTTAAATATTTAAAATGATTTATTTTAAATAATAATGACTATAAATTTATTCGGGATAGAATTAGAACGTATATATTTATTTGAATCAAAGGTAGAATATAAATATTTAGTTTAATTATAAAAGGAACATGAAATGGCGCGGTAATTTGAAAATTCGATTTCAAGTTTCAAACGAATGTACAGGATTCAAAATAAACCGGATTTTAGTGAAACCAGAAATATTTGAATCTATTCGAAAATATCTTTCCAACGAATCTAAAAAATTGAAATTTCATAGTGGGAAGAAAAAGTTATGCCCAGTTGAAAATTCAGAATAGTCGCTATGGAAATATAGCCCAGTTGAAAATTCAGAATAGTCGCTATGGAAATATAACCCTTAAAAATGGGAATTTTGCAAACGACCTCCATTTTTTACAAAACCACTTTTGTTGGATCCGGGATGTCAAATTATTGCTAGATTCCAATTTTCATAATTTTTGGGATCAATATGTGAGCGTGGCAAAAGAAAACGTGTTTTGACAGTTTTAGTCAATTTGGATCGACTAGAAAATGACCATTTTTCAAACAGTCTCCAAATTCGATGAAATTAATTTTATTAGGACTGTATCATCAATACGAAGCTAGAAATAATTTTTCTGGAATTTTTGGAGTCTGTATGTGACCCCCTTAAATTGAAATGCACGTTTAAATTAAATATATATATATATATATTTATATTTTAATTTAAAGAAAAACTGATTAAAATAGTAGGGTTGGCTTACGAAACATATTCCATTGTGTCCGGAATGGGAGTATTTAGCTAGGGGCGACAGTCGTTGGGGTTAAATTGGAGTTCGGATGCAAATTTTGCTTTAAGGAATTAACTTGGAATAAAATAAAATAAAAAATATATAAATAACCCTAAAACCCTCTCCATCGTTCAAGCCGCCACCCTCAGAACGATGCTCCACAAACTCCAAAAATTAAAACCCTAAATTCTCCCAAACTAGTGCGAATTTGTTCATGAAATCAAAGTAGAAATTAAAGAGCGTTAGAAGATCTACAAATCTACGCGGATATGATTAAATTTAATGAAGAATTTCACCCAGATTTTATCCTCGAAGTCGCCATGTTCAACGCCGCTTCTAGGCGTGAGGGTACCACCGAGGGTGGCGGAACCAAGGGCGGGGGTGGCTCTCACATAGGGCGTCGTCGTGGTAGCACCTGATCGGAGTTCGACACTCCGGTATTCGTTCGATTTGAAGCCCTAAATGTCCAGGGTGGGTTCGGTTTAACGTGCGTGGTTCCTACAGTTGTTCTAGGAAGAGGGATTAAGGGATTAATCCCTTTGTTTAGTTAATTAATTATTATTTAATTATCAATTTATGTAATTAATGTAAAAATTATTGTAACTCTTTCATACGAGATCCAAATCCAACGAAATAAGTTGCATTGCGCTCGTATCAGCGAGAGCTACGCAATGGAACTGATTAGAGCTGAAATGGAGTGTGTTGGAATCTCGAGCAAATTCAAATCCAAATTGTTCAGAAATTCAGATAAAAACTGGCAGAGTGGATCCCAATGTGAGAACTTCTCGCTAAAATTATTTCTGTACAGCTATTTATTTTATAACTGCATGCATGGACGACTTGTTTGATTGTACTTTGTTGTGAAAATTGATTGTGACGTGAAATGGACTGTAAAATGATAATCATGTGTTGAACAAAATATTTGAACAATAAAAATATCATTTTTATTGTATAAATGAACTGAATAATATTCATGTGTAAATATTTTAGAGTTAAAAATATAATTTTTAACGTGTATATGAATGGAAATAAATATATTTCTACAAATCAGACGATTTGTTTATGTACACCCATTTGACTGATATTGATTGGAATGATTAATTTTACACATCGCCCAACCACACAAGTAATAATCAGTGTTTGTTGTTTGAAAACCCCATATAGGTATTGGGATGATATTAGACATACACTAATCCCAATATTTAGTCGTATGTCAATCGATGGGTTGACAGGCTGTTGTAAGCGTTAATTATTTATATTTAACGCTTATGCAGTTGTGTAATACACTTTGGATGATAGTGGATTGCTTATCATTGTTGTTATATACATGTGTTGTATGAAATCCATATAATTAACATTATACGGTAATTGACTATGTCTGATTCCAGTTCAGAAAGAATGAATATTTTAAAATAACCGTTATTTAAAATAATGACTATTTTGAAATAATATTCAGTAAAAGATCGAAATCTTATTTTGATGTCCGATTTGGGATGGACACGAATATATTTAAATATAAAAAGCCGTGTTGGTTAGATACGCCATTTTGACGTGAATGATATTATATCGATTTTATTCATTTTTATAATGAATATCGAAAAGGAAATGATTTCAAAATATAATACTTTGAAAATATTATCATTTATATATTAATGATATGGAATATTCAATTTTGATTTAAAATTGAATATGAAGTTGAAATCGTTTTGAAAACAAATTTAAAACGATTTATAAAATATGTTTTAAAATGGAAATCGATGAAATATATATAATATATAATATAATATATATACATATAATGGTCTGAATAGAACGCGGCGCACCGTGGCAGTTCGCGAATTTCGACTATTGACTTCGAATCGATATTACGGGAGATCCGACCATCGGATTCTCCTAAAACCGGAATGATTGAGTTTGTATCGAAAAGAGCATTCTAACGAATACAAGAAATTAGAAATCTAATGGTTGGATTTGGAATTATGTCCAAATCAAATTTGGAAAAGGTCAGTGTAAGTGCAGTTCGATGGCCGTTTATGGAAATCGACTGTACGGGCCTTGATAAAATTATTAAAAATATCAACAAATTGTGTAAAATCATAATAAATGATTTGGAAAGAATTGGGATGAAAAAAAATCCCAAATCCGAAAAGATACAAATATATTTTTATTGAAATGAACTAGTTATGAACTAGAATTATAATCCAATATTTTTAAATAAATAAATTGGATTTGAAATGGTTTTAAAAATAAATAGAATTTCCAATATATGAATTGGAATGGATTTGAATCGAAATTGTCTTCGGAATATTTCGATATTGGATTCCTTGATTATACGGACAATGCAGAGGAATTTGGAAGATATATGTATCGTTATTCCAATACGATATTTGTTGATTTGAGAATTTGATATTGAATATAAGCCGATATATTTTCTATTCAGAGCCTTGAATTTAATATCAAATTGGATTTTGGGTTTGTCGTGAACGGTGTCTTCATTAACGCTGTTCTTAAACCCAAATGAGAAAAGAATAAATCTTTTAAATAAGATTTAAAGGAGTTCACCAATAAATGTATATTTAATTGGAATTTAATTGAAATTGGTTTTTAGGTTTATCGTGAACGGTGTTTTAAATAACACTTGTTCTTTAACCTGATTAGCAATGGAAAGTGATTTCGGGTTTGTCGTGAATGGTGTCTTAAGTAACACTATTCTTAAACCCTGCGTGAAAAGAATAAATCTTTTAATTGAAATTTAAAGAAGAATTACCAATTAACTGACATTTAATTGGAATGGAAATGGAATGTGAATTGAGTTTATTGTGAACTAATTTTTTAACGACATTCGTTCTTTAACCCGATTTACAGTGAAATGAGATTTAGAACTTATAAATCTTTTTATTAAAAGATTTAGTGGAGATTTTCCAAATTAAAGTTTTCCAATTTAAAATATTGGAATGGAATGGAATCCGATTTGATAATAATTGAGGTGAGTTTCTATAGAGGAAGGCTATTAATATATATGGAATTCAAAAGGCTTTGCCGTTATTCCATTTATATTATCGGTTGGATATGGAAGTTCATATTGATTATATATATTGATCTGTATTCCGTGAAGATTCCATTGTTAATGGAATGTGATTTTGGGTTTATCGTGAGCTATGTTTTAAATGATGTTAGTTCTTTAACCCAGTTAAAGATAATATTAATTTCTTAACTTTGAATAATCATTAAGTGATGATTTTTGGAAATTAAAACTGAATTAGAGTCGAGGTGAGTTTCTGTAGAGGAAGGTTGTTATTATATATGGAATTTAAAAGGCTTTGCCGTTATTCCATTTATATTATCAGTTGGATATGGAAGTTCATATTGATTATACATATTGATCTGTATTCCATGAAGAGTCCATTGTTAATGGAATGTGATTCTGGGTTTATCGTGAGCTATGTTTTAAATGACATTAGTTCTTTAACCCAGTTAAAGATAATATTAATTTCTTAACTTTGAATAATCATTAAGTGATGATTTTTGGAAATTAAAACCGAATTAGAGTTTTAATGAATCATTAAATAGATTGAAAGGTGAATTTGATAACTAAAATTATCAAATTCAAGAAAAGATCGAGAATGGGGTATCATCAGTTATGCTCCAAGCGATTGTTTAATCTTTAATTAGATTTGAACGTGAAATGGTAATTAATTTTACCGATAACACCATGGTGTCAGATATGAAGTATTACCAGTTTTACTTCATGGGATGAACAGGTTGGGATTGGGAAATTAAACAAATGATTACTTCAGTAAGGTTCGCTAACCCCGACTAGTTTGGATAAACCATAATTTGGTTTAAATTGATATCCAAAGGAAGATTAAAGAATCAATTCAAAGAATTTATCTTTGATAAAATTAATGGGAACCTTTCCCAAAGTATAAGAATATCTGAATAAAGGAATATTCTGGATTGGAATGAGGCGTATGTTGTGTTTTTATAGCACTTGTTTATTATATACGCGAGTTATTCAGAAAGACCGCGTTTATCCCATTTTGAATAACTGATTCGACGATATGTCGAGGATGAAGACGGTAGTTGAAGACCGGAGGTCTTCACATCGTTTGGATGATTACTGGTGTCTTGATTGGGTTGTACACCCAAGACGTGGTAATAAGTGGTGATCATTCTAGACGTACTGGAAGATCGACCGGATATGCGAGGGCCTCTCTCCTGTATTGGACATATGGGACGAGGAATAAGGTGCCTCCGGTTTCGTTCAGACCCAGAACGAACTTGTAAATGGATGTGTGTCTGACATCGGATTTCATTCTGTGTGATTGATAGACATCAGTTACATAGCATGAATTGCCTGTGTAGCATGCTGAGATGCAAATGATCAAGTTGAAAAGCAGAGTCTTGTGGTTGATGATCAAAGCACGGCTTTAATATAACATAACTTTATCTAGCGTTAATTCGCGAGCCTCACACCTTGGTGTGAACCAAAAATGGGAGAGGACATCAGGGAAGACATGCGTTTCCTTCCAGCTAGGAGTGGCATCTGGGTTGTGCACGCCCAGACGTTTTACTTATGTGGATGATGGATAGCGAGGCGCCTCGGATATATCGACACTGTGGGGCCAATGGATGGTATGGTCTTTATACAGACCAATTTTACGCCCCACAGGGCGGGAAAACGTAGTGTTCAGGCATTTTAATCCACATCCAGTGGACCGGCCCTGATGATCTAAAGGTTTGACTGAGTACTTGCCTGAGGCTTGGGCTAGACAGTCTCGAAGCGGGAAGGACGATCCCTTGCCTTGGTTCACAGACGGAAATCCAACTTCCAATACGTGACACTTCGGTTTTGATTGTAGAGCCTAGTATGGCGACATAATGGGATGGGGTCACTATGTCGTCTATGATTGATAAATTTATAATTGAAGTTGTTTTCATGCACTTTATACTATAATAGTATCAAAATGATTTGTTTTAAACATACCAAGCATGTTTGGCTATTATAAGGTAAAACTCTATCCTCCGGCTTGCGTTGCATTGTGTGATGGGGCCTGAGTCTTATAATAGCTTCACTTTTCCAAAAAGCATTGCGCTGTTTTGTTATATGCACTGGTATTATTGGGAGGAAACCCATTCCGTGTTATACGGCGTAGTCCGTTGATTTACTTTATTTTAAAGTAAAGTTTTAAATAATTGTTTTAGTTCTCACACTAGTCACATGACTGACCTGGAGTTTATTGTTTTAACCTAAACTCTGAGTGCCCTTATTTTCCATACGGGCAGCTAGTAGTTTTGGTTTTGCAGATTTATATTCACAGGATCCTGGTTTACAGCTGGAGTGATATTTGGAAAGCTCTGTATCCGTATATTCCTTTCAGTTGTGTTTGTATTAGTTTTCAACTGCTATGTATTTAAATGTAATTTTAAATCTTTGATATTTATCGAATGTATATTATTTATTCATACTCTTTTATATTCTTGTATTCTGATGGAATTGTTGTAACAAGCAATGAAATGTTCTTTTGTTTGTGTTCCGATTAGTCTTGTTCTCAACTCAATCCGGGCTTTCCTTCACGGGGAAATTCGGGTTGCTTCACACTAGTCCATGATTGACCTAGAGTTTATTTTGTTTTACTTTACCCTAAACTCTTGGGTCCCCAAATTTGTACGAGTCGAGATTTTTCGGATGTACTTGGAAGAGCTTGGAGCAGGAGACTTCAGCATTTTATAGCTATCGTTTATTTTCGTTGTGATATACATGTAATGTATTATGACGATAAATGTGAGTACAAATATAGTTTTATATTTCAAAATTTGTTATATAATATATCTTATTCGTTCCGCTGTGAGATTCATGTTTACTCTGATTCTTTTTGTTGTGTTATGCTTCTTCTTCTATTCTGATTTTCTTTCTATTTCTCACCCTCTAACTTCTTTCTATTAATGATCCGGTGTTTTCGATGCTTGAATAGTCGACATGGTGTTTTATGTCGATTTTCAGGGTTGAAAATCTTTGGGTTGTTACAATGAACTTTAAACATTGTTTAAAGCTTTATTGAATGGCGAGAAAGTAAGAAGGAAACAAAAGAAAATTATTAAAATTTCTTGATTAAAACATAGATAAATATTAGAATTGTGAGTTAATGAGAGAAGATATTTATTTAAAGGAGACTGGATTTATTTTACAGTAAAATAAAAATTCAAATATCAAATATATAACATATAGACTTACAATAAAATGAAACATTGTATCATTTAGCATTGCATCAAAAGAATTGGCCAAAAGTGATCATAAACAAAACACAAACGATCAAGTACATAATAAGTATAGCAAAAGACCCCAAGTGTAAATAGAAATAATCAACCATAAGTGTTTTACATCAATATCAATATAATCTATATAAACATGTGATTTCATGCTAGTAAAGATGATAATAGGTTCAGAAATGATCAGATATAAAGTGAAAGCGGCAACAGTATAACCTAAGTGTAAATGAAAGATATTTATGACATGTGTTTTACATCAATATCAATTTAATCTACTTAAATACTTGGTTTCATACTAGTGAAGATGATATAAGTTCGTAAATTGAATGCATTTCCAACAAAACGAAATCAATATATCTCATTTTTAACCATAACCTAAATGTGCCTTGATTTTACTGTGCATTGATATTTCTAATTGATGCGAGTGTATTGATTCTTACTGAAGCATTAACAGAACCAAATGATCTAGGTTTTTTGAAGAATGAAAGTCAAATGGTAGAAAGAAAATCTTAAACATAAATCAGGGTATATGATCCAACGATGACATGAAACAAAACTACAAAATAGTCGCCCACGATTTCTAATTGTACTTGTATCTTCGGTAGTGAGCTAAAACATCAAAAATTTATCTAAGCTATTGTATGAAAAAATAAAATTGACTATAAAAGCCATATGATTACTTGCAGTGGTTTGACTATAACATTTGTATTTTTGATGAACATGAGGGGTTGACCAAGGGACGTTTATAAAGATAAAATTGCCTAATTTATAGTTGAACATTGTTACTATATATAAAAATAAAATAAAATTACTGATAATGTTATCTAAGCTATGCAAAACTTATTGCCTACATTTAATTTAACAAAATAAAAAAAACACATGGCAAGACACAAAACAAAAGAACAAGTGATCAATATATAGTAATAATTTGCACTTGATTTTTCTCTAGTTGTAAAAACTTCTTCTCTAAGTCAAACACTTTATTTTCAAGTTGAAGTGTATGCTTATCCTTAGCTTGCGATAGAGCTGCTCTACTAAGATTCATTCCTCTTCCCATCGCTCTATGTCAACCCGGACTTTCTTTCTCTAACACTTGTGCAAATGCATCTTCTCTATAATTAATTGGCAAGCTCGATTGTGAAACATCTTCAAATTGTTTAATTTTTTCCAACAAAACATGATTAATTTCATATTATTGCAGTTTAAACTAAAACATAATATCTAAATTAAAATAGGAAACACACTTAGAAGCTTGCAAATTTCAATACCATATATATGAGCATTTATTTTTTCCAGAACTCATTAAAACATAGTATTTATATGTACTTGAAATGTATGAACTTACTATAGAATCTACAACAATCATATTCATTGGTTCACCATTTTTCTTAGTGCGAGATTTGATCCAAATTACACTTCTAGAGACGGCAGAGTGATCATTACTTTCGCTTTTCTACATTCAAAAAACACCAAATAACAAATTTCACTAACTTAAAAGTTTCATAAATATTGCAGTAAATAGTAAGTACAATTTTCTTACCAAATCTTCAGCTAGTCGTGCCATTCCTTTACGACTACACGTGTGTGGCAACTGCTTCTGTCTAATTGCTTTGTTCTTCTCGCTCACAGCCTAAAGTAAGAATCATACGGTAGTATGATATCTCAACTTAGTCATTACAAATAAATATCACACTGTCATGTTGGACATATTATATATTTTTTCAACTTTTGTCCAATTATTTTAGTTATAGATAAATATTTAGTGGTTAGTTTCTTGTTTACTACAAGCTACATCTTTTCCCCATGGTCAAATAATGTATCCCACTGGCACGATTGAAGTTGTGCATTTCATAAGCTGCCAAATCAAGTGTCAAATTTCACTATTATTTGTCAGAATAGTTAAGTAAATGATTTGTTACTCCAATATCATGCATTTTGATTGTGGACAATGTGATTTTGGATGCCTGAATCTGTATTATAGGTATATGGCTCTAGAATATGAATCAAGTGGAAAACTAACTGACAGATCATATGTATTATTATGGTGGATAAGCAAGTTATACATCAAAATAGAAAAACAATATAAATATCGAAAATGCAAGTAACTGGGAGAAGCACGCATACTAATTATTAATCTTGAAGAGTTCTAGATATGATCATTAAAGATGTAAACACAATCCATAGTAAATTTTCTAAAAGACAAATCAGTGAATATGAATCTCATCACCCATCTAGAAAGTAAGCATACAAAAAACGAAAATTTTTACAATGAAATGTCATTTATCAAATACCAGCTAAACTGAATAATAGATTATCAAATAAATAATTATTGTGATTTTGACTATATTCTAATGCTACTGATAGCAGCATGTGTTCAAAATGGGAGAAAAATGTAAAAGTAATCGGTTCCTCGATCCAAGAGTGAAAATAATAATATGAAACCATGTACTAAAAGGGTTACTCTTGAAGAATTGGACTCATGGATAAATTATATATTTCCAAAACTAATAAATTTGATACTCAATTAATTGAAATCCTGTAATCAATACTTAATAACTAAAGATCTATTTTTGTACTTAAAACTGAAGTTTTAAAAATGATGTCTTGTGGAGAGAGGTATTCAAATTTAATTTTCAGAACAAATGAATATGTGTTGAATATTAGTTAATAATAATATTACTATTAGCATGTAAAACCAAATAATTTCAGTGAAATATATGGATCTAATAAGACATAGTGAAGATAAAAATACAAATCTTTGTCATGCATTGAATAACTTGATCTACAAATAGGCGCAGACATTATTTAGTAGTTCAAACAAAACCAATCCACCAAAAATAAAAAACAAAACCCCCACCAAAGAAAAAACCATCCCTTTTTTCTCCCCTTTCTAAACTCTAATTAAACAACCAAAATTGGAACAGATACATACCTTGCTTCTACACCTTTGACTGTAATAATCATATGGAGTTGAAAAACTAGTATATAATAAATTTTCTTGTACCTTGAATTCCGCACTTGTTTTCGACCTGATAAATTTCTTACACTCATATACGTCTAATATTAGATGGTTTAAACCGAAGTCTTTCCTCCATAGACTTTGCTTGTAACACTTGTCGGACTAATATACATTTTGATGCCCGCCAAATACCACTCATTTGTTGAAAAACTAGTGTTTTGTGCCAACTTAAATCCAACTTAAACCTTGCCTATGACAATCAAAATCCAGTGTAAAGTGTTTGATGTAAGTAATAAACGAACTGCTGTAAGAAGAATACACCAATTGATTTTCCAAAATCACTCAAATGAACTGCAGTAAGAAGAATACATAACCTATAAACTAGCTTGACCAAAAAATGAACTGCAGTAAGAAGAATACATAACTTACAAACTAGCTTAACCAAAAAATTAAAAAGAATAAAAAAGGGCAGCTCTGAATAGATTTGTGCTTTTTAAGTTAATAAATTGAATTAGAAAGAAGAAGAATGGTAAATTATGTTGATCAACACATAGTGAGTTACGCTGTTGTTCGAACACCAGCTGCCTCATCTTTGGGTTTCACATACTTTCCAATAGTTTTCTATTGTGATCTTTTCTTGATTCAAACTGGTTTTATCTTTACTCTAAGCAATAAATATAAGAGTTAATCTTAAAGCAAAAGAGAATGTCACCTGGATACTTCCCCATAAAACATCTTTCAATTCGGCACTAAGTTGCATCCATTCACTTAGTGTAACCAGAACTTCTCATACAAGTGGTCCTAAGTAAGAAGATAATTTGACCGACCTTGGTCCCATTGGTTCACATGCACTATTAAATTCAACTTCTATTTGCTCCAAAGAATTGAATGGAAGTCTTCTAACTTTGGTTGGCCCTTAAGGTTTTCCTTCTGCCTAAACTACGTTGTCTCAATTGTTTGTGGGTTTCTTGTATTTCAAAATTGTTTTCTGGTACGATTTGAACTTGATTATTTTCTAATGCATGTGGGTTGTCATGTATTTCAGCATTCTTTTTTGGTTCAATATAAACCTCGTCTTCTACTTGATTGTCTTCGAACAGCTCTTCTCTTGTACCTTTCTTTTTATATTCGTCGATTTCTTTTTGCATGCGAGCTTTCCTTTTCACGGCCATACTCTTCTTCTTTATTCTGTGTATATAAAAATTAAAAGAACAACAATATTTTATTTATTTTATATATATGGAATTTAAGCAGCATAGAATAAACGTTCAAATATATCATTTTCCCACAAATTTACTGTAACAACCCGAAAATCTGGGCCAGTTTAAAATTTTTATTTTGGCTATTTTAATGAATTTTGAATATTTAAAATGGATTATTTTAAATAATATCGACGTGAAATTTATTTTGAATATAATTCGAACGTATATATTATACGCGTCGTCGTTAGAATATAAATAATTATATATAATTATAAATAGAATTGAAAATGGCGCGGTAGTTCGATAATTCGATTTCAAACTTCAATTGAATGTACCGGGTGCAAAACAATCCGGATTTTAGTGAAACCGAAAATCATAGGATCTATTTGATAGTATCTTTCCAACGAATCCGAAGAATCGAGATTTCATCTTAGAAATGATAAGATATGTCCAGTTTAAAATTAGAAATAGTCGCTGTGGAATTTATATATATTTTTATATATATAAGGCCCTTAAAAATGGACATTTTGCAAACGACCTCGGATTTCGACGAAACCAGTTCTGTTGGGTCCGTGATGTTAAGTTATTGCTAGATTCCAAATTTCATAATTTTTCGAATCAATATGTGAGCGTGGCAAAGGAAAACGCGTTTGACCAGTTTCAGTTGATTTTAATCGACTGGAAATTGGCCATTTTTCCAACGGTCTCAGAATTCGATGAAATTAGTTTTGTTAGGACCGTATCATCAATACGAAGCTAGAAAATATTTTTCTGGAATTTTTAAAGTTAGTATGTGACCCCGGTAATTTGAAATGTACGTTTAAAATTCAATATAGTGATTTAAATGAAAATTCAACGGAAACTGATCGAAACGATCAGATCAGAGTGCGATATATATCCCATTGTGTTCGGAATCGGGGTAAAACGCTATGGACGACAGGCGGTGGGCCTCGTTTTGATGACGTATGTAAAAGTCAACTTTTAAAAATAATAAAATAATAAAAAAAAAAGTCTCTCCCCTTAACCAGGCCCCCCCCCCCCCGATCTCTCTTCATTTCGAAAGAAAAAAGGAAAAAAAAATAAATAAAAAAAACACGGTCCTTCAAATCGATGGCGGAGGTCGTCATCGCCACCACCGCAGGGAGGCTCCGACCGACTCGCCCACCCCCTCCTCCTCACTCCGACTCCAGCTCTTCCTTCCCCCTTGACGTGAAGAACCGCGACCCCCTCCACCAGAAAAGCCACTGCGTCGCCCCCTATCCCCTCCGACCTGCCACCTCTCCGACGGCAGCGCCTCCTCCCTCACGAACCCGCGATCGGTGAGAAACCCCCCCCCCCCCCCAAGCCTGCTGCGACAGAGAAAACCCTCCCCCTGTAAGTTTTTTTGCTTATTTATTTTATTTGATTTTTATATAATGTTAGAACTGATTTTTATATAATGTTAAAACTGATTTTTGTTAATTTAAAAACTGATTTGTATTTAACATAAAGTTTTGATTTTTAAAACATAAAAGTTTTGATTTTTAAAACATAAAAGTTTTGATTTTTAAAACAAAAAGTTTTGATTTTTAAAACATAAAGTTTTGATTTTTAAAACATAAAGTTTTGATTTTTAAAACATAAAAGTTTTGATTTTTAAAACATAAAAGATTTGATTTTTAAAACATAAAAGACGATATTTTGAGATGAGTAGTGAAATATAATTTTCATATAAGGAAGATAATCAAAATATGATTTTTATATTTTTAAAGTATTAAAAATATAATCTTTATAGGATAGAGAATATAAAAATATCATCTTTGTATATGTGGCAAAATAAAAATCTGATCTTTATTTTATACGTTGAAGTAAAGTGATGATTTTTATAAAGGCGAAATCTAAATGTTTGAAAATAGAAAAAACATACTTTGTTTGAAAATAGAAAAAAACATACTTTGTTTGAAAATAGAAAAAACATACTTTGTTTGAAAATAGAAAAAACATACTTTGTTTGAAAATAGAAAAAAACATACTTTGTTTTGTAAATAGAAATAGTGGAATAAAAACTCGATTTTTATATATTGAACTTTGAAATAAAAACTCGATTTTTATATATTGAACTTTGAAATAAAAACTCGATTTTTATATATTGAACTTTGAAATAAAAACTCGATTTTTATATATTGAACTTTGAAATAAAAACTCGATTTTTATATATTGAACTTTGAAATAAAAACTCGATTTTTATATATTGAACTTTGAAATAAAAACTCGATTTTTATATATTGAACTTTGAAATAAAAACTCGATTTTTATATATTGAACTTTGAAATAAAAACTCAATTTTTATATATTGAACTTTGAAATAAAAACTCGATTTTTATATATTGAACTTTGAAATAAAAATTCGATTTTTATATATTGAATAGCGAAATAAAAATTCGATTTTTATATATATAGTGGCTACGGGCGACGAAGCTGACGAAGATGCGAAAACGGCGAAGACTTCTGCAAATGAAGTGCCGTGGAGCTTGGATAGCTTTCTGTGAGAATTTCTCACTCTTCAATTTTATTTCTAGTTATATATATATACTAGGATGCAGACGGTGCTTAGTAGCACCCGACACAATCGTCCACAGACCATGGACTTGTTTGTTTGACTGTTTGGTGATTGATTGCGATATTGGTTTGAATGTGGTTTGTGGTGTGAAAAATCGAATCGATAAATTGGTTAGGATTAGACGTGCGCCGTTATAAGGCGAAGGAGTAAGGCTAGGTTAGACTCTTTACTCCAAATTTTGTGGTTTGCATAACGAAAGTGAATTTGATTGATGTGTGAATGGCGTGGGCCTTCACTAGACCGGGGATAAGGCTAGGCCTTGTCCCATTTCTAGTATCGTGCCGTTATGCCGCCGAAATTTTCTAAAATATGTTAGAAAAATAAAATTATCATTTTATATAAAGAATGAACTGAATAGAAATTCATATGGTTGATTATTTTTCAATGCTATTATATACATGTGTTGTATGAAAATCCATATAATTAACTTCATATGGTAATTGATTGGGCCTCATTCCAGTTTGAAAAATAAAGAATATTATAAAATAAAGGTTCATGCGTTGACAGTACTCATCCATTAAGATTGGTCATGTGTTGAACGAAATATTTTAATAATAGAAATATTTGAAATAGAATATTTGAAAATGGAAATATATGAAGCCGTGTTGATTAGATGCGCCATTTTGACGTGAACGATATTTTTATCGATTTTATTCATTTTGAAATGAATATTGAAAAGTAATTTTGAAATCAAATATTTCGAAATGAATTGAATTGAAAACGATTTCGAAATGAATTGAATTGAAAACGATTTCGAAATGAATTGAATTGAAAACGATTTCGAAATGAATTGAATTGAAAACGATTTCGAAATGAATTGAATTGAAAACGGTTTCGAAATGAATTGAAAACGAATTCGAAATGAATTGAAAACGATTTCGAAAGGAAATGAATTGAAAACGAATTCAAATTGAATTGAAAACGATTTCGAAATGAATTGAATTGAAAACGATTTTGAAATGAATTGAATTGAAAACGATTTCGAAATGAATTGAATTGAAAACGATTTCGAAATGAATTGAATTGAAAACGATTTCGAAATGAATTGAATTGAAAACGATTTCGAAATGAATTGAAAACGAATTCGAAATGAATTGAAAACGATTTCGAAAGGAAATGAATTGAAAACGAATTCAAATTGAATTGAAAGCGAATTTAAATGAATTCAAATTGAATTGAAATTTGAATTGAATAGAAATGAATTTTAAAACGAATTTATAAAGAAGAACTCAATTTTGATTTGAATTGAAAGGGAAGTTGAAATTGCTTTTGAAACGATTTTAAAACTATTTATATAATTCGTTTTAAATAGAAATCGACGAAGTATATATTATATATATTATATATATAATATAATGGCCTGAATAGAACGCGCCGCGCCGCGGCAGTTCGTGAATTTCGACCATTTATTTCAAACGGACATTACGGGAGATCCGACCGTCGGATTCTCCTAAAACCGGAACCGTTGGGTTCGTATCGAAAAGAGCTTTCTAATGAATGTTAGAAATTTGAAATCTAATGGTTGGATTTGGAGTTACGTCCAAATCAAATTCGAAAAAGGTCGCTGTAAGTGCAGTTCGATGGCCATTGTTGGAAATCGACTGTACGGGCCTTGATAAAATTATTAAAAATAGTAATAATTTGTGTAAAATCATAAGAAATGATTTAGAAAGAATTGGGATGAAAAATTCCATATTTGAAAAGATAAAAATAGATTTTTATCGAAATGAACTAGTTTTGAACTAGAATTATAATTCTATTTATTTTTAAATAAATAAATTGAATTCGAAAAGGGTTTTAAAAGTAACCAAAATTCCAATGATTGCATTGGAGTGGATTTGAATCGAAATTGTCTTCGGAATATTTCGATGTTGGAATTCGTGATTATACAGGTGTTGTTATGGAAATTTGAAAGATATATATGTATATCGTTATTTCCAATACGACATTTGTTAGTCGTAGAATTCGATATTGAATATAAGCCGATATATTTTCTATTCAGAGCCTTGTATTGAATATCGAATGTGATTTGGGTTTGTCGTGAATGGTGTCTTCACTAACACTGTTCTTGAACCCAGTTGAGAAAAGATTAAATCTTTTTATTTAGATTTAATGAAGTTTACCAATTAAATAATAT
Source organism: Allium sativum (assembly GCA_030737875.1). Classification (NCBI taxonomy): domain Eukaryota; kingdom Viridiplantae; phylum Streptophyta; class Magnoliopsida; order Asparagales; family Amaryllidaceae; genus Allium; species Allium sativum. The sequence goes on along the minus strand of CM060924.1, from coordinate 870,577,235 downwards.
TTAATTGGAATTGAATTGATATTGATTTTTGGGTTTATCGTGAACAGTGTTTTTAAATAGCACTCGTTCTTTAACCCGATAATTAATGAAGGGGAGTTTGGGTTTATCGTGAACCGTGTTTTAAATGACACTAATTCTTTAACCCAGTCGAAGATTAAAACTAAGTGGAGTTTTAATGAATCTTTAATTAGATTGAAATGGTCGGAAATGGAGTATCACCAGTTTTGCTCCAGGCGATAGTTAAATCTTTAATTAGATTTGAACGTGAAATGGTAATTGAATTTACCGATAACACTGTGGTGTTAGATATGAAGTATTACCAGTTTTACTTCATGGGATGAATAGGTTGGGATTGGGAAATTAAAACAAATGATTACTTCGGTAAGGTTCGCTAATCCCGACTAGTTTGAATTGATATTCAAAAGTAGATTAAAGAATAAATTCAAGAATTTATCTTTGATAAAATTAATGGGAACCTTTCCCTATGAATGTGAAATTTAGAAACTAACTGTCGGTTAGCCAAGCAGAATAGTTTTCTGGATATTGATCTGATGTTGGTTTCGGCCTTCGGGGTTAATATTTGGGGAATTATTCTCTTGATTAATTTACGGTTAGTGACTAATGAATTGGAATGAGGCGTATGTTGTGTTTGTGTAACACTTATTTAAAATATACGCGAGTTATTCGGAAAGACCGGGTTTATCCCATTCTGAATAACTGATACGACGATAAGTCGAAGATGAAGACGATGGGAAGACCGGAAGTCTTCACGTCGTTTGGGTGATAACTGATGATCTTGATTGGGCTGTACACCCAAGAAGATGGAAACAGTTGGTGATCGTCCAGACGTACTTGGAGATCGATGGATATGCGGGGTACTAGGTGCCTCCGGTTTCGTTCAGACCCAGAACGGACTTGTAAATGGACTGTGTGTCTGACATTGGATTTTAGTCCGTGTGATTGATCTCTATTAAATATATATCTGTTTGGCGGCGGAGAATTTATTCTCTTGCTTAACGCCCTTCTCTGAGACGTATGAGCTCAGGGGTTATATATTGATGGATATCAAATGCATGGAGTGAATTGCCTGTGTGGCATGCCTAAGTGGCAATTGATCGAGGCTTCTGTTGAAAAGCAAAGTCTTGTGGTGATGATCAAAGCACGGCCTTTGTGGCGTAGCTTTGTGTAACGTTTACCTCGCGTGTTTCACACCCGGTATGAACCAAAAACGGGAGACGGACCTCAGGGAGGACTTGCGTTTCTTTCTAGCTAGAAGTGGCGTCAGTGGTTTTACACGCCCTGACGAGTTTGACTTATGTGGTTGTTGCTGTTGCGAGGCGCCTCGGATTGATCGGTCGTTCTCGAACCGATGGAGTCATTTGATGGCTCGTTTGCGCCCCAAAGGGCGGGGAGACGTATTGTTCAGGCATAATAATCCACATCGGTGGACCGGCCCTGACGATCCAGGGGGCAGTTGCGGCTGTTCCTGAGACATGGTAGGCTAGATTGTCTCGAATCGGTTGAGGACTATCTTTTGCCTCGGTTCATAGATGGAAACCCAATTTCCAAATACGTGACTTTGCGGTTTTATTTGTAAACCTATATATGGCGACATGATATATGGTACCCATGCCGCCTATGATTGATACTTATGATTTGAAGTTGTTTTATACACTATGCACTTATTATAGTATCAAATGATTTGTTTTAAACGTATCAAGCATTCTTTGGCTGTTATAAGGGAAAACCCTATCCTCGGCTGCGTTGCATTATGTGATGGGACCTGGGTCTTATAACAGCTTCATCTTTCTTATTTAGCATTGCGCGGTTTGTTATGCACTGGTATTCTTGGGAGGAAACCCGTTCTGTAATAACCCGCAAAATCTGGGCCAGTTTAAAATTTTTATTTTGGCAATTTTAGTGAATTTTGAACATTTAAAATAGATTATTTTAAATAATATCGACGAGAAAATTTATTTTGAATATAATTCGACGTATATATTTATATACGTCGTCGTTAGAATATAAATATTTATATATAATTATAAATAGAATTGAAAATGGCGCGGTAGTTCGATAATTCGATTTCAAACTTCAATTGAATGTACCGGGTGCAAAACAATCCGGATTTTAATGAAACCAAAAACATTAGAATCTAATTGATAATATCTTTCTAACGGATGTAAGAAACTGAGATTTCACTTTAAAAATTGAGAGATATGTCCAGTTGAAAATTCTGAATAGTCGCTATGGAATTCAGGCCCTTAAAAATGGACATTTTGCAAATGACCTCGGATTTCGACGAAACCACTTTTGTTGGATCCGCAGTGTCAAGTTATTGCTAGATTCCAAATTTCATAATTTTTCGAATCAATATGTGAGCGTGGTAAAGGAAAACGTGTTTTGACTAGTTTCAGTTGATTTTAATCGACTGGAAATTGGCCATTTTTCCAATGGTCTCAGAATTCGACGAAACTAGTTTTGTTAGGACCGTATCGTTAATACGAAGCTAGAAAATATTTTTCTGGAATTTTTCTAGTTAATATGTGACCCCAGTAATTCGAAATGTACGTTTAAAATTCAATATAGTGATTTAAATGTAAATTCAACGGAAACTAATTGAAAAGATCGAATCAGCTTGCGATACATATCCCATTGTGTTCGGAATGGGGGTAAAACGCTATAGGCGACAGTCGGTGGGCCTCGTTTCGAAGACAAATAAAAAGTCAACTTTTTAGAGAATAAAATAATTAAATTATTATATATATATATTTATATTTTCCCTTTCCCTTTATCCCCTAATCAAAAAAAAAACACAAATCAGGAAAAAAAAAAGGAAAAAAAAAAAGAAAAATGGCCGACGCCTTCACCAACGCCGCGCCTCCAGGCGGAGCCCCACCAGCCGCCGCCTCTTCCTCTTCTTGCCCTCTCCCTCGCATCCGCCCCTTCTTCCTCCTTCCTCCTCCATCGCGAGGCCCGCCCCTCCTTCGTCCCTCCTCGTCGAAGCCCCCCCCCCCCCAGGAAACCGCCGAACCCACATCGAACCCCACGCAACCCCCCCCCCCCTCGTCCTGATGGTCACCGCACTGTCTCCCCTCATCCATCGAAGGATCGACGCACCGCTAACCCCCCCCCCCCCAATTCCTTCCATCTGTAAGTTCTTTCTATTTTATTTTCTTTATTTATTTTATTTTATTTTATTTCATTTAGGCTTTAATATGGAACGTATTCGGTATTGTTTTAAAAATTAGGATAGTTTTAAAATCTGATTTTTCTTTTATAGGAAATAGAAGTAAAAAGATTTTATTTTTAGAAATAAAAAGAATGATTTTAGTTCATAAAAATGTGATTTTTATAAAGATTAAAAATCATATGGAAGCGTTGAAGGTAGAAAATATGATTTTTGTTTATGTAAAGTATTAAAAATATAATCTTTACTATATAGAAATATTAAAAATATGATTTTTATATTTTTAAAGTATTAAAAATATAATCTTTATGGGATAGATAATATAAAAGTATCATCTTTGTGTATGTAGCAAAATAAAAATCTGATTTTTATTTTCTATACGTCGAAATAAAATGCTGATTTTTATAAAGATGAAATCTTTATAGTTGAAAAGGCGAGATCTTTATATATAGAATAACGATGTAAAAATAGAATTTTTATCTATATAGTAGCGGTGTAAAAATAGCATTTTTATCCATATAGCGTCAAAGTAAAAATGTGATTTTTATATATTGAACTTCGAAGTAAAAAATATGATTTTTATATATTGAATAGCATAGTAAAAATTCGATTTTTTAATATAGGAAGTGATTATAAAAATATGATTTTTAAATTGAAAACGAACAAATAAAAAATGTGATTTTTATTTTAAAGACATCAAAATATAAAAATGTGTGATTTTTATATATATAGTGACTACGGGCACAAGAAGACGATAAAAAGGCGAGAAGAAGAGTCAAGATGATTGGATAGCTTTCGGTGAGAACTTCTCACTCTAAATTCTCTTTTTCTAGTTTATATTTATATATACTAGGATGCAGACGGTGCTTAGTAGCACCCGACACCCGTCATCCACAGACCATGGATGGCTTGTTTGTTAAATTGTTTGGTTGTGTAGTTGGTTAGTCTAATTGATTGAAATTTGAATTGTTTGGTGAATTGAAATTGATTTGATTGATGTGTGAATGGCGTGGGCCTTCACTAGACCGGGGATAAGGCTAGGCCTCGTCCCATTTCTAGTATCGTGCCGTTATGCCGCCGAAATTTTCTAAAATATGTTAGAAAAATAAAAATATCATTTTATTTGATAAATGAAATGAATAGAAATTCATGTGTTGAAATAGAATATTTTATCGTTAAAAATAGAATTTTTAACGTGAAAGTGAAAGTGAATAAATATTTATAAACAAATCGGCCGATTTGTTTATATACACTGATTTGACCGATATCGATTGGGTCGATAAATTTTACACATCGCCCAACTACACAAATAAAATCTGTGTTTGATTGTTTGAAACCCCACACGGGTGTTGGGATGAAATTTGAAGTTCACTCATCCTGATTGATTAAATATGTCGATCGATTGATTGACAGGCTGTTATAAGCGTTAGATATCTATATTTGATGCTTATACAGCGTAGTGCACTTTGGTTGATGGTTGATTGTTTATTAATGCTATTAAATACATGTGTGGTATGGAATCCATATAATTAACGTTATATGGTGATTGATTGGGCCTCATTCCAATCGGGAAAATAATGAATATTATAAAAGAAAATTCATGTGTTGAATACAAAAATAGTCATGTGTTGACGATGTTCATGTGTTGAAATAGAATATTTTATCGTTAAAAATAGAATTTTTAACGTGAAAGTGAAAGTGAATAAATATTTATAAACAAATCGGCCGATTTGTTTATATACACTGATTTGACCGATATCGATTGGGTCGATAAATTTTACACATCGCCCAACTACACAAATAAAATCTGTGTTTGATTGTTTGAAACCCCACACGGGTGTTGGGATGAAATTTGAAGTTCACTCATCCTGATTGATTAAATATGTCGATCGATTGATTGACAGGCTGTTATAAGCGTTAGATATCTATATTTGATGCTTATACAGCGTAGTGCACTTTGGTTGATGGTTGATTGTTTATTAATGCTATTAAATACATGTGTGGTATGGAATCCATATAATTAACGTTATATGGTGATTGATTGGGCCTCATTCCAATCGGGAAAATAATGAATATTATAAAAGAAAATTCATGTGTTGAATATAAAAATAGTCATGTGTTGACGATGTTCATGTGTTGAGTGGGATATTTTAAATAAAATAAATTACATCTTTATCATATTTAAAATTAGAACTACTTCCTAGTAGAAGTCTAATTAAAAAATCAAACGATAGATACCATAGTTTTATAAAATATTTTACATAACAAAAATAGTGATGTGTTGACAGTACTCATGTGTTGAGATTAGTCGTATGTTGAAAGAAATATAGATTCATGTGTTGAATGGGATAAATATTCATTTGTTGGATAGAATAAAGGAGTTTTGAAAAATATAAAGCCGTGTTGATTAGAGATGCGTTATTTCGACGTGAACGATATTTATATTGAATTGAAAACGATTTCGAAATGAATTGAATTGAAAACGATTTCGAAATGAATTGAATTGAAAACGATTTCGAAATGAAATGAATTGAAAACGATTTCGAAATGAATTGAATTGAAAACGATCTCGAAATGAATTGAATTGAAAACGATTTCGAAATGAATTGAATTGAAAACGATTTCGAAATGAAATGAATTGAAAACGATTTCGAAATGAATTGAATTGAAAACAATTTCGAAATGAATTGAATTGAAAACGAATTCAAATTGAATTGAAAGTGAATTGAAATGAATTCAAGTTGAATTAAAATTTGAATTGAAAAGAAAGTTGAAATGGTTTTTGAAACGAAGTTAAAACGATTTATAAAATTCGTTTTAAAAGGAAATCGACGAAATATATATAATATATATATATTATATATATAATGGCCTGAATAGAACGCGCCGCGCCGCGGTAGTTCGGGAATTTCGACCATTTATTTCAAACGGACATTGCGGGAGATCCGACCGTCGGATCCTCCTAAAACCGGAACCGTTGGGTTCGTATCGAAAAGAGCTTTCCAATGAATATTAGAAATTTGAAATCTAACGGTTGGATTTGGAATTATGTCCAAATCAAATTCGAAAAAGGTCGCTGTAAGTGCAGTTCGATGGCCGTTGATGGAAATCGACTGTACGGGCCTTGATAAAATTATTAAAAATATCTATAATTTGTGTAAAATTATAATATGTGAATTGGAAAGATTTGGGCTGGAAAATTCCACATTTGAAAAGATAAAAATAGATTTTTATCGAAATGAACTAGTTTTGAACTAGGATTAAAATCAATTTATTTTTGAAATAAATAAATTGAATTTGAAAGTGATTTTGAAAATAATCGATAATTTCCAATACGTGAATTGGACTGGAGTTGAATCGAAATTATCTTCGGGATATTTCGATGTTGGATTTCGTGACTATACAGATATTGTTATGGGAATTTGAAAGATATTTTATATCGTTATTTCCAATACGATATTTGTTGGTTTCAGAATTTGATATTGAATATAAGCCGATATATTTTCTATTCAGAGCCTTGTATTTAATATCAAATGTGATTTGGTTTGTCGTGAATCGTGTTTTTGATGACATTGGTTCTTTAACCCAGTTAAAGGCAGGATATTGATTTTTGAAAAGATTAAAACTAAGTGGAGTTTTAATGAATCTTTAATTAGATTAAAAATGTGAATTGATAATTTAAATTATCAAATCTGAAAGGTGATCGAGAATGGAGTACCACCAGTTTTGCTCCAAAGCGATAGTTAAATCTTTAATTAGATTTGAACGTGAAATGGTAATTAATTTTACCGATAACACCGTGGTGTTAGGAATGGAGTATCACCAGTTTTTCTCCATGGGATATAGGTTGGGATTGGGAAATAAAATAAATAATTACTTCGGTGTGGTTTGTTAATCCCGACTAGTTTGAAATGATATCCAAAGGAAGATTGTAGGATAAATTTAGAAGAATTTATCTTGGATAAAATTAATGGGAACATTTCCCTAAGAATGTGATATTGTGAATAAAGGAATATTCTGAATTGGGATGAGGCGTTTGTTGTGTTTGTGTAACATTCGTTTATTATATACGTGGGTTATTCAGAAAGGCCGGGTTTATACCCATTCTGAATAATCGATTCGACGAGATGTCGAAGATGAAGACGGTGGTTGAAGACCGGAAGTCTTCACATCGTTTGGGTGATTACTGATGATCTTGATTGGGCTGTACACCCAGGATGAGGGAATCAGTTGGTGATCGTCCAGACGTACCTGGAGATGGATGGATATGCGAGGAAAGTGCCTCCGGTTTCGTTCAGACCCAGAACGGACTTGTAAATGGACTGTGTGTCTGACATTGGATTTTAGTCCGTGTGATTGATCTCTATTAAATATATATCTGTTTGGTGGCGGAGAATTTATTCTCTTGCTTAACGCCCTTCTCTGAGACGTACGAGCTCAGGGGTTATATATTGATGGATATCAAACGCATGGAGTGAATTGCCTGTGTGGCATGCGTAAGTGGCAATTGATCAAGGCTTCTGTTGAAAAGCAAAGTCTTGTGGTTGATGATCAAAGCACGGCCTGTGTGGCATAGCTTTGTGTATAACGTGAATTCGCGAGCCTCACACCTCGGTATGAGTCAAAAACGGGATAGTGACTGCAGGGAGAGCACGACGTTTCTTTCTAGCTAGGGTGGTGTCAGTGACCTACCAGCCCTGACATTTATATACTTTTCACCTGTGTGGTTGTTGGAATGCGAGGCGCCTCGGATATAGGTCTATAAGGACCGGGAAACGCGTGTTCAGGAATTGCCAATCCTCAAAAGTAAGAGAGGACCGGCCCTGAAGATCCAAGGATCATAGTGGGGTCCTGAGACATTTGCTAGAGTGTCTCGAATCGGAGAGGAGCTTGCCCCTTGCCTCGGCTCATGACGGAAATCCAATTTCCAATACGTGATATTGCGGTTCTAATTGTAGAACTAGTATGGCGACATGATATATGGTACCCATGCCGTCTATGATTGATATTTATGATTGAAATTGTTTTGACACTATACACTTATAATAATATCAAATGATTTGTTTTAAACGTACCAAGCATGTTTGGCTATTATAAGGGAAAACCCTATCCTCCGGCTTGCGTTGCATTGTGTGATGGGACCTGGGTCTTATAATAGCTTCATTTTTCCAAAGAGCATTGCGCTGTTTTGTTATATGCACTAGTATTCTTGGGAGGAAACCCGTTCCGTGTTATACGGCGTGGTCCCTTGAATTACTATCTTGAAAGTAAAGTTTTAAATAACTGTTTTAGTTCTCACACCAGTCACATGACTGACCTGGAGTTTATTGTTTTAACCTAAACTCTGGGTGCCCCTATTTTCCGCACGGGCAGCTAGTAGTTTTGGTTTTGCAGATTTATATTCACAGGGTCCTGATTTACAGCTGGAACGATGCTCGGAAAGCTCTGTATCCGTGTATCACTTCTAGTTGTGTTTTGCATATTTTTCCGCTGCTATGTAATTTATTGTAATCTCTGATATTTATCGAATGTAATTTATTCATTTATACTCTGTATATTCTTGTATCTGATGGAATTGTTGTAATAACAATGAAATGTTCTTCTGTTTGCGTTCTATTTTGTCTTGTACTCAATTATATCCGTGCTTTCCTTCACGGGGAAGTTCGGGTCGTCTCAGTTTGGTATCAGAGCTTTGGTTTACAGAGCTCGAGAACAAGACACATTAGAACCATACGAAAGAATTCATCAGATATTGGATTAGTAATATCCAATTAGAATAACCCGTTAGAGATAGGATCAGTAGTATCCTAGAACGAGTGTGAAGAGTATATTTTTCAAATGAAAACAATTTTGTTTTGAAAATTTAAATTGCTTTATACGTATTTGAATATTTATTTATTTTGAATATGGACAATCGAGTATATATAGATTTCGCGTATACGCGTCATGAACGTATATTCGAAGTTTTAATATACTGGATAGATATAGAATCACATTCTAGACATCCGGGGATGATTCTGATGATGGTGCATCATCATCAGTATTCATATTCGAATTTCGAACGTGTGATTTCTATATATTTCCATTAGACTGATGTGAGAACCAAAACATATATAGTTAGAACACATTGTTGTGAATTGGCATCAAAAACATGATTTTTGTATATATGTATCAAAATTATGAATTTGCAACATTAATTCACTAATTGATTGATGTTTGTGTTGTTTGCCTATTTGTTTGCTAATTTTTAACCATTTAGCCTAATTAAACCAAATATTGAATTGTATTGAAAATTGGTCGCATTTGCTTGCATATACATATACTTACATTGAACAGGTCATAGCAAGGAGGCTAGAGCAGAGAATAAAATTTGTTTGCCCGACAAATAGGTACATGTTTACTATATAATTTCCTGTTTTGTTTGGGTGATGATGATTTTGTGAGCCTATTGGCTAGCCGCTTGGCTTTTTCTTTTTCTTTTTGAGATCTGAAGGACCGGGGAAGCTATTTGAAATTCCCCGATGCTCCCGGTGCAGGGGAGGTTATGGCGAAATTTTTCGAAAATTTAGGGTGTTAGCCAAATTTTTGAAATTTTGAAAATTCTCAGAAACTAAAGAGTTGGAGAATGGAAGCCTGATCGATCGTAGAGCTGAATAATCAAACCACTTTCGACTTTGTTCCTTTTCGGGGACGAAAAGTTTTAAGTGGGGGAGATTGTAATAACCCGCAAAATCTGGGCCAGTTTAAAATTTTTATTTTGGCAATTTTAGTGAATTTTGAACATTTAAAATAGATTATTTTAAATAATATCGACGAGAAAATTTATTTTGAATATAATTCGACGTATATATTTATATACGTCGTCGTTAGAATATAAATATTTATATATAATTATAAATAGAATTGAAAATGGCGCGGTAGTTCGATAATTCGATTTCAAACTTCAATTGAATGTACCGGGTGCAAAACAATCCGGATTTTAATGAAACCAAAAACATTAGGATCTAATTGATAATATCTTTCTAACGGATGTAAGAAACTGAGATTTCACTTTAAAAATTGAGAGATATGTCCAGTTGAAAATTCTGAATAGTCGCTATGGAATTCAGGCCCTTAAAAATGGACATTTTGCAAATGACCTCGGATTTCGACGAAACCACTTTTGTTGGATCCGCAGTGTCAAGTTATTGCTAGATTCCAAATTTCATAATTTTTCGAATCAATATGTGAGCGTGGTAAAGGAAAACGTGTTTTGACTAGTTTTAGTTGATTTTAATCGACTGGAAATTGGCCATTTTTCCAACGGTCTCAGAATTCGACGAAACTAGTTTTGTTAGGACCGTATCGTCAATACGAAGCTAGAAAATATTTTTCTGGAATTTTTCTAGTTAATATGTGACCCCAGTAATTCGAAATGTACGTTTAAAATTCAATATAGTGATTTAAATGTAAATTCAACGGAAACTAATTGAAAAGATCGAATCAGCTTGCGATACATATCCCATTGTGTTCGGAATGGGGGTAAAACGCTATAGGCGACAGTCGGTGGGCCTCGTTTCGAAGACGAATAAAAAGTCAACTTTTTAGAGAATAAAATAATTAAATTATTATATATATATTTATATTTTCCCTTTCCCTTTATCCCCTAATCAAAAAAAAAACACAAATCAGGAAAAAAAAAAGAAAAATGGCCGACGCCTTCACCAACGCCGCGCCTCCAGGCGGAGCCCCACCAGCCGCCGCCTCTTCCTCTTCTTGCCCTCTCCCTCGCATCCGCCCCTTCTTCCTCCTTCCTCCTCCATCGCGAGGCCCGCCCCTCCTTCGTCCCTCCTCGTCGAAGCCCCCCCCCCCCCCCAGGAAACCGCCGAACCCACATCGAACCCCACGCAACCCCCCCCCCCTCGTCCTGATGGTCACCGCACTGTCTCCCCTCATCCATCGAAGGATCGACGCACCGCTAACCCCCCCCCCCCCCCAATTCCTTCCATCTGTAAGTTCTTTCTATTTTATTTTATTTTATTTTATTTCATTTAGGCTTTAATATGGAACGTATTCGGTATTGTTTTAAAAATTAGGATAGTTTTAAAATCTGATTTTTCTTTTATAGGAAATAGAAGTAAAAAGATTTTATTTTTAGAAATAAAAAGAATGATTTTAGTTCATAAAAATGTGATTTTTATAAAGATTAAAAATCATATGGAAGCGTTGAAGGTAGAAAATATGATTTTTGTTTATGTAAAGTATTAAAAATATAATCTTTACTATATAGAAATATTAAAAATATGATTTTTATATTTTTAAAGTATTAAAAATATAATCTTTATGGGATAGAGAATATAAAAGTATCATCTTTGTGTATGTAGCAAAATAAAAATCTGATTTTTATTTTCTATACGTCGAAATAAAATGCTGATTTTTATAAAGATGAAATCTTTATAGTTGAAAAGGCGAGATCTTTATATATAGAATAACGATGTAAAAATAGAATTTTTATCTATATAGTAGCGGTGTAAAAATAGCATTTTTATCCATATAGCGTCAAAGTAAAAATGTGATTTTTATATATTGAACTTCGAAGTAAAAAATATGATTTTTATATATTGAATAGCATAGTAAAAATTCGATTTTTTAATATAGGAAGTGATTATAAAAATATGATTTTTAAATTGAAAACGAACAAATAAAAAATGTGATTTTTATTTTAAAGACATCAAAATATAAAAATGTGTGTTTTTTATATATATAGTGACTACGGGCACAAGAAGACGATAAAAAGGCGAGAAGAAGAGTCAAGATGATTGGATAGCTTTCGGTGAGAACTTCTCACTCTAAATTCTCTTTTTCTAGTTTATATTTATATATACTAGGATGCAGACGGTGCTTAGTAGCACCCGACACCCGTCATCCACAGACCATGGATGGCTTGTTTGTTAAATTGTTTGGTTGTGTAGTTGGTTAGTCTAATTGATTGAAATTTGAATTGTTTGGTGAATTGAAATTGATTTGATTGATGTGTGAATGGCGTGGGCCTTCACTAGACCGGGGATAAGGCTAGGCCTCGTCCCATTTCTAGTATCGTGCCGTTATGCCGCCGAAATTTTCTAAAATATGTTAGAAAAATAAAAATATCATTTTATTTGATAAATGAAATGAATAGAAATTCATGTGTTGAAATAGAATATTTTATCGTTAAAAATAGAATTTTTAACGTGAAAGTGAAAGTGAATAAATATTTATAAACAAATCGGCCGATTTGTTTATATACACTGATTTGACCGATATCGATTGGGTCGATAAATTTTACACATCGCCCAACTACACAAATAAAATCTGTGTTTGATTGTTTGAAACCCCACACGGGTGTTGGGATGAAATTTGAAGTTCACTCATCCTGATTGATTAAATATGTCGATCGATTGATTGACAGGCTGTTATAAGCGTTAGATATCTATATTTGATGCTTATACAGCGTAGTGCACTTTGGTTGATGGTTGATTGTTTATTAATGCTATTAAATACATGTGTGGTATGGAATCCATATAATTAACGTTATATGGTGATTGATTGGGCCTCATTCCAATCGGGAAAATAATGAATATTATAAAAGAAAATTCATGTGTTGAATATAAAAATAGTCATGTGTTGACGATGTTCATGTGTTGAAATAGAATATTTTATCGTTAAAAATAGAATTTTTAACGTGAAAGTGAAATTGAATAAATATTTATAAACAAATCGGCCGATTTGTTTATATACACTGATTTGACCGATATCGATTGGGTCGATAAATTTTACACATCGCCCAACTACACAAATAAAATCTGTGTTTGATTGTTTGAAACCCCACACGGGTGTTGGGATGAAATTTGAAGTTCACTCATCCTGATTGATTAAATATGTCGATCGATTGATTGACAGGCTGTTATAAGCGTTAGATATCTATATTTGATGCTTATACAGCGTAGTGCACTTTGGTTGATGGTTGATTGTTTATTAATGCTATTAAATACATGTGTGGTATGGAATCCATATAATTAACGTTATATGGTGATTGATTGGGCCTCATTCCAATCGGGAAAATAATGAATATTATAAAAGAAAATTCATGTGTTGAATATAAAAATAGTCATGTGTTGACGATGTTCATGTGTTGAGTGGGATATTTTAAATAAAATAAATTACATCTTTATCATATTTAAAATTAGAACTACTTCCTAGTAGAAGTCTAATTAAAAAATCAAACGATAGATACCATAGTTTTATAAAATATTTTACATAACAAAAATAGTGATGTGTTGACAGTACTCATGTGTTGAGATTAGTCGTATGTTGAAAGAAATATAGATTCATGTGTTGAATGGGATAAATATTCATTTGTTGGATAGAATAAAGGAGTTTTGAAAAATATAAAGCCGTGTTGATTAGAGATGCGTTATTTCGATGTGAACGATATTTATATTGAATTGAAAACGATTTCGAAATGAATTGAATTGAAAACGATTTCGAAATGAATTGAATTGAAAACGATTTCGAAATGAAATGAATTGAAAATGATTTCGAAATGAATTGAATTGAAAACGATCTCGAAATGAATTGAATTGAAAACGATCTCGAAATGAATTGAATTGAAAACGATTTCGAAATGAAATGAATTGAAAACGATTTCGAAATGAATTGAATTGAAAACAATTTCGAAATGAATTGAATTGAAAACGAATTCAAATTGAATTGAAAGTGAATTGAAATGAATTCAAGTTGAATTAAAATTTGAATTGAAAAGAAAGTTGAAATGGTTTTTGAAACGAAGTTAAAACGATTTATAAAATTTGTTTTAAAAGGAAATCGACGAAATATATATAATATATATATATTATATATATAATGGCCTGAATAGAACGCGCCGCGCCGCGGTAGTTCGGGAATTTCGACCATTTATTTCAAACGGACATTGCGGGAGATCCGACCGTCGGATCCTCCTAAAACCGGAACCGTTGGGTTCGTATCGAAAAGAGCTTTCCAATGAATATTAGAAATTTGAAATCTAACGGTTGGATTTGGAATTATGTCCAAATCAAATTCGAAAAAGGTCGCTGTAAGTGCAGTTCGATGGCCGTTGATGGAAATCGACTGTACGGGCCTTGATAAAATTATTAAAAATATCTATAATTTGTGTAAAATTATAATATGTGAATTGGAAAGATTTGGGCTGGAAAATTCCACATTTGAAAAGATAAAAATAGATTTTTATCGAAATGAACTAGTTTTGAACTAGGATTAAAATCAATTTATTTTTGAAATAAATAAATTGAATTTGAAAGTGATTTTGAAAATAATCGATAATTTCCAATACGTGAATTGGACTGGAGTTGAATCGAAATTATCTTCGGGATATTTCGATGTTGGATTTCGTGACTATACAGATATTGTTATGGGAATTTGAAAGATATTTTATATCGTTATTTCCAATACGATATTTGTTGGTTTCAGAATTTGATATTGAATATAAGCCGATATATTTTCTATTCAGAGCCTTGTATTTAATATCAAATGTGATTTGGTTTGTTGTGAATCGTGTTTTTGATGACATTGGTTCTTTAACCCAGTTAAAGGCAGGATATTGATTTTTGAAAAGATTAAAACTAAGTGGAGTTTTAATGAATCTTTAATTAGATTAAAAATGTGAATTGATAATTTAAATTATCAAATCTGAAAGGTGATCGAGAATGGAGTACCACCAGTTTTGCTCCAAAGCGATAGTTAAATCTTTAATTAGATTTGAACGTGAAATGGTAATTAATTTTACCGATAACACCGTGGTGTTAGGAATGGAGTATCACCAGTTTTTCTCCATGGGATATAGGTTGGGATTGGGAAATAAAATAAATAATTACTTCGGTGTGGTTCGTTAATCCCGACTAGTTTGAAATGATATCCAAAGGAAGATTGTAGGATAAATTTAGAAGAATTTATCTTGGATAAAATTAATGGGAACATTTCCCTAAGAATGTGATATTGTGAATAAAGGAATATTCTGAATTGGGATGAGGCGTTTGTTGTGTTTGTGTAACATTCGTTTATTATATACGTGGGTTATTCAGAAAGGCCGGGTTTATACCCATTCTGAATAATCGATTCGACGAGATGTCGAAGATGAAGACGGTGGTTGAAGACCGGAAGTCTTCACATCGTTTGGGTGATTACTGATGATCTTGATTGGGCTGTACACCCAGGATGTGGGAATCAGTTGGTGATCGTCCAGACGTACCTGGAGATGGATGGATATGCGAGGAAAGTGCCTCCGGTTTCGTTCAGACCCAGAACGGACTTGTAAATGGACTGTGTGTCTGACATTGGATTTTAGTCCGTGTGATTGATCTCTATTAAATATATATCTGTTTGGCGGCGGAGAATTTATTCTCTTGCTTAACGCCCTTCTCTGAGACGTACGAGCTCAGGGGTTATATATTGATGGATATCAAACGCATGGAGTGAATTGCCTGTGTGGCATGCGTAAGTGGCAATTGATCAAGGCTTCTGTTGAAAAGCAAAGTTTTGTGGTTGATGATCAAAGCACGGCCTGTGTGGCATAGCTTTGTGTATAACGTGAATTCGCGAGCCTCACACCTCGGTATGAGTCAAAAACGGGATAGTGACTGCAGGGAGAGCACGACGTTTCTTTCTAGCTAGGGTGGTGTCAGTGACCTACCAGCCCTGACATTTATATACTTTTCACCTGTGTGGTTGTTGGAATGCGAGGCGCCTCGGATATAGGTCTGTAAGGACCGGGAAACGTGTGTTCAGGAATTGCCAATCCTCAAAAGTAAGAGAGGACCGGCCCTGAAGATCCAAGGATCATAGTGGGGTCCTGAGACATTTGCTAGAGTGTCTCGAATCGGAGAGGAGCTTGCCCCTTGCCTCGGCTCATGACGGAAATCCAATTTCCAATACGTGATATTGCGGTTCTAATTGTAGAACTAGTATGGCGACATGATATATGGTACCCATGCCGTCTATGATTGATATTTATGATTGAAATATTTTTGACACTATACACTTATAATAATATCAAATGATTTGTTTTAAACGTACCAAGCATGTTTGGCTATTATAAGGGAAAACCCTATCCTCCGGCTTGCGTTGCATTGTGTGATGGGACCTGGGTCTTATAATAGCTTCATTTTTCCAAAGAGCATTGCGCTGTTTTGTTATATGCACTAGTATTCTTGGGAGGAAACCCGTTCCGTGTTATACGGCGTGGTCCCTTGAATTACTATCTTGAAAGTAAAGTTTTAAATAACTGTTTTAGTTCTCACACCAGTCACATGACTGACCTGGAGTTTATTGTTTTAACCTAAACTCTGGGTGCCCCTATTTTCCGCACGGGCAGCTAGTAGTTTTGGTTTTGCAGATTTATATTCACAGGGTCCTGAGTTACAGCTGGAACGATGCTCGGAAAGCTCTGTATCCGTGTATCACTTCTAGTTGTGTTTTGCATATTTTTCCGCTGCTATGTAATTTATTGTAATCTCTGATATTTATCGAATGTAATTTATTCATTTATACTCTGTATATTCTTGTATCTGATGGAATTGTTGTAATAACAATGAAATGTTCTTCTGTTTGCGTTCTATTTTGTCTTGTACTCAATTCTATCCGTGCTTTCCTTCACGGGGAAGTTCGGGTCGTCTCACGTTCCGTGTTATACGGCGTGGTCCCTTGATTTACCTTTGAAAATAAAGATTAATAACTGTTTTAGTTCTCACACCAGTCACATGACTGACCTGGAGTTTATTGTTTTAACCTAAACTCTGGGTGCCCTTATTTTGACACGGGCAGCTAGTAGTTTTGGGTTTTGCAGATTTATATTCACAGGATCCTGGTTTACAGCTGGAACGATATCCGGAAAGCTTTGTATCCGTATATCTTCTTCTAGTTGTGTATTGTATTATTTTCCGCTGCTATGTATTTAAATGTAATTTAAATCTCTGATATTTCTATGTAATATTTATTCATTTATACTCTGTATATTCTTGTAATCTGATGCATTGTTGTAATATACAATGGAATGTTCTTCAGTATGCGTTCTGTTTTGTCGTGTTCTCGAACGATAGGGCGTTTCGAACGGCCTGGATCGGTTTAGCGACTGGTTCGGACCGAGCGAAATCCTTGTCGTCACAGTTGGTATCAGAGCTTTGGTTTACAAAGCTCAGAGAACAAGACACATTAGAACCATACGAAAGAATGCATCAGATATTGGATTAGTAATATCCAATTAGAATGACTCGTTAGAGATGGGATCAGTAGTATCCTAGAACGAGTGTGAAGAGTATATTTTTCAAATGAAAACAATTTTTGTTTTGAAAATTTAATTCAATTATTCGTATTTGATTATCTATTGAATTGAGTTGGACAGTCCAGTATATAAAGATTTTGCGTATACGTCTGATCCACGTGTATTTGAAATTTTAATATACTGGATAGATATAGAGTCACATTCTAGACACCCGGGGATAATTCTGATGATATGGCCACATCATCAGTATTTATGTTCGAGTTTCGAAGGTGTGATTTTCTATATATTTCCATTAGGCTGGTGTGAGAACCAAAACTTATATATAGCTAGAATACATTGTTGTGATTTGGCATCAAAACATGATTTTTTGTATATATATCAAATTATGAATTTGAAACTCTAATTCACTAATTGATTGATGTTTGTGTTGTTTGTTTATTTGTTTGCTAATTGTTAGCCATTTAGCCTAATTGAATCAAATATTGAATTGTATTGAAAATTGGTCGCATCTGCTTGCATATACTTATATTGAACAGGTCATAGCAAGGAGGCTAGAGCCAGAGAATAAAATTTGTTTGCCCGACAAATAGGTACATGTTTACTACATGATTTACTGTTTTGTTTGGGTGATGATGATTTTGTGAGCCTATTGGCTAGCCGGTTGGCGTTTTCTTTTTCTTTTTGAGATCTGAAGGACCGGGGAAGCTATTTGAAATTCCCCGATGCTCCCATTGCAGGGGAGGTTATGGCGAAATTTTTCGAAAATTTAGGGTGTTAGCCAAATTTTTGAAATTTTTGAAAATTCTCAGAAACTGAAAAGTTGGTGAATGGAAGCCAGATCGAGCGTAGAGTTAAATAATCAAACCACTTTCGACTTTGTTCCTTTTCGGGGACGAAAAGTTTTAAGTGGGGGAGATTGTAACAACCCGAAAATCTGGGCCAGTTTAAAATTTTTATTTTGGCTATTTTAACGAATTTTGAATATTTAAAATGGATTATTTTAAATAATATCGACGTGAAATTTATTTTGAATATAATTCGAACGTATATATTATACGCGTCGTCGTTAGAATATAAATAATTATATATAATTATAAATAGAATTGAAAATGGCGCGGTAGTTCGATAATTCGATTTAAAACTTCAATTGAATGTACCGGGTGCAAAACAATCCGGATTTTAGTGAAACCGAAAATCATAGGATCTATTTGATAGTATCTTTCCAACGAATCCGAAGAATCGAGATTTCATCTTAGAAATGATAAGATATGTCCAGTTTAAAATTAGAAATAGTCGCTGTGGAATTTATATATATTTTTATATATATAAGGCCCTTAAAAATGGACATTTTGCAAACGACCTCGGATTTCGACGAAACCAGTTCTGTTGGGTCCGTGATGTTATGTTATTGCTAGATTCCAAATTTCATAATTTTTCGAATCAATATGTGAGCGTGGCAAAAGAAAACGCGTTTGACCAGTTTCAGTTGATTTTAATCGACTGGAAATTGGCCATTTTTCCAACGGTCTCAGAATTCGATGAAATTAGTTTTGTTAGGACCGTATCATCAATACGAAGCTAGAAAATATTTTTCTGGAATTTTTAAAGTTAGTATGTGACCCCGGTAATTTGAAATGTACGTTTAAAATTCAATATAGTGATTTAAATGAAAATTCAACGGAAACTGATCGAAACGATCAGATCAGAGTGCGATACATATCCCATTGTGTTCGGAATCGGGGTAAAACGCTATGGACGACAGGCGGTGGGCCTCGTTTTGATGACGTATGTAAAAGTCAACTTTTAAAAATAATAAAATAATAATAATAAAAAAAAAATCTCTCCCCTTAACCAGGCCCCCCCCCCCCCCCGATCTCTCTTCGTTTCGAAAGAAAAAAGGAAAAAAAATAAATAAAAAAAAACACGATCCTTCAAATCGATGGCGGAGGTCGTCATCGCCACCACCGCAGGGAGGCTCCGACCGACTCGCCCACCCCCTCCTCCTCACTCCGACTCCAGCTCTTCCTTCCCCCTTGACGTGAAGAACCGCGACCCCCTCCACCAGAAAAGCCACCGCGTCGCCCCCTATCCCCTCCGACCTGCCACCTCTCCGACGGCAGCGCCTCCTCCCTCACGAACCCGCGATCGGTGAGAAACCCCCCCCCCCCCCCCAAGCCTGCTGCGACAGAGAAAACCCCCCCCCCCCCCTGTAAGTTTTTTTGCTTATTTATTTTATTTGATTTTTATATAATGTTAGAACTGATTTTTATATAATGTTAAAACTGATTTTTGTTAATTTAAAAACTGATTTGTATTTAACATAAAGTTTTGATTTTTAAAACATAAAAGTTTTGATTTTTAAAACATAAAAGTTTTGATTTTTAAAACATAAAAGTTTTGATTTTTAAAACAAAAAGTTTTGATTTTTAAAACATAAAGTTTTGATTTTTAAAACATAAAGTTTTGATTTTTAAAACATAAAAGTTTTGATTTTTAAAACATAAAAGATTTGATTTTTAAAACATAAAAGACGATATTTTGAGATGAGTAGTGAAATATAATTTTCATATAAGGAAGATAATCAAAATATGATTTTTATATTTTTAAAGTATTAAAAATATAATCTTTATAGGATAGAGAATATAAAAATATCATCTTTGTATATGTGGCAAAATAAAAATCTGATCTTTATTTTATACGTTGAAGTAAAGTGATGATTTTTATAAAGGCGAAATCTAAATGTTTGAAAATAGAAAAAACATACTTTGTTTGAAAATAGAAAAAAACATACTTTGTTTGAAAATAGAAAAAACATACTTTGTTTGAAAATAGAAAAAAACATACTTTGTTTTGTAAATAGAAATAGTGGAATAAAAACTCGATTTTTATATATTGAACTTTGAAATAAAAACTCGATTTTTATATATTGAACTTTGAAATAAAAACTCGATTTTTATATATTGAACTTTGAAATAAAAAATCGATTTTTATATATTGAACTTTGAAATAAAAACTCGATTTTTATATATTGAACTTTGAAATAAAAACTCGATTTTTATATATTGAACTTTGAAATAAAAACTCGATTTTTATATATTGAACTTTGAAATAAAAACTCGATTTTTATATATTGAACTTTGAAATAAAAACTCGATTTTTATATATTGAACTTTTAAATAAAAATTCGATTTTTATATATTGAATAGCGAAATAAAAATTCGATTTTTATATATATAGTGGCTACGGGCGACGAAGCTGACGAAGATGCGAAAACGGCGAAGACTTCTGCAAATGAAGTGCCGTGGAGCTTGGATAGCTTTCTGTGAGAATTTCTCACTCTTCAATTTTATTTCTAGTTATATATATATACTAGGATGCAGACGGTGCTTAGTAGCACCCGACACAATCGTCCACAGACCATGGACTTGTTTGTTTGACTGTTTGGTGATTGATTGCGATATTGGTTTGAATGTGGTTTGTGGTGTGAAAAATCGAATCGATAAATTGGTTAGGATTAGACGTGCGCCGTTATAAGGCGAAGGAGTAAGGCTAGGTTAGACTCTTTACTCCAAATTTTGTGGTTTGCATAACGAAAGTGAATTTGATTGATGTGTGAATGGCGTGGGCCTTCACTAGACCGGGGATAAGGCTAGGCCTTGTCCCATTTCTAGTATCGTGCCGTTATGCCGCCGAAATTTTCTAAAATATGTTAGAAAAATAAAATTATCATTTTATATAAAGAATGAACTGAATAGAAATTCATATGGTTGATTATTTTTCAATGCTATTATATACATGTGTTGTATGAAAATCCATATAATTAACTTTATATGGTAATTGATTGGGCCTCATTCCAGTTTGAAAAATAAAGAATATTATAAAATAAAGGTTCATGCGTTGACAGTACTCATCCATTGAGATTGGTCATGTGTTGAACGAAATATTTTAATAATAGAAATATTTGAAATAGAATATTTGAAAATGGAAATATATGAAGCCGTGTTGATTAGATGCGCCATTTTGACGTGAACGATATTTTTATCGATTTTATTCATTTTGAAATGAATATTGAAAAGTAATTTTGAAATCAAATATTTCGAAATGAATTGAATTGAAAACGATTTCGAAATGAATTGAATTGAAAACGATTTCGAAATGAATTGAATTGAAAACGATTTCGAAATGAATTGAATTGAAAACGATTTCGAAATGAATTGAATTGAAAACGATTTCGAAATGAATTGAATTGAAAACGATTTCGAAATGAATTGAATTGAAAACGATTTCGAAATGAATTGAAAACGAATTCGAAATGAATTGAAAACGATTTCGAAAGGAAATGAATTGAAAACGAATTCAAATTGAATTGAAAACGATTTCGAAATGAATTGAATTGAAAACGATTTCGAAATGAATTGAATTGAAAACGATTTCGAAATGAATTGAATTGAAAACGATTTCGAAATGAATTGAATTGAAAACGATTTCGATATGAATTGAATTGAAAACGATTTCGAAATGAATTGAAAACGAATTCGAAATGAATTGAAAACGATTTCGAAAGGAAATGAATTGAAAACGAATTCAAATTGAATTGAAAGCGAATTTAAATGAATTCAAATTGAATTGAAATTTGAATTGAATAGAAATGAATTTTAAAACGAATTTATAAAGAAGAACTCAATTTTGATTTGAATTGAAAGGGAAGTTGAAATTGCTTTTGAAACGATTTTAAAACTATTTATATAATTCGTTTTAAATAGAAATCGACGAAGTATATATTATATATATTATATATATATAATATAATGGCCTGAATAGAACGCGCCGCGCCGCGGCAGTTCGTGAATTTCGACCATTTATTTCAAACGGACATTACGGGAGATCCGACCGTCGGATTCTCCTAAAACCGGAACCGTTGGGTTCGTATCGAAAAGAGCTTTCTAATGAATGTTAGAAATTTGAAATCTAACGGTTGGATTTGGAGTTACGTCCAAATCAAATTCGAAAAAGGTCGCTGTAAGTGCAGTTCGATGGCCATTGTTGGAAATCGACTGTACGGGCCTTGATAAAATTATTAAAAATAGTAATAATTTGTGTAAAATCATAAGAAATGATTTAGAAAGAATTGAGATGAAAAATTCCATATTTGAAAAGATAAAAATAGATTTTTATCGAAATGAACTAGTTTTGAACTAGAATTATAATTCTATTTATTTTTAAATAAATAAATTGAATTCGAAAAGGGTTTTAAAAGTAACCAAAATTCCAATGATTGCATTGGAGTGGATTTGAATCGAAATTGTCTTCGGAATATTTCGATGTTGGAATTCGTGATTATACAGGTGTTGTTATGGAAATTTGAAAGATATATATGTATATCGTTATTTCCAATACGACATTTGTTAGTCGTAGAATTCGATATTGAATATAAGCCGATATATTTTCTATTCAGAGCCTTGTATTGAATATCGAATGTGATTTGGGTTTGTCGTGAATGGTGTCTTCACTAACACTGTTCTTGAACCCAGTTGAGAAAAGATTAAATCTTTTTATTTAGATTTAATGAAGTTTACCAATTAAATAATATTTAATTGGAATTGAATTGATATTGATTTTTGGGTTTATCGTGAACAGTGTTTTTAAATAGCACTCGTTCTTTAACCCGATAATTAATGAAGGGGAGTTTGGGTTTATCGTGAACCGTGTTTTAAATGACACTCATTCTTTAACCCAGTCGAAGATTAAAACTAAGTGGAGTTTTAATGAATCTTTAATTAGATTGAAATGGTCGGAAATGGAGTATCACCAGTTTTGCTCCAGGCGATAGTTAAATCTTTAATTAGATTTGAACGTGAAATGGTAATTGAATTTACCGATAACACTGTGGTGTTAGATATGAAGTATTACTAGTTTTACTTCATGGGATGAATAGGTTGGGATTGGGAAATTAAAACAAATGATTACTTCGGTAAGGTTCGCTAATCCCGACTAGTTTGAATTGATATTCAAAAGTAGATTAAAGAATAAATTCAAGAATTTATCTTTGATAAAATTAATGGGAACCTTTCCCTATGAATGTGAAATTTAGAAACTAACTGTCGGTTAGCCAAGCAGAATAGTTTTCTGGATATTGATCTGATGTTGGTTTCGGCCTTCGGGGTTAATATTTGGGGAATTATTCTCTTGATTAATTTACGGTTAGTGACTAATGAATTGGAATGAGGCGTATGTTGTGTTTGTGTAACACTTATTTAAAATATACGCGAGTTATTCGGAAAGACCGGGTTTATCCCATTCTGAATAACTGATACGACGATAAGTCGAAGATGAAGACGATGGGAAGACCGGAAGTCTTCACGTCGTTTGGGTGATAACTGATGATCTTGATTGGGCTGTACACCCAAGAAGATGGAAACAGTTGGTGATCGTCCAGACGTACTTGGAGATCGATGGATATGCGGGGTACTAGGTGCCTCCGGTTTCGTTCAGACCCAGAACGGACTTGTAAATGGACTGTGTGTCTGACATTGGATTTTAGTCCGTGTGATTGATCTCTATTAAATATATATCTGTTTGGCGGCGGAGAATTTATTCTCTTGCTTAACGCCCTTCTCTGAGACGTATGAGCTCAGGGGTTATATATTGATGGATATCAAACGCATGGAGTGAATTGCCTATGTGGCATGCCTAAGTGGCAATTGATCGAGGCTTCTGTTGAAAAGCAAAGTCTTGTGGTGATGATCAAAGCACGGCCTTTTTGGCGTAGCTTTGTGTAACGTTTACCTCGCGTGTTTCACACCCGGTATGAACCAAAAACGGGAGACGGACCTCAGGGAGGACTTGCGTTTCTTTCTAGCTAGAAGTGGCGTCAGTGGTTTTACACGCCCTGACGAGTTTGACTTATGTGGTTGTTGCTGTTGCGAGGCGCCTCGGATTGATCGGTCGTTCTCGAACCGATGGAGTCATTTGATGGCTCGTTTGCGCCCCAAAGGGCGGGGAGACGTATTGTTCAGGCATAATAATCCACATCGGTGGACCGGCCCTGACGATCCAGGGGGCAGTTGCGGCTGTTCCTGAGACATGGTAGGCTAGATTGTCTCGAATCGGTTGAGGACTATCTTTTGCCTCGGTTCATAGATGGAAACCCAATTTCCAAATACGTGACTTTGCGGTTTTATTTGTAAACCTATATATGGCGACATGATATATGGTACCCATGCCGCCTATGATTGATACTTATGATTTGAAGTTGTTTTATACACTATGCACTTATTATAGTATCAAATGATTTGTTTTAAACGTATCAAGCATCCTTTGGTTGTTATAAGGGAAAACCCTATCCTCGGCTGCGTTGCATTGTGTGATGGGACCTGGGTCTTATAACAGCTTCATCTTTCTTATTTAGCATTGCGCGGTTTGTTATGCACTGGTATTCTTGGGAGGAAACCCGTTCCGTGTTATACGGCGTGGTCCCTTGATTTACCTTTGAAAATAAAGATTAATAACTGTTTTAGTTCTCACACCAGTCACATGACTGACCTGGAGTTTATTGTTTTAACCTAAACTCTGGGTGCCCTTATTTTGACACGGGCAGCTAGTAGTTTTGGGTTTTGCAGATTTATATTCACAGGATCCTGGTTTACAGCTGGAACGATATCCGGAAAGCTTTGTATCCGTATATCTTCTTCTAGTTGTGTATTGTATTATTTTCCGCTGCTATGTATTTAAATGTAATTTAAATCTCTGATATTTCTGTGTAATATTTATTCATTTATACTCTGTATATTCTTGTAATCTGATGCATTGTTGTAATATACAATGGAATGTTCTTCAGTATGCGTTCTGTTTTGTCGTGTTCTCGAACGATAGGGCGTTTCGAACGGCCTGGATCGGTTTAGCGACTGGTTCGGACCGAGCGAAATCCTTGCCGTCACATTTACGTGGTCTGTTTAATAGTAGCTAAAAGCACTCTTCCTAAAACTAGACGTGAAAGAAGGATAAATGGACAAACAACAACCAGTTGATTATTACAAGACCAAATTAAGCAAAAGTACACTTGATTTTTTTACCTTGTGGTTTGTTTGTACTTGATTTTTTTCCATTGCTTGTGGATTGTCTTCATTATGAATCTCATTGTCTACTTGATTGTCTTCAAGCTGCTTATTTCTTGCTCTTTTCTTTTTTTGTTAGTCTGTTTCTTTTTGCATGTGGTTAGTTTACACATTCCCACACTTGCTCATTTTCTGTATCACAAGCAACAAACTAAATAAACTATACCATTTTATTAGGTATAATTACAAATACAATAGTAATAACAATAACAAAAAAGTAAATACAGAATGAATTATGAAATAGTTTTTACTTTTTATTTGATATTGTAAAAATATAGGCTTGAGCAATTAAGCATAAATTATGAAATGAAAGGTTGCATCTATTATTTTGAGTGTACAGACTAATAACAAATCTGTAGTGAAATATGTCAGTTTATTAACAAATTTGTAGTCAAATCCTCTATTTTCAGTGTATAAATTTGTTATAACATCTGTAATAAAAAAACGGTTGACAAAAAAATAGTCTAATGGAATTTCATGCCACCTACGTTCGGAACCCAATTTAGATCTGCATTTATGATTAATGATCATGTCAAAAACATGTGCCACTGGAGTTTGGTATATTGTAACAAAATTGAAAGTGAAGTGCTGCCTTTGACGATGAATTACAAATGATCCTTTTAAAGTAAACGGTCCAATTACTTACTATAACAATGAATGATAAGCACTGATGGTATCACCATATTACTGTTTTCCACAGTATTAAAATGGTCTCATGGTAAAGAAACTAATATATGGTCATTCTGTGTAACTAAAAATGGAATGAAAATCAATTAAAACTCACTATGTAAACAAACGTAAAATGTTTTAGAAAAGTAATGAATTGCTGAAACTTATGATTAGCTAAAATTTCAAATGAGAAGACGTTAAGAGTTAACAGACTTTTGTTTAAGCACGGTTTGAAAAAACTTCAATGGTAGCCATTATGAAGTACATCATATTTTAAACTGCTGAAATCAGTGCAAAGTTAAAGACATGAAATTTAGTTATGATTGAAAATAAACAAATTAGAACATACCAGACTTCAAAACATAAATGATATATAATTATACATAAGTAAGCAATATATGTTCCCAGTTCTTATAACTAAATGATATATAATTATACATAAAACTTAAATGAAACGAAACTTTAACTTTTAGTTTCATATGTTTAAAATCTCATGACAAACTGATTTGATGTAGTGATACATCAAATTGGCTTCTACGTGGAATTCAGAATTATGTTACTACTATACAATTGAAGTTCACTTCCATATTTAATGTACAACTATAAATTCCATGGTGAATTTTGGAGAAAATATAATTTTAGGCACCACAAAAACTATGCTTGCCTGAATTAAAGGAAGCAAAGATGTTAAATGGTAATGAATATAGAGTAAGTATATGTTTTTACTGATTTTGATCAATATCTGGAAATGCTGAAAAAAATAAGTATGAGATGGGATTCAGCATCAGTAACAGTATAATAATAAATCATATATCACCAGGAAGAAAACATGCAAACTAGTACAAATTGTGGACATCTGGGGATAGTTTGGTAATTGTGTATGAGTTCATTGTGGGAACATCCTCTTTCCTCAGATTTTGACAAAAACAAAATCGTGTATTGAAGCATTTTTGCTGATAGTTAGCCTGAGTGAGAGAAGTTCTTATAAAATATGTACCAACATAAATTTACTAATGTTTTGATAGTTTAGGTTTTTTATTGGTCATATGCATGTACTGCTAGAAAATATAACGGGAAATTAATTTCAACTTTTAAACATGGTCTATAACATAGTTTTTTAGTTGGTCATGATCTTTCCAAATTATTCTAGTCTATTTGCAGCCTGGTTACCCAGTTTTGTCATGTAATTCTTTTTATCCTAGTGTGCAAAATAGGATGACCAGGATGATAATTTAACGAGAGATAAAATTTGGAATTGGAATCTTAGCATGCTGATGATTTTTTTTTCAATCAGCATAGTGGAGCTTTTGTCATAACATGTACATTTAAATCAGCATAGGAATTTGTAATTTAAAACCTAAAATTAACGTTCTACAAAATTTCTCACCGTTAAACTATGTTGTGTACAAACATATACGTGTGCATAAATATATTTGAGACTGAGAACTCGAACCTGATTAATTCTTATGTGTAAACGGTGGGTAGAACTTGGTTTATGTCAATAGTTCAATACCTGCATGTATCAATGCAAAGTTGGTTATCCAGTAATTTATATGTATAACAACATCCTTATACACACATATAACATCTATATCTACATAGATAAGCATTAACATCATTTCAATTTATATCTGCATGAATCAGATCCCCTGTTTGTAAACTCATAAGCAAATGCATCATTTCAATCAGACATAAGTGCCCAACATGTGACTATAGCATTAACAAACTCAATTTAATTACAACAGAATAACATGGATGAAAAATTCAAAATAATTTATCATTAGCAAATAAGTAGGAATTACAAACCTTACAAGCAAATAAGAATGGAAATCTACTCAAATATGTCTTCGCAATCTTCTTAACATAGCTAACATTCTCGACTGAATTAATGTATCCATGTCGGTTTCCTTACAATCTTTCCTAACAAAGCTAACTTTCGTAACAGGATCATATGTCTCTAATTCATGATAACCTCTCGGTGGTGCTTTCATTACAACATATTAATTAGGATGGTTATTCTCTCTAGAATAAAAAACTTTTTTGCTTGAGATGTAAGGATATATGGATATTTTACAAACGAAGATTGATTTTTTTTTAAATTGAAATGAGTGAATCCATCTTCGACCTTCACTCCATTTCCTATATTTTCCCAGTGACACTTAAATATGGGAATATAAAAAACATGATAGTCTAGCAAGATTATCTCTCACTACCCCCTAATAAGTGACCACATCAGCTATTTGAGAAATATCTTTTGCATTTGCCTTACACGTGGTAGTCACATCGTAAGTGACTTCGTAGTTTTGGGTTTCTCTATCAACGTCTTTTTTATGAAAATTATGCCAGTTAATTATATAACCTTTGTAGGACAATGCATTACTACTTGGGCCAAAACCAATCCATTTTAGAATTTCATCACTTGTTGATTAAATAGGTATCTGCAAACAAATCGTTTTACAAAAGCAACAAAAAAACTTTTTTGTCCATGAAAGGATAAACTAAAATTAAACTAACCTTCTTTTAATTCCAATCTAAGAAATTATCTGTATGTTATTTCCGCAGCAATGTCGTATTTTTTTCCAAATGCTTATCAGAATTTTGTAACTCCTCCAAATGCATACTGTTGTTTAAATAATTTTACCTAAGTTATATTCAACATCAAAAATTTATTAAAGGTAAAAACAAAATATAATATGTACTTACTCTAAATTGGTTCCACCACAGCCATATTCGTTAGCACGGCCAAATGAGATAATGTAATCTTCAGTTTTAAAATTGGGCATACTTCAAGTATTGCATTGTTTTCATAATTTTCATTTCGGACTTCACTCCTCTTAATTTGTGCTTTCTTATGTAGAAATTCACTAAAAAAATTCATTGATTCTTCTACAAGATAAGAATTTGCAATACACCTTTCGGGTCGTGCATAATTCCTTATATAATCTTTAAGCGTTTTCATATACCTTTCAAAAGGGTATACCCAATGAAAATGAACCGGACCACCCTTCCAAGACGAATTGTCAAATGTACCATTATATCAAAAAAGAAAGGTAGAAAATATCTTTTGAGTCCACACAAAATTTCAATAATCTCATCATGAAGTTGTCTTAGTGTCTCTCTTTCAAGAACACGTTGACATATTTTATTGAAAAATGAACATAAATGAATTATTGGTGTTCTAACTTTTTTTTTTTGTAACAAATCCCTAACCGCAACAGGTAACAAATTTTGCATTAGGACATGATAATCATGCGACTTCAACCCACTAACTTTTCACTCTTCTAATGATACAAATCTTTTGAAATTTGAGCAATAACTATCGGGACCTTTAAAATTATGTAACCTCTTACGAAATAATTTTTTCGGACAATGACAATGTATATGGAGCCGGTGGTAGATATGTTCTATTCCCACGAGGTTGTGCATAAAGACTTTGTCAAATCCCCCGTTCCTTCAAATTCTTACTTGAATTAATTCCATCTTTCGATTTACTATCATGCAATATCGTGCTTAGTAGGCTTTCAACGACAATTTTCTCAACATGCATCACATCTAAATTATGTCGTAAGGGAAGTTCCTACAAATATCAATAATATAATAATTTATTTACTTTTATATTGTTAGGTCTATTAAATAAAATGTAATTTTAATATTAACCTCGCAATATGGAAATATCTTTTTTCCATCTTAATAGCTCTTTTTTCTATCATCTTTCTTTCTTTCTTTTTTTCTTTTTTTGAAAGGCAAGTGAAAATTTTATTATTCACAAGTACAAGAGTTACATTGACTTAAAATGCAAAAGCAACACAGACTCTTGAAGTCTATCATCTTCACCTTCTTTGCTATGAGTAATCTTCCTCTTTTTACTTTTTAACTTCTTACTCAACTATGTCTTTAGCTTCTTCTTACTCATCCTCCTTTTTGTTTTTTCAGTCTTATCTTTTCCAAAAACATTTGGAAAACCATTCGAAATAGCAGAAATGTTTCCACCCGTTAGAATTCTAGGTTTATTACCATCCTCCACAGTGTTATCAAACCAAGTTTTTTGTTTCCTCCATGAATGTGAAGGGTCTAAATATTGAAATTGGTGATACGCAAATCACAATTTTAGGCAACAAATAATCTTACATATTTTGGGGAGAGATTTGTTGCTAGATTTTATGGAGAGATTTGGTGCTAGATTTGATGAAGAGATTTGTTGCTAGATTTGATGAATAGATTTGGTGCTCGATTTTATGGAGAGTTATTGGTTGCTATATTTACGGACATTTATTGCAAGGATATTTGGTGCTTATCCAAGTAGTTTTATAACATATATGAAGATAATTTGGTGTCAAGTTTTCTTGGGCATGAAGCAATTCTCTCTATAAAAAGGGCCAGCTAACATCTTCATTAGGTGTGGGTGAGAGTCACCAAAAGTGATCAGTCTAGCTATTCCAAATTGAGTGTTCTCCTTCAAATTTTTTAGCCATTAGATATTCTCTACCTATTTCTCAATAAGTTTACTGGTTCAAGTTGTAATTGTTTATAACGATAGTTGAGATTGATTGTAAACAAAAAAAAAATTATTGGTGAATCAATAAAGAGGGTGGTTGGGTGGAATATCATGTGCTCATATTTCTGATATTTTTGTGGTGTTGTTTATTTTTTTCAATCACATTCATCTTTAAGTGATTAGGTGATAAAGATGCTATTTTTCTTGGCGATTTTTCAAACTTTCGCTGCGCAAAAAAACCCAACATTTTGGTATCAGAGCAATTTTTTGCGTAACAGACTATTATCAGAGCAATTTTTGCATAACAGTTTGGTATCAGAGCAATTTTTGCACAACAGTTTGGTATCGGAGCCAGGTCATCACAGAGCTTGGAGTGATTTTGGATTGAAGATTGTAGATGTCGGAGATGATATTGCTTTCATGGATGGCTATTGTGGAGTAGGTGATTTTGAGAATTTGGGATGAAGAACCTAGTCCACAACAAGGTGGAGAGGTTGGTTTTGATCACTGCTAAGGATCCGTTAAGGATCATGTTATCGATTGTTGTCTTTGCGTTGATAATTCTCGAGGGATCCATGTAGATGAAGAGGGATCAAGTAGTAGATGTATATCGATAAAGAGGAGGTGCAATTGAGCCTGGAAATCAATTAGGTAATCTTGTGGCCTGATGAAATAAAGAAGGTGTGATTGAGCCTGAAAATCAATTGAGCCTGGACTTAAAGAGAAGACATGATGGTTTTATCTCATAGCCGTTAAAATCGAGATGGTGTTAATTGAGAAAGAAGCGGTTGAAAGTGAGAGCTAAGGGGCTATTGTTTGAGTGGAGGAGATGTTGTGATTTGGTATCAAGGTGGAGTGTTGAAATTGGAGATACGCAAATCACAATTTTGGGCAACAAATAATCTTACATATTTTGTGGAGAGATTTGTGCTAGATTTTATGGAGAGATTTGGTGCTAGATTTAATGAAGAGATTTGATGCTAGATTTGATGAAGAGATTTGGTGCTAGATTTTATGGAGAGTTATTGGTTGCTATATTTATGGATATTTATTGCAAGGATATTTGGTGCTTATCCAAATAGTTTTATAACATATATAAAGATAATTTGGATGCCAAGTTTTCTTGGGCATGAAGTAATTCTCTCTATAAAAAGGGCCAGTTAACATCTTCATTAGGTGTGGGTGAGAGCCACTAAAAGTGACCAGTCTAGCTATTCCAAATTGAGTGTTCTTCTTCAAATTATTTAGCCATTAGATATTCTCTACCTATTTCTCAATAAGATTATTGGTTCAAATTGTAATTGTTTATAACAACAGTTGAGATTGATTGTAAACAATTTTTTTTATTGGTGAATCAATAAAGAGGGTGGTTGGGTGGAATATCATGTACTCATATTTCCGATATTTTTATGGTGTTGTTTAAATTTTTTCAATCACATTCATCTTCAAGTGATTGGGTGATAAAAATCCTATTTTTCTTGGCGTTTTGTCAAACTTTCGCTGTGCACAAAACCCCAACAATTTGGTATCAGAGCAATTTTTTGCATAACAGATTGGTATCAGAGCATTTTTTGCATAACACTAAAAACCTTCTATGTTCCATGTAAACACTTTTCCGAAAATGATTCAACCATCGATGATGAGCGTTAACACCACATAATGGACAAGCTTTTTCGCCTTTTACACAATATCCTGCAAAATTTCCATAAGCCGGAAAGTCATTTATTGTCCATAGTAAAATTGCTCTTAAATTAAAAACCGATTTACTGAATACATCATATATATATATATATATTCCATTATTCTATAAATAGTATAAGTTTTCTACCAATGGCTTCAAGTACACATCAATATCATTTCCAAATTGCTTTGGACCAGGAATTATTAATGTTAGCCTAATATTTTCTTTTTTCATATATAACATAGGCTAGAGATTATATGTCACAAGCACTACTGGCCAACAATTATATTTGTAGCACATCAAGGCAAATGGATTGACACCATCCGTAGCAAGACCAAGTCTGAGATTGCGTAGATCAGATGAAAATGATTCCCACCTCTCGTCCACTACATTTCATGTTACATAATCGACAAGATGTCGCATTTTTCCATCACTACTTTTATTGTTGAAATGTCATCTTAGGTCTTCTGCCATCTATTGAGATCTCCTAAATCTTGAAATGATTGTAAAATACCTCAACACTTTAACTGGAACACCTCGTATAATCTCCTTAGTGTCCTCATTTATCTTCCATCTCGAAGAGTTACATTTCGGGCAACTTTCTAAATCTTGAAACTTTTTTCTAAAAAGACAACAATCATTCTTACAAGATGAATCTTTCAAACCCCATGTCATATACTTTGAGAATTTTTTTTTACATCATACAAAGTCTTGGGAAGTACATTATTCACCGGCAACGACAACTGTAGTACGTTCAAAAGCTTATCGAAACCATTATCGGTTAATCCAACCTTACATTTAAGATTATACAAAGCAGTGATGGTGGATAGTTTAGTTTGATCTGCACAATTAGGATATAAGGGGGTTTCTGCATCCTCCAAATTATTAAGTAAATCATCCTCACATTTTTGAACATCTTCATCTTCTTTAACATCAGTAAAAAAAAATCATGATTCAAAAAAATTTCATCTTCAAAATGAATAGTTTTAAGTAGATCAAATGTATTGTCCAACTTCATGTCTACATCCACATTTAATTGTTCTCCATGATGATACCACTTAGTACTGCTTTGTACGTAGGATCCACCCCCCTTATAATTAAATGCTCAACAATAATGTCATCATGTCGTCGACTAAGATTTCAACAATCTAAACAAGGGCATAAAAGTTTCTCTATATTTCTGTATTTCTCTTTGCAGCATCTACGAAACATCTTGCCCCTTGCGAGTACTCTTTGAAAGTTCTGTAATGAAAAAAAATCAACATAATAGTTAAGTTTTAACACCAAATATTTTTATTTTCTGAAATTAAACACGGTTGAGAATATTGAATTATCTATTTACCTGTGTAAATAAACCCAATCTTTTTCCATCAACATATGATTAAGGATACACATGGGAAGAAAGAGTGTTCAAGATCCAAAACTAAAGAGAAAAAAATTGCTATAGCATAAAGTACATTAAATTTATTCACTCTGCGAAGAAAGACAAACTTTTTAGTGAACATTGGCATATTTGAATGAACATTTCCTGAGGAACACACACATTTTCAAAAATAAGGAGAGATGCTTGATTATTGTATATTATGTAGGAGAACAGACTTTAACCCATATGCTAAAATTCTTGAGTGACCAGAACATTATCTAAGATACTATGAGAAGGCAGGAGAGATGCTTGATTATTGTATATTATGTTAGGAGAACAGACTTTAACCTACATGCTAAAATTTTGGAGAAGCATTTGCATATTATGTTAGAGATAGGATGAAACTGTTGAACATGATTAGCATTCTTGACTTTAAGAATAAGCACTATATTAGAAGAATTCATATAGTTCAGCATTTTGCACTTAGAAGAGAAGTTGTGAACAGCTCTGAAGATATTAGTGGACATAAAATCCCAATTGGAAGTGAAGAACACAACGTTGAACCTATCTAATCCCTCACATGAGGTTGGATTTAAAGAAAATGTAGCATTTTTGATATCTTCATTTGTGATATAAGTTTCAAATTGGCAGGGGAAGGACTGCTTTGTCATTGCCCATATAAACATGAAACTTGCTATGGCTGAGCTTGGTCCTTCCCATTTCTCATCAAATATCATATTTTCCTTTTGTTTTCTTCTTGTTACCTTTTGATCTTGAAGAGTGTTTTTATATATAGAAGTTTAGTTGTTGGTATGTCAATACAACCGATCAATTTAATTAGTTTACTTTGTAAAAGTGCTCAAATTTTATGTGTCCTTATGTTTCTACTACTAACAATGTTATTCACATATATTAATTTAGTTCAGATTTAAAATTCAACTTTACATCTTTCTAAGCGCACAAATCAAAGCTTCTTAACCTCACAACTTTTGTCTATATATTTCAAGAGTTAAATGAAAGTAAGTGGACATCAACCTCAGCATTGGAGGTGATTTGGAAAATTATCGATTAGGAAAAAAAGTATGCGATCTCGAAAATTAGAAATTGGAGGTGATTAGATCCAAAACGGAACTGAACCCGCGACTTTAAATAAACGCTCCATAGCTGCATATGTATTCATTCATATTAGCATCATCAACCTCAGCTGCTCATTTTCTATTCCTGCACTCATCAATTATTATTCTTATTCTCGGACCAAATGGCAACAACCGTGGGGAGGTCTCGTTCCTTACAGATATATAATATATTTTCATACATTATTGGAAACCATTGTTCTTTCAATGCAAATGCATCCTATGAAACTTTCATTATTCAAGGAGTCAAAGAAACATTCATTTGGACCCTCTACTTCATGTCTTAATTCTAAACATGCAACAAATACAACAAACGTATGCTAGTGCAATAAGCATATATATGCAACAAATTCAACGAACGTACACATCACGAGGGTTATTTATAGACCAAACATTAAATCAAGTCTGACTTCATTGTATATAAATCCTACGTACTCTCTTGTGTAAGAATTATTCTTGACTTATGTGGGCCTCGCCTAGGCAGTAGAAAAGCCTTAATTCGTGCCTAACCATGCACCTGTTTCGTCTATGAAAGGCTTATCTCCTCATCTAAGAATCTAAATGGGTATTTAGGCATCAGTTAGGCTTAGGCATTCTTTATATCTCGATGCCATTTATAAGTACACATGACATTGCGCTAGTCTTCAGCTGTTTTACCTATTTGGTTGCTGCATAACCCACCTGGAGAATGGAACCCCATAATATTTCAAGTTTGCACTAATTAGTACTAAACCAATCACTAGAATTTTTTTCAAACATATACTCTAGTTACCCAAAATTCCTAGCTAGTTCTCATTAACATTTTATAATCTTCTCCTAATCCCTGACTAATCTCCATCTAAACATTTAGTCCATAATGCATAATGGAGCCAATTTTTACCACCTTTCTACCGCATCCTCTATCGATAGGAAAATGGGGGTCTACACAATTACTATAGCTGCTTCGGTGGACAGATAGAGCATTCCAAACAATGATTGGCTCACGCCTTAATTTGAATTTATATGCCAAAAAACAGGAAAAGGTGAGTCAGCACTATGCATCAAATTAAATGTAGGCTCAATTCAATAGATATTTAGCCTGTTTAGTTTGCTTATAAACAAAGCAACAGTGTCATTATAATTCTTCATCCCATTTACACCAAAATAAGCAGTATCATGGTTCCAAAAACTTGGCTCACATTCAACTTTACATCTTTCTAAGCGCACAAATCAAAGCTTCTTAACCTCGCAACTTTTGTCTATATATTTCAAGAGTTAAATGAAAGTAAGTGGACATCAACCTCAGCATTGGAGGTGATTTGGAAAATTATAGATTAGGAAACAAAGAAGTCCGCGATCTCGAAAATTAGAAACTGGAGGTGATTGGATCATAAACGGAACTGAACCCGCGACTTTAAATAAACGCTCCATAACTGCATATGTATTCATTCATATCAGCATCATCAACCTCGACTGCTCATTTGCGGTTCCTGCACTCATCAGTTATTATTCTTATTCTTAAACCAAATGGAAACAACCGTGGGTTATCAGTATTAGAATAGTAATCATGGGTTGCATATGCAACTAAGCTTAAAAAAGAAATGGGTTGTCAATATCAGAATAATAATCATGGTTTTAGTAAGCATTTGTCAACACGCACTTTATCTGATGTTTCTGCATTGCTACAAAAGAATGAAACAAGATGAAATGTGTCTATTTTCTTGTAGGAAGTAGAGACCACTCAAGAAAATTAGATCCAAATGTCGCTAGTTGAGCAACCATTATTATGGTATCCTCCATCATGATAACGACCAACTGATAAGTTGTACAGTGGATATTTAAAAAGGCAGGAAACTTGTTTTAGAAAAAACATTAGTGCAAATGCAAAATGAAAAACTTAGTCTAAACTGCTCAAAAATTTAGAAGCCCATCGTGATGGATAATTGATAACAAAAAAGAATACAAAATTCATATTGAAACAGTGAATCGTGTCACATAAATGATTTTTTTTTAAAAATAATAACAAATTGTTACTGTAAATATCCCACTAGTAACATGAAACACATTTTTCATGTTCACTGTAAAGTTATAAATTTCAAAAGGTTGCACTATCTTTTTCTTCTTCTTTAGTGAAAATAAAGAAACAAGAAAAAGAACTTAGCATTTAGCAACTACAGTCTATAAGCTTTCCATATGCAGGATAAAAATGCAATTTTCAGGGTCATTATATTCATGATTGTAAGATGAACCGAGCATATGTAACTACGGCTTACAAGCATGTATATAATTCGAACTAAGCATATGCATGTTGTTCTCTTATAACTATGTGGTCCCAATTAAGTTTGCTTAGTTCTCTTAAAGTAGTTTACAGTTTGTTTTAAGAGAAAACAATATATATAATTGAATATAGATGTATAAACATAAGTATAGTATAATATCCAATATGTAATTTCATATATATTAGTTTCTCCTACAATTATATGCAAATATATAGTCTCAATATGTAAACTCATATATTTATAAAGAGATAGGATCGGCAGCACTTCATATAGTGCATCACCATCACATAAATTAAGCAAGCATATGGGTTGCTTTCATTTAGTCATTCAAAGAGTAAGCATATTGGTATATGTTCGACTTTTTTACGCAGGTTCACTAATCGCAATAGATAGAAAACAACAAATTTCAAAAAATAGCAACCCTTTTAAATCATAAATCCGAATCTACAATCCATAATTGTAAATTCAAATCTGCATCATTCTAAATCACTAACAAAGAATTTAATTCACTTACCAAAATCCAAAAACGAAGATAAGATCTAAAACGCGCCGCCCTATCTTCGACAAAGATTGGAGATGGAAGGAATTTTATAGGGAGATCATGAATAATGGTTGAGGAGATTGGAGACGGAAGGCGTTTTCGACAATTGGTTGATATTTTGTGAGGCGTTGTTCTGGAGGAAGGGGAATGGTTTTGCAGCGAAGATAGAAAATTTTGTGAAGTTGAGGAAACCGCGAATAGAAGAGTTACACTCGTATTACCAAAACAAATTCATTTGAAAAACAAGAATTAAGTGTAATTAATAACACTTCAGAATAATATGTTATTAAAAAGCATAATTAATATCATATTTTGTTGTAGTGATCACCTATCGCATAGTAAACTAGCCAATGATGATACTTTCTATGTACTTTATATATGGATAAAGTGAACACATGGCCAATAACGACCTAAACACTCTCAATTTCTTTCAATTTTCTTGCCAATCCATTAGCAACATACATAGATTTGTGGTCTCATATCCATTATAGAACATTTTATAGAGGTAACATCCAGCTCGATTTTCTCTTCTTAGCCTTAAGTTATTGACAAAATCAAGCATCTTATAACATATTCAACATCATTTCACTTCATTTACTACCAATAGAAAATCTTCATCATATCTTTGTACATTTTGTCGTCGTCGGGGTGAATAACTATTTTGATCGGTTGAAAACCTCTTTATTTAGTTCCTTAACTCACAGTACATATGATCTTATAC
The DNA here is from genome assembly GCA_030737875.1 of Allium sativum. Lineage (NCBI taxonomy): Eukaryota > Viridiplantae > Streptophyta > Magnoliopsida > Asparagales > Amaryllidaceae > Allium > Allium sativum. Next base: position 870,538,777 of record CM060924.1, on the reverse strand, counting down.
TATGCTATAAAACCCTCTCGAGCCAACAAAATACTAGTTAATGAGAAGACTTTTCACCTTTTTCGAGTATTCCGAAATGCTTACTAATGCCTCATCACTCATCAGACATAATCTAATAGGATTGATAAGTGCATGCCTAATCTTTAAGCTTCCATAAAAACCAATATTAAACCCTACGACGATTGGTAATTAAAATAAATATTATACTCCAACTATCTCTGAGTAAGAAATAGAACCAAATGCCTCGTGCCTTTTATGCAACGTACTCACCACTACATTCCTTTTCTTTAGAGTGAATGTAATGCTAAAGTCATAAAAAAAAACTCAAATCCATCCACCACTATTGGCTCAGATCCATATATTTTTGAAAGTGCAAACATTTGGGAGATTTTCTATCAATGTATAACTCGAACCTGTAGTCCAACAAATAATGCCTCCAAATCTAGAGCACAAAGAATATAATAACCAACTCAAGATCATGAGTTAAATGATATGTCTCATATGTTTTAGATTGTATACTAAAATATGTCACTGTTCTACCTTCCTGTATGGGTATCTCCATATTCAATGCCGCAAGCATTGCTATAAAAAGGCTTGAAACTATCTTGAATCGTCAATATGGGTGCGTCAAGCAGCAACTCTTTCAATCTAACAAATGCAAGTTCGTATTCTACGTCCTAAGAATAAACTAATTTTTTTGACAAGCTAGGCCAAAGGTAGAGAAACTTTAGAGAAGTCTTTAATGAAGTTCCTATAATATATGGCTAAACCAAAAGGCCTATAGCTTACTTGGAACTCTTCGATTATACGCCAATCTTGTACATTAGTGAACTTGGACCAACTGACTGTTCATGTTGGGAAACAACATGACATAGACAACGAGTTTCTCTTCTTAAGAAATGGCACTTGGGAAACTAGCTTCATAAAATTCATTAATTTAATAAAAACCATTCTTATAATTTACGATGAGTAATTGGAGAAAAGAAATAAATTGGCGCTTATCATTTTGAAAATCAACAAACCCAAAGTTAAGTAAACCCTTATCATGTTTTATTTAATGAAAGATCACACAAAAAACATCAAATAGGCTTATTCGTTAATTTGTATATGCATAATACCTTTTTTTGTAATGAAATATGCAAAGACGAATTGAAATAGAAACTCTAAGTTCATTAAGACCAGATTCTCATTTCCAATAAACACGAACCTCCCAAAAGTATTGGCATCTAGAACCTTGATATAGAATGTTATACAATTTATCACCTAAACCAATTATCCTTGTAAAATAATCCAAAATCTTTGCTTTTTACCAAAATTAGAAATAGGCAAACATCATAAATCAATGTGAGCATGCAAATCAAAAGCATAAAACTATTTTTGTAGTTTTGAAAATGAAATGCAAATATTGTGCATTATTTAAAAAGTGAAAATAAGTACAAAAAGCTTGAAGTATGAATAAACGTTGTCTCTTTTTATCCTAGTTTTCTTTATATAAAATAAAATGTTAAATAAATATATGTATCTATCTGTGTGTCTATAATGTATTTATGGTATAATGCAAAATACATCCACTTTTAAACCTCCCATGTAAACTATGAAATTGAATACGACTGTAAATGTGAATAATTAAAAATACACCATTTTCCAACAAAAATCACAAATGAAGATTGACCTCCGTGCACTGTAAAATATAATAAATTGAACAAAAAAATGCAAATTATTAATGGTAAACTAGACGTAATTTATGTCTACATCATATACGTATTAAAACATAAAAATGTTAAATAAACGAGATAAGAAAAGAAAGTGCAGACGATACACCATCTATTGAAATTTACAGAAAGAAACTACCAAACTCCATGGAATATAACTAAAACTTGAAATGCATATATATATGTGTGTGTGTGTGTGTGTGTGTGTGTGTGTGTGACGGCCCGCCCCGCACCAACCGACATTTACTCCAAAAGTGCGCTGTACACATGTCCAGTTAGCACGGGACGGATCGTCAGAAGAAAAGGGAAGAAAGAAATGAACTAACAAGGAACCTGTAAAATGTTTCACAGCGCATGGAACAAAATACAATAACAACATACTTGACATAAAACAGGTGAGACAGTGCATAAGCTGAAAACAAACTAGCATAGCAGCGGAAAATTCAAGTACAGCTTATGATCCAAAGCTAACATTATTACAACTTTTCAAACTGTCTCAAAAGCAAAAGTAAGATAAAGGAGGTACACTACTAATGTCCAAGTAGCGACCACCAACGACACAGGGAGAATATCTATATATCATAAGTGGAAGCCTCCTGCTCGCCTCTGAATCAGCTACTCGTGCATCACCAGCTAACCTGTCTCTAGTCTGCTCGTGTGAGCACCCAGAGTATTAAGAAGAGACATAAAATTCTGGGTTAGACAAAAAGTCTGGTATGAGCGATAAGCAACAAAACATAACAATAACAGGTATAATCCAATCATACCTGAACCTGGACCTGCAACCAAAGAGTTAGCACTACATAATGTACAACACTCTAAGGGGCCATTTCAAATGGTGTAAAGATAATGGGGGTGGGGGTGTGCATGTCATAGTGATGTCAAACAATCAAGCATAGCAATCATCCTCACATCCCTCACTCAGTGCGTAAAGCATACAATATCCACTACTTTTGGTCGCCTAATACTTTGGGCCATGACGGAATCCAATCCCGTGTAACTATCACTACAAGCCCACCATCCATCTCTCAGTGGCGAACCAAAGTTATGAATACCGACAACCCCTTTGCACACGTCCCGCAGCAAAGCCCAATCATGAAGTGAACTCATTGGTTCCCATCTGGATCCTGAGCTCTAACTTCCATTTGGACTACCTTTGCATCTCGGGTTTTTGGTCAATACTGGATCAGTTCGGATTCCTCCTTGCCATCGGTTCGGGTCCTTCACGTCGTATTGGTTCGGTTCGGGTTCCCTTTTTGCTCCATCAGTTCGCTTCATCGGTTCGGTCTCTTCTGTTCGGGTCGTGGGAGTAATTCCGTTCGGTTCGGATCTTCATAACTCGAGTACTCCGGCAGTCATTTCTGGTCCGATCCCCTGTTCTTGCTTCTGATCCGGCCCCCTCGTCATTCCTTCACTCCGATCAGCTCCCCTCGTCCTTCGTTCACTCCGATCTGATCCCCCTCCTTTAGCCGATCCGTTCCCAGTTCAATAGCATGGCCTTCCTTTTTACCAAGTTTCTCAAGTGCCAGGTTCCGATCTGATCGAATCCCTTGCCCGGTTCACTTATCCGACCCGAGCCCCCATATCCAATCCGATCCGGTTCAAAACCTGCACTTTTCCTGAAACTTTTCCAACGAGTGTTTTACGCCATTCGACGACATTTTCGACCATTCTAACTATTGTAATCAATCACAAAGCATACCATACAGTCATAGCAACACATAGAAGTGACGTCAAACACCAAAACATCAATACGATAGGTTAAAATGGATCAAACATAGCCCAAAACCCCATGTTTTCCCTTAATCCCCCTTAATCATGTTTGAGCATATAATTAGCAAAACTTATTCAAATTAGCCAAATTTTCTAACAGAGGTCTAAAACAATATTTTAGAATTTCTGAGTGTTTTTCCAGATTTTTAACATGCATAAATTCGCTAATTATCACTAATCACCCCTTAATCCCCCAAATTCCAGGATTTGCAAAATTAATCGAAATTAACCCAAATTCATATCAGAGGCATAAAATGATGTTTTAGAATTTTAGGAATTTTTCTAGATTTTTCTGAGCCATAATTTCGCTAATCTTCGTTAATTACCATAATTAGTCGTAATTAGTGAAAAACAATGCAAATCACTCACCTTAGCCACAAACAAAACTTAGATCTGAAATAAATCTCTGATTTGGTGAAGATCCCAATGCAAAACAGCAGCTCTAATCTTGATTTGGTGTTGATCCGCTTTGATTTGGTGTTGCTAAGCTCAATCCTTGATTAGAAAGTGATTTGGAGGTGTTTTAGAGGTTGGAGGTCATTTTTAGGGTTTCTTAGAGGTAAGTGGAGGCTAGAAAACTGAAATGAAACGAAACCCTAACTCATTTCAGCCTCCCCATAACCCTAATCCCGAAATGGGTTATGGGCCCAATTACTAATCACCTTATTTGGCCCGGTTAAGCAGTTTTTCACCTTCCAAACCTTATTTCAGCCATATCTCCCAAACGGTAAGTCCGTTTGGCTATTATGACCACTCTACGGAAAAGTAAACCATCAAACGAATCTAATGAAAGTGGTTTCAGGTCAAAATTCATTTCCAATCAAAAGTTATGGCTGAAACAAGATCAGCTAGGGGCAAAACTGTCATTTAAAAATCAACAAAAATCATGAACATGGGAAATGACTCTAATGGTTGTTTCCCAAAGTTACATGACCATACGACTTCATATGAGAAAGAAATAAATATTCTATGATCCTTCGATGCGTAGAATGCGGGTTGTTACATTCTCCCCCCCCCCCCCCCCCTTAAGAAATTTCGCCCCCGAAATTCCCTAACCAAAACACACAAAGGGTCCCGCATGCCTATCAACCATAAAACAACAATCAACATGCCAAACAAGTCTATCCTAGCATGCGGTTTACTAACAAGGGAAGAAACTATCACTACCAAAACCTTACCAAGCAAAGAGTTCTGGATACTTCTTCCTTATATCCTCCTCTGTTTCCCAAGTACAGTCTTTTTCATTCTCACCCCACTGGACTTTGACTAGTTTCACCATCTTCCTTCGAAGCTGCTTCGTATCATTCCCAACAATACGCATAGGCTTGCGGTTCTCAACCGCCTCGGGTTCAACCTCGCTATTGTCTAACTGATCTGGTGAAATAGCCATATTAGGGTCTTGCACAAACTTCCTTAACTGGGAAACATGAAATACGTTGTGAACTCCCACCATCTTGTCAGGTAGATCTACTTCATACGCCAAATTCCCAACTTGCTCGAGGATTGGGAATGGACCAACAAATCTTGGTGCTAACTTACCTCTCCAACCAATCCGAATCACATTCTCAATGGAGAGATCTTGACGAACACCCAGTTGTTAACGAAGAATTCCAAATCTCTTCGTCTCTTATCGAGATAAGTCTTCTGCCTATCTTGGGCAGCCTTCATTCTCTAATATACAATTCACTCAAATACCATCATGACCTGACCTAGTCCTTGGTAAACTATCAATATAATCCATTTGAGACATGTTCTCAACGGTTGTGAAAACCCACTAAGCTTCCTTTGCTCAGCTTTAACTAACTGGCAATTCATGCATTTGGACATAAACTTCCCAACGTCTTTCTTTATCCTTTCCCAGTAGTAGATCTGCTCCATGTCTCAATACGTCTTTTTACCATTGGGATGTATAGTCAATTTCGGGTGATGATATGCTCTAAGCACTTCACCTCTCAGTCCATCTACGTTGGATACAACTAGTCCCTTATTCTTTCGAAGCCACCCTTCTCGATCAAATCCTTATTTGATCATTCTCTTTCCATCAATACCCATCTCTACCCTAGAGATGGTTTCCAATAGATTAGGATCGTCCTTCTAACTGGAACCAATCCACTCAATCAAAAGCGATCTAATCGTCAAGCTTACTAGTGTTTCTGAATCCAATTCACTCTTGGGTCTGAAATCATATCCTGTGATATACTCTAGTTGCTTCCATCCTAGAAACAAAACCCCTAAACTGGCATATCTCCTACTCAATGCAACTATTACCGCACCCAAATCCTTTACTATGATCACTCTGCCCCATGGAGTCATGGCGAATCCACTGCACTGATCCATAGCCACTAGTCCTTTGCTATGTCCACTCTGCCCCATGAAGTCATAACAACTCCACTGCACTGGCTCATAGCCTTACTATTCCTTTACTATGTCCACTTTGCCCCTTGAGTCATGACGACTCTACTGCACTGGCTCATAGTCCTACTACAATCACTTTGTTCCCCATCGCTGGAACCCTACAGGTGATAGTCTACTCAAGGGAAGAAAAATAGGAACAACATAGCAACCATAACATCCATCAAACAAGTCCTACCTATCACCTGCTAAATTCATAAACACATCGACACCTACATGACTGGTCTAACCAATCCCAATATGTCGATTCTAGTATGTCTGGTCCAACCAACATCAATAACTAATGGAAGCCCAGCCTCCATACATACACCGATGCCTACTTGACTGGTCCAACCAATCCCAGGCCAATGGAAGCCCCGCCTCCCTACGGACTACCATACGTCCAACGTACGTTTATCCTCCAAGGATAACTAGATCACGTCCAACAGATCCAAGGTAACGGGCGTCCCCAGATACCCCTGCTTTTAGTCCGCCTAAAATACTTGAGTCCAACCCAAGTCTATCCATTATCTTGCTTCCCTCTCGAGTCCAACTCAAGCCGAATCCAATTCCTTGCAGCCTTGTCGAGTCCAACTCGAGTCAATCAGTAACTCAGATCTAGTCTTGAGTATCCATTACCGACAAACTCTAGTCCAACGTGAGTCGTCATCTCCTTATTCGTTGCATCTCCAAGATCAACGAACACCCATTTTCCTTTTACGAGTTCAAGTCCAACCTGAATCACCCTAATCTTCGTTGTATCTTCCATGATCAACGAGCACATCCTATTCCTTCAAAATTCTACTATCCAATAGAGAACATCAACATAAGGTCCTAAAGAATCCATTACTTTGCATCTTTCTCGAGTCCCACTCGAGTCATCTCATAATCCTATCGAGTCCAACTCGGGGCAGTCCATACCATCGAATAGTCTTATCCTGTCACAGTTGCCCATCACTCCTCGAGTAAACCAAGGTATCATCCAATGAGAATCGCAACGTCTACTTATCCCTCACACAAACCATCCTAGTCAAACTCGACATTCCCCAATCATAAGCCCCAAAGGCCTAAACCAATATCAGACAAGCACCCAAGGAACATCTCCTCCGAGTTCGGAAAACCCACGTGAAGTGATACTAGCAAAACAATCTAGCACTGGAGTACTCATTTTCCTTCCAGAGACAACTAGAACTTATTACAACTATAACCTTTCAGCTTCCTTAACTCCAGTTACTATCACTATCACTAGGTAGGTACCTAATACCACCCTATTCTTTTAGAGTAAATCGACTCCCCAAAATAATGCTAAACCCAGTAAAGCCCAAAACAAAGCAATCACAAGGAAACATACATCCATGACTCGATAAGACCAAGCACAACAAATCATACTAAGATCAGTTGAACCACCTATCGGGTTCGTCACAATTAGAGGTCTATCGACTATCTCGGGTTTGTCAAACAATACCCAAATAGAAACATCTTAAATAGAAAGCATACCTTTTATAACGACACTCTTTCCCTTCTACGCCGCACTTGGAGCATTCGACGAAGAAGGAACAGCGTTGATAGCATACGCTTTCACAATCTGCTTCTCCCTAGGAGGTTGTGGGCAATCATCCTTGTGATGTCCTGCCTGGCCGCAGTTAAAGCACTTCCTTTCCCCAGGCTTTTCTCGACAATCCCTGGCATAATGGCCCTTCTTGCCACAACTAAAGCATTCTCCATCTTTCTTATTTTTCTTATTCTGACCATCCTTGGTCGGGTTCTGCTTCCTCTTGCTCTGAGAATTCTTCTTGCCTTCACCGACTGCTTGCGGCTTTGGCTCCTCTGTAGATGCAATAGCAACTTCGGTCTTCGACTTAGGGAAAAGGCTCTCTGACCTTAATGCCTTTCGTACAATAGATCCGAACATCTCATCGATATGGTTTATAAGTCTTTCCCCCAAGTACCCATCCAAGCCGGTTATGAACTTCTCGTTCTTCTTTTCGACTGTATCGATAAGGGACCATCCATATTTCGATAAAGTGTCGAATTCAGCGATATACTCCGAGACTGCTCTACCATTCTGCTTAAGCTCAAAGAACTTCCTGAACAGTTCTGATTTATGAGCAGCTGGAATAAACTTATCACAAAAGCGAGTCTTAAACTGATTCCAAGTAACTTGATCTTCTGGGGTAGCTGTTCTAATGGCATTCCACCAATTCATCGCTCGCCCTTGCAGTTGACGAGACGCTAGCCTTCTCTTCATCGCATCCTCGATACCCAAGTCGTCGAAGATACGATCACAGCTATCCAACCAATCCTGAACATTTGTGGCCGACTCCGTTCCGTGGAACGGCTTCCCACCAAGGTTAGTGTAATCCTTGCACAACTTGGCAAAATCGACCCTAGGCGCCTGCACTACTGGACCACCACCAATTCCGGGATTGGGAACTGCCCCTTGCACCTCCCTAAGCATGTCTCTCATGAGGTCAATAAACATCGCCCTCATGTCAACAACATTCCCATTATTGGCTCCCCTACCAGCACCTCTAGCATATCGGCTCATCGTCAATTTGTAAAAGGGGAAACGATTAACGACCCCATAGTGGTGCTAGTGCAGTACGACTTCATTCTTATACTACTAATAGTATATACATATATAGCTTTTGAAAACCAAAGTAATCACAAATACGCTCTCTCATATACGTACTATCTCTCCCTAGTGTCTTTCCCTAGGTTAACTACGCAACCTAGAGCTCTGATACCAAATGTGACGGCCCGCCCCGCACCAACCGACATTTACTCCAAAAGTGTGTTGTACACATGTCCAGATAGCACGGGACGGATCGTCAGAAGAAAAGGGAAGAAGGAAATGAACTAACAAGGAACATGTAAAATGTTTCACAGCGCATGGAACAAAATACAATAACAACATACTTGACATAAAACAGGTGAGACAGTGCATAAGCTGAAAACAAACTAGCATAGCAGCGGAAAATCCAAGTACAGCTTATGATCCAAAGCTAACATTATTACAACTTTTCAAACTGTCTCAAAAGCAAAAGTAAGATAAAGGAGGTACACTACTAATGCCCAAGTAGCGACCACCAACGACACATGGAGAATATCTATATATCATACGTGGAAGCCTCCTGCTCGCCTCCGAATCAGCTACTCGCGCATCACCAGCTAACCTGTCTCTAGTCTGCTCGTGTGAGCACCCAGAGTAATAAGAAGAGACATAAAACTCTGGGTCAGACAAAAAGTCTGGTATGAGCGATAAGCAACAAAACATAACAATAACATGTATAATTCAATCATACCTGAACCTGCAACCAAAGAGTTAGCACTACATACTGTACAACGCTCTAAGGTGCCATTTCAAATAGTGTAAAGATAACGGGGGTGGGGGTGTGCATGTCATAGTGATGTCAAACAATCAAGCATAGCAATCATCCTCACATCCCTCACTCAGTGCGTAAAGCATACGATATCCACTACTTTTGGTCGCCTAATACTTTGGGCCATGACGGAATCCAATCCCGTGTAACTATCACTACAAGCCCACCATCCATCTCTCAGTGGCGAACCAAAGTTATGAATACCGACAACCCCTTTGCACACGTCCCGCAGCAAAGCCCAATCATGAAGTGAACTCATTGGTTCCCATCTGGATCCTAAGCTCTAACTTCCATTTGGACTACCTTTGCATCTCGGGTTTTTGGTCAATACTGGATCAGTTCGGATTCCTCCTTGCCATCGGTTCGGTTCGGGTCCTTCACGTCGTATTGGTTCGGTTCGGGTTCCCTTTTTACTCCATCAGTTTGCTTCATCGGTTCGGTCTCTTCTGTTCGGGTCGTGGGAGTAATTCCGTTCGGTTCGGATCTTCATAACTCGAGTACCCCGGCAGTCATTTCCGGTCCGATCCCCTGTTCTTGCTTCCGATCCGGCCCCCTCGTCCTTCCTTCACTCCGATCAGCTCCCCTCGTCCTTCGTTCACTCCGATCCGATCCCCCTCCTTTAGCCGATCAGTTCCCAGTTCAACTAGCATGGCCTTCCTTTTTACCAAGTTTCTCAAGTGCCAGGTTCCGATCCGATCGAATCCCTTGCCCAGTTCACTTATCCGATCCGAGCCCCCATATCCGATCCGATCCGGTTCAAAACCTGCACTTTTCGCGAAACTTTTCCAGCGAGTGTTTTACGCCATTCGACGACGTTTTCGACCATTCTAACTATTGTAATCAATCACAAAGCATACCATACAGTCATAGCAACGCACAAAAGTGACGTCAAACACCAAAACATCAATACGATAGGTTAAAATGGATCAAACATAGCCCAAAACCCCATGCTTTCCCTTAATCCCCCTTAATCATGTTTGAGCATATAATTAGAAAAACTTATTCAAATTAGCCAAATTTTCTAACAGAGGTCTAAAACAATATTTCAGAATTTTAGAATGTTTTTCCAGATTTTTAACATGCATAAATTCGCTAATTATCACTAATCACCCCTTAATCCCCCAAATTCCGGGATTTGCAAAATTAATCGAAATTAACCCAAATTCATATCAGAGGTATAAAATGATGTTTTAGAATTTTAGGAATTTTTCTAGATTTTTCTGAGTCATAATTTCGCTAATCTTCGTTAATTACCATAATTAGCCGTAATTAGTGAAAAACAATGCAAATCACTCACCTTAGCCACAAACAAAACTTAGATCTGAAATAAATCTCTGATTTAGTGAAGATCCCAATGCAAAACAGCATCTCTAATCTTGATTTTGTGTTGATCCGCTTTGATTTGGTGTTGCTAAGCTCAATCCTTGATTAGAAAGCGATTTGGAGGTGTTTTAGAGGTTGGATGCCATTTTTAGGGTTTCTTAGAGGTAAGTGGACGCTAGAAAACTGAAATGAAATGAAACCCTAACTCATTTCAGCCTCCCCATAACCCTAATCCCGAAATAGGTTATGGGCCCAATTACTAATCACCTTATTTGGCCCGGTTAAGCAGTTTTTCACCTTCCAAACCTTATTTCAGCCATATCTCCCAAACGGTAAGCCCGTTTGGCTATTATGACCACTCTACGGAAAGGTAAACCATCAAACGAATCTAATGAAAGTTGTTTCAGGTCAAAATTCCTTTTCAATCAAAAGTTATGGCTGAAACAAGATCAGCTAGGGGCAAAACTGTCATTTAAAAATCGACAAAAATCATGAACATGGGAAATGACTCTAATGGTTGTTTCCCAAAGTTACATGACCATACGACTTCATATGAGAAAGAAATAAATATTCTACGATCTTTCGATGCGTAGAATGCGGGTTGTTACAGTGTGTGTGTGAGGAAGAAGTTATAATTTTTAATGTTGAATATGTTATGCATCTCTAGAACTACATAAAGAGAGCAAAATTAAATTAGGGAATATGTACTAAGAATAAATTTCAAACGTTTATCATACAAAATGTTAGAAAGCTATATTTTTCACCGATGTGCAATATGAATCTAAAATCATGTAAACATGAAGTTTATACTCACATATTATGTAATAAAAGAGTAAGCCCCATCGTTTTACAATAAATTTTAAAAGAACTCATTGTATTCATAATATTAATGAAACCTTGTGGGGTGCCAAATTGTAAATAATATAAAAACAACTCTAGTTGTTAATTTTATTTTTTGTTAGTTCTTCGGCATCATTGTTATGTTCAGAATGGGTCCATCCTTGTTACGTTCAAATGACAGATTGTTAGCAAAAATTCGGTTTGAACAACATCAAATTTTATTTATAGACCGAAGGACAAATACTAATTATAATTAACATTATTTTTAAATTTTTGTACTATATAAAATGTTAGTTACAACTAGCATTATATTCATTTCTACACATGCAAAATACTAATTATAATAATATCGTCTTTCGGCTTAAAAATGAAACTTGTAATTCTTTAGTATATTTTCTTTCCTTCATGTTTGTTCTTGTATCTGTTTTTCTGCTTCCAAATGACCTTTTATATCATAATAAGATTTTTGAACATTGTGTGATGAATAAACCATTTGTTGATTAATCTTTATGTATAGCTGCTTAAAGGAAAAGAGAGGGGAGAAAACATAGAAAAAAAATCTGATTGTTTTCGTTCTCCACTTTTATAAATGTGTCGAGTCGGAAAATAAGGGTCAGTAATCTTTTTTTTTTTTTCAAGCTTCCAACAACCAATCGTCCATGTTCTGAATATTATATCACCTTTAAAATATTGTCCTTTGAGTAGTGCGCCATAAAAATAGATCACTGCAGTTCGCAGGAAATTAATTTGGCTCGATAACATTCTTTTTTGATATCAAAACATGTAAAAATAATAAATATTTAAGGACCAGATGGGTCTATAGCTCAGTGGTAGAGCAGCTGACTGCAGATCAGCAGGTCTCCGGTTCGAACCCGGATGGGCCCTGTTGTTGTCGACGATTACCTTTTTTGTAGTTCGTCTAAATGAAGTTTTGATTTCATACAATTTTATCCCTGTTAGTCACGGTAATTTATTCTAATCCGTGGTCTTTCGATGCACAAAGTTTTATTTTATTACAGTTTATTCCCCAATCACGTTAATCATCAAAAATATGATAAAGTCTTAATTTGATACAGTTCAATCTCCAATCACGTTAATTATCAAAAATATGACAATAACAAATTATTCCAAGAATCTGATAAGCGTCGCATACATGTTAAACATACACTATTGTTTCAACAAAACAATAATTGTACTAAATAAACCATAAACTTAGAAAAAAATGAAACGAGCTTTCTACAGTATTTTAAAACACAAAAAGCGTACATGAATCGTTTTGGATCGTGAGACGAGACGTAAGCCTCGAATTGTTGCGTGAGTCTTTTGAGTAAAATAAAAATACAACACATACATAGATATACTTAACTTTTAATATGAAATAACATTAAACGTCAAATATCAAGTAAAATCATCTTTCTTTTTCTCATGATCAGATTTAAATAGTAAGTGAAAACCATCTGTTTATTCTGCAATCCACTCATCATCGGATTCAATTTATTACACAACAATTGGCTCCATTTTTCTTTTTCTCATTATTTCTCTTTACCCCAAAGCAGGATTATATTTTACATACCAAAAAAATGTAATATTCCATTTGCTAATTTTAAATTAACCTAGCCAACAATAGAAATGAGAAAACGATTAAAATTTGAAATAATCTGGATTGGAATAAAAAGTCAAAAAGACAAAACGCAAAAACAAAGTCTAGAATGAAGCATGAATATTTGCTTGATATGTTAGAAAACGAAGTAGTGAAGAAGTAAAAACCATCCGTTGATTCCACAATCCACTCATCATCGGAATCAATTTTTTACACAATTTTTCTTATGATTTCTCTTTACCCCAAAGCGGGGTTATATTTTACATACAAAAGAAAAAAGCAATATCCTATCAGTTCATTTTAAATTAACCTAGCCAATAATAAAAATGAGGAAACGATTAAATTCTAAAATAATTTGGATTGGAATAAAAAGTCAAAATGACAAACACAAAAACAAAACAAAAAACAAAAACAAAAAAAAAAAAAAACAAAAAAAAAAAATCTAGAATGAAGTATGAATATTTGCTTGATAGGCAAAAAACGAAGCAATGAGGAAGTAAAAACCCACTTGAGGCTCCAAAAATAAAACGCCTCACGAGATGCATCTCAAGACGTTTTAGCATACACCTCACCTTAAGGGGCGCCTCAAGAGCGTTTATTTGTACACTGGTATTATATGGACGTAGATATTTCCTTATACAGTCTTACCGACTACTCATCAAGTCCTATTTCAGACCATTCAAGGTATGGCTAATCATCTTCTAAATCTCGTACATCGTTGACCTTGCACCAGCTACTTGGAATTTTGAATTATAGCTTTCTATATTCTGAGCATATGGCAGCTTAATTCGACATGATCATTCCTTGAATTCACTTTGATGCTAGGTTAAATAGGTAAAACAAATGCAGATGGAAACAGTACAGATGAAAAAACAAGGAACTTGTGGACTGCTCGAAAATCAAATGAGTGTCTTAGTAAGAAACAATGACTTGAACAATTTTATTGCTTGAAATAATATTATAACATTTACCGACTAGGGTAAGATTAGCATAGAAAATACAGTTGCTGGAATTCAACAAAATATTTAACGCTATAACTCAGCTGTGCTTAACATCATGCATTCTCCATGCAACAGCAGAATAAACAAAATTGTTAACAGTCAAGCTGTCAATGCATCTGCTTTCTATACTCTCTGATCTCTTTAATGATCCCTTCTGCAAGAGCATCAGCATCGTAATTTTTGCCAAAAAACTTCACGAATTTCATGTTTGGGTCCATTAAGTACCTGAATGTACAAAAACAGAATAAAAAAATAAAATTACTATTAGTTAGGAATCAGGAAGTGGAAATAAGGGCTTTCTAAAAGCCATTTGTTTTACATTCAAAAATATTTTATACATTTTTTTTCATAATTCTCTTTTACATATTGCATGCAGTTGTGAGCTATGAAAACATGGAAGCATCTTAAGGTTAATAAGATTATCCAAATACTCTTTTGAATTAAACAGGGTTTGAGATTTCGGCCGAAACCTCCAGATTCCGGTCATCTCGACTCGGTTCCGGCCGATGCCGAGACGAAATTCGAGATAAATTTCTTTTCAGTCGAAATGACCAATTTCACTGTGAAATTCACAATTTCAGTTTAGAAAACGAAAAAAGAAAACAAGATTTTGGAGAGGCCAAGTTAGATGCAAAAAAAATTCAATTCAAAGTAGTACGAATGAAGATGAAACATGCCCGAACCCTAAATCTGTGAACCCTAATTTCGAATGTTGCACTTTCTCTTTATTCGCTAATTTATTCATTGAATAAGTGTGTTGCGGCTGCAGATAGCCGCAGATGTAAGGTGGGTAGGAATATAGGGTTTAGTACTTGAAGGATGGGCTGTATTGAATTAGTTTAAAAAATGAGAATGGGCTGTACTGTTACATGGTGTTGGTAAATTCAGCCCAACAACCCTTATTACTTCATACTTTCAAAGTTACAGGCCTATATATAATGTATAATGGGCTGCAAACAATTATAATAATAATATATGTGTATATCAAACATACTTTCAGATACAAAAATATAAAAGTCTGATTTTTGGACCGAAACCGAAACAAAAACCGACAACGTCCGAAATTAGTAAATTTTCAAATTACTGAAACCGAGTTTCCGAACCTTGGAATTAAACTCACTCCCCTAAAATCAGCGATTTTGCTTTGTAAAAGGAAATTGAAAAAGACCTGAAATCTAGGATACGGTTGGTTTACCCTTCTTGGTTTATGAATTTTCGTCCACACAGAAGTACCACAAGACGCATGTATATCGTGAAAAAAGAACAATTAAAAATCGAAGTTAACACACAAATCATAAAACAATGTTTTTTTTGTTTGTTTTTGTTTTAGGAAATAGCGTAACAATGAGACACAATTTATCCTTCCACCGCCCCTTCATTTTCCTTTCATCCACTTTGTCATCCCTACACTTTTCTTATATTTTATGGTTAATGTTGAAAATTCAAAACTTGAAATAAAAAGTTAAAGAATATTATTTACTGTTGATTAGATATACAAATTCAAAGCGAACGTTAGCGGATAGCGGAAGTGGCAAAAGCTTCATTAGATATAAAATATTTATTGTTGATTTATTTTCATTTTCACATCATTTGCGTAGAAAAAAGAAATACTATTTAATTTTACGTAACAAAGTCAAAGAATATCATAATGCATGCAATCCATATCTAATGGATAAGAAGATTTCTAATTTATGTTGATCGTTTATGCTTTAAAATTTATTCTTTAACCTTAACTTTGTTAATTTAGCTTAAGAAAGAAATAGTCTAATCAACATTTTCATGTTAATTTTGCTAAAACAGATGCTAAAAAGCTTTGATTTAGCGGATGTAGCGAAAAATAACAGGACTTAAAGCAGGTTTACTGTTCATTTGCGCTAAATTCAAAAGGCATAGCAGTCGAGAAGTGATGTGCTACAACAGAAATTTTGTGGGGCTTCAGCAGAACTTCAACTGCATACGTTGGAAGATACGGTTTGGTATGAGTTTGTGTTTGGATATATATGTGTGACTGCATGGATGAAAATTAGGCAAATACCTACGTAGTATACATGAATACACTGGAGAAACTTGCATTTTTCTATCCATCGGAATTTCAACGATCAAATTCTTTCAAAGGGGAGAGAATGCAGCAAATTTTGAAATTGAAGTAAATAAGAATTTCTGAACATGAACAGAAGGGATAGCGCATTATTTTACAAAAGAAAGCGGACGGGGGGTTTGTGGGGGGGGGGGGGGGGGGGGGATATGAATTTCTGAAAATGAGTGACTTAAATATGAACTTGCACCGTTGCATAGAGCATAATTTTCTGGTCAAATCTTAAAGTGTAAGTTATAACAATAACAACAAAATGGTGGATTACCATTGACGTAAATTAATATATTTATAACCCTTTCCAACTCAGGAGAAAGGTGCATTCATTATGTTTCTTCATCTTCAACCTCTTCTCAAACCTAAGTAAACCTCGGATCTGAAATCCTAGACGATTAAGGTAAACTTGATTATTAAAGGAAGAAAACGAATGAAAAGATGAGTCAAAATGAAGAAGAAAAATTGATTGTAGAATTGTTGTACATGTCCAAAGAGAATACGAATTTACTGAAATTAAAGAAATGTAACTATCATCTGGAAAATTTTAGAATTATAGTAATAATATACGCTAGAATCAACAACAATTATTTCAAAAGATGAAACACAATTAAAATTGTTTTAAGTAACGAAATCATTGAATATAAATACCAGAATTATTGTTAAATGACCTTAAAAACATTGTGCGGCCTTTCTTTCTCCTCTTTATATTAAATGATTTTATCACTAGTATAAATTTCACTTTATCCCATCGGGTTTTAAGCTGTCCATTTATTAAGTTAATTTTAGTGCTTCTTTATTAATACTCTTTAACATTTCCTCAATGATTGTTATATTTCTGAAGTTTAATCAAATCCATATTCTCTTTAAACATATACAACTTCACAATTAAAAAGGGTGTTAATTTTTCATTCTTCCTTTAATTGTTACTTAATGATAAAAGGCTCATTTCAACCTTATGTGAACTATCAATTCTAGTTTAACAATCAACCCTCAGTTTCCTCAACGTTCAAATATCAATTTTTAATTCAACACATCAATTATCACTATTCCATCCATTTTTTCTAGTCATTTAAATCATCTCGCTTTTATTCTCATTTCGCTCACATTTATGTTATTTTCTTATTTCTTTTCTAATGGTCAACATTCCACTCGTGTTATCAAGCCTAATCATCATAGGATAAAATTTTCAATTTGGCATGTTTGCTATATTATTGTTACATAAACGACACTAGGTCATCTTCATTTTAATGAACCATGTATTAGTTTAATGTGTTATGTCTCGTCCAAGCTCTTTGCTCTCTTGAATTGTTGATCCTTAATTTTAAAATGCCTTTCTTAGATATGTTGCGTTATTATCTTTAACTTTCTTTACTAAATTTACATGATAGATACCTAGTATATCTTCTTGAAGTTCTTCCATCATTTCATCCAAAACCAGAAAAATATCGCTCGTCTTGCAGAAAATATGTTAATAACTTCGAAGCAATTTGGCAAAATAGTTTTTTTTGTCTCGTGTCTATCATTAATTTTAAAAGTCGTACCTTAAGCTGTCACAATTTTTTTTTTAACTTCAATTATTTTAGCTCAACATGATTTTTTTTAAAGCAAATGCTAATCACATGCACATACACCATATGTTCAAAAGGATTGGTTCGTACTGTGTCATTTGGTAAATACCCAAGACTAAAAAAAATACCTAACATATCCAATTCTTTTTAGATTAGCTTGTAAAGAACACTAGATGTTAAATCTAACTTACATGACTATCGAGTGATCAACAAGGTAATCTGATCCTTCCTCTTCTGTCTTCGTGTAATAAACACAGTAAGCACGAGCAACTTGTCTTACTTCATCTTGAGTACCAGTTAAACCTACTAAATCTTGATGAAACTCTGTACAGAAAGATATCATGTTTCTCATTTAGTGAAATCAAGAAAGTTGGATAGAGAAGAAAGGAAGGAATGCAGATAATCGAGAAATCTGCTTTTTGTTCACACGAACATTTATGAGATATCCTTTTCTTTTTAATAAGTTGAGGTTTTACTACCTCAGTCTACTTATTTTCATTAGTATCATAAAATTTTCATTAGTACCATAAACCCCTTGAAGATAAACAACGATACCAAGTTGTGTGTCCTGATAATTATGTTGCTATTTAAAGAAAAATTTGTAATCAGACCTTTGACATAATCATGAACTTGCTCAACAGTATCTCTCTCTGGATCAACCGAGATAAACACAGGTACAATATCTATGCCATCTTTCCCCTCTGCAAAAGAATAAATGCTTTTACATCACCTACCACTATCATAGAAAGATAGGTAATATTGCAACATTAATGCATAGCAACACAGAAGTACTCAAAAGGAAGCAAACGATATGATGAACACCAGTAGCTTTTATTTAAGATAACAAAGCAATTGATTGGATGGAGTGGTTATCTTTTGAAGATGCTACAACACAACAAATTAACTAGCCATCTATGCAACTCTGATATAACAGAATAACACTAGAAGTTGACCTGGTGATGATAATAGCTAATACAATTTGTGGTCAGGAGTATGCTGTAACTATCTTTAAGAGTTCTAAAGCCAGAAAACAGCGGAGCTGCCGATCTAAAACTTGATTGAGTGGCACATGACGCAAAAACCATTATGTTTTCAGCAAAACTCGCTGTCTAAACTTTAAAGGCTGGTACATATGAATGCCTGAAATAAATTGCATTGCTCTTAAAATGATATCAAAATTTGATTGGACAGGTTGCAAGTTTGTGTACCGAGAAAAAAATTTGTGTACATAATAGCAATATCAATACCAATTAGTGTTCTGACGGAATAGAGGGACACTCATTTCACCATAAAATAGCATATTGATACTCGCATTGTAGTACTGCTGTGGTATGTATAATCTTGTATTCATTTTCATTATCTCCCGAATTTATCAGTAGCAATGTACTGAGAGATATGCTTCCTGACCCACTATGAATTGTTTATTGGATAGTGCAACATCAGCATGAATGTGCACTGCGTAATTTAAAATCTGAATAGAGACAAAAATCAGGGACAGACAACCCTGAAACAAATGATATTTTAGACCATTAGGATCCTGAGAATAGCAGTGTAACGTGCCCAACCAACACAGATATGCTAAAGAATCCATCAACCAAAATATTTGGACAGTAGCAGTGAGAATTGCATCGATTCTGACATGGCCTTGAAGACTTACTTATCTTATCAACAGCAATAGCTAGCTTTTGAAGTTCATCAGGACATATGTCAGGACAGTGTGTAAAGCCAAAATATATTAGCGTCCACTTTCCCATAAAATCCTTTTCCGTAACAGATTTTCCATCTTGGTTGATGAGATTAAATGGGCCCCCAATGGCAGCAGTCCCAACTGAAGGTCCCTGTTTTGCTGTACTTGACAAAGTTTTAAGGTCTGCCATTGAGGAAAAAGAAATGAAGTTACTGATGAAAAAAAGAAGGTAATTTAGTAAGCTTATAATAAATCAAAATATCATGGATGCTATCATAACCAAGCCTAAGATGAGTAATAGACAAGGGCGACCGACAAGGTTGGGGCACTTGGCTGATAGTTCACAAAACTACGAGACCAAAGATCACGAGTTTGAACCACAAAACTGACATTTTTGAAACAAGTAAGCCGTAGAATGTGTTTGTCACGCACATACTTTTTTAGAGTTTACAAGCGAAGTTTGATTATCTGGAAATTTTGTAGGAAATAGACAAGGGGATATTATAATGAGACACATTTGAAACATCGAACTGGTACAAGCTTATGGTTTCTAATATATACTCCCCAATTTAAAAACCAGAATCTCAAATTAGTTTACAATTTGTTGGATATAACAGAGTGATAAAAAAATGGAAAATAAGGAGTAGGTCTAACACTTTGCTACCAACGCCCAATTAAGCAGTAGAGTGGTCGGTTAATTTAATATTTGACTAAAACTGAAAGAAAAAGGAAAAGAAAAGGTTGACTAAAGAAATAGTACAATCGAATTTCAACTGCAGTTAGTACCAACATGTAAAAAAGTTTATTTGTATAACCACTTTATCTTACTGTTTTCTAATCTACAAATTTCAACAGATAAATAAACTTATTAACTCCAATAATACCCTGAAAGATCACAATTGAGATGCGGGATTGCAGTTTGTTATGAAATAAAATTAAATCTATTACCTTCTAAATGCCGTTTCTTTTCATTGTCATAATATAATGTTATTCCTGTGCCGGTTGCAATAAGCAACAGAAGACTTAGCCATGAAACAGGCTGCAAAATATATACAAGTAAACATCAAATATGGAAGCAAACACACAACAAACTTCAAACGTGAAAAGAGACTAGGCCACGAATCATTAGAGGAAAACCATATTTTTGGAAGCAATATGTATGGCATGTGTTTTGGTTATTGTTGGAATTTACATGTAGCTTATACATGTTAAAAGCATTATACATGATAATAATAAAAATATCATTGAAAACTTGCATCTTTTTAACCTAAAACCATAAAAATAAAAAAATCCACAAACAGGTGTTATCCTAGTATCCTACAAAATGCAGCCGATAAGTTTAATTTTCCTATATGTTACTCTTTACTTTGATAGATGTTTTAGACTATGTGTATCTAGACATGGACAAAGCACATGTACCATTTTGAACACCATCCATTCCAACCAATCTTTTCCAGGTTCAAAAGTTTTGGATCAAGCTACTTATTTGTTAGGTGCATAATCTTACTACCAAATAAATTATCTCAAATTCTGAATCATTTTCAAAGTTTTAACCTTTCAAATGTCAATATGATCCTTCAAACTTAATTATTTCAACAGTCAAGTTGAATCGTATATTTTGTGAGGTAGAAGCATTGAGACGATCCAATCATGGGCGTGACCATCATGGCAAGAGTACAATATTTGTACTAAAAATGAGTTTAATCCAAAAGTTGATCCAAAAAGCTTGAAGAGAAGTCGATGGATGATTTAGAAGTACTGGAATATGTATAATATAATATTATATATGTGTGTCTAGAGAGAGAGAGCAAGAATTCGTCACTCCTTGTTAGCACCCTTGCCCACTAATATTTTCAGTTACATAATTCTACAAGATTCAAAATTTTAAGTCAAATTCCTACAAGTAATTCTACAAGATATGAAATTTTAAGTCATATTCGCATATACATGAGATCACCTCCAGCGAAAATTGGCTCACTTACATAATCCTAAAACAGACTACGATTGAGGAATCTAATGATCAAAGTGGGTATTTCAAGTTAGTATTGACTTGTAAATTTTAAGGGCTAAGCAATTTCCTAACAATATAGCTTTCTGTGACTTAACGATTATAATTTCGTTTAAGTGTGTGTGCGTATGATACTTACCCCTCCCCTAACAGACTTTTTAGTCTCATTACTTGAATTTTCTTCTCCAGTCCCTTCTGTTTTGCCAGAAGTGCATTTTGATGATTTGTTCGCACTTGCATTCTCTGTGGTTGAAGGTCTGTTTGCATTCGCACTTTCCGTGGTCGAACCAGAAGTAAGATGTCTAATCAAAAAAACTGATACTCCTATTGGTAAAGGTGCTTTCTACAATAATATAATTAATATTAAATGTTGAACCGATGAGAAACAAACGGAAGTTTAGGGAGATGCATTCTTAATAAGGATACAAAAGAATTCTGAAATAATATTAGCCGATTTTTGAGATGTTTAGACTTCCTATAGCGATCTTATGTTTTGTAGCAGCTTAAACAGGGAGTTCTTTTTATCCTGCAATCTATCTAACGAGCCTCCAAAATAACAAAAAGTTCAAGGATGAAACCTGAGGGATTCTTCTCTGGGTTAGTGATCCAAAGTAATGTAAAAAACCATGCATCTTACTCATGTCTTTGCCTAATGCTGTATGGACAAAAAGCAAATTATTGTGTATGTCTAATCATATATGAATATGAATATAAATAACATGTAAACCAAGGTTCAAGATATCGGCCGGTACCCCGAAATTTCGGGTGTACCGTACCGGTGTCGGACACCACCGAGCCGAAATTAGGGCTAACAATCGGTCTCGGGTATTAACCGAGGAAAAAAAAAAAAGTGCGAAATCGATGTAAGAAATCAACAGGAAAAATCAGCGGCACCTTATTCGATAGCTCTGAAGACAAAGTCGAAGTCAGATTCAAGGCGATTTCGAATTGAAGGCAAAGTTGAAGGCTTCGATAAAGTCGAATTGAAGCTGAAGGCAAAGCCGAACTGAAACAGAGTGAAGGCGCGATGTTGTAATTTATTTTCGGTTTATCTTCTGTTTTCATCCGCGATGCCCTAATTTATGGGTTGTTAGCCAGAGCAAAGAAATATCAAGGAGAATTAGGTGTGGTGGGCTGACTTTATTTTGGGCCTTTGAGCCGGTGTTTTATTTGGTTTTATACACAGTAGACAAACAAATAAGAACGAAACCTAAAGCCAAAATCTGAACATGCTGTATTATTTTGGTTATTTGCTTTTGTTGGACAAAAGAGTTGACGAGTTTTGATTTTTGTTTAACCAGTTTAGTAAAAAATCACTGAAAGGCGAAATCTAAGCCGAAACCGAAATAAAACCGAAACTTCCGAAATTTACGAAATTATCCGAAACTAACAAAATTTAAAATGACCGAAACCGAAACCGATTTCTCGAACCTTGATGTAAACAAACAACAGGCCTCAGACAATGTTTTAGCACCATAGTTTAAAATAATATATGTGAGTGACTCTTATTATAACCAAGGTATGAGGTTCCTGCCGGAACATCGGGCTTCCGATCACCTCGGTTCGGTTCCGACCGGAGGCAGGACGAGATTAGGGCAGGAAGATGCTCCAAAGCACAAAGCAAATATAAAAGGAATCATATCAAAAAATCAGGAAAATAGCTACCTCCAACCAAAATCGAGCGGCAACAAGGCCGCTCCTAGGTCATTTTGGGCCACGGACAAAACTCAAATTTGGGTCTTTTCATACAAAAATAAACAGCACTTTCAAACAATAAAAAAAAAATCAAATGCAACAATGATTTACTTAAAGCTAATTAATTTGTTCGTTACATCTCCAAAAACATCAATCTTATAACTTCTTGATTATTTAAAAGACAAAACGTTAAGTCCACCAACATCATTTAAAAATTGCACTTGATGCATTTTTTGAAGCAAAATCATTGATTATATCATCTTGCTCAATATTTTTCAACATATATTTTTCGATGTTGAGAAATGCTAGCTCGTTCAACCTATCTTGAAACATAGAAGTGTTAGAATTTGTGATACAATATTTCCATTTGCTGAAGATTGGAAGATATTATTAGTTATGATGATAGAATATTTCCAATTAGAGAAGATTTGAGAAATATTGTTAATTTGAGTAATATAATATTTTCAATTTGTAGAAGATTTGGAAGATATCAGACATTTATTGCTCTTTTATTTGTAAAAGGGATAAGCAATAAATTACCTACATAAGTGGAAGGATTTGAAGAAGGTTTTTTTTTGGAATAGTGAAGTAAGGAATTAATTCCTTAATTGGTTGGTTAAACAAGGAAGCCTACCAGGAGAATTGGAGAATTAATTAGACATTAATTTATATCATTAATCAATTACTTCGACCCCAAACATTAATCCTTATATAAGGATAGGGATTAGGTGAATATATTATCATCTCAAAAAATGTGAGGTGTATCGATCTCTAAAAGTTCTTCTTCTTCCCTACTATCAGTCTTGTAACTTTTTCTTTAAGAAAAGTAATAAAATCTCCTCTCCCCAAGTGGACGTACACTAACAAGACGTTAGTGGAACCACTATAAACCTCTTGTGTTATTTCTTTTATTGTTAGATCTGCGATTGCTTTGCTGGTGACTATCTGTTGTTTGTTTTGCCTCACCATCAATATGTTCCTTGTTTTTTTTTCCGTAATAATTGGTATCAGAGCTACGAGGTTGATTGAGAAAGGGTGTTAGGCATTATGACAGGAGATAAGGAGAATTCAACAATTGTATCAAGGTCATATGTCAAAGGGACATATATGGCAGCAGGATCTCGGTTAGCAATAGAAAGATGGAATGGGGATAAAGACTTCGAGAAGTGGCAATGGAGGATGAAAGCTATTTTGATGAGGAATAATGTTCATCCTGTGGTATTTGCTCCTGAGGAGTTGACGGATGATATTTCAGACGTGGAAAGGAAGGAGATGAAGCTATGGACATTTACTACTTTACAATTAGCATTGGGAGAAAATGTCATTTCAGAGATTAGCGGTGAGACCACTGCTAAGGACATTTGGACCAAACTGGAAAAACTCTATCTAAAGAAGTCACTAATCAACCGTCTGATTTTGCTGAAGACGTTTTTCACCATGCGGATGAGAGAGGGTACTTCAGTGAAGGCACATCTAAGCTTCTTTGATGATCTTGTGATGAAGATGAAGACTGTTTGACTTGAAAGTGGATGAGGAGCAAAAAGCAATGATTCTTTTGTGTTCTCTTCCGGAGCGATACACAGGTTTCGCTAACAGCCTTATCTATGCCAGAGATACACTAACAGTAGATGATGCGAAGGCAGGTCTTCTATGTGAGGACTTGAGGGATCAGATGAAGGAGTTGAGTGAAGGTAGAGGGGAAAGTAGTACAAAAGCCTTATTAGCTGGTATTGAGAAAGGGGAGAAGAAGAAGAAAACAAAGTCAAGAGATGGAAAGTGCTACATTTGCAAGAAACCAGGCCATTGGAAGAGAGATTGTCCGGACTCGAAGAAAAAGATTGTAGCTGGAAATTCATCGGTTGCGATGGAGGAATTTTTGTCTGATGACTTGTTGAAAGCGGTAGTATCAGATGTATCAGACCATTGGATGCTAGATACGGGGGCGTCTTTTCATATAACACCTAATAAGAATTATTTCAATTCTTTTAAAAGAAAAAGAGGGAAACTAATTCTTATAGGAAATGATGCTAGTTGTAGAGTCATGGGCGAAGGAACTGTGCAGATTCGCATTTATGACGGGGTAATACGCACTTTGACAGGTGTCCGTTATGTTCCAGGTCTTCGGAAGTCAATGATATCTCTTGGTCAGTTGGCATCGAAAGGATGCGAAGTGACTATTGATAAGGATAGTCTAAGGGTTTCTAAGGGTGCATTTGTAGTGATAAAGGGAGATATGTTTCATAATTTGTATCTCCTGAAGGGAAGCACTGTACTTGCAGAGTCAAGGGTTGGAGCCTACAGTTCTCGTGAAGAAGATGTCAAAGCTAGGCATACGAGAAGGGACTTTGAGTTTCTGCATAGGAAGAATATGATCAAAAGGGAAAGCTTCAACAAGGTGGGATTTTGTCAAGAGGATGTGCTCGATAAGCGGAAGAAGGGATTGTCTGAAGTTGGTCAGAGATGAAAGGAGAAAGCAGTGGATATGCATAAGCCTTTGCAGACTGCTAAGTTCGGGCGTTGCTCGAACTGGAATCGCTTATCGAAATGCTAAATGCCACGTGGTGGCACGGTGTGGGGAGAGGGTTGAGATGGTTCATGGAGACGTTTGTTTTCATGGTGAAGATTGATAGGTCTTACTTGAAGGGGTTACTTTGTACACTTTGTTGGCAGGCGGCGGCGTTGCCGGGGTTTATTGACAAAGTGTAATGGGTGATGGCTATGCCGAAGCTCATTGGGGAAAGTAATCATGTTGTCTTGTCCGAGAAGATGCTTAGAGTAAGAGGATGTAAGTGGAGTTGGTATGCTTTCAAGGAAATATAGTATCAAGGTGGAGATTGTTAGAATTTGTGATACAATATTTCCATTTGCTGAAGATTGGAAGATATTATTAATTATGATGATAGAGTATTTCCAATTAGAGAAGATTTGGGAAATATTGTTAATTTGAGTAATATAAT
The DNA here is from genome assembly GCA_030737875.1 of Allium sativum. Taxonomy (NCBI): domain Eukaryota; kingdom Viridiplantae; phylum Streptophyta; class Magnoliopsida; order Asparagales; family Amaryllidaceae; genus Allium; species Allium sativum. Next base: position 870,512,750 of record CM060924.1, on the reverse strand, counting down.
ATTTCCAATTTGCAGAAGATTTGGAAGATATCAGACATTTATTGCTCTTTTATTTGTAAAAGGGATAGGCAATAAATTACCTACATAAGTGGAAGGATTTGAAGAAGGTTTCTTTTTGGGATAGTGAAGTAATTAATTAATTCCCTAATTGGTTGGTTAAACAAGGAAGCCTATCAGGAGAATTGGAGAATTAATTAGGCATTGATTTATATCATAAATCAATTACTTCAACCCCAAATTTCACTTTTACATCTTTTAGCTTATCTCGTTTAATTGTTACATTATATAAATAATTGGAACATAAACATCATAAATAGCGTGTTCTCGCACATCCATCTTCACCAAAGATTTCGGTCTACAGAGCTTCATCATCACACATCCATGTTCATATGTATATTCTAGTACAACTTTATATAATTTATTTCTCAAAAGTTATGTTCAACTTGATTAATTTAATTTGAGTAATATTTAGACTTGGTGATATTTCACTTGACTATATGTTTATATGTTTTTAATTCTGTGTTACAATTACAAATATAATATTATTATTTTTGTTGTTGGCTAATTCAAATCCAACAAAAGAAATCATTAATCATCAAGTATGGAAGAAAACTAATATCAAGCTTTAAATACAAGGTGTATGTTTAGTTGTAAAATCCATAACACGAACTTTAAGCCTCAAATATAGAAAATTTTGTTTTGGAAAAAAATATTGTGCTTCCATATACATGAATATTGTTTAGTATCCTATGTGCCAAAAAAATTGTAGCATAGAAATACATACACATTCATGTATAAATCATTTCTCTATTTTATTATTTCTTGCTTGTTTTCAATCATAAGTTTTTATTGTTTTATTTGTTTTTTGGTTTTTACTTTGTTTACAATGACATATAATATTTTCACATCAGTATGTATTTATTGAAATTCATAAAAAATCAATAAGATATGTTTTCTTTCTATCTAGGATAATTTTACGGTCGGTTTTTCCCACCGTTGTGCGGTTATACTAGTTACATAAATAAAGCAAGCCCAATTAATTAAAAAGAACCGTATAGCAATTTAAATTATCATATCCTATTACATTATATAATAATTAACTTAGCAGGCCTCTTACATTGTATGTACTTTTAAGTCAGCAGCCCAATCAACATCCTGCCCAACTCCAACCTTAAAAGGCTAAAACCGTATGCCCTTGTCCCCTCTTCTCTTTTCATCTTTTCTCATGAAAGAAACCCTACGTTTCAATTTACACGTTGTCTTCATTTTCCACGTACAGAAATCAAGTACAAACCGAAGCCGAAGAAAACCATCGCGATTTTTTATTTTCAATTTCCCAAAGCAGCTTCTCAGCAATCATCGAAGGTAACGTTCCTCTCCATAACTCCTTTTGATTCAGGCTTCTTTCCCTCTTCTAACTTCTTCAATTTTACTATCTATAAAGTTCTGGCTGAGATTTTACAATTCACAACTTATCAGCATCTCTTGAATCAAATCAAATTCGGGTTTCTTTGAATTTTAGAATCCAAGTACAAGGCATGCTTTAAACTAGAGAATTTAATATGACTACCATTTTTACAGTTTTGCACTTATGCTCCACTTCAGTCCAAAATAAAGCACAAAATTGGAACCAGTAACACACATAAATCGTGTGTTGCAAGAGCTTTATTTGCAGATAGGAGGGAATTGTATGAAGACTTTTATACGATTTAGATGTTTTGAAGTTCCTAATTTTTACATTGTGGTTTTGTATAAGAGCTTGATTTGAGATTACTGTAAATAAATTAAATTTTGTTATGTTTCTTACTGTCTTTGTTACTAACATGATATACTTTAATTAAAATTTCATTCATTACTTCATGGCATAGAACTATTTTTTAATTTTAATGACATGCTGCTTTAAATTAAATAACAAATATATATGAAGGTTTTTTTTTTTTTTTGAAACAGAATATATACGAGGTTAAAATTAAAAAATTAAATATATATATATAATTTAAAGCAGAATATTACAGAATATATTTTTTTGAAACAGAATATTACAGAATATATTTCATTTATAATTAAATTAAATATATATATATATATATACGAGGTTAAAATTAAAATATATATATGTTACGAATTTTCAAACTACCACGCTTTTTCTAATTCCATTTATAATTAAATTAAATATATATTTTCTAAACTCGATTTAAATAAATTTTTAGTTGTTATTATTTAAAATAAATTATTTTAAATCTTCAAAATTCATTAAAATAGCCAAAATAAAAATTTTAAATTGGTTCTGAAAATCCGGGTTGTTACAACCTCCTTCACTTAAAATCTTTTCGTCCTCGAAAAGAAACGGAGCTGAAAGTTGTTTAACCAACCAACCCAACTTTTAGTTTGGCTTTAATTCTTCAACTTTTTAGTTTCTAAGAATTTCTAATTTTTCAAAAATTTGGCTAACACCCTAAATTTTCGAAAAATTTCGCCATAACCTCCTTTGTACGGGGAGACATTTAAAACCAGAACTAGTCACGTAGGGCCCTCATCATCCAAATAGAAAAAGAAAAAGCCAAGCGGTTAGCCAATCGGCTCATAAAATCATCCAAACCCAATAATTTAGTAAACATGTACCTATTTGTCGGGCATACAATTTTATTCCTCTTCTCTAGCCTCCTTGCTATGACTTGTCCAATGTATATACATGTATATGCATGCAATTTCTAATAATTTTCAATTCATCTCAATATTTGATACAATTTGGCTTAATGGTTCAAAATTTTAATTAATCAAACCAATAATCAAACAACACAATCAGCAATCGATTAGTTGATTATCGTTTCAAACACATAACTTTTTTATATATATAAAAATACATTTTTGATGCCAAGTCACAACAATATATTCTATTTAACTTTTGGCTCTCGCACCAGTCAATTGGAAATATATAGATATCCCACTTTCAAAACTCGAAAATAACACTGATGATGGGAACCCATCATCAGAATCATTCCCGGGCGACTAGAGTGTGATTCTATATCTATCAAGTATATTTGAGGCTTCGAATACACGTTAATTACGCGTATATTCAAAATCTTCACATACTTGATTGTCCAAATTCAATATAAATAAATATTCAAATACGTATAATAAGATTTAAATTTTCAAAACATAATTGGTTTTCATTTTTATTTCAAAAATATTACTCTTCACACTCGTTCTAGGATACTACTGATCCTATCTCTAACGAGTCATTCTCATTGGATATTACTAATCCAATATCTAATGAATTCTTTCATTTGGTTCTAATGTGTCTTGTTCTCGAGCTCTATAAACTAAAGCTTTGATACCAAATATAACGAACCGAACTTCCCCGATCTCCGAAGAGAAGAGAAAGAACAGATTGTATGAGAACAAGACAAATCGGAACGCAAACACAAGAACATTTCATTACTATTACAATAATTTACATCAGAGTACACGAATATACAGAGTATGAACAAATAATGTACATTTGATAAATATCATAGATTTACAAATTACAATGCAGCGGAAAATAATACAAAACACAACTGAAAGAAATACACGGATACAGAGTGTTCCGAATATAGCTCCAGCTGTAAACCAGGATCCTGTCAATATAATATCTGCAAAACCAAAACTACTAGCTGCCCGTATGGAAAATAGGGGCACCCAGAGTTTAGGTTAAAACAATAAACTCCAGGCCAGTCATGTGACTGGTGAGAACTAAAACAATAATTTAAAACTTTACTTTAAAATTTGGTAAATAAAGGGACCACGCCGTATAACACGGAACGGGTTCCCTCCCAAGAACACCAGTGCATAAAACAAAACAGCGCAATGCTTTTTGGAAAAATGAAGCTATTATAAGACCCAGGTCCCATCAGACAATGCAATGCAAGCCGGAGGATAGGGTTTTCCCTTATAATAGCCAAACATGCTTGGTACGTTTAAAACAAATCATTTGATACTATTATAAGTGCATAGTGTGTAAAACAGCTTCAAATATAAATGTATCAATCATAAATGGCATGGGTACCATCTATTGTGTCGCCAATACTAGGCTCTGCAATCAAAACCGAAATGTCACGTATTGGAAGTTGGATTTCCGTCTGTGAACCAAGGCAAAGGATCGTCCTTCCCGATTCGAGACAATCCAGCCCATGTCTTAGGAAAGTACTCAATCAAACCTTTTGATCGCCGGGAACGGTCCACCTTGGTGGATTAAAATGCCTGAACAATACGTTTCCCCGCCCTATAGGGAGTAAATGAGCCAGATGACTCAATATCCATCGGCTCTGTAGTAACCGATATATCCGAGGTGCCTCGCTATCCATCATCCACATAAGTAAAACGTCTGGGCTTGCAACACCCTGGCACCACTCCTAGCTAGAAGGAAACTCATGTCCTCCCTGAGGTCCTCTCCCGTTTCTGGTTCACACCGGGGTGTGAGGCTCGCGAATCAACGCTATACATAAAGCTATGCTATATTAAAGTCGTGCTTTGATCATCAACCACAAGACTCTGCTTTTCAACAGAAGCCTTGATCATTTGCATCTCAGCATGCCACACAAGCAATTCACGCCACGCGACTGTTGCCTATCGATATATAACCTCTGAGCTCGTACGTCTCAGAGAAGGGTGTTAAGTAAGAGAATAAATTCTCCACCACCAAACAGATATATATTTAACAGAGATCAATCAACACAGAATAAAATCCAATGTCAAACACACATCCATTTACAAGTTCGTTCTGGGTCTGAAAGAAACCGGAGGCACCTTATTCCTCGTCCCACATGTTCAATACAGGAGAGAGGTCCTCGCATATCCGGTCGATCTCCAAGTATGTCTGGACGATCACCACTTGTTACCTCATCTTGGGTGTACAGCCCAATCAGGACATCCGTAATCATCCAAATGATGTGAAGACCTCCGGCCTTCAACCACCGTTTTCATCGTCGACATACCATCGAATCAGTTATTCAGAATGGGTATAAACCCGGCCTTTCCGAATAACTCGCGTATTTTCTAAACAAGTGCTACGAAAACACAACATACGCCTCATTCCAATCCAGAATATTCCTTTATTCAAATATTCTTATTCTTTGGAAAAGGTTCCCATTAATTTTATCAAAGATAAATTCTTTAAATTTATTCTTTAATCTTCCATTGGATATCAATTCAAAACAAATTAAGGTTTATCCAAACTAGTCGGGATTAGCGATCCTTACCAAAGTAATCATTTATTTTATTGCCCAATCCCAACCTATTCGTCCCATGAAGTAAAACTGGTAATACTTCATATCTAATACCACGGTGTTATCGGTAAAATTAATTACCATTTCACGTTCAAATCTAATTAAAGATTTAACTATCGCTTGGAGCAAAACTTGTGATACTCCATTCTCAATCATTTTATGAATTCGATAAATTCAATTATCTCATTCACCTTACAATCTAATTAAAGATTCATTAAAACTCTAATTCCGTTTTAATCTCAAAAATCATTGCTTAATGATTATTCAAAGTTAAGAAATTAATCTTAATTTTAACCGGGTTAAAGAACTAATGTCATTTAAAACACAGTTCACGATAAACCTAAAATCACATTCCATTAGTTATGGAATCTTCACGGAAAACAGATCAATATACGTAATCGATATAAACCTCCGTATCCAACCAATAATATAAATGGAATAACGACAAAGCCTTTTAAATTCCATATATAGTAACGGTCTTCCTCCATAGAAGTTCACATCGATTATTACCAAAATGAATTCCATTCCATTCCAATTTATTTTATTAAATTGGAAAACTCTTCTTTGTAAAATTCCCCTAAATCTTAATTAAAAGATTTATAAATTCCAAATCATATTTTACTGTAAATCAAGTTAAAGAATGAATGTCGTTAAAACACAGTTCACAATATACCCAATTCACATTCCATTTCATTCCAATTATTAAATATAACTGGAACTCTAATAATCTTAATTAAAAGATTCATTCTTTTCACACAGGGTTTAAGAACAGTGTTACTGAAGACACTATTCACGACAACCCAAAATCCAATTCTTTTTATTCAATTCCAATTAAATATTAATTAATTGGAAAATTTCACTAAATCTAAATAAAAAGATTTATTCTTTCCTCAATTGGGTTTAAGAGCAGTGTTAATGAAGACACCATTCACGACAAACCCAAAATCCAATTCTTTTTATTCAATTCCAATTAAATATTAATTAATTGGAAAATTTCACTAAATCTAAATAAAAAGAATTATTCTTTCCTCAACTGGGTTTAAGAACAGTGCTAATGAAGACACCATTCACGGCAAACCCAAAATCCTATTCAATATTAAATACAAGGCTCCGAATAAAAATTATATCGGCTTATATTCAATATCAAATTCTGAAATCAACAAATATCGTATTGGGAATAACGATATATATCTTCCAAATCCCTCCACAATATCTGTATAATCACGGAATCCAATATCGAAATATTCCGAAGATTATTTCCATTCCAAATCCATTCCAATTCATACATTGGAAATCCTAGTTATTTTTAAAACCATTGCAAATCCAATTTATTTATTTAAAGATATTGGATTATGATTCTAGTTCATAACTAGTTCATTTTGATAAAAATATATTTTTATCTTTTCAAATATGGAATTTTTCATCCCAATTGTTTCCAAATCATTTATTATGATTTTGCACAAATTATTGATATTTTTAATAATTTTATCAAGGCCCGTACAGTCGATTTCCATAAACGGTCATCGAACTGCACTTACAACGACGTTTTCCAAATTTGATTTGGACATAATTCCCAATCCAACCATTAGATTTTAAATCTTTTATATCCATTGGAAAGCTCTTTTCGATACGAACCCAATGGTTCCAGTTTTAGGAGAATCCGACGGTCGGATCTCCCGTAATGTCAATTCGAAGTCAATGGTCGAAATTCGCGAACTACCGCTGCGCGGCGCGTTCTATTCAGGACACTAAATATATTATATATATGTATATATTTCGTCGATTTCCATTTAAAATATATTCTATAAATCGTCTTAAATTCTTTTTTAAAGCGATTTCAACTTCATATTCAATTTTAAATCAAAATTGTATATTCCATATCATTAATATATAAATGATAATATTTTCAAAACATTAGATTTTGAAATCACTTCCTTTTCGATATTCATTATAAAAATGAATAAAATTTATATAAATATCGTTCGCGTCAAAATGGTGTATGTTCAATATCATCCTAACACCTGTGTGGGGTTTCAACCAACAAATATTGAATATTATTTGTCCAATTGGGCGATGTGTAAAATATATCGTCCCAATCCATATCAGTTAAATGTGTGTACATAAACAAATCGTCCGATTTGTAAATGAATATTTATTTTCATTCATATACATGTTAAAAATTATATTTTTAACGATAAAATATTTATTTAAACACATGAATATTTCATTCAGTTCATTTATACAATAAAAAAATATTTTTATTATTCAAATATTTTATTCATCACATGAATATTTTATTTAGTTTATATATACAATGAAAATAATATTTTTATTATTCAAATATTTTATTCATCACATGAATATTTTATACTCCATTTCACAATACAATCACAATCAATTTCCACCACACAATACAATCAAAGAAGTCGTCCATGGTCTGTGGACGACGGGGAGCAGTTCATATACGCAGTTATAAAATAAATAACTATACAAGGATTATAGTGAGAAGTTCTCACTTTCGGTTTCCACTTCGTCGGTTTTATTTCTGAATTTCTGAATAGTTTTGGATTTGAAATTGTCCGAAATTCTAATTAGCTCCAAATTAGACTCGGTTGGTCTTGTTGTGAAGCTCTCGTCCCCACAATCGCAACCGATCCAGTTTCGCACGATTTGGACCTCGTATGGAAAAGTTACGGCTATTTAAACATTCGATTACATAACGAAATAATTAATAATTTAATTGATTACCTATTGATCCCTCATCTTCCCTTTCGTTCTTGAAGAAAACCGTCGAACCCATCCCTTCACCGTAAACCCTCACCCACGCACGCCACACGAGGCGCCTTAACGCCGATCAGACACCTCCACATCGAAGACCCTTGCGTCGCCACCCTAAACCCCCATTGGCTCTCCGTTCGACGCTCCCACTTGGCTGGAATCCGCCTGTGAATGGCACGAATTTAAAGGAGAAATTCGCCCAAACCACGATGTTAAACTTCATCATACCCATACTGTTTTAAAGCCCTTGAAATCCTCTTTAATCTTTGCTTTGGAAATTTCAGAAATTATTGAAGGGATCAGGAGTAATTTGGGATGGAATTTGGGACGATATCGACCTTCAAAACTAGGGTTGGCGGTGGAACACGATGGGCGTAGGGTTTGCGGGAATTTTGGGGTATTTATAATATATGTATATATATATATTATTTAATTATTTTAATTCATAATTAGCTCGTTTTAAACCCTGAACTCCAAATCAAACCCAACGACTGTCGACCGTAGCTAAATACCCCCATTCCGGACACAATGGAATATGTTTCATAAGCCAATTCGTCAATTAGTTTTTCTCAAAATTAAAATATAAATATATATATATTGAATTTAAACGTACATTTTAATTTACCGGGGTTACATACTGACTCCAAAAATTACAGAAAAATTATTTCTAGTTATATTTTGACGATACGGTCCTAATATAACTAATTTCGTCGAATTTGGAAACCGATTGACAAAAGGCCAATTTCTTGTCGATCCAATTCAAACTAAAATTGTCAAACACGTTTTCTTTTGCCACGCTCATATATTAATTCCAAAAATTATGGAAATTGGAATCTAGCAATAATTTGACATTCTGGATCCAACAAAAGTGGTTTCATCAAAAATGGAGATCATTTGCAAAATGGCTATTTTTAAGGGCTATATTTATTCCATACCGACTATTCTGAATATTTAACTGGCCATAACTTTATATTCCCGCTATGAAATTTCAATTTTTCAGATCCGTTAGAAAGATATAATTAGACAGGTTTAAATATTTTTGGTTTTACTGAAATCCGATTTATTTTGAATCATGTACATTCAGTTACTTTGAAATCAAATTTTCAAACTACCGCGCCTTTTCTAATTCCACTTATAATTAAATAAAATATATGTTTTCTAAACTCGATTTAAATAAATTTTTAGTCATTTTTTTAAAATAAATTGTTTTAAATCTTCAAAATTCATTAAAATAGCCAAAATAAAAATTTAAAATTGGTTTTGAAAATCCGGGTTGTTACATCCCCAACCAGCTTTGGTCCGCCTTTCGGTGAGTGCGCGAGAGATGCTGGAGCAAGTGGAAAGCGAATTTGGAAGTTCAAGAAAACACGAACGAAATATATCTGTTGGAAAGAATAAAAGGCAAGAGAAACATCTTGGAGAGGATCAAAAGATTATGTTAAATGCTCGTAGATCTGACGCGTTTGAGGTGGATCGAAGAAAAAAAATCAATTTTTAACGAAAAGGCACATATTTGGAAAAGAGTGACAAATCAATACTTCCCTAAGTTGGCAAAAGCTGGACTTGTGGATTGGAAACGAAGAGACGAAGGAGGAGGCATTAGTTTATATATATGTGTGTGTGTGCGTGTGTATGTTACGATGCATATGTGGATCCACGTGCACATGTACTTGCTATTTGATCTGACTCAGCTAAAGTATCTAATACAAATATATTTGGATCAAGTTGCAATTAATTTGTGCTTTTCTACTCTAGAGCTGACTCTTTCTTTATTCATGCACTATACAAGTTTGGTTTACATATTCCATTTTTTCGCTTTCTTACAAAAAGTCAATAACTGCTTGTTGACTTAACTATCGAAAGTAATAAAAATACATATTTCAAATTTTCAAACTCAAATTTTGTAATTTTCAAATTAAATTTTGTAATTTTCAAAATTTACATCATAAATTTTGAAATTCATATTTTAAAAATTATTAATCCCAAGTCAAATTAAAATTTCTGGTTTTTTCAACATGTTATCGTTATACTTAGTTGAAAGTAGCAAAACTAAAATAAATGTTTTTTTCAAATTACAAAACCGAATGATGAGTCAGCCCAGTTACATGAAAATAACCCTAAGCCTTAAAACCTATTATCGAATGGTAATTTCGTTTTAATATGAAAATAACGTTAAACCCTAATTTGTACTCCTTAATTTAATTATCCTTACCCACCCAAAGATTTAAATCCCAATAGCAAATAACACTTAACCCTAAACCAAAGAAGGTAGCAAAAAAAGGGGAGAAAAGAAATAATGACGAGTGTTGAACGATGGCGACGAAGAGTTGAATGTCATTACACTACAATTATAATACCTACATTACGTTGCAATTTCGATATTTAATCTAATTTTGAGGTTATTTATAGTTTCGTTTTTCCTGTTTTTCAAACAAATTTGGATTCAATTATGCAATTTAATTGTATAATTATGTTTTACTTCATAAAAAGCAAAGTGAACTTGATATAATTTTTATTTGAGCATGTGATTGTTTTTAGGACTAAATTCGTCTTACTTTACCTTTTTCCTTCTTTTCCGTCTTTTAACTTTCTATATCACATTTTGCAGCAATTCCCATATTTTTTTGTACCTGTTTCAATTTTTTCCGTTGTCAATAATGGGATGGATCTTTGTCTATCCCGACTCTCCCTAACACCCGCTTCCAAACCAAACAGGATTGGTTAGAATCTTGAGGTTTCAGTTGGAACATGATAATTCATATTTTATTTAATATACGAGTTGTAGTTGTTTTGTTATTGAATATTTATTTAAATATAGGTTCGTAAAAACTATTGTTAGAGTAAATTAGGCAGGTTAAAACGGTCTGATAGGTTATCAACGGTTTGACAAATTTGTTCCAAAGGATGCAGTTAGGTATTTCAGTTGAATGTATGTCACAATACATTTTTTCTTTCGTTATAACATGTTAGTTACTCAGCGAAAATTCACTTTTAAATTTGCACAATCAAAATATTCAACGTTGAACTAATGTTATCTTGTAAAAATAAAACACAACCATGATTCAACTTGAGGTTTGATTAAGCCACCTAAATCATAGGAATATTTGTTAGCCAAAAATATGGTTGACACCCCAAAAACAGTGTAACCCTTATAAAATCATTTACTGTCAAAAAGGTTAACTTGGGTTACACTGCTGTTATGTAGAATTGTCCCTATTGACAGCTTTCGTTAATCTCTAAAAGTGAATTCTTGTAGAAAATAAGAGATGATGACTAGTTGCAGGCGAATTGAAGTTCAAAAGACTGTTCAGAAGGAACCCTGCTCTTCTATAGCCTATTTCTTGTCTATTAACTTCTATATCTTTCATAGTAGACCTTTCAATTAGGTTGCTAAATCCTTTCGTAAGGCATTAGAACTCTTAAATTTCTTTTTTGTGGATTACAATATAGTTTACTATTACTTTAAGGGTTTCAGTCGGACTCACGAAGAGTTTCACAAATATTATAAAAGGGACTATACTTAGTTATTAAAGCCAAAAACATGCTCCTTGGGGTTTCCATGATCCTATACTCTTTTGTTTGTTTAAGTGAAATCCTGTTTTGGGGATTTGATACATGGAAGAGGAAAGAAATCATTATAAAATAGGAGATAGTTTAAAACCAATAACCAAATAGTTAATGACTAATGGTTTACATTCTCAATTGTCATTTCTTCCTTAAGCGCTTACGTTCATTTTATCTTATTGATCGTCCTATAGAACTTCCTGAAGAATAGTATGCAAGGATTCTTTGAGTGGCTAGTTATGCCTTTTGGACTTACCAATGCACCGGTGTATTTTGTGGATTTGACGAGTCGGGTATTTAGGGAGGTCCTGTATAAGTTCGTGGTGGTATTGTTGATGAAATTTTGGTATTCTTGAGGAGCGAGGAGGAGCACGCCTTGCACTTGGGAAAGGAACTCTGTACTCTCCATGCAAATCAATTGAAGGTGAAATTTTCTAAATGCCACTTTTGGCGGAAGGGAGTAAGGTTCTTAGGGCATGTTGTCTCTATTGATGGTATAACAGTGGATCCCGCTAAGGTTGTCGTAGTTCAGGATTGAGAGGCCCCAGGAATGCAACAGAATTAAGGAGCTTTTTAGGTTTGGCGAAATACTATCGGAAGTTCATCAAGGATTTTGCGTGGATCTCAGCTCCGCTTACCCGCCTTATGAAGAAAAACCTAGTATTTGCTTGGGATGTGTATTGAGAGGATGCATTCTTGAGATTGAAGAAGGTTGCCACATTAGCTCTAGTATCGACTCTTTCTGATGGTATGAAGATGTTCACCGTATATACGAATGCTTGTACCATGTGTTTTTGTGTGGTTATTATGCAGGAGGGTAGGGTTGTCTGCTACGGGAGTAGGCAGTTGAGGGTACTTGAGTAGAACTACACAACCCACGATTTGGAGCTAGCATCAATAGTGTTTGTGCTTAAGTCTTAGAGACATTGTCTGTTAGGTGAGAGATTTGAGCTGTTTACAGATCGTAAGTCTCTCAAGCACTTATTCTCACTAAAGGATCTTAATTTATGACAGTAGCGTTGGATGAAGTTCCTTGCATCTAATGACTTTGAGATAACATATACCCAGGGGAAAGGGAATGTAGTAGCCGATGCATTGAGTAGGTAGAGAATGACTTTGAGTCCATTGTTCGTAGAGTGGCCGAGTTTGGAGTTCATCTCATCATTCGATTTTAGACCATCTACGAAATATGCATCAGGATTATTAGCATCGTTGGAGTTGTGACCTATTATCTTAGAGCACATTGGATCCAGTTAGCGTGGGGATTGGTAGTTAGCGGATATCATGGACCGACTCAATAGAGGAGAGACCACTAGTTACCTAGATAGGTATTCTATGGATGAGAGGGTGGCTACATCGTGATGGGAGATTGTGTGTTCCTTGAGTTGATGAATTGTTGAGATCAGTTTTAGAGAAGGCTTATCACTCTCGAATGACCATCCATCCGGGAGGTGGTAAGATGTACAAAGATATGAGGAGGGTCTTTCATTGGATAAGGATGAAGAAGGATGTGTTAGAGTATATGGCTCGATGTATGACTTGTTAGAGAGTAAAGTCCGAGCAGAAGAAGCCTAGTGGATTACTTCAGCCTTTAGGTGTGCCACAGTGGAAGTGGGAGAGCGTCTCGATGGACTTCATAGATGGGTTGCCTAGATCGAGAAAGGGCAACATCAGTGTTTGGTTTATAGTTAATAGGTTGACTAAAAGCGCTCACTTTATCCCCATTAAGAGTAAGTAGACGACAGCTTGGTTGACATCAGTATATCTTAGAGAGATCATCCGACTTCACGGAGTTCCCTCTAGTATTGTTAGTGATCGAGACCTCATCTTTACGAGCGTGTTTTGGAGGAGCCTGCAGGAGGCTTTGGGAACACAGCTATGTCTTAGCACTACCTATCACCCTCAGACAGATGGACAAATGGAGAGTGTTAATAGGATTCTTGAGGATTTATTATGGTCGTGTATCCTAGACTTCGGAGAGACTTCGGAGGAGCATCTTCCGTCGGTAGAGTTCGCATATAATAACAACTATCAAACGAGTATAGGTATGACTCCCTTCGATGCATTATATGGACGACACTGCAGATGACCTACATGTTGGTGGGAGTCCACAGATAGGTTTCTACTTGAACCTAAGACGATTAGGAAGACCTCAGAGAAGGTAGATTTGATTCAGAGGTGGATGAAAGTAGCTTATGACAGATAGAAGTTATATGCAGATCAGCAGAGGAAAGATCTAAAGTTCAATGTAGGAGACATGGTTTTTGTTAAGGCATCACCTTTGAGGGGTATTGTTCGGTTTGGCTCAGTGGGGAAGTTGGCGCCGAGCTTCATAGGGCCATTCCCTATAGTAGAGAGGACGGGTCAAATGACCAACAGAGTTAGACTACCAAAGAGATTGGCAGGACTTCATGATGCATTCCATGTTTTGCACTTGCAAAAGTGCTTACATGATGCAGCGATAATAGTAGAGCCAAATACTCTAGAGGATATCGTGGTACAGAGGGAGGCATCAGTCAGGAAAGTTCCTACTTAGATAATAGGATCTGAGGTGAAGAAGCTACGGAATAAAGAGATCAAGCTTGTTATGATTCAGTGGAGAGAGGACAATGATGATGCGACTCGGGAACCAGAGGATAGGATTCGTGCTTCTTTTCCGTTTCTCTTTAAGAGTACGCTCTTAATTCTTTCCTAAACTTTGAATTTGAATCTATTTCTCTCGTTTGAATCATAAGTCTTAGGTAGAAGCCTATGGATGGTAGGAAATGGTTTAGAACATGTTATAGTTGAATGGATTCACGTGGATGCAAGTGTTTGTTAGTGGATGCAATGGATGCATATACACAAACCAGGCACTAATTAGAGATCGCCAAAACTAGAACACTTACATAATTGCATATGGATGTGTGTACATTTTAGTTATGGATGAAAAATGGTTGAATCATCACTTGGATGTTGAATTTTAATGAATGGTAGTCACATGCATATAGAATTTTATATATACCAGTAGTGTTCCTTTGCATACATACTGAATGCATGACACGGGAGTGAATTGCATTAAGGAGGTCGACTGAATCAGTGGACCGCCTGATTTTTGCATTAGCTTAAGGACGTATACACAACACCTTTGCATATGTTCATGAAACATTAGAAAATCTAAGGACAATGGATGTCAGTGATTGATGGTTGAGTAGATGAGTGTAGATAATAATTGATAATATTTATAACATTTTTCTAGCCTTGGAGCTTTCGGGGATGAAATCCTTTAATGGGGGGAATGTAACACCCCGACTTTTAATAAACAATAATTAAATGTAAAAATTTAATAAAATAAATATTAATCTGAATAATATTCAGAATTGGATAGCGGGACTAGCACCATTGGGTCCGTTGTAATTTTCTGATAAAAATGGACTCTTGGTTTGCTAACATAGGAGTTAAAAATGAATTAGTTATGAATTAAAGAAGAATACAAAAAATTAAAATATGTATATATATGGACCAAGCAGTCAGTGGGCTACCTAATCCACTTGGGTCGACATATATCAACTTAGGCCAAGGTGGATCGACCCTTGTGTCGACCCGGGTCGAGAATTCTACATGCCTTGGCCTGCAGCCAGGCAGCGAATGTTTAATATTTTCTGATATTATTTTGCTGAGTTAGCATTGTTTTATTGGTTTATTTTTAACCAAAGGGTGATGTGGTGCTTTCTTATTGGTCTGTTGACATGGCTGGACCAGATCTAATCTTAGATATGAATGGCTGAGGGCATCTAGTAAACCCTATAAATAGACTAGCAGAGCTTCTCTCATTTCTTCACATCTGTTCTCTCTTCTTCTTCCCCATGCCTATCCTCAAAATTAGGTAAGTCCAAATAATTAAACTTTTACGGGGATAAAGAAGTTATGTACTTTTAAATATTCATTCTTATAAATACTTCTAGAGGCGAGGTTCTGCTGGATTTAAGAAGAAGGCTAATAGTCCATCAGATCTGTGAGTTTTTATGTAATTTTTTAGATTAGTTATTTACGAAGGAAAGTTTTGACAGTTTCAATTTGCAAGTTTTATGTTTACAGTATTTATATATTTAGTTTTTATGTATGTTACTGTAGTTTATTTACTATCTATGTTATTCCTTTCCAGTTGTTGATAAGGAATTCTCCTTCTTCTATCACTTTCTTTGTTGCAGTTTATTTACAGTTATGCTTATGCCCTATTTTACTTGTTTATTTTTGGTCTAGGCCTTACGAGTAGCCTAGACCATTTCCCTTTTTCTTTTGGTGCAAAGTCTAGGCCTGAAGAGAGCCTAGGCCTTTGCCGTCATTTTTGCATTAAATTGGAATAATGTTAAAATTGTATTAGAAAGGGATTTTGGGCGTGTTAGAACTGATCAAATATTATAATCAGTATAAGACTATAAATTGGGGATAAATCTTAATATGTAATTGGAGAACATGCAAACATATGAACTAGAATGGATTGAACTTAATTGAACGTTAAGTAACATGGGGATGGGTTGTATTAAAATATAATATTAATCAGAAATGTTAATACAACCTAGGGATATAAAATGAGGTTATGTTAGGCTTATTTATAAACTTAAATTGTGTTAAGTTAAATTGATAAAATTAGTGAGCTAAGGTAGACGGAGTCTGTTCCCATAACATGGGGCTGACCGGGGAAGATAAGTGGCTCGTAGATTAGGCCTGTTCCGGTAGCGTATGGCTGATTGGGGAAGATTAGAGGCCTACTAAAATAATGAATGGGGACCAAGCCTAGGTGCGACTTGTGTCAGCTGCATATTTGGTTAGCAACTCACATCAGTTAGTATCCTTTTTATCATGAGGGTCTCACACTAGGTAGAGGCAATGACACGCTTTATTGTATTGGATAGTAAGAGGTTCAAACGAGGTGGATACAGGTGCGTTCCGGCAAGACGATGAGCATGCATCATGCCTATTGAGGAAGATAACTGATGTGATGCCTATGATTAACAGTTATGTCCTTTTAGTTGATGGGTTTAGGATTGATAAACCCTGAGTTTCATAGCTGGCATAGGTTATCACATTATGGGTGTAGGAGCCAATCTAGGGATAGAAATTAGGTAAAACCTAATTGTGATATCTTTGTAGTTGGTGTAGCAATCTCGGATATGAATGAGAAGCCTATCTTTGTTTGTGTTTATCTTTCCTACTATTTCATTTATGCTTTTATGTCTATTGCTCTTAGAATTATTCAGCTGTCTATAAACTTCTTTAACTTATGATCATATTAGAAATTACTAGAACTCACCAGACGTTTGTATCGCGACCCGAAATCCCCGCCCGACCTAGACCGAACTGGAACTCAGATTGCATGAGAAAACGACGCATCGAAATGCAGACCGACGGAAATTTTCATTGATATTACAACAATTTTCCTTAGAGTACAAGAATAACAGAGTATGAATAAATATTACACAGCAGAAAAATAATATCAGAGATTAATAATTTACATAGCAGCGGAAAAAAATGTATAAATACAATACACAGCGGAAAAACATCGATTACCACAACTGAAAGGAATACACGGATACAAAGCTTTCTGAATATAGCTCCAGCTGTAAACCGGGATCCTGTTAAATAGAAATCTGCAAAACCAAAACTACTAACTGCCCGTGTGGAAAATATGCGCACCCAGAGTTTAGGCGAAAACAATGAACTCCGAGTCGGTCATGGAACTGGTGTGAGAGCTAAAACAGTTATTAAAACTTTACCTTTAAAATAAGGTAATTCACGGGACCGTGCCATACAACACGAGACGGTTTACTTCCATGAATACTCTGAAATACAAACACTTTATAAACAACGCAATGCTTTTGAAAAAATGAAGCTATGATAAGACTCAGGTCCTATCACATAGTGCAACACAAACCAGAGGATAGAGTTTTACCTTATGATAGCTAAACATGCTTGGTACGGATTTTAAAACAAATCATTTTGATATACTATAAGTGCATAATGTATAAAACAATTTTAAATATAAATGTATCAATCATAGATGGAATAAGTACCATATATTATGTCGTCATATAGGTTTACAACTAAAACCGAAAGTTACGTATTGGAAATTGGATTTCCATCATGAGTCAAGCAACAGATGGTCTCCTTACCGGTTCAGACCATCCCTAGCGGGATGCCAAGGATCAACACAAGTGAACCTTGGATCTTGCAGGGTTGGTCCACTCTTACTTTTGTGGATTAGTTATTCCTAAACAATACGTTTCCCGGTCCTATCAGACCTATCACTTGAGCCTTTTAGTCGGCTCTATATCCGAGGCACCCAACAATCCATCATCCACATAAGTAAAAATGTCTGAGCTCCATACCATGACACAACTTCTAAATAGAAAGAAACGCATGCACTCCCTATGCCCCTTATCCCGTTTTTGACTCTTACCGGGGTGTGAGGCTCGTGAATTAACGCTATACACAAAGCTATACTAATTAAAGTCATACTTTGATCATCATCCACAAGGCCCTGCTTTTCAACAAAAGCCTTGATCATTTGCACCTTAGCATGTCACATTGCCAATTCATACCATACCATTGATTTATGCCAATATATAACCTCTAAGCTCATACGTCTCGGAGAAGGGTGTTAGGTAAGAGAATAAATTCTCCGCTACTAAACATATATATATAGCAGAGATCAACGAATATAGCACATAATACAATGTCAGACATAATCCATTTACAAGTCTGTTTTGGGTCTGAACAAAACCGAAGACACTTTATTCCTCATCCCAAATGTCCAATATAGGAGAGAGGCCTTCGCATATCCGAATAATTAACAAGTACGTCCGGACAACTACCACTATAACCCCTTCAAGACTGCAACTCCATCCAGGGCATCAATAGTAATCCATTAGATGTGAAGATTGTAGGTCTTGCATCGTCTTCAATATCTCCGACTTTTAATCGTCATAACAGTTATTCAGAATGGGTTAAACCCAGACATTCCGAATAACTTGCGCATCTTATAATCAAGTGATATATAAAAATATTATATGCCTTATTCTAATCCAGAATATTCTTTTATTCAAATATTCATAACTTCAGGAAAGGTTCCCATTAATTTTATCAAAGATTTTAATTCTTTTTAAACCTCTTGTTTAAATCTTTCTTTGAAAACCATTGCAAAAGATTTTATTATATTATTTCACAACCTAAACCAAATTAAGGTTTATAAAACTAGTCGGGATTATCAAGCCTTACAGAAGAAATCATTCATTTTATTATCCCAATCCCAACCTATTCATCCCATGGAGCAAAAATGGTAGTACTCTGTATTTAACACCCATCGTTTCATCGGTAAATTTAATTACTATTTCACGTTCAAATATAATAATAATTTGGCAATCGCATGGAGTAAAACTGGTGGTACTCCATCTCGATCATTTCTCAAATTCGGTAAATTTAATTATCTCTTTTAATGTTTCAATCTAATTAAAGGTTCATTAAAATTCTAGTCCAGTTTTAAACTCAAAAATCATTGTTTAATGATTATTCAACCTATGGAATTAATCTTGTCTTTACTTGGGTTAAAGAACAAATGTCATGTAAAAACACCATTCACAATAAACCCTAAAATCATCTTCCATTTTATATGGAATCTTCACGGAATTCTGAACCATTTATAATCGATATAAATTTCCATATCGGACTAATACTGTAAGTGGAATAGCAGAGAAGCCTTTTAAATTCCATAAATAGTAAAGTCTTCCTTCACAGAACTCATTTCAATTATTATGAATCGAATTCCATTCAATTCCAATTTAATTAAACAAACTGGAAACTTCTCTAAATCTTAATCAAAAGGTTCATTCCATTCAAAAATGGGTTCAAGAACACTATTAATGAAAATACCATTCACGACAAACCCAAAAATTTCATTCTCCATTTAATTCCAATTTATATGTTGGAAACTTCTGGTTATGACAAAACCGTTCGCATGTCCAATTAATTATTTATAAAAATCATGGATTGTTATTCTAGTTATTAACTAGTTCATTCGGATAAAAATACCTTTTTTCTTTTCAAATGTGGAATATTTCATCTAAAATCTTTCCAAATCATTTATTATGATTTTACGTAATTTATTCATATGTTTAATAAATTTATCAAGGCCCTTACAGTCGGTTTCCAATATTGACCACCGAGTTGCATCCATAACGACCTTTTCCAAAACTGATTTAGACATATTTTAAAATCTAACCATTCAAATTTAAATCACATATATCCATTGGAAAGATCATTTTGATACAAACCCAACGGTTTCGGATTTAGGAGAATCCAGCGGTTGGATCTCCCATTACGTTCATTTTTAGTTCATGGTCGAAATTCGCAAACGGTCGTTGCACGGCGCATTCTATTCAGGCCATTTAAATATATATACATATATATATATACACATATTATTTCGTCGATTTCCATTCAAAACATATTTTATAAAAACATTTATAAATTCATTTAAAAAATGATTCCAACTTTCATTTCAATTTTAAATCAAAATTGAACATGCATCTTATTATGATCTCAAATAATATTTTCAAAATGTCATATTTTGAAATTCAGTCTTCTCGATATTTATTATAAAGATGAATAAAATCGATATAAAAATCCGTTCGAGTTAAACTAGCGTTTTCTACCTAACTAGCTTCATATATTTATTTTTTCATGTCCATCCAAAATCGGACATCAAAACCAAACTTCTAATCTTCATTAAACATTACATTATAAAAATATTCGCATTTACTCCGGATTGGAATAAAATTTCAACCAATATCTATATAAATAAATTTATATGGATTACATTCATCGTATATATCCAACAATAGTTGTAAACAACTATCAATCATCTAATTGACATCCAATGTGCATTTTATTTTCATGTGAGCTTCAGTCAAATAATTGACGCTCACATAATTCCATCAATCAACCAATTAACCGCAATTTCACATAAGGGAAATGTGTAAGTCAAATATCATCCCAAGACCCGTATGGGGTTTTCAACCAACAACAAGCAATTTAAATTCGTTCAATGGTTAATAAGTTTAACCAATTCTAATTTAATTCGAATTATGTTTCCAATTAACTAATTTTCACTGTTCAAATTATAAATGTGTATTTATACCAAATTTCAACTGCCACGGTAATATTAACATCATTTTTAACATGTTAAATATTTCAATATCACATTCACAACATCATATTAGAATCAACCAATCATCCATGAATTTGCAAATAACTATGATGTGAGCTACCAGGCACTGTATACATTTTTATGATACAATAATATAACAAAATAGAGTTCTCATCCAACCTAAACTAATCATCACGACACTTCTTAGGTAAAATTTCTTGTCGTGCACTCGCCGTTGTCGCTCCCCGCAACTTGAATTCAACTTTCTAGCTCTACAATTTGCATATGACCTCCAATCTTCACCAAACTTGGTCACCAACACGGAAACGCCATTCTGGACAACTTTTGCATAGTGTATTTTCTCCCGAAAATGCATGGATCCATGAAAAATCGCCAATGTTCTCTCCAGATCTGCAAACTTCAATCGCATTTTCCGAGTAGCACCGAACTCCAAAATTCGATTTTGATATGTGTATTTCATAGAGAAAAATAAGATCTATGACTTCCATTTAAAGGGTCTTAGCCAGAAATGCACGGATCGACGGGTATTAAGCAAAGATGGAAAGAGGTCGTTTTCAAATGGGACTTTTTGTGAAAAGTGGAGTTTTTGCCGAGGTGGGGCCCACGGCTAGAGGAGGAGGGGTGGCACGCTGGAGGGGAGGTGGTGGCGGCGGCGGTGGGGTCTGTAAGAGGCAGCTGGGGTATGGGAGTTTAGGGTTTTTAAAGGGAGAGAGAGGAGGAAGGAGGAGAGGAGGAGGAGGAGGGAGGGGTGGCCGACGGTCAGCGGCAGCAGGTGGTGGAGGAGGGGCGGCAACAACCTTCATGGGGGAGGAGGTCATTTTTGAGGGAGGAAGAAGAAATGAAGAAAGAGAGAAAAGTAA
Source organism: Allium sativum (assembly GCA_030737875.1). NCBI lineage: Eukaryota > Viridiplantae > Streptophyta > Magnoliopsida > Asparagales > Amaryllidaceae > Allium > Allium sativum. Next base: position 870,491,076 of record CM060924.1, on the reverse strand, counting down.
TGAGAGAAAAGGGAGAAAGAAGATTATATTCTCACTCCTCTTCGATCGCTCAACTGCAAACGATCTACTTTTGCTATGAAATTTTGGCACGAGATAAAACACGGAATTACAAATCCAACGAATCAAGTTTCATCGAATTCCGGGTTTGTTTAACCTTCCATTTAATTTCTTAAAGATGCTCAAATTAGCTTCAAAAATGCGATTCTAGCGTACCTTTTCTTCTTGTACGCCCACACGCTAACTTCAAAAATTATGAAATTTAGGATTCTACCATTATTTGATGATACAAATCCCAAGAAAAAGTGAAATCAAATTATGAGATCATCTCAATAACGTTCCTTGGTAAACCAACTATCATTTTTGCCCAAACGAGTTTGCCTCTCACGACCACATACTAACTCCGTTTCACGTGAAATTTGAAATCTAGCCATGACTTATTATTCTGAATCCAAGAAAGGTTGGTCTCGTCGAATTCTGAAATTGTTAGAAAAATTCCACTTTTTAAGGGCTATGCGATGATTTTAAAAATCGAATTTTCAAAATTTCCAAATACAAGGCTTATAAATCAGTCTAATAATTTACTAAATTTGTTTTAAGTCAAATAAAATATAGAAACAAAATTTAAAAATATTTTCAAATTTTATTTAGCAAAAATAACCATATTATATTTCCTATTTCTTAAAATAACTTAAATTAAAATTTTAAATTGGTTTTGAAAATACGGGATGTTACAGTATGTCTGACATAATTTGTTTTCTCCTTCTCTCTTCCTTTCCTTCTCCCCTCAGGTTCGCAGGGTGGAGGGTCTCAGCCGTTATTCTTGGTTATTCGGTTCCTCTTGGATTTGGACTCTTTCCAGATTCATGTATTGGTTCACTTTTTGCTTTCTGATCATTGTATTGACATATAAGAGAGATGATTTTTATAAGTTTACTTATGTACAATGATATTATGTCTTTCCACGAGATAGTTTTATGTTAATGACTATTTGGTATTTATGAAATGTAATAAGTATTGTGATTTGACTTGCTTATTAAAATAATATTTTTAAGTTTCCATTGTATTCTATATTTCTATCTTGTGAATTTTAGTCTATGTGTTGTTACTTTATACCTTAGCGCTTCATAATCCTTAACACATCCTCATATGGGTGACGTTAAAGGGGTGTGGGTTGTTTCAAAAGGTCAAAATACATAAATCGATTAGATGTTTAATCTGTTATTAAAATCGATAGAAATCAAATTAAATAGCAAGATTAAAAAAACAAATCGGAAATCGATAAAGGAAGGAAAATTCAGAGAAACAGAATAAGGAAGTTGGAATCGACTAGGCTAACCTTGTAGACTAAAAGGTATTTTTTTTTACTGTAATCTCCATTTCCTATATTTGCATTCTTGCCGAATTATTCGTTGCTTGTTTCTGCAGCTTCATCTTTGCAGATTTGTCTTCGCAACAATTTTTGATCAAGAATTGAAACTGTTTCTGCACTCGTTCGTTCAAAGAGATGTATGCTCTCTGCCTCTTAGAAATTTTCCTTTTCTTTTGGTTTAAGTGCTTACTGGAATTTTCTTCTTCTCTTTCGGTTTAAGTGCATGTTGTTGCTTGTTGCTTACAAGTACGGCTTTTGGTTTTCGATATTTGTTTTGATGTTGTATAATATAAACCTTGAGTCTTTGGCCAGTGAAAAGTTGGCATTTTTGTTTTTCATGCGAGGATGGTTTCAGCCCTGTTGCAGCAGTATAATATTGTTTTTTATAGTATTAAACTTGTTCACTACTCAGTATCAATAAAAAGTTAATACTAGGCTTCTGGGTACTGCAACTTGCTATCATTTACAAGATATGACAGTTTCCCAATGCTTTATGTAATTGGTTTGAATAGCTAGCTGTAAGCTGTTGATGCAAATGAGACAAATAGTGTATATTATAGTATTTTTTTTTCAGCACAAAAAACGTTTTATGAACCCTGTTTTCTACATGATATTTGCACACTAAATTATGAAATTGTTTTGCTATCAATTTTCTTACACGGTAATTTTTTTAAGTTACATTGTTTGTTATTAGGTTTTGTTTGCAATATTTGTTTACTTAATTTGTTTTTGTATTTTATATATTACAATTGTATGCAGAAAATTTAGCTATTTTAAGCATTTTCGTACATTTGTACTATTTACATTAAAGAAGGTAAACATGATAATTGAATTATTTTTATTCAGTATTTGCAGATGACTAAAGAAGCTGATTTGCTTGGGACCACTGTAAACCAGTGAATGAAAAGGATAAAAAAGTTAACCATTGTAACTACTATTCAAAAGTAGTAACATGAGGCATTTATAGAATGAAGCATCACCTTGCTCAAGCTTCTACAAACGTAAAATCATGTCTGAATGTGTCAGAAGAAATAGTTGCCTTATTAAAATACGTACTAAAAAAAGTAAATGCAATTTCAGTGATAATGACGATGAGGCGGATAATTTGGATGTTGGTGTTAATAAGGCACTTGAAGCTACAAGTTCGAAAAAGAAGAAGACCTTGAATGCTATGTGGAAGAAATAAGATAGGGAGGAGATTTGTCTGAAAATTTGTCGATTTTTTTATGCCAATGCTTTACCTTTTCGTTTAGTAAAAGCTTATTTTTAAAGTACAACCAAGGGTATCGCTCTTTATGGAAAAGGTTTAAAGCTTCCAATTGACCATGAAATCCGTAATACTTTTTTACTGAAAGAAGTTGAAAAGATTAAAGAAAAACTAGAAGTATACAAAGAAGAATGGAAGAAGATGAGATGCACGATTATGTCAGATGTATTGACTGATAAGAAACATAGAAGCATTACAAATTTTCTGGTAAATATCCTTAGAAGGACGGTGTTTTTGAAGTCTATCGACACTTCCACAATTATAAAAAAATGCTTAAAATATTTATGATATGCTTGTGGTTGAAGAAGTTCGGAGAAGAAAATGTAATGACCCGGCGGAATTCGACCCCCGAATTTCGAGAATAATGCCTAATACCATATTACTTGCCAAAACCTAAGTATCGAAAAACACTAGACAATTAATAGAAAGAAATTAGAGGGTGAGAAAAGAAAGAAAAATTAGAATAAAAGAAAAGAAGAAGAAGAATAACAATACAACAAAATAGAGTCTCATATCATAGCGGAATGAAATATAATACATAAATAAATCTTTATTGAGAGCTTGAAATAATACTTACAATCATCAGAGTACAACTGTAACAACCCGGAAATGCGAGCCAGTTTAAAAATTTTATTTTGGCAATTTTAGCGAAGTTTGAACATTTAAAATAGATTATTTTAAATAAAAACGACGGAAAATTTATTTTGAATATAATTCGAACGTATATTTTATATACTTCATCGTTAGAATATAAATAATTATATATAATTATAAATAGAATTGAAAATGGCGCGGTAGTTCGATAATTCGATTTGAAACTTCAATTGAATGTACCGGGTGCAAAATAAACCGGATTTTAACGAAACCAAAAATAATAGGATCTAATTGGGAATATCTTTCCAACGAATCCGAAAATCGAAATTTCATAGCGGGAATCAAAAGATATGTCCAGTTGAAAATTCAGAATAGTCGCTATGGAATTCAGGCCCTTAAAAATGGAAATTTTGCAAACGACCTCGGATTTTGATGAAACCACTTTTGTTGGATCCGTGATGTCAAATTATTACTAGATTCCAAATTTCATAAATTTTCGAATCAATATGTGAGCGTGGCAAAGGAAAACGCGTTTGACCAGTTTTAGTTGATTTTAATCGACTGGGAAATGGCCATTTTTCCAACGGTCTCAGAATTCGACGAAATTAGTTTTGTTAGAACCGTATCGTCAATACGAAGCTAGAAAATATTTTTCTGGAATTTTTCTAGTTAGTATGTGGCCCCGGTAAATTGAAATGCTCGTTCAAATTCAATATATAGAGTTATATGTTGATTTTGACGAAAACTGATCGAAATGGTCGAATCAGCTTACGATACATATCCCATTGTGTTCGGAATAGGGGTGAAACGCTATGGACGACAGGCGGTGGGCCTCGTTTAGAGGTCAAATGAAAAAGTCAACTTTTTGAAATTAAATAATTAAAAAAAACTCTCCCCTTAAAAAGCGTTGGCCCCCCATTCTCTTCTTTCCTCAGTCGAATTGAAATCAAAACGAGAAAAAAAATATAAAAAAAAGGGAGAGAAGGGGGGATCGCGACCCCCCCTCCCCCGATGAGCTCGCCGCCGCGCCTCAGGAGGCAGCGCTGCCCTCCACTTCCTCTCCGCCCTCCTCTTCTTCTCCTCCCTCGCGTTCACCTCCTCCTCCTTCTTCCCTTCTCCTCCCTCGCGACACCGCAGCCCCCCTGCCTCGAGCCCGCACCCAACCCTAGCCACGTCCCGACCTCCTCCACCCCGCTGGCCCCGCCGACAACCTCAGCAGCCCTTCACCGATCCGACGCAGCAATTCCACCCCCCTTCCTTTTGTAAACGACGTGAGTCTTCTTCCTTTTTTTATGTTATTTTATTTTATTTTAATTACTATATAACCAGTTATTTAAATTAATAAATAAACTATAATTAGATTTTTATAAATTAAAAGAGCATGGATTTTATTTACAGTAAAAATATATATGATTTTAGTGGCATATTAAAAATATGATTTTTATATAGTATAGGTAATAAAAATATGATTTTTACATAGTAGGAATTATAAAAATATAATCTTTATAAGATAGAGAATATAAAAATATCATCTTTGTATATGTAGCGAAATAAAAATCTGATTTTTATTATATATACGTTGAAATAAAAAAAGGGATTTTTATAGTGATGAAATAAAAAGGCGAAATCTTTATATTTGAAAAGGCGAAATCTTTATATTTGAAAAGGCTAAATCTTTATATTTGAAAAGGCGAAATCTTTATATTTGAAAAGGCGAAATCTTTATATTTAAAAAGGCGAAATCTTTATATTTGAAAAGGCGAAATCTTTATATTTGAGAAGGCGAAATCTTTATGTGTAAAATAGCGTGATAAAAATATAATTTTTATTATATGAATATCGACGTAAAAATAGAATTTTTATCTATATAGTAGCGGTGTAAAAATAGAATTTTTATCTATATAGTAGCGGTATAAAAATATGTTTTTTATATACATAACAACAATATAAAAATATGATTTTTATATATGTAGTGGCTACGGACAACGAAAGTGACAAAAGGCGAGCACGGTGAAGATGTTCTACATAAGAAGAGTCGTGATATTGGATTAGCTAATCGGTGAGAACTTCTCACTCTAAATTCCTTTTTTCTAGTTATGTATATATACTAGGATGTAGACGGTGCTTAGCAGCACTCGACACCCGTCATCCACAGACCATGGATGACTTGTTTGTTTGATTGATGTGTTGTGAAAATTTGTTTGTGATGTTGATGTGAAAGCGATAATAAAATGTAGATAGTTGAAATGAATTAATTGTCGTTAAAAATATAATTTTTAACGTGAATGTGAATAAATAAATATTTATAAACAAATCGGCCGATTTGTTTATATACACTGATTTGACTGATATTGATTGGGACGATAAATTTTACACGTCGCCCAACTGCACAAATAAAAATCTATGTTTGTTGATTTGAAACCCCACACGGGTGTTGGGATAATATTTGGCGCACACTAATCCCAATTATTTAATTGTATGTCGATCGATTGGTCGACAGGCTGTGTAAGCGTTAATTATTCATATTTGATGCTTATGCAGTTGTGTGGTGCACTTTGGATGATGGTTGATTGTTTATCGTTGCTATTATATACATGTGTTGTATGGAATCCATATAATTAACGTTATATAGTAATTGATTGGGCCTCATTCCAATCGGGAAAATAATGAATATTATAAAAGAAAATTCATGTGTTGAATATAAAAATAGTCATGTGTTGATGATGTTCATGTGTTGAGTAAAATATTTTAATTAACAAAATTTACATCTTTATCATATTTAAAATTAGAACTACTTCCCAGTAGGAGTCTAATTAAAAATCAAACGATAGATACCATAGTTTTATAAAATATTTTACATAACAAAAATAGTTGTGTGTAGATAGTACTCATGTGTTGAGATTGGTCGTGTGTTGAAAGAAATATAGATTCATGTGTTGAATAGAATAAATATTCATTTGTTGAATGGAATAACGAATTTATTGAAATATATATATATATAAAGCCGTGTTGATTAGAGTTGCGCTATTTTGACGTGAACGATATTTATATCGATTATATTCGTTTTTATAATGAATATAGAAAAGGTAGTGATTTCAAAATATAATGTTTTGAAAATACTATCATTTATATAGTAATGATATGAAATATTCAATTTAGAGTAGAAATTGAATATAGAGTTGAAATGGTTTTGAAAACGAATTTAAAACGATTTATAAAATACGTTTTAAAAAGGAAATCGATGAAATATAATATATATATATATATATATATTATATATATAATGGCCTGAACAGAACGCGCCGCGCCGCGGTAGTTCGTGAATTTCGACCATTTCGAATTGACGTTGCGGAAGATCCGACCGTCGGATTCTCCTAAAACCGGAACCGTTGGGTTCGTATCGAAAAGTGCTTTCCAATGAATATTTGAAATTTGAAATCTAACGGTTGGATTTGGAATTATGTCCAAATCAATTTCAGAAAAGGTCGTTGTAAGTGCAGTTCGATGGCCGTTGATGGAAATCGGCTGTACGGGCCTTGATAAAATTATTAAAAATATTAATAATTTGTGTAAAATCATAATATGTGAATTGGAAAGAACCGGGGTGAAAATTTCCATATTTGAAAGGATAAAAATAGATTTTTGTCGAAATGAACTAGTTTTGAACTAGAATTAAAATCAATTTATTTTTGAAATAAATAAATTGAATTTGAAAGTGATTTTAAAAATAATCAATATTCCCAATACGTGAATTGAACTGGAGTTGAATCAAAATTATCTTCGGAATATTTCGATGTTGGATTTCGTGACTACACAGATATTGTTATGGGAATTTGAAAGACATATTTTATATCGTTATTTCCAATACGATATTGTTGGTTTCAGAATTTGATATTGAATATAAGCCGATATATTTTCTATTCAAAGCCTTGTATTTAATATCAAATGTGATTTGGGTTTGTCGCGAACCGTGTTTTAGATGACATTGGTTCTTTAACCCAGTTAAAGGCAGGATATTGATTTTTGAAAAGATTAAAACTAAGTGAAGTTTTAATGGATCTTTAATTAGATTGAAATGTGAATTGATAATTTAAATTATCAAATCTGAAAGGTGATCGAGAATGGAGTACCACCAGTTTTGCTCCAAAACGATAGTTAAATCTTTAATTAAATTTGAACGTGAAATGGTAATTAATTTTACCGATGACACCGTGGTGTTAAATATGGAGTATTACCAGTTTTGCTCCATGGGATATATAGGTTGGGGTTGGGAAATAAAATAAATAATTACTTCGGTGTGGTTCGCTAATCCCGACTAGTTTGAAATGATATCCAAAGGAAGATTAAAGAATAAATTTAGAAGAATTTATCTTGGATAAAATTAATGGGAACCTCTCCCTAAGAATGTGATTTTGTGAATAAAAGAATATTCTGAATTGGAATGAGGTGTTTGTTGTATTTGTGTAACATTTGTTTATCATATACGTGGGTTTTTCAGAAAGGCCGGGTTATGCCCATTCTGAATAACCGATTCGACGAGATGTCGAAGATGAAGACGGTGGTTGAGGACCGGAAGTTTTCACATCGTTTGGGTGATTACTGATGATCTTGATTGGACTGTACACCCAAGACGAGGGAATCAGTTGGTGATCTTCCAGACGTACTTGGAGATGGATAGATATGCGAGGAAAGTGCCTCCGGTTTCGTTCAGACCCAGAGCGAACTTGTAAATGGATTGTTTGTCTGACATTGGATTTTATTGTGTTGATTGAACTCTATTAAATATACATCTATTTGGCGGCGGAGAATTTATTCTCTTGCTTAATGCCCTTCTCTGAGACGTACGAGCTCAGAGGTTGTATATCGATGGACATCAGTCGCATGGCATGAACTGCCAGTGTGGCACGTGTAAGTGGCAATTGATCAAGGCTTCTGTTGAAAAGCAAAGTCTTGTGGTTGATGATCAAAGCATGGCATGTGTGGTGTAGCTTTGTGTATAACGTTAGTTCGCGAGCCTCACACCTCGGTATGAGTCAAAAACGGGAGACGGACCGCTGGGAGAGCACGACGTTTCTTTCTAGCTAGGGTGGTGTCAGTGACCTACCAGCCCTGACATTTATATACTTTTCACCTGTGTGGTTGTTGGAATGCGAGGCGCCTCGGATATAGGTCTGTAAGGACCGGGAAACGTGTGTTCAGGAATAACTAATCCTCAAAAGTAAGAGAGGACCGGCCCAGCCGATTCCAAGGATCAAAGTAGGGTCCTGGGACATTTGCTAGAGTGTCTCGAACGTGGAGAGGAGCTTGCCCCTTACCTCGACTCATGACGGAAATCCAATTTCCAATACGTGATATTGCGGTTTTAATTGTAGAACTAGTATGGCGACATGATATATGGTACCCATGCCGTCTATGATTGATATTTATGATTGAAATTGTTTTGACACTATACACTTACAATAGTATCAAATGATTTGTTTTAAACGTACCAAGCATGTTTGGCTATTATAAGGGAAAACCCTATCCTCCGGCTTGCGTTGCATTGTGTGATGGGACCTGGGTCTTATAATAGCCTCATTTTTCCAAAAAGCATTGCGTTGTTTTGTTATATGCACTAGTATTCTTGGGAGGAAACCCATTCCGTGTTATACGGGGTGGTCCCTTGAATTACTATCTTTTAAAGTAAAGTTTTAAATAACTGTTTTAGTTCTCACACCAGTCACATGATTGACCTGGAGTTTATTGTTTTAACCTAAACTCTGGTTGCCCCTATTTTCCACACGGGCAGCTAGTAGTTTTGGTTTTGCAGATTTATATTCACAGGATCCTGATTTACAGCTGGAACGATGCTCGGAAAGCTCTGTATCCATGCATTACTTCTAGTTGTGCTTTTGTATTATTTTCCGCTGCGATGTATTGAAATGTAATTTATTTAAATCTCTGATATTTTCTGTGTAATATTTATTCATTTATACTCTGTATATTCTTGTATCTGATGGAATTGTTGTAATAACAATGAAATGTTTTTCCGTTTGCGTCCTTTTGTGTGTTGTTCTCAAAGTATTCGTGCTTTCCTTCACGGGGAAGTTACAGGTTCTTACAGTGGTATCAGAGCTTTGGTTTACAGAGCTCGAGAACAAGATACATTAGAACCATACGAAAGAATTCATCAGATATTGGATTAGTAATATCCAATTAGAATGACTCGTTAGAGATAGGATCAGTAGTATCCTAGAACGAGTGTGAAGAGTATATTTTTCAAATAAAAACAATATTGTTTTAAAAGTTTAAATCGCTTTATACGTATTTGAATATTTATTTATTTTGAATATGGACAATCGAGTATATAAAGATTTCGCGTATACGCGTCATGAACGTATATTCGAAGTTTTAATATACGGGATAGATATAGAATCACACTCTAGTTGCTCGGGGATGGTTCTGATAATGCTGCAGCGTTACCAGTATTTATTTTCGAGTGACGAAGGTGTGATTTCTATATATTTCCATTAGACTGGCGTGAGAACCAAAATATAGCCAGAATACATTGTTGTGAATTGACATCAAAACATGATTTTTTTTGTATATGTATCAAAATTATGAATTTGAAACGTTAATCCACTAATTGATTGATGTTTGTGCTGTTTGGTTATTTGTTCGATAATTTTGAACCATTTAGCCTAATTGAACCGAATATTGAATTGTATTGAAATTGGTCGCATTTGCTTGCATATACATGTACTTACATTGAACAGGTCATAGCAAGGAGGCTAGAGCAGAGAATGAAATTCGTTTTCCCGACAAATAGTTACATATTTACTATAATTTACTGTTTTGTTTGGGTGATGATGATTTTATGAGCCGATTGGCTTTTTCTTTTTCTTTTTGAGATCAGAAGGCCTATATGGCAATTTCGGGATTTTCCCGTTGCTCCCGGTGTAGGGGAGGTTATGGCGAAATTTTTTGAAAATTTAGGGTGTTACCAAATTTTTGAAAAATTTGAAAAGTTCTTAGAAACTGAAAAGTTGAAGAACTTAAGACCTATACAAAATAATTGAAGTTGAGTTGATTTGTTAAACAACTTTCGGCTTCGTTCCTCTTCGGCTTCCCTTGTTATGTTCCTTTTCGGCCTTTGATTTAGAGAAGATTAGAATATCATCAATAAAAACCAGAACAAATTTATTCAATTAAATCACACATTGAACTGATTGGAAAATAGTTAGAAATATATACTTGTGCATTATATATGTTTGAACAGGAAATTGGATAGCTGTTGAGTAAAGATTTTATTTGCATGCCCGACAAATAGGTAAACCTTAATGAGTTGGATGTGCACTTTTATTGTTATATCAACTCCTGTGCGTGCCATTAGATGCGGAGTGCTGGTTATTCTGTGTGTAAATAATAAACATCGCCATAGCATAACAACAATTAATTTTGAACTACATTACATGGCATACTTCTGGAAGATAGGCATACTTCTGGAAGATAGGCATACTTCATCATATACCACATAAGCATTTGGAGCTTGTGTGACGAGGTGGAAGATTTACCATACGAGCGAGAGGCTTGTATGGCGATGACTATATTTTACAGGTTGAACTGATGACTGATATGGACTATTTAAACTGTAACGATAAAATTGCCAGATTAATAAAAACCCCACACGGGTCTAGAGTTGACAATAATCACGTCTCTCTAGTTATTAGATACGGCACATGGACTATTTATTTCCCACACGGGACGAGGTGACGAGGATTTATCCTCTGGTGCATTTAAAATACACACTCCCTCAGGCTTTGACAAGGGACGAGAATTTATTCTCTGGAGTTATTATCAATACACGCTCCCCTGTAAACACCAGAATATATCACTATAAATATGTGTATGGTTATTAGGATCTATTGGGTACCTAATACGGGCCAATAAATTTCCAAACCTCTCCCCGTACAAAGGAGGTTATGGCGAAATTTTTCGAAAATTCAGGGTGTTAGCCAAATTTTTGAAGAATTTGAAAATTCTCAGAAACTGAAAAGTTGGAGAATGAAAGCCAGATCGAACGTAGAGTTGATTAATCAAACCACTTTCGACTTTGTTCCTTTTCGGGGACGAAAAGTTTTAAGTGGGGGAGATTGTAACAACCCGGAAATGCGAGCCAGTTTAAAATTTTTATTTTGGCAATTTTAGCGAAGTTTGAACATTTAAAATAGATTATTTTAAATAAAAATGACGGAAAATTTATTTTGAATATAATTCGAACGTATATATTATATACGTCATCGTTAAAATATAAATAATTATATATAATTATAAATGGAATTGAAAATGGCGCGGTAGTTCGATAATTCGATTTGAAACTTCAATTGAATGTACCGGGTGCAAAATAAACCGGATTTTAACGAAACCAAAAATAATAGGATCTAATTGGGAATATATTTCCAACAAATCCGAAAAATCGAAATTTCATAGCGGGAATCAAAAGATATGTCCAGTTGAAAATTCTGAATAGTCGCTATGGAATTCAGGCCCTTTAAAATGGAAATTTTGCAAATGACCTCGGATTTCGATGAAACCACTTTTGTTGGATCCGTGATGTCAAATTATTGCTAGATTCCAAATTTCATAATTTTTCGAATCAATATGTGAGCGTGGCAAATGAAAACGCGTTTGACCAGTTTCAGTTGATTTTAATCGACTGGGAAATGGCCATTTTTCCAACGTTCTCATAATTCGACCAAATTAGTTTTGTTAGGACCATATCGTCAATACGAAGCTAGAAAATATTTTTCTGGAATTTTTCGAGTTAGTATGTGGCCCCGGTAAATTGAAACGCTCGTTCAAATTCAATACATAGAGTTATATGTTGATTTTGACGAAAACTGATCGAAACGGTCGAATCAGCTTAAGATACATATCCCATTGTGTTCGGAATGGGGGTGAAACGCTATGGACGACAGGCGATGGGCCTCGTTTAGAGGTCAAATGAAAAAGTCAACTTTTTGAAATTAAATAATTAAAAAAAAAAAATCTCCCCTTAAAAACCGTTGCCCCCCCCCATTCTCTTCTTTCCTCAGTCGAATTGAAATCAAAACGAGAAAAAAAATACAAAAAAAAAGCGAGAGAAAGGGGGATCGCGACCCCCCCCCCCCCGATAAGCTCGCCGCCGCGCCTCAGGAGGCAGCGCCGCCCTCCACTTCCTCTCTGCCCTCCTCTTCTTCTCCTCCCTCGCGTTAACCTCCTTCTTCCCTTCTCCTCCTTCGTGACACCGTAGCCCCCCTGCCTCGAGCCCGCACCCAACCCTAGCCACGCCCCGACCTTCTCCACCCCGCTGGCCCCGCCGACAACCTCAGTAGCCCTTCACCGATCCGACGCAGCAATTCCACCACCCCCTCCTTTTGCAAACGATGTGAGTCTTCTTCCTTTTTTTATGTTATTTTATTTTATTTTAATTACTATATAATCAGTTATTTAAATTAATAAATAAACTATAATTAGATTTTTATAAATTAAAAGAGCATGGATTTTATTTACAGTAAAAATATATATGATTTTAGTGGCATATTAAAAATATGATTTTTATATAGTATAGGTAATAAAAATATGATTTTCACATAGTAGGAATTATAAAAATATAATCTTTATAAGATAGAGAATATAAAAATATCATCTTTGTATATGTAGAGAAATAAAAATCTGATTTTTATTATATATACGTTGAAATAAAAAAAAGGGATTTTTATAGTGATGAAATAAAAAGGCGAAATCTTTATATTTGAAAAGGCGAAATCTTTATATTTGAAAAGGCGAAATCTTTATATTTGAGAAGGCGAAATCTTTATGTGTAAAATAGCGTGATAAAAATATAATCTTTATTATATGAACATCGATGTAAAAATAGAATTTTTATCTATATAGTAGCTGTGTAAAAATAAAATTTTTATCTATATAGTAGCGGTGTAAAAATGGAATTTTTATCTATATAGTAGCGGTATAAAAATATGATTTTTATATACATAGCAACAATATAAAAATATGATTTTTATATATGTAGTGGCTACGGACAACGAAAGCGACAAAAGGCAAGCACGGTGAAGATGTTCTACATAAGAAGAGTCGTGATATTGGATTAGCTAACTGGTGAGAACTTCTCACTCTAAATTCCTTTTTTCTAGTTATATATATACACTAGGATGCAGACGGTGCTTAGCAGCACCCGACACCCGTCATCCACAGACCATGGATGACTTGTTTGTTTGATTGATGTGTTGTGAAAATTTGTTTGTAATGTTGATGTGAAAGCGATAATAAAATGTAGATAGTTGAAATGAATTAATTGTCGTAAAAAATATAATTTTTAACGTGAATGTGAATAAATAAATATTTATAAACAAATCGGCCGATTTGTTTATATACACTGATTTGACTGATATTGATTGGGACGATAAATTTTACACGTTGCCCAACTGCACAAATAAAAATCTGTGTTTGTTGATTTGAAACCCCACATGGGTGTTGGGATGATATTTGGCGCACACTAATCCCAATTATTTAATTGTATGTCGATCGATTGGTCGACAGGCTGTGTAAGTGTTAATTATTCATATTTGATGCTTATGCAGTTGTGTGGTGCACTTTGGATGATGGTTGATTGTTTATCGTTGATATTATATACATGTGTTGTATGGAATCCATATAATTAACGTTATATGGTAATTGATTGGGCCTCATTCCAATCGGGAAAATAATGAATATTATAAAAGAAAATTCATGTGTTGAATATAAAAATAGTCATGTGTTGATGATGTTCATGTGTTGAGTAAAATATTTTAAATAATAAAATTTACATCTTTATCATATTTAAAATTAGAACTACTTCCCAGTAGGAGTCTAATTAAAAATCAAACGATAGATACCATAGTTTTATAAAATATTTTACATAACAAAAATAGTTGTGTGTTAACAGTACTCATGTGTTGAGATTGGTCATGTGTTGAAAGAAATATAGATTCATGTGTTGAATAGAATAAATATTCATTTGTTGAATGGAATAACGAATTTATTGAAATATATATATATATAAAGCCGTGTTGATTAGAGTTGCGCTATTTTGACGTGAACGATATTTATATCGATTATATTCGTTTTTATAATGAATATAGAAAAGGTAGTGATTTCAAAATATAACGTTTTGAAAATATTATCATTTATATAGTAATGATATGAAATATTCAATTTAGAGTAGAAATTGAATATAGAGTTGAAATGGTTTTGAAAACGAATTTAAAACGATTTATAAAATACGTTTTAAAAAGGAAATCGATGAAATATATATAATATATAAATATATATATTATATATTTAATGGCCTGAATAGAACGCGTCGCGCCGCGGTAGTTCGTGTATTTCGACCATTGACTTCGAATTGACGTTGCGGGAGATCCGACCGTCGGATTCTCCTAAAGCCGGAACCATTGGGTTCGTAGTGAAAAGAGCTTTCCAATGAATATTTGAAATTTGAAATCTAATGGTTGAATTTGGAATTATGTCCAAATCAATTTCAGAAAAGGTCGTTGTAAGTACAGTTCGATGGTCGTTGATGGAAATCGGCTGTATGGGCCTTGATAAAATTATTAAAAATATTAATAATTTGTGTAAAATCATAATATGTGAATTGGAAAGAACTGGGGTGAAAAATTCCATATTTGAAAGGATAAAAATAGTTTTTGTCGAAATGAACTAGTTTTGAACTAGAATTAAAATCAATTTATTTTTGAAATAAATAAATTGAATTTGAAAGTGATTTTAAAAATAATCAATATTCCCAATATGTGAATTGGACTGGAGTTGAATCGAAATTATCTTCGGAATATTTCGATGTTGGATTTCGTGACTACACAGATATTGTTATGGGAATTTGAAAGATATATTTTATATCGTTATTTCCAATACGATATTTGTTGGTTTCAGAATTTGATATTGAATATAAGCCGATATATTTTCTATTCAAAGCCTTGTATTTAATATCAAATGTGATTTGGGTTTGTCGCGAACCGTGTTTTAGATGACATTGGTTCTGTAATCCAGTTAAAGGCAGGATATTGATTTTTGAAAAGATTAAAACTAAGTGAAATTTTAATGGATCTTTAATTAGATTGAAATGTGAATTGATAATTTAAATTATCAAATCTGAAAGGTGATCGAGAATGGAGTACCACCAATTTTGCTCCAAAGCGATAGTTAAATCTTTAATTAGATTTGAACGTGAAATGGTAATTAATTTTACCTATGACACCGTGGTGTTAGATATGGAGTATTACCAGTTTTGCTCCATGGGATATATAGGCTGGGGTTGGGAAATAAAATAAATAATTACTTCGGTGTGGTTCGCTAATCCCGACTAGTTTGAAATGATATCCAAAGGAAGATTAAAGAATAAATTTAGAAGAATTTATCTTGGATAAAATTAATGGGAACCTTTCCCTAAGAATGTGATTTTGTGAATAAAAGAATATTCTGAATTGGAATGAGGCGTTTGTTGTGTTTGTGTAACATTTGTTTATCATATACGTGGGTTTTTCAGAAAGGCCGGGTGTAACAACCCGAAAATCTGGGCCAGTTTAAAATTTTTATTTTGGCAATTTTAGCGAATTTTGATTATTTAAAATGAATTATTTTAAATAAAATCAACGAGAAATTTATTTTGAATATAATTCAAACGTATATATTATATACGTCGTCGTTAGAATATAAATAATTATATATAATTATAAAATAGAATTGAAAATGGCGCGGTAGTTCGATAATTCGATTTCAAACTTCAATTGAATGTACCGGGTGCAAAACAATCCGGATTTTAGTGAAACCAAAAACATTAGGATCTAATTGTGAATATTTTTCCAACGAATCCAACAAATCAAAATTTCATAGCGGGAATCAAAAGATATGTCCAGTTGAAAAAAGATTAAATCTTTTTATTTAGATTTAATGAAGTGTACCAATTAAATAATATTTAATTGGAATTGAATTGATATTGATTTTGGGTTTATCGTGAACCGTGTTTTAAATGACACTGATTCTTTAACCCAGTCGAAGATTAAAACTAAGTGGAGTTTTAATGAATCTTTAATTAGATTGAAAAGATCGAGAATGGAGTATCACCAGTTTTACTCCAGGCGTTAATTAAATCTTTAATTAGATTTGAACGTGAAATGGTAATTGAATTTACCGATAACACCGAGGTGTTAGATATGAAGTATTACCAGTTTTACTTCATGGGATGAATAGTTTGGGATGGGGAAATTAAAATAAATAATTACTTCGGTAAGGTTCGCTAATCCCGACTAGTTTGAATTGAGATTCAAAAATAGAATAAAGAATAAATTCAAGGAATTTATCTTGGATAAAATTAATGGGAACCTTTCCCTATGAATGTGAAATTTAGAAACTAACTGTCGGTTAGCCAAGCAGAATGGTTTATCTGGATATTGATCTGATGTTGGTTTCGGCCTTCGGGGTTAATATTTGGGGAATTATTCTCTTGATTAATTTACAGTTAGTGACTGATGAATTGGAATGAGGCGTATGTTGTGTTTGTGTAACACTTATTCAAAATATACGCGAGTTATTCGGAAAGACCGGGTTTATCCCATTCTGAATAACTGATACGACGATAAGTCGAAGATGAAGACGATGGTCGAAGACCGGAGGTCTTCACGTCGTTTGGGTAATTACTGATGATCTTGATTGGGCTGTACACCCAAGAAGATGGAAACAGTTAGTGATCGTCCAGACGTACTTGGAGATCGATGGATATGCGGGGTACTAGGTGCCTCCGGTTTCGTTCAGCCCCAGAACGGACTTGTAAATGGACTGTGTGTCTGACATTGGATTTTAGTCCGTGTGATTGATCTCTATTAAATATATATCTGTTTGGCGGCGGAGAATTTATTCTCTTGCTTAACGCCCTTCTCTGAGACGTACGAGCTCAGGGGTTATATATTGATGGATATCAAACGCATGGAGTGAATTGCCTGTGTGGCATGCCTAAGTGGCAAATGATCAAGGCTTCTGTTGAAAAGAAAAGTCTTGTGGTTGATGATCGAAGCACGGCCTTCGTGGCGTAGCTTTGTGTAACGTTTACTTCGCGAGTTTCACACCCGGTATGAACCAAAAACGGGAGAGGACATCAGGGAGGACTTGCGTTTCTTTCTAGCTAGAAGTGGCGTCAGTGGTTTTACACGCCCTGACGAGTTTGACTTATGTGGTTGTTGCTGTTGCGAGGCGCCTCGGTTATATCGGTTTCGGCCGATGCATTCTGGTCGGCAGACGGACCAGACTTACACCCCATAGGGTGGGGAAACGTAGTGTTCAGGCATAATAATCCACATCGGTGGACCGGCCCTGACAATCTAAAGGGTTGATGCGTTCTGATCCTGAGACATGGGCTAGATTGTCTCGAATCGGTGGAGGACTATCTTTAGCCTCGGTTCATAGATGGAAATCCAATTTCCAAATACGTGACATTTGTGGTTTTATTTTTAGAGCCTAGTATGGCGACATAGTGGGATGGGGCGCTCATGCCGCCTATGATTGATACTTATGATTTGAAGTTGTTTTATACACTATGCACTTATAATAGTATCAAACGATTTGTTTTAACCGTATCAAGCATTCTTTGGCTGTTATAAGGGAAAACCCTATCCTCGGCTGCGTTGCATTGTGTGATGGGACCTGGGTCTTATAACAGCTTCATTTTTCTTTATTTAGCATTGCGCTGTTTGTTTTATGCACTGGTACTCTTGGGAGGAAACACGTTCCGTATTATACGGCGTGGTCCCTTGATTTACCTAATGATTTAAAATAAAGATTAATAATTGTTTTAGTTCTCACACCAGTCCCATGACTGACCTGGAGTTTATTGTTTTAACCTAAACTCTGGGTGCCCCTATTTTTCGCACGGGCAGCTAGTAGTTTTGGTTTTGCAGATTTATATTCACAGGATCCTGGTTTACAGCTGGAACGATATCCGGAAAGCTTTGTATCCGTATATCTCATTCTAGTTGTGTATTGTATTATTTTCCGCTGCTATGTATTTAAATGTAATTTAAATCTCTGATATTTCTGTGTAATATTCATTTATACTCTGTATATTCTTGTAATCTGATGCATTGTTGTGATATACAATGAAATGTTCTTTTATATGTGTTCTGTTGTGGCTTGTTCTCGAACTATCCGGCACTTTCCTTTACGGGGGAGTTACGGGTTTTCACAGTTGGTATCAGAGCTTTGGTTTACAAAGCAGAGAACAAGGCACATTAGAACCATACGAAAGAATTCATCAGAAACTGGATTAATAATATCCAACGGGAATGACTCGTTAGAGATGGGATCAGTAGTATCCTAGGACGAGTGTGAAGGGTATATTTTTAAAATGAAAACCAATTTTGTTTTGAAAATTTAAAATCAATTATTCGTATATGATTATTTAGTTTATATAGATTTGGACAGTCCAGTATATAAAGATTTTGCATATACGCCTTGCAAACGTGTATTTAAAGTTTTAATATACTGGGTAGATATAGAATCATACTCTAGTGGCCCGAAGATGATTCTGATGATTGACTAGTCGTCATTAGTATTCATGTTCGAGTAACGAAGGTGTGATATCTATATATTTCCATTAGACTGGTGTGAGAACCAAAATTAGATAGGGCTTATTGTTGTGATTTGGCATCAAAAATCTGGTTTTTGACTATGTATCAAAGTTATCAATTTGAAAAGCTAATCAACAAATTGATTGATGTTTCCGTTGTTTGTTTATTTGTTTGCTAATTTTTAACCATTTAGCCTAATTGAACCAAATATTGAATTGTATTGAAATTGGTCGCATATGCTTGCATATATATGTACTCTCCTTGAACAGGTCATAGCAAGGAGGCTAGAGCAGAGAATAAAATTTGTTTGCCCGACAAATAGGTACATGTTTACTACATAATTTACTGTTTTGTTTGGGTGATGATGATTTTATGAGCCTATTGGCTAGCCGCTTGGCTTTTTCTTTTTCTTTTTGAGATCTGAAGGACCGGGGAAGCTATTTGAAATTCCCCGATGCTCCCAGTGCAGGGGAGGTTATGGCGAAATTTTTCGAAAATTTAGGGTGTTAGCCAAATTTTTGAAATTCTGAAAATTCTCAGAAACTAAAAAGTTGGAGAATGAAAGCCAGATCGAACGTAGCATTGATTGATCAAACCACTTTCGACTTTGTTCCTTTTCGGGGACGAAAAGTTTTAAGTGGGGGAGATTGTAACAACCCGAAAATCTGGGCCAGTTTAAAATTTTTATTTTGGCAATTTTAGCGAATTTTGATTATTTAAAATGAATTATTTTAAATAAAATCAACGAGAAATTTATTTTGAATATAATTCAAACGTATATATTATATACGTCGTCGTTAGAATGTAAATAATTATATATAATTATAAAATAGAATTGAAAATGGCGCGGTAGTTCGATAATTCGATTTCAAAATTCAATTGAATGTACCGGGTGCAAAACAATCCGGATTTTAGTGAAACCAAAAACATTAGGATCTAATTGTGAATATCTTTCCAACGAATCCAACAAATCAAAATTTCATAGCGGGAATCAAAAGATATGTCCAGTTGAAAATTCTGAATAGTCGCTATGGAATTCAGGCCCTTAAAAATGGAAATTTTGCAAACGACCTCGGATTACGACGAAACCAGTTTTGTTGGGTCCGTGATGTCAAATTATTTCTAGGTTTTAAATTTCATAATTTTCTGAATCAATATGTGAGCGTGGCAAAAGAAAACGCGTTTGACCAGTTTCAGTTGATTTTAGTCGACTGGAAATTGGCCATTTTTGTAACGGTCTCAGAATTCGACGAAACTAGTTTGGTTAGGACCGTATCGTCAATACGAAGCTAGAAAATATTTTTCTGGAATTTTTCTAGTTAGTATGTGACCCCGGTAATTTGAAATGTACGTTTAAAATTCAATATAGTGATTTAAATGTAAATTTAACGGAATCTGATTGTAACGATCAAAACAGCTTGCGATACATATCCCATTGTGTTCGGAATGGGGGTAAAACGCTATGGACGACAGGCGGTGGGCCTCGTTTAGAGGACGTATGTAAAAGTCAACTTTTTATTAAAAAAAATATATATATATCTTCATCCTCTATACCCTGCCCCCCCCCCCCCCCCCCCCCGCCGATTAAATTCAGTCGAACTAATAATAAAAAAAAAGAGAAGAGGGCACGAAGCCCTAGCTGCGACCATCGGTCGCCGTCGCGCAGGGGAGAGGGCCCCTCCGCCGCGCCACCTCCAGGTGGACCCACCACCGCCAAGCTTCGCTCCAACGCCAGAGCGCATCCGCCCAGTCGAACCCCTCCCCATGAAAAACCCCCAAACCGCCGTCGGTCACTTCTGGCGAGCCACCACCGACCCCAGGCCTCCGTCTCCTCTTCTAGTCAACGACAACAATGAATTCGCCCCCCCTGAAAGATGCAGTATGTTTTTCTTACTTCTAATTTAGTTTAATTAGTTTAAAAACTGATTTTTTTTTAATTAGTTTAAACACTGATTTTTTTTATTAGTTTAAAAACTGATTTTTTTATTAGATTTAAAAACTGATTTTTTAATTAGATTTAAAAACTGATTTTTTAATTAGTTTAAAAACTGATTTTTTTTATTAGTTTAAAAACTGATTTTTTTTATTAGATTTAAAAACTGATTTTTTAATCAGTTTAAAAACTGATTTTTTTATTAGTTTAAAAACTGATTTTTTTTATTAGATTTAAAAACTGATTTTTTAATTAGTTTAAAAACTGATTTTTAAATTAGTTTAAAAACTGATTTTTATTTAGATTTAAAAATGGGATTTTCATATATTGAACTTCGAAGTAAAAATGGGATTTTTATATATTGAACTTTGAAGTAAAAATTCGATTTTTATATATTGAACTTTGAAGTAAAAATTCGATTTTTATATATTGAACTTTGAAGTAAAAATTCGATTTTTACATATGTAGTGGCTGCGGTCAACGAAGGTGACAAAAAGGCGAAACGACGAAGACTTCTGCAAATGAAGAGCCGTGGAGCTAGGATAGCTATCTGTGAGAATTTCTCACCTTTCAATTTCTTCTCTAGTTATATATATATACTAGGATGTAGACGATGCTTAGTAGCACCCGACACAATCGTCCACAGACCATGAACTTGTTTGTTTGGTTGCATAGATTAGTTGAATGGTTTGGTGAAATTAAATGGATTGATTGATGTGTGAATGGCGTGGGCCTTCACTAGACCGGGGATAAGGCTAGGCCTCGTCCCGTTTCTAGTATCGTGCCGTTATGCCGCCGAAATTTTCTAAAATATGTTAGAAAAATAAAAATACCATTTTATTTTATAAATGAACTGAATAGAAATTCATATGTTGAAATTAAAAAAATGTTTTTATCGTTAAAAATATAATTTTTAACGTGAAGTGAATAAAATAAAATATTCATTTACAAACCGAACGGTTTGTTTATGTACACCTATTTGAAGGACATTGATTGGGTCGATAAATTTTACACATCGCCCGACTGCACAAATAAAATAGGTGTTTGATTGTTTGAAACCTCACACGGGTGTTAGGATGAAATTTGAAGTTCACTCATCCTGATTGATTAAATATGTCGATCGATCGATTGACAGGCTGTTATAAGCGTTAGATATCTATATTTGATGCTTATACAGTGTAGTGCACTTTGGTTGATGGTTGATTATTTTTCAATGCTATTATATACATGTGTTGTATGAAAATCCATATAATTAACTTTATATGGTAATTGATTGGGCCTCATTCCAATTTGAAAAATAAAGAACAATATAAAATAAAGGTTCATGTGTTGACAGTACTCATCCATTGAGATTGGTCATGTGTTGAACAAAATATTTTAGTAATAAAATTTACATCTTTATCAATATAAAATAAAGGTTCATGTGTTGACAGTACTCATCCATTGAGATTGGTCATGTGTTGAACGAAATATTTTAGTAATAAAATTTACATCTTTATCAATATAAAATAAAGGTTCATATGTTGACAGTACTCATCCATTGAGATTGGTTATGTGTTGAACGAAATATTTTGATAATAACAACTATTTTGAAAAGAGAAATATTTGAAATAGAATATTTGAAAATAGAAATATATGAAGCCGTGTTGATTAGCTTGACGCCATTTTGACGTAAACGATATTTATATCGATTTTAAACGATTTCAAAATGAATTGAATTGAAAACGATTTCGAAATGAATTGAATATATAACGATTTCGAAATGAATTGAATATATAACGATTTCGAAATGAATTGAATATATAACGATTTCGAAATGAATTGAATATATAACGATTTCGAAATGAATTGAATATATAACGATTTCGAAATGAATTGAATATATAACGATTTCGAAATGAATTGAATATATAACGATTTCGAAATGAATTGAATATATAACGATTTTGAAATGAATTGAATATATAACGATTTCGAAATGAATTGAATATATAACGATTTCGAAATGAATTGAATAAATAACGATTTCGAAATGAATTGAAAACGATTTCGAAATGAATTGAATTGAAAACGATTTCGAAATGAATTGAATTGAAAACGATTTCGAATTGAATTAAATTGAAACGAATTCAAATTGAATTGAAAGCGAATTGAAATGAATTCAAATTGAATTGAAATTTGAATTGAATAGAAATGAATTTTAAAACGAATTTATAAAGAAGAATTCAATTTTGATTTGAATTGAAAAGAAAGTTGAAATTGCTTTTGAAACGATTTTAAAACTATTTATATAATTCGTTTTAAATAGAAATCGACGAAATGTATATTATATATATTATATATATAATATAATGGCCTGAATAGAACGCGCCGCGCCGTGGCAGTTCGTGAATTTCGACCATTTATTTCAAACGGACATTACGGGAGATTCGACCGTCGGATCCTCCTAAAACCGGAACCGTTGGGTTCGTATCGAAAAGAGCTTTCTAACGAATATTAGAAATTAGAAATCTAATGGTTGGATTTGGAATTATGTCCAAATCAAATTTGAAAAAGGTCGTTGTAAGTGCAGTTCGATGGCCGTTGATGGAAATTGACTGTACGGGCCTTGATAAAATTATTAAAAATAGTAATAATTTGTGTAAAATCATAAGAAATGATTTAGAGAGAATTAGGATGAAAAACTCCATATTTGAAAAGATAAAAATAGATTTTTATCGAAATGAACTGGTTTTGAACTAGAATTATAATTCTATTTATTTTTAAATAAATAAATTGAATTTTAAAAAGGGTTTTAAAAATAACCAGAATATCCAATGATTGCATTGGAGTGGATTTGAATCGAAATTGTCTTCGGAATATTTCGATGTTGGAATTCGTGATTATACAGGTGTTGTTATGGAAATTTGAAAGATATATATTTGTATCGTTATTTCCAATACGACATTTGTTAGTCGTAGAATTTGATATTGAATATAAGCCGATATATTTTCTATTCGGAGCCTTGTATTGAATATCGAATGTGATTTGGGTTTGTCGTGAATGGTGTCTTCACTAACACTGTTCTTGAACCCAGTTGAAAAAAGATTAAATCTTTTTATTTAGATTTAATGAAGTGTACCAATTAAATAATATTTAATTGGAATTGAATTGATATTGATTTTGGGTTTATCGTGAACCGTGTTTTAAATGACACTGATTCTTTAACCCAGTCGAAGATTAAAACTAAGTGGAGTTTTAATGAATCTTTAATTAGATTGAAAAGATCGAGAATGGAGTATCACCAGTTTTACTCCAGGCGATAGTTAAATCTTTAATTAGATTTGAACGTGAAATGGTAATTGAATTTACCGATAACACTGAGGTGTTAGATATGAAGTATTACCAGTTTTACTTCATGGGATGAATAGTTTGGGATGGGGAAATTAAAATAAATAATTACTTCGGTAAGGTTCGCTAATCCCGACTAGTTTGAATTGAGATTCAAAAATAGAATAAAGAATAAATTCAAGGAATTTATCTTGGATAAAATTAATGGGAACCTTTCCCTATGAATGTGAAATTTAGAAACTAACTGTCGGTTAGCCAAGCAGAATGGTTTATTTGGATATTGATCTGATGTTGGTTTCGGCCTTCGGGGTTAATATTTGGGGAATTATTCTCTTGATTAATTTACAGTTAGTGACTGATGAATTGGAATGAGGAGTATGTTGTGTTTGTGTAACACTTATTCAAAATATACGCGAGTTATTCGGAAAGACCGGGTTTATCCCATTCTGAATAACTGATACGACGATAAGTCGAAGATGAAGACGATGGTCGAAGACCGGAGGTCTTCACGTCGTTTGGGTAATTACTGATGATCTTGATTGGGCTGTACACCCAAGAAGATGGAAACAGTTAGTGATCGTCCAGACGTACTTGGAGATCGATGGATATGCGGGGTACTAGGTGCCTCCGGTTTCGTTCAGCCCCAGAACGGACTTGTAAATGGACTGTGTGTCTGACATTGGATTTTAGTCCGTGTGATTGATCTCTATTAAATATATATCTGTTTGGCGGCGGAGAATTTATTCTCTTGCTTAACGCCCTTCTCTGAGACGTACGAGCTCAGGGGTTATATATTGATGGATATCAAACGCATGGAGTGAATTGCCTGTGTGGCATGCCTAAGTGGCAAATGATCAAGGCTTCTGTTGAAAAGCAAAGTCTTGTGGTTGATGATCGAAGCACGGCCTTCGTGGCGTAGCTTTGTGTAACGTTTACTTCGCGAGTTTCACACCCGGTATGAACCAAAAACGGGAGAGGACATCAGGGAGGACTTGCGTTTCTTTCTAGCTAGAAGTGGCGTCAGTGGTTTTACACACCCTGACGAGTTTGACTTATGTGGTTGTTGCTGTTGCGAGGCGCCTCGGTTATATCGGTTTCGGCCGATGCATTCTGGTCGGCAGACGGACCAGACTTACACCCCATAGGGTGGGGAAACGTAGTGTTCAGGCATAATAATCCACATCGGTGGACCGGCCCTGACGATTTAAAGGGTTGATGCGTTCTGATCCTGAGACATGGGCTAGATTGTCTCAAATCGGTGGAGGACTATCTTTTGCCTCGGTTCATAGATGGAAATCCAATTTCCAAATACGTGACATTTGCGGTTTTATTTGTAGAGCCTAGTATGGCGACATAGTGGGATGGGGCGCTCATGCCGCCTATGATTGATACTTATGATTTGAAGTTGTTTTATACACTATGCACTTATAATAGTATCAAATGATTTGTTTTAACCGTATCAAGCATTCTTTGGCTGTTATAAGGGAAAACCCTATCCTCGGCTGCGTTGCATTGTGTGATGGGACCTTGGTCTTATAACAGCTTCATTTTTCTTTATTTAGCATTGCGCTGTTTGTTTTATGCACTGGTATTCTTGGGAGGAAACCCGTTCCGTATTATACGGCGTGGTCCCTTGATTTACCTAATGATTTAAAATAAAGATTAATAACTGTTTTAGTTCTCACACCAGTCCCATGACTGACCTGGAGTTTATTGTTTTAACCTAAACTCTAGGTGCCCCTATTTTTCGCACGGGCAGCTAGTAGTTTTGGTTTTGCAGATTTATATTCACAGGATCCTGGTTTACAGCTGGAACGATATCCGGAAAGCTTTGTATCCGTATATCTCATTCTAGTTGTGTATTGTATTATTTTCCGCTGCTATGTATTTAAATGTAATTTAAATCTCTGATATTTCTGTGTAATATTCATTTATACTCTGTATATTCTTGTAATCTGATGCATTGTTGTGATATACAATGAAATGTTCTTTTATATGTGTTCTGTTGTGGCTTGTTCTCGAACTATCCGGCACTTTCCTTTACGGGGGAGTTACGGGTTTTCACACCGGGTTATACCCATTCTGAATAACCTATTCGACGAGATGTCGAAGATGAAGACGGTGGTTGAAGACTGGAAGTCTTCACATCGTTTGGGTGATTACTGATGATCTTGATTGGGCTGTACACCCAAGATGAGGGAATCGGTTGGTGATCTTCCAGACGTACTTGGAGATGGATGGATATGCGAGGAAAGTGCCTTTGGTTTCGTTCAGACCTAGAGCGAACTTGTAAATGGATTGTGTGTCTGACATTGGATTTTATTCTGTGTTGATTGATCTCTATTAAATATACATCTGTTTGGCGACGGAGAATTTATTCTCTTGCTTAACGCCCTTCTCGGAGACGTACGAGCTCAGAGGTTGTATATCGATGGACATCAGTCGCATGGCATGAACTGCCAGTGTGGCACGCGTAAGTGGCAATTGATCAAGGCTTCTGTTGAAAAGCAAAGTCTTGTGGTTGATGATCAAAGCATGGCCTGTGTGGCGTAGCTTTGTGTATAACATTAGTTCGCGAGCCTCACACCTCGGTATGAGTCAAAAACGGGAGACAGACCGCTGGGAGAGCACGACGTTTCTTTCTAGCTAGGGTGGTGTCAGTGACCTACCAGCCCTGACATTTATATACTTTTCACCTGTATGGTTGTTGGAATGCGAGGCGCCTCGGATATAGGTTTGCAAGGACCGGGAAATGTGTGTTCAGGAATAACTAATCCTCAAAAGTAAGAGAGGACCGACCCAGCCAATTCCAAGGATCAAAGTGGGGTCCTGGGACATTTGCTAGAGTGTCTCGAACGCGGAGATGAGCTTGCCCCTTGCCTCGACTCATGACGGAAATCCAATTTCCAATACGTGATATTGCGATTTTAATTGTAGAACTAGTATGGCGACATGATATATGGTACCCATGCCGTCTATGATTGATATTTATGATTGAAATTGTTTTGACACTATACACTTATAATAGTATCAAATGATTTGTTTTAAACGTACCAAGCATGTTTGGCTATTATAAGGGAAAACCCTATCCTCCGGCTTGCGTTGCATTGTGTGATGGGACCTGGGTCTTATAATATCCTCATTTTTCCAAAAAGCATTGCGTTGTTTTGTTATATGCACTAGTATTCTTGGGAGGAAACCCGTTCCGTGTTATACGGCGTGGTCCCTTGAATTACTATCTTTTAAAGTAAAGTTTTCAATAACTGTTTTAGTTCTCACACCAGTCACATGACTGACCTGGAGTTTATTGTTTTAACATAAACTCTAGGTGCCCCTATTTTCCACACGGGCAGCTAGTAGTTTTGGTTTTGCAGATTTATATTCACAGGATCCTGATTTACAGCTGGAACGATGCTCGGAAAGCTCTGTATCCGTGCATTACTTCTAGTTGTGCTTTTGTATTATTTTCCGCTGCGATGTATTTAAATGTAATTTATTTAAATCTCTGATATTTTCTGTGTAATATTTATTCATTTATACTCTGTATATTCTTGTATCTGATGGAATTGTTGTAATAACAGTGAAATGTTCTTCCGTTTGCGTCCTTTTGTGTGTTGTTCTCAAAGTATTCGTGCTTTCCTTCACGGGGAAGTTACGGGTTCTTACAACAACATACAACCAAAATATCTAGACAGTTATAATAATCTGTCCTCATATACAACACATAGCGGAAATAAACTAATACATCTAAATTCCTCTAGCATGTCTGTTGAAGTTCGTAACATCCTAATCTGAACTTGTAAAACTCGGTCGAACCTGAGCGTTGCAAACACCAAGATCAGTCTGGTGAACCAAAGTGAGAAAACTCACTAAGTTTATAGGTATCATCCAACTTGATTTGAAAGTCAAAACCATTTCTTTTCGAAAGAAAAAGATAATCGTAAGACCAGTCCACACATAAACATGGACTATTTTTACTTTACGGTACCCAAAGCATTTTGAAATCATATCTATTCTGGTATTATAATAGTGTCTAAATCAAATAAATAATCATCTAGCAGAACGTTCGCATCTCACACTCTACATACATAGTATATGATCAAAAACCACAGATGCTTATTGGATAATGGATTTTGACTATGACAAGGTATGGAACCACCTTCCGATAGTGTATCTCTAGAGAGGAATGTAGTGGGTTCAACAAGAACATCTTGCAACTCGGCCACACATAACCGACCACTCATTCCTTTGAGTGTATCGAATGTATATCACCGACGGTTGGGGTCAGCAACCGTCCTCGAAGCATACAACAGCGATAGAATAAAGAAGCAAATTGATTTTCTCTTGATTAGTGATTATACACCCTAATGGGAGCGACCCACATAGCCATGTTGCCTGCCCGATTTATGTCATTTCCCGATTGATGAAGCTTGAGGTTACTATTACCTTTTTAAGAACATCACATTAAATTTGAATGTCACATTGTCAGATCCGCCAAATCACCAATTGACGTCCATAAAAATACTCTGGTTGTCAAGCTAAGAGAAGGTGTCTTCTCCGCCACCACAAAAATACGTTTGTAAAAATCAATGTATGTTACTTTTAAGAAATACTTTATTAGACATTCGTCCATACAAGTCATCCAGGAATAAGATGAACCGAATGTACCCTCCTACCACATCCTTGGAATTACCCTATGGATCGGTAGCGAGTAGTCCTTCTAATCCATAGATTTCAATCACGACTGAATAACTATCAAAATATCTCTTGTTACAGGCCAGACAAATTTATCAAGTAGTCCTTCCGCTTATAAAGATTCACGATCTTCAATTGCTCCATCTTCACTCAGCATTTTTCATGTATTTGCTGGTTTGGAATGGTTTTCGAATATAAATTCAATCCCGGTCTTTCCGTACCAACTATCGTATAGGCCAAATTTAATAGTCGTTGTTTAACTATAAATAAACAACCATGTAACCTAGAAAATAAAATGAATTCACCAGTTCAGTACTCAACATTACTTGGCTCTTTAATTAAAACTTAATTAACGAATGACTAATTAAAACTTCTAAATATTTAATATTTTTAACCGTAGTTTTAACTTCTTATTTTATATTAGAAAGTATTCTCAAAACTAATTTAAATACATTAGGATTAGATCATATATATATATATATATATGCATATATATATATATATATATATTCCCAACCTTGGGTTCAATCAAATTTCATGTAAAACATCATTACGAAATCTCTTTTATTTTATTTCTTGAAAACAAAAACTAACACCTATTCCCTTTGAATAAACCTATTCCAAACTTTACCTCCGTAATTCCTTTTACCTCGAAAATATCGTTATATTTTCATAAAATCTCTTTTTAATATTTTTGTTACTTTGGAAATGTCATTTTATATTATGAAATCCTTTTTATTAGTTGGTAATATTCCTATTTCTTATTCATGCATTTCTATACTTCAACATTCATTAGTCCATAACCGTAAATTGGCAAGAGAATAACTCCTTAAGTATCAACCCAGAAGACCGAAGTCAAATCAGATTAACACTCAGAAAACCACTCAACTCAACCAATCTCTAGATAGGTTCCAATTCTTTAATTTCTTATCTTAACTCCTTATCAACCCATATTATTCCATTTCTAGTCCATTCGACCATTTTCCGCTTTGAAAATCTCATTTCAATTTCATTCATTTCACTTGATTTCATTATTAAATAACGTTAATTTAAAATCAATGTTTTATAACTTCACACCTCTTTAATAAACCTTATTTATAAACTCAGGTTTAATATAAACCCCTTTTTACCTTAATTTCTTTTTAAGTAACATTAATTTTAAGCTATTGCATTGGCTAAAAATTCTTCTTATAACTAGATTCGATTACTTACTTAAATGAATTTCATTTAAAAAGAAATCTGTTAAATAATTATTTACTTCATCATTAACTATTATAGAATTAGTTAACTTCTTTATTATCTGGAAATAGATAGTAAATTTCTTTTTAAAATCTTATTGAAGTTAAAACATTTATTCGCTAAACTATTTAATTATATTAATTAAAACAAATTAATATAATATCCAATTTCTATTAAAATAATTGACTTAGGTCAACTTAAAATAAAACCGAAGTTTACCTAATAAGAGAATAAATTCTTCTTGTATTCTTTAAACGAAGAGTTCTAATTATAATATATTAAATCTTAAAATATTTCAAACTCGATTTAAAATTGATTCCAACAATTCTTATAACGGTATTAAAAAGCCAAATTACCGCTAAAATACCAGACTTGTGAAATAATGGTTTTTCACATTCAATTTCAATTTTAATCCAATCAAATAATTCAACAGATATGATAAACATTATTGATATTGGTGAGGAATCCAGTTGGATCCCTCCAACATGTCATTTCATGCATCCAAATAGGTTACCTCAAAATAATATCATTCAGTTCAATAAACAAATTTAATATTCATAATAGGAATTTAAGCATTCATATTTCAATTTAATACATTTATATTATTATAAACGTAACCAACAAGGTAAGTTATCTCATTTGGAAGTAATCGTTAAAATAACGATTAGATTTCATTTAAATTAAATTAACGTGTAATTCAACCAATTCATCTAATATATATAAACATTCAGCGTACAACAAATAATTATCAACCATAACACACAAAATAAATCCCATCTTATATAAAAATTAGTGGGTTAAAAACTGAGTGAGTTATACTCACTTTAATTTCCATTTATTTCTGAAATGGTTCGATTACAGTTAAATTAATTGTCATTTAATTTAACTGTAAATTCATGTTGTCTCCATTTCTGTCCAGATTAGTTTTATAATGTTCTGTTCTTTGATACGGTTCCAGTGCAATCTGTTTTGTTCGATTATGTTCATCCAATAAAAAGTTATACTGTTATTAGTATATGATTTAATTAAATTAATTAATTCTCTAAATTATTATTTAACCACACTAATTACTTTAGTTAAGATAATATAGAGGCCGACTTGATCCATTTGCAAAAAACATTTAATTAATGTGATAATATGATGTTATTAACGTAACCAGGCCAACATTTTACTTCGTGAAATTAGAAATTTGGCCCGACTTTGTCTTCTACTGCTGCTAGCTTGAAATGCACCCGATTATTTCTTCTCCTTTGAAAAAATTGCCCGACTCCTTATATTATACTGCATTTTTCGTTCAAACTTTGTCCCGTTGCCCTCACACTCTGTCGCCCCACCGTCAGACAGTTGGAGAACGATAGGCGAGTGCCAACTGGAGCGCCACAACTCCCTTGTCGTTCCCATGAATGCCAGCTTACTCGACAGCCCCATTTGCCAGCTAACTCAAGTCGAAAGCCATAGCTTCTAAGCCTCCGGCTACGTTAGTGTCTAAAAACCCATCTCCTCCATTTAGCTTGCAGCCCTTAGCGAGCTCGACACATTTCTACTTGAGAGTTTAGAGAACAGGTGAACGGTTTAAGAGGATTTGAAGGGAGGAGTTTGAAGCATTCTTGGCCAGTAAACGTTAGTGGCGGCGGAAATGTTACTGTATTGACCACGTTGATCACGAATTTTGGGTTATATTATTATTAGGTTGTGGGGTTATATACAAGGTGGGTATGAATATAATATTATTTAATTAAACTTAACCATAGAATAATGCATTAAAACACCCACGTACGATCATCGATTGAGATAAAACTCGTAATCTCAACATAAAATAATAATCCGGACACGATGGAACAAGTTTCATCGAATTTTGAGATCGTTCGTGAAAA
Source organism: Allium sativum (assembly GCA_030737875.1). Lineage (NCBI taxonomy): Eukaryota > Viridiplantae > Streptophyta > Magnoliopsida > Asparagales > Amaryllidaceae > Allium > Allium sativum. The sequence continues at coordinate 870,459,122 of CM060924.1, read as the reverse complement.
TTCCTTTATAATGCACAACGTGAATCGACACGCGTTTTATATGCGTACGATCACCAGTTAAATCCGTTTAACTTGAAATTTGAAAATCTACAATAATTGATCATTACAGTTTTGATAAAATTAATTTCGTTGAAATTATAGTTCATTTGAAAATCAGTTCTTCTATAATTCCAAAGTAAATCGATAAAATGAAAATCTAGGTGTTTACTCTTCGTACGATCAAACGGTAAGTCTGATCGATATGAAAATCGAAATTCTATAACAACTTACTAATACGAATCCAATGACACAAGTTTCATCACATTCCGAGACTGTTTCTCGGAATGATATTTTATACGGAAAACGCTATTTTGGACAACAAAATATCCGATGTCCAAAAAAACAAACTATCTACCTATCCTAACTCTAAATGTCAATACGAATCAAACAGAATTGGTTTTGTAGCTTATTTCGATCCTTATCGCACGTTATGTACAAAAATCCTTTTAAATCGAATAAAATTTATCAAATTAATCGCTATGGTTTATAAACGATTCCATAGTGACTTTTGAAAATTTGAACTGGACATAACTAACAATTTATAAGATGAAATCTCCATTTCTCTCTTTCAATAGAAAAATATAATCAAACAGATTCGGACGATTCTTGTTTTAAAGAATTCCGACTTAAAATGGATTATGTACATTCAATTGAAGTTCAAATCGTAAATTACGAACTACTGCGACGTTACGAGCTCGTTTTAAATTAAATATAAATTTAACATTCAAACTTCGCTTTAATAAATGAGTTATATATTATAAATCCATTTATAATTCTAAACCAGTATTTCAAATAATAAAACAAATTAAATATCTGACTACAAAAAATACGGGACGTTACAGAAAATGTAGTCCAAGTCGTTGCTTATAGTGCGGCAGCTTATGACAAACCTGGTGAAATGTTGATGAGGGAAAAGAGACAGATATTTTGGTCTCCTTGTGCAGGCCGTTGCTTGGATTTAATACTAACAAATATTGGTGAGTTGCCTAAGATTGTCGGAAATGCAAAAAAGGTAACACTATTTATTCGTAAACATTGCTGGCTCTTAAATCTTATGCGTAAGTACATAAAGGGTAGAGAATTAACTAGGCTAGAAATAACTAAATTTGCTATGCAGTATTTGACTTTAAAAAGCGTGTTAGAACAATGGTTGGCTTGGGAAAATGTTCACTTTAAGTGATGAGAGGATAGTCAATTTTCTGAAAACCTGGAGAGAAAGGAAGTTCAAGATATTATTTTAACTAAAAGAAATTTATGGAAAGAAATAAAATATTGTTTGAAATGTACCATTCCATTGGTCAAAGTTCTAAGGCTAGTAGACAGCGATGCAAAACCCCCAATGGGTTAAATCTACGAAGCCGTGGACCAGACCAAAGAAAAGATAGCATCGAATTTTCATAATGTGGAGTCCAGATAGAAGGAAATACAAGACATAATTGATAAACGGTAAAATGTACAACTTCGTAGGCCTTTACATGTGGCTGCAATGTTCTTAAACCCAAAGTATCGCTATGACAACAATTTTACCATAGATTTGAAGTGAAAAGGGGACTACATGGCACTATAGGAAGAATCGTTCCAACAAAAAAAGGAAAGGGCTAAAATAGATAAACAACTTGACATATATTCGTTAAAGGAAGGAGAATTTGAACTATGACAGTTGAAATTCGTAAAAACAAACAACCCGGTGAGATTTTTGTACTCATTAGAATTATTCATTTGATTGCTTTAGATTTAAAACTAAATATATAAAGCATTATCTTTTTTAAATTGCATCTTTGTGGTGGGAGAGCTATGGCGGTGAATTCCCATAATTAAAAAACTTGCAATAATGGTACTGAGTTTAACATGCTGTTTGACTGGATGCGAACGTAATTGGAGCACTTTTGATCAGGTATACAAATATTTATTTTTTATAACCTTAGTTTATCATTCTTGGTTTTTTTATATTTTAGATTAACACTAAACGTAGTAACCGTTTGGAAGAAAATAAACTTAATGCATTGGTATTTGTGAAATACAATCTTCAACTTGAACTTAGGCACGAGAAAAGGAAGATAAATAATGGATTAGATCCAATATGTCTATCTCACATGGACACCGATGATGACTGGATATGTGAACAAGAGGATCTTGCTTTACCGATTGACACAACCTAGATAAATGTACATGAATGTTTTAAAACTCAAGACGGCGAAGCAAACCGAAAAATTCCAAATAGAAGAAAGCGTGGTAATTTTTTAAAATCTATAAAGTACTTTATAAGTTATAATTGTTTGTCACAAAATTATTAATATTACTTGTTTAATAGGTCCAAGAAACACTCAGTATAAAGGAAAAGGAAAGAATATTTTAATCGAAGAAGAGGACGATATGTTTACTCAACTGAATATGATAACGAGGAAATAAAAATTTATAATCAAGAAGGGAACACCAATGAAAGTGATAGTGAATGATTATAGTTTGCTTCTTGTCTTCTGTTGTGTTATGTTCATTTTCTTTGTACGAAAGCAAAGTTCAATTAAGACTGTTATTATAAAAGTAATCGCTTTGTCCAAAAGTAATGCATTATCTCACCATATATAAAAAATTAAAACAAATATAATTTAATAACCAACAGCTGTGCATTTATCATACAAAAATAATAATCTAAAATCTACGATTTATGATTTCAATCCCGATTCGATTCAAAATACTAACTTTACGATTTACAATTAAAATCCCAACTTGACAACCTTGGTGCTAACAATAGGCTTGGACTGATACTACTTCCTACCTCGCACCTTGCTGAGCTCATAATTTGCTGCTTCTACCTGCTATCTCCTCTACTGTGCAGTCAAAATGCTCAGTGGATTAAATGCGGTAAATGTGCAAAAATTCATAGTGGGATACAATGAGGATATAATGGGATACCTTAGATGATTCTAAATAAAACATGAAACATGTACTTAATACTTTTACAAATATATAGATGGTAATTAAATGAAAAATATATTCTAATTAATACATATTTAAATCTGAATAAAAATGTGTGCAAATATAAATAAATGTAAATTGATATTTAGCTTAACTAAATTTAAAATTTTTTGTTTCTAAAAAATATATTATAGAATTCAATTAAAAAAATTCAATTTTTAATTTTTATAATGTACAAAATAAGTATTTCAATTCATTTCTTAACCGAAAAAATGAAATATATCGGAGATAGCGGGGATCAAAGCAGAAATGCTATTTCTGAGACTATTTGAGAAAATCATAGCAGTAGAAATCCATATAGCATGGTTATTGTTGAATAATATTAGGGCATTTACCGCATAACTTGTCTGCATGTTGCTTTCTACCTCTCATAAAACCGCTATGTACTATGATGTCAGCTACTATTCCATCAAAAGTTTTGTGTGGCTAATGATCTAAATCAAAACAAATTTTCTTCTGACAAAATAATCACTTCACCCTGAGAAGTTGTTATTCAATTGACCTGCAATTACTAAATATTGTTTCTTTTAGGGCTTGAAAAGCTATGTTATTGTACATATTATTATTATTATTACAATTTGCATATACTTATCTTATAGAAATGAAATCAAGAAGGTTATAATCAAACTTCGAGGACTCAGTTTCGATCTCATTTTTGGTCATTTAAAATTTTCTAAGTTTCTTTGAATTTTAGAAATTTTGGTTTTGGTTTTAGTTTTAGTTTCAGTCCTAATTGTCATGTAACGTTAGTTGATTTTCATAATGTACCTAAATTGAACAAAATTAAATATAAAAACATCAATTTTAAAGTAATATTATAATTTATTAGTTAGGCTATATTAAATTGAACATTATGAACCATAATCAAACCAACCGTTAGGGAGGTTTGCCTACTGTAAGAGCTAAAATCGAATTGTCTGAGCAAATGAATCTCGGCTTAATTTTCGGTCACCCAATGTTTTCTTTCCGTGTTTTCCTTCTTTTCATTTTATTTCCTACTACGACTTCTTTCTTCCTCAAATCTAATTTTTTTCTTTCTCTCCTCTCGTGCTCCAAAAATTTTCTCTGTTCCAGTGTTTTCTCGTCTACTTCTCCTATCCTAAAATCTCGCTTTTTTCGGCTTACTCCCTCTCCCCTAATTTTACCAATTATATAAATCTCGCTTTTTTCCGCTTACTCCCTCTCCCCTAATTTTACCAATTATATTCATTTATTAAGTGATAATAGTTTTCGCAACACCTCCAAAAGACCCAATTTTCTCATGGTTCATTCGCAAATTCACATACTTTACTCAAAAAACTGACTACTGAACCAAGGTTTAGAAACAGAAATCCGATTTTGAATCGAAGTTGCGCGATTGAAAGACTTTCGCTTGAATTTCGCCTGCTTCTATTTTTGGATTTTCAGTCCTCTCGGTATGCTTATTTTTTATTTTTCGCTCTTGGATTTTTAATTTATTTGAACGCATTTTTTCTGTTAGATCTAAGTATAACAATAAAGTACATCTATTCAGATGAAAGTTTGTAATCTTAATATTATTTTTTGTAATTTACAGAGTTTAACATATTTTCAGGGTATGCTTAGTTTAATTAAGTGAATTATGGGTAATTGGTTGACTAATGAGGGCACTCCAAAATTATCCTTTTCATAATCATTTTAGAATCAGATAATCAATATAGAAAGCTTTTTAGTTGACCCCTGATTAGATCCTTAATTTGAAAACTAGGAAAAAGAGTATTTTGAAAACATTTTATCTGGGCAATATAATTGTGAAGTTGTTTCAATGATTAGTGAAGATTTTTGTTCCAAATGCATAAAGTGTACATTTGTGATCCAAGGTCATTCAGCAATGCAGCCTAGTGAATTCTAGTTAGTGGTTAGTTGGCTGGCTTATGACATGCAATAGTATGTTTTTGACTGTGTAGGCAATATGGTGCATTTTGTTTAGTTTTTGCCGTGTATATAATGGTACTGTTTAAAGCTAATGCATATGAGGCTGCAAGTGTCTGCTACAATGCCTTTTTTGTTCAGAAAAGTTATGTGAGTACTAATGTAGTGGTTGTTTCTTTAATTTGCTCGGCTGGCCGAAGCAGTAAATTTTTTTTTTTTTGGGCATTGCATTGCAATTGCTGTTCACCCCTGATCAGATCCTAAGGTTGATGATATCTAATGACAAAATTTAAATTTTTCCATTTTATTTTATCTTGGCGTTGTAGTCTTGTAAAAGGCATCATCTTGTAAAAGGTATTTTTGTTTTGTAACAGATCTCTCCATGTTTAAGGTTCAAATAACATTTGCATGAAATGCATGTTTTGCAACTAGAAGTTGGTTTGTTCTTCTGTTATAAATATAATGTCTTTAAATTGCATGGTATGTTTTCTAACATATAAGCTCATTTCTGTTTATTCCTCACTTAAAGTGGTATATTTTTCACTTCTGCAACCATCAATTATGGTTTATTATTTTATTATAGTAATATACTAATATATTTATTAAAGCTAAAATTAGGTGGTGGGATTTGGTGTTCACATTGTGCATACCTTGCAATTAATCTCTAAGAAGCCTTTCAGCCTTTTGCGCCATGCGCCATTATAACAATGGCCGGAATGAAAAGTGAAAATTCCTTTGTACATTTAATTAATCAAACCGAACGTTAGGGAGGTTTGCCTACTGTAAGAGCCAAAATCAAATTGTCTGAGCGAATGAATCTCGGCTTATTTTTCGGTCACCCAATGTTTTTTTTCCGCGTTTTCCTTCTTTTCATTTTATTTCCTACTACGACTTCTTTCTTCCTCAAATCTAATTTTTTCTCTCTCCTCTCGTGCTCCAAAAATTTTCTCTGTTCCAGTGTTTTCTCGTCTACTTCTCCTATCCTAAAATCTCGCTTTTTTCGGCTTACTCCCTCTCCCCTAATTTTACCAATTATATAAATCTCGCTTTTTCGGCTTACTCCCTCTCCCCTAATTTTACCAATTATATTCATTTATTAAGTGATAATAGTTTTCGCAACACCTCCAAAAGACCCAATTTTCTCATGGTTCATTCGCAAATTCACATACTTCAAAAAACCGACTACTGAACCAAGGTTCAGAAACAAAAATCCGATTTTGAATCGAAGTTGCGCGATTGAAAGACTTTCGCTTAAATTTCGCCTACTTCTATTTTTGGATTTTCGGTCCTCTCAGTATGCCTATTTTTTATTTTTCGCTCTTGGATTTTTAATTTATTTGAACGCATTTTTTCTGTTAGATATAAGTATAACAATAAAGTACATCTATTCAGATGAAAGTTTGTAATCTTAATATTATTTTTTGTAATTTACAGAGTTTAACATATTTTCAGGGTGTGCTTAGTTTAATTAAGTGAATTATGGGTAATTGGTTGACTGATGAGGGCACTCCAAAATTATCCTTTTCATAATCATTTTAGAATCAGATAATCAATATAGAAAGCTTTTTAGTTGACCCCTGATTAGATCCTTAATTTGAAAACTAGGAAAAAGAGTATTTTGAAAACATTTTATTTGGGCAATATAATTGTGAAGTTGTTTCAATGATTAGTGAAGATTTTTGTTCCAAATGCATAAAGTGTACATTTGTGATCCAAGGTCATTCAGCAATGTAGCCTAGTGAATTCTAGTTAGTGGTTAGTTGGCTGGCTTATGACATGCAATATTATGTTTTTGACTGTGTAGGCAATATGGTGCATTTTGTTTAGTTTTTGCCGTGTATATAATGGTACTGTTTAAAGCTAATGCATATGAGGCTGCAAGTGTCTGCTACAATGCCTTTTTTGTTTGGAAAAGTTATGTGAGTACTAATGTAGTGGTTGTTTCTTTTATTTGCTCGGCTGGCCGAAGCAGTAATTTTTTTTTTTTTTTTTGGGCATTGCATTGCAATTGCTGTTCACCCCTGATCAGATCCTAAGGTTGATGATATCTAATGACAATATTTAAAATTTTCCATTTTATTTTATCTTGGCGTTGTAGTCTTGTAAAAGGCATCATCTTGTAAAAGGTATTTTTGTTTTGTAACAGATCTCTCCATGTTTAAGGTTCAAATAACATTTGCATGAAATGCATGTTTTGCAACTAGAAGTTGGTTTGTTCTTCTGTTATAAATATAATGTCTTTAAATTGCATGGTATGTTTTCTAACATATAAGCTCATTTCTGTTTATTCCTCACTTAAAGTGATATATATTTCACTTCTGCAACCATCAATTATGGTTTATTATTTTATTATAGTAATATACTAATATATTTATTAAAGCTAAAATTAGGTGGTGGGATTTGGTGTTCACATTGTGCATACCTTGCAATTAATCTCTAAGAAGCCTTTCAGCCTTTTGCGCCATGCGCCATTATAACAACGGCCGGAATGAAAAGTGAAAATGCACAGTGACAGAATTTTGTGATTATAGGTTTAAAAGAATGAACAAGATATGTTAGTAAATTATGACTTGATATAAGTTAGGTTGTAGGATATGGACTTTTACATAGTGGCTATATTAAAGTTTTGGTACAGCTTTGTACAAGTTTCAACAAGTATGCTACATGTTAACACATGTTTACTATAATTATGGTCACCTCTTTCATTTTCTATAATTCACCTCATTTCCATCTTCATCGTGTGGTTGATTGTATGAAGCTGCATCAAAAGTTAGGCTATGTGAAAAGTTAGGCTATGTGAAACAAAGGTTGTGCATCTACTTCTCAATCTCATTGGTAATGCTAGATATATCTTTGATTCTTTGAGAACTGCAAAACAATTAGAAATTGATCGAAGCTCCTTTTTTTAACCTAATTGTTTCCTTTCTTTATTTTTCCATAACCGTGCATCGCCAATTATATGTATAAAGTTGTTCCTAACAATCTGACTAAAGCTTGTTTGCCCTTGTGAAAAATTATAATATCTCAGGTATGGAGAGGTTGTTGATGTAAATTTAATTAGAGATAATGCTGCTGGAAAATCAATAGGTTTTGCCTTCCTAGCTTATGAAGATCAACGAAGTACAGTTCTGGTTGCAGATTGTGTCTCCTTCCATCTTTGGATCAAAGATTACTCTTATTTCCAAGTCCCATGGATATTTCACTTTTACATCTTTTAGCTTATCTCGTTTAATTGCTACATTATATAAATAATTGGAACATAAACATCATAAATAGCGTGTTCTCGCACATCCATCTTCACCAAAGATTTCGGTCTACAGAGCTTCATCATCACACATCCATGTTCATATGTATATTCTAGTACAACTTTATATAATTTATTTCTCAAAAGTTATGTTCAACTTGATTAATTTAATTTGAGTAATATTTAGACTTGGTGATATTTCACTTGACTATATGTTTATATGTTTTTAATTCTGTGTTACAATTACAAATATAATATTATTATTTTTGTTGTTGGCTAATTCAAATCCAACAAAAGAAATCATTAATCATCAAGTATGGAAGAAAACTAATATCAAGCTTTAAATACAAGGTGTATGTTTAGTTGTAAAATCCATAACACGAACGTTAAGCCTCAAATATAGAAAATTTTGTTTTGGAAAAAAAATATTGTGCTTCCATATACATGAATATTGTTTAGTATCCTATGTGCCAAAAAAATTGTAGCATAGAAATACATACACATTCATGTATAAATCATTTCTCTATTTTATTATTTCTTGCTTGTTTTCAATCATAAGTTTTTATTGTTTTTTTTTTTTTTTTTTTTTTTTGGTTTTTACTTTGTTTACAATGACATATAATATTTTCACATCAGTATGTATTTATTGAAATTCATAAAAAATCAATAAGATATGTTTTCTTTCTATCTAGGATAATTTTACGGTCGGTTTTTCCCACCGTTGTGCGGTTATACTAGTTACATAAATAAAGCAAGCCCAATTAATTAAAAAGAACCGTATAGCAATTTAAATTAGCATATCCTATTACATTATATAATAATTAACTTAGCAGGCCTCTTACATTGTATGTACTTTTAAGTCAGCAGCCCAATCAACATCCTGCCCAACTCCAACCTTAAAAGGCTAAAACCGTATGCCCTTGTCCCCTCTTCTCTTTTCATCTTTTCTCACGAAAGAAACCCTACGTTTCAATTTACACGTTGTCTTCATTTTCCACGTACAAAAATCAAGTACAAACCGAAGCCGAAGCAAACCATCGCGATTTTTTATTTTCAATTTCCCAAAGCAGCTTCTCAGCAATCATCGAAGGTAACGTTCCTCTCCATAACTCCTTTTGATTCAGGCTTCTTTCCCTCTTCTAACTTCTTCAATTTTACTATCTATAAAGTTCTGGCTGAGATTTTACAATTCACAACTTATCAGCATCTCTAGAATCAAATCAAATTCGGGTTTCTTTGAATTTTAGAATCCAAGTACAAGGCATGCTTTAAACTAGAGAATTTAATATGATTACCATTTTTACAGTTTTGCACTTATGCTCCACTTCAGTCCAAAATAAAGCACAAAATTGGAACCAGTAACACACATAAATCGGGTGTTGCAAGAGCTTTATTTGCAGATAGGAGGGAATTGTATGGAGACTTTTATACGATTTAGATGTTTTGAAGTTCCTATTTTTTACATTGTGGTTTTGTATAAGAGATTGATTAGAGATTACTGTAAATAAATTAAATTTTGTTATGTTTCTTACTGTCTTTGTTACTAACATGATATACTTGAATTAAAATTTCATTCATTACTTCATGGCATAGAACTATTTTTTAATTTTAATGACATGCTGCTTTAAATTAAATAACAAATATATATATATATATATTCCACGCTTTTTCTAATTCCATTTATAATATAATTAAAATATATACTAACAAAAATGGCTCGAAGTCTCACCAATACTAATATCAGCATGAGAGGTACCTTATACAACATGATTGACCTTAATGTGTAACACACATGATTTACACAACAATTACCCAAAGGTCTAGTACTGGCGAACTTATAGGAATATGTCACAAACCCATAAATAACAATCTGAATGGTGGTAACTGTGCGTCCCATACCACACGTTTTCACTACTAGTTTACTAACCGCTAGTCGATTCCACAATAGAAATCATAGAAAGAAATAATAAAGCACAAGAGAACACAAGGAAAAGAACTTAAATTATACGAGTCCGTAATTAACTAATATCGTATACCTTCGTGTCTCATACCACGAGGTTTACGATATCGTTTAATCATAATCACGCCTTCTCGAAGGGTGCAAAAATATGTAGCTTATATATATTGAAAATATTTGGTTTGAGAAAACGAATTTATAAAACGATTTCAAAACCATTCGTATTATTTCTTTAAAATCTTTATAATTGGGAAAATACATGCAACGCCCCACACTTTTCTGAGCCCGAATTTCAACAAAATTTGAAACTCAAACTCATCCAAGCACGAAGAGTATAAATCCGGTACCTGCAAATAATGAGCATTAGCATAATCAAAGTAAAATGAAACAAGCTCGCAGTAGAAACAAAATAAGACAACTAATATTGACTAAGTAGACTACCTTAAAACATATCGCCACATCGATATCGAGCATGAGAGAACGAGAACCGAAACCCAAACTGAACATCTGCTAAGACTTATCTTCCCCGAGCTAAACCTGAGAGTTGTTATGAGGATGGGGGTCAGAACAACAAGTTCTGGTGAGTAGAAAGTGTATAACACTGTCTACAATACAGAAATGTATCCTATTTGGTCAAAACCAAAACATATATCTAACAAGGCTAGTAATTCTAACCTAACATTGTAAGGATCTACGCATGAGGACTAACTACCATACACAAGGTAGTAACCCCGAAGATAATGATATCGCAATACTGAGATAGAACGTTTACACACAAGCATGAAGTCTTTAAATCACCATTCAACTAATTACCAAAGACTAAGAGGCGGGCTCCTAACTATTCAATATTCCATAAAGCAGTTAATTATTTCTATATAGTCACTTAATACCTCACTATCAATATAAGATAAGAGTGGTTCCCTCCGATCACTTAAGACCCAAGGTGGATCTATCGATCACTTAATACCTTACTCAGTGGTTTATTTTACACTAGTATAAAGTAGAGGACAACAACTACTAAGTCCTACTATTTTAAGGCTTCTGTCATTTACGTTTACACCTAGAAACCCTGCATAAGGCGAAAGATAATAACTATCCACTTAACCAGGTTTAGGTAGGAGCGCGACACCATCTAAGACCCTCCTAGCGGACCCCTATGTTACTATCTCGCTGACCTTATTAGATAATCCTCTGTCCACTTAATACTTCACGCAGGATAGGCAAACTCATAGTACCTCCTTAACAGTCAATTAATACCTAATCCCAAGACGGACTCTCACCCAGCCACCTACTACCTAGAGGAAGTGGACCTACACAGGGATTACTAAACACGTACCTAATAGACATTTAATACTTCTTGTTACGGGGAGGTGAGTTACACCGTCACTTAACACCCTTTTAGGGTGGATCTAACTACTTAATACCTCGATCCTGAAGTAGGCTTACGCTTACCAATTATTTCCTTTTTAAGGTTTCCTCTTTTGGCCAGGAGGTTCCTATGGTTAATGATATCTTATATCAGTTGTACGTATATCTGACTACTGGAAAGTGTAGACTTCTATCGAATAAGGCAACTGACCTCTCATCATTAACCCACTAAGCCCAATCCTTATTCTTAATTATATTAATTCTATATTAACTAGAAATAAATAAGTAAAACCTATAATTTCCTATCCTAAGATGTTTTTTTATTAATATCCTTATTGGACTAAGCAACGCCAATTGATCCCCATTAATTCCCCTTTTGATTCCATTTATTACTATCATCTAGACAATATGCCATTTATGACACTAATGGTCATATTTTCCTAAGACATTCATTATCCTATTAAATGCCATTTATATCAGTCCCATTTGAATTCTAATTTAATTATCGTAACTTCCAAATATTACTATAAATTTAATGCCAATTAATTCTTATGTGAATATATGTATATATATATATATATATATGTTTGTTATTTATTTATTCCCTAGTTGGAGTTACAATCTCTATTCCTGAATACCAATTTTAATTGTAACCATTTACGCATAATTATCCTATTCAATTAGTTCCCTATAACGTTCACGGTTACAATAATTATTACCTTTACTTATGGCCCCTTTTATTTGTATAGCAAATCAATTACATTTATTGTTATAACGGCCATAATGTTATTTCCATTCAATACGGGTTATATTTCCATATACATACCCATAAAAATGGAAACTATTCAAACACATAACAACAAACATATATTATAATAACGTACTTGTGTAGATTTGGACGGATAAGATTATAATATATACATATATATATATATAATTATTTGTATTCTAAACGCATACTTAACGTAGTTACTAATTTTATTTATTTAATATTCATTATTTATGCTCTGGTCTAAACTAATGATCAAAACAACCCTTTTTGTGTTTAATCTTCTTTTAAGATTCAAAATCTAATAAAAAGGTTATTTACTGTGATTATTGTATATTTTGTCCAAACTATTTTAAAAAGGAAAAATTGACACATCTCAAATCATAAGGTTATTTACTGTGATTATTGTATATTTTGTCCAAACTATTTTAAAAAGGAAAAATTGCCATGATTTATGCTTATTGTATATTTTGTCCAAACTATTTTAAAAAGGAAAAATTGCAATGATTTATGCTCTGGTCTAAACTAACGATCAAAGCAACCCTTTTTGTGTTTAATCTTATTTTAAGATTCAAAATCTTATAAAAAGGTTATTTACTATGATTATTGTTTTTTTGTCCAAACTATTTTAAAAAGGAAAAACTGACACATTTCAAATCATAAGAAGACAGGTTGTTATGTTCGTTCTAAATCTCAAATAATGTCTTTTATAGGGGTGTTACGGTTAGGACAACTGTCAATTTTACCGCTAATTGTAACCACAACCATTGTTGATGGTTAGCAAATTTTATAACCGTTGCCGCAACCATTACCGTAAATTTACATTGTTATCCATAAATAATTCAAGTTTTAACTTTTTTCTTAAGAATTAGTTTGTTTATCTACGAGAAAACCCATTCGTGTGCATGTTATCTGTAAATAAAAACACAAATAATTTATATGTATGTTATTTCTCAAGCTTAAGTTATAAATAACATATTTTTTTTATTAAATACTATAAAAAATTCATGTGCGGTTGGTATGTTTTACCGCGGTTATCAAAATCCACAACCGTTACCATCACCGTTACCGTAGTAGACGATAACCGTGTAAAAAGTTAGTACAGTTTGGCGGTTGAACGGTTCAACTGTAACAGCCGTAGTCTTTTATTACAAGAAGAACAAAAATGATAAAACTACAATAACCAAGTAAAACCATAAACAATATCAAACACAAACAGAATTATTATTATTTTAACCAAAACTGCCCAATTACAATTCAACACCTAATTTCTCTGAATCTGGAATAAAACTACAAATCTAATAATTATTTAGGGACTAATTTCTAGATCCGATGTTTTTACAATAACCACAAACAAATCTAAGAACTATTGTAGGCTATATAAATTTTATTAAACAAAAATGCCTATAAATCTATATCTAAATTTTCAACATATTATTTCAGATTTGACAAGAACAGAAAATCTGATAAACTTTAAGATATATAATTCAAATTCAAATCAAATGAACTGTATATGTTTATTATAAACATTGTATTTAATTTCTCACTCACCTGAAAGCTATCCAAATCTGAATATGATACAACTTTTGGACTTAAAATTCACAAATCCTACAGATCTACAATTTGTTTTAAAAGGGGATTTACAAACACAAGTTTAAATTTGTAGATCTGAAAGAAGAATAGGAAAAGAAAGAAATTCCATAATATAGATTATGTAAGCGAAGAACCACCTCTTTTTCACAAATCTAAATCTAATCTCTCCAATTCTTGTTAATTTGATTGCATATGTTTATAATTTATGTTTTAGAAAAGAATGGAGGATTGGAAATGGCAGAGCTTCGCTACTGCCTCCACAAAATATGAATAAGAGAATGAGGGTCTATCCCTTTATTTATAGGCGTAGAAATGACCCTAGACTATTAGATTTAAATTAATAAAGATCCGTAAATTAATATATAATAAAATATATCACAAACCCTAGCCGCTGCTGTCAGGATCGACTAGGGGTCAATCCAGCAGTCGACCGCCCCGTTGATCATCTGGGTCGACCTAGCAGTGGGCCAAAGGTAATTATTTATTTCTATGTTTAAAGATTCTATTTTATTTATTTTTCGTATTTCGTCAGTTATTTTTTCATACGGACTCCGTTCGCGAAGTTCCGAACATGAAAGTTGACCAAAATTTTGTCACAAACACAATAATGCAAGTTTCGTGATCAGGTTCCATTATTTGCGAAATACATTTTTGGAATTTAATTAAATAACTAAATTAACTATCGCTAAAAATTCCAGGTTGTTATAATATATTTATATTATAGTCTTGAGACGATTTTTTACTTCAAAAACTAAAACATGAAAACTAATTTGTCTCAAAGCAATAAGAAATCTCTATATAAATATAGTTGTTCATAAAACCGTTTTACTAAACGTGCGGGTGTCATGAATACACAAAAATTCCAACTTGGAAATATAACACAAATCAGCACAAATTCATGAATCTAAAGCACGAATCGAATGTAATTGTAATGTCCCGTATTTATTGTGGTCAGATATTTAAATTACTTTATTATTTTGAATATTGATTTGGAACTATATATGAATTTATAATATAATTCGTTTATATAACAATGTTAAACATTAAATTTATATTTAATATAAATCGAGTTCGTAGCGTCGCGATAGTTCGTAATATTGGGTTCTGAAGTTGTATGATATTTTATTTGGAGAGATACGATAATATTAATCTATTATTGTTTAAATTGAATTATTTTAGATTTAATTATATTATATCGATATTATATAGGCCTTAGAAAATAACCGTTTTTCAAACGATCTCCGTTTTCGACGAAACAAATTTTATTGGAATACGTATAGCTAATTTTTTTTAGGTTTCCAGTTTGGAGCCAATCGGAGTTGTTTTATCTGTGTGTGCGTTTTAAAGGTGAACCGATAAATTAAAATAATGACGTTGTGCAAACGAAGTTGGTTTTCAATGAAATTAATTTTTTTGGGAACGAAATGTTGAGACGTAGCAGTATGTCCATTTTCGTTGTATTTGGAGTTTGTATATAGCGATACGAATTAAACAGTTAGGGTTAAACAATTGTTAGTGGTAAAATTTAATACCATATAAATTAAATTAAAAATGGTATAACTTGTTACTTAAGCAAATGAAGTACTACTTGATTAACAAAGCACAGCTACCTAACCAACATACGAAAAGAAAACACACAGAACTACCCTAACAAAAGAAATCAACAGGTCTAGGAAATTAAATACCAAACCTATGTTTAAACAATTTCAACTTCTATTCTACATGCCAACCCTATCCCTTGGCAACTCACGCACATGCTTTTATAATCTTCTATACAACTATTCCTTCACTTCACCGCAACACAGAAAATGAAATGATAAAATAATGGAAGCTAGCATACCCTAAAACAACCTACATGCTTAATCCTTAAGCAAATTAAACTCCATCGGATGCCTACCATAAGTAGGTGTAGGCCAATGTATTTAGGGATGCAACTATCTATATTTCTTCCACATCCCAAACAGCTTTCAACAAAGCTACTAGAGAATGGGGCACATCTAATCTATAAGACGCACATGCTAAAGCGTACCATTTGAGCAAGACATTGACTTTATCCTAAGTTCTCACCCCTATATATATCATATGCCTGTTCTTTTATTTCCATACAAAAATAACCAAATACCTACCTCCATTTTCTATTCGAGACTCCCCAACCGTACCTTAAATCCCCTTTTCACTGTTTAAATAAAACGTTTTCACGAAAACAACAAGCAAGTTCTTCTTATATTTTACCAAAAACAAAGAGAAGCTGCCTACAGATGAAAGTAGCACGGCAGAAGTTGTCACACGAAGAAGTTGGCTCAAGGAAGTCGTCGCGGTGGCAGGCGTGAAGTCATGAGGTGTGTGCAATGTCAGGTGAGGGGAAGTCATGATCGATAATGTTGGAATAGACTGGGAGGACGTGGGAGAGGTGGTGTTCGAGATTAGTGGTGGAGTTGCGGGAACGTATCATGATGTAGCTGTGATGATGGAGTTGGGTGTTGATCTCGAGCAAACAGATTCAGGAAAGGAAGAAATATAAAACGAGGGTGGTGGCTTTTCCTAGAGTAGACGTGAATCGAAGTGGAAGAAAATACTGTGAGGAAGGCTTTGGGTGGATCGCCATTTCAGGTGCAAGGCCACGTTGAGGGAGGAAGACCCGAGATGGGCATAGCAGTGGTTGGTGCAGTGAGCGGTGGTGGAGAGAGGAGGTCGGAGCTTTTGGAATGGGGGCGCAAGTGATAAATGGGGAAAAGAGGAAGTGGTTTGCGTGGGAAGTGGAAAACCATACGGGGAAGAAAAGAGAAACAACATACGGGGAAGAAGAAATTATAGGAAAGGGCTGTTATAAGCTAATGCGCTTTGGGCCTTGACATAAAAATAAAATAAGGGAATGAATGGGATGAAGTCAGCCAGAATCGACATAAGAGCAGCAGTAAGAAAATAATGGTTCGGGCTCGTGTGTTTTATTTCTGGGAGCAGGAGTTTTAAAGGGTTGAGCATTTTGGGAATGGGCAGAAGTTTCTTTTGTCGAGAAGACGTGGAGAAAGAAATGGTTTTAACGAACAAGACAAACAACAAAGTATTGGGCCAGTGTTGTTCAAATTCATAATATCAGTCTCCAAATTAAAAGTAGTCAGTCTGTACATTTCGATGTTGGCAAAGTGTTGAAGTCAGCTCATATTTTCGAACCAAAAGTTATCGGATGGGTCTAAGCTACTAAGTAAGGAAAGTTATAATTATCAAATTAAGAAATAGTTAGTTTAATTAAAATTGTGTAAATTAATATCATTAATAAATTTTTAATTAGGTTGACGAAATCAAGCGAAACTAGCAACCTCGGAATCGTGATGAAGAACATAACATTATGGAACTGTCTTGGACAGGGACAGAGATAGCTGGAATTTATGGTTAAATTAAACGACTATTTAATTTTACAGTAACCAATCCGCTAAAGTGAACGAACGGAATCAAAGTGAGTATAACTCACTCAGTTTTTACCCACTTATATTTTATATAAATCGGGATTTATTTTGTGTGTTATGGTTGATAAATGTTTGATATGTGCTGAATATTATTTATATATATACTAGATGAATTGATTGATTTAAACGTTTGTTTATTTTAAACGAAATCTAATCGTTATTTTAACGATTATTTCCAAACGAGCTAACTTACCTTGTTGGTTACTTTTATAATAATATAAACGTATTCAATTAAGATATGGATGCTTGGTTTATTGTTATTTATTGTTGAATATTACATCCGTTTATTTAATTAAATATTATTATTTGAGGTAACGTATTTGGATGCAAGGAGAAACAGGTTGGAGGTATCCAACTAGATTACTCAAATTTATAGTCATTTTCATATTATAATTATATGAATTGTTTCACCAATATGGATTGGACGATTGATTTGGTTGTTGAAATGAAATTCAACGTTTTTTGTTTTTAACCAATGGACAATATTGATTGGGTAATTGGCATCAGGTGGCTTATAATCAATCGTTATATATATATATATATATATATATATATATATGTGTGTGTGTGTGTGTGTGTGTGTGTATATATATATATCGACTTACCGTCGGGTAAATCGACCAAAATAAAGTTATAAAATTATTTTATAACCGAGGAGAGATTTTTAAATCAAGGTTATTAAAGAAGAAAATAATTATTTAAGTTTATTTAACCATTAAATGGGTTTATAAAGCAAATTATTATAATAATAAGAATTATAAGCAAGTAAATAAAGATTTAACCGATGGGTTGAAAGTGGGAATAATTAAGACTATAAAGGGGTTTATTTAATTGATTTCATTATTAATTAATTTAAAAAAATGACTAATTGAAATTGATTAACAAGAAAATCATGGTTTGAGTTGACTAAAGTCAATCATTTTAACAGAAATTGGAAATTTGATTACTTTATATAAATTAATCTGGTGAGATGGTCTAACGAATGGTGTTTAACTTTAATAAGGCTTTGAAAAGGAATTTATTATTTGTTTGAGTTAATAAAGGAGTTACAGTAGTAAATGTTGAAGTAAAATATATTTTTATTACTTAAGTGATTACTTCTTAAATAAAATACATTTAAGTATGAAATCAAGTTTGAAATGAAATAGAGTTAAATCGTGAAAAGAGTTTATGATCGGGTTATATTAAAACCTGAGTTTTTATGAATAGGGTTTAAATGGGATTTTAAGTGAATACGATAGCTTAAAATAAATGTGTGCTTAATATTGGAATTAAGTAAAAAGAAATCGAGATAAGAAGTGGTTTGTATTAAATCTGAGTTTTATAAATAGGATTTATAAAAGAGACGTGAAGTCGAAGTGTTGATTTTAATTAGTATTTACTTAGTAATGAAATTAAGTTAGATGAATGGAATTGAAACAAGATGTTCAAAGCGGGAAATGGTTGAGGGGATCTGAAATGGAATAACGTGAGTTGATAAGGAGTTAAGATAAGGATTAGAACCTAACTTGAGCCTGGACGAGTAGAGTGATTTTCTGAGTATTAATCTGATGTTAATTTCGATCTTCGGGGTTGATACTTAAGGAATTATTCTCTTACCAATTTACGGTCAGGGACTAATGAATGTTGAAGTAACGGGAATAGAAGATTCATAAGTTTTGAATTATTTGTTAATTCTTTTTAATTAAAGAAGCCAAGTGATGCTGAGTACTATACCAATAAATAAAATTTTATTTTATGATTGAATGGTTGTTTATTTGATAGTTAAATAACCGACAATCAAATTTGGCCAATACGATTGTTGGTATGGAAAGACCGAGATCGAATTTATATTTGAATACCATTCCCACTAGCAAATACGAAAATTTGGATGATATCAGATGTTGATGTAGACGAAGCAATCAAAGACCGTTGATCTTCATAAATGGAAGAACCACTTAAAATCTCTGAGTCGACGTGGAAATATACTGGGGTTCTGTCGTGGTTCAAATCTACAGATTTACAAGGACTACTCGCTATTGATCTCTAGGATGATACCTAGGATGTAGTAGGAGGGTACCTTAGGTTCATCCTGTTCCTAGATGACTTGTATGGACGAGTGTCTGACAGAGTGCTTCTTAAAGAATCATGTACAATAAATTTTACAAACGTATTTATGTTTGTGGCGGAGAAGACACCTTCTCTTAGCTAACACCCAGAATATTTTTATGGTCGTCAATTAGTGATTTAAAGGATCTGACGATGTAGCATTCAAAGTGAATGGCGATGTGATGTTCAAAAGGTAGTGTTAAACCTCAAGCCTCTTTAAGTGGTAAATGACAAAAATCGGGCACGCAGCATGGCTAAGTGGGTCGCTCCCAAGTAAGGTGTATAATCACCTATCTTGAGAAATTTCATTTCATTCTTTAATCTATTTTGATGTTGTCCCATTTCGGGAAACGATTGCTGATCCCAACTGTTGGTGATATACATTTGATTCACTCAAGCAAAATGAGTGGTCTATCATGTGTGGCCGGGTTGCAAGATGTTCTTGTTGAACCCAATGTATTCCCCTCTAGAGATACACTATCGGGAGGTGGTTCCATACCTTGTCATTGTCGGAATCCAATCTCCAATAAGAGCCCGCGGTTTTGATTGTATACAATATATGTGGAGCATGAGATGCAAGCGTTCCGCTAGATTGATATTTATTTGTATTTAGACACTATTATAATATCAGAATAATATGAGTTCTAAATTATTTTGGGTTATCGTAAGGTAAAAAGCATCTGTGTTTATGTGTGGATCGGTCTTATGATTATCCTTTTCTTTCGAAAGGAAATGTTTTGACTTTAAAATCAAGTTGGGTGTTGTTTATAAACTTAGTGAATTTTCTCACTCTTGTTCACCAGACTGATCCGGTGTTTGTAATGCTCGGGTTATGCCGGGTTTTTCATTTTTAGGTTAAGATGTTATGGATTTCAGAAGACGTGCTGGAGGTGTTCAGACATATATATCTAGTGTGTGTTCCGCTATGTGTTGTGTACGAGGAAAAATTGTTATAATTGTCCAAATGTATTGATGTACTTTGATGATTGTAAGTTTATTTCAAAGCCCTCAATAAAGTTTTATTTCTATATTATATTTTGTTCTGCTGCGATGTGAGACTGTTTTTTCTTGGTTAATTAGTTCTTCTTCTTCTATTCTAATATTTATTTCTTTCTTATCTCACCCTCTAATTTCTTTCTAATAACTATCTAGCATTTTCGATACTTGGGTTCTAGCAAGTAATACTGGTTTATGTATTATTATTGGAATTCGGGCTTCGATTTCCTACTAGATCATTATAGTGGTATCAGAGCATAAGGTTTAGTAATAACCTTGGCTCTGTGGCGTAACTCGGTAAAGATGGGGTTAGTAATACCCTAGATTGAGTTGGGATATATATATATATATATATATATGAGAGTGCGTATTTGTAGATTTTATATACAAATGTTTTGTATTGTGTTGTTTGATTGGATCAAGTGTTAAGAAGCATCTGAATAAGTACTTGACACGATATTGTTTTGTTAAGAGGGTAAATGAAATAATTTTACCAAAATTATATTTTTGTATAGAAAATAAATAATTTTATAAAATTATTTTGATATTGGTGTGTTTGATTGATTTGGATGGATTAATTAAAATTGGATTAAAATTTGAATAGTTTATTATATCTAGAAAAGATTTCACAAATGGGATTTGTGAATGAGAATTTTAATCTGAAGCTAAAATGAATCAGAATTTGGATTTTTAAATGGAAGTAAACTAATTTTGAAAATAAATTAGTCAATTGAATATAAATTGGAATTAACTTGGTTGAATGAAGATAAAAGAAGATGTGAGATAGAATTAAATAAATAATTTTGAAATTTGGAAATCGAATTAATAATAACGAAATGGAAATCAATCTAATATAGATCGATTGATATTAAACCCAAGCGAATACAAGTAAATATTAGTCTTGAATATAAATTCACTTGAATGATTGGCTTATGCTGATTGTGTATCGTTGTTGATTGTATGTTAGATGGATTCGATATAATTCATCAATGATTTAATGAAAAGTTAAATGAATTGGGAACCAAAGAAATGAATTCCAATAGAATAAATTTGAATGGAATCACATATGAATTGAACTGATTAAGCCCTGTATTTGCATATAAATGATGCTATATGTTGAATTTTGGAAATTGGTTAGTTAACCTGTTGATCAATGAAATATTAATCATGAATTACATGTAATTGTTACTTACATGTTGAATGGAGTAAGTACAAGTACTAGAAGGCTGAGGATTGAGTTTGGTTGCGTAGATTGCACGTAAATTGAGCGAGTATGCTCAATGACGCTTATATAAGGTACGCCTACGCGAAAATATAAATTTTGGGTTTTTGAATTTTGTTTTCCGACCGTGTGGGTCGATGTATATATATTTTTTGATCCTGCGATATCGCAAAAGTCACTCCATACAGGGGAGTCTCTACTGAAGTTTTCCAAGAATGTAAAGTGTTAGAAATGTTTCGATATTTTTGAATTTTTTTTATTAACAATTCTGAATTGGTTTTCGATTTAAAATAAATTTAGATTTTGAAAGATTAATGGGTTTGTCGCATTTCTTCTACTTTAGTCATTTCGGGGATGAAACTCTTTTAAGGAGGAATGAATGTAATATTCCGTATTTTTTGTAGTCAGATATTTAAATTAATTTATTATTTTAAATATTGATTTGGAATTATATATGGATTTATAATATATAATTTGTTTATATAACGGTGTTGAACATTAAATTTATATTTAATATAAATCGAGCTCGTAATGACGCGGTAGTTCGTAATATTGGGTTTTAAACTTCAATTGAATATACATAATCCAATTTAAATTGGAATTCTATGAAACAAGAAACGTTTGAATCTAGTTGAATATAATTTTCTAATGGAAAAGAAAAATGGGGATTTCAACTTATAGATTGTTTGTCATGTCCAATTTAAATTTTTAAATAGTCGCTATAGAATTTGTTAATAAACGATAACGTTTATTCAATAAAATATAAATGATTTTTATATCATCTGAATATCGTTTAATCCGGGATTGTAAATATTGAGCTCAAAATATATATATTGGTTTATTCTGAAGATGTATGATTATTTATTTGGAGACATACGATAATAATAATTTATTATTGTTTAAACTATATTGTTTTAGATTTAACTATATTATATTGATATTATATAGGCCTTAAAAAATAACCATTTTTCAAACGATATCCATTTTCGATGAAACGAGTTTTATTGGATACGTAGCAGTGTAAACGAGTTTTATAAGCCTTAGAAAATTAAAATAACGATGTTGTGCAAACAAAGTCGGTTTTCAATGAAATTAATCTTTTTTAGGACCAGAATGTTTAGACGTAGCAATGTGTCCATTTTCGTTGTATTTGGAGCTTGTATATGGCGATATGAATTAAACGGTAAGGAT
Source organism: Allium sativum (assembly GCA_030737875.1). NCBI lineage: Eukaryota > Viridiplantae > Streptophyta > Magnoliopsida > Asparagales > Amaryllidaceae > Allium > Allium sativum. The sequence goes on along the minus strand of CM060924.1, from coordinate 870,436,325 downwards.
AAACAACCGTTAGCGGTCAAATTTAATACCATATAAAATAAAATAAAAATGGTATAACTTAATACTTAAGTAAATGAAGTACTACCTGGTTAACAAAGCATGGCTACCTAACCAACATACAAAAAGAAAACACACAGAAATACCCTAACAAAAGAAATCAACAGGCCTAGGAAATTAAATAGCAAACCTATGCCTAAACAATTTCAACTTCTATTCTACATGCCTACCCTTTCCCCTAGCAACTCACGCACATGCTTCTGTTATCTTCAGAACAGCTATTCCTTCACTTCACCGCGACACGGACAATGAAATGATAAATCAATGGAAGCTAGCATACCCTAAAACAATTTACATGCTTAATCCTTAAGCAAATTTAAACTCCATCAGATGCCTACCATAAGTAGGCGCATGTCTATGTATTTGGGTATGCAGCTATCTATATTTCTTTCGCATCCCAAACAGCTTTCAACACAACTACTGGAGAATGGGGCACAACTAACTTATGAGACACACATGCTAAAGTGTACCACTTTAACAAGACATTGATTCTATCCTAAGTTCTCACCCCTATATATATATATATATCGTATGCTTGTTCTTTTATTTCCATACAAAAATAACCGAATACCTACCTCCATTTTCTATAAAAGCTTCCCAATCGTACCTTAAATATCCTTTTCACTGTTTAAATAAAACCTTTTCACGAAAAACAACAAACATGCTCTTCTTATATTTTTACCAAAAACAAAGAGAAGCTGCCTATAAATGAAAGTAGCATGGTTGAAGTTTTCACGCGAAGAAGTTGGCTCAAGGAAGTCATCGCAGTGGCAGGCGTGAAGTCATGAGGTGTGTCCAATGTCAGGTGAGGGGAAGTCATGTTCGACAGTGTTGGAACAGACTAGAAGGACGTGGGAGAGGTGGTGTTTGAGATCAATGGTGGAGTTGCGGGTGCTGTCGACATTGCTGGAGATACCTAGACATGGCGCTACTCATATAGGATGGCTCAGAGCAGTCTTGAACGTAGCATGATGCAGCTGTGACAATGGAGTTCGGTGCTGATCTCGAGCAAACAGATTGGAGAAAGGAGGAAATATAAAACGAGGGTGGTAGATTTTCCTGGAGCAGACGTGAATCGAAGTGGAAGAAAATACTATGAGGAAGGCATTGGGTGGATCTCCATTTCAGGTACGAGGCCACGTTGAGGGAGGAAGACCCGAGATAGGCGTAGCAGTTGTTGGCGTAGTGAACGGTGGTGGAAATAGGAGGCCAGAAGTTTTGGAATGGGGCCGCAAGTGATGTACGGGGCAAAGAGGAAGTGGCTTGTGTGGGAAGTGGAAAACTATACGGGGAAGAAAAGAGAAACATCATACAGAAAGAAGAAATTATAGGAGAGGGCTGCTATAAGCTAATAGGCTTTGGGCCTTGACATAAAAAAATAACGGAACGAATAGGATGAAGTCGGCCAGAATAGACATAAGAACAGCGATAAGAAAATAATGGTTCGGGCTCGTGTGTTTTAAATCTAGGAGCAGGAATTTTAAAGGGTTGAGCACCTTTGGAACAACCATAAGTTTCTTTTGTCGAGAAGACATGGAGAAAGAAATGGTTTTAACGAACGAGACATACAACAAAGTATTAGGCCAATGTTGTTCAAATTCATAATATTGGCCTACAAATTAAAAGTAGTCGGCATGTATGTTTGCATGTTGGCAAAGTGTTGAAGTCAACTCATATTTTCGAACCAGAAGTTATCGAATGAGTCTAAGCTACTAAGTAAGGAAAGTTATAATTTTTAAATTAAGGAATATTTAGTTTAATTAAAATTGTGTAAAATAATATCGTTAATAACTTTTTAATTAGTTTAATGAAATCAAGCGAAACTGGCTACGTCGGAATCGTGATGAAGAACATAACATTATGGAACTGTCTTGGACAGGGATGGAGATAATTGGAATTTACAGTTAAATTAAACGACTGTTTAATTTAACGGTAACTGAACCGCTACAGTGAACGAATGGAATCAAAGTGAGTATAACTCACTCAGTTTTTACCCACTTGTATTTTATATAAGCCGAGATTTATTTTGTGTGTTATGGATGATAATTGTTTGATATGTGCTGAATATTATTTATATATATATACTAGACGAATTGATTGATTTAAACGTTTGTTTATTTTAAACGAAATCTAATCGTTATTTTAACGATTGTTTCCAAATGTGGTAACTTACCTTGTTGGTTACGTTTATAGTAATATAAACATATTAAATTAAGATATGGATGCTTGAGTTATTGTTATTTATTGTTGAATATTACATCTGTTTATTTAATTGAATATTATTATTTGAGGTAACGTATTTGGATGCAGGGAGAAACAGGTTGGAGGGATCCAACTGGATTCCTCAAATTTATTGTCATTTTCATATTATAATTATATGAATTGTTTCACCAATATGGATTAGACGATTGATTAGGTTGTTGACTGTTGAACTGAAATTCAATGTTTGTTTGTTTTTAATCAATGGGCAATATTGGTTGGGTAATTGGCATCAGGTGACTTATAATCAATTTATATATATATATGCATATATATATATATATGTATATGTATATGTATATATATATATATATCGATTTACCGTCAGGTAACGACCAAAATGAAGTTATAAAATTATTTTATAACTAAGGAGAGATTTTTAAATCTATTATTTTAAACCAAGGTTATTAAAAAAGGAAATAATTATTTAAGTTTATTAAATTATTAAATGGGTTTATAAAGCAAAGTCTTATAATAATAAGAATTATAAGCAAGTAAATAAAGATTTAACCGGAGGGTTAAAAGTGGGGATAATTAAGACTATAAAGGGGATTTATTTAAATTAGTTTCATTATTAATTAATTTAAAGAAATGACTGATTGAGATTAATTAACATGAAAATCATGGTTTGAGTTGACTAAAGTCAATCATTTTAATAGAAATTGGAAATTTGATTATTTTATAATAATTAATCTAATGAGATGGTCTAACGAATGATGTTTAACTTTGATAAGGCTTTGAAAAGGAGTTTATTATTTGTTTGAGTTAATAAAGGAGTTACAGTAGTAAATGTTGAAGTAATTTTTTTATTTAAGTGATTACTTCTTAAATAAAAATCATTTTAAGTATGAAATAAAGTTTGAAATGAAATAGAGTTAAATCGTGAAGAGAGTTTATGATCAGGTTATATTAGAACCTGAGTTTTTATGAATGAGGTTTAAATGGGATTTTAAGCGAATACGATAGCTTAAAAAAAATGTGTGCTTAATATTGGAATTAAGTAAAAGAGATCGAGATAAGAAGTGGTTTGCATTAAACTTGAGTTTTATAAATAGAATTTGTAAAAGAGACATGAAGTTGAAATGTTGATTTTAAATTGGTATTTACTTAGTAATGAAATTAAGTAAGTTGAATGGAATTTGTAACGTATCAGAGGATCGTAGAATATTTAATTTATTTTCATACAAAGTCATATGGTCGTGTAATTTTGGGAAGCGATGATTGGGGTCATTTCCCACATTCACGATTTTTGCTGAATTTTAAACGACTGTTTTACCCCTGGGGAATCTTGTTTCGCCTATAACTTTTGATTGGTAAGGAGTTTTGACTTGAAACCATTTCATTGGATCCGGATGATGGTTTACCTTACCGTAGAGTGGTCACATTTATCATGCAGACTTACCATTTGGGAGATATGGCTGAAATAAGATTTGAAGATGGAAAAACAGACCAATTGGGTTTAATAGGGTGATTAGTTGCTAGGCCCATAACCCATTTCAGGATTAGGGTTATGGGAGGGTTGAAAGGGGTTAGAGAATCATCTCCTTTCATTTCTCTAGCCTCTACAGACGTTTCTCTAACCCTAGTAATGGCCTCCATCTTCCAAATCTCTCTCTACTCACTTTCTAATCGCATATTAGCCAAATCTACATCAAATCAAGTCGGATTAGCATCAAAATCGAGATAGAGTTGCTGCAATACATAGGAATCTGTGCCATATCAGTGAAGTTTTCATATCTATAATTTATTTATGGCTAAGGTGAGTGGTTAGCATGTTTATTCACTAATTATGGCTAACTATGGGTGATTAGTGATAATTAGCGAAATTATAACTCAGAAAAATATGAAAAAATATGCATAAATTCTGAAATATTATTTTGTGTTACTGGTTAAAAATTGGGTTAATTTGGATTAAGTTTGCTAATCCCGGAATTTAGGGAATTAAAGGAAAAATCGTGGATTTGGGTATGTTTGATCCTAAATAATACATGTGATGGATGTTTTAATGTTTTTGGCTGATTCCATATGTTCCTACTATTGTTTGGTATGATCTATGATTGCATAGGAAAGTTAGAATGGTCGAAAACGCTGACGAGAGGCGAAAATGATATGTAGGAAAGTGTGTAGATTTTGGGTCGAGCGACCAACCAGGGGAGGAGCACGACCGACTCGATCCTGATGGTGTTCGCACAACCGACCAACCCGGAAGAGCCTAACCGACCTGACCCCGATGATGTTGTTCGACCGACCCGATCCCGATGATGGTCAACCGACCTGACCCCGATGGTGGTTTTCGATCGACCCGACCCCGATGATGGTGTTCGACCGACCCGACCCGGTGGAGTATCCATGATCGACCCGAACTTGAGAGATGGCCATGAACCGGATTTGAACTACACGACAACAATTGTAAACTCTTTGGAAGATCAATTCCAATTCATCCAAAACCCGAGATGTAAAGGAAGTCTATATGTGAAGTTATAGCTCAGGATCCAAATAGGGATCGACAAGTTAACTTCTAGAGTTGGGCTTCGATGCAGAACGTGTGCAAAGGGGTTATCGTTATCTATAAATTTGGTTCACTATTGAGAGAGGGGGCATTGACTATGGACCAGTGCAGTGGGATCAGAGGTTGTATGGAGTCGGACTCCATCAGTGTCCCAAAGGGTAAAGTGGTCGTAGTGATGGTTGTACGGAGTTGGACTCCGTCATTGTCCCAATAGTTGGTGATCAAAGCGGTGGATATTGCATGCTTTATGCACCGAGTGAGAGGTGTGAGGATGATTGCTATGTTTGGTGTTTGCTATCACCATGACATGCATACTTCCATTTTACACTATGTGTTAGTGTTACCTTAACCTTAGAGTACTGTATATCTCGTTGTGCTAACTCTTTGGTTGCAGGTCCAGGTTCAGGTATGATTTATTTATACCTGTTATTGCTTTATTTCATTGCTATCTCTCATACCAGACTTTTGTCTAACCCAGAGTTTTATGTCTCTTCTTATTACTCTAGGTGCTGCTAAACGAGCAGACTAGAGACAGGTTAGGTAGTTATGCAAGAGTAGCTGTCCTGAGACAACATTTCTATTTTGTTGGTCACTGTGTTGGGCATTAATAGTGTACCATTTCTATTTTGATTTAGAGACAACATTTTGAAGTTGTAATAATGGTTTATATCATAAGATGTATTTTGGATTCCGCTGCTATGATGGTTTAATTTTCAGCTTATGGACTGTCTCACCTGTTATGTTAAGTTGTCTTATTATTGTATTTTATTCCATGCGCTGTGAGATATACTACAGGTTCTTTGGTGATTCATAGATTCAAACCCTTTTCTTTTGACGACCATTCCGTGTTGGTCGGGCATTGGCATATCGCATTTCGTAAGAATGTCGGTTGGTGCGGGGCGGGCCATCACACTTGGTATCAGAGCCTAGGTTGCATAGTTTAACCTAGGGGAAGACATCAGAGAGAGATTGTATACGTATATGAGAGCGTGTATTTGTGATATTTTGGTTTTCAAAACTATATATATATACTACTGGTATATCTAAGGATGAAGTCGCACTACACAGGTACCACTAAAGAGATGGTTAATCGTTTTCTCTTTACAGAATGGATGATGAGCCGAAATACGAGGAGTACGGGTTCAGGGTCCAACAATGGGAATGTCCCTGATATAAGGACGATGTTTACCGCCTTCATGCGAGAGATGCTTAGGGATGCTCGGGGAGCAGTTACTAATGTTGCTAACGTTGGTGGTGCAGTGGTGCAGGCGCCTAGAGCCGATTTCGCCAAGCTTAACAAGGATTATACTAGTCTTAGTGGAAAGATGTTCCACGGAACGAAATCGGCTATAGAGATTCAAGATTGGCATGATAGTTGTGAGAGCAACTTCGAGGATTTAGGGATCGATGATGCAATGAAGAGAAAGTTAGCATCGCATCAACTTCAAGGATGGGCTATGAATTGGTGGAATTCCATTAAAGCGGCTACTCCCGAGGATCAAGTTACTTGGAATCAGTTTAAGACTCACTTCAATGACAAGTTTATTCCAACTGCTCAGAAATTAGAATTGTTTAGGAAATTTTTAGAGCTTAAGCAGAATGGTAGGTCAGTCTCGGAATATATTACTGAATTCGATACCTTATCGAAGTATGAACTATCACTTATTGATACTGCTGAGAAGAAGAATGAGAAGTTCATAACTGGCTTAGATGAGTACTTGGGGGAAAGGCTTATAAACCACATTGATGATACATTCAAATCTATTGTGGCGAAAGCATTGAGATCAGAGAGCCTTTACTCTAGGTCAAAGACCGAGGTTGCTATTACCGCTACAGAGGAGCCAAAGCCGCAGGCAAGCGGCGGAGGCAAGAATAATTCCCAGAATAAGAGAAAACAGAACCAAACAAAGGATGGTCATAAAAAGAGGGATAAGAAAGATATCGAGTGCTTTAGCCGTGGCAAGAAGGGCCACTGTGTCAAAAAGCCAGTGGACAGGAAGTGCTCCAACTGTGGACAAGTGTGACATCATAAGGATAAATGTACACAACCTCCTAAGCAGATTGTGAAAACATATTCCATTAACGCTATTCCTTCTTCGTCGAATTCCCCTACTGCGGTGGAGAAAGGAAAGGGTGTCGTTATTCAAGGTATGCTTTCTGTTTATGATATTCCTGTTCGAGCACTTTTTGATACCGGGGCTTCCCATTCCTTCATATCTAGTGACCTGGTAGATGGGTTGGAATTGGAACACGAGATAGTCGATAGACCTTTAATTGTAATGAACCCGATCAGTGGTTCGACCAACCTTTGCATGATTTGCCGTAATTTAGTCTTATCGAGTCATGGATGTGTGTTTGCTTATGATTGCTTTATTTTGGGCTTTATTGGGTTTGGCATTATTTTGGGAGTCGATTGGCTCCAAAGGCATGGGGTGGTGGTAGGCTGTGAGGGGTCTTCGGTGACCATTAGAGCGGATGATGGGCGGAGGGTGGTATTGGTTGGCCTACCTAGTGATGGGGTGATATCTAGTTTTCTAAATTCCTTTGACATCCCGCATGACGAGTTATCAGATGAGCCTATTGCTGGCGAGTATCCGGACTTCTTCGGGGAAGTGACCGCACTTCCACCACACCGAGAGATCGAATTTCGAATTGATTTAGTGAAAGATGCCAGACATATAGTGATGCCTCTTCATTGTATGTCACCAACGGAGCAGTGAGAGCTCGAAGTGCAAGTTGGCGATCTTTTGAAGAAGGGATTTTTCTGAAGAAGTGTTTCCAAGTGGGGAGCACCAGTTGTATTGGCTATTAAGGCAGATGGTTCCCTTCACTTATGTGTAGACTACCGCGAGTTGGACAAGGTGACTAGGAAGAATAAGTATCCTCTTCCGTGGATAGACAATTTGTTTGATCAGTTAAATGGAGCAAGAGTGTTCTCCCAGTTGGATATCGCGACATGATTTCATCTGCTCCGAGTAGCAGCTGAGAGTATACCTAAAACGATATTTCGAACGCCATCTGGATTTTATGAGTGGTTGTCAATGCACCTACATATTTTGTTGATCTTTTGAATAGGGTTTTCAGAGATCAATTAAATAAGTTTGTTCTTATGTTCGTGTACGATATCTTGGTTTACTCGAGGACAGAGGAAGAACACAAGGAACATTTGAGGATAGCGATGGAGGTGTTGAGGAAACACCAATTGAAAGTGAAATTTTCTAAATGCCACTTCCGAAGGAGGGAAGTGAGGTTCTTGGGCCATGTTGTTTCAGAGAATGCTATTGCCGTGGATCCTGCGAAGGTGGCTATGGTGCAAGATTGGTCTATGCCCAAGAATGTAACAGATGTGAGAAGTTTCTTCGGACTAACTGGATATTATCATAAGTTTATTCAAGACTTCTCCAAGGTAGCAGCACCGTTAACTCAGTTGACCAAGAAGAACCAAGCTTTCATCTGGGACAAAAGGTGTGAGGATGCATTTAAGGGTCTAAAGGAGAAGTTGACATGTGCGCTAGTGTTAGTTATTCCTAAAGGGAATGAAGAGATGACCGTATACACGGATGCCTGTGGTACCGGACTAGGTGTTGTACTCATGCAAGGAGGTAAGGTTGTAGCTTATGATAGTCGGCAACTGAAACCGCATGAGAAAAGATATCCTACCCATGTTTTGGAATTGGCAGCGATCGTGTTCGCATTAAAGATGTGGAGTACTATCTCTTGGGAAAAATATTCGAGTTATTTGCCAATCATAAGTCATTAAAATATCTTTTCTCTTAGAAGGATTTAATTCTTCATCAACAGAGATGGTTTGAGTTCTTGGCTTCATATGATTTCAATATCGTATACACACCTGGGAAGGGCAATGTGGTAACTGATGCATTGAGTAGAAGACATGCCAATTTAGGGGCTATGTTTCTGGAATGGAAGCAACTAGTATATCGTGGGATATGATTTCAGACCTAAGTGTGAATTAGATCCAGAGATGTTAGTAAGTTTGACGATCAGACTGACTTTGATTGAGCAGATCGGTTCCAGCCAGAGGGACGATCCTAATCTATTGGAAATCATCTCCAGGTTAGAGATGGGTATCGACGCTGAGGAGATGAACAAGTATGGGCTTGACTGAGAGGGATGGCTTCAAAAGAATGGGAGATTGGTTGTACCTAACATTAATGGATTGAGAGATGAAGTGCTTAGAGATTTTCATCACTCGAAACTGACTATACATCCCGGCGGTAACAAAATGTATCGAGACACGCAACAGTTCTACTACTGGGAAGGGATAAAGAGAGACGTTGGGAAGTTTATATCCAAGTGCATGAACTGCCAGCTAGTTAAAGCCGAGCAAAAGAAGCCTACTGGTTTGTCACAACCGCTGAAAATTCCCGAATGGAAATGGGAACAAGTCTCAATGGATTCCATTGACGGTTTGCCAAGGACTAGATCGGGTCATGATAGTATTTGGGTGATTGTTGATTGATTGACCAAAAGTGCAAGGTTCATACCAATCAAGTCGAATAGAACTGCATCTAAGTTAGCAGAACTGTATATGAAGTGGGTGGTGAGATTTCATGGAGTACCTAAAGGTATTATGAGTGACCAAGATCCATTATTTACTAGTGGGTTTTGAAAGAGCTTACAAGAGGCTTTAGGATCATAACTACATCTCAGTACCGCGTACCAACCTCAAACCGACGGTCAAACGGAGAGGGTGAATCGTGTATTAGAGGATCTCTTGAGAGCGTATATTGGATTTTGGAGGGTCATGGGATGACCATTTGCATCTGGTTGAGTTCGCATATAATAATAGTTATCAGTCCAGTATTGGTATGACTCCATTTGAAGCTTTGTGCAGAAGACCGTGCAACTCACCATCATGTTGGTTGGAGACCAGTGAGAAATTTGTGCTTGGGCCAGATGTAATAAAAGAAACTTCAAATAAGATCAAGATTATTCAACATCGAATGAAAGCTGCCCAAGATAGGCAGAAGAGTTATGCTGATAAAAGGCGAAGAGATTTGAAATTCTCCGCTGGCGACTTGGCATTCGTCAATATTTCTCCATTGAAGAATGTAATTCATTTTGGTACGAGAGGTAAGTTGGCACCAAGATTCGTTGGTCCATTCCCAGTTCTCAAACAAGTTGGGAATTTAGCATATAAGGTTGGATTACCTGACAAGATGGCGGGAGTTCACGACGTATTTCATGTTTTCCAATTAAGGAAGTCCGTGCACGATTCTGATATGACTATCTCACCAGACCAGTTGGTTGATATTGAGGTAGAACCCGAGGCAGTTGGAAGCCGCAGACCGGTTCGTATTGTCGGACATGATACGAAACAACTTCGAAGGAAGACGGTAAAACTGGTTAAGGTCCAGTGGGGTGATAATGAGAATGACTTTACTTGGGGAAACGAGGAGAACATAAGGAAGTCATATCCAGATCTCTTTACCTGGTAAGGTTTTAATCATGATATAGTTATTTCCCTTGTTAGTAAACTGCATGCTAGGATAGACTTGTTGTGTTAGTATGAATGTTTGATTGTTTGTAAATGGATGATAGGCATGCGGGGCACCATTGTATGTTTTGGTTAAGGAATTTCGGGGGCGAAACTTCTTAAGGGAGAGAGTGTAATGACCCGCATTCTATGGATCAAAGGATCGTAGAATATTTATTTTATTTTCATACGAAGTCATATGGTCGTGTAACTTTGGGCAGTGCCATTTTGCCCCTAGCGAATCTTGTTTCACATATAACTTTTGATTAGTAAGGAGTTTTGACCTTAAACTACTTCTATTGGATCCGAATGATGGTCTACCTTTCTATAGAGTGGTCACATCTATCAAACAGACTTACCGTTTGGGAGACATGGCTAAAATAAGATTTGAAGATGGAAAAACAGCCTAATTGGGCTTAATAGATGATTAATGGCTAGACCCATAACCCATTTCGGGATTAGGATTATGGGAGGGATGAAAGGGGTTGGAGAATCATCTCCTTTCATTTCTATAGCCTCCACAAACATTTCTCTAACCCTAGTAATGGCCTCCATCTTCCAAATCATTCTCTAATCACTTTCTAATCACATATTAGCCAAATCTACATCAAATCAAGTCGGATTAGCATCAAAATCGAGATAGAGCTGCTGCAATACATAGGAATCCATGCCAAATCAGTGGAGTTTTCATATCTATAATTTATTTGTGGCTTAGGTGAGTGATTAGCATGTTTATTTACTAATTACAGCTAATTAGGGGTGACTAGTGATAATTAGCGAAATTATAACTCAGAAAAATGTGGAAAAATATGCATAAATTCTGAAATATTATTTTGTGTTACTAATTAAAAATTGGCTTAATTTGGATTAAGTTTGCTAATCCTAGAATTTAGTGGATTAAGGAAAAAATCATGGATTTGGGTATGTTTGAACCTAAATAACACATGTGATGGATATTTTAATGTTTTTGGTTGATTCCATATGTTCCTACTGCTGCTTGGTATGATCTAAGATTCCATAGGAAATTTAGAATGGTCGAAAACGCCGTAAGAGACGAAAATGATTTAAAGAAAAGTGGTGCAGGTTTTGGGTCGAGCGACTGACTCGGGGAGGAGCACGACCGACCCGACCCTGATGGTGTTCGCACGACCGACCGACCCGGAAGAGCCTAACCGATCCGACCCCGATGATTGTGTTCGACCGACCCGACCCTGATGATGGTGTTCGACCGACCCGACCTCGATGATGGTGTTCGACCGACCCGACCTCGATGGTGGTGTTCGACCGACCCGACCCCGATGATGGTGTTCAACCGACCCAACCCGGTGGAGTATCCACGACCGACCCGAACTAGAGAGATGGACATGAACCGGATTTGAGCTACACGACGACGATCGTAAACTCTTTGGAAGATCAATTCCAATTCATCCAAAACCCGAGATGCAAAGGAAGTCCAGATGGGAAGTTATGGCTCAGGATCCAAAAGGGGATTGACAGGTTAACTGCTAGAGTTGGGCTTTGCTGCGGGATGTGTGCAAAGGGGTTATCGTTATCTATAATTTTGGTTCACTATTGAGAGAGGGGGCATTGACTATGTAACAGTGCAGTGGGATCAGAGGTTGTATGGAGTCGGACTTCATCAGGGTCCCAAAGGGCAAAGTGGTCGTAGTGATGGTTGTACGCAGTTAGACTCAGTCATTGTCCCAATAGCTCCGGTGATCAAAGCGGTGGATATCACGTGCTTTATGCAATGAGTGAGATGTTTGGGGATGATTGCTATGTTTGATGCTTTCTATCACCATGACATGCACACTTCCATTTTACACTACGTGTTAGTGTTACCTTAGAGTACTGTACATCTTGCTGTGCTAACTCTTTGGTTGCAGGTTCAGGTTCAAATATTATTTATTTATACCTGTTATTGTTTTATTTCATTGTTATCACTCATGCCAGACTTTTGTCTGACCCAGAATTTTGTGTCTCTTCTTATTACTCTGGTTGCTCCTAAACGAGCAGACTGGAGACAGGTTAGGTGGTAATGCACTAGTAGCTGTACAGAGACGAGCAGGAGGCTTCCCTGTACTATTCACATATATTCTCCCTGTGTTGTTGCTGGTCACTGATTTGGGCATTGGTAGTGTACCTTTTCTGTTTTGATTTAGAGACGGTATTTTGAAGTTGTAATAATGGTTTGGATCATAAGTTGTATTTTGGATTCCGATGCTATGATGGTTTAGTTTTCAGCTTATGGACTGTCTCACCTATTATGTCAAGTTAGGTTATTATTATATTTTATTCCTTGCGCTGTGAGATATACTACAGGTTCTTTAGTGATTCATAGCTTCAAACCTTTTTCTTTTGATGACCATTCTGTGATGGTCGGGCATTGGCACAACGCACTTCGTAGGAATGTCGGCTGGTGCAGGGCGGGCCATCACAGAATTGAAACGAGATGTTCAAAGCGGGAAATGTTTGAGGGGATATGGAATGGAATAACATGAGTTGATAAGGAGTTAAGATAAGGATTAGAACCTAGATGGAGCCTGGATGCGTAGAGTGATTTTCTGAGTATTAATCTGGCGTGATTTCGGTCTTCGGGGTTGATACCTAGGGAATTATTCTCTTAACAATTTATGGTTAGGGACTAATGAATGTTGAAGTAACAGGAATAAAAGATTTATAAGTTTTGAATTATTTGTTAATTCTTTTTAGTTAAATAAGCCAAGTGATGTTGAGTACCAAAACCATTAAATATATTTTTATTTTATGAATGAATGGCTGTTTATTTTATGATTGAATTATTTGTTAACAGGACTAATGAATGTTGAAGTAATGGCTGAGTACTATCAAATCTGGACAATACGATTGTTGGTACGGAAAGATGTGGATCAAATTTATATTTGAATACCATTCCGACCAACAAATATGAAAATGTGGAAGATATCAGATGCTGATCGAGGCGAAGCAATCAAAGACCGTTGATCTTCATAAATGGTAGAACCACTTAAAATTTCTAAGTTGACGCGGAGATACATTGGTGTTCTTTCACGGTTGAAATCTACGGATTTGCAAGGGCTACTCGCTACTGATCTCTAGGGTGATACCTAGGATGTAGTAGGAGGGTACCTTCGGTTCATCCTATTCCTAGATGACTTGTATGGATGAGTGTCTGACATAGTATTTCTTGAAGAATCATGTAGATTGATTTTTACAAAGGTATTTCTGTTGGTAGCGGAGAAGACACCTTCTCTTAGCTAACACCCAGAATATTTTTATGGTCGTCAATTAGTGGTTTAATGGATCTGACGATGTGGCATTCAAATTGAATGGCGATGTGATGTTCTATAGGTAGTGTTAAATCTCAACTCTCTTCAACCGGTAAATGACAAAAATCTGGCAGGCAACATGGCTAGGTGGGTCGCTTCCAAGTAGGGTGCATAATCGCTTATTTAGAGAAATTTCCTTTCATTCTTTAATCTATTTCGATGTTGTCCCATTTTGGGAAACGGTTGTTGATCCCAACCGTTGGTGATATACATTCGATACACTCAAGCAAAATGAGTGGTTGGTCATGTGTGGCTGGGTTGCAAAATGTACTAGTTGAACCCAGTGGATTCCCCTCTAGAGATACACTATCGGCAGGTGATTCCATACCTTGTCATAGTCGGAATCCAATCTCAAATAAGAGCCCGCGGCTTTGATTGTATACTATATATGTGGAACGTGAGATGCAAGCGTTCAGCTAGATTGATATTTATTTGTATTTAGACACTATTATAATATCAGAATAAGATATGAGTTCTAAATTATTATGGGTTATCGTGAGGTAAAACCCATTCGTGTTTATGTGTGGATCGGTCTTACGATTACCCTTTTCTTTCGAAAGGAAATGTTTTGACTATAAAATCAAGTTGGGTGTTGTTTACAAACTTGGCGAGTTTTCTCACTCTGGTTCACCAAACTAATCCAGCATTTATAATGCTCGGGTTAGACCGGGTTTTTCATTTTTAGGTTAAGATGCTATGGATTTCAGAAGACGTGCTAGAGGTATCCAGATGTATAATTATTGTGTGTTCCGCTGTGTGTTGTATATTAGGACAAATTGTTATAACTATCGAGATGTATTGATGTATTCTGAAGATTGTAAGTTTTATTTCAAATCTCTCAATAAAGTTTTATTTCTATATTATATTTTGTTCCACTGCGATGTGAGACTCCGTGTTGTGTTGGTTAATTGGTTCTTCTTCTTCTATTCTAAAATTTCTTTCTTTCTTATCTCACCCTCTAATTTCTTTCTAATAACTATCTGGTGTTTTTGATACGTGAGTTCTGGTAAGAAATATTGGTTTATGTATTATTGTTGGAATTCTGGCGTCGAATTCCTACCTGGTCATTACTGTAATATAGGCTTATATCAATATGTTTGGAGCCATTGATAAGTCATCATAAAAAAGCATCACATAACTCATCATAAATACACAATAGACTCAATAACGAAGCCACGATGTTGCACATAAAGAGCAATGACATTGCACAGGAAAACCACAACCTGTCACACAGACAGGTCGATCCCTTTGGGTACCTAGGTCGACTGTATGGTCGACCATGGGGTTGGAGGCAATCGACCCTGGGTGACGCAACTTACCCAGGTTGTGAAGATTCTTCGTCTCCATCTTTGCACGCATGTTTACCTATGCTACCAAACCTGGTTTGATTCATAAAATGGAATGCATACAGTTCATCGCTCAAGTTAAGGATTGAAACAAAAATTACACAAATTCAACCTAAATCGAAGGAGTTCTGAGGTCTCAAAGATTGAACCAGACAAGATATGGAAATTGTTAATTTACCGAAACTTATTCTAGTAACAGTAAATCCTTTTCATTGGCATTACTAAACAAAACCAACAAGTAAACATAGGAAAAAGGATTTAAGATAGAAAGAGTGAGTGTAACAACTCACCTTGTGCGGATTTGAATGGATTTGGTTTCCTACTACCAAACATGCAAAGCCTCAAACTCGCTGTAACTTCCTCCCTTAGATTTACAAAGATAATTAGCTTGATTCAAAGACTGAAATTGCTTCTTTGCTAAAGAAGGAGAGATTAGGACTCTCTTTTTATTAAATTTTGGTAGGGAGATTAGCTTTGGGATAAAAGGGAAGAGGGAGGCCATGAATTCACTGTCAAATGCTAAACTTGAGGAAGAAGGAGATAATAACAAATAAAAGTTTTGCATATTTCTTTTTCCTTCTCCAAACACATCTCAATGGGCTTTGGGCTTGCATTTACCCATCCAATACCCAATTATCTCAAGTACTTAATATATTTTGGCTTGTTAGGCCTAAACACATATGTTACACATTGTTAACCCAATTTAAACCCATTTTAACAAATACACACATAAACTATGTTGTGTTTAGTCTTCCAAAACACAAGCACGCATGTTTGAATAATAATTAAAATATTTTTAAACATCATTTTAATGTAATACACTAAGATTTATATTTTACGAAAACACTCATTTACACTTTTAATTGTGCATAACTAACATTCTTAAATTTAAATCTACGTAAATTCCACTTTCTTAATGAAATAAATACAAAACCTCACTAAAATATTACAACACATTTAAATATTGATAAATCTGGTAGTCACTTAATTAATTCAAAAGTGGAAGACTCTCAAACGACTCCAAATCCCTCTTTTCTTCCCTCAAGCCATGCGCAAGCCTTACCAATATCAATCACATCACCTCAAATCCCACAACCGCCACCTCCTCCCATACCTCCTCCTACGCCGCCTGACCCTCCCTCCATTCCTTTCCCTCAGGCTAACCAGTCCACCATTGAAACTCTTCCCGCCCCCTCTGATTTTCCACCTCCAACTAACGAAACTGTTCAATCAGTAAGTCAACGGCGCTGGACTTCCTTCTTTCAGCATTTGCCTAGAAATGCGGGGAAGTACAACCCCGTTGATATGATTCCCACATTTGCTAAAGACGGTGCCATGGAGTATTCTCCTAATATAAATGAAGTTGGCATGAAAGTGTGGAGCGATTCTTTAGTGGATTTTTTCCTCGATTCGCCACTCTCTTTTATAGTTGTGCTACATAAGGTCAATTCAAATTGGAAGTTGAAAGGTACCTTTAGAGTTAAATCAGATGGAGTTTTATTTCTTTTCCAATATACTCATCAAGAGGACATAATGAAAATTCTAGTGGGAAACCCACTAATAATGAGGAACAAACTTTTTATTATAAAACCATACGTTCCACAAGTTAGTAATGTATGTGGTCAAATTAAAGCAGTTCCTATTTGGGTGCAATTCTCTAATATTCCCCTCTTCGCTTGGCCACACCCTGGAATTAATTGGTTAGCTTGTTGTTTGGGTAGAATGGTATGTTTAGATGAAACAACAAAGAGGCTAAAATGGCTGAATTACGCCTGGTGTTTGATCGAAATCAAACCAGATAAGCAACTCATTGAAGACTTTCTTGTTAAAATACCAGGAGGAGGAACACAAGGAGTTAAAATTACCTATCTATGGAGGCCTCCTGTGTGCACTAGTTATAAGACGTTTGTACACAGTAATGATAACTACGAGGAGAGTAAAACAAGTGAACAGAAAGAAGAGGAAAGTGGGAAACAAACAACACAGTAAATAATGAAAGATGAATCAGAAAAACCAGAGTGTTAGAAATAATAGTTTTGTGGTTAACAAAAATACAATGAAGAGAACTAACAACACTTATGGAAGGAAACCAATGCAACACATGCATGGCAGAAAGTGCAAAGGAAAAAAAAGTTTGAAGCTAACAAGAATTATAAAGGAAAGAGTACTATTGGTGACTTCTGGCCAATCAATTACACCATCTCTGATCCTAGTACTAGTTAATCTCCTGCAGTTCAGATGGTGAATATAGAAGAAGATATCGAGGAAGGAGAGATTCTGATTGAAAATAAAGACGGAAGTGAAAATAAACAAACAGAAGAAAAGGAATTGAACAAGGTAGAAAAGCAAGTGGGATCTCGTCTAGAAAACCTTTAAATGAGCCTCTAATAACATCCAACAGTTATGTTGTTTTACAAGAAGTAAAGAAATTGATTCAACCATAAAAGTTAACAAAGTAGTAGAGCAAGAAGCTGAATTGCAGCAAGGAAAGCTGGAAAATGAATTTGAGCAAGGTCTATCTCAAGAAATCATGGAGATTATGAGACATAATGTTACATCTAAAGGTGATCAAGACCAAAGCAAACAATGTACAACAAAAGGAAGTGTGGCATCTCCTTCTTGTGAAATGCCCAGCACTCAAGCAAGGAAAGAAGCTACGGATCAGGAAAACAATCAAATTGTCTTTTAGAACTCAAGCAGTGGTTATGAGCTTGCACTTGTCCTGCTCTTTCTGCTGCTTGCTTTATACATGATGTTACTATTGATAGTCGGATCAATAAAGAGAAAAATGAACAAGAACTTCAGCCTTTAGCACAAGTATACCCTGAGGATAACAGTAAAGGTAATTTTCTTGCAACTGATAAAGGAAGTGGAAGCCAAGCTAAAGATAGAGCAAAATATCCATATTTCAAAATTGCATACCCTCCTGGATTCAAAGCAGGTATTGATTCTCACTTATTTGACCCTGATAAAGCTAGCAGTGGAAAGAAAAGTAGCAGAAAGAATAAACTTTCAGTGGTAGATCAAAGTCAAATCCAAACAACATATATGGAAAATGTGCAAAACCAACAACCTGAGTTTACCAACAATGTTACCCAACATTAGCGTCTGGAATATTTGTGGTGCTCATGATGACATCAAGCTTGATCAATGTAAGTACTTAATAAAAAATACAATTTGAGTGCTCTGGCTATACTTGAAACAAAGCTTAATGAATCTTTAATCCTACGAGCTGCCAGGTACATCAACCCTAATTGGGTTCTTTTGCATAATTTAAATAGCTCTAGTTATGGTAGAATTTTATTAATTTTTGATCCTTCATTGCATAAATTCACTACTATTACATCTACTATCCAATTCATCCATTGTCATAATTATTATATTCCATCTTCTGCATCATATTACTTTACCTTTGTGTATACATCTAACTCATATAATGCTTAAGACTCCCTATTTCAGAGTTTACTTGATTTTAGGCAGCACACACATTCTCGGATTGTGTGTGGAGATTTCAACTCTCCTCTGAAACTCTTTGATAAATCTGGAGGTAATTTAGTTTATCTCTCTAAGATCATTGCAATTAATGTTGCTATTAGTAATTGTGACCTCCTTGAAATTAGTTCCTCTGGGTTCCCATTTACTTGGAATAACGGTAAAAGGGTTGGTCCTAGAATTTTTCCAGAATTGACCATGCTTTCTGTAATAATGTTGCTCTTAACTTATGGTCTAATTTATCTAATGAAATGCCTTCCCCTACTCTCTGACCATTCACTTCAAGTTCTTAGACGAGGGGAGAATACTCCTATTAGATATCCTAGCTTTAAATTCTTCAATGCATGGACTTTGGACCCTGAATTAAATGAGATAGTTAAAAATCAGTGGGAAACTCCTATTTTTGGAACCCTATGTGTATTCTTTCCAAAAAAACTTAAGTTACTTAAGACAACTCTTAAAACCTGGTCTAGCATTAAGTATGGCAGTAATACTACTTTTTCGAAATTCTTAGAGCAGAAGCTCGCTTCAGTGCTAGCAGCAATGCAAATTGACTTGAACAACGCTACTCTTGTCCAAGAGGAAAGCTTAATTTCTAACAATTACAAAAATGCTCTTCACACTGAATCCTTAATGAATAGACAGAAGTCAAGAATCACATGGCATGACGATGGTGACATAAATACATCTTACTTCCATGCAATGTTAAAAGCAAAGCATGTTAAAGAGACAATTCATTTTGTATCTGATGCTAGAGGTCAGGTACACTCTACTAATACTTCTGCCCAAAATGCTTTTGTTAGATATTTCTCTGAATTAGTTGGTAACACTGTGAATTTTACCCCTGACCTTGAAGTAATTAACCCTATGATCTTACCAGTTCTGAATCAAATACAGTTTGATCTTCTATGTGAAATCATTACCGATGATGAAATTAAATCTGCGATGTTCTCCTTGAACAAAAACTCTTGTGGGGGCCCGGATGGTTTCAATGCTCTTTTCTTTAAGCATAGCTGGAACACTGTTCAATTTGATGTATTAAGAGCTGTTTATCAGTTTTTTAAAAGTGATAAAATGATGAACTCTTTTAATTACACCACAATTGCCTTGATTCCTGAGATAAAGAATGCATGTAATGTTAGAGCTTTTAGGCCTATTTCATGTTGCAATTCCATTTATAAATGTATTTCTAAAATTATTGCTAGTAGGCTCAAGTTAGTTCTTCCTGAGATAATTTCCATGAATCAATCTGCTTTTCCGCCTTCTAGAAATATTCTTGACAACGTATTAGTTGCACATGAACTACTTAAGGGTTACAATACCAAAAAATATTCCCCTAGAATTATGTTAAAACTTGACATTAGGAAATCTTTTGTTTCTATCCAGTGGACTCCAATAACTAGAATTTTGAGTTACATGAATTTTCCACCATGTTTTGTTGCTTGGATTTCCTCTTGCAATAGTTTAGCTCTTTTTTCTGTGATTGTTAATGGCTCCTCTGCGGGTTTTTTTAGAGTAAGCAAGGTATTAGGCAGGGCGATCCTATATCTGCTTATATTTTTATAATTGTGATGGAACTACTCACCCGATTACTTAATGAACTAGTAGATAATGACAAGTTTAAACTGCATCCTAAGTGTAGTAACCCTAGAATTACCTCCCTCGTGTTTCCTGATGACCTCATTATTTTTTGTAAATGTGACACTCAAACTCTGATTAATAAATGAGCACCCTTGAGAAATTTTATAACATGATTAGACTAAAGTCAAAACTGACAAGTCTGAATTCAAAGCAGCTGGCATTTCTAATTTGCACAAGCAACAAATTCAAATCCTAGCCGGACTTGCATGTAACACTGACACTTAACTTATTTGGGCTTACCACTAGCTACTTCTAGAATCACTACTCAACAGTGTTTACCTTTATATGAAAAGATTACTACTAGGCTTAACTGTTGGTCAACCAAATGCTCAGCCAAGCAGGCAGATTAACTTTAATTAAAGTAGTTATCGTTTCTATGCAAGTTTATTGGGCTAGGACTTTTGTTCTACATCAAAAATTAATTTTTATGATTAGGACGACTTTCATGAGATTTCTTTGGAAAGGTAGTATACATACGAAGTATTTAGATCCAATCTCATTTTCTTTGCTTGAAAAACTAGCTATTAAAGGTGGCCTTGGTATAATTAACACGTGTAAGTGGAATTTGGCTGCTATAGGTAAACATATGAATGACATTCTGTGATGAAGGTAAGTCTGTGGGTAAAATGGCCTTTTTGTCATGTGCTCAAAGTTTCCAGTCTCTGGACTTTGGCAGAAAATCAAAACCATAGTTGGACGTGGAAAAGTATACTAAAACGCAGGAATTTGTCTTTGCCATATTTTAAATTTGGTGATAAAGCTTTTAATATGATCAGTTTCTGGCATGATCCTTGGTTAGATTTTGATAATATCTTTGCGAGGACAATCACATACCTGGAAATCATTCAATCTGGGGTTGGGTGTCATTCCAGTGTTGATAGTGTTATTACTAGCAACCAGTTTATACTTCCTAACTCATCAAATCGGAATATTAAGAACGTATGGGCTGAGATCAATTCCAGTAGCGTATTCAAATATACTCTAAAGCAAGCTTTTTGGAAATGGCAAGGTGAGCAATATTCCATTGGTAACATGTATTATGAACTGCAAGATGTTTCAGCAATGATGAAATGCAGGTGAAATAAAATCATATGGAGGAAAGACAACACAACAAAGGAGAATTTGAACTTATGGAAAGTGTATCATCAAGCACTATTAACTAAAGACAAACTTGTTGCTCGTGAGATGCAAGTTCAACCATGATGTTGTTCATGTAATGAGCAACCTGAAACTGTCAATCACCTTTTCTTCTTATGTAATGCTACTCGTCCTATCTTCCAAGCAATAATGGCAAAGCTGGTTAACTCTGCGACTGCTCCTTCTTTTGACTGGGAAGCCATCTTCAAGAAATGTAAAGGCAATACTACTCATGCCAGAACCTACATCTATGTACTGAAGAAATATGTTCATAAAATTTGGAGAGGGCAGAATATAAGAGTATTTCAGCCTGATAAAGCTTCGACTAGTACTCAAGTAATGAACCAGCTATGGCAAGATATAAAAGATGGAGTCAAGTACTTGAAGTTCACTTTTGATCCGGGAATCTTGAGATTCTAATTCTTTTGATCAAAACTGTATATTTTTGTTTTGTTTAGCTTCTTTTAATCTTGATATGTCGTGTACTCTTTGTTTTCTTTTTGTTTTTGCTCCTCCTTGTTTCTTTATGGTCATCTTCGGTGTATCAATATAGTGGTACGGGACCACTCAACCCCGTCGGCCTTGCCAAAAAAAATATTGATAAATCATTATTTGCACTTATATATGTATGTATATATCCATTTATAACATACTTAAAATTAAAGATGCATTTTGCAATAAAATCCACTATTTACAATAAATCAACAATTTATTGCATGTACACTTATTAAAATATTTAAACACATAATTTTTACATAAACACATGTAATAAGATTATTTTTTGGCAGAGCCAACTGGTTTTCAGAGTGATCGCAAACACTTTTTATTCAAATAATAAAAACAATATTACATGAGATAGACAGAGTGACTATATACTATGGTTTTTAAGCTGGACCATCCACCGTCACTCCATGCAAGGATTTTATGACATGTAATAAGATTTCCAACATGGTTTTAAATACAGTTCTTATTTTATTTTATAATTTCAACAACTTGCATAAATACACCAATTTACAAATTATTAATTATCTTACTAAAACAACTCAATACTTAATATTGAAAATATATTTTCGCTTAAATATTGATTACTAATTAATATTTTATATTCAATATTCATTAGAACCACTAAACATAATTGAGAAAACATGTTGGAATAAATCTTCTTATTATAATAAATCTATTTAAATTTATTCTAATGTACACAACTCTATAAATCACAATATACATTGTAATGTGTTTACCTGAGGTATCCAAAAACCTGGGTATTTACAAACTCCTCCACTTAAAGAAATTGCATCCTCAATAATTTGCTTAAGATTATATACGTATTTCCAATTCTCACTAACTCATTACACATTTACTTAGTTAGAAAAAATTAACTTAAGAACCATCCATATATTGTTTAAAACTTTTATAGTCATCCTTAACTTATTTAGATTACAATACTAGAAATTTCAAACATCAAATACTCAATTGTATAAAAGGTTTTAATTTCTTACTCCAAATAATATACACGGTGTTAATTTTTTTTTACAACATGTCTCTCAAACAGCGTATATCGAAATACATGCTCATCATTTTTATTTTCCAATCAATAATAAACGCTGCCCTACCATTGGATTTGTTCTAATTTCCCAAACATTGGTTGTTACTTTGATTGTATTATCAAACAGCCTTGCCATTTACCATTCACATCTCCAACTTGATGGATGAAATCATATTTTAGACCCAAGTATGAGAGTGTGCATTTCAAACATATTGCATATGTTCAAGATAGTTACTCATCTAAAATAACTTTTATACTTAAAACATTTTATATTTAAGCCTTTATGTTTTTCTCAAAATACAATTTTCACTTAACAACTCATTAGTTTATTTCGAATAATGTTAAACAATCAAATTTATAATGATTTTTCCATATTGTTTGGCTGTAAAATTGAAGTAATATCGCTTTTGCCTTGCCAACTTTTCTATAGTTCTTTTCTCATATAGTGGTTTAACACTATTCTCACATAATTTTTTTACACTATTCCTTTCCCCAAATATATTTTTTACACAAAATATTATACTCGATCGCCTTATATAAGTGTTTAAGAAATTCTTATCGATCTCGTTGATCAGACGCATCGATCAGAACCCTAAAAATACCCAATGGAAAATTCAAGATAATAGATAATCACAAATTTTTGGTTCACACACAGTCATCTTTATTATTTTAATACCATAAATATTTTTACTATATTCCAAATAAAGACAACCCAACTCTAAGTCTCACTAGTTACTCACTTGATTTATACCCTACTCAATTAACTCTTAACGAACATTAAATCGTCAATATTTACCATCCCTTAATCCCACTTATAGACTAAATTAAATCCAAAATGATAAGAGTGAAATTCGTGTTGGGTAAAAAGAGTGATAAAATGAAATAAATCACAGTTGCATAGTGGAAACATGTGAATTGTTTTGCCTCACTTTGCAATCTTGTATGTAATCCAACCATTATTTCTTTCTAATATTTGTAGATGGAATTTATTCTTTTTCAAGGCTGCTTCAAAGAATCAACCTTCTATGTAGACAACCATTTACGAACTTCAAAAAAATTAGGAGCCTAATTTTCCACAATATTGTACTAAAAATTCATTGGTGTTGATTCCGGAAGTTTGCTTCCTCCTTAATGACCTTGAAAACATATTAGCATTCATGCTAATTTGTTCTTCTACGACTTAAGCATTATCGAACCGTGTTTTCTCGATTCCCCGTTCACTATATTTGAACTTATATGTTCAAATTTTGAGCAAGGTAAGGAGGTGGTCTTCATTGATGTCTATTAGTGGAGACATATTTTTGTAAGTGACTGTAATTTTTGCTAAAAAGAGGTATATTGGTAGTAATTTGAATTTTGGAAGTTATGCTAATGGTTTGAATCGTTGGAAACTGTAAAAATTTTGATTTTATGGAGGTTGATAAAAATTAAAACCTTGATGGGAGTGATATTGATTTTGGTGTTGATAATCTTAAGAAAGAAATTGGTTTGGATTTTCTGATAATGAAACAAGCTTTGGTTGCGTATATTCGAAATCTAATTGTTGAATTTGGATTGTGTTCCTTTCTGTTGCTTTAACTTAATTGATATTAATTGTGCTTTTTATTGAAAAGAGTATCAAAGTTAAGAAATTTGAAGAAAATTGATGGATGTTTAAAAAAGTTTTAGTTGCTTCTTAGACGGATAAAATATAGTTGGCTAGCTTTAGCTGGCTATATTTTGGCTTGCTAAGGCTATGTTGTGAAAGCAACATAAATGAACGATTGAATCCTTGTTGAGGCCGATAACCTAGCAGGGTATGTGTTGCACCAGAGCACGACAATATATAGACATACAAACAATAGAGAAACAATGAATATTTTTAATTGACATTGTTTTAAAAATACCTTTGTATTGTCATAAATGCATCTCAAATAAAAATTACAGGAACATGGATTGAAAATCCTAATGCATCCAGCGGTCTAAGCCTTTTTGTCTTTCAAACGTTTTGGTCCTATCCTTCATTGAAAAAAATTCAAAATAAATATTGGAGCGTCTTGTGTACCGATAGAATTATGAAAAGATACAAGATAATTGACTCGTAACTTAACACTTATGTAAGTAAGTTGATAATGACTTCTGAAGACATGGAAAGTTTACTAATCTTAGTTCACGCTTGTGGCGGACTTTGACTGCTAACCGACCTTTTGGCCCGGTTACAAAAAGCAGTCAAGCCCTCACGAATTGGCCCATCGCGCGGTTCAACAACTCAGAAGTGTCGCCAAGATACCCAGGATTCAATCTCGGATGGAGTCGCATGAGCATGGTCGTCCGTGTTCATCAAGCTGTTTAAAATAGCCTAAGTACCCAATAATTCGTATCATGGAAAATTTGTACTTGGTCCTCAACAACTCCTAAAAAATACACCAACTTCCAGAGATTTTGTATCCTCGAAGTAACTCCCATTTTGTATCCTACTTCCCCCTTTCTGGCTTCATATCCCACTAGCCATCCTCTACTTTTCGTATCCCTCTTCCAACCACTCTTTGTATCCTATAAGTTGCCTAAAAATCCACTAAGTGTCGGATCAACATTCCTCTAATGCATCCCCAAATACGAAGATGGTAAGGGAAAGTCCCTAGATACGAAAGCGTGGAGGACTCTTGAGATATGAAGTTCCAAAGCTTCGACTTGAAGGGAGGATACGACGTGAGGCAAGTAGAGGGGATTCGATGTTTTAGAGAGTAGAGACAAATTTGGTTAAGTATTCAGGAGTTGTGCCTATCTCGAGATCAGCAATACTCCCGGGATACGAAAATTATCAGATGGGACCCACTCTTCACCTACTCCCACCTACTCCACTACCTATAAATACCCCTCAGATTCCTATGTGAAATGGGTGGGAAACTTGCTAATTTGACACTTCTAAGTGGAATTCTTGCTTCTTGGACACCACCAATCATCTTAGAGCTCTAAGAAGAAGATTTAGCACCCTCCATCAAGACTTGAACTCTCTGGGTTACGTAGGCATACAGGAAGAAGAAGTTGGACCCTCTTGCATAAACATCCTACCTTAGCTATTTAGACTACTTGTGACCATGATGACCATTGATGTACATTGATTTAAAAAGTGAATAAAATTAGCAAAGCCTTCAAAGTGGGCATAGATTCAATCCGAACTGAACCACTGTAAATATTGTGTTTACAACTTCCTACATACTTTTCCTTACGTGAAATGTTATTTCGTTAATTCGGAAATCTTTGGGTGATGTGCTATTTTTGCACATCAACATTATGGTGCTATCACTGAGAACTTAAAGATTCGATACTTTACCTCTTTCCTACCATCTTCCATTTCAAACTAGGAGTGCTACATAGGTTCCTTAGACCTACCTGTTTAGTTTTCTTATAATGGATAAGAAAGGAAAGAACATTATGATTTGAACTTCCATAGTCATTGAGCTGCAAACGATCAACCTTCAGAAGTTCCAGCTGACATGGAAATCGCTCCCTCCTCCAATCCGGAAGCTCCGATTACTTAGGACCAATTCTTCGAACCAAAAAAGAAATTGGATGAAAGTATGAGACAACTTAATGATCAGGTTAAGCAAAATATCGATTTGATGTAGCCAAGATGTTAATGATATTTTTTGTCAACACCAAAATATAGGGATATGGTTGTGGACCCACAGTAATTTGGTCCTTTTAAGCTTGACTGAATTCACCGTTTCTTAGATATCAAGATCCTACGTCTGAAGATTAGTTACTCTTACTTCAAGAGGTGAGTGTAACGCTTATGAGAATTAAGGATCAACAATTATCTTGGGATAAGGGCTTCAACAGTCGTTACTAATTGGAGCTAGAATACACATTGGGGATGGTTAGGTAATTCCTTGGAATGTTGGATTGGGAAGTGCTGACATCCGGAAGCATAATAATATAGTATAACATGCAGAATAGTAAAGAATATAACAATTTATAGTGGTTCGATTCAAATTGAACCTACGTCCACTTTGATGGCTTTAAGGATTTTATTCATGGTGGAGATTACAAGAGAAATCCCTAATTTGATTTCTAAATTAGGGTTTAGGCTCTTAGAATAGAGTACAAGGTTTTGGAATCGGGAGAAGTCCCACAAAATGTGACCTCTGGGGTCTTATTTATAGAATATTTGGGCCACCTTTGGTAGCGATCAAGTGGGAAGCCTCGGTTTCGCACCTACTCTCTGGTTTTCGGCCTGCTTTGACAGTCTCTGGTTTTGGTAGTAACTCTTTGTTTAGGTGTTGTGGTTTCATTGTCGACCCGCTGTCATGCCTCTTGGCCAAAGTTATAGAAACTTCGATGCCGACACTATATAAATGCCTTGGTTTTGACACTATATAAATGCGTTAGTGCCAGCTTAGTTCCTTTCTTCTCCTTGTATTCGGATTTGTCTTCAATTACACTGGCTTTTAGTACTTGGTTCCACCTTCGTTGTTGGTACTAGTGAGTGTCGACCTAGTGCATTGGTATCAAAATCAGGTTATTGGTACCGATGGCCTTCTATTGCTCCATCATATTTATTTCCAACACTTCACTTTCCTTCACAAGTTTAGTTACGGTCTCGTGCCTTCTTTTTTAGTATCTGGTGTCTATCCCACTTAGTGTCTTGTATCGCCTCCCACCATACTGGTTCTTTAGCATTTGGCTTCATTCTTGCTGCTTTTATTTTGAATTCGAACCCATGTCTCCACCTTTAAGCCTTTGGTTTCGTGTCTCTTCGTCTGTGCTTTCATTATCTCGGCATCGGTCCCACATTTTAACCTTAATTCTCTTTTGGTATTGGCTCTCTAGGTGTCAGCTTTATAAACTTGCCTCCCCGTTTCGGTGTCGATACCAAGCTAATTGCTCATTGCACATTGGTGTCTACACCGTGTCTTCATTCTCTTCTTTTCTTGCTATTTTGGTATCGTCATTGTTGTTCCTTCTGAACCCTTTGCTATTTTGGTATCGTCATTGTTCGTTCAGACTCTTCTCAGGTCTCTACTTTGGTGTCGACTCTACTATATTCCACTTTATCTCTTTTGGTACTGATTTGGCTGTCTCAAAGCTTTTCTTTCTTGGTTTCAGTTTTATTGCCTTAAGCCATTTGTTTCTGGTTCTGTCTTCTGGTTTTGAAGCTTTCTTCTTTTTTCCATTAGGTCAATGCAAATTAGGTGTTAACATTTAGCCCCCCTAGTATAAGAGGCTTTTGTTCTTTAGGACAAAAATCCAATGATTCATGCACTACCTTTCTGTAACTCAAGAAACATTAGAGAAATTTTCGTTATTAGTTTTGTATAGCCCAAATTAGTGATACAAAAAAATAACATTAGGTTTTCTCAGATGGTAGTATTAGAGTTTAAACCCAGAATTATGAAATTTTTACGAGTTTAATTATATAATGCGCGAACCCAATAATGTATCCATGTGAGCCTTTATAATGAGAATTCAGAGATCTAGGACCTTTTTCCTTTAACAGAAATAGGAAATTCGAGATTTTAATTTGGATACTTAGCATCAAGAGTTCATTCTTGAAAATATAATTTAGTAACTCAAGATCCAAACTTGGATATTTGCGATGGAAATCTAGAAATCCACATTAGCATCAAAAATTGAAACCCGTAATCAGGTACTTTGGAGAGAAGACCAGAAATCTACTTCCGAAATAATAGCAATCCCGAAGCCCAGATTTGGACAGTTACAATAGAAGATCAGAGCTCCACTTCTGGAAATAATAGAAGTCTCGACAAAATTACGCCGATCTTTAAGCGAATTTCCTTTGTGCTTTTTTGCATTAAAATATAACAACTAACATTTCTTGCATTAGTCTCTTGCATAGTGTTTAATTTTTCGCTCACATTGAGTCAAGCATTGTTTTGATCAAGCTCCGCATAGTAAGTGAAATTTGATTAATATACAACTTTTGTACTTGACTATCTATGGAATGACTTTGTGAATAAATTTGTAAATTGTGCAGATATCACCTGATGTATAACCTTTGTTTGTGTTTTGAGTACCCTCATCTAGGATTTCCTCTGCATAATTCTGCATAGAAATCAACACATAATGTCCTTATGTTAGTCTTTTGCTCAGAGTAAGATACATATAACGATTGGCTTATCTTATGCGAGACTCCATCTGGATTGTAACCAAGCAATAGATACACTTGCGATACGATCATCCACATTTTATTTTATTGGAAAGGCAATCATCCGCATTTTATATTTTTCCAGAATAATGAATAGTAATTTTGTGCATATAAGTTTAGAAAACCTCTTGTATTAGGTGTTGAGAAATCATAACTTTCATTAGAAGTTTTCAAATAGGTGACCCAAGGTACCAACACGAGTATTGATCTAAAAGTCCTCTTTTCAGAACTGAGATAATAAGCCCGAATTTCATATTTCGGCATGATAATAGAAATCCAAAAATGCTTTCCTGGAAATAAGAACAGAAAACCTATAACCTTGATTTAGGCATTAGAATAATGAAAATATAAGGATTCATTTCCAAAGGTATTATAAGTCCAGATTATCAATTTGGCAATATGGAGAAAGGGTTCAAAACTCTGACTTGAGTTTGTGTAATAGAATTCTAATAACCCATTTGTGACGGTCTGCCCCGTACCAGCCGACATTTCCAATTAAATGCGTTGTGCCGATGTCCAACCAGCATGGGATGGTCGTCAAAGAAAAGGAAAATGAAAAGGAAAGGGGAACGAGTTTGAATGGTGAACCAACAAAGAACCTGTAGCATATCTCACAGCGCATGGAACAAAATATAGTAATAACATAACTTGATACAAAACAGGCGAGACAGTGCATAAGCTGAAAACTAAACCATCACAGCAGCGTAAAATTCAAAATACAGCTTATGATCCAAACCTTCTTCACTACAACTTTTAAAACTGTCTCTAAAGCAAAATAGGAAGGTGCACTATTAATTCCCAAAGTAGTGACCAATAAAAACATAGGGAGAACATATGGGAATAATACGTGTAAGCCTCATGCTCATCTTCGGACAGCTACCCGTGCATAACCAACTAACTGTCTCTAGTTTGCTCGCTTAGGAGCACCTAGAGTAATAAGAAGAGACATAAAACTCTAGGTCAGACAAAAAGCCTGGTATGAGCGATAAGTAGCAAAAACAGAACAATAACAGGTATACATAACCATACCTGAACCTGGATCTGCAACCAAAGAGTTAGCACAACAAGATATACAATACTCTAAGGTGACACTAACACATGTTATGAATGGGGTGGAGGTGTGCATGTCATGGTGATAGAAAACATCAAACATAGCAATCATCCTCACATTTCTCACTTTGTGCGTAAAGTATACGATATACACCACTTTGATCACCTAATTTTTTTGTTACGATCACTCTACCCCATGGAGTCATGACGGCTCCACTGCACTGATCCGCAACCACTAATACTTTGTTGTGTCCACTCTGCCCTATGGAGTCATGACAACTCCACTGCACTGGCTCATAGCCCTGCTATGATCACTTTGCCCCCATGGAGTCATGACAACCCCACTGCACTGATCCATAACCAACATCCGTCTCTCAGTGGTGAGTCAAAGCTATAGACATCGATAACCCCTTTGCACTTGTCCCGCAGCAAAGTCCAACTCATGAAGTTAACTGGTTGGTTCCCGTCTGGATCTTGAGTTACAACTTTTCATTTGGACTACCTTTGCATCTCGGGTTTGGTCTTCTCTGGATCGGTTCAGAAACAAGGTTCCATTCGGTTCGGCCTTCTTCCCATCTTCGGTTCGGTTCGGTCGTGGTTACCCCATCGGGTCGGGTCGGGCTCCTCCATTCAAATCAGTTCATGCATGGCAATTCCTCTGAGTCGGATCGTGAGCACCCATTGGGTTCGGGTCGGGCTCCTCCGTTCGTGACTTCCTCTCTAGAGCATCGGGTCATGACTCCAACTTCGGGGTGGGGTTCTCCATTGGCTCGTGGGTCGAGCCTTCAACGGATCGGTTCATGGTGCTCGAGCAGGAGCGGCTCGGTTTGGGGTACTCTAATGCGAGTGGATCGATTCATGGCCACCATTCACAAGCGGGTCGGGGTCGTGGGATGCTCCACGAGCGGGTTCGGGGTCCGATCTGATCCCATTTCCTACACTTTTTCAGCGAGCTATTAACGCCATACGACAGCGTTTTCGAGCAATCTAACTTTTCTATGAAATCACAAATCATTCCAAGCAGTCATAGTAACATGTAGAAACGACCATAAACATCAAAGCAACAATTTAACAAGTTAAAATGGATCAAACATACCCAAAACCATGATTTTCCCTTTAATATCTCAAATCATAGTTTAATCATACGATTAGCAAAACATGTCCAAATTAACCCAAATTTTTATCAGAGCCCTAAAATAATATTTAACAATTTTTACATATTTTTCCAGAATTTTAACATGCATAATTTCACTAATTATAACTAATCACCCCTAATTAGCCGTAATTAGTGAAAAACAATGCAAATCACTTACCTTAGCCACAAATGAATTATAGATCCGAACTTTACTACCGTTTTGGAGAGATTTCCAATGCAACATAGCAGATCCAACTCTGATTTGATGCTAATTTGACTTATTTGGCATTGATTTGCTTAATTAGTAAAAAAAAAAGGTGATTTGGAAGTGTTTTAGAGGGTGGAGGCCATTGTTAGGGTTGAAGACAGGTAAGTGGCAGCTGTAAAAATGACAAAGAAAGGTTTCTCTAACCCTTTTCAGCCCTTATGCAACCCTAATCCCGAAACCCCCCAATGGGCCTAGCTGCTAATCACCCTGTTTGGCCCGGTTAAGCTGTTTTTCACATTCCAAACCTTATTTCAGCCATATCTCCTAGACGGTAAGTCCGTTTGGCTAATGTGACCACTCTACGGAAAGGTAAACCATCATTCGAATCTAATGGAAGTGGTTTCAGGTCAAAACTCCTTACCAATCAAAAGTTATATGAGAAACAAAATTCGCTAGGGGTAAAACGGTCATTCAAAAATCGGAAAAATCGTGAACATGGGAAATGACCCCAATAGTCGTTCCCCAAAGTTACACGACTATACGACCTCGTATGAAAATGAAATAAATATTCTACGATCCTCCGATGCGTAGAATGCGGGTCGTTACATTCCCCCCTCCCCCTTTAAGAAACTTCGCCCCCAAAATTCCTTAACCAGAACATACAATGGGTTCCGCATGCCTATCAGCTATTTACAAACAATCAAACACACATAATAACACAACAATTCTATCGTAGCATGCGAAATAGCTAAATTGCAATTAAAATCTTACCAAGCAAAAAATTCTGGATACGACTCCCTCATGCTCTCCTCTGTTCCCCAAGTGCAGCCATGCTCGTTATCACCCCACTGAACCTTGACCAGTTTCACCGCCTTCCATCGAAGTTGCTTCGTATCGTACTCGACAATACAGATCGGCATGCGGTTCCCAACCACCTCGGGTTCTATTTCGATGTCATCCAACTGATCCGGTGAAATAGTCATATCGGGTCGTGCACGAACTTCCTTAACTGGGAAACATGAAATATGTTGTGAACTCCTGCCATCTTGTCAGGTAATCCAACTTTGTACGCTAAATTCCCAACTTGCTCGAGAACTGGGAATGGACCAACAAACCTTGGTGCCAGCTTGCCTCTCCTACCAAATCGAATCAGGTTCTTTAACAGAGAAATCTTGACAAACACCAAGTCGCCAATGGAGAATTTAAATTCTCTTCGTCTCTTATCAGCATAACTCTTCTGCCTATCTTGGGCAGCCTTCATTCGTTGTTGGATAACCTTGATCTTATCTGAGGTTTCTCTTATCACATCCGGTCCAAGCACAAATTTCTCACCGGATTCTAACCAACATGATGGTGAGTTGCACAGTCTACTGTATAAAGCTTCAAATGGAGCCATACCAATACTAGAGTGATAACTGTTATTATATGCGAATTCAACCAGATGCAAATGGTCATCCCACGACCGTCCAAAATCTAATATGCAAGCTCTCAAGAGATCTTCTAATACTCGATTCACCCTCTCTGTTAGACCGTCGGTTTGAGGATGGTACACCGTACTGAGATGTAATTCTAACCCTAAAGCCTCTTGTAAGCTCTTCCAAAATCTACTAGTAAACAACGAATCTCGGTCACTCACAATGCCTTTGGGTACTCCATGAAATCTCACTACCCACTTCATATACAGTTCTGCTAACTTAGTTGTTGTTCTATTCAACTTGACAGGTATAAACCTTGCACTCTTGGTCAATCGGTCCACAAACACCCAAATGCTATCATGGCCCGATCTAGTCCTTGGTAACCCATCAATGAAATGCATTGAGACTTGTTCCCATTTCCATTCTGGAATTTCCAATGGTTGCAGCAAACCACTAGGCTTCTTTTGCTCGGCTTTAACTAGATGGTAATACATGCATTTGGATATAAACTTCCCAACGTCTCTTTTCAACCCTTCCCAGTAGTAGGTTAGCTTCATGTCTCGATACATTTTGTTACCACCGGGATGTATAGTCAGTTTTGAGTGATGACCTTCTCCAAGCACTTCAACTCTTAATCCATTGACATTGGGCACAACTAGTCTCGCATTTTTCCTAAGCCATCCATCTCGATCAAGCCCATACTTGTTCATCTCCTCGTCGATTCCCATTTCTAACTTGGAGATGATTTCTAATAGATTAGGGTCGTCCCTTTGACTGGAACCAATCCGCTCAATCAAAGTGGGTCTGTTCGTCAAACTTGCTAACATTTCTGGATCCAATTCGCACTTTGGTCTAAAATCATACCCCGCGATATACTCCAGTTGCTTCCATTCAAGAAACATAGCCCCTAAACTGCCATGTCTCCTACTCAATGCATCAACTACCGCATTGCCCTTTCCTGGTGTATATGCGATATCGAAATCATAGGAAGGCAGGAATTCTAACAATCTTTGCTGTCGGAGATTTAAATCTTTCTAGGAGAAAAGGTACTTTAATGACTTATGATCAGTAAACAACACGAATCATTCTCCCAAGAGATAATGTCTCCACATCTTCAATGCGAACACGATCGCTGCCAACTCCAAATCATAGGTAGGATATATTTTCTCATGCGGTTTCATTTGTCGACTAGCATGAGCTACAACCCTACCTCCTTGCATCAATACATCACCTAGTCCGGTACCACGGGCGTCCGTGTATACCGTCATCTCTTCGTTCTTCTTAGGAATAATTAACACTGGTGCATACGTCAACTTTTCCTTTAGACCCTTCAATGCATACTCACACTTTTCATCTCGGACGAAAGCTTGATTCTTCTTGGTCAACTGAGTTAACGTGCCGCAATCTTGGAGAAATATTGGATAAACTTACGATAATATCCAGCTAATCCCAAGAAACTTCTTACGTATGTTGCATTCTTGGGCGTAGACCAATCCTGTACCATAGCCACCTTCGTAGGGTCGACGACAATACCATTCTATGAAACAACATGGCCCAAGAATCTCACTTCCTGTGACAACCCCAATTTCGATAGACCGATTTTTTTTTCAAAATTCCAATCTATCGAAACTCGAATTGGTTTTCCCTGGCATCCTGCGGAAAAGACAGAGACATAAAACATGTCAGAGCTTAGAAAAATATCTCACAGCGGAAAGGATAAAATATAGTATAATCAAAACATAGCCTTGCCGTATTATTAATACTGCCTAACCAGTATCCAAAGCTATCATGTCTCTGCCACAATCTAACCTGCGAGTGTGTTATGAGGAGGGGGCTAGAACACAAGTTCTAGTGACCGAATTTAAACTATACACTTTGGATAATCTTACATATACCGTTCATTCATATTTTCTTATTTATTAGGTTACTTGGGTTAACAGCACTCAAGGCTTACACACACGTCGTACCCATTTACTTCCCAGTGAATTAACCTAATACAGTATATGTAGCTATCTCTCAATATTGAGATACACCCCATGGTACCCCACTTGCACGGTCTCCACCATATCATCGCAGGAATATAGCAGTCCCTAATCCTATGCTCGAATGTCGTATGGATTTCTGTATATATGTCAATGCTACGTCTGCAAAGAACCACTACTTCTATATTACGTAAGCGTTCAGACTGCCATCTTTGAACCATTCGATTAAATTAGGTTCCATTCTTGAATAATGCCATCTAGTCTTATGATACACCACCTAGAGCGACATGAGTGTACCTAGACTTTCCCACGTACGTATCGTTAATCGTTCTCGATGTCTATTGCACATGTTCTCTATATGTGCGCCCGAGTCCCGTGGCAGGGCTAATCAAGAAACACGAAACTCGATCAGGAGCTTTTAGATATCTGCCGATTGCAATGCTAAAGTCTGCTTTTACAGTGGCTATGGTCCCACTAGACCCCTCCCTCAACTAATGAAAGGCACCCAAGAATATCAAGAATGAGAACTTAACCCCTGCCCCCGATGCCCTTCAAACCTATTGGCCAACCTCACCCATAACTAGATAGCAAAGTATATGGTCTTTTGGAGTTCTCCGCCTTTCCGCTTTACGTACTAACTGAAGACGGTAGATAGACGATGAGTTGCTATCACAGGGCACTAACTGGTCTCACCGAATCACGCTGGTCCGTCTTAGTCTTTTGATTGCCCCCTATTATTGCAATCAAGGCATACTCATTGGTTCACCTACGCAGACCTAACCTCTGTGAGTACAGGCGGATCATCTTCCACTCACAGAGGAATACCAAGAGTACCCTACGTCCCCGGAAGCCGCGTGTTTCCCCTTCCAGTCCTTTGGCGCCGTCAAACAATCAGATGAATGTGCGCTCCCCTCGTGCCTTATAACACCTCGATGATCTACCCCGTTGGGTTATTCACCCTCAACCGTACGGACTGGTCTAAGCGCCTTACTTTAGCATGTTGTTAGACCCTATGTCTAAACATTCTTTTACGCGCTTGTCTCACCTCACCAGGTTTCCAGTTAACTTGATTATTCCAATTCATATTGAATTCTTATTCAAATTACCAAGTTTCTCTTGCTTATTAATTTAAGTCATACAACTTAATTCATTTAAGTTTATTAATAAGCTTACAACATGTTATTCTCTAGATTGTGGCCCAAGGTCTGTGATCCACAATCCCTTTTATATTCTTATTTGATTTCAATAACATGTTACTTAATATGTAATTGAGTATGTCTAATTCACATGTTTCCAATTAACATGTCACTTACCATTTATGATTATATATAACTTATTTCATTTCATAAGTTTTCTTTATCCTCTCTCACTTAATCATAATTCCACTTTACGTCGTCAATACGATTTATCATTGTTTACTTATTAACTTAATTCTATTAACTATGGCCCATTAACAAGTTTCTCTACCCATTTATTATAACCTATATTATAATTTAGCCTTGTCCCTATGACAAGTCTAAACATGTTATTCTTACCAAAGGGTTTCATACTCCCAGACTACTTAATTTATAATTAAGTACAATATATTTCCCCCTTTTCTTAACTAGTTTTAGGTTTTCCCCTATTCTGGTTACTTAATTTACAATTAAGTGTCACTTAACTTAATTCACCAGTTATCCCATTCCCTTACTAGTTTATTATAACCTAAGTTATAATATTCACTTGTCCCTAGGACAAGTCTACCTATTATACAACATTTTCATTAATGTTATTTATTTATAATAGGTTATTATCATTCCACTTTTAAACCATTTACTGTTGTAAACCATTATTCTTCATTCTCTATAATATATGTTCCTTATTATATTAAAACACTTCATGCACCTTATCAGTTTGATAGAAGGAATCAATGATTTATTTTCATAACGTTTTCCCATCTAAATCCGTGGTAGCAAGTAATTTCTTTACTTTTCTATATTTATTGTGACTTACTTGCAACAACGCTTTCAGAAATAAATCATTTAGGGAAATACATCACTTTTCCCTCTTATCACACTAACTCAGTTCATTACATCCCTTCCTTTCTAATTTTATGAGTAAGACATTTAATTACCATCCTTGCCATTTATTCATATCTTGTTATACACATATATATATATATATATATATATATATATATGAGCACTAAACCTCTCACATTAAGCCTACACTTGTGGACACTGGGTTTGTCGGGCAGGTCCGGGCAGACTTCTACCACAAGCCGACTTAACCTCGTGTCTTAGCACATGTTGTTAATTCTGGCACTTGGCCTCTTACATTAGGTTCAACATTAGTGGCTGCTGGATGTGTCGGTCGGGTTCAGGCAAACTTCCGCCACTAATGCAACCTAATCTCGTGCCATAAGTGTATTTACAATTTCTAATTATAATCCTAGACATATTCATTTTCATTCAATCACTTATGTTCATATCAAATTGCGCTTCCAAATTAAAATCTCAAAACATTATCCTTTTTACTGTAATATGGTTTACAGTAATCTAATTTACATGTCATCCAATTTTTGCCAATATTTTGTCGTATGTCATTTTCAACATATGTTTAATTCTACTAGGACATGTAAACATTCAATCAGGTAATTATTTTAACACGTCGTTCAATCAATAATATGTCCCA
Source organism: Allium sativum (assembly GCA_030737875.1). NCBI lineage: Eukaryota > Viridiplantae > Streptophyta > Magnoliopsida > Asparagales > Amaryllidaceae > Allium > Allium sativum. The sequence continues at coordinate 870,398,904 of CM060924.1, read as the reverse complement.
AGTAAAGCATGTAATTGTAATAACTGAATTGGCTATTAATATCCTTACAAGTTTATTTTCTCCAACATGTAAACATTCAATAACTTAGCCAATTCAGCATAGGAATTTCCTGACATATTCATATCAACATTTCAATTCGTTACAATAACAATTCCTAATTAAACTGGCCATTTCAAAATTTATTAAAAGGGGGAATGTTAAACGATAGTCATAACATTATCTAAAGGCTATAGCTTAAACCCACTCACCTTTAAGCTTTCCCCAAATTTCGGATCTCATCCGTTATATCATCCATGGTTTTCCTTTTCCCTTTAATTTGATTCACGATCTAATGACCATGGATTTATTATTTCATGAAAAGAGAAGGGAAAGAGAAATAATTTAAATAGATTGGTTCTTAGAGGTTTACCTTGCTTTCATGATTCAATAATCTTCTTATTAACGTTGATTCCCTCTTCCAAATCTGAATTCATAATCCTCCTAGGCTAACATTTTAATTTCAGAATAGATTTGAGAAGAGAGAGAGAGAGGGAGCCATGGCAGAGCTCCAGCACAGCCGCCGCATTATGATGTTTAGGGCTAGGTCTAGGGTCTTATTTATAGGTGCTCAAGACCTTATCGTACACGCAGTGCTGAGTTAGCATTGAACTCAGTTAAGAAAATAGTCCAGGTTCACAAATGAATCTTGCCAAATCTTATTGTACACGCAGTGCAGAGTCAGCATTGGGTCCCGCAAGCTGTTTTAGTGTAGAAATTTGAATTTCGAATTTCAAATGTTTGAATTGTTTTGGCGAAGAAATTTGATTTTTGAACATTTGAATTTCTGGAATTTATTTAATCGTTTTATTCACATGAAATATTCTTATATGTATACAATTCCTCTACCGATCATTTTACGCGTATATATATACGCACAATTTTCGTTTTATTTTCAAAATTCAAACGATGTTGCACCGTTATTTGATTCTTGCCATATTTCATTAACTGTAGCCTTATCTTAAAGTTTATCTTTTGTATACATATATTTATGCATATATAAATATATTCTCATATACATACATATATTTTCTTTATTTCCTTATACGTATGTCTTATCCTTTCAAATTTTGAATTTATATACGTACATATATTTGCATGTTCAGTTGGCCCTCTCTAAAACAAAGATAAAAATAATGCCAACGCCGGGATTCGAACCCCGACCTCTATGTTACAAATCCAATGCCTTAACCAACTAAGCTATGAAGTCTTTTGTTAATAAGTCTTAGGATAATGATAATTATTGTTCTCTCCTTACTTCTCTTTTTCATGTTAGTTACAATACTTAAATTAAACCATTGCATGAATCTTTTTCTTTTAATGTTAATGCATTATGTTTGCAAACCAGTGCATGCAACATATTTACATTGCGTGCAACCAATCCTTTCTTTCTTTCAATGTATGCATTACATTTTTTTTCTTCACTGCATGTACTTATTCCATGCAATCCTTATTTTATTCTTTATTTTACATTTAAATTTGTTTGTATATATATATATATATATATATATATATATATATATATATATATATATATTTCTCTTGTGCGTATATAAACTTCTAGGCTTAATAACTTCTTCATATGATGTTCGTTTTATGCAAACCAGGTGTCTATCTTGACCAGAATTTCAAGACGAATGGCACAGTTCGTTGTACTTAATTCTCATTATTTAATTAAGTTATTCTTATTTTATTATCTTAAAAATACGGGGTGTTACACTTCCCTTCTCCAGAAGTGACACTTAGAAAATTTTGCTTTCAATTGGTGTTTTCTCAACACCTCCAACGCTATCCTCAAATGTTCCTTGTGTTCTTCCTCTTTCCTCGAATAAACAAGGGTATCGTCCATGAACACAAGGAAAAACTTATTCAATTGATCCCTGAATACCCTATTCATAAGATCCACAAATTATCTGGTTCATTGGTCAACCTGAATGGCATGACCAAGCACTCATAGAATCCAAACGACGTCCAAAATGCCATTTTTGGAATACTCTCAACTGCCACTTGGAGTTGATGAAATCCTGTCGCGAGGTCAAACTGGGAGAAAACTCTCGCTCCATTCAACTGATCAAACAAATCATCTATCCGTGGAAGAGGATACTTATTCTTCCTAGTCACTTTATTAAACTCGCGATAGTCCACACATAAACGAAGGGAACCATCTGCCTTAGTGGCAAATACAATTGGTGCTCCCCACTCGGAAACACTTCTTCTTATAAATCTCTTCTTCAAAAGATTGCTAACTTGCACCCCGAGCTCTCGCTGCTCCCTTGGTGCCATACGGCGAAGTGGCATCACTATAGGCCTGGCATCTTTCACTAAATCAATACGAAACTCGATCTCTCGGTGTGGTGGAAGTCCGGTCACTTCCTCGAAGATATCCGGATACTGGCCAGCAATGGGAACCCCTGATTACTCGTCTTGCGAAATGTCGAGGGAATTTAGAAAACTAGCCATCACCTAATCACTACGTAGGCCACCAAACAGTACCCTCCGCCCATCATCCACCCTAATAGTCACTGAAAATCCCTCACAGTCTACCACCACCCCATATCTTTGGAGTCAGTCGACTCCCAAAATAATGCTAAACCCAGTAAATCCCAAAATAAAGCAATCACAAGCAAACATACATCCATGACTCGATAAGACCAAATTTCGATAAATCATACTAAGTCTAGTCGAACCACCAATCGGGTTCTTCACCACTAAAGGTCTATCGACTATCTCGAGTTCCAATTTCAGCCTGTCTACTAGGTCAGTAGATATAAAGGAATAGGAAGCCCCGGTATCAAATAATACTCGGACATGAACATCACAAATAGAAAGCATACCTTGAGCGGCGACATTCTTTTCTTTCTCCGCCGTAGTTGGGGCATTCGACGAAGAAGGAACAACACTAATAGCATATGCTTTCACAGTCTGCTTCTCTTTCAGAGGTTGTGGACACTTATCCTTGTGATGTACCACTTGGCCGCAGTTGAAGTACTTCCTTTCCGTTGGCTTTGCTCGATATTCTTTAGCATAATGGCCCTTCTTGCCATAGCTAAAGCACTCAGCATCTTTCTTATTCTTTTTCTGACCATTCTTAGATTGGTTCTGCTTCCTCTTATTCCGAAAATTATTCTTTCCTCCACCGCTTGCTTGCGGCTTTGGCTCCCCTGTAGATGTAATAGCGACCTCGGTCTTCGGCTCAGGGCAAAGAATCTCCGATCTCAATGCCTTTCCCACAATGGATTCAAACGTCTCATCAATGTGGTTTATAAGCCTTTCCCCCAAGTACCCATCTAAGCCAGTTATGAACTTCTCGTTCTTCTTCTCAGCAGTGTCAATAAGGGATAATCCATATTCGATAAAGTATCAAACTCAGCAATATACTCCGAGACTGCCCTACAATTCTGCTTAAGCTCTAGAAATTTCCTAAACAATTCTGATTTCTGAGCAGCTGGGATAAACTTATCACTAAAGCCGGTCTTAAACTGGTTTCAAGTAACTTGATCCTCAGGAGTAGGTTCTTTAATAGCATTCCACCAATTCATTGCCCGTCCTTGTAGTTGACACGATGCTAGCTTTATCTTCATTGCATCATCGATCCCTAAGTCCTCGAAGATGCGCTCACAACTATCGAGCCAATCTTGAACATCCATAGCCGATTCCGTTCCATGGAACGGCTTCCCACTAAGACTAGTATAATCCTTGTTAAGCTTGGCGAAATTGGCCCTAAGTGCCTACATGGCTGTACCACTACTGTTAGCAGCATAGGAACTGCTCCTTGCACATCCCTAAGCATCTCTCTCGTGAAGGTAGTAAACATCGTCCTCATATCAGAAGCATTCCTATCATTGGCTTCTGAACCCGTACTCCTCGTACATCGGCTCACGTTCAGTCTGTAAAGAGAAAACGATTAACCATCTTCTTAGTGGTGCCAGTGCAGTGCGACTTCATCCTCAGATATACTAATAGTATATATATAGCTTTTGAAAACCAAAATATCACAAATATGTGCTCTCATATACGTATACTATCTCTCCCTGATGTCTTCCCCTAGGTTAACTATGAAACCTGGCTCTGATACCAAGTGTGACGGCCCGCCCCGTATCAGCCGACATTTCCAATTAAATGCATTGTGCCGATGTCCAACCAGCACGAGATGGTCGTCAAAGAAAAGGAAAAGGAAAAGGAAATGGAAATGGAAATGGAAATGGGAAGGAATTTGAATGGTGAACCAACATAGAACCTGTAGTATATCTCATAGCGCATGGAACATAATATAATAATAAGATAACTTGATACAAAATACGGGAGACAATGCATAAGCTAAAAACTAAACCATCACAGCAGCGGAAAATTCAAAATAAGATTATGATCCAAACCATCTTTACTACAACTTTTAAAATCGTCTCTAAAGCAAAATAGGAAGGTACACTACTAATGCCCAAAGTAGTGACCAGCAACAACACAGGGAGAACATATGGGAATAATACGTGTAAGCCTCCTGCTCGTCCTCGGACAGCTACCCCTGCATAACCAGCTAACCTGTCTCTAGTCTGCTCGTTTAGGAGCACTCAGAGTAATAAGAAGAGACATAAAACTCTGGTTCATACAAAAAGTCTGGTATGAGCGATAAGCAGCAAAAAAAGAACAATAACAGGTATACATAACCATACCTGGACCTGCAACGAAAGAGTTAGCACAACAGGATATACAATACTCTAAGATGACACCAAAACATGTTGTGAAAATAATGGGGATGGGGTGTGCATGTCATGGTGATAGAAAACATCAAACATAGCAATGATCCTTACATCTCTCACTCAGTACGTAAAGTATACAATATCCACCACTTTGATCACCTAATTCTTTGTTACGATCACTCTGCCCCATGGAGTCATGACGACTTCATTGCACTGATCTGTAACCACTAATACTTTGCTATGTCCACTCTGCCCCATGGAGTCTTGACAACTCCACTGGATTGGCTCATAACCCTGCTACGATCACTTTGCCTCATGGAGTCATGACAACTCTACTGCACTGATCCATAACCAACATCCGTCTCTCAGTGGTGAGTTAAAGCTATAGACATCGATAACTCTTTGCACATGTCCCACAGCAAGTCCAACTCATGAAGTTAACTGGTTGGTTCCGTCTGGATCCTGAGTTACAACTTCCCATTTGGACTACCTTTGCATCTCGGGTTTTGGTCTTCTCCGGATCGGTTCAGAAACAAGCTTCCATTCGGTTCGGCCTTCTTCCCATCTTCGGTTCGGTTTGGTCGTGGTTGCCCCATCGGATCGGGTCGGGCTCCTCCATTCAAATCAGTTCATGCATGGCAATTCTTCCGGATTGGATCGTGAACACCCATTGGGTTCGGGTTGGGATCTCAGTTCGTGATGCCCTCTCCAAAGCATCGGGTTGGGACTCCAACTTCGGGTTGGGGTCCTCTATTGGCTCGTGGGTCGAGCCTTCATCGGATTGGTTCATGGTGCTCGAGCAAGAGCGGCTCGGTTCGGGGTACTCTGATGCGAGCGGGTCAATTCATAGCCACCATTCACGAGCGGGCCGGGGTCGTGGGATGCTCTATGAGCGGGTTCGGGGTCCAATCCGATCCCATTTCCTGCACTTTTCCAACAAGCTATTTACGCCATACGATGGCGTTTTCGACCAGTCTAACTTTTCTATGCAATCACAAATCATTCCAAACAGTCATAGTAACATGTAGAAACGACCATAAACATCAAAGCAATAATTTAACAAGTTAAAATGGATCAAACATACCCAAAACCATGATATTCACCTTAATCTCCCTAATCATAGTTTAATCATACGATTAGCAAAACATGTCCAAATTAACCCAAATTTCTATCAGAGCCCTAAAATAATATTTAAGAATTTTTACTATGCTCCCTGTCTTGTTTATTCAGCTAGCTTTTCTCCGTGGTACTAAAATTCTATTTGTGAGAGCTCCTTCGGCTCGGCTACTTAAAGGTAAGGTGTTAAAGCATTCTCAATAAGAAAAATGCCTATCTATAAAGCGCTGAGTTGAAGAGGAAACAAGCCCCACAGTAGTTGGTCACCGAAGGTTTACGGATGGATGCCGTGGTGCCCCTCAATCAATAGAAACAACATGTCGTGACCGCTTGGTTTACTTTGTAATATAAGTGGGTTGAGGGGCTTCGTTGATTAGTAAACCTACGGTGCTGGTAAGGTTGGGACCGTGGTCGAAGAGTATAATTACTATGGTTTGCCGGCTGATAAGATCACTGAGATTGACCAGCCAACTGGGTTGGTTTGGCTATTCCTTTCTATTGAAATGAAAAGGAGTCAACTTTCTGCGCGAGTCACTTTCTTCTAGGCTCCGAGTCACCTTCTTCTAAGCTCCGCTGGATGACACGGCAATCTCGTTCTATAAGCCGACCGTACTTGTGATGGTTCCCCAGGATTCAAGAAACCCACTGAATTTTTCTTTTAACATGCACAATTTCGCTAATTATCACTAATCACCCCTAATTAGCCGTAATTAGCAAAAAACAATGCAAATAACTCACCTTAGCCACAAATGAATTATAGATTTGAACTTTACTACTGTTTTGGGGCAATTTCCAATGCAACACAGCAGCTCCAACTCTGATTTGATGCTAATTTGACTTGATTTGGCGTTGATTTGCTTGATTAGTGACAAAAAGGTGATTTGGAAGTGTTTTAGAAGGTGGAGACCATTGTTAGGGTTGAAGACAGGTAAGTGGCGGCTGTAAAAATGACAAAGAAAGGTTTCTCTAACCCTTTTCAGCCCTTATGCAACCCTAATCCCGAAATCCCCCAATGGGCCTAGCTGCTAATCACCCTATTTGGCCTGTTTAAGCTATTTTTCACCTTTCAAACCTTATTTCGGTCATATCTCCCAAACAGTAAATCCGTTTGGCTAATGTGACCACTCTACGGAAAGGTAAACCATCATCTGAATCCAATGGTAGTAGTTTTAGGTTCAAACTCCTTACCAATCAAAAGTTATAGAAGAAACAAGATTCGCTAGGGGTAAAATGGTCATTCAAAAATCGGAAAAATTGTGAACATGGGAAATGACCCCAATAGTCGTTCCCCAAAGTTACACGACTATACGACCTCGTATGAAAAAGAAATAAATATTCTATGATCCTCCGATGCGTAGAATGCAGGTCGTTACACCATTCCTCGGGAAATGGTTTTATAACCTCGACACCTAGATTAGGGTAGAAATCCATAAATCCTCCTCTGGAAATATGGATAGAAGCTCTGAAACCCATATTCTGGAATTCGTATGGAAGACCGGAAATCCACCTTTGGCAATAATAGAAATATTGAAACCTAGATTCGGTTATTAATAATAGACGACCAAAAATCCTTATTTGGAGATAATAGAAGTCCCGAACCAAACCCAGTTTCGGTTTTTTGTAATAGAAGTCCATAAATCTATATCTAGCAATAATAGAAGTCCCGAACCAAACCCAAATTCTGGTATTTATAATAGAAGTCCAAAAATCCATATCTGGCAATAATAGAAGTCCCGAACCAAACCTAGATTTGGTTATTTATGATAAACGACTAGAAATCCATTTTTGGTGATAATGGAAGTCTCGAACCAAACCAAAATTCGAGTTTTTATAATAGAAGTCCGTAAATCCATATCTCGTAATAATAGAAGTCCCGAACCAAACTTAGATTCGGGTATTTATAATAGACGACCAAAATCCATATCTAGTGATAATGGAAGTCCCAAACCAAACCCAGATTTGGGTTTTTATAATAGACTTTGCTTGAGTTGTCGTTTCATCCTTGTGAACCACTCTATGAACTTTGTTTTAATTTACGAGCCACTTCCTTGAGCTTTGATTTGATGAGCCACTTCCTTGGGCATTGGTTTGATTTGATCAGCCACTTCCTTAGGCTTTGATTTGATTTGATGAGCCACTTCTTCAGGCTTTGATTGTCCATTTCAGCCTTATTCTTTAAGCAAAGGTTTTACGTTCTTTAAGCGCTCCCTTTGAGATTTTATTCCTTTTTTCGGGATGAGGCATAAGCAGTGGTAAAGCATGACCATCTTTAGAGTAGAGGTAGGACGTGTTTAATCGAAGTAGAGGAGGGTTTGCTCATCTTCAAGCAGCGGCAGGGTGTACTTATAGTGCTCCTCCAAAGCTTTCGTTCCCTTTTACGGGACAAAGACATAAGCAGATGTAGGGCGTGCTCATCTCTAGAGCAGAGGCAGGGGATGGTTAGTCGAAGCAGAGGCAGGGCGTGCTCATTTCTAGAGCAGAGGCAGGGCGTGCTTTATTTAGATGTTATGTCCCAGCCATTGCTGGCGTGGATCATAGGCTTATTCTTTTGATGCTTTAACCTATCCCCTTTTGGGTTGGACACGGTTAAAGGCTTACACACCACTTTTGTAACACCCCGTGTATTCTATAACTGTGAAATTAACAAATTAAAGTATAATTAATTTGAAATCAAAGAACTAAGGGAAACGGGATAAGCCATTGCGTTCGTCTCGGAAAAATACGCGAAATAGAGTCCGAGTTTTCGAAAAACGGAGTCCGTATGAAGAAGATATGGCCTTCGGAAGTTTCTGAATTAAGTTTAAAATTCGAACAGAATAAAACAGTTTAAAATTAAAAACCGGGCCCAATTGGCCAGGGCGGGAAAAATCCCGCCTGATGCACCCAGGTCGACTGGGCTGTCGACCTGGTCTAGCCAGGACGACAGGGCTGTCGACAGGGCTGTCGACCTGGTCCAGAGCCAGGTCGAACCCAGCCCAACCTGGCTGGCCTATTCTATGTTGGTCGATTTTCAGAAGTCTGCTTTGTCATTAGGGCTAGGTGGCAGGCTCTAATTGGTCTCTCTTTCGAATGAATGGCTACGATCAATCCAAGCAACATCAATGGTCCTAATCAGTTCATAAACCCTATAAAAATGACCCTAGACTCACCCTAATCTATTCATTCAAAAATAAGAACAAAGCCGTCATGTTGCTGAGGAACGACTAAGAGTAGCCGCCAATTGGAGAGAGGATTAGGAGGCAAATTCTAAAGCATAAAGCAACCTAAACAAATCAAATCAACAAGGAGTCGCATCTCCAAATCCCTAAATTTGAGAATTCGCCACACAATTGTAAGTAGAGTATTATTTTGGTATGAACAAATAATTGTGTTGGTTTATATACTTGATTTGTGGCAATAAAGTAATTCATATTTGTGCGTTACTATGATTCTTATCGATTTGGAATATTGTATACGTTTGGATATTCTCGAATTATGTTATTCATTATAAAAAAACTACATGCGGTAGTTTTATGCAAGTATACGTTTGGAATATTCGCAAATTATGTAATCCATGTTGAAGCTACATGTATGTAGTTGATTAATTGAAATTCATGCAAGTTTGGGGTTTTGCTACTATGCCATCATAATCTATATTTTTTGTACAAAAATCATTTTGTACGTAATTGGAACAAATTTGGGTTATTATAGTTCATATGAAACTATGTTGAAATTTTGGCACCATGATCTATGTATTAAGCCATGCTTTTGTACTAGAAAACCTATTTGCAAACTTATGAATATGACTAGGCTATGATTGATATTTTGCATAATTGAAATCCATGTTATGTCTATATTGTTAACAAGAATTATATGATGACATATGTGGAACATAGCTAGGTTAGATTCAAAATCCCTTTTTGCAAGTTTGCATGACTAAAGTAAAAATCATGATTTCATATATTTATGCCATGGTTATGTGAATAGATTTAAAATCATGATTAAGTTGAACTATACTTTTGTGTTAGTAAACAAAAGTAAGCACCTTTGTAAACATGTAGTAATCTTATGAACATGATTTGCTTATGTTTGACATTATGCCTGAATAAAAATATAGGTTTATGTTGTAGTTAAGCCTAAGTGTCAATAGTGATATTCTTAACTTAACTACAAGTTTACATGCTTTGATTCATGTCACTTATGCTACTATGCAAGTACACCAGTTTCTGTTTTGTAGTTCCAACGTTATGTTGCAAGTTCATGCGTTCACATTCCCTTTTTTTTGTGTATGTAATCACGCTTTAAGCCTCCCCTATTTCCCATGGCTAAGTTGGGCTTAAAAGCCTAAGCCCAACATATATTATGATAAACGAACGTGTTAAACGGGGGAAAATAACGTTGGGTTAAATTTATTAATAAATGAAAATATAAAGTAGAAGGGCCCAAATTCAAGTATGGGTTGGGCCCATGATTGGTGTAACCTTTACACCATTAACTTAATAATGGGCCGCAAATATTTACATATAAGAAAATAAAGAAGAAAGACAAAATATGTAAATGTAGAACATACGATGTGTTTAACCCGAGGTTGGATTGAGTTGTGATGTAAACCTGCCCGGAACCGCCCGGCTGTCCAGTAGTCACAACAATACCTATCCAATGTGGGAGGTTAAACATGGAGCCCAATAAGGACCCGAGGTTAGACTGAGTTGTGGCGTAAGACTGCCCGGAACCAACCGGCAATAGGCAGCCACAACAATACCTGTCTAATGTGAGAGGTCAAGGCTTTAATAAGACAATTAAGGCTGAGTCAGGATTGCTAGGATTAAGTGAACTAAAGACTTAATCAAAATGGAACATGCTAAACTAAACGGACTGGTGGGGGTTAGGTTAGAAAACACTTAACCAACTTAGCATGTTGGCTAGAGATAGAAAACCTAGTAACGGGGGGCCCTTTTCAGCAGTAACCCTAGAAGGTGTATCAGGATACCCTGAAACTAGGCAGGGTGGGGCACGATTACTGGGCTGATTGTAAGAGGTCAAATCGACGGCGGTGGTGTAGCAGTGTAGGTTCTAACGGGGTGCGGGCGTGCACACACTCCAGCGCAGAAAAATAAGGCACTGGACACCAGTAGCATACCTGTGCATTCTAGGATTGTGTCGGGCCGCCTCCATGGGACTTGATACACCCCATGGTGGGACCAGCATAGGTAACTACAACATCGGGGGCCGTAAGACACATGTAACTATGCGAGTAGGAGCCGATCATCATAGAATGGATCACATCACCCTGATTTTGGGGTGCCAGTTGGAAACTAGTTTATATGGGTTCAGAGATTAACATGGGGTACGATAGTATATTCGACCCTAGAAACTTAACCAAGTTTGTAGTGCTTTCCCACTTCTTGTTTATACTTATCATACCCAGTTCTTTATTCATAGACAGAATAGTCCTAGACTTACTCAGGCTTTATGTCTGACTCTACTTTTCTTTCGTCTTCTTTTCTTCCGTCCCCCCCCCCCCCCAGGTCCACAGGGAGGGAACACTGCAGCTTGACCAGCCTTAACATCCAGCTTGAAGAGGAGAAATGTATTGCTTGGACCTTTTCATTTTGAACTATGGCTTTGGACAACCACTATGGGGCTTTTGCAGTTTATCTATGTTTTATTTATGCTTCTTTAAATAATGTGATCAAGACAGATTATGAAAGTGTTATGTTATGTTTTTGGAAAGGATGTAAGACAATCATGGTGATGTTATTGTAACACGTATTTGCTTTTATGAAATAAAAGTTGTTGTTTTTTTTCCGCTGTTTACAAATATGTGTTCTTATATCTGTCTTGTATATCTATGACTTATACTTATAAACCTCAACCAAAATTAGGGCATTCCCTTTGAGAGTGACCCTAACGGAGGTGGGGTGTTTCACTTGGTATCAGAGCATTGGTTTACCAGATAAGATAAAAAGTTTTGAAAATTTATTTTCAAAAAGGAAATTTAAAGAAGCATTTTTAAAAGATAAAAATATTATTTTATTTTAAAGGCAAAGTCCACTCCCCAAAGCCATAGGTACTATCTCTTATCCTTCGTTTTGAATCTATCCTTTTTGTTTCAGCATGTCCGAAGATCTTAACTTGCCAGAAGGGGTGCCAATACCTGGTTGGTTTAGACGGTTCTTAGAAGCAAGGGCCACTCAGCCAGGTCCTACCGTTCCTCCTCCCCCAGCTGCAGGAAATCATCCAGCTGCAGCGGCACCTTTTCCTCCACCTCCTCCTCGGGGAAACACGTTTGATAAGATATGTAAAGATTTTAAAGCTATGGGAGGAAAGGATTTCCATGGAACTGAGTCCTTCGTGGCAGCTAGAAATTGGCTGAAGGAAACGGAGGACCTATTCATCATCTTTGAGGTAGAAGATAGACAAAAAGTACAATTGGCAGTATGGCTATTGAAGGGCGAGGCTTCCTACTGGTGGGAAGTCACTAATGCTGAAAGACCAGTGGAGACATGGGAGGACTTTAGGGCAAGGTTTGAGACTAAATTTCTCTCAGATGCGGAAAGAAGTTTGCAGTTGGAAAAATTCTTATTTCTTAAGCAAGGGGACAAGACAGTCAGAGAGTATGTGAATCAGTTCGATGAGCTGGCTAGGTTTGGGCTTGACCTAGTCAACACCCCGCACAAGAAGGCTCTCCGTTTCGTCAAAGGGTTGAATGAGCCATTACACAGTTTGGCCATGACCCATATACCCATGGGAGCCACGTATGAAAGATTGGTGCAAATGGCATTGCTGAATGAAGAGGATAAGGGCAAGAAGGAGACAAAGGCAGAAAGCTCTCAAGGGAAGAAAGAGGGTTTGCAGCCTAAGAAGACAGACTTTAAGAAGGGCGGGAAAGGCAACAAAGAGAAGAGGAAGTGCAATTTCTGTGGCAAAGTGGGACACTTAGTTAAGGACTGCCGGAAAAAGAAGGCCAAGGAGAATGGTGGGTGCTTTTCTTGCGGTGAGACAGGCCACAGGGCTAAGGACTGCCCAAAGAAACGAGGACAGAGGCAGAGGGCTGGATCCACCCCAGGGGCACAGGTTCATGTGCTGGAAGCGCCACCTCTGCAACAGCGAGGTATAAATACTTCTGTAGAAAGTGTAGTTTATCTTTATGATCACCCCGTTCGCAGTTTATTTGATTCTGGCGCATCACACTCCTTTATCTCGTCTGCTTTAGTAGAATCTCTGCACCTAAAAACTAGTATGGTAGAGGACCCCTTAATTGTTTCAAACCCAATTGGGGGCCCAGCTCATTTGTCTATGATCTGTTTGGGATTGAAAATTTCTATTCTAAGCGTAGAATAGTGGATAGGCTTACTAAAAGCGCCCACTTTTTACCTGTCAAAAGTAAAAGAACTGCCTCATCCCTAGCATCACTTTACCTCAAAGAAATCGTTCGACTCCATGGAATACCATCTAGCATTGTTAGTGACCGAGACCCCATCTTCACCAGTGAGTTTTGGCGGAGTCTGCAAGAAGCAGTAGGAACGCAGTTATGCTTGAGCACAGCCTATCATCCCCAAACCGACGGCCAAACAGAGAGAGTGAACAGAGTTTTGGAAGACCTTTTAAGGCTATGCGTCCTTGACTTCGGAGGGACATGGGAAGACCACCTTCCTTTGGTGGAATTTGCCTACAACAACAGCTATCAAGCAACCATCGGAATGGCGCCCTTCGAAGCTTTATATGGAAGACCGTGCCGATCGCCCACTTGTTGGTGGGAGTCTACGGATAAGCTCATACTTGGACCAGATATGATCCGAGAGACCTCAGAGAAAGTAGACTTAATACGAAGAAGGATGAAGACGGCCCAAGACAGACAAAAGTCCTATGCCGACAAGAGGAGGACCGACCTTGAATTTGAGGTTGGAGACAGAGTTTTTCTCAAGGTATCACCGCTAAGGAACGTTGTTCGTTTTGGAACCACAGGAAAACTGGCACCAAGGTTCGTAGGGCCATTCCCTATTATCGAGAGAATTGGGAAAATGGCCTATAGACTAGAGCTACCCGAGAAGTTGGCTGGAGTCCACAACGTTTTCCACGTTTCGCATCTCCGAAAATGTCTACATTAGTCGGCTGAGGTGGTAGAGCCAAATATCCTCGAAGAGGCCGAAGTGGAACGCGAAGCAACCATAAGAAAAGTTCCAACCCGCATCTTAGGAACGGAAGTGAAGAAGCTACGCAACCGCGAAGTCAAACTCGTCAAAGTTCAGTGGAGCGACGCCGAGGGAGACACGACTTGGGAAACTGAAGCTAGAATACGCACTGCCTACCCTTTTCTTTTCGAGGGTACATCCTTGATCTTTCTTTTTCCTTAAGTTGCGCTTTTATCTATCTTTTTAGGTATGTTTCCTCGACCTTATCTTTTAGGTAGAAACCCTTTGGATGAAAACATGTAATTGAAACATGTTATGGATGATGGTTGCAAGTGGTTGCAAGTGATTGCTAGTGGTTGCTCGTGGTTGCATATACACACACAATCTAGGTTTTAGATCGGCTCAGTCACTTCATATCGCATATGCATATATGTTTGCATTCGTATATGGTTGAACTTTAATGTGTTGTCATATGGATGTTGCATTTGTATGAATGATTGTGCACTCATGTAGAATCATGAATAGGAAAATTTGCATACATAATGGATTCATGGCACTTACATAATTCACATTAAGGAGGTCAACTGAATCAGTAGACTGCCTGATTTTGCATTAGATAAGTACATGTACACACACACTTCGCATATGACCATGAAGCATTAGAAATCTTTTAAGGACAATGGATGCTCGTGTTTGATGGATGAGTAGATGGATGACTGGATGTTAGGATATACATTCCTCCTAGTGTAACACCCCACACCCGCTAAGGTCACTCACAAAGGGAATACCTTAGTTTTGGTGGAGTATTTTTAGTGAGTATAGAACAGAAAAATTACAACAGGACAGATATAAGTCTTACTTGAAAATTTAAAACATCATTTCATTAACAAAACATGTTTGGTTACATCCCAAAACCATAACCAGAGTCAAGTACATAATATCCATCCTGATAAATAAAAGTACATAATCCCATTACATAGACAATAGCCAAAAGATAAACCGAGCTTTACTTCTACCGTCCAAGCCCCAAAAGATAGATATAGCGGTCTGGTCCAAGCCCACTAGTGCTAAGTCCACTCTGATAACCTGAGGGTGGGGAAAAAGATAAACAACAACGGGGTCAGACATAAGTCTGAGTGAGTCCTATAGCCCTAACAATACAACCATTAAAGTAATTAGGGTATGATATAAACAAGATACGGTACCTCTGGGGATAATGACTACAATAAGTAGCCCACAAAACACAGGATGTACTACGATAATCGAAACGACGTATTTATCCACCCAAGGATAATTACTAGCTTACACCACTCCAGACCTACCCACCCAAGGGTAATTCCTACACTGCACCACACCAGTTCTACCCACCAAGGGTAATTCCTCCTTAAAGGTTGATCCCACTTAAAGACTTAGAAAATATAAATAATAGCTTCTGGTACTTCTAGCTGACCACGTAGGTGCCGTCTGCCCCTACCTCCACTAGGTGTACCTAGTTATCTTACCCAGTAGTTTCGTGTACCCCTACATAGGTGCCGTCTGCCCGTATCTTTACTAGGTGTACCCAATACTCCCAAGAGATCGGCTCCCTAACGTAGATACCCGTGCTGGTCCCACAGTGGGGTGTATCACTCCCCTAAAGTGGCCACCTGATAATATCAACGGTGCACGGCTTTATATCTACACGATGCAACAACGGCTTATCTACCAGCCCGGGCCCACACACGCATATGAAACCCGTTGGACTTGCGTTGCCACCGCTACCCCGTTTTGGCCTCTTATAATCAAGCCCAATATGCGTGTCCCGTCACTCGACATGGGTCGAGCCCACAAAGATACGTTTGGGATATTGGTTGAAATGGGCCCCCCACAAGCTACTACTTAAGCTTGTCATTAATCTAGTGCATCCCACTTAACCTCTTTTTATAATCATGCCCCCTTACACGTTAAGGTTTGGTTAAGTCATATAATTATATTTTAATTGCCACTTAAGGCGCCCACTAGATTTCCGCATGCCACCCAAGGCACTTACTTGATTCCCACATGCCACCCAAGGCACTTACTTAACCCTTTAATCATGTTTAATTACATGTTCCACTTTGGTTAAGTACTCTAATCGTATTTTCTATTGCCACCCAAGGCAACCCACTAGTTTCCTCATGCCACCCAAGGCACCCCCACTAGTTACTACATGCCACCCAAGGCACCCACTTAACCCCTCATGTCCCACTACATGCTAATATGGTTAAGTGTTTCTTAATTAATTAAGACCGTGATCTCCCATAAAGACCTCCCACATTAGACTGGCTGTTATGACCGCCTGGTTAAGCCGGTAGAGTCCGGGCAGTCTTACGTCATAACAGAGTCTAACCTCGTGTCTTTACCTTAATCACGTATTTAATTTATGGCTAAGACCTCTCACATTGGGCTGACATTTGTAGCAACTGGTTAAGCCGGTCGGGTCCGGGCAGTTTTACACTACAAATGAGTCCAACCTCGTGTCTTAGTCGATTAATTACACCTAATTAATCACCCCCATATTAATTATCCCTAATTAATATCAAGTTTTCCATAACATGGGTAGACCTAACTCAATAGGTAAATTCCCATGGGGTAGACCTAACTCAATAGGTAAATTCCCACTTATGGTAATTTATTTTTATGGTATGCTTAATCATACCCAATCTTACATTTATTAACATATTTACCAACCCCATCGTTCCCCACGTAAATCGTCCTCATTTCTTGACATAATAAAGGGGAAGATCCATCACAATTATCATGGGTTTAGCATACAACTTTGTCATGGGTTAAGAGGATGTCAACTTGCATATATGAGCATATATTAACCCAACCATATTTAACCCAAACTTGCACATTATCATACACATGTCTTGCATAACATGTTGAACTTGCATATAAGCATTCTCATAACTTGCATAACATGTTAGACATGCATTTAAGCCTACACATAACTTGCATAAGCATTCACATACTTGCATGGGCATTCATATACTTGCATAAACATTCACATACTTGCATATCACATTAAGCTCGCATTTAAGCATGTACATAACTTGCATAACATCATGCACATAACTTGCATAATCTCATAAACTTAACTTGCATAACACCATGCACATAACTTGCATACCCTCATACACATAACTTGCATATGAACTTGCATAACAACATGCACATAACTTACATAACATCATGCACATAACTTGCATAACATGTTGAGCTTGCATGTAAGCATAACTTGCATAATATGTCGAACTTGCATATATGACTTGCATCTTTAAAGGAGGGTAAACATGCATAGCATATAAAGGTGCCATCTTGCATATGTATATACCATATTTAAAAGGGTAAACTTGCATGTCATGATTTACGCATAATACCAAACACTTAGCATGCATAAAACCACTTACTTATCATGCATAGAATCAAATACTTATTATGCATAAAATCAAATACTTATTATGCATAAACCCACCACTTAACTTGCATAAACCCAAACACTTAACATGCATAAAACCCAATACTTAGTATGCATACAATCAAATACTTAGCATGCATAACATCAAATACTTAGCATGCATAACATCAAATACTTAGCATGCATAACATCACATGCATAACTTGCATATCATGTTACATATAACTTGCATATATTCTCACATATAGTTTGCATAACATGTTACATATGCATAAATGTTTAACATAGTGTTTTGCATCATAAAACATGGCCTTAAACTTGCATTTAACATAAAATTTGCAAATCACATATCATACAAACTTGCATAAACACATTTATCCACAAACATAGCCATGTCTTATCACATCCTACCATAATCAATTTAACAATTGATTATTAAAACAATAGGAACTCACCAAAGCTAAGATTAGCAAACTTATGAAGTAAAACTAGTTGCCAAACATGAAGAAGAAGATGATTAGGGGTTGACTAGCTTGCAACTCTCTTCATTGATTTGTGGAGGCCATGATCAAGTTTCATTTTGCCATAGTTTAGTTACAAGATCTAATTATGAATGAATTAGGGTAGGGTTAGGGTCTTATTTATAGGATTAAGTAGTGTTTTAGGCCCTTAGATTAACCCTAGATTAGTTTAGGTCCGTTAGATCTAGGAAATCTCTAGATCCCAGCCCAGCCCTAGCCAGAAAACCAGATCTGGTGCACCCAAGCACCCTGGTTCGACACGCCGTGTCGACAGACAAGTCAACAGGCAAGTCGACACCCCTGTCGACAGGCCTGTTGACAGCCCTGTCGACATGGTCAGGGCGGGAATCTTCCCGCCTGGCCCCGCTGGTTCTAATTTCAAATCCTAATTTAAATTTCTAAATCTGCTTTTAAGTTTTAAATTTTATGCAAACTTCTTTGGGCCATAACCGGGCCATACGGACTCCGATTCTCGAAAACTCGGACTCTATTTCGCGTATTTTTCCGAGACGAACGCAACGACGCAGCCCGTTACCCCCAATTCCCACATCTGAGATTATTTATCCTATGATTAGTGAATTTTAGTATTAACTAAAATTCGGGGTGTTACATTCTCCCCTCCTTAAAGGATTTCGTCCCCGAAATCTCTAAGCTAAGGAGAATGCATATCCTACCATCCAAACAACCATCTACTCAATCCATCAAACACGGGCATCCATTGTCCTTAAAACAATTTCTAATGATGTATGAGCATATGCAAAAAGTGTGTGTATATGTTCCCTATCTAATGTATGAACATATGCAAACCATGATAGTGCCATGCATCCATTATGTATGCGAGAGAACCCTATCGACACATACAATATCTACATGAGTGCACAATCATTCACCAAAATGCATCATCCATATGATAACACAATCATTATACATCCAAAGATATAGCTTCCTACACATAATTTTATGCAATATGCAATATGAAGTGACTGAGCCGATCTAGTGCCTAGAGTGTGTGTATATGCATCCACGAGCAACCACTAGCAAACACTTGCATCCACTTGCATCCATCATACATAACATGTCTCAAACACATGTTTCAACCATAGGACTATCCTATCTGAAGGTCAAAGGTACTAATGAGAGGACATACTAAGAATAAGATAAGCACAAGATATGCGATGAAGGAGAAGCAAAAGGACATACCCTCCGAAAGAAAGGGTATCTCGAACGCATCTTCGCTTCCGTCTCCCCGGTAGCATCGCTCTCTTCATCTTCCCTTTGTACTTTGACTAGTTGAACCTCTCTATTTCTCATCTTCCAAATCTCTGACCCAAGGATGCAAGTAGGAGCTCGTCGAATCGTCGCATCACGCTCTACTTCCATTTCTCTAAGCAAACTTGGCCCTACCACCTCTGCGGTCTCATGTAGGCACTTCCTCCCATGGGATACATCATGTACACCACTAAGTCTGTCGGGCAACTCCACCAATGGAAGATGCTCCTACCATGTACCTCCAAGATCCAAGATACATAGCCTCAAAAGGTCTTCTAAAATATGATTCACCCTCTCGGTCTGGCCGTCCGTCTGAGGATGATATGCAGTACTCAAACACAACTGAGTCCCTACCGCCTCTTGCAAACTCTTCCAAAACTCTCAAGTGAAGATAGGATCTTGATCACTCACTATGCTAGAGGGTACCCCATGCAATCGAACTATCTCTCGAAGATATACAGAAGCTAGCCATGGAGCAGTCCACTTACTCTTCACAGGTATGAAATGGGTGTTCTTAGTAAGTCTGTCTACCACCACCCAAATTCCTGTATTACTCTTTCTCGATCTGGGTAACCCGTCAATAAAATTCATCGAGACGCTGTCCCACTTCCATTGCGGAACCTCCAATGGGTGAAGCAACCCACCTGGTTTCTTTCGCTCCGTCTTCACTCGTTGGCACACCAAGCATCGAGCGACATGCTCGGCCACATCTTTCTTCATACCGGCCCAGCAGAAAGTCCTTTTCATGTCTTGGTACATCTCGTCCCCACCGGGATGAATGGTCATCCTAGAACGGTGTGCATTATCAGGAATAACCTTCCTCAAACCCTCGTCTTGCGGTACACAAAGTCTATCGTCTCTATGCAAGCACCCCCTATCGTCTAGGGTGTACCTACTCAAATGGCTGGACGACTTCCCCCCTTATGAGCTTCTCCACCAACTCAACCAACTGTGGGTCGTCCCTCTGTGCTTCTCCTAAGCCCCAAAAGAGTAGGCCTAACCTCCAAAGAGGCTAGCAAACCGGGTTCATAATCAACGGAAGGTCTGAAATCCAACCTAGAAATAAACTCTAGGCTCCGTCGTTCAACGAACCACAAACTCGAGGACAACCCTTTTTCTACTTAGGGTGTCCGCTACCATGTTACCCTTGCCAGGGGTATACGCTATCTCAAACCAATAGGATGCTAAGAATCCCATCCACTTTTACTGTCCTAAGATTATGCGCTTGAAGAGCCTCCAGCACTTCCCTAAGACGTAGGGCATGCTCTTCTCCACCAGGATATCATCCAAAATCATCACAACTATCCATCCCTCACGCAGACCACCCTAATCGAACTCGGCATTCCCCCAAATGCAAGCCCCAAAGGCCTAAACCAATATCAGACAAACACCCAAGGGATACCTCCTTCGAATTCAGACGACCTACGTGAGATGATACTAGTAAAAACGGCTAAATAATTAAGCCCCTTGTCCAACCCTGGATGTCCTCGCCAGTCTTACTCAAAAACCACCGTTTTTTCCCTAACTGGCTTTGCTCCTAGAAAAGACCAAGATGTCATCCACAAAGACCATCAC
Source organism: Allium sativum (assembly GCA_030737875.1). Taxonomy (NCBI): domain Eukaryota; kingdom Viridiplantae; phylum Streptophyta; class Magnoliopsida; order Asparagales; family Amaryllidaceae; genus Allium; species Allium sativum. The sequence goes on along the minus strand of CM060924.1, from coordinate 870,378,140 downwards.
AACTTATTTAGGTACTCCTTGAACACCCTTCTTATCAAATCATCAAAGTATACGGGGGCGTTTGTCAAACCCAATGGCATCACCAGCCACTCATAAAAACATCATCCGGAGTCCTAAAGGCAGTCTTCTCTGTACTATCCTCAACCACTCTCAACTGATGAAATCCCGTGGTTGAGTCCTACTATAAAAATATTGAGGCGCCAGCTAACTGATCAAACTGATCATCAATCCTCGGCAATGGGTATCTATTCTTCTTTGTGAGTTTATTAAATCCTCTTTAGCCTACACAAAGTCTGAGGGACCCATCCGCCTTCGTAACAAAAACTACTGGAGCGCCCCACTCTGACATACTTCGTCTTATGAACCCCTTCTCAAGCAAATCGCCTACTTACTTATGGAGTTCCCTCCTCTCACGAGGAGCCACGTGGCACACTGGCCAAGGTACTGGTTTAGCCTTACCCACCAGATATATTTGGAAGTCAATTTCCCGCTCCGGAGGTAAGCCCTTCACCTCCTTATACACATCCGGGTATTCCCGGACCGCTCTAACAGATTACAAACTCTAGACCAACATGTCAAGCGATTCTAGATAACTTAGCATAACAGATTCTATGGGATTACTAGAGATCTCGAGAGTGTTACTCAAACGGGTCATAAGCCTAATAACTCTCCCTTCAAAAATCAAAAACGGCACCTCTACTGGATGACCAGTCCATGCCCCAAAACTAACCCATAGCCCGTGAAGCCCAACAAGCATCACCTCTAAACTCAATGCTAAGTATATAGACTTTCAAACCCAAACACATCATGGAGCCCCAATTGGGTTTGAAACAACTAAGGGATCATCTGCCAAACTGGTGTCTAAGTGCAGTGACTCAACTATCAATGGTGAGATAAACGAACTCGATATATCAGGATCAAATAAAGTTTGAATCGGATAATAAAGAAATCCAAATTCCAACCTAGACGGTCTTATCCCCATCTGGCACCCTAGTCGTGAGGGAATACAACTACCCTCCAGAAGATTCCATACCTTGCCCTTGCTCCTTTTGACAATCCTAATAAGGTGTCCTACTCCTCCCAAAAGGATAACTACTAGCCTTCTTCTTCCTTATTCTCCACTCGTAACCTCCCATCCTTCATTAACCAAACAACTATTTGAGCCTTCCTCTCTTCTTGAACCAACGTCTAAGTCCCTTGAAGTGGTTTTCATCCTTATCCATCTTAGAAAGATCATCTATACGCGAATGGGAAACTCAAAATGAGAGAGAGGAAGAGATTCAAAATGGAGAATTCGAAAGATACAGATATGGCTATTGGGGATTATGCTTTTCTTTCAAAAACTTTTCTCTTAAAAGACATGTTTCCGAAAATACTCCTTTCAAAAATATTCTTAGAAAATAGTTTTTCTAAAAATTTTATCTGTTCCGGTAACCTTAAGCTCTGATACCACGTGTAACACCCCACACCCGCTAAGGTCACTCACAAAGGGAATGCCTTAGTTTTGGTGGAGTATTTTTAGTGATAATAGAACAGAAAAATTACAACAGGACAGATATAAGTCTTACTTGAAAATTTAAAACATCATTTCATTAACAAAACATGTTTGGTTACATCCCAAAACCATAACCAGAGTCAAGTACATAATATCCATCCTGATAAATAAAAGTACATAATCCCATTACATAGACAATAGCCAAAAGATAAACCGAGCTTTACTTCTACCGTCCAAGCCCCAAAAGATAGATATAGCGGTCTGGTCCAAGCCCACTAGTGCTAAGTCCACTCTGATAACCTGAGGGTGAGGAAAAAGATAAACAAAAACGGGGTCAGACATAAGTCTGAGTGAGTCCTATAGCCCTAACAATACAACCATTAAAGTAATTAGGGTATGATATAAACAAGATACGGTACCTCTGGGGATAATGACTACAATAAGTAGCCCACAAAACACAGGATGTACTACGATAATCGAAACGACGTATTTATCCACCCAAGGATAATTACTAGCTTACACCACTCCAGACCTACCCACCCAAGGGTAATTCCTACACTGCACCACACCAGTTCTACCCACCAAGGGTAATTCCTCCTTAAAGGTTGATCCCACTTAAAGACTTAGAAAATATAAATAATAGCTTCTGGTACTTCTAGCTGACCACGTAGGTGCCGTCTGCCCCTACCTCCACTAGGTGTACCTAGTTATCTTACCCAGTAGTTTCGTGTACCCCTACATAGGTGCCGTCTCCCCCTATCTTTACTAGGTGTACCCACTACTCCCAAGCGATCGGCTCCCTAACGTAGATACCCGTGCTGGTCCCACAGTGGGGTGTATCACTCCCCTAAAGTGGCCACCTGATAATATCAACGGTGCACGGCTTTATATCTACACGATGCAACAACGGCTTATCTACCAGCCCGGGCCCACACACGCATATGAAACCCGTTGGACTTGCGTTGCCACCGCTACCCCGTTTTGGCCTCTTATAATCAAGCCCAATATGCGTGTCCCGTCACTCGACATGGGTCGAGCCCACAAAGATACGTTTGGGATATTGGTTGAAATGGGCCCCCCACAAGCTACTACTTAAGCTCGTCATTAATCTAGTGCATCCCACTTAACCTCTTTTTATAATCATGCCCCCTTACACGTTAAGGTTTGGTTAAGTCATATAATTATATTTTAATTGCCACTTAAGGCGCCCACTAGATTTCCGCATGCCACCCAAGGCACTTACTTGATTCCCACATGCCACCCAAGGCACTTACTTAACCCTTTAATCATGTTTAATTACATGTTCCACTTTGGTTAAGTACTCTAATCGTATTTTCTATTGCCACCCAAGGCAACCCACTAGTTTCCTCATGCCACCCAAGGCACCCCCACTAGTTACTACATGCCACCCAAGGCACCCACTTAACCCCTCATGTCCCACTACATGCTAATATGGTTAAGTGTTTCTTAATTAATTAAGACCGTGATCTCCCATAAAGACCTCCCACATTAGACTGGCTGTTATGACCGCCTGGTTAAGCCGGTAGAGTCCGGGCAGTCTTACGTCATAACAGAGTCTAACCTCGTGTATTTACCTTAATCACGTATTTAATTTATGGCTAAGACCTCTCACATTGGGCTGACATTTGTAGCAACTGGTTAAGCCGGTCGGGTCCGGGCAGTTTTACACTACAAATGAGTCCAACCTCGTGTCTTAGTCGATTAATTACACCTAATTAATCACCCCCATATTAATTATCCCTAATTAATATCAAGTTTTCCATAACATGGGTAGACCTAACTCAATAGGTAAATTCCCATGGGGTAGACCTAACTCAATAGGTAAATTCCCACTTATGGTAATTTATTTTTATGGTATGCTTAATCATACCCAATCTTACATTTATTAACATATTTACCAACCCCATCGTTCCCCACGTAAATCGTCCTCATTTCTTGACATAATAAAGGGGAAGATCCATCACAATTATCATGGGTTTAGCATACAACTTTGTCATGGGTTAAGAGGATGTCAACTTGCATATATGAGCATATATTAACCCAACCATATTTAACCCAAACTTGCACATTATCATACACATGTCTTGCATAACATGTTGAACTTGCATATAAGCATTCTCATAACTTGCATAACATGTTAGACATGCATTTAAGCCTACACATAACTTGCATAAGCATTCACATACTTGCATGGGCATTCATATACTTGCATAAACATTCACATACTCGCATATCACATTAAGCTCGCATTTAAGCATATACATAACTTGCATAACATCATGCACATAACTTGCATAATCTCATAAACTTAACTTGCATAACACCATGCACATAACTTGCATACCCTCATACACATAACTTGCATATGAACTTGCATAACAACATGCACATAACTTACATAACATCATGCACATAACTTGCATAACATGTTGAGCTTTCATGTAAGCATAACTTGCATAATATGTCGAACTTGCATATATGACTTGCATCTTTAAAGGAGGGTAAACATGCATAGCATATAAAGGTGCCATCTTGCATATGTATATACCATATTTAAAAGGGTAAACTTGCATGTCATGATTTATGCATAATACCAAACACTTAGCATGCATAAAACCACTTACTTATCATGCATAGAATCAAATACTTATTATGCATAAAATCAAATACTTATTATGCATAAACCCACCACTTAACTTGCATAAACCCAAACACTTAACATGCATAAAACCCAATACTTAGTATGCATACAATCAAATACTTAGCATGCATAACATCAAATACTTAGCATGCATAACATCAAATACTTAGCATGCATAACATCAAATACTTAGCATGCATAACATCACATGCATAACTTGCATATCATGTTACATATAACTTGCATATATTCTCACATATAGTTTGCATAACATGTTACATATGCATAAATGTTTAACATAGTGTTTTGCATCATAAAACATGGCCTTAAACTTGCATTTAACATAAAATTTGCAAATCACATATCATACAAACTTGCATAAACACATTTATCCACAATCATAGCCATGTCTTATCACATCCTACCATAATCAATTTAACAATTGATTATTAAAACCATAGGAACTCACCAAAGCTAAGATTAGCAAACTTATGAAGTAAAACTAGTTGCCAAATATGAAGAAGAAGATGATTAGGGGTTGATTAGCTTGCAACTCTCTTCATTGATTTGTGGAGGCCATGATCAAGTTTCATTTTGCCATAGTTTAGTTACAAGATCTAATTATGAATGAATTAGGGTAGGGTTAGGGTCTTATTTATAGGATTAAGTAGTGTTTTAGGCCCTTAGATTAACCCTAGACTAGTTTAGGTCCGTTAGATCTAGGAAATCTCTAGAACCCAGCCCAGCCCTAGCCGGAAAACCAGATCTGGTGCACCCAAGCACCCTGGTTCGACAGGCAAGTCGACACCCCTGTCGACAGCCCTGTCGACATGGTCAGGGCGGGAATCTTCCCGCCTGGCCCCGCTGGTTCTAATTTCAAATCCTAATTTAAATTTCTAAATCTGCTTTTAAGTTTTAAATTTTATGCAAACTTCTTTGGGCCATAACCGGGCCATACGGACTCCGATTCTCGAAAACTCGGACTCTATTTCGCGTATTTTTCCGAGACGAACGCAACGACGCAGCCCGTTACCCCCAATTCCCACATATGAGATTATTTATCCTATGATTAGTGAATTTTAGTATTAACTAAAATTCGGGGTGTTACATTCTCCCCTCCTTAAAGGATTTCGTCCCCGAAATCTCTAAGCTAAGGAGAATGCATATCCTACCATCCAAACAACCATCTACTCAATCCATCAAACACGGGCATCCATTGTCCTTAAAACAATTTCTAATGATGTATGAGCATATGCAAAAAGTGTGTGTATATGTTCCCTATCTAATGTATGAACATATGCAAACCATGATAGTGCCATGCATCCATTATGTATGCGAGAGAACCCTATCGACACATACAATATCTACATGAGTGCACAATCATTCACCAAAATGCATCATCCATATGATAACACAATCATTATACATCCATAGATATAGCTTCCTACACATAATTTTATGCAATATGCAATATGAAGTGACTGAGCCGATCTAGTGCCTAGAGTGTGTGTATATGCATCCACGAGCAACCACTAGCAAACACTTGCATCCACTTGCATCCATCATACATAACATGTCTCAAACACATGTTTCAACCATAGGACTATCCTATCTGAAGGTCAAAGGTACTAACGAGAGGACATACTAAGAATAAGATAAGCACAAGATATGCGATGAAGGAGAAGCAAAAGGACATACCCTCCGAAAGAAAGGGTATCTCGAACGCATCTTCGCTTCCGTCTCCCCGGTAGCGTCGCTCTCTTCATCTTCCCTTTGTACTTTGACTAGTTGAACCTCTCTGTTTCTCATCTTCCAAATCTCTGACCCAAGGATGCAAGTAGGAGCTCGTCGAATCGTCGCATCACGCTCTACTTCCATTTCTCTAAGCAAACTTGGCCCTACCACCTCTGCGGTCTCATGTAGGCACTTCCTCCCATGGGATACATCATGTACACCACTAAGTCTATCGGGCAACTCCACCAATGGAAGATGCTCCTCCCATGTACCTCCAAGATACATAGCCTCAAAAGGTCTTCTAAAATATGATTCACCCTCTCGGTCTGGCCGTCCGTCTGAGGATGATATGCAGTACTCAAACACAACTGAGTCCCTACCGCCTCTTGCAAACTCTTCCAAAACTCTCAAGTGAAGATAGGATCTCGATCACTCACTATGCTAGAGGGTACCCCATGCAATCGAACTATCTCTCGAAGATATACAGAAGCTAGCCATGGAGCAGTCCACTTACTCTTCACAGGTATGAAATGGGTGTTCTTAGTAAGTCTGTCTACCACCACCCAAATTCCTGTATTACTCTTTCTCGATCTGGGTAACCCGTCAATAAAATTCATCGAGACGCTGTCCCACTTCCATTGCGGAACCTCCAATGGGTGAAGCAACCCACCTGGTTTCTTTCGCTCCGTCTTCACTCGTTGGCACGACAAGCATCGAGCGACATGCTCGGCCATATATTTCTTCATACCGGCCCAGCAGAAAGTCCTTTTCATGTCTTGGTACATCTCGTCCCCACCGGGACGAATGGTCATCCTAGAACGGTGTGCATTATCAGGAATAACCTTCCTCAAACCCTCGTCTTGCGGTACACAAAGTCTATCGTCTCTATGCAAGCACCCCCTATCGTCTAGGGTGTACCTACTGAAATGGCTGGACGACATCCCCCCCTTATGAGCTTCTCCACCAACTCAACCAACTGTGGGTCGTCCCTCTGTGCTTCTCCTAAGCCCCAAAAGAGTAGGCCTAACCTCCAAAGAGGCTAGCAAACCGGGTTCATAATCAACGGAAGGTCTGAAATCCAACCTAGAAATAAACTCTAGGCTCCGTCGTTCAACGAACCACAAACTCGAGGACAACCCTTTTTCTACTTAGGGTGTCCGCTACCATGTTACCCTTGCCAGGGGTATACGCTATCTCAAACCCATAGGATGCTAAGAATCCCATCCACTTTTACTGTCCTAAGATTATGCGCTTGAAGAGCCTCCAGCACTTCCCTAAGACGTAGGGCATGCTCTTCTCCACCAGGATATCATCCAAAATCATCACAACTATCCATCCCTCACGCAGACCACCCTAATCGAACTCGGCATTCCCCCAAATGCAAGCCCCAAAGGCCTAAACCAATATCAGACAAACACCCAAGGGATACCTCCTTCGAATTCAGACGACCTACGTGAGATGATACTAGTAAAAACGGCTAAATAATTAAGCCCCTTGTCCAACCCTGGATGTCCTCGCCAGTCTTACTCAAAAACCACCGTTTTTTCCCTAACTGGCTTTGCTCCTAGAAAAGACCAAGATGTCATCCACAAAGACCATCACAACTTATTTAGGTACTCCTTGAACACCCTTCTTATCAAATCATCAAAGTATACGGGGGCGTTTGTCAAACCCAATGGCATCACCAGCCACTCATAAAAACATCATCCGGAGTCCTAAAGGCAGTCTTCTCTGTACTATCCTCAGCCACTCTCAACTGATGAAATCCCGTGGCTGAGTCCTACTATAAAAATACTGAGGCGCCAGCTAACTGATCATCAATCCTCGGCAATGGGTATCTATTCTTCTTTGTGAGTTTATTAAATCCTCTTTAGCCTACACAAAGTCTGAGGGACCCATCCGCCTTCGTAACAAAAACTACTGGAGCGCCCCACTCCGACATACTTCGTCTTATGAACCCCTTCTCAAGCAAATCGCCTACTTACTTATGGAGTTCCCTCCTCTCACGAGGAGCCACGTGGCACACTGGCCAAGGTACTGGTTTAGCCTTACCCACCAGATATATTTGGAAGTCAATTTCCCGCTCCGGAGGTAAGCCCTTCACCTCCTTATACACATCCGGGTATTCCCGGACCGCTCTAACAGATTACAAACTCTAGACCGACATGTCAAGCGATTCTAGATAACTTAGCATAACAGATTCTATGGGATTACTAGAGATCTCGAGAGTGTTACTCAAACGGGTCATAAGCCTAACAACTCTCCCTTCAAAAATCAAAAACGGCACCTCTACTGGATGACCAGTCCATGCCCCAAAACTAACCTATAGCCCGTGAAGCCCAACAAGCATCACCTCTAAACTCAATGCTAAGTATATAGACTTTCAAACCCAAACACATCATGGAGCCCCAATTGGGTTTGAAACAACTAAGGGATCATCTGCCAAACTGGTGTCTAAGTGCAGTGACTCAACTATCAATGGTGAGATAAACGAACTCGATATATCAGGATCAAATAAAGTTTGAATCGGATAATAAAGAAATCCAAATTCCAACCTAGACGGTCTTATCCCCATTTGGTACCCTAGTCGTGAGGGAATACAACTACCCTCCAGAAGATTCCATACCTTGCCCTTGCTCCTTTTGACAATCCTAATAAGGTGTCTTACTCCTCCCAAAAGGATAACTACTAGCCTTCTTCTTCCCTATTCTCCACTCGTAACCTCCCATCCTTCATTAACCAAACAACTATTTGAGCCTTCCTCTCTTCTTGAACCAACGTCTAAGTCCCTTGAAGTGGTTTTCATCCTTATCCATCTTAGAAAGATCATCTATACGCGGAGGGGAAACTCAAAATGAGAGAGAGGAAGAGATTCAAAATGGAGAATTCGAAAGATATAGATATGGCTATTGGGGATTATGCTTTTCTTTCAAAAACTTTTCTCTTAAAAGACATGTTTCCGAAAATACTCCTTTCAAAAATATTCTTAGAAAATAGTTTTTCTAAAAATTTTATCTGTTCCGGTAACCTTAAGCTCTGATACCACGTGTAACACCCCACACCCGCTAAGGTCACTCACAAAGGGAATGCCTTAGTTTTGGTGGAGTATTTTTAGTGAGTATAGAACAGAAAAATTACAACAGGACAGATATAAGTCTTACTTGAAAATTTAAAACATCATTTCATTAACAAAACATGTTTGGTTACATCCCAAAACCATAACCAGAGTCAAGTACATAATATCCATCCTGATAAATAAAAGTACATAATCCCATTACATAGACAATAGCCAAAAGATAAACCGAGCTTTACTTCTACCGTCCAAGCCCCAAAAGATAGATATAGCGGTCTGGTCCAAGCCCACTAGTGCTAAGTCCACTCTGATAACCTGAGGGTGGGGAAAAAGATAAACAACAACGGGGTCAGACATAAGTCTGAGTGAGTCCTATAGCCCTAACAATACAACCATTAAAGTAATTAGGGTATGATATAAACAAGATACAGTACCTCTGGGGATAATGACTACAATAAGTAGCCCACAAAACACAGGATGTACTACGATAATCGAAACGACATATTTATCAACCCAAGGATAATTACTAGCTTACACCACATCAGACCTACCCACCCAAGGGTAATTCCTACACTGCACCACACCAGTTCTACCCACCAAGGGTAATTCCTCCTTAAAGGTTGATCCCACTTAAAGACTTAGAAAATATAAATAATAGCTGCTGGTACTTCTAGCTGACCACGTAGGTGCCGTCTGCCCCTACCTCCACTAGGTGTACCTAGTTATCTTACCCAGTAGTTTCGTGTACCCCTACATAGGTGCCGTCTGCCCCTATCTTTACTAGGTGTACCCACTACTCCCAAGCGATCGGCTCCCTAACGTAGATACCCGTGCTGGTCCCACAGTGGGGTGTATCACTCCCCTAAAGTGGCCACCTGATAATATCAACGGTGCACGGCTTTATATCTACACGATGCAACAACGGCTTATCTACCAGCCCGGGCCCACACACGCATATGAAACCCGTTGGACTTGCGTTGCCACCGCTACCCCGTTTTGGCCTCTTATAATCAAGCCCAATATGCGTGTCCCGTCACTCAACATGGGTCGAGCCCACAAAGATACGTTTGGGATATTGGTTGAAATGGGCCCCCCACAAGCTACTACTTAAGCTTGTCATTAATCTAGTGCATCCCACTTAACCTCTTTTTATAATCATGCCCCCTTACACGTTAAGGTTTGGTTAAGTCATATAATTATATTTTAATTGCCACTTAAGGCGCCCACTAGATTTCCGCATGCCACCCAAGGCACTTACTTGATTCCCACATGCCACCCAAGGCACTTACTTAACCTTTTAATCATGTTTAATTACATGTTCCACTTTGGTTAAGTACTCTAATCGTATTTTCTATTGCCACCCAAGGCAACCCACTAGTTTCCTCACGCCACCCAAGGCACCCCCACTAGTTACTACATGCCACCCAAGGCACCCACTTAACCCCTCATGTCCCACTACATGCTAATATGGTTAAGTGTTTCTTAATTAATTAAGACCGTGATCTCCCATAAAGACCTTCCACATTAGACTGGCTGTTATGACCGCCTGGTTAAGCCGGTAGAGTCCGGGCAGTCTTACGTCATAACAGAGTCTAACCTCGTGTCTTTACCTTAATCACGTATTTAATTTATGGCTAAGACCTCTCACATTGGGCTGACATTTGTAGCAACTGGTTAAGCCGGTCGGGTCCGGGCAGTTTTACACTACAAATGAGTCCAACCTCGTGTCTTAGTCGATTAATTACACCTAATTAATCACCCCCATATTAATTATCCCTAATTAATATCAAGTTTTCCATAACATGGGTAGACCTAACTCAATAGGTAAATTCCCATGGGGTAGACCTAACTCAATAGGTAAATTCCCACTTATGGTAATTTATTTTTATGGTATGCTTAATCATACCCAATCTTACATTTATTAACATATTTACCAACCCCATCGTTCCCCACGTAAATCGTCCTCATTTCTTGACATAATAAAGGGGAAGATCCATCACAATTATCATGGGTTTAGCATACAACTTTGTCATAGGTTAAGAGGATGTCAACTTGCATATATGAGCATATATTAACCCAACCATATCTAACCCAAACTTGCACATTATCATACACATGTCTTGCATAACATGTTGAACTTGCATATAAGCATTCTCATAACTTGCATAACATGTTAGACATGCATTTAAGCCTACACATAACTTGCATAAGCATTCACATACTTGCATGGGCATTCATATACTTGCATAAACATTCACATACTTGCATATCACATTAAGCTCGCATTTAAGCATATACATAACTTGCATAACATCATGCACATAACTTGCATAACCTCATAAACTTAACTTGCATAACACCATGCACATAACTTGCATACCCTCATACACATAACTTGCATATGAACTTGCATAACAACATGCACATAACTTACATAACATCATGCACATAACTTGCATAACATGTTGAGCTTGCATGTAAGCATAACTTGCATAATATGTCGAACTTGCATATATGACTTGCATCTTTAAAGGAGGGTAAACATGCATAGCATATAAAGGTGCCATCTTGCATATGTATATACCATATTTAAAAGGGTAAACTTGCATGTCATGATTTATGCATAATACCAAACACTTAGCATGCATAAAACCACTTACTTATCATGCATAGAATCAAATACTTATTATGCATAAAATCAAATACTTATTATGCATAAACCCACCACTTAACTTGCATAAACCCAAACACTTAACATGCATAAAACCCAATACTTAGCATGCATAACATCAAATACTTAGCATGCATAACATCAAATACTTAGCATGCATAACATCAAATACTTAGCATGCATAACATCACATGCATAACTTGCATATCATGTTACATATAACTTGCATATATTCTCACATATAGTTTGCATAACATGTTACATATGCATAAATGTTTAACATAGTGTTTTGCATCATAAAACATGGCTTTAAACTTGCGTTTAACATAAAATTTGCAAATCACATATCATACAAACTTGCATAAACACATTTATCCACAAACATAGCCATGTCTTATCACATCCTACCATAATCAATTTAACAATTGATTATTAAAACCATAGGAACTCACCAAAGCTAAGATTAGCAAACTTATGAAGTAAAACTAGTTGCCAAATATGAAGAAGAAGATGATTAGGGGTTGATTAGCTTGCAACTCTCTTCATTGATTTGTGGAGGCCATGATCAAGTTTCATTTTGCCATAGTTTAGTTACAAGATCTAATTATGAATGAATTAGGGTAGGGTTAGGGTCTTATTTATAGGATTAAGTAGTGTTTTAGGCCCTTAGATTAACCCTAGATTAGTTTAGGTCCGTTAGATCTAGGAAATCTCTAGAACCCAGCCTAGCCCTAGCCAGAAAACCAGATCTGGTGCACCCAAGCACCCTGTTTCGACACGCCGTGTCGACAGGCAAGTCGACAGGCAAGTCGACACCCCTGTCGACAGCCCTGTCGACATGGTCAGGGCGGGAATCTTCCCGCCTGGCCCCGCTGGTTCTAATTTCAAATCCTATTTTAAATTTCTAAATCTGCTTTTAAGTTTTAAATTTTATGCAAACTTCTTTGGGCCATAACCGGGCCATACGGACTCCGATTCTCGAAAACTCGGACTCTATTTCGCGTATTTTTCCGAGACGAACGCAACGACACAGCCCGTTACCCCCAATTCCCACATCTGAGATTATTTATCCTATGATTAGTGAATTTTAGTATTAACTAAAATTCGGGGTGTTACACCTAGCTTGAAGATTTCGGGGACGAAATCCTTTTAAGTGGGGGAGAATGTAACACCCCGTGTATTCTATAACTGTGAAATTAACAAATTAAAGTATAATTTATTTGAAATCAAAGAACTAAGGGAAACGGGATACGCCATTGCATTTATCTCGAAAAAATACGCGAAATAGAGTCCGAGTTTTCGAAAAACGGAGTACGTATGAAGAAGATATGGCCTTCGGAAGTTTCTGAATTAAGTTTAAAATTCGAACAGAATAAAACAGTTTAAAATTAAAAACCGGGCCCAATTGGCCAGGGAGGGAAAAATCCCGCCTGATGCACCCAGGTCGACTGGGCTGTCGACCTGGTCTAACCAGGTCGACAGGGCTGTCGACAGGGTTGTCGACCTGGTCCAGAGCCAGGTCGAACCCAGCCCAACCTGGCTGGCCTATTCTATGTTGGTCGATTTTCAGAAGTCTGCTTTGTCATTAGGGCTAGGTGGCAGGCTCTAATTGGTCTCTCTTTCGAATGAATGGCTACGATCAATCCAAGCAACATCAATGGTCCTAATCAGTTCATAAACCCTATAAAAATGACCCTAGACTCACCCTAATCTATTCATTCAAAAATAAGAACAAAGCCGTCATGTTGCTGAGGAACGACTAAGAGTAGCCGCCAATTGGAGAGAGGATTAGGAGGCAAATTCTAAAGCATAAAGCAACCTAAACAAATCAAATCAACAAGGAGTCGCATCTCCAAATCCCTAAATTTGAGAATTCGCCACACAATTGTAAGTAGAGTATTATTTTGGTATGAACAAATAATTGTGTTGGTTTGTATACTTGATTTGTGGCAGTAAAGTAATTCATATTTGTGCGTTACTATGATTCTTATCGATTTGGAATATTGTATACGTTTGTATATTCTCGAATTATGTTATTCATTATAAAAAAACTACATGCGGTAGTTTTATGCAAGTATACGTTTGGAATATTCACAAATTATGTAATCCATGTTGAAGCTACATGTATGTAGTTGATTAATTAAAATTCATGCAAGTTTGGGGTTTTGCTACTATGCCATCATAATGTATATTTTTTGTACAAAAATCATTTTGTACGTAATTGGAACAAATTTGGGTTATTATAGTTCATATGAAACTATGTTGAAATTTTGGCACCATGATCTATGTATTAAGCCATGCTTTTGTACTAGAAAACCTATTTGCAAACTTATGAATATGACTAGGCTATGATTGATATTTTGCATAATTGAAATCCATGTTATGTCTATATTGTTAACAAGAATTATATGATGACATATGTGGTACATAGCTAGGTTAGATTCAAAATCCCTTTTTGCAAGTTTGCATGACTAAAGTAAAAATCATGATTTCATATATTTATGCCATGGTTATGTGAATAGATTTAAAATCATGATTAAGTTGAACTATACTTTTGTGTTAGTAAACAAAAGTAAGCACCTTTGTAAACATGTAGTAATCTTATGAACATGATTTGCTTATGTTTGACATTATGCCTGAATAAAAATATAGGTTTATGTTGTAGTTAAGCCTAAGTGTCAATAGTGATATTCTTAACTTAACTACAAGTTTACATGCTTTGATTCATGTCACTTATGCTACTATGCAAGTACACCAGTTTCTGTTTTGTAGTTCCAACGTTATGTTGCAAGTTCATGCGTTCACATTCCCTTTTTTTTTGTGTATGTAATCACGCTTTAAGCCTCCCCTATTTCCCATGGCTAAGTTGGGCTTAAAAGCCTAAGCCCAACATATATTATGATAAACGAACGTGTTAAACGGGGGAAAATAACGTTGGGTTAAATTTATTAATAAATGAAAATATAAAGTAGAAGGGCCCAAATTCAAGTATGGGTTGGGCCCATGATTGGTGTAACCTTTACACCATTAACTTAATAATGGGCCGCAAATATTTACATATAAGAAAATAAAGAAGAAAGACAAAATATGTAAATGTAGAACATACGATGTGTTTAACCCGAGGTTGGATTGAGTTGTGATGTAAACCTGCCCGGAACCGCCCGGCTGTCCAGTAGTCACAACAATACCTATCCAATGTGGGAGGTTAAACTTGGAGCCCAATAAGGACCCGAGGTTAGACTGAGTTGTGGCGTAAGACTGCCCGGAACCAACCGGCAACAGGCAGCCACAACAATACCTGTCTAATGTGAGAGGTCAAGGCTTTAATAAGACAATTAAGGCTGAGTCAGGATTGCTAGGATTAAGTGAACTAAAGACTTAATCAAAATGGAACATGCTAAACTAAACGGACTGGTGGGGGTTAGGTTAGAAAACACTTAACCAACTTAGCATGTTGGCTAGAGATAGAAAACCTAGTAACGGGGGACCCTTTTCAGCAGTAACCCTAGAAGGTGTATCAGGATACCCTGAAACTAGGCAGGGTGGGGCACGATTACTGGGCTGATTGTAAGAGGTCAAATCGACGGCGGTGGTGTAGCAGTGTAGGTTCTAACGGGGTGCGGGCGTGCACACACTCCGGCGCAGAAAAATAAGGCACTGGACACCAGTAGCATACCTGTGCATTCTAGGATTGTGTCGGGCCGCCTCCATGGGACTTGATACACCCCATGGTGGGACCAGCATAGGTAACTACAACATCGGGGGCCGTAAGACACATGTAACTATGCGAGTAGGAGCCGATCATCATAGAATGGATCACATCACCCTGATTTTGGGGTGCCAGTTGGAAACTAGTTTATATGGGTTCAGAGATTAACATGGGGTACGATAGTATATTCGACCCTAGACAACTTAACCAAGTTTGTAGTGCTTTCCCACTTCTTGTTTATACTTATCATACCCAGTTCTTTATTCATAGACAGAATAGTCCTAGACTTACTCAGGCTTTATGTCTGACTCTACTTTTCTTTCATCTTCTTTTCTTCCGTTCCCCCCCAGGTCCACAGGGAGGGAACACTGCAGCTTGACCAGCCTTAACATCCAGCTTGAAGAGGAGAAATGTATTGCTTGGACCTTTTCATTTTGAACTATGGCTTTGGACAACCACTATGGGGCTTTTGCAGTTTATCTATGTTTTATTTATGCTTCTTTAAATAATGTGATCAAGACAGATTATGAAAGTGTTATGTTATGTTTTTGGAAAGGATGTAAGACAATCATGGTGATGTTGTTGTAACACGTATTTGCTTTTATGAAATAAAAGTTGTTGTTTTTTTTCCGCTGTTTACAAATATGTGTTCTTATATCTGTCTTGTATATCTGTGACTTATACTTATAAACCTCCACCAAAATTAGGGCATTCCCTTTGAGAGTGACCCTAACGGAGGTGGGGTGTTTCAACTTTCCTACGGAGTTGCCTTGCCCTGGCCATCTTGGCGATAACAAGGTTTTCATTCTTCATTGTAGGTAGTTTCACCCATTTCGGGTAGTTCCAAATTTTGTGGAGTTTCCGTACTCCCAATCATGTGGACATTCTTAAGAAGACCTTCTTTTATCCATTTACCATTGAAAGATATGGTCTCATGTACTCTGCATTCCATGTTGTAGGTACTGGATTACCATTCGGTTTGTAGAGTTGACATGTTCCAGGTATAAGTTTTTGATGAATGATCGAGGGTCCTTCCCAGTTCGGGCCCGGGGGTCTATCCGTCAGATTCTTAGTATTTTCCGTTACTCGTCGTAAGAACAAATCTCCCTTTTTTACTTTCGAGTTGTAATACCTAATGATTCTTCTTTTACATTTGGTTGTTCTAATAGTAGCTTCATCCCCTAAACTTGGATTAGGTCTAAAGGTTCTTTCTTCAACTCTTGATTTGGATCGAATGCACAAGCTACTCTTCTGTGTGAAGGAATCTTAAGCATAGCCTCACACCGGTATGTTAGAGAATATGGAGTGTGTCCCGTTGCTGTTTTAGCAGAAGTTCTATATGCTCAAATTACCAGTGGCAACCCGTCAGCCCAATTCCCTTTGCTTGATTTAGACGTTTCTTTAATATTATCATTATGGTTTTATCCACAACCTTGGTGGCATCATCTGTCCTTGGATGTGTTACAGTAGAGAAATTCTTTAGGATTCCATTTTTTTCGCAAAACCGTGTGAACTCTCACTTTCAAACTATGTCCAATTATCAGATACGATTTTATAGGGGATTCCGAATCTAGGACGATATTCTTTACTGTAAATCTTAAGACCCTTCTATATGTGATGTTTAGGAGTGGTTTTGTTTCTATCCATTTGGAAAAGTAGTCAATTGCTACCACTGTATACTTAGCTCCTCCTTTGGGTATAGGTAGGGGTTCGATTAAATCTATTCCCCATACATCAAAAAGATCATGGGCTTGAGATGGTGACTAAGCCATTTGGAGGTAATCGAGGTACCCTAGAATATTTTTGGCATTTTTCACATTTCTTGACATACTCCATTACTTGATTAACCATTTGCGACCAATAGAAGCCCTGTCGCATAATCATTGTCTTAACTTGAGTATTTTTGAATGAATTTCAAATTCCACTATCAAACACTAAGCACAAAACCATTAAGTTAGAATATGTCACGTCGAAGTGTTTAGAAATACCTTCGATAGTACAACGTCCCGTGTTTCGATCAAAATTCATAACATACTCCAAGGGCAAAACAAGACAATCATTTTACGATGCTTAGCCGAAATAATTTATCCGCTTTAGACTCACAAAACCAATTACTCTACTGTAACATCCATTACTCCTAGTTTCTACTCACGAAAGAGGACGGGGCTCAAAATTTATCTAGACAAGATCTTACGCTAAACTTAGTATTGTAGAATCATCAACTGGATTCGCAATTTCTTGTAAGGTCGTCTAACACGAACCATGCAAGGCATCCAAGAACATGCATAAGATGTCTATAAAACTTGGTAATTCTACCATGAATAGAAAATAAATTACCTGGATCAGCAAAAGTGTCACTAGGGGTTACAAAACACCTAGTTATCCCTCTGAAGCGCTGGGCACAAGGATGCTACATGCCCCAGAATCTTGCAAATGCGACAAGTATGTGGATTAGGACACTTATTGGTGTAATGGTCCTTTGATCCACAATTGTAACAATCTCCATGAATAAAGCTAGAAGTTCTAGACGTGGAGGATTTTCGCTTTCCTCTGAGATTGGTACCATCACTAGAAAAGCTAGCAAACCTGGGTTTGGGATGTGTAGGCGCAAGAGTGGTTCCTGCCGCTAGGGAATTTGTCTCGGGATCGAGAAGTTGCTGAGTCATTTCCTATTTTGCCTCGGACGAAATCTTTTAGGTGCCCTTCCTGGATAAGCTCTTGGATTGTACCTTTGAGCACCTAGCACTCATCAGTTATGCTCCCATTTATCTTATGATTCTTGCAGTGTTCCCTCCATTGAACGGTTCTGGGTAATTTTCATCTTTGAAAGAAACTAGGAAGTTGACTCTCTCTTTTGCTACAACATATATGAACGAAATGGGTTTGCTCAAGGCCACATAATTTGTGTTAGAATATTCCCACTTTGGTTTCTTCCGATTTCTATCAAATTTGAGTTTCCCGTCTTGAAGTTTTCAATTAGAGTTGGATTTTCCTTTTACCTTAAGCAGCTCAATGTAAAGTCTCTTTGGATAGTCGTAAAGTGACTCTTCCGGTCTCTGTTTGATATTGGGTAGATCATAAATGCTAATTGCTGAGTATTTTCGCATACGGAATTGTTTGTTGAATATGATGGATAATTGCTTCCAAGCTGTGATGACTGGGCATGATAATGTCTGCACCATTTGTTAACTTCTTTATGAAGAGTTGTTGGAAAGACCTTGAATCAAAGTTCCTTAGAAGCATTACACTAGTCCATGCAATTCTTAAAGATGGAGAGGTTCCCTTCGGGGTCTGTAGTCCAATCATATACGAGCTATGGCACTTTCATTTCAGTTGGAATTTTAGCCATCATCATCTCCTTGGAGAAGGAGATTCCCTGTAACTTCCTGTCATCCAAAGACATTAGGTTTTATTATTTTTACGAATTGACCACCATGCTTAATGCTTCATTATTTCTTCTCAAAACTGGATCATTCTGTAGATTTGATGGGATTAATTCGGCTGTTAAACTCTCGAGGTGCCATCATTTTTGATCTCACCTCATAGGGATCTACTTCATAGGATCTTTAGGCCAAGTTTTCTTCAATAAATCTTCTAGCGGTACCAATCTGCGAAGCCAAGTGTAATATTTCCAATTCACTACTTCTCCTTTTGTTAAGATCGAAAGCTCTTCAGTCTCCATTTTTTCTGAGTTGAAGTTTGAAAGTATGCCATTTATTGGAACGGACGATGCGTTGGGATCTTCTTCACAATTCTTTCTCGATCTAACCATCTTTAATTGACTTCTAGAGTATCTCGTTATGATGGAATGAGAAATAAGGATGGAGGTTCGGGCCCTCCTTCTAGAGCCAAAATGTTAATGATATTTTTCATCAACAACGAAATATAGGGTTATGGTTGTGGACCCAGGGTAAACTAGTCCCTTTAAGCTTGACTGAATTCATCGTTTCTTAAATACCAAAAACCTTCATCTGAAGATTAGTTACTCTTCCTTCAAGAGGTGAGTATCACGCTTTCGAGACTTAAGGATCAATAGGTACCTTGGGATAAGGGCTTCAACAGTCATTACTAATTGAGCTAGAATACACATTAGGGAAGGTTAGGTAATTACTTGGAATGTTGGACTGGGAAGTGCTGACATCCAAAAGAATAATAATATACATTATAATATGCGTGATAGTAAAGAACACAACAATTTATTGTGGTTCGGTTTGGATTGAACCTACGTTTACTTTGAAAGCTTTGAGGATTTTATTAATGGTGGAAGTTACAAGAGAAATCCCCATTTTGATTTATAAATTAGGGTTTAGGCTCTTAGAATAGAGTACAAGGTTTTGGAATCAGGATAATTCCCACAAAATGTGACCCCTGGGGTCTTATTTGTAGAAGATATATGTCTCTTTGGTGGCGCTCAAGTGAGAAGCTTCGGTTCCGCACCTATTCTGATTTTTGGCCTGCTTCGATAATCTCTAGTTTCAGTAGTAACTCTTTGTTTTGGTGTTGTGGTTTCTGAAAAGTCGTCCCTTGTGACTTAGTGTAGGATCTTTATATATGGAATATTGCAGAATTGACTGTGATATACTAACTTGTCTAATACATTAGTTATGCAAGTAAAATTAAATGATATAGAATATCGCAAATAAGTAAAAGTAATAAGTAAAGTGACACCAAGAATGTTATACTGGTTCAGACTTCCCGTCCTATGTCCAGTCCCAGACTCCTTCTGGAATTCACTATCAACACCCTCTCTTCACCCGGAGGAATAGGTTCATAAAAATCCAAGCCCCACAAGGATTTCCCCGCCTGAGCACCGACACAGAACTTTTACAAATTACAAGAGTTTGACTTCTGCTTGTGTTCTTGAAACATTAAATAGCCAATGATTGAGTACACCCTTCCTATAATCTTACCTCAAGAATATAACGTGTATGTGAAGATTGGAGGAAGTATATTACTTATTGAATCAAGAGATATGGAATAATTCCAATGATTCAACAAGTAACTAGAATATATGAAAGCTTTTTAGAATGCAAGAGTATAGAAATGTAGATCAAAAAATAGATTAGAATTGGAAAGAATAGGTGATTAGAAAACGAAGTTTGAAGTGTATATATAATAGTTAAAAGGTAGTGATCCGTCATGAAGAGTTTAATCATAGAGATGTACCCATTTATTTTTAGAAATGAAGAGAAACCCCTTCATGAAGAATGACAACCTTTAATAAAAATGGCTGCTGTTTCGAATCAGTCAACTGGTCTGGAAATCACTAGTCAATTGGTTAAAAATACTGAAAATCATATATATTTAAAATTTGCTAAAAACTAGCCACTACTGGGAAAAATTTCTCTGACCAGTCGACTGGTCTATTTTGAACCAATCGATTAGTTCAGTTGAATTCTGTCTAGTCGCGGCTATTTATAGCCATTTACACACATACACACACACACATGTGTATATATATATTATGTTTTGTGCAGTTGTGTTATACTATGAGGATAGATTTTAACAAATATCTAACATGACTAAATACTCATATATATATATATATATATATATATATATATATATATATATATGAACTTAGCTCTTCAATATGATCTTCACTGATTTCCATTCCTTTGTTGTCATGAATCGAAAATCTAGAGAATCAACGTTCTCCCCTTTTTTGATTAATGACAACACCTTGCATTTTTTGTTGAGATAATGAGATAATGTATTGCTCCCCCTGAATGTATGCTTGTATATTCATCTCCCCATGACTAAAAAGCTTATCTGCGACATTTTGTTAGTGCATATATAATATAATATACTTACCGCTTCCTACAATAAAATGTTAGTGTATATAATGATATAATATTTGTCCCCCTGTGTCATCGATTAAAAAGAATAAGTATCATGATAAAGGGCAGTAAGTGATCATATAAATAATTAAAGAACCTTCAGGAGATATTGGATAATGTGCATTTCGATGAACTGAATTTTGTTTTCATAGATATTTAGAGATAACGAAAATAGCTTTCTTTTTGTTGTGGTGTACCTGCAAAAAATATGATATATATACTTTGCTACCCACTTCCTTAGTGAGGGTACATGGGTTAGATGGAAGCTAACCATACCCAAGAGGGTTTAATGGAACCTTTAAAAATGAAAATTTCATTATTAGCTACTGAATTAAAGTAATCATCAATATATTTTTCTCTTTTTTCAATTTACAGGAACCCAAATACTTAAATAACTTCTATTGGTATTTCCTTTCGTACTTCTAGATTTAGTATAAATATCTCTAATCATAGGAGTATTCGAAAATCTATAATAATTGGATCTTGAATGTACATTAGTACTAGTAGTGATATTTTGATTGTACATAAAAGCATATCTAGTACTATTTCTATAATTAGTTTTATTATATCCTAAACCACTTTTCTCATGTAAAGGTCGAGATCCTGATAAAATTGTATTAAAATCATTTTGACCTTTATTAAATTTCGCGAACTTACTTGTACATTTATCAAATATGATCCCATATTCGCGATTGACATTTTCAAAAGAAATTTTGTTATTTTTTAAATCATCAATTTCTTTATTTAATTCAAGATTCTTCCTTTTTAAAGTACCATTCTCAGTTTTGAGAAAAAAAATTGAGATTTGGAATTATCTAAAGAAGATTGTAATTTTTCAAAATTTTCTTTTGAGTCAAAATTTTTATTTTGCAAAATATTATTATTCACCTTTAAAAACTCACATTATTTAGATAATTCTATATTCTTTCCAATTAAAGCTTCATTCTCCTTTTTGAGAGACAAAATTAAAGAACTAGAATTATTTAAAGAATCTTCTACAGATGTATTTTTATTTTGTAAAAGATCGATTTCCTCTAAAAGAATATTGTTTTTATCTTCTAGTTGCTCATTTTATTTTTGAAGTAAATCTTTTTGAAAAACAAGCTCTTCTAAGGAATTTTCAAAACATTTGGCTTGTTTAACTAAAAAATTGTTTTCCTCTTTTAATTTGGAATTTTCTTGCTCGCAATATTTAAACTTGGCTAAAATTACTGCACAAAGATTACCAAAGCTTTTAAAATCTTTTAACGATTTTTCATGGTTTAACAAAATTTCTTTATATAATGAATCTGTACATACCGATTGTGATCTAACTTTAGCTATGAGACATTTGCTTCCTTGCTCTCTTGATTCTGCTTTGTTGTCCTTCCACTTTCTAATTCCTTGACTAGATTTCTTTATTGCCATTTCTAGAATGTTGTTACGATCTCTAGAATACTAGGCTCTGATACCAAATGAAAAGTTCGTGTCTTGTGACTTAGTGTAGGATCTTTATATATGGAATATTGTGGAATTGACTATGATATACTAACTTGTCTAATACAATAGTTATGCAAGTGTAACTAAACGATATAGAATATCGCAAATAAGTAAAAGCAATAAGTAAAGTGACACCAGGAATTTTATACTGGTTCTGACTTCCCGTCCTATGTCCAGTCCCAGACTCCTTTTGGAATTCACTATCAACACCCTCTCTTCACTCGGAGGAACAGGATCACAAAAATCCAATCCCCAACAAGGATTTCCCTACCTGAGCACCAACACACGACTTTTACTAATTACAATAGTTTGACTTCTGCTTGTGTTCTTGAAACATTGAATAGCCAATGATTGAGTACACCCTTCCTATAATTTTATCCTCAAGAATATAACGTGTATATGAAGGTTGAAGGAAGTATATTACTTATTGAATTAAGGGATATGAAATAATTCCAATGTTTCAACAAGTAACTTGAATATATGAAAGATTTTTAGAATGCAAGAGTACAGAAATGTAGATTAGTAAATAGATTAGAATTGGTGATTAGAAAACTATGTTTGAAGTGTATATATAATAGTCAAAAGGTAGCGACCCTTCATGAAGAGTTTAATCAAAGAGATGCACCCATTTCTTTTCAGAAATGAAGAGAAACCGTTCATGAAGAATGACAACCTTTCATAAAAATAGTTGCTATTTTGAATCAGTCAACTGGTCTATAAATCACTAGTTAACTGGTTAAAAATACTGAAAAGGGTATATATTTAAAAAATTTCAAAAACTAGCCGTTACTGGGAAGAATTTCTCTGACTAGTCGACTGGTCTATTTTGAACCAGTAGAGTGGCTCAGATGAATTATGTCCAGTCGTGGCTATTTATGGCCATATATATATATATTATGTTTTGTGCATTCGTGCTATACTATAAGGATAGATTTTAACAAATATCTAACATGACTAAATACTCATATATATATATATATATATATATATATATATATATATATATATATATATATATATATACGAACTTAGCTCTTCAATATGATCTTCATTTATCTCTAATCCTTTATATCATGAATCGAAAATCTCGTGAATCAACAGTTTCAGTGTCGACCAACTGTCTTGCCTCTTGGTTTAGGTGCCAAAGTTATAGAAGTTTCGGTGTCAACACTATATAAATGTCTTGGTGTCGACACTATATAAATGCTTCAGGCCAGCTTAGTTGCTTTCTTCTCCTTGTATTTGGATTTTCTTTCGATGATACCGGATTTTAGTACATGGTTCAACCTTTGTTGCCGGTACTAGTGAGTGTTGACATTGTGCATTGTACCGACATCAGGTTATTAGCGTCGATGACCTTCTACTGCTCCATCATATTTGTTTCTAGCTTTTCACTTTACTTCATGAGTTTAGTTTCGGTCTCATGCCTTCATCTTTAGTATCTGGTGTCATTTTCACTTAGTATCTAGTATTGCCTCCCACAATACTGGTTCTTTAGCATTTGGCTTCATTCTTGCTACTTTCCTTTTGAATATCGAACCCATGTCTCTACCTTTAAGTCTTTGGTTTCGTGTCTCTTCATCTGATGCTTTCATTATCTCGGTATCAGTCCCACGCTTTAACCTTAATTCCCTTTTGGTATCAACTCTCTGAGTGTCAGCTTTATAAACTTGTCTCCCTATTTTGGTGTCGACCCCAAACTAATTGCTCATTGCATGTTGGTGTCGACAACATGTCTTCATTCTCTTCTTTTCTTGCTATTTTGGTAATGTCTCCATTGTTCCTTCTGAACCCCTTGCTATCGGTGTCGGCTTGAGACCCTCGTGCTTTGGGATCGATGATGACTCTTCTGAGATCTCTACTTTGGTGTCAGCTCTACTGGCTTCCACTTTATCTCTTTTGGTGTTGATTTGGCTGTCCCAAAGCCCTTCTTTATTGGTTTCGATTTTATTTCCTTAAGCCATTTGTTCCCAGTCCGTGTTTTGGTTTTAATGTTTTCTGCTTCTTTCCATTATGTCAATGTAAATTTGGTGTTAGCACAAGAAAATGCTCAATGAGACGTTCCTCGTCTTGAAGTCAACAGAAACCCTCGTCCTTCACAGAATGTTTCGGAAAGATCTTCTTCCAACACCTACCACGGAAACCATAGCCGAAGGAGGCATATTAATACCAATGGAAATACCATTACCATCAGTGAGGGAACACGTCAATGTGGCCCTTCCCGGTTAGGTCCTAATAACGATGCAAGAACTAGTACCCAATCCTCTACTTGACAAAACCTTCCTGTCTCTACTCAGAACTTGGTGCTTACACACCTAGCAGTTAACCAGCTCAATTTTTTCTCAACTAACCTCAATAGAACTAAGAAATCAAGGTTGACAACTTAACTAAAGATAATGTCGATGTTCATCATAGAAGGCACCCACGACCATGAACTTCCGAGGTGGATCACGAAGTCTGCGGTTCTCACCGACTTGGTCAGTTGCATCGTAAGAGAAATGTGATGGAACGCCACCGATGTATAGGAAACCAATATGAGGCGTAACCCCTTTTGGCCATCCATAACATCGAATGTCCACGATGCTTCAATATGCGTCAATTAATGACTTACTCGGGCAAAACTGATCCCCATAACTTCTTGAGCCGCTATGAGTGGAATATCTACTCAAGTCGTGCCACCGAAGCCGTGAAATGCAAATGATTCCCAGACTTTCTTGAAGGCGTCACTCTCCTCTAGTTCTCTCGACTTCGCCAAGATCCATCTCCACTTTCGACCAACTTGCTTCCAAGCTAGTGAAACAATACAAGATGCATGTCACAAGACCAGAAGGCACCCGGACCCTCTCCAATCTCTACCAGGGCATGGGGGAAACTGTTAAGAGTTTCCTCGAACACTTTAACAACTCCCTAGCGAAAGTCAAAGACCACGAGCCTCACACCGTCTTGGTTTAACTTACTAAGGGTATTCTGCCCGATTCCGAATTGAATCTTGGATCTATTGGACGTCATCGAAGACTTTGGAAGCTTTCTATGAAAATGATAATCAATTTCTATGTCAAGAAGAAGCACGCAGAAATAGGGTAACTCGGACTGTCTATCCTTACAACCCACACCAAAGCACTATTTAGGACAACGTCATGGGTAAATAGGTCGGAGAATCCTCTGACAAGGATAAAGGGATTGCCAAATTCAAGCCTAAGCCAAACAACGACAAGCCAAGTAGCTGTAACAACCAATTGGCAGGAGATCTAAAGAAGAACGACTGCTACTCAACTTACAAGGCCTACACTCTGCTCAATTCTGAGTTGGAGACAAGATACATAGAGACATGTAATACAATGCAATGCAAGAAGACGAACACCATAGAATCTATTGATTGGGAGAAGAATTCCGATAAATACTGCAGATTCCATGATATGTTTGGCCACAATACCAACGACTATCGTCACCTTAAGGATGCCTTGAAAATCTTATCTGAGAAAAACACTTCGAGAAGTACATTCAAAACCCTGCTCCCTTAAAGCCGCTGCGGGCCCTTCAACGTCCGCACTGCCCCAAGCTCAAGCGGTGCAATCTGATAACTCCTCGAAAGGGTATTGTGATTAACACTATTTGCAGTGAGACTCACCCCGCAAATGAAAGCTTTAGGTGTATGGAGGAATATGCCAACTCAATCAAGCACACCGACTTGGAAGCGCGCCCTACCCCGGATGAATCCATCCCGACCAAGCTTCAAAAGACTAATGCGTGATGATTTAGTCTTCTGCAAGAGAGATGCTACTGGAATTGAAATTCCAACCATGGATCCACTCGTTATCTCTACATACATAGGTCCGGCCTATATCCAAAAGGTCCTCGTTGACTTGAGGAGCTCTGTTAACATCATCTTTAAGTCAGCCTACAATCAGATGAAGCTTGAGGTCGAAGACTTAAAGCTATGCTATGCCATGCCACTGCCCACAAATTCAATGGCTCTTCCAACCGACTAGTTGGTTTAGTAGAACTACCAGTCCAACTCAGAAATGCAGATCAAAGCAAAGTCTGGATCCCCACCTTCGTGGTCATCGATGTTCCTTCCCTTTACAACGTCTTCCTCAGACATCGTTTCCTTGCAAAATTTCGAGTTTGCATGGCCCGATGGTCCGTCTTTATGAAATTTCCAAAAGAGCGTGGGATTGGAACCGTCAAAGGAGACCAAGCTACCGCGAGTGTCTGCCATCTCGCAGAATGGAAAGGCGCAATGAATAAGGAAAAGGGCAAGGGAGAAAAAGCGATCCACGGTGCCAAAATTATAAGCGCATAGAACCCACTGAAGTTTGAGGCCTAGATCAGGCGTAACTATCGTCTCTTCCAAGATCTTGATCCTCGAAACACGAAGAGACCTATTCTAAAAAGGATACTCCAGTGGAGCCAACCGTTGACGTTCCAATCAAACCTGCCGGCCCGACTTGGGTCCTGAAGATTGGATCACAGGTCTCTCTAGCAATAAAGGAAGAACTTATGGATATATTACGGGCCAACCTTGATGTATTTGCTTGGACCCATTCCGATATGTGTGGCATTGACATAGGAATCGCCTTCCACATGCTTAGTATCGATCCAAAGCATCTTCTAGTCATACAAAAGCGCTGAATCTTAGGAATAGATAGATCGGTGACACTCAAAGAGGAGGTGGATAGGCTACTTAACAATGGCTTTATCTGCAACACCCTCTGTCTAGAATGGGTCTCCAACCCGGTCTTGGTCAGGAAATAAAATGGGAAATAGAGGATGTGTGTCGATTATTCAGACTTGAAATAAGCATGTCCAAAAGACAGCTTCCAACTTCCAAAGATCGACTAACTCGTTGATTTAGCTGAAGGCTACCAGCTTCTCTCCTTTATGGACGTGTACTCAGGCTACACTAAAATTCCTATGTATCTTTCAGACCAGGCGCACACTTCATTCATCACCGACCTTGGGCTCTATTGCTACGTCGTCACCCCTTTGGTCTCAAGAATGCTGGAGCCATCTATCAGCGACTGGTCAACCGAATGTTCAAGGAATAGATCAGAAAACCCATTGTAACGACCTGAAATTTTGGAACTAGTTTAAAATTTAAAATTCCAAGTTTAATAGTATATGTAAGAATTTTCAGCCAATTAAAGTTTGATATTTTAAAATTATTCTAATAGCCTAGAAAATAGAACATTTGCAAAAAATCTCGAAATTCGACGAAACCAATTTTATCAGATCTGGAACATCAAAATATGGTAGGATTGCAAATCTCGCATCAAGTGGAGTTAGAATGTAACCCTGCGAAATTTAAGTGCAAACCGATCGACAATTTCAGCATGAACTAAACTGAATGAGAAAATTTTGAGCAAATGGACTCGAAATTCGATGAAATCAGTTTCATTGGAACCGTATGTGAATATTGACTACATGTACCTTAAGTTTGCATTCACATCTTGAACTAGTTATCTCCAATGTGTGCTTTCATTTAGTTGTCACGGACATAAGGCACTCATGTATGCTTTCTCCTCCCTCTCTAGATGGACGACACCTCAGTGATCCATGGCAAATCAAATTTCCAATAAATACAAGACCATTCCTTCCTTATTTAACTTTGTTTCCACTCTCTTTTCTCTCCTGACCCCTTTTTCTTCCTCCACCATGCCCCCTTCAGCCCAACTGCTGCACAAAAGCCTCAACACCTCCCTCTTGTTGTCCACGTCAGCGCCCCTCTCCCCTCCTCCCCCATGGACCCCGCTAGCCCTAAACACCTCTAAATACCCTAATACCCTATTTTAACCTTAAAACCCATTCGTTTAGCCTCCTCCACCCCAAACAAACCCTCCTCCAGTCCAAGTGAACCCCACCAGCGCCCCTCCATCCCATACAGTAGCACACAGGCCCCACTCATCTAATATGTATCTCCCTAGGCCTGAAACCCCTTAGTCGTTTGCTCCACGAACCGAAATATATGTGCGTTCACTTACCCATTAGTTTATAATTCTCGTAGCGTCGAACCTCTGCCTGTTTAGTTTTCAGAAACCCCGGTGATGCTGGAAGGATGTCGAAATCATCCGGAGTAGTTAGGATGTCTTTCGATTGAAGTTAGGGGGAGTGGTATACAAGGTGAGCAACTTAAACTATAATTATAGTTATGTAAGAACACTAACTTTCATTTAGTTGTTTATAAACTGGTTTGAGTTATATTATGATATTTGGTTGATAATAAGAGATCATAATATAATTTGATAGTGTTTGGAATAGAAAAGATGTGATTTTTTAAGCGAAGTACATGTAGTCACTGGAGTATATGACACTTAGAATCGATATAGTTGACACTGAAATGGGTTTTAATCTTACAGGGTTATTGGAATGGAAATTAACTTGATATTGGTTGTTGGATAGGGGTATGAATCCCATTTTGTATTAAATGCTATGTTTGTTGATGATTGTGTATCGTGGTTAATCAATTGACTGACAAAATCAATTTTAATGAATATTTTATTAATATAATAATGGGAGAAATATAAAATTCCAAATTTGATGTCCGATTTTGGATGGACATGAAGTTTAATTCATTATGATAAACATTTGCAGAAGATAGAAATGTTTTTGGAGAAATTAAAAATAGGTTATAGCCTGTCGAGGTTTTTATTTTAAAATGAATAGTAATTGGAAATAGTGAAGTTCAGTTAGGGTATTTGGGAAGTATTTTGAAAATATTTCCTTTTCAAAATTTTCTTATTTATTTTTATAATGGATGTCGAGAAAATTTGGATTCAAAATAGTGAGTTTGAAAAGTAATATTATTTAAATGATAAAATAATATTATAATATCCATCATTACATCAATGTTTTGAGAAATGTAACAAACATAAAAATGAGAAAGCTTCTGTTAATGGCGACACAGAGCCCATTTTCTTCCTTTCTCTTCACCATGCAACCTAAATCTCTCCATTTGTACGTATTTCATCTATTCAAACCCCTTTTTCTTCAAATCTACACCCCTCTTTGGTTTCGTCACGCGTGGAAGCTCTCCATTAACCCTAGAATCAATTTCAAATCTGAGCGTTTAACCATGAAATTTGTAATGCGAACCGTTTCCATGGCTTTCTTCAACCTCACCGCTGCCACTCTCGAACCCCTGAAACGCTATTTACTTCGATTACTCACTTTATGTCATGGTTTTTTAGGTAACTGCTTGGTGTAGATCTTCTTTTAGGAGTGTTTGTAGCTTGCTATTCAACTGATTATTACGTATTGGTAAGGAATTTATCACTGACGCGGAGCTTATTGGAGCGCAACAAATCCCCTCAGTTTTCTCGACTTTGCATCTCGACTTCGGTCAGTGATGGTTCATTTTAATGTGAGGTACTCAATGTAATTTGATTTTCGTCTTGTTGCTAGATATTAGAGTTGGTATTGTGTTTATGGGTCATCTATTGCGGTTAATTGTGTTTGGTTGCTTATAATGGTGTTCTGGTTCTTAGTACATGGTATTTTAGACCTTTCTCTCGAACGTATTGTCTTTGTTTTACTAGCTTCATGGTGGTCTGAGGTTGTTACATGTGTGTCATCACCTTTGAATGACAGCAAAAAATGTGATGCCTATGTTAGGGAATGCGGAATATGGATCTTAAGGCAAAACCAACACTAGAGGTGGGGTGAATAGTGTTTTCCAAGGAATTTAAGAAAATCTAAAACTTATATGATCTACTATATAAATTGGGTGAATAGTGTTTTTCAAGGAATTTAAGAAAATCTAAAACTTATATGATTTACTATATGAATTACACGTCATAGAGATGACCACAGACACATAATCAATCACAAACACAGAAATAAACAAAAATAAAATGCAGAAAAGGAAAGAACACACCAGATTTTATAATGGTTCGGATTACTCCTACGAGCAAGCCCACGCAACACTGGATTGTGCAGAGTTTTATTACTTTATCAATACCCAAGTACAATCCCCTTGATTTCACGGCTACAAGGTTAACAACACTCCAAACACCCTTCATTTCATGGCTACAAGGTTAATACCGATTCCACACCCTTGATTTCATGTCTACGAGGTTAACACTGAATCCTTTCCTTGATTTCAGGGATACAAGGTACACACCCTTTCCCAAACAATCCCGATTAATTATAACGGCCCTATAACTCTTCAATAGCACTTCAATTCAGAGAGTAATGAGTAGAGAGTGAGAAGAGAATAAGTTCGGTAGAGTAGAAGTGTATAAATCAATAAAAAATAAAATAATAATGGAGAATGAAAAGGGTGAAGATGGAGAAGAAGAATGGTTAAAAAATTCGAATTCAACCCCTATTTATAAGATTTGAAAGGTTGCAATGCTTCTGGAATGTTACAAATTGTAAAAAGACACTTCCTTTCAAAATTGAAAAAGTGACAGTTGTATGTCGACATAGACTATTATGTACGTCGACATAGCCTAGTGTGAAATTTGAAATTTGATCATTTTCACTTGTTTAAATATATATACTATTCTAGAAATTCTTGAATTAAAACTTAGTGATATAAAAGAGTATTCTAAAGTATAAAACCATATGAAAACATAAATATATATTATATAAATATATTTATAAATTTATAAAGTTTAAAACTATATAAATATAAAATCGTACAAGTATATAACAATACAAATATATATAAACTTGTAAACTTTGAAACTTAAGTTTGAAATCAGAAGTAAGATAGAAAAATTAATTAAAATTTGAATTTTTTTTAAAAATTTGAATTTTGAAAAATAGAATTTGGGAAACAAAATTTGAATTTGAACCTGGAGTGTTATTCAAAGTCTTACATATAAACTAGACTCTATTACTATATTTATCTTGAACTCTTGATATCTTGATTACTCATGAGTTTTGAATCTTCTCTGAATTCTGAATCTCTTGAATCTCTAAAACTATACAATCTTCAGTATTAATTCCTGTATACAAATCTTGCACATATGTGTGTGTATATATATATTCTAGATAGAGATATTAGTATATATTTTGTAATGAATTAATATTGAAATAATGTTGTTGTCATCAAAACTCCATTCTCCAACAATCTCCACCTTTTTGATGATGATAACCTTAGTTTATAAAATATTCATACCTGTTCATTCCTGTTGATGCTAATCCTTCTAATACTCCCCATGTCAATATGATTCATATATACTCTACTTAAACTAAGTTTATATTTTATAATTCCTCCCCCTTTGGCATTATCAAAAAGAAATTCTAAAATACTCCCTTTTAGTCCTATATCTATCATATGATTAAAATATTTGATTCTATACTAATGCATACAACTCCCCCTAAATTTATGCCTATATTATGCTAAGTATATGAACAAATCAATCCAAATATCATAATTACATATGTTTCAAGTCATATATACAAGTTTTCAAATCAATCCAAGCACACCAATCAAGTAATATTTACATATGTTTTAATACATACAGGTTTTAAGTCAAGCAATTCAAACCAATCAATCATAAGTCCAAACAAATTCAAACATATCAAACCAATCAAATCATACCAAACAATCAAACGTTTCTTGGGACTTCTACCCATCCGTCTTCTCCAAAGAGCGGATCCTTCTTGATGACTTCCCAATCTTCATCTTCTTTTGTTGGTGGTGCCTTAGAGAGATTATTGTCTTCATTTCTAAAAAGAGAAGAGATTAGCCAACTTATGGCATCAAAATGCTTCTCTTGTTGTCCAAACATCTTTATTTGGCTTAATTCAAGATGACGCTGATTTCGTAGGACTATGGATTGTTGAGTCAAGGAATTTTGATTTATGCCAAAGTAATGTGCGATGATCGACAAAAAGACGACGTTCATTGATTTAAGGAGATAAGGGTCATTAGAAATTGATTATTTGGTATTTTAATAGTGTTAATTAATGTTAAAATCTATCCTCAAATAATCAATGTTTATATATATACACTTATGTTTATGTATGCACATAAATTGTGCAAACTGGGCTATACCGGTCGACCACCCAAAACAGACCGGTCGACCGTTTTTACCAAATTTGCACAATGAACGTGCACACATATACATATAACGTCTATATATTTAAATTCCTATCTACTGTTCCATTTTGACCTTTCGACCGTTTTTAAACAGAAGCAACTTTTTGAATAGTCACTTCCATTCCTCCAATGGTTGCTTCTCCTTCCTTTCATCAATAATCATTTCCATTGATTGTGACTCTTTACCAAAGGTTACAACTACTTATCTGCTATATAAACACTTTAAAATCATCAAATCAAATAACCAATTCTTTCTATCTATTCTCTATATTGTTGATTTCATTCTTGAACTTTCAAAGCACTCAAACGATCATATTCTTCACAATATCGTTCTTGAATCCTAGAATTTACATATTATTCTTTTGATTCAAACACGATATCATCTTCCAAATCTTCACAAACAAAAATTCTATTTGAGGATAAGATTATAGGAAGGTTGTAAAAGAATTGACAAATTCGTGTTATTGAGAACACGCATTATCAAATTACAAGTCTACTCGTCTGGTTTGAAGTCCTCCGTGTTGTAAGAGGTAAATTGTGAAGTCCTCGTGTTGTAAGAGGCAAGTTGTGAAGTCCTCGTGTTGATAGAGGCAAGTTGTGAAGTCCTCGTGTTGATAGAGGCATGAAATCCCGTTCGGGTGTTGTGAACCTATTTCCTCCGGGTTAATTGAGGTTGTTGATTAGTGAAATTATAGATAGAAGTCTGGGACTGGACGAAGGACGGTGCTCCGAAACAGTATAAAAATATCTAGTGTGATTTTTCCTTTACTGTTTTTACTTATCTGTGATACTGCATCTGTGATATCTTATTCTATTTTATATTTATTTGCATAGCTATTGTAATAGACAATGTAGTTGTGTGCTATTCCATATTACACGATCTGAGTGTACTACATTATACTTGGCAAGTACACGTACACACTTTCAATTGGTATCAGAGCACGGTTATCTTATAACCGTAACACAGTTATTTGATATATTCTTGTAATATGGCAAATAACCCAACTTCTAGCACTCAAAACACCACTTACACGGAAGGTCAATCAACAAAAAGACCTCCATTCTTCAATGGCCTTAATTATAGCTATTGGGGAACACGTATGTCATTTTACATGCAGTCAAATAGCTATGACGCCTGGAATGCTACACAAAAAGAAATAGTGACTCCAACAACTGATTATTCAGAATGGACACAGGCTGAGAAAACAGCAGCAGTTGTAAATGCAAAAGGAATAAATATGTTGTTTTGTGCATCAGACCAAAATGAATATAACCGTGTTAGTATCTACACCGCTGCATATCAAATTTGGCAAACGCTAAAAACCACACATGAAGGTATTAACAAGGTTAAACAAGCCAAAACAGCCATGCTGAAAAGTCAGTTCCAAAATTTCAAAATGAAGCTGAATGAAACAATCAATGATATGTATTCTCGGTTTCAAACTATTCATCATGCACTTATTGGCTTAGGACAAAAATATTCAGATTTTGATGTTGTCTCGATAGTCCTACATTCTCTGACTAGTAAATGGGAAGGAAAAGTATTAGCGATTGAAGAAGCTAATGACCTTTCTGTCACGAAACCAGATGAATTGATAGGAAATCTAATGTCCTATGAAGCTAATTTGCAGGCTAGAAAGGAACAGAAAGACGAAAAGAAAAATGTAGAATTTCATGTCGGAAAAGATGAAGATGAATCAGAATCAGAAGATGAAGACTTAGCCTTTATGGCAAAAAGTTTCAAGAAATTTTTGGACCAACGAAATGCTAGTCGATATAACAAATGGAAATCTGGTTCAAATAGACCTTCATCATCAGCAATAGAGTGTTTCAACTGCCATAAAAAGGGGCACATGCACAAAGATTGTCCAGAACAAAAGAAGAAGTCAGAAAATGACAAATTCAAATACAAGAAGGACAAATCAAGAAATGTGCTTTCTCAGTGACATGGGATGATTCAGACTCGTTTTCATCAGAAAGTGAAAGTGATTCAAAAAATGAACAAGCGAATATTTGTTTCATGGCTATAGAAGATGAGGTATAAATTCCTACATTTGATGAAGTTCTTGATATTAATGCTGAATTGATAGTTAAAATTAAAAATATGAATCGTCAATGGAAAGAAGCCAAAGCAGATTTTAGTAGGGCAGAGTTTGAACGAGATATGTTAAAAGATGAGAAGAAAATATTAGAAGAAGAACTTGAAAAAATTCAAGAATCATCATCATCTAATATTGATTCTCAATTATCTCTTTTGAGCCAAGAAATTGAAACTCAAAAAGAGAGAAATGATGCTCTCACTACTAAAAATCATGACTTAAAGCAAAAATCGAAATTCTAGACCTAGAAAAAGCTAGTTTACAAACTAAGTTAGATATATTACTCAAAATGTTTCTAACTTCAATAAAGGTCGAGAAAATTTGACAAAAATCATTGAAAGTTCACAATCTGCTTCAAATAAACATGGCTTGGGATATAAGAAACAAGAAACTCAGAAACATCTTGGTTTCAAAAGGAAAAATGAAAAACAAAATAAAGCTAAGAAAAATCTTAGTTTGTTATATTCCAAACCAAAACCAGTTGTGAAGTTTCAAAAGAAAAATATCAAAACTATCAAGATATGGGTTCCTAAAACAAATAATAATTTGATTAGGAACAAATATATTCAACATTTTATGAATACTGTGAATTATAATTCAAATTATGTGTATAAATGGGATACCGGACCCGTATGGGTTTGGACTCCTAAGACCTAACTCTTAAGACCCTATAAAAAAGGTGGGTACCATGGACTTAATTTTATTTTTTGCAGGTCCCACTTGAGAAAAGAGGAAAGTGGATATTGGACAGTGGTTGCTCGAAGCATATGACTGGAGACAAGAGCTTATTAACAAATGTTACTTACTCAGATGGTGGCTCCGTTACTTTTGGAGATAATTCAAAAGGCTATATCATCGACAAAGGCGGTGTGAGAAATTGCGGTACATCTAACTTACCTCTTATTACTAATGTCATGCTAGTTAGAAATTTGAAACACAATTTACTTAGTATTAGTCAGTTATGTGACAAGGGTTTTACCATTTCCTATTCGGATAACAAGTGTAGTATCTTAGATAAAGATCATAAGTTAGTTTTCGAAGGATATAGAGACATAAATATTTATATTCTGAATATGAATATTAGTCATAATTCAGATATGTGTCTTGTAGCAAATGATAATGATCCATGGCTTTGGCACAAATGTTTCTGTCATATATACTTCAGAACTATCGACAAGCTAGCCAAAAACGATCTAGTTAGAGGACTACCCTAAATGAGCTTTACGGTTGACAACATTTGTGATGCATGTCAATTAGGAAAATTGACTAAATCATCATTTAAATTCAAGAAAGTCATATCAACATTACAACCACTTGAGCTACTACATATGGATTTATTCGGACCAACACAGGTTTAGTCAATAAATCATAGTCGATATGTGTTTGTAATTGTTAATGATTACTCTCGTTATACTTGGTGATTTTCTTGAAAAACAAAAGTGACACTTTCGAACATTTCAAAACTTTCGTCAAGAGAATTCAAAAATCGAAAGGGCTTAAAGTTAAGAATATAAGAAGTGAACATGGCGGAGAATTCGAAAATAATGAATTTGAACATTTTTGTACAAAGAAAGGTATATATCATAATTTTTCGTTTCCTAGAACCCCACAACAAAATGGAGTTGTAGAACGGAAAAACCGGACTATACAAGAATGTGCAAGAACATTATTAAATGGAACTACTTTACCAAAACATTTTTGGCCAGAAGCTGTTGCAACTGCGTGTTACGTTTTGAATCGTGTATCCATTCGAACTCTCACCATGAATACATCTTATGAATTATTTAATCAAAGAAAGCCAAATATCTCATACTTCAAAGTTTTTGGTTCTAAGTTCTTTATTTTAAATATGAAAGACCATCTTGGAAAATTTGATCCAAAATCTGAACCTTTCGGTTACCAGTTCTGAACCTAAGGAATATTATTCTCCTAAAACACCAAAAACCAGACCAAAATGCACCCATACCCTCGGAAATATACCAACGCCTAAACGCACAAAGAAGGCACTATTTTTCTCCCCTCAAACTAGAGAAAAGATAAATGAAGTTCACCACTATCAGAAGCATCAAGTGGGTCTCCAGCGACAACTCCATTACGAACAAAAACTTACTTCCGATCGTTTATCACTCTTAGAACGCATGGCTTCATTTTTCTGTGGCATGAACAATCATGGAGTTTATGAACCTATGTCGCATGCTCCTTCTTCTTCTAGGAGTCCAAACTCCTGGGATCGTAACTACAATCGTAATAAAGGTGCAAAATGGTTGCCATGGATACCTCGAATCAACGAGGTTAAGGAAGACTCAACCGAACATAATTCGGGAATATCTCATTAATTTTGTTTCTTATATATTATGTTGATATTTTCAGTTTTTTTATAACATATATGTACTTCCTTTTTGACTGAGTTCAATAAAGTTCAGGTCATTCACAACCAAAAAAAAGAGCAAAAAATTAGAAAACCAAAATCTGGAAAAACCAGTCGACCGATAGGAATGGACCAGTCGACCGTTTTGCTCTCGTGTTGAAAACGGTCGACCGACCAATTCCTGCCAGTCGACCGGTAAAGGTCTCTTCTGTTTTTATTTTTTCACATGACCAGTCGATCGGCCAGAAATCACCAGTCGACCGTTTTGCTCTCGGGTTGAAAACGGTCGACCGGTGGTAAACGACCAGTCGACCGGCATCGATCTGAACGGTTTTTATACTCATCAACACGTTCATTTTTTACCCATCTCTTCATTTTCAACTTTACTTTTTTACCTCCTCAAAAGCTCTAAAACCCTAGGACTCCAAAATTCAAACTACCAAAACATTTTCATGGCTCCTCCATAAAAGAAGATGAAGAAAGCTTCCACCTCTTCTACCGAACTCCATCCAATAGATAGTTCGATTAAGAAATGGCTTGTTATCCAGTTGCTATCAAAAGATGGAATCAAATGAAGGATTTCAACATTCATCCCGGTTCGTATATCAAATTTCCTGATTTCTCCAACTATCGAGTTCATCAATTAGCTAGAAATGCTCATATTAAATCTCTAGTTGATTTCGATCGTAATAACGTTGAAATTAATCATATTATGATCAAGCTTTTCTACGCTAATCTTAATCTTGACAAATACAAAGCGAAAAATCCTACTTACTGTCTTTGGTCGGTTGTGTGTGGGCAACAAGTTTTTATTTCTTGTGAAAGGATTGCAAGAGTACTTGGTTCTGACTTTACTAGAGAAAAATTCTCGAGTACTTTTTGTACTATTCACATCCGAAATCAAATAAGTCATGAATTTATTGAGGATGATAAAGACAGAACAGAATCAATAAACTTACGTCCTACGACTAGAGTTCTTCACCATACCTTAATGCATTCTCTTTTACCTCGGATTGGAAATTTCGATGCTGTTTACAAAGAAAATTTCAAAGCTTTATATGCAATTTATGGGCGGATTCGCATAAACTGGATTGAAATGATCTTCGATGAAATATTACGATTCAATGATTCAAATAAGCCGCATCTCTTTTACAATGAATACATTATGCGACTCTTACTTGACTAAAGCATCAATCCACCCAACTCACCTGTTTCAAGGCCAAAATGCATAAACAGAGCTTCGATCAAGCGTATGAAATTCCTGAACCATATTTTAATATCATGTCTTTCGAACAGTGGAAAGAACAAGGCCACCAAGGAACCTCCTCTCAACCTTCTCGTCCAAATCCCGAAGACGTGAAACTTCTACGCTCGACTTCCTCCGCAAAAGAAAGTATTGAAACCCTTGCTCAAAATCAATTCCTACTTGAAGCTCGTCTTAAGCGTATGGACACAAAAATGGATAAGCGGTTTAACAAACTTAAATCGTTCTTTACGTCTATTGGGAAGCTATATCTTGTGGAACATCTTCTTCTTCCATGCAAGCACAGGACCCCGGCAAACGTCCAGCTCTTTCATCCTTTACTTGGACATCATCGGAGGATGGCACTAACTCTGACACTAGTCATGGACGAGGTCATGGAAAATCTCAAATAGTTGATGTAGAAGAAGAAGGCGAGGAAACAGAATCCGAATAGTTTGTTTCTTTTATTGTTTTATGAACTTATGCTTTTATTATTTCCAGACTTAAATCTAACACTTGTACCTAAATGGTGGCGTTGTTTTTTATTTTTGAACTCAGACCTTTGCATGCTCATACTCTATGCTCTATGTGATGTGTTGTATGTTGTTTTAATCTCTGCGAGTATTATTTAGTCCTTTTTATTGATGACAAAGGGGGAGAAATATGATACTAACATTATATACATACAAGAAAATTTGTACTAACATTTTGTATGCAGGAATAATAGTTATTATACAGGCACAAATTCAGGGGGAGATTATATACGGGGGTGATTCAAAGATATATTGTCATCAATCAAAAAGGGGGAGAATGTTGAGTCAAGGAATTTTGATTTATGCGAAGTAATGTGCGATGATCGACAAAAAGACGATGTTCATTGATTTAAGGAGATAAGGAGCTTCATATGGTATTGGTCATTAGAAATTGATTATTTGGTATGGTAATAGTGTTAATTAATGTTAAAATCTATCCTCAAATAATCAATGTTTATATATATATATATATACACACGCTTATGTATATGTATGCACATAAATTGTGCAAACCGGGCTATACCGGTCGACCGCCCAAAACAGACCAGTCGACCGTTTTTACCCAGTTTGCACAATGAATGTGCACACATATACATGTAACGTATATATATTTAAATTCCTGTCTGCTGGTCCATTTTGACCTGTCGACTGTTTTTAACAAAAGCAACTTTTTGAATAGTCACTTCCATTCCTCCAAGGGTTGCTTCTCCTTCCTTTCATCAATAATCATTTCCATTGATTGTGACTCTTTACCAAAGGTTACAACTACTAATCTTCTATATAAACACTTTGAAATCATCAAATCAAATAACTAATTCTTTCTATCTATTCTCTATATTGTTGATTTCATTCTTGAACTTTCAAAGCACTCAAACGCTCATATTCTTCACAATATCGTTCTTGAATCCTAGAATTTATATATTATTCTTTTTATTCAAACACGATATCTTTTTCCAAATCTTCACAAACAAAAAATCTATTTGAGGATAAGATTATGGGAAGGTTGTAAAAGAATTGACAAATTCGTGTTATTGAGAACACATATTGTCAAATTACAAGTCTACTCGTTTTGTTTGAAGTCCTCCGTGTTGTAAAAAGCAAGTTGTGAAGTCTTCGTGTTGTAAGAGGCAATTTATGAAGTCCTCGTGTTGATAGAGGCAATTTGTGAAGTCCTCATGTTGATAGAGGCGTGAAATCCCGTTCGGCTGTTCGGGTGTTGTGAACCTATTTCCTCCGGGTTAAGTGAGGTTGTTGATTAGTGAAATTCCAGATAGAAGTCTGGGACTGGACGTAGAACGGTGCTTCGAACCAGTATAAAAATCTCTGGTGTGATTTTTCCTTTATTGTTTTTACTTATCTGTGATACTGCATCTATGATATCTTATTCTATTTTATATTTATTTGCATAACTATTGTAATAGACAAAGTAGTTGTGTGTTATTCCTTATTACACGATCCGAGTGTACTACATTATACTTGGCAAGTACACATACACACTTTCATGGATAGGATGTTCTTAAAGGAATTCAAGGTCTCTTCAAGATTTTCACCCAAGTTATGAATTGGATTTTCCATAGTTTTGATAAGAATTAAATAGTAAGGAAAGAGAAATGATTGCTGGAAGAAATGGGCTTAAATAGGGTCTGGAATTCACTGGATTTGAATAGACATGAGTTAGTTATTTATTTTTAAATTTTGAACAATTTTGAAAAATTGGCAATTATACGTCGATATAAGCATTTATGTATGTCGACATACATAAGAAATTTTTTGAAATTTTTTATTTGTTAATATATTTAATTCTAATATTTTTACAGTAATTAAAGATAGTTTTGACATAAATACAACTCCATTCATTACTACTTAAAATCTAAATACATCTAACTAATTACTAGACACTAAATACGAGATTCAAAAGCAAATACTAAAGATAACTTAAACTAGATTGGCTAGTTTCAGCGGATGATGAGGAGGAAGATAAAATTCCAAGTTTCCTTCCTATTTTGCCCATGAACTTAGTCATTTTGGTAAGGATTTTCTTGATCTTATTCTGATTCTTAGCTGCTTTCACTTGATTTTGAACAATCGTCTCCTTGGAAAAGGTTCTAGTGTTGATTGGACACTCAACACTTTCCAAAGAAGTTTCTTCTTCTTTTATATCCATGGGTTTTTGTTCTTTTTTCATTCGAGCTTGTCTGTCTTCGAATGTCTCATAAGGTTTGAAAGTGAGTGGAATTTGCATAAGGTGTATATTTGTGGAGTCAAACACCTTTCTTGATATGGATTCTTCTCCCTTGAAATCCACTCCGAAATATTTGAAGATACGAGTGAGATAAACTCCATAATATGGAGCGTTTTCATGGGTTGACATTTCTTTGGGCTTGAGTTCTTTTAAGATCAAGTCTGCCCAATTGATGCTATATCCACCAATAATTGCAAAGAGTGCGTTTTGGACTTTAAGAGTTGGGTTATTGAAGTTTCCGAAATGAGGAGTGATGGTATGTTGAAGGAGGAGGTTTATGATTCTTGTTTTTGGGCGGAAAAAACAAATTTTGAATTCCATGTGAGCATCGCTTTCAAAAATGCGGTGATAGGTTTCTAAATCCGTTTCTTCTATTTTGAATTTCGAAAAATCCAAACCCGTGCTTCTGCAGAATATTGCCCAAAATTTCACAGTCTAGAATGGTTTGTGTGCCTTTTAAGCTACTCCAAATTTGGTTTTCACCTCCTTCGTAAAAGCCACAATTGAGATTTGCATCGAAAATTTTGATGAGTTTCGGGTAACATAATTCATCGTTATCCTGAGCATCCATCAAGCTCAACAACTTCATTGTGATTAAAAAGAGAAGTAAGATTGTAGGATGGAAAGTCTCCAAAGATGGCGAAATCACTAGTGTTGATTTTTGCATTTTCTACGTAGTTAATATAGGTTTTGATGGATTCTTTATCATTGTAGAGATATCCTTTGATGGTTTGGATAATCTCACAGTTTGAGTATTGCTAGAGGAAGCCAGTAGAGAATTTTGAAGAGTATGGATATGAAGAATAGTTTGAATTTTGAATGAAAGGTAAAGAGAATAAGATAGAATGGATATAAATAGGGATTGAATAGATATGAATTGAATGGGCACAACTTTTCTGAAATCGATGACATCTTTTCAGTTCTTGGGAGTTGATAAAAAGTTGGAGGGAAGTTTAAAAGTTTAAACCTTTGACATTCAAAATTTGAATTTCATTTCACAGGCTAATATGTCGACATATGGACATATGTATGTCGACATACCTGTATAAATTTCTAAAGGAATATGGTTTTGTGACTTGTGGTTTTAAATTATCGATTTATATTTCAGATTTAACTATTTCCTGAAATAATATTAATCCTAGCAAACATCCAAAATTTATTTTATTATTATATTTATTATTTTGATTTTTCAAAATTCTAATTTCAAATTTGAATTTTAAATTTCAAGTTTGAATTTTAAATTTCAAGTTTGAATTTTAAAGTTTAAATTTCAAATTCAAAGCAAACAAACAAAGCATCCATTCAAAAAAAATTAAAGTTAATTAAGGCGTACCTGGTTTTTGGATCCATTTCTTCGATATGTTATGAATTTTGAATTGCTGTGATGCACATATTTGAATTTCTGGTTTCTGGCTCTTCATTACTTGATGATGAATCTGAATCGTCTAAAGTTGCTGTGTATGCCCTCTTTCTTTTCTTTGATGAATTTTTATTGTCCGTCTATTGAATTGATTTATCTAGATATGGACACATTCTCTTTATATGGCCTGGTCTATTGCAGTTATAACATCGATCATCATTTCTTCCTGAACCTTCTTGGTTATTTCTTTGAAAA
Organism: Allium sativum; assembly: GCA_030737875.1. Taxonomy (NCBI): domain Eukaryota; kingdom Viridiplantae; phylum Streptophyta; class Magnoliopsida; order Asparagales; family Amaryllidaceae; genus Allium; species Allium sativum. Next base: position 870,335,326 of record CM060924.1, on the reverse strand, counting down.
TTATCTCTTTCTATATTTCAGAAATTTTCTGAAATGTCTTGTCATAAAGGCTATTTCTTCATCGTCTTCACTACTTTAGTCGGAACCATTTGTTGTCGCTTTAAATGCGATAGATTTCTTTTCAGTTGATTTATTTTCTTTTCTTTTCTGTAGTTGGACTTCAAAAGACATCAAATTCTCGATTAATTCCTCAATCTTCATTTCATTTACATTATTGGCTTCTTCAATTGCCAATGTTTTTTGATCCCGTTCTGTAGTCAGTGAACTCAATATTTTCTGACATAATCTCCTTCTGAATATGTCTTTCCCAGTGCTATTAATGAATGCACTATCTCTTGAAATATGCAAATCGGGGATAGATTCATTCTCGTTCATTTTGAATATCTCAAACTGATTAATTAACATTGATTTCCTTGTTTGTTTAACTTTACTAATTCCTTCATGAGTAACTTGTAAAGTTCTCCAAATCTCATAAGTAGTTTTACAGGCTGACACTCTATTAAATTCATTCCTATCTAATGAATAGAACAACATATTCATGACTTTAGAATTGCTTTGTGCCGCAACCTTTTGTTCATTCGTCCATTGTGCAAAATTAGTTATGGGTTCAACAAACTCATTCTGTGTACTATTCCATGTGTCTAATCCTACTGATTGTAAATATATTTTCATTCTATATGCCCAATATGAATAATTACTACCATTAAACAGTGGTGGTCTAATAGTGGATTGACTCTCTACAAAAGAACTATTATTACCAAAGTTGGTTGCCATTTAATATTTTCAAAAATCATATTATGAATTTTTGAAAAATCTTGCTCTGATACCAATTGTTAGGGAATGCAAAATATGGATCTTAAGGCAAAACAAACACTAGAGGGGGGTGAATAGTGTTTTTCAAGGAATTCAAGAAAATCTAAAACTTATATGATCTACTATATAAATAACACACCATAGAGATTATCACAGACACAGAATCAATCAAAACACAGAAATAAACAAAAACAAAATGCAAAAAAGGAAAGCACACATAGGATTTTATACTGGTTTGGACTACTCCTATGTCCAGTCCCACGCAATGCTTGATTGTGCAGAGTTTTATTACTTTATCAATATCCAAGTACAAACCCCTTGATTTCATGACTACAAGGTTAACACCGCTCCAACCACCCTTGATTTCATGGCTACAAGGTTAACACCGATTCCTTTCCTTGATTTCAGGGCTGCAAGGAACACACTCTTTCCCAAACAATCCCAAATGACTACAACAGCCTTATAACTCTTCAATAACACTTCAATTCAGAGAGTAATAAGTAGAGAGTGAGAAGAGAAGAAGTTTTATGTAATTAGAATAGAAATCGGCAGAGTAGAATTGTATAAATCAATAAAAAAAATGAAATAATAATGAAATAATGTAAAGGGGTGAAGATGGAGAAGAAGAATGGCTAAAAAATTTGAACTCAACCCCTATTTATAAGATTTGAAAGTTTGCAACGCTTCTGGAACGTTACAAATTATGAAAAGACGCTTCCTTTCCAAATTGAAAAGTGACAATTGTATGTCGACATAGCCTAGTGTAAAATCATTTTCAAGTGTTTAAATATATATACTATTCTGGAAATTCTTGAATTAAAACTTAGTGATATAAAAGAGCATTCTAAAGAATAAAACCTTATGAAAACATAAATATATATATATAAACATATTTATAAATTATGAAGTTTAAAACTATATAAATATAAAATTATGCAAGTATATAACTATACAAATATATATAGACTTGTAAACTTTAAAACTTAAGTTTGAAATCAAAAGTAAATAGAAAACTAATTAATATTTGAATTTGAATTTTGAAAAACATAATTTGAAATTTGAAAATCAGAATTTGAGAAACAGAATTTGAGTGCTATTCAGAGTCTTAAATACAAACTAGACTCTATTACTACATTTATCTTGAACTCTTGATTATTCATGAGTCTTGAATCTTCTCTAAATTCTGAATCTCTTGAATCTCTAAAACTCTAAAACTATACAGTGTTCAGTATTAATTCATGTATACAAATCCTGCATATTTGTCTATGTGTGTGTGTGTGTATATATATATATTCTAGATAGAGATGTTAGTGCATATTTTATAATCAATTAATATTGAAACAAGGTTGTTGTCATCAAAACTCCATTCTCCAACAGCCTATGGGCTGATCTTGTTCTTTTGTTTATGTGGTGATGTCCATGCCTGCCTGTAGCTTTTCTGGTCTTGTTGTGCTGGTAGAACAGTTCTTCTTTTGAGCAACTTCTATTCTGTGGTCTTTTCTGGATGTTGAATGTAAGGTTATCAGGTGCCAAGCTATTCATTGTTAGCACAGTGAAACTGAAGACACTTGCGCTTAACTTTGTTGTTCTTCGGTGAGCCTAATATTCTATCCTTCCTTCAATTTGTCAAAAGGCAATGGTGTCATTTTTCAAATGTAAATGTGCACGTCTCTTTGGTGTGGGCCATGTCAAATCCTCTGATGTAATTATGTATCGTGCTTTGCTGTGTAAAGATGGGTATGCCCATATGTTTCGAGCCCATTGTTTTGCTGCAATCTCGAGCCTTATGCTATGTGAAGCTGTACAAGTGGGAGATGTACTTTTTGTAGGTTACTTTATTTGTATATCTCTTTTCCTGTACCCTTGTGTATTTTAGGAATATGAAATGTAATTACTAACTCCCTGCGTGTGGTGCATAGGAAAAACATAGTAGTCTAGTAAACAACTAGCTCCTGGTCTGTAATCTAGGATTGATATAGTTGACAACCAACTATAAATGCCGTTAGCAGTGGACGGTCCACCTTAAAAACCGATATAACCGACTGCTAACTATTTTATTTTATTTTTATTATTAGTCATAATATAAGGTGTTTGCGGTCACCATAAAAACCAGTCGACTATGCCAAAATATATACATTATAATATCAATTTATTGGAAATATCTAAAATTCACGCAGTTGTAGTTCGCGAACTTCGACCTGTAACTTCAAACTGACATACCAAGAGATTCAAAATGAAAATAGATTTCCAATGGATATATTAAAGTCCAACGGTTATATCTAGAGATAAGTTCAAATCAAATTTGAATAAAAACAACGTTGGTGCAGCTGAATGACCTGAATCGTCATCAAACTGAAATGACCTATTTTTAAATAAATTAAAGTAGGGAAAAATTATTATAAATTATAAGAAATGATTTGAAAGAGGTTTGAACCAAATATATATGGTTTTAAATGATAAAAACCTATTAACTAGAAATAGGCTATTTTTCAACGCCTTTTAGTTTATCAGATTTGAAAGAAGAGTTTTATGAAATCTTTTAATTAAGATTAATTGGAATATGTATTTGGATGGAAATTTGAATAACCTTAAAGGCGTAAATCCCAATGTTTTGGATGATTTAGAAAGCAATAATAGTATAATTTGAAAGTTCTTATGATTATTATTGCGAAAGGATTTATCACTTCGGGATAGTAATGATTAGATGTGTTACTTATGATTTGGGTAACCCGTGACGAAAAACCTGGGCATATGGTATGGGGCTCTCTGGTTATAGAGGGACATACTGTATGGTTCGCTATTAAGAATTGAGGGACATACATAGATTGCAAATGAGATGAGAAGGCCGGGACCCAATTGCCTTGTTGGTGGGAGAAACCTTTCAATCAGGTTGCATATGTTTAGATTTGCTTGTATAGTAGATATTTGAGATTTTCTAATGTGATTTATTTTGAAATCCTGAACTAAAGTTAATTTGGTATGAAAGAAATATCTAGTATTTCAGTAATATGAAATGAAAGTGGTATTTAAGTTCGAGAGATTATTTTAAAAAGAATGAATTTTGAAAATAAATGATGTAAATATGATTTATATATAAATTTGAATATGAAGATATATGGATTTTGAAAAGATATGAAAATAAAACTATTTTGGTTTTGAGTTTTTATGAATCGGTATTCATGTAGAGGAAACATGTTCCGTGTTATATAGCGTGGTCCTGTGATTTATCAAACTTTAAAATAAAGTGTAATAACTATTTTAGTTCTCACACTAGTCCTATGACCGACTCGGATTTTATTGTTTACCACCTAAACTCTGGGTGCTCATAATTTTCCATACGGGCACCTAGTAGTTTTGGTTTTGCAGATATTTTATTGAGTAGGATTCTGGATTAAAGCTAAAGTTATGTCCAGAGCATTTGATAGCCTTCCGATGAATGTAATTATGTTTGCACTGTGTATTATATTGTATTTGTTATTCTATGATTTTTGTGATGTAACAACCCCCCTAGTGGGCCTAAATTTCGACCCAGAAAAGACTCATCGAAACTTAGAGCCACTCTAAATGGATCGTTAGTTCTTGTAAGGAATTACATTTGCACAGAATAATAGATAAACATAGTGTCATGGAATCTCACATAGCGGAACGAGAAAGTATAATACCAAAATAAGACGTACCATATCATAAAAAAACCAAAAAATTCAATCATAGATTATCAAGATACAATTATTTAATAGGACATCATTAAAATTCATCATATAGAGTTTCCACAAGCAATACAACAGTGATAACTAGTAATAACATAATATCTTCATCATCCTCTTCAGTCTCCATCACTGCTTCTTTCATTGAATCTGCCTCACCTATTGATGTTGGATGTGTTAAGGAGATGGGTCAGAACATAAAGTCCCATGTGACTGAACATAGTATTTGCTTAAAGACCATACCCTAGATTTAGCAGGTTATATATATATATATATATATATATATATATATATATATATATATATATATATATATATATATCAAGGTATGTCTACGGAACACACAAGCACACACATAAACAAGAAGTATATAACCAATGAGGTGGATATCCGAGTCAGTCACTTAAGACCTCCATTAATGCATTTAGGGTGAAGACCCAACGAGGTGGGAGTTCTCGGTAACTTAAGGCACATATTAACTTATTCAATAAAGGTGGATTCTTATGATATCTTATAACCCTGAGGCGGACCCTAGCGCATTAAGACCCCGTCCGAATATGTCATCATTCCTGAGTCTATTTCTCATAAGTAATATGAGAAGTAGTATCTTGCCGCTTAATATCGGTTTCAAGGTAAGCCCACACATAACCATTTAAGACCCCTCCGGCGGACGTCACAAGTTACTACTTAACTGGTATTACAGTAGAATACCTATGCCGCTTATGACTTCCCATAGACAATTGGTGGATTAAATAGCATGCCGCGTCCCATGTAAACCAAATATGTCCCTAGGTTGGCCCTTACAAACTCCTAGAGGAAGTGGACATCCCCTGTGAACTACCTACTTCGTTACGCTATGCCTAATCACTTTCAGAGAATGAGGACCCATAGACTTACTTCAAATCTAATCATGGTGGGTCCCATGACTTTGGTACCTATCCAAGGAATAAACCTTGGGAAAGGATCCTAGTCCTAAACACTTAAGACCCAAACTAGATAAGAAGAGAGTCAACCACTTAAGACCTGCCCAAGACGTAGTAGCCTGCCTGTTTCCTTTTTTGATTTTGTTCGAGAGATAACCGACGAGAGTCATAAAACTCTACCTAGTGTCACCTAGCCTGGTCCGCGGGCACCACATAAGTGGCTGGTCTTAGGTAAGCTCTTAGCACGCCATTTCGGGTTTCGAACTCGCGCCACTATTTCCACACATAATAAGTATATATATATATATATATACAGACTAGACCTCTCATAGTAATCCATCTACCTGTAGATGTTGGATATGTTGGGCGATTACGGGAAGATTTATACTACAGATTGGCTTAACCTCGGGTTATAGTGTACTAAACTTGAATGGCCCATTACACCCAGACCTCTCACATTAGACGGACCCACTTGTGATTGCTGGATTTGTCGGTTTGTTCCGGGCAGACTTCTACCACAAATGATGACTAACCTCGTATCTATGTTTCATTTTTTAATATGTAGGTAGGCCATTCTATTTTCATACAAGCAACCATTATGTGGGGACATTTCAAGTTCTAACTGTATTCTAATGTATTTATTACGTCATTACTACATTGATTATGCTATGTAAATAGAATATTTAATACGTATAATAAACGTTAGTTTTAATATGAATGAAGAAATGTTTTAACAGTGTAAATTGTCAATTTAGTCTAACTCAAGGCATACAAGTTTAATTTCCACATCAGATCGCTAATTACATGGCATAATAACATAAGAGAATAATTAATGATAGTAGTAATGGGAAAATTCAACATAACATTCAAAACTTGCATTCCTAGGCTTATTGGAATAATTTAAGTAATGAATCAAGAACGAGGTGTAAATCATATATATATATATATATATACATGTATTTTTATGAATACATATACATACGTAGCCCTTTGTTTAGTCAAATTTACCCTTCTTATGTTGTTCATAAAAACGTTGACATTTGATTTGTGTCAAATCTGAATACGTTCAAATTATCCATTTAGAATGGGAACTCAAACCTATTCAAATAATCAAACTAAATCAAAACAAACTGTTTTACATCACAAACTCTTTTGGAAAAGAGATAAATCAAATCAAACAGAAGTAGTCACCAAATATGCTCTTAACCCATGATTCAAACAATTCCACAAACCCAACATTCATTGACAATTATTTGTGAAACATGTAAAATAAGAGTTTTGGGGGTTTTATGATATGATCTTATCGTGAATCCAAATCTCCCTAGGCATACTAATCTATATAATAACCTACAAACATAGAATATGCCTAAACAATTAATACTTCCACTCACAGTGATTGGAAATCACATAGATCTGACAGTGTTTGCCTATTTAATGTGAACCCCAATCCCTAGTGATCTATACATATAAGAATTAAAAGATCAGAATTCTCATATATATAAATAATATGATTCCAGATTCAAATCCTACTCAAAATTCTATAGGAAAGAGATTAAAAGAAGAAAAATGGATTTAGAGAGAGGAAGAAGAAAACCTGTTACAAATCCTCTGGAATCAATGACAAAATGGAGGTAGACAAAGAGAATGAGGCTAGGTTTAGGTCTGAGGCCGAGAGTGTTATTTATATGTGTGTGTGTGTGTGAATAATAGCCATAAGATTATCAAGATTAAATCCTGGCCATTTATACTTATAAACTAACCCAAAACCTGACCCAAAACAAGTCTTACTAGGCATTTTTGGTGCCAAGCGGCCGACCTCCCCTTGAAGGGTGTCTGACCGACGGTCGACACCCCTTCAAGGGGGAGGTGACCTCCTGGTCACGAATTTGCCTAGTAAACACTCTGAGGGGCTAGAAAGTTTTATTATACAACATTTATTAATTCTAATTGCTTCTTTCCTTTTAAACATTGCTCTTGTCCCCTTCTTGTGTGTATATATATATATATACATATAAATTCAAATTAGATGGAATATTCCAATCACTCATTTATTGGTTATATATTATTCCATATATTAACATTATAATTTTAATTTCAAACATCGTTATATATATATATAGATATATATATATATAACGTTCAATTTCTTTTAAGTGTAACTCTTTCATACGGGCTCGGATTCTAACATATCATATATGAAAATTGATCAAAATTTTGTCATGAATACAACTATGGTATTTTCCCGGCCAAATTCCTGATATTGCAAAATTCCATTTTTCAGCCCGTTTATATTATATTATTTAATTGCTTATTTTCATTAATCATTATTATTAAAATATTTAGGTTTATTTTTATAGGGTGTTGCATTCTCCCCCCTTAAAATAGATTTCATCCTGAAATCTATCTGAAGGGGCGAAGAATGCAACTCACTCTTAAACGTCCATGTTGTACACCTATGTTATTTAATCCATGTTATTTAAATTCATCCATAAGCATCCATGACTTGTTGTGACTATGAGCTGCATACTTACTAAAGTTAGTTCAATCCTAGCATGTATGTGAGATGTGTGATGTAGCATGTATGCTAACATCCTAATGCATATATTTCTATATGAGTGTGTAGTGCAATTGTGTTGATTCCATTTCCTAATATCCAATATAGCAACCATGATGCATCCAAAAATGTAAATTAGGGGAAAATTACCCGAGAAAAGCTCTAGGTGGGTCTGTCTTATCTTATCCTTAGTCTCCCATGTGCTTTCCGCAGGACTGTTTCCCCACTATACTCGGACAAGGCGAATGGTTTTATTGCAGAGCCTCTTGATTCCGTGCTCTATGATCCTCGTAGTGGAACGGGGCACCCTGGACTCCAACTCAAGTCTCCCTATGTCCCCAAAATCGTCAAGCTCGAGTTTATCAGCAGAATTATGAAGGCACTTTCTCAGATGTGATACATGAAAAATATTATCGATCCCTGACAGTCGCTCAGGAAGATCCACCTTATAAGCCAAAGATCCTATCCTCTCGATGATCCGAAAAGGTTCGATAAAACCTGGGAGCCAGCTTCCCTGTCTTCCCAAACCGAACAGTCTTCTTCAGAGGAGAAACCTTTACAAATACCAAGTCTCCTATATCATACTCAAGTTCCCTCCTCCTCTTGTCAGCATATGATTTCTGGCGGTCTTGGGCTGCCTTCATTCTCTGCCTTATCAAGGAAATCTTCTCTGTGGAGACATGGAAAAATCTGGTCCGAGTAGAACCTTGTCGGTCATTTCCCACCAATAAGTTGGCGATTGGCATGGCCTACCGTAGAGCGCTTCAAAAGGGGTCATACTAATCGTCGAGTGGTAACTATTATTATATGTAAACTCCACAAGCGGTAGGTGTTGCTCCCAATCTCCTCCAAGGTCAATAACGCAGACTCAGATAAATTCTTCTAGGATATGATTTACTCTTTCTATTTATCCATCAGTTTTTGGGTGGTAAGCTATGCTCAAGTTGAGAGTTGTCCCCAATGCTCCTTGTAAACTTCTCCAAATTTCACTTGTGAAAAAGGGGTCTCAGTCTCTTACTATACTAGATGGGATGCCATGCAATCAGACAATTTCTCTGACATACATTTGGGCTAATGAAGCTGTAGTCTTATTCCTCTTGATTGGTACAAAGTGGGTAATCTTGGTTAAACGATCTACTATAACCTGAATAACCTCGTTTCCTTTTTGACTTCTTGGGAGTCCATCCACAAAATCCATGGAAATATGTTCCCACTTCCAAGTTGGAATATATAAAGGTAACAACAGTCCTCCGGGCTTTCCTTGCTCCGCTTTTACTTTTTAGCATGTCAGATACTTGGCTACAAACTCAGCTATATCTCTTTTCATCCCTTTCAATGGAGGTTCCTCTTCATATCCTTATACATTTTATCTCCACTGGGGTGTATGGTCATCCTCGACCTATGGAATTTCTCTAAAATTTCCTTTTTCATTTCCTCATCTTTAGGGACACAAGGTCATCCATCCCTAAGCAAACTTCCATCATCTCCTAATGAGTATCTGGCTGAATGGGGAAAGGTCTATTTTCTTTCCACCTTATCCTTCAAGCTTCTTATCTCTTCATCAAGGTCTTACATACTCCGAATCCTTTCTTTTAGAGTGAATCTAACAAGCATAGATCCAAGAAAACTATTAGAAGTTACTGGCGAGGTTTGAAAGTTAAAGTTGGAGAGAAACTCCAACTATTTCCACTTCGAGAGTGCATTCAAGGATGCACGTTTTCTACTTAACGCATCTGCAACAACATTTTATTTTCTCAAGGTATACTGGATCATGAATTCAAAAGAGGCAATATGTTCCATCCATCGTTTTTATCTTAAGTTCAGGTCACATTGAGAGAATAAATACTTTAGGGATTTATGGTTAGTTAAAAGTTCAAATTTCTCCCCTAAAAGATAATGCCTCCACATTTTCAGGGCGAACACAACCACAGTTAACTCTAGGTCATGTACTGGATATCGCTTCTTGTGCTCCTTGAGTTGTATACTACTATAAGCAATAACACTTCCTTCTTGCATAAGACCGCTCCTAAACTGGTTCTGCATGCGTTATTGTAAACTGTAAACATTTTCGAACCGTCGGGTTTGACAAGAACTGACGCATTAGTTAAAACTTTCTTTAATTTCTTGAAGGCCATGTCACACTTATTACTCCAAGAAAATACAAAAAAATTCTTCGTTAGTTGAGTTAAAGGTGTCGCGATCTTTGTAAAGTCTTTAATGAAATTTCGGTAATATCTGGCCAGTCCAAGGAAGCTTCTCACCTCCGTAGCATTTCGAGGTATTCTCCATTCCTTGATTTCCTCGATCTTCGCGGGGTCTACTGCCAAGCCTTTACTTGACACAATATGTCCCAAAAATCTGACTTCTTCTCTCTTGAAATGACACTTTGAAATTTTTGCTTTCAACTGGTTCTTTCTTAATATACCTAGGACCTATCTCAAATGACTTTCATGTTCTTTATGGCCCTCAGAAAATATAAGGATATCATCTACAAACACCACCACAATCTTATTCAGAATGTCCCTGATCACTCTACTCAGAGGTCAACAAAGAAGGCGGGTGCATTCGTTATTCCGAAGGGCATAATTTTCCATTGGAATAATCTATTAGGCATCCTAAATGTGGTCTTATCCTTACTGTCATATGAATTCTCAATTGGTGAAATCCAGTTGTAAGGTCTAACCGGGAAAATACTTAGGCTCTTCCTAAGTGATCAAACAGAACATTATTCCTAGGTAAGGGGTACCTATTCTTTTTGGTTAGCTTATTAAGTTTCCTATAATCCACACAAAGTCTTAGAGATTCATCCGCTCTGGTGGTAAACACAACATGTGCACCTCATTCAGACGTGCTTCGCCGAATAAAACCCTTTTGTAGTAACTCTAAATTTTGTTTCTCCAATTCTCTCCTTTCCCTAGGTTCCATATGCCTTAAGGGTAAAGCCGCCGGTCTAGCATCCTTTTCTAGGTCAATACGAAAAGAGATTTCTTTATGGGTTGGAAGTCCCGTGACTTCCTCAAAGACGTCTAAGAACTCACATGCTATAAGGATAGAAGATGGCCCTATTGAGCTAGGAGATAAGGCATATAATAGGACTTTATCATTGTTCCTGACATTACAAGGTACTTTCAGACTACATCCTCCTCGTCTCCTAAGACGAACAATTCTCTTGTCGCAATCTAGGATGGCCCCATAAAATGATAGCCAATCCATACATAAAATAAGGTCGTACACCATAAAATCCAACGCTTGCGCTTCGCAAAGGAATTTGACATCATCGATATCCGATACTAGGTCTTTAAAGATCAACTCAAGATACTTAACTCCTCTGATAGGGTTGGCCGCCTCTATCGGATTACTAAAATAAATAAGGGAAGATTTAGCAAGTCAACTAGCCTCTTAAAAACAAAAGAATGGGTCACTCCTAAGTTAAACAGGGTGTATACAAAAGTTCCTAAAACAGAAGTAACACCTTCAAGCGCGGGTTGACCTTGGTCTCTTGGGGGTCGGCTCTGTATCGGTGCTGCCTCTAATGCATAATTCTGGCCGCTTTGAATAACTTTAGGCTTTGGGCAGTCCTTAGACATATGTCCTTCCTCGTTATAGATGAAACACTTTCCATTAAATTCTTTTTTCTCCAAAGAGGTCCTGCAATCCTTGGCCTCATGTCCCTTGCGGTTGCACCTTGTACAAGTCTTAGCTTCCTTCTTGAATTTGCCCCCTTTCTTCTTGTTCTTCCACCACTCCTTCTTCTTGTTCTTATTAGAACTTCCTTCTCCCTTGTCATTATTCTTATTCTCTTTAGATCCTTCAGCTATGCATAAAATGGTCGTTTCCACAAAGGTTTCAAAGGTTTCTCTGAATGTTACTTTCGCTAACAAAATGTCCTTCAATGGGAAGTGCAATCCCTTAACGAATCTTAAGGATTTTCTCATTGGGGTATCCTCTAATCCCCTACCAAACTTGCTTAACTCGATGAATTTGTCCACATACTCTTGTAGACTCAAATTTCCTTGCTTGAGATGGATAAATTTCTCTAACTGGATCGTCATCTCAGCTTTTCGTAGAAACTTTGCTTCGATGCAGGTTTTGAATTCGGCTCACGTAAATATTCGACCCTCGTTCTCTCTAGATACTAAATTCCACCATTTGAGGGCTTCTCCTTATAAGTTCCAGGCCGTAATCCTTCTCGTAATCTCATATAGCCACCCAATGGCCTCAAAAATCCTTTTGCAGTCCATCATCCAAGCTTGGGTGCTAGTAAAACCCTCTATTGTTGAGAATGATTTCCCACTAAGGTTTGCGAAGCTTGTATATAATCGGGAAAAAATCAAAGGCTACCTTAGCGACAAGAGTTGCAAGCACCGCTGGGGTGGAATTAGCAACAAGGACTTGCTCCACAGTATAGAGATACTATTGGAACAATTCCGGTAAATACCGAGGTCTTGCCTAGTTTCCCTGTTTGGAAGGATGATCATCCATTCTACTATCTGAAAAGAAAAGGAAGAATCCCTCAGTAGATACTCCTAAGATAGTATTTAAGCTTAAAAGGGAAGAAAATGATAAAGTTTCCTAGTATAGATGTGTATGCTTATTGGGGTAGTTACAATATATATAGTTTGGAAACTTTTTCAAGACACAAATACATCTCTCTCATATGTATAATTTCCCTATAATCGGGTAGCATATGCTCTGATACCAAATGTAACAACCAGCCCAGAGTAGGCCTAAATTTCAACCCAGAAAAGTCTCATCGAAACTTAGAGCCACTCTAAACGGATCTTTGGTCCTGTAAGGAATTAAATTTGCATGGAATAATAGATAAACATAGCATTATGGAATCTCACATAGCGGAATGAGAAATTATAATACCAAAATAAGATGTACCATTTAATAAAAAAAGCCACAGAATTCAAACATTAATTGTCAAGATGCAATTATTCAATAGGTACATCATTAAAATTCATCATTTAGAGTTTCCATAAGCAATACAACAATGATAACTAATAATAACACAATATCTCCATCGTCCTCTTCAGTCTCTATCATTACTTCATCCATTGAATCTACCCCACCTACTGACCTGCGGGATATGTTATGGAGAGGCGTCAGAACATAAAGTCATGTATGACTAAAAATAGTATTTGCTTAAAGACCAAACTCTAGATTTATTATGTTATATATATATAAATGTATTTCTACGTAACACACAAGCACACACATAAACAAGAAGTATCTAATCGTTGAGGTGGATATCTGAGTCAATCACTTAAGACCACCATTAGTGCATTTAGGGTGACGACCCGACGAGGTGGGCGTCTCGGTCAATTATGACCCATATTGACTTATTTAATTAAGATGGATTCTTTTGATCACTTATAACCCTGAGGGGGACCCTAACCCCTTAAGACCCTATCCTAATACGTCACTACTCCTAAGTCTATATTCTTACAAGTAATATAAGAAGTAGTATCTCGCCTCTTAATACCGGTTTTATGGTAGGCCCGGACATAGCTATTTAAGATCCCCTCCGGTGGATGTCACATGTTACCACTTAACTGATATTACGGTAGAACACCTATGCCGCTGAAAACTTCCCTTGGACAGTTGGCAGATTAAATACCATGTTGTGTCCCAGGTAAACAAAATCTGTCCCTAGGTTGGCCATCATAAGCTTCTAGAGGAAGTGGACATCTCCCATGAACTACCCTACTCCGTTATCGCTATGCCTAAACACTTTCAGAGAAGGAGGACCCATAGACTAACTTCAGATCTATAACATCCCACACTTTTTTGCTCCCAAATTTTGACAAAAATTGAAACTCAAACACATCCAAGCATAGAGCGTGTAAATCTGATATCTGCAATAGATGAGCATATGCATAATCAGAGTACGATAAAAGAAAACTCAGAGCGGAAACAAAATAGGATAACTAGTATTAATTTAAGTAACAACTTTTTTCAAAGTAAGTCACTTTTCCAATACCGAGCATTAGAGAGAACAAGAACCGAAAGCCAAACTAAAACACCTGTTAGAACCTAACTTTCTTAAGAAAACCCGGGTGGTTGCAATGAGAGGGGGGAGGGGGGTCAGAACAACAAAGATTCTGGTGAACATGAAATGTACAATACAGATTATAATACACAGGTGTATCCCGTTTGGTTCAACCAAAGATGTATGCCTACCAAGGTTAGTGATTGTAACCTAATCTTGTAAATGTTTATGCAAGACCCTACTACTCTTTCCAAGGTAGTGTTCAGAGACATAATACCGATGTTTTCACATATATTTGGGAACCCTTTTTAAAAAATAATTAAGATGCTTGTTAGATTATAACTTACTGGCTCATTAGACCGAGAAATGAAATCCCAGCTGCGGAGTATATATATATCTTTCCATCTTATTACCCATCATTGTTTTCTGCCTCACTATCGATGATAGATAGGATGGATTCTCCTGATCGCTTAAGACCCTAGGCGGACTTATTGGTCACTTAATACCTCTCGATATCTTGTCCCACATTCTTGTAAACTAGAAGGAACTAACTATGGGCCCTGCTAGTTAAGGCTTCCGTCATTCACGCAAGTACCCTTATCCCGTATAAGGTGAGAGATGTATTTTATCGCTCATTATGCCTTCTAGCTGAACTTATTAGATAACCCCCTTAGTCGCTTATTATTTCCCATAGAGTAGGTAGCCATATCTGACATTTTAAGTTTCCAAGTTTGGGTGGACAATACACACACATGTCATTTAAGACCCATATACTAAAAGATCTATCCCCAGTTGGACTCTTCAACCCCAGCCACTTAAGAACCAGGAAGCAGACTACACGCGAAGGTTGTTAGGTTCGTACCCCATTAGCTCTTATTACCTTTCCCTATTGGGATAAAGTAGGCCACGCCACTGCATCTTTTCCGTTTTGTTACTCTTCACGGAAATATTGTATGCATATGGTTTATTATTGTCATAGGTTACAATGGTTAATAATATTTTTATATCGTTAACCTACTAAGTCCAACGATGTCTTTAGTTATAAGTTATATATTCATTAATATAAATAAGGAAAGTTATATGTGATGACCCGGAAATCCCCACCCTTAGAATCGACCATAAACCACACAGGTCTGAACCAAAGGATGGAAATCTGTGGACACATCAACTTTGGGAATACAACAACATCAGAACAGATAACAAAAGACTTTTATAACATCAATAATAAATGTTACATCAGAGTACAGAATATATCAGAGTACATTAAATGTAATACAACGGAAGGTAAATTTACAATAATTTAATACAATGCACAGCGGAAGACTTCAATGTTCTGGACACAGCTTTAAGCTTCGATCCAGAATCATGCTCAAGAGATAAACCTGTAGACAAATTACTTGACTGCCCGTGTGGAAAAGAGGGCACCCGAGTTTGCAAAGGTGGAAACAAACTACGAGTCAGTCATGGGACTGGTGTGAGAATTCTTAACTAGTTAACTAGTAGTAATAAAGCAAATCCAAGGACCACGCCGCTAACGCGGAACGAGTTTACTCCAATGGATTGCCGTGCATAACAATAAAGGAAATCGTCAAACAGCGCAATGCTTTTTAGAAAGATGAAACCATTATAAGACCCAAGTCCCATCACACAATGCAACGCAAACCGGAGGATAGGGTTTTACCTTATAATGGTCAAGAGATGATAAATATGTAAAAACGATATTATTATTAGTGTGTATATGTTTTTAATAAAAACAGTTCAAAATAATAAATGTATCAATCCTAGATGGCAAGGGTACCATATATCATGTCGCCATACTAGTTATACAATCAAAACCGCATAGGCGTATTGGAAATTTGGTTTCCATCATGAGTCAAGGCTAGGATCGATCTCCTTACCGATTCGAGACACTCTAGTAATGTCCCAGGATCACACCTATGGGCAACCCTTGGATACAGCAGGGCCGGTCCACAAATAACGTTAGTGGATTAGTTATGTCTGAACACACGCCTCCCAGTCCTATTGAACCTATAATACGGCCATTGGCGACCGCAAAAATAAACCGAGGCCTCGAAAATTCCATCATCCACATAAGTAAAATGTCAACGCTGGTTGGTCCCTGACACCACTATAGTCTAGAAAGAGTACGTGTGCACTCCCTGCGTTCCCTTGCTCCGTTTTAAACTCTACCGGTGTGTGAGGCTCGCGAAGTCACGTTACACAAAGCTATGCCAAAAATAGGCCATGCTTTGATCATCCCACAAGGCCTGCTTTGCAACAAAGCCTTGATCATTTGCATCTTGGCGTGCCACGTTGACATTTCACGCCATGCAATTCATAACTATTAATACACAACCGCTAAGGGTGTTAAAGCAAGAGAATAAATTCTCAGCCACCAATGGTTGTATATTAATAGAAATCAATTTACATAGATTGAAATTCAACGTCAGACATGCATCCATTTATAAGCTTATGCTCTGGGTCCGAGCGAAAGCCAAATCCGTCGAACTCCAAATGTGTTTGGACGATCATTACCAAATACCTTGCCTTGGAAGGCCTGTCCCAATTCAAGATACCGGTCATCATCATCCCAACGATGTGAAAACCTTCGGTCTTCAACCACCGTCTTCATCTTCGACTCTTGATCGTCGTGATGATTATTCAGAATGGGTTAAACCCGATCTTTCTGAATAACTCACATATTTTGTAAATAAAAACCAAACAATGTAAAATCACTCCATATGCCACATTCCAACTCAGAATATTCTTTTAATAAGATATTCATATTAAAAGATTTTCATAAATTTTATCAAAGATAAACTCTGAAAATAAAATCTTAAATTTTCCTTAAAAGATTTATTAAAACTCTAATTTTAATTTAATATCAAAAATCATTATTAAAGATCATTTATTATAAGGAATAAATCTTGTCTTAAAACAGGTTAAATAACTAGTGTCCTTTAAACACAGTTCACGATAAACCCACAAATCAATTTCCAAAATATAGAATTCCACAGAAATCAAATCAATACATAATCAATATAAATTTCTGTATCGGACTAATAATATAAATGGAATAACGGCAAAGCCTCTTAAATTCCATATATAATATCGGTCTTCTTCTATAGAAGCCCATTTCGATTATTACCAATCGAATTTCCACCTAATTCCAATTTAATATATTAAATTAGGAAAAACTTGATTTTTAGAAAATGCCATTTTTAAATCTATAAAATAGATTTATAAATTCCAAATAATAATTTCAATGTAAATTGGATTAAAGGACAAAAGTTGTTTAAAACACCGTCCACGATAAATCCACTTCACATCTCAATTTATTTCATATCTCAAAACATAATTGCAAATTCTAATAATCTTAATTAAATGATTTCTCTTTAAATATTAATTATTAAAACCATATTTAAAATAATCGTTAAAAATATTCTTTATACAAAAGATTTTAAATGGGAAGTATTCTTCATATTACAAAATCCAATCTTTTACAAATGTTCTTTATCTTAAAAATATACTTTTTATATAAAAATACTTTATGGGAAATAATCTTTTATATAAAAAGGTTTTTAATGTACACATATTTTTCTTTAAAAGAATACCTGAATCGGAGTGCGACTCAATCATTTACCATATAATTTGGATTATATGGATTTCACACACCTTATATAAATGACACTAACAGTATAATCATCAAGTCATTTATTTACATCCAGAGTGTAAATTCCACTGTGTAAGCGTTAAAATGAAATAATAACGCTCATTGCAGCCTGCCGATCTAACGATCAACTAAAAATTGGGATTAGTGTATGTTAATTTTCATCCCAACACCCGTGTGGGGTTTTCAACCAACAACAAATAATAAATTCATTTGTGCACTTGGGCGATGTGTGAAAATTATTGACCCGATCACATAAACAAGTCGGGTAACTTGTCTATGGCAGTGTAATACACAATATATAATACGACGATAAAAATGTCACTTTCATTTTTATTTTTTTTATCACATGTAAAATGTCAAAAATGTAATCTTTATTTCTATTTTTTTTATCGCATCTAAAATGACGCTAAAAATATAATCTTTATTCTTATTTGTTGAAATATAAATTACATTAAAAATGTAAAATTTTAAATGTACAATCTTATGTTTTATTTGTAATAGAGAATGCAAATAAAAATGTAGCTTTTTGATTTCATGTTTCATTTGTAATAGGGAATACAAATAAAAATATAACTTTTCATTTCATGCTTTATTTGCAATAAAGAATGCAAATAAAGATTCAGCCTTTTTATTTGATGTTTATTTACATAGAGAAATGTAAATAAAAATTGTAACTCTTCATTTCATAATTTATTTACATTAAGGATTGCAAATGGAAATGTATCTCTTATCCTCATGTCTTATTTGCGTTGAGTAATGCAAATAAAAATGTAATATTAAATTTCTAGTTTTATTTACATGAAGAAATGTAAATAAAAGAACAACTTCTTATTTTACGTTTATTTACATCCAGGGAAGTAAATAAATAAATAAAAATGTAACCTTTGTTTTTAGTAAATTTGTTTGCATCTAAATATGCAAACAAAAATGTAATTTTAATTTTCTTGTTTGTTTGCATAGTAGAATGTAAATAGAAATGTATTTTTTAATTTCTATGTTTCGTTTGCATGTAGAATGCAAACAAAAATATACATTTTAAATTTTCATGCATCGTTTGCACTATGGAATGCAAATGTAACAATGTAAACCTTTGTTTCATATTATATTTGCATTGAAGAACGCAATTAAAAATGTGCCATTTTATAATCAGGTCATATTTGCGTTGGAGAACACAAATAAGAATGTACTTTTATTTTTAAATGTTTTATTTGTGTTTAAGAACACAAATAAAAAGATCGTTTTATTTTCTACGTTATACTCGCATTGTGAAATGCGAATAAAAGAACAAATTTAAATTTTCAATGAATATTTACATTCGTGAATGCAAATAAAAGGACAAATTTTATTCTCAATATTCATTTGCATTGGTGAATGCAAATAAAAGAACAAATTTTATTTACAAAACATATTTGCAGATAAAAATGTTACTTCTGAAAATAATTTCTTATTTACATATAAAATGTAAACAAAATTGTGATTTCCAAAACATGTATTTTTATTTACATAAAAACGTAAACAAAAATTTCACTTTTAAAAATGAACTTTTATTTACATATAAAATGTAGACCAAAATGTGATTCTTAATCTTTGATTACATTAAAAATGTACTCCTTTTCTATTCATTCTTTCATTACATATAAATGTAAATTTTTATTCTTTATTCATTCTTTCATTACATATATATGTAATCTTTTCTATTTATTACAATGAACAAAATTTCAATAAAAATGTAATCTTATTTTATGAACTTTTCATTGCAACAAAATGAAAATAAAAATATAATCCTTTTATTTTCATCTTTACAGTGAAATCTACATCACATTAAAAATGATAAAAATGTAATCTTATTTTATGAACTTTTCATTGCAAAATAATGAAAATAAAAATATAATCTTTTTATTTTCATCTTTACAGTGAAATCTACATCACATTAAAAATGATAAAAATGTAATCTTATTTTATGAACTTTTCATTGCAACAAATTGAAAATAAAAATATAATCTTTTTATTTTCATCTTTACAGTGAAATCTACATCACATTAAAAATGATAAAAATGTAATCTTATTTTATGAACTTTTCATTGCAACAAAATGAAAATAAAAATATAATCTTTTATTTTCATCTTTACAGTGAAATCTACATCACATTAAAAATGATAAAAATGTAATCTTATTTTATGAACTTTTCATTGCAACAAAATGAAAATAAAAATATAATCCTTTTATTTTCATCTTTACAGTGAAATCTACATCACATTAAAAATGATAAAAATGTAATCTTATTTTATGAACTTTTCATTGCAACAAAATGAAAATAAAAATATAATCTTTTTATTTTCATCTTTACAGTGAAATCTACATCACATTAAAAATGATAAAAATGTAATCTTAATTTATGAACTTTTCATTGCAACAAAATGAAAATAAAAATATAATCTTTTTATTATCATCTTTACAGTGAAATCTACATCACATTAAAAATGTCATCTTTAATGCAAAATTTTTCTATTGAAAACAATGAACACATAAAAATATAATCTTTTACGTTGCTTCTTTTTATTGAAATCACTATTACCTTACAAATGAAATTTTTATGTTACTTCTTTAATCGAAAACAATATTACATTAAAATGGAGATTTTTAATGTTACAGCCTTTATTGAAATCAAAGTGACAAATAGAATATGTCTTTTTATTGAAATCACTACTATTGAAAACAATAGACAATAAAAATCTAATCTTTAATTTCAATCTTAATACGACATAAAAAATTGTAATCTTTTAATTTCATTCTTTTTAATGAAACAATTTCATATTGAAAATATATGCTTTTTAATCTACTCTTCTTAATGTAACAAATTTACATTAAAAATATATTCTTCTTAATTCATTCCTTTTAATTTAAACAAATAAAAATGTATTTTATTCGTTGTTCAAATTCTATTGTAAATAAAGAAATAAAAATAATATTTTATTTGTCGTCCAAATTCTGTTGTAATATAAACAAATAAAAATAAGGTTTTTATTTGTCGTTCAATTCTATTGTAAAGTCAACAAATAAAAGTAAGTTTTTATTTGGCGTTCAATTTATATTGTAAAATCAACAAATAAACATAAGTTTTTATTTGGCGTTCAATTTCTTTTGTTATATCAACAAATAAAAAAAATGAGTTTTTATTTGTCGTTCCAATTCTATTGTTCATTTCAGAATAATAAAAATAATATTTTAATAACACAAAATAAATTATTACAGCTAGATCTGAATAAATATGATTTAATTCTGAATAAAATATGTTTTAGATCTACTTTTAGATCTAACTTTCTAACTGCAAATAAATTCAACAATATATAAAATTCTAATGCGGATTTAGCGTATCATGAACAACAAAACATACAACAAGCAACAATCAACAATTCAAACAACACAGAACATTTCAGATCTGAATCAATATGATAATACAATTATTTTTAACACTAGAAAATAATTAATAATTAATTAAATAAAATAAAATTAGAATTCTCACATAGATTTTTGCTGAAAATTTGACTGTCTCAGAATCAGTCCTGGTCTGCGCCATCGCGAAGCTCTCGGAAAGACGAGTCCAACGCAACATACGGTTCGTCAATCGGCCCTCGTATGAAAGGGTTATGTATTTTTAAAGATTGGAAAATTAAAATATTAAAATAAATAAAATAATATTTGAAATATGCGGACCTTTCTTCCTCATCCAACGTGAAACCGCCGAACCCATTTGGTCCTCCATCCTCTTCCATGCGCACCGATCATCAGAGCGCCGTTCATCGATCAACTGCCTCCATTCGAACCGCCTCGAGATGCTCCACCCTTGGCCGAAGCCATGGCCAACTTGGCCTTCCATCTCGCCCAGAAAACACCCAAAAACGCAGCCCCTTCTCAGACGAAATTCGCAAAATCCGTAAATCAAAACTCGATCTTGACCGTATGGATTTGTAGCTCTCTGAATTCTCTTCGATTTGGTATATCATACGTCAAATTTCGTTGAACGGATTGAGAGATCTTAGCATTTGAAATTCGGATGATTTCAGGCCATTGAATTTAGGGCGGCAGCTGGCTCCATTCTAGGGTTTCGGATTTTATTATTTTAATAATATTTAATCTCGAAAATTGTGCTAAAAAGGTGGATTTTCGGACTTTCTCCGATTTGGGCCTGCTTACTGTCGATCTTAACGTTTTGAGGCCTTCTAAACGCGATGGGTTATGTCCCGGGCTCCAATTCTGATGTCTGTAACGTTTTTTTCGGTTTTAATTTAAAAATACAATATTAAATAAATAATTTAATTTCTACCGTACATTTAAATATGCCGGGGCCACATACGACCTCAGAAAATTCCAAGAAAAATATTTTCGGCTTCGTATTGACGATACGGTTCCAACGAGACTAATTTCGTCGAATTCTGAGACTGTTTAAAAAATGGCTATATTCAAGGCCAATATATTTAATTAAAATATATATGAATTCTACAGCGACTTTTTTAATTTTTAAACTGGGCATAACTTTCAAAATATAAAGTGAAATTTCAGTTTTTCAGATTCGTTGGAAAGATACGATTAAACAAATTTAAATATTTTTGGTTTTACTGAAATTCGATTTATTTTGAATCCTGTACAACCAGTTAAAGTTCAAAATCAAATTTTCAAACTGCAGCGCTGTTTTAAACTCCTTATATAATTAAATTAAAATTTATTCATTTTGACTCCTATTAAAATAAATTTTAGCCATTATTATTTAAATAATTTTATTTTATATTCTCAAAATTCATTAAAATATTCTAAAATAAATTTTTTAAATTGGTTCAGAATTTGCGGGTTGTTACAATCTCTCCCACTTAAAAATCTTTTCGTCCTCGAAAAGGGAATGAGCTAAAAGTTGTTTGTTTAATTAATTTTAAATTTTCATTCTATTATTTTTAATGGTTGAATTTAATATTTACACAATACAATTGCCAATCAATTAGTTGATTAAATTTTCAAATATATATAACCTTATATATTTAAAAATCATATTTTCTAAAATCAAATTATATATATAATTACAAGTACGTTAATTATAGTTTTTTCACTCTGAACTCATTCTAGGGCATTACTAACCCCATCTCTAATGAGTTTACTCGTTCTAGGATACTGCTGATCCTATCTCTAATGAGTATTATTACTGGATATTACTAATCCAACCTCTGATGAGTCTTCTTTTCAGTTCTAACGAGTTGTACCCCAAAGATTTGAGCTAACCTGGCTCTGATACCAACTGTGATGACCCGAAAATCCCCACCCTTTGAATCGACCATAAACCACACAGGTCTGAACCAAAGGATGGAAATCTGTGGATACATCAACTCTGGGAATACAACACATCAGAACAGATAACAAAAGAGTTTTATAACATCAATAATAAATGTTACATCAGAGTACAGAATATATCAGAGTACATTAAATGTAATACAACGGAAGGTAAATTTACAATAATTTAATACAATGCACAGCGGAAGACTTCAATGTTCTGGACACAGCTTTAAGCTTCGATCCAGAATCCTGCTCAAGGGATAAACCTATAGACAAATTACTCGACTGCCCGTGTGTAAAAGAGGGCACCCGAGTTTGCAAAGGTGGAAACAAACTACGAGTCAGTCATGGGACTGGTGTGAGAATTCTTAACTAGTTAACTAGTAGTAATAAAGCAAATCCAAGGACCACGCCACTAACGCGGAACGGGTTTACTCCAATGGATTGCCATGCATAACAATAAAGGAAATCGTCAAACAGCGCAATGCTTTTTAGAAAGATGAAACCATTATAAGACTCAAGTCCCATCACACCATGCAACGCAAAACGGAGGATAGGGTTTTACCTTATAATGGTCAAGAGATGATAAATACGTAAAAACGATATTATTATTAGTGTGTATATGTTTTTAATAAAAACAGTTCAAAATAAATGTATCAATCCTAGACGACATGGGTACCATATATCATGTCGCCATACTAGTTATACAATCAAAACCGTATGGGCGTGTTGGAAATTTGGTTTCAATCATGAGTCAAGGCTAGGAATGATCTCCTTACCGATTCGAGACACTCTAGCAAAGTCCCGGGATCACACCTACGCGAAACCCTTGGATACAGCAGGGCTGGTCCACAAATAACGTTAGTGGAATAGTTATGCCTGAACACACGCCTCCCGGTCCTATTGAACCTATAATACGGCCATTGGCGACCGCAAAAATAAACCGAGACCTCGAAAATTCCATCATCCACATAAGTAAAATGTCAGCGCTGGTAGGTCCCTGACACTGCTATAAGCTAGAAAGAGTACGTGTGCACTCCCTGCGTTCCCTTACTCCGTTTTAGACTCTACCGGTGTGTGAGGCTCGCGAAGTCACGTTACACAAAGCTATGCCAAAAATAGGCCATGCTTTGATCATCCCACAAGGCCTGCTTTGCAACAAAGCCTTGATCATTTGCATCTTGGCGTGCCACGTTGACATTTCACGCCATGCAATTCATAACTATTAATACACAATCGCAAAGGGAGTTAAAGCAAGAGAATAAATTCTCAGCCACCAATGGTTGTATATTAATAGAAATCAATTTACATATCAGACATGCATCCATTTATAAGCTTATGCTCTGGGTCCGAGCGAAAGCCAAATCCGTCGATCTCCAAACGCGTTTGGACGATCATTACCAAATACCTTGCCTTGGAAGGCCAGTCCCAATTCAAGATACCAGTCATCATCATCCCAACGATGTGAAAACCTTCGGTCTTCAACCACCGTCTTCATCTTCGACTCTTGATCGTCGTGATGATTACTCAAAATGGGTTAAACCCGGTCTTTCTGAATAACTCGCATATTTTGTAAATAAAAACCAAACAATGTAAAATCACACCATATGCCACATTCCAACTCAGAATATTCTTTTAATAAGATATTCATATTAAAAGATTTTCATAAATTTTATCAAAGATAAACTCTGAAAATAAAATCTTAAATCTTCCTTAAAAGATTTATTAAAACTCTAATTTTGATTTAATATCAAAAATCATTATTAAAGATCATTTATTATAAGGAATAAATCTTGTCTTAAAACAGGTTAAAGAACTAGTGTCCTTTAAACACAGTTCACGATAAACCCAAAAATCAATTTCCAAAATATAGAATTCCACAGAAATCAAATCAATACATAATCGATATAAATTTCTGTATCGGACTAATAATATAAATGGAATAATGGCAAAGCCTCTTAAATTCCATATATAATATCGGTCTTCTTCTACAGAAGCCCATTTCGATTATTACCAATCGAATTTCCGCCTAATTCCAATTTAATATATTAAATTGGGAAAAATTTGATTTTTAGAAAATGCCATTTTTAAATCTATAAAATAGATTTATAAATTCCAAATAATAATTTCAATGTAAATTGGATTAAAGGACAAATGTCGTTTAAAACACCGTCCACGATAAATCCACTGCACATCTCAATTTATTTCATATCACAAAATATAATTGCAAATTCTAATAATCTTAATTAAAAGATTTCTCTTTAAATATTAATTATTAAAACCATATTTAAAATAATCGTTAAAAATATTCTTTATACAAAAGATTTTAAATAGGAAGTATTCTTCATATTACAAAATCCTATCTTTTACAAATGTTCTTTATCTTAAAAATATAATTTTTATATAAAAATATACTTTTTATATAAAAATACTTTATGGGAAATAATCTTTTATATAAAAAGGTTTTTAATGTACACATATTCTTCTTTAAAAGAATACCTGAATCGGAGTGCGACTCAATCATTTACCATATAATTTGGATTATATGGATTTCACACACCTCATATAAATGACAATAACAGTATAATCATCAAGTCATCCATTTACATCCAGAGTGTAAATTCCACTGTGTAAGCGTTAAAATGAAATAATAACGCTCATTGCAGCCTGCCGATCTAATGATCAACTAAAAATTGGGATTAGTGTATGTTAATTTTCATCCCAACACCCGTGTGGGGTTTTCAACCAACAACAAATAATAAATTTATTCACTTGGGCGATGTGTGAAAATTATCGACCCAATCACATAAACAAGTCGGGTAACTTGTCTATGGCAGTGTAATACACAATATATAATACGACGATAAAAATGTCTCTTTCATTTTTATTCTTTTTATCGCATGTAAAATGTCAAAAATGTAATCTTTATTTCTATTTTTTTTATCGCATCTAAAATGACGCTAAAAATATAATCTTTATTCTTATTTGTTGAAATATAAATTACATTAAAATTGTAAATTTTTAAATGTACAATCTTATGTTTTATTTGCAATAGAGAATGCAAATAAAAATGTAGCTTTTTGATTTCATGTTTCATTTGTAATAGGGAATAAAAATAAAAATATAACTTTTCATTTCATGCTTTATTTGCAATAGAGAATGCAAATAAAGATTCAACCTTTTTATTTGATGTTTATTTACATAGAGAAATGTAAATAAAAATTGTAACTCTTCTTTTCATAATTTATTTACATTAAGGATTGCAAATGGAAATGTATCTTTTATCCTCATGTTTTATTTGCATTGAGTAATGCAAATAAAAATGTAATATTAAATTTCTAGTTTTATTTACATGAAGAAATGTAAATAAAAGAACAACTTCTTATTTTACGTTTATTTACATCCAGGGAAGTAAATAAATAAATAAAAATGTAACCTTTTTTTTAGTAAATTTGTTTGCATCTAAATATGCAAACAAAAATGTATTTTTTATTTTCTTTTTTGTTTGCATAGTAGAATGTAAATAGAAATGTATTTTCTAATTTCTATGTTTCGTTTGCATGTAGAATGCAAACAAAAATATACATTTTAAATTTTCATGCATCGTTTGCACTATGGAATGCAAATATAACAATGTAAACCTTTGTTTCATATTATATTTGCATTGAAGAAGGCAATTAAAAATGTGCCATTTTATAATCAGGTCATATTTGCGTTGGAGAACACAAATAAGAATGTACTTTTATTTTTAAATGTTTTATTTGTGTTTAAGGACACAAATAAAAAGACCGTTTTATTTTCTACCTTATACTCGCATTGTGAAATGCGAATAAAAGAACAAATTTAAATTTTCAATGAATATTTGCATTCGTGAATGCAAATAAAAGGACAAATTTTATTCTCAATATTCATTTGCATTGGTGAATGCAAATAAAAGAACAAATTTTATTTACAAAACATATTTGCAGATAAAAATGTAACTTCTGAAAATAATTTCTTATTTACATATAAAATGTAAACAAAATTGTGATTTCCAAAACATGTATTTTTATTTACATAAAAACGTAAACAAAAATTTCACTTTTAAAAATGAACTTTTATTTACATATAAAATGTAGACCAAAATGTGATTCTTAATCTTTGATTACATTAAAAATGTACTCCTTTTCTATTCATTCTTTCATTACATATAAATGTAAATTTTTATTCTTTATTCATTCTTTCATTACATATAAATGTAATCTTTTCTATTTATTACAATGAACAAAATTTCAATAAAAATGTAATCTTATTTTATGAACTTTTCATTGCAACAAAATGAAAATAAAAATATAATCCTCTTATTTTATGAACTTTTCATTGCAACAAAATGAAAATAAAAATATAATCTTTTTATTTTCATCTTTACAGTGAAATCTACATCACATTAAAAATGATAAAAATGTAATCTTATTTTATGAACTTTTGATTGCAACAAAATGAAAATAAAAATATATTCTTTTTATTTTCATCTTTACAGTGAAATCTACATCACATTAAAAATGATAAAAATGTAATCTTATTTTATGAACTTTTCATTGCAACAAAATCAAAATAAAAATATAATCTTTTTATTTTCATCTTTACAGTGAAATCTACATCACATTAAAAATGATAAAAATGTAATCTTATTTTATGAACTTTTCATTGCAACAAAATGAAAATAAAAATATAATCTTTTTATTTTCATCTTTACAGTGAAATCTACATCAAAATGAAAATAAAAATATAATCTTTTTATTTTCATCTTTACAGTGAAATCTACATCACATTAAAAATGATAAAAATGTAATCTTATTTTATGAACTTCTCATTGCAACAAAATGAAAATAAAAATATAATCTTTTTATTATCATCTTTACAGTGAAATCTACATCACATTAAAAATGTCATCTTTAATGCAAAATCTTTCTATTGAAAACAATGAACACATAAAAATATAATCTTTTACGTTGCTTCTTTTTATTGAAATCACTATTACCTTACAAATGAAATTTTTATGTTACATCTTTAAACGAAAACAATATTTCATTAAAAATGAGATTTTTAATGTTACAACCTTTATTGAAATCAAAGTGACAAATAGAATATGTCTTTTTATTGAAATCACTACTATTGAAAACAATAGACAATAAAAATCTAATCTTTAATTTCAATCCTAATACGACATAAAAAAATGTAATCTTTTAATTTCATTCTTTTTAATGAAACAATTTCATATTGAAAATATATGCTTTTTAATCTACTCTTCTTAATGTAACAAATTTACATCAAAAATATATTCTTCCTAATTCATTCCTTTTAATTTAAACAAATAAAAATGTATTTTATCCGTTGTTCAAATTCCATTGTAAATAAACAAATAAAAATAATATTTTATTTGTCGTCCAAATTCTGTTGTAATATAAACAAATAAACATAAGTTTTTATTTGGCTTTCAATTTCTTTTGTTATATCAACAAATAAAAAAAATGAGTTTTTATTTGCCGTTCCAATTCTATTGTTCATTTCAGAATAATAAAAATAATATTTTAATAACATAAAATAAATTATTACAACTAGATCTGAATAAATATGATTTAATTCTGAATAAAATATGTTTTAGATCTACTTTTAGATCTAACTTTCTAACTGCAAATAAATTCAACAATATATAAAATTCCAATGCGGATTTAGCGTATCATGAACAACAAAACATACAACAAGCAACAATCAACAACTCAAACAACACAGAACATTTCAGATCTGAATCAATATGATAATACAATTATTTTTAACACGAGAAAATAATTAATAATTAATTAAATAAAATAAAATTAGAATTCTCACATAGATTTTTGCTGAAAATTTGACTGTCTCAGAATCAGTCCTGGTCTGCGCCATCGCGAAGCTCTCGGAAAGACGAGTCCAACACAACTTACGGTTCGTCAATCGGCCCTCGTATGAAAGAGTTATGTATTTTTAAAGATTGGAAAATTAAAATATTAAAATAAATAAAATAATATTTGAAATATGCGGACCTTTCTTCCTCATCCAACGTGAAACCGCCGAACCCATTTGGTCCTCCATCCTCTTCCATGCGCACCGATCATCAGAGCGTCGTTCATCGATCAACTGCCTTCATTCGAACCGCATCGAGATGCTCCACCCTTGGCCGAAGCCATGGCCAACTCGACCTTCCATCTCGCCCAGAAAACACCCAAAAACGCATCCCCTTCTCGGACGAAATTCGCAAAATCCGTAAATCAAAACTCGATCTTGACCGTATGGATTTGTAGCTCTCTGAATTCTCTTCGATTTGGTATATCATACATCAAATTTCGTTGAACGGATTAAGAGATCTTAGCATTTGAAATTCGGATGATTTCAGGCCATTGAATTTAGGGCGGCGGCTGGCTCCGTTCTAGGGTTTCGGATTTTATTATTTTAATAATATTTAATCTCGAAAATTGTGCTAAAAAGGTGGATTTTCGGACTTTCTCCGATTTGGGCCTGCTTACTGTCGATCTTAACGTTTTGAGGCCTTCTGAACGCGATGGGCTATGTCCCGGGCTCCAATTCTGATGTCTATAATGTTTTTTTCGGTTTTAATTTTAAAATACAATATTAAATAAATAATTTAATTTCTACCGTACATTTAAATACGCCGGGGCCACATACGACCTCAGAAAATTCCAAGAAAAATATTTCCGGCTTCGTATTGACGATACGGTTCCAACGAGACTAATTTCGTCGAATTTTGAGACTGTTTAAAAATGGCTATTTTCAAGGCCAATATATTTAATTAAAATATATATGAATTCTACAGCGACTTTTTTAATTTTTAAACTGGGCATAACTGTCAAAATATAAAGTGAAATTTCAGTTTTTCAGATTCGTTGGAAAGATACGATTAAACAGATTTAAATATTTTTGGTTTTACAGAAATTCGATTTATTTTGAATCCTGTACAACCAGTTAAAGTTCAAAATCAAATTTTCAAACTGCAGCGCTGTTTTAAACTCCTTATATAATTAAATTAAAATTTATTCGTTTTGACTCCTATTAAAATAAATTTTAGCCATTATTATTTAAATAATTTTATTTTATATTCTCAAAATTCATTAAAATTTTCTAAAATAATTTTTTTTAATTGGTTCAGAATTTGCGGGTTGTTAGAATCTCCCCCACTTAAAATCTTTTCGTCCTCGAAAAGGGAATGAGCTCAAAGTTGTTTGTTTAATTAATTTTAAATTTTCATTCTATTATTTTTAATGATTGAATTTAATATTTACACAATACAATTGCTAATCAATTAGTTGATTAAATTTTCAAATATATATAACCTTATATATTTAAAAATCATATTTTCTAAAATCAAATTATATATATAATTACAAGTACGTTAATTATAGATTTTTCACTCTGAACTCATTCTAGGGCATTACTAACCCCATCTCTAATGAGTTTACTCATTCTAGGATACTGCTGATCCTATCTCTAATGAGTATTATTACTGGATATTACTAATCCAACCTCTGGTGAGTCTTCTGTTCAGTTCTAACGAGTTGTACCCCAAAGATTTGAGCTAACCTGGCTCTGATACCAACTGTGATGACCCGAAAATCCCCACCCTTTGAATCGACCATAAACCACACAGGTCTGAACCAAAGGATGGAAATCTGTGGATACATCAACTCTGGGAATACAACAACATCAGAACAGATAACAAAAGACTTTTATAACATCAATAATAAATGTTACATCAGAGTACAGAATATATCAGAGTACATTAAATGTAATACAGCGGAAGGTAAATTTACAATAATTTAATACAATGCACAGCGGAAGACTTCAATGTTCTAGACACAGCTTTAAGCTTCGATCCAGAATCCTGCTCAAGAGATAAACCTGTAGACAAATTACTCGACTGCCCATGTGGAAAAGAGGGCACCCGAGTTTGCAAAGGTGGAAACAAACTACGAGTCGGTCATGGAACTGGTGTGAGAATTCTTAACTAGTTAACTAGTAGTAATAAAGCAAATCCAAGGACCACCCACTAACGTGGAACGGGTTTACTCCAATGGATTGCCATGCATAACAATAAAGGAAATCGTCAAACAGCGCAATGCTTTTTAGAAAGATGAAACCATTATAAGACCCAAGTCCCATCACACAATGCAACGCAAACCGGAGGATAGGGTTTTACCTTATAATGGTCAAGAGATGATAAATACGTAAAAACGATATTATTATTAGTGTGTATATGTTTTTAATAAAAACAGTTCAAAATAAATGTATCAATCCTAGACGACATGGGTACCATATATCATGTCTCCATACCAGTTATACAATCAAAACCGCATGGGCGTATTGGAAATTTGGTTTCCATCATGAGTGAAGGCTAGGAACGATCTCCTTACCGATTCGAGACACTCTAGCAATGTCCCGGGATCACACCTACGGGCAACCCTTGGATACAGCAGGGCCGGTCCACAAATAACGTTAGTGGATTAGTTATGCCTGAACACACGCCTCCTGGTCCTATTGTACCTATAATACGGCCATTGGCGACCGCAAAAATAATCCGAGGCCTCGAAAATTCCATAATCCACATAAGTAAAATGTCAGCGCTGGTAGGTCCCTGACACCACTATAAGCTAGAAAGAGTACGTGTGCACTCCCTGCGTTCCCTTGCTCCGTTTTAGACTCTACCGGTGTGTGAGGCTCGCGAAGTCATGTTACACAAAGCTATGCCAAAAATAGGCCATGCTTTGATCATCCCACAAGGCCTGCTTTGCAACAAAGCCTTGATCATTTGCATCTTGGCGTGCCACGTTGACATTTCACGCCATGCAATTCATAACTATTAATACACAACCGCAAAGGGAGTTAAAGCAAGAGAATAAATTCTCAGCCACCAATGGTTGTATATTAATAGAAATCAATTTACATAGATTGAAATTCAACGTCAGACATGCATCCATTTATAAGCTTATACTCTGGGTCCGAGCGAAAGCCAAATCCGTCGATCTCCTAACGCGTTTGGACGATCATTACCAAATACCTTGCCTTGGAAGGCCAGTCCCAATTCAAGATACCAGTCATCATCATCCCAACGATGTGAAAACCTTCGGTCTTCAACCACCGTCTTCATCTTCGACTCTTGATCGTCGTGATGATTATTCAGAATGGGTTAAACCCGGTCTTTCTGAATAACTCGCATATTTTGTAAATAAAAACCAAACAATGTAAAATCACACCATATGCCACATTCCAACTCAGAATATTCTTTTAATAAGATATTCATATTAAAAGATTTTCATAAATTTTATCAAAGATAAACTCTGAAAATAAAATCTTAAATCTTCCTTAAAAGATATATTAAAACTCTAATTTTGATTTAATATCAAAAATCATTATTAAAGATCATTTATTATAAGGAATAAATCTTGTCTTAAAACAGGTTAAAGAACTAGTGTCCTTTAAACACAGTTCACGATAAACCCACAAATCAATTTCCAAAATATAGAATTCCACAGAAATCAAATCAATACATAATCGATATAAATTTCTGTATCGGACTAATAATATAAATAGAATAACGGCAAAGCCTCTTAAATTCCATATATAATATCGGTCTTCTTCTACAGAAGCCCATTTCGATTATTACCAATCGAATTTCCGCCTAATTCCAATTTAATATATTAAATTGGGAAAAACTTGATTTTTAGAAAATGCCATTTTTAAATCTATAAAATAGATTTATAAATTCCAAATAATAATTTCAATGTAAATTGGATTAAAGGACAAATGTCGTTTAAAACACCGTCCACGATAAATCCACTTCACATCTCAATTTATTTCATATCACAAAATATAATTGCAAATTCTAATAATATTAATTAAAAGATTTCTCTTTAAATATTAATTATTAAAACCATATTTAAAATAATCGTTAAAAATATTCTTTATACAAAAGATTTTAAATGGGAAGTATTCTTCATATTACAAAATCCTATCTTTTACAAATGTTCTTTATCTTAAAAATATACTTTTTATATAAAAATACTTTATGGGAAATAATCTTTTATATAAAAAGGTTTTTAATGTACACATATTCTTCTTTAAAAGAATACCTGAATCGGAGTGCGACTCAATCATTTACCATATAATTTGGATTATATGGATTTCACACACCTCATATAAATGACAATAACAGTATAATCATCAAGTCATCCATTTACATCTAGAGTGTAAATTCCACTGTGTAAGCGTTAAAATGAAATAATAACGCTCATCGCAGCCTACCGATCTAACGATCAACTAAAAATTGGGATTAGTGTATGTTAATTTTCCTCCCAACACCCGTGTGGGGTTTTCAACCAACAACAAATAATAAATTTATTCACTTGGGCGATGTGTGAAAATTATCAACCCAATCACATAAACAAGTCGGGTAACTTGTCTATGGCAGTGTAATACACAATATATAATACGACGATAAAAATGTCTCTTTCATTTTTATTCTTTTTATCGCATGTAAAATGTCAAAAATGTAATCTTTATTTCTATTTTTTTATCGCATCTAAAATGACGCTAAAAATATAATCTTTATTCTTATTTGTTGAAATATAAATTACATTAAAATTGTAAATTTTTAAATGTACAATCTTATGTTTTATTTGCAATAGAGAATGCAAATAAAAATGTAGCTTTTTGATTTCATGTTTCATTTGTAATAGGGAATAAAAATAAAAATATAACTTTTCATTTCATGCTTTATTTGCAATAGAGAATGCAAATAAAGATTCAACCTTTTTATTTGATGTTTATTTACATAGAGAAATGTAAATAAAATTGTAACTCTTCTTTTCATAATTTATTTACATTAAGGATTGCAAATGGAAATGTATCTTTTATCCTCATGTTTTATTTGCGTTGAGTAATGCAAATAAAAATGTAATATTAAATTTCTAGTTTTATTTACATGAAGAAATGTAAATAAAAGAACAACTTCTTATTTTACGTTTATTTACATCCAGGGAAGTAAATAAATAAATAAAAATGTAACCTTTGTTTTTAGTAAATTTGTTTGCATCTAAATATGCAAACAAAAATGTAATTTTTATTTTCTTTTTTGTTTGCATAGTAGAATGTAAATAGAAATGTATTTTCTAATTTCTATGTTTCGTTTGCATGTAGAATGCAAACAAAAATATACATTTTAAATTTTCATGCATCGTTTGCACTATGGAATGCAAATGTAACAATGTAAATCTTTGTTTCATATTATATTTGTATTGAAGAACGCAATTAAAAATGCGCCATTTTATAATCAGGTCATATTTGCGTTGGAGAACACAAATAAGAATGTACTTTTATTTTTAAATGTTTTATTTGTGTTTAAGAACACAAATAAAAAGACCGTTTTATTTTCTACCTTATACTCGCATTGTGAAATGCGAATAAAAGAACAAATTTAAATTTTCAATGAATATTTGCATTCGTGAATGCAAATAAAAGGACAAATTTTATTCTCAATATTCATTTGCATTGGTGAATGCAAATAAAAGAACAAATTTTATCTACAAAACATATTTGCAGATAAAAATGTAACTTCTGAAAATAATTTCTTATTTACATATAAAATGTAAACAAAATTGTGATTTCCAAAACATGTATTTTTATTTACATAAAAACGTAAACAAAAATTTCACTTTTAAAAATGAACTTTTATTTACATATAAAATGTAGACCAAAATGTGATTCTTAATCTTTGATTACATTAAAAATGTACTCCTTTTCTATTCATTCTATCATTACATATAAATGTAAATTTTTATTCTTTATTCATTCTTTCATTACATATAAATGTAATCTTTTCTATTTATTACAATGAACAAAATTTCAATAAAAATGTAATCTTATTTTATGAACTTTTCATTGCAACAAAATGAAAATAAAAATATAATCTTTTTATTTTCATCTTTACAGTGAAATCTACATCACAATAAAAATGATAAAAATGTAATCTTATTTTATGAACTTTTCATTGCAACATAATGAAAATAAAAATATAATCTTTTTATTTTCATCTTTACAGTGAAATCTACATCACATTAAAAATGATAAAAATGAAATCTTATTTTATGAACTTTTCATTGCAACAAAATGAAAATAAAAATATAATCTTTTTATTTTCATCTTTAAAGTGAAATCTACATCACATTAAAAATGATAAAAATGTAATCTTATTTTATGAACTTTTCATTGCAACAAAATGAAAATAAAAATATAATCTTTTTATTTTCATCTTTACAGTGAAATCTACATCACATTAAAAATGATAAAAATGTAATCTTATTTTATGAACTTTTCATTGCAACAAAATGAAAATAAAATTATAATCTTTTTATTTTCATCTTTACAGTGAAATCTACATCACATTAAAAATGATAAAAATGTAATCTTATTTTGTGAACTTTTCATTGCAACAAAATGAAAATAAAAATATAACTTTTTATTTTCATCTTTACAGTGAAATCTACATCACATTAAAAATGATAAAAATGTAATCTTATTTTATGAACTTTTCATTGCAACAAAATGAAAATAAAAATATAATCTTTTTATTTTCATCTTTACAGTGAAATCTACATCACGTTAAAAATGATAAAAATGTAATCTTATTTTATGAACTTTTCATTGCAACAAAATGAAAATAAAAATATAATCTTTTTATTTTCATCTTTACAGTGAAATCTACATCACATTAAAAATGATAAAAATGTAATCTTATTTTATGAACTTTTCATTGCAACAAAATGAAAATAAAAATATAATCCTTTTATTTTCATCTTTACAGTGAAATCTACATCACATTAAAAATGTCATCTTTAATGCAAAATCTTTCTATTGAAAACAATGAACACATAAAAATATAATCTTTTACGTTGCTTCTTTTTTTTTAAATCACTATTACCTTACAAATGAAATTTTTATGTTACTTCTTTAATCGAAAACAATATTACATTAAAAATGAGATTTTTAATGTTACAGCCTTTATTGAAATCAAAGTGACAAATAGAATATGTCTTTTTATTGAAATCACTATTATTGAAAATAATAGACAATAAAAATCTAATCTTTAATTTCAATCCTATTATGACATAAAAAAAATGTAATCTTTTAATTTCATTCTTTTTAATGAAACAATTTCATATTGAAAATGTATGCTTTTTAATCTACTCTTCTTAATGTAACAAATTTACATTAAAAATATATTCTTCTTAATTCATTCCTTTTAATTTAAACAAATAAAAATGTATTTTATTCGTTGTTCAAATTCTATTGTAAATAAACAAATAAAAATAATATTTTATTTGTCGTCCAAATTTTGTTGTAATATAAACAAATAAAAATAAGGTTTTTATTTGTCGTTCAATTCTATTGTAAAGTCAACAAATAAAAGTAAGTTTTTATTTGGCGTTCAATTTCTATTGTAAAATCAACAAATAAACATAAGTTTTTATTTGGCGTTCAATTTCTTTTGTTATATCAACAAATAAAAAAAATGAGTTTTTATTTGTCGTTCCAATTCTATTGTTCATTTCAGAATAATAAAAATAATATTTTAATAACATAAAATAAATTATTACAACTAGATCTGAATAAATATGATTTAATTCTGAATAAAATATGTTTTAGATCTAATTTTAGATCTAACTTTCTAACTGCAAATAAATTCAACAATATATAAAATTCCAATGCGGATTTAGCGCATCATGAACAACAAAACATACAACAAGCAACAATCAACAATTCAAACAACACGGAACATTTAAGATCTGAATCAATATGATAATACAATTATTTTTAACGTGATAAAATAATTAATAATTAATTAAATAAAATAAAATTAGAATTCTCACATAGATTTTTGTTGAAAATTTGACTGTCTCAGAATCAGTCCTGGTCTGCGCCATCGCGAAGCTCTCGGAAAGACGAGTCCAACGCAACTTACGGTTCGTCAATCGGCCCTCGTATGAAAGAGTTAGGTATTTTTAAAGATTGGAAAATTAAAATATTAAAATAAATAAAATAATATTTGAAATATGCGGACCTTTCTTCCTCATCCAACGTGAAACCGTCGAACCCATTTGGTCCTCCATCCTCTTCCATGCGCACCGATCATCAGAGCGCCGTTCATCGGTCAACTGCCTCCATTCGAACTGCCTCGAGATGCTCCACCCTTGGCCGAAGCCATGGCCAACTCGGCCTTCCATCTCGCCCAGAAAACACCCAAAAACGCAGCCCCTTCTCGGACGAAATTCGCAAAATCCGTAAATCAAAACTCGATCTTGACCGTATGGATTTGTAGCTCTCTGAATTCTCTTCGATTTGGTATATCATACGTCAAATTTCGTTGAACAGATTGAGAGATCTTAACATTTGAAATTCGGATGATTTCATGCCATTGAATTTAGGGCGGCGGCTGGCTCCATTCTAGGGTTTCGGATTTTATTATTTTAATAATATTTAATCTCGAAAATTGTGCTAAAAAGGTGGATTTTCGGACTTTCTCTGATTTGGGCCTGCTTACTGTCGATCTTAACGTTTTGAGGCCTTCTGAACGCGATGGGCTATGTCCCGGGCTCCAATTCTGATGTCTGTAACGTTTTTTTTCGGTTTTAATTTAAAAATACAATATTAAATAAATAATTTAATTTCTACCGTACACTTAAATACGCCGGGGCCACATACGACCTCAGAAAATTCCAAAAAAAATATTTCCGGCTTCGTATTGAAGATACGGTTCCAACGAGACTAATTTCGTCGAATTCTGTGACTGTTTAAAAAATGGCTATTTTAAAGGCCAATATATTTAATTAAAATATATATGAATTCTACAGCGACTTTTTTAATTTTTAAACTGGGCATAACTTTCAAAATATAAAGTGAAATTTCAGTTTTTCAGATTCGTTGGAAAGATACGATTAAACAGATTTAAATATTTTTGGTTTTACTGAAATTCGATTTATTTTGAATCCTGTACAACCAGTTAAAGTTCAAAATCAAATTTTCAAACTGCAGCACTGTTTGAAACTCCTTATATAATTAAATTAAAATTTATTCGTTTTGACTCCTATTAAAATAAATTTTAGCCATTATTATTTAAATAATTTTATTTTATATTCTCAAAATTCATTAAAATTTTCTAAAATAAAATTTAAATTGGTTCAGAATTTGTGGGTTGTTACATTTTATCCATTCTACCCTATGATATTTATTTAATTGCTTTCCTAATTTGGACTTGGTATTTAAACAATAATCAGTATCCATTAATCCCCTTATTACACCCATTTTCTTTTATTTCTTATTTTATTGCCCTTTATGACCATAACGGTCATATTTTCCTATGGCAACCATTTCTCAGTCTCAGGTTATCTATT
This sequence comes from Allium sativum, assembly GCA_030737875.1. Classification (NCBI taxonomy): domain Eukaryota; kingdom Viridiplantae; phylum Streptophyta; class Magnoliopsida; order Asparagales; family Amaryllidaceae; genus Allium; species Allium sativum. The sequence continues at coordinate 870,296,872 of CM060924.1, read as the reverse complement.
TGTTGTACCCCAATAAACAATACTATTGTTATTTATTTATTTATTTGTTGATTTATAAATATATATATATATATGTATGTGTATATAATATATACCAGACCTCTCACATTAAGTTATTGACTTGTGGATGCCAGATTTGCTGGTCGGTTCCGGGCAGGACTCCACCACAAGTTGAACTTAATCTCGTGCCATGGTACATTTTTATTTATGCATTAGACCCCTCACATTAAGCTGACCACCTGTAACGACCCAACTTTCGAACACATCGGAAGTCGTGCCGTTATTAAGAAATAAGAATAGATAGAAGATATAAACACAGAACATCAGAATCTCACAGCGGAAATTTTTACAAAAGATGGTCCTTTATAATATTACACAACAGTACATGATACAACAGAACCTCATATGACTAGTGGTACAACCCATACATAGTACATAAGTGATTACACATACATTCACTACTGACTTGCAAACTTATAATTATACAGTAGGTAAGTAGATAGGTATGTAGGACAGCATACTGAGAGTCTCCATTCAGCATCATAGGTTCAACATCCTGATTCACTTGTCTATTCATAACAAGCGTTATGAATACCCAAGAGTTTAAGGGAAAACACAGAAAATAACTCCGGGTCAGTCAGGGGACTGGTATGAGTAAACAGTTTAAAACAGTTCAAAGAAAATATCTCATAAGACCACGCCGTGAAGACGGAACGGGTTTTTACCTTATGAGATCAAAACACTTTGTATACTTGAAATCAGATATTATCATATAAGTTTCCACAAATAATTTAGAATCTAGAAGAATGCTTGCATCTCACATTCTCCTATATAGTATTACAAATACAAACCGCTTGGCGCTTAGGGAAATTGGATTTCCAACTCTGACAAGGTATGGGACCACCTTCCGATGATGTATCTCTAGAGGCAAATACACCTGGGTTCAACAAGAACTTCTTGCAACCCGGCCCTCACATGACCGACCACTCATTTCTCTTGAGTGTATCGAATGTATATCACCGATGGTTGTGCGCGGCAACCATCCCCGCATGGGCAGAATCGATAGATTTAGAAACAAAAAGAATTTCTCTAGATAGGTGATACTACACCCTAATGGGAGCGACCCACATAGCCATGCTGCCTGCCCGATTTTTGTCACTTCCTGGGTGTGAGGCTTGAGGCTAGACTCGTCTTTCCATCATCACAGGTTCATTCCTTTGAATGCCACATCGTCCTACCCGTCAGAAATACTCAAACGATTTCCCAAATATATCACGGGTAATAAAGCCAAGAGAAACGAATTTCTCCGCCACCAACGTAATATACTTACGTAAATTCGATGTGTAAAATCTGACTGATATACGTTGTCAGACACTCGTCCATTCAGGTTTGTTCTGGGACTGAACAGACCAAAGATATTGTTTACGACCATCGTCTTCAATATCTTCGACACGCACGTCTAATCAATTCAAAGTGGAATGTATATCCGGACTCTTTGAAGTGTTTTACGAACATTTTCACTTTAAATTATAATTTTAACAAGATTATAATCCAATCTATATAGACAGTTATCATTAAAACAAACAGTATATGATCATATTGTCAATATCTGGTATATTTGATCATAACTTAGGATTGGATAACTTTAGTGTGTGCGCTGCACGGGTTTCCCTTCCTATTTTGTCTGTCATTTCTAAAAATAAATTTTCACTTTATTTATCTTTAGAAAAATATTTCCCATTATGATTTGATCATCATAATTGACTTAATTTATGATTTAAAATCAACGTTCACACTTTGTATTGTTTCGTCAAATTTCTTCATCGATCCTTGATCCTTGATCTTCTTTTTTTTTTTTTTCTTCATACTGATAAAAATTCTTCTTTTAATTCCAGTCTAAATATGATTAAAATATTTATTCATAGTTCTTGTTTAACGATACCGAACTGTTCATGAACAGTCCTTAGGTCCGATATTGTAGATATCAGATGAAAACCGACAATCCAATCGTACAGTTTTTTTTTTCACCTTGTATAAAATTTAAACATTACCCTTTTTATCACTTTACCAAATGTTTTATTGAAATGAATTCAAAATAAATTATAAACCAAATTTATAACTAATCTTTACTTCGGTATTTCTTGACAGCATTCGACGAATCCTGATTCACTTGCTCCCTTTTTCCTTGGCTTATAAAAATAAAATGTGTATTTAAATTTCCCTTTGTTTTTCTTTCCAATTATAATTTTAAATTATAATTTAAATCACCAATTTAAAACTTAAATTAACTAAAGTATAAAACCTTATTTTAACCTTACTTCTTTTATTTCCCATTATAATTTTAATATAATTATTTACATATTTAAAACTTGGGCTTTAAATTTTAAAACTAAAGCTTAAAACCTTATTCAAAATCAAAGTGTCAAGTTTACCAAACTAAAGTGCCAAGTAAAACTAAAGTGCCAGTTCAAAAATCAAGTGCCAGATTCAAAGTGCCAAAACCAAAGTACCAACCCCCTTGGCCAACTCAAAATCACGTGGAAAACACTAAATCCATCAGCATTTCATGGCCGTTCATCCACAAAAAAAAAAACTATGTCCTTCTTCTTCATCCACACGGAGCTGTGCACGTGCACAGTTATTTCCGGCGCCTCCACCACCGTGCGACCGGCCACGCAAGTCGGCTCTCCGTCCAGGGTCCCCATCATCCGATCATCCAACTTCCAGAACCTCTGCTCCTCAAAAACATTATTCGATCACCTCTTCCCAATATACACAGTGCAGGTTGACCCCCTTCCCTTGAATCGCCAGCCATAGTCCGACCACCGGAAGAGACGCCTCCACCTCCGACCGACTCCCCCACCACATCCGCACCTCTCCTCCAAAAACCAGGCCTCTCGATCTAGCATGGGACCCACACGACGCGGCCAAGCACCCATGAAAGCAACAACAGTCAAAACACTAAACCTACCTTGTCCTCTCTATCCCCTCCGTTGAAAAATGATTTCGTATTTTTCCCAACACCCTAGATCCTCGATGACGCTTTACCATCACCCCCACGTCCTCCGATCGTGTAGGTGGCCGGAATTTGGTCCAAACCCATATTTGGGGCTTTTCTGAATTTCTCTTAAATTACTTAATTTAAAATCTTGATTTTTATTTTAAAAATCATCATTTGTTTCCTTTATCATGATCGTGTAATCAAACACGGTTTTTGAACAAATTGAAAATTCACTTTATAATGTTGAAACAGAGAACTCTTGTAGTTTTGTTTAAAAACAGCAGTGAGTGTTTTTTTTTGACAAAGTTCGTTCTGTTTGAGTAATTACATCACTATATAAAGGTTTACATCATTGTGAGGCCTCATATCCTTACCTTTGAATCCTATGTCTACTGACCCATTTAAATCTATAGTGGTTTAGCAAAACAGACAGTAGCTACTAACATGATCAGGTAATAACATCTTTGACCTATGGCACTTAAGGTTTTCTTAACTATAATAACCCCTAGATCATACCAAACAAACAACCCTACCATAGATGTTCTGATCCCTTCAGATTTGTAGAGTCTCATTTAAGAATACAAGATCTGTTAGCAGTAACAGGAAATAACTTTACTAACTATTGGTGCTTGAGTTCTTTAACTAACAACCAAAGATTTTTCTTCTACCAAACCAAAAATACAAACCTACTACTTAATCAGATCATATAACCCAAGTTTTCAATCAAAACAGCAAGGTGCAAGCAATACAAACAGGAATTTTAAGAAGAACAGTTTATTCACACAATCAAGAACCAGTTTAACTTATAGTTTAAAACAAAAAATGCAGGCACTTCAAAACAGAAAGTTTAAAAGCAGTTTTACTCACATTAATAGCTTCCAAAACTCTTGTTTTCTTTTGCTAAAACTTTTGAACTGCTGTGTGTTTTGTGTGAGTGAAATGGTGCATGTGTTGGTCTTTATATAGGGCTGAGAAATGAATAATATACCCTGCATTTAATGTGTGATGTGAACCAGCAGGCAGCCGTTTTATTTGACAATTTGAAAGACCAGACAAAAACTGATTTGCTCCCTCTAAAAGTCTCCTCATCCTTACATATATTCACATGGCTATTTCAGGCTAAACTACCCCTAAAACCCTAAGCATTGTACCAATGTCTCCCCTTTAGCCTTGACAAAAAAAAACACACATTAATTGTGCAATGTACCACCTCCTTTCTACCCATCTTTTCCTTTGGTTCTAGCAACATGTTCAGGCCATTTCATGTACTAAAATGCTCAGTTTTAAATGTGTTGTCCATCCATATTTCCTCTCATGTCAAACTGATTTTACAATGCATATATATTAAATACCAACTTGTCTTGCAAGTATGGCTAAAACTGAAAATAACTTATCTAAATTCACCTTGCCATGTGCCTAGACTTTGTCCTACTTGCTAGTATGATTTATGATGTAGGTGTTTCATAGATGATATCATGAAGTGAAAGTGATTTTGAAAATACAAGTTCACCTTTTAATGCATATGCGTGTTCAAATAATTGTCATGAGATCAAATCGTATTTATGGTGTTTGAAAATATGATTTTACCAAGGAATTTTGACAATACATGTTTGATTTTAAACATATATATAAATTCACATATTTTCTTGTATTTTATTTTGAGAACAAAAAGGTGATTAATATGTCTTAAGCAAGGGGTTTAGTTGAGTTTGAAACAAGGGGTTTGCTAAAACAAATAATTTCAAACTTTTTGAAAACATGAACAAGTATTTGCAAAGTCATAGCATTTAAAATTTTTGCTATGTAAAAGTGTTGCTTAACATACATTAAATATGAATTTAACAAGTGCTATTAAATACATGCTATCATATATACACGTGTAAAAATAAAATTATACAAACGCTATTAAATTTGTGCTATCATACCTTAATATATCAAAAAATGGATTTTGATAAATGCTGCACATAGACATGCTAATATATATATATGTCAACAAATTCTGAAATTAATAAATTAAAATTTTAAATCGTATTTGAAAATACGTATTCACGATCAATTAACACTGTATCAGTGATCCGTGAAAATACCGGGTCATTACATTCTACCCCCCTTATAAAAATTTCGTCCCCGAAATTTGTAAGTAGTAGATTTAGGGTTATTGACTTAATAAATAACACATCAATAAATAAAACAAACATCAGCAATTATTTCTATTCAAAAATATCTGTCCAAATCCCCTTAACTCACAAGTCAATCTTCTTAACCTCGTTAAGTATTTTCCCAAAACTTTAATTTACATACTTAACGATCTCCATTTCAGAACTCAAACATGATTTGTTTTCACAAATCGACCCATTCACTTTGACTGAGTCCACACACAAATAAATACTTAAGTCTAGTCTCAATTTCAGTTAAATCCAAATTTTAACTCAATTTAAAATTCTAACTCGATCTCCGGTATCAATGTGATTGGATATTACCTCAATTTAATCCATCCATATTCATTTTATCTCGAGGCTGACCCTAGTTTGTTAACTCCTTTTTATAAGAAAAGAGTAAGGTACCTTCCGAAACATCTTCCATTTTCACACTCTCAGAAGTTGATGGCTTATCCATTAAAGCGTAGACCTTTGGTTGCTGTGACTTCTTCATAAGCGGACAGTCTTTAACCAAGTGCCCAGGCTGATGACAGTTATAGCATGCAAATCTCTGGGGAATAGCATCACTTGTTCCCTTTGGTTGAGATTGCTCCGGCTGCTGAGTCTGCTGTGGCTTTTCTGCTGCTGGCTTGGTGCAGAACTTGGCAATATGTCCTTTCTCCAAACAGTTGTGGCATATGGTATTTTTGAATCGTTCTTTGGCTTTTTCTCCCATCTTAGGTACTCCGTTGTTGTTATTCCAGTTCGGATTGAATTTCCTTTTATTTGGATTCTCACTATTAGGTCCTCCTGTCTGTACTGTTTTTGCCACTGTCTTCTTACCTTCCAGTGCCTCATAACGAACAGCCATATCCACTAGATCAACGAATGGAACCTTGAGATGTCCAATCATCTGAACTTGCAGGCTATCCTTCAATCCTGCTATGAACATTTCATTCTTCTTAAGTGAAGTGTTTATCAGTTCTGGCCCGAAACAAGAAAGTGAGTTGAATTTGTTCTCATATTCAGATACTTTCATGTTCCCTTGTTTGAGATCAATAAAATCTCTATACATCCTCGTCTTTCCGGCTGCAGGTAGAAATTGCGCTTCGAAAGCTTCTTTGAACTTTTCCCAAGTGAAATCTTCCTCAGGAACATTAGCAGTTTGAGCATCCCACCAAATCGCGGCAGTTCCTTGAAGTTGCCATGATGCCAAAAGACGTTTCTGATCGTCATTCAACTTCAACCCTTTGAAAATTCTTTCACAAGACCTCATCCAAGCTTGAACTTCCGTAAACGATTCAGTTCCCTTGAAAACTTTTCCTCCCAGAGTCGTATACTCCTTACAAATGGTCGCAAAGCTCTTATCCTGTTGAACTGGTGCAACTTCTTCTACCGTTTCCCCTTGGTCTTGGGATCCAGTAGTACGACCAGTAACAGTGGATGACCCCCTAGCTCGACCTCTTCGTGCACGGGTGCTCATTTTGATTACCTGACTATAACAGGTTGTCAATCGAGTCTTGATAGGATATAACTACCTTAGGTATATCATCCAAGTTGTGTTAAATTCATTTTAAATTTTTATATAAAAATACGCTCTCTCACGCTCACCCAAAGCCTAGGTAATCAGTAACCTAAGCTCTGATACCAACTGTAACGACCACGGGATTCGAGTAGGCTTTTCAACCATCCTCTCCTCCCTCGGCACTGGGCTAACCTCCCAGCGTGGCTTACAGAGATACCTCAGAACTGCTTTTACGGCCAGCCTCTCGACTCGACCAACCCACATTGTCGGGAGATGTAGGGGTAAAAGTCTCCCGTTCGCCACCTAACGCGAAGCGAGAACCCCCTATCATCCGTACCAATTAAGCAACCAGCTCTGATACCAACTGTAACGACCCAACTTTCGAACACATCGGAAGTCGTGCCGTTATTAAGAAATAAGAATAGATAGAAGATATAAACACAGAACATCAGAATCTCACAGCGGAAATTTTTACAAAAGATGGTCCTTTATAATATTACACAACAGTACATGATACAACAGAACCTCATATGACTAGTGGTACAACCCATACATAGTACATAAGTGATTACACATACATTCACTACTGACTTGCAAACTTATAATTATACAGTAGGTAAGTAGATAGGTATGTAGGACAGCATACTGAGAGTCTCCATTCAGCATCATAGGTTCAACATCCTGATTCACTTGTCTATTCATAACAAGCGTTATGAATACCCAAGAGTTTAAGGGAAAACACAGAAAATAACTCCGGGTCAGTCAGGGGACTGGTATGAGTAAACAGTTTAAAACAGTTCAAAGAAAATATCTCATAAGACCACGCCGTGAAGACGGAACGGGTTTTTACCTTATGAGATCAAAACACTTTGTATACTTGAAATCAGATATTATCATATAAGTTTCCACAAATAATTTAGAATCTAGAAGAATGCTTGCATCTCACATTCTCCTATATAGTATTACAAATACAAACCGCTTGGCGCTTAGGGAAATTGGATTTCCAACTCTGACAAGGTATGGGACCACCTTCCGATGATGTATCTCTAGAGGCAAATACACCTGGGTTCAACAAGAACTTCTTGCAACCCGACCCTCACATGACCGACCACTCATTTCTCTTGAGTGTATCGAATGTATATCACCGATGGTTGTGCGCGGCAACCATCCCCGCATGGGCAGAATCGATAGATTTAGAAACAAAAAGAATTTCTCTAGATAGGTGATACTACACCCTAATGGGAGCGACCCACATAGCCATGCTGCCTGCCCGATTTTTGTCACTTCCTGGGTGTGAGGCTTGAGGCTAGACTCGTCTTTCCATCATCACAGGTTCATTCCTTTGAATGCCACATCGTCCTACCCGTCAGAAATACTCAAACGATTTCCCAAATATATCACGGGTAATAAAGCCAAGAGAAACGAATTTCTCCGCCACCAACGTAATATACTTACGTAAATTCGATGTGTAAAATCTGACTGATATACGTTGTCAGACACTCGTCCATTCAGGTTTGTTCTGGGACTGAACAGACCAAAGATATTGTTTACGACCATCGTCTTCAATATCTTCGACACGCACGTCTAATCAATTCAAAGTGGAATGTATATCCGGACTCTTTGAAGTGTTTTACGAACATTTTCACTTTAAATTATAATTTTAACAAGATTATAATCCAATCTATATAGACAGTTATCATTAAAACAAACAGTATATGATCATATTGTCAATATCTGGTATATTTGATCATAACTTAGGATTGGATAACTTTAGTGTGTGCGCTGCACGGGTTTTCCTTCCTATTTTGTCTGTCATTTCTAAAAATAAATTTTCACTTTATTTATCTTTAGAAAAATATTTCCCATTATGATTTGATCAACATAATTGACTTAATTTATGATTTAAAATCAACGTTCACACTTTGTATTGTTTCGTCAAATTTCTTCATCGATCCTTGATCCTTGATCTTCTTTTTTTTTTTTTTTCTTCATACTGATAAAAATTCTTCTTTTAATTCCAGTCTAAATATGATTAAAATATTTATTCATAGTTCTTGTTTAACGATACCGAACTGTTCATGAACAGTCCTTAGGTCCGATATTGTAGATATCAGATGAAAACCGACAATCCAATCGTACAGTTTTTTTTTTCACCTTGTATAAAATTTAAACATTACCCTTTTTATCACTTTACCAAATGTTTTATTGAAATGAATTCAAAATAAATTATAAACCAAATTTATAACTAATCTTTACTTCGGTATTTCTTGACAGCATTCGACGAATCCTGATTCACTTGCTCCCTTTTTCCTTGGCTTATAAAAATAAAATGTGTATTTAAATTTCCCTTTGTTTTTCTTTCCAATTATAATTTTAAATTATAATTTAAATCACCAATTTAAAACTTAAATTAACTAAAGTATAAAACCTTATTTTAACCTTACTTCTTTTATTTCCCATTATAATTTTAATATAATTATTTACATATTTAAAACTTGGGCTTTAAATTTTAAAACTAAAGCTTAAAACCTTATTCAAAATCAAAGTGTCAAGTTTACCAAACTAAAGTGCCAAGTAAAACTAAAGTGCCAGTTCAAAAATCAAGTGCCAGATTCAAAGTGCCAAAACCAAAGTACCAACCCCCTTGGCCAACTCAAAATCACGTGGAAAACACTAAATCCATCAGCATTTCATGGCCGTTCATCCACAAAAAAAAAACTATGTCCTTCTTCTTCATCCACACGGAGCTGTGCACGTGCACAGTTATTTCCGGCGCCTCCACCACCGTGCGACCGGCCACGCAAGTCGGCTCTCCGTCCAGGGTCCCCATCATCCGATCATCCAACTTCCAGAACCTCTGCTCCTCAAAAACATTATTCGATCACCTCTTCCCAATATACACAGTGCAGGTTGACCCCCTTCCCTTGATTCGCCAGCCATAGTCCGACCACCGGAAGAGACGCCTCCACCTCCGACCGACTCCCCCACCACATCCGCACCTCTCCTCCAAAAACCAGGCCTCTCGATCTAGCATGGGACCCACACGACGCGGCCAAGCACCCATGAAAGCAACAACAGTCAAAACACTAAACCTACCTTGTCCTCTCTATCCCCTCCGTTGAAAAATGATTTCGTATTTTTCCCAACACCCTAGATCCTCGATGACGCTTTACCATCACCCCCACGTCCTCCGATCGTGTAGGTGGCCGGAATTTGGTCCAAACCCATATTTGGGGCTTTTCTGAATTTCTCTTAAATTACTTAATTTAAAATCTTGATTTTTATTTTAAAAATCATCATTTGTTTCCTTTATCATGATCGTGTAATCAAACACGGTTTTTGAACAAATTGAAAATTCACTTTATAATGTTGAAACAGAGAACTCTTGTAGTTTTGTTTAAAAACAGCAGTGAGTGTTTTTTTTTGACAAAGTTCGTTCTGTTTGAGTAATTACATCACTATATAAAGGTTTACATCATTGTGAGGCCTCATATCCTTACCTTTGAATCCTATGTCTACTGACCCATTTAAATCTATAGTGGTTTAGCAAAACAGACAGTAGCTACTAACATGATCAGGTAATAACATCTTTGACCTATGGCACTTAAGGTTTTCTTAACTATAATAACCCCTAGATCATACCAAACAAACAACCCTACCATAGATGTTCTGATCACTTCAGATTTGTAGAGTCTCATTTAAGAATACAAGATCTGTTAGCAGTAACAGGAAATAACTTTACTAACTATTGGTGCTTGAGTTCTTTAACTAACAACCAAAGATTTTTCTTCTACCAAACCAAAAATACAAACCTACTACTTAATCAGATCATATAACCCAAGTTTTCAATCAAAACAGCAAGGTGCAAGCAATACAAACAGGAATTTTAAGAAGAACAGTTTATTCACACAATCAAGAACCAGTTTAACTTATAGTTTAAAACAAAAAATGCAGGCACTTCAAAACAGAAAGTTTAAAAGCAGTTTTACTCACATTAATAGCTTCCAAAACTCTTGTTTTCTTTTGCTAAAACTTTTGAACTGCTGTGTGTTTTGTGTGAGTGAAATGGTGCATGTGTTGGTCTTTATATAGGGCTGAGAAATGAATAATATACCCTGCATTTAATGTGTGATGTGAACCAGCAGGCAGCCGTTTTATTTGACAATTTGAAAGACCAGACAAAAACTGATTTGCTCCCTCTAAAAGTCTCCTCATCCTTACATATATTCACATGGCTATTTCAGGCTAAACTACCCCTAAAACCCTAAGCATTGTACCAATGTCTCCCCTTTAGCCTTGACAAAAAAAAACACACATTAATTGTGCAATGTACCACCTCCTTTCTACCCATCTTTTCCTTTGGTTCTAGCAACATGTTCAGGCCATTTCATGTACTAAAATGCTCAGTTTTAAATGTGTTGTCCATCCATATTTCCTCTCATGTCAAACTGATTTTACAATGCATATATATTAAATACCAACTTGTCTTGCAAGTATGGCTAAAACTGAAAATAACTTATCTAAATTCACCTTGCCATGTGCCTAGACTTTGTCCTACTTGCTAGTATGATTTATGATGTAGGTGTTTCATAGATGATATCATGAAGTGAAAGTGATTTTGAAAATACAAGTTCACCTTTTAATGCATATGCGTGTTCAAATAATTGTCATGAGATCAAATCGTATTTATGGTGTTTGAAAATATGATTTTACCAAGGAATTTTGACAATACATGTTTGATTTTAAACATATATATAAATTCACATATTTTCTTGTATTTTATTTTGAGAACAAAAAGGTGATTAACATGTCTTAAGCAAGGGGTTTAGTTGAGTTTGAAACAAGGGGTTTGCTAAAACAAATAATTTAAAACTTTTTGAAAACATGAACAAGTATTTGCAAAGTCATAGCATTTAAAATTTTTGCTATGTAAAAGTGTTGCTTAACATACATTAAATATGAATTTAACAAGTGCTATTAAATACATGCTATCATATATACACGTGTAAAAATAAAATTATACAAACGCTATTAAATTTGTGCTATCATACCTTAATATATCAAAAAATGGATTTTGATAAATGCTGCACATAGACATGCTAATATATATATATGTCAACAAATTCTGAAATTAATAAATTAAAATTTTAAATCGTATTTGAAAATACGTATTCACGATCAATTAACACTGTATCAGTGATCCGTGAAAATACCGGGTCATTACACCACCTGTGGACGTTGGATTTGTCGGTCGGTTCCGGGTAGGCTTCTACCACAAGTTAAGCTTAACCTCGTGTCTAAATGCGGTTATATTTCAAATTTCCTAATTCGGGTGCACAACATAAATACTAAATAATTTAGGAATTGTAACCATTATCCTATTATATTTACTTTCCCCATTCAACAACGGATACAATTGTTATTTATTGATCTGCAGTCCTATTTATAGCAATTATATATATTGATTGCTACAAATGGTCACCACGAATATATTAATTCAATATGGATTACATTTTTATATAATTCCATAATTGGACATCATTCAGACATTCAATTCCATGTCTATTTCACCGTTTTACGCTGATTTGGATGGATAATATGTTTATGTTTGTTTTATGTTTTCGTACGGTCAACGTAGTTTTCTTTTATTCTTAATATTATTTTTAAGTTAAATGATTTGGTTTAATCAATAACCAAACATTCCTTTTTGCATCCAATCTTGCCAAAAGGTTTCAAGCCTTCCAAAAATACTGTTAGCTATAATTATTAATGTAACTTATGCCTAGTTTGTGGAATATATGTATTTCGAATTCACAAGAAATATATATATATATATGTTTATAAATATTTTTAGAATATTTGATGCAAACTACGCACAAATATTTATATTTATACATACGTTTGCACCACTTTTCCTTTTTATTTTTTTGGCATACTTCTTATGAATTCAAAACAACATATTTTGTTCAAAAGAGGAAAAATGGCATATTTACAACAATTAAGTCAAAACCTAACAACATTGAATACAAATAGGCTTATTTCTTTTAAAATTACAATCACACAAATTTAACATTTTATCCAATATTAACATAATTTATTCAACACTAAAAATAAAGATCTGGAATATATAGCTACATTTAAATGGTATTTAATGGGACTGATTTCCAGATCCACGGTGTTTTGCAACAACTACAATACATGCTACAACATAATTGTAGGAAATATGTATTAATGAATTTAAGAATTCCACGATTACTATTATGCCTAAACACAATTCACAATATACAAATTTTAACAATGTTTGCGATCAGATCTGATGGGTGTCATTCCAATTATAACAATTTAGTGAGAATATCTGATAGAAATAGGCATAAAAATTTAGATCTAATTCAAACTTAATAGATAAGTTATTATAACTATATTCGTAAATTTCCCACTCACCTTAAAGCATCCAAATCCAAAGTTTGAACCTTTTAGGCCTACAATTCCCAAATTATTATAAATCTACAATCAATTTAAAAATGGGATAATTTCAGATCTATAGAGATGTAAGAAAATAGGAAGAGAGGAGAGAAATCTAATTTGGAGTGTCAATTTGCGTTCTTTTACATCAGATCTGATAATCCTTTTGTAACGACCCATATTTCTATGGTATAATAATTAATTTATTTAATTATTTAAAATATGAATTAAAATGTTAAAGGGTCATTGAATTAAATAATATTGAATATTTAATTTATATAAATAATAGAATAATATATTTAATTCTGAAATAATCAGAAATAGTGAATTGACAATGTAATGTGAACTGGACAATTCAAAATATATATAATTCACTTTGGAATTGAATTCAGATAACGAATATATTATATAAACGACAGTTGAACGTATAATTATAATATAATTAAAATCGAGCTCGAAATGGCGTTGTAGTTCGTAATTTGGCAATTCGAACTTCAACTGAATGTACAGGATTCATTTTAAGCCGGATTTCTGTGAAACAAGAAACGTTCGGAGCTTGTAAAGTATAATTTTCTAGTGGAAGAGAAAAATCAGGATTTCATTGTGTAGATTTTGATTTAAGTTTAAATCAGATTTCTAGAAAAACGCTATGGAATTCCTTTATAATTTGCGACGCTTTATTTAGTTATAAAAGGGTTTTTCAATATAATTAAATATTGGAATCGAATTTGGACAAACCCTCCTAGACGTAGTGATAATTTAATTTTTAGAATTTTACTGTAATTTTTAATTAATTAAATACGCGACTTTTTATTTGGCGTATTTTGCACCCTCTATCAATATTTTTGGGGTCTCACAATATGAGTTAACCTACCAGTATTATTATATTTTTGAGATCATGGTGCGATACTGGACACGACTGCATTTTTATCTTTGTCCGTAGCAATCGTTAAATAAAATGAAATATTTAATTTAGTTTGAATTGTGTATAATTCATTACCAACCATTTTCCGTGATCAAAGAACAACCGCGTTCATTCTTCTCTCAACCACTAGTTTCTTTTCTCAAAAACCGAAACGTGGAGGGGGCAAACTCCATACAATATCAAGACATAATTCTATAAAATCATTTTTTTTCACAGAACCCTTGTTCATTCCTTTCTCGGATCCAAACCATTCTCAGCCGCCAGATATTTCAACTAAAACCCATTTCGATCTCTCAAAAGAAAATTGATATTAAATCATAGAAAAATATATAAAATCTATAAACCTATGTATTGAGATCCCTATTCGATTCTTTCCATTACTGTACATTTTTTCTAAGCTCGAACTTTGGTTTTCCATCGTGGGTTCTGGAGCAGCAAAGTTAGGGCTCGAGTTCATGAGTAACAGGGGGCGATTCAAGTGAAGTGAGATGCAGCGCAATGATCAGTGGATCGAGGCACACGGGGTGGCATAGTTTCGTGCGATTTCGTGCTATGGGATGTCGCTGTTTTCCCGTAGCAAGTGAGGCGACGGAAATCGAAGAGGGGGGGGGGGGCGTCGAGTCTGTTCTAGAGGGTATGGTCGGGTTAGGGATGGTGAGCTGTGTCGTCTGGATGGTGGAGTTCGTCGTTGTCGGACGTGGTGGGAGAGCGAAGTCAACGGCGGGTCAAAGGGGGATTGGGAAAGCCGAATTTGGCTGTGAAATTTTTTTTGTGGAGTTGGGTTTTTAAGTATTGAGGAAGATGGATCCTCAGAAATTCAAAGGGGGGAGCGGACCTGGTTGGATCAAATGGGGGTATGGGCTATTTTATGTACTAAGCCCAATTATAAAATCATATTAAGTTGTGTTTTAAAAATAAAATAACGTAAAACTTATAATTTTCATAAGTTGCTCATATAATAACGTAATTGGACGAAACAGGATCCGGTGGAATCGTATGGACGGTGGCTCCACAATGGAACTGACTGGGAGCGAATCGAAGCTCATTACAATTTATAGCAAAATAAATTGTCCGTCTGAATCAAGCGATGGATATCGTTATTAACGATGATCGTCCAATGTGAGTAAAACGCACCAACTTTGAACAGTTATATTTCTATAACATATTTTTAGAATTGATAATTATATGTTGATTGCTGTGTGTTAACTATTTGGTTGAATCTGTGGATGCAGGGAAACATGTCGGAGGAATCCAACTGGATTCCTCAACATTTATTTTACTGTTTTTCATATATTGTGTTATATGATGTGATATACAATCTGTTGTTGATTGTGTGTGTTTGGATAATATTGATCAGTAATATATGGTATGTTAAATACCATAACAAATACTGGAATATGAAAAGGGAATTTTCAATGTTATATTGAAATTGAAATCTTTATAAAATCAAAGAATTTTATATAAAGGAATATTTATAAAATCAAGGGATTTTATAAAGAAATTATTTGTAAAACAAATATAAAGGAAATTATTTGTGAAAACAAATATAATGGAAAATATTTGTAAAATAAAATAGAAAGGGAGATATTTGTAAAACGTTAACAAATAGAATTGATTATAAAACATTTATAAATAGAATATAAATGGAAATATTTATTTAGAAAATAAATAGATTATAAAAGGTGAATATTTATGTGTTAAATAAATAAAATTGAAAAGGGAATAAATATTTGCCAAATAAATAGAATAGAATATAAAAGGAAAATATTTGTGAAACAAATAGGGAAGGAAATATTTGTGAATAGAATGGAATTGAAAAGGAACTGAAAGGAAATATTTATTTGTTAAATAAATAAAATTTTAAAATGAATATTTATTTGGGAGACAAATAGGATTATATAAGGGAATTAACGAGATATAAAAGAGTAATCAATTAGAGTTAATCGAGTTAGGTAAATCGATTAGAGTTAATCGAGTTAGAGTAAATGGAGTTAGTATTAATCGAATTAGAGTTAATCGATTAGAGTAACATCGAAATAAGTTATTCGAAGAAAGGAGTTATTCGAATAGAGTTAAATCGAGTTAGAGATGTCGAATATTAGTTAATCGAATAAGAGTTAATCAAGTTAGAGTTAGTTGAGTGTTAGTTAATCAAATAGAGTTCGTCGAGTATTGGTTAATTGAAGATAAGAATTTACCAAATATTAGTTATTCGAAAGGAGTTATCGAATATTAGTTATTCGAAAGGAGTTATCGAATATTAGTTATTCGAAGAATAGAGTTAAAAAGGAGTTATCGAATATTTGTTATTCGAACAGAGTTAAAAAGGAGTTAATCGAATGTAAATCATTCAAAGAGAGTTAATCGAATGTAAATCATTCGAAGGAGTTAATCGAATGTAAATCATTCAAAGAGAGTTAATCGAATGTAAATCATTCGAAGGAGTTAATCAAATGTAAATCATTCGAAGGAGTTAATCGAATGTAAATCATTCGAAGAGAGTTAATCGAATGTAAATCATTCGAAGAGTTAATCGAAATGGGTTAATCGAATAAGAGTAAATCGAGTTAGAGTTAAATCGAATTAGAGTTAATCGAAAGGAGTTAATCGAATATAGTTTATTCGAATAGAGTAAAAGGAGTTAAATTAAAAGGAGTTAATAGAATATTACTTATTCGAAAAGGAGTTAAATCAAAAGGGGTTAATCGATAGAGTAAACCAGTTAGAGTTATCGAATATATATTTATTCAAAAGAAAGTTAATTAAGGAAGTTTGTTAAAGATTTAAAAGATAAACTTTGACTATTTAGAAGTTAAAACGTTGTTCAGTTAAGGTCTGAGAGGTAATTATACCCCAACTTAATTGACTTCCTTCTTAACTAAGGAATGGTAAGGTTTGATAGTGAAGGTTGGTTAAGTGAATATAGTTAATAAAGGTAATGGTTTGAATTGGCATAGCGATGTTTTATTTAAACATCTGTTTAAATCCAAGGAATGAGTTTTTTGAAATGTTTTCAAAATATAATCAGAGATATTTTCTAATCATAGAAAATGAAATGTTAGATAGTAAAGAATACTAGAATGACAGTGATACGTGGAAAGGAGATGGAAATGTTTTCCAATGATTAATACGTATATTTTCTAAATTTAGAAAATAAGAATTTCTGTATATATACAGAAACAGGAAATGGAGTATGAATAAATTAATGATAAATTAATTTAAGAGATAAATGATGATTGATGATTGATCGATATAATTTCCGTCTGGAAATAATATCGTTGTTTGCACACGAGTTTTCTTTTGGTAGTTAAATCACAGACTATCAAAGTTTTGACCAAATTTTCGTCGTCAATACGGAGAGACCGGTTGGATTATTATCCGAGAACCACTCTGTATGGGCGTTAGCGTTTCGAATCAAATAGATCGAAGACAAATTAAAGACGGAGTTATGCAAGGGCTATCCTGTTTACAGAATAGTGCCTTCGGTTTGTCCAGTCCCAGGACAACCTGTATAGAAGAATGTTTGACAGAGTATATCTGGTGGATCACGTGAGTTGATCGTTTCAAACGTATTTACGTTGGTGGCATAGGAATTCGTTTTACTTAGCTTATACCGGTTGTATTTTTGGGGAAATCAATTTGTGGTTTGGCGGGTATGACGATGTGGCATTCAAAGTAAATGAATGAGAAATCTGTTGAAAGATACTTTATAACCTCCAACCTCATCAAATGGGAAATGACAGAAATCGGGCAGGCAACATGGCTAAGTGGTTCACAACCAATTAGTGTATATTTTCACCATCTAGAGAATATTCATATTTGTTACTTCTTTCAATTCTGTATTGTGACGACCCGATTTCCCGTTCTCACGGAAACAAGGTTATCTTTGGAATATAACACAGAAACATATAATAGCAGAACAGAATTAAATAAATACACCAGAATGAACAACAAAATATACTGGATAAAAGTAATCATCAGAGTTACACAGTATACAGGATCTTACTTAGTACAAATACAGTTCAGCTATACATAAATGTCTACAGCGGAAATAAACAAAATATGTACAATAGGAGTTGAACAGCATAAAAAGAAATAAATGATAGAATCCATCTTCAGCTCCAGCTATCCAGAAAGAACCAGCTAAACCTGAATACAAGGCTGCCCGTGTAGAAAAAGGGGGCACCCGAGTTTGAGAGTGAAACAAACTACGAGTCAGTCATGGGACTGGTATGAGAAATCTACTCAACACATATATAATATGGCTAATCACAGGACCACGCCACTTTCGTGGAACGGGTTTACTCCATTGGATTGCCAGTGCTTTAAAACAAATCTTTCTTTTTAACATCGTTATGCTTTTTATAAAAATGAAGCCGTTATAAGACTCAGTTCCCATCACACAATGCAACGCAAACCGGAGGATAGAGTTTTTACCTTATAACGGCCAAGATATGCTTGATACGAATAAAACAAAGGCATTTGATATTATTGCTAGTGTGTATATGTTTTGAAAACAATTTCAAATCATAACTATCAATCATAGGCGGCATTAATGCCCCATACCACTATGTCGCCATATATAGGTATACAATCAAAACCGCACGGTCACGTATTTGGAAATTGGATTTCCGTCATGAATCAAGGCAAAAGATAGTCCTTACCGAATTCGAGACTGCCTAGCCCGAGTCTCAGGATCAGAGCTCGAGTGACCCTAGGAGCGACAGGGCCGGTCCACACGGAGTGGATTAAAATGCCTGAGCACTACGTTTCGCCGCCCTTTGGGGCGTAAGCGAGCCAACAAGTGACTCCATCGGACCCGGATCGTCCAATCTAACCGAGGCGCCTCGCAACAGCAACAACCACATAAGTCAAACTCGTCAGGGCGTGTAAAACCACTGACGCCACTTTTAGCTAGGAGGAAACGTAGGCCCTCCCTGAGGTCCTTTCTCCCGTTTCTGGTTCATACCGGGGTGTGAGGCTCGCGAATTCACGTTATACACAAAGCTACGCCACACAGGCGGTGCTTTGATCATCACCACAAGACTTTGCTTTTCAACAGAAGCCCTGATCACTGCATCTTAGCATGCCACACAGAATAAATCCTATGTCAGACACACAGTCCACTTACAAGTCCGTTCTGGGTCTGAACGAAACCGGAGGCACTAAATACCTCGCAAACCCTTCGATCAACACGTACGTCTGAACGATCACCACTCATTATCCATATTTCGGGATGCCTCCCAATCAGGACCTCGGTTACCATCCAAACGAGGTGAAGATCTCCGGTCTTCGACCATCGTCTTCATCTTCGAATTTCAATCGTCGGTCGATTATTCGAAATGAGAATTAACTCGGCCTTTTCAAATAATTCACGTATATTTAGAATTTCAAATCGATTTATTTCAATGGTTAAATTATTCGACAACACCAATTGTGTTCTTTAATGTAATTTTCACACCAAACACATTCAACCATCAAACATCACATAAATCAAGCAAATTCAGTTTATTTCCATTCCATATCGCTTATGATATTTTATAACTATTTATCGCTATTTTTATTTATTTTAAAATAGCTATTATATTCAAAACGACGTTTCGGGCCATAACGTGGCCGTGGCGCTGTTTTTCTTCAGATTTGATTTACACATATCTGAAAATCTAACCGTTGGATCTTCACAAAATTTACATCATTAGAAAGGTCTTTTCAAAACGAATCCAACGGTTCCAGTTTCGGGAAAATCCGACGGTCGGATCTCCCGGTACAATCGTTTGAAGTTTCGATTTCAAAATACGAACTGCAGCGTCGTTATTCGATTTAATATAATTATATTTATATATATAAATAAATATAATCGTTTCTGGCGCTGTTTTTCTTCAGATTTGAATTAAACATTCCAGACAATCCAACCGTTGGATTTTTACAAGGTTGGTGCCGTTGGAAAGATTATTCCAAGGCGAACCCGACGGTTGAGGTTTCGGGAAAATCCAATGGTCGGATTTCCCGCACTAGTCGTTTGAAATCACGGTTTCAAAATATGAACTGCACGGCCTCGTTTCGTTTTAATTTTAATTATATATTTATATAAATATAGTTCATTCAACAATTTCAATATCGTTTTCACTTCAAAAATTTTTCTAACACCTTAAATTTTGGAAAAATTTCGCCATAACCTCCCCTGCACCGGGAGCGTCGGGAAATCGCAAATAGCGTTCCCGGTCCTTCTAATCTCAAAAAGAAAAAGAAGAAGCCAAGCGGCTAGCCAATAGGCTCAAAATCATCACCCAAACAAATCAGTAAATGTGTACCAATTTGTCGGGCACAAAATTTTATTCCTCTTCTCTAGCCCCTTTGCTATAACCTGTTCAATGAATATGCATATACATATATATACAGTTCTTATCATTTATCATTTTCTATTCGACTTCATATTTGATTTCAATTTGGTTTAAAAACACCATTCATTCTAATGTTACATAAATAGGTGCAAATCATTTCATTAGCTAATTAATGAATATTTCATTTCATATATGTTTATTTCGAACAAGTGGCTATTTTTAACACTTCACATTTCAACGATTTATGCATACAATAAAAATGTGATTTTTATTGTAAAACGATTTATTTCAAAACACTATTTTTCTATATAGTTCATATAGTCGATAAAAGGTGATTTTTATTATCAAACAATTTATTTCAAAATATGAATACCATTCAACACATGAATTTCTAAACAACGAATGAATATCAATTCAACACATGAATGTTTTCAATAGTTTTTATATATAGATAAAAATGTGATTTTTATTATCGAACAATTTATTTCAAAATATGAATACCATTCAACACATGAATTTCTAAACAACGAATGAATATCAATTCAACACATGAATGTTTTCAATAGTTTTTATATATAGATAAAAATGTGATTTTTATTATCGAACAATTTATTTCAAAATATGAATACCATTCAACACATGAATTTCTAAACAACGAATGAATATCAATTCAACACATGAATGTTTTCAATAGTTTTTATATATAGATAAAAATGTGATTTTTATTATCGAACAATTTATTTCAAAATATGAATACCATTCAACACATGAATTTCTAAACAACGAATGAATATCAATTCAACACATGAATGTTTTCAATAGTTTTTATATATAGATAAAAATGTGATTTTTATTATCGAACAATTTATTTCAAAATATGAATATCATTCAACACATGAATTTCTAAACAACGAATGAATATCAATTCAACACATGAATGTTTTCAATACAATGAATAAATATAATTTAAGCATATGAAAATAATTCAAACACACAAACATTATTCAAAATTTCGGCAGCATAACGGCAGGGTAGTTACACCGGCACCGTCCCTAGTACGGCTCCTCGCTCTACCTTAAAACCTCGCGGTTTTTGACAATGGGGATCATGCATCTAGTTCGCACGCAGGCGGCATGTATATATTTATTTCATTTCCACAAACTAATCCTATGTGGTTTCAACCAAATATTTTTCAACCACAATGGGTATTTTTCAACCACAATCAACCAATATCGATCACAAACAATCCCAAACAATCAATTGCCACCAATCAATTTTCACAACGATTTCAACCAATAAATATCGTCCATGGTTTGTGGACGAGGGGCGTATATATATATATATATATATATATATATATTTATATATAGCAATTCACTTTTACTTCACACATATATATATAAATTTTAAATCAGAAATCTCACCAATAGCTATCCAACTTCACGACTCTTCCTTATAGAAATCTTCGCCTATTTGTCGCTTTCACCCGTATTCTCTGCATAAGTAAAAATAGAATTTTTACTATGCTATTCAATATATAAAAATATGATTTTTACTTTTGCTTTCAACATATAAAAATATGATTTTTACTTTTGCTTTCAACAAATAAAAATATGATTTTTTTTCTTTTGCTTTCAACATATAAAAATATGTTTTTTTTCTTTTGCTTTCAACATATAAAAATATGTTTTTTACTTTTGCTTTCAACATATAAAAATATGTTTTTTTTTCTTTTGCTTTCATCATTTAAAAATATGTTTTTTACTTTTGCTTCAAAAACAGTTTTATTTCTTTTTTTAAAAATTCAGTTTTAAACTTTATAAAAATTTCTGTTTTAACTTTAACAAAATCGGTTTTTAAATTTTAAACAAATCAGTTTTTAACTTTAAAAACATAAAACAGTTTTTAACTTTAAAAACATAAAACAGTTTTTAACTTTAAAAACATAAAACAGTTTTTAACTTTAAAAACATAAAACAGTTTTTATTTTAAACATAAAACAGTTTTTAACTTTAAAAACGTAAAACAGTTTTTATTTTAAACATAAAACAGTTTTTTACTTTCTAAAATAAAAATCAGTTTTAAATTTTTAAAACCTAAATCAGTTTTTATCTTTATTTAGAAAACAGTTTTTACTTTATTTTTAAAACAGTTTTTATTTTATTTTATAAAATCAAATCAGTTTTTAAATATAAAATCAAAACAGTTTTTAATACTTATTTTATAAAATCAAATCAGTTTTTAAATATAAAATCAAAACAGTTTTTAATACTTATTTTATAAAATCAAATCAGTTTTAAATATAAAATCAAAACAGTTTTAAATATAAAATCAAAACAGTTTAAATATAAAATCAAAACAGTTTTTACTGAATAAATAAAAAAAAAGAAAATAAAATAAAAAAAGGGAAATGCTCACCGAAGCTGCGGAAAAAGGGGGGGGGAAGAAGATGTCGTCGGCGCTCGCTTCGAGGTGGCAGCTTCGATCTGGAGGCGTCGAGACGAAGGGGGGCGGCGGGTCGATTGTTGTCTCGAGGGGGGCTGGCGAATTGAAGGGGGAGGAGGGCGGTGGCTTCCAGGGGGCTCGCGATGGTGCTCGTCGGCGTCAAGGTCGGGGGGGGGGGGGGGGGGCAGCGATTCGATTGCTAGGTTTTTTTTTTTTCTTTCTGTATAAATCGAAATGAAAAAAGGGGGGGCAAGCAGAAGATAAGAGGGAGGGAGGGAATATTTTATATTTTTTTTTATTTAATTATTTAATTTAGCAAAAGGGTTGACTTTCACGTACGACCTCGAAACGAGGCCCACCGCCTGTCGCCCATAGCGTTTCACCCCCATTCCGAACACAATGGGATATGTATCGCAAGCTGATTTGATCATTACAATCAGTTTCTTTTTGAATTTTCTTTTAAATAATTATATTGAATTTTAAACGTACATTTCAAATTACCGGGGCCACATACTAACTAGAAAAATTCCAGAAAAATATTTTCTAGCTTCGTATTGACGATACGGTCCTAACAAAACTAGTTTCGTCGAATTCTGAGACCGTTTGAAAAATGGCCAATTTCCAGTCGATTAAAATCAACTGAAATCGGTCAAACGCGTTTTCCTTTGCCACGCTCACATATTAATTCGAAAAATTATGAAATTTGAAACCTAGCAATAACTTGACACTGCGGACCCAACAAAAGTGGTTTCGTCGAAATCCGAGGTCATCTGCAAAATGTCCATTTTTAAGGGCCTGAATTCCATAGCGACTATTCAGAATTTTCAACTGGACATATCTGTTGATTCCCGCTATCAAATTTCGATTGGTCGGATTCGTTAGAAAGATATCTTCAATTAGATACTAATGTTTTTGGTCTCACTAAAATCCGGATTGTTTTGCACCCGGTATATTCATTTGAAGTTTGAAATCGAATTATCGAACTACCGCGCCATTTTCAATTCTATATATAATTATAATTAATTATATTCGTTTTCAAATGTCGATTCAACTCAGTTTTCATCGCCATTGTTTAAAATATTTATTTTAAATATTTAAAATCCATTATTTTAGCCAATTTAAAAATTTTAAATTGGTTCAGATTTTCTGGGTCGTTACAATCTCCCCCACTTAAAACTTTTCGTCCCCGAAAAGGAATAAAGTCGAAAGTGGTTTGATAAATCCATAATCACACAACACAACAATCAATTTGTTTTTAATATTCAGAGTATAGAATAAATAGTGCACATCCATGGGAAGAAAATAGCAACAGAATAGAGAATTAAATGGAAATGCAAAGTATGGTAAATGTACCTTGCACCCGGGTCAATCAGAGATATCTACTCGGCATCTAGGATAAGCTTTCTGAATGCTCTCCTCAGTTTCCCAAGTACAATCTCGCGGATCTCCACTCCATTGAACTTTGACTAAGTGAACCTTCTTGTTCCTCAGCTCTTTGGTTTCTTTGCCGATAATCTTTAGCGGCTCGCGCCTCACAGCTAATTCTGGAGTAATTTCAATATCCTGCTGAGCTGCTTCTTCCACGATCAAGTCTGGATCATGAGCGTGCTTTCGAAGTTGAGATATATGAAATACATCATGAACTCCAGGCAACCAGTCTGGCAATTTAACTTTATATGCGAGAGTTCCAATCCGTTCCAGAATAGGAAACGGACCAATGAATTTGGGTGCTAACTTTCCAGTTTTACCGAACCGGATAACTCCTCTCATCGGCGATACTTTCAAATATACATAGTCGCCAACTTCAAAGGATATATCTCTTCTTCTTCTATCGGCATAGCTCTTTTGTCGGCTTTGAGCGGCGAGTAATCGCTTTTTAATAAAATCGACTTTGTCAGCAGCTTCGCGAATCATATCAGGACCCAACACAAGTCTATTTCCAGGCTCGACCCAACAAGCAGGAGATCGGCACGGTCTACCATACAATGCTTCGAATGGCGACATTGTCAGACTCGCCTGGTAGCTGTTGTTATAAGAGAACTCAGCCAAATGTAAATTGTCTTCCCATGATCCACCGAAATCTATAACACAAGCCCGCAATAGATCTTCTAGAATGCGATTCACCCTCTCAGTCTGACCGTCTGTCTGAGGATGATAAGCGGTGCTTAGGTTTAACTTCGTTCCCAGCTCGACTTGAAATGCTTCCCAGAATTTGCTAGTGAATATTGTATCTCTATCACTTACTATGCTGAGCGGCACTCCATGTAGTCTAACTATTTCCCTGAAGTATATCTGCGCCAGACTCTGAGCGGTTCTATTTGATTTGACAGATATAAAATGGGCGGTCTTCGTGAAACGATCTACGATCACCCAAATACTGTCATTTCCTTTTCTGGTCCTGGGCAGACCATCAATGAAATTCATAGAAATATGTTCCCACTTCCAGCCAGGAACTTCTAGTGGTTGCAATAGTCCAGCCAATTTCTGTTGGTCGCTTTTAACTAGCTGGCAAGTAGGGCATCGACTAACATATATCGAAACGTCTCTTTTCATAGCCTTCCACCAGAAAGTTCTTTTGAGATCGTTATACATTTTGGCCACGCCAGGATGGATACTCAGCTTGGACTTGTGACACTCATCTAACACTTCCCTTTTTAGCTCAGGAACGTCAGGAACACAAATCCTTCCTTTTAACCTCAAGGTCTCGTCGTTATCTATTTGAAAACACGAGGGTTCGCCTTTCTGAATCCTTTTGATCATATCTTTAATAAAGTTATCCTCCTTCTGAAGAATAGATATTTTGTCAATCAAGGAAGTTGTGATAATAAAGCTGGCGATCATTACGTTCTTTCTGCTTAACGCATCAGCCACGACATTGGCTTTTCCTGGAGTATATATAATTTCAAAGTCATATGCTGCAAGAAACTCCAGCCAACGTTGCTGCCTCAGGTTCAAGTCCTTCTGAGTGAACAGATACTTTAATGACTGATGATCTGTAAACAGTTCAAATCTCTCGCCCAGAAGATAGTGTCTCCAGATTTTCAAAGAAAATATGATAGCCAATAACTCAAGATCATGAGTTACATAGTTTTTCTCGTGTGGCTTCAGTTGACGGCTAGCATAAGCAATTACTTGACCTCTTTGCATTAACACTGCGCCAAGGCCTTCTCTAGAAGCATCAGTCCAGACTTTTAAATCTTGGTTGCCATCGATGATGGTTAACACTGGAGCAGTCGTTAATCTCAATTTCAGCTCTTCGAAAGCCTCCTCACTCTCTTGAGTCCATTTAAACTTAGAATGCTTCTTTGTAAGCTTTGTTAAATGACCAGATATCTTCGAAAAGTCTTTAACGAACTTCCGGTAATAGCTAGCCAATCCGAGAAAACTGCGGACTTCAGTGGGAGTACTGGGCTGTTTCCAATTCTGAATAGCTGTGATTTTGCTTGGATCCACAACGATTCCATCTTTCGATACGACATGGCCCAGAAATTTCACTTCATCTTGCCAGAATATACACTTGGAAAACTTGGCTTTTAATACATTCCGTCTCAGAATTTCTAAAACCTGTTCCAGATGCTTTTCATGTTCGGCCTTTGATTTAGAGAAGAATAGAATATCATCAATAAAAACCAGAACAAATTTATTCAATACTCCCCTGAATACTCTGTTCATCAGATCGACGAAGTAAGCTGGAGCGTTACATAAGCCGAACGGCATTACTAACCACTCGTAGAATAAGTCGTGGCCTCTGAACGCTGTCATTGGAACACACTCTTCGGCAATTCGAAGTTGATGGAAACCTGTAGCTAGGTCCATTCTTGAAAATACTTGTGCTCCATTTAATCGATCCAACAAATCATCTATTCGCGGCAATGGATATTTATTCTTTATTGTCTGTGTGTTCAGATCACGATAATCCACACATAGACGTAGAGTACCGTCAGATTTTGGGACAAATACCACTGCTGCACCCCAATCAGAGAAACTAGGCCTGATTAGACCTTTCCACACTAGCTGTCGTGTTTGATTGTCTAATTCCTCCTTCTCTTTCAAGGACATTCTTCGAATAGCGTGAACTACCGGCCTTGCATTGGGAATCAAAGTAATCTTGAAATCAATTTCTCTTTGCGGAGGTAAGCGAACAACTTCTTCGAACACATCCGCATAGTTCTTGACGACAGGAATGTCTTTGATGAGGTCAGGAATATCCTCTATGACTTCAGGGACATTTTCTATTTGAGCTGGGGAAACATCCAAAGCTGCCCAGAAGTCTTTTCTATTTGAGGTCGGGCCTTCACATGGTATGGTTATATAATTCCCCGATTGGGCCTTTGCTTTAACCACCCTCTCGGCGCATTTAACTTCAGCTTCATACATGGTTAGCCAATCCAATCCCAGAATAAGATCGAATTCATTAAAATTCATGACGATAGAGATAATAGGGAATTTATAGCAAGAAAAAGAGACGGGTACTGCACAAACCCAACTGAGATTAATGGAACCTCCCACTGGATTTTGGACAGTCATTGGCTCTTTGAGCTTTTTCAGATTCAAATCCAGTTTCTTGACTGCACTCTTTGCAATAAAGCTTCGTGACGCGCCTGTGTCAAACAGTACTTTAACTGGAATGTTTTTGACATTGAGCGTGCCTTCTAAAACATCAGACCTTTCCTGATCAGACGAAGAGGTCGGTACTTCTACCACTTCATTTACATGTACTGCTTTAGATTTTCTGAATAGCGGGCAGGCCTTTGAAAGATGACCGAACTGATGGCATTGACTGCACTTTCTATTCTCTCTAAACTGGTTATCGGGTTTAGACCCTCTCTTTCGTTTCCTCGAGGTTTTACACTTCCTGGTCAGATGCCCCTGTTTATTGCAGTTAGAACATGTGGCACTCGTTGCCGGTTCTTTTTCGGATCTGGCCCTCTTCCGGTCTGCCTCGGGCTTGTTACTGACCTCAGACCCCTCACTGGCTTCTGGAATATCAGTTTCCGACTCTGCTTTGTCACTAGAACTGACTTCTTCTTTGTCACGTAACATTCCTTTCTTATGGAGATCTTCATACTGATAAGCCATATAAATCATTTCTGGAAAAGGAAGCTTCACATGCCCCAATACTTTATTCTGGTATTTCCTTTGAAGTCCGTGAATAAATCTCAAATTTTTCCTCTTCGGATTTTGAATTAGATGAGGGGCAAAGTGGGAAAGTTCATTGAATTTCTTGTGATATTCTGGGATGGTCATATCGCCTTGAATCAAATAAGAAAATTCATCACTTAATCTCTCGGTTGCTTCGGGAGGAGTAAATCTCTCTAGGAAAATCACTTTGAATCTGTCCCAGGTGATATCACCTTCTGGATTATCTTTGATGATTGTTTCCCACCAGATTAAAGCTTCTTCTTTGAGCGCCCAAGATGCTACTAACCGTTTCTGGTCATCTCTCAGCTGGATATGCTCAAAGATTCTTTCGACAGAACTCAACCAAGCTTGAGTTTGAATAATAGATTCATTACCCGAGAATTGCGCTCCGTTCAGATTTCGATATTTCTTTAATAGAGCCTCTAGATCGGGTTCTGTATTCCTTCTGTTTCTGGCACTCATTTTTCTAGTACTTCTGCAATTAGCAGATCAAGTGTCAGGTCACAGAAAAGGTATTTTAAAACATAGAAACATATACTTCAAATGTAAATGTGTCTATCAAGGTGTAATTTCATTCTGCTTTACTCATACTAGGATATTGTTGATCCTATCTGTAGAGTTACCCGTCCTAGAACACTACTGGTTCTATTTCTGACGAGTTCGTTCAAATGTTATATTCCAGAACTAAGCTTAACCAAAGCTCTGATACCACGTTGTGACGACCCGATTTCCCGTTCTCACGGAAACAAGGTTATCTTTGGAATATAACACAGAAACATATAATAGCAGAACAGAATTAAATAAATACACCAGAATGAACAACAAAATATACTGGATAAAAGTAATCATCAGAGTTACACAGTATACAGGATCTTACTTAGTACAAATACAGTTCAGCTATACATAAATGTCTACAGCGGAAATAAACAAAATATGTACAATAGGAGTTGAACAACATAAAAAGAAATAAATGATAGAATCCATCTTCAGCTCCAGCTATCCAGAAAGAACCAGCTAAACCTGAATACAAGGCTGCCCGTGTAGAAAAAGGGGGCACCCGAGTTTGAGAGTGAAACAAACTACGAGTCAGTCATGGGACTGGTATGAGAAATCTACTCAACACATATATAATATGGCTAATCACAGGACCACGCCACTTTCGTGGAACGGGTTTACTCCATTGGATTGCCAGTGCTTTAAAACAAATCTTTCTTTTTAACATCATTATGCTTTTTATAAAAATGAAGCCGTTATAAGACTCAGTTCCCATCACACAATGCAACGCAAACCGGAGGATAGAGTTTTTACCTTATAACGGCCAAGATATGCTTGATACGAATAAAACAAAGGCATTTGATATTATTGCTAGTGTGTATATGTTTTGAAAACAATTTCAAATCATAACTATCAATCATAGGCGGCATTAATGCCCCATACCACTATGTCGCCATATATAGGTATACAATCAAAACCGCACGGTCACGTATTTGGAAATTGGATTTCCGTCATGAACCAAGGCAAAAGATAGTCCTTACCGAATTCGAGACTGCCTAGCCCGAGTCTCAGGATCAGAGCTCGAGTGACCCTAGGAGCGACAGGGCCGGTCCACACGGAGTGGATTAAAATGCCTGAGCACTACGTTTCGCCGCCCTTTGGGGCGTAAGCGAGCCAACAAGTGACTCCATCGGACCCGGATCGTCCAATCTAACCGAGGCGCCTCGCAACAGCAACAACCACATAAGTCAAACTCGTCAGGGCGTGTAAAACCACTGACGCCACTTTTAGCTAGGAGGAAACGTAGACCCTCCCTGAGGTCCTTTCTCCCGTTTCTGGTTCATACCGGGGTGTGAGGCTCGCGAATTCACGTTATACACAAAGCTACGCCACACAGGCGGTGCTTTGATCATCACCACAAGACTTTGCTTTTCAACAGAAGCCCTGATCACTGCATCTTAGCATGCCACACAGAATAAATCCTATGTCAGACACACAGTCCACTTACAAGTCCGTTCTGGGTCTGAACGAAACCGGAGGCACTAAATACCTCGCAAACCCTTCGATCAACACGTACGTCTGAACGATCACCACTCATTATCCATATTTCGGGATGCCTCCCAATCAGGACCTCGGTTACCATCCAAACGAGGTGAAGATCTCCGGTCTTCGACCATCGTCTTCATCTTCGAATTTCAATCGTCGGTCGATTATTCGAAACGAGAATTAACTCGGCCTTTTCAAATAATTCACGTATATTTAGAATTTCAAATCGATTTATTTCAATGGTTAAATTATTCGACAACACCAATTGTGTTCTTTAATGTAATTTTCACACCAAACACATACAACCATCAAACATCACATAAATCAAGCAAATTCAGTTTATTTCCATTCCATATCGCTTATGATATTTTATAACTATTTATCGCTATTTTTATTTATTTTAAAATAGCTATTATATTCAAAACGACGTTTCGGGCCATAACGTGGCCGTGGCGCTGTTTTTCTTCAGATTTGATTTACACATATCTGAAAATCTAACCGTTGGATCTTCACAAAATTTACATCATTAGAAAGGTCTTTTCAAAACGAATCCAACGGTTCCAGTTTCGGGAAAATTCGACGGTCGGATCTCCCGGTACAATCGTTTGAAGTTTCGATTTCAAAATACAAACTGCAGTGTCGTTATTCGATTTAATATAATTATATTTATATATATAAATAAATATAATCGTTTCTGGCGCTGTTTTTCTTCAGATTTGAATTAAACATTCCAGACAATCCAACCGTTGGATTTTTACAAGGTTGGTGCCGTTGGAAAGATTATTCCAAGGCGAACCCGACGGTTGAGGTTTCGGGAAAATCCAATGGTCGGATTTCCCGCACTAGTCGTTTGAAATCACGGTTTCAAAATATGAACTGCACGGCCTCGTTTCGTTTTAATTTTATTTATATATTTATATAAATATAGTTCATTCAACAATTTCAATATCGTTTTCACTTCAAAAAATTTTCTAACACCTTAAATTTTGGAAAAATTTCGCCATAACCTCCCCTGCACCGGGAGCGTCGGGAAATCGCAAATAGCGTTCCC
This sequence comes from Allium sativum, assembly GCA_030737875.1. Classification (NCBI taxonomy): domain Eukaryota; kingdom Viridiplantae; phylum Streptophyta; class Magnoliopsida; order Asparagales; family Amaryllidaceae; genus Allium; species Allium sativum. The sequence goes on along the minus strand of CM060924.1, from coordinate 870,265,802 downwards.
GGTCCTTCTAATCTCAAAAAGAAAAAGAAGAAGCCAAGCGGCTAGCCAATAGGCTCAAAATCATCACCCAAACAAATCAGTAAATGTGTACCTATTTGTCGGGCACAAAATTTTATTCCTCTTCTCTAGCCCCTTTGCTATAACCTGTTCAATGAATATGCATATACATATATATACAGTTCTTATCATTTATCATTTTCTATTCGACTTCATATTTGATTTCAATTTGGTTTAAAAACACCATTCATTCTAATGTTACATAAATAGGTGCAAATCATTTCATTAGCTAATTAATGAATATTTCATTTCATATATGTTTATTTCGAACAAGTGGCTATTTTTAACACTTCACATTTCAACGATTTATGCATACAATAAAAATGTGATTTTTATTGTAAAACGATTTATTTCAAAACACTATTTTTCTATATAGTTCATATAGTCGATAAAAGGTGATTTTTATTATCAAACAATTTATTTCAAAATATGAATACCATTCAACACATGAATTTCTAAACAACGATTGAATATCAATTCAACACATGAATGTTTTCAATAGTTTTTATATATAGATAAAAATGTGATTTTTATTATCGAACAATTTATTTCAAAATATGAATACCATTCAACACATGAATTTCTAAACAACGAATGAATATCAATTCAACACATGAATTATTTCAATAGTTTTTATATATAGATAAAAATGTGATTTTTATTATCGAACAATTTATTTCAAAATATGAATACCATTCAACACATGAATTTCTAAACAACGAATGAATATCAATTCAACACATGAATGTTTTCAATAGTTTTTATATATAGATAAAAATGTGATTTTTATTATCGAACAATTTATTTCAAAATATGAATACCATTCAACACATGAATTTCTAAACAACGAATGAATATCAATTCAACACATGAATGTTTTCAATAGTTTTTATATATAGATAAAAATGTGATTTTTATTATCGAACAATTTATTTCAAAATATGAATACCATTCAACACATGAATTTCTAAACAACGAATGAATATCAATTCAACACATGAATGTTTTCAATACAATGAATAAATATAATTTAAGCATATGAAAATAATTCAAACACACAAACATTATTCAAAATTTCGGCAGCATAACGGCAGGGTAGTTACACCGGCACCGTCCCTAGTACGGCTCCTCGCTCTACCTTAAAACCTCGCGGTTTTTGACAATGGGGATCATGCATCTAGTTCGCACGCAGGCGGCATGTATATATTTATTTCATTTCCACAAACTAATCCTATGTGGTTTCAACCAAATATTTTTCAACCACAATGGGTATTTTTCAACCACAATCAACCAATATCGATCACAAACAATCCCAAACAATCAATTGCCACCAATCAATTTTCACAACGATTTCAACCAATAAATATCGTCCATGGTTTGTGGACGAGGGGCGTATATATATATATATATATATATATATATATATATATATATATATATATATATATATTTATATATAGCAATTCACTTTTACTTCACACATATATATATAAATTTTAAATCAGAAATCTCACCAATAGCTATCCAACTTCACGACTCTTCCTTATAGAAATCTTCGCCTATTTGTCGCTTTCACCCGTATTCTCTGCATAAGTAAAAATAGAATTTTTACTATGCTATTCAATATATAAAAATATGATTTTTACTTTTGCTTTCAACATATAAAAATATGATTTTTACTTTTGCTTTCAACAAATAAAAATATGATTTTTTTTCTTTTGCTTTCAACATATAAAAATATGTTTTTTTTCTTTTGCTTTCAACATATAAAAATATGTTTTTTACTTTTGCTTTCAACATATAAAAATATGTTTTTTTTTTCTTTTGCTTTCATCATTTAAAAATATGTTTTTTACTTTTGCTTCAAAAACAGTTTTATTTCTTTTTTTAAAAATTCAGTTTTAAACTTTATAAAAATTTCTGTTTTAACTTTAACAAAATCGGTTTTTAAATTTTAAACAAATCAGTTTTTAACTTTAAAAACATAAAACAGTTTTTAACTTTAAAAACATAAAACAGTTTTTAACTTTAAAAACATAAAACAGTTTTTAACTTTAAAAACATAAAACAGTTTTTATTTTAAACATAAAACAGTTTTTAACTTTAAAAACGTAAAACAGTTTTTATTTTAAACATAAAACAGTTTTTTACTTTCTAAAATAAAAATCAGTTTTAAATTTTTAAAACCTAAATCAGTTTTTATCTTTATTTAGAAAACAGTTTTTACTTTATTTTTAAAACAGTTTTTATTTTATTTTATAAAATCAAATCAGTTTTTAAATATAAAATCAAAACAGTTTTTAATACTTATTTTATAAAATCAAATCAGTTTTTAAATATAAAATCAAAACAGTTTTTAATACTTATTTTATAAAATCAAATCAGTTTTAAATATAAAATCAAAACAGTTTTAAATATAAAATCAAAACAGTTTAAATATAAAATCAAAACAGTTTTTACTGAATAAATAAAAAAAAAGAAAATAAAATAAAAAAAGGGAAATGCTCACCGAAGCTGCGGAAAAAAGGGGGGGGGAAGAAGATGTCGTCGGCGCTCGCTTCGAGGTGGCAGCTTCGATCTGGAGGCGTCGAGACGAAGGGGGGCGGCGGGTCGATTGTTGTCTCGAGGGGGGCTGGCGAATTGAAGGGGGAGGAGGGCGGTGGCTTCCAGGGGGCTCGCGATGGTGCTCGTCGGCGTCAAGGTCGGGGGGGGGGGGGGGGGGCAGCGATTCGATTGCTAGGTTTTTTTTTTTTTTTCTTTCTGTATAAATCGAAATGAAAAAAGGGGGGGCAAGCAGAAGATAAGAGGGAGGGAGGGAATATTTTATATTTTTTTTATTTAATTATTTAATTTAGCAAAATGGTTGACTTTCACGTACGACCTCGAAACGAGGCCCACCGCCTGTCGCCCATAGCGTTTCACCCCCATTCCGAACACAATGGGATATGTATCGCAAGCTGATTTGATCATTACAATCAGTTTCTTTTTGAATTTTCTTTTAAATCATTATATTGAATTTTAAACGTACATTTCAAATTACCGGGGCCACATACTAACTAGAAAAATTCCAGAAAAATATTTTCTAGCTTCGTATTGACGATACGGTCCTAACAAAACTAGTTTCGTCGAATTCTGAGACCGTTTGAAAAATGGCCAATTTCCAGTCGATTAAAATCAACTGAAATCGGTCAAACGCGTTTTCCTTTGCCACGCTCACATATTAATTCGAAAAATTATGAAATTTGAAACCTAGCAATAACTTGACACTGCGGACCCAACAAAAGTGGTTTCGTCGAAATCCGAGGTCATCTGCAAAATGTCCATTTTTAAGGGCCTGAATTCCATAGCGACTATTCAGAATTTTCAACTGGACATATCTCTTGATTCCCGCTATCAAATTTCGATTGGTCGGATTCGTTAGAAAGATATCTTCAATTAGATACTAATGTTTTTGGTCTCACTAAAATCCGGATTGTTTTGCACCCGGTATATTCATTTGAAGTTTGAAATCGAATTATCGAACTACCGCGCCATTTTCAATTCTATATATAATTATAATTAATTATATTCGTTTTCAAATGTCGATTCAACTCAGTTTTCATCGCCATTGTTTAAAATATTTATTTTAAATATTTAAAATCCATTATTTTAGCCAATTTAAATTTTAAATTGGTTCAGATTTTCTGGGTCGTTACATGTATCTCCCGGGAATGGTTATGTTGGTTTACCAACTGTAAGGTGATAATATATTCGATACACTCAAGCGAAATGAGTGGTCGATCATGTGTGGCCGAGTTGCAAGATGTTCTTGTTGAACTTCAGTGTATCGCTTCTAGAGTACACTGAGCGGAAGGCAGATCCATACCTTGTCATAGTTGGAATCCCTTCCCCAAATAAGAGCCCGCGGTTTTAATTGTATATTATATATGTAGAACGTTAGATGCAAGCGTTTCTACTAGATGATTATTATATTGTGGCTGATAGACATTATTATAATATCAAAAGAGTTTGGATATAAAGTTTATCGTTTCTTTCAAAAAGATTTTGAAAGTTAAATCAAATGTTTTGGATTCTCATAAGGGAAAAACCCGTTCCGTTATACGGCGTGGTCTTATGAGATATCGTTTAATGGTTCAAACTGTTTCAAACTGTTTTACTCATACCAGTCCCATGACTGACCTGGAGCTTATTTTGTTTTGTTTTCCCTAAACTCTTTGGTGTCCAATTTTGTACGGGCAGTCAACTAGTTGGGATTTACATACACTTGAAGAGCTGGAGCAGGAGGCTTTAGATTCATATAGCTATTGTTTATTTCCACTGTGTTGTAAGTGCTATACTTTGGAAATGATATGTATATTCAAGTACAGATTTATATTTCAAAGTTATGATATATATTATATGTTATTCGTTCTGTTGTGAGGTTCGTGTTACTCTGATGTTGTGTTCTTCTTCTTCTATTCTAAGTTTCTATCTTATCTATTCTCACCCTCTAATTTCTTTCATGGACTATCCAGTATTTCTGATGCTTGAATAGTCGACATAGTGTCGTATGCCGATATCCAGGATCGCAAAAACCCCGGGTCGTTACACCTCTCAATTTTATATGAATTGGATTTGATTTGCTGTGTATTAATATATTTTTATTTTAGAAATTAGGTTAGTAAAGGGAGGAAAATGGAAGAGTTCCGCTGCTGCTACAGATTTGTGTGGAAAAGAATGAGGCCTTACCTCTTTATTTGTAGGAGTGGAATTGGCCTTGGAACGTTAGTTTTATTTTTGTTAACATCCGTCCATTTGTTAAAATATATAATAACTTAACCCTATTAAAACCTAGCCGTCACTGGGCATTTTGATAGGGCTATCAATGGATACCCGAAATATCCGAAATCCGTATCCGAAAAGCGGATAAATATCCGATATCCGAGAAAGCGGATGCGGATATAGGCTTATCCGCATCCGAAAATTATCCATCCGCTTTTTTTTCGGTTATAGCTTAAATTATGTGTATTTTAACATATTTAAATATACTAATTTATTAATTAGCAAAATTAAAATCCTATTAAATGCATGTCAATTGCTCAAAATTATATATTATCATCATATTTATTTAGTTTTAGCACTTTAGTAATTAATTAGGGTAAAAAACCTTAATATTAATTCATTTATGTTCATTGATTTATCGACCGTTGGCGGAGCGGATAATTATCGGATATCCGTCCGTATCTGCGGATGCGGATATCCGATATCCGAAAATGGTTTCAAATGCGGATACGTATACGGCACTATCCGTATCCGAAAGTATCCGTTGACAGCCCTACATTTTGACGCCCAGTGGGTCGACAGCCTAGGCCGTCAAATGCTCATGTTGGCTAGTTAAATAAGGTTTATTATATTTAATTTTATTGGTTGATCTATTTTCCATCCATTTTCGTATTTCCTCCATAACTTTTCATATGGATTCCGTTCACGAAACTCCAAACATGAAAGTTGACCAAAATTCCGAGACGAACGTATCGGTTAAAATTTTGTAGCCAAATTCCATCGTTTGCATAAATTCCTATTTTTGAAATTCTAACAATTAATTCTTATTGCCAAAATTCTAGGTTGTTATATTCTTCCCTCCTTAAAAGGATTTTTTTTCCCGAAATTCTGACGCCTATAATCCTATTTTGCACAACCAATTTGTGTACATCCACTTTGCAACCATGTGTATATGTGCATAGTGTACATAATGCAATTCAACCATAAAATATGCATGCTCGGTGATTCTAAATTGGATCCTCTTATATGTTTGCATTAAAATTTTGAAATATTTTTAAAAATATGATGTAGAACACCCTAAATATACTGGTGGTTCTATATAAGTGCAGATTTTGAAAATACTTTTAATCCATTACCTTCAGACAATTACGAATAAAAGTGTGAAGCAACCAATTTTGCATCCAAACCCTACCATCCAAACGATAAGCAGTCTAATCGTTTCCTATTTAATTTCTCCTAAACCGAAAAAAGGAAATCGAAGCGAAGAATTTTAACATTTTTTCCGCTTAGAACTTTTCCATTTCCTGCCCTATAGTGGAATTTTCACCTCAATTACCCAACATACTCAAAAAGTTTCCATCTGTAGACTGTAAAAGAGGCTTAAAACAAGCTCTAAAACGTAAAACGAGTTAATTATTGACCTACCCGTATCGTTGACAAGGCATGGGAACAAATTTTCCAAGGTTAAAACAGCCTTTTCCTCGTTCTCGTTCTCGTTAACGTTTTTATCGTATCGTTGGTCCTACAACACCACTTAACGCGCACACACAAAGCATCTAAAAATCTTCCTTACACTGTTCATGTAACGAAAAGTCCAAATTTGTCAAAAAAATAAAATTTGGCTTCAAAATTTCTTGTATTTATTCTGAAAATTTCTTTTCAAAACCATTTCACTTTCCTACAAAATAAGAAAATGATAATTTTTTTTTTCAAACAATGTTTTCCAAAAACTTCAAAAATGTATTTTGCGGAAAGTTAAACGATTCAAGCCACATGTTGGCGAAAAAGGAAGTCAGTCACGTAAAAACGCAAAAATTGAGATCACATAAACGACCAAAATAAATTTTAATTTTAATAAGGGACGACGATTACTTTATTTCTATACCCGTTACGTGGAACTGGTCCTTTACTAAAATATACCCAACACAGAATTTTATTCTTTCCAACTCTTGGATAAGTGCTAGTAAATAAATGAGATTTCGTTTGAATAAACATGCATGAATGACAAGACAATTTCAAACATAAAAATCACATTAACTAAAGTCGTGTGATTTAAACAACACTAACAATTACAAGCACAAATCACCACAAAGCCATGAACCCAATGCTGGAAGGGGATAACAACAAAGAAAATGACAAAACAACACCATAACTCCCAAAACAATGACTATAAACAATGAGATGCTTTGCTCCATGGCTGGAGCTCAAACCAAATTTTATGATCTTTAATTAACCATATCGGTAGCAAAATGTTCAATTTCGTGTTACAAACACTACTGGTGTTGTTGGAGGTTCCACATCACTACCTCTTCTAAGAGAGAATTTATGATGAGAAAAGAAACCTACAACAAAACCGCTTCTCATGGAAATCCACCTAATATTGTCTAAAGACAAAATGGATAGGCGAAATAACAAAAAGTAACACCATGAGATAACAGATAAGGACAACAAGCTGAATCGAATATGATGTGGCACTAAGTGATGGTTATGCCATCGATCAAGCAAAAGATTAATTTCCACATCATGAGACAAATCTAGTCATAACTTCCCATTTATAGAACGATGTGCAAAATGAGCCACACGTCAACATGGGTAGTTCGAACATAGATTTCCGAACTCAAATCCCGACATTAGGAGAAAGAGATTTGCTGCAAAACCTCCAAAGCCGGTTAAACAAAAAGACTACTCAAGTCCGCGTAAGACACGGATGCCCCTAAAATCTCATCGAGATCCTCCTCAGAAAAACCATCCAAAAGTAGTTTAATCTTTATCTCCAAAACAAAGACCGCCTTCACAAAAATCTATCCTAACAAGATACAAAGGCGGATGCAGCATAAACAACAAATCCTATTCTAGATCTCGAAGCAATGGATCGGTGCAAGTCCAAATGCTACGACAAATTTTCTTAGCCCTAAAACGTGAAATCTCTTTGCTCATTCCAATCCAACCAATTGATATTTCCCTAAGGGTAAGACTTAAATGGAAAGAGTAAGATCGGATAGCGCAATTAGGTATTATGGACTAAGAAATGATCGGAGAGAAGAAATTAGATCTTGGAGTACTAGTGAGGAAAGATCTAATATGCACACTAGTGAGGAGAAAGAGGAGACGATGCAACAATAAAGAAAGAGAAGAAGGATAAGAATATGGTTCGGCTAGATGAGGAAGAAAGGACGAAAGAAAGAAGTTAGGGGGGGGGGGTAATTTGGACATAACTTTTACGGTTGAGTCCTAGGTAAAAGTTTCCACAAAACCCATCGACTAGTTGACCGTTCTTGCATAACGCTAAACGATCAACTATTAAATGACTTTGGACAAAGATTGAACCTTGACCTTATTAGGTCGGGTTAAATTATTAGTCGTCCCGTGTTATCTTTTAAGATTTGATGCAATCCGAAAAATATTTGTCCTTATCACCGCGGTATTTAAAGACGGCAGTTAAACTCCGAACCAAATCCAAGTTTTTATAGTCTCAACAACAATGATGCGACCGCATAATGAACAAAGGAATTCCAAAAATGAGTCAGCTAGAAATCCGTAATTAAATTAAAATGGATTTCCCCCTTATTAGCTGACGATAAACGATTCACAAGATCAAATACCTCAAAAATCCGGACGAAGGATTTCTCCTTAGCCTTTCCGAAGAAAAATTTAAAACTCTCCCAAAAATGGAATTTATTATAAACTAATGGTTTCGTACTTGTAAACCTAATTTATTATTATTATTATTCCAGTCTATACTACAAAACAAAAAACCTTTTCGCGTTCAAAAATGTTGGAGTTTAAAATCTTGAGGATCAATTGTGATAATTTCAATAAATTATCCAATATATATAGGGAGAGGGATACTAAAAATTACAAGGAATGGACATTTATTATTCTTAAGTTTAGTGGCATATTCCTCATCCTTTCTAATTCCTTCCTTCCAATCAATTGGATTACATTTATTAAAACTACACAATAGCCCTACTAAATTTGAAACACAAATAGATTAAAATTTAAAAACCATATCTTTATAAAACTGGGCCTTTATAAAACTATTTTTCGAAACCGTATTTCAAAACTCATTTTCATTTTTTCCAAATAGTTTTAAAAATAATTTTTCCTCGAATATAAGTCCAAGAACTCAATTGAATATTTCAGTAAAGGTAGACTCAAAATTTTAACAAAGTAACAAATGGATATACCTCGTAATTATATTTTTCCAAAATGGATATGACATATTAATGTGAACTTTTCCCATTTTAGATCGAGGAATGGTCTTAACCAGAACTTCTAAACAAAACCAGAAACCAGAAAAGCGACTATCTCGGTTGTAGCTAGAATTTTTATATTATATACGTTCTAGCTTCCAAACTCGAATCAACGGAATTCACCATATATCGTCCTCATGCTCCTGAAGACGAGATCGCCAACGTACTGTGGGGATAAGATAGAATTGGCTAGGAACCTAAACTCAATATATTTTAACTCTTAGAGCTTAAAGTCTATTTTATTAAATTAGTCCCGCAAGTAACTCATTGTTGAAATGAATTAAAGTCGAGTAAGAGAGATGAAGATAAACAGAAAAGAAAATTGAATTACGTTCTTCCACGAATCCTAATTTAGTTAATTCCTTTGATCGTTAAACCTATGCTCTGATACCAAATGTAACACCCCACACTTTTTTGCTCCTAAATTTCAACAAAAATTGAAACTCAAACACATCCGAGCATGGAGCGTGTAAATACGGTACCTGCAATAGATGAGAATGAGCATAATCAGAGTATGATAAAAGAAAACTCACAGCCGAAACAAAATAGGATAACTTGTATTTACTTAAGTAACTACCTTTTTCAAAGTAAGTCACTTTGCCAATACTGAGTGTGAGAGAGATCAAGAACCGAAAGCCAAAATAAAACACCTGTGAGAACTCGACCTTCTCAAGAAAACCTAGGTGGTTGTAATGAGGAGGGGGTCAGAACAACAAAGATTCTGGTGAACAGGAAATGTACAACACATATTATAATACACAGATGTATCCTATTTTGTTCAACCAAAGATGTGTGTCTACCAAGGTTAGTGATTCTAACCTAACCTTATAGATGTTTATGCACGACCCTACTACTCTTTCCAAGGTAGTGTTCAGAGATATAATACCGAGATAGAACGTTTTCGCATATATTTTGGAAGCCTTTTTAAATAATAATTAAGCTGCTTGTTAGATTATAATTTACTGGTTTATTATACCAAGAAGTGAAACCCCAGCTGCGGAGTATATATATCTCTCCATCTTCTTACCCATCATTGTTTTATACCTCACTATCGATGATAGATAGGGTGGATTCTACTGATCGCTTAAGACCCTAGGCGGACTTATTGGTCACTTAATACCGCTCGATATCTTGTTCCACATTCTTGTAAACTAAAGGCACTAGCTACGGGCCCTACTAGTTAAGGCTTTCATCATTCACGCATATACCCTTACCGCGTATAAGGTGAGAGATGGTATTTTATCCCTCATTACACCGTATAGCTCACCTTATTAGATAACCCCCTTAGTCGCTTACTACTTCCCGTAGGGTAGGTAGCCATATTTGACGTTTTTAGTTTCTAGGTTTTGGTAGACAATACATACACATGTCATTTAAGACCCCTATACTGAAAGACTTATCCCCAGGTGAACTCTTCCACCCCAGCCACTTAAGTCCCAGGAAGAGGACTACACTCGAAGGTTATAAGGTTTGTACCCCATTAGCCCTTATTACCTGCCACTGCGTCTTTTCCATTTAATTACTCTTTATAGAAATATTGTATTCATAAGGTTTATTATCGTCACGGGTTACAATGGTTAATAATATTTTTATATCATTAACCTACTAAGTCTAACTATGTCTTTAATTATAAGTTCTATATTCATTGATTTAAATAAGGAAAGTTATATCCATTCTACCCTAGGATATTTATTTATTTTCTTTCCTAATTCGTACTTAGTATTTAAATAACAATTAATATCCATGAATCCCCTTATTACACCGATTTTCTTTTATTTCTTATTTTATTTCCCTTTATGACCATAATGGTCATATTTTCCTAGGGCAACCATTTATATGTCCATGGTTATCTATTTTTGTACCCCAACTGACAATTTTATTCTTATTTATTTATTTGTTGATATATATATATATGTATATATATATTTATATACCAAACCTCTCACATTAAGTCATTGACTTATGGATGCTGGATTTAAAGGTCAGTTCCGGGCAGGCTTCGACCGCAAGTTGAACTTAACCTTGTGCCATGGTACATTTATATTTGCGCGTTAGATCCCTCACATTAAGCTGACCACCTGTGGATGTTGGATTTGCCAGTTGGTTCTGGGAAGGCTTCTACCATAAGATAAGCTCAACCTCGTGTCTAAATGCGGTTATAATTCAAATTTCCTAAATGGGGTGCACAACATTAATCCTAATTAATTTAGGAACTGTAACCATTATCCTATTGTATTTACTTTCCCCATTCAACATTGGTTACAATTGTAATTTATTGATTTGTAGTCCTATTTATAGCAGTTAATTATATAGATTGCTACAAATGGTCACCACAAATATATTAATTCAATATTAATTACATTTCCATATAATTCCATAATTGAACATCATTTAAACATTACATTCAATTCCATGTTTATTTCACTGTTTTACGCTGATTTGCACGGATAATAAGTACATGTTTATTTTTTTGTTTTCGTATGGTCAACGTAGGTATCTTTTATTCTTCTTATTATTTTTAAGTTAAATGATTTGGTTTAATAAATAACCAAACATTCCTTCCTGCATTCAATCTTGCTGAAAGGTTTCAAATCTTCCAAAAAGACTATTAGATGTAATTATTTTAACCTATGCCTAGTTTGTGGAATATACATATTTCAAATTCACATGAAATATATATGGTTATATTCATTTTTAGAATAGTTGATGCAAACTACGCACAAATATTTATATTTACACGTACGTTTGCACCACTTTTCCTTTGTAATCTTTTTGTCATACCTCTTGTGAATTCAAAATAACCTCTTTTGTTCAAAAAGAGGAAAATGGCATATTTACGACAATTAAGCCAAAACCCAACAATACTGAATACAAATAGGATTGTTTCTTTTAAAATTACAATCACACAATTTTAACATTTTATCAAATATTCACATAATTTATTCCACACTGAAAATAGAGATCTGGAATATATAGCTACACCAAAATGGTGTTTAATGGGACTGATTTCCAGATCCACAGTGTTTTGCAACAACTTCAATACATGCTACAATATAATTGTAGGATATATGTATGAACGAATTTAAGAATTCCACGATTACTATTATGCCTAACCACAATTCACAATATACAAATTTTAACAATGTTTACAATCAGATCTGATGGGTGTCAATCCAATTATAACAATTTAGTGAATAGATCTGATAGAAATAGGCATAAAAATTTAGATCTAATTCAAATGAAATAGATAAGTTATTATAACTATATTCGTTAATTTCCCACTCACCTTAAAGCATCCAAATCCAAAGTTTGAACCTTTTAGGCCTACAATTCCCAGATTATTATAAATATACAATTATTCTGAAAAAGGGATAATTTCATATTTGTAAAGATGTAAGAAAATAGGAATAGAGGAGAGAAATCTGATTAGGGGCTTCAATTTGCATTCTTTTCCATTAGATCTGATAATCCTCTTAGATTTATATGAATTGGATTTGATTTGTTGTGTATAAATATATTTTTATTTTAGATATAAGGTTAGAAGAGGAAGGAAAATGGCAGAGCTCCACTGCAGCTACAGATTTGTGTGGAAAAGAATGAGGCCTTACCCGTTTATTTATAGGAGTGGAATTGGCCTTGAACTGTTATGTAATAACCCGGAAATTCTGAGCCAGTTTAAAATTTTTATTTTGGCAATTTTACTGAATTTTGAATATTTAAAATAAATTATTTTAAATAATATCGACGAAAATTTATTTTGAATATATTTAGAACGTATACATTTATGCGCGTCGTCGTTAGAATATAAATAATTATTTATAAAAGGAACTGAAAATGGCGCGGTAGTTCGATAATTCGATTTCAAACTTCAATTGAATGTACCGGGTGCAAAACAATCTGGATTTTGGCGAAATCAAAAATAATAGGATCTATATGAAAATATCTTTCCAACGAATCTGAAAAATCGAAATTTCATAGCGGGAATCAAAAGTTATGCCCAGGTGAAAATTCAGAATAGTCGCTATGCAAATTATACATGGCCCAAAAAGTCAAATTTTGCATACGGATGAATTTGGACTCGAAACCACTTCCATTGAGTTCAAAATGCCGTTTAGAACTCCGAAAAGTCTAAGCTTCAATATATTCCGATATCCGGAATAGTGGCAATTGACAGAAGCTTTTCGGTTAATAAAACATAGCCCTTAAAAAGTGAAATTTTGCATACGAGCTCAGAATTCGACGAGATAAATTTTTATGGATTCATAATGACAAATCATTGTTGAGTTCCAAATGGCGCGTCGAACGGAGTTAGTATGTGGCCGTGCGAGCTGAAACAGTTCAGGGTAAAGCGAGCAGTCATTTTACAAAGGAACATTATTGATACGACCTCAGAATTCGATTTCGTTTTTTTTATGGATTCGTATCGTCTAATAATGGTTAAATCCAAGAGGGATTGTTTTTCTGAGTTAGCATGTGAGCATGCGAGAAGAAAAGGTGCGCCAAAATAGCATTTTTAGAGCTTATCTGAGCAATTTTGTGATTTTTTTTGAACGGTCAAACGAACTCAGAATTCGACGAAACTTGTTTCGTTGGACTCGTCTTCACGTCTACTATCTCGTGTCCGAAATCCACGGCGATTGGAGATCGTTAGCGTTCAGGCGATACGCGAGAAACTAGCATATAAACACTTTTACTTCCTTTTCTTCTTCACTTTCTTCCTCTTCCTCTTTCTTCAAAAAAACTCATTAATGGCCACCGCCTCCTCCTTGCCGCTGCCGCCCCTCCTCCCGCTGCCACCGCCCACTGCCGCCACCCCTCCTCCCCTCCGGCCACTCCCCTCCTCCTCCTCCCTCTCTCTTCAAATGCAAAACACTAAGCCACCACCACCACTCCGGGCCCCACCACCACCGCCACCACCCACCAGCGAGCTCCCCACGCCCAATCAGGTCCGGCGCCCAACCCTAGCCACCCAACTCCGGCCGTGGCCCCCGCTACGCTCAAAAACTCATTTTCACCAAAATCGCCCGTTTTGCAAATAAGCCCCTGACCGTATTTTGCCAATAACTCCCAAACGGTGCGTTTCTGGCCAAAGTCCCTCTAAACCAAAGTTGTAGAGCACGAAATTCTCTTCGATTTGGCTATATGGAAGTCGTGTTTTGGAGTTCGGAGCTGCTCGGAAAACGCGTTCGAAGTCTGCTGTTCAAAAGCGGTAAAATTCGTGTACTTTCGCGAATTCTGGCGAATTGGAGCATTTTCGGCAAAAAGACAGGCGAAAGTTGCCCGGAATGACGCGTTTAAGCTATGAAAAAGATGGTGTGAAGATTGAAGCTCGTTTGCAAATTCTAGGACCCGAACAGCGAATCCGGGCGTTAGAAAAAAAATGAGTTTTCTCCATTTTAAAGCTTCTACAGTTTTTGACATATGAAGTAAATAAAAATATGATCTTTATATTATAGAGATGATAAAAATCCGATTTTTAACTTATAGAAGATATAAAGATAAGATTTTTATATAATGTAGATAATAAAAATGTGATTTTTATACATGTAGTGGCTACGGGCAACGAAAGTGACAAAAGGCGAGAACGACAAGATTTTCTACATAAGAAGAGTCGAGATGATTGGATTAGCTAGTTGGTGAGAACTTCTCACTCTAAATTTCCTTTTCTAGTTATATATATATACTAGGATGCAGACGGTGTTTAGTAGCACCCGACACCATCGTCCACAGACCATGGACTTGTTTGTTTGGTTGTGTAGTTGGTTAGATTGTTTGATTTGAATTTAAATTGTTTGGTGAAATGGAATAGATTTGATTGATGTGTGAATGGCGTGGGCCTTCACTAGACCAGGGATAAGGCTAGGCCTCGTCCCGTTTCTAGTATCGCGCCGTTATGCCGCCGAAATTTTCTAAAATAAGTTAGAAAAATAAAGATATCATTTTATTTAATAAATGAACTGAACAGAATATTTTCATAGGTTGAATAAAATGTTTTATCGTTAAAAATATAATTTTTAACGTGAATGTGAATAAATAAATATTCATTTACAAACCGGACGGTTTGTTTATGTACACCTATTTGAAGGACATTGATTGGGATGATAAATTTTACACATCGCCCAACTGCACAAATAAAAAAAATCTATGTTGGTTGATTTGAAACCCCACACGGGTAATGGGATAATATACAGCATACACTAATCCCAATAATTAGTTGTATGTCGATCGATTGATTGACAGGCTGTTATAAGCGTTAGATATCTATATTTGATGCTTATACAGTGTAGTGCACTTTGGATGATGGTTGATTATTTATCGTTGCTATTATATACATGTGTTGTATGGAATCCATATAATTAACTTTATATGGTGATTGATTGGGCCTCATTCCAATTTAGAAAATAAAGAATATTATAAAATAAAGGTTCATGTGTTGACAGTACTCATCCGTTGAGATTAGTCATGTGTTGAACGAAATATGAATAACGGAATTATTGAAATATATAAAGCCGTGTTGATTAGAGATGCGCTATTTCGACGCGAACGATATTTATATCGATTATATTCGCTTTTATAAATTGAATAGAAAACCAATTTGAATTGAATCGAATAGAAAACGAATTTGAATTGAATCGAATAGACAACCAATTTGAATTGAATCGAATAGAAAACCAATTTGAATTGAATCGAATAGAAAACGAATTTGAATTGAATCGAATAGACAACCAATTTGAATTGAATCGAATAGAAAACCAATTTGAATTGAATCGAATAGAAAACCAATTTGAATTGAATCGAATAGACAACCAATTTGAATTGAATCGAATAGAAAACCAATTTGAATTGAATCGAATAGAAAACGAATTTGAATTGAATCGAATGGAAAACCAATTTGAATTGAATTGAATAGAAAACCGATTTGAATTGAATTGAAATTTGAATTGAATAGAAATGAATTTTAAAACGAATTTATAAGGAAGAATTCAATTTTGATTTGAATTAAAATAAAGGTTGAAATTGTTTTTGAAATGAATACAAAACTATTTATATAATTCGTTTTAAATATAAATCGACGAAATATATATTATATATATAATATAATGGCCTGAATAGAACGCGCCGCGCCGCGGCAGTTCGTGAATTTCGACCATTTATTTCAAACGGACATTACGAGAGATCCGACCGTCGGATTCTCCTAAAACCGGGACCATTGGATTCGTATCGAAAAGAGCTTTCTAACAAATATTAGAAATTTGAAATCTAACGGTTGGATTGGGAGATACGTCCAAATCAAATTTGAAAAAGGTCGCTGTAAGTGCAGTTCGATGGCCGTTGATGGAAATCGACTGTACGGGCCTCGATAAAATTATCAAAAATAGTAATAATTTGTGTAAAATCATAAGAAATGATTTGGGAAAAATTGGGATGAAAAACTACATATTTGAAAAGATAAAAATAGATTTTTATCGAAATGAACTAGTTTTGAACTGAAATTAAAACCCAGTTATTTTTAAATAAATAAATTGGATTTGAAAAGGGTTTTAAATAAAATTGATTTGTGGTTTATCGTGAACAGTGTTTTAAATAACACTTGTTCTTTAACCCGATAATAAATAGAATATGATTTGGGTTCGTCGTGAACTGTGTTTTAAATGACATTAGTCCTTTAACCCAGTAAAAGGAGTTTTAATGAATCTGCAATTAGATTGTAATGTGAATTGATAATATAAATTATCAAATTTGGAAATTGGGCGAGAATGGAGTATCACCAGTTTTGCTCCAAAGCGATAATTAAATCTTTAATTAGTTTTGAACGTGAAATGGTAATTAATTTTACCAATAACACCGTGGTGCTAGATATGGAGTACTACCAGTTTTGCTTCATGGGATGAATAGGTTGCGATTGGGAAATAAAATAAATAATTACTTCGGTGTGGTTCGCTAATCTCGACTAGCTTGGGAAACCATAATTTGGTTTGAAATGACATCCAAAGGAAGAATAAAGGATAAATTTTAAAGAATTTATCTTGGATAAAATTAATGGGAACCTTTCCCTAAGAATTGAAATTTAGAAACTAGCTGTAGGTTAGTTAAGAAGAATGGTTTCCTGGGTATTGATCTGATGTTGCTTTCGGCCTTCGGGGTTAATATTTGGGGAATTTCTCCCTTACTGATTTACGGTTAGTGACTGATGAATTGGAATGAGGCGTATGTTGTGTTTGTGTAACATTTGTTTTTAATATATGCGGGTTGTTCGGAAAGGCCGGGTTTATACCCATTCTGAATAACCGATTCGACGATAAGTCGAAGATGAAGACGGTGGTAGAAGACCGGAAGTCTTCACATCGTTTGGATAATTACTGATGATCCTGATTGGGCTGTACACCCAAGAGGATGGAAATAGTTGGTGGTCGTCCAAACGTACTTGGAGATCGATGGATATGCGAGGAAAGTGCCTCCGGTTTCGTTCAGACCCAGAACGAACTTGTAAATGGATTGTGTGTCTGACATTGGATTTTATTCCGTGTTGATTGATTTCTGTTAAATATATATCTGTTTGGCGGCGGAGAATTTATTCTTTTGCTTAACGCCCTTCTCTGAGACGTACGAGCTTAGAGGTTATATATCGATAGATATCAATCGCATGGCATGAATTGCCTGTGTGGCATGCTGAGTTGCATGGATCAAGGCTTCTGTTGAAAAGCAAAGTCTTGTGGTTGATGATCAAAGCACGACCTTCGTGGTGTAGCTTTGTGTATAGCGTGAATTCGTGAGCCTCACACCTCGGTATGAGTTAAAAACGGGATAAGGACTGCAGGGAGAGCACGATGTTTCTTTCCAGCTTTGGTGGTGTCAGTGACTTACCAGCCCTGACATTTATATACTTTTCACCTATGTGGTTGTTGGATGAGGTGCCTCGATTATAGGTCTGTAAGGACCGGGAAACGTGTGTTCAGGAATAAATAATCCTCTAACGTAAGTGAGGACCGGCCCTGAAGATCCAGGGGTTGCCCAGAGTGCGTAGCCCTGGGACATTTGCTAGAGTGTCTCGAAAGCGGAGAGGAGCTTGCCCCTTGCCTCGACTCATGACGGAAATCCAATTTCCAATACGTGTATTTCGGCTTTATTTGTAGAGCCTAGTATGGCGATATAGTGGTATGGGGCACTTATGCCGTCTATGATTTATATTTATGATTTGAAATGTTTTGACACTATACACTTATTATAGTATCAAATGATATGTTTTAAACGTATCAAGCATGTTTGGCTATTATAAGGGAAAACCCTATCCTCCGGCTTGCGTTGCATTGTGTGATGGGACCTGGGTCTTATAATAGCTTCATTTTTCGAAAAAGCATTGCGATTGTTTATTCTATGCACTGGTATTCTTGGGAGGAAACCCGTTCTGTGTTATACGGCGTGGTCCCTTGAATTACTCTCCTTTAAAGTAAAGTTTTAAATAACTGTTTTAGTTCTCACACCAGTCACATGACTGACCTGGAGTTTATTGTTTTAACCTAAACTCTGGGTGCCCCTATTTTCGACACGGGCAGCTAGTAGTTTTGGTTTTGCAGATTTATATTCACAGGATCCTGGTTTACAGCTGGAATGATATCCGGAAAGCTCTGTATCCGTATATCACCTTCAGTTGTGTTTTGTATTATTTTCCGCTGCTATGTAATTTATTGTAATCTCTGATATTTATCGAATGTAATTTATTCATTTACACTCTGTAATTCTTGTATCTGATGGAATTGTTGTAATAGCAATGAAATGTTCTTCTGTTTGTGTTCTGATTTGTCCTGTTCTCAAACGATCAGGGGTTTCGAACGGTCTAGATCGGTTTAACGACTGATTCGGATCGAGCGAAATTCCAGGCTGTCACATTTGGTATCAGAGCTTTGGTTTACAGAGCTCGAGAACAAGACACATTAGGACCATACGAAAGAATTCATCAGATATTGGATTAGTAATATCCAATTAGAATGACTCGTTAGAGATAGGATCAGTAGTATCCTAGAACGAGTGTGAAGAGTATATTTTTCAAATGAAAACAATTTTGTTTAGAAAATTTAAATCGCTTTACACGTATTTGGTTATTTATTTATTTTGAATTTGGACAATCCAGTATATAAAGGTTTTGCATATACGCGTCATGAACGTATATTCGAAGTTTTAATATACTGGATAGATATAGAATCGCACTCTAGTAGCCCGGGGATGATTCCACTGATGACGTACGGCATCAGTGGTTTATTTTCGTGTTTCGAAGGTGTGATATCTATATATTTCCATTAGACTGGTGTGAGAACCAAAACTTATATAGATAGGTTTATTGTTGTGATTTGGCATCAAAACATGATTTTCTGTATATGTATCAAAATTATGAATTTGAAACTCTAATCCACTAATTGATTGATGTTTGTATTGTTTGTTTATTTGTTTGATAATTTTGAACCATTATGCCTAATAGAATCAAATATTGAATATTATTGAAAATTGGCCGCATTTGCTTGCATATACATGTACTTACATTGAACAGGTCATAGCAAGGAGGCTAGAGCAGAGAATAAAATTTGTTTGCCCGACAAATAGGTACATGTTTACTATAATTTACTATTTTGTTTGGGTGATGATGATTTTATGAGCCTATTGGCTAGCCGCTTGGCTTTTTCTTTTTCTTTTTGAGATCAAAAGGCCTGTATGGCAATTTCTGGATTTTCCCGTGGCTCCCGGTGCAGGGGAGGTTATGGCGAAATTTTTCGAAAATTTAGGGTGTTAGCCAAATTTTTGAAGAATTTGAAAATTCTCAGAAACTGAAAAGTTGGAGAATGGAAGCCAGATCGAACGTAGAGTTGATTAATCAAACCACTTTCGACTTTGTTCCTTTTCGGGGACAAAAAGTTTTAAGTGGGGAGATTGTAATAACCCGGAAATTCTGAGCCAGTTTAAAATTTTTATTTTGGCAATTTTACTGAATTTTGAATATTTAAAATAAATTATTTTAAATAATATTGACGAAAATTTATTTTGAATATATTTAGAACGTATACATTTATACGCGTCGTCGTTAGAATATAAATACTTATATATAATTATAAAAGGAATTGAAAATGGCGCGGTAGTTCGATAATTCGATTTCAAACTTCAATTGAATGTACCGGGTGCAAAACAATCCGGATTTTGGCGAAACCAAAAATAATAGGATCTATATGAAAATATCTTTCCAACGAATCTGAAAAATCGAAATTTCATAGCGGGAATCAAAAGTTATGCCCAGTTGAAAATTCAGAATAGTCGCTATGCAAATTATACATGGCCCAAAAAGTCAAATTTTGCATACGGATGAATTTGGACTCGAAACCACTTTCATTGAGTTCAAAATGCTGTTTAGAACTCCGAAAAGTATAAGCTTCGATATATTCCAATATCCGGAATAGTGGCAATTGACAGGAGCTTTTCGGTTAATAAAACATAGCCCTTAAAAAGTGAAATTTTGCATCTGAGCTCAGAATTCGACGAGATAAATTTTTATGGATTCATAATGACAAATCATTGTTGAGTTCCAAATGGCGCATCGAACGGAGTTAGTATGTGGCCGTGCGAGCTGAAACAGTTCAGGGTAAAGCGAGCAGTCATTTTACAAAGGAACATTATTGATACGACCTCAGAATTCGATTTCGTTTTTTTTATTGATTCGTATCGTCTAATAATGGTTAAATCCAAGAGGGCTTGTTTTTTTGAGTTAGCATGTGAGCGTGCGAGAAGAAAAGGTGCGCCAAAATAGCATTTTTAGAGCTTATCTGAGCAATTTTGTGATTTTTTTTGAACGGTCAAACGAACTCAGAATTCGACGAAACTTGTTTCGTTGGACTCGTCTTCACGTCTACTATCTCGTGTCCGAAATCCACGGCGATTGGAGATCGTTAGCGCTCAGGCGATACGCGAGAAACTAGCATATAAACACTTTTACTTCCTTTTCTTCTTCACTTTCTTCCTCTTCCTCTTTCTTCAAAAAAACTCATTAATGGTCACCGCCTCCTCCTTGCCGCTGCCGCCCCTCCTCCCGCTGCCACCGCCCACCGCCGCCACCCCTCCTCCCCTCCGGCCACTCCCCTCCTCCTCCTCTTCCTCCTCTCTCTCTCTTCAAATGCAAAACCCTAAGCCACCACCACCACTCCGGGCCCCACCACCACTCCGGGCCCCACCACCACCGCCACCACCCACCAGCGAGCTCCCCACGCCCAATCAAGTCCGGCGCCCAACCCTAGCCACCCAACTCCGGCCGTGGCCCCCGCTACGCTCAAAAACTCATTTTCACCAAAATCGTCCGTTTTGCAAATAAGCCCCTGACCGTATTTCGCCAATAACTCCCAAACGGTGCA
The DNA here is from genome assembly GCA_030737875.1 of Allium sativum. Classification (NCBI taxonomy): domain Eukaryota; kingdom Viridiplantae; phylum Streptophyta; class Magnoliopsida; order Asparagales; family Amaryllidaceae; genus Allium; species Allium sativum. Next base: position 870,244,345 of record CM060924.1, on the reverse strand, counting down.
TTTCTGGCCAAAGTCCCTCTAAACCAAAGTTGTAGAGCACGAAATTCTCTTCGATTTGGCTATATGGAAGTCGTGTTTTGGAGTTCGGAGCTGCTCGGAAAACGCGTTCGAAGTCTGCTGTTCAAAAGCGGTAAAATTCGTGTACTTTCGCGAATTCTGGCGAATTGGAGCATTTTCGGCAAAATGACCATTAGGCGAAAGTTGTCCGGAATGACGCGTTTAAGCTATTAAAAAAGATGGTGTGAAGATTGAAGCTTGTTTGCAAATTCTAGGACCCGAACAGCGAATCCGGGCGTTCGAAAAAAAAGTGAGTTTTCTCCATTTTAAAGCTTCTACAGTTTTTGACATATGAAGTAAATAAAAATATGATCTTTATATTATAGAGAGGATAAAAATACGATTTTTAACTTATAGAAGATATAAAGATAAGATTTTTATATAATGTAGATAATAAAAATGTGATTTTTATACATGTAGTGGCTACGGGCAACGAAAGTGACAAAAGACGAGAACGACAAGATTTTCTACATAAGAAGAGTCGAGATGATTGGATTAGCTAGTTGGTGAGAACTTCTCACTCTAAATTTCCTTTTATAGTTATATATATATATATATATATATATATATACTAGGATGCAGACGGTGTTTAGTAGCACCCGACACCATCGTCCACAGACCATGGACTTGTTTGTTTGGTTGTGTAGTTGGTTAGATTGTTTGATTTGAATTTAAGTTGTTTGGTGAAATGGAATAGATTTGATTGATGTGTGAATGGCATGGGCCTTCACTAGACCGGGGATAAGGCTAGGCCTCGTCCCGTTTCTAATATCGCGCCGTTATGCCGCCGAAATTTCTAAAATAAGTTAGAAAAATAAAGATATCATTTTATTTAATAAATGAACTGAATAGAATATTTTCATAGGTTGAATAAAATGTTTTATCGTTAAAAATATAATTTTTAACGTGAATGTGAATAAATAAATACTCATTTACAAACCGGACGGTTTGTTTATGTACACCTATTTGAAGGACATTGATTGGGACGATAAATTTTACACATCGCCCAACTGCACAAATAAAAAAAAAATGTTTGTTGATTTGAAACCCCACACGGGTAATGGGATAATATACAGCATACACTAATCCCAATAATTAGTTGTATGTCGATCGATTGATTGACAGGCTGTTATAAGCGTTAGATATCTATATTTGATGCTTATACAGTGTAGTGCACTTTGGATGATGGTTGATTATTTATGGTTGCTATTATATACATGTGTTGTATGGAATCCATATAATTAACTTTATATGGTGACTGATTGGGCCTCATTCCAATTTAGAAAATAAAGAATATTATAAAATAAAGGTTCATGTGTTGACAGTACTCATCCGTTGAGATTAGTCATGTGTTGAACGAAATATGAATAACGGAATTATTGAAATATATAAAGCCGTGTTGATTAGAGATGCGCTATTTCGACGCGAACGATATTTATATCGATTATATTCGCTTTTATAAATTGAATAGAAAACCAATTTGAATTGAATCGAATAGAAAACGAATTTGAATTGAATCGAATAGACAACCAATTTGAATTGAATCGAATAGAAAACCAATTTGAATTGAATAGAATAGAAAATGAATTTGAATTGAATCGAATAGACAACCAATTTGAATTGAATCGAATAGAAAACCAATTTGAATTGAATCGAATAGAAAACCAATTTGAATTGAATCGAATAGACAACCAATTTGAATTGAATCGAATAGAAAACCAATTTGAATTGAATCGAATAGAAAACGAATTTGAATTGAATCGAATGGAAAACCAATTTGAATTGAATTGAATAGAAAACCGATTTGAATTGAACTGAAATTTGAATTGAGTAGAAATGAATTTTAAAACGAATTTATAAGGAAGAATTCAATTTTGATTTGAATTGAAATAAAGGTTGAAATTGTTTTTGAAACGAATTCAAAACTATTTATATAATTCGTTTTAAATAGAAATCGACGAAATATATATTATATATATAATATAATGGCCTGAATAGAACGCGCCGCGCCGCGGCAGTTCGTGAATTTCGACCATTTATTTCAAACGGACATTACGGGAGATCCGACTGTCGGATTCTCCTAAAACCGGGACCATTGGGTTCGTATCGAAAAGAGCTTTCTAACGAATATTAGAAATTTGAAATCTAACGGCTGGATTGGGAGATACGTCCAAATCAAATTTGAAAAAGGTCGTTGTAAGTGCAGTTCGATGGCCGTTGATGGAAATCGACTGTACGGGCCTTGATAAAATTATAAAAAATAGTAATAATTTGTGTAAAATCATAAGAAATGATTTGGGAAAAATTGGGATGAAAAACTCCATATTTGAAAAGATAAAAATAGCTTTTTATCGAAATGAACTAGTTTTGAACTGAAATTAAAACCCAGTTATTTTTAAATAAATAAATTGGATTTGAAATGGGTTTTAAATAAAATTGATTTGTGGTTTTATCGTGAACAGTGTTTTAAATAACACTTGTTCTTTAACCCGATAATAAATAGAATATGATTTGGGTTCGTCGTGAACTGTGTTTTAAATGACATTAGTTCTTTAACCCAGTAAAAGGAGTTTTAATGAATCTGCAATTAGATTGTAATGTGAATTGATAATCTAAATTATCAAATTTGGAAATTGGGCGAGAATGGAGTATCACCAGTTTTGCTCCAAAGCGATAATTAAATCTTTAATTAGTTTTGAACGTGAAATGGTAATTAATTTTACGAATAACACCGTGGTGCTAGATATGGAGTACTACCAGTTTTGCTTCATGGGATGAATAGGTTGGGATTGGGAAATAAAATAAATAATTACTTCGGTGTGGTTCGCTAATCTCGAATAGCTTGGGAAACCATAATTTGGTTTGAAATGACATCCAAAGGAAGATTAAAGGATAAATTTTAAAGAATTTATCTTGGATAAAATTAATGGGAACCTTTCCCTAAGAATTGAAATTTAGAAACTAGCTGTAGGTTAGTTAAGAAGAATGGTTTCCTGGGTATTGATCTGATGTTGGTTTCGGCCTTCGGGGTTAATATTTGGGGAATTTCTCCCTTACTGATTTACGGTTAGTGACTGATGAATTGGAACGAGGCGTATGTTGTGTTTGTGTAACATTTGTTTTTAATATACGCGGGTTGTTCGGAAAGGCCGGGTTTATAACCATTCTGAATAACCGATTCGATGATAAGTCGAAGATGAAGACGGTGGTAGAAGACCGGAAGTCTTCACATCGTTTGGATAATTACTGATGATCCTGATTGGGATGTACACCCAAGAGGATGGAAATAGTTGGTGGTCGTCCAAACGTACTTGGAGATCGATGGATATGCGAGGAAAGTGCCTCCGGTTTCGTTCAGACCCAGAACGAACTTGTAAATGGATTGTGTGTCTGACATTGGATTTTATTCTGTGTTGATTGATTTCTGTTAAATATATATCTGTTTGGCGGCAGAGAATTTATTCTTTTGCTTAACGCCCTTCTCTAAGACGTACGAGCTTAGAGGTTATATATCGATAGATATCAATCGCATGGCATGAATTGCCTGTGTGGCATGATGAGTTGCATGGATCAAGGCTTCTGTTGAAAAGCAAAGTCTTGTGGTTGATGATCAAAGCACGACCTTCGTGGTGTAGCTTTGTGTATAGTGTGAATTCGCGAGCCTCACACCTCGGTATGAGTTAAAAACGGGATAAGGACTGCAGGGAGAGCACGCTGTTTCTTTCTAGCTTTGGTGGTGTCAGTGACTTACCAGCCCTGACATTTATATACTTTTCACCTATGTGGTTGTTGGATGAGGCGCCTCGATTATAGGTCTGTAAGGACCGGGAAACGTGTATTCAGGAATAAATAATCCTCTAACGTAAGTGAGGACCGGCCCTGAAGATCCAGGGGTTGCCCAGAGTGCGTAGCCCTGGGATATTTGCTAGAGTGTCTCGAAAGCGGAGAGGAGCTTGCCCCTTGCCTCGACTCATGACGGAAATCCGATTTCCAATACGTGTATTTCGGCTTTATTTGTAGAGCCTAGTATGGCGACATAGTGGTATGGGGCACTTATGCCGTCTATGATTTATATTTATGATTTGAAATGTTTTGACACTATACACTTATTATAGTATCAAATGATTTGTTTTAAACGTATCAAGCATGTTTGGCTATTATAAGGGAAAACCCTATCCTCCGGCTTGCGTTGCATTGTGTGATGGGACCTGGGTCTTATAATAGCTTCATTTTTCGAAAAAGCATTGCGATTGTTTATTCTATGCACTGGTATTCTTGGGAGGAAACCCGTTCCGTGTTATACGGCGTGGTCCCTTGGATTACTCTCCTTTAAAGTAAAGTTTTAAATAACTGTTTTAGTTCTAACACCAGTCACATGACTGACCTGGAGTTTATTGTTTTAACCTAAACTCTGGGTGCCCCTATTTTCGACACGGGCAGCTAGTAGTTTTGGTTTTGCAGATTTATATTCACAGGATCCTGGGTTACAGCTGGAATGATATCCGGAAAGCTCTGTATCCGTATATCACCTTCAGTTGTGTTTTGTATTATTTTCCGCTGCTATGTAATTTATTGTAATCTCTGATATTTATCGAATGTAATTTATTCATTTACACTCTGTATATTCTTGTATCTGATGGAATTTTTGTAATAGCAATGAAATGTTCTTCTGTTTGTGTTCTGATTTGTCCTGTTCTCAAACGATCAGGGGTTTCGAACGGTCTAGATCGGTTTAACGACTGATTCGGATCGAGCGAAATTCCAGGCTGTCACATGTTAGATCTATTTTTATTAACATCCGTCCATTCATTAAAATATATAATAAAATAACCCTATTAAAACCTAGCCATCACTGGGCGTTTTAACGCCCAGTGGGTCGACCGCTAGGGTCGTCAAATGCCCTGTTTGACTAGTTAAATAAGGTATATTATATTTATTTTTTCTGGTTTATTTATTTTTTGTCCATTTTCGTATTTCGTCCGTAACTTTTTCATACGAGCTCCATTCGCGAAACTCCAAATAATGAAAGTTGACCAGAATTCCGAGACGAACGCATCAGTTAAAGTTTCATGGCCAAATTCCATCTTTTACTATTTTTGAAATTCTAACAATTAATTCTTATTGCCAAAACTCTGGGTTGTTACAAAATCTAATAAGGGTGGGTCTCATGACTTTGGTACCTATCCAAGGAATAAACCTTCAGAAAGGATCCTAGTCCTAACCACTTAAGACCCAAACTAGATAAGAAGTGAGTCAGCCACTTAAGGCCTTCCCAAGGCGTATTAAAACTGCCTATTTCCACACATAATAAGTATATATATGTATACACTAGACCTCTCACATTAAACCGACTACCTGTAGATGTTGGATATGCCGGGAGGTTCCGGGCAGAATTATACTACATGTGGGCTTAACCTCGGGTAATAGTGTATTAAACTTGAATGTCCTATAGCACCCAGACCTCTCACATTAGTTGGACCCACTTGTGGTTGCTGGATTTGTCGGTTGGTTCCGAGCAAACTTCTACCATAAATGATGATTAATCTCATGTCCGTGTGTCATTATTTAATATATAGGTAAATCATTCTATACACACACAATAGCTCGTTATTACATTGAATTACGCTATATAAATAGAATATTTTATACGTATAATAAACGCTAGATCTCGTATGAACGAAGAAAGGTTCTAACGGTGTAAATTGTCAATTTAGTCTAATTCAAGGCATACAAGTTCAATTTCTACATCAGACCGCTAATTACATGGCATAATAACATAAAGGCATAATTAATTATAGTAGTAATGTGAAAATTCAACACAACAATCAAAAACTTGCATTCGTAGGCTTATTGGAATAATTTAAGTATTGAATCAAGAATGAGGTGTAAATCATATACATACATACATATATACATGTATTTTTATGAATACATATATATATTGTTTGAGTCAAAATGATTCTACACCAAAAATGGGATCAAACACCGAAGGTACGTGAACCATACTTCACCAATATGGTCAGAGATTTAATGGGGCCATAAATACCAAAAAGATTAAAGTAAAAAGTGCGGAGAAAAGTAAAATGAAGACAGATTTTAGAGTGGTTCAGCCTTAAGTGAGGCCTATGTCCACTATGAAGGTCGCTTGCATTATCACGACAATGTTTACAAGGCATAGAATCTCTACTTGTACATTCATCTTCTCTTGGTACAAGAAAATATCACTTAGATCTATGTAAATTAGTAGAGAAATGATTGGACCTGCGGAGAAATGGTGGAAGAATGGTGAGAAATCTTCAAATGCTAGGAGGATGGATGAGAATCTTAAATCTCTATAGTACTTGGTTGATTTCGATCATAGCCATGATGAATCAAGCTCTAGATCTTTGTTTGGAAGTGTTAGATAATGTTAGAATGAGTGAGGAAGCAATTTGGCAGCCCTTCGGGGTGGTGGAATCGATCCTTAAAGTATGGAAGCCATGGCCTATTTATAGGTGAGCTCCTATGAAGAAATGAGCTGAAACTCATATATGCAAGTTTTGGGTGGCTCGCGCATTTAATTACAAAAATGCCATAGCTTGGTTATGAACAGCTGTATATAGCTATTTCCAGTTGTTCTACTCGTTTGTGCGATCAAGAAGTGTGTGAGCGACTGAGGTAGGAGCGAGCGACCAGACCAGGGAATATTTGGAGGACCAAGGACCGACCGACGGTTCGACCCGGACATGCGTGCCCCATTTTACTTGATGAAAAGATGGTGCCTGATCTTCGGATGTAGGACCGAACCTAGTGATTTATCATTCCACTTGTGCGAGCGATCAGTTATGTATGAGCGAATCTGTATCACCTGCACGAGTGACCTATCTTGCATTGCATGACCAAATGATGCACGAGCAACTGAGATAGGAGTAAGCGACCTATATGAGTCAGTATGGAGCTTGAACGGACGACCGCACGGTTGGATCATGTGCGAGTGGCCTGTATGTGTGTAGACAAGCATAAGATGTGCGGGCGACCACTTGGTGTCTTGGATCACTTACCCATGAGTTATGTACGAACGATCAGGGAAGTAATGAGCGAACGACCCTCCTGCAAGTAAGTATGAAGCCTGTTTTATGGGCAAATGAACCCTAATATCGTTCTCGACCTTTGGCTTGTGCTATGAATGATCGATCCCTTATGCTGTGCTCGACAGACCCTTTGGCACCCGACCGGTCCTATTAGAATTTGACTGATCTTATCTGTGGTGCGACCTGGGATGTTCGAGCAAGCGTTTGGTTTTAATTTATCAATTTGTGTCTAACTTTTAGTGGATAAACATTTGCCCCTCGAGGTCTGCAATTTTTAATATGTAAGAAATTACCGGCTTCGAAGTGATTAATTGGCACACTTTGATAAACTCAATCTTGCTCTTGGAATAGAAACTCGAACATTGCACGTAGTGTGATCATACCAGTTCATATTCTTATCTATTGGTCATACTTAAGTATGTATGAACGAGTGTGTATGACCTAGCCGGTGTAAGCTTCTAGGGAGTCGCGTATGTTTACTTGACTTAGGCTAGCTTGGATAAGTTCGAGCGGTTTCATCTGGTTGACCAAGTACAGATAAGATCAAGCCCATTCGTTTTCCATGCTTTATGTTGCTTTTTGTCCTTCATCTTATCATTTTGTCTCTTAATCCAGAATAAGCAATTTAATGGCGGCTCTGTGATCCTGAAGAACTTTAATGCTCTTTTCTCTGATTGGCTCAACACCACCGATCATCTGAAAACTCAAGCCCTCTGTCAATACTCATTTCGTCTGCAAATTTCACTAGTCTCGAACCAAAACAGGTCACCTTCCTTTGCTTTGAAATTCTGCGCCTTCTACAGGTAACTTCCTTTTTGGTTTTGTGATGAATTATATTGTGGAACTGCTAGGGTTTCGTATGAAAATGATTTGGGTGCGGTTTGAATTTTTTTATCGAATTTTGGGTTGTAATGATTGTGAACCACGATGGATTGAATTGGATTTAGGTGAAGATGTATGTTGGGATACATTTAAACCATCTGAAATCCCATGACCTCTGATTTGAGTTTAATGCATATAGGTTGCATGTTGAAATTTCCGAACCGTGACATTGTTCATATTTTGCTGACTTGTTTGGACACTTATATAATCGTGCAGTTGTTGACATTGATTTATTGATCCTTGCTCAATCTTGGAAGGCTTTAATCTTAAAGTCGTTTGGCACTCTCTCTCGATCTCTGTGGTCGCTCAAGTTCAACTTGGCAAGGGTCGTTCTTGATCAACTCCTATATGGGGTCGGTTACAATCGAGCCCGCTTTGGTTGAGTGTGAGCGACTACCTTGGGTCAAGCATGCACAGACAATGTGAACTGATCACACGCGACCAGAGTTGGTGGGGGTATGAACGACCGGGTCTTGGTTGTACATGCGTGATCGGGTCAGAACTCTTCGTAAACGACTAGTCATGGGTTGTGTGTGATCTTCCAGTTTTAGGTCGTTCACATTTAAACTTGGTCGGGTCATTTTTCCTTGATCCCGTAGGGGTCGGTCGTGCATGAATTCTTTTTGTTTAGACATGTATGATCTCTATCGTCTTGCCCATGCTTGATCTATTTTGATGCCAAAGTTTTTATTGATCGCTAAACCTTTTGGTAGCACTAATTTGTAGTGACATAACCATTCATGTAGAAATGCTAACTCGTCATAAGTCACGCCAGAATCCCAAGGAAGGAACCATGTCTAGTGAAGCTGGAGGTCCCGACCAAGTTACTGAAACCACATCGGGTACTGCCCCCAGAGTAGATGTCAATCAAAATTTTCCTATGCCCCGTCCCCTTTCCAATGTAACTCGTGAAAGGCATTAAACAGAACTTTCTTTTAGCTCGTTTTAGTAGCTTTGTAATCAGTTTGGAATTTCAGAAAAGGAAGAGGCCAGATTCCTCGGAAAGAATGAATTTGCCGATATTCCCCCAACTGGGTATGTTGCCGTTAATCGTGGCATGTTAATGAGCGGGGAGATCCCTCCTTTTAATCCTTATCTAGAGATGATTCTCCGACGCCTATCCACTGCCTCGTGCCATTGCATCCAAATGGTTATGCCATTTTAACGAGCCTTTATGTACTTTTCATGAGGGAAAAACAACGTGTGCCTTCATTTGAAGATATAAGTTCTTTGTATTTCTTTAAAAGAAGGAAGACAGATCGTCCTTCTTTTATTTTCGTGGAGAGTCGGGGCCCTAAAATAATTACTGGTCTGGTGGAACGTGTTTGGGGGTTTCCGAACCAATACTTTTTTGTCCGGTGCCCTGCCAACTTATGTGGTTTTTGGATGAAAGGTGGTGAATGCCTTTACTTTTTCAATATTCCATTTCTTCCCTTATTAAGCCAATACTTACATCTTTAGTTATGTTATAGTGCTCCGTGATCAGACTATTGCCATTTATCCGGACCTCATTAGCTCTTTACTTGATGTAAATAAAGGCGAAAGGAACAGAAAATTTTTAATTATAGAAGAATTCCTTCGTCGATGTAACTTACGCTCTCCCATGCGAACTCTTACGACAGATTCAACGAATAAGAAAGGTTCTGCTAGCAAATCTCTAGCCAAGAAAGCTCTAAAAAAGAAAGGTTCCAATCCTGCTAAGAGCAGTAAAACACCTCCTGAATCCAAATTGGTTCCTCTTGAGAAGGTAGTGTCCAAGCGATGTAAAGGTACGGACCCCATGACTTTGTCCAATCAGGCCGAGAAGGAGGGCTCTTCTTCAAGCTCTACGAAAGAAACTGGTCATGATTATGTAGGTGAGACTACTTCAAAAACAGTTTCAGATCCAGAGAAAGGGAATGAGAAGTTTGAAGAGATTGGAATAACCTCTAAAGAGACTTTGGATGACGAGGTAGTGGACAAGAATCTTGTCACTTGGAATGGCCAAGAAGAAGGTGTTTCAGAAACTTTCAAGAATCTTGGTGACCTTAGCCCAACTAGAGACATCATTCAAGGTGATATTGTTGTACAAACATTTAAACCTCAAAGCTTAAATACAGGAATACTCAAAGCCCCCGTTTCTAGACCAAGAAAATTACTCACAAAGCTAGGGATTGCCTTAGAATCATCACATAAGATTGGTTAGTTTATCGGATATATACTAGCACACGCTTTTACATATGCCATATATTCCTAATGTTTTGCTAAAATCCTTCCATTTTGCTTTAGCACTTACCTAGTTTACATACTAAAATGCTTCTCTTTCCTTTTTCCAGATTCAGGAATGAAACATTCATTATTGGAGAGTTTTTCTCGACAGGCTAGTTTTATTAACCCACAAAGTCTTTTACAATCTCGCCTTTCCCGTTATTCGAATCGTTTTCAATTACTTTTAGATTCTCTGCCTGATAAAGGCGCCAAGAAGGAGCAGGGCCTGAGGGAGGGTGAGAGGAAGAGGAGTAGTGATGAACAAGGTGAAGATGAGACCCCGAAATGTCATAAAACAATTGCACTCTCAGATCCCAATTTCCCTATTTCTCCGGAACAACCCTTTACAGCTTTTCAATCCATTGTTCCGACTTCTGGCCAACTCCAGATGATCCTTGACAGGCCTTCCTATAAAGTTCTGCCTGAAAGTTCAAAGCTAAAGGATCGATTTGGATGTTGCGATTTAAGAGGTATGAGCTTCGACTTGGATCTACACCCGAATGACAGACGGGATGCCGTTGAAAAGCTGAGCAGTATAAAGAGCTGCATGACTACCCAACTTAATATTGCCAAGAGTCAACTTGAAACGCAATTAGATGAAGCTATGAACACAACTGGAAGTCGATTTGAGTCATGGAACAAATTTGGCTTCGAATTTCAGAGGCTAAACAACCGACATCTTGATCATATCGAGAATTTGTAAAATGACAAGACTGGACTGATTTATGTGATGAAGGCCCAAGAGTCTGAAATTGCATATTTAAAGGATAGCAATACCAGAGTCAGTAGCTTAGAAGCTGAAAATGAGAAGTTGAGGAGAGAGGTTGAGGCTGCCATGTAGCAAGTTCAAGAAGGTCAATCTGCCAAAGAGTTTGCTGAATCTCAATTGGCTTCGAAAAAGCAAGCTTCGGCTTCTTATCAACAGGAAAAGATAGTTCTTGAAGACAAGATTCTTTCCCAAAGCAAAGCTCTTAAAGTTCTAGAAGGAGACAAAACAAAACTGTCCAGTGCTCTAGAATAGGCCAGGGCTAAAACCGATGACACTTTGTCTCAATTTTTTGTTTACATTGTTATGAATCGTGGAAGCTTAAGCTATTTGAATAACGACTTTCCACGAACTTTGGCTCTCGTCTGGGAACAAGTGCTCAAACATTCCAAAGGTGAAGAAGATAGTGTTCCCCAAGAGACACTCCTGGAAGCAGAGGACCGTGACACCTTGGCTAAGGGCAGGAAGATATTAATAGATGAACGAGCTTAATCCCTTGGGGAGAAGACCCTGGATGTTACTACTGTTCATGCTTTATCTTGCTCTGCCAATGTTGAGGCTTCAAGTTCTCAAAATTTTCCTGCGGGCCTTCCTGTTATCCATGCTGATAAGAATGCTACTGAAGCTCACTCCTCTGAGGAGCATGTTGTCCAGGAAGGTATCATTAACCAGTGTGTAGGAGGCAACAAGGAAAATAATGATATTTAGACCGGTTGTATATGCGAGTGCCAGCCCTCACTTATTGCTTAATGCTTATGTTGTTGACTTTGTGGTTCTGTGATCGATTTGTGACTCTGCGATGAACTTGTGCTTCAATTTGTTTGCATGGGACAGTGTTTAATTTTGTTGTATTGCAGCTTCTCATTTAGCTTTGTCATACTTTTGATTGTACACTGCCTACTGCACTTGCATCAAAGTACACTTGTATAACATCACTTTGTTGATTACATGGTTGTAACGAACTTATGGTATGTAATACTAGCATTGTTGGTTTGCTTTTGATGCTATGGTTATGCCCCCATACCAAAGTTCACAATTTTATTAGGTTGGAAATGATCAACTTTTCTAAATTCTTTCAGTTATAGCTAGAATTCAGTTTGGTTGGTCGATTCACACCATTTTTCAAGTGCCATCTTTTGAGGTGTTTTATATTTGTTATGCATTCAGTTGTACTCTCACTAACGTGGCAGTCCAGGCCCTTTGGAGACTAGACTTGAATACATTCCTCCGAAAAGGGGTTTGTATTCAACCATATTTCTCACTAACTTGGCAGTCCATGTCCTTTGGAGATTAGGTTTGAATACATGTAAATTTATTCGAACTTTATGACTTGTCCGTTCTGATTAACTCAGAATCGGGAAGACTAAATGGGATACCTCTTTCAGATTGGATTTCTGTTAATGCTGGCCCTTCCAGCCTGTTGTCTGTCCTTCCGGCCTAGGACTGGGGCTTCTAGCCTAGCTTTTGTCGGTCCTTCCGACTGCTGGTCCTTCCAGCTTGTTGTCGGTCCTTCCGCCTAATGATGGTCCTTCCAACATCAGGTTTTGTCGATCCTTCCGACTGCCGGTCCTTCTAGCTTGTTGCCAGTCCTTCCGGCCTGATGATGGTACTTCCAACATCCGGTTTTGTCGGTCCTTCTGACTGCTGGTCCTTCCAGCTTGTTGCCTCATCCCACTGGCCAGACACTGGTTCTTTTGTTGAGTTTTGTCTTGTTTTAAAGAACCGGTGTCCTGAACCTTTCATTTAAGAAAGTGCCTTTATGGTGGGACCTATGATCCTTTATTTGTGGGTCAAATTGGGTTGCTTCCACCTTTGCACCCCTTTTTTCTTTTTAAGGAAGTAATTTTTTGCGATGAAAGGTGCATCTTCCCAATTCATTGACTTTTGATAGCTTATTTCTCAAATACTTGCAAGGTAGTGCGTTTAGTCATCTTGCATAGTTTACATGATGCTTAGGCACTCAACGCTTGAGTCGTTCCATTTGGGATATGCTTGGAAAGCTACCAGGCATAGTCAGATTGCGAACGGGTGGTTGTTCTTGTTTTGCCTACATTAAAAACTCAACTTTTAGCCAAAGTTGCAAATACATGATTCGTGTAACCAACCAGACTTTCCTACTCATGACTTTTCATATGTACATAGTTCAAATGTAAAGCTTGCAAATATTTACAACTTTTTACAATAGATTTGAACAATGCATTATAGAAAGTAACATCAAAGATGCTCGCTATTCCAAGCTCGAACAATCTGAATTCCATCTTTTGTAGTCAATATAAAGGTGCCATCCCGCAATTTTTGGCTTACAACATAGGGTCCTTCCCAATTCGGTCCAAAACCCCGGTTCCAGTCATCACTTTTTTCAGTACAGGGTCTCCGCTCTCGAAAGTCCTATGTCTGATTTTTGAATTAAAATGTCTGGCCACCCTTCTTTGATGTGCAACAACCCTGAGTTATGCTTCCCTTCTTTTTTTCCTCGAGTTGGTCAAGAGCCTCAAGCTGTAATCTCTCATTTTCCTCTTGATTGAAATAAATTCTCCTGTGAGTAGGTACTTCCAGCTCCACACGGATCATAGCTTCTAAACCAAAAGCCAAGGAAAAGGGAGAGTGCCCAGTTGCAGCTTTATGAGTAGTGTGGTACACCCATAGTGGTAGTGGAAGCTCGCCTACCCAATCACCTTTGGATTTCTCTAAATGCTTCTTAATAGTTGAATTTATGATTTTGTTTATTGCTTCCACTTGCCTATTTGCCTGCGGGTGAGCTACTGCTGAAAAGCTTTTCTGGATTTTATATTTGGTACAAAAGTTTTGGAACTCTTCGCTTTCAAATTGGGTTCCATTGTCTGTGATTATTTTTTGCGGCACTCCAAACCTACAAATGATGTTCTTCAAGACAAAGTTAATAACTTTCTTCGAGGTTATAGTTGCCAATGGTTCCACTTCAGCCCATTTGGTAAAATAATCAACAACGACAATGGCATACTTAAAACCAGACTTCACGATGGGAAGTGCTCTTATGAGATCAATGCCCCAGATGGCGAATGGTTATGGGCTGACCATTTGGGTTATGGCTATGGATGACATTCTTGGAATATTTGCAAATCTTAGACCCTGTCGCACTTTTTAGTGCATGATGCGGAGTCCTGATTTATGTCCGGCAAGAAGTAAAAATATCGCAGAATTTTCTTGGCCAATGTCTGGCTACCAGTATGGCCTCGACATTCACCCTCGTGCAACTCCATCATGATTGCCTTTGATTCCTTCTTTGTAACACATCGAAGCAGAGGCATAGAAAAACTTCGCCTATATAGTCGCCCATCCTAAATGAGATACATATGAGCTTTTCATAAAATCTTTATTTGCTTCTTGGTTTCCTTTGGGAGTGTACCGGTCATGAGATACTCTTTGATTGGTGTCATCCATGAGTCTGGCTCATCGGTTGTTTCCATGATCCAATTCATCTCAATTTGTTCTGTGCTGGGACTGGTAAGGACTTCCACTTGAACTAATCCCATAAGATGTGCATCTCCTATGCTTGCATACTTTACCAATGAATCCTCCTTGGTGTTCTCTTCTCTTGGAATGTGAGATATGGTATAGTGTTTGAAACTTTCCAGTAGTTCCAAAGCCTTGGTTAGATAAGTTGGCAAGTTACCCACTTTGGCCTAGAACTCCTTTCGAACTTGACATACCACCAATTGCGAATCACTAAAATTTGTAAAGTTTTTAGCTGCAATTCCCTTGCCAGCTTTGTCCCTGCAATGAGAGCTTCATATTCAACTTCATTATTTGTTAGTGGAAACTCCAATCTTAGCGCATAGCAGATAGATCTTCCTTCAGGAGTTTCCAAGATTACTCCTTCCCCAGAACAGTAGTCATTTGATGCTCCATCGACAAATAACTTCCATTAAATTTCAACCTCGATAGCAGGTGCTTCTCCCCCTCTCCTCGATCAGTGAACTCTACGATAAAATTTGCAAGCGCTTGTCCATTGATTGCTCTCCGGGTGTGGTATGTAACGTCATACTGACTGAGCTCGATATTCCATTTCAACAACCTCCCGAAAGTCTCCAGACGGAACAAGACTTGCCTCAAAGGCTGATCAGTGAGGACCTTAATAGGATGAGCCTGGAAGTAGGGGCGAAGCTTTTTTGAAGCAATAAGCGAGTTTCTCTAAATTCGGGTAATTAAACTCTGCCCCAGTTAGCCTTTTACTAATATAATAAACAGGCCTCTGGACTTTCGAATCCTCTTTTACCAAGGCTGCACTCAGAGCATGGGCAGACACGACCAAATATAAGAACAAATCTTCGCCATCATTGGGCTTGGAAAGCATCGGAGGAGTCGCCATATCCTGAATTAGTTCCTCAAATGCTTTCTAGCATTCTGGAGTCCATTGAATATACTTCTTCCCTTTTATGAGGGCGTCAAAGAAAGGAAGGCACATGTCTGTTGCTCTTGATATAAAATGATTCAAGGCTGCAATTTTCCCATTTAAGCACTGAAGTTCCTTTTTGGTCCTTGGAGCAAGCATCTCCTTCAAAGATGATATTTGAGCGGGGTTAGCCTCTATGACCTGGGCATTGACCATATCTAGGAATTTGCCTGAAAAAACTTCGAAAGAGCACTTTAGGGGGTTCAACATCATTCCGTGTCGGCATAGAATATCAAACATTTGGGCTAGATTTTCCAAATGGTCAGCGACTTTTTTTGACTTTACCAACATATCGTCGACATAGACCTCCATTGTCCCGCCGATCTGTTCTTTAAACATGGCATTTACTAGCCGCTGGTAGGTTGCCCTACATTTTTCAAGCTAAACGACATTACTTTGTAGCAATATAGGCCGTGGTCAGTGGTGAAGCTTGTATCTTCTTGGTCTGGTCCATACATCATAATCAGATTGTTGCCTTAGTATGCATCCATAAAGGACAACAACTCGCGCCCAGTTGTAGAATCCACCAATTCATCTATTCTGGGAAGAGGGAAGCAATCTTTTGGACTGGCTTTACTAAGATCCGAGTAGTCTACGCATACTCTCCATTTTCCGTTTGATTTCTTTATAAGTACGGGGTTAGAGACCCAGTTTGGGTAGGTGGACTCCCTGATGAAGTCGTTTTCCGTTAACCTATCGACTTCCTCCTTTAGAGCCCTTGACCTTTCTGGCCTTAGGTCCTTCTTTTTTGTTTAACAGACGTAACATGTGGATCAATGTTAAGCTTATGGACTGCAACATCCGGAGATATACCGCACATGTCAGAATAGGCCCACGCGAACACATCCAAGATTGCTCTCAATAAGATAATCAACTGACTTTTCAACCCTGGGCTCAACCGAGATCCTATATTCAGTACATGGTTTGGATCTTTTGGATCAACAACAATAGGAATCGTGATTTCAGCTAGAGCCGCTCTTTCATTCCCTGCACTGGCTTTTCTAGGATCAATTTCTTTCTACTCTCCACTGTGTTCGCCAATGCAGGGACCCTACTTTAATTGCTATAACGGGAGGTCTCGAATGCGGAGGGGATCCTCCGCACTCTTTCCTATGTCTTTCTTCCTAGCATCTCGCAGCTCTATCATATAACAATCCCTTGCAGTAGCCTGATCCCCCTTGATTACACCAACTCCATTTTCGGTTGAAAACTTCATAGTTAAGCACCATGGAGCTAGTGCAACTTTGAAGCCTGTCAGGGTTGGTCTTCCAAGGAAAGCATTGTAAGTAGAGAGCTCGTATACCAAGACAAAGGTTTTTACCATGGATACTTTGCGTTCTCTGTTCGTCAATTCCACAAGCAAATCAATTACACTAATGGGCTGTGTAGGATATCCGATAAACCCATGAATTTTACTTGCACACGCCTTCACATCTGTCATCAAGAGGTTCATTTTCTAAAAGGAATTTATGAAAAGCACATTAACTGAGCCTCCTGTATCAACCAGGACTCTCCATACAATCGCTGGGCCAAGGCCGACTGTGATCACCATGGGATCAACAGTTGGCGTAAGTATCCTATCCGAGTCTCTGCCCTTGAATACTACATAATTAGCTGATGTTTTGGGCATTTTCATTGGGAATTCATTGCTCAAGATCAGGCATCTCTCTTCTTTTGGAACACCTTTCAGCTCGTTGGCATATTTTTCCATATCCCCTCAGCTTCTTCCGGCTGGATAGGGTCCTCCAGAAATTGTGTTGATTATCATCCTTGAGTCAATAGGAGCCTGAGCCTTTTCATTGGAGTCAGGTTGAGTGGTAGCTTTACCCTGCCCCTGGGTAGCTAGAGCATTTGGGGGATTCCTTACATATTGCTGAAGTTGGTACTTTCTGATGAGCTCATCAAGTGTCAGCATTCATGGTATTGTGACATGGATGGTTATGAAAGCAACAGAATTTTCCGTAGTTGGCTTGCTACTTCCTAATTTTCTGTGGCTTTATCTAAGGGAAGATGCCTGAATCCTTCGTGGCGGAGTAAATCCTCTCATGGTTTCATTCAGGGGAGTCAATTTTGAATGCTTGTAGAACAGTGTCTTCTTATAGGATTTGTTATCCTTTCTTTCATTTCCTCTTTTTTGCCTTTAGGTATTCTTCTTCTCACCTTGGACCTCATTACTTTTCCTTTCTTCGATGGCACTACTCTCTACAACACTCCGGACAACGGTTGGATCATCCTCAATGCACATATGCTCTTCATCTTTCTTATAAAACTTCTTCAGAGTTTTGGTTTTTTCCATTTTGAGCCACGTCCCGAATTCTGACTTTTTATCAATAACACCTTTTAATGCTGCCAGTAAGTACTAAGGCTCTAGTTTTATAACTTCGGCTGCCGCAGCATTGAACCTTGTAAGAAAAGCTTTGATCGTTTGTAGTCGGAACTGATCTTGAAATCTTCTCGCCAAATCAACAAATTTATCAACACATTTAGGCAGAAGCGTTATAAACCATAATGAAGCTACCCCTTCTAAGCATACAGGGAAATATAAGCATTTTATCTCGTCGGTGGCCCTAGCTCTATTCTTGTGTTGAACATAATTGAACAGGAAGATGTTTGGATCTCTAGTTCCACTATAGGGTGCTATTGTCAGAGGTGTGTACTTTTAAGGAAACTTTTCTTGACTAATCTTTTTTGTGAATGGGTTCTTTCTGGGCGAAAATTCCCATTCCTTTTCATCATCTTGATGGGCCATGTTTTCTTTCATTATCCATTGGATCATGTCCGAGATACGTTCCTCATCACCCGTACGTTCCACGGAGCAGGCATTAGTCCTTTTACCGCAATGACCCCGGTTCAAGTTCCGATGCCCTGAACCTCCCTTGGGAGGTGCTCCTTTGGTGGGAATTGCAGTGCTTTGAGTTGCATGTTTCTCAACACGTTGTGATGCTCTGACTTTGGGGTCCTCAGCACCGGCCTCCCCTTGTCTACCACTAAGAAGTGGGATCGACTTGAGTCAAAGGCAGAAGAGTCCTCTTTCTCATCAGTGTTGATCACGACCTTCGGAGGCGGAGGATTGGCTTGGGCATTAAGCACAACATCAAGTTTTTCAACAACATTTTAGTCATAGCATCTATTCTTTCGTTCAATCCAGTTAACACCACATCGAGTTCTTCCCGTGTTAGAGATGGCCTTGAGGTCTCTCCGACTTATCAATTCAGAGTTTGAGGTGTAACTTCATTATTGTGAGCATTTTCAACACTCGTGGTAGCTTTAACGGACTTGTTATTCTTCTTCGAACCAGCCATGATTTCAGACAACTTTTTGAACTTTGAAGCAAATTCTTCGATGGGTCCACTCTCTAGGCTTTGAGAGCCTATCGTAACAAGCGAGATTGCACAAAATACTTCAATACTCCACCAAGGCTATGGACCTTGTGGAAAGCGAAAGCGACCCCATGGTGGGCGCCAAATGTTTAAGTCAAAAATGGTTCAGTACCAAAAATGGGCTCAGACACCGAAGGTACGTGAACCGTACTTCACCGATATGGTAAGAGATTTAATGGGGCCACAAACACCAAAAAGATTAAAAGTAAAAAGTGTAGAGAAAAGTACCATGAAAACAAAATTTAGAGTGGTTCGGCCTTAAGTAAGTCCTACCTCCACTATGAAGGTAGCTTGCATTATCACGAAAATGTCTACAAGGCATAGAATCTCTATTCGTACATTCATCTTCTCTTATTACAAGAAAATCTCACTTAGATCTATGTAAATTGATAGAGAAATGATTGGACCAATGGAGAAATGGTGGAGGAATGGTGAGAAATCTTCAAATGCGAGGAGGATGAATGAGAATCTTCAATCTCCATAGTACTTGGTTGATTTCGATCATAACCATAGTGAATCAAGCTTTAGATCTTTGTTTGGAAGTGTTAGATGATGTTAGAATGAGCGAGGAAGCAATTTAGCAGCCCTTCGGGGTGGTGGAAATCGATCCCTTAAAGTATGGAAGCCATGGCCTATTTATAGGTGAGCTCCCACGAAGAAATAAGCTGAAACTCATATATGCAGGTTTGGGGTCGCTTGCGCAGTTATTTACGAAAGTTCCACTCCTTTGTTGTGAACAACTATAGACAGTTGTTTCCAATTGTTCTGCTCGTCCATGCGATCAAGAAGTGTGTGAGCGAATGAGATAGGAGCGAGCGACGAGACCAGAGGATATTTGGAGGACCAAGGACCGACTGACCGGTTCGACCCATACATGCGAGCCCCATTTTTCTTGACCAAAAGATGGTGCCTGATCTTCGAACGTGCGACCGACCCTAGTATTTTATCATTCCACTTGGGCGAGCGATCAGCTATGTATGAGCGAATTTGCATCACCTGCACGAGTGATCTATATTGCATTTCATGACCAGACGACGCACGAGCGACTGAGATAGGAGCGAGTGACCTGTATGAGTCGGTATGGAGCTTGAACGGATGACCACGTGGTTGGATCATGTGCGAGTGGCCTATATGTGTGTAGAAAAGCATAGGATATGCAGGCGATCACTTGGTGTCTTGGATCAATTACCTATGAGTTATGTACGAACGATCAAGAGAAGTAATGAGTGAACGACCCTCCTGCAAGTAAGTATGAAGCCTGTTTTTATAGGCGAACGATTCCTAATATCGTGCTCGACCTTTGGATCCCTTATGCTATGTTCGCCCGACCCTTTGGCACCCGATTGCTCCTATTAGAATTTGACTAATCTTATCTGTAGTGCGACCTGGGATGTTCAAGCGAGCTTTGGTTTTAATTTATCAATTTGTATACGTAGACCTTTATTTAACCTGATTTACCCTTCTTATATTGTTCATAAAAACATAGATATTTGATTGGTGTCAAATCTGAATACGTTCAAATTATCCATTTAGAATGGGAACTCAAACCTATACAAATAATAAAACCAAATCATATCCAAACCTTTTTACATCAAAAACTCTTTCTTGAAAAGAGGTAAATCAAATCAAACAAAAGTAATCACTAAAGATGCTCTTAACCCATGATTCAAACAATTCCACAAACCCATCATTCATTGACAATTCTTTATAGAACATGTAAGAATAAGAGATGTAAGGGTTCTATGATACGATCTTATCGTGAATCCAAAACTCCTTTGGCATACTAATCCATATAATAATCTACAAACATAGAATATGCCTAAACAGTTACTACTTCCACTCACAGTGATTGGAAATGTTGAAGATCTGATGGTGCTTTCGTGTTTGATGTGAACTTTAATCCCTAGTAATCTATATATAAGAATTAAAGGATTAGAATTATTTTATATAAAAATTATATGATTCCAGATTCAAATCCTACTCAAAATCCTATAGGAAAGAGATTAGAAGAAGAAAAGTGGATTTAGAGAGAGGAAGAAGAAAACCTATTACAATTCCTCTAGAATCAATGGTAGAATGAAGGTAGGCAAGGAGAAGGAGGCTAGGTTTAGGTCTGAGGTCAATGATGTTATTTATAAGGGTGTGTGTGTGTGTGAATAATAGCCATGGGAATATAAGGATTAAATCCTGGCCATTTATACCTATTAACAAACACTAAAACTTGGCCGAAAACAAGCCTTACTGGGCATTTTCGGTGTCGGACGGTTGACCTCCCCCTAGAAGAAAGGTCGACTGGAGGTCGACACCCATTCTAAAAGGAGATCGAGCTCTTGGTCAGGAATTTGCCCAGTGAACGGTCCAAAGGGCTGAAAAGTTTTATTATATAACATTTATTAATTCTAATTACTTCTTTCCTTTTAAACTTTGCTCTTGCCCGTTTCTTGTGTATTTATATAGATACAAAAATTCAAATTAGATGGAATATTCCAATTACTCATTTATTGGTTATATGTTATTCCATATATTAACATTATAATTTCAATTTCAAATACCATTATGTTGGAGAATGGAGTTTTGATGACAACAATCTTATTTTAATATTAATCGATTATAAAATATATATACTAACATCTCTATCTAATATATATATATATATATATATGTATGTATACGGGATTTGTATACAGGAATTAATACTGAAGACTATACAGTTTTAGAGATTCAAGAGATTTTGAATTCAGAGAAGATTCAAGACTCATGAGTGATCAAGAAATCAAG
The DNA here is from genome assembly GCA_030737875.1 of Allium sativum. Classification (NCBI taxonomy): domain Eukaryota; kingdom Viridiplantae; phylum Streptophyta; class Magnoliopsida; order Asparagales; family Amaryllidaceae; genus Allium; species Allium sativum. Next base: position 870,222,733 of record CM060924.1, on the reverse strand, counting down.
AGTTCAAGAGTGCAAGATAAATATGGTAATAGAGTCTAGTTTATGTAAGACTCTGAATAGCACTACAGGTTCAAATTCAAATTCTGGTTTTTAAATTCTGATTTTCAAATTTCAAATTTCTGTTTTCAAATTCTATTCAAATTTTAATTAAGTTTTCCTATTCTACTTTGATTTTAAACTTGAGTTTTAAAATTTATATATATATTTATATACTTATATATTTATATAGTTTTAAACTTTATAATTTTATAAATATGTTTATATAATTTATATTTATGATTTAATATGATTTTCTAGTTTATAATACTTGTTTATATCATTATGTCTTAATTCAATAATTTCTAGAATTGTATATATTTTAAAGTACTTGAAAAATACTCAAATTTCAAATTTTGAACTAGCATATGTCGACATACATATGTGGCCATGTCGACATATAACTGTCATGAAAAGAAGTGTCGTTTCACCATTTGTAACATTCTAGAAGCGTTGCAACCTTTCAAATCTTGTAAATAGGGGCTGATTTCAAATTTTTTGATCATTCTTCTTCTCCATCTTCATCCTTTTTCATTACTCCATTAATATTTCATATTTTTATGATTTCTACACTTATACTCTGCCGATTTCAATTCTATTTATATAAAAATTCATCTCTTTTCACTCTCTACTCATTACTCTTTGAATCGAAGTGCTATTGAAGAGTTATAGGGCTGCTGTAATCGTTTGGGAAGTGTTTGGGAATAGGTGTGTTCCTTGTAGCCTTGAAATCAAGGAAAGGGAGCGGTGTTAACCTTGTAGCCGTGTAATCAAGGGAATTGAACTTGATCAAGGGAGTTTGTAAACGGTGGTAACCTTGTAGCCGTGAAATCAAGTGGATTGTACTTGGATATTGATATAGTAATAAAACTCGGTGCAATCCAGCGTTGCGTGGGACTGGACATAGGAGTAATTCGAACCAGTATAAAATCCAGTGTGTTCTTTCCTTTTATGCAATTTATTTCTATTTATTTCTATGTTTGTGTTTGATTCCGTGTCTGTGATTATATCTGTGGTGTGTGATTCATATAGTAGATTATATAAGTTTTAGATTTATTAAATTCCTTAAAAACACTATTCACCCCCCCTCTAGTGTTAGTTTTGCCTTAATGATCCATTTTGCATTCCCTAACAATTGGTATCAGAGCCTGGTCTTTTAAAAGTTCATAATATGATTTTTGAAAATATTAAATGGAAAATTTTGAAATGATTTATAACACTATTTTAAACTCATAATAAAAAAGCGGAAAAGTGTAATGACGGTTGGTGAAAAGACATCAAGGAGAAATGGATATATATATATATATATATAATGTAAATCAGCAAAGAAATGGGTACCAGATCAATTTATAACCTTGGATTTTCATCTACAACTTATTTTCGTACTGTACTTCTCTTCGTTTGCTTTGTAATGCCACTGGTTTCATGTGAAACTGTTAAGAATTGACCAAGTAATGATCAAATGAAGTTTTGGTGAATATAGAGAAATGGAAACCAAAACTGTTGACAATTATCTTCAAACTGCATCCATAGGTTAGACTATTTTATCCAAATCTTTATCCAAATCAAAGTTCTCATACTCGCGGTCGTTTTGATGGGTAGATCATTAAATTCCGATCAAAATTGAGTAAGATATGACAGTTTGAAGTTGACTATCAAAAACAGAAAATTACATACAAAATTTTCTATTTTCCTCTTACTGTTTCGACTAGCTGCACCCTAATACCATACAAATTCATCCCTAAACTGTTACTAGATCGTAGTCCTTGCATTTACCTTTGATCTACCATTGATTTCGTCTAATTCCGTTAAGAAACGAAGAAGTTATGCTTCCTGAAAGTTTGATTGAAAGTGAAAAACGAGAAGAAGAAGAAGAAGAAGAAGAAGAAGGGAAAAGATTGTGAAGAGACATGACTTTTAGGCCTATTTATAATGGTTGAAGTGTATTTTCATTCAAATTCAAAATTCAAATTCAAAATTTTGGCGCCAAGTTGGTTGAACTACAAAATCATCAATATCTTTCTCATACGATCTTCAAATTCAGCAAATGAATATAGTATGCTGATCAGAAAAAATGAGCCCGTCGCAATAGAGCAGATTTCATCGTCAAATTCTGAAAGATGTGAACGTGTGATTCATAACAATGGAAGAACAACAAAAAGAAGGATTGCGAAAAGGTACGCCTTACAATTATTTAATAATTATCATAGAATTTAGATATATATATATATGCCTATAGTTATTAACCCATATAATTTTCTCTTCTAAAAATGGCGGACGAATTGTCACGCCAAATCCAAATCACAATTCAAATCTGAATCCTAATTCGATTCCGATCCCTAATTCAAATTTTGAATCTGATGTTGTGGATCAATCCTCTATTGCTACGGATCTGTCCTCTTTACACTTCATCAAGTCTGTGGAGAACTACGTATACATTTTGGAGGAAACGTTTAAATCGTCTGCAGATTCATGGTCTAATACGATCGCTCTTCATCTTGTGGATTGTAAGCTTACTATCGTGAAGTTGAGGGAGTATGTAGGTAAGGTTTGGAAGCCTGGTGGTAATTTTTTAATTCATATTGCTCCTGGATTTAACTATACAGTTCAATTTGAGGATGCTGCTGATTGTCTGAAAGTTCTGAAAACTTCAACTTACTCGTATTTTGGTAGGCTTTTAATGGTGTTTAGATGATTCCCTGGATATGTTTTTTGGTAATTTTTCTACTATTAGAGTTCAGATCTGGGTGAAATTGTGCAATTTGGGCATGGAGTTTTGGTATAATTCAGGTTTGTCTTCGATTGTTAGTTTTATTGGTACTCCAATCAGAGCTGATGATCTAATTATTAGTAAGAAAATTATGAAATATGCTAGAACTCTTGTTGAGATTGGGATGGAAGATAAATTGGTTGATGAAATTCCTCTCTTATTACATAATGGCAGTTCTAAATCTGTGATTGTGGAGTATGAATATGTTCCATTTAAGTGTGATAAGTGTTTAAGATTTGGTCATAACTCAAATATTCATGAGACGCAGAAAGATCCTTCATGGTTAAATCAATCACAAAATGAAGCTAATACTTCAAATAATGATCAAACTAATAATCAAACTGATCAAACTGAAACTAATAATGAGGACAAGGCTACTGATGGATATGTTGAACTATTCTTGTTGAGATTGGGATGGAAGATAAATTGGTTGATAAAATTCCTCTCTTATTACATAATGGCAGTTCTAAATCTGTGATTGTGGAGTATGAATATGTTCCATTTAAGTGTGATAAGTGTTTAAGATTTTGTCAGAGCTCAAATATTCATGAGACGCAGAAAGATCCTTCATGGTTAAATCAATCAGAAAATGAAGCTAGTACTTCAAATAATGATCAAACTGAAGCTAATATTGAGGACAAGGCTACTGCTGGATATGCTGAACTATTGAATGGTGAACAAGCTGAGGGAAATGAGGATTTGGGTTTTTTGGACTCCGATTTGCCAAAGGATATATTGAATGGTGATCTTGAGGATATTGCTGACAACATAAGGGAGAATGCTATCGAAGAAAATCACGTGGATGTTTCTGGTGGTGTCACCGCTAATAAAGACTATCTCGTTCAACTGAAAGGTAAAAAGAAACTTACTAATGCTCCTCCTAAAAGGCCTTTAAGGAGCAATGTAGTTATTAAATGACATTTATTGCATGGAACGTCAAAGGGATGAACTCACTGCATAGGATGAGTGATGTTTGATCCCTTTTGACGAAATTCAAGCCAACTTTTGTTGGTTTGATTGAAAACAAATTAAATAGAGATAATATACGAAGATTTAGTAGATTACTTCTAATAATTGGGAATATTTTCCTCATGATTCTGTGAGTTTTTCTGGTAGGACTTTGATTATTTGGAATAGTGATGTTTGGTCTTTTGATGTGGTTTCCTCTTCTACTCAACATGTAACTGTCCATGCAACTAATACTGGAGGATTTACTTTGTTCATCTCAATGACATATGCAAGCAATTTGTTCCAAGAGAGGTAAGATTTATGGAAACACATAATTCAAGAGGCGGGGGAGATTCATGAAGAGTGGGTGCTGATGGGTGATTTTAATAATTCTACATCTCATCTTGACAAGAAAGGAGGTCTCCATGTTCCATTCCAGCACTTGAGAGCTTTCAACAATTGCATTTCTCAATCTGGTCTATTTGAAGTTAAGGCAGTGGGCTTCAATTATACTTGACGGAGAAAGGGTATGGCCAATAATATTGATAAGATCTTCATTAACCATGCTTGTTTGCAAACCTTTACTAAACTCAAGGCTGTGTCTGTTTCCCAATTATCAAGTGATCATAATCCATTATGTCTGGAGTTGATTCACAATTCTGATGTTAAAGGGGTGCCATTTAGATATTCTAATGATTGGTTTCTAAAAGATGGTTATCATGAATGTATACAAAGAGGTTTAAGTTTAAATTCAGGAAGCTTTGAAAGCTATAATTTCATGAAAAAACTTTTCTTGTGCAAGATTGAGCTAAAGAAATGGAACAAAATGAGGCCAAAAGATAATGCTTCCCTTCTTGAAGCTGAAAATACATTCAGAGAAAAGGAATTAGAATCTGATGTTGATCCAGAAAATCTTGAGATTTATGAAAGCATGCTTCAAGCCAAAAGGGATCTATATATGCCGAAACAAATTCATATGTTGAGTGTTAGGCAAAAAGCAAAAATCTCTTGGTTGCAAGATAGAGACACTAATTCAAGTTTCTTCCATTCCAAAATGTCAACAAGGAAATATTCAAATCATTTGAAGGCCTTGATTAATTCTGATGGGGAGCTTGTTTTTGAAACGGAAGAAGTGGCAAATGAAGCTATTGCTTATTATACTGATCTATTCAATGGGGAGGTTAACAATGATATTCCAGAATTCCAATCTTTGTATACAATGAATGATCAGGGTAAGCAGTCTTTACTCCAACCTATTTCTCTTGATGAAGTTAAAAGAGCAGTTGATTCAATACATGATGATACAAGTCCCGAACCCGATGGTTTTAATTCAAAAATTTTCAAAGTGCATTGGGAAGAGATTAAAATTGATCTGGTAGCTGCTATGCAGGACATATTTGATTCTGGTAAACTCCCCAAAGGTATTAATCATACTTTTGTCACTTTAATACCTAAAATAGAAAGGCCATCTGACATATCTCACTACCTCCCAATTTCTTGTTGCAATTTGTATTATAAAATTTTTAGTAAAATACTATGCAACAAAATGAAGTGGTTCTTGACATTCTTAGTCTCCCCAAATCAGTGTGCCTATATCCCTTCTCACTTCATAGGAGATAACATATTGTTGGCTCACGAATTGTTAAGAGATTTTAGAAGGCCAGGAGTAAATAAGTTCTGTATTAAAGTGGATTTAAACAAAGCTTATGATAGAATCTCAAGGGAATTCATTTGTCATATAATGTTGAAAATCGGTTTTCCAATGCAATTCATAAACATCATTTATGAATGTATTTCTGCACCCACGTTTTCAATTATTTATTCAAGGTGTGCCGAGGGGATTCATCACTTCAAATAGTGGTATTCGTCAAGGCGATCTTCTTTCTCCTTATTTGTTCCCTATTGCAATGGAATTTTTCAGTTTTTGTATGAATGAGATGGCTGTTCAGAATAGGTTCTTCCATGTTCACAAAAATGAGCCTGCAATTACTCATCTACTTTATGCAGATGACCTTATGGTTTTTGGAAAGAATTATGTTATATGTGCCAATGCTTTAAAAGACACTTTTTCCAGATTAAGGCATTACAGTTGTTTAACTGTAAGTGATTTGAAAACCAAGGTATATTTTAGTACTTGTGCTAAGAATATTAGTGATACTCTAAGTATACTGGGTTTTCAAAGGGATCAGCTTCCTGTTAAGTACCTTGGAGTCCCCATTTCCTCAAACTATATCCACTATAATGATTGTCAAAGCTTATTGCATAAAGTTCAGGGCAAATTACAATCATGGGATGTGAAGTTTATCAGCTTTGCAGGCAGAGATGAACTCATCCAATTAGTGATCACCCCTATAGTTCTTTATTGGCTGTTTGTTTATCAATTGCCTGATCATGTTTTAGATAAACTTAATACGATGTGTGCTGAATTTTTTTGGGGAGGGTCTGCTCACAAAATAAGATGGCATAAGCTATGTATTCCAAAGGAGGAAGGGGGTATCGGACTAAAATTATTCTCTGAATTGAAAAAGGCTGCATGTATCAAACTTATGTGGAGATTTTTGTCTACCTCATCTTTGTGGAGTTGTTGGATGAATTCAAGGTACTGTCAAGGCAAGCAGTTTTGGAGCATTGATATTGATAATAATTCCTCGAGCACATGGAAGGCAATGCTGAGGTTAAGATTTTCTGGCAGGCAGTTCTTCAACAAAGTAATAGTGAATGGGGCTTCTACGTCGTTGTGGTTTGATCCTTGGATCAATTGTAAATGTTTAATCGACCTTCTTGGCTTTTCCATATTTAATTCCTTGGGAAATGTAAATGAGAATGTTTCTTCTATTGTTGAGAATGGGAAAATCAACAGTTCTTTACATCCTGCTAATAGAGAAATACAAAGAGAAGTGAATCAAGTTTGTGTTCATGCATCGGGTCAGGCTGATCATTTTGAATGGTGTGGTGGTGGTTCTTTCACCTTTCATAAAGCTTGGGACATGATCAGAAAGAGGGAGCCTACTGTGTCTTTGCACAAGGTTATTTGGCATGCTAAAAATTCTAACAAAATGTCTTTTATTTCTTATTTAATAGCAAATAACAGTTTAAACACAAAGGATCGAATGGTTCGTTTTGGTATAATAAATGAAAATGTTTGTTTTTTATGTGGGCTTTTTGAAGAATCGGTGCATCATCTGTTTTTTGAATGTGAGTACTCTGCTTACATTTGGAGTTCAGTAGCTTTGAAGTTGGGTTTTCCAGTTGATAATTCAAGTATTTTTGAAGCAAAAGCAGTAAAAATCTTGAATGTTTTCAAAGATAGAGATCAGGCTTTGGACGTTGCTTGTGCGACGTTCACAGTAGCTGTTTATCAAATATGGATGGAAAAAAAATTCATGAATCTTCAATAATAAAAGATTGGCTAAAGAAATCAGAATGTGCATGATTGAGAGAGAAGTGCAATTCTTAGTGAATGGAAATGGTTCCAAAACGAGGAGATGTCATGGAAAAGTAGAAATTCTGGAGAGATGGGGTGTTGAGCTTGTCGATACTGGATGATGTATATGTGATTTTTTTTATGGTTTATTGTATGCAATGGGAGATATGTGGTGTTGTCTGGTTGTATTTGTTTGGTATATGCAATGAAGTTTACCAATTTCCAAAAAAAAAAAAAAAAAATATGCCTATAGTTAGGTATAGAAATTCATCCCTTTTATAATTCTAAGATATTTTGGTTCATATGCCAATACACCATAGCATACATATTAATATAACAATCTAATTAAAATATTTTCTTATTTTAAAATTTAACTACTTTTTGATTTGGCTTTGAAAAGACATCTTTTCAGTATGAAAATGTCAATTCAAACTCTAATTATAAATTCACTAATGTTTTATATATTCTGTTTCAAAAATATATATTGAAAGTATATTAATGAATAAAACTATATAGATATGTTAATTTTCAAACACTAGATACTGTTATAATATATATACACATACATATATATATATATATATCATCCACATGAGGTTTAAACATACATAGTTTAACATATATATTTTTACATATGTGTTCATAACCATTTTGGGTTATATTATCACAAATATTATTTGTAAACTTATTACTAATCTTGATTTTTTTAAGATTTATAAAAACTTGTATATTTAACTTAATATTTTGGTATATATATGACTTTTCTGTCTTAAATATGTTTAGAAATTATAGTTTTACAATCTACTTTATAAATACCAGATTTCATGAAAAATTATTTTGTCATAACTATAGATTTATTTTAAAAGTTTTGACATATAAATGGTTCTTTAAGCAAATTAATATGTTTTTATATCTAAAGTTTAAATTCAAAATTGACTTGTATCAAAATGCTGATGTATATCTCATAATAAATTAAATTTTAAGTCCTTTTTAAATATGTTTTTATATATACTTATGAATATAAGTTCATATCAAAATAGTTTACTTTATCTGATCCAATTTTTATATTCTCTTTATAATTATCTTCAACTTTTATTATAAGAAGTACCCTACTAAGATTATTTAACTCGATAGAATCATTCTGAACATTTTACTACCTATCATGAATATTTTTTAATTAAACTCTTATCTTTATTATTCTTTCAGTCGTTTTCATTAGTATAATCGACCTAAGTCGAAAAATTAACATTATCTTTATTTGATTCAAATAGTTTATAATATGCATAATAGTTAGATATTACTTTAAATATCTTTTACAGAATTACATATCATCATCAAATCATTATTACCATAATATCATTACACATCTTTTTTCATATCATACATCATTATAAATTACAATGCATCTCAAATTAAATTATTCACATCATGAGTTGCATCTCATTTAAATATATCATTTCATATTTTTTTACATATGACAAACATTTCATACTACATTATAATCAACATACTGCACACTGCATTACATATTAACTTTTAACTCCTCATAACAAGTATACTCAATGGGGAATTATTGTCTTAGAAATATATATGATTATTAATTAAGTACATAACATATTTACTTTGGCTTTGATTGACTTGGTTGACTTAGTTGAATTGTTTAACTTAATTGATTTGTCCGATTTATTTGACATAAATAACTTGGTTGACTTACTTGACATGGTTTACCCTCATTAGTAGTGTGTTAGAAAAATACTTATGCATTTGTGGTTAATAGGAGTATTATAGGTTTTAGGATAAATAGAAGTTACAAGAAAACATTTGGCTTTATGTTTGAATTTATTTGAATGGATGTTTTGTGACAACAAAACTTAAATTGGTTGATTGTTTGGATTAAATTGCTTTACTTAACTTATATCATAGTTTTAAGATATCATATCAGAATTATTTCTTAGTCTAGATTAAATCCTTATTATAGTTTTAAGGGAATTAGAGTATAGGCTAGGTTTAGTCTTATATTAGATTAAGGGGGAGTTTTATAGTCTCTAGGATTAGTTGAAGGTTCAAGAAGTGTTTATTAACATATATTATTTAAATTGGTTGATTTGGTTTAGATTGTTTAATGTGATTGCTTCAATTGCTTGTTTGGATTGGCTGTTTGGATTGGCTGTTTGGATTGATTATAAATATTGATTGGATTACTTAGTTTATTACCCTTCTATTTAGTTTATTAGACTATTATAGTCATAATTTTAGGGGGAGTTATAATCTTTTAGGCTTAGAATCATAGATTTAGAAGGAGATATAAGGATACACGGTGTAATAACCCGGAAATTCTGGGCCAGTTTAAAATTTTTATTTTGGCAATTTTAGCGAATTTTGATTATTTAAAATGAATTATTTTAAATAATATCGACGGGAAAATTTATTTTGAATATAATTAGAACGTATATATTATATACGTCGTCGTTAGAACATAAATATTTATATATAATTATAAATAGAATTGAAAATGGCGCGGTAGTTCGATAATTCGATTTCAAACTTCAATTGAATGTACCGGGTGCAAAACAATCCGGATTTCAGTGAAACCAAAAATAATAGGATCTAATTGATAATATCTTTCCAATGAATCCGAAAAATCGAGATTTCATAGCGGGAATCAAAAGATATGTCCAGTTGAAAATTCTGAATAGTCGCTATGGAATTCAGGCCCTTAAAAATGGAAATTTTGCAAACGACCTCGGATTTCGACGAAACCACTTTTGTTGGATCCGCAGTGTCAAATTATTGCTAGGTTTCAAATTTCATAATTTTTCGAATCAATATGTGAGTGTGGCAAAGGAAAACGCGTTTGACCAATTTCAGTTGATTTTAATCGACTGGAAAATGGCCATTTTTCCAACGGTCTCAGAATTCGACAAAACTAGTTTTGTTAGGACCGTATCGTCAATACGAAGCTAGAAAATATTTTTCTGGAATTTTTTTGAGTTAGTATGTGACCCCAGTAAATTGAAATGCGCGTTCAAATTCAATATATAGAGTTATATGTTGATTTTAACAGAAACTGATTATAACGATCGAATCAGCCTATGATACATATCCCATTGTGTTCGGAATGGGGGTAATTAGCTATGGACGACAGGTGGTGGGCCTCGTTTCGAGGTCGAAATAAAAAGTCAACTTTTAGGTAAATAAAATAATTTAATAAATTAAAAATAAACTTTCTCTCCCCTCTCCTTTATCTTTCTCTGCCCCCCCCCCCCCCCGGTTCAAAATCATTTTTCAGAAGAAAAAAAGGAAAGGAAGCGGAGAGGAGCATCGCCCCTCCCCTTAAACCGCCGCCACCTCGAGGCGATACCCCCCCAATCGATCGACGCGCCACTTCCGGAGACCCCCCCTTGCGCCGCGACGCGATGCGATACCCTCCCTTTTGATCGAGTTGACTGCATCAAACCCCCCCCCCCTTCGCACCCCCCTTGGCCCAAACCCCGACCTCCGACAGCCCAGCCGACCTCCGACGAACCACCAGCAAGCCCCGCGAGCAGCTCCTTCCCCTTTTGAACGACTGTAAGTTTTTAATTATATTTTTTATTTATAAAATCAGTTTTTTTTATATATGAATTAGCATTTATAAAAGCTGAAAATAAAGTATATGTAAAGATTTGATTTTCAGAATTGAAAAGATTATATTTTTATTTATAAAAATATGATTTTTATATAAGGAAGAGGTAGAAAAGATTTTTATTCAATTAAAAATATGATTTTTATATTTTTTTAAAGTATTAAAAATATAGTCTTTACTATATAGAAGATGTAAAAATATGATTTTTTTTATGTAGAGAATTAAAAATATAATTTTTACATGATAGGAATATTAGAAATATCATCTTTATATGTGTAGAAAAATAAAAATGTGATTTTTATAATGATATATTTGAAAAGGCGAAATCTTTATATTTGAAAAGGCGAAATGATATATTTGAAAAGGCGAAATTTTTATATGTTGAATAGCAAAGTAAAAATTCAATTTTTATATATTGAATAGCGAAGTAAAAATTCGATTTTTATATATTGAATAGCGAAGTAAAAATTCGATTTTTATATATTGAACAGCGAAGTAAAAATTCGATTTTTATATGTTGAATAGCGAAGTAAAAATTCGATTTTTATATATTGAATAGCGAAGTAAAAATTTGATTTTTATATATTGAATAGCGAAGTAAAAATTCGATTTTTATATATTGAATAGCGAAGTAAAAATTCGATTTTTATATATTGAATAGCGAAGTAAAAAATTCAATTTTTACATATGTAGAGGCTACGGGCAACGAAGATGACAAAAAGGCGAGAACAACGAAGGTTTCTGCAAAAGAAGAGCCGTGGAGTTAGGATAGCTATCTGTGAGAATTTCTCACTTTTCAATTTCTTTTTCTAGTTATATATATATACTAGGATGCAGACGGTGCTTAGTAGCACCCGACACAATCGTCCACAGACCATGGACTTGTTTGTTTGGTTGCAGAGATTAGTTAGATTATTTGGTTTGAATTGAATTGTGTGGTGAAATGAATGGATTTGATTGATGTGTGAATGGCGTGGGCCTTCACTAGACCGGGGATAAGGCTAGGCCTCGTCCCGATTCTAGTATCGTACCGTTATGCCGTCGAAATTTTCTAAAATAAGTTAGAAAAATAGAAATATCATTTTTATTTTGTAAATGAATTGAATAAAAATTCATATGTTAAAATAAAATGTTTTATCGTTAAAATATAATTTTTAACGTGAATGTGAATAAATAAATATTCATTTACAAACCGGACGGTTTGTTTATGTACACCTATTTGAATGACATTGATTGGGTTGATAAATTTTACACATCGCTCAACTGTACAACTAAAATCTGTGTTTGATTGTTTGAAACCCCATACGGGTGTTGGGATGAAATTTGAAGTTCGCTCATCCTGATTGATTAAATATGTCGATCGATTGATTGACAGGCTGTATAAGCGTTAGATATCTATATTTGATGCTTGTACAGTGTAGTGCACTTTGGATGATGGTTGATTATTTATCATTGCTATTATATACATGTGTTGAATGGAATCCATATAATTAACTTTATATGGTGATTGATTGGGCCTCATTCCAATTTAGAAGATAAAGAATATTATAAAATAAAGGTTCATGTGTTGACTGTACTCATCCGTTGAGATTAGTCATGTGTTGAACGAAATATTTTAATAATAAAATTTACATCTTTATCAATATAATATAAAGGTTCATGTGTTGACTGTACTCATCCATTGAGATTAGTCATGTGTTGAACGAAATATTTGAAATAGAATATTTGAAATAGAAATATTTGAAATAGAATATTTGAAATCGAAATATTTGAAAAAGAAATATTTGAAATAGAATATTTGAAAATAGAAATATATGAAGCAGTGTTGATTAGATTGACGCCATTTTGACGTGAACGATATTTATATCGATTTTATTCATTTTAAAATGAACATTGAAAAGCGATTTCAAAATTAATTGAATAAAAAGCGATTTCGAAATGAATTGAATATAAAGCGATTTCGAAATGAATTGAATATAAAGCGATTTCGAAATGAATTGAATATAAAACGATTTCGAAATGAATTTGATTCAAATAGAAAACCAATTTGAATTGAATCGAATAGAAAACGAATTTGAATCGAATTGAATAGAAAACCAATTTGAATCGAATTGAATAGAAAACCAATTTGAATTGAATCGAATAGAAAACCAATTTGAATTGAATCGAATAGAAAACCAATTTGAATCGAATTGAATAGAAAACCAATTTGAATCAAATTGAATAGAAAACCAATTTGAATTGAATCGAATAGAAAACGAATTTGAATCGAATTGAATAGAAAACCAATTTGAATTGAATCGAATAGAAAACGAATTTGAATCGAATTGAATAGAAAACCAATTTGAATTGAATCGAATAGAAAACCAATTTGAATCGAATTGAATAGAAAACCAGTTTGAATCGAATTGAATAGAAAACCAATTTGAATCGAATTGAATAGAAAACCAATTTGAATTGAATTGAATAGAAAACCAATTTGAATCGAATTGAATAGAAAACCAATTTGAATCGAATCGAATAGAAAACCAATTTGAATCGAATTGAATAGAAAACCAATTTGAATCGAATTGAATAGAAAACCAATTTGAATCGAATCGAATAGAAAACCAATTTGAATCGAATTGAATAGAAAAAGAATTTGAATCGAATTGAATAGGAAACCAATTTGAATTGAATCGAATAGAAAACCAATTTGAATTGAATCGAATAGAAAACCAATTCGAATTGAATTGAATTGAAATTTGAATTGAATAGAAATGAATTTTAAAACGAATTTATAAGGAAAAATTCAATTTTTGATTTGAATTGAAATGAAAGTTCAAATTGTTTTTGAAACGAATTTGAAACAATTTATAAAATTCGTTTTAAATAGAAATCTACGAAATATATATTATATATATAATATAATGGCCTGAATGGAACGCGCCGCGCCGCGGCAGTTCATGAATTTCGACCATTTATTTCAAACGGATATTACGGGAGATCCGACCGTCGGATTCTCCTAAAACCGGAACCGTTGGGTTCGTATCGAAAAGAGCTTTCTAACGAATATTAGAAATTTGAAATCTAACGGTTGGATTTGGAGATATGTCCAAATCAATTTTAGAAAAGGTCGCTGTAAGTGCAGTTCGATGGCTATTGATGGAAATCGACTGTACGGGCCTTGGTAAAATTATTAAAAATAGTAATAATTTGTGTAAAATCATAAGAAATGATTTGGGAAAAATTGGGATTGAAAACTCCATATTTGAAAAGATAAAAATAGATTTTTATCGAAATGAACTAATTTTGAACTAAAATTAAAACCCATTTATTTTTAAATAAATAAATTGGATTTGAAATGGGTTAAAATAGAATGGATTCATGGGTTTATCGTGAACTGTGTTTTAAATAACACTAGTTCTTTAACCCGATAATAAATAAAATGTGGTTTGGGTTTGTCGTGAACTGTGTTTTAAATGACACTAGTTCTTTAACCCAGCAAAAGGAGTTTTAATGAATCTGCAATTAGATTGTAATGTGAATTGATAATTTAAATTATCAAATTAGGAAAGTGAGCGAGGATGGAGTGTTACCAGTTTTGCTCCAAAGCGATAGTTAAATCTTTAATTAGATTTGAACGTGAAATGGTAATTAATTTTACCGATAACACCGTGGTGTTAGATATGGAGTATTACCAGTTTTGCTTCATGGGATGAATAGGTTGGGATTGGGAAATAAAATTAATAATTACTTCGTTGTGGTTCGCTAATCTCGACTAGTTTGGAAAACCATAATTTGGTTTGAAACGACATCCAAAGGAAGATTAAAGGATAAATTTTAAAAGAATTTATCTTGGATAAAATTAATGGGAACCATTCCCTAAGAATGTGATTTCGTGAATAAAAGGATATTCTGCGTTGGAATGAGGCGTATGTTGTGTTTGTGTAACATTTGTTTTAATATACGCGGGTTGTTCGGAAAGACCAGGTTTATACCCATTCTGAATAACCGATTCGACGATAAGTCGAAGATGAAGACGGTGGTTGAAGACCGGAAGTCTTCACATCGTTTGGATAATTACTGACGATCCTGATTGGGATGTACACTAAGAGGATGGAAATAGTTGGTGGTCGTCCAGACGTACTTAGAGATGGATGGATATGCGAGGAAAGTGCCTTCGGTTTCGTTCAGACCCAGAACGGACTTGTAAATGGATTGCGTGTCTGACATTGGATTTTATTCTGTGTTGATTGATTTCTATTAAATATACATCTGTTTGGCGGCGGAGAATTTATTCTTTTGCTTAACGCCCTTATCTGAGACGTACGAGCTTAGAGGTTATGTATCTATAGATATCAATCGCATGGCATGAACTGCCTGTGTGGCATGCTGAGTTGCATGGATCAAGGCTTCTGTTAAAAATCAAAGTCTTGTGGTTGATGATCAAAGCACGGCCTACGTGGCAGCTTTGTGTATAACGTGAATTCGCGAGCCTCACACCTCGGTATGAGTCAAAAACGGGATACGGACTACAGGGAGAGCACGACGTTTCTTTCTAGCTATGGTGGTGTCAGTGACTTACCAGCCCTGACATTTATATACTTTTCACCTATGTGGTTGTTGGAATGCGAGGCGCCTCGATTATAGGTCTGTAAGGACCGGGAAACGTGTGTTCAGGAATAAATAATCCTCTAACGTAAGTGAGGACCGGCCCTGAAGCATCCAGGATTGCCCAGAGTGTGTAGTCCTGAGACATTTGCTAGAGTGTCTCGAAAGCGGAGAGGAGCTTGCCCCTTGCCTCGACTCATGACGGAAATCCAATTTCCAATACGTGTATTGCGGTTTTAATTGTAGAACTAGTATGGCGACATGATATATGGTACCCATGCCGTCTATGATTTATATTTATGATTGAAATTGTTTTGACACTATACACTTATTATAGTATCAAATGATTTGTTTTAAACGTACCAAGCATGTTTGGCTATTATAAGGGAAAACTCTATCCTCCGGCTTGCGTTGCATTGTGTGATGGGACCTGGGTCTTATAATAGCTTCATTTTTCGAAAAAGCATTGCGTTGTTTGTTCTATGCACTGGTATTCTTGGGAGGAGACCCGTTCCGTGTTATACGACGTGGTCCCTTGAATTACTCTCTTTTAAAGTAAAGTTTTAAATAATTGTTTTAGTTCTCACACCAGTCACATGACTGACCTGGAGTTTATTGTTTTAACCTAAACTCTGGGTGCCCCTATTTTCCGCACGGGCAGCTAGTAGTTTTGGTTTTGCAGATTTATATTCACAGGATCCTGGTTTACAGCTGGAATGATATCCGGAAAGCTCTGTATCCATATATCACCATCAGTTGTGCTTTGTATTATTTTCCGCTGCTATTTAATTTATTGTAATCTCTGATATTTATCGAATGTAATTTATTCATTCATACTCTGTATATTCTTGTATTCTGCTGGAATTGTTGTAATAACAATGAAATGTTCTTCTGTTTGCGTTCTGATTTGTCCTGTTCTCAAACGATCAGGGGTTTCGAACGGTCTAGATCAGTTTAACGACTGATTCGGATCGGGCGAAATTTCTGGCCGTCACACAAGGATATTATAGAATCAAGGATAGTTATACTTAATCATTAGGAACATATATAGCATAATTTAGGGAGAGTCATATAAATTATGTATATTATTGTAGAATAAAAAATTATAAATCATAGATTAATTATAAATATAGATCTATATAGGATTTAGGGGGAGTAATTTAAGAATTTCTTTTTGATAATGCCAAAGGGGGAGAAATTATAAAATATAGACTTAGTTTAAGTAGAGTATGTAGGATTCATATTGACAGGTGGAGTATTAGAAAGATCGGCATCAACAAGTATGAACAAGTATGGATATTTTATAAACTAAGGTTGTCATCATCAAAAAGGGGGAGATTGTTAGAGAATGGAGTTTTGATGACAACAACCTTATTTCAATTTTAATTAATTATAATATATATACTAACATCTCTATCTAGAATATATATGCAGGATTTGTATATAGGAATTAATATTGAAGACTGTACAGTTTTAGAGTTTTAGAGATTCAGAATTCAAAGAAGATTCAAGACTCATGAGTAATCAAGAAATCAAGAGTTTAAGATAAATATAGCAATAGAGTCTAGTTTATACAAGACTCTGAATAGAACTCTAGGTTCAAATTCAAAATCAAATTCTGATTTTCAAATTCTATTCAAATTTTAATTAAGTTTTTCTGTTCTACTTTTGATTTTAAACTTGAGTTTTAAAGTTTATATATATTTATATAGTTATATACTTTTATACTTATACATTTATATAATTTTAAGCGTTATAATTTTATAAATATATTTATATAATTTATATCTATGATTTCATAAGATTTTCTACTTTATAATACTTTTTTATATCATTATTTTTAATTCAAGAATTTCCAGAATTTTATATATGTTAAAATACTTAAAAATTACTCAAATTTCAAATTCTGAACTGGCTTATGACGACATACATATGTGGCCATGCCAACATATAACTGTCAAATTTTCAGTTTTGAAAAGAAGTGCTTTTCAACATTTGTAACGTTCCAGCAGCGTTGCAACATGTGCTGATTTCAAATTTTTTGATCATTCTTCTTCTCCATATTCATCCCTTTTCATTATTCCATTAATATTTCATATTTTTATGATTTCTACACTTATACTCTGCCAATTTCAATTCTATTTATAAAAAACTTCTTCTCTTCTCACTCTCTACTCATTACTCTCTGATTCGAAGTGCTATTGAAAAGTTATAGGGCTGTTGTAATTGTTTAGGAAGCGTTTGGGAAAAGGTTTTTTCCTTGTAGCCTTGAAATAAAGTAAAGGAAACGGTGTTAACCTTGTAGCCGTGAAATCAAGGGAATTATACTTGATCAAAGGAGTTTGGAAATGGTGATAACCTTATAGCCGTGAAATCAAGGGGATTGTACTTGGATATTGACATAGTAATAGAACTCTGCTTACGAATATGAGAGAGCGTAATAGCGATATAGAAATTGAAATCATAAATGATTTCAGACAGTCGATAAGTTCCAACATCTGTTAGGAAAAAAATTGCTTACCTCTTCCTTTCTTTTTGGGGACAAAAAAGTTTTTAAGTGGGGGAGTCTGTAACGACCTGAAAATTTGGAACCAATTTTTTTTTTTTAAATTTCAAGTTTAATAGAATATATAAGAATTTTCAATCAATTTAAAATACGATTTTTTAAGACTATTGTAATAGCCTAAAAATAGAAATTTTGGAAATGATCTCCAAATCCGAATAAACAAATTTTATCGGATCCGAAAAATCAATGCATGGTAGGATTCCAAATTTGCATCCAACAGAGTTAGTATATGACTGCGCGAAATTTAAGTGCAAACTGATCGATAATTTGAACTCGAACGAGCAAATTTTGAGCAAACGGATTTGGAATTCGACGAAATTAGTTTTGTTGGAACCGTAGGTGAAAAGTATAGTGGTGTTTTGAATTTCGTCGAAAACGAAATCAGTATGTGGTCACATGAGTACATAACATGAAGTTAGAATACACGTACCTTAAGTTTGCGTTCACACATTGAACTAATTATTTCCTTAAGTTTGCGTTCACACATTGAACTAGTTTTCCAATGTTTGCTTTCATTGAGTTTTCATGCACCTAAGGCACTCATGTGTGCTTTCTCCCCCTCTCTAGATGGATGACACCGCAATGATCCATGGAAACTCAAATTCCCATAAATACAAGACTTTTCCTTCCTTATTTTGCTTTGTTTCCACTCTCTTTTATCTCCTCTTTCCTCCTCCACTCTGCCCCCCTTCAGCCCACCTGCTGCACCAACACCTCAGCCCTCTCCCTCACTGCCCATGTCAGTACCCTCCTCTCCCTCCTTCCCGTGGACCCCACTAGCCCTAAACACCTCTAAAAACCCTATTTTAACCCTTAAAACCCCTTTCCTTTAGCCTCCTCCACCTCAAACCATAAATCCTCCAACCCCAGTGGACCCTACTAGCGCCTCTCAGGCCCACATAGCAACACACGAGCCCCATTCATCCAATCTTACCTCCCTAGGCCCAAAAATTCTTAAACTGTTTGCTCCTCGAACCAAAATATAGTTTATTCACCCGTTAGTTTATAAACCTCGTAGCATCGAACCTCTACCTGTTTGGTTTTCAAAAAATCCCAATGATGTTGGAAAGTTGCCAAAACCATCCGGAATAGTTAGGATTTCCTTCGATTGAAGTTAGGAGGAGTGGAATACTAGGTGAGCAATTTAAACTATAATTATAGTTACGTAAGAACACTAACTTTCGTTTAATTGTTTATAAACTTGTTTGTGTTATGTAATGATATTTGGTTGATAATATGAGATCATAATTTGATTCGATAATGTTTAGGATAGAAAAGATGTGATTTTTAAGTGAAGTACATGAAGTTACTTGAGTATATGAAACTTAGAATCGATATAGTTGACATTTAAAGGGGTTTCAACCTTAAATGGTTATTGTAATGGAAATTAACTTGACATTGGTTGTTGGATATGGGTATGAATCCTAATTGGTATTAAACTCTATGTTTGTTGTTAATCGTGTTTAATCGGTTGATTGACAAAATCAATTTTAATGAATATTTTATTAATATAATAATGGGGGAAAGATAAAAGTCCAAATTTGATGTCAGATTTTGGATGGACATGAAGTTTTGTTCATTATGATGAACATTTGCAAAAGACTGAAATGATTTTGGAGAAATAGGAAATAGTACTCGGAAATAGTGAAGTTCTGTTAGGGTATCTAGGAAGTGTTTTAGAAAGACTTCCTTTTCAGAACTTTCTTATTTATTTTTATAATGGATGTCAGGAAAATTTGGATTCAAAATAGTGAAGTTTGAAAAATAATATTATAATAGAGCAAATTAGTTTAAAGGACAAACATATAATAAACTTTTAAAATTAAGACGCAACTTTAAGATTTTAGGCGGAAGGACGATCCTCACCTTCTTCTTTTGTTTCCTCCACTGTCAATTATCAACAGCCGCCGTCGCTCTCGATTATCAACAGCCAAGTCATCGCACCCCCAAAAATAGATGTCGCCTTCCAAGCCGCCGCTTCTTCAAGCCGCCTCCATCGCCCGAAGCCGTCGCCCGAAGTCGCCGCCGTCGTCTGAAGTCGCCATCGCCTGAGCCTAAAGTTGTCGTTGTCTGAAGCTAATTGAATCCCCAATCGTCGTCGTTTTTGAAGCAGTCCGCACCCTCATCATCATTGATCTGAATTTAAAAAAAAATCAGTACCACGTCCACTACTCAATCATCGATGATCTGAATTTTACAAAAAATCATTGATACCAAAAATGCTAAATCAACTTAGCATTAAATCATGATAAGGTCATATTAGTTTTTCTACAGTTCAAAAATACTAAATTGTACAATCGTTGATAATGTCATACTAATTGAAGGAAATATGACCTCTTGATTCATTTTTTGCATTGCACAACATGCACAAACGTTGATAGTTTATTTCCGGATTCATCAATCTATCAGTGATGTGCAGTCTATTCAAAAGTAATTCATATGCACGAAGGACGCTCTAGAATTCTTGAGTTCCAATTTATGAAGGATCATTCTACTTTATAACAGCATCAAAAATGCTAAATTCAACTATCATTTCGTGTATGCAATATATCTTATAGAATCTTAAAAATACAATGATATATTTAACTACCATTTAGAATGTTATACACATGCTAGGTCACTTTCAAAAATACAATGCTAAATTCAACTATCATTTATCATATTTATACATGTTATTTCTCTTTATGAAACACACTACTATATATGCTAGTTCGCTTTAAAAATGTGATGCTATATTTAGCTATCAGTTAACATATTTTATACATGCTAGTTCACTTTAAAAATATGATGTTGAAATCAATTGTCATTTATTATGTTTTGTACATTCTAGTTTACTTTAAAATACAATGCCATATTCAACTATCATTTAGCATATTTAAACGTTCTACTTCCTTTTAAAAGATACAATGCTAAATTCAACTATCATTTATTATATTCTATACATGCTACTTCATTTTACTAATAAATACTATACTCAAACATTATTTTGCAAACCCTACACATGCTAACTCACTTCAAAAATATAAATGATAAATTCAACTATCATTTACTATATTTTATCCATGGTAGCTCACTTTAAAAATACAATGCTATACTCATCTATTATTTAGCATATTGTACATATTTTATTTCACTTTAAAAAGTACAATGCTAAATTCAACTATCATTTACCACTTTAAAAATATAATCCTATATTCAAATATCATTCATCATATTATATACAAGCTAGTTCACTTTGAAAACGTAACGATATATTTATCTATCATTTATCATATTTTATAATGTTAGTCATTTTAATATAACATTTGAGTAATGACAGACATACATATCATTAATTTAGCATCCATTGTAATTAGTGCAGAATATGCTAGGTTAATTAAGTGCAGAATATTCTAGATAAATTTAGCATTATAGCATTGATCTATATTGAATGGATTGATTTATATTTATAGCATTAATTTATCATCCATCTTTATTTAGTGTATGAAAATGCCAAGGTAACCTAGCACTAAAGCGAATAACCGAGCTCTTGAAAATTATATGAAAATGCTAGGTTAGCCTAGCATTATATGGCATGACCGAGCCCTTAACCAATATATGAAAATGCCAGGTCAACCTAGCATTATAGCGAATGACTGAGTCCTTGAAAATTGTATGAAAATGCTAGGTAAACATAGCATTATAGGGCATGACCAAGCCCTTAACTAGTATATGAAAATGCCAGGTTAACCTAGCATTATACCAATGATCGAGCCCTTGAACAATGTATGAAAGTGCTAGCTTAACCTACCATTATGGCGCATGACCGAGCTCTTCAACGGTGTATGGAAAATGCTAGGTTAACCTAGCATTACAGGGCATGATCGAGCCCTTGACAAATGTATGAAAATGCTAGATTAATCTAGCATTATATTGCAGAAAAAATAATAGCTATTTATATGAGTAAATATTAAACAACAAGAAAATGCTAAATGCACATAGCATTAAAATCTAAAAAATAAAATCATAACAATGTATCTAAAAACATACCATTATTCTTCTCTACTGATTGAAACCAAATCAGACATATTAACGCAAACAACCTGTAAATTGATAAGGAAATAAGATCGACAAAATATAACAAAAGCAAGATGAATTAGTTAACCGAGTGGGTACACACAAGGCCTAATCGGGTATTCAAGCAACGATTCTGCACCCAGTCGGATTAGTTATCCGAGCAGGTGCCCGTGACACGTAAAAGACTTCTGCACGTAAGGCCTAATCGGGTATCGATGACACGTAAAAGACTTCCGCACACAAGGACTAATCAGGTACTCCAGCAACGATTCTACATCCAGTAGGAATTAGTTAACCGACCGGGTACCCGTGACACATAAAAGAGACTTGCGCACGCAAGGCCTAATCGGGTACCTGTGCCACATAAAAGACTTTCGCACGCAAGGCCTAATCGGGTACTCCAATAATGATTCTGCACCAAGTAGAAATTAGTTAACCGAGCGGATACCCGTGACACGTAAAAGACTTCTGCATGCAAGGCCTAATCTGGTACATATGACACGTAAAGGACTTCCACACGTAAGGCCTAATCGGGTACTCCAGCAATGAATCTACACCCAGTAGGGATTAGTTAACTGAGCGGCTACCGGTGACACGTAAAAGACATCCGGACGCAAGGCCTAATCGGGTACCTATGACACGTAAAATACGTCTGGACATAAGGCCTAATCGGGTACTGATGCAACGATTCTGCACCCAGTAGGAATTAGTTAACCGAGCGAGTACCCGTGACATGTAAAAGACTTCCGCACGCAATGCCTAATTAGATACCTATGACGCGTAAAAGACTTCTGCCCACAAGGCCTAATCGGGTACTCCAGCGAAATTCTACATCCAGTAGGAATTAGTTAACTGAGCGGGTACCTGTAACATGTAAAAGACTTCCACACGCATGGCCTAATCAGGTACCTATGCCACATAAAAGACTTCCGCACGCAAGGCCTAATTGGGTACTCCAGCAACGATTCTGTACCCAATAGGAATTATTTAACTAAACGGGTACCCATGACGCGTAAAAGGCTTCCGCACACAAGGCCTAATCGGGTACCTATGACACGTAAAACACTTCTGAACATAAGGACTAATCGGGTACTCAAGCAATCATCTGCACCCAGTTAGATTAGTTAACCGAGCGGGTGTCCGCGACACGTAAAAGATTTCCGCACGCAAGGCCTAATCGGGTACCTATGACATATAAAAGACTTCCGCACACAAGGCCTAATCAGGTACTCCAGCAACGATTCTACACCCAGTAGGAATTAGTTAACCGACCGGGTACCCGTGACACGTAAAAGAGATTTCCGCACACAAGGCCTAATCGGGTACCCGTGACACGTAAAAGACTTTTGCACGCAAGGCCTAATCGGTTACTCCATCAACGATTCTGCACCCAGTAGAAATTAGTTAACCAAGCGGATACCCATGACACGCAAAAGACTTCCGCATGCAAGGCCTAATTGGTTACATATAACATGTAAAGGACTTCTGCACGCAAGGCCTAATCGGGTACTCCAGCAACGAATCTGCACCCAGTAGGGAATAGTTAACTGAGCGGCTACCGGTGACACGAAAAAGACATCCGGATGCAAGGTCTAATCGGGTACCTACGACATGTAAAAGACATCCGGACGTAAGGCCTAATCGGGTAATGATGCAACGATTCTGCACCCAGTAGGAATTAGTTAATGAGTGAGTACCCATGACACGTAAAGAATTCCGCACGCAATGCCTAATCGGGTACCTATGACACGTAAAAGACTTCAGCACGCAAGGCCTAATCGGGTACTCCAATGATGATTCTACAATCAGTAGGAATTAGTTAACCGAGCGGGTAACCGTGACACGTAAAAGACTTCCGCACGCAAGGCCTAATCGGGTACCTATGACACGTAAAAGACTTTCGTACGCAAGGCCTAATCGGGTACTCCAGCAACGATTCTACACTCAGTAGGAATTAGTTAACCAAGAGGGTACCCATGATACGTAAAAGACTTCCGCACGAAAGGCCTAATCGGGTACCTATGATACGTAAAAGGCTTTCGCACGCAAGGTCTAATCGGGTACTCCAACAACGATTCTGCACCCAGTAGGAATTAGTTAACCGAGCAGGTACGGGTGACACGTCAAAGACTTCCGTACGCAAGGCATAATCGAGTACCCATGACACGTAAAAGATGTCCGGACACAAGGCCTAATCGGGTACTTCAGCAACGAATCTGCACCCAATAGGGATTAATTAACCGAGCGCCTACCGGTGACACGTAAAAGACATCTGGATGCAAGGCCTAATCAGGTACCTATGACACGTAAAAGATGTCTGGACGCAAAATTTAATTGGGTACTTCAGCAACGAATCTGCACCCAGTAGGAATTGATTAACCGAGCTGGTACCTGTGACATGTAAAAGCCATCCGGACGCAAGTCCTAATCGGGTAACTATGACACGTAAAAGACGTCCGGACGCAAGACCTAATCGGGTACTTAGACAACGAATCTGCACCCAGTGGGGATTGATTAACCGAGTGGGTACTGATGACATGTAAAAGACATCCGTACACAATAAACCAATCACCAGATCAACACAAGCATCAACTCCTAGCTTCAAACAAGCTTCAGTTGTGGTAAGTAAAATCTGTACACAACATGGTATGAAAATTATGAAAGGGAAAGAATGCTATATTCAACTATCATAGTAGAATGAAAATTGGGAAAATTGATGTTGATAGTTTGTATTATACTAAAATTCTATATACAACTATCATTATATAAAAAAATGATGTTTAATATCTTAATATTAGGTGTGCATGATGATTATCCCTTGATGCCGTTGTTAAATTCCATATGCTCCCCTAGTTGAAATACATTATAGTTTCTATACTTTTATGTTGGAGCATCATGTACAACTAATGCTTTAAACCAAATGCAAATACAAAACTAGATTTGTCTATACATATCATAGTTGTATAATAAGTGTTGTCAAATGTGAAAAACCATTTAGTATGCCTCTCAAATATATGCCATCATGCACTATACAAATATGAAACCATATAACTAAAACGATATGTACATTCAGCATCATATTCAAATAAAGAATAATAAAACCACAAACACAATCAATAGAGTAATCAAACAGAAATAAATCACACAACATGCATTGTACAATCAATATAAAGTATAAATGAAACGATATATACAACTAGCATTATACTGTAACAAATGATAATATAACCACAACATAATCAATAGAGAGAATCAAGTAGAATAAAAATTAGACGATATTTGCATGGTATTTAAACAATTGAAAAAATCGAATTACATGGCAAAATGTATAATACATTAAACTGCAAGAGAACATGGAAAACCAGTAATTCTCCATTGATTACAACTACATGAATGATTTTGAAGATCAACAACTTGTGACTTCCACGACTTAACTTCAAAAATAAACTCTGATGATTTGAAAACATCCCAACCAAAACCATCATCAACTAATTTTGATAAATGGTCCTCCATGATAGGACAAAAAACTATTTTCCATAACGCACATTTCTCCCCCCTTCTACCAATTTGCTCCATAATTTTACTGTATGAAATGATATATACAACTACCATTATGCAACAATAATTATATAATCATCAGACTAAAAGAAATAAACCACTGTCAAACTAAATGAAAATATCATGGACTCTTCATTATTTAATATCATGGACTAAAATGATAGTTAAACATACCATTCGAATACAAATGACAATAAAATTTAAAAACCGTATTTAAGATAATAATCATACCTTAATGCGACCAATATTCACGAATTTCATGCTTAACTTCATATAAAAAAGAGTCCATGCTAGGACAGGTGGAATATGAATTATCATTATACTCAAAAACAACTAGCAAGCTTGTTGAATCACAGGGGTAACATCATCATTGTAAAACAAATGTGTACAGTTATTATTAACAAAACAAAAAATGTTATATCCACATAGCATATCAGGGTAAAATAGCTCCAATCCACCGCCGTTAAATGACAATATAAACAGAAAATGATAGTTAAACATACCATTTGAAACAAACAACAATAAAATTTAAAAACCATATTTAAGATGATAATCATTCCTTAATACGACCAACATTCACAAATTTCATGCTTAACTTCAAATAAAGAAGAGTCCATGATATGACATGTGGAATATGAATTATCATTATACGAAAAAACAACTAGCATGCTTGTTGATTCACAGAGGTAATATCATCACTGCAAAACAAATGTGTATAGTTATTATTAACAAAATAGAAAATGTTATACACACATAGCATATCAGGGTAAAACAGCTCCAATCCACTGCTGTTAAATGATAATATAAATAGAAAATGATAACTAAACCTACCATTTGAATACAAATAACAACAAAATTTAAAAACCGTATTTAAGATGATAATCATACCTTGATGCGACCAACATTCACAAATTTCATGATTAACTTCAAATAAAGAAGAGTCTGTTCTAAGACAAGTGGAACATTCACAAACGATAGCAAGCTTGTTGATTCACAAAGGTAATATCAGTTATTATTAACAAAATAGAAAATGATATACACAAATAGCATATCAGGGTAAAATAGCTCATATCCACCGCCGTTGTTCATCTGAAATCGGCCGTCAACATCATCGCTCAAGTTGTCGTTGATCTACAAAGTAGTCGCTTGATTGATTCGAGATCGATCGATCAAATTTGCAACGAGCTCAACCTACAACCGCCGTTTTCAGATTGAAGTCTTCTCCATATTTGACAACGTCGACTTTAGATTGTAGTGCACGATTTGAAATTGTAGATTGATTTGTTTTTGCCTTTTGATCGGTAGAATTTAGAATGGAGAGTGAAGAAGAAACGCATGATTTAAGTTTCTGTGAAAATTTTCCTTCAGCCAAATGTTAAAACATGCATGTCCTTCTTTTATAAAATAATTAGCGCGTCCTATAAACTAAAAAACACGACAAGTATTTCCTTCAACCAATTTTCCTGAGTATAATATCTATTTTGTGGAAATATATGAAATTGAAGTTGAAATTGGAAATATAACTTCTTGAAGTTATTATATAGTTAATAAACTATTTTAGAAGCAATTCGAGGGAATATATATAATATAAATCTAAGTATGGCCCGAATAGAACTCATCGCCCAGCCGTAGTTCACGAACTTCGACTTGTAACTGACATACCAGGAGATCCAACCATCGGATTCTCCTGAAATAAAAACCATTAGATTCGTAATGAAAAGTGCTTTCCAATGGATATAAGAGTTTTAAATTAAAATGAATAAATCTTAAGATAATTTCAAATCAAATTTGAATAATAACAGCGTTAGTGCAACTGAATGACCTTAAACGTCATCAGACTGAAATGACCTACTTTTATATAAATAAAAATAGGGAAAAATTATAATAAATGATTTGAAAGAGGTTTGAACCAAATATATATGGTTTTGAATGATAAAAATCTGTTAACTAGAAATAGGCTATTTTGCAACGCCTTCAGTTTATTGGATTTGAAAGAAGAGTTTTGTGAAGTCTTTTAATTAAGATTAATTGGAATAGGGATTTGGATGAAAATTTGAAGAAACTTAAAATATTTATGAATTTTTTTTTATAAACAAAAGAAATCTCGAAGGCTTAAATCCTCAATGTTTTCGATGATTTAGAAAGCAACAATAGTATAGATTGAAAGTACTTGTGATTATTATTGCGAAATGATTTATCACTTCGGGACAGTAATGATTTGATGTGTCACCTATATTTAAGTAACCCTTGACTAAAAACCTAGGCAAATGGGTATGGGACTCTCTGGTTATAGAGGTACATACCGTATGGTTCGCTCTTAATAATTGAGGAACATACATAGATTGCTAACGAGATGAAAAGGCTAAGACCCAGTTTCCTTGTTGATGGGAGAAACCTCCCGATCAGGTTGCATATGTTTAGATATGCTTGTATAGTAGATATTTAAGATTTTCAAATATGATTTGTTTTGAAATCCCAAAAATAAAGTATGATTTGATATGAAAGAAATATCTAGTATTTCAATGATTCAAAATGAAAGTGGTATTTAAGTTCGATAGATTATTTTTAAAATAATGAATTTTGAAAATAAATAAATCAAATTTGATTTATAAATCTGAGTATGAAGATTAATGGATTTTGAAAAGATACAAAGATAAAAATATTTTGGTTATGAGTTTCTATGAATCGATATTCATATGGAGAAAACTCTTTCCATGTTATACGACGTGGTCTTGTGATTTACCGAACTTTAAAATAAAGTATAATAACTATTTTAGTTCTCACACAAGTCCCATGACTGACTCAGAGTTTATTGTTTCCCACCTAAAATTTGGATGCCCATAATTTTCCATACAGATAGCTAGCAGTTTTGGTTTTACAGATATTTTATTGAGCCAGATTCTGGATAGAAGCCAGAACAGTGTCTAGAGCATTTGATAGTCCTCCGCTGAATGTAATTATGTTTCTGCTGCGTATTATGTTGTATTTGTTATTCTCTAATATCTACGATGTGCTCTGATGTAATAATGAAAAGTCTTTTGTTTCTGTCTAGTGCGTTATATGCCCAAAGTTAATGCCTCGAGGATTTTTGCTATTTAAATCGGACTGGTGCGGTTCATATCGATTCGAAAAGCGGGAATTTTCAGCCCATTACACCTATGGGGATGGCATGCTCGTGAAATCGAGGGTGTCGAATGATCACGTAAGCGACCACGTGGAAATATTCGACGTTCTCCATAATTACGGCATGAAGCTCAATCCCTTGAAATGCTCTTTCGACATTGTGTCGGGAAAATTCAAGGGTTTCATCATAAGTTCACGGGGGATCGAAGCAAATCCAGAAAAATCCAAGCTATCTGGGATACATAGGTCCCATAGAGCATCAAAGATCTTCAAAGCTTAAACGGGAAAGTGGATGCCCAAAGTTGATTTATATCAAAAGCAACCATAAGTGCATTGCTTCCTTCGACTTGCTTAGGAAAGTGAAATGCAACTTCACATGGACACCAGAGTGCATTGTTGCATTCCAAGACCTCCTGAATCACTTGGAACTTCCACCTATCCTACAAAACCCATGGACCATGAAGACTTATTTATCTATTTGGTTGTTTTTGTGCAAGCAATTAGCTCGACGCTAGTGCGCGAAGATGATCACGTCCAACAACCAGTTTACTACATTAGCGAGTGATTGACAGGCACTGAAAAGAACTATCCAAAGCTTGAAAATTTGCTTACTACCTGTTGATCTCTTCTTGGAAACTTCGACCATATTTCGAGTCTTATCCAATCAAAGTCTGCACTGACTAGCTGCAACGACAGGTCCTTCAATAACCTAGGGCGTCTAGGCGACTTTCGAAATGGAATACCGTGCTGAGTCCATTTGAGCTTACTTTCATACATTGTCCAGTTATCCTTGGAAAATCCCTAGAAGATTTTATCGCAACATTCAATGGAAACTATTTGTGGATGGTTCATCAAATAATCAGTGTTCTAGGGCTGGAATTGTACTTACTACTCCTGAGGAGAGCTCGATTTGCTATGCCTTAAAGCTCAGCTTCCCTACCACCGACAACGATGTAGAATACGAAGCTTTAATCACCGGACTCAGAATTGCTATCGAAATCAACATCAAGGCTATCCAAATATACTCTGACTCATATATCATCGTATGCCAGGTGCATAGGGAATATCAAGCCTAGGGGTACGACTCACTCCCTACCTTGCTCAGGTTCGTGAACTGCTAACCAACTGCGAGTACCACATCATCACTCACATCTGTGGCACCCCACCTCTATACTTGCATTAGCCAAGGAAATTACAAGTAATGTTGTCAATTAACCCAAAGAATAAGGTTGTTGAGGAGCAACCATCTGTATAATAGCTTTGAACGAGTGTTAAACAAGTCGGATGATATGGTCTTACTTTTTAAATCTCACGAGGAAATTCGACATATATAATTCAAGTTAAAATCGACCACATGGTGGCTATATATAATTCGAAAACAATATAAAATAACATAATAATATAATCAGAGTAAGACACAGATATTCCCCTCATTAAGGCAGAAATAGATATGAATATAACACATAACTACACACAAAGATAGTGATCAAGCACGATTCATTACACAACGAAAGAATAAGTACAAGTGCTAACCAAAAGAATATGTGTACATAGGAGTCTCTATATCATATACATATATCAAAAACTACAACTCTAATGTAGTTAGCTAAAAATCAAAAACTGGTCCATGCTAGAAGTCATGTGGAAGCACCTGCAAAACCTCGGTCTGACCCAAGAATTATTTATAAGAAAATGAACAATAAACGGATCAAGTTGTACTTATCTCATAAACTAGGATATAACAAGAGATATAAAAAAGTATAGACAAGTATGCAATAACAGCAATGTTCACACATAAGTCTGAAGCCCAAAATGTCAACACAATATCTCAAAGAGATCCAAATGCTATAAAAGAATATCCCATTCTAAGTTATGTAGCTAATCACAAGAAATGATATCACCTATCAAATCATCACCAAATTGATAACACCTTATCAAACAACCAAACTGGGTATTTCATATCAAACATTCAAAATTCTGGAGATTAATTATTAAAAATCCAAAATATCACAAACAAAGGGGGAGGCCTATCACCAGAACGGAAGCTCGAAGAATCACCAACACGCGTATCCCAAAATGAGACATGAGCTTTAGGTAGCTAACCTATAACGATTCAAGACCAAAACGATCCAAAGACCATGAGCTGAAGCTCCACCAGAAAGGTCCGAAGACCTCGGGTCGCGATCCCGCCAATATTGAACCGAAGATCCACCGCAACGATCAGAGATCATCAAACAAGCATCTATCAAATGAACCAAAGTTCCACCAAACGATTACAATTGATCAAGTGTAAATTACTCCAAGCTAGTAAATATAAGAGTTAAGTTATATGTCCCACAACCACTCGCTCCACTCGAATATTTATGAGCCACTAGTAGGTGTCCACTCATAAATAGCAACATGATTTTCAATCGAACAAGTCCAAGAATTAACTGTTAAAGAAAATGCAAGCGTTTCATACCACTCGTTTTACTAACGCGTTTAATTGGGTTTCTCGAAAGAATGAGGAAAAGGTTTATATAAATATACTAGTAGATTGGAAGACGATTTATAAAATAACTTTTATATGATGAAAATAACGTTAGAAATCATTTTAATAAAAGTTTTGGTATCAACTAATAATATAAAAAACTTTTGTAGTTTGAAGTGGCAAATCTTGCAAAATATCGATTGTAATAGCAATCGATCTCGAAATTCACATTTTAATAACGTAAATCAAATCCCATGAATATCGATTATAAATTTGTTTACCATGAATAAATCGAAAATACGTCTAATGAGCTACTGAAATACGTGGATTAGACCAAATGAAAAGTCAGAGCAAAGAGCAAACGGGCCCAAACTCAGCCGTGAAGAAGCCTGGAATAACCTAAACTGTTGACCGTGGTCTCCTGGTGCAATGACCCAGAAAATATTAGTAAAATTATTCTAATTATTTATTTTTTTTACAAATATTTAAATGGAATTAGGGAAGATCTGGTCTGTGTGCATGTATAAATGGGTGTGCACATGTGTATATGGGGGACATGCACAAGGCAGATCCATGAATTCTAGGAAAAATAATGTGGTTTGAATATGAATTCTGTTAAAATTATTATTATTGTTATTAGTATTATAAAACTAAGTAATCTGATTTGAGATAGTATATATATGCATGTAGGTAGTAATAATGTGTTATGCAAGTATAAAATTGTGTGTAGGCAGATATAGTAATAGAGCTTATTTTATGCAAGTCACTATTTTGTCATGACTTGATATATGGAGGGAAAATGCTTTCAAATCTATCCTTTATTTCTGAAAAAGCAAATCAGATTTTTTTTCTAGCAATCTTGTACCTCGAACAATCAAAAGAACAATGAGGTAGAAATAACATATATAACATTCACACAAATAACTTGATTTTGGGAGGGGTAAAACTGACTTTGAGTAACCTAAAAACCTAGGAATTTGAATAGTATAAGTAAGGTATATGGGCAGAGTTAAGTTTCCTAGTGAAAACAGGAGAAAATTCATAAAACCTATTTGAATACAAAGGAGAAAAGGCTTGGGAAACAAGGCAAAATCTTCTGGGTTTTTCAGCTTAGAAGAAGAAGGTTTTGGTGAGCAATCTCACTCACAATGACTGGCATTAAGTCCTAAAATAAAGAGGCAGCCAATATATTATATATCTTGTTTATTTTGGTTTTAATCACGAGTTAAAATGATCTGTTTAGGTTTGAGAATGGATGTTATCATGCATTGCTTGATTTTAAATCATGGTTTTAAGTTCTTGGCCTAAACATAAACTATGTTGATTTATTGAATGAATGTATTTTATAGCCCCATACTGATTATGCTAATGATGTTGATATATGGCAAACCCCATAAGAAGAAAATATGGGCTGCAATATACTTACGTATAGGTGCTGAGGCCCTACTGATTATTGATTAAGAGTGCAATAGAATTTTCTAGTGCTGATCTCTTGTCAAATGCCAAAGCTATGCCTAGGCTAAGTTTTGAAGCTCATTTGAAACCAGTTTATTCATAGTGGCATAAACCACTAACAATACCCCAGAAAAGCCATATGTCAATATCAGATGTAAAAAGGGTGTGTATATATATATAACTCTACTAATAAAGAAAATGTTTTTGGGATGGTGAAGCTTTTATTCATTTCCACAAATACCCAATTCCCTCCCATTATCAAACGTTATAAACTATTTGGGTTTCAGAGCAATTTGGTCCTACGCGTCTCTCTTTTGTTTTATTTGAACCACGATAGCCGGTTAGTAAACCGCATCTACCCACATCTTCTGCTTTCTTCCATTTCCATCCGTCTTCAACGCATTTCTTATATTTTTCCCATCCATGTCTTCATCGTTCCCAAACCCTACGTCGTTAAATCTTCAACTTTTACTCCGCATATCTCCTTCCGTCTCTTGCTCTTTACAACGTTATCCTCTCCAGCTCTAGCGATAGCTGATGTTGCTACAAATTATCGATTTTTCTTCGACCTTCTCCTTACTTTCAGATCCAATACTCCACCAACCCTCCTTTCGTCCAATCCATGTTAAAACAAGTATATTTCTTTACTTTTAACTGCTTCCACCCATTTGTTACCACAAAGTTGCAAATTTCTAGATTCCTACTACTGTCATTCTGATTTTCCACTGTAAAAACTCTACTACCGTTCGTACTCCTCAGGTCTACGCAGGTATATATTTTTCATGTTTTTAAAAGTATATCCACCGACTTCCTGGCTTACACGAATTATTTCCTTCCAAATTTCCAGATTCTGCCTACTGACATCCAGACCTAGCTGTGAACACAATGTACTACCACCAGTTTCCTTCACATCTACGTAGGGATATATTTTTGATGTTACAAGAACTAGTTGATTGCTTATATGGAATGAATCGTTTAGACACTATAGAACTCAAATTTTGTGGTATTCTTTATTACAAAATTAATTGGTGTAAAATAATTTAGGTCCGCATTATTATGACTTACACCATTATATTTGATTAGTTTAGGAATGATACGGAATCAAATGTAGTTCCCGTACAAAGTATTCACCTTTTATTTGTCTTACAATGAGCTGAGAGTCTCCGAATAATCAATATCATGGACATTCATTTCCGATGCGAGTTCGAGACCCAGAATTAGAGTGGGTATCTATCATAGGGGTTACCCATATCACTCTGCTGGTTCAGCTGGATCTAACCCGGACTAAACAAGGGAATATCCAGTTTGGGTCCAATTGGGTATGGAAGGGACGTTGATTAGCTGGCTAGCTCCTTCCTTTGCTACCTTTTATGTCCTATGATCATGTAGCGAGAAAGTCTTACTTTAGGATTTTGACTCGCAGTTGGTAATAGGAGGCTTCACTGGACTGGAAGCAAGTAACAACTGTTACGGATCCTGGAATGAAATTCATTTTTTCAATAGGCTTTTCTTCATTTGACTAATAATTCCCACATCTGGAAAGGGGGCAAGCGAAGGAAAGCTAATCTGGTATGCATGTACAATCAAATTATAATAAGGAAAGTATTAAGATTGTCACTGTCATGATTGACGATTAATTATTTAGGCACAATCAAATTATAATTTAATTGACATTTCTAATTCACTTAACATTATGTTAATTTAATTAACAATGTCAGCAGTGTTTTTAGCGCTTTTGTGTACCCTGTTTTCTGTATTTAATATTAATTTTTGTATATATTTCCATTAATGTTTCAGGTTCCAAGCTTTCAAAAAGCGTCATCTTAAAATTATAGAATGGAGTGAAGAACCATTCTATTTTGGTGGGAGGAAGACTTCGATGACTTTACTACTACATAAGATATGTTTGCTAATATGTAAGATATGCTACATTTTATATAAGGCATGTTATATTTGTTTTATTTCACAATGAAGGAAAATAACTTTGGCTCCATTATGGGAAAGGTTGAAGTAGGCATATTGAAAATGAAAATCATTTCACATAGAAATGCCTATTAGTGTAAGTTAGATACTTTTGTCTCTGCTTTTCTGATTTCTTTTCATGTATTCATGATATATATTTTCTATTTTATTTATTTGGATCCTTCCACCTTAATTTGCATTTGGATTTTCTTAATCAGTAGAAACCATGACATATATCCATCGAAAACATTTCATTATTGACATCAAATGCACATATTATTATGTATATATTTGGATTTGCTTGATCCGTAGAAACCATGACATATATCCTTCGAAAACATTTCATTATTGACATCAAATTCAATATTTTTATGTATATATTTGCTGATCTTTTATTTGGATATCATTCGGATTTTTTTTGGAAATTATGTAAGTCAACCTTTTGAACTTTCCTGAAAGGATTAAGTGGTTGTGAATTAGATGACATAAATTCTTATGTTTACTTGGGCGCTACTACTTTAATGCTAATACCTTGCTTCGTCTCTTAGAACTTTTTATATTAGAACATAATCAATTAAGTACTTGACTTTCAGCTCATAAATGGAATTTTTAGACATCGTACTATCTTTTCCTCAATGGGTTATAATATTTATCAAAATTTAATTTTCTTTTAATGCTAATAATTTATGTTTTTATGTTGTAATTCAAGCTTTAGGATATTATTTTTTGCTTTCTCTATTACATCGTTATTCTTTTGTATTGTGAAATTATATTTTTGCAATAAAGAATTTCCAATTTGTAATTTTGATAATTGTCATTCACCAATTTATTGTTTTTTAATTTCAAAGAAATCAATTATGTGGGAAACTGAGGCCTACGATGGTTTATTATTTGGTTAAAATGAACATGTATTACTGATTTGTATTTCCCTTCATAACCAATTTTTGATTTAGTTCTTTGGATGATCATTTGTTGTTTACTATAGATTTAAGTTGGTAAACATATTGAGTTACGTATTCATATGTGGTAAATCGGGGGATATGCAACTTCTATTTTGCAGATATGCTGAATATATACTAGTCTACTTCATGTTTGGTTATTTTTTTGTCTGCTCAACTTCCACTTTGAATTCTCCCTTTTTATTCATAATATACCTTTATTCATTCTTCATTTTTTCCTTGCTTCATAGTTTAAATGTTTGGTTGCCTTCATGATTCAAGCCAGATTATACTTTCTTTTTTTCAAAGATCACTACTTCATGTTTGTATGTATTTTAGTCTGCTCGATTTCCATCTCTTTTCATTAATCTTGTTTCCCTGCCTGATGGTTTTAACGTTGGTTTAAATTCCACTGTTTGATTTTAATGCGTTAATTTCATGTTTTATTCCATTGTTAACTATTGTGCTACATATATTTTGATGCTCACTGCCTTTATATAATATGCTGAAGCAAGCTGCACTAGATGCTCCCTATTTGTATGTGTATCAAATACGATTCTCTGGATGGGAAATTTAACATTTAGACGATACTGTTAACAATGGAACAACAACTATTGGAACTTAATTATAACTTTTTTTACTTATATTATTTTGCATTGCAGTCACACTTTATTTAAACATGTACGAAATTTAAATTCTCTATTTACCAACCGTTCATCTCAATGTATGACCGAAACCCATCTGTAAACACGGAAAGTCAATATGCATGTATTTTACTTTTGATCTATAATCGATTACTATAAGGTTTGATTTTGTTTTCTTAGTTAATTTTGCTGCTTCCATTTGGAGATTAAATATGTTGACTTCTGGGATTTATTATATAAGAGGAACTTGAGTACTGATCAATTATTATGAATTTCAGTTCTAAAATGATCCACATCAAAATCCACATAATGTATGTCTTTGCTTTACTTATTTATTGATAAATTCCATTTAAATTTACTATAGGGAAACATGTTTTGCTGGATATATGTACAATAGAGGCAAAAGCATGGGGATAATTGGAGTTTGGTTTGCTGCTTTTTGTTTGAGTACTAATTGTTAGTCGTACTCTTTAGGTATCATTTTATGTGTTCGAAAATGATGAATTTGAAATTTATTTATTTACCATTTTGATTACAAGCATTTACGTATCAATTTATATTCCCTATTATACGGCTCTTCATTACATATGCTTGACTTCATCAATCTTTGTTTCCACTTTAAACATACTATTTTTTTAATTCGTTTCCTTCTTATCAATTATGTAACATGTTGCATGCATGCTACATTGTTATATTTCACTATCTTCATGCTTAATGTTTAACCTTCGTCTATATGCTACATTTCTAAAATTTATATCAAAATTCATCTGTATGCTACACAATTACGACCGTCCAGTCTATCTTTCTCACTTTTACATTCACATGTTTGGCTATTGTTTTTACGTCAGCGTACTAATTAAATAACAGTGTAGGTATATCTTTCTTATCCATTTTTACATAATACAAGAGATTTCAGTCACTAATAATGAATTCTCTTGGATTGTGTAAAGACGGTTGCACATGCATCTACCTGCACTGTTATTTAATTAGTACCCTGGCATTGTTCTTCTTGAAATATGAGTAGTTGACACTCAGGTTGATTGTATTTAAATGTAAATGTAACATTACAAATTGATCTATGTTCGAAAAATCGAGGAAGCACACATCAACTCTTTTGTATTTGGGTGCCATACGATTTCAGGTTAACTATGGTGGAAATGAATTGTTAGGCGCATATTTTACCATTTTCCATTTATTTTCATATTTTTTTCTACAGGGATCTGAAACAAGTGGATTGTTCAACATAGGTTGGACTGTCGTGATGGTACTTTCTTTGTACTAAAACATGGTTTGACATATATACTTTCAATAATTAAATCAACTTTATTATCATTATTAATCATCACTTTCCGACTTTTTTTCAACTAAACAAAGTTTGGTTCTGTTATAAACTAACAAAAATTCATATTACGTATGTTTTCCTTTTTTTTCCGAAGGTTTTTTTTATATAAAATTTGGTTACAGCCAATTTACCTCAAGCTTTTTCCTGGACCCAAAATATTATTGTTCATCTATGACCACTCCCCGGGCTATATTAACAAAACATCTCCATTTCCACATCCTGATAAAGTTATAGGTTTTAATTTTTCCATGTATAGGCCTTTTGTTCTACTCTAATTTTATATCTATGCATTTAATACCGTATGCTGTATATGTTATACAACTAACGCTGCTTTAAAATATATTTTTATTTTCGTAATCACAAATATATCCATAAATTTGTATATGTTACTCTCTAATTTCCTACCAACCTTTCTCCCCTATTTTTTAGCTCGATATTTACGAATGATTATTTGTCATATTATGACTTCATACTCCTTTACCAAGTCTTACATGACTTATTCAAAAATCTACACCCATTCCTCATTTATTTCCTTCTTCTATGCTGATTTATCTAATTTATTATGTCTGCCAACTTATTTACTATCTCTTCTCTACTTGCTTATTTCTTCCTACTCAATATTTTCATCATTTATCCATTTCTGCTTCACAATAAATCGTCCCACCTTATTCATTTGTAACTTTTTCACTACTCTCTTTAATAACCAAATGGATTCTCAACAACGCGAAAAGAGCCGCGTGGCTCAGTGAGCTCGATGTGCTAGGATGTCAACTGAAGAACATGAACTTCAATTGGTAACCCGTCGAGATCGTCGCCGATCGCAACGAATTCAAGCAGCAGCGGTTGGGCAACATGCACAATTAGTCCAAAATAACAATGCTCAACTTCTTCCTACATTTACCACTTCTTATAACTACGCAAGAATTTGTTTGGCAAACATTAGACTTTGTAAACATATGCTGCCAGCACCAACTTTTTTCCCATTCTTCTCAACAAAAAGATTTGTTTACGAAAATACTCAAATGTGTTGTTCAAATGGTAAATTTCATATTTTTCTCCCTCCCGCTCCATAACAACTATGTGAGCTATTTCTTGATCAAAATGAAATAGGTAGCCACTTCAGAACTAATATCAGGTCTTTTGTGATGACCCCAAACTCCCGTGCCACGGAAGCAAGGATAATCATTGGAATATAACATATAAACAATAACAACAGAGCAGAAATATAGAATTAGATCAGATAATGTACATCAAATTACACTCGAACAAATATAATCATCAGAGTTACATAGCAAAACAGGATCATGCTTAGTACAGAATACGGTTTCAGCAAATATAAAATGTATGTATCGGAATCAAACATAATATACATAATACAGTCTGGAACAGTGTAATAGAAATGTTAGAATCCATCTTCAGCTCCGCAGCTATCTAGAATGAACCAACTAAACCTGAATACAAGGCTGTCTGTGTAGAAAACAGGGGCACTCGAGTTTGCAAAATGAAACAAACTACGAGTCTGTCGTGGAATTGGTATGAGAAATCTTACTTAGCTAATTTAATGATAAGGTCAATCATAGGACCATGCCGCTAATGTGGAACGGGTTTACTCCATTGGATTGCCAGTGCATAAATAAAGTAAATCATTTGAACACGCAATGTTTTTTTATAGAAAATGAAGCCATTATAAGACTCAAGTCCCATTACACAATGCAACACAAGCCGGAGGATAGAGTTTTACCTTATAATGGCCAAAATATTCTTGATATGTATAAATCAAAATCATTTGATATTATTACTAGTGCATATATGTTTCAAAAACAATTTCAATCATAATCTATCAATCATAGACGACATGGGTACCATATATCATGTCGCCACATATAGGTTTACAATCAAAACCGCACAATGTCGTATTGGAAGTTGGATTTCCACCATGAACCAAGGCAAGGGATCGTCCTTACCAACTTCGAGACACTCTAGCCCATACCTCAGGACTTGTACTCAGTCAAGCCCTTGGATCTTCAGGGCCAGTCCTCTCTTACATTTGAGGATTAGTAATTCCTGAACAATACGTTTCCCCGCCCTATGGGGCATAAATGAGCCAGATGACTCAATATCCAACGGCTCCGTAGTAACCGATATATTCGAGGCACCTCGCTTTCCATCATCCACATAAGTATAAAATGTCTGGGCTCCATACCATGACACCACTCCTAGCTAGAATGAAAT
The DNA here is from genome assembly GCA_030737875.1 of Allium sativum. Lineage (NCBI taxonomy): Eukaryota > Viridiplantae > Streptophyta > Magnoliopsida > Asparagales > Amaryllidaceae > Allium > Allium sativum. Next base: position 870,182,991 of record CM060924.1, on the reverse strand, counting down.
GCATGTCCTCTCTGTAGTCCTCTCCCGTTTCTGGTTCATACTGGGGTGTGAGGCTCGCGAATTAACGATATACACAAAGTTATGATATATTAAAGCCGTGCTTTGATCATCAATCACAAGGCTCTGCTTTTCAACAAAAGCCTTGATCACTTGCATCTCAGCATGCCACGCTAACATTCCACGCCATGCGACTGATGTCTATCGATAAATAACCTCTGAGCTCGTACGTCTCAGAGAAGGGTGTTAAGAAAGAGAATAAATTCTTTGCCACCAAACAGATATATATTTAATAGAGATCGATCAACACAGAATAAAATCCATTGTCAGACACACATCCATTTACTAGTCCGTTTTGGGTCTGAACGAAACCGGAGGCACCTTATTCCTCATCCCATATATCCAATATAGGAGAGAGGCCCTCGCACATCCGAACAATCAACAAATAAGTCCGGACCACTACCACTGTAACCCTCCTGGGAGCTAACCGATCAAGGGAATTAGTAGTAATCCATTCGATGTAAAGATCATCGGTCTTGCACCGTCTTCATTTCTTCGACTTTTAATCGTCGATCAATTATTTGAAATAAGAATTAACTCGGCCTTTTCAGATAATTCACGTATACATAGAATTCAAATCAATTCTTTTCCATGGTTAAATTATTCGACAATCACGTTTCAAATCATTATATTAATTTCATGTCAAATACATCTAACCATTAGAATATCCAATAAACCAAGTAAAATCGGTCTATTTCCTTCCATATCGCTTATAATATTTTACATTGATTTTTCGCTATTTTTATTTATTTAAAAATAGCCCATTTTCATCGAACGATGTTTCAGGTCATTCAATGGCACTGGCGCTACTTTCAGTCAAATTTGATTTACACATTTCTCAAAATCTAACCGACGGATCTTAATAAACTTTATGTTGTTGGAAAGATCTCACCACAGCGAACCCAACGGTTCCGGTTTCAGGAAAATCCAATGGTTGGATCTCTCGATATAATCGTTTAAAGTTACGATTTCAAAACACGAACGACAGCGTCGTTATTCGTTTTATTTTAATTATATATATATATATATATATATATATATATATATATATATATATATATATAATTAATGCGATGATTTCAAAATCGTTTTCACTTCAAAAATTTGGCTAACGCCTTTAAATCTAAAAAAATTCGCCATAACCTCCTTTGTATGGGGAGGGATTTGGAAATTTATTGGGCCGTGTTAGGCACCCATTAAATCCAGTATAAGCGTACACAATTTTTAGTTTCCTATTTTATGTCCGAGGGAGTTTGTAAAATTACTCCAAAGATAAATCTCATCACCTCGTCCAGTTTTGGAAAATAACTAATCCATGTGCCATATCTAATAACTAGAGAGACGTGATTATTGTCAACTCTACACCCATGTGGGTTTTTTATTTAATATGGCAATTTATGGTTATATTTATTTAATCCATATCAGTCCTCAGTTCAACCTGCAATTCAATCATCGCCATACAAGCGTCTTGCGCGTATGGTAATCTCAACCTCATCATACAAGCTCCAAAATCTTATATGGAATATGATATGCTATGAAATCAATAGTTCGTCTTTGGTTCAACCTGAAATACAGTCATCTCCATACAAGCGTCTCGCTTGTATGGTAATTCCAACCACGTCACATAAGCTCCAAATGCTTATGTGGTATATGATAGAGTACGCTATCTTCACGATGTATGCCATGCAGTGTAGTTCAAAATTAATTGTTACTATTTTATATTGTTGTTTATAATCTCGCACAGAACAACCAGCACACCGCATCCAATGGAATTCACAGGAGTTTATATAATAAATAAAATTGCGTAGCCAACTCATTAAGGCTTACCTATTTATCGGGCACGCAAATAAATTCTTTACTCAATAGCTAATCCATTTTCCTGTTCAGCATATGTGTGTGTGTGTGTATATATATGCATATCTACGCTAAAAATAATACTTTTAGCGAAAAAATAATCATCTCCATACATTGTTATTTTTAACACTTCATATACGTGATAAAAATAATATTTCCACTGAACAAGCATTTATTTCAATCTGTGGTTATTTTTAACACTTCATATATGTCATAAAATTAATATTTTCAATCAACAAATATTTATTTCAACACACGGTTATTTTTAACACTTCATATACATGTTAAAAATATTATTTTCAATCAACAAATATTTATTTCAACACACGGTTATTTTTAACACTTCATATACATGTTAAAAATAATATTTTCAATCAACAAATATTTATTTCAACTCACGGTAATTTTAACACTTCATATACATGTTAAAAATAATATTTTCAATCAACAAATATTTATTTCAACATACGGTTATTTTTAACACTTCATATACATGTTAAAAATATTATTTTCAATCAACAAATATTTATTTCAAACTTTGGTTATTTTTAAAGGTTCCTACATACAATAAAATGTGGTTTTTATTGTTCAAATATTTTATTTCAAACTTGAATATTTTTAGTGATTCAAATATACAATAAAAATGTGATTTTTATTGTTCAAACAATTTATTTCAAACATGAATATTTTTAGTGATTCAAATATACAATAAAAATGTGATTTTTATTGTCTAAACAATTTATTTCAACACAACAACTATTTTATATAGTCATTTCAGAAAATTTCGGCATTACAGTGTAGGTAGCACCGGCACTGTGTCAAGCACAGCTCCTCTGCTATCCTAGGCCTTACAGCATTACAATACTTCCATTTTCCATAATACAATTCATTTTCATAATATAATGAATTCACCACAAACACAATCAATTTTGTTGCAACCACAATCAATCATTCACAACCACAGCCAATTCCTACAACACAATTCTATCAAACAAGTATTCCATGGTCTGTGGACGATGGTGTTAGGAGCTACTAAGCCCCGTCCGCAACTTATATATTTTAATTCATTTATTTTTGAATTTAGATTGCTCACATTGGGTTCCACTCCTTCTAAAATTGTTGAAATCTCCAAAAATTCTCCGGTCTCTTCTAGAATGTAGAAGACGTCGTCACGAGTCCAATATCTCTTGTTTCACTGGATTTCGACAACATACAAAAAAGATATGATTTTTTTTCTTAAATCATAATTCGTAACGCTTTTATAGTGTTGAAAACAGTTTAAATAAACTAAAGCCATTACCATTCACTTCGATTCAAAACTAGGTTTAGATTTTTCGTGAAATCCATTGTGCTTGGTGATGATTGGGTGGTATGACGTCCTCGGCCTTGAAGAGAGCTTCCCGGTGCTGTGCACCATGTCCAAATCGACGGTATGAGGAGGGTACGATGGCAGCTCAAACAGGTGGACTTCATGGCGACGGATCTCCACGAATACTCAATGGTTAAGGGAGAAACTGGTATGGATCTGAAGCTGGGAGGAATCTCCACCAAATCCTCCAAAGAAGCATTGAATTTTATTGAGTGGGTTTGATGGAATCGAAGAGAGAAGGTAAGAAAGGGAGCTGCCGTTTGTTTCAGAGAGGGTCGGGTTTGCGAGATAATGAAGATGGATTTTGATTGGCTGATATATATATATATATATAATTTATTTTTAATTCTTTAATTCCGAAAAATAGTGTTTTACCCTCCTGACTCCAAATCAAACCCAACGAGTGTCGCATGTAGCTAAATACCCCTATTTCGGATACAATGGAATATGTTTTGTAAGCCCATTCGACTATTTTAGTTAGTTTTTCCTCAAATTAAAATATAAAACATTCAAATTTGGATTTGAACATACATTTTAATGCGGGGGCCACATACTGATTCCAAAAATTCCCGAAAAATAAATCGAGCTATGTTTTGACGATACGGTCCTAACAAAATTAATTTCGTCGAATTTGGAGATCGTTTGAAAAATGATCATTTTCTTATCGATCCAATTCAAACTGCAATTAACAAACGCATTTTCCTTTGCTACGCTCACATATCAACTCCAAAAATTATGGAATTTTAAACCTAGCAATAATTTGACATTCTGGATCCAATGGTTTCATCGAAAATGGAGGTCGTTTGCAAAATGTCTATTTTTATAGGCTATATTTATATTAAATTTCATAGCGACTATTCTGATTATTCAACTGGCCATAACTTTTTATTCTCGCTATGAAATTTCAATTTTTTAGATTAAGATATAATTGAATAGATTTAAATATTTTTGGTTTTACTGAAATCTGATTTATTTTGAATCCTGTACATTCAGTCAAAGTTCAACTTCAAATTTTCAAACTACTGCGCTATTTCAGGCTCGTTATATAATTAAAATAAATTTATTCGTTTAACTTCGATTTAAATAAATTTTTAGTCGTAATTATTTAAAATATTCTAAATTCATTAAAATAGCCAAAATAAAAAATTTAAATTGGTTTTGATTTTCAGGGTTGTTACATCTTATAACAATGCTTTTGCCTTCACGTCATTGGGTGCAAATATTGACCAAGATTTGGCGAATGCAACAAGTGGAGTTTATTCCTGTCATGCTCAGGGGTCTATATACCACCGTATAGGAAGTGTGTTGCCTGCTGATGGTAACCAACCTCGATATTTATGACTGTACATTTATGACACAGAGCATGAGACCGAAAATCGATAGTTGGATACCCAGATTTTGAGACCTAATATTATTTTGATTATAAAGGAAGTTTTGGATATGGTTAACCCATTTGTGTCATCCTATGTCAGTTGGGACAATGTGCTGATCTGCACAATTGCAGAATAAAAATAAAATAGATCATGTTGACAATCATCTTCATGAACTACCAACAACATCACGAGTTGCTGGCATAATCGTCGGTGACAAATCTGTAACACCCCGTAATTTAAACAACACTAAAGATGATGAATTAAAGAATAATTAATTAAGCATTCAGAATTAAGTGAAACGGAATGCGCCATTGCGTTCGTCTCGGAATTCTGGTCAAAGTAGACACTTGTTTAGCGTAAAACGGACACCGTATGAAGAAGTTATTAAGTTTGAAGTTTTTATACGCATAAGAATATACATATATATACACACACACACACATACACACATACACATATAATCAATCTAGAATTTAAAATAGTTCAAAATCGCAAAAAATAAAAGAGCGGAAAATTTCCGCCCAGGGGTGTCGATACCATCAAGTGGGTGTCGACCCCTGAGGCGACCCTGGGGGGTTGACCCCCCTTTGGCAGATCAAGGCATATTAGGGTTTCGTAACAACTATATGTATGACCCCATTTCTCTTGTTTTTCTGCACAAAAATAATGGAGGACTAGATGCTGCCTATGCCTAGACTAAAATAGTTTGTCTTCTTCTACAACGTGGGTTAGACTAATTCAGAAATATGTGATTCAACATCTTCAATTCTTCTTCTTTTTTCTTCTATTTCTTAGATCCAGTCATGGTGAGTATATGTTATTTTTAGATACATGACTATAACTTGGATCTATGCATGTAACCATCTGAATCATATCGGACCTGCTATAACCTGTGTATCTAAGTTATTCTAACACGACTATGAACCAGATCTTGGCTTATACTTATTATCATGTCAGATCTGCCATTGTTTGTAGATCTAATTCACTGTTTAGATCACATCATGCCTGTTCCTATTATATTTGTGGCTAATTCAGATCTTTTGTTATCTAATTCATTGTTTAGATCTTATCATGCCAGTTATGACATCCCTATTATGTTAGAATCAGTTCTATTGTCACATGTTCATCAGATCTGTTCCTATATGCATATCTTGTCATTATGCCACTATATGTTTATGCCTATTTCTGCCATTATATGTCAGTCTTTTTAGTATAATCATTTCTGTCCTCTTCCCTTCATCTTTTCATTTTTATTTTTATAGCCAGGCCACCTTTGAGTCTAGGCATGCCGCTGAAATATGCAAATATGTTAAATCGGGAACGAGGGGAAAACGTTAAATTTAGGGCATAACTCGTATTGGGAAATTTGGGCATATTTATAATGTAATATATGAATACGAATTTGGGGCATAAGTTGAATTGTGATTAAAGACCTGAATTTGGGGGCATATGGTTCATTACGAACATGACTTGGGAATAAGGGGCACGAAAACCTATAATGACATTGTAATAATTGGTTAATAATGAAGATGCCTAGAATTACAGTAATTAGAAACTGTAACCGCGCTTAAACACGAGGTTAGATTACACTTGTGGTGGAAGTCTGCCCGGAACCTCCCGGCATATCCAGCGACCACAGGTGGTGAATCTAATATGAGGGGTCTAAGTGCATAAACACGGGATGTGCTAAGTCACGAGGTTAAGCCCGACTTGTGTAAGAAGTCTGCCCAGAGCCGCCCGGCAAAACCAGCATCCACAAGTTGTAGGCTTAATGTGGGAGGTATAGTACATTATAACCATAAATGAATATGGTAATGAACTGGAATACTTAACCTAGATGAATGCATAGGGATTACATGAATATGTTAACTTGAGTTAGGGTTAAGTAAATTGATATGAAACAGTGGGAGGGTTAATTATATCTTAGGTTGGTGGGTAATATTTATATATATATAGTCCCACAAACTTAACCAGTTGGACTATGCAATCTTTTACTCTGGTATGGCATAACCTGTGGAAAACCTAGTGAGGATGCAAGCGTAGGGGGAAGCTTGTATCACCTTGCGTGTGGGACCCCTTTCAGTTAGTAACCCATATATAGGTATCAAACGAGTACTCCGAACTAGGTCGAAGTCGGGGCACGCTTACTAGGCTGATTGTAAGAGATCCAAAAGTGGGGGATGGTGTGGGCGGCGCATTCCGACGTAGTCATGTGCGTGCATGGGTTCGGCAGAGGAGATTTAGACGCCGTGACACCTGTAGATATGGTTGTGCACAAGTGATACATCCTACTGTGGGGCCAGCAGAGGGTATCTATGCAGTAGGGAGCCGTCGATTAGGGTAGTAATTTGGGTACATCTGGACTTCGGTATGTTTAGGAGCCCGTTATTATTCTTAAGGGTAACTCCGGTGTGTTGGGCTACCTGTTGATTGTATGGGGTTAAAACCTATCACTGGAAGTACACTCAAGTCTACCATCTTATAAATGTTGGGGATCATCTCATTCTGGTTATACTACTATTGGTGTAGAGAAGAAGAGAAAGCACTAGAGAAGTGCAATATACTCTATCATTTTTATCCAGTTTACCTTATCATACATGTCTTTTATGATGTTATCTCTCTTATCCACTTTATATGCCTGTCATGATACTTTTACTTATTTATATACTAAAATTAACTGGACTCGCCAGACTTTACGTCTGACCCATTTTATTTCCCCTTCTTTGTCTTCTGTTTCCCCTAGCTTCTCGGGGTGGGAATACATAATCTTGATCAGGATTCTGCTTTCATTCCGCTTGGAGCTGCTTAGATGCATTACTCGAGCTCTAATCTTTTCTACCATGGCTGTTTTTGGGGATTATGCTTCTTTTATTATTGTACTCAGATGTTTTAAGTAAAAGACAGAATTTTAGTGATGTACTGGGTTTTATGCATTTCAAGCATATGATGTAACCATGTTTTGAACTACGATTCTTTATGATTAATAAATTTTTTAATATCGCTGCTATTTTATATCTGTCTTGTAATGTTTTTGTTTCTGTTTACCTATAATGCTTCACGAAACTTAATGCATTCTCTTAATGAGTGACATTAACGGATGTGGGGAGTGACACTTGGTATCAGAGCCGAAGGTTACCAGATTAGATAAAAAAATTTGAAATTATTTTCAAAAAAGGTTTTAAAAGAAAGCATTTTCAAAAAGAAAAGTCTGTTTTGAAAAACATGTTCCCTAAAGCCATATGTAATATCTTTCTATCCTCTGTTTGAATCCTTTTCTTTTCCGCATGTCTGGGGAACCTAATATTCCTGAGGGTGTTACAATACCGGCTGGTTCCGTAGGTATCTAGAGGCCACGGCGCCCGCTGGTGGCCAAGCAGACATTCCTCCCCCAGCTGCACCCGTTGTTCCTAATCCTCCTCCTCCAGGAGTAGATAATTTCTCTAAGATCTGCAAAGATTTCTGTGCTATGAGTGGAAAGCCATTCCGGGGAACCAAAACATTCATAAAGGCAAGGAATTGGCTACGGAGACGGAGGACTTGTTTGGAATTAATGAAGTGGACGATTGTAGGAAGGTTTAGTTTGTCGCCTGGCTACTGAAAGATGAAGCTTCGTTCTGGTGGGAAGTGACACAAGAAGAGCGTCCGGTGGAAACTTGGGATAATTTTTGGTAGAGGTTTGAAATGAAGTTTATTTCTCAAGCTGAGAAAAGCATGCAAATGGAAAGGTTTCTGGCACTTAAGCAAGAAGGCATGACTGTCAAAGAGTATGTTAACAAATTTAACCAACTGGCAAGGTTTGGGTTGGAGCTAGTAGATACCCACATAAGAAGGCTTTGCGCTTTGCTAAAGGACTGAATGAACCCCTCCATGGGTTAGCTATGTGCCATATTCCAATTGGAGCAACTTTTGAAAGGATCGTTGATATGGTCTTGATGCATGAGGAAGATAAAAGCAACAAGAAAGAAGTTAAGGTTTAGGAAACACAAAATAAGAAAGTATGGCCCAAGAAGGGACAACAACAACAACAACCAAAGAAGGGCGGAAAGAACGACAAGGCTAAGGATAAGAGGAAGTGCCATAATTGTGGACGCGAGGGTCATTTGATCAAGGACTGCAAGGGAAGGAAGAATGCTTGCTTCAGTTGGGGAGAGGTCAGACACTTTTCTAAGGAGTGCCCGAAGAAGCAGGGACAAGGTCAAAAAGCTGGAGCCTCTGGAGGGAAGGTGCATGCTCTTGTGTCCAGTGCTGCAGATAGAGGTAGGAAAGTTTCTGTGGAAGGTTTGATTTCTCTTTCCAATCATCCTATTAGAACTCTTTTTGATTCTGGCGCTTCGCATTCATTCATATCTGGTTATGTAGTTGAGTCTCTGCACCTTAATACTAGTATGGTTGTGGATCCCGTAGTTGTATCAAGCCCCATTGGTGGTACAACTCATTTGTCCATGATTTGTCGGGGTTTGAGAATATCTGTCTTAGGCGTCAAGTTTGAGTGCGATGCATATGTGCTCAGTTTTATGGGTTGTGGTTTGATTCTATGGATGGATTGGATAGCCATGTATGGTGCCATTCTGGATTGTTAGAGGAGGGTCGTTAAACTTTTGACCTACCATGGGAGGACCCTTGAGATTTCTTGTGACCCAAAGGGGTCTGTCATGCTTAGTTTCCTAAAATCTCTTTATGCATCCATCGATGATCTGCGATCGGTACCAGTAGTACGTGAGTATCCTAGTGTTTTTGAGGAGGTTCAGGGTTTACCCCCGGGGCACGAGATTGATTCCTGCATATATTTGGTGGACATGCAAAACAAGTTGCATTGCATGTGCGCCATATGGCTCCAAAAGAAAGGAGGGAGCTCAGCAAGCAAGTAGGAGAGCTACTTGAGAAAGGTTTTAATAAACTCACTAAAAAGAATAGGCACCCATTCCCGATGATAGATGATTTGTTTGACCAACTTGTTGGTGCACCGGTATTCTCTCAATTAGACTTGGCCACGGGGTTTCATCAGTTGAAGGTGGCCGAGGACAGTATAGATAAGACTGCTTTTAGGACTCCAGATGGTTTCTTTGAATGACTTGTTATGCCTTTTGGTTTGACGAATGCACCCGCCTATTTTGTTGATATGATGAGTAGGGTATTTCATAAGTTTCTAAATAAGTTTGTCGTGGTCTTTATGGATGATATCTTAATTTTCTCGAAGAACGAGGAAGAGCATGCCTTACATATAAGGGAAGTTTTGAAAACTCTGCGTGTGCATTGGCTTAAGGTAAAGTTCTCCAAATGCCATTTTTGGAGAAAAGGGGTGAGATTTCTGGGGCATGTGGTCTCTAAAGATGGGATAGTAGTGGATCCCGTAAAGGTAGTTGCAGTTCAAGATTGGCAAATCCCAAAGAATACAACAGAGATGAGAAGTTTTCTGGGGTTAGCAGGCTATTATAGAAAGTTCATTAAGGACTTCGCAAAGATATCAGCCCCACTCACCAGGCTAACAAAGAGAATTTGACATTTTCATGGGATATAATTGTGATGTTGCTTTCCAGCGATTGAAGAGGGCTCTAACAACAGCCCAGTCTTGACCTTGCCCGATGGGAAGAAGGTGTTCACAGTATACACTGATGCATGTGGTACTGGACTTGGTGCGGTTTTGATGCAAGAGGGAAGGGTAGTATGTTATGGTGGTAGACAGCTAAGGGTCCATGAGAAGAACTACCCTACCCATGACTTAGAGCTAGCTGCCATAGTATTCACACTTAAGACGTGGCGTCATTATTTGCTTGGAGAGATGTTCAAGTTGTACACTGATCATAATCTCAAGTACTTGTTCTCGCAAAAGGATCTTAATTTAAGGCAACAACGGTGGATGGAGTTCATAGCATCTTATGACTTTGAGATTGCTTATACCCCTGGCAAGGGTAATGTGGTGGCAGACACACTGAGTAGGTAGAGGATGGCCTTAAGTCCTCTGTTTGTGAAGAGGAAAAGTTTCGAGTTTATATCGACTTTTGACTTTAGACCCTCCCTCGAGTTTTTGCCTGTCTTATTTGCATCACTAGAGGTGCGACCTACTCTTATGGATAAGATAGGAACTTCATAGCGAGAGGATCCACAAATTTCAAACATCTTGGATAGGCTGAGTAAAGGGGGGACTTCCAGTCACCTCAGTTGATATTCCATAGACGATAGAGGGTGGTTGCGATGAGATGGAAGGCTTTGTGTTCCCCAAATTAGGAGTTTGCTAAAGATTGTCCTAGAAGAAGGCCATCATTCTAAGATAACTATTCATCCAGGCGGTGATAAGATGTATATAGACATGAAGAGGAATTTCTTTTGGGCTGGGGTGAAGAAAGATGTGGCAGAGTTTGTTTCCCAATGTTTGATTTTCCAGCAAGTCAAGGCTGAGCAAAAGAAGCCTGGTGGTTTACTTCATCCCTTGGTGGTTCCACAATGGAAGTGGAAGAGCGTCTCTATGGATTTCATCGATGGTTTTCCTAGATAAAGGAAGGGAAATACCAGTATTTGGGTTGTAGTAATAGACTTACTAAGAGCGCTCATTTCATCCCTATTATGAGAAAGAGGACGGCGACATGGTTGGCAGTAGTTTACATTCGTGAGATAGTCTGTCTTCATGGAGTTCCTTTCAGCACCGTAATTGATCGTAACCCCATTTTCACTAGTGAATTTTAGAGGAGCTTGCAAGAAGCATTAGTTACATAGTTGTGTTTGAGCACCAGCTATCACCCTCATACCGATGGACAGACGAAAAGGGTGAATAAAGTTCTTGGGGATCTTTTAAGGTTGTGTATCCTAGACTTCAGAGGGACTTGGGAAGAGCACCTTCCTCTAGTAGAGTTCGCCTACAACAATAATTATCAAGCTAACATTGGCATGGCACCTTCGAAGCGTTGTATAGACGACCCTGTAGATCACCGACTTGTTGGTGGGAATCTACAAAAAGACTACTACTTGGACCAGATATGGTTAGAGAAACGTCCGAGAAGATTAGACGGCGAATGAAGACAGCTCAGGATAGGCAGAAGTCCTATGCAGATAATAGAACAATTGACATCGAATTTGAAGTGGGCGATATGGTTTTCGTTAAGGTTTCACCTTTAAGGAATGTGGTTCGTTTGGGATCTATAGGGAAATTAGCACCAAGATTTGTAGGGCCATTTCCTATAATATAAAGGATCGGCCAAATGGCCTATAAAGTAAAGCTACCAGAGAGACTATCCGGTGTTCATGATGTTTTCAATGTTTCTCATTTGCGTAAGTGCTTGCATGATACCACAGTAGTTGAGCCGAGTATATTAGAAGAAGTAGAGGTGAAACGGGAGGCGATAGTTAGGCGAGTACCTACCCGTATTCTTGGATCAGAAGTTAAGAAGCTACACAATAGAGAAGTGAAGTTGATGAAGGTTTAGTGGGGAGATAACCTAGAGGATGCAACTTGGGAGACCGAAGACAAGATTCATGCGTCGTACCCTTTTCTTTTTGAGGGTATGTTCTTAACTTCCTTTCCAAAGCTTTTATTTATGCTTGTTTCTATCATTTAAATATATCATATCGATCGAATCTTTGACCTTTAGGTAGGAATCCCATGGATGTAAACATGTGTTTGAGACATGTTATGTTTGATGGATGCAAGTGGATGAAAATGGTTGCTAGTGGTTGCTCGTGGATGCATGTACACACACATTAGGCACTAGATTGGCTCAATCACTCTCATACTGCATATGGATATGCGTGCATTTTTCTTCTTTTAATGGATGAAAGTGAGTGTATCATCATATGGATGTTGCATTTGGAAGGATGACTGTGCACGCATATAGAATGTATATGTTATAATAGGATTATTTGCATATATGTTGGATTCATGGCACTAACATACATTGCATTAAGGAGGCCGACTGAATCAGTAGACCACCTAATCTTTTGCATTAGTATAAGGGCATATACACACACCTTCTCATACATTCTTATAAGCATTAGAAGTCTTTAAGGACAATGGATTCCTGTGATTGGTGGATGAGTAAATGGGTGATGGATGGAAGGATATACATTCTTCTTAACTTAGAAATTCGGGGAAAAAATCCTTTGAGTAGGGGAGAATGTAACACCCCGTAATTTTAACAACACTAAAGATGATGAATCAAAGAATAATTAATTAAATATTCAAAATTAAGTGAAATGGACTGCGCCATTGCATTTGTCTTGGAATTTTGGTCAAAATAGACGCCTGGTTTGCGTAAAACAAACATTGTATGAAGAAGTTATTAAGGTTTGAAGTTTGTATACGCACAAGAAGAATATATATATACACATATAATCAATCCAGAATTCAAAGCAGTTCAAAATCGCAGAAAATAAGGGAGCAGGAAAATTCCCGCCCAAGGGTGTTGACCCCATCAAGGGGGTGTCGACCCCTGGGTCGACCCCCCTAGGGTAGATTAGGGTTTCGTGACAGCTATATATATGTCCCCATTTCTCTTGTTTTTCTACACAAAAATAATAGAGGACTAGATGCTGCCTCTGCCTAGACTAAAATAGTTTGTTCTTCTTCTACAACGGGTGTTAGACTAATTCAGAGATCTATCATTTAACATCTTCAATTCTCCTTCTATTTTCTTCTATTTCTTAGATCCAATCATAGTGAGTCTATATTATTTTTAGATAAAAATAATTAAAAGTTAATCTAGACATGATTGTAACTTGGATCTATGCCTATGACTATTTGAATCATACCAAATCTGCTATAACCTGTGTATCTAAGTTATTCTGACATGACTATGAAACAGACCTAGGCTTATACCTATTTATCAAGTCAGATCTGCCATTTTTTGTAGATCTAATTCACTGTTTAGATCACATCATGTCTGTTCCTGTTATGTTTGTGGCAAAATCAGATCTGTTGTTAGTTGGTTATCTAATTCATTGTTTAGATCTTATCATGCCTGTTATGACATCCCTACCATGTTAGAATCAATTCTATTGTCATATGTTCATCAAATCTGTTCCTTTATGCCTATCTTGTCATGATTCCACTATATGTTTATGCCTATTTCTACCATTATATGTTAGTCTTGTTAATATGATCATTTCTGTCCTCTTCCCTTCATCTTTTTCCATTTTATTTTTATAGCCAGGCAACCTTCGAGCCTAGGCATGCCGCTGAAATATGCGAATACATTAAATTGGAAATGAGGGGAAAACGTTAAATTTGGGGCATAATAGTATTGGGAAATTGGGTATAACTTGAATGTAATATATGAATATGAATTTGGGGTATAAGTCGAATTGTGATTAAAGACCTGAATTTGGGGCATATGGTTCATTATGAACATGACTTGGGAATAAGGGGCATGAAAACCTATAATGACATTGGAATAATTGGTTAATAATGAAGATGTCTAGAATTACAATAATTAGAAACTATAACCGCACTTAGACACGAGGTTAGATTACACTTGTGGTGGAAGTCAACTCGGAACCGTTCGACATATCCGGCGACCACAAGTGGTGAATCTAATTTGAGGGGTCTAAGTGCACAAATACGAGACATGCTAAGACACGAGGTGAAGCCCGACTTATGGAAAAATTCTGCCCGGAGCCGCCCGACATAACCAGCATCCACAAGTTGTAGGCTTAATGTGGGAGGTACATTTCAGCCATAAATGAATATGGTAATGAATTAGAATATTTAACCTAGATGAATCCATAGGGATTACATAAATATGTTAACTTGAGTAGGGGTTAAGTAAATTGATATGAAACAGTGGGAAGGTTAAGTATATCTTGGGCTGGTGGGTAATATTTATATATATAGGCCCACAAACTTAACCTACGGGGTTATGCAATCTTTTACTCTGGCATGGCATAACTTGTGGAAAACCTAGTGGGGATGCAAGCGTAGGGGGAAGCTTGTATCATCTTGTTTGTGGGACCCGTTTTAGTCAGTAACCTATATATAGGTATCAAACGAGTACTCTGAACAAGGTTGGAGTCGAGGCACGCTTACTGGGATGATTGTAAGAGATCCAAAAGTGGGGGACGGTATGGACGGCACATTCCGACGGAGTCATGTGCGTGCATGGGTCTGGCAGAGGAGATTTAGACGCCGTGATACCTATAGATATGGTTGTGAACATCCTGAAAACGAAGGGTTGCCACTTTAGGAAGTGATACATCCTACTGTGGGTCTAGCACAAGGTATCTACGCAGTAGGGAGCCGATCGATTAGGTTAGTAATTTGGGTACATCTGGACTCCGGTATGTTTAGGAGCCCGTTATTATTCTTAGGGGTAACTCCGGTATGTTGGGCTGCCTGTTGATTGTATGGGTTTAAAACCTGTCACTGGAAGTACACCTAAGTCTACCATCTTATACATGTTGGGGATCATCTTATTCTGGTTATACTAGTATTGGTGTAGAGAAGAAGGGAAAGCACTAGAGAAGCGCAATATACTCTATCATTTTTATCCAGTTTACCTTGTCATACATGTCTTTTATGATGTTATCTCTCTTATCCACTTTATATGCCTGTCATGATACTTTTACTTATTTATATGCTAAAAGTAACCGGACTTGCCAGATTTTATGTTTGACCCATTTTGTTTCCTCTTCTTTCTCTTCCGTCCCTCCCCCCCCCCCCCCCCCAGGCCCAGTTTCTCAGGGTAGGAATACTCAATCTTGATCAGGATTCTGCTTTTATTCTGCTTGGAGCTGCTTAGATGTATTACTCGAGCTCTTATCTTTTCTACTATGGCTATGTTTTTGGGGATTTTGCTTCTTTTATTATTGTACTCTGATGTTTAAGTATAAGACAAAATTTTAGTGATGTACTGGGTTTTATGCATTTCAGACATATGATGTAACCATGTTTTGAACTACGATGCTTTATGATTAATAAAGTTTCAAATTCCTCTGCTATTTTATATCTATCTTGTAATGTTTCTGTTTCTGTTTACTTATAACGCTTCATGAAACTTAATGCAATCTCTTAATGAGTGACAGTAACGGACTTGGGGTGTCACAAATCAGATGATTTGCAGGGTAGAGACATAGTTGTTCAGACAAGTAGTGGAAATTTCCAGCGCGTTCCTGATACGGCTGGATTTTATGACCCACTTCAGTATCCACTCTTGCTACCGTACGGAGAACATGGATGGAATTTGAACTTGCATGATAATGAGGACAACCAAATTAGCTATGCATCGTACTACTCGAACTTCATATAGGTATAGTTATGTTAGTTACACTGTACGACATCTCTTTTCTTTTTTGCATTAGTAATATGGAATATGTCCTAATTCTTTTTGCAGATTCGACCAGGAGAGGCATCACTTCTCCTTCTTAGTGGAAGCCTTTTTCAGCAATATGTTGTTGACATGTTTGTTAAAATTGAAACGATGAGACTTAGGTTTCTTCGTAATAATCAAGAAACAATCGGGCCAGAGTTATACCAGGGTATGCAAGATGCCTTAAATGCAGGAGAAACTTCAACGGGTATGTTACTTACTGTCCAATTCCAATTTTCAGCTTTCTTACACTTCACTTTTAATGCTTACTTTTTTAAAAATTAAACATTTCATTTTTTGGCCAATGTTGGTGTAAAAAAAATCCTTGTAGCATCTCATATGGGCAGTGCACGAGATATCCACCACCGCTACCAAGAAGCAATGGCAGTAGTCCAAAGGTACGGAAAACCTGATTTTTTTATTACTATTACATGTAACACAAAATGGCCTGAGATTACTAGCGAACTTCTTCCTGGCCAGCAACCACAAGATAGACCACACTTAACAAGTAGAAATTTTCATTCCAAATTAATCCAATTAAAAGCTGATTTGTTTCACAAGGATGTTTTAGGAAAAGTTATCGCACATGTACATGTTATTGAATATCAAAAAAGAGGTTTGCCCCATTCCCATATTTTACTTATTCTAGTGAAAATGATAAAATTGCTTCTCCCGATGTGTATGATGCTATGGTTAGAGCCGAAATTCCATGTAATAATTTAGAAATTGATTTACATATGGCTGTTGTCAAACACAATATTCATAATCCGTGTGGTCGTTTTAATCCAAATGCCACATGCATGAAAAATGGTGAATGTATGAAAGAGTTCCCCAAACCGTTTTCTCCCGTTACTTTACAAGGAAATGACTCATATTGTAACGACCCGCATTCCTCATTTTAGAGGATCGTAGAATATTTATTTTGTTTTTATATGAAGTCATATGGTCGTGTAACTTTGTGAAACGACTATTGGTGTCAGTTTCCACAATAACGATTTTGGCCAAATTTTAAATGACCGTTTTTCCCTGGCGAATCTTGTTTTGCCAATAACTTTTGATTGGTAAGGAGTTTCGACCTGTAACCACTTCCACTAGATCCGAAAGATGGTTTACCTTTTCGTAGAGCGATCACATTAATCAAACGGAATTATCGTTTGGGAGATATGGCTGAAATTAGGTTTGAAGATGGAAAAACAACCTAATTGGGCTTAATAGGATGATTAGTGGCTAGGAGCCTAGGCCCATAGCCCATTTCGGGATTAGAGTTATGGGAGGAATGAAAGGCGTTATAGAATCATCTCCCTTCATATCCCTAGCCTCCACAAACATTTCTCTAACCCTAGCAATGGCCTCCATCCTCAAAATCTCTCTTTAATCACTTTCTAATTACATATTAGCCAAATCAACATCAAATCAAGTTGGATTAGCATCAAAATCGAGGTAGTGCTGCTGTACTATATAGGAATCTGAGCCAAATCAGTTAGAGTTTCAGATCTATCATTTATTTGTGGCTAAGATGAGTGATTTACATGATTTTTCACTAATTATGGCTAATTAGGGGTGATTAGTGATACTTAGCGAAATTATACCTCAGGAAAATATGGAAAAATATGCATAAATTCTAGAATCATCTTTTATGTCACTGATATGAATTTTGGTTTATTTGGATTAAGTTTGCTAATCCCGAAATTTAGGAGATTAAGGGGGAAAATCATGGATTTGGTTATGTTTGATCTTGAATAATACATGTGATTGGTGTTTCAATGTTTTTGGTTGATTCCATATGTACCTACAGCTGTTTGGTATGATCTATGATTGCATAGGAAAGTTAGAATAGTCGAAAACACCGTCGAGAGGCAAAAATAGCTTGCTAGAAAGTGGTGCAGGTTTTGGGTCGAGCAACCGACCAGGGGAGGAGCACGACCGACCTTGATGGTGCTCGCACGACCGACCCGACCGTATATGCAATGTCCGACCGACCCTATATGCAGTGTTCAAACGACCCCATAATAAGCATGTTCGACCTGACCCAATGATGGCGCGACGATGCTCGAGCGACCGACCTTGATGGTTGTGGTGGAGTACGACCAACCGACTTTATGGGTTATTCATGAACGACCGAGTCCAGAGAAGGAGGAGCGAGCGACCTTGGTAGGACATGGACGAGCGACCGACCCATTTGGAGTGTTAACTAGGGACGACAACCACAAACTCTTTGGAGGATCAGCTCCGATTTGGCTAAACCCGAGATGCAAAGGAAGTCCAGATGAGAAGTGATGGATCAAGATCCAAATGGGGATCGATGGGTTAACTTCTAGAGTTGGGCTTTGCTGCGGGACGTGTGCAAAGGGGTTATCGATATTTATAACTTTGGTTCACTATTGAGAGAGGGGGCACTGACTATGGAAAAGTGCAGTGGGTTCATAGGTTGTATGGAGTCGGACTCCATCAACGTCCCAAAGGGACAAAGTGGACGTAGTGATAGTTGTATGGAGTGGGACTCCATCATAGCCCTAATCGTTCTGGTGACCAAAGTGGTGGATATCGTATGCTTTACACAACGAGTGAGAGACGTGAGGATGATTGCTATGTTTGATGTCTCCTATCACCATGACACACACACTCCCATTTTTACACTATATGTTAGTGTTACCTTAGAGCACTGTACATCTTGTTGTGATAACTCTTTAGTTGCAGGTCCAAGTTCATGTATGATTATTTATACATGTTATTGTTTTATTTTGCTGCTATCGCTCATACCAGACTTTCGTCTGACCTAGAGTTTTATGTCTCTTCTTATTACTCTGGGTGCTCCTAAACGAGCATACTGGAGACAGGTTAGATGGTTATGCACGAGTAGATGTCTAGAGATGAGCAGGAGGCGTCCACGTATTATATACATATATTCTCCCTGTGTTGTTGTTGGTCACTTCTTTGGGCATTAGTAGTGTACCTATTTTCTTTTCTTTTCTTTTTAGAGACAACATTTTAAAGTTTTAGTAATGGTTTAGATCATAAGTTGTATTTTAGATTCTGCCACTCTGATGGATATGGTTTACTTTTCAGCTTATGCACTGTCTCGCCTGTTTTATGTCAAGTTATGTTATTATTATATTTTATTCCATGCACTGTGAGATATACTATAGGTTCTTGATTATTTCTTTTGACGGCCGTCCCATGCTAGTTGGACGTTGGCACAACGCATTTCAGGGAAATCTCGGCTGGTTCGGGGCGGGCCATCACACTTGGTATCAGAGCCAGGTTGCATAGTTTAACCTAGGGGAAGACATCAGGGAGAGATAGTATACGTATATGAGAGCGCGTATTTGTGACATTTTGGTTTTCAAAAACTATATATATACATATACTATTAGTATATCTAAGGATGAAGTCGCACTGTACTGGCACCCTAAGAAGAAGGCTAATCATTTTCTCTTTACAGATTGAACGATGAGCCGAAACACGAGGAGTACGGGTTCAGGGGCCAACAATGGGAATGTTCCTGATATGAGGACGATGTTTACTTCCTTCATGCGAGAGATACTTAGGGATGCTCAGGGAGCATTTCCTAATGCCACTAACGGTGGTAGTGCATTAGTGCAGGCGCCTAGGACCGGCTTCGTCAAGCTTAGCAAAGATTATACTAGTCTTGGTGGAAAGTCGTTCCATGGAACGGAGTCGGCTATAGAAGTTCAAGATTGGCTTGATAGTTGTGATCGCATCCTCGAGGACATAGGGATCGATGATGCAATTAAGAGGAAGTCAGCATTCCATCAGCTTCAAGGACGGGCAATGAATTGGTAGAATGCTATTAAAGCAGCTACTCCCGAGGATCAAATTACTTGGGATCAGTTTATGACTTGCTTCAGTGACAAGTTTATTCCAACTGCTAAGAAATCAGAATTGTTTAGAAATTTGTTTGGAGCTTAAGCAGAATGGTAGGAAAGTCTTGGAATATATTGCTGAATTTGATACCTAATCGAAATATGGATTGTCTCTTATCGATACTGCTGAGAAGAAGAACGAGAAGTTCATAATTGGCTTAGATGAGTAATTGGGGGGAAAGACTTATAAACCATATCAATGAGATATTCGAATCTATTGTGGGGAAATCATTGAGATCAGAGAGCCTTTACCCTAAGTCGAAGACCGAGGTTGCTATCGCATCTGCAGGAGAGCCAAAACCGCAGGCAAGCGGTGAAGGTCAGAATAATTCCTAGAATAAGAAGAAACATAATCAAACCAAGGATGGTCAGAAAAAGAAGGATAAGAATGATGTCGAGTGTTGAGATTTGGCTCAGGATTGCCCATTTTTAGTTCCAGGATTTCTCTGAATTTGGAAGTTTTCACTTAGCAGGTTTCCATACTAAGGCACAATCCAATCAAGTCCGTATCGTCTAGCAATTTCGCCACATCCCCTTTTAGATAAGAATCCAGTTGTACTTTTACCCAACTTTTTCATTTATCTTGGAACCATTAAGTTCATTATAGCTGTGGCAAGAAGGACCACTATACCAAAGATTGTCGACCAAAGCCAATGGACAGGAAGTGCTTCAATTGCGGCCAAGTGGGACATCATAAGGATAAATGTCCACAACCTCCTAAAGAGATGCAGATCGTGAAAGCATATGCCATTAACAATGTTCCTTCTTCGTCAAATGCCCCAACTGCGGTGGAGAAGGGAAAAGGTGTCGTTATTCAAGGTATGCTTTCTGTTTATGATGTTCCTATTTGAGTATTGTTTGATATCGGGGCTTCCCATTCCTTCGTATCTATTGACCTGGTAGATCAGTTGGAATTGGAACCCGAGATAGTCGACAGACCTTTAGTTGTGACAACCCAATCGGTGGTTCGACTAGCCTTAGTATGATTTGTCGTAATTTGGTTTTATCAAGTCATGGATGTAGGTTTGCTTGTGATTGCTTTGTTTTGGGCTTTATTGGGTTTGGCATTATTTTGGGAGTTGATTGGCTCCAAAGGTATGGGGTGGTGGTAGACTGTGAGGGGCAACCGATGGCCATTAGAGCAGATGATGGGCGGAGGGTGGTATTGGGTTGCCTACCTAGTGATGGGGTGATGGCTAGTTTTCTAAATTCCCTCAACATCCTGCATGATGATTTATAAGATGTGATATTGCTGGCAAGTATCCCGACATCTTTGGGGAAGTGACCGGACTTCCACTACACCGAGAGATCGAGTTTTGGATTGATTTAGTGAAAGATGCCATACCTATAGTGATGGCACTACGTCGTATGGCACCAAAGGAGCAGTGAGAGCTCGAGGTGCAAGTGGGCAATCTTTCGAAGAAGGGATTTATCCGAAGAAGTGTTTCCGAGTGGGGAGCACCAATTGTATTTGCCACTAAGGCCGATGGTTCCCTTCGTTTATGTGTGGACTACCGCGAGTTGAACAAGGTGACTAGGAAGAATAAGTATCCTCTTCCATGATAGATGATTTTTTTGATCAACTGAATGGAGCAAGAGTGTTCTCCCAATTGGACCTTGCGACAGGATTTCATCAGCTCCGAGTAGCAGCTAAGAATATACCCAAAATGGCATTTCGGACACCGCCTGGATTTTATGAGTGGTTGGTCATGCCATCCGGGTTAACCAATGCACCCGCATATTTTGTTGATCTTATGAATAGGGTTTTCAGAGATCAATTAAATAAGTATGTTCTTGTGTTTGCGGACGATATCTTGGTTTACTCGAGGACAGGGGAAGAACACAAGGAACATTTGAGGATAGTGATGGAGGTGTTAAGGAAACACCAATTGAAAGCGAAATTTTCTAAGTGTCACTTCTGGAGGAGGGAAGTGAGATTCTTGGGCCATGTTGTTTTAGAAAATGGTATTGTCGTGGATCCTATGAAGGTGGCTACGGTGCGAGATTGGTCTACGCCTAAGAATGCAATAGACGTAAGAAGTTTCTTAGCGTTAGATGGATATTATCGTAAGTTTATCTAAGACTTCTCCAAGATAGATACTCCGTTAACTCAGTTGACCAAGAAGAATCAAGCTTTTGTTTGGGACGAAAGGTGTGAGAATGCATTCAAGAGTTTAAAGGAGAAGTTAACATGCGCACCGGTGTTAGTTATTCCTAAGGGGAACAGAGAGATGACAGTATACACGGATGCCTATGGTACCGGGCTAGGTGCTGTACTGATGCAAGGAGGAAGGGTTATAGCTTATGCTAGTAGGCAACTAAAACCACATGAGAAAAGATATCCTACTCATGATTTGGAATTGGGAGCGATCGTGTTCGCGTTAAAGATATGGAGACATTATCCCATGGGAGAAAGATTCGAGTTGTTTACTGATCATAAGTCATTAAATTATCTTTTCTCTCAAAAGGATTTAAATCTTTGTCAACAGAGATGGTTAGAGTTCTTGGCTTAATATGATTTCAATATCGCATACACACTTAGGAAGGGAAATGCGATAGCTGCTGCATTGAGTAGGAGACATGCCAGTTTGGGGGCTATGTTTCTGGGATGGAAGCAACTGGAGTATATCAGGGATATGATTTTAGACCTAAGTACGAATTAGATCCAGAGATATTAGCAAGTTTGACAATCAGACCCACTTTGATTGAGCGGATCGGTTCCAGTCAGAGGGACAATCCTATCCTATTGGAAATCATCTCCAAGGTAGAGATGAGTATCGATGGTGAGGAGATGAATAAGTATGGACTTGATCGAGAAGGACGACTTCGAAAGAATGGGAGACTAGTTGTACCCAATGTTAATGGATTGAGAGTTGAAGTGCTTAGAGAATGTCATTACCCGAAACCGACTATACATCCCGGTGGTAACAAGATGTATCAAGACATGAAGTAGGCATACTACTGGGAAGGGATGAAGAGAGACGTTGGGAAGTTTGTATCCAAGTGCATGAACTGCCAGTTAGTTAAAGCCGATCAAAAAAACCTAGTGGTTTGTTGCAACCATTGGAAATTCCCGAATGGAAATGGGAATAAGTCTCAATGGATTTCATTGATGGTTTACCAAGGACTAGGTTGGGTCATGATAACACTTGGGTGGTTGTTGATCGATTGACCACAAGTGCAAGGTTCATACCAGGCAAGTCGAATAGAATGACAGCTAAGTTAGCAGAATTGTATATAAAGTGGGTAATGAGATTTCATGGAATACCTAAAGGTATTGTGAGTGACAGAGATCCATTATTTACTAGTGGGTTTTAGAAGAGCCTACAAGAGGCTTTAGGGTCAGAATTACGTCTCAGTACCGCGTACCATCCTCAAACCGACTGTCAAACCGAGAGGGTGAATTGGGTATTAGACGATCTCTTGAGAGCTTGTATATTGGATTTTGGAGGATCACGGGATGACCATTTACATCTGGTTGAGTTCTCATATAATAATAATTATCGGTCCACTATTGGTATGGCTCCGTTTGAAGCTTTGTATGGAAGACCTTGCAACTCACCATCATGCTGGTTGTAAACCGGTGAGAAATTTGTGCTTGGGCCAGATGTAATAGGAGAAACTTCAGATAAGATCAAGGTTATTCAGCAACGAATGAAGGCTGCCCAAGATAGACAGAAGAGTTATGCTAATAAAAGACGAAGAGATTTGAAATTCTCCATTGGCTACTTGGTATTCGTCAAGATTTCTCCGTTAAAGAGTGTGATTCGATTTGCCAGGAGAGGTAAGTTAGCACCAAGGTTTATAGGTCCATTCCTGGTTCTCGAACAAGTTGGGAATTTGGCGTATAAAGTTGGTTTACCTCACAAGATGGCAGGAGTGCACGACATATTTTATGTTTCTCAGTTAAGAAGTTTGTATGTGATTCCAATACGACTATTTCACCAGATCAGTTAGATGATATCGAGATAGAACTTGAGGCAGTTGGAAATCGCAGACCGATTCGTATTGTCGGGCACGATACGAAGAACCTTCGGAGGAAGACGGTGAAATTGGTTAAGGTCCGGTGGGGTGATAATGAGAATGACTATACTTGGGAGACCGAGGAAAGCAGAAGGAAGTCATGTCCAGAGCTCTTTGCTTGGTAAGATTTTATCACAATATAGCTATTCCCTTGTTAGTAAACCGCATGCTTGGATAGACTTGTGTGTTATGTATGTTTGATTGTTTGAAAATGGCTGATAGGCATGCGGAGCACCATTTTATGTTTTCTTGGTTAAAGAATTTTGGGGGCGAAATTTCTTAAGGGGGGAGAGTGTAACGACCCGCATTCTACGTATCGGAGGATCGTAGAATATTTATTTTATTTTTATACTAAGTCATATGGTCGTATAACTTTGGGAAACGACTATTGGGGTCATTTCCCACAATCACGATTTTGCCGAATTTTAAATGACCATTTTTCCCTTGGCGAATCTTGTTTTGCCAATAAATTTTGAGTGGAAATGACTATTGGGATTCATTTCCCACAGTCACATTAATCAAACGGACTTACTGTTTGGGAGATATGGCTGAAATAAGGTTTGAAAATGGTAAAACAGCCTAATTGGGCTTAATAGGGTGATTAGCGCTAGGCTCATAACCCATTTCGGGATTAGGGTTATGGGAGGGAAGAAAGGGGTTGGAGAATCATCTCCTTTCATTTCCCTAGCCTCCACAAACATTTCTCTAACCCTAGCAATGGCCTGCATCCTCGAAATCACTCTTTAATCACTTTCTAATCACATATTAGCCAAATCTACATCAAATCAAGTTGGATTAACATCAAAATCGAGGCAGAGCTGTTGCACTGCATAGGAATCCAAGCCAAATCAGTTAGAGTTTCAGATCTATCATTTATTTG
Organism: Allium sativum; assembly: GCA_030737875.1. Lineage (NCBI taxonomy): Eukaryota > Viridiplantae > Streptophyta > Magnoliopsida > Asparagales > Amaryllidaceae > Allium > Allium sativum. Next base: position 870,158,260 of record CM060924.1, on the reverse strand, counting down.
TGGCTAAGGTGAGTGATTTGCATGATTTTTCTCTAATTATGGCTAATTAGGGGTGATTAGTGATAATTAGCGAAATTATACCTCAGAAAAATATGCATAAATTTAGAATCATCTTTTATGTCACTGAAATAAATTTGGGTTTATTTGGATTAAGTTTGGTAATCCCAGAATTTAGGGGATTAAGGGGGAAAATCATGGATATGTTATGTTTGATCTTGAATAATACATGTGATTGATGTTTCAACGTTTTTGGTTGATTCCATATGTTCTTACTGCTGTTTGGTATGATCTATGATTGCATAGAAAAGTTAGAATGGTCGAAAATGCCGTCGAGAGGCGAAAATGACTTGTTGGAAAGTGGTACTGGTTTTGGGCCGAGCGACCGACCAGGGGAGGAGCACGTCCGACCCTGATGGTGCTCACACGACCGACCCGACCGTATTTGCAATGTTCGACCGACCCTATATGCAGTGTTCGACCGACCCCATAATATGCATTTCGACCCGACCCAATGATGGTGGGACGATGCTCGACCGACCGACCCTAATGGTTGTGGTGGAGTACGACCGATTGACTATATGGGTTATTCATGAACGACCGAGTCCGAAGAAGGAGCGAGCGAACCTGGTGGGACATGGACGAGGGACCGACCCATATGGAGTGTGAAATAGCGACGACAACTGCGAACTCTTCGGAGGATCAAATCCGATTCGGCTAAACACGAGATGCAAAGGAAGTCCAGATGAGAAGTGATGGATTAAGATCCAAATGGGGATCGATGGGTTAACTTATAGAGTTTGACTTTGCTGCGGGATGTGTGCAAAGGGGTTATCGATATCTATAACTTTGGTTCACTATTGAGAGAAGGGGCATTGACTATGGGCCAGTGCAGTGGGATTAGAGGTTGTATGGAGTCTGACTCCATCAGGGTCCTAAATAGGCAAAGTGGTCGTAGTGATAGTTGTACGAAGTGGGACTCCATCATAGCCCCAATGGTTATGGTGACCAAAGCGATGGATATCATATGCTTTACGCACTGAGTGAGAGACGTGAGGATGATTGCTATGTTTGATGTCTGCTATCACCATGACACACACTCCCATTTTTACACTATATGTTAGTGTTACCTTAGAGTACTGTACATCTTGTTGTGCTAACTCTTTGGTTGCAGGTCCAGGTCCAGGTATGATAATTTATACCTATTATTTTTTTATTTTGCTGCTATCGCTCATACCAGACTTTCATCTGACACAGAGTTTTATGTCTCTTCTTATTACTCTGGGTGCTCCTAAACGAGCAGACTAGAGACAGGTTAGACAGTTATGCATGAGTAGCTGTCCGGAGACGAGCAGGAGGCTTCCACGTATTATATACATATATTCTCCGTATGTTGTTGCTGCTGTTCACTGCTTTGGGCATTTGTAGTGTACCTCTTTTATTTCCTTTTTAGAGACAACATTTTGAAGTTGTAATAATGGTTTAGATCATAAGATGTATTTTGGATTCTGCTACTTTGATGGATATGGTTTAGTTTTCAGCTTATGCACTGTGTCGCCTGTTTTATATCAAGTTATGTTATTATTATATTTTATTCCATGCGCTGTGAGATATACTACATGTTCTTGATGATTTCTTTTGATGACCGTCCCGTGCTAGTTGGATGTTGGCACAACGCACAGGGAAACGTCGGGTGGTTAAGGACAGGACGTCACACATATCCAATATATAGATAACTTGATAACATTACACTTCATCAAACAATGGAAACCACAATTGACAATCATTGGGTAGTGCTGTATAATCCTTATTTTTTTACTTAAATATGACTGCCATATAATGTTGAAATCTGTTCTAGTATAAAATCAGTAAAATACCTTTACAAGTACATTTACAAGGGATTCGACCGCGTTTCAGTTGGTGTTTCTGCATCAAACAACGACAACGAAATTTCTAATTATGCTAATGCTAGATAGATTTGTGCACCAGAGGCTTTGTCGAGAATATTTAAATTTCTACTTAATAACATTAGACCGTCTGTTGCTGGCCTACAATCCACCTTCCAAACCAACAATAACTACGTTTATCTTCTTCCGAACAATTGCGTTACATGTTGAATGATGATAGCAGAAACAAAACTATGCTTACTGAATATTTCACTACAAATGTAAACAATGAAGATGCAAGACAATACTTTTATCATCAGTTTCCTAAGAAGTATTGGTGGGATAAAAAACACAAGTTATGGATTCATAGACAAAATAACCTTAAGGTGTTAGGTAGAATTTACACCGTATCACCTATTGAAGGTGATCGTTATTTTTTGAGGTTATTACTAACTCATGTTAGAGGACCCTTATCATTTAATGACTTGCTTACTGTCGATGGTCAAAAATATGACACATTTAAAGAAGCAGCTGAACATAGAGGTTTATTGGAAAATGATGACGTTATTTATGATTGCTTACAGGCTGCTTCTAATACACATATGCCTGCTGCCTTAAGAAGGCTGTTCATTACAATTTTAGTTTATTGCTAACCAATTAATGTATGCCAAATGTGGGAACACTTTTCTGCATACATGATAGAAGATTATCAATACACATTTTCTGTAACTGACAATACATTTTTCATTGAAGTTTGTCTTTCAAACCTTGAGAGTTTACTCCAACAATACAACAAAACACTTTCTGACTTTGATTTCCCTCTTAACACTGTTGCACTACATAATAATCACAATAGGTCAAGTCTTATTTTGTCTGAAAAGTCTGTACACATACCTCGAGAAGACATTGAATCAATTGATTCCTTAAATTTAGAACAACAGACAACATTTGACGCAGTCATGAAGTCAATTTACGAAAATATAAATTCTATTTTTTTCATCGACGATATAGGGGGAATAGTAAAAACATATGCATACCGATCTATTTTAGCGCACTCACATAGTAAAGGCCTTATTTCACTTACAGTTGCCACATCGGGAATTGCTGCAATAGCATTACCTGGTGGTATAATTGCCCAATCTCGATTTAAAATCCCTATTACACTTGATTCCTCATCCACCTGCCACATTCCCAAATAATCTGACCTTGCGAAACTACTAATTGAAACAACGATAATTTTATGGGATGAAGCAACAATGGCCCATCGTTACGCCTTTGAGGCTTTAGATAAAACACTATGAGATTTAACTAATATCGACAAACCATTTGGGGTAAGGTTGTCATTTTAGGCGGTGATTTCCGTCAAGTTTTGCCTACTGTCTCTAATGGTACTATGGCTCAAACTGGTGACGCGTGTACCATTAGATTATATTTGTGGTCAGATGTTACTGTTTTTCTCTTAACCCACAATATGTGTGCTATAAATGACTATTCATATTCTACCTTTCTACTACGTCTTGGAAATGGCGACGAACCATATGTGCAAGATGACATGATCAAACTCCCAGATGATATTACTATCTCTTGGAGTAGTTCAAACTCTATTTTTTCTTTTATAGAAAATGTATTTCCAGCACTCACTAAATCTTGCTGCTGATTATATTATGAATAGAGCCATACTGGTCCCAACTAATGATACTGTTGACGAAATCAATAATACTATTATAAACATGTTTCCGGGTGTTGAATATACTTATTATTCATTTGATTCGGTTGAGGATGATACACATAATTTGTATCAACGTGTATTCCTCAACTCACTTTCGCCCAGCGGTTTACCTCCGCATAAACCAACTCTTAAAATTGGATCTCTCATAATGCTACTTAGGAATATTGATCCTAAAATTGGTTTATGTAATGGCATTAGGTTAATCTGTCGTGTTTTCCACTGAAATCTTATTAACGCAGAAATTGTTGTCGGTCATTTCCGTGGTACACGAGTTTTTATTCCTCGCATACCATTGGGGCCATCAGAAAATGTTTCTATACCTTCCGTTTTAATTAGAAAACAATTTCCTGTCAAACTAGCTTTTGCTTAAACAATTAACAAATTACAAGGACAAACCATTCCAAATGTCGGCATCTATCTACCGCAATATGTTTTCACTCACGGTCAATTTTACGTTGCTTTATCTAGAGGAGTAGGACATCAAACAATAAGGATTTTGGTACAAAACGGAACAATCCAAACGAAAACTGGTACACATACTAGAAATGTGGTTTACAATGATGTTTTACTAGCATGTACTACAGACATGAATTAACCTCTGCTTCTAACCTACTGTATCAACACCTGACATGTGCTCTTGAATTTAGTTTCATTTTTCAATCGCACAATAATACCTGTCACACTTTTTATTTTGCTTCAAACCTTTTCCACACATTCTTCTTAAAGTTAATATTTTAAAATTAAAATAATCTTCCAATAAAAAAACCATTTTTAACTCCGCCATCAACTATCTCATTATTTGATGCCGGTCTCAAGACCGTAAAAGGAGGAGAGAAAATGTTTTATTTACGTTTAATGCGGGTATTTTTTAAGTTTTTTTACTTTCACCTGAATGTACTCTTTTATCACTTATATCTTTTACTTCTCTTACACAATTTCTGATTTTTCTTCCGTGTGGTTAAGTATTGGAAATGCATGATTTTGTTAGATGCCAGCAACAAACTGGAGCGTACACCACTGCATTCTGATGGGAATCAGGTTAGTTATTCAATTTTACCAAATTAACAAATTAACTACCATATTTTGATTTTTTTTATGATTGCATTTTAACTGATGTTACGGGTCTTCTGGATCTGGAGCCTACATTGGGAGTTAGGTAATACGATTTACAGTATGTTATTTGATAACGTAACATTTATCACTCATTACTACAACCTTCAAATCAAAATATTATCATACACTGTTAAGATTTATCATTCATTAAGTTGTGCCTATTGTTTGATCATTATGCAGATCAAAGTGGAAGCTACCTTACCCAGTACGTCATAGGATATCAACAATAATGCAGGTATTGCAACTGTTCCAGTTTATACTATCCACTTTTTTTCCTGCATTTAATTTTGTTTTACATTTATGTATTACTTCATACTGTTTACTATACATGGTAATTGTTCTTCAGGCTATTCAACTATGGTATTGGAAGACATTTGCTACAATCTCTAAATCCGCAGAGCGTGAAAAAGAAAACTGAAATCAACCATAAGGATGGTCATATTTCTTTCTAGGTCTGTGTTTTTTTCCTTTCTTAATCATATAAATATATTCTTAATTTATTTTATTTTCTCAACGTTAGGTTAGGTGGATAATATTACAACTCGCCTGTTATACCACTTCCAGAAATAATGTTTTGCTCATTTAATAATTTTTATATCTAAAAAACTGTACAAAACAACCCTACACACAGAAGCAGCTTTAAATTACCATTTGCACTGATAGTTTACAATGCAGCCTTGGCTTTTTCCATATCCCATATTTTGCTCCTATTATTCTCCTTCCTTCCGTTTATTTTTTCGCAAATAATACAACTTTATTCTATCATAAATGGCTTTTACAATCTGATAACAACTTGATCTTCCCGCGAGCAATGAAAAAAACGTGCTGAATTTACTATTTTGGTATTGATTATGTACCAAAAGTATCATATTTCTTAAATCTAGCTTGTATTTACCATATTGAAAGAACTAACACGGTGCATGTTTCTCATATACTTTAATTAATTTTTTGGCTGTTGACAAACATGGTTATAATCTATTAAACGAAATTATAATTGTTAATGAAAACCTCTTTTCTTTAGCATACTAGATGCAAATTATCATGGTTATGAATAAGGTGCTTGCAACAATATTTTTTAACTTGCATATGTTTGCAATAGTTTGCAATGCGACCTTCGCTTTTTCCATATCCCATATTTTGCTCCTACTACTCTCCTTCCTTCCGTTTATTTTATCGCAAATAAGACGACTTTATGTTACTGTAAATGGCTTTTATAATCTGATAACAACTTGATCTTTCTGCGTGCAATGAAAAAAGCATGTTGAATTTACTATTTTGGTATTGATTATGAACCAAATGTATCATATTTCTTATATCTAGCTTATGTTTACCATATTGAAAGAGCTAACAAAGTGCATGTTTCTCATATACTTCAATAATTTTTTTGGATATTAACAAACATGATTATAATCTATTAAAGGAAAGTATATTTGTGAATGAAAATCTTTTTTCTTCAGCGTACTAGATGCAAATTATCATGGTTATCAATAATGTGCTTGCAATAGTATTTTTTAACTTTCATATGTTTGCACAGTATTATGATGGTACCATAACTATAGACTATTTTTGGGAAATTGAAAAGTTTCATCGGATAAATACATAAGTTGTGATTGTCGTGTATCTGATATCATTTTATATTTGATATAATACAATGATACAATTTGGCTACTATTATGGAAATTTGTGTAATTATATTCAAGTTGTATATAATTGCAGGAAATATAATTATGGATGAAAATACCTTTGAAATGTACTATACTTGCACAAACATATTTGATAGCTAGCTAAGTTTTGAATTCATAACTTTCATTTACGTTTTATGTAATGTAACACTCTCATATTACAAATTTAAACCAAAATTAATGGTCCTCTTGCGTCATACTTAGTTGCGTCTATTCAGTACTCATTACTCCATTTTAAACAGTGGTGACTATATGTTAAAGTGGTGCATTGTATACTACCTATTTCTTTTAGACAATTTAACTGGAAAAGCTTTTGACATTTGAATGGAAATATGCAGGGAAAAGAATTGAATGTTTTAGTGCTTCTTCTCGGAATACAAATCTGGATCACTTTATGCTTATTGATATACAGGTTTTTATGTTTCAAATCTGTTGTCCAGGTGATAATACTGTGACACATTATCAGACATTCAAGTAATGCTATAAATTTCATTTATTATTCTATTTTACTCACACGTATTCAAACATTTTAACTGATCAGTATAACATTATCACATGCACTCATTTTCATATATGACAACCATTGTATATATTTGGTAGAATCATTTTCGTTTATTTTTAAAATTGACATCATTTGCTATGTATACACAACTACTTCACTCTTCCATCTTAACTCTTTAATTTAATGTACTTCTCTGGCCTGCAAAAGAGAAAATGTTTTATTTAATTTATACATTAAACACATGCAGAAAATGATGTTGATTTTCTATTCCATGTTTTGCATTTACTTATTTGGATGCTACTAACCTGCAGTATAGCTGGATTAAACACGTTACAAGTCCAGATTTTCAAATTTGTACTCAAGGTACATTTATTTTGTTACACAATTATTCCTTAAACTAGACACATAGCACAGACACACACAAAGACTACACAATTTTTCATTAATTTGGTTTACCCCATTTTCATGCTACCTTCTCTCTACATATTACCAATTCATAACCACTTCCCTTGCTAATCTCCTTTTTTTCCTCCTTTAAAATTCTCATTTTTCCTACATTTTTCCATTAACTTTAACACTACACTGTTTTATGGCTATTTGTACCTCCCCACCTGCGCTACTTTCTTCCTATCTTCCTTACTTTTCTTCACTTTCCATCCAAAAGATTCCCCTTTGGTAATCAAAAAATGACAAAGGTACTACAACCCTATCACTTCCACTTTTACGGTTTGCATTTATTTTTTCCAACACTCTTTTTTTGTTCGCCTCAAGTTCCATACTGTCAAGTAATATTTTTAAACACGCAACCCAATGGTTCAGCTAAAGGTAAGGAGTCCGCAATACCTCCTATTGAAAAGCTGACACGTAAGAGCTTCCGTATTACAAAACATCATACTTCTGTGAGCTATGAAACGCCTGTTGAAATACCGGACGACTTGGACCACAATGGCACTCAATTTGTCACACGTAATGATACCAACATTACTCACCCAACTGGCACTTCATCCAATGGTCATCACATTGAGAATGCAGACAGTGATGGTGATGCTTACTGGAACGACCCGACAGTGGTCAGTTCTTTTCTTATATTTTTAAATTGTTTTTTCTATCATAATAATAGTTAGTAAACCCAATTTCTAACTATTTTTTTCCATTCCTGTATACTGCAGAAATTAATAGAATTTTTACTGAGCTTGAAAACCGTTCACGATCACGTTAATGCTTATAATGCTACTGCTTTTTCTATGTTGTTTTTCCTTCCTATGTGTTTTTTCCACTGTTGTCATTTTTTCAGTTTCTATTTCCAAATAACTATTACTAGTTGATGCGAGCTACACAGTAAACATTTAGTGCATGTCTTTTTATGCAGTATTTTTCTTTCTTCATGACCACCAGTTGTTCATGTATGTACAGACGCAGCAATGTTGTTTTGCTTTATAATTGTATACATTTTTTCTCCACATACTGCTTTCTGTTTCTTTAACTTCATCTTGCGAACTCCAGAATTTCCCCAATTCAACAGCTGTAAGTACTGTTTTTTTGCGCTTCATTACCTGCTTTGGTCAAATACATCTATGCACACGCCCATCGGGCGCGTGCCTATGTACTAGTATATATATATATATATATATCCTTACAATTAGATGCAAGTACTTACCTCATAAAAACCCCAAATGTCTGACTCATTTGTTGATTGAACAAATGGTTGATTGTGTTATCGATTGGATGGCTATTTTATTTATTAATGTAACTTTAATTATAGTCAGTTTATGGCATCATGAGATAAATCTGAGACAACCCGAACTTCCCTGGCAAGGGAAGTCCCAATTGAATTGAGGACAAGCCAGATTGGAATGCAAACAGAAGAACCTTTCATTGCTTATTACAACAATTCCATCAGAATATAAGAATATACAGAGTATGAATGTATATTATACATCAGAAAATATCAGAGATTTAAATACATTACTGCAGCGGAAAAATAATACAATACACAACTGAAAGAGATACACGGATACAGAGCTTTCCGGATATCATTCCAGCTGTAAATCAGGATCCTGTGAATGTATATCTGCAAAACAAAAACCACTAGCTGCCCATGTCAAAATAAGGGCACCCAGAGTTTAGGTTAAAACAATAAACTCCAGGTCTGTCATGTGACTGGTGTGAGAACTAAAACAGTTATTAATCTTTATTTTAAAGTTAGGTAAATCAAGGGACCACGCCGTATAACACGGAACGGGTTTCCTCCCAAAAATACCAGTGCATAAAACAACAGTGCAATGCTAAATAAAGAACAATGAAGGTATTATAAGACCCAAGTCCCATCACACAATGCAACACAAGCCGGAGGATAGGGTTTTACCTTATAATAGCCAAAGAACGCTTGATATGCTAAAGTTCATCTTTTATTACTATAAGTGTATAGTGTCAAAACAATTTCAATCATAAGTGTTAATCATAGACGACATGGGTACCATATATCATGTCGCCAATACTAGGCTCTACATTCAAAACCGCACATATCACGTATTGGAAGTTGGATTTCCATCTATGAACCAAGGCAAGGGATCGTCCTTACCGAATTCGAGATGCTCTAACCCGCCACTCAGGCAAGTACTTAGTCATGCCTTTAGATCGTCAGGGCCGGTCCACCGATGTGGATTAAAATGCCTGAACACTGCGTTTCCCCACCCTATGGGGTGTCAGTGAGTCCAATGACTCCATCGGCTCCACAAAGTCACCGATTCCGAGGCGCCTCGCAACAGCAACAACCACATAAGTCAAACTCGTCAGGGCGTGTAAAACCACTAACGCCACTTCTAGCTAGAAGGAAACGCATGCCCTCCCTAAAGTCCTCTCCCATTTCTGGTTCACAACCGGGGTGTGAGGCTCGCGAATCAACGCTACACAAAGCTATGCCACACAGGCTGTGCTTTGATCATCAACCACAAGACTTTGCTTTTCAACAGGAGCCTTGATCATATTGCCACTTAGGCATGCCACACAGGCAATTCACTACATGCGTTTGATATCCATAAATATATAACCTTTGAGCTCGTACATGTCAAAGAAGGGCGTTAAGCAAGAGAATAAATTCTCCACCGCCAAACAGATATATATTTAATAGAAACCAATCACACAGAATAAAATCCAATGTCAAATACGCAGTCCATATACAAGGTCGTTCTGGGTCTGAACGAAACCGGAGGCACCTTGAACCTCGCATATCCATCGATCTCCAAGTACGTCTGGACGATCATTAACTGATTCCCTCCTCTTGGGTGTACGGTCCAATCAAGATCATCAGTAGTCACCCAAACGACGCGAAGACCTCCGGTCTTCAACCACCGTCTTCATCCTCTACACCACATCGAATCCGTTATTCAGAATAGGTTAAACCCGTTCTTTCTGAATAACTCGTGTATATAATAAGCAAGTGTTACACAAACACAATACGCCTCATTCCAATTCAGAATATTCTTTTATTCAAATATTTTTATACTTTGGGAAAGGTTCCCATTTATTTTATCAAAGATAAATTCTTTAAATTTATTCTTTAATCTTCTTTTGAATATCAATTCAATCTAGTCGGGATTAGCGAACCACACCGAAGTAATCATTTATTTTATTTCCCAATCCCAACCTATTCATCCCATGAAGTAAAACTGGTCATACTTCATATCTAACACCACGGTGTTATCGGTAAATTCAATTACCATTTCACGTAGAAATCTAGTTAAAGATATAACTATCGCCTGGAGCAAAACTGGCAATACTCCATTCTCGATCATTTCAATCTAATTAAAGATTCATTAAAACTCCACTTGGTTTTAATATTCTCAAAAATCACTATCAATGATTATTTAACTTGGGAAATCATATCCTATCTTTAACTGGGTTAAAGAACTAATGTCATTTAAAACACGGTTCACTATAAACCCAAAATCACATTCCATTAATTATCGGGTTAAAGAACGAGTGTTATTTAAAGCACCATTCACGATAAACCCAAAAATAAATTCAATTCCAATTAAATACCATTTAATTGGTACACTTCATTAAATCTAAATAAAAAGATTTAATCTTTTTCTCAAATGGGTTTAAGAACAGTGTTAATGAAGACACCATTCACGACAAGCCTAAATCATATTTGATATTAATTACAAGGCTCTGAATAGAAAATATATCAGCTTATATTCAATATCAAATTCTATGACCAACAAATATCGTATTAGAAATAACGATATAAATATATCTTTCAAATTTCCATACCAATATCTGTATGATCACAAAATCCAACATCGAAATATTCCAAAGACAATTTCGATTCACATCCCTTCCAATTCAATTATTGGAAATTCTGGTTATTTTCAAAATCATTTCAAATTTAGTTTATTTATTAAAAAAATAAATAGAATTATAATTCTAGTTCAAAACTAGTTCATTTCGATAAAAATCTACTTTTATGTTTTCAAATATGAAGTTTTTCATCCCAATTCTTCCCAAATCATTTCTTATAATTTTACACAAATTATTACTATTTTTAATAATTTGATCAAGGCCCGTACAGTTGATTTCCATCAACGGCTATCGAACTGCACTTACAACGACCTTTTCCAAATTTGATTTGGACATAATTCCAAATCCAACCGTTAGATTTCTAATTTCTAATATTCGTTAGAAAGATCTTTTCGATACGAACCCAACGGTTCTGGTTTTAGGAGAATCTGGTGGTCAGATCTCCCGTAATATCCATTCGAAATCAATGGTCGAAATTCACGAACTGCGGCGGCGCGGCGCGTTCTATTCAGGCCATTATATATATATACATATAATATATATATTATATATATTTCATCGATTTCCTTTCAAAATGTATTTTATAAATCATTTTAAATTCGTTTTCGAAATGATTTCAACTTCATATTCAATTTCTAATCAAAATTGAATATTCTACATCATCGATATACAAATGATAATATTTTCAAAATATTATATTTTGAAATCATTTCGTTTTCTATATTCATTATAAAAATGAATATAATCGACGTAAATATCATTCGCGTCAAAATGGTGTCAATCTAACCAACACGGCTTTATATATTTCAATAACTTTGTTATTCTATTCAACAAATGAATATTTTCTTCAACACATGAATTTTTGTTTTTCTATTCAACACATGAATTTATATTTTTCTATTCGACACAAGAATATATATTTTTCTATTCAACACAAGAATTATATTTTTCTATTCAACACATGAATTTGTATTTTCTTATTCAACACATGAATTATATTTTTCTATTCAACACATGAATTTATATTTTTCTATTCAACACATGAATTATATTTTTCTATTCAACACATGAATTTATATTTTTCCATTCAACACATGAGTTTATATTTTTATTTTCCAAATTGGAATGAGGCCCAATCAATTACCATATAACGTTTATTATATGGATTCCCTACAACACATGTATATAATAGCAACGATAAATCATCAACCATCATCCAGAGTGCACCACACAACTAAATAAGCATTAAATATAAATAATTAACGCTTACACACTCTGTCAACCCATCGATTGACATACAACTAAATAATCGGGATTAGGGTACGTCAAATATCATCCCAATACCCGTGTGGGGTTTCAAATCAACAAACACAAATTTTATTCGTGCAGTTGGGCGATGTGTAAAATTTACCGTCCCAATCAATATCAGTCAAATCAGTGTATGTAAACAAATCGTCCGATTTGTTTATTACTATTTATTTTATATACACGTTAAAAATCATATTTTTAACTATAAAATATTTTCCACTATAAAATATTTTATTTCATTCCACATCACACAATCAAATTTCACAACATAGCATCCAAACAAACAAGTCATCCATGGTTTGTGGACAACAGGTGTCGGGTGCTACTAAGCACCGTCTGCATCCTAGTATATATTCCAAACTAAAAATAAAAATAAAATTGAGGAGTTCTCACTGAGAAGCTAAACCAAACACCGCGACTCTTCATATGTAGAAAATCTTCGTCGCTCACCTTTTGTCACTTTTGTCGTCCATGTTCACTACATATATAAAAATCACATTTTTATATTGTTGCTATGTATATAAAAATCACATTTTTATAATCACTCTATATGGATAAAAATCACATCTTTATACCGCTACTATATAGGTAAAAATTCTATTTTTATACCGCTACTATATAGATAAAAATTCTATTTTTATACCGCTACTATATAGATAAAAATTTATTTTTATACCGCTACTATATAGATAAAAATTCTAACAGCTACTATATAGGTAAAAATTCTATTTTTATACCGCTACTATATAGATAAAAATTCTATTTTTATACCACTACTATATAGCAAAAAATTCTATTTTTATACCGCTACTATATAGGTAAAATTTCTATTTTTATACAGCTACTATATAGGTAAATGTTCTATTTTTATACCGTTACTATATGGATAAAAAATTCTATTTTTATACCGCTACTTTATAGGTAAAAATTCTATTTTTATACCGCTACTATATAGGGAAAAATTCTATTTTTATACCACTACAATATAGGTAAAAATTCTATTTTTAAACCGCTACTATATAGGTAAAAATTCTATTTTTATACCGCTACTATATAGGTAAAAATTCTATTTTTATACCGCTACTATATAGATAAAAATTATATTTTTATACCGCTACTATATAGGTAAAAATTCTATTTTTATACCGGTGTTCATATAATAAAGATTATATTTTTCTCTCACCATTCTCTATATAAAAATCACATTTTTCTCTATAGAGATCGTATTTTTATATCTCTACTACCTATTCAAATAGAAATCATATTTTTATTATAAAAGTCCTAATTTTATAAAATAAAAAATCATAGCTTCATATATTATAAATAAATAAAGACTTATCTTTGTATAATAAAATCTTATCTATTTATAACTAATGAAATAAATAAACAAAATCAATTTTTTTTAATTAAACTAAGTAAAACAAAATAAAAAAAGAAAGAAAAGACTCACTGTATTTTCGTTCAGATGGTGGTGGAGGACCCGGTGCAGCTGAATGGTGGTGCGGGAGGGGGAGCAAGCGGTGGTGGGCTGTGGTCAGGCGGGTGGCGGGTTGGAGGAGCGTCGACTCAAGGGGTGGGGTCTCCCACGTATCGCGGTGGCTGTGGGTTAGAAGAGGAAGAGGAGGGTAGAAGAAGGGTCGAGGGGAGGAAGGTGCGCTCGACGGCGGTGGCGCCCCTATCGAGGCGGCGGCGAACTAATCGAGGGGGGAGGGGTGTGAATCGTGATCCCCCCTTTTTTTATTTTTTTTATTTATTTTTTCGATTTGGAAATCGATTTGGTAAAGTGACCGGGGGGCCTATTTGACTAAGCAAGGAGAGAGAGGGAGGTTTCTATTTTCTTATTTATTTAATTATTTAATTTCAAAAAGAAACTTTTTATTTCGACCTCGAAATCGAACCCACCGACTGTCGTCCATAGCCAATTACCCCCATTCCGAACACAATGAGATAGGTGTCGCAGGCTGATTCGAATGATTCGATCAGTTTCCGTCAAAATCAAAATATAAATCTATATATTGAATTTGAACGCACATTTCAATTTACCGGGGCCACATACGGACTTTAAAAATTCCATAAAAAACTTTCTAGCTTCGTATTGACGATACAGTTCTAACAAAACTAATTACGTCAAATTCTGAGACCGTTTGAAAAATGGCCATTTTCCAGTCGATTAAAATCAACTGAAATTGGTCAAACGCGTTTTCCTTTGCCACGCTCACATATTGAATCGAAAATTTACGAATTTTGGAATCTAGCAATAATTTGACATCTCGGATCCAACAAAAGTGGTTTCGTCGAAAACCGAAGTCGTTTGCAAAATTTCCATTTTTAAGGGCCAAAATTCCATAGCGACTATTCTGAATTTTCAACTGGACATAACCTTTTATCCCCACTATGAAATTTCAATTTTTTGGATTCGTTGGAAATATATTTTCAATTAGATTCAAATATTTTTTGTTTCACTAAAATCCGGTTCATTTTGAATCCTGTGCATTCATTTGAACTTTGAAATCGAATTTTCAAACTACCGCGCCTTTTCAGGCTCGTTATATAATTAAAATAAATTATTTATATTCTAACGACGATTCAAATAAATATATACATTCTAATTCTATTCAAAATAAATTTCTCATCGTTATTATTTAAAATAATTCATTTTAAATAATCAAAATTCGCTAAAATTGCCAAAATTAATTTTTTAAATTGGCTCGGATTTCCGGGTTATTACAATCTCCCCCACTAAAAACTTTTCGTCCCCGAAAAGGAACGAAGCCGAAAGTTGTTTCACAAACCAACTCAACTTCCAGTATTTTCTTTACGGCTTAAGTTCTTCAACTTTTTAGTTTCTAGAACTTTTCAAATTTTTCAAAAAATTGGCTAACACCCCAAGTTTTCAAAAAAAATCGCCATAACCTCCCCTGCACCGGGGACTTCGGGATATTTCAAATTGCCTCCCATGGCCCTCATCAATCCAAAAAGAAAAAGAAACAGCTAAGCGGCTTGCCAATCGGCTCATAAATTCATCCAAACCCAATAAATTTTTTTAATATGTACCAATTTGTTGGGCAAACAATTTTATTCTTCTGCTCTAGCCTCCTTGTTATGACCTGTTCATTGTAAGTACATGTACATACATGCAAATGCGATAAATTTTCAATACAATCCACTATTTGATTCAATTCGGCTAAAGGTTCAACATTTTAATTAATCAAACTATAATCAAACAACACAACCAGCAATCAATTAGTTGATTAGCTTTTCAAATTCTTAATTTTGATACATATACAGAAAATCACGTTTTTTGATGCCAAATCACAACAATAGGCCATATCTAATTTTGGTTCTTACACCAGTCAATTGGAAATATATGGAAATCTCACTTTCGTCGCTCGAACATAAATTCTGATGATGATCGATCAATCATCAGAATCATCTCCAGGCGACTACAGTGTGATTCTATATCTATTCAGTATATTAAAACTTCGAATATACGTTTGAAGGCGTATATGCAAAATCTTTATATATTGGATTATCCCAATTAATTTAAAATAAATATTCAAATACGTGTAAAACGATTTAAATTTTCAAAATAATTTTTTTTTCACTTTAAAAATATACTCCTCATACTCGTTCTAGGATACTACTGATCTCATCTCTAGCGAGTCATTCTTATTGGATATTACAATGTGCCTAGTTCTCCGAGCTCTATAAACCAAAGCTCTGATACCAAACTCAGACGACCCGAACTTCCCCGATAAGGGAAGTCCAGATTGAATTAAGGACAAGCCAGATTGGAACACAAACAGAAGAACATTTCATTGCTTATTACAACAATTCCATCAGAATACAAGAATATACAGAGTATAAATGAATATTATACATCAGAAAGTACCAGAGATTTAAATACATTACTACAGCGGAAAAATAATACAATACACAACTGAAAGAGATACACGGATACAGAGCTTTCCAGATATCATTCCAGCTGTAAATCAGGATCTTGTGAATATAAATCTGCAAAACCAAAACTACCAGCTGCCCATGTCAAAATAAGGGCACCCAGAGTTTAGGTTAAAACAATAAACTCCAGGTCAGCCATGTGACTGGTTTGAGAACTAAAACAGTTATTAATCTTTATTTTAAAGTTAGGTAAATCAAGGGACCACGCCGTATAACACGGAACGGGTTTCCTCCCAAAAATACCAGTGCATAAAACAACAGCGCAATGCTAAATAAAGAACAATGAAGCTATTATAAGACCCAGGTCCCATCACACAATGCAACACAAGCTGGAGAATAGGGTTTTACCTTATAATAGCCAAAGAATGCTTGAAACGCTAAATTTCATCTTTTATTACTATAAGTGCATAGTGTCAAACAATTTCAATCATAAGTGTTAATCATAGACGGCATGGGTACCATATATCATGTCGCCAATACTAGGCTCTACAATCAAAACCGCACATGTCACGTATTGGAAGTTGGATTTCCATCTGTGAACCAATGCAAGGGATCGTCCTTACCGAATTCGAGACACTTTAGCCCACCCATCAGGCAAGTACTCAGTCAAGCCTTTAGATAGTCAGGGCCAGTCCGCCGATGTGGATTAAAATGCATGAACACTACGTTTTCCCACCCTATGGGGTGTCAATGACTCCATCGGATCCACACAGTCACCGATATATCTGAGGCGCCTCGCAACAGCAACAACCACATAAGTCAAACTCGTCAGGGCGTGTAAAACCACTGCCGCCACTTCTAGCTAGAAAGAAACGCAAGTCCTCCCTGAGGTCCGTCTCCCGTTTTTGGTTCATACCGGGTGTGAAACTCGCGAAGTAAACGTTACACAAAGCTACGCCACAAAGGCCGTGCCTTGATCATCACCACAAGACTTTGCTTTTCAACAGAAGCCTTGATCATATTGCCACTTAGGCATGCCACACAGGCAATTCACTCCATGCGTTTGATATCCATCAATATATAACCTTTGAGCTCGTACGTGTCAGAGAAGGGCGTTAAGCAAGAGAATAAATTCTCCGCCGCCAAACAGATATATATTAAATAGAAATCAATCACACAAAATAAAATCCAATGTCAGACACACAGTCCATTTACAAGTTCGTTCTGGGTCTGAACGAAACCGGAGGCACCTAGTACCTCGCATATCCATCGATCTCCAATACGTCTGGACGATCACTAACTGATTCGCTCCTCGTGGGTGTACGACCCAATCAAGATCATTAGTAATCACCCAAACGACGTGAAGACCTCCAGCATTAAACCACCCTCTTCATCCTCTATACCACATCGAATCAGTTAATCAGAATGGGATAAACCTGGTCTTTCTGAATAACTCGCGTATATAATAAGCAAGTGTTACACAAACACAACAATACGCCTCATTCCAATTCAGAATATTATTTTATTCAAATATTCTTATACTTTGGGAAAGGTTCCCATTAATTTTATCAAAGATAAATTCTTTAAATTTATTCTTTAATCTTCTTTTGAATATCAATTCAATCTAGTCGGGATTAGCGAACCACACCGAAGTAATCATTTATTTTATTTCCCAATCCCAACCTATTCATCCCATGAAGTAAAACTTATCATACTTCATATCTAACACCACGGTGTTATCGGTAAATTCAGTTACCATTTCACGTTCAAAACTAATTAAAGATTTAACTATCGCCTGGAGCAAAACTAGTGATACTCCATTCTCGATCATTTCAATCTAATTAAAGATTCATTAAAACTCCACTTGGTTTTAATCTTCCCAAAAATCACTATCAATGATTATTTAACTTGGGAAATCATATCCTGTCTTTAACTGGGTTAAAGAACCAATGTCATTTAAAATACAGTTCACTATAAACCCAAAATCACATTCCATTAATTATTGGGTTAAAGAACGAGTGTTATTTAAAACACCGTTCACGATAAACCCAAAAATCAATTCAAATTCAATTCCAATTAAATACCATTTAATTGGTACACTTCATTAAATCTAAATAAAAAGATTTAATCTTTTTCTCAACTAGGTTTAAGAATAGTGTTAATGAAGACACCATTTACGACAAGCCCAAATCACATTTGATATTAAATACAAGGCTCTGAATAGAAAATATATTGGCTTATATTCAATATCAAATTCTACGACCAACAAATATCGTATTGGAAGTAACGATATAAATATATCTTTCAAATCTCCATACCAATATCTGTATGATCACAAAATCCAACATCGAAATATTCCAAAGACAATTTCGATTCACATCCCTTCCAATTCAATTATTGGAAATTCTAGTTATTTTCAAAACCATTTCAAATTCAATTTATTTATTAAAAAAAAAAAGAATTATAATTCTAGTTCAAAACTAGTTCATTTCAATAAAAATCTACTTTTATCTTTTCAAATATGGAGTTTTTTAACCCAATTCTTCCCATATCATTTCTTATGATTTTACACAAATTATTACTATTTTTAATAATTTTATCAAGGCCCGTACTGTCGATTTCCATCGATGGCCATCGAACTGCACTTACAACGACCTTTTCCAAATTTTATTTAGGCATAATTCCAAATCCAACCGTTAGATTTCTAATTTCTAATATTCGTTAGAAAGGTCTTTTCGATACGAACCCAATGGTTTTGGTTTTAGGAGAATCCGACGGTCGGATCTCCCGTAATATCCATTCGAAGTCAATGGTCGAAATTCATGAACTGTCGCGGCGCGGCGCGTTCTATTCAGGCCATTATATATATATATATATATATATATATATATATATATATATATATATATATTATATATTTCGTCGATTTCCTTTCAAAACGTATTTTATAAATCGTTTTCGAAACGATTTCAACTTCATATTCAATTTCTAATCAAAATTGAATATTCTACATCATCGATATACAAATGACAATATTTTCAAAATATTATATTTTGAAATCACTTCGTTTTCTATATTCATTATAAAAATGAATATAATCAATATAAATATCGTTCACGTCAAAATGGTGTCAATCTAACTAACGCGACTTTACATATTTCAATAACTTCGTTATTCTATTCAACAAATGAATATTTTCTTCAACACATGAATTTTTGTTTTTCTATTCAACACAAGAATTTATATTTTTCTATTCAACACATGAATTTATATTTTTCTATTCAACACATGAATTTATATTTTTCTATTCAACACATGAATTACATTTTTCTATTCAACACATGAATTTATATTTTTCTATTCAACACATGAATCATATTTTTCTATTCTACACATGAATTTATATTTTTCTATTCAACACATGAATTATATTTTTCTATTCAACACATGAATTTATATTTTTCTATTCAACACATGAATTTATATTTATATTTTCCAAATTAGAATGAGGCCCAATCAATTACCATATAACATTTATTATATGGATTCCCTACAACACATGTATACAATAGCAACGATAAATCATCAACCATCATCCAGAGTGCACCACACAACTGCATAAGCATTAAATATAAATAATTAACGTTTACACAATCTGTCAACCCATCGATTGACATACAACTAAACAATCGGCATTAGTGTACGTCAAATATCATCTCAATACCCGTGTGGGGTTTCAAATCAACAAACACAGATTTTATTTGTGCAGTTGGGCGATGTGTAAAATTTACCGTCCCAATCAATATCAGTCAAATCAGTGTATATAAACAAATCGTCCGATTTGTTTATTACTATTTATTTTATATACATGTTAAAAATCATATTTTTAACTATAAAATATTTTCCACTATAAATTTTTTTATTTCATTCCACATCACACAATCAAATTTCACAACACAGCAACCAAACAAACAAGTCATCCATGGTCTGTGGTTGACGGGTGTCGGGTGCTACTAAGCACCGTCTGCATCCTAATATATATTTCAAACTAGAAATAAAAATATAAGTGATGAGTTCTCACTGAGAAGCTAAACCAAACACCGCGACTCTTCATATGTAGAAAATCTTCGTCGCTCACCTTTTGTCACTTTCGTCGTCTGTGTTCGCTACATATATAAAAATCACATTTTTATATTGTTGCTATGTATATAAAAATCACATTTTTATAATCACTCTAGGATAAAAATCACATTTTTATACTGCTACTATATAGGTAAAAATTCTATTTTTATACCGCTACTATATAGATAAAAATTCTATTTTAATACCGCTATATATAGATAAAAATTCTATTTTTATACCGGTACTATATAGATAACCGCTACTATATAGGTAAAAATTCTATTTTTATACCGCTACTATATGGGTAAAAATTCTATTTTTATACCGCTACTATATAGGTGAAAATTCTATTTTTATACCGCTACTATATAGGTAAAAAATCTGTTTTTATACCGCTACTATATAGGTAAAAATTCTATTATTATACCGCTTCTATATAGGTAAAAATTCTATTTTTATACCGCTACTATATAGGTAAAAATTCTATTTTTATACCGCTACTATATGGATAAAAATTCTATTTTTATACCGCTACTATATAGATAAAAATTCTATTTTTATACCGCTACTATATAGCTAAAAATTCTATTTTTATACCGCTACTATATAGCTAAAAATTCTATTTTTATACCGCTACTATATAGATAAAAATTCTATTTGTATACCGCTACTATATAGGTAATAATTCTATTTTTATACCGGTGCTCAAATAATAAAGATTATATTTTTCTCTCGCCATTCTCTATATAAAAATCACATTTTCTCTATAGGGATGATATTTTTATATCTCTACTACCTATTCAAATAAAAATCATATTTTTATTATAAAAGCCCTAATTTTATAAAATAAAAATCATAGTTTCATATATTATAAATAAATAAATAAATAAATAAATAAAGGCTTATCTTTGTATAATAAAATCTTATCTATTTATAACTAATGAAATAAATAAACAAAATCAGATTTTTTTTAATTAATCTAAGTAAAAAAAATAAAAAAAAAGAAAGAAAAGACTCACTGTATTTTCGTTCAGATGGTGGTGGAGGACCCGGTGCGGTTGAATGGTGGTGCGGGAGGGGGAGCAAGCTGTGGTCAGGCGGGTGGCGGGTTGGAGGAGTGTCGGCTCGAGGGGGGGTTCTCGCGCATCTCGCGGTGGCTGTGGGTTAGAAAAGGAAGAGGAGGGGAGAAGGAGGGTCGAGGGGAGGGTGGTGCGCTCGACGGCGGTGGCGCCCCTATCGAGGCGGCGGCGAACTAATCGGGGGAAGGGGGCTGTGAATCGCAATCCCCCCTTTTTATTTTTTTTCGATTTGGAAATCGATTTGGTAAAGTGACCGGGGGGCCTGTTTAACTAATCAAGGAGAGAGAGGGAGGTTTCTATTTTGTTATTTATTTAATTATTTAATTTCAAAAAGCAACTTTTTATTTCGACCTCGAAATTGAACCCACCGACTGTCGTCCATAGCCAATTACCCCCACTCCAAACACAATGGGATAGGTATCACAGACTGATTCGATCAGTTTCCGTCAAAATCAAATTATAAATCTATATATTAAATTCGAACGCACATTTCAATTTACTGGGGCCACATACGGACTTTAAAAATTCCAGAAAAATATTTTCTAGCTTCGTATTGACGATACGGTTCTAATAAAACTAATTTCGTCAAATTCTGAGACCGTTTGAAAAATGGCCATTTTCCAGTCGATTAAAATCAACTAAAACTGGTCAAACGCGTTTTCCTTTGCCACGCTCACATATTGAATCGAAAAATTACGAATTTTGGAATCTAGTAATAATTTGACATCTCGGATCCAACAAAAGTGGTTTCGTTGAAAACCGAGGTCGTTTGCAAAATTTCCATTTTTAAGGGCCAGAATTCCATAGCGACTATTCTGAATTTTCAACTGGACATAACCTTTTATCCCCACTATGAAATTTCAATTTTTCGGATTCGTTGGAAATATATTTTCAATTAGATTCAAATATTTTGGTTTCACTAAAATCCGGTTTATTTTGAATCTTGTGCATTAATTTGAACTTTGAAATCGAATTTTCAAACTACCGCGCCTTTTCAGGCTCGTTATATAATTAAAATAAGTTATTTATATTCTAACGACGATTCAAATAAATATATACGTTTTAATTCTATTCAAAATAAATTTCTTGTCGTTATTACTTAAAATAATTCATTTTAAATAATCAAAATTCGCTAAAATTGCCAAAATAATTTTTTTAAATTGGCTCGGATTTCCGGGTTATTACAGAATCACTGAGTCGTTGTACCATATTCAGTTTGATGGATGCTAGAGAATATAAGAAAAACAATTAGTGAGTAAACAAAGAGATTTATGGTCAAGAAGGCTGCAGAATGGCTTGCTGCAGTAGGTTTGACACATGGCCTGATTTGGTCTTGAGATCTTTGTGTAATAGTGTGAATTAAATCATTACAGTGTGTCCTAGTGGTTCATACATGCAGATGAGACTGGAGTCTAACTAATTAAAATATGATAGGAAATGGTAGAAAGGAACTTGAGTTTCTTGAAAAATTTCTATGGCAATCTGATAGAATTGTGTCTATAATTCATGATTTTTATCAAGTTAGTTTTACCATTTTATGTGCGGTAGAAATGGTTTATATGCATCTGCCTGAATTCCATTAGAAAGTATGTATTAATCTAAGAAAACGGTGTTTGTGCACTTGCACAATATGATTTGTCATGAGCACTAGAAATTTACCTTTCAAAATGGAATTTCCTTATAAATTTTATCTCAATTTTATCACTCAAGTTCTGATTTGAGATGCTCATACCAGACACATTAGTCTGACCCTGCTTTGCTCATGGAAAATAGGGAGTCTCATTTTATGATGAGG
The DNA here is from genome assembly GCA_030737875.1 of Allium sativum. NCBI lineage: Eukaryota > Viridiplantae > Streptophyta > Magnoliopsida > Asparagales > Amaryllidaceae > Allium > Allium sativum. The sequence continues at coordinate 870,134,845 of CM060924.1, read as the reverse complement.
CAACCTCTATTGCTTTTTAAGGTAATGAACGAGCTAAGTAAAATTGGATTAAGAGTATGGCTTGTTTTCATGGATGTTGGAGTGCTTATATTTAGAAAAATAAGAGCTTCTGAAGTGCTTGAATATGCATGAATCCTTAAAAACTACTTTGTTAATCAGTTATGTAATGAAATGTTGTTATGGATGGTTATTGAAATTATGTTTATGAAATAGTGTGATTAAGTTTAATGTACTAAGCAAGTGTCTGAATTCAAGTTGTATTTTCTATGACCCCTTTGCAAACTGAATTTGGGTAAAAATATTTTGAATTATAGGAATTTACTAATATTATTTATATTACTCAATCTGGAGTCACTATATAAAGAAAAGTGTGTATGTACATGTCTCTTAAGTCTGGTTGTTTGGTGCATCCATTTGTTTGAGTTCATAATGCAAAAGTGATGCGCATTGGCACCATTTGGCTTGGTGCAAACCAGAAAAGGGCTAGCCAAGGGTTCAATGTTGACACATGCACCAAAGATTCAGGATATTGAGCATATACATGGCACTATATTAGTATAAATATGATTCTTTTAATTTTAAAAAATGCAGTAGTGCTTAGGAAAAGATTAAGCCTATTTGAAAAGCAAATGCATCATTTCAACATTATGTATATGGAAAACAAGTAAAAAGCCTTGCCAAAAGGCATAAGTTCATCTGATTGTTTTAATCATCTTCCTTACATAATTAATATATTATAGTAAGTCCATAAAGCATTCTAATAGAATAAGTATACCAACATGATTTGTGTACCACATTGACCTAAACAGGGTCAATAGGTCTCTTGTTTTATTTTACTCTATTTACAAGCAAGAGGTATGTACATATCTTCAACACACACACACACACACACACACACACACACACATATATATATATATATATGTAGGCTCCTTTTGTATAAACCAATACTTTTATATTGGTAAAGTTTTGTGATCTTGGATATTCTGTTGAGAAAGAATGGCTCTGGCTTTAAACTCAATTATTAGATGTATCATTCACACATGTTAGTTAAAAAAGAATCATAACAAAACTCTAGATAAACCAGGGTCATTCCATTTTGGTATCAGAGCCGTGTTAGTGTAAACACAAACAATAAATTTTTTTATTGTATGATAGCATGATTTACTTAGGCTTGTATGATTGATTGCATATGTGTGCCAAGTTACTACATATATATAAATATATATATATACATATAACGGAAAATAACACCATGTATGAATAGGAAATTTAGCAAACCTAAATCCCTTTTTACTTGAGACACATGGTAAGAAGAGCAAGAGCACCACCAATGGTGAATATGCAAGAATTAGTGAATGCTCTGAGAGAAAGGATTGGGCATAGACCTGAGAATCCACATGAAGAGCTCTCTAAATTGATAAAGACTTACATAAATTTGGGAGGCAAAGGCTTTGAAGGGACTGAAAGTGTAATGGAAATCCTAGTTTGGCTTAGAACCTTGGATAGGATTTCTAGAGACATGCAATTGGACGATCAAAGAAAGAGGCAAGTAGCTTCAAGATAGTTGAAAGGAGTAGCTTTGAGTTAGTGGGAGGTAACCATAGCTGGAAGGGTTGAAAATGACATTACCTGGAATCAATTTAAGGAGTTAATTGAAGCTAGATTTGTGCCTGCATCTGCTAAAACAACTTTGCTTAAAGAATTTATAAGGCTTAAACAAGGGAACCTAAGTGCTACTGAGTACACTCAAAAATTTGTAGGATTATCAAAGTACGGAGCTATGCTAATAGCCGACGAAGCATCTAAAAATAACAGGCATATCAAAGGTCTGAATCCAGGTTTGAGTAGAGCTACGTTACCCTATATTGATAAAATTTTGATCAAGTCATAGATCTAACTTTAAGCTTTGAGCAACATGACAAAGAAAGTGAGAAATACAGGAATTTTAGGAACAATAATAATAAAAAGGGTAAGGGACAGTATCATCCATATGATAAGAAACAGTAATATACTAAAAGCAAGAAAACTAGTGATGCCAAACCTAGTGAAACCAAGAAGAAGATAGTGTGTCATCACTGTGGCGAGGAAGGGATATTAAACCAAAATGTCCAGAATTGAAAGGGGGAGCTTTTAAGTGTTATATTTGTGGAAAAGAAGGCATCTGAAGAGACCTAAAGAATAAGCAGTAAGGAAAATTGGTACCTTTAGAAACAAAAGACAAATCTATAATGGAATCTAACGCAAAAAACATAGGACAAATGGAAGGTACATTATTTATTTGCCAAATGCCTATACCAGTAGTATTTGATACAGGGGCAACACATTCTTTGATCTCCCATGATATTGTCAAAACATTAAAACTGAATTGCATTTTCCTAGAAAGATCTTTACTCGTCAAAAGTCCTTTAGGAAGTTCTTGTATCTTGGACATGATGTGTGTGGATGCAGAGTTAATTATAGGGGAAATGTTTTTATTTCTTATTTATATGTTTTAAAATTACCCATATATAGCTGTTATATTGGGTATGGATTGGTTAAAGCAACATAAGACTATAATTAATTTAGAGACATCCACCGTTTCATTCCAAAACATTAAGAAGCAAAGAGTTATAGTTCTTTGTGAATCTGCCAAAGAAAGAAGGTTATTTCATTTATGAGGGCTAGGTAATGAAAATTCTGAGTTTTCAATTGAGAAAATACCCATAGTAATTGAGTATTTGGATGTACTTAAGGAGGTTAAAGGTATCCCACACCATAGGCTAGTGGAATTTCGGATTAACTTAATCTCAGGAGCATGTCCAGTGATTAAGAAACCTACAAGAACCGGACATTTTGAGTTAGCTTTGAGTTAGTTCTATTAGCTTCAATTTAAGGAGTTAATTGAGCAGGAATTACTTGGTCTTATAAAACCTTTCCTTCTAATTCCTCTAACTGTTTCTTTAGTTCTATTAGCTCACTTTCAACCCTCTAACTCAAAGGTTTTATAAGACCAAGTAATTCCTGCTGGGGTGCACCAGTGGTGTTTGTGAAGAAGCAAGATGGTTCTCTAAGGTTGTATGTATATTACAGGGAATTAAATAAGTTAACCATAGGCTCTGGTTTTCATCAAATGAAAGTGGAAGAGTCTAGGATTAAGTACACTACATTCAACACTAGGTATGGGTTATGTGAGTTCTTAGTGATGCTCTTTGGATGAACTAATGCACCATCCTATTTTGTTGATTTAATGAATAGGACATTCGGGGACTACTTAGATAAATTTGCACTGATTTTTATAAATGACATTTTGATTTATCCAAAAAGAGTGGAAGAACACAAAAATCATTTGCAATTAGTTTTGAGCAGGCTAAGGCAAAATAATTTAAAGGCAAAATTTTCTAAATGCACATTTTGGAGAAAAAAGGTGAATTTTCTTGGGCATGTTATTTCTTCACAAGGTTTGTCAGTAAACCTAAGTAAAGTTATAACAATACAAACTTGGAAAAGACCCAAAACAGTGAGTGAAGTGAGACCATTCATGGGGATGGCTGGGTACTATAGGAGGTTCATTAAGGATTTTTCTAAAATATCAGTGCCACTCACTAATTTAACTAGGAAGGATCAAGCCTATTTTTGGACAGAAAAGTGTGAAAAAGCCTTTGAGGAATTAAAAGAAGCATTGGTAAATGCTTATGTCTTAAAAGTGCAAGAAGGAAACCATGACTTGCAGTGTATATAGATGCATGTGGGTATGGTTTAGGAGTAATATTGATGCAACAAAGTCAAATTGTGGCATATGCATCAAGGCGATTAAAACCAGATGAAGTTAGGTATGGAACACATGATTTAGAATTGGCAGTAGTATATGCTTTAAAGCTTTGGAGATATTATTTGTTAGGAGCCAAATTTGAGCTCTATACTGATCACAAATCCTTAAAATATTTATTTTCACAAAAAGATTTAAATATGAGACAACATAGTTGGGTTGAGTTTGTAGCTGCTTATGATTTTGATATACTGCATACACCAGGAAAAGCAAACCAAGTAGCTGATGCTTTGAGTAGGCATCATGCTAAAGTAAGTCTGATAATGACAGAAGAATGTAATAATTTAATGTTGCTCACTGATTTGGAAATAAAAGAAAATAGTGATATGCACATGGAAGTGCATGGTGCACAAGAAAATGTGGGGAAGTTAAGTATGATAACCTTGCAATCTGATTTAATTATGAAAGTGGGGAATATGCAGAATCAAGACCCCATTATATCAGAGAAGAAAACTCTTTTGGAAAAAGGAGAAGAAGTGAAAAACTTGCACATTGATGAGGCAAGGAATAAAAATATGATCTAGGTGCCTGGAAATTTAGAACTAAAGGAGGTAATACTGAATGAATATCATAGAAGCAAGTACTCCATACATCCAGGAAATACCAATATGTACCATAGTCTTAAGAGGGATTATTGGTGGTAAGGAATGAAGAGTGATGTTGCTAAATTTGTGGCCAAACACATGATTTGTCAGCAGATAAAAGCAGAGGCACAAAATCCATCAGGATTGTTTCAACCATTAAGTATACCTCAGCGGCAATGAGAGGATATCTCCATGGAATTTGTGGATGGTCTACCAAGATCAAAGAGAGGAAATACAAATATATGGGTAGTGTTTGACATGCTAACTAAAGTAGCACATTTCATTCCAGTAAAGTCAGATAGAAATGCACCAAAACTGGCTTAAATATTCATGAAAGAAATAGTAAAGCTACATGGCATACCCAAGACTATTGTAAGTGATAGAGACACTATCTTTACATCTAAGTTCTGGAAATTTTTCAAGAAGCCACGGGGAGTGAGATTTGCATGAGCACTACTTATCATCCTCAATATGATGGGAAAACTAAGGTGGTTAACAAAGTGTTAGAGGATTTGTTTAGAGCATGTATCTTAGACTTTAGGCGTAAATGGGAAGACCACCTCCATTTGGCTGAATTTACATATAATAACAACTATCAAAGTACCATAGGAATGACACCATTTGAAGCCTTATTTGGAAAACCATGTTTGTCTCCTATATGTTGGGTTGAAACTGGATAAAGAGTAATCTTAGGACCAAAATATATAAAGGAAACTACTGAAAAGATTGCAATAATCAGGAAGAGAATGGCAACTGCACAAGATAGACAGAAGAAATATGCAATTAGAAAAACGAAGCAAGTTGAATATCAGGTTGGAGACTATGTCTTCATGAAAATTTCAACAATGAGGAAGGTTTTAAGGTTTGGAAAGCAAGGTAAATAACACAAAGGCATATGGACCTTATAAATTTTTGGAAAGAATTGGTTGGCATACAAGTTAGAGTTACCAGAAGATATGCTAGGAATGCACAATGTTTTCATGTATCACAATTAAGGAGGTGGGTTCATGACAAGCAAGATATTCTGGAAACACATCACAAGTTCAGATAAATTCACAACTTTTTTATGAAAAAGAACCAGTGAGGATTGTAGCCAAAGAAGTAAAGAAGTTAAGAAATAAAACCCTGAAGCTTGTAAAAGTGCAGTGGAGTCTTGATCCAAATGATTGCACATGGGAAGTAGAGGACAAAGTTAGGATAAATTGTCCTAAACTATTTGCAAATTGAAGGTATTTTTTATTTTGAAATTATCCCTCACATATAAGTATTTATGTGATTGTTAAGGCTGAATTTTTGTTTGACTAGATGAATGTGTGTGTTTGATCAGGGTTAGAATCTATGAATTGATTGACATTTATGCATAAGTGTGAGAATTTGTGAGGACACAATTCCTAAAAGGTGCGGTATCTGTAATGACCCAGAAATTATTAGTAAAATTATTCTAATTATTTAAAATGTTTTACAAATATTTAAATGGAATTAGGGAAGATCTCGTCTGTGTGCATGTATAAATGGGTGTGCACATGTGTACAAGGGGGATATGCACAAGCCAGATCCATGAATTCTAGGAAAAATAATGTGGTTTGAATATGAATTCTATTAAAATTATTATTGTTGTTTTTAGTATTATAAAATTAAGCAATCTGATTTGAGAGTGTATATATACATGTAGGTAGTAATAATGTGTTATGCAAGTATAAAGGTGTGTATAGGCAGATATAGTAAAAGAGATTGTTTTATGCAAGTCACTATTTTGTCATGTTTTATTATATGGAGGGAAAATGCTTTCAAATCTTCCCATCATTTCTGAAAAAGCAAATCGGATTTTGTCTAACAACCTTGTACCCTGAACACTCCAAAGAAAAAACTTAGGTAGAAATAACATATATAACATTCACACAAATAACATGATTTTAGGAATGGTAAAACTGACTTTGAGTAACCTAAAAACCCTAGGAATTTGAATAGTATAAGTAAGGGTATACGGGCAGAATTAAGCTGCCTAGTGAAAACAAGAGAAAATCCAAGAAACCTATTTGAATACAAAGGAGAAAAGGCTTGGGAAACAAGGCAACATCTTCTGAGTTATTCAATTTATAAGAAGAAGGTTTTGGTGAGCAATCTCACTCACAATGACTGGCATTAAGTCCTAAAATAAAGAGGCAGCTAATATATTTTGTACCTTGTTTATTTTGGTTTTAATCATGAGTTAGAATGCTCTGTTTAGGTTTGGGAATGGATCTTATTATGCATTGTTTGATTTTAAATCATGGGTTTAAGTTCTTGGCCTAAACATATTTAAACTATGTTAATTTATTGAATGAAAATATTTTATAGCCCCAAACTGATTATTCTAATGATTTTGATATATGGCAAACCCTCATAAGAAGAAAATATGGGCTGCAATATACTTATGTATAGGTGCTGAGGCCCTACTGATTATTGATTAAGAGTACAATAGATTTTTCTAAGTGCTGATCTCTTGTCAAATATCAAAAGTTATGCCTCAGCTTGGTTTTGAAGCTCATTTGAAACCAGTTTATTCATAGTGGCATGAACCACTAACAATACCCCAGAAAAGCCATATGTCAATATCAGATGTAAAAAGTGTGTGTGTGTATATATATATATCCTTACAATTAGATGCAAGTACTTATCTCATGAAAACCCTAAATGTATTATTCCTTTGTTGGTTGAACAATTGGTCGATTGTGTTATTGATTGGATGACTATTTTATTTGTTAATGTAGCTTTAATTATAGTTAGTTTATAGCATCATGAGATGAATAAAACTAAGTTTTTTTTACCATATTCAGTTTGATGGATGCTAGAGAATATAAGAAAACACTTAGTGAGTAAACTAAGGGATTTATGGTCAAGAAGGCTGCTAAATGGCTTGCACTTGAGCTGCATGTTTGACACATGGCCTGATTTGGTCCTGAGATCTTTGTGTAATGGTGTGAATTTAATCATTACAGTGTGTCCTAGGATTCATACATGCAGATGAGACCAGAGTTTAACTAATTAAAATATGATATGAAATGGTAGAAAGGAACTTGAGTTTCCTGGATTTTCTATGGCAATCTGATAGTATTATGTCTATAATTCATGATTTTTATCAAGCTGGTTTTACTATGTTTATGTATGGCAGAAATGGTTTATATGCATCTGCCTGAATTCCATTAGAAAGTATGTATTAATCTAAGAAAACAGTGTTTGTGCGCTTGCGCAATATGATTAGTCATGCACGCTAGAAATTTACCTTTCAAAATGGAATTTTCTTATAAATTTTACCTTAGTTTTATCACTCAAGTTCTGATTTGAGATGCTCATACCAGACACATTAGTCTGACCCTGTTTTTCTCACAGCGAATGGGGTGACTCATTTTATGATGAGGCAATCTCTATTGCTTTTTCAGATAATGAAGGAGCTTAGTAAAATTGGATTAAGAGTACGGCTTGTTTTCTTTGATGTTGGCATGCTTAAGTTTAGAAAATAAGAGCTTTTGAAGTGTTTTAATCTGCATGAACCATTAAAAATTACCTTGTAAATCAGTTATGTAATGAAATGTTGTTATGGATGGTTATTGAAATTTAGCAAGTGTCTAAATTCAAGTTGTATTTTCTATGACCTCTTTGCAAACTGAATTTGGGTAAATATATTTTGAATTATAGGAATTTACTAATATAATTTAGGGGCATTTTACAATAAGGGCTTACTTCCCACAACTAATTACTTTCTAGGACACACCCGTTAAGAAAAAATTTCCAGGACATTATTTATAGAATTGATTTGTAAACGACACGTCCACTTTCCGCCATTTTACAATGACACGTCTTGATTCATTTCTGTTTCCGCCATTTTTCAATCAGAAATTTGAAAGAATCGCAACTTAGATTTTAGCTAAATTTGATTTTCGGATTTTGCCACGGTGCATTTTGTTACCATACTCTGACCGATTTTCGGATTTTAATTGAATCTTATTCTAATCTATTTTTACTTAATCTAGGGTTTACTTTGGATCTGATAATCAACTACAACATTACTTGGCAGACGAAATCATCTTCTTCAATCGATTACTAGAAGAGTAAGTTTTCTAATACCTAGGATTTACTAAATTTTAAGTTTATGTTTACTTTTTATTATATGCTGACACGAACCAAACTTCTCGTAAAGGAAAGACCGAATTGATTTGAATACGACAAATCAGAATGCAAACGACAGAACATTTCATTGGTTATTACAACAATTACATCAGAATACCAAAATATAACAAAGTATGAATAAATATTACACATTTGATAAATATCAGAGATTCAAATTATAATATAGCAAAAAATAATACAAAAGCAGAAACTGAAAGAGATAAACAGATACAGAGCTTTTCGAATATCGTTCCAGCTGTAAACCAGGATCCTGTGAATATAAATCTACAAAACCAAAACTACTAGCTGCCCGTATGGAAAATAGGGGCACCCAGAGTTTAGGTCAAAAAACAATAAACTCCAGGTCAGTCATGTGACTGGTGTGAGAACTAAAACAGTTATTAAATCTTTATTTTAAAAATAGAGTAAATCAAGGGACCATGTTGTATAACACGAAACGGGTTTCCTCCCAAGAATACCAGTGCATAAAACAAACAACGCAATGCTTTTTGGAAAAATTAAGCTATTATAAGACCCAGGTCCCATCACACAATGCAACACAAGCCGGAGGATAGAGTTTTCCCTTATAATAGCCAAACATACTTGGTACGTTTAAAACAAATCATTTGATACTATTATAAGTGCATAGTGTATAAAACAACTTCAAATATAAATGTATCAATCGGAGATGGCATGGGTACCATATATCATGTCGCCAATACTAGGCACTACAATCAAAACCGAAATGTCACGTATTGGAAATTGGATTTCCTTCATGATTCGAGGCAAGGGATGTACTCCTCGCCGGCTTCGAGACACTCTAGAAAATGCCCCAGGGTCACACACATCGATCCCTTGGATCCTCCAAGGCCGGTACACACATAGCGGATTAGTTATACCTGAACACACGTTTCCCCGCCCTATAGGGCATCTATAAGCCAGATGACTCAATATCCATCGGCTCCGTAGAGACCGATATATTCGAGGCGCCTCGCATTCCAACAACCACACATGTAAAAATATAAAAATATCAGGGCTTGCAAAACCATGACACCACCCATAGCTAGAAAGAAATGTCATGTTCTCCTTTGGGTCCCTTATCCCGTTTTTAACTCATACCGAGGCGGGAGGCTCATGAATTAACGCTATACACAAAGCTATGCTATATTAAAGCCGTGCTTTGATCATCAACCACAAGACTCTACTTTTCAACAGAAGCCTTGATCATCTGCATCTCAGCATGCCATACAGGCGATTCACGCCATGCGGCTGATGTCTATCGATATATAACCTCTTAGCTCGTACGTCTCAGAGAAGAGCATTAAGCAAGAGAATAAATTCTCCGCCGCCAAACCGATATATATCTAATAGAGATCAATCAACACAGAATAAAATCCAATGTCAGACACACAGTCCATTTACAAGTTAGTTCTGGGTCTGAACGAAACCGGAGGCACCTTATTCCTCGTCCCATATGTCCAATGCAGGAGAGAGGTCCTCGCATATCCGGTCGATCTCCAAATACGTCTAGACGATCACCACTTATTACCTTGTCTTGGGTATACATCCCAATCAAGACATCAGTAATCATCCAAACAATGTGAAGACCTCCGGACTTCAACCACCTTCTTCATCGTCGACTTATCGTCGAATCAGTTATTCAGAATGGGCATAAACCCGGCCTTTCCAAATAACCCGCGTATATAATAAACAAGTGTTTTAAAAACACAACATACGCCTCCTTCCAATCCAGAATATTCTTTTATTCAAATATTCTTATACTTTGAGAAAGGTTCCCATTAATTGTATCAAAGATAAATTCTTTAAATTTATTCTTTAATCTTCCTTTGGATACCATTCAAACCATATTAAGGTTTTTCCAAACTAGTCAGGATTAACGCACCTTACCGAAGTAATCATTTATTTAATTTCCTAATCCCAACCTATTCATCCCATGGAGCAAAACTGGTATTACTCCATAACTAACACCATGGTGTTATTGGTAAAATTAATTACCATTTCCCGTTCAAATCTAATTAAAGATTTAACTATCGCTTGGACCAAAACTGGTGCTACTCCATTCTCGATCGTTTACCAAATTTGATAATTTAAATTATCAATTCACATTTCAATCTAATTAAAGATTCATTAAAACTCCACTTAGTTTTAATCGTCCCAAAAATCAATATTAATGATTATTTAACTTTGGAAACACAAACATGTCACCTCAACAATCTACACCGTACTATTGGCTTCTGCAGATATATAACCTCTAAGCTCGTACGTCTTAGAGAAGGGTGTTAAGCGAGAGAATAAATTCTCTACCACCAAACAGATGTATATTTAGCAGAGATCAACCATATAATTCGAAATACAGTGTTAGACATGTAATCCTGTCTTTAACAGGGTTAAAGAACTAATGTCATTTAAAACACAGTTCACAATAAACCCAAATCACATTCCATTAATTATGGAATCTTCATGGAAAACAAATCAATATATAATCGATATCAATTTCCATATTCAACTAATAATATAAATGGAATAATGACAAATCCTTTGAAATTCCATATATATTAACAGTCTTCCTCCATAGAAGCTCATTTCGATTATTATCAAATCGAATTCCATTCAATTCCAATTTAATATATTAAATTGGAAAATTTTACTTTGGAATATTCCTGTTAAATCTTAATAAAAGATTTATAAATTCCAAATCACATTTCACTGTAAATCGGGTTAAAGAACGAATGTCGTTAAAAACACAGTTCACAATAAACTGAATTCACATTCCATTTTCAATTCCAATTAAATGTTAATTAATTGGTAATTCTTCTTTAAATATTAGTTAAAAGATTTATTCTTTTCACACTCAGTTTAAGAACGATGTTAATAAAGACAACATTCACGACAAACCCAAAATCCAATTCAAAATTAAATACAAGGCTCTAAATAGAAATTATATCGGCTTATATTCAATATCAAATTATGATATCAACAAATATCGTATTGGAAATAACGATATAAATATATCTTTCGAATTCCTCTACAATATCCGTATAATCACGGAATCCAATATCGAAATATTCCGACGATAATTTCGATTCAAATCCATTCCAATTCATATATTGGAAATTCTGTTTAATTTTAAAACCATTTCAAATCCAATTTATTTATTTAAAAATATTGGATTTCATAATTCTAGTTCATAACTAGTTCATTTCAATAAAAATATATTTTTATCTTTTCAAATATGGAATTTTTCATCCCAATTTTTTCCAAATCATTTATTATGATTTTACAAATTTATTGATATTTTTAATGATTTTATCAAGTCCCGTACAGTCGATTTCCATAAACGGTCATCGAACTGCACTTACAACGACCTTTTCCAAATTTGATTTGGACATAATTCCAAATCCAACCATTAGATTTCAAATTCCTTATATTCATTGGAAAGGTCTTTTCGATACGAACCCAACGGTTCCAATTTTAGGAGAATCCGATGGTCGGATCTTCCGTAATGTCCATTCGAAGTCAATGGTCGAAATTCGCAAACTGCCGCGACGCGGCGCGTTCTATTCAGACAATTAAATATATATATTATATATATTTCATCAATTTCCATTTGAAACGTATTTTATAAATCGTTTTAAATTCATTTTCAAAACGATTTCATCTTCATATTCAATTTTAAATCAAAATTAAATATTCCAATCATTAATCTACAAATGATAATATTTTCAAAACATTAGATTTTGAAATCACTTCCTTTTCAATATTCATCATAAAAATGAATAAACTCGATATAAATATCATTCATGTCTAAATGGCGTTATTCTAATCAACACGGCTTTATATATTTATATATCTTCGTGTCCATCCCAAATCGGACATCAAAATCATATTTTGATCCATTACTGAATATTATTTTAAAATATTAGTTATTTTAAAATATTCATTACTCAACATTTTAAAATATTCTTTAATATAAAATATTCGTTCTTTCCGAATTGGAATCAAACACAGTCAATTACCATATAATTTTATTTATATGGATTTCATACAACATGTACACAACAATAATCAAACATAGTCAACCATCATCCAGAGTGCATTACACAACTGCATAAGCGTTAAATGTAAATAATTAATGCTTACAACAGCTTGTCAACACAACGATTGACATACAACTAAATACTGGGATTAGTGTATGTCCAATATCATCCCAATACCCGTGTGGGGTTTTCAAACAACAAACACAGATTTTATTTGTGCAGTTGGGCGATGTGTAAAATATATCACCGATCAATATTAGTAAAATGTGTGTACATAAACAAATCGTCCGATTGGTAAATGAATATTTTTTTTATTCATATACACATTAAAAATTATATTTTTATTGTTATAACATTTTTAGAAAATTTCGGCAGCACCACGGCGCGATACTAGAACTGGAATAAGGTCTAGCCTTATCCCTCGCCTAATATTGTCTTGCGCCATGTACATACTAATTTTAATCAATTCATTTCATTTCCTAAACCAAATTCAAACAAAATATCCAATCAACCATGCAACCAAACAAACATGGTTTCAAACAAAGGTGTCGGGTGCTACTAAGCACCGTCTACATCCTATTATATATTTCTAAGTAGAAAATAAATTAAAGTGAGAAGTTCTCACCTTTGGGATCCACTCCTCCAGTTTTATTTCCGAATTTCTGAATCATTTGGATTTGTCCGAAATTCCAACGCAGTCGTTTCCACGCTGTTCACAATAAAAATCACATTTTTAATATGATGTTTATATATTAAAAATTATATTTTTACTTCGCTATATATATAATAAAAATAATATTTTTATCGCTTCATTCAAATAAATAAAAATCATATTTTTATTTCTACTTCATATATATAAAAACGGAATTTTTATCGCTACTTCATATATATATAAATCAAATTTTTATCTCTACTTCATATATATAAAAATCGAATCTTTATTTAATGATATATATAATAAAAATCATATTTTTATTTCTAATCTACATTATAAAAATCATATTTTTATTTATAAATTCAAATATTTTTGAATATAAAAATCTAATCTTTTTGAATATAAAAATCTAATCTTTTTGAATATAAAAATCTAATCTTTTTGACTTAAAATCATAACTATTATGAAGTAAAAAATCATAACTTTTATGAATTAAAATAAATAAATAAAAACTTACATTGTTTTTCGATCGGAGGAGGGTGTTTGGGGTTCGTTAGAGGGCTGGAAGTTCGCCGCCCGAAGGCGGAAAATCGATCAAGGGGAGGGGGCTGGAGCTCTCTGGTCTGGTGAAGGGGAGAGGAGGCGGTCGGGGTTCGCTGGTGCGTCGGGCAGTGGGCAGCTGGAGGGTGCAACGGGTTGCGGCGGTGGTGGGGGACCCACGATGGCTGGCGATTTGGGTTTCAGGGTGCTAGGGCTTGGGGGTTTGCTCAAATTGAGGAAGGAGAAGCAAGGGAGGAAGGAGGAGGTGCGGAGGAGAAGGAGGAGGCGATGGCTGGTGGCGCGGTCGGAGCGGCGGCGGCATCGATGGTGGCGGTAGGGCATAGAGGAGACGGAAAACGAGGGTTACGGTTTTTCTTTTCTTGCGTTGACTGAAGTATGAAGAGAGAGAGTGGAAAGGATATTTAAATATATATATATTTATTTAATTAATTTAATTTTCCACAAAGACACTTGTTTATTCGAACCTCAAATCGAACCCAATGACTGTCGTCCCTTGCGTAACACCCCTATTTCGAATGCAACGGGATATGTATCGTAAGCCAGTTCGGCTAATACGATCATTTTGCTTTAAATTAAAATATAAATCAATTTATATTTAATTTAAACGTACCTTTCAATTTACTGGGGCAACATACTAACTCCAAAAATTCCAGAAAAATAAATCTGGCTATGTTTTGACGATACGGTCCTAACGAAATTAATTTCATCAAATTTGGAGACTGTTTAAAAAACGGTCATTTTCCAGCAGATTAAATTCAAATTGAATTGACCAAACATGTTTAAATTCACCACGCTCACATATTGATTCCAAAAATATGAAAATTGGAATCTAGCATAACTTGACATTCCGGATCCAACAAAAGTGGTCTCATCAAAAATGGAGGTCGTTTGCAGAATCTCCATTTTTAAGGGCTATATTTCCATAGCGACTATTCTGAATTTTCAACTGGACATAACTTTTTATCCCCGCTATGAAATCTGGATTTTCCACATATGTTGGAAAGATATTTTCAAACAGATTCAAATATTTCTTGTTTCACTAAAATCCGGTTTATTTTGAATCTTGTACATTCATTTGAAATTTGAAATCGAATTTTCAAACTACCATGCCATTTCCAATTCCTTTTATAATTAAAATAAATATTTATACTCAAACTTCGATTTAAATAAATTATACGTTCTAATTCCATTCAAAATAAATTTCTAGTCATTATTATTTAAAATAAACCATTTTAAATATTCAAAATTTATTAAATTTGCCAAAATAAAATTTTTAAATTGGTTCTGATTTTCCGGGTTGTTACAATCTCCCCCACTTAAAATCTTTTCGTCCTCGAAAAGGAACGGAGCTGAAAATTGTTTAACTAATCGATTCAACTTTCAGTTTGGCTTTCATTCTTCAACTTTTCAATTTCTAATAATTTTTCAATTCTTCAAAAATTTGGCTAACACCCTAAATTTTTGAAAAATTTCGCCATGACCTCCTTTGTACGGGGAAACATTTAAAACCACAACTAACCATGTAGGGACCTCACCATCCAAAAAGAAAAAGAAAAAGCCAAGCGGCTAGCCAATTGGCTCATAAAATCATGCAAAACCAATAAATTAGTAAACATGTACCCATTTGTCGGGCATACAATTTTATTCCTCTTCTCTAGCCTCCTTCCTATGACCTGTTCACACATATATATATATATGTACAGTCATGCAGTTGCAATCAATTTTCAAATCAGTTCAACATTTGATTCAATTTGGCTTAATGGTCCAAAATTTTAATTAATCAACCAATAATCAAACAACACAACCAGCAATCAATTAGTTGATTATCGTTTCAAACACATAACATATATATATATATATATACACACATTTTTGATGCCAAGTCACAACAATAGACCCTATCTAGTTTTGGTTCTCACACCAGTCAATTGGAAATATATAGAAATCCCACTTTCGGAACTCGAACATAAATGCTGATGATGCTATAGCGGTCATCAGAACCATCTCCGAGCGACTAGAGTGTGATTCTATATCTACCCAGTATATTTGGGTCTTCGTATACACACTAGCTAGCGTACATGCAAAATCTTCATATACTAGATTGTCCAAATTCAATATAAAATAAATATTCAAATATGTATAAAATGTTTTAAATCTTTAAAACAAAAATTTGTTTTCATGTTTTATTTTAAAACAAAACACTACTCTTCACACTCGTTCTAGGATACTACTAATCCTATCTCTAACGAGTCATTCTCATTGGATATTAGTAATCCAATATCCGATGAATTCTTTCGTTTGGTTCTAATATGCCTTGTTCTCGAGCTCTATAAACCAAAGCTCTGATACCAAACTGACATGACCCAAACTTCCCCGTAAAGGAAAGCCCGGATTGAGTTGAGAACACAACAGATCAGAATACAAAAGAAAGAACATTTCATTGCTTATTACAACAATTACACCAGAGTACCAAAATATAACAGAGTATGAATAAATATTATACATTTGACAAATATCAGAGATTTAAATTATAATACAACGGAAAATAACACAAAAGCACAACTAAAAGAGATAAACGGATACAGAGCTTTCTGAATATCGTTCTAGCTGTAAACCAGATCCTATGAATATAAATCTTCAAAACCAAAACTACTAGCTTCCCGTGTGGAAAATAGGAGCACCCAAGGTTTAATTTAAAACAATAAACTCCAGGTCAGTCATGTGACTGGTGTGAGAACTAAAACAGTTATTAAATCTTTACATTAAAAATAGAGTAAATCAAGAGACCATGTCGTATAACATGGAACGGGTTTCCTCCCAAGAATATAAGTGCATAAAACAAACAGCGCAATGCTTTTTGGAAAAAATGAAGTTATTATAAGACCCAGGTCCCATCACACAATGCAACGCAAGCCGGAGGATAGGGTTTTCCCTTATAATAGCCAAACATGCTTGGTACATATAAACAAATCATTTGATACTATTATAAGTGCATAGTGTATAAAACAACTTCAAATATAAATGTATTAATCATAGACGGCATGGGTACCATATATCATGTCGCCAATACTAGGCTCTATAATCAAAACCGAAATGTCAAGTATTGGAAATTGGATTTCGATCATGAGTCGAGGCAAGGGATGTACACCTCGCCGGCTTCGAGACACTCTATCAAATGCCCCAGGATCACACACCGCGATCCCTTGGATCCTCCAAGGTTGGTCCACACATAGCGGATTAGTTATACCTGAACACACGTTTCCCCACCCTATAGGGCGTCTATGAGCCAAATGACTCAATATCCATCGGCCCCGTAGAGACCGATATGTCTGAGGCACCTCCCGTTCCAACAACCACACAGGTAAAAATATAAAAATATCAGGGCTTCAAAAACCCTAACACCACCCATAGCTAGAAAGAAATGTCATGTTCTCTTTGGGTCCCTTATCCCGTTTTTAACTCATACCAAGGTGTGAGGCTCGCGAATTAACGCTATACACAAAGCTATGCTATATTAAAGCTGTGCTTTGATCATCAACCACAAGACTTTGCTTTTCAACAAAAGCCTTGATCATCTGCATCTCAGCATGCCACACAGGCAATTCACGCCATGCGACTGATTTCTATTGATATATAACCTCTGAGCTCGTACGTCTTAGAGAAGGTCGTTAAGCAAGAGAATAAATTCTCCGCCACCAAACAAATATATATTTAATAGATATCAATCAACAAAGAATAAAATCTAAAGTCAGACACACAGTCCATTTACAAGTTCGTTCGGGGTCTAAACGAAACCGGAGGAACCTTATTCCTCGTCCCATATGTCCAATACAGGAGAGAGGTCCTCGTATATCCGGTCGATCTCCAAGTACGTCTGGACGATCACCACTTATTATCTTGTCTTGGGTGTACAGCCCAATCAAGACATCAGTAATCATCCAAACAATGTGAAGACCTCGGTCTTCAACCACCGTCTTCATCGTCGACTTATCGTCGAATCAGTTATTCAGAATGGGTATAAACCCAGCCTTTCCAAATAACCCGCGTATATAATAAACAAGAGTTTTATAAACACAACATATGCCTCATTCCAATCAAGAATATTCTTTTTTTCAAATATTCTTATACTTTTGGAAAGGTTCCCATTAATTTTATCAAAGATAAATTCTTTAAATTTATTCTTTAATCTTCCTTTGGATAACATTCAAACCATATTAAGGTTTTTCCAAACTAGTCGGGATTAACGCACCTTACCGAAGTAATCATTTATTTAATTTCCTAATCCTAACCTATTCATCCCATGGAGCAAAACTGGTATTACTCCATAACTAACACCATGGTGTTATCGGTAAAATTAATTACCATTTCCCATTCAAATCTAATTAAAGATTTAACTATCACTTGGAGCAAAACTGGCGCTACTCCATTCTCTATCATTTACCAAATTTGATAATTTAAATTATCAATTCACATTTCAATCTAATTAAAGATCCATTAAAACTCCACTTAGTTTTAATCATCCCAAAAATCAATATTAATGATGATTTAACTTTGGAAACACAAATATGTTGCATCGACAATCTACATCGTACTATTGACTTCTGGCGATATATAACCTCTAAGCTCGTACGTCCTAGAGAAGGGTGTTAAGCAAGAGAATAAATTCTCCGCCACCAAACATATGTATTTTAGCAGAGATCAACCATATAGTTCAAAATACAATGTTAGACATGTAATTCTGTCTTTAACTAGGTTAAAGAACTAATGTCATTTTAAACACAGTTCACAATAAACCCAAATCACGATCCATTATGGAATCTTCACGGAAAACAGATCAATATATAATCGATATCAATTTCCATATCCAACTACTGATATAAATAGAATAATGACAAAGCCTTTCAAATTCCGTATATATTAATAGTCTTCCTCCACAAAAGCTCAATTTGATTATTATCAAATCGAATTCCATTTAATTCCAATTTAATTTATTAAATTGGAAAACTTTAATTTGGAAAATTCCCATTAAATCTTAATAAAAGATTTATAAATTCCAAATCACATTTCACTGTAAATCAGGTTAAAGAACAAATGTTGTTAAAAACACAGTTCATAATAAACCCAATTCACATTCCATTTTCAATTCCAATTAAATGTTAATTAATTGGTAATTCTTCTTTAACTATTAATTAAAAGATTTATTCTTTTCACACTGGGTTTAAGAACGGTTTTAATATAGAAACCATTCACGACAAACCCAAAATCCAATTCAAAATTAAATACAAGGCTCTAAATAGAAATTATATCGGCTTATATTCAATATCAAATTATGATATCAACAAATATCGTATTGGAAATAACGATACATATATATCTTTCGAATTCCTCTACAATATCCGTATAATCACGGAATCCAATATCGAAATATTCCGACGATAATTTCGATTCAAATCCATTCCAATTCATATATTGGAAATTCTGTTTAATTTTAAAACCATTTCAAATCCAATTTATTTATTTAAAAATATTGGATTTCATAATTCTAGTTCATAACTAGTTCATTTCGATAAAAACATATTTTTATATTTTAAAATATGGAATTTTCCATCCCAATTCTTTCCAAATCATTTATTATGATTTTACACAAATTATTGATATTTTTAATAATTTTATCAAGGCCCGTACAGTCGATTTCCATAAACGGTCATCGAACTGCACTTACAGCGACCTTTTCCAAATTTGATTTCGACATAATTCCAAATCCAACCATTAGATTTCAAATTCCTCATATTCTTTGGAAAGCTCTTTTCGATACATTCCCAATAGTTCCGGGTTTAGGAGAATCCGACGGTCGGATCTCCGGTAATGTCCATTCGAAGTCAATGGTCGAAAATCGCGAACTGTCGTGGCGTGGCGCATTCTATTTAGGCCATTAAATATATATAATATATATATTACATATATTTCTTAATTACCATTTAAAACGTATTTTATAAATCGTTTTATATTCGTTTTCAAAACGATTTCAACTTCATATTCAATTTTAAATCAAAATTGAATACTTCATATCATTAATATATAATTGATAATATTTTCAAAACATTAGATTTGAAATCACTTCCTTTTCGATATTCATTATAAAAATGAATAAAATCGATATAAATATCGTTCACATCTAAATGGAATTAATCTAATCAACACGACTTTATATATTTAAATATTTTCGTGTCCATCCCAAATTGGACATCAAAATCATATTTTGATCCATTACTGAATATTAGTTTGAAATATTAGTTATTTTAATATTCATTACTCAACATTTTAAAATATTCTTTAGTTTAAAATATTAGTTCTTTCTGAATTGGAATCAGATACAGTAAATTACCATATAATTTTATTTATATGGATTTCATACACACATGTACACAACAATAATCAAACATAGTCAACCATCATCCAGAGTGCATTACACAACTGCATAAGCGTTAAATATAAATAATTAACGCTTACAACAGCTTGTCAACCCAACGATTGACATACAACTAAATACTGGGATTATTGTATGTCTAATATCATCCCAATACCTGTGTGGGGTTATCAAACAACAAACACAGATTTTATTTGTGCAGTTGGGCGATGTGTAAAATATATCATCCCAATCAATATCGGTAAAATGTGTGTACATAAACAAAACGTCCGATTTGTGAATGAATATTTATTTTATTCATATACTTGTTAAAAATTATATTTTTATTGTTCTAACATTTTTAGAAAATTTCGGCAGCACCACGGCGCGATACTAGAACCGGAATAAGGTCTAGCCTTATCCCTCACCTAATAATGGCTCGCGCCATGTACATAGCAATTCTAATCAATTCATTTCATCCCAAACCAAATTCAAACAAAAAAATCCAATCGACCAAGCAACCAAAAAAACATGGTTTCAAACAAAAGTGTTGGGTGCTACTAAGCACCGTCTGCATCCTAGTATATATTTCTAAGTAGAAAATAAATTAAAGTGAGAAGTACTCACCTTTGGGATCCACTCCTCCAGTTTTATTTCCGAATTTCTAAATCATTTGGATTTGTCCGAAATTCCAACGTAGTCCTTTCCACGTTCATAATAAAAATCACATTTTTAATGTGATGTTTATATATAAAAATTCATATTTTTACCTCGCTATATATATATAATAAAAATCGTATTTTTATCGCTTCATTCAAATAAATAAAAATCATATTTTATTTCTACTTCATATATATATATAAATCAAATTTTTATTGCTACTTCGTATATATATAAATCGAATTTTTATCGCTACTTCATATATATAAAAATCGAATTTTTATCGCTACTTCATATATATAAAAATCGAATTTTTATTTAATGATAATATATAATAAAAATCATATATTTATTTCTAATCTACATTATGAAAATCATATTTTTATTTATAAAAATCAAATCTTTTTTATATAAAAATCTAATCTTTTCTAGTATAAAAAATCTAATCTTTTTGAATATAAAAATCTAATCTTTTTGAATTAAAAATCTAATCTTTTTGAATTAAAAATCATAACTATTATGAAGTAAAAATCATAACTTTTATGAATTAAAATAAATATATAAAAACTTACATTGTTTTTCGATCGGAGGAGGGTGTTTGGGGTTCGTCGGAGGGCTGGAAGGTCGTCGCTCGAAGGGGGAAAATCGATCAAGGGGGGCTTGAGCTCGCTGGTCTGATGAAGGGGAGAGGAGGCGGTTGGGGTTCACTGGTGCGTTAAGCGGTGGACTGCTGGAAGCTGCAATGGGCTGCGGTGGTGGTGGGTGACCCACGGTGTCTAGTGATTTGGGTTTCAGGGTGCTAGGGCTTGCTCAAATCGGATGAAGGAGAAGTAAGGGAGGAAGGAGGAGAAGCAAGGGAGGAAGGAGGAGGTGCGGAGGAGAAGGAGTGGGATGGCTGGTGGCGTGGTCGGAGCGGCGGCGGCAGCGGGGCATATAGGCGACGGGAAACGAGGGTTACGAGTTTTTTTTAATTTTCTTGCGTTGACTGAAGTATGAAGAGAGAGAGGGGAAAGGAAATTTAAATATATAATATGTATATTTAATTAATTTAATTTTCCATAAAGTCACTTATTTATTCGAATACCAAATCGAACCCAACGACTATCGTCCCTAGCGTAATACCGCCATTCCGAACGCAATGGGATATGTATCGTAAGCTAGTTCGTCTAATATGATCAGTTTTTCTTTAAATTAAAATATAAATCAATTTTTATTTAATTTAAACGTACCTTTCAATTTATTGGGGCCACATACTGACTCCAAAAATTTCAAAAAAATAAATCTGGCAATATTTTAATGATACGGTCCTAACAAAATTAATTTCGTCGAATTTGGAGACCGTTCGAAAAACGGTCATTTTCCAGTCGATTAAATTCAAATTGAATTGACCAAACACGTTTAAATTCACCACGCTCACATATTGATTCCAAAAATTATGTGTAACAACCCGGAAAATCCGAGCCAAATTAAAATTTTTATTTTGGCAATTTTAATGAATTTTGAATAATTAAAATGAATTATTTTAAATAATAACGACGAGAAATTTATTTTTGAATAGAATGGGAACGTATATATTTATTTGAATCGTCGTTAGAATGTAAATATTTATTTTTAATTATAAAAGGAATTGAAAATGGCGCGGTAGTTCGGAAATTCGATTTCAAATTTCAAATGAATGTACAGGATTCAAAATAAACCCGAATTTTGGCGAAACCAAAAATGTTAGAATCTATTTGAAAATATCTTTCCAACGAATCTGGAAAATTGAAATTTCATAGCGGGAATAAAAAGTTATGCCCTGTTGAATATTCAGAATAGCCGCTATGGAAAATATAGCCCTTAAAAATGGAAGTTTTACAAACGATCTCCATTTTCGACGAAACCACTTTTGTTGGATCTGGGATGTCAAGTTATTGCTAGATTCCAAAATTCATAATTTTCTGAATCAATATGTGAGCGTGGCAAAAGAAAACGTGTTTTGTTAGTTTTAGTCAATTTGGATCGACCAGAAAATGACAATTTTTCAAATTCTCTTCAAATTTGACGAAATTAGTTTTGTTAGGACCGTATCGTCAATACGAAGCTAGAAATATTTTTTCTGGAATTTTTGGGGTTCGTATGTGACCCAACTAAATTGAAATGTACGTTTAAAATTCAATATATTGAATTATATTTTAATTTAAATCAAAATTGGTCGAAACAATAGAATTGGGCTGAGAAACATATCCCATAGTGTTCGGAACGGGGGTATTACGCTAAGGGTGATAATCGTTGGGCCTCGATTGGAGTTCGAATGGGAAGATAACTTTTTGGGAGATTAATTTAATTAAATAATATAATTAAAATTTATAAAACCCTTTATACCCCCTTTCTCTTCAGCGGTGACTCCTCTTTTCAAAATCAAAAAAAGAAAAACCCGACGATGGCACCCTCCACCGCCGCCAGGCGATTGCCGCCGCCCTCCCCCATGACTGCGCCATCCTTCTTCGATGTTCCCCCACCCCTTTCCACCTACCTCCTCTCTCTCCAACTCCGTCCCCCTCTTCTTTAATTTCAAACCCCTCTTCCCAGACCTGCCACCGCGGGAGGCCAGCCAACCCCACGACCTCCCCGCTCCGCCTCGCCCCCTCTGGCCATCGCCGTACCCACAACCCCCGCCTCCCCCTTAAAACCCTAAAACCAAACAGAGTTCACCCCGAAACCGCCCAAACCACCACCCGACCACGAAGACGCTGCTACCATCCACCGTGCGAGCAAAACCACTCCCCCTTCTGAGATTATGCAGTGAGTTATTTAAATTTCAGTTTTTTTAATGATTCATATTATTTAAATTTCAGTTTTTAAATATGAAAAATAAATAAAGACTTGATTTTTATTTTAAGCAAGTCTATGAATTTTATTTTAAATAAAGATATGATCTTTATCGAAGTAAAATTAGGATTTTTTAATTATAGAAAGTTATGATTTTTGAAAATATAAAAACAAGATTTTTATAAATATAAAGTTATGATTTTTATTTAGCGAAGTTATGTTTTTATATATATATAAAAAAATATATAAAAGCTAAGATTTTTATATAAATATATGAATTTTTATAATGTTTTCTTTGAGACAAAAATATGGTATTTTTATGTGAATAAAGATACGATTTTTATGGAATAAAAATATGTTTTTTTTATTTGTGCAGAGTAATAAAAATATAATCTTTTATATGTGAAGTGGCGATAAAAATAAGATTTTTATATATATTATAGCAAGTTAAAGATGGGATTTTTTATACATGTAGTGATAAATTAAAAATGTGATTTTTACACATAGAATTTTAAAATAAAAAGTTCGATTTTTTTTATATATGAAGTGGTGAAGTAAAAATATAATTTTTATATAGAAAGTAGAGATATAAGAATATAATTTTTATATGAGTAGCGGTATAAAAATAGCAATTTTTAAATATATAAACATCATATTAAAAATGTGATTTTTAATATGAACAGCGTTGAGAAGACTGAGTTGGAATGTCAGGTAAACTCCGACTGTTCTGAAATACAGAAATAAAGAATGATGGAGTGGATCCCAAAGGTGAGAACTCCTCACTGTAATTTTTCTTATACAGTTATTTATTTTATAATTGCATATATGAACTGTTCCCCGTTGTCCACAGACCATGGACGACTTGTTTGTTTGGTTGTGTAGTTGATTGGATTATTGGTTTGAAATTGGTTGTTTGGGTGAAATGAATTGATATGACTGGTATTTGTATGGCGCGGGCCATTATTAGACTGGGAATAAGGCTAGGCCTTATCCCGTTTCTAGTATCGTGCCATTATGCCACCAAAATTTTCTAAAATGTGTTAGAACAATAAAAATATCATTTTTATTATGTAAATGAACCGAATAAATATTTTATCGTTAAAAATATAATTTTTAACGTGTATAGGAATAAAATAATTATTCATTTACAAATCAGACGATTTGTTTATGAACACCCATTTTACTGATATGGATTGGGCTGATATATTTTACACATCGCCCAACTGCACAAATAATATTCAGTATTGGTTGGTTGAAACCCCACACGGGTGTTGGGATGATATTTTATGTACACTAATCCCAATTGTTTAGTTGTATGTCGATCGATTGGTCGACAGGCTGTTGTAAGCGTTAAATATTTATATTTAATGCTTATGCAGTGTAGAATGGACTCTGGATGATGGTTGATTGTTTATTGTTGTTGTGGTATATATGTATTGTATGAAATCCATATAAATCAAATTATATGGTAACTGACTGTGTCTGATTCCAATTCGGAACGAACGAATATTTTAAAATAACAATTATTTTAAATGAATGAATATTTTAAAATAATATTCCATAAAAGATCAAAATCTGATTTTGATGTCCAATTTGGGATGGACACGAATATATTTAAATATATAAAGCCGTGTTGATTAGATTAACGCCATCTTGACGTAAACGATATATTTATCGATTTTATTCATTTTTTTAATGAATATCGAAAAGGAATTGATTCAAAATCTAATGTTTTGAAAATATTATCATTTATATATCGATGATATGGAATATTCAATTTTGATTAGAAATTGAATATGAAGTTGAATTCATTTTGAAAATGAATTTAAAATGATTTATAAAATATGTTTTAAATGGAAATCGACGAAATATATATTATATATATAATATAATGGCCAGAATAGAACTAGCCGTGCTGCGGTAGTTCGCGAATTTCGACCATTGACTTAGAATGGACATTACGGGAGATCCGACCATCGGATTCTCCTAAAACCGGAACCGCTGGGTTTGTATCGAAAAGAGCTTTCTAAAGAATGTAAGAAATTAGAAATCCAATGGTTGGATTTGGAATTATGTCCAAATAAAATTTGGAAAAGGTCATTGTAAGTGCTGTTCGATGGCCATTGATGGAAATCGACAGTACGAGCCTTGATAAAATTATTAAAAATATCAATAATTAGTGTAAAATCATAATAAATGATTTGGAAAGAATTGGGATGAAAAATTCCATATTTGAAAAGATAAAAATATATTTTTATCGAAATGATACTAATTATGAACTAGAATTATAATCCATTATTTTTAAATAAATAAATTGGATTTGAAATGGTTTTAAAAATAACCAGAATTTCCAATGTATGAATTGGAATGGATTTGAACCGAAATTATCCTCAAAATATTTCGATGTTGGATTCGGGATTATACGGATATTGTTATGGAAATTTGGAAGATATATTTTATATCGTTATTTCCAATACGATATTTGTTGGTTTCAGAATTTGATATTGAATATAAGCCGATATATTTTCTATTCAGAGCCTTGTATTTAATATCAAATTGGATTTGGGTTTGTCGTGAATGGTGTCTTCATTAACATTGTTCTTAAACCCAATTGAGAAAAAGATTAAATCTTTTTATTTAGATTTAATGAAGTGTACCAATTAAATAATATTTAATTGGAATTGAATTGGAATTGATTTTTTGGTTTATCGCGAACGGTGTTTTAAATAACACTTGTTCTTTAACCCGATAATTAATGGAATGTGAATTGGGTTTGTTGTGAACTGTGTTTTAACAACATTCATTCTTTAACCCGATTTACAGTGAAATGTGATTGGGAATTTATAAATATTTTGTTAAGATTTAAAGGAGATTTTTCCAGAAGTAAACTTTTCTAATTATATAAAATAAATTGGAATGGAATGGAATTCGATTTGGTAATAATCAAAGTGAAATTCTATGGAGGAAGACTGTTAATGTAACACCCCGAATTTATAAATACTTAACCAAGTGGAAACATGTAATTAAACATGATTAAAGGGTTAAGTGGGATGCACTAGAAAAAGGGACAAGCTTAGGTGGGTAGCTTGTGGGGGCCCATTTCAACCAGTAACCCATATGTATCTTATTGGGCTCGACCCATGTCGAGGACGGGACATGCGTACTGGGCTTGACTATAAGAGGCCAAAACGGGTTAGCGGTGGCAACGCAAGTCCAACGGG
Organism: Allium sativum; assembly: GCA_030737875.1. Lineage (NCBI taxonomy): Eukaryota > Viridiplantae > Streptophyta > Magnoliopsida > Asparagales > Amaryllidaceae > Allium > Allium sativum. Next base: position 870,107,935 of record CM060924.1, on the reverse strand, counting down.
TTTCATATGCGTGTGTGGACCCGGGCTGGTAGGTAAGACGTTGTTGCATCGTGTAGGTATAAGCCGTGCACCGTTGGTTGTATCGGGTTGCCACTTTGGGGAGTGATACACCCCACTGTGGGGCCAGCACGGGTATCTACGGTAGGGAGCCGATCGCTTGGGAGTAGTGGGTACACCTAGTGGAGATAGGGGCAGACGACACCTATGTAGTCAGCTAGGGGTATACAAAACTACCGGGTAAATTTTCTAAGTCCTTGGGAGGGATCAACCTTTAAGTAGGAATGACTGGTGTGGTGCAGTGTAGTAATTATCCTTGGGTGGGTAAATGCGTCATTATCGTTATCTTAGTTCACTCTAAGTCTGATTGGCTACTGAGTGTAGTCATTTATCCCCAGTCACACCGTACCAAGTTATATCATATCCTTATTACTTTAATGATTACATTGTTAAAGTTATAGGACTCGCTCAGACTTATGTCTGACCCCGTTGTTTTTATCTTTTTCCCAACCCTCAGGTTCTCAGAGTGGGCCCAGCACGAGTGGGCTTTGATCAGGCTGCTTTTATTTCTCTCTTGGAGCTTGGACCCTAGATGTAGAGCTCAGTTTACCCTTTTCTTTTATGGCTATCAGTTCATGTATTGGGATTATGTATTTTTATTTAGCAGGATGGATATTTGTACTTGACTTCTATTATGGTTTTGTGATGTAACCAGACATGTTTTGTTTTCCGCTGCAATTGAAATGATGTTTTAAATTCTCAAGTATTACTTATATCTGTCTTGTTGTAATTTTTCTATTCTATATTCACTTAAAATACTCCACTGATGTCATGGCATTCCCTTAGTGAGTGACCGTAGCGGGCGTGGGGTGTTACACGTGGTATCAGAGCTTAAGGTTACCAGAACAAATAAAATTTTTAGAAAAACTATTTTCTAAGAATATTTTTGAAAGGAGTATTTCCAAAAACATGTCTTTTAAGAGAAAAGTTTTTGAAAGAAAAGCATAATCCCCGATAGCCATATCTTTATCTTTCGAATTCTTCGTTTTGAATCTCTTCCTCTCTCGTTTTGAGTTTCCCCTCCGTGTATAGATGATCTTTCTAAGATAGATAAGAATGGAAAACCACTTCAAGGGACTTAGACGTTAGTCGGATTAGAAGTTGGTTCAAGAAGGAGGAGGACTGGTAGGTACCTATTGGATAGACGATGGGAGGAAGGCTCAAATAGTTGTTTGGTTAATGAAGGATGAAACCTCATTGGTGGGAGGTTACGAGTGGAGAATGGGAAGAAGAAGGCGAGTAGTTATCCTTTTGGGAGGAATAGAACACCTTATTAGGGTTATCCAAAGGGGCAAGGGAAAGGTATGGAATCTTCTGGAGGGTAGTTGTATTCCCTCACGGCTAGTGTACCAGATGGGGATAAGACCGTCTAGGTTGGGATTTGGATTTCTTTATTATCCGGTTCGAACTTTATTTGATTCTGACGCATCGAGTTTGTTTATCTCATCATTGTTAGTTGAGTCACTGCACTTATACACCAGTTTGGTAGATGATCCCTTAGTTGTTTCAAACCCAATTGGGGCTCCATGATGTGTTTGGATTTGAAAGTTTCTATACTTAGCGTTGAGTTTAGATGTGATGCTTTTTGGGCTTCACGGGCTATGGGTTGATTTTGGGCATGGACTGGTTATCCAGTAATGGTGCTGTTCTTGATTGCGAAAGGAGAGCTGTTAGGCTCATGACCCGCTTGGGTAACACTCTCGAGATCTCTTGTAATCCCATGGATTCTGTTATGCTAAGTTATCTTGAATCGCTTGACGCTTCGGTCGAGAATTTGCAATCTGTTAGAGTGGTCCGGGAATACTCGGATGTGTTTGAGGAGGTGAAGGGCTTACCTCCGAAGCGGGAGATTGACTTCCGAATATATCTGGTGGAGTTCGCATATAATAATAGCTTTCAGTCCAGTATTGGTATGGCTCCTTTCGAAGCTCTTTATGGAAGGCCTTGTCGATCACCTGCATGTTGGTGGGAATCTACGGATAAGATCTTGCTTGGGCCTGATATGGTTAGGGAGACTTCTGAGAAGATTGACTTGATTCGGAGAAGGATGAAAGCAGCGCAAGATAGCAAAAATCTTATGCGGACAAGAGAAGGACGGATCTTGAGTTTGAAGTTGGGGACATGGTCTTTGTCAAAGTGTCTCCGTTACGAAATGTGGTTCGCTTTGGATCTGTTGGGAAGTTAGCACCAAGGTTCGTAGGGCCATTTCCCATTAAGGAAAGAATTGGACGGATGGCATATAGAGTGGAGTTGCCCGACAGACTTAGTGGTGTACATGATGTATTCCATGTATCCCGTTTGAGGAAGTGCTTACATGAGACCGCAGAGGTGGTAGAGCCGAGCTTGCTTAAAGAAGTGGAAGTAGAGCGTGATGCGACTATTCGACGAGCTCCTACTCGCATCCTTGGGTCAGAGACTAGGAAATTGAGGAATCGAGAGGTTCAACTAGTCAAAGTACAATGGGGAGAAGACGAGGGCAACGCTACTTGGGAGACGGAAGCGAAGATGCGTTCATTGTACCCATTCCTTTTTGAGGGTATGTCTTTAACTTCTCCTTTATCGTTTGACTAGTACTTATCTTATCTTTAGTATGTCCTCTCATTAGTACCTTTGACCTTTAGATAGGGTAAACCTATGGTTGAAACATGTGTTTGAGACATGTTATGTTTGATGGATGCATGTGGATGCAAGTGGTTGCCAGTGGTTGCTCGTGGATGCATATACACACACTCTAGACACTAGATCGGCTCAATCACTTCATATTGCATATTGCATATAATTGTGTGTAGGTAGCTATATTTATGGATGTATAATGATTGTGTTATCATATGGATGATACATTTTGGTGAATGATTGTGCGCTCATGTAGATATTGTATGTGTCGATAGGGTTCTCTCGCATACATAATGGATGCATGGCACTATCATGGTTTGCATATGTTCATACATTAGATAGGGAACATATACACACACTTTTTGCATATGCTCATACATCATTAGAAACTGTTTTAAGGACAATGGATGTCCGTGTTTGATGGATTGAGTAGATGGTTGTTTGGATGGTAGGATATGCATTCTCCTTAGCTTAGAGATTTCGGGGACGAAATCCTTTAAGGAGGGGAGAATGTAACACCCCGAATTTCGGTTAATGCTAAAATTCACAAATTAAAGAATAACTAATCCCAGATGTGGGAATTAGGGGAAACGGGCTGCGTCATTGCGTTCGTCTCGGAAAAATACGCGAAATAGAGTCCGAGTTTGCGTAAAACGGGTACCGTATGAAAGAGATATGGACGAACGAAGTTAGGCAGAAAAACCAGAAACAGGCCAGAAATGCACTGGCGCACTTGTGAAGTGCGCCAGTACAAAAATGCACTGGCGCACTTATGAAGTGCGCCAGTACAAAAATACACTGGCGCACTTGGGAAGTGCGCCCGTGCCGAGCCAGGAAACCTGCACTGTTTCTAGAGAGTTCTGTGGTTGGGTGCACCAGTTTGGGTTTGGGCTTGGTCTTAGGGCTGGTTTCTGGAAGGTGCCGAAATCTAAGGGTCCTAATCTAATTTAGGGTTAATCTAAGGGCCTAAAACACTCACCTAATCTATAAATACACCCTAATACTACCCTAATTCATACTAAAAATAGAAATGATGGCCTCATGCCGCCAAAATCAAACTTAAGAGGAGCCTCCACTAGTTTATGAAGGAAGTTGCAAGCTAATCAACCTCTAATCATCATCTTCTTCATATTTAGCAACTAGTTCTACTTCATAAGTTTGCTAATCTTGGTTTTGGTGAGTTCCTATGCCTTTAGCAAGTAATTGCTAAACTAATTAGGATAGGATATTAGGAGGCTATGGATGTAAATGTGGATTATGCAAGTTGTGGTTGTCATATGTTATAAGTTCATATGTAAACTTGCCTCTTTTTATGATATGGTGTGTTATGTAAGATCATATGCAAGTTTTATGCAAGTTCTTATGCAAAATCATATGCAAGTTAGTCTCTTTTTATGATATGCATAACATATGCAAGTTTGCCTTTGTGATATGACATGATATATGCAAGTTCATGTGCAAGTTAGTCTCTTTTTATGATATGCATAACATGTGCAAGTTTGCCTTTGTGATATGTCATGATATGAAAGTTTATATGCAAGATTCATGTGCAAGTTAGCCTCTTTCTATGATGTGCATAACATATGCAAGTTTGCCTTTGTGATATGACATGGTATGCAAGTTCATATGCAAGTTTTATGCAAGTTCATATGCAAGTTTTATGCAAGTCATATGCAAGTTCATATGCAAGTTTTATGCAAGTTCATATGCAAGTTTTATGCAAGTTCATATGCAAGTTTTATGCAAGTTTATATGCAAGTTCATATGCAAGTTTGTCTCTTTTTATGATGTGCATAACATATGCAAAGTTGTCCCTATGTATGACGTGTTATGTAAACGAATTACGTGGGAAACGATGGGGTTAATATGCATGATTATAAAAAGGCGTAATGTTGTTATGATTAAGCATAACATAAAATGAATGGACATAATTGGGAATTTACCTATTAAGTTAGGTCTACCCACATTATGGAGTTGGGAATTTACCTATTAAGTTAGGTCTACCCATACTATGGAATTGGGAATTTACCTATTGAGTTAGGTCTACCCATATTCCTAAAAATGTGTAATTAATTAGGGGTAATTAATTATGGGGGTGATTAATTAGGTGTAATTAATCAACTAAGACACGAGGTTGGACCCTTTTGTAGCGGAAGTCTGCCCGGAACCGACCGGCCATCCAACGGCTACAAATGATTGGCCCAATGTGAGAGGTCTTAGACATAAATTAAATACGTGATTAAGGTAAAGACACGAGGTTAGACCCTTTTATGACAGAAGTCTGCCAGGAACCAACCGGCATATCCAGCGGTCATAAAAAGATGGTCTAATGTGAGAGGTCTTTATGAGGTCATGATCTTAATTAATTAATTAAGAAACACTTAACCATATTAGCATGTAGAGGGACATGAGGGGTTAAGTGGGTGCCTTGGGTGGCATATGGAAATCTAGTGGGTTGCCTTGGGTGGCAATAGAAAATACGATTAGAATACTTAACCAAGTGGAAACATGTAATTAAACATGATTAAAGGGTTAAGTGGGATGCACTAGAAAAAGGGACAAGCTTAGGTGGGTAGCTTGTGGGGGCCCATTTCAACCAGTAACCCATATGTATCTTATTGGGCTCGACCCATGTCATGGACGGGACACGCGTACTGGGCTTGACTATAAGAGGCCAAAACGGGTTAGCGGTGGCAACGCAAGTCCAACGGGTTTCATATGCGTGTGTGGACCCGGGCTGGTAGGTAAGACGTTGTTGCATCGTGTAGGTATAAGCCGTGCACCGTTGGTTGTATCGGGTTTCCACTTTGGGGAGTGATACACCCCACTGTGGGGCCAGCACGGGTATCTACGGTAGGGAGCCGATCGCTTGGGAGTAGTGGGTACACCTAGTGGAGATAGGGGCAGACGGCACCTATGTAGTCAGCTAGGGGTATACGAAACTACCGGGTAAATTTTCTAAGTCCTTGGGAGGGATCAACCTTTAAGTAGGAATGACTGGTGTGGTGCAGTGTAGTAATTATCCTTGGGTGGGTAAATGCGTCTTTATCGTTATCTTAGTTCACTCTAAGTCTGATTGGCTACTGAGTGTAGTCATTTATCCCCAGTCACACCGTACCAAGTTATATCATATCCTTATTACTTTAATGATTACATTGTTAAAGTTATAGGACTCGCTCAGACTTATGTCTGACCCCGTTGTTTTTATCTTTTTCCCAACCCTCAGGTTCTCAGAGTGGGCCCAGCACGAGTGGGCTTTGATCAGGCTGCTTTTATTTCTCTCTTGGAGCTTGGACCCTAGATGTAGAGCTCAGTTTACCCTTTTCTTTTATGGCTATCAGTTCATGTATTGGGATTATGTATTTTTATTTAGCAGGATGGATATTTGTACTTGACTTCTATTATGGTTTTGTGATGTAACCAGACATGTTTTGTTTTCCGCTGCAATTGAAATGATGTTTTAAATTCTCAAGTATTACTTATATCTGTCTTGTTGTAATTTTTCTGTTCTATATTCACTTAAAATACTCCACCGATGTCATGGCATTCCCTTAGTGAGTGACCGTAGCGGGCGTGGGGTGTTACAGTTAATATGTATGGAATTTAAAAGGCTTTGCCGTTATTCCATTTATTTTATTAGTTGGATATGGAAGTTCATATCGATTATATATATTGATCTGTTTTCCGTGAAGATTCCATTGTTAATGGAATGATATTTTGGGTTTATCATGAGTTGTGTTTCAAATGACATCAGTTCTTTGACCCAGTTAAAGGTAACATTTATTTCTTAACTTTGAATAATCATTAACTAATGATTTTTGGAAATTAAAACTGACTTAGAGTTTTAATGAATCTTTAATTAGATTGAAAGGTGAATTTGATAACTAAAGTTATCAAATTCAAGAAATGATCGAGAATGGGGTACCACCAGTTTTTCCCCAGGCGATAGTTAAATCTTTAATTAGATTTGAACGTGAAATGGTAATTGAATTTACCGATAACACTGTGATGTTAGATATGAAGTATTACCAGTTTTATTTCATGGGATGAATAGGTTGGGATTGGTAAATTAAATAAACGATTACTTCGGTAAGGATAGCTAATCCCGACTAGTTTGGATAAACCATAATTTGGTTTGAATTGATATTCAAAAGAAGATTAAAGAATAAATTTAAAGAATTTATCTTTGATAAAATTAATAGGAACCTTTCCCAAAATATAAGGATATTTGAATAAAGGAATATTCTAGATTGGAATGAGGCGTATGTTGTGTTTTTATAGCACTTGTTTATTATATACGCGAGTTATTCAGAAAGACCGGGTTTATCCCATTTTGAATAACTGAATCGGCGATGAGTCAACGATGAAGACGGTGGTAAAAGACTGGAGGTCTTCACATTGTTTGGATGATTACTGATGTCTTGATTGGGCTGTATACCCAAGGCAGGGTAATAAGTGGTTATCGTCCAGACGTACTAGGAGATCGACCGGATACGCGAGGTATAAGGTGCCTCCGGTTTCGTTCAGACCCAGAACGGACTTGTAAATGGAAGTGTGTGTCTGACATCGGATTTCATTCTGTGTGATTGATATACATCGGTTGCATAGCGTGAATTGCCTGTGTGGCATGCTGAGATGCGAATGATCAAGGCTTCTATTGAAAAGCAGAGTCTTGTGGTTGATGATCAAAGCACGGCTTTAATACGGCGTAGCATTGTGTACGTTAATTCGCGAGCCTCGCAGCTCGGTGTGAACCATAAACGGGAGAGGACTTCAGGGAGGGCATGCATTTCCTTCTAGCTAGGAGTGGTGTTTAAGGTTTTACACGCCCGGACATTTTACTTATGTGGATGATGGATAGCGAGGCGCCTCGTTTATTTCGGACTCTGCGGAGCCAATGGATGGTCTTTATACAGATTAGACTGACGCCCCATAGGGCAGGGAAACGTAGTGTTCGGGCATTTTAATCCACATTGAGTGGACCGGCCCTGACGATCCAAGGTGCAGTTGCGGCTGTTCCTGAGACACGGGCTAGAGCATCTCGGATTAGCACAGGACGATCCCTTTGCCTTAGTTCACAGATGGAAATCCAACTTTCAATACGACATTTTGCGGTTTTAATTGCAAAGCATAGTATTGACGACATGATATATGGTATCCATGCTGTCTAGGATTGATACATTTATATTTGAATTTGTTTTATACACTATGCACTTATAATATTATCAAATGATTTGTTTTAACGTTCCAAGCATGTTTGGCTATTATAAGGGAAAACCCTATCCCCCGGCTTGCGTTGCATTGTGTGATAGGACCTAGGTCTTACTATACTTCATTTTTCCAAAAAACATTGCATTGTTTTGTTATATGCACTGGTATTCTTGGGAGGAAACCCATTCCGTGTCATACGACGTGGTCCCTTGAATTACTCTCTTTTAAAGTAAAGTTTTAAATAATTGTTTTAGTTCTCACACCAGTCACATGACTGACCTGGAGTTTTTTGTTTTAACCTAAACTTTGGGTGCTCCTATTTCCACACGGGCAGCTAGTAGTTTTGGTTTTGCAGATTTATATTCACAGGATCCTGGTTTACAGCTGGAATGATATTCGGAAAGCTCTGTATCCGTATATCTCCTTCAGTTGTGTTTTGTATTGTTTTTTTTTTCCGATGCTATGTAATGTAATTTAAATCTCTGATATTTCTTTGATGTATAATATTTATTCATTCTCTGTATGTTCTTGTATTCTGATGGAATTGTTGTAACAAGCAATGAAATATTCTTCTGTTTGTGTCCTGATTTGTCTTGTTCTCAACTCAATCCGGGCTTTCCTTCACAGGGAAGTTCGGGTCATAATATTATGAAAATTGGAATCTAGCAATAATTTGGCATTCTGGATCCAACAAAAGTGGTCTCGTCGAAAACGGAGGTCGTTCGTAGAATCGCCATTTTTAAGGGCTATATTTCCATAGTGACTATTCTGAATTTTCAACTGGACATAACTTTTTATCCCCACTATGAAATCTGGATTTTTCACGCTCGTTGGAAAGATATTTTCAAACAGTTTCAAATATTTCTGGTTTCACTAAAATCCGGCTTATTTTGGATCCTGTACATTCATTTGAAATCGAATTTTCAAATAACCGTGCCATTTCCAATTCCTTTTATAATTAAAATAAATATTTATATTCAAACTTCGGTTTAAATAAATTATACATTCTAATTCTATTCAAAATAAATTTCTAGTCATTATTATTTAAAATAAATCATTTTAAATATTCAAAATTCATTAAAATTGCCAAAATAAAATTTTGAAATTGGTTCTGATTTATGGATTATTACATATGTTGTGGTTTAGGTGATTAAAAAGATATTCAATTATATCCTTTTATTTTATATTATGCAACTTGTTCTTATGTTGAAAGATTATATTTGTTTGATTACTTCGTTTCCTCAACAACAAAGATTTGAAAAAATAATTGTATTAATATTTTCATGTAAAGACAATATTTGAACTTTGTTGTTTGTACTAAATTTAATAGGTTGTTGTTGTTTGAGTATGTATGTAACGGTAAGGAATTTCGCTCAATCTGAATAGATCGTTAAACCGACTAAGACCGTTCAAAACCCCTGATCGTTTTGAGAACATGACAAATCAGGACACAGACGGAAGAACATTTCACTGTTATTTACAACAATTCCATCAGATACAAGAATATACAGAGTATAAATAAATTACATTCAACAAATATCATAGATTTAAATTACATTTAAATACATCGCAGCGGAAAATAATACAAAAGCACAACCGAAAGTAATGCACGGATACAGAGCTTTCCGAGCATCGTTCCAGCTGTAAATCAGGATCCTGTGAATATAAATCTGCAAAATCAAAACTACTAGCTGCCCGTGTGGAAAATAGGGGCACCCAGAGTTTAGGTTAAAACAATAAACTCCAGGTCAGTCATGTGACTGGTGTGAGAACTAAAACAAATATTTAAAACTTTAAAAGAAAGAAATTAAAGGGACCACGCCATATAACACGGAATGAGTTTCCTCCCAAGAATACTAGTGCATATAACAAAACAACGCAATGCTTTTTGGAAAAATGAAGCTATTATAAGACCCAGGTCCCATCACACAATGCAACGCAAGCCGGAGGATACGGTTTTCCCTTATAATAGCCAAACATGCTTAGTACGTTTAAAACAAATCATTTGATACTATAATAAGTGTATAGTGTCAAAACAATTTTCAATCATAAATATCAATCATAGGCGGCATGGGTACCATATATCATGTCGCCATACTAGTTTTACAATTAAAACCGCAATATCACGTATTGGAAATTGGATTTCCGTCATGAGTCGAGGCAAGGGGCAAGCTCCTCTTCGATTCGAGACACTCTAGCAAATGTCTCAGGACCCCACTATGATCCTTGGATCTTCAGGGCCGGTCCTCTCTTACTTTTGAGGATTGGCAATTCCTGAACACACGTTTCCCAATCCTTACAGACCTATATTCGAGGCGCCTCGCATTCCAACAACCACACAGGTGAAAAGTATATAAATGTCAGGGCTGGTAGGTCACTGACACCACCCTAGCTAGAAAGAAATGTCGTGCTCTCCCTGCAGTCACTATCCCGTTTTTGACTCATACCGAGGTGTGAGGCTCGCGAATTCACGTTATACACAAAGCTACCCACACAGGCCGTGCTTCGATCATCAACCACAAGACTTTGCTTTTCAACAGAAGCCCTGATCAATTGCCACTTACGCGTGCCACACTGGCAATTCACTCCATGCGACTGATGGCCATCGATATACAACCTCTAAGCTCGTATGTCTCAGAGAAGGGCGTTAAGCAAGAGAATAAATTCTCCGCCGCCAAACAGATGTATATTTAATAGAGATCAATCAACACAGAATAAAATCTAATGTCAGACGCACAATCCATTTACAAGTTCGCTCTGGGTCTGAACGAAACCGGAGGCACTTTCCTCGCATATCCATCCATCTCCAAGTACGTCTGGACGATCACCAACTGTTTCCCTCATCTTGGGTGTACAACCCAATCGAGATCATCAGTAATCACCCAAACGATGTGAAGACTTCTGGTCTTCAACCACCGTCTTCACCTTTGACATTTCGTCGAATCGGTTATTCAGAATGGGTAGAAACCCGACCTTTCTGAATAACCCACGTATATAATAAACGAATGTTACACAAACACAACAAATGCCTCATTCCAATTCAGAACATTCTTTTATTCACAAAATCACATTCTTAGGGAAAGGTTCCCATTAATTTTATCCAAGATAAATTCTTCTAAATTTATTCTTTAATCTCCCTTTGGATATCATTTCAAACTAGTCGGGATTAGTGAACCACACTGAAGTAATTATTTATTTTATTTCCCAATCCCAACCTATATATCCCATGGAGCAAAACTGGTGATACTCCATTCCTAACACCACGGTGTTATCGGTAAAATTAATTACCATTTCACATTCAAATCTAATTACAGATTTAACTACCGCTTTGGAGCAAAGCTGGTGATACTCCATTCTCGATCACCTTTCAAATTTGATAATTTAAATTATCAATTCACATTTTTAATCTAATTAAAGATTCATTAAAACTCCACTTAGTTTTAATCTTTTCAAAAATCAACATCCTGCCTTTAACTGGGTTAAAGAACCAATGTCATCTAAAACACGATTCACGATAAACCCAAATCACATTTGATATTAAATACAAGGCTCTGAATAGAAAATATACTGGCTTATATTCAATATCAAATTCTGAAACCAACAAATATCGTATTGGAAATAACGATATAAAATATATCTTTCAAATTCCCATAACAATATCTGTATAGTCACGAAATCCAACACCGAAATATTCCGAAGATAATTTCGATTCAACTCTAGTCCAATCCACGTATTGGGAATATTGATTATTTTTAAAATCACTTTCAAATTCGATTTATTTATCTCAAAAATAAATTGATTCTAATTCTAGTTCAAAACTAGTTCATTTCGATAAAAATCTATTTTTATCTTTTAAAATATGGAATTTTACATCCCAGTTCTTTCCAATCCATATATTATGATTTTACACAAATTATAGATATTTTTAATAATTTTATCAAGGCCTGTACAGTCGATTTCCATCAACGGCCATCGAACTGCACTTACAGCGGCCTTTTCTAAATTTGATTTGGACATAATTCCAAATCCAACCGTTAGATTTCAAATTTCTAATATTCATTGGAAAGCTCTTTACGATACGAACCCAACGGTTCTGGTTTTAGGAGAATCCGACGGTCGGATCTCCCGCAACGTCAATTCGAAGTCAATGGTCGAAATTCGCGAACTGCCGCGGCGCCGCGCGTTCTATTCAGGCCATTATATATATAATATATATATATTATATATATTTCATCGATTTCCTTTTAAAACGTATTTTATAAACCATTTTAAATTCGTTTTCAAAACCATTTCAACACTATATTCAATTTCAAATCGATTTGATTTCAATTCAATTCGAATTCATTTCAATTTTATTTAATTCGAATTCAAATTCGTTTCAATTCAATTCAAATTCTAATTCATATCAATTCATTTCAATTTGAATTTACCTTCTATTTAATTCAATTCGAATTCATTTCAAATTGATTCAATAAAATTTCAATTTGAATTTTAATCTAATTCAATTTGAATTTTATTTCAAAATATTAAATTTTGAAATCACTTTTCAATATTCATTGTAAAACGAATAAAATCGATATAAATATCGTTCGCGTCAAAATAATGCATCTCTAATCAACACGGCTTTATATATTTCAATAAATTCGTTATTCTATTCAACAAATGAATATATATATATTCCATTCAACACATGAATCTATATTTCTTTCCACACACGACTATTTTTGTTATGTAAAATATTTTATAAAACTATGGTATCTATCGTTTGATTTTAATTAGACTCCACCGTGAAGTAGTTCTAATTTTAAATATGATAAAGATGTGAATTTTATTATTAAAATATTTTACTCAACACATAAATATTTTCAACACATGAACATCGTCAACACATGACTATTTTTATATTCAACACATGAATTTTCTTTTATAATATTCATTATTTTCCCTATTGGAATGAGGCCCAATCAATCACCATATAATGTTAATTATATGGATTCCACACAACACATGTATGTAATAGCAATGACAAAGAATCAACCATCATCCAACGTGCACTACACAACTGCATAAGCATCAAATTAAAATAATCGACGCTTACACAGCCTGTTGACCAATCGATCGACATACAGTTAAATCATTGGGATTAGTGTACTCAAATATCATCCCAACACCCGTGTGGGGTTTCAAATCAACCAACACAGATTTTTATTCGTGCAGTTGGGCGATGTGTAAAATTTATCATCCCAATCAATATCAGTCAAATCAGTGTATATAAACAAATCGGCCGATTCGTTTATAAATATTTACTTATTCACTTTCACGTTAAAAATTATATTTTAACAATAAAATATTTTTAACTATATAAATATTTTATTTCCTTTCAACACATGAATATATTTCATTATCTATTTCACATCAATTACACAAACAAATTTCACAACACAGCAATCAAACAAACAAGCCATTCATGGTCTGTGGATGACGGGTGTCGGGTGCTACTAAACATCGTCTGCATCCTAGCATATATTATAATACTAGAAAAAGAAATTTAGAGTGAGAAGTTCTCACCGATAGCTATCCCAACTCCACGACACTTCATTTATAGAAATCTTCGTCGTTCTCGCCTTTTGTCACTTTCGTTTCCCGTTTTCACTACATATATAAAAATCACATTTTCATATTGTTGCTATGTATATAAAAATCATTTCTTTTATTATACTAACAATATAATCTCTTTGTTATTAAAAATATAAACTTTCATGTTATAAAAACATAAATCTTCATCGTATAAAAATATAACTCTTCATCGTGTAGAAATATCGCCTTTTCAATATGAAAAATATCGCCTTTTCAATATTAAAAATATCGCCTTTTCGATATTAAAAATTCAACCTTTCTATTATTAAAAATTCTAACTTTTCCTTTATAAAAATTCTAACTTTTCCTTTATAAAAATTCTAACTTTTCTTTTATACAAATTCTAACTTTCTATTTAAAAAATCCTAACTTTCTAATTTAAAAATCCTATCTTTCTAATTTAAAAATCCTAACTTTCTAATTTAAAAATCCTATCTTTCTAATTTAAAAATCCTATCTTTCTAATTTAAAAATCCTAACTTTCTAATTTAAAAATCCTATCTTTCTAATTTAAAAATCCTATCTTTCTAATTTAAAAATCCTATCTTTCTAATTTAAAAATCCTATCTTTCTTTTAAATCAAAACATATACAAAAACTGATTTTCTCTGTTAGCTAATCATATATAAAAGAAATAAATAAATTAAATTAAAACAAATAAAAACTTACTGTTCTTCAGCAAAGAAAAGGGAGGGGGAAAGGATCTGCCACGACTGGAGGGGGAGGAGGACACGCGACAGAAGGAGGGGAGCGGAGGGCGGTGGCGGTGGGGGTCGCAGCGTCGATGTGGGGTGGCGGGTTTGGGTGGCTCGCGGGTTTCAACGGGGAGGAGGAGAAGAAGGATCGAAGGGGGGGGGGGTTCGGGGATGAGGGCGGTGGATGGAGGGGGCGGCGGCGACCGCCAGGGCGTGGCTGCGGCTGCGCCTTCTCCTTCTTTTTTTTTCTTTTTTATTTTCTATCTGATTCGATTTGATTTTGAAGAGGGGGGGCAACGGTTTTGAAGGGGAGAGGGTTATTTTTTTTATTTAATTATTTATTTATGAAAAAGTTGACTTTTACACACGACCTCTAAACGGGACCCACCGCCTATCGTCCCTAACTAATTACCCCCATACCGAACACAATGGGATATGTATCGTAGGCTGATTCGATCGTTTCGATCAGTTTTCGTCAAAATCAACATATAACTTTATACATTGAATTTGAACACGCATTTCAATTTACCGGGGTCACATACGAACTTTAAAAATTCCCGAAAAATATTTTCTAGCTTCATATTGACGATACGGTCCTAACAAAACTAGTTTCGTCGAATTCTGAGACTGTTGGAAAAATGGCCATTTTCCAGTCGATTAAAATCAACTGAAACTGGTCAAACGTGTTTTCCTTTGCCACGCTCACATATTGAATCAAAAAATTATGAAATTTGGAATCTAACAATAACTTGACATCACGGACCCAACAAAAGTGGTTTCGTTGAAATCCGAGGTCGTTTGCAAAATTCCCATTTTTAAGGGCCTGAATTCCATAGCGACTATTCAGAATTTTCAAATGGACATATCTTTTGATTCCCGCTTTGAAATCTTGATTTTTCGGATTCGTTGGAAAGATATTCTCAATTAGATCCTATTATTTTTGGTTTTACTAAAATCCGGATTGTTTTGCACCCGATACATTCAATTGAAGTTTGAAATCGAATTATCGAACTACCGCGCCATTTTCAATTCTATTTATAATTATATATAATTATTTATCTAACGACGACGTATATAATATATACGTTCTAAATATATCCAAAAATGAATTTTTGTCGATATTATTTAAAATAATCCATTTTAAATATTCACAATTCGCTAAAATTGCCAAAATAAAAATTTTAAACTGGCTCGCATTTCCGGGTTATTACAATCTCCCCCATTTAAAACTTTTCGTCCTCAAAAAGGAACAAAGTCGAAAGTGGTTTGATTAATCAACTCTACGTTCGAACTGGCTTCCATTCTCCAACTTTTCAGTTTCTGAGAATTTTCAAGTTCTTCAAAAATTTGGCTAACACCCTAAATTTTCGAAAAATTTCGCCATAACCTCCCCTGCACCGGGAGCCACGGGAAAATCCCAAAATTGCCATATAGGCCTTCTGATCTCAAAAAGAAAAGGACAAAGCCAAGCGGCTATCCAATAGGCTCATAAAATCATCATCACCCAAACAAAACAATAAATTATAGTAAATATGTACCTATTTGTCGGGCAAACAAATTTTATTCTCTGCTCTAGCCTCCTTGCTATGACCTGTTCAATGTAAGTACATGTATATGCAAGCAAATGCGACCAATTTTCAACACAATTCAATATGTGATTCAATTAGGCTAAATGGTTCAAAATTATTAAACAAATAAACAAACAACACAAACATCAATCAATTAGTGAATTAGAGTTTCAAATTCATAATTTTGATACATATATAGAAAATCATGTTTTTGATGCCAATTCACAACAATGTATTCTAGCTATATTAGTTTTGGTTCTCACACCAGCCTAATGGAAATATATAGAAATCACACCTTCGAAACACGAACATAAATTTTGGTGATGGAGCTCCATCATCAAAATCATCTCCGAGCGACTAGAGTGTGATTCTATATCTATCCAGTATATTAAAACTTCGACTATACGTTCATGACGCATATACGCGAAATCTTAATATACTCGATTTTCCAAATTCAAAATAAATAAATATTCAAATACGTATAAAGCGATTTAAATTTTAAAATAAAATTGTTTTCATTTGAAAAATATACTCTTCACACTCGTTCTAGGATACTACTGATCCTATCTCTAACGAGTCATTCTAATTGGATATTACTAATCCAATATCTGATGAATTCTTTCATATGGTTCTAATGTGTCTTGTTCTTGAGCTCTGTAAACCAAAGCTCTGATACCAACTGTAACGGTAAGGAATTTCGCTCGATCTGAATCGATCGTTAAATCGACTAAGACCGTTCGAAACCCCTGATCGTTTTGAGAATAGGACAAATCAGGACACAGACGAAAGAACATTTCACTGTTATTTACAACAATTCCATCAGATACAAGAATATACAGAGTATAAATAAATAAATTACATTCAACAAATATCAGAGATTTAAATTACATTTAAATACATCGCAGCGGAAAATAATACAAAAGCACAACCGAAAGTAATGCACGGATACAGAGCTTTCCGAGCATCGTTCCAGCTGTAAATTAGGATCCTGTGAATATAAATCTGCAAAACCAAAACTACTAGCTGCCCTGTGGAAAATAGGGGCACCCAAAGTTTAGGTTAAAACAATAAACTCCAGGTCAGTCATGTGACTGGTGTGAGAACTAAAACAGTTATTTAAAACTTTAAAAGAAACAAATTCAAGGGACCACGCCGTATAACACGGAACGGGTTTCCTCCCAAGAATACTAGTGCATATAACAAAACAACGCAATGCTTTTTGGAGAAATGAAGCTATTATAAGACCCAGGTCCCATCACACAATGCAACGCAAGCCGGAGGATAGGGTTTTCCCTTATAATAGCCAAACATGCTTAGTACGTTTAAAACAAATCATTTGATACTATAATAAGTGTATAGTGTCAAAACAATTTTCAATCATAAATATCAATCATATGCGGCATGGGTACCATATATCATGTCGCCATACTAGTTTTACAATTAAAACTGCAATATCACGTATTGGAAATTGGATTTCCGTCATGAGTCGAGGAAAGGGGCAAGCTCCTCTCCAATTCGAGACACTCTAGCAAATGTCTCAGGACCCCACTATGATCCTTGGATCTTCAGGGCCGATCCTCTCTTACTTTTGAGGATTGGCAATTCCTGAACACACGTTTCCCAGTCCTTACATACCTATATCCGAGGCGCCTCGCATTCCAACAACCACACAGGTGAAAAGTATATAAATGTCAGGGCTGGTAGGTCACTGACACCACCCTAGCTAGAAAGAAACGTCGTGCTCTCCCTGCAGTCACTATCCCGTTTTTGACTCATACCGAGGTGTGAGGCTCGCGAATTCAAGTTATATACAAAGCTACCCACACAGGCCGTGCTTCAATCATCAACCACAAGACTTTGCTTTTCAACAGAAGCCCTGATCAATTGCCACTTACGCGTGCCACACTGGCAATTCACTCCATGCGACTGATGTCCATCGATATACAACCTCTAAGCGCGTATGTCTCAGATAAGGGCGTTAAGCAAGAGAATAAATTCTCCACCGCAAAACAGATGTATATTTAGTAGAGATCAATCAACACAGAATAAAATCCAATGTCAGACACACAATCCATTTACAAGTTCGCTCTGGGTCTGAATGAAACCGGAGGCACTTTCCTCGCATATCCATCCATCTCCAAGTACGTCTGGACGATCACCAACTGTTTCCCTCATCTTGGGTGTACAGTCCAATCGAGATCATTAGTAATCACCCAAACGATGTGAAGACTTCTGGTCTTCAACCACCGTCTTCATCTTCGACATCTCGTCGAATCGGTTATTCAGAATGGGTAGAAACCCGGCCTTTCTGAATAACCCACGTATATAATAAACGAATGTTACACAAACACAACAAATGCCTCATTCCAATTCAGAACATTCTTTTATTCACAAAATCACATTCTTAGGGAAAGGTTCCCATTAATTTTATCCAAGATAAATTCTTCTAAATTTATTCTTTAATCTTCCTTTGGATATCATTTCAAACTAGTCGGGATTAGCGAACCACACCGAAGTAATTATTTATTTTATTTCCCAATCCCAACCTATATATCCCATGGAGCAAAACTGGTGATACTCCATTCCTAACACCACGGTGTTATCGGTAAAATTAATTACCATTTCACATTCAAATCTAATTACAGATTTAACTACCGATTTGGAGCAAAACTGGTGATACTCCATTCTCGATCACCTTTCAAATTTGATAATTTAAATTATCAATTCACATTTTTAATCTAATTAAAGATTCATTAAAACTCCACTTAGTTTTAATCTTTTCAAAAATCATCATCCTGCCTTTAACTGGGTTAAATAACCAATGTCATCTAAAACACGATTCACGATAAACCCAAATCACATTTGATATTAAATACAAGGCTCTGAATAGAAAATATACTGGCTTATATTCAATATCAAATTCTGAAACCAACAAATATCGTATTGGAAATAACGATATAAAATATATCTTTCAAAATCCCATAACAATATCTGTATAGTCACGAAATCCAACATCGAAATATTCCGAAGATAATTTCGATTCAACTCCAGTCCAAACCACGTATTGGGAATATTGATTATTTTTAAAATCACTTTCAAATTCGATTTATTTATCTCAAAAATAAATTGATTCTAATTCTAGTTCAAAACTAGTTCATTTCGATAAAAATCTATTTTTATCTTTTCAAATATGGAATTTTACATCCCAGTTCTTTCCAATCCATATATTATGATTTTACACAAATTATAGATATTTTTAATAATTTTATCAAGGCCTGTACAACCGATTTCCATCAACGGCCATCGAACTGCACTTACAGCGACCTTTTCTAAATTTGATTTGGACATAATTCCAAATCCAACTGTTAGATTTGAAATTTCGAATATTCATTGGAAAGCTCTTTTCGATACGAACCCAACGGTTCCGGTTTTAGGAGAATCCGACGGTCGGATCTCCCGCAACGTCAATTCGAAGTCAATGGTCGAAATTCGCGAACTACCGCGGCGCGGCGCGTTCTTTTCTGGCCATTATATATATAATGTATATATATTATATATATTTCGTCGATTTCCTTTTAAAACGTATTTTATAAATCGTTTTAAAATCGTTTTCAAAACCATTTCAACACTATATTCAATTTCAAATCGATTTGATTTCAATTCAATTCGAATTCATTTCAATTTTATTTAATTTGAATTCAAATTCGTTTCAATTCAATTCAAATTCTAATTCATTTCAATTCAATTCAATTTGAATTTACCTTCTATTTAATTCAATTCGAATTCATTTCAAATTGATTCAATAAAATTTCAATTTGAATTTTAATCTAATTCAATTCGAATTTTATTTCAAAATATTAAATTTTGAAATCACTTTTCAATATTCATTGTAAAACGAATAAAATCGATATAAATATCGTTCGCATCAAAATAACGCATCTCTAATCAACACGGCTTTATATATTTCAATAAATTCGTTATTCTATTCAACAAATGAATATATATATATTCCATTCAACACATGAATCTATATTTCTTTCAACACACGACTGTTTTTGTTATGTAAAATATTTTATAAAACTATGGTATCTATCATTTGATTTTAATTAGACTCCACCGTGAAGTAGTTCTAATTTTAATTATGATGAAGATGTGAATTTTATTATTAAAATATTTTACTCAACACATAAATATTTTCAACACATGAACATCGTCAACACATGACTATTTTTATATTCAACACATGAATTTTCTTTTATAATATTCATTATTTTCCCTATTGGAATGATGCCCAATCAATCACCATATAATGTTAATTATATGGATTCTACACAACACATGTATGTAATAGCAATGACAAACAATCAACCATCATCCAACCTGCACTACACAACTGCATAAGCATCAAATAAAAATAATCGACGCTTACACAGCCTGTCGACCAATCGATCGACATACAGTTAAATAATTGGGATTAGTGTATTCAAATATTATCCCAACACCCGTGTGGGGTTTCAAATCAACCAACACATATTTTTATTCGTGCAGTTTGGCGATGTGTAAAATTTATCATCCCAATCAATATCAGTCAAATCAGTGTATATAAACAAATCGGCCGATTCGTTTATAAATATTTACTTATTCACTTTCACGTTAAAAATTATATTTTAACAATAAAATATTTTTAACTATATAAATATTTTATTTCCTTTCAACACATGAATATATTTCATTATCTATTTCACATCAATTTCACAAACAAATTTCACAACACATCAATCAAACAAACAAGCCATCCATGGTCTGTGGATGACGGGTGTCGGGTGCTACTAAACACCGTCTGCATCCTAGCATATATTATAATTCTAGAAAAAGAAATTTAGAGTGAGAAGTTCTCACCAATAGCTATCCCAACTCCACGAAACTTCATTTATAGAAATCTTCGTCGTTCTCGCCTTTTGTCACTTTCGTTGCCCGCTTTCACTACATATATAAAAATCACATTTTCATATTGTTGCTATGTATATAAAAATCATTTCTTTTATTATACTAACAATATAATCTCTTTGTTATTAAAAATATAAACTTTCATGTTATAAAAATATAACTCTTCATCGTATAAAAATATCGCCTTTTCAATATGAAAAATATCGCCTTTTCAATATTAAAAATATCGCCTTTTCAATATTAAAAATTCAACCTTTCTATTATTAAAAATTCTAACTTTTCCTTTATAAAAATTCTAACTTTTCCTTTACAAAAATTCTAACTTTTCCTTTATACAAATTCTAACTTTCTATTTAAAAAATCCTAACTTTCTAATTTAAAAATCCTTTCTTTCTAATTTAAAAATCCTAACTTTCTAATTTAAAAATCCTATCTTTCTAATTTAAAAATCCTATCTTTCTAATTTAAAAATCCTATCTTTCTAATTTAAAAATCCTATCTTTCTAATTTAAAAATCCTAACTTTCTTTTAAATCAAAACATTTACAAAAATTGATTTTCTCTTTTTGCTAATCATATATAAAATAAATAAATAAATTAAATTAAAACAAATAAAAACTTACTGTTCTTCAGCAAAGAAAAGGGGTGGAAGGATCTGCCGCGACTGGAGGGGGAGGAGGACACGCGGCAGAAGGAGGGGAGCGGAAGGCGGTGGCGGTGGGGGTCGCGGCGTCGATGCGGGGTGGCGGGTTTGGGTGGCTTGCGGGTTTCAACAGGGAGGAGGAGAAGAAGGATCGAAGGGGGGGGGTTCGGGGATGAGGGCGGTGGATGGAGGGGGCGGCGGCGACCGCCAGGGCGCGGCTGCGGCTGCGCCTTCTCCTTCTTCTTTTTTCTTTTTTATTTTCTATCTGATTCGATTTGATTTTGAAAGGGGGGCAACGGTTTTGAAGGGGAGAGGGTTATTTTTTTTTATTTAATTATTTATTTATGAAAAAGTTGACTTTTACATGCGACCTCTAAGCATGACCCACCGCCTGTCGTCCCTAACTAATTACCCCCATTCCGAACACAATGGGATATGTATCGTAGGCTGATTCGATCGTTTCGATCAGTTTTCGTCAAAATTAACATATAACTCTATACATTGAATTTGAACACGCATTTCAATTTACCGGGGTCACATACGAACTTTAAAAATTCCCGAAAAATATTTTCTAGCTTCATATTGACGATACGGTCCTAAAAAAACTAGTTTCTTCGAATTCTAAGACCGTTGGAAAAATGGCCATTTTCCAGTCGATTAAAATCAACTAAAACTGGTCAAACGCGTTTTCCTTTGCCACGCTCACATATTGCATCGAAAAATTATGAAATTTGGAATCTAAAAATAACTTGACATCATGGACCCAACAAAAGTGGTTTCGTCGAAATCCGAGGTCGTTTGCAAAATTCCCATTTTTAAGGGCCTGAATTCCATAGCGACTATTCAAAATTTTCAATTGGACATAGCTTTTGATTCCCGCAATGAAATCTTGATTTTTCGGATTCGTTGGAAAGATATTCTCAATTAGATCCTATTATTTTTGGTTTCACTAAAATCCGGATTGTTTTGCACCCGGTACATTCAATTGAAGTTTGAAATCGAATTATCGAACTACCGCGCCATTTTCAATTCTATTTATAGTTATATATAATAATTTATATTCTAACGACGACGTATATAATATATACGTTCTAAATATATTCAAAAATGAATTTTCGTCGATATTATTTAAAATAATCCATTTTAAATATTCACAATTCGCTAAAATTGCCAAAATAAAATTTTTAAACTGGCTCGCATTTCCGGGTTATTACAATGTATGTTATGTAACATATTTTTTAAAAAATGTAGTAAATAATAGCATAATGCTTTCACTGTTAAATTATTATATTATGTGGTTTATGGTATGAAAAAGATAAATATTATTATCTTTTTAATTTATATTATGCTAATAACACTTATGAAATTATAAATGCTATGATTTACAATTATCTTTTTACACAAACATGGGGTAATTTTTATCACTCAATAAATTGTGTTTTGTAATAATTAGGATTTATTGTTTATTGCTCATATTACTTGAAAAAAATCTTAAATTGCTAACTATATGTACATGTTTACTAACATATAAATATACCTATCTTTTTAATGCACAATAAAATACGAAACCAAAAAGAACCTCGAGAATGTTTAAAAAACATCCACTATGCATTTTTTTAAATGAAGGAGGACATCAGTGCATAAATTTCAGACCTATATCAAGTCCATACAGCGAAGAGTGTAGCCAATCAAGAGTGTTATCAATAACTCCTTTGGTAAATTTTTCTTTATCTATATTTTGTTATTATAATTATAATACATAATTCTTTATTATATTATATTTCAATCATGTCAATTTTTCAGCATTTAATATATATACGTCTGTTTTAATAAAAAGATAAAAAATACATATCTTTTCATAAAGTATGAGCGTTGTGTAATTAAATATTTTAAAAACATTATTATCTGTATACCGGACCGTATTTAAAAAAAATTAGCAAAAAATATTACATGAAAAATTTAATATTAACACACTAGTAAAAAAAAGATAAATAGGCTTGTCTTTATAGCTTTTTACATAATACTTATACAAGTTATATTACTAGTTAAACTAATTTGTAAAAAAAAATTATTTATAAATTAGATTTACTAAACTCAATTTATCTCATGTTAATTGTTAAAAAAATAGGATAATTCTGAGTCAAGAAACAATATATCATCTACTGGAACAGAAGATAACAACGTAGATAATTCTGATGAAAAAAGGACAGACACACAAGAAAATGATGGAGAATCTACTGATATAGATGAAGCCAATAACTATGAAATTCAACAAATACCGATGAAGTCAATAAAAATTCAATATTCAGGGACATACAAATGTAAATTAGATGCTGTTTTCAAAATAATGAAAACAATTAAGAAAGAAAAAAAATCCTCTCTGCTGACGCAAAAATATACTTGGAAAAATCACCTTTCAAACACTTTTTCAATGTTTTTCTCGAAGATTCTATTTCAAGGCAAGATTTGAGAAAGAGTGCAGCAAATTTGGATGATATAATAACCTCTTATGATACCACAGAACAAGCGTTCCGAATTGGTAAAAATTGATTAAATTAAAACCAGAAGAAGTTAGTCTTATATTTGGAATGCCAATGGATGGAGAAGATTTATTTCCAATACCTGTATCAAATAAAGCTACTGCAATGGAAAATTACTCAGATTTTTGGACAAAGAACTTTGAAGAAGACAATTTAAGTCAAAAATCAGTGAAAAAAAGAATGAATAAAATGATAGAAAACAAAGATGGTAGCGTTGATTTAGTAAAGCTACTATTTCTGCTGTTGACCACAACATTCTTGTTTCCGAACAATCAAAGCTAATTGCAGTGGGGATTTCTTCCTAAGATCCTCAATTTGAAAACAATCGGTTCTATTTCTTGGTCAAGAGCGATATGTGAGAATGTTTGCAAAAATTCAAAAACATCATACTGATCCAAGAAACACACCTAGTTTCACTATGGTTTACTTGTAAGATTTCTTACACTTATCTAATATTTCATTATTACAAAAGTGTATATGTATATATCTTTTTATTATAGTATTGGTTTTGTGAGAAGACAAAAGTAATACAAGAAAAATAACATTTGAAGAAAAATTTCCCAAGAATGATAAAATGGGACTTGTCTAAATTGAAAGACCTGGATCTTACAACAATTGACAACAATATGGTATAAATGTATTACTTTACTATATATTTTATTTAAAAGATGTATGTTTTTATCTTTTCAAGTTTAGAAGGAATAATAATGATTAAATAAATAGATGCTGACACAATACATTATATTAGTAATAATACTTTTGAAATAAGTTATAATAATGATCGTATAATAGACAGAAAACAAATTAAGTTCAATATGTAAATATATCATTTACCTTAAAATATAAATACATTTATCTTTTTTAGCTATACAATCAAATATATATAACATTGCATTGATTGTAGGATTATTTAATGATATTTAACAATATTTAATTAGAAATATCATTCATGGCTTCATGCAGATTTTGAATTTTTTTTCAAATGTTACTTCAGAGGAGAAAGAGTTTCTTTCAAAAAAATTAAAGCATCAACTATTAGAAGAAGCCAAAGAAAAGAAAATTGTCTGAAAATGAAGAATTAGAAAGGCTAAAAGAGTTAGAGACAAAAGTCAGATTTTTGACTGATGAGATGATTAGTGTAATAAAACAACTGGATGATGAGAAAATTTTAAGACAAAAGTCTGACCAAAGGCTCAAAGAATTGAAATGATACTTCAAAAAGAGAAAACTTTTGAACAGCAAAATGTGGCCAATACTACTGAACCTGAAAAACATTTCAAGCAAGGAAAAATAGTTGGTATGCTACATATAAATTGTTCTACTAATTATCCTTGTTTTGATTTGTTTGAAACTCAAGATTTAATTATAAATAATAAAGAAAGTTCAAAATCTGAAGACATCGAAGAATTTACTGAAGAACATGCTATTCAAATTCCTATTTGTGTTGAAGATGTCATTATTAAAGAAGAAAGAATAAAAAAAAATATTGAAAATTGCACACTTCTGAAGCATCTTTCAGAGAAACAGCAACAAGATGTCAAATTTTTCTTCAACGTTGTTGGAGATAACAAGTAAGTACTGAAACATTACATTTTTTTCAAAACAACCTGTATAGTTCAGCTCAATTTTTTACTTATTACTTTGTTATAGTACATTGTGTGGTATTACACCACCATAGCAAGCTGTTAATTAAAGCATTGGTTCAAATATCACTATCAACTCATAGTTTACTCAACACCAATTAGTAAATAATTAATTACACAGTATCTTTCATTGTTGGATTTTTTGTAGTGATTAATGTTAACAAGTGATTGAAATTATGAAAGTTTGGTTTTTTCTCATATGCTATGGTTTAGGAGATTCAAAAGATATTCAACTTTATCTTTTAATTTATATTATTCAACTACTTCTTTTGTTGAATGATTATTTCGTTTTATCACTTTCTGAAATATATGATATGTTATTTTCAAAAGTAATATTTCATAATTAATTTTTTTTAGCATTAAAATTTATAAAAGATAAATGCATTTATCTTTTTATATTTCACTTAATTATTAAAAAATAACAAAATAATTTTTTAAACATAATTTCTATTTTAGTAATTATGTTTGCATACAAAAAAATTATTTACATATTATATTTGTATTAACAAAAGATATAATAAATGCAAACATCTTTTTTTTTCAGCGACGAAGCATTTAATTGTGATGATGAAAACAACATCACCATAACAAAAAACATGATAGAAGATCTCCTATATGAACAGAATACTTTTGGTCAAGTAAGTTTAAAAAAACAAAACTTTCCTTTACTATAAATTGTGTACTTTACCCATATTATTTTTCAAATGTAGATCATTGATTGGTTTTTTTGGTTTCGGAAAGCAAAACAACTAGATCAAAGCAATAGTATTGTGTACATTAACACAACAATGACAGTAAGTGAATTATATTCTCAAATTAATTTATATTATTACAAAATACATTTTCTGAACCATTTTTTAAACAGACAAGAGCAACAAATGGAAATTGGGAAAATATATTGACAAAAAAGTTCAACCCTTTTATCAAAAAATTACTTTTAGATCCATTACTTATCAACGTATTATTCCTAATAAATGGAAATGACCATTGAAGCCTCCTTGAACTAGATGTCGTAGAGTGCACTTGGAAACACTACGAGTCACTATACTTAACCACATGATCTAAATCCCGCAGAAGTGGACATACAAAACTTGTCATTAATGTGGTAAATAAATATTCTCAAAAATTATATTCCATTTATTTATTTATATTTATTCTAACAAACGCTGACTTTTTTTCTTTAGAAAACAACATTGAATAACCTAAATGACGAGCTAAAACATGATGGTCACAAAACAATTATTAAAAAGAAGACACAGCTTATGAATGTTGATTGTGCTCAACAAATCAATGGGTAATTATACAAGTAGATTATAATGTAATAAAAAAATTCATAATACACATTAAGATATAGAAGAAACATATTACAGTTCATTATTATAATAAAAAAAGATAATATTCTTTATCTTTTGATGCAAAGTACTATATTTCATAATTTTAGGTACGATTGCAAAATTTATGTGATGATGTTCATGAAAAAAATTGCACATGGAATGGAGAGTACATCAAATATTACTCCTGAAGAAGCTACTAGATTCAGAGCAAAGATAGCTGCAGATATTCTCAGTGATGAACCCTATTGTTGGACAATTGAAATTTTTTGCAGTTCTGGTCCAGCTCTTAAAAATGTTTGAACTAACACAAAATTTTAGAATTTGTAATAATTGATTATAACAATTAGACGTTACAATTGGTGATTGGTTTGTAAGGGATTATACCAATATTTCAATAATTTGTACTGCTTAACTTTTTAGACAGTAAATTTGATAATGCTTATGAACATGATGATTTTTAACTTTTACTTAAATTGTCATTCAATACATTTTTCTACTACTATGTTTAAAAAGATAAATCCTTTTATATTTTGTTAATCATTTATATGTAATATGTTTTTTAATTTCATTTTTCTACACAGCAAACAAACGCAATATGGGCAACTTTTCCTAGACAAGAAGAAGATTTAATATATGTCCAAACACATGCAAACACTAACATTTTTTGCTACCAAGATCATTTGACTGGACAAAGAAGGTTCCTAGTTTCTACATATGAGGAATTTTGGAGAAGGTATATGATTATGAATCCTAAGCTACGACATCATTACGAAATTATTCAAGTTTGACTGCCTTACCACTTGTACTATGATCTGGAGTTCAACAGAAATATTAATAGTATACAAATTGGAGGTGAAATGGTAAATATTTTGATTTCCATCACATTCCGAAACTCTGAATGACATATACAAAATAAAGGGAAATGAAGATTGGGTTATAGAACTTGATTCATCTAATGAAGACAAGTTCTCTCGACATTTGATAATTCGTATCCCAAATATTGCATTCAAAGACAACTTGCATGTTGGAGGATTCATCTCTAAGGTATGCTCATGTATAAAAAATTCAAGGTTAACTAATTCGCACTTTGAAAAACTTTATATCAAGATAGATTTAAGCTCGTTAGAAAATACAGAGAGTATATTCATTGATACTGGAGTTTATACCCGTAATCGTTGTTTTCATCTTCCACTCTCAACAAAAGTAGGGGAAATTTATATACTACAGCCAAGCAGACGCTTCGGATGTAACAATCTAAATGATCAACAAGTATTTAAAAAATCACTTATTTGAAACGTAGAAGATAATTTAGACAATCTATTAGAGTGTGAAATGGATTTGAAATCTTACAAAAATATTCATTTTAAAACCGAGGAGAATGATAACAACAAGTACATCCAAAGTGAAAAGTCAGTAAATGTTTACTCTTGCAATGATCCAAAGTCCTATAATTCAGAAAAATATCCCTTCCCAGAATTGGATGAAAAAATTTCATCACTAGCATCTCATGGAAATGTTTTAGGTAAAATCAAAAAGTGGTACTGGTTTTCTACAAATAGCTATATAATTTATAGCATGTCCAAAAGTCGATATTGTGAACGAATTGGAAGAGAACATAAAAGTAATCATGTTATATACATTGTTGATTTCCAAAGAGGTGGCTACTATCAGAAATGCTACGACCCTGATTGTAGAGGCTATCGATCTCCTGTGCGACCAATACCATGGGATGTATTGTCCAACTGTTATGATATTGTGAAGCAAGAAGGCAAAACTGTGTAGAAGCAATGCTTCTATGAAACAAAATATCAACTAAATAGTGACAGTAATGAATGTGGTAATTTTTTTGTATTCTTGTTAGTAAAAAAATATACAAAGTCAACAACATGTATACGTATTTTTTTTCTCTTACATAATTTTTTTTTCTCACTAAAATGACGAAAAATTAGTATGTAATAGCAAAACTAAAGATTACACTGTGTTTCGCTAAAAATGTAAAACCTTATATCTTTTTCAAATCTGTCGTATGCTATATGTATATCTGTTATGATTATGTTGCCGTATGATTAATTGCTGGATTTTGTTACTATGTATGATTATTTCATATCAGAATTGTAATCATATCAATAATTATTTCACTACTGTTATTAGCAAAAAATAATTTAAAAAGATATAAATATTTATTTTTTCATCATGAAACGAAATAAAATAATAATTTAAGATTGAAATAATTGTGGAATTAATTTCTAATGTAATAAAAGAAAATTACCTTGTAGAAAAAACAAACTCAAACAACATCAACCTATTAAATTTAATACATACAACAAATTTAAAATATTGCCTTTAAATGAAAATTAAAATTAAAATTAAAATACAATTATCTTTTCAAACCTTCATTGTCGAAAAAACAAAATAATCAAATAATCATTTAACATAACACAGCATAAATGGTTCTTTAGCTTCAATTTAAACCATACAACAATCACATATATATAAAACCTGCAATTCAAAACATAACTAAGTAAATAACTATACAAATTTTACCTTTTTATAAGAAACTTTCCTTAAAGATATAACCAGATATCTTTTTCGCTCCTATTGTGATGTTGAATGAAAAACAAAATTATAAAACAATTTTTTGACTACTAACCAATTATCATTTTCACTCCTGCTATTTT
Organism: Allium sativum; assembly: GCA_030737875.1. Taxonomy (NCBI): domain Eukaryota; kingdom Viridiplantae; phylum Streptophyta; class Magnoliopsida; order Asparagales; family Amaryllidaceae; genus Allium; species Allium sativum. Next base: position 870,078,371 of record CM060924.1, on the reverse strand, counting down.
TCATTGAAGCACACATAACCATCTATCTTTTTTTTTTAAATTAATTTTTTTAAAAAGATATAAATATTCATCTTTTTCATCATGAAACAAAATAAAATAATAAGTTAAGATTGAAATAATTGTGCAATTAATTTCTAATGTAATGAAAGAAAATTACCTTATAGAACAAATAAACTCAAACAACATCAACGTATTAAATTTAATACATAAAACAAATTTAAAATATTGCCTTTACATGAAAATGTAAATACAATTATCTTTCAAACCTTTGTTGGTGAAAAAACAAAATAATTTAATTATTTAACATAACACAACATAAATGATTCTTTAGCTTCAATTTAAACCATACAACCATCACATATATATCAGACCTGCAATTCTAAACATAAATAGGTAAATAACTATACAATTTTTACCTTTTTATAAGAAATTTTCCATAAAGATATAACCAAATATCTTTTTCACTCCTATTGTGATGTTGAATGAAAAACAAAATTATACAACAATTTTTTGACTACTAACCAGTTATCTTTTGCACTCCTGTTATTTGCCATTGAAGCGCACATAACCATTTATCTTTTTATTTTTTAAATACAATTTTTAAAAGGATAAAACTAGTTATAACAAGACAATCATCAGATAAATTTCATAGTTAATTTTTAATAGTTCTGATAAGTTCATGTGCTTAAGTACATTGAGTCGTAGTGTTTGCAAGTGCACTCTACAACATCTAGTTCAAGGAGGCTCCAATGTTAATTTCCATGTATTAGGAATAAGATGTTGCTGCATAATGGATCTAAAATTAATTTCATGATAAAACAGTTTAACTGTTTTGTCAATATAATTAACTTTTCCTTCTACTGCACTTATCTTTTTAAAAAATGGTTTAGAAAATTTATTTTGTAATAAAACAAATTAAGTAACATCAGTTATACAAATCCAATAGAGGAAATCAATTAGCCTATCCAGATGAACAAAATCGCCTCACGATTTCCACAATTAAATCAAATTTAATTTCAGAAAAAAATAACGCCTAATTTTTTCCCCAAAAATACACAATCGGTTTCATAGCAGAAGAAACTACGGCTTAATTTTGACGTAATTTCGACAAGAATCTGATTTCAGAAATTGATTTTTAAGATGATGAAAACGTGCACCTAGATTTGTGTCCTGGAAAATAAATATTTCAATCTTGTGTCCTACAAACTAATAAGGCTGAAATAGTAAGACCTTAACACAAATTTCATGTATTATTTATATTACTCAATCTACAGTCACTATATAAAGAAAAGTGTGTATGTACATATCTCTTAAGTCTGGTTGTTTGGTGCATCCATTTTTTTGAGTTCATAATGCAAAAGTGATGCACATTGGCACCATTTGGCTCAGTGGAAACCAAAAGAGGGCTAGCCAAAGGTTCAACGTTGAGACAAGCACTAAAGATTCAGGATATTGAGCATATACATGGCACTATATTAGTATAAATATGATTCTTTTAATTTTATAAAATGCAGTAGTGCTTAGGAAAAGATTAAGCCTATTTGAAAAGCAAATGCATCATTTCAACATTATGTATATGGAAAACCAGTAAAAAGACTTGCCAAAAGGCATAAGTTCATCTAATTGTTTTAATCAACTTCCTTACAGAATTAATATATTATAGTAAGTCCATAAAGCATACTACAAGCATAAGTATATCAATATGATATGTTTACAATGTTGATCTAAACAGGGTCAATGGGTCTCTTGTTTTATTTTACTTTGATTACAAGCAAGAGGGATGTATATATCTTCTAATATAATATATATATATATATATATATATATATATATAAAGGTTCCTTTTATATAAACTGATATTTTTATAGTGGTAAAGTTTTGTGATCCTGGATATTTTGTTGAGAAAGAATGGTTCTGGCTTTTAACTTGAGTATTAGATGTATCATTCACACATGTTAGTTAAAAAAATACAAAAATTCAGGATAAACCAGGGTCTTTCCTCCTGGCACCCCACGTCCCTTAATTTCACCCATATGAGGATGCATTAAGTTCGGTGAAGCACCATAAGAATACAATAAACAAATTTCACAAGACAAAATAAAAAATGCAGCAGAAAACAATTTTTATTATTAAATTAAAACCCTAATTTCCAAATCCAAATTACAACATTACTTTATCATATTTCTCAAATACCGAAAACGGTAGATAAAACCAACGGTCTCATGAAATAAACCATCAGAGTACAAAACTATAAAAGCATATCACTTTTCCATAGACATAACAAAGTAGAGCAAAAGTCAAAGTAATACATAGAGTCAGAAATCCAAGAATCCAAGCTGAAAATCATGATCACTTCTTAACACCACCGTGAGAACCTGAGGGAGGGAAGGAAGAGGGAGAGGGAAAAACAAAATACGTCCGACATAAAGTCTAGTGAGTTCCAGTGATTTTTAGCATAAGCAAAAGATAAACAGTATTAAGACAGATAAATATACTGAATGAGAAAGTACAGTAAAATATACAAATATGAAGTAGACGAGATATAAAGATGAATTGTAAATCAAGTGAACTTCTCATTTATATCCCAAGAGCAAGTTCTCTGCACTAATGCTAGTATGTCAAAATTAGGTTTTACCCTAATTACTATCCATGAGATCGGCTCCCTACTATGTAAATATACTGTGCCAGCCCCGAAGTAGGGTGTATCAAATCCTAACCCAACAACTTATATGTCGACATACATGTTTCCTTAAGTGAAGAGTTTAAATAAGAGTTGTAATTAAATTTGGAGGGAAGTTTATTTTATTTTATTTTGTTATATGTCGACATACATGTTTCCCTATGTTGACATATATGTGTTTGTTCTAAATTTTTTTTTGCTTTCTAATAATCTATACTATTTTTATATTAAACTATTTGATTATTTTACTTCGTTTAAAGAACAAATTCTTAGTTTAGTTAATATATCTACAATTTGATTTTCTGTGTTAATAAATTCTAGTGAAATATTTTCTTTACTTACACTATCTCTTATAAAATAGTGTCTCACATCAATGTGCTTTGTTCTAGCATGATGTATAGGATTTTTAGATAGATTAATAACACTTGTTTTTTCGTAATAAATTGGCGATTCGGTGCCAAAGCAGCAAATATATATTCTGCTTCAGTTGTTGACAAGGAAATGATATTTTGCTTTTTACTAAACCATGAATGTAACGACCCCGATTTTTTGTGACTGAATAATTTATTTATTTAATTATTAATGGTGATTTAGTGATTCAAATGACTTGAATTCAATTTGTTTGAATATTTAGTTTATAAATCCAAATATGAAATTCTATCTGAATGAAATAAAATGATCAAATTTGAGCAAGATGATAGGAAAATGAAAAGAGGTACCATTAAGTTTAGCAAAGCTAAAGAGTTATACAAGCTCACAATATACAAACGAAATAAGTTTTCGTAATAACCCGGAAATCTGAGCCAATTTAAAATTTTTATTTTGGCAATTTTGATGAATTCTGAATATTTAAAATGAATTATTTTATATAATAACGACAAGAAATTTATTTTGAATAGAATTAGAACGTATATATTTATATAGATCGTCGTTAGAATATAAATATTTTATTTTAAATATAAAAGGAATTGAAAATGGCGTGGTAGTTCGAAAATTCAATTTTAAACTTCAAATGACTGTACAGGATTCAAAATAAACCAGATTTTAGTGAAACCAAAAATATTAGAATCTAATTGAAAATATCTTTCCAAAGAATCCGAAAAATAAAATTTTCATAGCAGGAATAAAAAGATATGCCCAGTTGAAAATTCAGAATAGTCGTTATGGAATTATGGCCGTTAAAATGGAAATTTTGCAAACGACCTCGGTTTTCGACGAAACCACTTTTATTGGATCTGTGATGTCAAGTTATTGCTAGGTTTCAAAATTCGTAATTTTTCAAATCAATATGTGAGCGTGTCGAAGGAAAACGTGTTTTGATAGTTTTAGTTGATTTTAATCGACTGGAAAAATGGTCATTTTTCAAACGGTCACCGAATTTAATGAAATTAGTTTTGTTAGGACCGTATTGCCAATACGAAGCTAGAAAATATTTTTCTGGAATTTTTAGGGTCTGTATGTGACCCTAGTAAATTGAAATGTGCATTCAAATTCAATATATAGATTTATATTTTGATTTTGACGAAAACTGATCGAAACAGTCGAATCAGCCTATGATACATATCCCATTGTGTTCGGAATAGGGGTAATTAGCTAAGGACGATAGTCGGTGGGTTTCGTTTAAAGGTCGGAATAAAAAGTTGCTTTTTGAAATTAAATAATTAAATAAATAAAAAAAATAAAAACCCCTCCCTCTCTCCTTTTTATACCGTTCAGCCCCCCTTTTCTTCAAATGAAATCATTTTTTATAAATAAAAAACACAGCGCCGCTCAGACCCGCCACCCCGCCTCCTCAACGCCCTCCGCTCCTCCTTTTCTCCCTCGCGCTCCTCCCTCCCTTGACCATGACGCCCCACCTCCCCCGCGTGAACCACCGAAGCCCCAGATCCGCGAAGAAACCCTAGCCGCCGACAGCCACCACCTTCCCCGATGCCTGCACACCCCGGCGCGCCACCAACGAGCTCCGACACCACCCTTTTCGCTGAAAAACAGTGAGTATTTACTTATTTTTATTTTTGTTTAAGGAAATCAATTTTAAAAATATAAAATCAGTTTATAAAATCAGTTTTGGCATAGATTGTAATCAATTTTTATATATGGTTTAATTTAAAAGATAAGATTTTTATTTAAGTTCAAGACCCGATTTTTATTAAGTTAAAGTTAAGATTTTTATGATAGGGAAAGATTAGATTTTTACTAATCTAAAGATTAGATTTTTATATAGTATAGATAATAAAAATATAATTTTTATATAATGTAGAGTAATAAAGATGTGATCTTTATAGAAGTAGCAACGTAAAAATATGATTTTTATATTATAGAAAGAATAAAAATACGATTTTTATATTATATAGATAGTAAAAATTTGATCTTTATATATGTAGCGAAATAAAAATATGATTTTTATTATATATATGTTGAAATAAAAATGTGATATTTATAGCGATGACATAAAAATTCGATCTTTATATAAGAAGGAGAAATATAAAAATATAATTTTTTTATATAGAAAGAAGGGTTGTAAATATGTATGGTAACGGTATAAAAATAGAATTTTTATCTATATAGTAGCGTTTTAAAAATATGATTTTTATATACTAGAGAATATAAAAATGTGATTTTTATATATGTAGTGGCTACAGACAACGAAAGTGACAAAAGGCGAGGACGGCGAAGATTTCCTACATATGAAGAGTCACGGTGTTTGGTTTAGCTAGTCGGTGAGAACTTCTCACTTTTAATTTAAATTTCTAGTTAGAATATATATTAGGATGCTGATGGTGCTTAGCAGCACCCGACACCCGTTGTCCACAGACCATGGACGACTTGTATGCTTGTTTGATGTGTTGTGAAGTTTGTTTGTGATGTTGATGTGAAATGGATAATAAAACCTTCATGTATGAAATAAAATATTTTATCGTTAAAAATATAATTTTTAGCGTGTATGTGAATAAAATAAATATTCATTTACAAACCGGACGATTTGTTTATGTACACCCATTTGAAGGATATTGATTGGGACTATAAATTTTACACGTCGCCCAACCGCACAAATAATATTCAGTGTTTTTGGATTGAAACCCCACACGGGTGTTGGGATGATATTTGATGCACACTAATCCCAATTGTTTAGTGGCATGTCGATTGTTTGATTGACAGACTGTGTAAGCGTTAATTATTTATATTTAATGCTTATGCAGTTGTGTGGTGCACTTTCGATGATGGTTGATTATTTATCATTGCTATTATATGCATGTGTTGTATGGAATCCATATAATTAACATTATATGGTAATTGATTGGGCCTCATTCCAATTGGGAAAATAAAGAATAAAATATATATTCATGTGTTGAATAGAATAAAATATATATTCATGTGTTGAATAAAATATATATTCATGTGTTGAATAGAATAAAATATATATTCAAGTGTTGAATAGAATAAAATATATATTCATGTGTTGAATAAAATATATACTCATGTGTTGAGAATATTCATGTGTTGAGTAAAATATTTTAAACAAAAAAATTTACATCTTTATCATAATTTTATAAAATATATTAAATAACAAAAATAGTCATGTGTTGACAATAGTCATGTGTTGAGAATATTTATGTGTTGAATAAAATATATATTCATGTGTTGAAGAAAATATTCATGTGTTGAATAGAATAACGAAGTTATTGAAATATATAAAGCCGTGTTGATTAGAGATGCGCCATTTTGACGCAAACGATATTTATATCGATTATATTCGTTTTTATAATAAATATAGAAAAGTAAGTGATTTCAAAATATAACATTTTGAAAATATTATCATTTATATAGTAATGATATGAAATATTCAATTTTGATTCGAAATTGAATATGAAGTTGAAATTGTTTTTAAAACGAATTTAAAACGATTTATAAAATACGTTTTGAATTGAAATTGACGAAATATATATAATATATATTATATATATTAAATGGCCTGAATAGAACGCGCCGCGCCGCGGCAGTTCGCGAATTTCGACCATTGACTTTGAGTTGACGTTGCGAGAGATCCGACCGTCGGATTTTCCTAAAACTGGAACCATTGGGTTCGTATCTAAAAGAACTTTCCAATGAATATTAGAAATTTGAAATCTAACAGTTGGATTTGGAATTATGTCCAAATCAAATTTGGAAAAGGTCGCTATAAGTGCAGTTCGGTGGCCGTTATTGAAAATCGACTGTACGGGCCTTTATAAAATTATTAAAAATATTAATAATTTGTTAAAAATCATAGTATATGAATTGGAAAGGACTGGGATGAAAAGTTCCACATTTGAAAAGATAAAACTAGTTTTTTATCGAAATGAACTAGTTTTGAACTAGATTTGAAATGGTTTTAAAATAACCAGAAATTTCCAATACGTGAATTGGAATGGATTTGAGTCGAAATTATCTTCGGAATATTTCGATGTTGGATTACGTGATTATACAGATATGGTTGTTGAAATTTGAAAGATATATTAATATCGTTATTTCCAATATGATATTTGTTGGTTTCAGAATTTGATATTTAATATAAGCCGATATATTTTCTATTCAGAGCCTTGTATTTAATATCAAATTGGTTTTTGGGTTTATAATGAGTGATGTTTTGAATAACACCTGTTCTTTAACCCGATTAACAATGGGATGTGATTTTGGGTTTATCGTGAACCGTGTTTTAAATAACATCGGATCTTTAACCCAGTTAAAGATTAAAACTAAGTGGAGTTTTAATGAATCTTTAATTAGATTGAAATGATCGAGAATGGAGTATCACCAGTTTTTCTCCAAGCGATAATTAAATCTTTAACTAGATTTGAACGTGAAATGGTAATTAATTTTACCGATAACACTGTGGTGTTAGATATGGAGTATTACCAGTTTTGCTCCATGAGATAAATAGGTTGGGATTGAGAAATAAAATAAATAATTACTTCGATATGGTTCGCTGATCCCGACTAGTTTGGAAAACCTTAACATGGTTTGAAGTGATATCCAAAGAAAGATTAAGGAATAAATTTAGAAGAATTTATCTTTGATAAAATTAATGGGAACCTTTCCCTAAGAATGTGATTTTTTGAATAAAAGAATATTCTGAATTGGAATGAGGCGTATGTTAGGTTTGTGTAACACTTGTTTATTATATACGCGGGTTATTCAGAAAGGCCGGGTTTATACCCATTCTGAATAACCGATTCGACGATATGTCGAAGATGAAGACGGTGGTTGAAGACCGGAAGTCTTCACATCGTTTAAATGATTATTGATGATCTTGATTGGGCTGTACACCCAAGAGGAGGGAATCAATTAGTGATCGTCCAGACGTACTTAGAGATCGATGGATATGCGAGGAAAGTGCCTCCGGTTTCGTTCAGACCCAGAACGAACTTGTAAATGGATTGTGTGTCTGACATTGGATTTTATTCTTTGTTGATTGATCTCTATTAAATATACATCTATTTGGCGGCGGAGAATTTATTCTCTTGCGTAACGCCCTTCTCTGAGACGTACGAGCTCAGAGGTTGTATATCGATGGACATCAGTCGCATGGAGTGAATTGCCTGTGTGGCATGCCTAAGTGGCAAATGATCAAGGCTTCTGCTGAAAAGCAAAGTCTTGTGGTTGATGATCAAAGCACAACCTGTGTGGTATAGCTTTGTGTATAGCATGAATTCGCGAGCCTCACATCTCGGTATGAGTCAAAAACAGGATAGTGACTACAGGGAGAGCACGACGTTTATTTCTAACTATGGGTGATGTAAGTGACCTACCAGCCCTGACATTTATATACTTTTTACCTGTGTGGTTGTTGGAATGCGAGGCGCCTCGAATATATGGTCAATAACTGGTACTATGTGAGCCGACGTACAGATCATTATATAGGTCCTATAGGACCGGGAAACGTGTGTTCAGAAATAACTAATCCTCAAAAGTAAGAGAGGATCGTCCCTGAAGATCCAAGGATCGCTGTGTGTGGTCCTGAGACATTCGCTAGAGTGTCTCGAACGGAGAGGAGCTTGCCCCTTGCCTCGACTCATGACGGAAATCCAATTTCCAATACGTGACATTTCGGTTTTATTTGTAGAGCCTAGTATGGCGACATAGTGGTATGGGACACTTATGCCATCTATGATTGATACTTATGATTGAAATTGTTTTGACACTATACACTTATAATATTATCAAATGATTTGTTTTAAACTTTCTAAGCATGTTTGGCTATTATAAGGGAAAACCTTATCCTCCGGCTTGCGTTGCATTGTGTGATGGGACCTGGGTCTTATAATAGCTTCATTTTTCCAAAAAGCATTGCGCTGTTTTGTTATATGCACTAGTGTTCTTGGAAGGAAACCCATTCCGTGTTATACGGCGTAGTCCCTTGAATTACTCCCTTTTAAAGTAAAGTTTTAAATAATTGTTTTAGTTCTCACACCAGTCACATGACTGACATGGAGTTTATTGTTTTAACCTAAACTCTGGGTGCCCCTATTTTCCACATGGGCAGCTAGTAGTTTCGGTTTTGCAGATTTATATTCATAGGATCTTGATTTATATCTGGAACGATGCCCGGAAAGCTCTGTATCCGTGTGTTACTTTCAGTTGTGTTTTATATTGTTTTTCCGCTGCTATGTATTTAAATGTAATTTAAATCTCTGATATTTGTCAAATGTGTAATATTTATTCATACTCTGTATATTCTTGTATTCTGATGGAATTGTTGTAATAAACAATGAAATGTTCTTCTATTTGCGTTCCGATGTTTGTTGTTCTCAAAGCAATTCATTATTTCCTTACCGGGGAAGTTACGGGTTCTTACAATTTTATTCCCGGCAATTCCATTTCCTAAGATATGTTTCCACCAAATTTGTAATAAGAGAAGGAAAGGAAAAATTATGGTTATATCCGTATGTAATCAAAACTAAACTTCAGCAAGATCCTAGCACATGCCAAGATTTTATCTTTTGACAAATAATATTCTTGAAATCTTATCAGATCTTTACCATATCTCGGCACATATACTTTCACATTTTTTTTCAAGTCCACGGCAGAACTTGTGCAACTTCACAACTAGAGACATTTCGCTCTCTTATCAACACATGTTGGCAGGTATATTTATTTTTATTTGATCAAGAAAGTCTACTGTCTTTGACCTTTTTCCCATTCGAACAGCTGTGTAAATAGTATTTGGTTCATTTTTGAGTCTAAGATTTGCGGCAAATATAAAAAGAAAACAATACATAAAAGAATCATATACTGGACCGAATTAAATGAATAACATGCTCCCTTGTTCAAAGTAAAGGTACGCACGTGGTAAGTTGAAATTTAAGTGAGCCTACAAACCTACCCTATCTTCCGATTTACGTGCCTGCCAATCCTTTTCAATTCCGTGGGTACCAAGACATTATACCCGTGCTCCCCAAGTTATTTTAGCTGTGCACCCCAAGCTTCTGCTTGTTTTAAATAGTGGTATTCCATTGTTTTCATCTTCTAGCAAAATAAAAACGAGAGAAATTATCTTCAAAAATAAATCAAAAATCAAATTCTCGATATAAAAATTCGATTTGGGATTTGTAACAATCGCTGAAATTAGGGTTTCGACCCCGTGTTTGTTTTTTTGGGTGCGATGGAATACTATGTCGATCGATGTTTATGGAGCTGGTTAGGCTTGGCTGTGATGCACGATGGAAGGGGTCGGAAGGGGGATCTACTCAGTAACAGAGTTAGGTGGTCTTTCGTTGTCTCTGGTGGCTGATTTTCCAATTCGATTGATTTTCGGTTGAAGGCCTTTTCTGGAAAACTCTGCAGGCTTTGGAGCAAGCGATTTTAGATGAAGGTTGGGGGAGGTCTGGCGAGCCGTATGGTGGTGGTGAGGAGGTCGCAGGTGGTGGATGGTCGGAACAGTGATCGTTTGAATGAAGGAGGTTTTCTCCGTGTATTCTTAAGAAAACAAATTTGGTTTTAGAATGAGGGCCAATGTTGCAATGATCGATTGAAGTGTGGTTATAGCGGCAATGATTTTGATAAAGTAGCGGGTTGAAAACTTGAACTAGTGAGGGAAGTTATTGGTGGCGGTGACAATAACTAAGGGATAGTAGGAGAAAGGTGAGTTGGTTTTCTTACTGGAGGTATTAATTATTGGGAAGAAGGATTTAAAAGGGATGTGATGCATGGACTTTCATTTTGTTTGAAATGGAATACGCTTCGAATTGTAAAGGGGAATCAAAATGTCCTGATGTACGTAAATGGGTGGAGCTTGCCATTGTTTTGATCCAATATGAGACCGGGAATTGTTTGTGGTTAGATTGATTAATAAAGCATGGTGGTGAGGTAAAACATAAGAAAACGAGCTGATTGGTGAAGGAAGTGGAGTGTTCAAATGTCTGAGTCGTGTATGAGCAGTTGTTGATGGTTGTATTAGTGACAAACGGTAAACAAGCTCATGATAGGAGGTGCTTCATGGTGTAAAGCAATAACAGGAAGGCCGAGATTTTTCTGAAATAGAAGAAAGGTATTATATGCTTAAACAGTCATTAAGGAAATTAAATAATGATTAGGAAGTAATTAATTCATTAAAGTTGTGTATCATTTGTAACACACCAGTTCAGTAATAAATTTTATATTGGCTTGTTTTTTTATAAAAAAAGTATAAAACGTAATTTGGGTAATTATTTATATACGTAAGGAAAATAATTTATTTATTTAAAATATATATTTATAATGGTTAAAGTTTGGTAATTTGTTAACAGAATCGGACGGAATCAGTCCCATTGGAATCACAGTGATGAGTCTTCACTGTAGAACTGGTTCTCTGAGAATGAAGCTACTAATATTTTGTGATAAAATCAAATGTCCTTTCGATTTTTAATGAAATAAAAGCAGAACCGGCAACTGCGAAACAAGGTGAGTAAACTCACTAATTCTGACTCGTTTATATTTTTATATAAATGTGTTTTGAATTCATTTATAGAAATTTTATACTGCGTTATGGTTGTTTGGTTGCATGGCTGATAAAATTGGTTGATATAGTTATATCATTAATCGATTATTACTTCTATTCACCATAATATTTCATATTGATGTGAAATTAATGTTATTGATGTTCATTAACATCTGTGGATGCAGGGAAACAGGTTGGAGGGTTCCAACTGGATTCCTCAACATTTTATTTACTGTTTTATTTATTGTGATATATGATTGGTAATGTTGTGGTTGAATTACACTGGCCCCATAATTTGGTATTTAATTACCGTAAATATTTTAGAATGGAGAAAAGAAATTTGAGATTTTAAAAAGGAAATTATTTCCAAATTATAGAAAGTAGATTTCAAATGGATTTAAAATAGAACCTTGTTTAATAAATATATAAAGTAGTTAGATTTATAAATGATGTTTATAAACAAAGTGAAATATCTATCACTGGATAATGTAAAAATAAAATTCAAGTTGGATTTATATAAGCAAAGTGGAATTCGGTGTTGACACCGATATTTGAAGTGGGATTTAAACGCAGTAGTTGTAAAAGAGATTTGAGTTGAGAAAAAGATAATTCAAATGGAAATTTGAATAAGAAATCGGTTTCAAAAGGAAACGATGGGTTTTATTCCAAATTTGGAATATAAAATAAATTGAGATAAATCCAATGGATTAATAAACAGGAAGTGTTAATTGGGTAACAGTTCTATAAACAGAGTTTATAAATGAAACAGAATACGATGTGGCTTTAAAAATATACTCGATAACTAGAAGTAAAGCAGTAATGATACTCAAGTTGATCTGAATAAATGAGTTTAGATTCCTATTAAGGAATGAAATTCATATTTGAAATAAATAACAGTTTGAAAGAAAATGTTTACGAGTAGAAGGGGTTATAAAGGAATCTGGTAATGATTTGGAAAAGATAAATTCAAAAGTGAATTTAGAATTTGAGATGACCTGAAATGGTAGATAAATTCCGAAGTTCGGAATATTTATCGAATATAGAATATTCGGATGAGAGTTGTTTATTGGAATTCGATTATATCGAATTTAGGGAAGTAGTTATTTTACTTTCTGTTTCAATAAATTTAATTATTTATTTATTTACTTATTAATTTATTTATTGAAATAAATAAATACAAGTTGCATTTTTATAAACCAAATATTTTTAAATAGCGATTTAAATGCTGCCGTTATAATAAATGTGTTGGTAAATCTAAATAGCGATTTTAAACGCTGCCGTTATAATAAATGTGTTGGTATATCTAAATAGCGATTTTAAACACTACCGTTATAATAAATTTTTTGGTAAATCTAAATAGCAATTTTAACGATGCCGTTATAATAACTGTTTTGTAAATCTAAACAGCGATCTTAACGCTATTGTTATAATAAGTGTTCTATAATTCTAAACAGCGATTGTAACGCTGTTGTTAAAAGTAATGTTTTATAAATCAAATATTTGGAAACAACGATTATAACGCTACCATTATAATCAAAGTTTTTCCGTGAAAGAAGTATGCTCTTAGATTTGATCCGAAGGTCGCATAAGTGATGTTTGGTTTAAAGTTGTGAGCTTTGACTATTTCAAAGTTGAGAATGTTGTCCAGTTAAGGTCTGAGAGGTAAATATACCCCAACTTCATTGACTTCATGATTGATGGAGAAATGGTTAAAGTTCGATAGTGAAGATTAGTTAGCAAAAGGGTGAGTTAATAAATGATTAATGGTTTGAGTTATAATAACGATATTTTATAACATCGCGTTAATTTAAAGGATTTTGAAATGTTTTCCCCCAAATAAAATGAGAGATATTTTTATGCGTAATGGATTCATCAACGAGGAATTAAGAAATGGAATATGGAAATATTTTCCGATATTAATAAGGTATATTTTCTGAATATAGAAAATAAAGATTCGTTAATATATATAGAAATGTTTTCCTACTTAAATAAGAGATATTTTCTCGAATAAAGAAATTATAATATTGGAAACGTTTTTCAAAGAATCGAGAGGAAAAAATAAAGCTTTGGAAGGATACGAATGATAGGGAAACAGGAAATGGGAAATAATAATTTAATGAGAAATTAAATTAAAAAGGGGCCCAGTGTTGTTTAATGCTTGATCGGTAGGATTTCCAATTGGAAATAGGACCGTTGATTGTATGGATGTTACTTTGATAAGTTAAATCACCGACTGTCAAAGTTTTGATTTATTTTATACCCCCGTTGTCAATATGGAGAGACCGGGATCAGATTTAATATATGAAAACCACTCCGTATTGGCATAAGCGTTACAAATCAACTTATGTTGAAGAGATTATGAAGACGGAGTAAAGTGCAAGGGCTGTTCTGTTAATCCTAGATAGAAATTGCCTAAGTTGGATTAATAGAATGGTGCTTTCGGTTTGTCCAGACCCAGGACAACTTGTAAGGACAAATGTATGACAGAGTATTTCCAAAGGGATTACGTACGTTGATTCCTTCAAACGTAAGAAGTTGGTGGCAAAGAATGGAAACTTCTTTAGCCAAAAAAACTGAGTATTTTTGTGGGAATCAATTAGTGATTTCCGACGGATCTGACGATGTGACATTCAAAGCGAATGGTGGCCAGCTGTTCTGGAAGATAATTCAAACCTCAAGCCTCACAATCAGAAATTGACAAAAATCGGGCAGGCAACATGGCTATGTAGTTTGCTCCCATTAGGATGAATAATCACCTATCAAGAGAAATTCCATTTACTTCTTTAATCTATCGATGATGTCCCTTTTGGGAAACGATTGCTGATCCCAACCATTGGTTATATACATTCGATACACTCAAGCGAAATGAGTGGACGGTCATGTGTGGGCCGGGTTGCAAGACGTTCTTGTTGAACCCATTGTATTTACCTCTAGAGATACTCTACCGGCAGGTGGTTCCATACCTTGTTATGTTGGAAATCCAATCTCCAATAAGCGCCCTGCAGTTTTTGAATTAATATTATATATGGAGTGTGAGATGCAAGCGTTCCGCTAGATTTCTATTTATTTGATTTAGACACTATAGTAATATCATTGGATTTGGTATCAAAAATATTTTTGGTTATCGTAAGGTAAAAACCATTCGTGTTTATGTGTGGATCGGTCTTACGATTATCTTTTCTTTCGAAAGGATTTTTAAACGTTAAATCAATGATTGGAGTTTACTCACACCAGTCCCATGACTGACCCAGAGTTTATTTTGTTTTGTTTTCCCTAAACTCTTGGGTGCTCAAATTTGTACGGGCAGTCAAGTAGTCGGGATTTTTTAGATTCACTTAGAGGTGATCGAAGCAGGAGGCTTCACCAGATCGCTATAAACTATTATATTCTCTGTTGTGTACTATGTGGTATCTGGAAACATGTGTTTATAACTGTTACAAGGATAATTGTTTTGCTCTGATGATGGTATGTATATCCAGTTACTGATTTGTATTTCAGAAGTTATGTTATTTAATATATTTTATCCATTCCGCTATGAGTTTGTGATCTTCGTTTTCTTCTGTTCTAATATTTATTTCTTTCTATTTCTCATCCTCTAACTTCTTTCTAATAATGATTCATATTTCTGTGCAATTTGGGTTGTACGTGTGGTGCTATTAGCCGACTCAAAGAGTACGGAAATTCGGGCTGTTACAGTTGGTATCAGAGCTGAAGGTTGAGTAATAACCTTGGCTCTATGGCGAGACTCAATAGAGATGGGGTTAGTAATACCCTAGATTGAGTTTGAGTGTATATATATGAGAGAGCATATTTGTAGATTTTATATAAAATTGTTTTATATTGTGTTGACTGGTTTGTTGAGTGGTTTATGAATTCTGGTCGATACAGGATGTACAACTGTATCGATAGGTGTTTCTAAACTCTCAAACAAATAATTCGACACAGTATTAGTTTTAAAAAGGGGTAAAAGAATTAATTTTGCCCAAAACTATTTTTGATATAAAAAGGAATGATTTTATGAAATTATTGAATTGTTTGGTTGTTATTATAATCAAATGAGATTATAATACCGAAATGGTTATATGAACCAAATTGAATTTGTATAAGAATAAAATATATAAATAAGTTGAATTAGAATTGGATTCATATCAGAAGTGTGGATTTAAATCCAGGATATTTAGAAAATGTTTTCTGAAGTATGTTTAAAAGTATTATAATATTACTTTGAAGGATTTTTGAATAAGAATAGTTTAAATGGATTTTTAAAGTGTTAAGCACTGAAATCACTTTAGTGGCGAGAAAATAATTCTGATAATGGATCGCGACATTATCAATATTCATTTTTGAGTTTCCGAGTGACGGATTGCTACCATAGTTGAATTATTAATGGAAATTGTTTGAGAAAAATAAAGTTGTTTTATAAATTCAAAAGTTTTAAATTGAGTTGATTATAAATATATGTGTATAAATATATATGATTTCATACTAATTTGAAATAAAACCCGAGAATTTGAGTTCTAAAAATTAAAATTTAATTTGTATAAGTTGAATAAATTGAAATGGTGGAAGTAAATCAAATGGATTGAAATTTAACTTAAGTTAAATGGAAATTGAAACTTAAACTGAATAAGTGGATTGATTCTGAAAAAAGATTAAATGGAATCGATAGAATGGAAGTGAACTAATCAGAAGTTGATAAGAGATTTCAAAACTGGAAGTTGGATTGGTTTGAAACCTACTTGAAATGGATATATGTAAGCTGAGCATATATTGAATGGAAGCTGTAACAATCCGTATTTTCAATAACCTGTTATAACATAAATCGAGGCAGAACTTAATTCTAAAATCTGAATCAAGGGAAACGGGCTATGCCATTGCGTTCGTCTCGGAAAAATACGCGAAATAGAGTCCGAGTTTTCGAAAATCGGAGTCCGTATGACCTAGTTAAGGCCCATTGAAGTTTTCAGAAATTTCCATGTCAAAAACAGATTTGAATTTCAAGTTCAAAATTGGAAATTAGGGCAAACTGGCGTAGGCGGGAAAAATCCCGCCAGGACCCCCATGTCGACAGGCATGTCGACAGGGTCCCCAGGGTGTCGACAGCCCTGTCGACAGCCCTGTCGACACAGGGTGGCCGGGCAGTTTTGCCTGGCGCACCATTTTGGGCCTTGGTCTGGTCTTGTGGCTTGGTTCTAGAGAATTCCGAAATCTGACGGACCTAAACTAACCTAGGGTTAATCCTAGGGCTAAAAACACTTTAATCTTCTATAAATAAGACCCTAATCCTACCCTAAAACCTAATTTATTCATTCTAGTAGCTAAACTATGGCAAATTGATTCCTCAAATGGCCTCCACTTAAAAACCCTAGTCTCTACCCTCTTCAAAAATTATTCCTATGAAGATTTTGATGTTCATACAAGCATTTCTAAGTTGTATGAATGATCATTAGCTTGCATACATCATCAAGTTGCAAGCTTTATTGGCTAAGCTAGAGTTTTTGGAGTTTTTGTTAAGAGTTTTCTTATTGGAGCTTGGTTTTGGGGTTTTATATGCTTGCATAAAGGGCTTCTCAATCTTTATTAGTAGATTTGTGTCTTCATAATATTTGTAAGCCCTCTTACCTTCATTTTAGAAACTCTAAAGTTAGCATGTGATGAAAGTTGGGATTTATGCATGTTTAACAAGTTATGCATGCTTATGCGAGTTCACTATGCCATGATTTGCAAGTTTGATAAGTTATGCATGTTTATGCAAGATCACTATGCCATGATTTGCAAGTTTAACAAGTTATGCATGTTTATGCAAGATCACTATGCCATGATTTGCAAGTTTATTAAGTTATGCATGTTTATGCAAGATCACTATGCCATGATTTGCAAGTTTATTGAGTTATGCATATTTATGCAAGATCACTATGCCATGATTTGCAAGTTTATTGAGTTATTCATGTTTATGCAAGATCACTATGCCATGATTTGCAAGTTTATTGAGTTATGCATGTTTATGCAAGATCACTATGCCATGATTTGCAAGTTTATTGAGTTATGCATGTTTATGCAAGTTCACTATGCCATGATTTGCAAGTTCATTGGGTTGTGCATACTTATGCAAGTTCACTATGCCATGTTATGCATGTTTAATAAGTTATGCATGCTAATGCAAGTTCACAATGACATGTTATGCATGTTTGACAATTTATGCATGTTTATGCAAGTTCCATATGCTATGTTAGGCAAGTTTAACATGTTATGCATGTTTATGGTAATATGCAAGTTCACTATGCTAAGTTGTGCAAGTCTAACATGTTATGCATGTTTGTTGTGATATGCAAGTTCATCATGTATGTTATGCCAAGTTCCTTCTTCCTATCCTTTATGCGTTATTACGAATATGTAAGCGATAGAATGACGTTGGGGGGGTTTGGGTAAACTTAAAATACATGAAAATATAAGATTGGGAATTTACCTATTAAGTTAGGTTTACCCCTTGGGAATTTACCTATTAAGTTAGGTTTACCCAAGTATTTGTTGACTCGTAATTATGTTTTGAAATAAAGTGGACATGACACTTAGAAAACATAAGTGTGGCCAACTCGAGGTTGGGTTGAGTTTGTAGCATAATTCTACCCGGAACCTACCGGCTTAACTAGTGGCTACAAACAATAGGACCCAATGTGAGAAGTTGGTCATGTGGTGCCAAGACCCGAGGTTAGACCTAGTTGTGGTGTAAATCTACCCGGAACCCACCGGCTTAACTAGGTAACCACAACAAAGTCTAATGTGAGAGGTTAAGGTGCATTAAATCAAGTAATGCCTCATGATTAGGGTTAAGTCAGGGTCCACTAATACTTAACCAATTTGGGGATTCGAGGGATTGAAATGGGGTTAAGTTGTGAACTGACGGTTACACTTAACCAATTTAATCCATTTGGGGGTTTGAGGGATTGAAATGGGGTTAAGTTGTGAACTGTCGGTTACACTTAACCAATTTAATCCATGATTAGTGAAGGGTTAAATCGCACTTAACCCTCTTAGGAAACCCTAGCAACGTGGTCTGTTCCAGCAGTAATCCCAGTTTGGTATCATCACAACCCTAGAGGCTAGGCTAGGGCGGGGCACGATTACTGGACTGATGTAAGCGACCAAAGCGACGGCTGAGTGGTACAGCGGTGCGGGTCCAGGCGGGCTACGGACGTGCACGTAATCCGGTGTTGGATGAACTCGAGGCACGGGTACCAGTAGGTTTAGACTGTGCATTATTGCTTCAGTGTCTGGGGTTGACACCCGAGGGCTTGATACACCCGAAGGTGGACCCAGCACAGTCTGACTACATCCATATGTGGGCCGTATGGACACCAACACTTGACGTGTTAGGCTTATAGGGAGCCGATCGACTAGACCATTTGGTTGGACCTTATATTAAGGTCACTTCATGTTATTGGGTCAAAGCTTGGGCCGAGGGATCAATACCTGTTATGTTGGTTTGCTAGCACACCGTGGTGCAAAACTTAACCTTGTTTATGCGATGACACCTCTATCTATCTTGTAGTTAATTTATCATGCCAGTATGTTGTTATCTATGATCATCTAAGTTTCCATCATGTTGTTAACTTTATTAGTTTATAGACTGATCGTAGCAGGGCTTACTCAGTCTTTTTGACTGACCTGTTTTCTTTCGCCTCTTTTCTTCCGTTTCCCCCCCCCCCCCCCAGGTTCTCAGGGAGGGAATACAGGAGCCTAGCTTGGATCTTAGCTGCTTTCTTGGATAGTTCATGTATGCTTGGGACTTGAGCTCGCTATGGTTTTTCCACTTTGGGGATAACTACTTTTATGTTTTCCTTTTCAGTTTCAGATGATGTTATTTCATGTACTAGACTTGTTTATTTGGGAAATTGACATTTTGATGTACCAGACTTGTGTTTTGAAATGGTTTAAGAATCTTCCGCTGTTTTATCTACTTACTCTGTTTATTTACATATATATATGTCATGTCCTACCTTGTTATATCATTATGCATGTTTACCTTATTTTAAAACGCCCCACCAAAGTCAGAGTTGCTTGCAAGAGCCACCCTGGCGGAGGTGGGGTGTTACAGAAGCAAATGCAAGAGATAGAATTATGCCAGACAAAAAGGTACATATTTACGATATTACTTGGGTTTGATGGTTTTATGAGCCTATGGGGCAAGCCTCTTGGCTTTTTGATTTTCTTTTGGATTGGAGAAGGCTTAGAAAATCGAGTTGTGGTTGTACCAATTGAGCTGTGCAAAGGAGATGCTGGCGAAATTTTTCGAAAATTTAAAGAGTTAGAAAATTTTCAAGAAATTTTTGATAATTTAAAATCGAGTTGTTAGTTGTGATTGAAATAAGAAAACCATAATTGGTTAATAAAATTTCAAGTGGAATAATGAAATTGATAAGCGAATTTAAAATCAAATGGAATGGGTATGGATATGCAGAAGAGCATATGGATTGATGAACGTGATGAGGATTGTCCAAAAATGGTGGACAGGTCATTTGGGAAGAATTATGAATGGTCAGGTAAGAATTGGGTTATGAAGATATGGAATATAAGATTTCAACTAAGTAGGTTACGAGGAGTTAGCATTATAGCATTTTTGCTGCTTAGCAATTTCGTGGACAAAATTATTTTAAGGGGGAAGGAATGTAACGACCCAGATTTTTTGTGACTGAATAATTAATTTATTTAATTATTAATGGGGATTTAGAGATTCAAATGACTTGAATTCAATTTGTTTGAATATTTAGTTTATAAATCCAAATATGAAATTCTATCTGAATGAAATAAAATGATCAAATTTGAGCAAGATGATAGGAAAATGAAAAGAGGTACCATTAAGTTTAGCAAAGCTAAAGAGTTATACAAGCTCACAATATACAAATGAAATAAGTTTTATTCCCGGCAATTCCATTTCCTAAGATATGTTTCCACCAAATTCGTAATAAGTGAAGGAAGGGGAAAATTATGGTTATATCGATATGTAATCGAAACTAAACTTCAGCGAGATCCTAGAACATGCCAAGATTTTATCTTTTGACAAGTAATATTCATGAAATCTTATCAGATCTTTACCATATCTCGGCACATATACTTTCACATTTTTTTTCAAGTCCACTGCAGACCTTGTGCAACTTCACAGCTAGTGACATTTTGTTGTCTTATCAACACATATTGGCAGGTATATTTATTTTTATTTGATCAAGCAAATCTACTGTCTTTGATCTTATTCCCATTCGAACAGCTATGTAAATAGTATTTGGTTCATTCTTGAGTCTAAGATTTGCGGCAAATATAAAAAGAAAACAATATATAAAAGAATCATATACTAGACCGAATTAAATGAATAACATGCTCCTCTGTTCAAAGTAAAGGAACGCACATGGTAAGTTGAAATTTAAGTGAGCCTACAAACCTACCCTGTCTTCCTATTTACATGCCTGCCAATCCTTTTCAATTCCGTGGGTACCAAGACATTATACCTGTGCTCCCCAAGTTATTTCAGCTGTGCACCCCAAGCTTCTGCTTGTTTTAAATAGTGGTATCCCATTGTTTTCATCTTCAGGGAAAAGAAAAACGAGAGCAATTATCTTCAAAAATAAATCAAAAATCAAATTCTTGATATAAAAATTTGATTTAGGATTTGTAACAATCGCTGAAACTAGGGTTTCAACCCCGTGTTTATTTTGTTGGGTGCGATGGAATACTATGTCGATCGATGTTTATGGAGCTGGTTAGGGTTGGCCGCGATGCACGATGGAAGCGGTCGGAAGGGGGATCTACTCAGTAACGAAGTTGGGTGGTCTATCGTTGTCTCTTATAATAACCCGGAAATCTGAGCCAATTAAAAAAATTTATTTTGGCAATTTTAGCGAATTTTGAATATTTAAAATGAATTATATTAAATAATAGCGACGAGAAATTTATTTTGAATAGAATTAGAATGTATATATTTATATAGATCATCGTTAGAATATAAATATTTTATTTTAATTATAAAAGGAATTGAAAATGGCGCGGTAGTTTGAAAATTCAATTTCAAAGTTCAAATGAATGTACAGGATTCAAAATAAGCTGGATTTTAGCAAAACAAAAATATTAGAATCCATTTGGTAATATCTTTCCAACAAATCCGAAAAATTGAAATTTCATAGCGGGAATAAAAATTATGCCCAGTTGAAATTCAGAATAGTCGCTATGGAATTTTTGGCCCTTAAAAATGGAAATTTTGCAAATGACCTCGGTTTTCAAGGAAACCACTTTTGTTGGATCCAGGATGTCAAGTTATTGCTAGATTCCAAAATTCTAATTTTTGAAATCAATATGTGAGCGTGGCGCGGAAAAACGTGTTTTGACAGTTTTAGTCAATTTCGATCGACCAGAAATTGGTCATTTTTCAAACGGTCTCAGAATTTGATGAAATTAGTTTTGTTAGGACCGTATCGTCCATACGAAGCTAGAAAATATTTTTCGGGAATTTTTAGAGTCCGTATGTGGCCCCCGGTAAATTGAAATGTGCGTTCAAATTCAACATACAGATTTATAGTTTGATTTTGATGAAAACTGGTCGAAACAGTCGAATCAGCCTACGATACATGTCCCATTGTGTTCGGAATGGGGGTAATTAGCTATGGACGAAAGTCGGTGGGTTTGATTTCGAATTCAAAATAAAAGGGTAAATTTTGAAATTATATAATAAAAAAACCCTTCCTCTCTCCTCTAAGTCAACTCCTGCCCCTCTATCGTTCATTCTCCAATCAAAAAAAAAGGAAGAGAAACAGCTCGTCGATCTCGCCGCCGCCTCCTCCAGGCGTGCCGCCGCCGCGCCCAAGCCTCCGCCGCACCCCCTGGGGACAACCGCCTCCTTCTTCTCCGTCTCTCCCTTCCGCGTTCGTGAAACCCCAACACCCCACCCCAAAGGGAAACCGCCGCCAGACCCCGACAGTGCACCGCCACCGACCAACATTGTGCCTCTCCCGACCACCTCCAGCGCGCCCCTCGACATCGACTTCCTCCTCTGAAAATATACTGTAAGTTTTCTGTTTAGATTATTTTATTTCTTTTTATTTTTATTATATGAAATTTATGTAATTAATCTAGTGATAGAACACTGTTTTTTTTAAAACTGAAACTAGAAGTGATTTTTATTTATATGATTAACTTAAAAAGATTAGATTTTTTATATACTTAGAAAGATTTGATTTAAATTCAAAAAAGATACGATTTTTATCATTAAAAAGGTTTGATTTTTATCACTGAAAAGATACAATTTTCGTGATTAAGAAAATATGATTTTACCTAAGATGAAAATATAATTTTTAGTTATAAAAATATAATCTTTTGTTGTAAAAATATAATCTTTAGTTGTAAAAATATAATTTTTAGTTCTAAAAATATCATTTTAGTTAGAAGAAGTTGTAATTTTTGGTTAGAAGAAGATAAGATTTTTAGTTAAGAAAATATACAACTTTTAGTTATGTAAAAATATAAATTTTAGCAATAATAATTTGATTTTTTTATATACTTGAAAAGACGTGATTTTTATATGTACAATATAAGAATAAAGGCGAAGTTAAAAACATGATTTTTAACATATACAACGTGAAACAAATCTTGTTGGACAGACGACGAATATTTTCTACATATAAAGAGTCATGGAGTTTGGTTTAGCTTCAAGGTGATAACTCCTCACTTTTATTTTGATTTCTAGTTGAAATATATACTAGGATGCAGACGGTGCTTAGCAGCACCCGATACCCGTCGTCCACAGACCATGGATGACTTGTTGGTTTGATTGTTGTGTTGTGAAATTTGACTGTTGATTGTGATGTGTGAAATATATATTCATGTGTTGAAATAAAATATATATTCATGTGTTGAAATCAACTATATATTCATGTGTTGAAATAAAATATATATTCATGTGTTGAAATAAAATATTTGTATTCATGTGTTGAAATAAAATAAATATTCATTTACAAATCGAACGATTGTTTATGTACACCGATTTGACTGATATTGATTGGGACGATAAATTTTACACATCGCCCAACTGCATAAATAAAATATTTGTTTGATTGATTGAAACCCCACACGGGTGTTGGGATGATATTGACGTACACTAATCCCAATTGTTTAGTAGTATGTCGACCGATGGATTGACAGACTGTGTAAGCGTTACTTATCTATATTTAATTCTTATGCAGTGGTGTGGTGCACTCTGGATGATGGTTGATGATTTATCGTTGCTATTATATACATGTGTTGTAGAGAATCCATATAATTAACATTATATGGTAATTGATTGGGCTGTACACCCAAGAGGAGGGAATCAGTTGGTGATCGTCCAGACGTACTTGGAGATCGATGGATATGTGAGGTGCCTCCGGTTTCGTTCAGACCCAGAACGAACTCGTAAATGGACTGTGTGTCTGACATTGGGTTTTATTCTGTGTGATTGATTTCTATTAAATATACATCTGTTTGGCGGCGGAGAATTTATTCTCTTGCTTAACGCCCTTCTCTGAGACGTACGAGCTCAGGGGTTATATATTGATGGATATCAATCGCATGGAGTGAATTGCCTGTGTGGCATGCCTAAGTGGCAATTGATCAAGGCTTCTGTTGAAAAGCAAAGTCTTGTGGTTGATGATCAAAACACCGCCTGTGTGGCATAGCTTTGTGTAACGTTGATTCGCGAGCCTTACACCTCGGTTGTGAACCAGAAACGGGAGAGGACATCAGGGAGGGCATGCGTTTCCTTCTAGCTAGGGTGGTGTCAGTGACCTACCAGCCCTGACATTTATATTATTTTCACCTGTGTGGTTGTTGCTGTTGCGAGGCGCCTCGGATATATCAGTGACTGTGTGAAGCCGATGGAGTCATTTGGCTCATTGACGCCCCAAAGGGCGGGGAAAGACAGTGTTCAGGCATTATAATCCATATCGGTGGACCGACCCTGACGATCCAAGGGTCACTCGAGCTCTGATCCAGAGACACGGGCTAGAGCGTCTCGAATCAGTAGAGGACTATCTTTTGCCTCGGTTCACAGATGGAAATCCAACTTCCAATACGTGACTTTGCAGTTTTGATTGTAGAGCCTAGTATGGCGACACGATATATGATACCCATGCCGTCTATGATTGATATTTATGATTGAAATTGTTTTGACACTATACACTTATAATAGTATCAAATGATTTGTTTTTAACGTACCAAGCATGTTTGGCTATTATAAGGGAAAACCCTATCCTCTGGCTTGTGTTGCATCGTGTGATGGGACCTAGGGCTTATAATAACTTCATTTTTCCAAAAAGCATTGCGCTGTATTGTTATATGCACTGGTATTCTTGGGAGGAAACCCGTTCCATGTTATACGGCGTGGTCCCTTGATATATCTGATTTAAAGTAAAGTTTTAAATTACTGTTTTAGTTCTCACACCATTCACATGACTAACCTGGAGTTTATTGTTTTAACCTAAACTCTAGGTGCCCTCATTTTCCGCACGGGAAGCTAGTAGTTTTGGTTTTGCAGATTTATATTCACATGATCCTGAATTACAGCTGGAACGATGCTCAGAAAGCTCTGTATCCGTGTATTACTTTCAGTTGTGTATTTATTATTTTTCCGCTGCTATGTAATGTATTGTAATCTCTGATATTTTGTGATGTATATTATTTATTTATACTCTGTATAGGCTGTAACGATCGTGAATTCCGCTCGATCCGAATCAGTCGTTAAACCGACCAAGGTCGTTCGAAACCCTTGATTGTTTTGGGAACACGACAAACCAGAACGCAAACAGAGGAACATTTTATTGCTTATTACAACAATCCGTCAGAATACAAGAATATACGGAGTATGAATAAATATTACACATCATAAAATTATCAGAGATTTAAATACATTACTGCAGCGGAAAAATAATACAAAAACACAACTGAAAGGAATACACGAATACAGAGCTTTCCGAATATAATTCCAGCTGTAAATCAGGATCCTGTGAATATAAATCTGCAAAACCAAAACTACTAGCTGCCCGTGTCAAAATAAGGGTACCCTGAGTTTAGATTAAAACAATAAACTCCAGGTCAGTCATGGGACTGGTGTGAGAACTAAAACATTTATTTAAAGCTTAACTTTAAATCAGATATATCAAGGGACCACGCCGTATACCACGGAACGGGTTTCCTCCCAAGAATACCAGTGCATAAAACAAACAGCGCAATGCTAAATAAAGAAAAATGATACTATTATAAGACCCAGGTCCCATCACACAATGCAACGCAAGCCGGAGGATAGAGTTTTTACCTTATAATAGCCAAGAATGCTTGGTACATGAAATTTAATGTTTTATTACTATAAGTGTATAGTGTCAAAACAATTTCAATCATAAATATCAATCATAGACGGTATGGGTACCATATATCATGTCGCCATACTAGTTCTACAATTAAAACCGCAAAGTCACGTATTGGAAGTTGGATTTCCATCTGTGAACCGAGGCAAAAGATAGTCCTCACTGATTCGAGACTGTCTAGCCCGAGTCTCAGGAACAGAACACATCGTCCCTTGGATCATCAAGGTCGGTCCACCAATGTGGATTAAAATGCCTGAACACTGCGTTTCCCCACCCTTTAGGGGGTAAATGAGCCAAACGACTCCATCGGCACCACACAGTCACCGATATATCCAAGGCGCCTCGCAACAGAAACAACCACATAAGTCAAACTCGTTAGGGCGTGTAAAACCACTGACGCCACTTCTAGCTACAAGGAAACGTTGCCCTCCCTGATGTCCTCTCCCGTTCATGGTTCACCACCGGGGTGTGAGGCTCGCGAATCAACGCTACACAAAGCTATGCCACACAGGCCATGCTTTGATCATCAACCACAAGACTCTGCTTTTCAACAGAAGCCTTGATCATATTTCCACTTTGGCATGTCACACAGGCAATTCACTCCATGCGTTTGATATCCATCAATACATAACCTTTGAGCTCGTACGTCTCAGAGAAGGGCGTTAAGCGAGAGAATAAATTCTCCGCCGCCAAACAGATATATATTTAATAGAAATCAATCACACAGAACAAAATCCAATGTCAGACACACAGTCCATTTACAAGTCCGTTCTGGGTCTGAACGAAACCGGAGGCACCTGGTACCTCGCATATCCATCGATCTCCAAGTACGTCTGGACGATCACCAACTGATTCTCTCCTCTTGGGTGTACGGCCCAATCAAGATCATCAGTAATTATCCAAACGACGTGAAGCCCTCCGATCTTCGACCACCATCTTCATCCTCGGCACTACGTCGAATCAATTATTCAGAATGGGATAAACTCTGTCTTTCTGAATAGCTCGCGTATATAATAAAAAAGTGTTACACAAACACAACATACGCCTCATTCCAATTCAGAATATTCTTTTATCCAAATATTCTTATACTTTGGGAAAGGTTCCCATTAATTTTATCAAAGATAAATTCTTTAAATTTATTCTTTAATCTTCCTTGAATATCAATTCAAACTAGTCGGGATTAGCGAACAACACCGAAGTAATCATTTATTTTATTCCCCAGTACCAACCTATTCATCACATGAAGTAAAACTGGTTATACTTCATATCTAACACCACGGTGTTATCGGTAAATTCAATTACCATTTCACGTTCAAATTTAATTAAAGATTTAACTATCGCCTGGAGCAAAACTGGTGATACTCCATTCTCGACCTTTTCAATCTAAATAAAGATTCATTAAAACTCCACTTGGTTTTAATCTTCTCAGGAATCAATATCCTTTCTTTAACCGGGTTAAAGAACCAATGTTATTTAAAACACGGTCCACGATAAACCCAAAATCACATTCTATTAATTATCGGGTTAAAGAACAAAAGTTATTTTAAACACCGTTCACGATAAACCCAAAAATCAATTCAAATTCAATTCCAATTAAATACCATTTAATTGGTACACTTCATTAAATCTAAATAAAAAGATTTAATCCTTTTCTCAACTGGGTTCAAGAACAGTGTTAATAAAGACACCATTCACAACAAACCCAAATCACATTTGATATTAAATACAAGGCCCTGAATAGAAAATATATCGACTTATATTTAATATCAAATTCTACGACCAACAAATATCGTATTGGAAATAATGATATAAATATATCTTTCAAATTTCCATAACAATATCTGTCTAATCATGAAATCCAACATCAAAATATTCCAAAGATAATTTCAATTCAAATCCATTCCAATTCAATTATTGGAAATTCTGGTTACTTTTAAAACCATTTCAAAACCAATTTATTTATTTAAAAATAAATAAATTATTATTCTAGTTCAAAACTAGTTCATTTCGATAAAAATCTACTTTTATCTTTTCAAATTTGGAGTTTTTCAACCCAATTCTTCACAAATCATTTCTTATGATTTTGCACAAATTATTGATATTTTTAATAATTTTATCAAGGCCCGTACAGTCGATTTCCATCAACGGCCATCGAACTGCACTTACAACGACCTTTTCCAAATTTGATTTGGACATAATTCCAAATCCAACCGTTAGATTTCTAATTTCTAATATCCATTAGAAATCTCTTTTAGATACGAACCCAACGGTTCCAGTTTTAGAAGAATCCGAAGGTCGGATCTCCCGCAATATCCATTCGAAGTCAATGGTCGAAATTTGCGAACTGTCGTTGTAACAACCCATAAATTTTCAGTATATTTAAATTTAGATTTTTAATAAATAAATGGAATAATATTGGATAAAAATCATATCTTGTTGATTTTATGATGATGATTGTTTGAATCGAGTATAAATAGATTTTTTTTTTCAATTCTAGTTTTATTTAGAAATGTTGTGAATTGGGATTTAATATTTAAATTATTTAATAAAATTAAGTTGTTTAAGTTAAAAATTTGAAATTCAAGTTTAAATTCAATATATCACATTTGGGAATCTAAATACTTGAAATATATTTACAAAGTGGTGAAAAGTAAATTTTAATGATAATAGTAATAAAGTAAATTTGCCTTGAGTATAAATGAAATTTTTAATTTAGTTATATTGATAATGAATTGAAATTTTGAATTTAATATTAATAAAATTGAACAGAATTGAGTTATTAAAATTATAATTGGAATTCACATTTTTAAAATTTATAAGATATGAATTCGGGAACTTAATATTCGTGAAATCGATTTATAAAATTTATTCAAGTCAATTGGATTAAAAAGGGAATTTATTGGTATTTAACTTGAATTAAAACAGTTAATCGAATAATTGAATATTTTATTTATTTAATTAGCCGTGAAATTTACGGTTTGGCGACTGCTTCAGAATTCGACGAAACTGACGCCATTGGATTCAGAACGATGAATTATGGTAGGATGTAAATTTGTGTTACAATCCGACTTACCGTTTGACCGTACGAGAGAAAGTGTGAAAGAGATCTACGTAATTGGATAATGGTTGTTGGCTACTATGTTGGGCCTATATAACTCCACGTCCATCTCACTCAGCCCATTTCCATTGTACGTTATTTTCCATCTGCTCTTTTCTTTAATGGCTGAACACAAATTTGCAAACCCTAGAAATAAAAATCCAAGCTTTGAAATTCAAACGTCCTCAAAATCCAACAAATTATATATCAAACCGAAGCTGTTGATGAGTAGAACCCAGATCTGCAAATTGTTCTCGCATGCAGTAACCGAGTTGGATAGAATTCTTGGTCAAAGGTTGCTGAAATGCGAAACCCTAGGCCTAATTTTGGGTATTTTCGATTTACGGGTTAATCGATGAATCTGGCATCTCGGTTTTGTGGAGAAGGAGTATACGAGCTCGGGGAGGTTAGTTGGATGTTCAATTGGCAAGCATGGTGCCGGAATTTGGCGATTTAAGTCACGAAGGGGCGGTTTTAGGGCACGGTGGCACGGTCAGATAGGGGCACCGGAGATGGTGGCTCCGGCGCTGAAAGGAGCGGAAGTCGATGAGCTTCAGGGCGCCGGTGGTCTGAGCTTCTCTGGTGGCTTGAGGTGTGGGTTATCGACGGTCAAAGAATGGAGGCTGATGGGTTTTTTTTGCACGCATGTTACTGTAGCGAATTTTGACTGAGCGGGAAGATGGTCCGGTGCTGACGTGGCACTTATTTATGGGGTGAGGAATTATTTAATTAATCTATATATATTTAATTTTCAAATGGTAAAAGCCTCACAACTCTCTCGTTTTAACTCGGATTTGGACGCGGTTTGTTGCGCTGGGATCGTGGCGGAATTGTGGACGTTTTGGCACTAACCTCGTTGCGATTGGAGACTGTCAAATTTTGGGCTTCTTTCGGACGTCCGATCC
This sequence comes from Allium sativum, assembly GCA_030737875.1. Taxonomy (NCBI): domain Eukaryota; kingdom Viridiplantae; phylum Streptophyta; class Magnoliopsida; order Asparagales; family Amaryllidaceae; genus Allium; species Allium sativum. The sequence goes on along the minus strand of CM060924.1, from coordinate 870,048,355 downwards.
ACTACAGACGCAAAGGTGAGTGATTTCTCACTCATGAAATACTGAATTATTCTCATATTTATTGAATTAAATTATGAAGTAAATTTGGTTGCATGGTTGTGTTGGATTGTCGATGTGTTGTTAACTTTAAATGCAAGTACGTTAACATTCAAATTTAAGTCAATAAATAGGTATTTAATTAAATTTAAATTTCTAGTTTGAAATCCGAACCTTTATTTAATCCTGAAATAGTTAACGTGATCAGTTGAAGTAAATGGTTGTGATGGATGCTTGGTTGGATTTTATTATTGAATTTGATATTGACACTGTTAAGGCTTTATATTCAGTATATGGTATTGCATGTGATTGTGACGATAAATCCCATTTACCCTTGATGTTACGGGCATCTAATGAACCCGGGACTTATCGATAAAATAAATTAAGAACACGGAGTGAAATGATAAATCTCTGTGACCCAGATTTGGATTGAAATGATAGATCCATCCCTGAAATATCGAGAAATTAAATTTAAGATCACTTGGCCATCAGATAGATAATTATATACAGACATCGGTTGGTTAAATGATTTTTAAATGTTTGAAATTTTATTTGATATAATTTTCCATTTAAAAGGATGTGCCGATACTCGATAATTCAATTCTTGGAAGATTCTGAACTGAGATGTTGATTAAAAGGGTTAAAGAAATTTTTCCAAACAAAGTGGAAATATTTGAATTGGGATTTGAATATGATTTAAAAATCTTTTCAAATTAAGAGTTTGGATTAGAAGGAAATAAATCCCTATGGAATCTAACTTTTGGGAAATTTGGAAATCAAGAGTATTTTGAGTTGTTTTAACTCAGTTTGAATATATATATTTGAACTCTTGAAATCAAATAGTGGTTTGAACGAGGTTGAAACGAGATATGGAATTAAATGGACTCCGTTGAGACCGGAGGATAGATTCAAGTATTTGAAATTTGGAAGGAAGGAAGATTTTGATTAGAGAATTCATTTTAAATATATTTATGCATTGATTCCAAATAATTATCCTTGCTTTAAATTTATTATTTGCCTTTACTTATAACGATTGTATTTTTAAATAAGTTTCCTTATAATTCATTTTTCCAAAATTTTCTAGTGAACCTTATTTTTAAGTATATATATAATATTTAAATTTCTGATTTATTTTAATTATTATATTATATATGTATCTCTATATTTATTTATATAAAATTTATTATTACTATTACTATTATTATTATTATTATTATTATTATTATTTATATAAACATTTAGTTTACAAGTATTTTGGAATTATAAATTTCTTCCGAATGGAAATGCTTGGGTTTGAACCGCTGGTTCAAATAGAGTTGAGATAAGAATCCGTGATAATTGGAAATCTTTGAGATAAATTATATTCTAATTGAATATAAGTAGTTTTGAAATATCATATGATTATAATATAATGATATAAAATATATTCTAGTTTTAGGATATAATCAGTTTGGGTATGAGTATGATATGTCGATATGAAAATTTTATTCGTTGAATATAAATTGGGTTCGAAACAGAAGACGATATTTTGATATGAAAGCGAACCTTTACCAAATATAAAAGAACCGACCGATGTGAAAGATGTAAGCGTTGGTTGTTAAAGAGACCGGAGTCGACATAAGGCATACTCTCTGTCAGTGTCGATACCACTTTGACAACTGTGAACGTTTTGACGTATCCAGAACGAGATATGATGACTTGGAGGCGATCAATTAATCGAGGAAGATGAACGATGACGAAATAGCCCTGACCTTCGGGTCAGAATTGAAATGACTAAAACAGGAGCTATACCGTGACTAATTGAGGTAGCACCTTTGATCGGACACACTTCTTCGATACCATTTCTATGACTATGACGATGATGATGATGTGGGCCCATTTATGACTTTGGGAGTGTGTTCCGAGGTGGGCGGTAGTGGTTGCTATGCGTTACCACCGGTCCGGGAGTGCAATTGGTAGAATCCTACCCTGGGCATTGCCTCGAGTGCCTTGTCATATATATCCATATCGAGGCCCATACGATTTTGATTTAGCATTGCCTTCTATGGAGTGCCCTCTGATAACACCAGTACGGTGAATTTACGGTACTGTATAGACTGTTGGTGCCTATAAACGGCGTAAGGGTAATATGGTAATTCCGCTTACGCTATTCTCAGTATTTATACTTTACTGATTAGACACTATCATAATAGCGTATTATATTATCTATGTATTAGTTTAACGAATCCTTGAGAGATGGAAAAATCCCGTAACATCTCTTGAGTTACTGCACCCATGACACTGATATTATTTCGTATTTGATTTGACTAATATGAGTATGATTTAGTGTTGATCCGAGTGTTTGTTGTGTTTTCTTTTATGCAATACGCTCGGGTCAGCAGACGTTGCAGTTACTGAAGATGACTGTGCCTTGGAGATCAAAGACGAAGATTTGTGTACATATTTATCATATATAGGTATTTCCGCTGCTTATTATGTACATCTGTATGTATATGTAACTCTGATATTCATTTGAATGTTATAACCAATGTATACATTTCAACTACTTTAACTGCTATTTATTTATTATATGTTGTCCTTCCGCTGTGAGATTCTGTGATTGGTTTTTTTTCTCTTCTTTCTTTCTTTTTCTTCTTTATCAAATAACTTCCTGTGTTGGCGATTTGTTTGGGTCGACATGTGTGGTTTATTGTCGATTTGAACGGTCAAAAATATGGGTCGTTACAGTGGTATCAGAGCGAAGGTTGGCGATAACCTTGGCTCTGTTGGGAATAAACTCATTAGAGATAGGGATTAGAAACGCCCTAGAATGAGTTTGAGAGTATATATGAGAGAGTGTACTTGTATTTTTGATATAAATTGGTTTTATATTGTGTTGGTAATTCTGTAGAGTATTTATAGATTCTGGTCGACTTATGGGACGCCATAGAGTCGACAGGAATTTCTAAATACTTGAACAGAATGGATTGACATAATATGATTTTCGATTTTATTTTATATATATTAAATATATTATTATTATTGGTTTAAGTGTATAATCATTGGTCATTGGTAGGTAATAATATCAAGTTATTCCCTATTTTGGTTGTTTTGATAATAAAGCTAATAAGGGAAGTTTAATGGTTAGAAATATTTGAAAATGAAATGATACCATTAAGTATAATAGGGTGAGAAAGATTTGTGTTTGAAATAGAAAGGGACTTGAAACTTGATCCTGGGGAATACTTTTGAAAGAGTTTCGTCAAATTTTGAAATAACATCGTATTGTAAGTATTTTCGAAAGGAATGGTTTAAAGAATTTTTAAGAGAAATAAGTGTGTATTCCCTTCTCGAACATCGGAAATAACTTCGGTAATGAGTGCACGCATTATCGACGTTTATTCTGAAATGTTTAAGTGGGGAGACCACTCAGTATTTTCATATCCAGTTTGACAAGGAATTTTGAATTTAAACTCTATATAGTAAAGTCTATGTAAGAGCATTTGTATATGTTATTTAAAGTCGAGTTAAATTAAACCAAAATAGAAATTTAGATGTTCTTGGCCAATTAAAGGTTTGGATTTAGAGTTTTATATCGTTTAAGGTATATATATATATATTTCTAAGCTTAGATATAAACCCAGGGTTTAGGCTTAAGTCTACCTTAACCAATAGTATTAACTCCTATACCAGAGTAACCTGATCCATTAGAATTTTGATTTTTAACCAAGAAATGGACCTAAATATTATAAGGAGGTGAAATCGTCTTTTAAACGCTTAAACGGGGACAATAATTAAGTTCAAACAAACTCCAAATCGGTCGATAAAAGGTGTTAAAAAGGAATTGAAATTTACCTCGGAATATCAGTCAACTATAGTCGACTAGAATAAAGTGGGAAGTTTGTTGTGTAAATAAATTGGAAATAGTTCTTGGTTTTGAATAATTAATAAGTGGATTTAACTAGTTCGAGAAGAAATAGAAGAACTTAGGTTAGATGATAAAATCTATATGGTCGATAAAGTAAAATTTGAAGGGAATAAATGGTGAGTTAGAGCACGTGAGAATGAATATATAGAAAATCTAAATGGGTTAAATCTCATTTGAATGATATATCGTACATGAATCTAAGTGTGGACGACGGAATGAGTAGAGCAATCGAGTTGAACAAAGTTAACTTAAGAATCGAATAATAATAATTCGAAAACTAAGTATAAACACTTGAGTACCAATAGTCCTTAATCAAATTCATGGTTGTGAGTCGAATAAATAAATTGGGTTAATAGAAATAAGACTTTATTTAAGGTGAAACTAGAATAAATAAATGAAGGAAATAGTTAAACGAATAGGAAGCCAAAACAAAAGAAGTGAGATGTAATTACAAATTTGGCTTATACGAAATAGGCTGATAGTTAAGCGAGTTCTAATTCGGAAAGTTGATAAAATGGAATGAGATCAACTTAGAAAGACTAAATAAGTTGGTATAGTATTTACATATATGGTTGGATTAAGTAAGAAATGAAATCTCGAAACGAGAGAAATAGGATGGTTTATATAAAAACCATCACTGACCTTAACCCTTGATCATGAATTCGAAGTTAACTAAATAGAACGAAGAATGGAATAAACTGGGAATTGAAAATATAAAATAAGATACGAAAAATATAAAACCGAAGTCTAATTTGTTAAATTAGGATATCGAAAGAATTTTTGGATTAAAGGGATTCCCCTAAGTCAAATGAAATAGAATAGATGGAAGTAAACTCGAGAAAAATCTAAATTGGTCGACTTAGAACCAAACATGAATGGATGAAGGGAAGTGAGGATGAACTTAATATAAGACGGACGATAATGGAGTATAAATGAGATTTAAGCTATTATTAAATGAAACGAAAATGAAATATTTATGCAACAAAAGGATAAAACTATTATGAGTATAATGGAACGATGATCCGTTTGGTGATTAAGTTTTGTTAAAATTCTCGAATTTGAGAGTTGAAACTCCAAATAAATAAATCGACGTTTATACGAAAATCTGAAATATTCATTAAGCTGAAACTAGAATGACCATAACTTTTGATGGGCTGATCGGAATTCGACGAATCTGGACAATTCGGAAAGCCTGAAACAAATGCAACAAATTTTCCCTAGTGTGCTTTAGTCAAATTCCAACATTCAAAGGGCGATAAACCTCATTTTGTTTGCTGGTCTGTTGGTTACACTTTGGTTTATAGTTGAAATGATTGGTATGTGTTGTGTAAGCTATATATATTTGCTATGTACCATATATATGTTTGATTCTCATGTATTTGTGAGTATGTAGCAGGTGTAGGGAAGTCGCGCTATGCTTCGGAGCTCGCTTGCGCTAAATACTAAAAGCTAAGCTAAATAAATTCGCAAATAAACACTAAAGAAGGTATGTATGTGTGTTATATCGTTTGTGGTTAGTGTATATATGGTGTCTTCCCCATTTTTGGGATGCCTCGTCATATGATGGGATGTATATTTAAGTTTTATCTATATATGTGTTTTCCGGGCCTCTCCGTACAAAGGAGATGCTGCCAAAATTTTCCGTGAATTCGGGAGTTAGGAAAAATTTATGAAATTCTACAACTATATACTTATTTTCTAAATGTTATTTTATAAGTAGGAATTGGGAGTATGACTTGTTCAATACCTTATCTCGTTCTCTTTTCGAGGACGAAAAGATTTTTAAGTGGGGGAGAATGTAAGAACCCATAAATTTTCAGTATATTTAAATTTAGATTTTTAATAAATAAATGGAATAATATTGGATAAAAATCATATCTTGTTGATTTTATGATGATGATTGTTTGAATCGAGTATAAATAGATTTTTTTTTTCAATTCTAGTTTTATTTAGAAATGTTGTGAATTGGGATTTAATATTTAAATTATTTAATAAAATTAAGTTGTTTAAGTTAAAAATTTGAAATTCAAGTTTAAATTCAATATATCACATTTGGGAATCTAAATACTTGAAATATATTTACAAAGTGGTGAAAAGTAAATTTTAATGATAATAGTAATAAAGTAAATTTGCCTTGAGTATAAATGAAAATTTTAATTTAGTTATATTGATAATGAATTGAAATTTTGAATTTAATATTAATAAAATTGAACAGAATTGAGTTATTAAAATTATAATTGGAATTCACATTTTTAAAATTTATAAGATATGAATTCGGGAACTTAATATTCGTGAAATCGATTTATAAAATTTATTCAAGTCAATTGGATTAAAAAGGGAATTTATTGGTATTTAACTTGAATTAAAACAGTTAATCGAATAATTGAATATTTTATTTATTTAATTAGCCGCGAAATTTACGGTTTGGCGACTGCTTCAGAATTCGACGAAACTGACGCCGTTGGATTCAGAACGATGAATTATGGTAGGATGTAAATTTGTGTTACAATCCGACTTACCGTTTGACCGTACGAGAGAAAGTGTGAAAGGGATCTACGTAATTGGATAATGGTTGTTGGCTACTATGTTGGGCCTATATAACTCCACGTCCATCTCACTCAGCCCATTTCCATTGTACGTTATTTTCCATCTGCTCTTTTCTTTAATGGCTGAACACAAATTTGCAAACCCTAGAAATAAAAATCCAAACTTTGAAATTCAAACGTCCTCAAAATCCAACAAATTATATATCAAACCGAAGCTGTTGATGAGTAGAACCCAGATCTGCAAATTGTTCTCGCATGCAGTAACCGAGTTGGACAGAATTCTTGGTCAAAGGTTGCTGAAATGCGAAACCCTAGGCCTAATTTTGGGTATTTTCGATTTACGGGTTAATCGATGAATCTGGCATCTCGGTTTTGTGGAGAAGGAGTATACGAGCTCGGGGAGGTTAGTTGGATGTTCAATTGGCAAGCATGGTGCCGGAATTTGGCGATTTAAGTCACGAAGGGGCGGTTTTAGGGCACGGTGGCACGGTCAGATGGGGGCACCGGAGATGGTGGCTCCGGCGCTGAAAGGAGCGGAAGTCGATGAGCTTCAGGGCGCCGGTGGTCTGAGCTTCTCTGGTGGCTTGAGGTGTGGGTTATCGACGGTCAAAGAATGGAGGCTGATGGGTTTTTTTGCACGCATGTTACTGTAGCGAATTTTGACTGAGCGGGAAGATGGTCCGGTGCTGACGTGGCACTTATTTATGGGGTGAGGAATTATTTAATTAATCTATATATATTTAATTTTCAAATGGTAAAATCCTCACAACTCTCTCGTTTTAACTCGGATTTGGACGCGGTTTGTTGCGTTGGGATCGTGGCGGAATTGTGGACGTTTTGGCACTAACCTCGTTGCGATTGGAGACTGTCAAATTTTGGGCTTCTTTCGGACGTCCGATCCACTACAGACGCAAAGGTGAGTGATTTCTCACTCATGAAATACTGAATTATTCTCATATTTATTGAATTAAATTATGAAGTAAATTTGGTTGCATGGTTGTGTTGGATTGTCGATGTGTTGTTAACTTTAAATGCAAGTACGTTAACATTCAAATTTAAGTCAATAAATAGGTATTTAATTAAATTTAAATTTCTAGTTTGAAATCCGAACCTTTATTTAATCCTGAAATAGTTAACGTGATCAGTTGAAGTAAATGGTTGTGATGGATGCTTGGTTGGATTTTATTATTGAATTTGATATTGACACTGTTAAGGCTTTATATTCAGTATATGGTATTGCATGTGATTGTGACGATAAATCCCATTTACCCTTGATGTTACGGGCATCTAATGAACCCGGGACTTATCGATAAAATAAATTAAGAACACGGAGTGAAATGATAAATCTCTGTGACCCAGATTTGGATTGAAATGATAGATCCATCCCTGAAATATCGAGAAATTAAATTTAAGATCACTTGGCCATCAGATAGATAATTATATACAGACATCGGTTGGTTAAATGATTTTTAAATGTTTGAAATTTTATTTGATATAATTTTCCATTTAAAAGGATGTGCCGATACTCGATAATTCAATTCTTGGAAGATTCTGAACTGAGATGTTGATTAAAAGGGTTAAAGAAATTTTTCCAAACAAAGTGGAAATATTTGAATTGGGATTTGAATATGATTTAAAAATCTTTTCAAATTAAGAGTTTGGATTAGAAGGAAATAAATCCCTATGGAATCTAACTTTTGGGAAATTTGGAAATCAAGAGTATTTTGAGTTGTTTTAACTCAGTTTGAATATATATATTTGAACTCTTGAAATCAAATAGTGGTTTGAACGAGGTTGAAACGAGATATGGAATTAAATGGACTCCGTTGAGACCGGAGGATAGATTCAAGTATTTGAAATTTGGAAGGAAGGAAGATTTTGATTAGAGAATTCATTTTAAATATATTTATGCATTGATTCCAAATAATTATCCTTGCTTTAAATTTATTATTTGCCTTTACTTATAACGATTGTATTTTTAAATAAGTTTCCTTATAATTCATTTTTCCAAAATTTTCTAGTGAACCTTATTTTTAAGTATATATATAATATTTAAATTTCTGATTTATTTTAATTATTATATTATATATGTATCTATATATTTATTTATATAAAATTTATTATTACTATTACTATTATTATTATTATTATTATTTATATAAACATTTAGTTTACAAGTATTTTGGAATTATAAATTTCTTCCGAATGGAAATGCTTGGGTTTGAACCGCTGGTTCAAATAGAGTTGAGATAAGAATCCGTGATAATTGGAAATCTTTGAGATAAATTATATTCTAATTGAATATAAGTAGTTTTGAAATATCATATGATTATAATATAATGATATAAAATATATTCTAGTTTTAGGATATAATCAGTTTGGGTATGAGTATGATATGTCGATATGAAAATTTTATTCGTTGAATATAAATTGGGTTCGAAACAGAAGACGATATTTTGATATGAAAGCGAACCTTTACCAAATATAAAAGAACCGACCGATGTGAAAGATGTAAGCGTTGGTTGTTAAAGAGACCGGAGTCGACATAAGGCATACTCTCTGTCAGTGTCGATACCACTTTGACAACTGTGAACGTTTTGACGTATCCAGAACGAGATATGATGACTTGGAGGCGATCAATTAATCGAGGAAGATGAACGATGACGAAATAGCCCTGACCTTCGGGTCAGAATTGAAATGACTAAAACAGGAGCTATACCGTGACTAATTGAGGTAGCACCTTTGATCGGACACACTTCTTCGATACCATTTCTATGACTATGACGATGATGATGATGTGGGCCCATTTATGACTTTGGGAGTGTGTTCCGAGGTGGGCGGTAGTGGCTGCTATGCGTTACCACCGGTCCGGGAGTGCAATTGGTAGAATCCTACCCTGGGCATTGCCTCGAGTGCCTTGTCATATATATCCATATCGAGGCCCATACGATTTTGATTTAGCATTGCCTTCTATGGAGTGCCCTCTGATAACACCAGTACGGTGAATTTACGGTACTGTATAAACTATTGGTGCCTATAAACGGCGTAAGGGTAATATGGTAATTCCGCTTACGCTATTCTCAGTATTTATACTTTACTGATTAGACACTATCATAATAGCGTATTATATTATCTATGTATTAGTTTAACGAATCCTTGAGAGATGGAAAAATCCCGTAACATCTCTTGAGTTACTGCACCCATGACACTGATATTATTTCGTATTTGATTTGACTAATATGAGTATGATTTAGTGCTGATCCGAGTGTTTGTTGTGTTTTCTTTTATGCAATACGCTCGGGTCAGCAGACGTTGCAGTTACTGAAGATGACTGTGCCTTGGAGATCGAAGACGAAGATTTGTGTACATATTTATCATATATAGGTATTTCCGCTGCTTATTATGTACATCTGTATGTATATGTAACTCTGATATTCATTTGAATGTTATAACCAATGTATACATTTCAACTGCTTTAACTGCTATTTATTTATTATATGTTGTCCTTCCGCTGTGAGATTCTGTGATTGTTTTTTTTTTCTCTTCTTTTTTTCTTTTTCTTCTTTATCAAATAACTTCCTGTGTTGGCGATTTGTTTGGGTCGACATGTGTGGTTTATTGTCGATTTGAACGGTCAAAAATATGGGTCGTTACAGCCGTGGCGCGTTCTATTCTGGCCATTATATATATATAATATATATATATATTACATATATTGTCGATTTTCTTTTAAAATGTATTTTATAAATCGTTTTAAATTCATTTTCAAAACGATTTCAACTTCATATTCAGTTTCTAATCAAAATTGAATATTCCACATCATCAATATACAAATGATAATATTTTCAAAACGTTATATTTTGAAATCACTTTCTTTTCTATATTCATTATAAAAATGAATAAAATCGATATAAATACCATTGACGTCAAAATGGCGTCAATCTAATCAACACGGCTTTTATTCAACACATGAATGGTTATTCTATTCAACACATGAATATTTTCTATTCAACACATGAATTTATTTTTTATTCAACACATGAATTTATTTTCTATTCAACACATGAATTTATTCAATTCAACACATGAGTATTTTCTATTCAACACATGAATTTATTTTCTATTCAACACAAGAATTTATTTTCTATTCAACACATGAATTTATTTTCTATTCAACACATGAATTTATTTTCTATCCAACACATGAATTTATTTTCTATTCAACACATGAATTTATTTTCTATTCCACACATGAATTTATTTTCTATTCAACACATGAATTTATTTTCTATTCCACACATGAATTTATTTTCTATTCAATACATGAATTTATTTTCTATCCAACACATGAATATATTTTCTATTCAACACATGAATTTATTTTCTATTGGAATGAGGCCCAATCAATTACCATATAATGTTAATTATATGGATTTTTGGATTTTCTACAACACATGTATATAATAGCAACGATAAATAATCAACCATCATCCAGAGTGCACCACACAACTGCATAAGCATTAAATATAAATAATTAACGCTTACACAGTCTGTCAATCCATCGATTGACATACAACTAAACAATCGGGATTAGTGTACGTCAAATCTCATCCCAATACCCGTGTGGGGTTTTAAATCAACAAACACATATTTTATTTGTGCAGTTGGACGATGTGTAAAATTTATCGTCCCAATCAATATCAGTTAAATCAGTGTATATAAACAAATCGTCCGATTTGTTTATAAATATTTATTTATTCACATTCACGTTAAAAATTATATTTTTAACGATAATTAATTTATTTCAACACATGAATGTTTTAATTATCCATTTCACATCAACATCACAAACACAATTCACAACACATCAAACAAGCATACAAGCCATCCATGGTCTGTGGACGACGGGTGTCAGGTGCTGCTAAGCACCGTCTACATCCTAGTATATTATTTTAACTAGAAAACAAGATTTAAAGTGAGAAGTTCTCACCGACTAGCTAAACCAAACACCACGACTCTTCATATGTAGAAAATCTTCATCGTGCTCGCCTTTCATCACTTTCGTTGCCCGTATTCACTACATATATAAAAGTCACATTTTTATATTGTTGCTATGTATATAAAATCACATTTTTACACCGCTACTATGTAGATAAAAATTCTATTTTTACATCGCTACCATATGGATAAAAATTCTATTTTTACAACGATGTTCATATGACAAAGATAATATTTTTATCACGCTATTCTCTATATAAAAATTATATTTTTATATCGCTCTTCTTCCAATAAAGATTATATTTTTATAACGCTCCTTCCTATATAAAAATTATATTTTTATATCTACTTCTAATATGAAGATCGAATTTTTATATCATCGCTATAAAAATCACATTTTTGTTTCAACATATATATAATAAAAATCAAATTTTTATTTCACTACATTAATAAAGATCAAATTTTTACTAGTTATATACTATAAAATCGTATTTTTAATCCTTCTATAATATAAAAATCATATTTTTAATCTTTCTATAATATAAAAATCATACTTTAAATCTTTCTATACAATAAAAATCATATTTTTAATCTTTCTATAATATAAAAATCATATTTTTAATCTTTCTATAATATAAAAATCATATTTTTAATCTTTCTATAATATAAAAATCATATTTTTTCTAGGATAAAATCATACTTTTGATTCAATGTTTCATATACTTTATAATTAGAAAACTGATTTTTAAATAATATTTTATATGAACAAAACTGTTTTAAAACAATTTTTAAACCAAATAAAGGGAGAAAACCTCACCTTGGTCGGAGAGATGGTCTGAGGGGGTGCCGGAATCGTTTGGTGGCAAGAGGAGGTGTTAGCAGCGGTGTAGGAGGCGGAGGATGTGGAAGCGGCGGATTTTGGCGGCTCGGTGGGGGCTGCGTCGGGTCTTCAGGGGGTATGGGGTTTAACGCTGGTGCAGGGGAGAGGGAGGGCGACGGGGGTGAGGGGAGGGTGACCGGCGGCGATCGAAGGTCAGGGGGAGGAGGTGCGACGCGACGGTGGGCAGGGCGATGCGGTTTTCCCCCTTTCTTTCTTCTTTTTTTTATTTGGAATGAGAGGCGTTGACCATCGAAGAGGAGAGAGGGAAGAGAGTTATAAGGAATTTATACATTTTTATATTTAATTTTATCTCTAAAAAGTAATTTTTCATTCGATCTCCAAACGAGACCCAACGACTGTCGTCCCTAGCTAATTTCCCCCATTACGAACACAATGGGATATGTTTCATCAGCTGATTCGATCGTTTCGATCACTTTCCACCAAAATCAAAATATAAATCTACATATTGAATTTGAACGCGTATTTCAATTTACCAGGGCCACATACGAACCCTAAAAATTCCTGAAAAATATTTTCTAGCTTCGTATTGACGATACGGCCCTAATAAAACTAATTTCGTCAAATTCTGAGACCGTTTGAAAAATGGTCATTTTCTAGTCGATTAAAATCAACTAAAACTGGTCAAATTCATTTTCCTTCGCCACGCTCACATATTGATTCGAAAAATTATGAATTTTGGAATCTAGCAATAACTTGACATCACGGACCTAACAAAAGTGGTTTCGTCGAAAACCGAGGTCGGTTACAAAATTTCCATTTTTTAAGGGCCAGAATTCCATAGCGACTATTCTGAATTTTCAACTGGGCATATCTTTTGATTCCCACTATGAAATTTTGATTTTTCGGATTCGTTGGAAAGATATTCTCAAATAGATTCGAATATTTTTGGTTTCGCTAAAATCCGGTTTATTTTGAATCATGTACATTCATTTGAAATTTGAAATCGAATTTTCAAACTACCGCGCCATTTCAGGCTCGTTATATAATTAAAATAAATTATTTATATTCTAACGACGATTCGAATAAATATATACATTCTAATTCTATTAAAAATAAATTTCTCGTCGATATTATTTAAAATAATTCCTTTTAAATATTCAAAATTCACTGAAATTGCCAAAATAAAAATTTTAAATTGGCTCAGATTTCCGGGTTATTACAATCTCCCCCACTTAAATATTTTCATCCCCGAAAAGGAACGAAGCCGAAAGTTGTTTAACAAATCAACTCAACTTTCGATTATTTTCTTTACGGCTTAAGTTCTTCAACTTTTCAGTTTCTAAGAACTTTTCAAATTTTTCGGAAATTTGGCTACAACCCTAAATTTTCGAAAAATTTCGCCATAACCTCCCCTGCACCGGGGACTTCGGGATATTTCAAATAGCCTCCCATGGCCCTTATCAATCCAAAAAGAAAAAGATACAGCCAAGCGGCTAGCCAATTGGCTCATAAAATCATCCAAACCCAATAAATTTGTAAACATGTACCTATTTGTCGGGCAAACAATTTTATTCTTCTTCTCTAGCCTCCTTGCTATGACCTGTTCAATGCAAGTACATATACATGCATGCAAATGCGAGATTTTCAATTCAACTCACTATTTGATCAATTTGGCTAACGGTTCAACATTTAATTAATCAATCAATAATCAAACAACACAATCCGCAATCAATTAGTTGATTATCTTTTCAAATTCATAATTTTGATATATAGTCAAAAATCACATTTTTGATGCCAAATCACAACAATAAGCCCTATCTAACTTTGGTTCTCACACCAGTCAATAGGAAATATATAAATATCACACCTTTGAAACTCGAACACTAGTTCTGATGATGTAGCTACAATCATCAGAATCATCTCCGGGCGACTAAAGTGTGACTTTATATCTATCCAATATATTAAAACTTCAAATACACGCGGATCAAACGTATATGCAAAATCTATATATACTTGATTGTCCAAATCAATATAAAATAAATAATCAAATACAAATAATTGAATTAAATTTTCAAAACAAAACTTGTTTTCAATTTTTTTTTCAAAATATCACTATTCACACTCGTTCTAGGATACTACTGATCCTATCTCTAACGAGTCATTCTCATTGGAAATTTCTAATCCAATTTCTGATGAATTCTTTCGTTTGGTTCTAACGTGTCTTGTTCTCTGAGCTTTGTAAACCAAAGCTCTGATACCAAGCTGTAACGACTGTGAATTCCGCTCGATCCGAATCAGTCGCTAAACCGACCAAGACCGTTCGAAACCCTTGATAGTTTTGAGAACATGACAAACCAGAACGCAAACAGAGGAACATTTCATTGCTTATTACAACAATCCGTCAGAATACAAGAATATACAGAGTATGAATAAATATTACACATCATAAAATTATCAGAGATTTAAATACATTACTGCAGCAGAAAAATAATACAAAAACACAACTGAAAGGAATATGCGAATACAGAGCTTTCCGAGTATAATTCCTGCTGAAATCAGGATCCTGTGAATATAAATCTGCAAAACCAAAACTACTAGCTGCCCGTGTCAAAATAAGGGCACCCAGAATTTAGGTTAAAACAATAAACTCCAGGTCAGTCATGGGACTGGTGTGAGAACTAAAACAGTTATTTAAAGCATAAATTTAAACCAGATATATCAAGGGACCACGCCATGTACCACGTAACGATTTTCCTTCCAAGAATACCAGTGCATAAAACAAACAACGCAATGCTAAATAAAGAAAAATGAAGCTATTATAAGACCCAGTTCCCATCACACAATGCAACGCAAGCCGAGGATATGGTTTTTACCGTATAATAGCCAAGAATGCTTGGTACGTGAAATTTCATGTTTTATTACTATAAGTGTATAGTGTCAAAACAATTTCAATCATAAATATCAATCATAGACGGCATGGGTACCATATATCATGCCGCCATACTAGTTCTACAATTAAAACCGCAAAGTCACGTATTGGAAGTTGGATTTCCATCTGTGAACCGAGGCAAAAGATAGTCCTCACCGATTCGAGACTGTCTAGCCCGAGTCTCAGGAACATAACACATCGTCCCTTGGATCATCAGGGCCGGTCCACCGATGTGGATTAAAATGCCTAAACACTGCGTTTTCCCGCCCTTTGGGGAGTAAATGAGCCAAATGACTCCATCGGCTCCACACAGTCACCGATATATCTGAGGCGCCTCGCAACAGCAACAACCACATAAGTCAAACTCGTCAGGGCGTGTAAAACCACTGACGCCACTTCTAGCTAGAAGGAAACGCATGCCCTCCCTGATGTCCTCTCCCATTTCTGGTTCACTACCGGGGTGTGAGGCTCGCGAATCAACGCTACACAAAGCTATGCCACACAGGCCGTGCTTTGATCATCAACCACAAGACTCTGTTTTTCAACAGAAGCCTTGATCATATTTCCACTTAGGCATGCCACACAGGCAAATCACTCTATGCGTTTGATATCCATCAATACATAACCTCTAAGCTCGTACGTCTCAGAGAAGGGCATTAAGCGAGAGAATAAATTCTCCACCGCCAAACAGATATATATTTAATAGAAATCAATCACACAAAATAAAATCCAATGTCAGACACACAGTCCATTTACAAGTCCGTTCTGGGTCTGAACGAAACCGGAGGCACTTGGTACCTCGCATATCCATCGATCTCCAAGGACGTCTAGACGATCACCAACTGATTCTCTCCTCTTGGGTGTACGGCCCAATCAAGATCATCAGTAATTATCCAAACGACGTGAAGACCTCCGGTCTTCGACCACCGTCTTCATCCTTGACACCACATCGAATCAGTTATTCAGAATGGGATAAACCCAGTCTTTCTGAATAACTCGCATATATAATAAACAAGTGTTACACAAACACAACATATGCCTCATTCCAATTCAGAATGTTCTTTTATTCAAATATTCTTATACTTTGGGAAAGGTTCCCACTAATTTTATCAAAGATAAATTCTTTAAATTTATTCTTTAATCTTCTTTGAATATCAATTCAAACTAGTCGGGATTAGCGAACAACACCGAAGTAATCATTTATTTTATTCCCCAGTACCAACCTATTCATCCCATGAAGTAAAACTGGTTATACTTCATATCTAACACCACGATGTTATCGGTAAATTCAATTACCATTTCACGTTCAAATTTAATTAAAGATTTAACTATCGCCTGGAGCAAAACTGGTGATACTCCATTCTCGACCTTTTCAATCTAAATAAAGATTCATTAAAACTCCACTTGGTTTTAATCTTCTCATAAATCAATCTCCTGTCTTTAACTGGGTTAAAGAACCAATTTTATTTAAAACACGGTCCACGATAAACCCAAAATCACATTCTATTAATTATCGAGTTAAATAACAAGTGTTATTTAAAACACCGTTAACGATAAACCCAAAAATCAATTCAAATTCAATTTCAATTAAATACCATTTAATTGGTACACTTCATTAAATCTAAATAAAAAGATTTAATCCTTTTCTCAACTGGGTTCAAGAACAGTGTTAATGAAGACATCATTTACGACAAACCCAAATCACATTTGATATTAAATACAAGGCCCTGAATAGAAAATATATCGGCTTATATTTAATATCAAATTCTACGACCAACAAATATCGTATTGGAAATAATGATATAAATATATCTTTCAAATTTCCATAATAATATATGTATAATCACGAAATCCAACATCAAAATATTCCAAATATAATTTCGATTCAAATCCATTCCAATTCAATTATTGGAAATTCTGGTTACTTTTAAAACCATTTCAAATCCAATTTATTTATTTGAAAATAAATAAATTATTATTCTAGTTCAAAACTAGTTCATTTCGATAAAAATCTACTTTTATATTTTCAAATTTGGAGTTTTTCATCCCAATTCTTCACAAATCATTTCTTATGATTTTACACAAATTATTGATATTTTTAATAGTTTTATCAAGGCCCGTACAGTCGATTTCCATCAACGGCCATCGAACTACACCAACAGCGACCTTTTCCAAATTTGATTTGGACATAATTCCAAATCCAACCTTTAGATTTTTGATTTCTAATATTCGTTAGAAAGCTCTTTCCGTTACGAACCCAATGTTTCTGGTTTTAGGAGAATCCGACGGTCGCATCTCCCGCAATATCGAAGTCAATGGTCGAAATTCGTGAACTACCGCGGCGCGGCGCGTTCTATTCCGGCCATTACATATATTATATATATTTCGTCGATTTCCTTTTAAAACGTATTTTATAAATCGTTTTAAATTCGTTTTCAAAACAATTTCAACTTCATATCCAATTTCTAATCAAAATTGAATATTCCACATCATCGATATACAAATGATAATATTTTCAAAACGTTATATTTTGAAATCACTTTCTTTTCTATATTCTTTATAAAAATGAATAAAATCGATATAAATATCGTTCACGTCAAAATGGCGTCAATCTAATCAACACGGCTTTTATTCAACACATGAATGTTTATTCTATTCAACACATGAATATTTTCTATTCAACACATGAATTAATTTTCTATTCAACACATGAATTTATTTTCTATTCAACATATGAATTTATTCTATTCAACACAGGAATATTTTCTATTCAACACATGAATTTATTTTCTATTCTACACATGAATTTATTTTCTATTCAACACATGAATTTATTTTCTATTCAACACATGAATTTATTTTCTATCCAACACATGAATTTATTTTCTATCCAACACATGAATTTATTTTCTATTCCACACATGTATTTATTTTCTATTCAACACATGTATTTATTTTCTATTCCACACATGAATTTATTTTCTTTTCCACACATGAATTTATTTTCTATCCAACACATGAATTTATTTTCTATTCAACACATGAATTTATTTTCTATTGGAATGAGGCCCAATCAATTACCATATAATGTTAATTATATGGATTTTCTGCAACACATGTATATAATAGCAACGATAAATAATCAACCATCATCCAGAGTGCACCACACAACTGCATAAGCATTAAATATAAATAATTAATGCTTACACAGTCTGTCAATCCATCGATTGACATACAACTAAACAATCAGGATTAGTGTACGTCAAATCTCATCCCAATACCCGTGTGGGGTTTCAAATCAACAAACACATATTTTATTTGTGCAGTTGGGCGATGTGTAAAATTTATCGTCCCAATCAATATCAGTCAAATCAGTGTATATAAACAAATCGTCCGATTTATTCATAAATATTTATTTATTCATATTCACGTTAAAAATTATATTTTTAACGATAATTAATTTATTTCAACACATGAATGTTTTAAATATCCATTTCACATCAACATCACAAAACAATTCACAACACATCAAACAAGCATACAAGCCATCCATGGTCTGTGGACGACGGGTGTCAGGTGCTGCTAAGCACCGTCTGCATCCTAGTATATTATTTTAACTAGAAAACAAGATTTAAAGTGAGAAGTTCTCACCGACTAGCTAAACCAAACACCACGACTCTTCATATGTAGAAAGTCTTCGCCGTGCTCGCCTTTCGTCACTTTCGTTCCTCGTATTCACTACATATATAAAAATCACATTTTTATATTGTTGTATGTATATAAAAATCACATTTTTACACCGCTACTATATAGATAAAAATTCTATTTTTACATTGCTACTATATAGATAAAAATTCTATTTTTACATCGCTACTATATAGATACAAATTCTATTTTTACAACGCTGTTCATATAACAAAGATTATATTTTTATCACGCTATTCTCTATATAAAAATTATATTTTTATATCGCTCTTCTTCCAATAAAGATTATATTTTTATAACGCTCCTTCCTATATAAAAATTATATTTTTATATCTACTTCTAATATAAAGATCGAATTTTTATATCATCGCTATAAAAATCACATTTTTATTTCAACATATATATAATAAAAAACAAATTTTTATTTCACTACATTAATAAAGATCAAATTTTTACTAGATATATACTATAAAAATCGTATTTTTAATCTTTCTATAATACAAAAATCATATTTTAAATCTTTCTATAATATAGAAATCATATTTTTAATCTTTCTATACTATAAAAATCATATTTTTAATCATTCTGTAATATAAAAATCATATTTCTCCTCGAATGAAATCATACTTTCGATTCAATGTTTCATATACTTTATAATTAGAAAACTGATTGTTAAATAATATTTTATATGAACAAAACTGATTTAAAATAATTTTTAAACCAAATAAAGGGAGAAAACCTCACCTTGGTCGGAGGGATGGTCTGAGGAGGCGCCGGAATCGGTTGGTGGCCAGAGGAGGTGTTAGCAGCGGTGTAGGAGCGGAGGAGGTGGAAGCGGCGGATTTTGGGACTTGGTGGGGGCTGCGTCGGGTCTTCAGGGGGTATGGGGTTTAACGCTGGTGCAGGGGAGAGGGAGGGCAACGGAGGTGAGGGGAGGGTGACCGGCGGCGATCGAAGGTCAGGGGGAGGAGGTGCGACGCGACGGGGGGCTGGGTGATGCGGTTTTCCCCTTTCTTTCTTCATTTTTTTATTTGGAATGAAAGGCGTTGACCGTCAAAGAGGAGAGAGGGAAGGGAGTTATAAGGAATTTATATATTTTTATATTTAATTTTATCTCTAAAAAGTAATTTTTCATCTGATCTCCAAACGAGACCCAACGACTGTCGTCCCTAGCTAATTTCAACCATTCCGAACACAATGAGATATATTTCAATTTACCGGGGCCACATACGAACCCTAAAAATTCCTGAAAAATATTTTCTAGCTTCGTATTGACGATACGGTCCTAATAAAACTAATTTCACCAAATTCTGAGACCGTTTGAAAAATGACCATTTTCCAGTCGATTAGAATCAACTGAAACTGGTCAAACGCGTTTTCCTACGCCACGCTCACATATTGATTCAAAAAATTACAAATTTTGGAATTTAGCAATAAGTTGACATCACAGACCCAACAAAAGTGGTTTCGTCGAAAACCGAGGTCGTTTACAAAATTTCCATTTTTAAGGGCCAAAATTCCATATCGACTATTCAGAATTTTCAACTGGGCATATCTTTTGATTCCCGCTATGAAATTTTGATTTTTCGGATTCGTTGGAAAGATATTCTCAAATAGATTCTAATATTTCTGGTTTTGCAAAAATCCGGTTTATTTTGAATCATGTATATTCATTTGAAATTTGAAATTGAATTTTCGAACTACCGCGCCATTACAGGCTCGTTATATAATAAAAATAAATTATTTATATTCTAACGATGATTCAAATAAATATATACATTCTAATTCTATTCAAAATAAATTTCTCGTCGATATTATTTAAAATAATTCATTTTAAATATTCAAAATTCACTAAAATTGCCAAAATAAAAATTTTAAATTGGCTCAGATTTCCGGGTTATTACAATATTCTTGTAATCTGATGGAATTGTTGTAATTAACAATGAAATGTTCTTCTGTCTGCGTTCTTTTGTGTGTTGTTCTCGAAGTATCCGGGCTTCCCTTACCGGGGAAGTTACGGGTCGTAACAGTTAGTATCAGAGCTTTGGTTTACAGAGCTCTGAGAACAAGACACGTTAGAACCAAACGAAAGAATTCATCAGAAATTGGATTAGTAATATCCAATGGGAATGACTCGTTAGAGATAGGATCAGTAGTATCCTAGAACGAGTGTGAAGAGTATATTTTTAAAATGAAAACAAATTTTGTTTTGAAAATTTAAATCAATTATTCATATTTGAATATTTATTTGTATTGAATTTGGACAGTCCAATATATAAAGACTTTGCGTATACGTCTGATCCACGTGTATTCGAAGTTTAATATACTGGATAGATACAGAATCACACTCTAGTTTCTCGGACATGATTCTGATGATTGACGCGTCATCATCAGGGTTTATTTTCGTGTTTCGAAAGTGGGATCTCTATATACTTCCATTAGACTGGTGTGAGAACCAAAATATAGTTAGAATATATTGTTGTGATTTGGCATCAAAAATGTGATTTTTGACTATATATCAAAGTTATGAATTTAAAAAGATAATCAACTAATTGATTGCTGGTTGTGTTGTTTGATTATTGTTTGATTATCTAAAATATTGAACCTTTAGCCAAATTGTATCAAATAGTGAGTGTATTGAAAATTAGTCGCATTTGCTTGCATATACCTGCACTTACATTGAACAGGTCATAGCAAGGAGGCTAGAGCAGAAGAATAAAATTGTTTGCCCAACAAATAGGTACATGTTTACAAATTTATTGGGTTTGGATGATTTTATGAGCCGATTGGCTAGCCTCTTGGCTGTTTCTTTTTCTTTTTGGATTGGTGAGGGCCATGGGAGGCTATTTGAAATATCCCGAAGCTCCCGGTGCAGGGGAGGTTATGGCGAATTTTTTTGAAAATTTAGGGTGTTAGACAAATTTTTGAAAATTTTGAAAAGTTCTTAGAAACTGAAAAGTTGAAGAACTTAAGCCGTAATGAAATTAGTGAAAGTTGAGTTGATTGGTTAAACTACTTTCAGCTTCGTTCCTTTTCAGGGACGAAAAGTTTTAAGTTGGGGAGATTGTAATAACCCGGAAATCCGAGCCAATCAAAAAATTTTATTTTTGCAATTTTAGCGAATTTTGAATATTCAAAATGAATTATTTTAAATAATAGCGATGAGAAATTTATTTTGAATAGAATTAGAATGTATATATTTATATAGATCGTCGTTAGAATATAAATATTTTATTTTAATTATAAAAGGAATTAAAAATAGCGTGGTAGTTTGAAAATTCGATTTCAAAGTTCAAATGAATGTACATGATTCAAAATAAGCCGGATTTTAGCGAAACCAAAAGTATTAGAATCCATTTGGGAATATCTTTCCAACAAATCCGAAAAATTGAAATTTCATAGCGGCAATAAAAAGTTATGCCCAGTTGAAAATTCAGAATAGTCGCTATAGAATTTTTGTCCCTTAAAAATGGAAATTTTGCAAACGACCTCCGTTTTCAACGAAACCACTTTTGTTGGATCCGGGATGTCAATTTATTGGTAGATTCCAAAATTCGTAATTTTTGAATTCAATATGTGAGCATGGCGCAGAAAAACGTGTTTTAACAGTTTCAGTCAATTTCGATCGACCAGAAATTGGTCATTTTTCAAACGGTCTCAGAATTTGATGAAATTAGTTTTGTTAGGACCGTGTCGTCAATATGAAGCTAGAAAATATTTTTCGGGAATTTTTAGAGTCCGTACGTGGCCCCGGTAAATTAAAATGTGTGTTCAAATTCAATATATAGATTTATATTTTGATTTTGACGGAAACTGATTGAAACAGTCGAATCACCCTACGATACATGTCCCATTGTGTTCGGAATGGGGATAATTAGCTATGGACGAAAGTTGGTGGGTTTGATTTTGAATTCAAAATAAAAAGATACTTTTTGAAATTAAATAATAAAAAAATATAATAATAAAAAAAACCCTTCCTCTCACCTCTAAGTCAACTCCTGCCCCCCTCTATCCTTCATTCTCCAATAAAAAAAAAGAAAGAAACAGCTCATCGATCTCTTCGCCGCCTCCTCCAGGCGTGCCGCCGCCGCGCCCAAGCCTCCGCTGCACCCCCTTGGGACAACCGCCTCCTTCTTCTCCATCTCTCCCTTCCCCGTTTGTGAAACCCCAACACCCCACCCCAAAGGAAAACCGCCGCCAGACCCCGACAGTCCATCGCCGCCGACCACCATTGTGCCTCCCCCGACCACCTCTAGTGCGCCCATCGACCTCGACTTCCCCCTCTGAAAATATACAGTAAGTTTTCTGTTTAGTTTATTTTGTTTCTTTTTATTTTTATTCTATGTAATTTATGTAATTAGTTTAGTGATAGAATACTGTCTTTTTTTAAACTGAAACTAGAAGTGATTTTTATTTATATGATTAACTTAAAAAGATTAGATTTTTCTATATACTTAGAAAGATTTGATTTTAATTCATAAAAGATACGATTTTTATCATTAAAAAGGTTTGATTTTTATCATTAAAAAGATACAATTTTCGTGATTAGGAAAATATGATTTTACCTAAGATGAAAATATAATTTTTAGTTATCAAAATATAATCTTTTGTTGTAAAAATATAATCTTTTGTTGTAAAAATATAATTTTTAGTTATAAAGATATCATCTTTTGTTGTAAAAATATAATCTTTAGTTGTAAAAATATAATTTTTAGTTATAAAAATATCATCTTTTGTTGTAAAAATATAATCTTTAGTTGTAAAAATATATTTTTTTAGTTATAAAAATATCATCTTTAGTTAGAAGAAGTTATAATTTTTGGTTAGAAGAAGATAAGATTTTTAGTTAAGAAAATATACAACTTTTAATTATGTAAAAATATAAATTTTAGCAATAATAATTTGATTTTTTTATATAATTGAAAAGACGTGATTTTTATACGTACGATATAAGAATAAAGGCGAAGTTAAAAACATGATTTTTAACATATACCACGTGAAACAGATCTCGTTGGACAGACAACGAATATTTTCTACATATGAAGAGTCGTGGCGTTTGGTTTAGCTTCAAGGTGAGAACTCCTAACTTTTATTTTGATTTCTAGTTGAAATATATACTAGGATGCAGACGGTGCTTAGCAGCACCCGACACCCGTCGTCCACAGACCATGGATGACTTGTTTGTTTGATTGCTGTGTTGTGAAATTTGATTATTGATTGTGATGTGTGAAATATATATTCATGTGTTGAAATAAAATATATATTCATGTGTTGAAATCAAATATATGTTCATGTGTTGAAATAAAATATATATTCATGTGTTGAAATAAAATATATATATTCATGTGTTGAAATAAAATAAATATTCATTTACAAATCGAACGATTTTTTTATGTACACCGATTTGACTGATATTGATTGGGACGATAAATTTTACACATCGTCCAACTGCATAAATAAAATATGTGTTAAATTGATTGAAACCCCACACGGGTGTTGGGATGATATTGACATACACTAATCCCAATTGTTTAGTAGTATGTCGACCGATGGGTTGACAGACTGTGTAAGCGTTACTTATCTATATTTAATGCTTACGTAGTGGTGTGGTGCACTCTGGATGTTGGTTGATGATTTATCGTTGCTATTATATACATGTGTTGTAGAGAATCCATATAATTAACATTATATGGTAATTGATTGGGTTGTACAACTAAGAGGAGGGAATCAGTTGCTGATCGTCCAGACGTACTTGGAGATCGATAGATATGCGAGGTACAAGATGCCTACGGTTTCGTTCAGACCTAGAACGAACTCGTAAATGGACTGTGTGTCTGACATTGGATTTTATTCTGTGTGATTGATTTCTATTAAATATATGTCAGTTTGGCGGCGGAGAATTTATTCCCTTGCTTAACGCCCTTCTCTGAGATGTACGAGCTCAGGGGTTATATATTGATGGATATCAATCGCATGGAGTGAATTGCCTGTGTGGCATGCCTAAGTGGCAATTGATCAAGGCTTCTGTTGAAAAGCAAAGTCTTGTGGTTGATGAACAAAACACCGCCTGTGTGGCATAGCTTTGTGTAACGTTGATTCGCGAGCCTCACACCTCGGTTGTGAACCAGAAACGGGAGAGGACATCAGGGAGGACATGCGTTTCCTTCTAGATTGGGTGGTGTCAGTGACCTACCAGCCCTGACATTTATATTATTTTCACCTGTGTGGTTGTTGCTGTTGCGAGGCGCCTCTGATATATCGGTGACTGTATGGAGTCGATGGAGTCATTTGGCTCATTGATGCCCCAAAGGGCGGGGAAACGCAGTGTTCAGGCATTTTAATCCACATCGGTGGACCGACCCTGACGATCCAAGGGTCACTCGAGCTCTGATCCTGAGACACGGGCTAGAGCGTCTCGAATCGGTAGAGGACTATCTTTTGCCTCGGTTCACAAATGGAAATCCAACTTCCAATATGTGACTTTGCGGTTTTGATTGTAGAGCCTAGTATGGCAACATGATATATGGTACCCATGCTGTCTATGATTGGTATTTATGATTGAAATTGTTTTGACACTATACACTTATAATAGTATCAAATGATTTGTTTTTAACGTACCAAGCGTGTTTGGCTATTATAAGGGAAAACCCTATCCTCTGGCTTGTGTTGCATTGTGTGATGGGACATGGGTCTTATAATATCTTCATTTTTTCAAAAAGCATTGCGCTGTTTTGTTATATGCACTGGTATTCTTGGGAGGAAACCCATTCCGTGTTATAAGGCGTGGTCCCTTGATATATCTGATTTAAAGTAAAGTTTTAAATAACTGTTTTAGTTCTCACACCAGTCATATGACCAACCTGGAGTTTATTGTTTTAACCTAAACTCTGGGTGCCCTCATTTTCCACGCGGGCAACTAGTAGTTTTGGTTTTGCAGATTTATATTCACAGGATCCTGATTTACAGCTGGAACGATACCCGGAAGCTCTGTATCCGTGTATTACTTTCAGTTGTGTATTGTATTATTTTTCTGCTGCTATGTAATGCATTGTAATCTCTGATATTTTGTGATGTATATTATTTATTTATACTCTGTATATTCTTGTAATCTGATGGAATTGTTGTAATTAACAATGAAATGTTCTTCTGTCTGCGTTCTTTTGTGTGTTGTTCTCGAAGTATCCGGGCTTCGCTTACCGGGGAAGTTACGGGTCGTAACATCTCTGGTGGCCGATTTTCCAATTCGATTGATTTTCAGTTGAAGGCCTTTTCTGGCGAACTCGGAAGGCTTTGGAGCAAGCGATTTTAGATGAAGGTTGGGGGAGGTCTGGCGAGCCGTATGGTGGTGGTGAGGAGGTCGCAGGTGGTGGATGGTCGGAACAGTGATCGTTTGAATGAAGGAGGTTTTCTCCGTGTATTCTTAAGAAAACAAATTTGGTTTTAGAGTGAGGGCAAAGGTTGCAATGATCGATTGAAGTGTGGTTATAGTGGCAACGATTTTGATAAAGTAGCGGGTTGAAAACTTGAACTGGTGAGGGAAGTTATTGGTGGCGGTGACAATAACTAAGGGATAGTAGGAGAAAAGTGAGTTGGTTTTCTTACTGGAGGTATTAATTATTGGGAAGAAGGATTTAAAAGGGATGTGATGTCTGGACTTTCATTTTGTTTGAAATGGAATACGCTTCGAACTGTAAAGGGGAATCAAAATGTCCTTATGTACGTAAATGGGTGGAGCTTGCCATTGTTTTGATCCAATATGGGACCGGGAATTGTTTGTGGTTAGATTGATTAATAAAGCATGGTGGTGAGGAAAAACCTAAGAAAACGAGCTGATTGGTGAAGGAAGTGGAGTGTTGAGATGTCTGAGTGGTGTATGAGCAGTTGTTGATGGTTGTATTAGTGACAAACGTTAAACAAGCTCATGATAGGAGGTGCATCATGGTGTAGAGAAGTAACAAGAAGGCCGAGATTTTTCTGAAATAGAAGAAAGGTATTATATGCTTAAATGGTCATTAAGGAAATTAAATAATGATTAGGAAGTAATTAATTCATTAAAGTTGTGTATCATTTGTAACACAACAGTTCAGTAATAAATTATAATTGGCTTGTTTTTTTATAAAAAAAGTATAAAACGTAATTTGGGTAATTATTTGTATACGTAAGGAAAATAATTTATTTATTTAAAATATATATTTATAATGGTTAAAGTTTGGTCATTTGTTAACAGAATCAGTCCCGTTGGAATCACAGTGATGAGTCTTCATTGTAGAACTGGTTCTCTGAGAATGAAGCTACTAATATTTTGCGATAAAATCAAATGTCCTTTCGATTTTTAATGAAATAAAAGCAGAACCGGCAACCGCGAAACAAGGTGAGTAAACTCACTAATTCCGACTCGTTTATATTTTTATATAAATGAGTTTTGAATTCATTTATAGAAATTTTATACTGCGTTATGGTTGTTGGTTGCATGGATGATAAAATTGGTTGATATAGTTATATCATTAATCGATTATTACTTCTATTCACCATAATATTTCATATTGATGTGAAATTAATATTATTGATGTTCATTAACATCTGTGGATGCAGGGAAACATGTTGGAGGGATCCAACTGGATTCCTCAACATTTTATTTACTGTTTTATTTATTGTGATATATGATTGGCAATGTTGTGGTTGAATCACACTGGCCCCATAATTTGGTATTTAATTACCGTAAATATTTTAGAATGGAGAAAAGAAATTTGAAATTTTAAAAAGGAAATTATTTCCAAATTATAGAAAGTAGATTTCAAATGGATTTAAAATAAAACCTTGTTTAATAAATATATAAAGTAGTTAGATTTATAAATGATGTTTATAAACAAAGTGAAATATCTATCACTGGATAATGTAAAAATAAAATTCAAGTTGGATTTATATAAGCAAAGTGGAATTCGGTGTTGACACCGATATTTGAAGTGGGATTTAAACGCAGTAGTTGTAAAAGAGATTTGAGTTGAGAAAAAGATAATTCAAATGGAAATTTGAATAAGAAATCGGTTTCAAAAGGAAACGATGGGTTTTATTCCAAATTTGGAATATAAAATAAATTGAGATAAATCCAATGGATTAATAAACAGGAAGTGTTAATTGGTTAACAGTTCTATAAACAGAGTTTATAAATGAAACAGAATATGATGTGGCTTTAAAAGTATACTCGATAACTAGAAGTAGAGCAGTAATGATACTCAAGTTGATCTGAATAAACGAGTTTCGATTCCTATTAAGGAATGAAATTCATATTTGAAATAAATAACAATTTGAAAGCAAATGTTTACGAACAGAAGGGATTATAAAGGAATCTGGTAATGATTTGGAAATGATAAATTCAAAAGTGAATTTAGAATTTGAGATGACCTGAAATGGTAGATAAATTCCGAATTTCGGAATATTTATCGAATATAGAATATTCGGATGAGAGTTGTTTATTGGAATTCGATTATATCGAATTTAGGGAAGTAGTTATTTTACTTTCTGTTTGAATAAATTTAATAATTTAATTATTTATTTATTTACTTATTAATTTATTTATTGAAATAAATAAATACAAGTTGCATTTTTATAAACCAAATATTTTTAAATAGCGATTTAAACGCTGTCGTTATAATAAATGCGTTGGTAAACCTAAATAGCGATTTTAAACGCTGTCGTTATAATAAATGTGTTGGTAAATCTAAATAGTGATTTTAAATGCTACCGTTGTAATAAATGTTTTGGTAAATCTAAATAGCAATTTTAACGCTTCCGTTATAATAACTGTTTTGTAAATCTAAACAACGATCTTAACGCTATTGTTATAATAAGTGTTTTATAATTCTAAACAGTGATTGTAATGTTGTTGTTAAAAGTAATGTTTTATAAATCAAATATTTGGAAATAACGATTATAACGCTACCGTCATAATCAAAGTTTTTCCGTGAAAGAAGTATGATCTTAGATTTGATCTGAAGGTCGCATAAGCGATGTTTGGTTTAAAGTTGTGAGCTTTGACTATTTCAAAGTTGAGAATGTTGTTCAGTTAAGGTCTGCGAGGTAAATATACCCAAACTTGATTGACTTCATGATTGATGGAGAAATGATTAAAGTTCGATAGTGAAGATTAGTTAGCAAAAGGGTGAGTTAATAAATGATTAATGGTTTGAGTTATAATAACGATGTTTTATAACATCGCGTTAATTTAAAGGATGTTGAAATGTTTTTCCCTAAATAAAATGAGAGATATTTTTACGTGTAATGGATTGGTCAATGAGGAATTAAGAAATGCAATATGGGAATATTTTCCAATATTAATAAGGTATATTTTCTGAATATAGAAAATAAAGATTCATTAATATATATAGAAATGTTTTCCTACTGAAATAAGAGACATTTTCTCGAATAAAGAAATTATAATATTGGAAACGTTTTTCAAAGAATCGAGAGAAAAAAAATAAAGCTTTGGAAGGATACGAAAGATAGGGAAACAGGAAATGGGAAATAATAATTTAATAAGAAATTAAATTAAAAAAGGGGCCCAGTGTTGTTTAATGCTTGATCGGTAGGATTTCCAATTGGAAATAGGACCGTTGATTGTATGGATGTTACTTTGATAAGTTAAACCACCGACTATCAAAGTTTTGATTTATCTTATACCCCCGTTGTCAATTTGGAGAGACCGGGATCAGATTTAATATATGAAAACCACTCCGTATTGTCATAAGTGTTACAAATCAACTTATGTTGAAGAGAATATGAAGATGGAGTAAAGTGCAAGGGCTGTTCTGTTAATCCTAGGTAGAAATTCCCTAAGATGGATTAATAGAATGGTGCTTTCGGTTTGTCCTGACCCAGGACAACTTGTAAGGACGAATGTCTTACAGATTATTTCCAAAGGGATTATGTACGTTGATTCCTTCAAACGTACGAAGTTGGTGGCAAAGAAGGGAAACTTCTTTAGCCAAACAAACTGAGTATTTTTGTGGGAATCAATTAGTGATTTCCGATGGATCTAACGATGTGACATTCAAATTGTATAGTGGCCAGATGTTCTGGAAGATCATTCAAACCTCAAGCCTCACAATCGGAAATTGACAAAAATCGGGCAGGCAACATGGCTATATGGGTCGCTCCTATTATGATGTATAATCACCTATCTAGAGAAATTCCAATTAGTTCTTTAATCTATCGATGTTGTCCGTTTCGGGAAACGGTTGCTGATCCCAACCATTGGAGATATACATTCGATACACTCAAGCGAAATGAGTGTTCGGTCATGTGTGGGCCGGGTTGCAAGATGTTCTTGTTGAACCCAGTGTATTTGCCTCTAGAGATACACTATCGGCAGGTGGTTCCATACCTTGTCATGTTGCAAATCCAATCTCCAATAAGCGCCCTGCAGTTTTTGATTTAATATTATATATAAAGCGTGAGATGCAAGCGTTCCGCTAGATTTCTATTTATTTGATTTAGACACTATTGTAATATCATTGGATTTGGTGTTAAAAATATTTTTGGTTATCGTAAGGTAAATACCATCTGTGTTTATGTGTGGATCGGTCTTATGATAATCTTTTCTTTCGAAAAGATTTTTAAACGTTAAAACAATGGTTGGAGTTTACTCACACCAGTCCCATGACTGACACAGAGTTTATTTTGTTTTGTTTTCCCTAAACTCTTGGGTGCCCAAATTTGTATGGGCAGTCAAGTAGTCGGGATTTTACAGATTCACTTGGAGGATATCGAAGCAGGAGGCTTCACCAGATCACTATAAACTATTATATTCTCCGTTGTGTACTATGTTGTATCTGGAAACATGTGTTTATAACTGTTCCAGGGATAACTATTGTGCTGTGATGATGGTATGCATATACAGTTACTGATTTATATTTCAAAAGTTATGTTATTTAATATATTTTATTCGTTTCACTATGAGTTTGTGATCTTCGTTTTCTTCTATTCTAATATTTCTTTCTTTCTATTTCTCATCCTCTAACTTCTTTCTAATAATGATTCGTATTTCTGTGCAATTTGGGTTGTACGTGTGGTGTTATTAGCCGACTCAAAGAGTATGGAAATTCGGGCCATTACAATGAAACTAGAGCATGGCCCAAAAAGTGACAAGTCCACTTGTTCTTTTTTGGTCTGATTTACAACCAGCATAGTCAGCATCGCAATACGAGATTAAATCGAATGAATTGTTCTTTGTATAAAATAACGCAAAATCAAATGTATGTTATACCTTAAAATAAGTTTTACAAATTTCAAGTGAGTTTCCTTAGGTTGTTATTGATATATATCACAAAGACAAACACTATGCATTATGTCTGGTCAATTGGTAGTTATATATAGTAGATATCCTATCATTCCTCTATAAAGTTTTTGATCTACATCTTTTGATGAGTAATCTTTACCTAAGGCTTCGTTAGTTTCCACAGGAGTGGGTTTTCTTTAGTACTAGCCATATTGAATTTATTAATTAAATCTCTATCATATTTTACTTGATTAATGAATATTTCATTTTCTAATTATCTAACCTATAATCTTAAGAAGAAGGTAAGTTCTCCCATATGACTCATTTCAAATTCTTTTGTAACAACCCGGAAAATCTGAACCAATTTAAAATTTTTAATTTGGCAATTTCAGTGGATTTTGAATATTAAAAATAAATTATTTTAAATAATAACAACAAAAAGTCTATTTGAATCGATGTTGAAAATAAATATATTTATTTTAATTATAAACAAGGCCTGAAATGGCGTGGCAGTTTGAAAATTTGAATTTAAACTTTGACTGACTGTACCGGGTGCAAAATAAAACGGATTTTAGTGAAACCAAAAATATTTAAATCTGTTTATGAATATCTTTCTAACGGATCTGAAAAATCGAAGTTCATAGTGGGAATCAAAAGTTATGGCCAAATGAATTTTCAGAAAGGTCGCTATACATAATATATAGCCCTTGAAAATAGACATTTTGCAAACGATCTCTGTTTTCGACGAAACCACCTTTGTTGGATCTGGGATGTCAAATTATTGCTAGGTTTCAAATTCCATAATTTTTGAAGTTAATATGTGATTATGGCAAAGGAAAATGTGTTTGGTTGATTTCAGTTAAATTGGATCGACCAAAAAACGACCATTTTTCAAATGGTCTCAGAATTCTATGAAACTAGATTTGTTGGGATCGTATCATCAAAACATAGCTAGATTTATTTTTCTAGAATTTTTGGGATTAGTATGTGGCCCTGACAAATTGAAATGTACGTTCAAATCAAATATTGAATGTTTTATATTTTAACTTGAAGAGAAACTGACCGAAACAATCGAATGGGCCTATGAAACATATCCCATTGTGTTCGGAATGGGGTTATTTAGCTAGGGGCGACAGTCATTGGGTTTGAATTGGAGTTCGTATGGATTGTAGGGTATTTTCGGATTAAATAAATTAAAAATAATTATAAAATCTCCTAGCCAATTACATTCTTTCTTCCTCCTTGCTCATACTCGATAGCTCCAGCGTGAACAGCGGATTGAGCTTCCCCCCTTCTCTCTTCTTTTTCTCCTTCCACGCACAAAATGAGACCTCCCTCCAGTTGAAGTTTTTGTAGTACGCAACGAGAGCTTCAAATCCATATAGGGTACACACTCCACCGTGCCCTGTGCGACGAGATCCGTCGATCGGAAGCTCACCCCTTTGAATAGCCGCCGCGCCTCCACCTGGGCGTCGATCTGGACCCCACCACCGGCGCCGGAAATCTGGTTCCACCCTCTACGACGATGCACAGGCTGCGCCCTATCGCTTCACCGTTTGCATGAAAAACGCAAACCTAGTTTCGAACCATTCGAGCAGGTAATGGCTGTGTTTTATTTAAACAATTTTTAACATTTAAAAGCATTACAAAGGATGATTATACAATAAAAACATATCTTTTTGCTATGTTGTCGAAATCTAGTGAAACAAGAGGCATTGGACTCGTGTGGACGTCTTCTACATTTTATAAGAGACAGGATATTTTTCTGGGCCTTCTACAACTTTTCAAGGAATGGAACCCAATGTGAGATTTCTGATTTATAAACGATATGGAAATGACGATGTATAAATTATATAGTCGATGTATGAGTTATATAAGCGTTGTACACATCATGTATAAGTGTTTTATAAGTTGTATATGTGATGTATAAGTTATATATGCATTGTAAAAATTATATATGCGTTGAATGATATTGAAATATATTGAAATGAAATCGAAATATAGTTATATATGTATATATATATATACACTCCCCTCGTCCACAAACCATGGACGATATATATTGGTTGTGATATTGTTTGGATTTGGTTGATGTGAAATTTGGTGAATATCATGAATGATTGATTGGAAATGATTGATTGTGGTTGAAATCCTAATAGGATTAGTATATGGGAAAATTCGTTTGCGTACGAACTAGATATTGAAATCCCCATTGTCAAAAGTTGCGAGGCTTTAAGGTAGAGCGAGGAGCCATACTCGGGACGGTGCCGGTTTTAACTACCCTGCTGTTATGCTGCCGATTTTTTTTGAAATATTTCTGTGTTTGATTTATATTCATGTATTGAAATATATTCATGTGATGGAAATAAAATGGTTTTAACGATAAAAATAACATTTTTATTGAATGAATAAAATAAATTATTTTTACAATTAAAATCACATTTTTATTGTATGTATGAAGTATAGAAAATATTCATTTTTGAAATAAATTGTTTTACAAATAAAAATCACATTTTTATAATATATATGAATTGCTAAAAATCTACATCTTTGAAATAAATTGTGTTAACAATAAAGATCACATTTTTATAATATATATATAAATCGCTAAAAATCTTCATTTTTGAAATAAATTGTTTTAACAATAAAAATCACATTTTTATTATCTATATGAAGTGTATAAAATAATCGTGTTTTGGAATAAATTGTTTTAGCAATAAAAATCACATTTTTATTGTCTATATGATTGTTAAAAATAGTCATGTGTTGAAATAAATATTTGTTGGATAAAAATATTATTTTTATCAAATATATGAAATGAATATGGTTTTGAAACCGAAAGAATGGATTATATATATATAATTAAAATAAATCGAATAACGAAGCTGCAGTTCGTATTTTGGAACCGTGATTTCAAACGATTATTGCGGGAGATCCGACCATCAGATTTTTCCGAAACCAAAACCGTTGGGTTCGCTGTGGAAATATCTTTCCAACGACACCAACTTTGTAAAGATCCAACAGTTGGATTGTATGGAATGTTTAATTCAAATCTGAAGAAAAACAGCGCCAGAATCGAATTATATTTTTATATATATATATAAATATAATTAAAATAAATTGAATAACGATGCTGTAGTTCGTAATTTGAAATCGTAATTTCAAACGATTGTACCGGGAGATCCGACCGTCGGATTTTCCGAAAACTGGGACGTTGGATTCATTTAGAAAAGATCTTTCTAATGATATAAAAATTGTAAAGATCCAATGGTTAGATTTTCAGATATGTGTAAATCAAATCTGAAGAAAAACAGCGCCATGGCCGCGTTATGGCCTGAAGCGTCATTTATATAAATTGGCTATTTTTAAATGAATAAAAATAGCGATAAATCGTGATAAATTATTATAAACGATATGGAATGGAAATAAACCGAATTTACCTGGTTTATTGGATATTTGATGGTTGAATGTGTTTGACGTGAAAATTACATTAAAGAAGAAAATTATTGATGTCGAATAATTTAACCACTGAGATGAATTGATTTGAAATTCTAAATATACATGAATTATTTGAAAAGGACAAGTTAATTCTCATTTCAAATAATTGATCGACAGTTAGAAGTCAAAGATATGAAGATAGGACAAGACCGACGATCTTCACATCGAATGGATGGGTGCTACTAATGCTCACGTTGGGAGTAGCTACCTTGAAGGGGGCTAAAGTGGTAGCCGTTTGGACGTACTTGTTGATTGTACGGACGTGCGAGGAATAAAGACCCTCCGGTTTCGTTCAGACCCAGAACGGACTTGTAAATGGATGTGTGTCTGACGTTATATATTGACAACGTGGCATGCAGAGATGCTGTGATCAAAGCTTTGTTGAAAAGCAGAGCTTTGTGGTTGATAATCAAAGCCGGGCTCTAAATAGCTAACTTTGTGTTTAGCATTGATTCGCGAGCCTCACACCCCGGTATGGACCAGAAACGGGAGAAGGACCTCAGGGAGGACATGCGTTTCCTTCTAGCTAGGAGTGGTGCTTTGGATTTTACACGCCCGAGCATTTTACTTATGTGGATGATGGGAAGCGAGACCTTGGTTAGTTCGGTCTCTTCGGAGCTGATGGTTTGGTCGGATATGACTAGTTGACGCCCCATAGGATGCGGAAACGCAGTGTTTAGGCATTTTAATCCACATCGGGTGGATCGGCCCTGTCGCTCGAAGGGTCAATGCGTTCTGATCCTGAGATATGGACTAGAGCATCTCGAATTTGGTAAGGACGATCCCTTGCCTTGGTTCATGATGGAAATCCAATTTCCAAATATGACATCGTGCAGTTTTGATTGTATACCTATATATGGCGACATAGTGGTATGGGGCATTAATGCCGTCTATGATTGATACATATGATGGAAATTGTTTTTGAAACATATAAACACTAGTAATAATATCAAATGCTTTTGTTTTATTCGTATTAAGCATATTTTGGCCAAGGTAAAACTCTATCCTCCGGTTTGCGTTACATTGTGTAATGGGAACTGAGTCTTATAATGGTTTCATTTTTATAAAAAGCATTGCAATGTTTAATTGATTTACTTATTTTAAAGCATTGGCAATCCAATGGAGTAAACTCGTTCCGCGTTAGCGGCGTGGTCCTGTGATTGGCCATATCGTAAAACATGTTAAGTAGATTTCTCATACCAGTCCCATGACTGACTCGTAGTTTGTTTCACTTGCAAACTCGGGTGCCCCTTTTTTTCTACACGGGCAGCCTTGTCTTCAGGTTTTAGCAGGCTCTTTCTGGATAGCTATGGTGCTGAAGATGGATTCTATCATTTCTTTCTTTTTATGTTGTTCAGGTCCTATTGTACATATTATGTTCTGATTCCGCTGTAGACATTTATGTAAAGCTGAACTGTATTTTGTATTAAGTATGATCCTGTATACTGTGTAACTCTGATGATTATGTTTATCCAGTGTATTCTGTTATACATTATTTGGTTTATGTATTTATTTCTGTTCTGTTGTTATTTGTTTATGTGTTATATTCCAAAGATTACCCTTGCCACCGTGGAACGGGGGTTTGGGGTCGTCACATCTTTTGTCATTATTTCAGAAAAATTCTTCGTTCATTTTATTATTAGTAGATTAAAAAATTATGTCATCTACATAGATTTTTACTAGTTGAATATCATTTCCATTTCGTTTAATAAAGATTTTATTATCTACCTTACCAATTTCAAAATTAGATTGTAATAAATAAGCTCATGCAAGGCTCTAGGAGCTTGTTTTAACCGTATAAGGCTTTCTTTAATTTAAAAACATGATTAGAAAATTTTTCATCTTCAAATAATAGGGGTTGTTCAACATAAAAGTCTTCTTTAACAAATCCATTTAGACATGCAGCTATAGGAAAAAATCTAAACGTCTAACTGTCATTGTCCCCCTCAATTAATGAAAGACCAATTAAGAGCTAAGTGGTCATGCCCTATAGGAAATAATCTAAAACATCCAATTGGCGTTGTCCCCTATCCAATGTCTCGATAGTGAATGATCATTGGTCTGTTGGTTTAGCTCCAGTATTTCCCATACTCGCATTAACTGATGATGACAAGTATCCGAACGATTACTATTATTATTGGGTCCTGACCAAGATGTCTGCTCTCGGAGAAAAGGAAACCATCGAATCCTAAATACATCCCATCAGTCTTCAAAACACGCTTTATATAAATGCAGCCAATGCATACTCTCTTGATGGACCTGTTAACCTGCCTCTAGAGGGGTACAACATCCCTTGGCATACCCCATAGATCCATCCTAAAGTATCCTCCCCTCTAGTTGAAGTCTCGAAATCCTCTCCAGCCATGCTAAAATAATAAGTAGGACGTACACCCACTATTTGAGATGATCGTGCTTTGTCAGATTTTGCAACCAAACTCCATTCGAACTGCTGCAAACACATCTTGCAAATTTATTAGACCCGATGTCTAATCTTTCATTATGAGTTTAACTTGATGTTATTGTCTCTTATTATAACACTGATTAGTGTTACTAGTTCAATTTGTGTGATTTACTTATTTGATAAATTAATTGGTCACTTATTTTCCCCAATCAGCATTTGTTATCAGAACGAACCACTATTGTCTTGTGTTTATTAAACTTAATTCACAAATGTACATCTTATTTAAAATAAGTTTTTTTTACTTTATTTCACTTTTAATTAAAACTTTCATGTTGTAATCTTATATACAAACATATGAAAACTATCTATTATGATTTTTTTATACATCTTCATAATTATCGTAACAGATTATGTTCTTTTCTGACTATCAAATGTTTTACTTGATAACATCTTTTAGTCATGTTACTCTTTTACTTACCGCCTTTGTAAGTTTATCTTTTGGAAGTTATTCTTATTCCTAATTGAATAGTTACTGAAAATGTACAAAATATATTTCAATAGTTTAACATAAAAAAGTTGTGCAAATAGGAATCGTAATTACAAGCTATTTCTTTTAATTATTTTTGGGTTGTTGAATAGTGCATAAGATGACCAAATCCCTATTTCTCACTAATCCATCCCATTTTTCTTTTATTCTTGCAACTACATTTACTATTTTACTTACAAACCAAACTATGAGAATATATCTAATTTTCTTAACCAACTAATCTAGGCTATTCCTAATTTCCTATTTTAATATGTATATTTTAATTCCTTATCCTAATTTATTTCCCAAATTTGACATACTTTCCGTAAATTGAACACAATTGGGCTTATGCCGCTTTTCCAATTTCATCAATTCTTATATTTGCCCAATTTTAAATCTGAGCAATATCTTGTTCATATAAATATAGGATTCTTAGAAGTTGAATTTAAATTTAATTACAGATTTACTGTAAGCAATACTAATTATATTACATTGAACTAAGTTACTATAGGAAATAAAGTACTATAATTAATTCTAAATTAAACTATGCTAATACTAAATTAAACTAAATTTACAAGAATTAAATGATAATTAATACGATTACAAAAAAATTAAATCAACTCACTCGTTGTCCTAAGTTTTATTCCTTAGCTGCTACAAACCCCACCTCTAAAAATGTGTGTGTACAAATATTTATTATTGTAAATCTTTTCCCCTAATTTTTTTAGTTTAGGCCCATATCTAAAATAAAAGTTGAGCTCTAGCGGGGAAGAGATTGTGTTGTGAGGAGTTAACTAGGCTTAGGGATCGATTTATAGGTTAGGCTAGGGATATTAGACCGTTGGATTCCTAGATTAAATCGAGATTGACCACATCATTCAACTAATAAGAACTTGCCACGTCAACCTGGAATTCAAATCCATTGGTTAAATTATGCCACATCAGCAAAACAAGTAAATTGACGTCATCAAGCCATGAAAACTCCGTCGACTTTGTGCCTGGGCAAAATCGCACCTAGGCACAGGGACGGTTTGACCCGGGGGAAGGGTCGATTGACCTATTAGTCAACCCGACAGGGCTTGGGTCGACTTGACCCAATATATATATATATATATATATATATATATTCAGATTTCATTCTGCGATATCTACTTTGTTTTAGTTATGTTTTCAGCAAACTATATGTCCAAATTGATCAGTAAATCATGGCGGATGCGTCGATGCTAGTCCCATGACTATATTCCAAAAGTTTTTCAATTTTATTTTCATTATTTAATTATTTAATTATTAAAAATGAGGGGTGTTACAGAGGTACCTATAGGAGGGATATATCGGGGTTCAAAAATTTGGCACGAACACTTGTCGGGGAGATAAGCGTTGAATAAACTAAAAGGTTCTCGGTAAACCTAAGGTAAAACTATAAGATATTAGCCAGGGTTTTGCATTAGGTATGAAAGGTTTATTGTGGCCCTATAGATAAAATGGCATTATTTTTGAATAATAGTTTATAGTTATCCCACGGTATAAAACATCCAGGTTCTTAGTATCCTACGAGAAAAACTATGAGATGCATGATAGATAATCCACACCAGGTCTTAGGGTTTATAGTTATCTCACAACATAAAACAACTTGGTTCTTAGTCAACCAACGAATAAAACTAAGAGGATGTCTGGCAGTTTCCTGACATCTAATGGAATGGTTTCAAGTTATTACATGGTATAGAACTACTTTATTCTTAGTCAACCAACGGATAAAACCAAGAGGGTGCGAAATAGTTAGCCAACATCTAGTAGAAGGGTTTTTAGTTATCCCATGTTATAAAATACTTGATTCTTAGTCAACCAATGGATAAAACTAAGAGGGTGCCTTGTCATTAGCCTACATCTGTTGAAGGGGTTACTTCATAAATTTATTGGGGTTAGTTTATCCAAAAGCTAAGGGAAGGCATCCTATAGTTGAATAGAAGGTTAGTTCCTATAAATGAGTATAGAAACTTGACTGACACCTGCGGGATTGGTAGGTCGAAAAACATATAAAGGTACCGTTGTGAGAGTTGGTCAATATAACAAGACGGACGAGAAATCCACAACACAATTTCATATTACATGTTGCATATCATATTGCTTTCATTATTATTTTGTATTGTGTTAACCATTAAAGTGCAGGAGCACAAAGTTGGTTGCAATGTCTCGGTATTAGCGAGGGGAAACCTGTTCCGCTAATCATCATGGTCTTGCTAGTTACCTTTCGGTTACAGGTAGCAATGATATTACTCACACTAGTTTTTGGCTAACCCGTAATTTTTTTTCTCCTTTAACTCTAGGGTACTCATTATGAGTCAGTTAAGCGTTAAGGTTTTTAGGTTATCTTCTTCAAATGAAGCTTCTGTAGACGAGCATGAGGCTATAGATAATAATGAGTTTTCCGTCGTGTGTTTATTTATCTATTATGAGTAAGGTAGAGGCAAAGGTGTTTAATGCCTTTTGCCTAGACTCTAATCATCCAAGGGGGCATCTTCATATGTTGCTCTTGTGCTTTGTAATTTTTATATTTTCTCTATATAGGTTATGATATAGGGAATGTGTAATGAATGTAATTAAATAAATGTTATTTCAATATATTTCATATTCACGTGCTCTCAAATGTTTTTGATTCATTAACTCGCCATTTTTATCATCGAATACTATAAATGACTGCAACATCTGTAGCACATAGCTTTGTGCATTAGAAAATGAAGTGTTACACCGTATATACCATCTTTCTCTCCACGGCAGTTACATTAAGTTGACATAGTGTCGTCTTTTCTGCGTCTCGGAAAAATCATACATCATAGTAGCCTTAATTCCCACCTTGGAATCACCGTCGTCGAATGATGAATTACTGCTTATGAAGCACCACATCCTTATCTTCAGCAAAAGCCGCTTATCAAAGAGATATTATATTGAAATCACTATCGATCGAGCCATTATATTTTGTTCCTTGAAATCACACCATCGTCCATGTGGAATTTGCCAAAGTGGCCAACAACAATAGTAGTCGATAAATACCACTCTATTGTAATCGAAATGACTACCTAGATCACGTATTTAACCAAAACTGGTTAAATACAAACCTAGGGAAAATGTACAGCAATTATCGTGAAATTCATCTCGTCTCCAAGTCCATCCTCCATCTTCAGATCGACCATCAAACTCCAGTGTCGCTTCATCTTCAAATATGTTGCCAAGCTCCAATGTAGCGCCATCGTCGGATCCATCCATACACTCTGAAGCTCCTTCAATAATTTATCTCATCTGTTTGAGTTATCATTCTTGTGCAGTCAATCAATATATACCAACTTGTGCATTTGACCAATAAACACCAAGCTCTCATGAATGAGGTTTTCCTAATGCTAGATCGCCTACCAACAACGTTTTAAGCTAAACTAAGAAGTAATTCAACCATGCATCTAACAGGCGTACACATTCCTAAACTAGAATACAAACATCTATAATAATGTCAATAAATTAAATAGAACCTATTTATAGCAATCAAAGCGAAATGAGTGTAATAATAACCTAAATTTAACAATGTGCTCAAAATAGCACATAAATGGGTAAACAACGCTTAACAGCGTGCAAAGAGGTAAAAATTTGATATCCCAGCTAAAACTACTCTAATCACTTTTTAATCTTTGTGTTTATTATTTACTAGGTTCAATTATCCTAAAACTTACGTTTTATAATTAGAAATCAGTTTAAAACATTAAAGTTATATTGTACAAACAAATATTGTTCAGTGAGAGACAATATCACTCACCTTAGCCAAATCATTCCAAATCGGCTTTAAAACGTAGAGCTCGTCAATATGAGTCTAATAGAAAAAACGACATCCAAATTCAACCTCATACAGAAAAGTTGTATAAATTTGACCATTATTTACATAATTAAATGTCAGTAACATATTAGTTAATTACTAAATTACCTTAATGCCTTTCTTCACTAATGTATAATTGAATGCACGTGTACACGACAAACTAAAACCCACAAGCTTTCATTATCGATTCCGACCTCATTTCTCAATGATTTCACAAGACATTTTCACCTACATGCGCTACGATACATCCTTTAAGCAATGTACCCCTCAAATCTACGCTCATACCATCATCGAAAAACTACGACTATGGGGATGGACGAGTTCTAGGTCACGACCTCTGTAGTTTGCATATGGCCATAGTGGACCGCTCCTCACCCAATTTTAGCTGGAGCTACCTTTTTGCACCATGAAACCATTGCAATTGAACAAGAGCCTCCTTGTTGACCAAAACATTTTAAATGTTGAAGCCTAGTTCAAATATCTCGAGGTGTGATTTGCGAATAGTGATCTCAAGCCATAAAAATGACATGAGCACATGAAGATTTTCTCCATGATTCCAATAAACTAAATCTCTCGATCTTAGATTGTTTTATTTTTTTGAGTAGAGAAAGAAATAGGCCGCCATGAACTCGATGTAACAATGATTCAAGAATTTGGGGAGGGAAGTGATAATGGGTTGGTTAAGTTTACTGGAACTTGGGCTTAATATTTTATTAACTAGTTCACATATAGACCCAAAAAACCGCAATCTCCATTTGAGACGTGCCTCTTTTCGATTCATATGCAAAAATATCTTATGAAAAAATGAGACTAGTTTCGAGATCTAATTCAATCATATACAGAAGTTAGGCTTTTAAACTCGAATTATATAATTATAATTCTATGCACAAATCAATATGTGTTTTAATTTTGTAATATCAAATGATACATCTGATCACTTAGTAACTTGACGACAAGCAACAACTTGCTCTTACAATTCAAAAAAATATAAGTTTAATCATAATATGTCATCACACCCTTGGAATGATAATTTACACATATTCCGAGATTGTTTTGACCACCTAATGATCAGAACTCAAAATATGGCAATCCATACACTTTTTATTAGCATATTGAACAATCCGGACTAAATGGAACTGGTCTCGAGTCCTGATTCAATCATTTATGAAAATTCATATGTGGAACCATCACCTTATTAATTAATGATCAACATTTAAATGAAATATTTAGATATCCAATCGATAAAAATACGAGTTGTAACATGGAATTTTGGCTTTGGTCAAGTACCATCTATATTCGACTTTGCTAGTCCTAAAATAAAGTCACCATTTCAATAGAAATATTTTTATCTACTATGCAAATCCAGCTGGGTACTTTTATTTAAGTTGATATGCTTAATTGTGAAATGACCTTATATAACCAATGAGATGAACCCTTTATTGAATTGTTTTCATTTATGATGCCCCAATTAATATCGGCTATAGTAGGTCTATAGACTTCATGCTACACTTTTGTTATAATCAAAGTGGAGTTTGTACATTGATGTTCAACATATTCATAAATCAAGAGAACTATACAATGTCATCATTTCAAAATTTTCCAATTGACCTTGTTTATTATTAGCTATAAGAAAACTCTCGAGAGATTCATTTCATAGTTATTCATTAACTATAGATAAGTAACCTTTCGATACGCCATAGCATTTAAGGAGTATTGTGTAATATTGTATCAACGAATGTATAGTATTCTCACTCGAAACATCTTTACTATGAATATTTAAAATAAAATAATTCATAATTTGATTAATTACTCATGATTGTGATCATTTGCAAGTGCAATCACGTAATATTTCATTTAAGGATTTTCTTACTTATTCAAATAAATTATTTAGTTAATCATATAACCATTGCTGTAAAAATCATTCTAGATTTCGCCTAAGCTCCATCGCTAGGTTAGCATCACTG
Source organism: Allium sativum (assembly GCA_030737875.1). Classification (NCBI taxonomy): domain Eukaryota; kingdom Viridiplantae; phylum Streptophyta; class Magnoliopsida; order Asparagales; family Amaryllidaceae; genus Allium; species Allium sativum. Next base: position 870,004,874 of record CM060924.1, on the reverse strand, counting down.
CCTCGATTTTTGACTAATCAACCTAGATGATATTTAATGCATTAAATAAGCATATACAATGGTTTATATGCATCATCTATGCACCAATTTAAGCTTGATGCCTCTCATAATCATCAAAATGATTGTTTCTAGCCATTTTGTCTCAATGATTACTCCAAGTTCCAACAAAATCTATGATATACCATTATGGATAATTTGATACTAAATGATATACTAAAATTTTATCCAAAATGTATGAATTTGTTAAAAACACCTAGCCCTAATTAATCCTCGATTAACTCCCGCCTTAGTGATTAATCCCTAATCCATACTTACTACCTAAAATTTGCTTAGAGATTTTTACAATCCTCCATATAATTAAATAACAAATAAATAATTGAAATCAAGTACGTTTTTTATAAACTAGATCGGTCGTCTTGTTAGATAAAAATAACATATAATGTTTAACAGACACTAGAGCATACCACTAACATTACCACCCTATACGCATTTGAATTTGTCACATGCATACGTAAGTATAAAGTATGTACAACTATAAAATAGGCATAAATCCAAATGTCTATATGCATGTACATATAGTTTTACATATGCTTATATATATGCATCTTCATATTGTTGTTTAATTAAATGTATATATGATATACTCTAATAAATATTCAGTCTGATATATTAATGTGTTTAATCAATATATATAAAATAAAATAAAAATATAACCCTATTTAATAATTAGATGGGGATTATTGTTTTAAATTTACCTGTTTCACATTGTCATATTGGGCTTGACCCAATAATGGCTCTAGAACCTGTACGGCCTGTGCATCCTAACTAGTCATTACTAAGTAGTAATAATAAACTTTTCTATTTGATATATGTCTACAATAGTAATATATTGGTTGGAGTTGAAAAAAACCATTAACCATCTTTATCTAGAGATCTAGCCAAGTTGGTGGAGTACCTTTAAAAGATTCACCCAAATATAAGTCTTTATTTCAGCCTTGAAGTTTTTTCAAATGTAGACTTGAAAATTTGATACACACACATACACACATATAGATATTAGATTCAAATGTTAAGTTTAACATATAAAAGGAAATGTTATAAATTAAATTTTAAAAAATAAACTTTGTATGGGAAATTAATTTAATATTTTTCAACTTTATATATTTAGTTAATTTGATTATATTAAATAAGAAATTTATTAAAGGTCAATTAATTAGCGTACACATATATGTGATATGTTGAAGTAACTATTGAAAGTATAAAGAAAAGTAATGGAGATAAAGAGGAGAGATGCAGTAGAAATATATTATTAATTGTAATTTCTCTGATACAGGAAAGAGATACAAAACGAGAGAATAAATAGAAGATTGCTCAACGGTCACATGCTAAAATCAAGGAGCAACATTTGTGCTGTAATTAAGGAACTTTCCTATAAAGACCCAATGTTCACATGCTGAAATAAGGAGCAACGGTCACATGCTAAAATTAAGGAATGAGGTGCGGTTCAAGTGTGAAACCAACATTAGCTCCCCTCAAACAAAACTGGGTTTTTCTGTCTTCTTCATTCCGCCGTTGTCGCTCACCCTTAATTCCTCTTTTAATCTCATAAAATTCTTTGTCGATAGTGGCTTTGTAAGCACATCAGCTCTCTGATAATATGATGGGATGTGGCATACCATTAACTTTCCACTTTGGTTCATTCTCGTACGAAGTGTAGGTCTATCTCGAGGTGTTTTGATCTTGAGTGCTGAGTTGGATTGAGAGACAAGGATACTGTCCCTCTATTGTCGCACCAGATGACTGGTTTTCTTTTAGGAGTGAAACCTAATTCGTGTAATAGCGACTCAATCCATGAGATTTCAGCGGTGGCGCTAGCAAGGGCACGGTATTCCGCTTCAGTACTTGACCTCGATGTGGTTGTCTGCTTCTTGGTGCACCATGAGACAAGATTTGTGCCAAGAAACACGAAGTATCCTGATACGGATCTTCTGTCATCAATGTCATTAGCCCAGTCCGCATCACTAAATCCTTGTAAGTTCATTTCTTTATCGGCACTTATTGTTATTCCGTGGTGTCTGGTTCCTTGCAAGTATCTCAATAACCTCTTGACGGCTATCCAATGTTCAGACAACGGTTTTGCATGTATTGACTTAGTTTATTTACGCTATAGCATATGTCTGGTCGTGTAATTGTTGCATATTGCAATGCTCCAATTATACTTCTGTATTGAGTAGCGTTATTAATGGCTTCACCTTTAAATTTAGATAGGCGGGAACTGCTGGTCATAGGTGTTGGTAGCGATTTAGCTTGATGCATGTTGGTCCTTTGTAAGATTTCAGCAATATAATTCTGTTGAGATAGGAACATTTCATTTTCATTTCTTTTGATTTGAATCCCTAAGAAATAGTTTAATTCGCCAAGATCTTTGATGGCAAAGCTTTGGTCGAGAACTTTTATGATCCTGTTGATTTCCCATGTGTCATTCCCTGTTATTAGCATGTCATCCACATATACAAGGATGTATATGGCATTTTCATTATCCTTTTTCATGTATAGGGAGTTGTCGGATTTTATTTGTGAGAAACCAATTCTAGATAAGGTTAGCTTTAACTTTTTATACCATGCCCCCGACGCTTGCTTGAGGCCGTATATAGCTTTGTGCAGCTTGCATGCTAAAGGTTTGTCGCCATTGTTAACCTCATATCCCTCTGGTTGTTGCATATAAACTTCTTCAGTTAACTCGCCGTTTAGAAAAGCATTGTTCACGTCCAATTGCTTGATATTCCATTTTTCACACAAAGCTATAGTCAGAATGATTCTAATGGTTGTGGGTTTTATGACTGGTGAAAAAGTCTCGTTAAAGTCAAATTCAAACTGTTGAGCGTATCCTTTAGCAACAAGTCTGGCCTTGTATTTGTCTGTGGTCCCATCCGCCTTCCTTTTTATTTTGTAAGTCCATCTGCATCCTATGATGTTCTTGTGAGTGGGTGGTACAACCAAGCTCCAAATTTTGTTTTTCATCAATGCCTCGTATTCATCATTCATAGCTTGTTTCCACTTTTCAGATTTGGCTGCTTCACTATAATTTCTAGGTTCAACCTCATTCATTGATAGATTATATACCTTGGGTTTGAAAATCCCATGCTTTGATCTGGTCACCATATGATGTCCGGTTTGTGTTTCTTGTGCTTGAGGTTGATGGTCTGGGCTGATTCTATCACTGTTGCTTTCCTCGTTCTCATGTTCTTGCTGATTACTGTAAGTTTCTTCATTGTTACCATCGTCTGTGTTTGTTTGATTATTGCTTGTGTGTGTATGTTGCATGTGTCGTGTCCCTCTTTGTTGTTGTTATTGTTTGTCTCTTGCTCCATTAGTGGTGGCATATTGATAACTTTGATTCCATGATCTTGTCTGCACTCTTCCTTTCTGGCTTGTTTATCTGCATGTGGAAAAACATTTTCATCAAATATGACATGCCTTGATATATAGATTTTTCCATTTTTGGCCAAGCATTTATAACCCTTTTGATTTTGTGGGTAACCAATAAAAGTGCATGGGCATGATCTCATGCTAAGTTTGTGCGTGTTGTAGTCCCTTAGGCATGGAAAGCATAGGCACCCAAAGTTTTTCAATATTTTATAGTCTGGTTTTTCATTGAATATCATTTCATGCGGGGTTCTATTGTTCAACACTTTTGTGGGTAATTTATTTATGAGATACACATAAGTGTTGAATGCTTCGTTCCAATATTTCATTGGTAATGCCCCTTGTGATAGCAATGTTAAACCAGTTTCAACTATATGTCTGTGCTTTCTTTCGACCAAACCGTTTTGTTCAGATGTGTGGGGGCAGGTTAGCCTATGTCTTATCCCCTTTTGGATGAAGAAATTTGTGAGTGGTTTGAACTCACCCCCACCATCTGTTTGTATAGCTTTTACATTACAGTTGGTCTGCTTTTCAATAAAAGTTATAAACTGAATGATTGTACTGCATGTTTCTGATTTGTTTTTTAGCATGTATATCCACGTGTATCTTGAATAAGCATCAACAAGGGATAGATAGTACCTGTGTCCTTGATATGAGTTTAGTGGTGCTGGTCCCCACAAATCAGCTGCGACAAGCTCCAGGGGTTTGTTGTACGTGGTTTTAGACTTACTAAAAGGCAGTTTGTGGCTTTTGCCAAGTTGGCAGTGTGTGCAAGTGTGTTTCACAGGTACATTTTCAAAATAAATGCCATTATTATTTAAAACATTTCTAATAGTTTCCAAACTGGGATGACCAAGTTTCATATGCCAAGAATCAACTATATTATTATTATCATCATTACATCCATTGTTCCTATTATTAAGAGAATCATAATTGCAACTGCTACTGATGTCTACGTTGTTGCACCATATTTCTTTAATCAACGCATTCCCAGTCTTCAAGTTGCCAAATTTGTAAAGACCATCGTGAAGGTCACCCTGTAGCAATATTTCTCGACTTAGGAGGTCCTTGACTAGACAAAACTTGGGGTGAAATTCGAAGAAAACATTATTATCTTTAGCAAACTTAGAAACACTTAATAAATTTTTGTTAATAGTGGGAACTCTAAGTAAATTGTTTAGCATAAGTTGCCTTTTTCCCTGCATGGTACCTTGACCTATGTGTGCGATGTTGGCAGTGTTGTCGTTACCCATGTGTAGTGATTTCGTACCTGTATAGCTTTTGCTTCCAATGTTTAAGTTCTGAAGCCTGTTTGTGACATGATGTGTGGCTCCAGAGTCTGGGTACCAGTCGTCCAGTTCATACTCATCAGTCTTGCCTTCATTGCTGGTTTGACATTTGCCTTTGTCCCCAATAGCGCTTTTGTTTTGATTGTCCATGGCAGCCATGTTTGCTCTTGGTGTTTGGCTGTTTTGGTCTGTTTGTGGTTCACTGTGGTCGCTATTGTATCTGAAATAGCAGCGGTTCGCCATGTGTCCAAATTTTTGACAAATTTGGCACTTTACCCTGTTGTTGTTGTTGTTGTTCCATCTGCCTCGTCCACGACCTCTCTGTGGTTGATATGCCCTCTGGGGTTAGTATCCTCTCAGATACTGGCTTTCTTGTTTATTTGAATTATTGTTCCTTTGAATTTGCTTGTTTTTAGCCGCAGCATAATTTGCAGAGAAAACCCCTTGTACAGTTTTCCTTTGGTCTATTCTCCCTTCATGGGCGAGGAGCGCAGATCTAACGAACTGTAAGTCAGGTAATGTTTGTTGAGTCGCAATAACCGTAACTAATGACTCGTACTCTTCGTCTAATCCGCCGGTAATGAAGAGAATTTGTTCATTGTCACTTATTTTGTGTCCCACTGCATTCAGTTTGTCACACAAATTTTTTATCTTGCTTAAGTAATCTTGCATGCTCATTTCCTCTTTTCTTGAGTTTAGTAATTCCCTTCTATATTGCATCACATGTGCGGCGGATTGTGAGCTGAAAATCTGCTCTATAGTGGTCCATATTTCATATGATGAATTGCACCCCACGATTTGTGACAGTAGATTCGGACTAATAGATGATAGGAGCCATGACGATAGCAAACTATCTTGTTTTTGAAAATTTGTGTAGTCGGGGTTTGGTATGGTGTTTCCCCCTTGATCAGTAATCAAAATTGGTGGAATAGATAGCGTACCTTTTATGTAATTTTGTAAACCGTATCCTTTGAGTGCAATTTCAATTTGATATTTCCACAATATGTAATTGTCTTCATCCAGAGATGTGGTAATGACATGGCTTTTTGGTTTGATTAGGTTGTGCCAGTTTGGCGGAGCATCATGGGCCACGCTACCAGATACATTAGAGGTGGCTTCGTTGTTAGTTGCCATGGCTGTTCAGAGGTCTACGAGGCACGGAACTGCAGCTGAAAAACTGAGGAAAAGAGTGATGCAACAGACAATGGAGAAATAGGACTTTCAGTTCAGTGTTTAAGCCTTTCGGCGGTGGTGCTCTGATACCATATTGAAAGTATAAAGAAAAGTAATGGAGATAAAGAGGAGAGATGCAGTAGAAATATATTATTAATTGTAATTTCTCTGATACAGGAAAGAGATACAAAACGAGAGAATAAATAAAAGATTGCTCAACGGTCACATGCTAAAATCAAGGAGCAACATTTGTGCTATAATTAAGGAACTTTCCTATAAAGACCCAATGTTCACTTGCTGAAATAAAGAGCAACGGTCACATGCTAAAATTAAGGAATGAGGTGCGGTTCAAGTATGAAACCAACATTAGTAACTATAAAGGTTATAGTTGGAAGATTTATCTAAAAGTTATCTAAGCTAAATTAGATTAAATTTTGTAGAATTATTGACATATTTAATAAAATGGATAAGTTTTTCGATAAATAATAAGTTTAATATTAATTAATATATACCATATTTAGGTTATAACACAATAATTTAAAAAATTTATGACATTATTTTGAGGAATTGAACTAATCAAACTTGAAGTTTATAAGATATTTAATTAAAGCGTCAGTTGATTAATTAGTTTAAAATTATGTGTGTGTGTATATATATAATTATCAACTAATTTTTTTGCATGGTTGACTGAGTTGAATGGTCCCTTACCTTTTTATTGCTAAAGCTAGAAATACAAAACAACAAACACAATAGCAAACCAAAACAAGAGGACACATAGACATAGGGAATAGCAATGCACATGAAGCACAAAACGCAAAAAACACTGATGGGCCCAACACTAACAAAACATTAAAGAATACACAGATCAAACACAAACCTAGTCTGAAGTAAATCAAGCTTTAGTTCATGCATCAGGTGATGCTTCAATTGAATAACAGACTTCCTCTTATTAGGATCAAATACAATAACATTCCTTTCCAAGTAGATTTGCCGAATTATTCTCTTCATAATACAATTTATAACCTTGAATTTCTCATTCTTTCTAGATGTATTTTTATAAAGTTTGATGCATACATTGTTATCATTAATTTTAACTTCTCCTAAGAAAAGCTTCAACATATTTCCATTCATAAGTTCTTTTATCACCTCGCATTCAAAGAACATTTACATGCTTGTTTCAGGTAAGTTCCACAATAAATACATTCCTTTTGATGAGTATTCAAAAAAGAGTTGCAAAGAAAGATTTTGTGTTGCATTAAACTGAATTGATTTACACGGATGAATATACGTACATATTTATAGGGTAGAAATATAGTTGTTAACAACCTTAAAACAGAACTGCGCTATGTAATAAAATAACATAAAGATGTTGAGCCCAAGCCCACTTGTGTTGCATGGACTTAATAATCGAAACGGTCTACTCAGTGTTTGACTAAACACTTTATGCCCCCCTACAAACCCTAGAATTTGAGCTAGGGTTTGGAGAAAAAGAATGGTTGGCACTGCTTTTCTTCGTCTTCACTTCTCTACTCATATATTTTTTAGATTTGTTGGTGTATCCTCTATATCCACTTTGTTTGTCAAATTGTAGTCTTTGACTTCATCAGCGAGCTTATGGATGGTGGATTCATTCTCTATAGAGTTGAATCTGCTGTTACCGCTGGCGGGAGTTCGATATCCTTTTGATCTGTGAGAACTTTGAGTATTCATTGCAGATCTGTAGTTATTTCTTTTAGATCTGTCATGTTTACTGGTTAGGGTTTGAATATTGTCATTAGGGTTCCTAATTGCAGACAGTTTATGGCTTTGCAAACTGGTGATTTCTGCTACGTAGAGCCTTTTTCTTAGATCTTCGGATCTGGATCTGGAGAGAAGTTTGGTTAGAATATTAACTGTCTGGTAAGTGGAAGGTACGTAGTTAAATTGAAGCTTTTCTTTCTGAATCGGTTCTCGTACAAAATATATGTCTAATTCAAAATGTTTAGTTCTATAATGCGATGCTAGGTTAGCAGTTAAAGTTATTGCACTCATGTTGTCACACCACATTGTTGCTTTTGTATTTATATCGATTCTTAGCTCACTCAAAAGCTATTGAATCCAGATTATTTCAGTTGTTGTACTAGTAATACAACTATACTCTGCTTCTGTACTAGATCTAGAAACAGTGTTTTGTTTATTTGCACACTAGAATATAGGTTTTTTTCCAAAAAATATGCAGTAACCACTTGTTGACTTTCTGCCATCATAATCATTAGCCCAATCTGCATCTGAGTAGGCATTGATATTTAAATTGGTCCTTGTCTTTAGAATTAGTCCTTGATTAATTGTGCCCCTCAAGTACCTTAGTATCCTTTTAACCGCTTTCCAGTGGTCACTTAGAGGCCTTCGCATGAATCGAATTGCCTTGTTGACACTATATGATATGTCTGGTATGGTTATAGTTACATACTGTAGTGCTCCAATTATGCTTCTGTATAATATTTCATTGCATATGGGTTCCCCTTTATCTTTACTTAGATGCAAATTGGTTATCATTGGTATAGGTAGTGGTTTAGCATTATCCATTTTTGCTCTAGCTAAGATCTTTGAGATATATTTTCTTTGACACAATTGAAGTTTATTCTCCTTAGTTCTGCACACTTCAATTCCATAAAGTATGACAGTTCACCCAGATCTTTTACTGAGAACTCACTATTTAGTTTACTGGTAATGTTTCTGATTTCAGAGTCACTGTTACCTGTAATTATGATGTCATCTACATAGATTAAAACATATGCAACAGTGTTTGCTGCAAATTTTGTAAATAGTGAGTTGCTAGATTTTATGGATGTATATCCTAGTCTTGATAATGTTGCCTTTAGTTTGTTGAACCAAACTTTGGGTGCTTGCTTTATCCCATATTTAGCTTTGTTTAGTTTGAACACTACTCCTTTATTAGTATTTTCTTTGAGACATGGTGGCAATTCCATGTATACTTCTTCCTGTAAGTCACCATTCAAGAAAGCATTATTTACATCGATTTTTTTAATGGCTCAGTTTCTATGCAAGGCTATGGTTAGTACAATTCTAATATAAGTTGATTTCACAAAAGGTGAGAATGTCTCATTGAAGTCAATTCCACACTGTTGTGAGTACCCTTTAGCCACTAACCTAGCCTTGCATTTAAAAAATGTACCATCAGCATGCTTTTTTATTCTATATGTCCATTTGCACCCAATAGTATTTTTATTTTTGGGTGTTTGGACTAATCACCAAGTTTGCTTTTTTGTTCAAGGCATCTAGTTCTTCTTTCATAGCTAGCTTCCACTCATCATTTAGCATAGCTTAATGATAAGTGGATGGTTCAACATTATTGAATTTAGTAGAAAAGGTTTTTGGTTTGAATATACCTCGATTTGCTCTTGTTATCATGTGATGTTGATTTTGTACCTGAGTGGCTTCATTGCTCACCTCTGTTTGAATGTTCACAGAGATGTTATTTTCATCATTGCTCACACTTTGATGTTGTGAGTCAGCATTAGCATCACTGACAGTGGCTTCACATTCTTTACCTGATTTAGTTCTAGGTAGTGTGTGTTGTGGAGCACTGGCAGTTTGTGCGGTTTGTGCGTGTGTGACAGGCCGCCCCGCACCCGCCGGCATTTCCTCCGAAATTGCGCTGTACACATGCCCGACTAGCACGGAACGGTCGCCAAAGAAAGGAAAGAAGAGAATGAACTAATCGAAAACCTATAGAATGTCTCACAACGCATGGAACAAAATATAATAATAATATAATCTTGACATAAAACAGGCGACACAGTGCATAAGCTGAAAACTAAACCAACATAGCAGCGGAAATCCAAATATAGCTTATGATCCAACATCATTATTACAACTTTAAACTGTCTCTAAAGCAAAAGAAAGCTAAAGTAGAAGATGCACTACTAATGCCCAAGCAGTGATCTTCAATAACACAGGGAGAATATCTATATGTATCATACGTGGAAGCCTCCTGCTCGTCTCTGGATCAGCTACTCGTGCATACACAGCTAACCTGTCTCTCATATGCTCGTGAGAGCACCCAGAGTAATAAGAAGAGACATAAAACTCTGGGTCAGACAAAAAGTCTGGTATGAGCGATAAGCAGCTAAACAGAACAATAACAGGTATACTAAACCATACCTGAACCTGGACCTGCAACCAAAGAGTTAGCACTACATACCGTACAATACTCTAAGGTGCAACTGAACGGAAGCCGTAAAGATAACGGGGGTGGGGGTGTGCATGTCATAATGATGACAAACAAATCAACCATAGCAATCATCCTCACATCTCTCCCTCAGTGCGTAAAGCATACGATGTCCACCACTGTCAATCACTAGACCCATCGAAGTAGTGACGGAGTTCGACTTGTATAACTACTGCTACTACCAAGCTTACCACATGGAGTCATGACAAAACCTTTACAAATGACCCCACTTCATTGGTCTATAACTCTTTAGTCGTACCTAGGCCACTGTGGCCCTGAATCCGTTCACGTACTCCCTACACATAGTGATTCAAAGTGACAGACATCGACAACCCCTTAGCACATGTCCCGCAGCAAAGCCCAACTCATGAGGTCAACTCGTTGGTTCCCAACTGGATCCTGAGTACAAACTTCCCATTGGACTACCTTTGCATCTCGGGTTATTGGTCTTCTTCTCTAGATCGGTTGGGCTTCCCCTTCTCTTCACTCCGGATCGTGCTCTCCAAGGTCATTCAATTCGGGTCCACTTCTCCACCTCGTAACAGTTCGGATCGGTTGTGGTCATCGCATCGAGTCGGATTGAACTCCTCCAGCGGTTCGGATCGGGATCCACACCTCCTGGCTTCGTGGAAAACGCCTTTGGTTTGGTCCTTCTTCCCAAGCACTCCGGATCGGGTCGGGTCTCTCAAGCTTCTCCATGGTGCATCGGTTCGGGTCGGAGTGGCATACGAGAGGCGGATTGGGTCCAGATCGTCTTGCAGATACAACAGCTTGGAGGGGCGGTTTGGTTCGGGCTCCTTCCTCCGATCCGATCCGGATCGGCCAGATTCCTGCACTTTTTCCAGTGACTGTTTACACCATTCGACAGTGTTTTCGATCAATCTAACACTTCTAGACAATCACAATTCATACCATACAGTCACAGCAACATGTGCAATCAATCATAAACACCAAAACAACAATTATAGCATGTAAAATGGATCAAACATTCCCAAAATCTCATATTTTCCCTTAAGCATGTTTAGGAAAAACTAATGATATGATTAGCAAAACTTAATCAAATTAACCCAAGTTTCTAACAGAGGTCTAAAACATCATTTAAGAATTTATAAATATTTTTCCAGAATTTATTAGCGTATAAATTCGCTTATCAACACTAATTACCCTTAATTAACCATAATTAGTGAGGAACTATGCAAATCACTCACCTTAGCCATAAATAAAACCTTTAGAAATGAAACTCTACTGTTTGGGCGCGAATATCAATGCAACACAGCAGCTCTACCTCGATTCTTGTGCTAATCCGCCTTGGTTTGATGTTGCTAAGCTTAATCCTTGATTAGAAAGTGATTTGGAGGTGTTTTAGAGGTTGTAGGCCATTGTTAGGGTTTCTAAGAGGTAAATGGCGACTAGAAAACTGAAATAGAACGAAAACCTAACTCATTTCAGCCTCCTCGTAACTCCAATCCCGAAATGGGTTATGAGCCCATTAACTAATCACCCTATTTGGCCCGGTTAAGCAGTTTTTCACCTTCCAAACCTTATTTCAGATATATCTCCTAAATGGTAAGTCCGTTTTTCACATGTGACCACTCTACGGAAAGGTAAACCATCATCCGAAGCTAATGGATGTGGTCTTAGGTTAAAACTCCTCTCCAATCAAAAGTTATGGCCAAAACAAGATCAGCTAGGGGAAAAACAGTCATTTAAAAATGGGAAAAAATCATGAACATGGGAAATGACCCCAATAGTCGTCTCCCAGAGTTACATGACCATACGACTTCGTACGTGAAAGAAATAAATATTCTACGATCCTATGATGCGTATAATGCGGGTCGTTACAGCGTGTCATACTATCACTGGAGTGTGGCACATACACAACATCACTTGTTCAAGAATAGGAGGAATTGAATACTTGGGATTATAAACCTTCTTAGTGGTTTTACATAAATGACTTTTAAATGGAAAAACTTATTCATTAAATATAACATGCCTAGATATATAGATTTTTCCATTACTGTCAAGACACTCGAAACCATTATGATTTGTTGTGTAACCCAGAAAAGTACATGGAATAGATCTGTAGTCAACTTTATGTTTGTTGAATGTTCTAATATGAGGGAAACACAGACATCCAAATATCTTTAAATCACTATAATTTGGTTTGGTTTAAGTTAATATCTTTATGGAACATTTCAAATCCAATACATTTGTTTACAATCTGTTTATTAAGTGTACTGCAATTGCAAAGGCATCAGGCTAAAACTTTAGTGGTAAAGATGCCTGTGCAAGCAATGTAAACCCAGTTTCGACTATGTGTCTGTGTTTTCTTTCAATGAGATCATTCTGCTCAGATGTGTATGGACAAGTTAATCTATGTGCAATACCCTTTTTACAGAAATAATCTTTTAATGGTGAAAATTCCTTACCACCATCACTTTGCATAGTTTTGACTTTATGACTTGGTTGATTTTCTGCATTAGCTATAAACTACATAACTACATTACAAGTGTCAGACTTTGATTTCATGAAATATATCCATAAATATCTAGAATGTGCATCAATAAATGAAATATAATACTTATACCCATAATCATTATCAATTGTTGTCGGACCCCATAGGTCAACAACAACTAGTTCTAATGGGCTCAAATATTTTGTTTCAGAATTTGAAAATGGTAGTTTGTGGCTTTTCCCCGTTTGACAATATGTGCATGCGTAATTGTTTGGAATATCAATAGTAATGCCATTATCATTTAAAAATTCTTTTACAATCCTAGAACTTGGGTGACCAAGTTTAGAATGCCACATTTCAAATGTCATACAGTCACTGTTTTCATCAAATTCAGTCATATTACAGAAATTACTCTCTAATTCAGTTTTTCTGGCATTTTCAGAACCAAAATTGTATAGTCCATTTTGTTCTCTACCCTATAATAAAATGTCCTTAGTCAGCATGTCCCTAACTACAGCGTTTTGGGTAAAATTCAAAAGACACATGGTTCTCTTTTGCACACTGTGACACACTAATTGAATTTTTTCTTATGTGTGGTGCGCATAGTAAAATTGTTTAAATAGAGTTGTTTGGTACCCTTAATACTAGCATGTCCAGTGTGGGAAATAATTATTGAATTACTATCACCCATAATTAGAGATTGTTTACCTTTGTATTCTCGATTCCCAAAATTTAGATTGTTTGAATTTTTTGTGACATGATGGGTTGCTCCTGAATCTGGATACCATGCATCATCTTGAATGTCATCGATTGTAGCAGAAATTGATGTATAATCTTGATTGTGCTTGGTATCTGTTTGACTATTGACCATGTTTGCATTTGCATTTCTATTTCTGTTATTGTTGTTGCCTTGTTGGTTTGTATTGAAGCTATTGTCAAATCTGAAGTTTCACCTATTGGCTGTGTGACCAAGTTTCTCGCAAATTTGACACTTTAGCCTACTATTGGGATTCCATCTCCCAGCTCTTCCACATCCTCTGTTTGATTGGCCTCCTCTCTGGTAAGAATTTTCATTTCTTGAATTGTTTGATTGGTTCTTGTTTTTTCCAGTTATAGTATAGTTAACAAAGGCATCTAATACTTGATCTTTCTTTTGCAATAATCTGCCTTCATGAGCAAGTAGCATAGAATAAACACTTTGTAAAGAGGGTGTGGGTTCAATAGATGTGATGATTATTACAGCTTCATATTCACCTTCAAGTCATCTAACTATGTACACAACCTATTCTTTTTCTTCGATTTTGTTTCTTGTTCATGCTAGCTGATCACATGAGTTTTTCATTTTCATGAGATAATCATTCAAGACAGAGTTGTCCTTCTTTATAGTTTGTAAGTGTTTCTTGAAATGTAAAACTCTAACTAATGATTGACTTGTGAATGATCTTTCTAAGGCAGTCCACAAATTATGAGCTATTTTACTACCAATAAGTTGTGGCATAATTGATGAGCCTGCTGTAGACATTAACCAAGTGCTGACAAGATTATCTTGTCTTTGATATGACGTGTGTTCTTGGTTGACAATTAGATTATTATCACCGTCTCTAATATATTTAAGTGGAATAGTTTTTGTTCTATAGAGATAATATTCTAATCCATATCCTTTTGCCATTATTTCTACTTGCAGTTTCCATAGAAGATAATTCGATTCATCCAATTGAATCGAGAAGATTTGACTTTGCGGCTTTACGATGGATTTAATAAGGTCTTCATTGCTTTCAGCACTTGTCCGATTTTATCTGGCAGATGATCTTGGTGAGGTTAATGCGCCTCCTTCAACCATGATTCGCCGATAACAAGAAAATGATGCAGACCACGAGTAAAGGTAAGTATTTCTTAACTTTGATTCTTGAATTGGAATTTCTGAGAGATTTCTTCGGTTAAATTTGAATGCAACTAGAATGCTGAAATGATGTTTTCGAAAAAGTATTTTCCATAGCATTATGAACCATTTTCCATAGCATTGAATTATTATAGGCCATGCTGTCTAGTCTCCATGCACTTTTTTTTACCCAATACAACTAGATTGAGAATCCTTGTTGCTTAACATTGCATACATCTGATTAATACTACACTTGTTTCCTGTGCCTTTCCAGTGTATGCACCGAGTTGACAAAAACGACCGTATCATGTACCCGTTAACTCGATCTTAAACTGCTTGGGTCCTTTGGTTAGATATATTAGGAAGCAACGCATGCAACACCATGCAAAACACTTAGGACAGATGAATCAAAGTTCACGCCGGGTTGTAATATTTTATGGTTTTCCAAGTGCACCCATGAGTAATCCAGGGATCATTCCAAAAGCTCACATCACCGATAGCTGATAACTTATACATTACAAGAGGAGGCATGTTCTTTCTCAACCTAAAAATGTTACGCCATGTACAACTTGTATTTTGAGAGGACTGCATGGTCCAAAAGTTTCTATCCTTAATGACATGGTTTTTTTGACCATGCAACCCATACGTTATCAGAAACATTAAGAAAACTAGATATGTGATTAATAAACGTAGCTTGATTCTAATGAAAAATAAAGTAAATACCCAGCCCACCCGAGATCTGGGATTTTTAGGTAAATTTGAATAACACAAGAGAAATATTTTTTTCATGCATGGTTCGATGCCAAAAAGATTTCATCATTGTAACACCCCACCTCCGCCAGGGTGGCTCTTGCAAGCACTCTGACTTTGGAGGGGCGTTTGTACTGGTTAAACATGCATAATGATATATCAAGGCAGAACAAGAACATATGTATATATGTAAACAGAGTAAATAAGATAAGTAAAACAGCGGAAGATTTCAAACTATTTCAAAACAAGTCTGGTACAACATAACTTTCCAAGTACACAAGTCTAGATAAAAACAACATCACTGAAAAACTGAAATACATAAGTACTATCCCCAAAATAAGTGATAACCATAGCTAGCTTCATGTCAAGACCGTACATGAGTTAAAATCCCACAAGCAAGCGATCAGAAACCCAAGCTAAGCTCCAATATTCCCACCCTGAGAACCTGGGGGGGGGGGAACGGAAGAAAAGAGGCGAAAGAAAACAGGTCAGTCAAAAAGACTGAGTAAGCCCTACTACAATCAATGTAAACTGATAAAGTTAACTGGCATGAGAAGCAGGGATGAACATAAGGATAACAACATACTAGCATGATGATTAACTAACAAGGTAGATAAAGGTGTCATCGCATAATCAGGATTAAGGTTTTGCACCACAGGTGTACTAGCAAACTAACATGACTTGAATAAACAAGTATTGATCCCTTGGCTCAAGCTTTGACTCAATAACATGAAATGACCCTAATACGAGGTCCAATAACATGAAGTGACCCTAATACGAGGTCCAATAACATGAAGTGACCCTAATACGAGGTCCAACCAAACGGTCTAGTCGATCGGCTCCCTATAAGCCTAACTCGTCACGTGTTGGTGTCAATATGGCCCAAACATAATTGTAGTCAGACTGTGCTTGGTCTCCCGTCGGGTGTATCAAGCCCTAGGCTGTCAGCCCCTGGACACCATAAACATAAGTGCACAGTCTAGATCTACTGGTACCCATGCTTGACTTCTCCAAATACGGACTACGTGCACGACCATAGTCCGTCCGGAACTACATCGGCGTACCACTCTGCCGTCGTTTTTGGTCACTTACCTCAAGTCCAGTAATCGTGCCCCCACCCTAGCCTAGTCCCTAGGGTCTTAATGATACAAACTTGGGATTACTGCTGGAGTGGACCCCCATTGCTAGGATTTTCTAGTGGGTTAAGTACGGTTTAACCCTCTTGCTAATCATGGATTAACTTGGTTAAGTGTAACGATGAGTTCACGACTTAACCCTGCTTAATCTACCAAGCCCAAATTGGTTAAGTATTAAGTGGACCATGACTTAACCCTAATCATGAGGCATTAATTAATTAATGTGCATTAACCTCTCATATTAGACTTTGTTGCGGTTACTAGTTAAGCCGGTCGGTTCCGGGTAGCTTTACACCACAACTTGGTCTAACCTCGGGTTCAAGGTACAACATGACCAACTTCTCACATTGGGTCCTATTGTTTGTAGCAACTAGTTAAGCCGGTCGGTTCCGGGTAGGTTTACGCTACAAACTCAACCCAACCTCGAGTTGGTCACACTTATATTTTCTAAGTGTCATGTCCATTATGTTTCCAAAACATATTACAAGTTTTCAAGCATTTGGGTAGACCTAACTTAATAGGTAAATTCCCAATGGGTAGACCTAACTTAATAGGTAAATTCCCAATCTTATTTTTTTATGTCTTTTAAGTTTACCCCACCCCAAACGCAATCCCATCGCTTACATATCGCAATAGCGCATAAAGGATAGAAAGAGGGAACTTGGCATAATCATGACATATAGGTGTTGAAGCCACAAGTTTAACATGGTGGCATATGAAATGTACATATGTTCATATACTTGCATATTACATTTTTAGGCCTCAAAAGCGTGCATAAAACCAAACTTAGCATATTGGTGATACATGGTGATAAATGACATGTAGAAATGGCCATAAGTTCGCATTTAGCCTCACATGCAAGTTATCATAAGAGATAGGATAACTTACATGTTGCCAAAATGCAACCTTTAGCATAAAGCTTGAAGCTTTATGTTCATATACTCAAGGTAAGCTTGCATAACATGATAACATGAACAAAATGATCAACCCAAACTTGCATAACATAACTTGCATATCATATGACAAACTTGCATATCAAACTTGCATAACATAACATGATAAACTTGCATATCATAACATGGCAAACTTGCATAACATAACATGATAAACTTGCATATCATAACATGGCAAACTTGCATAACATAACATGGGAAACTTGCATATCATAACATATCAAACTTGCATAACATGACATGGTAAACTTGCATATCATGGCAAACTTGCATATCATAATGATCAACCAAACTTGCATCATTCATTTAACTTTAGAGTTTAAATATGAAAGTAGAAAAGGGCTTACAATGCTTATGAAGACACAAAAATATATATAGATTGAGACAAAGCCCTTATGCAATCAAATAAACCCAAAATGCAAGCTCCAATAGAAAAACCCTTGAGCAAAAATGATCAAAACCCTTGCTTTATGATGTAAATATGGAAACTTGACTTGAATGCAAGCTAATGACACTCATACAAGCTTGAAAACACTTGTATGCATGGAAAATCTCTCATAGAAATAACTTAGGAATTTTATGAAGAGAGTGGAGGCCATGAGAGGAATGATTTTGCCATAGTTTAGTTACTTGAATGAATAATGATGATTTAGGGTTAGGTTAGGGGCTTATTTATAGAGATTAGGATTAGTTTTAGCCTTAGGATTAAACCCTAGTTCCAATCTCAGCCCTCAAAACCGAATCTGGCCCCCAAACTCAACACAACTCCCAAAATGGTGCACCAGGCAAAACTGCCCGGCTGAGCCAAGTCGACACCCAAGTCGACAGGGCTGTCGACTTGGGCCTAACCATGTCGACTGCCCAGTCGACAGGGCTGTCGACATGGGTGGTCTGGCGGGAAATTTCCCGCCTGCGCCCAACTGCCCTAATTTCCAAATTCAAACTTGAATTTGAAATCTGTTTTTACTTTGAATTTTTCTGAAAACTTCGTTGGGCCTTAATCGGGTCATACGGACTCCGATTTTCGAAAACTCGGACTCTATTTCGCGTATTTTCCCGAGACGAACGCAATGGCATAGCCCGTTTCCCTTGATTTAGATTTATAAATTAAATTCTGCCTCGATTTACGTTATAACAGGTTATTGAAAATACAGGTTGTTACATTCTCCCCTCCTTAAAGGATTTCGTCCCCGAAATCTTCAAGTTAGGAAGAACGTATCCTACCATCCAACATCCATCTACTCAAAGCATCATCCACGAGCAATCATTGTCCTTACAAGATTCTAAATGTTCTATGAACATATGCAAAGGTGTGTGTATATGTACTTATCTAATGCAAATATCATCAATGCAAATTATGTTAGTTAAATGAATCCATGTGTATGCAATTCCTAACATAATGTATAACATCTATATGCGTGCACATAACATACATCCATATGCAACATCCATGTGATAACACAAAAATTTTCATCCATGAACAAGAATAAACACTCATGCATATGCAATATGAGGAGTGTGTGAGCCGATCTAGTGCCTAACGTGTATAATGCATCCACGAGTAACCACTTGCAAACACTTGCAACCACTTACAACCATCAAGCATAACATGTTTCAAACACATGTTTCATCCAAAGGGTTTCTACCTAAGGTTCTCATGACAAGATTAACACGATATAGATAGCAAAAGAAAGATATGCTACAAAGAGATCGGGAAGATAAGCAGGATATACTCCTTTCGGATTACAAGAAATCCCTTCCTAACCCAACCCCAATCCTATAAAAGCCCAAAAGGTTTAGTCAACCTAATGGACCCCTTCAAACCCTGACATGCATTACTAACCGATGAGTCATACCCCCCTTATGGAGTTTACAACAGAAATGGGATCGAGTATGGGACCGAGAGGATATACGTAAAAGATAACATGCGAGTAAGCTCCAGAGGAAAACAAGGATCAAGGATATACTCATAATAAAAAAAAAATATGATGCGCTTATCCAGCCTTCAATCTTCTAAGTCACGTTTCCTTGAGTTTAACTCCACTGTGCTTTGACCGTCTTTTACTTCATGATTCCTTGGCTTCTTAACTCTTATTTCCAAATATGAGTTGGAACCCATTTCATTGTCGCCTCTCGTCTTCCTCTTTCACTTACTCTTCTATCATTCTTGGCTTAAACATAACTATGACCTCATGGTTTCATGCAAGCTCTCCAAAATTCACTAGTGAATCCTGGATCTCGTTTACTTACTATAAAATATTCCACGCAGCAGAACTTTTCTTGGAAATACCAATCCACGTTGCCAATTGCTCTTACCAACGTGATTTTCTATAACTCATGCTTGAACGAAATGAACCATCCGCCTGCGAATGATAGGCCGTACTTAGATTCAGTTGCTTGCCCATGACTTCCCGTAGACTATCCCAAAACTGGCTAGTGAAGATTGAGTCATGGTTACTAACTATACTTTAGGGAACCCCGTGCAACCGCTTTATTTCTTGAAAGTACACTGTCGCTAGCTATGATGCAGTCCTTTCGCTCTTTACCGGAGTGAAATGAGCACTCTTCGTGAGTCTACCTACTATGACCCACATGCTCTTATTCCCTTTCTTGATCTAGGCAGTCCATCCACGAAATCCTTCGCGCTCTTCCATTGCGGGGACCTCCAATGGAAATAATAGCCCACCGGGCTTCTATGACTCGGCCTTTAACCTGTTGGCACAACATGCACCTTAGGACAAACTCGGCCACCTCCTCGGGTGATGTGCATCTTTAAGAACCTTCTTTCTCTCATCGCGTCTTAGCCATCCCTTGTCATCTATAGCGAGGTGACTTACCATCTCGCCTCGAATCAACTTGTCCATGATCTCGACTAACTGCGGGTCTTCTTTCTGTGAAGTCCCTACTTGATCCAGAAGGGTAGGTCTAAGCTCAAGGGACGCTAACTAACTAATTAAACTGAGAGAACTTCTTACTTCAATTGTCCTCGTCGGAGCTTTTCGGTTTTGAACCGCGACCACTTTAGCAGGATCCACCACTAAGCCTTGCTTAGAAACTATGTGCCCAAGAAATCTAACTCCTTTTTTTTCTCTCCAAAATGACATTTGGAGGACTTGGCTTTCAACTGATGCGCTCTAAGCGTATCCATCACCTCCTTGAGATGTCTAGCATGTTCTTCCTCGTTCTTTAAGAAAGTCAGGATATCGTCTACAAAGACTACCACAAACTCGTTCAGGAACTCCCTAGACACCCTACTCATCAAGTCCACGAAGTAGGCGGGTGCATGAGTCAAACCGATATGGCATGACCGGCCATTCTAAGAATCCATCTGGAGTTCTGAACGCAGTTTTGTCTATACTATCCTCAGCTACTCTGAGCTGAAGGGATCCAGTAGCAAGATCAAGAGAAAACAGATGTTCCTACAAGCTGATCAAACAAATCATCGATCCTTGGCAATGGTTGCCTATTCTCTTTGTTTACTCACGATAATCAACACAAAGTCGAAGAGAATCATCTGACTTGGTAGTAAATACTACAGGCGCTCCCCATTCAGATATACTTCGTCTAATGAAGTTCTTCTCAAGCAACTCCTTGACTTGCTTTCTTAACTCTCATCTTGCGGGGCCATGTGCCTAACCGGCCACGAAATTATCTTGGCATTATCAACCAGATAAATGCGGAAATCTATCTCTCGTTTAGGGGTAACCCCCTTCACTTCACCCAAGATATCAGGATATTCTCAGACCACCCTCACCGATTGCAAACTATCGATAGACGGGTTGAGGGATTCAAGATAACACAACATGACGGGACTCATAGGGTTACTAGAAATTTTTAGGGTATTACCGAGGCGAGTCATGAGCCTCTCAACCCTATGCTCAAAAATCAAGAATGGCTCCAAAACTGGACAACCAATCCATGCCCAAAATCAACCCATACCCCATGAAACCGAGAATATAAGCATCACGCGAGAATTCTATACTCAAGATAGAGATTTTCAAATCCACGTAGATAATAGACAAATGGGCGGAACCCCCAATTGGATTTGAAACACACACGGGATCATTAACTAGACTAGTACTTAGGTGCAAACTTTCAACTAAACCAGATGAAATAAACTATGCGATGCGCCAGAATCAAACAAAGTACGAACAGGAAAATCAGAAATGTAAACAAGACTTTCAACAGAAATACTACCTCGATCGGGAACTGGAGCGGCATTGAGAGCATGAACTTGCCCTCCCGAAGGTCCAACACGCTGAGTCTGACCCTGGCCTTGCCCTTGCTTCTTCGGGCAATCCCTAGTGAAGTGTCCCATTTCTCCACAGTTAAAGCAAGTGCCCTTCCTTTTTCTGCAATCCTTGTTTAGATGAGTCGAGCTTCCACAAGTAAAGCACCTTTTTTCCTTCTTATCTTTAGACTTCTCCTCCTTCTTTTTCATTTCCTTTTTGGGCCCCGTTTTCTTGGTTTGAGACTCATTCACCTTGATTTCCTTCTTTTCCACTCCTATTCTCTTCATTGAGTAGGGCCACATTCACCAAACTCTCGAAGGTCGCTCCAATGGGTATATGAGATATGGCCAAACCGCGCAATGGCTCGTTTAGTCCTAGAGCAAAGTGCATGGCCTTCTTCTGAGCTGTGTTAACCAAGTCTAAACCGAACCGAGTAAGTTGATTAAACTTATCCACGTATTCCCTAATGGTCATGTCCCCTTGCTTTAGTGATAGGAACCTCTCCATCTGAAGGTTCTCCTCTGCTGACGATAAAAACCTCAGTCCAAACCTTCTTTTGAACTCATCCCAAGTCTCAATTGGTCTAGTAGTGGTGGTGACTACCCACCAATAAGCAGCTTCCCCTTTCAATAACCATACCGCCAACAGAACTTTCCTACGATCTTCTACATCTAAGATAGCAAAGAGGTCTTCAGTTTCCTTTAACCAGTTTCTTGCCTCAACAGAAGTCTCCATCCCAACAAAATTCTTGCAACCCATCGCCTTAAAGTCTTTGCAAATCTCCGCGAAATCCGCTTGTGGATGCTGAGGGGGAGGAGGAATGTCCGCTGGGTCGGCTTCACTTGCCCTTTCCCCCATGTATCTCCTAAACCAAATAGGTACTCGAGCGCCTTCTGGAATGGCAAATTTATCGGCCATACTGAAAACGAAGAAAAAGATAGATTCAGAATGGAGAAAAACGAAGGAATTTTTTTGCTAATGGCTTTTTGGGGAATAGCCTTTAAAATAAACTAGACTTTTCTTTGGAAAATACTTTATACTTGGTTTTGAAAATAGTTTTCCAAAAGTTTTAAAAACCTTTTTGTTCCTTCTCGTAAACCATACGCTCTGATACCAAATGTAACACCCCACCTCCGCCAGGGTGGCTCTTGCAAGCACTCTGACTTTGGAGGGGCGTTTGTACTGGGTAAACATGCATAATGATATATCAAGGCAGAACAAGAACATATGTATATATGTAAACAGAGTAAATAAGATAAGTAAAACAGCGGAAGATTTCAAACTATTTCAAAACAAGTCTGGTACAACATAACTTTCCAAGTACACAAGTCTAGATAAAAACAACATCACTGAAAAACTGAAATACATAAGTACTATCCCCAAAATAAGTGATAACCATAGCTAGCTTCATGTCAAGACCGTACATGAGCTAAAATCCCACAAGCAAGTGATCAGAAACCCAAGCTAAGCTCCAATATTCCCACCCTGAGAACCTAGGGGGGGGGGGGACGGACGAAAAGAGGCAAAAGAAAACAGGTCAGTCATAAAGACTGAGTAAGCCCTACTACAATCAATGTAAACTGATAAAGTTAACTGGCATGAGAAGCAGGGATGAACATAAGGATAACAACATACTAGCATGATGATTAACTAACAAGGTAGATAAAGGTGTCATCGCATAATCAGGATTAAGGTTTTGCACCACAGGTGTACTAGCAAACTAACATGACTTGAATAAACAAGTATTGATCCCTTGGCCCAAGCTTTGACCCAATAACATGAAATGACCCTAATACGAGGTCCAATAACATGAAGTGACCCTAATACAAGGTCCAATAACATGAAGTGACCCTAATACGAGGTCCAATAACATGAAGTGACCCTAATACGAGGTCCAACCAAACGGTCTAGTCGATCGGCTCCCTATAAGCCTAACTCGTCACGTGTTGGTGTCAATACGGCCCAAACATAATTGTAGTCAGATTGTGCTGGGTCTCCCGTCGGGTGTATCAAGCCCTAGGGTGTCAACCCCTGGACACCATAAACATAAGTGCACAGTCTAGATCTACTGGTACCCATGCTTGACTTCTCCAAATACGGACTACGTGCACGACCATAGTCCGTCCGGAACTACATCGGCGTACCACTCTGCTGTCGTTTTTGGTCACTTATCTCAAGTCCAGTAATCGTGCCCCCACCCTAGCCTAGTCCCTAGGGTCTTAATGACACAAACTTGGGATTACTGTTGTAGTGGACCCCCATTGCTAGGATTTTCTAGTGGGTTAAGTACGGTTTAACCCTCTTGCTAATCATGGATTAACTTGGTTAAGTGTAACGATGAGTTCACGACTTAACCCTGCTTAATCTACCAAGCCCAAATTGGTTAAGTATTAAGTGGACCATGACTTAACCCTAATCATGAGGCATTAATTAATTAATGTGCATTAACCTCTCACATTAGACTTTGTTGCGGTTACTAGTTAAGCCGGTCGGTTCCGGGTAGCTTTACACCACAACTTGGTCTAACCTCGGGTTCAAGGTACAACATGACTAACTTCTCACATTGGGTCCTATTGTTTGTAGCAACTAGTTAAGCCGGTCGGTTCCGGGTAGGTTTACGCTACAAACTCAACCCAACCTCGAGTTGGTCACACTTATATTTTCTAAGTGTCATGTCCATTATGTTTCCAAAACATATTACAAGTTTTCAAGCATTTGGGTAGACCTAACTTAATAGGTAAATTCCCAATGTGTAGACCTAACTTAATAGGTAAATTCCCAATCTTATGTTTTTATGTCTTTTAAGTTTACCCCACCCCAAACGCAATCCCATCGCTTACATATCGCAATAGCGCATAAAGGATAGAAAGAGGGAACTTGGCATAATCATGACATATAGGTGTTGAAGCCACAAGTTTAACATGGTGGCATATGAAATGTACATATGTCATATACTTGCATATTACATTTTTAGGCCTCAAAAGCATGCATAAAACCAAACTTAGCATATTGGTGATACATGGTGATAAATGACATGTAGAAATGGCCATAAGTTCGCATTTAGCCTCACATGCAAGTTATCATAAGAGATATGATAACTTACATGTTGCCAAAATGCAACCTTTAGCATAAAGCTTGAAGCTTTATGTTCATATACTCAAGGTAAGCTTGCATAACATGATAACATGAACAAAATGATCAACCCAAACTTGCATAACATAACTTGCATATCATATGACAAACTTGCATATCAAACTTGCATAACATAACATGATAAACTTGCATATCATAACATGGCAAACTTGCATAACATAACATGATAAACTTGCATATCATAACATGGCAAACTTGCATAACATAACATGGGAAACTTGCATATCATAACATATCAAACTTGCATAACATGACATGGTAAACTTGCATATCATGGCAAACTTGCATATCATAATGATCAACCAAACTTGCATCATTCATTTAACTTTAGAGTTTAAATATGAAAGTAGAAAAGGGCTTACAATGCTTATGAAGACACAAAAATATATATAGATTGAGACAAAGCCCTTATGCAATCAAATAAACCCAAAATGCAAGCTCCAATAGAAAAACCCTTGAGCAAAAATGATCAAAACCCTTGCTTTATGATGTAAATATGGAAACTTGACTTGAATGCAAGCTAATGACACTCATACAAGCTTGAAAACACTTGTATGCATGGAAAATCTCTCATAGAAATAACTTAGGAATTTTATGAAGAGAGTGGAGGCCATGAGAGGAATGATTTTGCCATAGTTTAGTTACTTGAATGAATAATGATGATTTAGGGTTAGGTTAGGGGCTTATTTATAGAGATTAGGATTAGTTTTAGCCTTAGGATTAAACCCTAGTTCCAATCTCAGCCCTCAAAACCGAATCTGGCCCCCAAACTCAACACAACTCCCAAAATGGTGCACCAGGCAAAACTGCCCGGCTGAGCCAAGTCGACACCCAAGTCGACAGGGCTGTCGACTTGGGCCTAACCATGTCGACAGCCTAGTCGACAGGGCTGTCGACATGGGTGGTCTGGCGGGAAATTTCCCGCCTGCGCCCAATTGCCCTAATTTCCAAATTCAAACTTGAATTTGAAATCTGTTTTTACTTTGAATTTTTCTGAAAACTTCGTTGGGCCTTAATCGGGTCATACGGACTCCGATTTTCGAAAACTCGGACTCTATTTCGCGTATTTTTCCGAGACGAACGCAATGGCATAGCCCATTTCCCTTAATTCAGATTTATAAATTAAATTCTGCCTCGATTTACGTTATAATAGGTTATTGAAAATACGGGTTGTTACAATCATGGTTGGACTTATCATTCTAATCATCTTCTGTAGTAACACAAGTGTTCACGCTCAGTACACTAGCATGGAAAAGATAATGGTGTTAATTAAAGTAAACATCCCTATTTGGCTGAAGAAATGATTGCACTAGTTCTCAAGTATATTTGTAATCTTTTCAAAAATTGGAGATACTGGTTATTAGTAATTCTAAGCATCCCTAGATAAGAATTAGTGCCTTCATTCCCATTTATACCAGTGATATTTTTAATAGCTTCCATCTATGCACTACTAACTCCTACCACCATTATGTCTGATTTGATTAAGTTAACTTTTAAGGCAGTCATCGTAAAGAACCGATCTATACCACCAAGACTAGATTTTACTATTTCTAGGTTTGCTCTACAAAAGGCTACAAGATCATCCGCAAAGATAAGCGAAGTAACTTGTGGATTCTGATGTTGGATTAAATTTCTATTGTGGGTAATTATGGTAGAAAACAACAAGTGGTATCTACAATTTCATGAAGAACCAAATTGTAAATATTACATAACTGTATTTTTTTTATACATTAATAAAAATGGTTGGATTCCCGAGAAATTGAACGTACTTTCATTTTCTCTTCTTCCCCTTCAATGAGAAACACAAAAAGAAAATAGAAAACGTGTTCTTTAAAGATCATAACCTTTATATAAATTGACTTAATGGATTCTAGTACGCTTCTGCTGATCTCTGTTTATTTAGTTGTTTGATTTCTCTTGAATTGAATAAGGTTAGGGTTTAATTGAAACTTCTACAATTGGTATCAGAGCAACCCTAAATTAATTCTTGAGGATTTACTGTAGTAGTGATATTAGCTTTCATCATTTTTCATTCGCATGTAATCAAAATGTGGATTTGATTAAAACGATCCAGTTTAAATTCTACTGCAAGATGATGAGAATCTTCCTGTTGACCTTGTTTTGATCTATTTATATAAGACTCTAGAACAAGCAAGTGAGGAAGAGGCTAAACTGTTTTTTTAATAATAATCCCCATTTTCCATTGTTCAAATTTCTGCCCTTGCACAAAATTAATATTATGTAGATTCAAGCAGCACACATATCAATTTGCTTGCTTGACATTGTTAGAAAGATCAATAAAAAAAATTGAATCACTGTGCGTCTGAACTGGATTACATGCCCTAAAATTTATCTCCAGTTAATGACGTCGTTAGACCCTTGCTACAATCGATAAGTTCCACTAAGTAGATGTCAAGGAACATAATAATAAGAGGTGAGTATGTGGATACCAATGATTATGAAGCGATGTACGGAAGAGCAAGGCTGGCTGACATGCTGCTTAAGTTTTCAAAAGTATTTGGATTTTTTTTCTATTTGGGCCACTTTTGAAAACTTATAACAAATATAGGCCAGTTTTAAAACTAGTTACAGAAATAGGTCACTTTTATTCGTATTAGCATTATCCCAGATAACGCTAGTACAATTGTTTTTTTCTGAAAGAGTTATCCCAGATAACGCTACTAGGTGAATAACATGTGAGACCTTTTCGTATTATTCTAATTTTTTGATTGCATTATCTAGGATAACGCCCAAAAGCCAATAACCCCCTTCCTTCCTCTCTCATTTCCTCCTCCCTTTATTACTTCACAACTCCGTCTGTGGAATTTTTTTTTTCCCCTTTTGTATAACAAGCGTACAATATTAGAATCATACTTTTTCCTACTTTTTTTGAAGATCTCCTCATCAGTCGACAAGTTATACATCTCATTTTGTGTTTAAGGTATGTGTATCGACCTTTGAATTTCTAGTTCGTTATAGATAGTTAAATCGTTGCTAGTTTGTATGTAGAATGACTCCTAAATGTATTTCTACCATATGTTATTATGATGGTGAATTAGTGGTAGACGATGATAACTTTGGCAAATACGTTGGAGGGACGCATAAACCTACAAAAGCACTTCGCGGACGTAACTTGGTTAAATTAAAAGATTCTATTTATAAACCGAAGAAGATTAAATCCGATGAATTTGACATTGATTTGGTTTGTAATTGGCCTACGAACGCTGAATCAAAAGCCATTAAAATAGCCGATTATGATGATGTGGATGTAATGTTTTCAACGACAACGAAATCCATAAAGCTTTATGTTTTAAAAGGAAAACGGGTTCAAGTAGCAAAAGAAACAGCTCCCGTGGACGATAACATTGAACGTCAAAATATGGATGATAGAATTGGTCATTGAAATGTATTGTGGAGCTTTAGTCATTCGAGCTTTAGTATTACATCCTTAGGATTTCCACCGGGTACAAGCTGCCAACAAGATGTTCGATACAATGACGAAGGTCAGGCTTAAAAAAGAAACAGGTGTTGTAAATGCGAGGTTATTTGTAATAAGAAGACTCGATCTACTTAAGCTATATAAATTTGTGTGCTTGTATTATCTTTGCAGTACTTGTAACTTTTCAGTATAATATAAACCATTTGAGTTTCATTCATAACCAAATGGAACAAGGTAGTACATAATTCTTCAACATATTACATAAAGTTCATAATTAATAGAGTTACAATGCATGCATAATACAGTTAATTCCTATTGCTCGGTCCAACACCGGATCTACTAGGAAGGTACTCTGTAAAGTTATACCCTCGATTCATCAACACGTTCTGATACTCTATATTTTGTTTCTGCAATAGTTTGTTCTCCACTTGCATCTCCAATGCATATTCAACCCCTCTAGGACACATCTCAGGATCCAACCATTTGATAAAATTGCAACATTTAATTTGTTTAGGACGAATTTTATGATCCTCATAATATTCGCAGCGGTAGAAACGATGTCTTGCGTGCAAACAACTATATCGCATTCTGCACCACGATTACAATACACTTGAGAAGGTTGTAAACTATTAAGTGTGTGTATGCTGCAAAGCGACATTATTGCACCTGTCACTCTACCTAGCAACCCCCATCTTGGACGAACCACAATCACTGCGTCGTTTAAATTCTGTATCTATGGATCTTGCTGCATAACTTCAAGTTGTGTCTCAGGAACAAAATCAATGTCGTTCGTTAAACCAGCTTCCACCTCCCCACCAATATGATTTTTTTTCAAAGTCATCGAAAATTTTCATCATTGTCTCATCATCAATTTCCCAATTATCCATTTTTTAACCTACAACAAAGGTACAATAGCTATATGGTAGAAGTACAGAGAATAGCAATGTTGATAAAATCTTTAACCTATCAAATCAAAGAACTAGAATGTAAAATCTAACCTGATTTACAACTCAATCGCAAATACTTGGTGACAAATTGGTTGGTTTTTTAAATAGAGAAGATGATGAAAATTAGTTTGCCATTTTTTGAGTTTTGGGAAAGCAAAAGATTGAAAGGAAATAATGAAAGTGGGTGGAAAGTAGATGAAAACAGCTACAGTAATCAATATGACAGAGTGTTATCTTGGATACCGCTCAAAAGCGCTATCTCCAAAAACGTTAAGTCAAATTGTCACTGTCCTAAGTAGAAGCAGTGAGAATTTTTCACAGCGTTATCTAGGATAATGATAACTAGCATTATCCAAGATAACGCTACTAAAAATGCTCACTGCCTCCAAAATGAGCAGTGACCATACTTTTCATATCTGAGTTACACAATCAACAACAGGACAACAACATATCCAAATTACTAAACAATAACATATCCAATAACAAATCCAAATAACATATCCAAATTACAGATTCACATTACATATCCAAATTACATTTTCAAATTACATAACGAACATAGCAACAACATACCCTAATTACATATCGAGCATAGCAACAAGATTCCCAAATTACATATTGAGCTGAAGATTTTATCTTACTCTTCAGCTAAGAATTCACTGGGTGACCCACCAGGTGGATGCATTGTAGCTCATGCACCTGGTTCAGGTCTTCATGCTTATTAGATTTATTAGACCAAACTAGCATGAGGACCTGAACCTGCGCATGAGCTACAATGCATCCACCTAGTAATTCTTAATTAGAAAGTAAGATAAAATCTTCGACGATCGACCACTTCGATCCGCAGTTAGAAGTGTCACCAAGCCGAAGGATTGAACTCAAAGAGTTAAAGCCTTCATCTTGGTGGGGCTTCACTGGTGGATCACCCAATAAATTCTTAACTGGAGAAGATCACATGCATTGATCATCGTCTATACTTGGTATGTAATCTGTATTTGAACAATAATGAGTCAGAAGTGACCCAAATCAAAAAACTATCCTTTGAACAATAATGAGTTAGAATATACATGTACAACACACACACACACACATACACACATAGAGAGAGTCATATACAACACACACAGCCGTAAACAACACACACACATACACTAGCATTAGAGATACATCATTGATTATCCGAGGTTACTCTTGGTCAAGGACAAAATGTACATAACCATGAACAATGAACATATATTTCTTTCGACCACATTCTCTTCCGTCACATGCTAAAAGTAAACATGAACATACACATACACATGCACATACACAAACACATTCTAAATGTTGAACCTTATTCACTAATTTAACTTTAAACGCATACTTAAAGGAAATTTTTGATTTTTGGGCCTAGAAAGTTAGGTAAACATTAATTTAACTCTAAAAGAAAGATGCTAAACCAAAAATTATGAAATTATTAACGTAAACTATAAATTGTACACCATAGGAACTTAAAAACACATCTATTGCACAAAATAAGGGAGTAGAGTACAAATCCGTAAGCATTAAACCCCTAAATTTCATAAATTACAAAATTTAATCAATAAAGGGAGGAACCTTACAAATAAAAGGTGGTAGACAATAAGAGGAGGCCAAGGAAGTAAAATTGAAAGGAAAAATTCAATTTTGGACCAAGATCTGAAAGAAGGGCGAAGTTTTTCGTCGGTGCAAAAAATGGAAGTAATGTGGAAATGACGAGAGAAAGAAAGGTCTGGAAGTTTTTATATCCTCCTGGGCGTTATCTCAAATAACACTTACTTTATAGCATTATCTGAGATAACCCTATCGTAAAAAAAAGAAAATGTGAACTAGCGTTATCAGAGATGATGCTTATGTACAAAAAATG
The DNA here is from genome assembly GCA_030737875.1 of Allium sativum. Lineage (NCBI taxonomy): Eukaryota > Viridiplantae > Streptophyta > Magnoliopsida > Asparagales > Amaryllidaceae > Allium > Allium sativum. Next base: position 869,973,926 of record CM060924.1, on the reverse strand, counting down.
GTCTAAATTTGTAATTAGCTTAAATACTGGCCTATTTCCGTTAGAAGTTCTCAAAACTGGCCTAAACCAACAAAATTTTCAAAGTATTTAGGTTAAATATGTTCAATTTGCAAATGTGGGTTTATTTACTTTACCAAGTTCTGCAATTCCGAGTTGTACTACATTTATTCAAGGAAAAAAAGCTCGGTTTAGCCAGCGCTGTCAATGAATATCCGAAAAATCCGAAATCCGTCTATATCCGCATCCGAAAATGCCAAAAATATCTGATACAAGAAATGCCGATACGGATATCTGATATCCGAAATGTTTATCAGATAAGGAAACAGATATGGTAATATCCATATCCGAAAAATATCCGTTCGTTGTAGATTTTTTTTTTATATTTAGGTTATACTTATATTTATTATTTTATAGATACAAAACCCTTTATACTCTAACAGTCCAATCCTTATACAAACAAAATCTATGCAGCCCTTGGATTCAAATCTAACGTTCCTTCCCCTAACCCTTATATTTTTAGTATTCATGAAAACCCTCTCCCTCTCCCACAAATAAACAAGCTGCTATTTTCCAAGCTATCGATTGAAGGTTTAGCACCAAGGAAAAGCGAACGAAGTCAAGCTCCTCCTTGCCAATTGCCGCCACCACCTTGTCGAAGTCCACGGACCACGTCTTTCCACGCCGTCGCCCGCCGCAGATCAGGTATAAACTATAAACCCTAAAATTAATTTTATTTCTACCACATTGTTTGCACTTGAAGTACCACTTGTTATTTTAGTTTTCTACTTCCTATTTTGTAACCAAAGAAAAAATAAAGTTTGTTTGCAGTTTCTTTTATTCCAAAATCTGCTAATAAAGTGAGATATACAGGGTGTTGGAAACATAAACTTATTTAGAGAGACCGAAAGTTGTAATGGAGGAATAAGTGATATCATTTTTATCCTTATACCTCCCATGATGGATTCAAACCCTTCAATCATTTTTCAGTTTTAGTAAAAGGTCCATGACAATTATTGGCCACTAAGAAAACTATGTCTGCATTATCAACATGAACAGACTATTATAAATTGATTCATGCATAAATGACTATTATGAAAATTCTTGATGATTTTTTAAAAGACCGTTGAACTCCTGATCTCATAGATATTATCAAAACGATTTCCATTACGATTTAAAATCGTTTTGGTATGCCTATCATCAAATATTTGTAATATTTTTATCCATGCTAATGAAAATGGCTAAAGGAAACTGCAAGGTACCAAATAATATTTTTATCCGTGAATTTGGTTGTAATATGACGTATGATATTTCAACGATCCTTGATAAAATTTGATATTCTGATTTGAAAGCATAATTTCCATCATTCTGATAATTTTTCTTCAAAATATTTGTAATGATCGGCCATAACTGGAAGGAATATTTGCCTAAAAATTCAACAGAGCCCAGATAATACTGACCAGTTAGTTTTCTTATTTATACTTGAGTCTTGACATCCTCTTTACTTTTTCAGATTGTTATGTCTAATTTTGCAAATGACACAACTTTTGGCATCGTTTTCAGACCAAATTTTGATGCAGGACTACAGGACTTTAAGAATCGCTTAGCTAATTATGAAAAGGTCAAGAACATGGTCATTGTGTAAGTTTTCTTTTGGTTGACAGTTTACTCAAGAATTATGTGCTTATCAATAGGTCTATGAGCCCATCGAAGAAGGTTCGTATATTAAAATGATTGACATGGCCAGTGGACATGGTGGGCGAACGCAAGTATTTACCCGTCATATCTATTTTATAATTGAAACAAAGTTTTAGATTTCGACTGAAGTGTTGAAATTCTGACTTCTCAGATTGGTTCCAACGAGGAATGACCCATAATGACTTGTTTCTTTTCAGTTTCAGCCAAAATTTGTATAATAGAGGGTTACTTTTAGTTTTGCCCTTTGATGATGTTACAAACGTCTATCACTTCTCGATGGAAAAAAGCAAAAGCATGTGTTAATGTTTGATTGAAGTACCAACATCTATTTATGGTTGAAAAAGTACCAGCACCATGGTTATTCACGAATACATGTTGCTGACTTCATTCTAATACCATGACGTAGGCTTCGTTCTTATTTAGGCACATGTTGTAAACTTTATTAATGCTTTTAGTTAATTTATCATTATATACAGGTTTGATTTAATTATGATAGTCAATAATATGTTTCAATAGATAGTAATACAATTAAACCAATTAATTATTATATTTTTTTAACTATAATAACAGGATTTGAAATCGAAACCTTCACCTAAACTTATAAAATGAATGAAATAGATCTTTTTTAAAAAGAATAGAAAACGGAATTGGAGTTCCTATCTTGGTTGAAATGTGTGTTAATAGGATCTCTATTTTATTTTACTGCTTATTTTTTTTTTTTGGGTTTTGCACTACAATGGTGATAGAATTTTTTTTTAGAGAGTTATCTTAACCATACTCAGTCCTGTTCATCATGTTTTAAAACATTCCTAGTTGTCCCTTCAAAGTTTATTTCTAAGGTTTAATTTTAAAAAAAAAAGTAAATCTCCCTTATTAAAATTACATAGTGGGTTTCCTCTTATCTAAAGTGACAGCGTCGTTGGTATCTCTTCAGTATACCTGGCTTGCTGTGCCGAGCACATCAAGCCATGCAACATGACACATTTGTTATTGAAATTTATAGGTTTCATGATTTGTCTTCAAGTTCTTGGAAACTTGGATGCTAGGACAAAAATATCTTCTTGAAGTCAAGTAAATCTTTTGCACCATACTTCAAGTTTCTACCATTCAAAATGTAAAATCAATGTTACAAGTAAGAGCTGAAATACATAGCATGAGTTATGATTTCTTATTAGACAAAAGGTTTACCAAAACTGGGTTAATTTCCATGTAGATTTAAAACTTATACTGGGATTGTCATTAGTTTAGTTGATTTCTAAGATATTGAAGACTAACAAATTTTAAGATAGTGCTGGTGGCAACATGGCCTTTTCATATGCATTTTAGTTTATATGGTTGACACATCAAAATGATGGTAAGCTCGGTTATTTTTATATATGTTTGACGCAACAAGCTTGGTCATTTTAGTTTATATTATTGAATTTGCGCCTCTTTTGCATGGTATTTTTTTGGAAGCTTCAACCATTTCATGGAGAAAGAATGCAGTACTTTTTGGATTCTAAGCCTCCGGGTGTTGATATGAACAATGCATGTCATACGTCGTGGCGACTACGCGGAGCTATGCGATTAACCTATGTTGATGGCCTTTTTTATTTGAAGTTTTCTTTACCTGAGGAACGACTTTGTGCATTGGATGGCCCGCCAACAATTATTGATGGTAAGCCATTCATTGTGACGACATGGAGCAAGTCAGTGGATAGGGTAAAAGGGCAAGTTCTTTCCATCCCTGTTTGGACTCAATTTACACATGTCCCATCTGTTCTTCAGCCACTTCTTGGTCTGAATTGGTTAGCCTGCCATGTTGGAAAAATGAAATGTTTTGATGCAAACACTGAAGTAAGAAGGAATTTAGTTTATGTGTGGGCCTTGATTGAGATTACCCCAAATAAGTCGCTACCTTCTCAGATCAAAGTTAGACTTGAAGATCAGGAATATTTAGTTAAGGTTACATACAGATGGAAATCGGACATTTGCACTTCGTGCAAGTCTTTTGGTCACACAGTGGATTCGTGTAATGTCTCTGTTGGTTCATTGCCCCTCCCAAAATCCCCAATTCCTCGTTCTCCAGCTCGGGTTTTGGTTTGGAAGGCCAGAATTGAAGTCCCTGATATCGCTTCTAATACAGAAGAAACTGTTACTGTTGTTCAGAGGAATGATCCTGTTATTGATCCGCCTACCGATGATATTATCGTTCCGGCTATGGTGGATATTTCTGGTGTAGAGTGGAATAAGGTTACGCGTGCTTGGATTCATGTGAGTTCTGGCATGCACTATGATAGGCAACATTATTTCTACAAGTTTCTTGGAGAAACGGGTGATACTAGACGTCTTTTTTATCTCCCTGTGGGGAAAAATTTATAGCTTTGTAGCGAGGGTGAGATTGGAGATGACAACGCATCTCTCCTCCAGGACACATCATGGGATTGTAAGTTTATTTTCTCATTGGAATCACCTGATTATGTGGATAATCTGGCTGGTATAATCTGCACTTATGTGACTTCGACATCTTAATTTTCGGTGCTGTAGCCTGACGGTTTATCTGAGGATGATGTATCGTAGGTTTATGTTTTCTTTTCTCATTGTTGTAATCCTGCTATAGTTTGTTATTTTGGTTATCCTGGTGATAGGATTTATCCAGCTGTAGTTGAACTATGCACGTGCAGTTCACCTGTTTTATCTTTTTTCTAATAAACAGTGGTACGATCGCTATAATCCGGCTTGCCTTGCAAAAAAAATGCAGTATTTTAATTTGTATGTGTGCTATTAAGATAGATTATGGTATTGCTACAATTTAAAACATGCATGATACATTTGCTTTATGGTAATGTTTTTCTATGCTTGTGTGTGATTGAATTAGCATATGGATTATATGATGAAGTATTATTGTATGAATTTTATGTAATCGAATTAACTACTGTTAATTTGATGTATTTTTATGTATTATTACAATTTTTCCAACTATTGTTAAAAGCCTAATGAAATCTACATAATTGCATTATACTGAATTAAGTCTCAGATATTTTCAGATATATTTTAAGTTCGAATGCGGATATTTTCGGATATCCAAAAATATCTGTATTTGCTAAGCCGGATACATATATTTTTGGATATCCGAAATTATTCGTTGATATTGATATTATTTAATAGGTATTCGCGGATATCAAATACGAATTTTGATATATATATTTATTTTCGGATACATATACGGATGCAGCACTATCTGTATCTGTTTGCATCCGTTTACAGGCCTAGGCTTATCGAACCATAGTTTTAGTCGGTTTTGGATTATTTTGGATGCTCAGTTTTCCAAAACCAAGTAATCTCATAATGCTGGCATGCATTTTATGGTATACAATGTGCGTTTTGGTTCTTTGCTTGGTGATAATTATACAAGGTTGTTTTCTTGGTGATTTATTAAAAAAAGATAAATAAATTTCAAATTTGGTTTTTGTGGAAATTTGATATTTTAAACAGATTAATAGAAACAAAATAATACCAAAGTGATCACTTGTATGTAGATTAATTTTATTAAAATATCAAAATAGTTGTGTGTATGTAGTTCATGCATTTATTAACAAGCCCAAAGATAAATTAATATTTGGCCGAATTTCATGTATACTTGAAGTGATAAATATGTGATAATTATAAGGTATTTTGTGTGAGCAATATGATTGTCCAAAGATTGCATATTATTTGACATGGTTTATTGTCAACGTTTGATTGCCACAACAAGAGTATTATTTACGATTAATATTACTGTCCAAAGACTTGATATTAATGATGTGTCTAGTATCTTGAGATGGGATTAACCACTACTTGAATTTATTATTTTACATGAAGTCTTTAAGAGCATGTAATTTATATAATTGTAATGTTCATTTTGCTATTCAACTATTACTACTGTATTTGCCAACCTTAATTCAATATTGGTCCTTCATGGTAATAACTTTAAGGACTGGAAGAACATATTATTTGTTCTTGGCTGCATGGATCTTGACCTTGTATTAAGGATGGATCACCTTTCTTCTCTTACGGATGCAAGCTCCTTTGAAGAAAGAAGTTTTTTTGAGAAGGGGACAGTTCTAATCGCATGAGTCTTATGATTATGAAATGCGACATACCTGAGGTTTTAGGGGTGCGGTATCTGAAGAGACCATCGATGCCATAGCTTTCCTTGTTGAATTGAGAAACGCTTTGCAAAAAGCGATAAGTCGAAAACAAGTATTCTTTTAAAGAATCTTATTTCCATGAGATTCAAGGGTAAGGAAAACATAAGGGAGTATATTATGGAAATGTCTCACCTTGCTTCAAAACTGAAGGCAATAAAGCTTGAGCTTTCAGATGACTTGCTTGTACATTTAATGCTTATCTCTTTTCCACCACAATTATGTCAATTCATGGTCAGTTATAACTTTCAAAAGGAGAAATGGACTTTTAATGAGCTCATTTCATATTGTGTTCAAGAGGAAGAATGATTGAAGCAAGACAAGACTGAGAAAACTCATGTAGAAAGAATTTATAAAGTTAAGGGCAAGAAAAGGAAATATAAGAATGAAGCTGCTGAGGATCCAAATCAAAAGAAACAACAAAAGGAAAAAGATGTTTGTTTCTTTTGTCACAAACCTGGACATATAAACAAAGAATGTACTAAATAGCATGCATGACGTGCAAAGAAAGGTACGTTTCTTACTTTTCTCTGTTTTGAGGTAAATTTATCGTTGGTACCTAGAAACACTTGGTGGATTGTAACGACCCGCCTTTTCGAGCACTTAAAGTCGATAATAAAACCAACTCAAATCGTTTAAAATAGCAGATTGTTATTGCTATGGGGTTAAATATAAAAATCATCACAGAATCACAAACATAGAAAGTAGATATCTCGCAATGGAATAAAATAAAATACAATAGTAGTTCATAAAATAAAATACAAACACAGGATTTCACTAGTACATAAGTAATTGACTAAACTAAACCAATGTAAAAAACAAGGAAGTAATTAAATATGGATAAGTGGATAGAGATATAATCTTCAACAAATCTCCACCTCCGAAAGATGAAATCTCAAACTGAAATACTCGGTTAGACCCGAGCAAAATGCAAAAACATAACCTTCGGATTAGAACTAACATTCTCATGAAAAGAAATCGACTCAAGTGAACCATTTAAATGAAATGCATTAGTAACTTAAAAGATGTTTGGTATTCTCATCCTCTAAGGATCCGTTAAACTAGATAAATATAGTACAATATGCTATTATGATAGTGTCTACGTTAAATATACTATTGAAAATAACTGGATTACATTTATACCCTTACACTGTTTATAAACATTGTAGTCTATACAATACTGCAAACTCCACCAAATCAGTGGGCTATCAGGGGGCACTCCATAGGTACAACGCAAATCAAAATCGCAGTGGGAGCGATAAGGATAATATAATAAGGCACTGAGGAATATCCAAAGGTAGGATTCTACTGGATTGTGGGACTACGCTGGTGGTAATGCGTAGCAGCTGCTACTGCCCACCTCGAACAACACTCCGAAAAATCGTGGGTGGCCACCAATCAAATCAAAAAGTAATAGATATGGTATCGAAGAAGAGTGTTCGATCGAAGGAGCGACCTCCCGTTGGCCTGGCCATGGCTCATGTTTTAGTCATTTCAATTATGACCCGAAGATCGAGGATATCCATCATCATTCTCGTACTTCATTCTAGTAGCGTTCTCCAAATCCATTCTACTTCATTGTAGATTCTCCCACATGTACACAGTTGTTAAAGTGGTTTTCGGTATTGGCAGAGAGTATGGCAATATCTGATCCCGGTCTCTTTAATAATCATTTACTTAAACAATTAAGTATTGGATTCAGTTCAAAATTCCAAATCTCATGTCATCGAACAGTTCATTACCAAAGTAAGATTACAATTTTTAGAACTCTACTTCATAGTTCTGATTATTGATTGAAATCATTATTGTAAACCAATTCGGCTTAACAGCTCAAATCAGGAATATAATATGTTTAAAATAGTAAAATATATTTAAAAATAGTTTAAATTTAAAATTGTTACAATGTATATAAAATTTGAATTTAATATAAAATACTTTTATACAAGGAATTTTATTAAAATTGTTATAAAATTTATAATAGTAAAAATATATATAATAATTTATTAAAATATTTATAAAATTAAATAAATAAAATAGTTGAAATTAAATAATTATCGAAATAATAGTAATTAATAAAATATGACGAATTAAGTTTAAGTAAAATATTTGACATACAAAAATAATCTAAGCAACTTAAATATAATAATCCTACCCAAACCAAATTTCCAGATTTTAAAATTATGTTTGTCATGTAAATAAGATTTCAAAATTCGATTTATCATTAAAATCAGATTTCAAAGTCCATTCAAATCAAATTAACTTTATATTCATAAATTCGATTTAAAGTCATAAATTCATAAAAATCATTTTTATTGACTAATGGTGTCCGTATATAATTTTCTAACCTATGGTCAAGTGAATCCAATATTTATCATTTCAACCCAATTAAATAAAATTTTCGGGCATATATCATTTCAACCTGCATCCCAATTAAATTTCAAAAATGGCATAGTGATTCGTGTATATACCATTTCAACTTATACTGATGTTTCTAAATATACGGGAACTTGCAGTGTGAGAGAAATAAAAATAAACATTTCAAAACATACACAAACAAACATATATCACTTGTGCAAATTCGTGTCGTATATTGCGTGTCATATGTGCACAATATAAATGTCATATAATACGTGTCATATATGCATAACATACATGTCATATAATACGATTTTCTACAAGCAATCCTAACATTTCAATTAATCAATTCAAATGAGTTGAATTATATTTCATAAATTGTAAGTCAAGTGTTATATAAACTCACTATTCGTTGTAAGAAAAGGGATGATGACACAGACGGACATGAGAACGGAATGATGAAATCTAGGTACGACTACGGTGAAAAAACATGACCGGTAACAACAAATCGGATCAACAACTTATCAGGATCAAATCAACAAAACCAAACTTCCTTTTTTTTTCTTTCACTCAAAACCACAACTAGTGTCCTAAGTAAAATCTCTAGCAAACGAACGCTAAAACAGGCCTTCGTTCTTACGATTTGTTCTACAGAAGACCTTAAATCCTCAAAAGTTATTTCTGATACAAATGGTCAAAAGATCATTGATGCTTAGGTCTAGTTTAAGCTTTAAAATACAAAAAAAGTCTTTGTCTAAAAACTTTATAAATTAGGTCCCTATTTTTTGAATATCATCAAAAAAACAATGCAAAAATTTGTCATACTTTAAAATTTAATTCAACACATAATCGTCCTCATATTCGTGTAAGAAAGTATTAAAAAAATGATTTAAAAACAAAAATTTATTCACGTTCCAATGAATTCCAGCATTTTTTCGAGAAATTGCAAACATCGCAGCAATTATCTCAAAAAACTGCAGGTTTTCAAACAATTTTTGTTGTAGCAAAATTTTAAATTCAAAACCTACACTTATTTAAGCATCGAAGTATTGCAGAAAAATCATCAAAAAATTGCATATAAATAAAAAAACATTCCATATTTAATAAATTGCTGAAAAGGATGCAATTGTTTGCAAAATTTGAAGAAATATCAACAACTTTTCCACACAGTAACACATTTTTACACTATACTGTAAAACAACATGTCTGCAATTATGTATAATAATTATAGACATCGCTGCAACTTTTCTTCCCTCTTTTAATAAATGCAGTGCACTATGTGAAAAATTGCAAAAATGTTTGCACTTATTTACAAAAAGTTCTATTATTTTAGAATATTTTTTTGTAGAACCCTTCAGTGAATATTTACAATTTTTTGTTTTTTTTATAAACAACAGAACGAAATTAACAAAAAATACGTTGCTATAGGAGATAGGGACCCGCTTAAGATGAAAAGTTACGAAGGGAGCCACATTCCATAAACTTAAAAAATAGGGATGCCTCTTAAATTTCCATTTTATTTGATCTATCATTTTTGCTAGATTGTGGCTTTGTCAAAGGGATTAAGAATTTCCTTTCTACTAGGGATTTATTTGGTATTTCGTTATTCCTTCTTTATTTATTTCATGTTGATAGTCCAGAAGGGATTATAACTTATTTTCCTTTTTTTACTGCGAATGTGCCCGATATCTTCCTTCAAGCCTATGCCTAAACCTCCAGAAACATCCTTTTGTTTCATGGGATTTCTTTCCCAAACCAGACTGACTATCTTTTATCTTATTTGAGGAAATCCTTCATGAATTTTAATGAGTTTTCTTGTATTTAGAATCCATTTATACTTTTTTTTCAAAAGATGTTTATACCAAATATGTAGGTTAAGGGGTATCAAAGATAAATAGGGTACCGGAGGTTTAAGTCCTCCCTTTAGCACCAGAAATGTTAACCAAAAATATGATTAACACCCCTAAAACAACGTATTCCTTGTACAATCCTTTTTTTACGAAAAGATTAGCTCAGGTTATGATACCTATTTTCACAGCGAAGCTCCTGTGAAGTGCTATCGTTAATTTCCGAAAGTAAATTCCTATAAAAAAATAAGAGACAATAATCAGTTATCGGTAGAATGGAGTCCGAAAGTTGGTTCAAAAGAAGTTTTATCCTCTGTCGTATTAGATTCGGCTGATGATTTCCTATTGGTTTCGGTATAGGCTTTCGGCCAGACCACTAGTCCATGGAGTGGAGATTTGAAATTTTTAACATTCCTATGATATATTACCATGTAGATCACTTAATTGTGGTTTCGATTAGGTTGGCGAAGGACCTATCGGTCTTCTGAAGGGGTCTAGAATTTTAACCAGTTTGGGTTATCTTAGGGAATCGTCGACAGGTTATAAACTATGTGGGTTCGGATATTCCATTTTCAATGTAGATGCAGTTAACTTATTTCGACACATAAGGCTGTTTGTAAACTTCCTGAAGGAGCTTCCATTAAACCATTGACTTTCGGATACTTTTGGTGTTAAACCTGCAAAGTTATGAGAAAACAATAATATAATAATTAAGAAATCATATTTTCGCTACCTCGTTTCCTCGAATAAATCTTTTTGTTGATAATTTCTGATGTTACAAACTTTTCCCCAAATTGATTTCAAAATTAGGGTTTACAACTCAAACCTATAGACACAAGGTTAAGAATGAGAAGTCAAATCCTTATTCTGGAATTTGGACCCCTAGTGTCGTATTTATATGTACGTGTTGGCCCCTCTTTTGTCATATGGGCATTGTCCCGGCTTTTCTACGAAAGCACATACGGAGGTCTAGTGAAAGCGTCGTCTGCTACTGTAGCACCCCCCTCTATACTCGCATTAGCCAAGGTCATCGCAAGCAATGATGTCAACTAATTAACCCAAAGAATAAGGCTGTTTAGGAGCGACCATCTGTATATTAGCTTTGAACGAGTGTTAAACATATCGGAGAATCTAGCCTTACTTTTTAAATCTCATGAGGAAATCAGACACATCAAACTCAAGTTCAAGTCTACTACACAGTGGCTATTTATAATTTGAAATCAATATAAACACATAACAGTATAATCAAAGTCAAACACAGATATTCACAACACTAAGACGGAAATAGATATGAATATGGCACATAAGAGTAAATACAAACATAGTGGTCATTCATAATTCAATATACAACAAAAGAATAGGTACATGGCTACTAAAAATAATATATATACAAAGGAGTATCATATACATATAACCCAAAATGTACAACGCTAAAGTAGTTTGCCCGAAAGTGGAGGATAATCCATGCTAGTGTCAAGAAAAATCACCTGAAATACCTCGGTCTGACTCGAGTATTATTTATGCAAAGATAAATAATAAACAGATCAGTCTAGTTGTGGTTATCTCATAAACTGGGATATAATAAGAGATATAGGTAAATATAGACATACTCTAATAACATTGTCTCAATTAAAGGGTGAAGCTCAAGAATGTCTACAGTATATCTCATAAATCTATATCAGAGCTATAAAAGAATATCTCATTCAAAATTATTTAGCTACTCACGGAAATGATAAATCATATCAAACTAATACGAAAATTGACAGCTCATATATCAATAAAACTAAGATTAATAAATTAATACTAATACAAAAATTGACAGCTCCTATGTCAATACTACTAAGATTGATCAATTAATACCAGTACGAAAATTGACAGCTCATATGTCAATAAACTAAGATTGACAAATTTAATATCAATACAAAAATTGATGGCTCATATGTCCATAAAACCAAGATTAGTAAATTAATATCAGTTAATCTCATATTCCAGAAATCAAAAACCAGAAATCACAGGGAAAACAAGGGGATAGGTCTCGAGATGGGAGTCTGAATCTCAACCTGGGAGTCCAAAGATTCAGCCAACACATGTATCGAGATAGAATGCGATCTCAAGGTAGCTAGCCTATATGTTTGAGCCGAAGCTCCGAGATTGCTCGAAGGCCTATGGGTCGTGACCCCGCTGGAGTGAACCGAAGTTCCTCAGGATGACCAGGAGATCATCAAAATGAATAAAATCATGAAAAGAACAAAATTGATCCAAGGGAGTGAAAATTACTTCAAGCTAGTAACTATAAGAGTTTAGCTAAATGTCTCATAACGACTATGTGACGTCTGCCCACAACCCTTGCACTAAACAAGAGGAATAATGCGCTGAAAATTGTGCAGGCAGCTGTGGACGATCATCTTAAGTAAATAACACCATCGGTACCTATCGTAAATCTCACAGCGCAAGGATAAAATATGATAGAACATAAAAAACAGGTAGTAGTCGTGAAACATAATTGCACAGAAATTAAAATCTCTCAACTTGAACAACATCTTAGTATCATGTCAATATTATGTACAAAAGTCCTCACTACATCCCTCAGAGCATATCAGCAAAACACAGCGGAAATAGAGATATTAGATAGTAATAAAATTGATACTTCGCTTCCAGCTTGCCATTGATCAGCATCCTCCTCCTCATTAAATCATCACCTGTCACCTGCTACTCAGTCTGCCCATCCACATCAGGATGAACAACCTAACGTAACAAGAGGGAAACACAAAACCTTGAGTCAGACAACAGTCTTAGCGAGGGATAAAACAGCTAACAAACATCATCAATAAAGTATATGAGAATGGGTAGATTTACCAACCACTACCCAACACTAGAGAAGAACCCACACCAGTCTTCCCCACATCCAACAATGATAGCTTTACGTACCACCCTTCAACCATTCATTCATATCAGCTAGAACAACCATTCAGTCATGGCACTCAACAACAATCATAACAATCAAATGGTATATCTCACGTAAACCATCCTAATTGAACACGACGTTTCTCAAGTACGCCCCCAAAGGCCTAAACAGTATCATACAAGCACCCAAGAAATATCTCCTCTGACTTTAGATGATTCACATAAGACAGTTCAAACAAAGCATTCGAAACCATCGCTAATCGTATGACCGACTCAGCACTAGCCGTCCGTCAAGGGCTAATGGTAACCTCGGTTCTAGCAAAACTCCATACGCTTTCGTGACTCGTATCTAGGCCCATCGTGACTGCCCAGGGTATATTAGGCCCATCGTGACTACCAAGTCTACCCCTGCTTTGAGTCCGCTAGAACCTACGACAATGATAATCTCTTGGCCTTCGTGTCTCTAGTCGTCATCACCAACGACTAATCACAAACTCAAGTCCCACTTGAGTAACTATTATCCACAACCCAACACCTTTGAGTTGCTACCTATTCATTGATTTACACCGATCAACGATTTCACCACATCACTTCGAACATCCCCACCCGGATATCTATTGAAGTCATAACATTATTGAACCGAACAACGATCAATATAAATTCAGTATCAATCGTCGAGTCATTATTAACGGACCCAAAACATCACGACCGATCGGTCCATTCATCACGAGACCGACCTACCCCTTACTATGGAACCAGACTAACCAATCGCCTTCTGATCGACCCAGCTACTTCGGACCGACCAGCCTTTTCTTCCTGCGACCGATCGACTAGCCTTTCCTTCTTACGACCAACCGTCCCGCCTTCTCTCTTTGGGACCGACCGACCCAGCTACCTTCTCCTGGAACTAGACCGACCACCCTCTACTAAACCGACCTGCCCCAGAACAAACCATCCTCTACTACTCTGGCTGACCCACCTCGACCGACTAGCACAAGACCAGACCGCTAGCTTACTCGACCGACTCGGTCTACCCCATGCGCGACCGACCACAAAGATGTACGACCGATCGCCTATTGTACTGCACATTGTACTCCCTTGTACTACACACTATACTATCCGCTCGAACCCCTGGCCTGTACAGCCCCAATTCAAGTCCAATTTCGACCAAAACTGTAATGACCTGGATTTTCAACTGTTGAATTCTGAATATTTAAATTGGTTTAATTATTTTATTTGAATTATATATAGGAATTTATAACGAATTTATTTAATAATAACGATATTTAAACGTATAATTTATAATATAATTTAAAACGAGCTCGAAATAGCGCGGTAGTTCGTAACATGGGGTTTTGAACTTCAACTGAGTATACAGGATTCGATATAAGTCGGATTTCTGTGAAACAAGAAACGTTGAAACCGTATTGACGATAATTTTCATATGAAAGAGAAAAAATTCAGATTTTGTATTATAAATAGTAAGTTATGGCCAAAACAAAATTTGAAATAATCGCTATGGAAATTTTTATTAAAATATAGGCCTTTAAAATAGCCGTTTTGCAAACGGACTCAGATTTCGAAGAAATCAGTTTCATTGGGACCGTAGCGTTAAATTATTGTATGGTGTTGAATTGTGTGGCAAACCGATGTCGTATGTAACCACGGTAGCCACAAACGTCCGTTCATTTTTTATAACGCGTAATTAATTTAATAAAGGGTTATTTGGGTATAACTTGAACAGACGATCGAATTAGGCCGCGAAACCAATTTCGTTGAGTTTGTATCGTCGATTAGAGTCAATATAGGTATATAGTTTATTATTTTTAGAGACCGACAAATTTGGTGTTCTGAATGGCATTTCGGTGCGCGTAAAAATAGCCTACTGGGGAAAAAGTCTCAGAATGCGATGAAACTGGTGCCGTTGGATTCGTATTGATTAATTATTGTGGGATTTCAAAGTTTCAAGTTGGTTTGATTTATCAAGTGATCGTGGAAAAATTAAATGCGTGTTTATTTCTGGTTTTATAAAGGAATTTTTTTCAAATGATGTCGGAATTCGACGGAACTTATCCCATTGGGTCCGGAATACCTTTTTACACCAATAATAGCATTTTTATCAGAAGACAGAAGTCGTCTGTGGTTAGTTTTACTTGATACTTCACCGCGAAGTTTCGTTATAATATAAAATAATATATTTCCTCTTATATATTCAAGCCGATCCCTCTTTGAAATCCCTAAGTGCCAATTCTATTTCGTTCCTCTTCTTTATAACCGAACCAACGTGAGGGAACAAAATCGAAATCAAATTGGGATTCATTGATCTTTGTGTCCTGTCACTCGTATGGCGCTTGTCTTCAATCCGCTACACTCTACAGGGTTCTAACCGGGTTTTGGTTCGCTCGGAATTGTATCTGCCAAAGTCGAGTTCCTCTGGGGAAGGGCAACGAGCGCTCGAACTAGGATTGGTGGCCAGCGATGAGTCAACCGAGCCTGGGGGTGGCTCCAGTAATGGCAGGTTGTTCCAGCGAAGCCTGGTAGTTTGGTTTCTTCTGGGAATTTAGGGTTCGGAAGGTGTTTATCGTGGCATCTTTCTTGTCCACGGTGAAGGAAAATAGCGGTGGCAATGGGAAGAGGAAGGTGGGGGTAATCCTAGGGTGGTAAGTTGAGGTCGTCCGGTGGCCTTAGGAGGCGCCGACGATGGTGAAAAAGGGGCGTGGTTTTGGTTTAGGAAGCATTAGAAAACGTGATTTAGGTGAATGATTAAGTTTAAGCAATATTAAAGAGGCGTTGATGGTACGCACAACCAGGAGAGTGGATTTAAAACGTAAAGGAAGGTTTTAACAGAGGAGTTGGTTTTATTTTTATTGTGGGATGTTATTAGTGAAAGCCCAACAATAGTGGACTGTGATAGTAGTTGGTAGTAAGACGATGTTGAATTGGAAGTGGAAGATAAGGGATTGTGATGAAGTTGTGGTGAACTCAGTTGATCCATTTCGGGTACGGCGAAGTTGAGATTGGTGCGCAGATAGTCCAGTGTTGTTGATCACAGAAGTTAATGTCTGGGATGTACAGTCTATATTTTGGATGTCTGGAAGAACTAAAAACGTGGAGCTAATCACACATTGTAATATATTAAACCAGGTTTAGTAATTTCATAATAATAACTAAGGTAATGATTTTTATTTTAAATATACAATAACTTATATAAATTTTAATGGCTATGTTTTATTAATCTGTGAACAGAATCAATCAAAATCGGTGTAACAACCCGAAAATCTAGGCCAGTTTAAAATTTTTATTTTGACAATTTTAGCGAATTTTGAACATTTAAAATGGATTATTTTAAATAAAATCAACGAGAGATTTATTTTGAATAGAATTCGAACGTATATATTATATAGATCGTCGTTAGAATATAAATAATTATTTATATATATAAAAGGAATTGAAAATGGCGCGGTAGTTCGATAATTCGATTTCAAACTTCAATTGAATGTACCGGGTGCAAAACGATCCGGATTTTAGTGAAACCAAAAACGTTAGGATCTATTTGATAATATCTTTCCAACGAATCCGAAAAATCGAAATTTCATAGCGGGGAGCAAAAGATATGTCCAGTTGAAAATTCTGAATAGTCGCTATGGAATTCAGGCCCTTAAAAATGGGAATTTTGCAAACGACCTCGGATTTCGACGAAATCACTTTTGTTGGATCCGCGATGTCAAATTATTGCTAGATTTCAAATTTCATAATTTTTCGAATCAATATGTGAGCGTGGTAAAGGAAAACGCGTTTGACCAGTTTTAGTTGATTTTAATCGACTGGAAAATGGCCATTTTTCCAACGGTCTCAGAATTCGACGAAACTAGTTTTGTTAGGACCGTATCGTCAATACGAAGCTAGAAAATATTTTTCAGGAATTTTTAGAGTTAGTATGTGACCCCGGTAAATTGAAATGCGCGTTCAAATTCAATATATAGAGTTATATGTTGATTTTGACGAAAACTAATCGAAACAGCCGAATCAGCTGACGAAACATATCACATTGAGTTCGAAATGGGGGTGAAACGCTATGGACGATAGGCGGTGGGCCTCGTTTCGAGGTCGCATGTAGAAGTCAACTTTTTGCAAAATAAAATAATAATAAATTAAAAATTTAAACCCCTTTCTTCTCTCTATATTTCGTTGCCCCCCCCCACACGTTTCATATCTGAAAGAAAAAAAAAGAAATCAAAAGGGGGGGATCGCGACCTCGTCGCCCCCCCAGAAAATCGCCGCCGCCTCCGAACCCACGAAGCCCCCTCGTGACTCTCTCCCCTCCGACGACATCAGAAACCGCTTCTCCCCCCCCCCCCCCCCCCCCCGCTGAATCGTGTGCCGAGCCACTCCACCAGCCACGCCCTGGCAAGCCGCCACCCACCGGAGCACCAGCAGCCGAAGCCCCGCCTCCTTGACCACCCGAGCACCCCCAAGCCGCCACCTCAGCATGCCGTGAGCACCCCCTTACCCCCTTCCTCCAGTAAAACAGCAACCCTCACCCCCTCGGCAACAAACTCCGACCAACCCGGCAACCTCCTCGACCACAGCGCGGACATCCCCCCTCCACCTCGAGCCCGGCGATCCAGAAATCGATTTGAGTGAGTTTTGTTTATTTATTTATTTTATTTCCTTTTGTTTAATCAATATTTGATTGGTAAAAATCTGATTTATATGTGTGAAGCGTTGAAATTGTTCTTGGGTTTCAATGTAATCAAAATTTGATTTTTACTTTTATGTATAACATGAAAAGATACGACCTTTAGAAAGGCAATGTTATGATTTTTATATATTGAACATCGAAGTAAAAATATGATTTTTATATATTGAACATCGAAGTAAAATTATGATTTTTATATATTGAACATCGAAGTAAAAATATGACTTTTATATATTGAACATCGAAGTAAAAATATGATTTTTATATATTGAACATCGAAGTAAAAATTCGATTTTTATATATTGAATAGCGAAGTAAAAATGTGTTTTTTACATATGTAGTGAATACGAGCAACGAAAGCGACAAAAGGCGAGAATGACGAAGACTTCTACATTAGAAGAGTCGTGGAATCGGGATAGCTATCGGTGAGAATTTCACACTCTTCAATTTCTATTCTAGTTATATATATATATATATATATATATATATATATATATATACTAGGATGCAGACGGTGCTTAGTAGCACCCGACATAATCGTCCACAGACCATGGACTTGTTTGTTTGGTTGCATAAATTAGTTAGATGATTTGATTTGAATTGAATTGTTTGGTGAAATGAAATTGATTTGATTGATGTGTGAATGGCGTGGGCCTTCACTAGACCGGGGTTAAGGCTAGGCCTTGTCCCGTTTCTAGTATCGTGCCGTTATGCCGCCGGAATTTTCTAAAAATAAGTTAGAAAAATAAAGATAACATTTTATTTAATAAATGAACCGAATAGAATATTCATAGGTTGAATAAAATAGTTTGATCGTTAAAAATATAATTTTTAACGTGAATGTGAATAAATAAATATTCATTTACAAACCGGACGGTTTGTTTATGTACACCTATTTGAAGGACATTGATTGGGACGATAAATTTTACACATCGCCCAACTGCACAAATAAAAATCTGTGTTTGATTGCTTGAAACCCCACACGGGTATTGGGATGATATTTGACGTACACTAATCCCGATTGTTTAGTTGTATGTCGATCGATTGATTGACAGGCTGTTATAAGCGTTGAATATTTATATTTGATGCTTATACAGTGTAGAATGCACTTTGGATGATGGTTGATTATTCATCGTTGTTGATATATACATGTGTTGTAGAAAATCCATATAATTAACATTATATGGTAATTGATTGGGCCTCATTCCAGTTTTGAAATAGAAATATTTGAAAAAGAAATATTTGAAATAGAATATTTGAAAATAGGAATATATGAAGCCGTATTGATTAGATTGACGCCATTTTGACGTGAACGATATTTATATCGATTTTATTCATTTTAAAATGAATATTGAAAAGTAATTTTGAAATCAAATATTTCGAAATGAAATGAATTGAAAACGATTTCGAAATGAAATAAATTGAAAACGATTTCGAAATGAAATGAATTGAAAACGATTTCGAAATGAAATGAAATGAATTGAAAACGATTTCGAAATGAAATGAATTGAATAGAAAACGAATTCGAATTGAATTGAGTAGAAAACGAATTTGAATTGAATTAAATTCAATTGAAACGAATTGAAATAGAATTGAAATCGATTTGAATTGAAATCAAATAGAAGTGAATGTAGAAAGAATTTATAAAGGAAAATCCAATTTTGATTTGAATTTGAAATAAAGGTTGAAATTATTTTTGAAACAAATTTGAAATGATTTTATAAAATTCGTTTAAAAAGGAAATCTTCGAAATATATATATATATATATTATATATATAATGGCCTGAATAGAACGCGCCGCGGCAGTTCGTGAATTTCGACCATTAATTTCAAACGGACATTACGGGAGATCCGACCGTTGGATTCTCCTAAAACCGGAACCGTTGGGTTCGTATCGAAAAGATATTTCTAACGAATATTAGAAATTTGAAATCTAACGGTTGGATTTAGAAATATGTCCAAATCAAATTTGGAAAAGGTCGCTGTAAGTGCAGTTCGATGGCCGTTGATGGAAATCGACTGTACGGGCCTTGATAAAATTATTAAAAATTGTAATAATTTGTGTAAAATCATAAGAAATGATTTAGAAAGAATTGGGATGAAAAACTCCATATTTGAAAAGATAAAAATAGATTTTTATCGAAATAAACTCGTTTTGAACTAGAATTATAATTCTATTTTTTTTAATAAATAAATTGAATTTGAAATGGCTTTGAAAATAACCTGAATTTCCAATGATTGCATTGGAATGGATTTGAATCGAAATTGTCTTCAGAATATTTCGATGTTGGATTTCGTGATTATACAGATGTTGTTCTGGAAATTTGAAAGATGTAGATATATATATCGTTATTTCCAATACGACATTTGTTAATCATAGAATTTGATATTGAATATAAGCCGATATATTTTCTATTTAGAGCCTCGTATTGAATATCAAATGTGATTTGGGTTTGTCGTGAATGGTGTCTTCACTAACACTGTTCTTGAATCCAGTTGAGAAAAGATTAAATCTTTTTATTTAGATTTAACGAAGTGTACCAATTAAACAATATTTAATTGGAATTGAATTGATATTGATTTTTTGGGTTTATCGTGAACAGTGTTTTTAAATAACACTTGTTCTTTAACCCGATAATTAATGTGATGTGATTATGGGTTTATCGTGAACCGTGTTTTAAATGACACTGATTTTTTAACCCGGTCACAGATTAAAACTAAGTGGAGTTTTAATGAATCTTTAATTAGATTGAAATAATCGAGAATGGAGTATCACCAGTTTTGCTCTAGGCGTTAGTTAAATCTTTAATTAGATTTGAACGTGAAATGGTAATTGAACTTACCGATAACACCGTGGTGTTAGATATGAAGTATAACCAGTTTTACTTCATGGGATGAATAGGTTGGGATTGGGAAATTAAAATAAATGATTACTTCGGTAAAGTTCGTTAATCCCGACTAGTTTGAATTTATATTCAAAAATAGATTAAAGAATAAATTTAAAGGATTTATCTTTGATAAAATTAATGGGAACCTTTCCCTATGAATGTGAAATTTAGAAACTAACTGTCGGTTAGCTAAGCAGAATGGTTTTCTGGATATTGATCTGATGTTGGTTTCGGCCTTCAGGGTTAATATTTGGGAAATTATTCTCTTGATTAATTTATGGTTAGTGAATGATGAATTGGAATGAGGCGTATGTTGTGTTTGTGTAACACTTATTTAAAATATACGCGAGTTATTCGGAAAGACCGGGTTTATCCCATTCTGAATAACCGATACGACGATAAGTCGAAGATGAAGACGATGGTCGAAGACCGGAGGTCTTCACGTCGTTTGGGTGATTACTGATGATCTTGATTGGTCTGTACACCCAAGAAGATGGAAACAGTTGGTGATCGTCCAGACGTGCTTGGAGATCGATGGATATGCGGGGTACTAGGTGCCTCAGGTTTCGTTCAGACCCAGAACGGACTTGCAAATGGACCGTGTGTCTGACATTGGATTTTAGTCCGTGTGATTGATCTCTATTAAATATATATCTGTTTGGCGGCGGAGAATTTATTCTCTTGCTTAACGCCCTTCTTTGAGACGTACGAGCTCAGGGGTTATATATTGATGGATATCAAACGCATTGAGTGAATTGCCTGTGTGGCATGCCTAAGTGGCAATTGATCGAGGCTTCTGTTGAAAAGCAAAGTCTTGTGGTGATGATCAAAGAACTGCCTTTGTGGCGTAGCTTTGTGTAACGTTTGCTTCGCGAGTTTCGCACCCCGGTTGTGAACCAAAAACGGGAGAGGACCTCAGGGAGGGCATGCGTTTCTTTCTAGCTAGGGTGGTGTCAGTGACCTTCCAGCCCTGACATTTATATACTTTTCACCTGTGTGGTTGTTGCTGTTGCGAGGCGCCTCGGTTTGATCGGACGATCCGGGTCCGATGGAGTCATTCGTTGGCTCACTTACGCCCCAAAGGGCGGGGAAACGCAGTGTTCAGGAATTTTAATCCACATCGGTGGACCGGCCCTAACGATCCAAAGGCTTGACAGAGTACTTGCCTGAGGCTCGGGCTAGACAGTCTCGAATTGGTTGAGGACCATCTTTTGCCTCGGTTCATAGATGGAAATCCAACTTCCAAATACGTGACATTTGCGGTTTTGATTGTAGAGCCTAGTATGGCGACATGATATATGGTACCCATGCCTCCTATGATTGATACTTATGATTTGAAGTTGTTTTATACACTATGCACTTATAATAGCATCAAATGATTTCTTTTAAACGTATCAAGCATTCTTTGGCTGTTATAAGGGAAAACCCTATCCCCTGGCTTGTGTTGCATTGTGTGATAGGACCTGGGTCTTATAACAGCTTCATTTTTCTTTATTTAGCATTGCGCTATTTGTTTTATGCACTGGTATTCTTGAGAGGAAACCCGTTCCGTGTTATACGGCGTGGTCCCTTGATTTACCTAACTTTAAAATAAAGAATTAATAACTGTTTAGTTCTCACACCAGTCACATGACTGACCTGGAGTTTATTGTTTTAACCTAAACTCTGGGTGCCCCTATTTTCGACACGGGCAGCTAGTAGTTTCGGTTTTGCAGATTTATATTCACAGGATCCTGGTTTACAGCTGGAACGATATCCGGAAAGCTTTGTATCCGTATATCTCCTTCTAGTTGTGTATTGTATTATTTTCCGCTGCTATGTAATTAAATGTAATTTAAATCTCTGATATTTCTGTGTAATATTTATTCATTTATACTCTGTATATTCTTGTATCTGATGCATTGTTGTAATATACAATGAAATGTCCTTCCGTCTGCGTTCTGTTTTGTCGTGTTCTCAAAACGTTCAGGCGTTTCGAGCGGTCTGGGTCGGTTTAGCGACTGGTTCGGACCGAGCGAAATCCCTTTTCGTCACATGTGGTATCAGAGCTTTGGTTTGCAAAGCTCAGAGAACAAGGCACATTAGAACCATACGAAAGAATTCCTCAGATATTGGATTGGTAATATCCAATGGAATGACTCATTAGAGATGGGATCAGTAGTATCCTAGAACGAGTGTGAAGAGTATATTTTTAAAATAAAACCAATTTTGTTTTGAAAATTTAAATGAATTATTCATATTTGATTATTTATTTATATTGAATTTGGACAGTCCAGTATATAAAGATTTTGCATATACGCCTTGCAAACGTGTATTTGAAGTTTTAATATACTGGATAGATATAGAATTACACTCGAATCGCTCGGAGATGATTTTGATGATGGAGCTCCATCATTAGAATACATGTTCGAGTGAGGAAAGTGGACTTTCTATATATTTCCTATTGACTGGTGTGAGAACCAAAATTAGATAGGGCTTATTGTTGTGATTTGGCATCAAAAACATGATTTTTATATATGTAGTAAAATTATCAATTTGAAACTCTAATTCACTAACTGGTTGATGTTTGTGTTGTTTGTTTATTTGTTTGATAATTTTTGAACCATTATGCCTAATTGCATCAAATATCGAATTGTACTGAAAATTAGTCGCATTTGCTTGCATATACTTTTACTTACATTGAACAGGTCATAGCAAGGAGGCTAGAGCAAAGAATAAAATTTGTTTGCCCGACAAATAGGTACATGTTTACTACATAATTTACTGTTTCGTTTGGGTGATGATGATTTTATGAGCCTATTGGCTAGCCGCTTGGCTTTTTCTTTTTCTTTTTGAGATCAGAAGGCCTATATGGCAATTTCGGGATTTTCCCGTGGCTCGCGGTGCAGGGGAGGTTATGGCGAAATTTTTCGAAAATTTAGGGTGTTAGCCGAATTTTTGAAATTTTTGAAAATTCTCAAAAACTGAAAAGTTGGAGAATGGAAGCCAGATCGAACGTAGAGTTGATTAATCAAACCACTTTCGAATTTGTTCCTTTTCGGGGACGAAAAGTTTTAAGTGGGGGAGATTGTAACAACCCGAAAATCTGGACCAGTTTAAAATTTTTATTTTGACAATTTTAGCGAATTTTGAACATTTAAAATAGATTATTTTAAATAAAATCAACGAGAGATTTATTTTGAATAGAATTAGAACGTATATATTATATAGATCGTCGTTAGAATATAAATAATTATTTATATATATAAAAGGAATTGAAAATGGCGCAGTAGTTCGATAATTCGATTTCAAACTTCAATTGAATGTACTGGGTGCAAAACAATCCAGATTTTAGTGAAACCAAAAACGTTAGGATCTATTTGATAATATCTTTCCAACGAATCCGAAAAATCGAAATTTCATAGCGGGGAGCAAAAGATATGTCCAGTTGAAAATTCTGAATAGTCGCTATGGAATTCAGGCCCTTAAAAATGGGAATTTTGCAAACGACCTCGGATTTCGACGAAATCACTTTTGTTGGATCCGCGATGTCAAATTATTGCTAGATTTCAAATTTCATAATTTTTCGAATCAATATGTGAGCGTGGTAAAGGAAAACGCGTTTGACCAGTTTTAGTTGATTTTAATAGACTGGAAAATGGCCATTTTTCCAACGGTCTCAGAATTCGACGAAACTAGTTTTGTTAGGACCGTATCGTCAATACGAAGCTAGAAAATATTTTTCAGGAATTTTTAGAGTTAGTATGTGACCCCGGTAAATTGAAATGCGCGTTCAAATTCAATATATAGAGTTATATGTTGATTTTGACGAAAACTAATCGAAACAGCCGAATCAGCTGACGAAACATATCACATTGAGTTCGGAATGGGGGTGAAACGCTATGGACGACAGGCGGTGGGCCTCGTTTCGAGGTCGTATGTAGAAATCAACTTTTTGCAAAATAAAATAATAATAAATTAAAAATTTAAACCCCTCCCTTCTCTCTATATTTCGTTGCCCCCCCCCCCCTCCACGCGTTTCATATCTGAAAGAAAAAAAAAGGGGGGGATCGCGACCTCGTCGCCCCCCCAGAAAATCGCCGCCGCCTCCGAACCCACGAAGCCCCCTCGCGACTCTCTCCCCTCCGACGACATCAGAAACCGCTTCTCCCCCCTGCTGAATCGCGTGCCGAGCCACTCCACCGGCCACGCCCTGGCAAGCCGCCACCCACCGGAGCACCAGCAGCCGAAGCCCCGCCTCCTTGACCACCCGAGCACCCCAAGCCGCCACCTCAGCATGCCGTGAGCACCCCCTTACCCCCTTCCTCCAGTAAAATAGCAACCCTCACCCCCACGGCAACAAACTCCGACCAACCCGGCCACCTCTTCGACCACAGCGCGGACATCCACCACTCCACCTCGAGCCCGGCGATCCAGAAATCGATTTGAGTGAATTTTGTTTATTTATTTATTTTATTTCCTTTTGTTTAATCAATATTTGATTGGTAAAAATCTGATTTATATGTGTGAAGCGTTGAAATTGTTCTTGGGTTTCAATGTAATCAAAATTTGATTTTTACTTTTATGTATAACATGAAAAGATACGACCTTTAGAAAGGCAATGTTATGATTTTTATATATTGAACATCGAAGTAAAAATATGATTTTTATATATTGAACATCGAAGTAAAAATATGATTTTAATATATTGAACATCGAAGTAAAAATATGATTTTTATATATTGAACATCGAAGTAAAAATATGATTTTTATATATTGAACATCAAAGTAAAAATTCGATTTTTATATATTGAATAGCGAAGTAAAAAATGTGATTTTTACATATGTAGTGAATACGAGCAACGAAAGCGACAAAAGGCGAGAATGACGAAGACTTCTACATTAGAAGAGTCGTGGAATCGGGATAGCTATCGGTGAGAATTTCTCACTCTTCAATTTCTTTTCTAGTTATATATATATATACTAGGATGCAGACGGTGCTTAGTAGCACCCGACACAATCGTCTACAGACCATGGACTTGTTTGTTTGGTTGCATAAATTAGTTAGATGATTTGATTTGAATTGAATTGTTTGGTGAAATGAAATTGATTTGATTGATGTGTGAATGGCGTGGGCCTTCACTAGACCGGGGATAAGGCTAGGCCTTGTCCCGTTTCTAGTATCGTGCCGTTATGCCGCCGGAATTTTCTAAAAATAAGTTAGAAAAATAAAGATAACATTTTATTTAATAAATGAACCGAATAGAATATTCATAGGTTGAATAAAATAGTTTGATCGTTAAAAATATAATTTTTAACGTGAATGTGAATAAATAAATATTCATTTACAAATCGGACGGTTTGTTTATGTACACCTATTTGAAGGACATTGATTGGGACGATAAATTTTACACATCGCCCAACTGCACAAATAAAAATCTGTGTTTGATTGCTTGAAACCCCACACGGGTATTGGGATGATATTTGACGTACACTAATCCCGATTGTTTAGTTGTATGTCGATCGATTGATTGACAGGCTGTTATAAGCGTTGAATATTTATATTTGATGCTTATACAGTGTAGAATGCACTTTGGATGATGGTTGATTATTTATCGTTGTTGATATATACATGTGTTGTAGAAAATCCATATAATTAACATTATATGGTAATTGATTGGGCCTCATTCCAGTTTTGAAATAGAAATATTTGAAATAGAATATTTGAAATAGAATATTTGAAAATAGGAATATATGAAGCCGTATTGATTAGATTGACGCCATTTTGACGTGAAAGATATTTATATCGATTTTATTCATTTTAAACTGAATATTGAAAAGTAATTTTGAAATCAAATATTTCGAAATGAAATGAATTGAAAATGATTTCGAAATGAAATGAATTGAAAACGATTTCGAAATGAAATGAAATGAATTGAAAACGATTTCGAAATGAAATGAATTGAATAGAAAACGAATTCGAATTGAATTGAGTAGAAAACGAATTTGAATTGAATTAAATTCAATTGAAACGAATTGAAATAGAATTGAAATCGATTTGAATTGAAATCAAATAGAAGTGAATGTAGAAAGAATTTATAAAGGAAAATCCAATTTGGATTTGAATTTGAAATAAAGGTTGAAATTGTTTTTGAAACAAATTTGAAATGATTTTATAAAATTCGTTTAAAAAGGAAATCGTCGAAATATATAATATATATATATATATATTATATAATGGCCTGAATAGAAGCGCCGCGCCGCGGTAGTTCGTGAATTTCGACCATTAATTTCAAACGGACATTACGGGAGATCCGACCGTTGGATTCTCCTAAAACCGGAACCGTTGGGTTCGTATCGAAAAGAGATTTATAAGGAATATTAGAAATTTGAAATCTAACGGTTGGATTTAGAAATATGTCCAAATCAAATTTGGAAAAGTTCGCTGTAAGTGCAGTTCGATGGCCGTTGATGGAAATCGACTGTACGGGCCTTGATAAAATTATTAAAAATTGTAATAATTTGTGTAAAATCATAAGAAATGATTTAGAAAGAATTGGGATGAAAAACTCCATATTTGAAAAGATAAAAATAGATTTTTATCAAAATAAACTCGTTTTGAACTAGAATTATAATTCTATTTATTTTTTTTAATAAACAAATTGAATTTGAAATGGCTTTGAAAATAACCAGAATTTCCAATGATTGCATTGGAATGGATTTGAATCGAAATTGTCTTTAGAATATTTTGATGTTGGATTTCGTGATTATATAGATGTTGTTCTGGAAATTTGAAAGATGTAGATATATATATCGTTATTTCCAATACGACATTTGTTAATCGTAGAATTTGATATTGAATATAAGCCGATATATTTTCTATTCAGAGCCTCGTATTGAATATCAAATGTGATTTGGGTTTGTCGTGAATGGTGTCTTCACTAACACTGTTCTTGAATCCAGTTGAGAAAAGATTAAATCTTTTTATTTAGATTTAACGAAGTGTACCAATTAAACAATATTTAATTGGAATTGAATTGATATTGATTTTTGGGTTTATCGTTAACAGTGTTTTTAAATAACACTTGTTCTATAACCCGATAATTAATGTGATGTGATTATGGGTTTATCGTGAACCGTGTTTTAAATGACACTGATTCTTTAACCCAGTCACAGATTAAAACTAAGTGGAGTTTTAATGAATCTTTAATGAGATTGAAATAATCGAGAATGGAGTATCACCAGTTTTGCTCCAGGCGTTAGTTAAATCTTTAATTAGATTTGAACGTGAAATGGTAATTGAACTTACCGATAACACCGTGGTGTTAGATATGAAGTATAACCAGTTTTACTTCATGGGATGAATAGGTTGGGATTGGGAAATTAAAATAAATGATTACTTCGGTAAAGTTCGTTAATCCCGACTAGTTTGAATTTATATTCAAAAATAGATTAAAGAATAAATTTAAAGGATTTATCTTTGATAAAATTAATGGGAACCTTTCCCTATGAATGTGAAATTTAGAAACTAACTGTCGGTTAGCTAAGCAGAATGGTTTTCTGGATATTGATCTGATGTTGGTTTCGGCCTTCGGGGTTAATATTTGGGAAATTATTCTCTTGATTAATTTATGGTTAGTGACTGATGAATTGGAATGAGGCGTATGTTGTGTTTGTGTAACACTTATTTAAAATATACGCGAGTTATTCGGAAAGACCGGGTTTATCCCATTCTGAATAACCGATACGACGATAAGTCGAAGATGAAGACGATGGTCGAAGACCGGAGGTCTTCACGTCGTTTGGGTGATTACTGATGATCTTGATTGGGCTGTACACCCAAGAAGATGGAAACAGTTGGTGATCTTCCAGACGTGCTTGGAGATCGATGGATATGCGGGGTACTAGGTGCCTCCGGTTTCGTTCAGACCCAGAACGGACTTGTAAATGGACTGTGTGTCTGACATTGGATTTTAGTCCGTGTGATTGATCTCTATTAAATATATATCTGTTTGGCGGCGGAGAATTTATTCTCTTGCTTAACGCCCTTCTTTGAGACGTACGAGCTCAGGGGTTATATATTGATGGATATCAAACGCATGGAGTGAATTGCCTGTGTGGCATCCCTAAGTGGCAATTGATCGAGGCTTCTGTTGAAAAACAAAGTCTTGTGGTGATGATCAAAGCACGCCCTTTGTGGCGTAGCTTTGTGTAACGTTTGCTTCGCGAGTTTCGCACCCCGGTTGTGAACCAAAAACGGGAGAGGACCTCAGGGAGGGCATGCGTTTCTTTCTAGCTAGGGTGGTGTCAGTGACCTTCCAGCCCTGACATTTATATACTTTTCACCTGTGTGGTTGTTGCTGTTGCGAGGTGCCTCGGTTTGATTGGACGATCCAGGTCCGATGGAGTCATTCGTTGGCTCACTTACGCCCCAAAGGGCGGGGAAACGCAGTGTTCAGGAATTTTAATCCACATCGGTGGACCGGCCCTGACGATCCAAAGGCTTGACAGAGTACTTGCCTGAGGCTCGGGCTAGACAGTCTCGAATCGGTTGAGGACTATCTTTTGCCTCGGTTCATAGATGGAAATCCAACTTCCAAATACGTGACATTTGCGGTTTTGATTGTAGAGCCTAGTATGGCGACATGATATATGGTACGCATGCCTCCTATGATTGATACTTATGATTTGAAGTTGTTTTATACACTATGCACTTATAATAGCATCAAATGATTTCTTTTAAACGTATCAAGCATTCTTTGGCTGTTATAAGGGAAAACCCTATCCTCCGGCTTGCGTTGCATTGTGTGATAGGACCTGGGTCTTATAACAGCTTCATTTTTCTTTATTTAGCATTGCGCTATTTGTTTTATGCACTGGTATTCTTGGGAGGAAACCCGTTCCGTGTTATACGGCGTGGTCCCTTGATTTACCTAACTTTAAAATAAAGAATTAATAACTGTTTAGTTCTCACACCAGTCACATGACTGACCTGGAGTTTATTGTTTTAATCTAAACTCTGGTTGCCCCTATTTTCGACACGGGCAGCTAGTAGTTTTGGTTTTGCAGATTTATATTCACAGGATCCTGGTTTACAGCTGGAACGGTATTCGGAAAGCTTTGTATCTGTATATCTCCTTCTAGTTGTGTATTGTATTATTTTCCGTTGCTATGTAATTAAATGTAATTTAAATCTCTGATATTTCTGTGTAATATTTATTCATTTATACTCTGTATATTCTTGTAATCTGATGCATTGTTGTAATATACAATGAAATGTCCTTCCGTCTGCGTTCTGTTTTGTCGTGTTCTTAAAACATTCAGGCGTTTCGAGCTGTCTGGGTCGGTTTAGCGACTGGTTCGGACCGAGCGAAATCCCTTTTCGTCACATGTTACCTTGGAATTGCAGTAGCGAACTCTACATTATAGAGCTGACGAGGTTGAGAACTAAGATGCTGGAATTTCGGGGAAAAATCAAATGTCTGTTTGATTTTAAACCGAAACAAAAGCAGAATCGACAACTGCGAACCAAGGTGAGTAAACTCACTAACTTTAACTTGTTTATATTTTTATACAAACGAGTTTTAAATCTTATTTATCGTTATTTTATACTGTGATGGTTGATTGGTTGAATAGTTGGTAAAATTGGTTGATACGATTACATTGTTGATCAGTTATTAGTTCTGAAATTTCATATTGATGCGAAATAATATTACTGATGTTAATTAACATCTGTGAATGCAGGGAAACAGGTTGGAGGGACCCAACTGGGTTCCTCAATATTTATATTACTGTTTTTCCTTGATTTTGATGTGTGTTGTGATATATATAGTCAGTTATTGACTTTGTTGTGTTAAGCTACCCTGCCCTAGAATTTTGGTATTTAAATACCGTAAAATATTCTCGAATAGAAAATGGAATTTTAGATTTTAAAAGAAATTATAATTTTCCAAAAAAAAAAAAATTTGAAGTGTTATTTCAAATATAGTTAAAAGGTAGAAACTTGGACTAAAACAAGAAGTGATTTTAAACGAGCATATAAAGTAAGTAAATTAGTTATCATTAGATACATTGAAATATAAATCCGAATATGAATTTATATGGGAAAGTGAAAAACCGGTTTTGAGTCCAATGTTTGAAAATGGATTTGAACTTAATAGAATGATCGTTTAAATAAAACATTTGCTTAATAACTTAGTTAAGTAAAATATTTTGTATCGAAGGAAAATGTTCGAAATTTCTAAAGGAAAAGGCTTAATGGACTGTGTTGGTGGTATTGAACCTAAGTTACGTTATACCAAATAAATTTAAGTTTCAGATGGGATAAATGGATTTGTTATAATAAAAATCCAGCTTCGTATATGAATGATAGTGGAAAGAAGTAAAAACCAAGGGTTTTGTTTTAAATAACAGTTACTTAAGAAAAGAAAGATTAAGCGAAGGTGAATATCAATGAAAGGAGTTTTGTTTAGCCAAAGATTCAAGAATTTGATAATGTTTTCGAAGTAAATGAAAAGTGAGAGATTAGTCGAGGCAAGAATATAGAATTGATTTTTAGAATTAATGGAGTGATCTAAATGAAATGAGTATAATAAATGTTTTATAATTCCAAACAGCGATTATAACGCTGTCGTTATAATAAGGTATTGTAAATCTAAACAATGATTTTAACGTTGTTGTTAAATTAAATGTTTTGGTAAATCTAAATAGAAAATTTTAACGCTGCAGCTATAATAACTGTTTGGTAGCGATCTTAACGCTATAATAAATGTTCTATCATACTACACAGCGATTGTAACGATATTGTTAAAAGCAATGTTTTATAAATCAAATATTTGGAAACAGCGATTGTAACGCTCTCGTTATAATCAATATTTTTCTGCAAAGGAAGTGTGCTCTTAGATCAAATCCGAGAGTTGCGTAAGCGATGTTCTGTTTAAAAGTGTGAGCTTTGACTATTTCAAAGTTGAGAATGTGGTTCAATTAAGGTCTGAGAGGTAATTATACCCCAACTTGATTGACTTCATGATTGATGGAGGAATGGTTAAGGTGCGATGGTGAAACTTGGTTAAGTAATATGGTTAGCTAACAAATGATTAGTGGGTTGAGTTATAATAACGATGTTTATAACATCGCGTTAATTTGAAATGTTTACCAATAAAATAAGAAATATTTTCTACGTGTAGAAAATAAAATGAATCGGTCAACCAGGAATTTAGAAATAGAATTGGAAATATTTTTGGATATTAATAAAGTATATTTTCTGCATATAGAAAATAAGGAATCGTGAATATTTAGAAATGGTTTCTAACTGGAATGAGAGATATTTTCTCGAATGAAGGAATTATAATATTGAAAATGTTTTTCAAAGAATCGAGAGGGGAAATCGAGCTTCAAAAGAATATGAAAGATGGGAAATGAGAATTGTAAATGATAATATAATAAGGAATTAATTTAAAGGGGCCAATGTTGATTGATGATTGATCGATCGAATTCCTACCTGGAAATAAGATCGTTGGTTGCACACTTATTTTTCTTTGATAGTTAAATCACCGACTATCGAAGTTTTTGACCATTTTTCCGTCGTTAATACGGAGAGACCGGGGTCAGATTCATTATCTGGAAACCACTCTGTATGGGCGTTAGCATTGCGATCGAATATGATGAAGAAAATTGAAGACGGAGTTATGCAAGGGCTATCCTGTTTACGGGATAGTGCCTTCGGTTTGTCCAGTCCCAGGACAACGTGAATGGACGAATGTCTGACAGAGTATATCTAACGGATCATGTAAGTTGATCTCTTCAAATGTACTTACGTTTAGGGGCGTAGGAATTCGTTTCTCTTAGCTTTATACCCGTGGTATTTTTTGGGATATCAGTTTGTGATTTGGCGGGTATGACGATGTGGCATTCAAAGTGAATGGTGGCCAAATATTCTGGAAGATAATTTAAACCTCAAGCCTCACAACCAGGAATTAACAAAAATCGGGCAGGCAGCATGGCTAGGTGGGTCGCACCCATTAGGATGTATAATCACTATCTAGAGAAAATTCCATTTGTTCTTTAATCTATCGATGATGTCCCTTCCGGAAACAGTTGTTGATCCCAACCGTTGGTGATATACATTCGATACACTCAAGCGAAATGAGTGGTCGGTCATGTGTGGGCCGGGTTGCAAGAAGTTCTTGTTGAACCCAGTTTATTCGTCTCTAGAGATACACTATCGGAAGGTGGTCCCATACCTTTTCACAGTTGGAATCCAATCTCCAGTAAGCGCCCTGCGGTTTTTGGTTTAATATTATATATGGAGCGTGAGATGCAAGCGTTCCGCTAGATTCTAATTATTTGTGTAGACATTATTATAATATCATTGGATTTGATATCAAAAATATTTTTGGTTATCGTAAGGTAAAAACCATCCGTGTTTATGTGTGGTTCGGTCTTACGATTATCATTTCTTTTGAAAGGATCTTTGAAAGTTAAACAAATGGTTGGAGTTTACTCACACCAGTCCGATGACTGACCCAGAGTTTATTTTGTTTGTTTTTCCTAAACTCTTGGGTGCCCAAATTTGTATGGGCAGTCAAGTAGTCGGGATTTTCCAGATTCACTTGGAAGAGCTGAAAGTAGGAGGCTTCACCTGTTAGCTATAGACTACCATATTTTCCGCTTTGTATATCTGGAACAGGCGTTTATAACTGTTCCAGAAATTGTTGATGTACTCTGATAATGGTATGTATATGCAAAACAGATTTGTTTTCAAAAGTTTATGTTATCTAATATATATTATTCGTTTCGCTGTGAGTTTGTGATCTTCGTTTTCTTCTATTCTTATATTTCTTTCTTTCTATTTCTCATCCTCTAATTTCTTTCTAATAATGATTCGTATTTCTGTGCAGTTTGGGTTGGACGTGTGGTGTTATTAGTCGACTCAAAGGGTACGGAAGCTTGGGTCGTTTCAAAAACTTTGCCAGTCGACACAATCGATGAGGTATACTCATCTAATTCAATCAACACAACCATAGGCATGTTATGAAATCACCAACAAAATGAATATGACTATTTTCACCAAAATTATGCAAATCACTCCAAAATCATGATAAATGAAAATATGAACAAAATTGTGGATCTAACTTGTACAAACATATGAAATAGCATACGAATTACTGATTTAAACTTGCTAAACCAGATCATAGAGTGATTCATATGAAAATGAACTAACCAAAGTGTAGATCTATGAAAAAATATTTGAATTTGATCAAAAACATGACCACATTTTCATATACTTGATTGAATCCATGTGAAAGATGCATATCACTCACCAATTCTCCAAAATAAGGCAAAAACGGTGAAATAAGATTCCAAACAGCAAGGAATTGAATCCAAACTCATTGATTTGATGAACTCGCATTTGAAACGATATAGATCTAGCCTCAAATGGTGAAGATCTTCGATTTCCTAAGCTTTAATGGTGGAAAGATGGAGAAATGGAGGATCCCTTGGCTCTCCCAAATGAGAGAATAGGGAAAGTAAACTATTTCCCATACCTCCCACCCCCTATTTATAGCTTTCCACCAGCCCACTAATGGGCCTCTCCAAATCAGCCCATTATGGCTTTATAAATCTGGACAACCAACTGTTAAACCTTAAAACGGAGATTCCTCCCAAACCACTGAACCACATTTTTAATGTAACCATTCTACGGAAAGGCAATCATCATTTCCTTTCCAATGGCACAGGTCTCACAACCTGATTCGACCTGAGTCAAAAGTTATTCCCTGTACAAGACTGACAGGGGCCAAATGGTCACAAACAAAATTGGTAAAAATTATGGACATGTCTCACATCCCCATAAGCAACATATTAAAATATGAGAATGATCCAACCCTCAGGGATTAAAATAAAAATATTTTACGATCCACCGATACGTAAAATGCAGGCTGTTACACACTAGGTCTACTCGAATATTTACAAACAACTTGTATAGTCCACTAAAGAAAAGATGGTCATTTCCACAGTTTTTAATCGAACGAGTCCAAGAATTAACCATTGAAGCAAATGAAAGGGTTCATAGTCCTTGTTTTTACTAAGGCGTTTAATTGGATTTCTCATCTAAACGAGGAAAAGGTTTATATAAATATATATACTAGTAGATTAGGAAAATGATTTATAGAGTGATTTCATAAAATAACTTCGTATAATGAAGTAGAGCTAGAAACCATTTTGATAAAAGAATTTGGTATCTACTAATAATATTAAACCCTTTTATATAGTTTCGAAGTGGCAATTCTCGTATAATAGCGATCGAAATAACAATCGAACTAAAAATTCACGTTTAATAACTTAAAAATTAAATCCCATGACCATCGATTATTAATACGTTCATAATAAATGAATCGAAAATCCATAAAATCATGCCGCATAAATCTGTGAATTAGACCAACTGAAAAATCATAGAAAAATTCCAAAAGGGCTGAAACTTGGCTGGGCAAGAGCCTGAAACAACCTACATAATCGATCGTGGTCTCCACTGGTCGACTGTAAGTAAATAGCAGGACTAGTCGACTCCTCCAATTTTGACTAGTCGACTGGTCAATTTTACTTTTTTTTCCTTTCAGTAGAAGGACCAGTCGACTGGTCCATTTTGACCAGTCAACTTATGACGGTAACATTGACCATTTTGGCTATTTTTTTGCCAAATCATGTATGAATCGTTTACGACGAACTATGGAGGCTATTGACTTTATCACAGCAACAAGGAGGCCTTATTGGATTGCCAAAACACTTAAACACATGAAAATCAAACACCCACAAAAAATTATACTCAAAATCAATGAAATTAAATAATAACACGTGAATTGGAAGTTTAAATACAAACAATCCAAAAAACTTAATATGAACAGAACATATAAGTGCCAAAGGCACACTAGACATGCCTTTGACTTGAGGCATAGATGTAAGTTCTCCAAGAACTCACCTTTGATGGTTTAAAGCAAGGAGGATGTGCAAAACCAAGCTAGATCACTCTCTCTTCGAATATACACACAAATCTTCAATCTACACATGAGTATACAATAATTCCTAAGAATTAGGTTTAGGAAATCATAAGAATTGAAGACGAATAGAGTTAGAAAGATAGAGATTGAGCTTGCCTCTCTTCTCTATGGATTTCCATTTGATTTCCACACAAATTGGATTCCTATGATTAAGCTAGGGCTTAGGGAATTTTAATTTCCCATTCCCCATTTCTAAATTTGTGGAGTATGGGGAAATGAATGAAGGAGGAGTGGGCTATTGGGAGTCACAAGGTGGGCTAGGATAGCTAAGCCAAGACCCAACCAAAGTCCCAATTTTCGCAAACTCGAAATATATCGATGTTTATAGTTTTTTAATCACGTAAAAGGCATTTTGAACTCCATGGAAGTGGTTTCGAGTCCAAACTCATTCATATGCAAAAAGTGACTTTTTGGGCGCATATACAATTAACGATGTTATATTTAAATAAAATATTATTGTTAGATATGCGGATTATTACAAACTTCCCCTATTAAAGAAATTACGTCCTTGTAATTACTTAAGGAAAAACATAAAATAAATAACAACCCAGCATCATCAGAAAGAATCTATGTAGAAATAGATTAACACAAAAATTCACTTTTGAATAATTTAAAAAAAAAATTAACTTTGAGTTATAAATCACTATATAACTTAAGTTAATACATGTATAATGTTCAAATAAAAGTCAAGAACATATACGAACAACAAATTTATTTTAATCACAGGTGGTTTCAATAAATTAGAACTTTCCTTACTGGAATTATAAACGTTTTAAACCCTCAATTTTAATAGTTATTTAAATTTTAAATTTTAAATCGTGAACTACCACACCATGATTTTTCTGAAATTTTGGTTTAGACATATCTCAAAATTTACAAGATGAAGTTCTCTTTTTCTTTCATTTGGAAAATTATAATCCAATAGATCCAGATAATTCTTGTTTGAAAGAATTCCGATTTGTATTGGATCATACACACTCATTTGAAATTCAAATCGAAAATTATGAACTACCGCCACATGACAAGCTCGTTTTAATAAAATTAAATTAGTTCATTTAATGTTCAATAAGTTTATAAATTATAAACCTATACTCTTGTGTTTTAAACACAAATTAATTAATCTATCAAATTAAAAGTTGGAAATATCGACTATCCAAAATCGTCGAATATTCCTTATCACATTTTGGCTTGAAAATTTTATCCCATAAGATTTCTTAAATGTAATCTAGGTTATAAAATTCTCGTATAATGAAAAGGATGAATATGGTGGTCATATATATCCCATCCATAATGATAAGTGACCTCATTGGGGGAAACAAGATCAAGGAATAAAAATCTTGGTTGCATTCCCTAAATTGGAAATATTAGCACATTATCTAATATTTCAAACATAAATTAATTAAAACTTTTAAGTTTCCAATAAACCCCGAAAAATATCAAATTTTTAAATATTAGCATGTCCTCTAATATTTCACGAACAACTTCTAAATCATGGAAACATGATAAATGGTAGAAGTTAAAAGAGTTTCAAAGAACTCGAAAACTTTTGGTTTTCAAATTCACAAAAATATCACCAACATAGATGAGGTCAAACCATTTGGAATATGACCTCGCAAATTCATAATGGTTAACAAAACAAACTAGAGTATTTGTTAACCTCAAATGACAAAACATGCACATAATGGAGCCAAAGAAAATCCTTCCATTTTCGATTAAACAATTGGTGATAATCGATTGCTAAGTCTAATAGTGAAATGAATATAGCACAACTAACTTATCGAATAGATCATCAACCCGAGGTAAGGAATATATTAAGCTTTCTGTGGTCGCAAATCTTAATACATTCCATCAGATCTCCCAACAAAATAGTTTCCTTTATCCTTAGTGGTCGGTCACTAAGGAGAACCATCAAATAAACCGATTGAGTCACGAAAAATGAAAATTATTTGAACTCAATTACTCAATAAGGTGTCATCCTAAAATGGGTGCAAGGATTCTGAAAATCCACAAGTAACGTGAAACAAAAAAACAAGCCTTCCTTAAGGTCATTCTGATTGTTATGAGAATTTATATGTAAAACATAAGGAAGCTAAGGAATCTAAATTAAAATCGTTAAGAACAACAGAAATCTGTCTCACAGATATGGGATGTCGAAGGTGGATGATATTCTTAGAAAATAATATGCGGACCTTGGAATGGTTAAGTTAATCCATCCCGAAAATCAATAAGAAAATAGAAAGAATAAGACATGAAAATAGACATAGAAAGAATAGTAGAATATAAGAGAGCTCATCATCCATAAAAAACATGATTTTCTTAAAATTAATCGAAGTTAGCCTCAAAGGTAATTTACAAAAAATTATCAACTTTTAGCAAATTTGTTCTATCGAAAACTACCCAAACTGAGTATACAAGAGAGGGATACTGGGAATCACACAGGATCCCCACATCATGAAAGTCCGGAGAATAAAGATCGAAATCCAGAAATAAGAGGCTAAGATCGATAAGCAAAATATAACTTGTTACTTTTCGAAAGAAGATCCGAGATAATTTTCATTGAAAACTCGAACAACCCAAGTTCTAGAAATCACTCAAAGATATCTAGGAAAAAATAAAATTGAAAGACACTCAAACCATAATAAGTGTGAGCGCATAAATCGATAAATCAAAATGTTAATAAAAAACATTTCTCTTAACTCAAGAATAGACACGTAAGAAATTTTGTCATAAATAAATAATGAGAACCCTTGAATTACTGAAATCACCATATAAACACAAGCACTTCAATGACTTCGAAGTAATGTAAGTATATATAAGGTAGTCATTACGAAAATGGTGAATTCATGAATAACACAAAATCATAAAGTTTATTATCAAATCAAACATACAAATTCATATTATAACAATATGAATTCACTTAAAGAAAATTTGATACTCAATAAATCAAGTGATTATCGAAAGTTGATATATACCTAAGAGGCTTATTTCATGGTTTTGAAAGGAAAAGTCATTATTCGTCGATTTCTGACAAGCTTGCATGAATGGTGAAGATTTAGAACGTTATCAAAATGATAATGAAGCTTCTAAGACTCACTGAAACATTTTATAGCACACAATTATAGACTCCACAAATGATCAAAAGATCAAAACCACAAAGTGTTCATTAACGATCATTAATGATAGGGTAATTTTACGTTAAGCTAGTAAATATGTGAGTTTAGCCAAATGTCCCATAACCACCGAATTAACTCAAATATTTACGAACAAACTACAAAATGCATTATATAAAACACAAAAATGATCATAGCGAAATTTGCAAAAGGCATTGCCTAAAGGTTACTCAAGAAAGTTCAAAATGGCCATCATAACCGACAATTAGCAGAACGAAAAACAATTCAAACAATTCTTACTTAGAAACTCGAAAATAAATCTCAATGATGCTGCAGTCATCACCAACATTATTTTCTTTAAATTTATCAAGATTAACATCCAATAGTGAAATTGAATTTCAAGTGACTAAGTCCAAAAATTAACCAGCGAAGTAAACGCAATTGTGTCGACCCACTCATTTTTATAAAGATGTTTAACTAAATTCGTTATTCAATCTTAAAGGCAAAATTACTTGTTTAAATCAAGTATCACTCAAAAGAAAAGGATAATATTAAATCATTACCCCAAGAAAACTAAAGTCATCTCGATAGCAAAATAAATAGGTAACGAAAACTCAAGGTAGCACGTAAGAATTTTCACAAAACGTGGGTTTGGAAAATCAACATACTAAGAAATAAAACAAGCACCCTCTAATTCCTAAGAACATGGTGTCCTTAAGTTCCTTTGATGCAAAGAAGGTTGAAGATCACACTTCCAAAAGAACTCAAATGAGATGATCATAGTAACCATCATCATAAAGGATAAAGAGGATGGTACCCTTATAGGCATTATTTTCCTTACCAAAATAAGATATCTCAAATTTCATAGTTAGAAATTCAAACTATGAAAGGTGTAAAGGATATATACGATGGTCATACATATCCCATTTTCAAATCAATATTTTATCAAAATCCCTATAGCTGCAAATTAATAATCAATACTAATGATTTGCCTCGCCATTTATTTATATAAAGTTGCAAATGTTATGGTTCAATAGCGATGCACATCATTAATATTTAATATAAGTGTTGTGTTAGAATTATCTATTGAAATGTTTGGAAACTCCTATCGATATCATGGCGTCCCACTTCTCGATTAGAATTCCTAACATACTCAATGGGCATCTCAACACAATAAAAAAAATATGTCCAAAAAGGGGCGTAAATATGTAGCTAAATAATCAGAGGTGCAACCATTTATATATGAACTAAAATTTTAATCATAAATAAATAAATGTAAACATTTCATAGTGCTTAACGAAAATAATTTACTCGATTTCGCCTTGCAAAGCTAATATCAAGTGGAAAAGACATGGCAAAATTATTTTAGTAAACCGTTTTATAAAATAATTAGAAATCATCAAAACTAAGTCCCAAAAGTTGTTTTGACTCAAAAATTGAAAATAGTTTGAATTCCTACATAAGGAAAGGGACTGGACTCTAGGTTTGTCTAGGCCAAGATTCACAAAGATGAACTCAAATAAATTTGATTGTCAAACAAGGATCATGATATAAGATAGGATATGACGGGTCCTAAGACTCGAACTAAATCCTAAAACACGATTTCCTAAGAGAGACTTAGGACAATGGGCCTTGCCATAATATCTTATATTTTTTCCGAACTTGGCTCTGATACAAAGTGTAATGCCCTACCTCTATACTCGTGTTAGCCAAGGTTATCTGAAGCAATGATGTCAACTAACTCGAAGAATAATGCTGTTGAGGAGCGACCACCTATATATTAGTTTTGAACGAGTGTTAAACATATCGGATAATCTAGTCTTACTTTTTAAATATCATGAGGAAATCTAACACATCAAATTCAAGTTCAAGTCTACTACCTAGTGGCTATTTATAATTCGGAATCAATATAAAATACATAACAATATCATCAGAGTCAGACACATATATTCACATAACTAAGGCGGAAATAGATATGAATATGACACATAAGAGTAAATACAAAGATAGCGGTCATTCATAATTCACTATACAACAAAAAAATAGGTACAAGGCTACTCAAAATAATATGTATACAAAGGAGTCTCATATACATATAACCTAAAAAGTACAACACTCAAGTAGTTTGCCCGAAAGTGGAGGATAATCCATGCTGGAGTCAAGAAGAATCACCTGAAATACCTCGGTCTGACCCAAGTATTATTTACGCAAAGATAAACAATAATGGATTAGTCTATCTATAGTTATATCATAAACTGGGATATAGTAAGAGATATAGGTAAATATAGACATACTCTAATAACAATGTGTAATGACCCGCATTGGCAGAGGTATTATGATTAATTTATTTAATTATTTAAATGGTGATTAAAAGGATTTAATGGTCGTTGAATAATATAATAGTGAATATTTAATTAAAATAATAATTAAATAATATATTTAATTCTGAAATAATCAGAATTGGCCGAAATGACGATATGGTGTGAACAAGATTGTCTGTGATATTTAATTCAGCTTGGAATTGAATTTGAATAACGAATATATTATATAAACGACAGTTGAACGTATAAATTATAATATAATTATAATCGAGCTCGAAATGGCGCGGGAGTTCGCTATTTGGCGATCTGAACTTCAACTGAATGTACAGGATTCGTTTTAAGCCGGATTTCTGTGAAACAAGAAACGTGTGGAGCTGGTGGAGTATATCTTTCTAGTGGAA
Source organism: Allium sativum (assembly GCA_030737875.1). Classification (NCBI taxonomy): domain Eukaryota; kingdom Viridiplantae; phylum Streptophyta; class Magnoliopsida; order Asparagales; family Amaryllidaceae; genus Allium; species Allium sativum. Next base: position 869,932,504 of record CM060924.1, on the reverse strand, counting down.
GAGAAAAATCGGGATTTCATCGTGTAGATTTTGATTTACGTCCAAATCAAATTTCAGAAAAGTCGCTATGGAATTCCTTTATATTTTGCAACGCTTTATTTACGTTATAAAAGGGTTTTCGATATAAATTGAATATCGAGATAATCTGGAATCTGAAATATCAAGCTGTAAATTCGGATATGATATTCTGGAGCTGTACGATATCATATGTGAAGATATACGATAATATAAATTTATTTATATTTAATTTAATTATATTTAAATATATTTATATATTTAAATGGTCATCCAGAGCTTTAAAAATAGGCAGTTTTGCAAAAGGAGTCGGAATTCAACGAAACTAATTTTGTTGGATCCGCAATGTCAAATATTTGTTAGATTTCCAGTTTCGTGATTTTTGGGGTCACTGTGTGGCCGTACAGATTTTAGAGTGAAAAATAGTTGATATTCTGACAGTTAAAAATACGCTGTGTGAGCATACGAAGTCAGAATTCGACGAAACCAGTTTCGTTGGGACCGTAATGTCGATCTCTAGCTACATGTCCAGTTTCGTGATTTTTGGGTATCGTATGTAATCACGAGAATTTTTAGAAAGCAAAATGAATATATAAATGAGAATATACCGGGAATATTCCTTTTATAAAATACCCTAAAATATCTAAATCCCCTATAAATAACCCCAACATTTCACTAAACCCTAATTTCATATATTTTTTCTGGTCAAACTCCACGCCGTTGTTTCCCAGGAAAATAAAAACCCCTCTTTGCCACTTTCAGAAAATCAAAGAAAATAGAAATCAAAATCCTAAAATCCCAATATACGTATATTCGGATTCAACCGAAGCTGCTCTTCGATTCTATGTATATATTGTAGTGTCCGGTTCAATTTCTGTGTACTGTCGGTTTTGACAGTGGAACTAGGGTTCCTTATTCGAGGAGTTTGAGCTGTCGATGGGGAGTGTGAGTGGTAGATTTGAAGTGAGGAGGTGAAACCGCACCTTGTGTGCTCGTTTGGGGGATGTTGGTGATGATTTCCGTCGCCCCTGGTACGGTGGTCGTGGGAATGCTGTGGAGAATAGGGATGTCGAGTCCCTTCTTGATGGGCTGAGGTGTATAAGGGAATGGAGAGAAGCTCTTCGGTGGGTTTAGTTTGAGGTCTTGGTAAATGTTGATGGAGGATGGACGTGAGAAAGGTTCGGCAATGGCTTTGTGGAAGCAGGAGCACCACGTCGGGGGAAGAAGGGTCATGAACCGGGTCTGGGCTTGGGTATGTGGTATTGGGCCGAGGATGAAAGGTTAAAGCCCATTCGAAATAAAATCCATGTTTTTATTTAATTTAAATGTTGTACAAACTTATATAGCGTATATCTTTATCATACGTTATCAGAATTAGACGAAACAAGATCCAACAGGATCGTATGGACAGGAGCAACACAATGAGACAGACCGGGAGTGGATCGGAGACAGTTACAATTTATGATAAAATAAATTGTCCGTCTGAATCAAATCGAGAGATGGTTATCGTTATTAACGATGATCGTCCAATGTGAGTAAATCTCACTAACTCTGAACAGTTTATAATTTCATGTTGTATTTTTAGAACTGTTAGATATTGGCTGATTGACTATATGTTGACTGTTTGATTGAACTGCTAGTCAGTTAGTTGAATTTCTATATTGATTCTGTTTAACAGAATATATCATATGGAACTGAAAGTGATGTTATCTATACTATTTAACATCTGTGCTGCAGGGAAACAGGTTGGAGGAATCCAACTGGATTCCTCAACATTTATTTTACTGTGATTCATATATTGTGATATATGATGTGATATATAATCTGTTGTCGATTATATGTGTTTGGACGATTTTGATCATCGTGATTTGATATGTTGAATACCATAACATACCGAATGTTGATAAAGGAAGATTTTCAAAGTGTATTTTGAAAATGAATTTTTTATATAAAATCGATAGATTTTATATAGAAAAGGAAAAGGATTTTTATAAAAGAAATATTTATAAAATCAAAGGATAAGTTAGAATAAAAGGAAATCATTTGTAAAGTGAAGAACCGTTACTAAAAGTAAATCTTTATAAATGAATAGTTTATTCGAAAAGGAGTTAATCAAATTAGTTATTCGAATAGAATAAAGGAAGTTATCGAATAAAGTTAAAAGGAGGTATTCTAATATAGTTTAGCCAGAAGGAGTTATTCGATCAGAATTCATCGAATACAATAAATTGATTAGAGTAAATCAAACAGAGTTAATCAGTTAGGGTTAACCAGTTAGAGTTAATTGGTTAGAGTAAATCAGTTAGGTTGAACCATTAGGGCTAACCAGTTAGAGTTAATTGGTTAGGGTAAACCAGTTAGAGTTAACAGTTAGTGTTAATCAGTTAAAGTAAATCGATAGAGTTATATCAAACTAGAATTTATTGAATAGAGTTAAATCAAACTAGAGTTATCCAAAAGGAGTTAATCGATGTTAGTTTAATCGATTAGAGTTAAAGTAAAAGGAGTTAATCGATGTTAGTTTAATCGATGTTAGTTTAATCGATTAGAGTTAAAGTAAAAGGAGTTAATCGATGTTAGTTTAATCGATTAAAGTTAAAAAGTAAAGGGAGTTAATCGATGTTAGTTTAATCGATTAAAGTTAAAGTAAAAGGAGTTAATCGATGTTAGTTTAATCGATTAGAGTTAAAGAATAAAGGAGTTAATCGGATATAGTTTATTCAAATAGAATTAAAAGAGTTATCGAATATAGTTTATTCGATAGGAGTTAAGTGAATAGAGTTAGAGTTAAATCAAAGGAGTTAAGTGAAAAGAATAAATTGAATAGAGTTATCGAGTATACCTTATCGAAGGAAAGAATTATCGAATAGAAAAGATTCGAAGGAGGGTTAAGTAAGGAAGTTAGTTAAAGAATTAGAAGGGTGAACTTTGTCTATTTCAAGGTTAGAAACGTTGTTCAGTTAAGGTCTGAGAGGTAGTATTACCCCAACTTGATTGACTTCATTTTTAACTAAGGAATGGTTAAGGTTCGATAGTAAAGGATGGTTAAGTGAATTTAGTAATTAAAGGAAATGGTTTGAGTTGGCATCGCGATGGTCTGTTTAAACATCTGTCTAAGTCCAATGATGAAGCTTTTGGAAATGTTTTCCAAATAAGAAACCAGAAATGTTTTCTAATAAAGAAAACAAGAAATGGAAATATTTTCCATTGTTAATAACGTATATTTTCCAAATTTAGGAAATTAGAAATATTGAATATAGGGAAACAGGAGATAAGTAAATTAATGAAATAAAGAGATAAATGTTAAATGATGTTTGATCGATATAAATTTCCATTTGGAAATGATATCGTTGTTTGCACACCTGTTTTTTTTCGATAGTTAAATCACAGACTATCGAAGTTTTTGGCCATTTTAACGTTGTTAATATGGAGAGACCGATTGGATTATTATCCAAAGAACCACTCTGTATTGGCATAAGCGTTAAGAATCATATATGCCAAAGGAAATAGAAGACGGAGTTATGCAAGGGCTATCCTATTTACAGAATAGTGCCTTCGGTTCATCCTGTTTCTGGATGACTTGTATGGACGATTGTCTGACAGAGTGTGAAGACCCGCAACTTCCCCGTAAAGGAAAGCGTCGGATAGTTCGAGAACACGCCACAACAGAACGCATACGAAAGAACATTTCATTGTATATTACAACAATGCATCAGATTACAAGAATATACAGAGTATGAATAAATATTACACAGAAATATCAGAGATTTAAATTACATTTAAATACATAGCAGCGGAAAATAATACAATACACAACTAGAATGAGATATACGGATACAAAGCTTTCCGGATATCGTTCCAGCTGTAAACCAGGATCCTGTGAATATAAATCTGCAAAACCAAAACTACTAGCTGCCCGTGTCAAAATAGGGGCACCCAGAGTTTAGGTTAAAACAATAAACTCCAGGTCAGTCATGGGACTGGTGTGAGAACTAAAACAGTTATTAATCTTTATCTTAAATCATTAGGTAAATCAAGGGACCACGCCGTATAACACGGAACGGGTTTCCTCCCAAGAATACCAGTGCATGAAACAACAGCGCAATGCTAAATAAAGAAAAATGAAGCTGTTATAAGACCCAGGTCCCATCACACAATGCAACGCAGCCGAGGATAGGGTTTTCCCTTATAACAGCCAAAGAATGCTTGATACGGTTAAAACAAATCGTTTGATACTAATATAAGTGCATAGTGTATAAAACACTTCAAATCATAAGTATCAATCATAGGCGGCATGAGCACCCCATCCCACTATGTCGCCATATATAGGTTATACAATCAAAATCGCAAAGTCACGTATTTGGAAATTGGATTTCCAACTATGAACCGAGGCAAAAGATAGTCCTCAACCGATTCGAGACGCTCTAGCCCGTGTCTCAGGATCAGAGCTCGAGTGACCCTTGGAGCGACAGGGCCGGTCCACCGATGTGGATTAAAATGCCTGAACACTGCGTTTCCCCACCCTTTGGGGTGTCAATGAGCCAACAAATGACTCCATCGGTTCGAGAACGACCGATCAATCCGAGGCGCCTCGCAACAGCAACAACCACATAAGTCAAACTCCTCAGGGCGTGTAAAACCACTGACGCCACTTTTTAGCTAGAAGGAAACGCATGCCCTCCCTGAGGTCCGTCTCCCGTTTTTGGTTCATACCTGGTGTGAAACACGCGAGGTAAACGTTACACAAAGCTACGCCACAAAGGCCGTGCTTTAATCATCACCACAAGACTTTGCTTTTCAACAGAAGCCGTGATCATTTGCATCTTAGCATGCCACACAGGCAAACCATCCTATGCAACCGATATCAGTCACACAGAATGAAATCCGATGTCAGACACACAGTCCATTTACAAGTCCGTTCTGGGTCTGAACGAAACCGGAGGCACCTAGTACCCCGCATATCCATCGATCTCCAAGTACGTCTGGACGATCACTAACTGTTTCCATCTTCTTGGGTGTACAGCCCAATCAAGATCATCAGTAATTACCCAAACGACGTGAAGACCTCCGGTCTTCGACCATCGTCTTCATCTTCGACTTATCGTCGTATCAGTTATTCAGAATGGGATGAACCCGGTCTTTCCGAATAACTCGCATATATTTTAAATAAGTGTTACACAAACACAACATACGCCTCATTCCAATTCATTAGTCACTAACCGTAAATTAATCAAGAGAATAATTCCCCAAATATTAACCCCGAAGGCCGAAACCAACATCAGATCAATATCCAGAAAACCATTCTGCTTGGCTAACCGACAGTTAGTTTCTAAATTTCACGTTCAAATCTAATTAAAGATTTAACTATCGCCTGGAGCAAAACTGGTGATACTCCATTCTCGATCTTTTCAATCTAATTAAAGATTCATTAAAACTCCACTTAGTTTTAATCATTATCTGGGTTAAAGAATCAGTGTCATTTAAAACACGATTCACGATAAACCCAAAATCACATTCCATTAATTATCGGGTTAAAGAACAAGTGTTATTTAAAACACTGTTCACGATAAACCCAAAAATCAATACCAATTCAATTCCAATTAAATATCATTTAATTGGTACACTTCATTAAATCTAAATAAAAAGATTTAATCTTTTCTCAACTGGGTTCAAGAACAGTGTTAGTGAAGACACCATTCACGACAAACCCAAATCACATTCGATATTCAATACAAGGCTCTGAATAGAAAATATATCGGCTTATATTCAATATCGAATTCTACAACTAACAAATGTCGTATTGGAAATAACGATACAAATATATATCTTTCAAATTTCCATAACAACACCTGTAATATCACGAATTCCAACATCGAAATATTCCGAAGACAATTTCGATTCAAATCCACTCCAATGCAATCATTGGAAATTTTGGTTATTTTCAAAACCATTTCAAATTCAATTTATTTATTTAAAAATAAATAGAATTATAATTCTAGTTCAAAACTAGTTCATTTCGATAAAAATCTATTTTTATCTTTTCAAATATGGAGTTTTTCATCCCAAACTTTCACAAATCATTTCTTATGATTTTACACAAATTATTACTATTTTTAATAATTTTATCAAGGCCCGTACAGTCGATTTCCATTAACGGCCATCGAACTGCACTTACAGCGACCTTTTTCGAATTTGATTTGGACGTATCTCCAAATCCAACCGTTAGATTTCAAATTTCTAACATTCGTTAGAAAGCTCTTTTCGATACGAACCCAACAGTTCCGGTTTTAGGAGAATCCGACGGTCGGATCTCCCGTAATGTCCGTTTGAAATAAATGGTCGAAATTCACGAACTGCCGCGGCGCGGCGCGTTCTATTCAGGCCATTATATTATATATATAATATATATAATATATATTTCGTCGATTTCTATTTAAAACGAATTATATAAATAGTTTTAAAATTCGTTTCAAAAGAAATTTTAACTTCCTTTTCAATTCAAATCAAAATTGAATTCTTCTCTATAAATCCGTTTCTATTCAATTCAAATTTCAATTCAATTTGAATTCATTTCAATTTTGCTTTCAATTCAATTTGAATTCGTTTTCAATTCATCTCGAAATCGTTTTCAATTCAATTCATTTCGAAATCGTTTTCAATTCATTTCATTTCGAAATCGTTTTCAATTCAATTCATTTCGAAATCGTTTTCAATTCAATTCATTTCGAAATCGTTTTCAATTCAATTCATTTCGAAATCGTTTTCAATTCATTTCATTTCGAAATCGTTTTCAATTCATTTCATTTCGAAATCGTTTTCAATTCAATTCATTTCGAAATCGTTTTCAATTCAATTCATTTCGAAATCGTTTTCAATTCAATTCATTTCGAAATCGTTTTCAATTCAATTCATTTCGAAATCGTTTTCAATTCATTTCATTTCGAAATCATTTTCAATTCATTTCATTTCGAAATCACTTTCAATATTCATTTTAAAATGAATAACATCGATATAAATATCGTTCACGTCAAAATGGCGTCAACCTAATCAACACGGCTTCATATATTGATATTTTCAAATATTCCATTTCGAATATTTCTATTTCAAATATTTCTATTTTAAAACTGGAATGAGGCCCAATCAATTACCATATAAAGTTATTATATGGATTTTCATACAACACATGTATAGTAGCATTGAAAAATAATCAACCATCAACCAAAGTGCACTACACTGTATAAGCATCAAATATAGATATCTAACGCTTATAACAGCCTGTCAATCAATCGATCAACATATTTAATCAATCAGGATGAGTGAACTTCAAATTTCATCCCAACACCCGTGTGGGGTTTCAAACAATCAAACACATATTTTATTTGTGCTGTTGGGCGATGTGTAAAATTTATCGTCCCAATCAATGTCATTCAAATAGGTGTACATAAACAAACCGTCCGGTTTATAAATGAATATTTTATTTTGTTCACTTCACGTTAAAAATTATATTTTTAACGATAAAACATTTTATTTCAATCTATGAATTTCTATTCAATTCATTTATTCTATAAAATAATATTTTTATTTTCTAACATATTTTAGAAAATTTCGGCGGCATAACGGCACGATACTAGAAACGGGACAAGGCCTAGCCTAATCCCCGGTCTAGTGAAGGCCCACGCCATTCACACATCAATCGAATTCACTTTCGTTATGCAAACCACAAAATTTGGAGTAAGGGTCTAACCTAGCCTTACTCCTTCGCCTTATAACGGCGCACGTCTAATCCTAACCAATTTATCGATTCGATTTTTCACACCACAAACCACATTCAAACCAATATCACAATCAATAACCAAACAGCCAAACAAACAAGTCCATGGTCTGTGGACGATTGTGTCGGGTGCTACTAAGCACCGTCTGCATCCTAGTATATATATATATATATAACTAGAAATAAAATTGAAAGGTGAGAAGTTCTCACACCGATAGCTATCCAATCTTCACCACTAGACTTTGCAGAAGTCTTCGTCGCTTTCGCATTTTCTTCATCTTCGTTGCCCGTATTCTCTACATATGTAAAAATCGAATTTTTACTTCGCTATTCCATATATAAAAATCATATTTTTAGTTCTTATTCAATATATAAAAATCGAATTTTTATTTCGTTATTCAATATATAAAAATCGAATTTTTATTTCGTTATTCAATATATAAAAATCGAATTTTTATTTCGTTATTCAATATATAAAAATCGAATTTTTATTTCGTTATTCAATATATAAAAATCGAATTTTTATTTCGTTATTCAATATATAAAAATCGAATTTTCCTATCGAAGTTCAATATATATAAAAATCTAGTCTTCGCCTTATAAAAAATCTAGTCTTTGAAGTTCAAACCTTTTTCTAAAAATCAGTTTTTACTTTTATTTTAAAATCAGTTTTAAAATCTTATAAAATCAGTTTTAACTTCTAAAACAAAATCAGTTTCAACCTAATTAAAATTTCAGTTTTAAATCCTAGGTAAAATTTCAGTTTTAACCTAATTAAAATTTCAGTTTTAAATCCTAGGTAAAATTTCAGTTTTGACCTAATTAAAATTTCAGTTTTAACCCTAGGTAAAATTTTAGTTTTAAAGTAAATAAAAAAAACAGTTTTAAAGTAAATAAAAAAAAAACAGTGAACTTACCGGGGGGGCTGATGTCGGGTCGGCGGCACTTCAGGGGGGGGGGGGGGGGCTGTCGGCTTCAGCATCGCGAACGTGGGGGGGGGAAGGATGTCGCGTCGGAGGTCGTAAGGGGGGCGCTGGGAAGATGGGCGTGGTTTTGGGGGTACGGGCTTCAGGGGGTCGCGGTTTTGGGGTTTGGGCGTTGGGGAACTGGAGGTATCGAGGAGAGAGAAGGGGAGGGATGATCGGAGGTAAGGGAGGCGGAGGAGGGGGATGCGGCGGCGGAGGGGACCCGCGATGGTGGTTTTTGTTTCGACATTTTTTCCTTTTTTTTTTATTCGGTCTGAAGTATGAATTGGGGGGGGGCCAGAGCGGTTTTAAGGGGAGAGAAGTATATATTTTTTTTTTTTAATTATTATATTTGGCTAAAAGGCCGACCTTTACATATGACCTCGAAACGAGGCCCACCGCCTGTCGCCCATAGCGTTTCACCCCCATTCCGAACACAATGGGATATGTATCGCATGCTGATTCGATTGTTACAATCAGTTTCCTTTTGAATTTACATTCAAATCACTATATTGAATTTTAAACGTACATTTCAAATTACCGGGGCCACATACTAACTAGAAAAATTCCAGAAAAATATTTTCTAGCTTCGTATTGACAATACGGTCCTAACAAAACTAGTTTCGTTGAATTCTGAGACCGTTGGAAAAGGGGCCAATTTCCAGTCGATTAAAATCAACTGAAACTGGTCAAACGCGTTTTCCTTTGCCACGCTCACATATTTGTTCGAAAAATTATGAAATTTGAAACCCAGAAATAATTTTACATCCCGGACCCAACAAAACTGGTTTCGTCGAAATCCGAGGTCGTTTGCAAAATGTCCATTTTTAAGGGCCTGAATTCCATAGCGACTATTCAGAATTTTCAACTGGACATATCTTTTGATTCCCGCTACGAACTTTTGATTTTTCGGATTCGTTGGAAAGATATTCACTATTAGATTCCATTATTTTTGGTTTCACAAAAATCCGGATTGTTTTGCACCCGGTACATTCAATTGAAGTTTGAAAATCGAATTATCGAACTACCGCGCCATTTTCAATTCTATTTATAATTATATATAATTATTTATATTCTAACGACGGCGTATATAATATGTACGTCGAATTATATTCAAAATAAATTTTCTCATCGATATTATTTAAAATAATTCATTTTAAATATTCAAAATTCGCTAAAATTGCCAAAATAAAAATTTCAAACTGGCTCGCATTTTACGGGTTGTTACAATCTCCCCCACTTAAAACTTTTCGTCCCCGAAAAGGAACAAAGTCGAAAGTGGTTTGATTAATCAACTCTACGTTCGATCTGGCTTCCATTCTCCAACTTTTTAGTTTCTGAGAATTTTCAAAATTTCAAAAATTTGGCTATCACCCTAAATTTTCGAAAAATTTCGCCATAACCTCCCCTGCACCGGGAGCATCGGGGAATTTCAAATAGCTTCCCCGGTCCTTCAGATCTCAAAAAGAAAAAGAAAAAACCAAGCGGCTAGCCAATAGGCTCACAAAATCATCATCACCCAAACAAAACAGGAAATTATGTAGTAAACATGTACCTATTTGTCGGGCAAACAAATTTTATTCTTCGGCTCTAGCCTCCTTGCTATGACCTGTTCAATGCAAGTGTATGTATACAAGCAAATGCGACCAATTTTCAATATAACTCAATATTTGATTCAGTTAGGCATAATGGTTCAAAATTAGCAACCAACTAAACAAACAACACAAACATCTATCAATTAGTGAATTAGAGTTTCAAATTCATAATTTGATACATATACAAAAATCTTGTTTTTGATGCCAATTCACTACAATGTGTTCTAGCTATATATAAGTTTTGGTTCTCACACCAGCCTAATGGAAATATATAGAAAATCACACCTTCGAAACTCGAACATAAATGTTGATGATGCGATCGCTATTATCAATATCATCTCCGGGCGACTAGAGTGTGATGCTATATCCATCCAATATATTAAAACTTTGAATATACGTTTGCAAGGCGTATATGCAAATTCTTTATATACTGAATTGTCCAAAATCAATATAAACAAATAATCAAATACGAATAGTTGATTTAAATTTTCAAGACAAAGATTGTTTTCAATTGAAAAATATACTCTTCACACTCGTTCTAGGATACTACTGATCCCTCTCTAACGAGTCATTCTCATTGGATATTACTAATCCAATATCTGATGAATTCTTTCGTATGGTTCTAATGTGTCTTGTTCTCTGAGCTTTGTAAACCAAAGCTCTGATACCAACTGTGAAGACCAGCAACTTCCCCGTAAAGGAAAGCGTCGGATAGTTCGAGAACACGCCACAACAGAACGCATACGAAAGAACATTTCATTGTATATTACAACAATGCATCAGATTACAAGAATATACAGAGTATGAATAAATATTACACAGAAATATCAGAGATTTAAATTACATTTAAATACATAGCAGCGGAAAATAATACAATACACAACTAGAATGAGATATACGGATACAAAGCTTTCCGGATATCGTTCCAGCTGTAAACCAGGATCCTGTGAATATAAAACTGCAAAACCAAAACTACTAGCTGCCCGTTTCAAAATAGGGGCACCCAGAGTTTAGGTTAAAACAATAAACTCCAGGTCAGTCATGGGACTGGTGTGAGAACTAAAACAGTTATTAATCTTTATCTTAAATCATTAGGTAAATCAAGGGACCACGCCGTATAACACGGAACGGGTTTCCTCCCAAGAATACCAGTGCATGAAACAACAGCGCAATGCTAAATAAAGAAAAATGAAGCTGTTATAAGACCCAGGTCCCATCACACAATGCAACGCAGCCGAGGATAGGGTTTTCCCTTATAACAGCCAAAGAATGCTTGATACGGTTAAAACAAATCGTTTGATACTAATATAAGTGCATAGTGTATAAAACACTTCAAATCATAAGTATCAATCATAGGCGGCATGAGCGCCCCATCCCACTATGTCGCCATATATAGGTTATACAATCAAAATCGCAAAGTCACGTATTTGGAAATTGGATTTCCAACTATGAACCGAGGCAAAAGATAGTCCTCAACCGATTCGAGACGCTCTAGCCCGTGTCTCAGGATCAGAGCTCGAGTGACCCTTGGAGCGACAGGGCCGGTCCATCGATGTGGATTAAAATGCCTGAACACTGCGTTTCCCCACCCTTTGGGGTGTCAATGAGCCAACAAATGACTCCATCGGTTCGAGAACGACCGATCAATCCGAGGCGCCTCGCAACAGCAACAACCACATAAGTCAAACTCCTCAGGGCGTGTAAAACCACTGACGCCACTTTTTAGCTAGAAGGAAACGCATGCCCTCCCTGAGGTCCGTCTCCCGTTTTTGGTTCATACCTGGTGTGAAACACGCGAGGTAAACGTTACACAAAGCTACGCCACAAAGGCCGTGCTTTGATCATCACCACAAGACTTTGCTTTTCAACAGAAGCCTTGATCATTTGCATCTTAGCATGCCACACAGGCAAACCATCCTATGCAACCGATATCAGTCACACAGAATGAAATCCGATGTCAGACACACAGTCCATTTACAAGTCCGTTCTGGGTCTGAACGAAACCGGAGGCACCTAGTACCCCGCATATCCATCGATCTCCAAGTACGTCTGGACGATCACTAACTGTTTCCATCTTCTTGGGTGTACAGCCCAATCAAGATCATCAGTAATTACCCAAACGACGTGAAGACCTCCGGTCTTCGACCATCGTCTTCATCTTCGACTTATCGTCGTATCAGTTATTCAGAATGGGATGAACCCGGTCTTTCCGAATAACTCGCGTATATTTTAAATAAGTGTTACACAAACACAACATACGCCTCATTCCAATTCATTAGTCACTAACCGTAAATTAATCAAGAGAATAATTCCCCAAATATTAACCCCGAAGGCCGAAACCAACATCAGATCAATATCCAGAAAACCATTCTGCTTGGCTAACCGACAGTTAGTTTCTAAATTTCACGTTCAAATCTAATTAAAGATTTAACTATCGCCTGGAGCAAAACTGGTGATACTCCATTCTCGATCTTTTCAATCTAATTAAAGATTCATTAAAACTCCACTTAGTTTTAATCATTATCTGGGTTAAAGAATCAGTGTCATTTAAAACACGATTCACGATAAACCCAAAATCACATTCCATTAATTATCGGGTTAAAGAACAAGTGTTATTTAAAACACTGTTCATGATAAACCCAAAAATCAATACCAATTCAATTCCAATTAAATATCATTTAATTGGTACACTTCATTAAATCTAAATAAAAATATTTAATCTTTTCTCAACTGGGTTCAAGAACAGTGTTAGTGAAGACACCATTCACGACAAACCCAAATCACATTCGATATTCAATACAAGGCTCTGAATAGAAAATATATCGGCTTATATTCAATATCGAATTCTACGACTAACAAATGTCGTATTGGAAATAACGATACAAATATATATCTTTCAAATTTCCATAACAACACCTGTAATATCACGAATTCCAACATCGAAATATTCCGAAGACAATTTCGATTCAAATCCACTCCAATGCAATCATTGGAAATTTTGGTTATTTTCAAAACCATTTCAAATTCAATTTATTTATTTAAAAATAAATAGAATTATAATTCTAGTTCAAAACTAGTTCATTTCGATAAAAATCTATTTTTATCTTTTCAAATATGGAGTTTTTCATCCCAAACTTTCACAAATCATTTCTTATGATTTTACACAAATTATTACTATTTTTAATAATTTTATCAAGGCCCGTACAGTCGATTTCCATCAACGGCCATCGAACTGCACTTACAACGACCTTTTTCGAATTTGATTTGGACATATCTCCAAATCCAACCGTTAGATTTCAAATTTCTAACATTCGTTAGAAAGCTCTTTTCGATACGAACCCAACGGTTCCGGTTTTACGAGAATCCGACGGTCGGATCTCCCGTAATGTCCGTTTGAAATAAATGGTCGAAATTCACGAACTGCCGCGGCGCGGCGCGTTCTATTCAGGCCATTATATTATATATATAATATATATAATATATATTTCGTCGATTTCTATTTAAAACGAATTATATAAATAGTTTTAAAATTCGTTTCAAAAGAAATTTTAACTTCCTTTTCAATTCAAATCAAAATTGAATTCTTCTCTATAAATCCGTTTCTATTCAATTCAAATTTCAATTCAATTTGAATTCATTTCAATTTGCTTTCAATTCAATTTGAATTCGTTTTCAATTCATCTCGAAATCGTTTTCAATTCAATTCATTTCGAAATCGTTTTCAATTCATTTCATTTCGAAATCGTTTTCAATTCAATTCATTTCAAAATCGTTTTCAATTCAATTCATTTCGAAATCGTTTTCAATTCAATTCATTTAGAAATCGTTTTCAATTCATTTCATTTCGAAATCGTTTTCAATTCATTTCATTTCGAAATCGTTTTCAATTCAATTCATTTCGAAATCGTTTTCAATTCAATTCATTTCGAAATCGTTTTCAATTCAATTCATTTCGAAATCGTTTTCAATTCAATTCATTTCGAAATCGTTTTCAATTCAATTCATTTCGAAATCGTTTTCAATTCAATTCATTTCGAAATCGTTTTCAATTCATTTCATTTCGAAATCGTTTTCAATTCATTTCATTTCGAAATCACTTTCAATATTCATTTTAAAATGAATAACATCGATATAAATATCGTTCACGTCAAAATGGCGTCAACCTAATCAACACGGCTTCATATATTGATATTTTCAAATATTCCATTTCGAATATTTCTATTTCAAATATTTCTATTTTAAAACTGGAATGAGGCCCAATCAATTACCATATAAAGTTATTATATGGATTTTCATACAACACATGTATAGTAGCATTGAAAAATAATCAACCATCAACCAAAGTGCACTACACTGTATAAGCATCAAATATAGATATCTAACGCTTATAACAGCCTGTCAATCAATCGATCGACATATTTAATCAATCAGGATGAGTGAACTTCAAATTTCATCCCAACACCCGTGTGGGGTTTCAAACAATCAAACACATATTTTATTTGTGCTGTTGGGCGATGTGTAAAATTTATCGTCCCAATCAATGTCATTCAAATAGGTGTACATAAACAAACCGTCCGGTTTATAAATGAATATTTTATTTTATTCACTTCACGTTAAAAATTATATTTTTAACGATAAAACATTTTATTTCAATCTATGAATTTCTATTCAATTCATTTATTCTATAAAATAATATTTTTATTTTCTAACATATTTTAGAAAATTTCGGCGGCATAACGGCACGATACTAGAAACGGGACAAGGCCTAGCCTAATCCCCGGTCTAGTGAAGGCCCACGCCATTCACACATCAATCGAATTCACTTTCGTTATGCAAACCACAAAATTTGGAGTAAGGGTCTAACCTAGCCTTACTCCTTCGCCTTATAACGGCGCACGTCTAATCCTAACCAATTTATCGATTCGATTTTTCACACCACAAACCACATTCAAACCAATATCACAATCAATAACCAAACAGCCAAACAAACAAGTCCATGGTCTGTGGACGATTGTGTCGGGTGCTACTAAGCACCGTCTGCATCCTAGTATATATATATATAACTAGAAATAAAATTGAAAGGTGAGAAGTTCTCACACCGATAGCTATCCAATCTTCACCACTAGACTTTGCAGAAGTCTTCGTCGCTTTCGCATTTTCTTCATCTTCGTTGCCCGTATTCTCTACATATGTAAAAATCGAATTTTTACTTCGCTATTCCATATATAAAAATCATATTTTTAGTTCGTTATTCAATATATAAAAATCGAATTTTTATTTCGTTATTCAATATATAAAAATCGAATTTTTATTTCGTTATTCAATATATAAAAATCGAATTTTTATTTCGTTATTCAATATATAAAAATCGAATTTTTATTTCGTTATTCAATATATAAAAATCGAATTTTTATTTCGTTATTCAATATATAAAAATCGAATTTTCCTATCGAAGTTCAATATATATAAAAATCTATTCTTCGCCTTATAAAAAATCTAGTCTTTGAAGTTCAAACCTTTTTCTAAAAATCAGTTTTTACTTTTATTTTAAAATCAATTTTAAAATCTTATAAAATCAGTTTTAACTTCTAAAACAAAATCAGTTTCAACTTAATTAAAATTTCAGTTTTAACCTAATTAAAATTTCAGTTTTAACCTAATTAAAATTTCAGTTTTAAATCCTAGGTAAAATTTCAGTTTTAACCTAATTAAAATTTCAGTTTTAACCCTAGGTAAAATTTCAGTTTTAAAGTAAATAAAAAAAAACAGTTTTAAAGTAAATATAAAAAAAAACAGTGAACTTACCGGGGGGGCTGATGTCGGGTCGGTGGCACTTCAGGGGGGGGCTGTCGGCTTCAGCATCGCGAACGTGGGGGGGAAGGATGTCGCGTCGGAGGTCGTAAGGGGGGCGCTGGGAAGCTGGGCGTGGTTTTGGGGGTACGGGCTTCAGGGGGTCGCGGTTTTGGGGTTTGGGCGTTGGGGAACTGGAGGTATCGAGGAGAGAGAAGGGGAGGGATGATCGGAGGTAAGGGAGGCGGAGGAGGGGGATGCGGCGGCGGAGGGGACCCGCGATGGTGGTTTTTGTTTCGACATTTTTTCCTTTTTTTTTTATTCGGTCTGAAGTATGAATTGGGGGGGGGGGGGGCAGAGCGGTTTTAAGGGGAGAGAAGTATATATTTTTTATTATTATTATTATATTTGGCTAAAAGGCCGACTTTTACATATGACCTCGAAACGAGGCCCACCGCCTGTCGCCCATAGCGTTTCACCCCCATTCCGAACACAATGGGATATGTATCGCATGCTGATTCGATTGTTACAATCAGTTTCCTTTTGAATTTACATTCAAATCACTATATTGAATTTTAAACGTACATTTCAAATTACCGGGGCCACATACTAACTAGAAAAATTCCAGAAAAATATTTTCTAGCTTCGTATTGACGATACGGTCCTAACAAAACTAGTTTCGTCGAATTCTGAGACCGTTGGAAAAGGGGCCAATTTCCAGTCGATTAAAATCAACTGAAACTGGTCAAACGCGTTTTCCTTTGCCACGCTCACATATTTGTTCGAAAAATTATGAAATTTGAAACCCAGAAATAATTTTACATCCCGGACCCAACAAAACTGGTTTCGTCGAAATCCGAGGTCGTTTGCAAAATGTCCATTTTTAAGGGCCTGAATTCCATAACGACTATTCAGAATTTTCAACTGGACATATCTTTTGATTCCCGCTACGAACTTTTGATTTTTCGGATTCGTTGGAAAGATATTCACTATTAGATTCCATTATTTTTGGTTTCACAAAAATCCGGATTGTTTTGCACCCGGTACATTCAATTGAAGTTTGAAAATCGAATTTTCGAACTACCGCGCCATTTTCAATTCTATTTATAATTATATATAATTATTTATATTCTAACGACGGCGTATATAATATGTACGTCGAATTATATTCAAAATAAATTTTCTCGTCGATATTATTTAAAATAATTCATTTTAAATATTCAAAATTCGCTAAAATTGCCAAAATAAAAATTTCAAACTGGCTCGCATTTTACGGGTTGTTACACAGAGTATTTCCATACGATCACATATATTGATTTCTCCAACCGTACCAAGAGTGGAAGCGGAGAAGGAAACTTCTTTGAGCTAACATATAATGTATGGTTGAGGACGTAAATCGGTGATTGGATGGATTTGATGATGTGGCATTCAAAGTGAATCTGGTGTGATGATAAAGCGTAGCTTCTAGCCTCACATCCGGTAAATGACAGAAATCGGGCAGGCAGCATGGCTAAGTCGGTCGCACCGAAGTAGGGTGTATAATCACCTGATCTAGAGTTTCATTTACTTCTAAAAATCTATTGTCGATACTGTCCCATTCGGGAAACGGTTACTGATCCCAACCGTTGGTGATATACATTTGATACGCTCAAGCGAAATGAGTGGTCGGTCATGTGTGGCCGGGTTGCAAGATGTTCTTGTTGAACCCAGTGTATTCCTCTCTAGAGGTAGCGAAAGGTGGTTCCATACCTTGTCATAGTTGGAAACCCATTACCCAATACGTGCTTGCGTTTTTTTTTTGATTTTGTATACTACATATGTAGAACGTGAGATGAAAGCGTTTCTGCTAGATGATTATTATATTGTATTGATAGACATTATTATAATATCCAAAGGTTTTTGATATAAAAGATAATTTGGATTCTCATAAGGGAAAAACCCGTTCCGTTATACGGCGTGGTCTTATGAGATATCGTTTACTTGTTCAAACTATTTTAAACTGTTTTTACTCATACCAGTCCCATGACTGACCCGGAGTTTATTTTGTTGTTTTCCCTAAACTCTTGGGTGCCTAAATTTGTATGGGCAGTCAAGTAGTCGGGATTTTACAGATACACTTGAAGAGCTTGGAGCAGGAGGCTTCAGGATCATATAGCTATAGTTATTTCCGCTGTGTTGTAAGTGCTGTACTTTGATAATGATATGTATATTCAAGTACAGATTTGTATTTCAAAGTTATGTTATGAAATATATTTATTCGTTCCGCTGTGAGATTCGTGTTACTCTGATATTGTGTTCTTTTTCTTCTTTTATTCTAAGTTTCTATCTTATCTTTCCTCACCCTCTAATTTCTTTCACTAATGACTGCTATTTTTCGATGATTGGTTATCGACATTGAGTTTATGTCGATAACCAAAGTCGCTCAAAATCCGGGTCATTACAGTTGGTATCAGAGCTTAGGTTTAGTTATTACCTTGGCTCTGTGGCGTGACTCAGTAGAGATAGGGTTAGTAATACCCTAGACTGAGACTGAGTGTATATATACGAGTGAGCGTATTTGTTATTGATATAAAAAAAATTGTTTTATATTGTGGTGATTTATCGGTTGAGTTGTTTATGAGATCTGGTCGATCAATTTGATCCACTATATCGGTAGGAGTTACTAAACACCCGAATACGATGGGTCGACACGATATGTTTTGAAAAGAGGGTAAATTAAAATAACTTTACCCAAGGTATATCTTGATATAGAGAAGATATATATATCAAAATTATAATATAGTGGATATATTGATTGTTATTGTAATCGAGTAAGATTCAATTAAATGGTTATGTAAAATAACCAATCAGAATTCATATAAGTGAAATACGTGGAATCAGATGAGTTAAATCTGAAATTTAAACAAGAAATTTAATTAAAACTCTGGAGAATTGGATAAGTGTTTGTAAATGGATTGGGATTAAAAATAAGGAAAATTTAAGATCCTGGGAGATTTTAAATTTTATTTTACAAGCAGTGTGAATTATATTTTGAAATGAATTTCAAAGTGGAAGTGTTTAGAAATGGTTTTATAGTATTGAACTCACTTCGATCGCTGGAAAATAGATTCTGATGATGACAGCTGCATCATCAGTATTCATTTTTGAGTTGTAAGTGATGAATTACTACCAGAGATACTGTTTTGAATTTGTTTTGGGAAAGACAAGTTGTGTTGAATTTCAAAATGGGATTAAAAATATAGAATTTGAATTTTGAAATAGATTTGAAATATTAACTTGTTTTAAAAGAAATAAAATGAGAAGTTCCTTTATAAACGAAGTTTATAAATAGTTCTTTTATAAACGACGTTATAAATGAAGTGAAGAGAATTATCATTGGATAATTCAGAAATAAAAATACAAGTGTGAAATTGAAAGGGGAATCTATTTTGCAAAGGTAGAAATATCGATTTCAAAAGGAATGGAATTCGAGACTTATTTAAAGAATAAATAAATAAAGTTTGAAAGGGAATTTGAATAAAGGAAGTTCAAACATAGAATAAAGGAATTTGAATAAAGGGAATTTGAATAAAGGAAGTTCAACCATAGAATAAAGGAATTTGAATAAAGGAAGTTCAAACATAGAATGTAAATATAGAAAATTCAAAGGGGATTTGAATATAGAAATTCAAATGAGATTTGAATAAAGAATATTTAAATAACGGAAAATTGAATATAAAATTCAAATAGATTGAAATGGAATTTGAAAATAAAATTTCAAAATAGAATTTGAAATAGGAATTCGAATATAGAATTCAAATAGATTTGAAATGGGAATTGGAATATGTAATTCAATGGAGTTTGAAAATACAGGATTTGAATATCGAAAGTGAAATGGAATTTGAATATAGAAATTCAAAAGGGAGTTTGAATATATGAAATTCAATGAAATTGAAATAGAGTTTGAATATAAAATTCAAATGAAATTCAAATATAGAATTTGAATAAGGAAATTGAAACGAAATTCAAATATAAAATTTGAATAAGAGATTTGAAATGAAATTCAAATATAGAATTTGAATAAGAGAATTGAAATGGAATTTGAATATAGGAAATTCAAATAAAATTGAAATGAAATTCAATTAGTTGATAAACAATTTAAACTTATATTTGAACATGTATATTCAAATAAAAAGGTGAAATAGGTAAACTAGTTAATTAGCAATTAGTAAATGGATCTTGAATGGAAGTTGAACTTTCAATAAGTAAAGGGGACTGGTAAATTTATATTTGAAATCGAATATGAAATCTGAGTTTGAAAAAAAAAGAATTTGATTAGTTTATAAGTAAGTTAAATTATATTTGAACATGTCATGTTCAAATATAAAAGTGAAATAGACTAAAAAGTTAGTTAACAAATTAATTAACAAATTGAGTTAAAACGACCAGGTATATTTAAAATAGATTGGGCAGGTATAAATATACATGAGATTGGTATGGATAAGGTATGAAGGTATATAAATAGAATGCTCGACGAAAAGGTATGTATTTAATTCATATATGAGATCTTATGCGCCGTATCGGCTAGCCGCTTGGCTTTTCTTTTTATTTTGGATTGGTGAGGGCCATGGGAGGCTATTTGAAATATCCCGATGCTCCTGGTACAAAGGAGGTTATGGCGAATTTTTCCAGAAATTTAAGGAGTTAGAATATTTTTAAGATAATTTGATAGTCAGAAATCTATGTATCGATATATATAGAAGTCGATAAGGAAACGAACTTAGAAATAGAATAGTAAAATAAAAAAGGAAGACTAAAAATAAAATCTAGTGAGAATAGAAAGAGGAAGCGTATACGTGTTTAAAGGTGAATAAGTAGTTGTATGGTATTGATTATTCGAGTAAGTAGTCTTATCTGTTTTGATGTTATAAATGTTATTCAGTCAAGGTCTGAGAGGTAGTTATGCCCCAACTCGATTGATTTCATTATTAACAAATAAATAGTAAGATTTTAGGCTCGAAGATCAATGATTGAATAAGAGTTAGTTGAATATAGTATTTGGGTTGTCGTAGCGATGTTTTACACAACATCCGTTTTAACCCAAATAGGTGTAAAATTGGAAATAGAATAATAAATATTTCCTAAGTATAGAAATAAACGAGATCGGAAAAGAGATAAGTAATTGGAATATTTTCCAATTATAAATAGCATATATTTTCTAAAAGTTTAGAAAGAAAAGGAAGGCGATATTCGGAAATGTTTTCCAAATAACATAAAAAAGGCCAATATGGTTATTGAAAATATTTGGTTAACAAATATTGATAAAGAAATAGAGAAGTGATTTAACTATTGGAATATTAATTAAGGGCTCAGTGACATGTCAAAAAGGAAAATTTGATTTTTGAAAAGAGTAAACTGTTTAAAAACTCCCGGGAAAGACTGTTTGAATTAAAAACAAATTTCACAGAAATTTGTGAAAGCAAATTTGAATTAAAGTAAAGCCAGTAAAGTGGTAACTAAGATTGAATTAGAATGATACCAAGACAAATTGGATTGTGAGATTCAAATTTGAAGTGATAATCAAGTTAAGAGTTGGGAATCGAGAAGAAACTCGAGTGGAAATGATATTGGGCTCTGATATGAGCGAATGGTTGTGTTGTGGATAAAAGCAGATTGAAATTTGATTGGGATGACCCTTGTATCCGTTGAATTGATAATAGGTGGAATTGATATAATGATATGCCGACAAAAGGTACAAGTTTATATTTCTATTGGATATAAGATTTATGAGCCGAATTGGCAAGCCGCTTGGCTGTTTGATTTTCTTTTGGGATGGAGATGGCCCAGAGAGGCGAGTTGGAGTTTGACTGATTGACCAGTACAAAGGAGGGTATGGCGAAATTTTTCGAAGAAAAAATTAATTAAGGAGTTAGAAAATTTTTGGGATTTTTGAAAATTTTCGTTGGTAAGAACTAAATAATAATTTAATTAAAATTAAATTAGTTCAGTTGAAACTGAAGATTTAGAGGTGAACAAATATGTTCTAACCAGTCGATAGGGTCGTTCTCTACCTTTTAGCAATTTCGAGGACGAAATTATTTTAAGTGGGGAAGATTGTAATGACCCGCATTAGCAGAGGTATTATGATGAATTTATTTAATTATTTAAATGGTGATTAAAAGGATTTAGTGGTCGTTGAATAATATAATGGTGAATATTTAATTAAAATAATATTTAAATAATATATTTAATTCTGAAATAATCAGAATTGGCCGAAATGACGATATGGTGTGAACTAGATCATCTGTGATATTTATTTCAGCTTGGAATTGAATTTGAATAACGAATATATTATATAAATGACAGTTGAACGTATAAATTATAATATAATTATAATCGAGCTCGAAATGGCGTGGCAGTTCGCTATGTGGTGATCCGAACTTCAACTGAATGTACAGGATTCGTTTTAAGCTGAATTTCTGTGAAACAAGAAACGTGTGGAGCTGGTGGAGTATATCTTTCTAGTGGAAGAGAAAAATCGGGATTTCATCGTGTAGATTTTGATTGACGTCCAAATCAAATTTCAGAAAAGTCGCTGTGGAATTCCTTTATATTTTGCAATGCTTTATTTACGTTATAAAAGGGTTTTCAATATAAATTGAATATCGAGATAATCTGGAATCTGAAATATCAAGCTGTAAATTCTGATATGATATTCTGGAGCTGTACGATATCATATGTGAAGATATACGATAATATAAATTTATTTATATTTAATTTAATTATATTTAAATATATTTATATATTTAAATGGTCATCCAGAGCTTTAAAAATAGCCAGTTTTGCAAAATGAGTCGGAATTCGACGAAACTAATTTTGTTGGATCCGCAATGTCAAATATTTGTTAGATTTCCAGTTTCGTGATTTTTGGGGTCACTATGTGGCCGTACGGATTTTTAGAGTAAAAAATAGTTGATATTCTAACAATTAAAAATACGCTGTGTGAGCATACGGAGTCGGAATTCGACGAAACCAGTTTCGTTGGGACCGTAATGTCGATCTCAAGCTACATGTCCAGTTTCGTGATTTTTGGGTATCGTATGTAATCACGAGAATTTTTAGAAAGCAAAATGAATATATAAATGAGAATATACCGGGAATATTCCTTTTATAAAATATCCTAAAATATCTAAATCCCCTATAAATAACCCCAACATTTCACTAAACCCTAATTTTATATTATTTTTTTGGTCAAACTCCACGCCGTTGTTTCCCAGGAAAATAAAAACCCCTCTTTGCCACTTTCAGAAAATCAAAGAAAATAGAAATCAAAATCCTAAAATCTTAATATACGTATATTCGGATTCAACCGAAGCTGCTCTTCGATTCTATGTATATATTGTAGTGTTCGGTTCAATATCTGTGTACTGTCGGTTTTGACAGTGGAACTAGGGTTCCTTATTCGGGGAGTTTGAGCTGTCGATGGGGAGTGTGAGTGGTAGATTTGAAGTGAGGAGGTGAAACCGCACCTTGTGTGCTCATTTGGGGGATGTTGGTGACGATTTCCATCGCACCTAGTACGGTGGTGCGTGGGAATGCTGTCGAGAATGGGGATGTCGAGTCCCTTCTTGATGGGCTGAGGTGTATGAGGGAATGGAGAGAAGCTCTTCGGTGGGTTTAGTTTGAGGTCTTGGTAAATGTTGATGGAGGATGGACGTGAGAAAGGTTCGGCAATGGCATTGTGGAAGCAGGAGCACCACGTCGAGGGAAAAAGGGTCATGAACCGGGTCTGGGCTTGGGTATGTGGTATTGGGCCGGGGATGAAAGGTTAAAGCCCATTCGAAATAAAATCCATGTTTTTATTTAATTTAAATGTCGTACAAACTTATATAGCGTATATCTTTATCATACGTTATCAGAATTAGACGAAACAAGATCCGACAAGATCGTATGGACGGGAGCAACACAATGAGACAGACCGGGAGTGGATCGGAGACAGTTACAATTTATGACAAAATAAATTGTCCGTCTGAATCAAATCGAGAGATGGTTATCGTTATTAACGATGATCGTCCAATGTGAGTAAATCTCACTAACTCTGAACAGTTTATAATTTCATGTTGTATTTTTAGAACTGTTAGATATTGGCTGATTGACTGTATGTTGACTGTTTGATTGAACTGCTAGTCAGTTAGTTGAATTTCCATGTTGATTATGTTTAACAGAATATATCATATGGAACTGAAAGTGATGTTATCTATATTGTTTAACATCTGTGATGCAGGGAAATAGGTTGGAGGAATCCAACTGGATTCCTCAACATTTATTTTACTGTGATTCATATATTGTGATATATAATCTGTTGTCGATTATATGTGTTTGGACGATTTTGATCATCGTGATTTGATATGTTGAATACCATAACATACCGAATGTTGATAAAGGAAGATTTTCAAAGTGTATTTTGAAAATGAATTATTTATATAAAATCGATGGATTTTATATAGAAAAGGAAAAGGATTTCTATAAAAGAAATATTTATAAAATCAAAGGATAAGTTAGAATAAAAGGAAATCATTTGTAAAGTGAAGAACCGTTACTAAAAGTAAATCTTTATAAATGAATAGTTTATTCGAAAAGGAGTTAACCGAATTAGTTATTCGAATAGAATAAAGGAAGTTATCGAATAAAGTTAAAAGGAGGTATTCTAATATAGTTTAGCCAAAAGGAGTTATTCGATCAGAATTCATCGAATAGAATAAATTGATTAGAGTAAATCAAACAGAGTTAATCAGTTAGGGTTAACCAGTTAGAGTTAATTGGTTAGAGTAAATCAGTTAGGTTGAACCAATAGGGTTAACCAGTTAGAGTTAATTGGTTAGGGTAAACCAGTTAGAGTTAACAGTTAGTGTTAATCAGTTAAATTAAATCGATAGAGTTATATCAAACTAGAATTTATTGAACAGAGTTAAATCAAACTAGAGTTATCCAAAAGGAGTTAATCGATGTTAGTTTAATCGATTAGAGTTAAAGTAAAAGGAGTTAATCGATGTTAGTTTAATCGATTAGAGTTAAAGTAAAAGGAGTTAATCGATGTTAGTTTAATCGATTAAAGTTAAAGTAAAGGGAGTTAATCGATGTTAGTTTAATCGATTAAAGTTAAAGGAGTTAAAGTAAAAGGAGTTAATCGATGTTAGTTTAATCGATTAGAGTTAAAGTAAAAGGAGTTAATCGATGTTAGTTTAATCGATTAAAGTTAAAGTAAAGGGAGTTAATCGATGTTAGTTTAATCGATTAAAGTTAAAGTAAAAGGAGTTAATCGATGTTAGTTTAATCGATTAGTGTTAAAGAATAAAGGAGTTAATCGGATATAGTTTATTCAAATAGAATTAAAAGAGTTATCGAATATAGTTTATTCGATAGGAGTTAAGTGAATAGAGTTAGAGTTAAATCAAAAGAGTTAAGTGAAAAGAATAAATTGAATAGAGTTATCGAGTATACCTTATCGAAGGAAAGAATTATCGAATAGAAAAGATTCGAAGGAGGGTTAAGTAAGGAAGTTAGTTAAAGAATTAGAAGGGTGAACTTTGTCTATTTCAAGGTTAGAAACGTTGTTCAGTTAAGGTCTGAGAGGTAGTATTACACCAACTTGATTGACTTCATTTTTAACTAAGGAATGGTTAAGGTTCGATAGTAAAGGATGGTTAAGCGAATTTAGTAATTAAAGGAAATGGTTTGAATTGGCATCGCGATGGTCTGTTTAAACATCTGTCTAAGTCCAATGAAGAAGCTTTGGAAATGTTTTCCAAATAAGAAACCAGAAATGTTTTCTAATAAAGAAAACAAGAAATGGAAATTTTTTCCATTGTTAATAACGTATATTTTCCAAATTTAGGAAATTAGAAATATTGAATATAGGGAAACAGGAGATAAGTAAATTAATGAAATAAAGAGATAAATGTTGAATGATGTTTGATCGATATAAATTTCCATTTGGAAATGATTTCGTTGTTTGCGCACCTGTTTTTCTTCGATAGTTAAATCACAGACTATCGAAGTTTTTGGCTATTTTAACGTTGTTAATATGGAGAGACCGATTGGATTATTATCCAAAGAACCACTATGTATTGGCATAAGCGTTACGAATCATATATGCTAAAGGAAATAGAAGACGGAGTTATGCAAGGGCTATTCTGTTTACAGAATAGTGCCTTCGGTTCATCCTGTTCCTGGATGACTTGTATGGACGGATGTCTGACAGAGTATTTCCAGACGATCACATATATTGATTTCTCCAACCGTACCAAGAGTGGAAGCGGAGAAGGAAACTTCTTTTAGCTAACACATAATGTATGGTTGAGGACGTAAATCGGTGATTGGATGGATTTGATGATGTGGCATTCAAAGTGAATCTGGTGTGATGATAAAGCGTAGCTTCTAGCCTCACATCCGGTAAATGACAGAAATCGGGCAGGCAACATGGCTAAGTCGGTCGCACCGAAGTAGGGTGTATAATCACCTGATCTAGAGTTTCATTTACTTCTAAAAATCTATTGTCGATACTGTCCCATTCGGGAAACGGTTGCTGATCCCAACCGTTGGTGATATACATTCGATACGCTCAAGCGAAATGAGTAGTCGGTCATGTGTGGCCGGGTTGCAAGATGTTCTTGTTGAACCCAGTGTATTCCTCTCTAGAGGTACACTAGCGAAAGGGGGTTCCATACCTTGTCATAGTTGGAAACCCATTACCCAATACGTGCTTGCGTTTTTTTGATTTTGTATACTACATATGTAGAACGTGAGATGAAAGCGTTTCTGCTAGATGATTATTATATTGTATTGATAGACATTATTATAATATCCAAAGGTTTTTGATATAAAAGATAATTTGGATTCTCATAAGGTAAAAACCCGTTCCGTTATACGGCGTGGTCTTATGAGATATCGTTTACTTGTTCAAACTGTTTTTACTCATACCAGTCCCATGACTGACCCGGAGTTTATTTTGTTGTTTTCCCTAAACTCTTGGGTGCCTAAATTTGTATGGGCAGTCAAGTAGTCGGGATTTTACAGATACACTTGAAGAGCTTGGAGCAGGAGGCTTCAGGATCATATAGCTATAGTTATTTCCGCTGTGTTGTAAGTGTTGTACTTTGATAATGATATGTATATTTAAGTACAGATTTGTATTTCAAAGTTATATTATGAAATATATTCATTCGTTCTGCTGTGAGATTCGTGTTACTTTGATATTGTGTTCTTTTTCTTCTTCTATTCTAAGTTTCTATCTTATCTTTCCTCACCCTCTAATTTCTTTCACTAATGAATGGTATTTTTCGATGTTTTGGTTATCGATATCGAGTTTATGGCGATAACCAAAGTCGACAAAATCCCGGGTCATTACACAATGTCATGGTTAAAGGGTGAAGCTCAAGAATGTCTACAGTATATCTCATAAATCCGTATCAGAGATATACAAGAATATCTCATTGAAAATTATATATCTACTCACGAAAATGATAAATCATAACAAATCAATACGAAAATTGACAGCTTATATATCAATAAAACTAAGATTGATAAATTAATACCAATATGAAAATTGGTAGCTCCTATCTCAATAAAACTAAGATTGATAAATTAGTACCAATACGATATTTGATAGCTCATATGTCGATAAAACTAGGATTGATAAATTAGTACCAATATGAAAATTGACAGCTCATATGTCAACAAAACTAAGATTGCTAAATTAATATAAATAAATCTTATATTGCAGAAATAATAAACTAGAAATCTAGAAATCACATAGAAAACAATGGGGTAGGCCATGAGATGGGAGTCTGAAGACTCAACCAACACAGGTATCGAGATGAGACGAGATCTCTAAGTAACTAGCCTATATGTTGAGCCGAAACTCTGAGATGTCCCAAAGACCTGCGTGTCGTGGCCCCATTGGAGAAAACCGAAGTCCCTCAGTGAACCAAAGTTCCTCTAGATGACCCGAAGATCATCAAAATGAATAAAATCGTGAAAAGATCACAATTGATCCAAGGTAGTGAAAATTACTCCAAGGTAGTAACTATAAGAGTTTAGCTAAATGTCCCATAACCGCTAGCTTTACTCGAATATTTTCAAAAAAGTTGTATAATCCACTAAAAACAAAAGACAGTGTAACAACCCGTATTTTTAATAACATGTTATAATGTAAATCAAGGAAGAATTAAATTCTAAAATCTGAATCAAGGGAAACAGGCTATGCCATTGCGTTCGTCTCTGAAAAATACGCGAAATAGAGTCCGAGTTTTCGAAAAACGGAGTCCGTATGACCAAGTTATGGCCCAATGAAGATTTCAGAAAATTCCAAGCCCGAAAACAGTTCAAATTCAAATTCAGATTCGAATTTCAGCCAAAACAGGATAGGCGGGAATTCTCCCGCCCCAGGAAGGGTCGACACAGGGGTCGACACCAGTGTCGACCCCCCAATGGGTCGACACCAGTGTCGACCCAGGGGTCGACCCCCCCGGTCGGACCAGTTTTTCTGTTGCACCATTTTGACAGGTTAGGTCTTTCTCTGGAAGTTTCTGACGGGATTTGACGGACCTGATGTGTTTTAGGGTTAATCCTATGGTCTAAATCAACCTAATCACCTATAAAAAGACCCCTAGACCTAGCCTAAACCCTCATTAATCATTCCTACAACTAAACTATGCCAAAATATTCACCAATCATGGCCTCCATCTTCTTCATGAAAGCATGAGTGTCCCATATCAATCTTTGTCATAAAAGAGCCATCTTTCTTAAGTAAAAGAGCCTTCTTTCTTTGTCATTGGAGTTATTACTTCTTGTTTCAAGGCGTAGAAGTGGATCTTATTGTTTTCTTTGCGGATTTTGCTTGTGGCTTCGTCTCAATCTTTATATATATTGATCTAGATCGCATAACCGCTCATTGTAAGCCCTATACTACTCTTAGATTCTAACTACGGGGTTAATATGACATGTTGCAAGTTGAGTTTGGGCCTAAGATTGATATGTGCTTTGATCCTATCATGTTATGCATAAATTTATTCTATGCATGCTAGTAAAGTCATCACCTTTATCTTATGCATAGAAAGCTATAAGCTTGGTGTTGAAATGTTGCATTATGCAACATGAGAACTCTCATAACCTTTATGATAACTTGCATATAATGTTATATGCGAACTTCTAGTCATCATCCTATGTCATTCATGAACATGTTTCACCTATTTGCTTAAGTTGATATTATGCATGTTTTGGGGCCTATGATGTAATATGCAAGCTTATGAACATGTTTATGCCTCATATGCCACCATGTTTAACTTGTGGCCAACCTTATTACCTTATGCCCTTTTGTCATGCTTTTGCCAAGTTCCCTCTTTTGATCTATGTTATATTATGCGAAACGTACATGCGATGGGAATGCGTTGGGTTGGGTAATATTAATGACATGGAACATGATTTTAAAATATGACATGAACATTGACGTGTGATTATGTTTGTAAAAATAATGATGGACATGACACTTAGAAAATATGAGTGTGGCCAACTCGAGATTGGGTTGAGTTTGTAGCATAAATCTACCCGGAACCGACCGGCTTAACTAGTGGCTACAAGCAATAGGACCCAATGTGAGTAGTTGCTCATGTCGCACTTGAAACCCGAGGTTAGACCAAGTTGTGGTGTAAAGCTACCCGGACCCGCCCGGCTTAACTAGTAACCACAACAAGGTCTAATGTGAGAGGTTGGGTGCATTAAATTAATTAATGCCACATGTTAGGGTTAAGTCATGGACCACTTGAATACTTAACCAATTAAACATGATGGGTTGACGCGGTTAAGTCATGAACCTTGGGTACACTTAACCATCTTGATACTTGATTGGGTAGGGTTAACCACATTTAACCCGCTAGAAACCCTAGTTACGTGGTCCTTTTCACCAGTAACCCTCTGGATTGTATCATGATACCCTAGGGACTAGGCTAGGGTGGGGCACGATTACTGGGGTGACATGTAAGCGACCAAAACGACGGCTGAGTAGGTGCGCCAGTGTAGGTTCAGGCGGACCATGGTCGTGCACATGGTCCGGAGTTGAAAAAGCAGACACGGGCACCCGTAGGTTTAGACTGTGCGTGCTTGATTCGTGTCCGTGGTTGGCACCCTAGGGCTTGATACACCCTAGGGTGGACCTAGCACAGTTTGACTACACTTCGTGATTGGGCCGTATGACACCGATACACGACGAGTTAGGCTTTTAGGGAGCCAATCGACTAGACCGAGTAGTTGGACCTCGATTTAGGTCATCTCATGATGTGGGCCAGCTTTGGGCCAAGGGATCATTTCTTGTTATACTTGACATGGATTAGAATACTAGTACACTCCTGGTGCAACTTAACCTTGTATATGCGATGCCACACTTGATCTATCTTGTTAACTTTTCACCATGCCAGTTATCACCCTATGTCTCATCTCTGTTTTACATGTTCAGTTAACTTTATTAGTTTTTACACTAATAGTAGATAGGACTTACCAGTCTTTTTGACTGACCCGTTTTCTTTCGCCTCTTTTCTTCCGTTCCCCCCCCCCCCCAGGTTTGCATGGTGGGAACACTGTTACCTAGCTGGATCTTTTGCTGCTTTTCTGGATAGCTCACGTATGGTTTGAGCATGCTATGGCCTTATGCTACTTTGGGGATAGTTACTTTATGTTTCTCTTTCAGTTTTCAGTTTATGTTCTAGACTTTGTTTTTATGGGAAAATAATGACCAAGTACTTTGATGTAACTTGACTATGGTTTTGAAATGCTATGTTTTATCCGCTGCTTTACTACTCTGTTTTACTTATATGTTCTGTCTTGTGATATCTGCATGCATGTTTACCTTGTTTAACGCCCCTCCAAAGCTCGTGTCCTTGCAAGAGTGGCATTGGCGGAGGTGGGGTGTTACATTTGGTATCAGAGCATAAGGTTTACAAGATTTGAGCAAAAGGTTTTTAAAACTTACCTTTTGAAAAACTATTTTCAAAACCAATTAAGTATTTTCCAAAGAAAAGTCTAGTTATTTTAAAAGGTTATTCCCCAAAATCCATTAGCACTATCCTTCGTTTCCTTGTTCTAAATCTATCTTTTCCTTTTTCAGTATGGCCGATCTTAACCTTCCCGAGGGATTGACCATTCCCGGATGGTTCCGGAGGTACTTGGAAGCTAGGGCTAACAATGTGGGCCCAGCAACCACCCCCACCGTAACTGAGGTTCCTCCTCCTCCTCCTCCTCAGAATCCACAAGCAGATTTCGCTAAGATTTGCAAAGACTTTAAGGCGATGGGTGGAAAGAATTTCATTGGAACGGAGACTTTTGTGGAGGCACGAAATTGGTTGAAAGAAACTGAGGATCTTTTCGCTATCTTTGATGTGGAAGACCATAGAAGGGTTTTATTGGCAGCTTGGCTATTAAAAGAAGAGGCTGCTTATTGGTGGGAGGTCACCAATGCTACTAGGCCTATAGAGACTTGGGCCGACTTTAGGACGAGGTTTGGGCTTAAGTTTCTATCATCAGCTGAGGCAAATCTGCAATTGGAGAATTTTATATCTTTGAAGCAAGGGGACATGACGGTGAGGGAGTATGTGAATAAGTTTA
Source organism: Allium sativum (assembly GCA_030737875.1). Lineage (NCBI taxonomy): Eukaryota > Viridiplantae > Streptophyta > Magnoliopsida > Asparagales > Amaryllidaceae > Allium > Allium sativum. The sequence goes on along the minus strand of CM060924.1, from coordinate 869,900,735 downwards.
AGCAGCTTGCTCGATTCGGTTTGGACATGGTTAATACTCCCCAGAAGAAGGCTTTACGCTTTGCACGAGGGTTGAATGAGCCATTACAAGGTTTAGCCCTATCTCATATACCCATGGGGGCCACTTTCGAAGGTCTAGTAGACATGGCATTGCTTCAAGGAGACGATAAGAATGGAAAGAAGGAAGTCAAGGCTAATGAGACTCAAGCCAAGAAGACAGACTCCAAGTGGGGAGGAAATCAGAGCAATCAGAACAACAAGAACAACAAGGGCAACAAGGCCAAGGCAAAGGACCCAAGGAAATGCAACTTCTGTGGGATTGTTGGGCACATAGCCAAGGATTGCAGAAAGAAGAAGAGGAAGCGGGGCGAATGCTTTCATTGTGGAGAGACTGGACACTTTAACAAGGATTGCCCCAAGAAGCAAGGACAAGGGCAAGGGCAGAATCAGCGTGCAGGACCTTCTGTAGGGCAAGTGCATGCCCTCAACACTGCTCCAGTTCAGGACCGAGGTAGTATTTCTGTAGAAAGTCTTGTTTATATTTCTGATTATCCTGTTCGCACCTTATTTGATTCTGGCGCATCGCATAATTTTATTTCTTCTGACATTGTTGAAAGTTTGCACCTAAGTACTAGTCTAGTTGAGGATCCCGTTTGTGTTTCAAATCCAATTGGGGGTTCCGCCCATCTATCTATGATTTGTGTGGATTTGAAGATTTCTATCTTGACCGTAGAATTCACGTGTAATGCTTATGTTCTCGGGTTCACGGGATACGGGTTGATCTTGGGCATGGATTGGTTGTCCAGTTATGGAGCCATTCTTGATTGTGAACATAGAGTGGTGAGGCTCATGACTCGCCTCGGTAATACCCTAGAAATTTCTTGTAACCCTAGAGGTCCTGTCATGTTATGTTATCTTGAATCTCTTGACTCGTCCATCGATGATCTGCAATCTGTAAGGGTGGTCCGAGACTATCCTGATGTCTTTGAAGATGTTAAGGGGTTACCCCCTAAACGAGAGATAGATTTCCACATTTATCTTGTTGATAATGCCAAGCCAGTATCATTGCCTGTTAGGCACATGGCCCCACGAGAAAGAAGAGAGCTTAGTAAGCAAATCAAGGAGCTGCTTGAGAAATTTTTTATTAGGTAAAGCATTTCTGAATGGGGTGCTCCTGTGGTATTCGCTACTAAGGCGGATGGTTCGCTTCGTCTATGTGTTGATTATCGAGAATTGAACAAGCTGACAAAGAAGAATAGGCACTTGTTACCGAGAATTGATGATCTCTTTGACCAGCTTGTTGGTGCTTCTGTTTTCTCTCAGCTTGATCTAGCCACCGGATTTCATCAGCTTAGAGTGGCTGATGATAGCATTGATAAGACTGCGTTTAGGACTCCAGATGGATTCTTTGAATGGCTTGTCATGCCATTCGGTTTGACTAATGCACCCGCGTACTTCGTAGATTTGATGAGTAGGGTATTCAGGGAGTTCCTTATCAAGTTCGTGGTTGTCTTCGTGGATGATATTCTGATCTTCTCAAAGGATGAGGAAGAACATGCCAGACATCTCAAGGAAGTGATGGATACGCTTATAGCGCATCAGTTGAAAGCCAAGTTCTCCAAATGTCATTTTTGGAGAAGGGAAGTTCGGTTTCTTGGACATATAGTTTCTAAGCAAGGCATAGCGGTGGATCCCGCGAAAGTGGTTGTGGTTCAAGACTGGAAGACTCCTAGGAATGCAACCGAAGTAAGAAGCTTTCTCGGTCTGGCGGGCTACTATAGGAAGTTCATCAGGGACTTCGCTAAGATTTCGGCCCCTCTTACTAAGTTGACAAAGAAGAACTTAGTCTTTGCATGGGACTTGGAGTGTGAGCTTGCTTTTCAAAGGCTCAAGAGAGCCCTTACCACAGCTCCAGTTTTGGCATTACCCGATGGCGGTAAGATGTTTACCGTGTACACAGATGCATGTGGCACGGGGTTAGGTGCTGTTCTAATGCAAGAAGGAAGAGTGATATGTTATGGGGGTAGGCAACTTAAAGTTCATGAGAAGAACTATCCCACTCATGATTTGGAGTTGGCGGCGATCGTCTTTGCACTTAAATCCTGGCGCCACTATCTTCTAGGCGAAAGGTTTGAGTTGTATACTGATCACAAGTCACTCAAGTACCTCTTCTCGCAGAAAGATCTGAATTTAACGCAACAAAGGTGGATGGAATTCTTGGCATCATATGACTTCGAGATAGCTTATACCCCTGGCAAGGGTAATGTTGTGGCAGACGCACTAAGCAGAAGGAGGTTGACTTTGAGTCCCTTGTTTATTGAGATGAAGAACTTAGAGTTCTTGGCAACCTTTGATTTCATGACGGTTGTTGAGTCGATGACGGGTTCATTAGCATCCCTTGAGCTTAGACCCACACTTCTTGATCAAGTTGGGGCTTCCCAGAAGGAAGATCCACAGATAGTCGAAGTCATGGACAAGTTGATTCGAGGTGAGACGTCTAGTCACCTTGCTAGATATACTATTGATGACAAAGGTTGGCTAAGGCGTGATGGAAGGCTATGCGTTCCACAAGTAGGAGACTTGGTGCATAAAGTTCTCTAAGAAGCACATCACTCGAAGATGACTACACATCCGGGAGGAGATAAGATGTATAGAGATATGAAGCGCATTTTCTTTTGGGCCGGAATGAAGAAAGATGTGGCAGAGTATGTTTCAAAGTGCATGGTGTGCCAACAAGTGAAAGCCGAGTCTAAGAAACCAAGTGGGCTATTACATCCATTGGAGGTCCTGCAATGGAAGTGGGAGAGTATTTCTATGGATTTTGTGGATGGATTGCCTAGGTCAAGAAACGGGAACACGAGCATATGGGTCATAGTTGATAGACTTACGAAGAGTGCTCATTTCATTCCTGTAAAGAGCAAGAGGACCGCATCATGGCTAGCATCTATTTATCTTCAAGAGATAGTGCGGTTGCATGGAGTTCCTTCTAGCATAGTTAGCGACCGTGACCCAATTTTCACTAGCCAGTTCTGGAATAGTTTGCAAGAAGCGATGGGTACGCGATTGAATCTGAGTACAGCCTATAACTCCCAGACGGATGGCCAAACCGAGAGGGTGAATAAAGTGCTAGAAGAACTTTTGGGGCTTTGTGTTCTTGACTTTGGTGGTACTTGGGAATACCACCTTCCTCTTGTAGAGTTTGCTTATAATAATAGCTATCAAGCCAGCATAGGGATGACACCATTTGAAGCTTTGTATGGGAGGCCGTGTAGGTCACCATCTTGTTGGTGGGAGACAACAGATAAACTTATACTTGGGCCTGATATGATACGGGACACATCCGAGAAAGTTGAATTGGTGAGAAGACGGATGAAAGCGGCCCAAGATAGACAGAAATCCTATGCTGACAAGCGAAGGGCAGATTTGGAATTCGAAGTGGGAGACATGGTTTTCGTGAATGTTTCTCCTTTGCGTAATGTGGTACGTTTTGGAGCAGTTGAGAAGCTGGCACCAAGGTTCGTAGGACCCTTCCCTATCATAGAGAAAATTGGAAAGATGGCTTATAAGGTGGAATTTCCCGAGAAGCTAGCCGGAGTGCATAATGTCTTTCATGTCTCGCATCTCTGAAAGTGCCTTCATGAGTCCGCTGAAGTAGTTGAACCAAGCATTCTTGAAGACGTGGAAGTAGAGAAAGAGGCAACCTTGAGGAGAGCTCCAATTCGTATTTTGGGAACAGAGATCAAGAAGTTAAGGAATCGAGAAGTCAAATTGGTGAAAGTTCAATGGAGTGAAGCCGATGAAGATGCAACTTGGGAAACCAAGGAGAAGATGCATGGGCTTTATCCATTCCTTTTTGAGGGTACATTCTCAATCTCCTTTCCTAAGTAGCATATCTTCCTTTTTGATATCCATGTTTATCCTGCTTATCTTGTTATCTTGTTAACCTTGTCATGAGGACCTTAGGTAGAAACCCTTTGGATGAAACATGTATTTGAAACATGTTATGCTTGATGGTTGCAAGTGGCTGCAAGTGTTTGCAAGTGGATACTCGTGGATGCATGATACACATTAGGCACTAAGATCGGCTCACACACTTTCATGTTGCATATGCATGAGTGCTTATACTTATTCATGGATGAAATTTGTTGTGCTATCACGTGGATGTTGCATATGAGTGAATGTTATGTGCACTCATATAGAGATTATAAATTATGTTAGGAATTTGCATACATATGGACTCATTTCACTAACATACTTTGCATTAAGGAGGTTTACTGAATCAGTAACCGCCTGATTTTTGCATTAGATAAGTACATATACACACACCGCTTGCATATGTTCATACAACATTTAGAATCTTTTTAAGGACAATAGTTACTTGTGGATGATGTTTTGAGTAGATGGATGGTAGGATACGTTCTTCCTAACTTGGAGATTTCGGGGACGAAATCCTTTAAGGAGGGGAGAATGTAACAACCCGTATTTTTAATAACATGTTATAATGTAAATCAAGGCAGAATTAAATTCTAAAATCTGAATCAAGGGAAACGAGCTTTGCCATTGCGTTCGTCTCGGAAAAATATGCGAAATAGAGTCCGAGATTTCGAAAAACGGAGTCCGTATGACCAAGTTATGGCCCAATGAAGATTTCAGAAAATTCCAAGCCCGAAAACAGTTCAAATTCAAATTCAGATTCGAATTTCAGCCAAAACAGGATAGGCGGGAATTCTCCCGCCCCAGGAAGGGTCGACACAGGGGTCGACACCAGTGTCGACCCCCCCCCAATGGGTCGACACCCATGTCGACCCCCCCGGTCGGACCAGTTTTTCTGGTGCATCATTTTGACAGGTTAGGTCTTGCTCTGGAAGTTTCTGACGGGATTTGACGGACCTGATGTGTTTTAGGGTTAATCCTATGGTCTAAATCAACCTAATCACCTATAAAAAGACCCCTAGACCTAGCCTAAACCCTCATTAATCATTCCTACAACTAAACTATGCCAAAATATTCACCAATCATGGCCTCCATCTTCTTCATGAAAGCATGAGTGTCTCAAATCAATCTTTGTCATAAAAGAGCCATCTTTCTTAAGTAAAAGAGCCTTCTTTCTTTGTCATTGGAGTTATTACTTCTTGTTTCAAGGCGTAGAAGTGGAGCTTATTGTTTTCTTTGCGGATTTTACTTGTGGTTTCGTCTCAATCTTTATATATATTGATCTAGATCGCATAACCGCTCATTGTAAGCCCCATACTACTCTTAGATTCTAACTATGGGGTTAATATGACATGTTGCAAGTTGAGTTTGGGCCTAAGATTGATATGTGCTTTGATCCTATCATGTTATGCATAAATTTATTCTATGCATGTTAGTAAAGTCATCACCTTTATCTTATGCATAGAAAGCTATAAGCTTTGTGTTGAAATGTTGCATTATGCAACATGAGAACTCTCATAACCTTTATGATAACTTGCATATAATGTTATATGCGAACTTCTAGTCATCATCCTATGTCATTCATGAACATGTTTCACCTATTTGCTTAAGTTGATATTATGCATGTTTTGGGGCCTATGATGTAATATGCAAGCTTATGAACATGTTTATGCCTCATATGCCACCATGTTTAACTTGTGGCCAACCTTATTACCTTATGCCCTTTTGTCATGCTTTTGCCAAGTTCCCTCTTTTGATCTATGTTATATTATGCGAAACGTATATGCGATGGGAATGCGTTGGGTTGGGTAATATTAATGACATGGAACATGATTTTAAAATATGACATGAACATTGACTTGTGATTATGTTTGTAAACATAATGATGGACATGACACTTAGAAAATATGAGTGTGGCCAACTCGAGGTTGGGTTGAGTTTGTAGCATAAATCTACCCGAAACCGACCGGCTTAACTAGTGGCTACAAGCAATAGGACCCAATGTGAGTAGTTGGTCATGTCGCACTTGAAACCCGAGGTTAGACCAAGTTGTGGTGTAAAGCTACCCGGACCCGCCCGTCTTAACTAGTAACCACAACAAGGTCTAATGTGAGAGGTTGGGTGCATTAAATTAATTAATGCCACATGGTAGGGTTAAGTCATGGACCACTTGAATACTTAACCAATTAAACATGATGGGTTGACGCGGTTAAGTCATGAACCTTGGGTACACTTAACCATCTTGATACTTGATTGGGTAGGGTTAACCACATTTAACCCGCTAGAAACCCTAGTTACGTGGTCCTTTTCACCAGTAACCCTCTGGATTGTATCATGATACCCTAGGGACTAGGCTAGGGTGGGGCACGATTACTGGGGTGACATGTAAGCGACCAAAACGATGGCTGAGTAGGTGCGCCAGTGTAGGTTCAGGCGGACCATGGTCGTGCACATGGTCTGGAGTTGAAAAAGCAAACATTGGGCACCCGTAGGTTTAGACTGTGCGTGCTTGATTCGTGTCCGTGGTTGGCACCCTAGGGCTTGATACACCCTAGGGTGGACCTAGCACAGTTTGACTACACTTCGTGATTGGGCCGTATGACACCGATACACGACGAGTTAGGCTTTTAGGAAGCCGATCGACTAGACCGAGTAGTTGGACCTCGATTTAGGTCATCTCATGATGTGGGCCAGCTTTGGGCCAAGGGATCATTTCTTGTTATACTTGACATGGATTAGAATACTAGTACACTCCCGGTGCAACTTAACCTTGTATATGCGATGCCACACTTGATCTATCTTGTTAACTTTTCACCATGCCAGTTATCACCCTATGTCTCATCTCTGTTTTACATGTTCAGTTAACTTTATTAGTTTTTACACTAATAGTAGATAGGACTTACCAGTCTTTTTGACTGACCCGTTTTCTTTCGTCTCTTTTCTTCCGTCCCCCCCCCCCCAGGTTTGCAGGGTGGGAACACTGTTACCTAGCTGGATCTTTTGCTGCTTTTCTGGATAGCTCACGTATGGTTTGAGCATGCTATGGCCTTATGATTTGGGGATAGTTACTTTATGTTTCTCTTTCAGTTTTCAGTTTATGTTCTAGACTTTGTTTTTATGGGAAAATAATGACCAAGTACTTTGATGTAACTTGACTATGGTTTTGAAATGCTAAGTTTTATCCGCTGCTTTACTACTCTGTTTTACTTATATGTTCTGTCTTGTGATATCTTCATGCATGTTTACCTTGTTTAATGCCCCTCCAAAGCTAGTGTCCTTGCAAGAGTGGCATTGGCGGAGGTGGGGTGTTACAGACAGTCATTGCCACATTTTTCAATAGAATGAGTCCAAGAACTATCTGTCGAAGCAAACGCAAGGGTTCAATATCCTTGTTTTTACTAAGTCTTTTAATTGGATTTCTCATCCGAACGAGGAAAATGTTTATATAAATATATATACTAGTAGATTAGGAAAATGATTTATAAAATGATTTCTCAAAATAACTTCGTATAATAAAGTATGGTTGGAAACCATTTTGATAAAAGAATTTGGTATCTACTTGTAACGACCCGGATTTTTTGGCTATTTAATTCGAATATTTAAATTTATTTTAAATATTTTATTTGAACTATTTATGGAATTCAATATCGAATTCGTTAATTAAATGATGACTGAATATTTATATTTATATTTTTATTATAAAACAAACTCGAAACAACGCGGTAATTCGTAAAATTGAATTTCAACTTTAATTGATTATACAGAATCCGTTTTAAGTCGGATTTCTGTAAAACAAGAAGCGTCTGAATCTAATTGATAATATTTTTCTAATGGAAGAGAAAAATCAAGTTTTCGTATTATAGATTTTGTTTTACGTCCAAATCAAATTTTCAAATAGTCGCTGTGGAATCGTTTATAAGCCATAACGATTTATTTAATATAATTAAATATTGGATTCGAATTTGGACAAGATTTTTGAGACATAGCTATAATTTAATTTTTAGAATTTTACTGTAATTTTTAATTTGGAAAATAAACAACTTTTTATTTGGAGTATTTTACACCCTATATCGGTATTCTGGGATTTTACAAAATTAATTAACTACTTTATATCATTATATTTTTGGGATCATGGCACATTGCTCGTCACAAATCTATTTTTAGTTTTGTCGTTAGCAGTCCATAGGAAATATATGAAAGCTTACACCTTAAACAAATAAAAAACGTACCGAACCAAAATAAGTTATATATTCAAAATTTTATTTTTCAAAAAAAAAAATGGTGTTGGTGATGTATTAACTCCAACAAAATTTTAATGAGTATGTTGGGTGGTATTTATACATTTTTTTTTTTATTATTTATGCTAACGTACATCGTGTAGGCTGTATAAATGTAAATAATTAAAATAAACTAGTCCCTTCCAGCGGAAGTAAGGACAGAGTACACAATGTGCACGCTAAAGATATAGCCTACAAAAGCCTAAATAAACTAATGCTCACTTGCACATGGGTATAACAGCTACCTATCCTCTCAGTCTTTTTTTTTCTTTTTCTATCACTCTTTTAACTCGACGAAACACTGCAGTGCTAAGCTGTCCACATACCGTATCCTATTGTTGGTTGCCACCGTATATACAGTGTCTTCCCTTCAAATCAAAACTTACAGCAATTACATATTTCCTATATCCTATCCTAAGAGGAGTATCCATCCTGTCCCAAATATTCATGCTGCTTATATCGTTTAAAATAAGAACCGTATCCACATTTTGCAAAATAGCTAGCCTATACCATTAGTACCTGCACATCTAAATCTTGATCTTGGGCATATTTGTGCACATGACCGACAATGTCATCCAGCTGAAAATAGAACAACAGCTAATGAAGTGATGCCGCTGCCCTATTCCTATGCACACACAACTAATATGAAATAAAAACGCACATGCTACCCTGGGTTTAAATATCAAAATCAAACAGCTATACACAGGCTGAGGCCGTACATGTACAGAAGCTTTCCTTGGAAATTTAAGGTATGCACAGTTTATATAAATGAAATGCAGACCCTTGCACATGGAAATCCAATCAACCTGGTGATGATGCCAATGATGTCTTCCTATAAATAGGCATCATCACCAGGTTCATTTCATCTTTCCAGTGAGAAACGAAAACTTCCAGTCTAAATGAAATAAAATAAATATAAACTAAAAGTGGGGCACTGGTTGAAGAAGCAAGGGTGAAATTGTATGGCGTGTATGTAACAGGAGGGGTAGTAGTTTTAACGCATGAAGAAGAAGTATGGTTTAGCAGGATATAAACATGAAAGCAAGAAAACATGCGGGTTGAGTGAACAATGGTTTGTATGGGGGAGAGCTGCTGGTGACGTAAAATAAGAAAGTGGATGGGTTTGCTCGTTCATTTTGGACATATGTTGAAGAAGAAAGGAGAATAGAAGGGAAATCAAAACGGGAAGGTCACGATGGGATGGGTGAAGTACTGTGCAAGGCATGGTACATATGTTGAAGAAGAAAGTATTTACACTTCTTTTTCGTGAAGAATTTATGGAATGGTTGCTCCAAGATTTTGGCAATGGTGGAAATGTTGTTGGAGTAACCGCATGTGATTAAGGAAAGTTTGTTACGGGCAGGCTGTCCAGAACTTGACTTCGTGAACTATACAGAAGACGGACATGGCACTTGCGGGTGTGTGTATGGGTACATACACGTGAAGTGTTGAAGCAATGGATACGGCTATAATTAGGTAACTAATTCATTAATTAATATTAATAAAAGATGTTAGTTTATAAATTATAAATCAATTTAAATATCGTAACAACGATATCTCGTTCGTTTATGATCAGACGAAGCTGGATCATTTGGGATCGCAGAGGCGAAGACTACGCAGCTAAGCAGGTTCGGAAGGAAATGAACGCAATCAAAATTTCGTTTAAAATTAAACGAAACAACGTAGAAATCAATCATCACGATAAAGGTGAGTTAATTTTCACACATTTCTGAAATACTAGGATGTGCTAAATTCATATAATTAGATTAAATCATTGATAATTGGATGCCTTGAATGCCTATGGTTGATTTATATGGTTGATGTGAATTATATTATCGTCGGTTAATATATTCAAATTAAAATCATATGCTGTTATAAATTATATGCTGGTCTATGATGCAGGGAAGAACAGATAGGAAGAATCAAACCGAATTCCTCAAATATTTAGTATGCTGTTATTTCATATTTTATTTGAACTATTTAAACCCCGTTGATTTTATTTGAACTATTTGAACTATTTCATATTTTATTTGAACAGATAGGGATAAACGATTTTCTGAATAGTGATCTAATGTTGGTTTTGGCCTTCGGGGTTAATATTTAGGGAATTATTTTCTGACTAATTTATGGTTAGGAACTAGTGGAGGTATTAAATAGGAATTCAAACGTAAACCCGAGTTTGAATTAGAGTAGTAAAATGAAATAAGTTAACAAGATACGATATAGAACCGCTATTTTAAAGAAGAAACGGTATTTCATCAAGATGGAATTAAAATGGGATTGGTTGTGATATGGGGAAATGAGTATCGGTTTTGTATTACAACTGATATTTATCTTATGATAAAAATGTTGTAGATCAAGGTCTGAAAGGTAATTAAAATACCCTAACTTGAACAACTTCAGGACTATCAGAGGATGATATCAGTCGTAATGGTGAAGGTGTTTGGGTAAAATATTTTGGGAAAATAACGGAGTAACGTTATTTGAAGGATTTGGATATATATATATATATATAATATATATAGTAAGATTCTGAAATATAAAGAAAATAAAAAGGGGCTTGATGCTATGAAATGATATCCCTATAATAAAAGAAATGAAAAGGAGATTAGTGTAACTATAACGATATTTTCAAAGTTATGAAATAAGATTTAAATGGGTTTATTCTAAAAGGATGAGTCGTGATTTTGGTGTTTAAATAACGAAGCCAAAGAAGATGTCGAAATGATTGTTTTACAAATGATAAGCTGAATCGATAAGAAATAAGAAATGTTATAGCAATGTTTTCAAATGTTAGTTGAAGGTTAAATTAGATATGATTTTAAGATATTTTCCAGGTATATAAGTAAAAGAATTTGAGTATAATTATATATTAAACCAATGTATTATTGGGTATTTCAACTGATATATTTTTAATGGCCAAGTGATGATGTGCATAAACCAATGGATCTGTTTTATTTTTATGGTTGTTTATTTTGATAGTCAAATAACCAGCTATCAAAATCTGACCCAATGTTATTGGTATGGAAAGACCAGGATCGAATTTAAATTCGAAAACCATTCCGACCAATAAATACGAATACGTCGAAGAAGTTGATCGAGATGGAGCAATTGAAGACCATAGATATTCATGAAACGAAAGAGTTGCTTACAATATCTGGCTGATCCCTAGAGATATATTGTGATTCTGTCGTGATTGCAATCTATGGGTTGCAAGGACTTCTCGCTGCTAATCCATGGGGTGATTCCTATATTAGATGCAGTAGGAGAGTACCTTCGGTTCATCCTGTACCTGGATGACGTATATAGACGATGTGAATGGTGGCCAGATGTTTCAAAAATCAATTATAACCTCAAGCCTCATCAACCGGGAAATGGCAAAAATCAGGCAGCCATCATGGCTATGTGGGTCGCACCCATTAGGGTGTACTGTCACCATCTAGAGAATATTCATATTTGTTACTTCTTTTCATTCCTGTATCTCCCGAGAAAACGGTAGCTGCGTAGCCGTGAGGTGACAATATATTCGATACACTCAAGAGAAATGAGTGGTTGATCATGTGTGGGCCGTGTTGCAAGACGTTCTTGTTGAACCCAGTGTATTCGCCTCTAGAGATACACTATCGGCAGGTGGTTCCACACCTTGTCATAGTCGGAATCCAATCCCCGATAAGCGCACACGGTTTTGATTGTATACTATATATGTGGAGCGTGAGATGCAAGCATTCTGCTAGATTCTATATACTTGTATTTAGACACTATTATAATATCAGAATATGATATTGATTCCAAAATGTTTTGAGTTATAGTAAGGTAAAAACCTTCTGTGTTTATGTGTGGACTGGTCTTACTATTATACTTTGTTTCAAAAAGGATTTCCAAGGTTAAACAAGTTGTTTGTGCTATGAATTTATCACTGAAAGTTTTTCAGACTGATCTAGGTAAATTTTGCTTTGCTTCAAATGTGCTCGGGTCAAACTGAGTATATTATCAGGTTAGGTATCGCTTGGGGATTCAAAAAAGGAGTTGAAGTCGAGACGTATTCCATATATTTACTGGTACTAGTCTATTTCCGCTGTGTGTTGTATTGATATGAATGTATACTCTGATACTGTAAACATATATATAAAATTCTTTTTGTATAAAGTATTATTGATTATTATATTTTGTCCCCTTCATTGTGAGACTCTGATCTTCTTATTCTTCTATTCTAATACTTCATTCTTTCTTCTCTCACCCTCTAACTTCTTTCTATTAGCTTTCTGGGTTTAGATAATGGAGTTTTGGACACGAGATGTATTAGCGTCAGAATTCGAGTGTCGAATTTCCCGGGTCACTACACTACTAATAATATAAAACCCTTTTATATAGTTTCGAAGTGGCAATTCTCGTATAATAGTGTTCGAAATAACGATCGAACTAAGAATTCATGTTTAATAATGTAAAAATCAAATCTGACGACTATCGATTATAAATACGTTCACAATAAATAAATTGAAAAGCCATAAAATCGTGCCATAGAAATATGTGAATTAGAGAAACTAAAAAATCACAGAAAAAGGCCAAACGGACTGAAACTGATCAGGAAAGAGCTTGAAACAATCTATTCAGTCGACCACCGTCTCCATCGGTTGAATGCAAATAAACAGAAGGACCAGTCGACTAGTCCATTTTTGACCAGTCGACTAGTCAGTTTTACTTTTTTTTTTCTTTCGGTAAAAGGACTAGTCGACTAGTTATTGTTAAATTGACCATTTTGGCTAATTTTTGCCAAATTATATATGAATCATTGACAGCGAACTATGGAGGCTACGGACTTTATCACAACAATAAGGAGGCCTTATTAGTTCGCCAGAACACTCAAATACATGAAAATCAAACATCCACAAAGATTTATTCTCAAAATCATCGAAACTGAATAATAACACATGAATTGGGAAATTCAAAACAACTAATCCAAAACACTCAATAAAAATACAACATGTAAGTGCCAAAGGCACACTAGACAAGCCTAAAGCTTGAGGCATAGATGTGAGTTCTCCAAGAACCCACCTTTGATAGTTTAAAGCAAGGAGGATGTGCAAAGCCAAGCTAGATCAATCTCTCTTCAAATATAGCACACAAATCTTCAATCTACACATGAATATACAATATTTCCTAAGAATTATGTTTAGGAAAACATAAGAATTGAAGAGGAATTGAGTTGGAGAAGATAGAGACAATGCTTACCTCTCTTCTCTATGGATTTCCACTTGATTTTCAGACAAATTGGATTTCTAAGATTGAGCTAGGGCTTAGGTAATTTTAATTTCCCTTTCCTCATTCTAGTTTTGTGGAGTATGAGGAAATGAATGAAGGAGTGGCCTGGCTGGTGGGAGTTATAAGGTGGGCTAGGATAGCTAACCCAAAACTGAACCAAAGTCCCCATTTTCACAAACTCGATAGTTTGTTAATCACATAAACGACATTTTGAACTCCATGGAAGTGGTTTCGAGTCCAAATTCATTCGGATGCAAAATGTGACTTTTTGGGCGCATATACGATTAACGTTTAAACGATGTTATATTTAAATAAAATATTATCGTTAAATATGCGAGTTATTACAGCTATCCCTTAGAAGAGTAATTACGACACCATTACAGGGTTCTCTGAGGATAATCTTTCGAAACTGGAAGCTTTGGCTAGTTATGGGAGAATGGAGTTTGTAGGAGCTCTTGGGTTTTGATGCCGCTTATGCTGTTGTCTTCTTTAGCATACGATGTTTGCTGGAGATAATAATCCGGTGGAGACATAAGCTCTTGGCATTTTCCCTTTGATTAGTCTGAAAGGTATACCGGGCTTATTTCCATATGCTTGAAGATGAGCATCCTGGTGAACATGCCCTTCGGATTATATAAAAGTGGGATTTCCTTGAGGAATAGAATCCTTTGCTCCATTAGTTCTGATTCCGAAAGCATGTGCTGAAGGATTGTTATTGGTTGTATCGAAGACCTTCTATCTTTAGCACTTCTTCGCCTTGGCCTTGACATCCAATTTCTCTTTATTTATTTTGACGCTAACAATGTAAATAATAATTATTTAATCTTAAAAAATAATTTATGTAATGATTATTCATTTAATTAATTATTAAACAATAATTAAACTTTAATTAATTATAATAACTATAATTAGCTTTTTAGTTAAAACTTAAGTATATATTACATTTTAAACATCATTGCTAAGTACTTGTATATTAAAATATCATTAGTAAGTAATACTTAAGTTTTAAACCATCATTAATGAGTAACTGATAAATTTACACTTAATAAAAAAGTAATCTAAAATAATTAAATCACTTTAAATCATTTTTATAATACTTAAATAAATTCATAAATCCTTCATGAGTAATTTTTAAATTAGTCTAAATTGAGCATTTAGTTGTTAAACTAATTCCGTTAATGAATTTTAATAACTGAAATAGATTCAAAACATGAGTCACAGCGGTACTTAAATAAGTTACCACAAATTTCTATATCCTAATGAGTTCACATGTTAATGTCATAAACAACATGGTCAGGTAACAAAAGTTTTGGCACTAAACATTAACCATTAGTAGTTAATTAACTGTTTAATATATATCAATCAATATTAATAATAATTTGTTATACAATTTAAACTGTCACTTAGCAAGCACAAAATATAGTTTTATTTTGCTCAATAAATGCCCACAATGATCTGTATTATTCAAATTAATTTGATAATGCTTTATTTGGTCGAATAAACAACACATATTTATGGTGTGATTCAAACTCATTTCAATTCAAAATAATGCTAGTAAAAACTTGTTTGTTTTATGATATCATAAATTTCTACTTAATTAAATCTAATAATAAACTATACGACGGTGTTATGCTCGTGAATATGAATTCAACGCAAAAATCCTTATGTGAATCGGATTAAATGTGGGCAAATTATTCAATTTTGAACTTTAGATGTGTAATTTGAAAACTAAATATAATTTTATAAGCTTTATCACAATATAACTGAACGGGCCGAGCCCATTCTCTAACCCACAACCAAAGGCCCGCGACGCTCTCTTCCCTTTTCTTCAAAATTTTCCTTTTTCCCTCTCTTCTTCATTCCTGTTGCAATTATCAGTGCATGGTGATGCACGTGAACCCTCACCAAAACCTCCGTCAAATCCTTGCTACAAGTTTGCCAAACTACTTCTCTCTGCACGAGTACTCATACCCTTACCATCATTCAAAGCTCACGTGCATCCATGAAGATCCGATCTGGTGCTCCCCGTAGCCGAACCCGACATCATCACACCTCATAAAAATTGGACTGAGCTCCATAAAAAATTGGTTGCCAATGCTAAATGACACTGGTAACTTGAATCTTATCTCCATAATAAAAATTCATGCCTGCCTAAATCAATTGCAGTTTCAAACCCTAATACCTAGTATATTCGACCATGACTCTGGTTTTACCTACACATGCATAAACATAATTTAACACTACAAATAAATAGCAGAAACAAGATTACACCAATTAAAGCTCAACATATGTTAAATCAAGAATTTAATCAGACGTTCAACTTTTATTTCGATTTTGAAGCCTCGTGCATGCAGGCAAAGAGCTGAAATTGTTTTACAAGCTTGATTTTTATGCATTTATTTTGATTTCTTTTGAAATGAAATTAACGAAGATATGGTGCATTTGGTTTATATTTTTAATTTTCAGTTTTCAAACATACAAACATACGAATGACGCACACATAATGTGAAAATCTATGGTTTTACAAAACGAAGTTAACACACAAAACCAAAAACAACTTTTTATCGTTTTCCATATTTTAAGAAACGACGGAAAAACTTCTATAAGAAAATAGGCTATTTCCGGCGGCTCAAAACCGTCGGTAACGTCGGAAGCCATCGGAAATAGCGTAACTTTTAGGGGCTTCGAGGAATAGAGTTTTTGACAACTATCGACACAACCGTCATTTGCATTTCCTATGGGTTAAAACAGTTGGTGTCGGTTTTCGACGGCCGTTGATAGCCATCGGAAACCATTACATACACTATGCCAATAAACTGTTGTAAGCCATCGGAAATTGTTATGGATTCATGTACCTGTAAGCCATTGGAAAACCTGAATTTTTTTTTTCTATTTCAGCTGTTGTTTGGTCTTCCAACTACATGTATCACTCAAACCATTATCTCAGCAACAATAATCTTAGCACACCATATGCCAAGAAAATATTAAAATATAACCAATTTTAACTCAAAAAATAATCAAAAACACAAAAATAACTTAAATTAAACCACAAACTCATATGATAATGACTCTACCATCATAATAATTAAAATTCATCAAGTCTAACATTAGGTCTACCATCATAATAACATAAATACATCAAGTCTACCAAATCAAGACTACCACAATATGTCTACCGTCATAACACATACACAATATAAACCCATGGTCATATCAAACCACAGTCGTATATATGTACACTGCCCTGACAAAACAACATACCTAACACTCCACCACTGATCTTCTGCAAAACCTCCTGAAGACGAAAAGCAGGCGTACTGCTATGCAAACTCGGCCAAACGCCGATCTAGAAGCCGAGTCATCTCAATGGCTTAGCGGGTATTCTAGTCTTCGAGCTCTGACATCCTAGATCTCAACTCCTCAATCTCTATGGCGTCTATATCAACTCTAGTATGTCTGCCCCGTCTCTGTTGAATGCTAGCCAGTAACAATTATTCAAAAATCTTTTAATCATGTGTGATTAAATTAATTACCTGTAACTCGTAATAGTTATTTTATTTCTAAACTAAAAAATAAATTAAGGTAAAAACATTTATCACTTGATTTCCAAAATCATGACGCATATTCTGCGTTGCTTGATCCATCACTGACTGGAATATAATGTCATCCTTGTTAGTCGTGAGCTGCTCCTGTCTAGTCTCAGCTAGACGCTTTTGGCGCTGCTCCTGTCCAGTCTCAGCTAGACGCTTCTGGCGCTGCTCCATGAACTTCTCTTGCAAGACTAAATAAGAATGTAGATAAAATTAATATCATGATATCTTGTATTATAATTTAACAATTACTACAAATTCTTCTACATAAAATGAAATCTTACATGGCTCTTCCTAGATTTGTCATCATGTCATATATATGAGATGTTCCCATCTGCATCGACATGCTCGATGCATGCATACGAGTGAACACGTCCACATATGAGACTGGACTTAACCCCTCAGCCTCTTGAATTTTATTATTATATACAATTATTAAACATTCAAAATTATATAGCATATTAACTTTTTATAATTCGCATTTATAAAATTTACCAACTCCTACCTATACTGTTGAAATCACTTAGATCTTCCTCGATGAGTGACTGGAATTGCATTCCTATTTGCAGATTTTCTTTCTGAATCTACCTGTACATTCAAAATTTGATACATTACTTATCGAGCAAATATTTTTGATATTTAAAAAAAATAGTATACTTACTTTTGCTTCATCAGTTTCCTAATATCTAAGAAATCAATCCCACACGGTTGCTCCCATTCAACTAGGTTTTTTCATGTTTTTATTTAGTGTTGATACGCCATCTTTATAATTCTTTCTCATTTTCTACATCCAATAAGTCTGAGCCAGTTGTATGTCATGGGTCTGTATGTCCATCTCGGCCTGTATTTCATGTTAAACAAGTAGTAGCAGTAAAAACAATATATTAGCGATTAAAAAAATTAAAATGGAAACATATATATAAGAAAATACTTACAAGGATATCTTGCTAAATGATATCTATAATGTGAGGTGGGATCAGATCCCACTTCGGCCGACATGCCGACATCCGAGTCCTATATGCTGCTCTCGATACATCTAAAATAACCTTCGAAAGTTGAAGATCGAAACCCCTTTGTTAAATATGATATACATAAGTGTATAATTGGTAAAAAAATTACATGCTAAATAAAGTTTATTTTTTACCTCGTAGACGTAGGCACTAAGGAGACGCAGGACACTGTGAGTGTTGCATTGGACTAGAACCATCGCCTGAAGAATTCCCCTTCAATGACATAATTGTCACATACAAATCATTTTAAAGGATAACAATAACATGATATTGAAAGGGAAAAAAATTGACAAGGACAAAGATTTAAAATTATTTACCCTAAAGGACAAGCCTTTAAAAAATTTACGTCAAGGACAAAAAACCAATCCACTCACTCAAAAAAAACTTTCATGTCTTCATTTTCATTCCGCTCGATTTCAGCAATTTCGATATTTCGTACTCTCCAAAAGTTCAAAAGATGCCAGCTGAAAACCCTATCGTTTCATCTGAAAATCGACTTCCAGAACAAGCAGGAATTGAATCAGCAGAAAATCAACCCCAAATACCATGTGAGGGATTTTAACCACAAAGACAATTTTTTGAAAATTTTAACCACAAGGACAAGAGACTAAAAATTTATTCAAAAGGACAAAACATAGTCCAAATTTATTCAACAGGACAATTTATAAAAAAATCAATTTTTTTGCAGATTTTTAGGTATCAGTTTTGCATGCAGTTGGGTATTAGTTTTTGGTTTTGCTGTTTTAGATACCAGTTTTTCATTATTTATGGTATCAGTTTTACATGCAATGATTTTATATTTTCAAATCGCAATACCTATCCATCACTGCAACTCCAGTCTACCAAATCACTCAAGCCATCCTCCTTCACCCCTAACCAAACTTCATCTCCACATCCTCGTATACATGAACAACCCACCAACAAACCACCACTATACATCCATAAACAACTTCTCTTTGCAATCTCATTAGACATCAACGGTAAAACATAAAAACCTCATATGTATCTATAATCTCATCACACCACTAAGCAGTACAACTCCTCTCTTTTGACAATGTTTCATCACCTAACCATCTTCCACTGTCATTCTCTGTAAAAAAATCGTTACATGTAAAACTGATACCTACTAGTATACAAAACTGCTACCTACAAACTCTAGGGTAAAAACTGATATCTTCATACACACAAAACTTCAACCTATTTGCTGCAGAGAGAAAAACTGATACCTATAGACATACAAAACTGATACCTAAAATATGCAAAAAAAATTATAAAATTAAAAAAATTGTCCTTTTGAATAAATATTTCATTTGTTTTGTCCTTTTGAATAAATTTTTGAAGACATGTCCTTATGGTTAAAATTTTCAAATAATTTGTCCTTCACAATATTTTCCTGTACCATGTGATCAACATCATACGGTTGCTGAAACCCTTTAAGTAAAAAAAAAATCAAGTTGATTCAAATGCTGAAACCCTAAAAATGGACGAGCAACAAGGACATGCCAATCAGGAAACGGATGGGATAAAAAACATAACTGTAAAGCCTACAGAAATAGTAGAAGATTCAACTGAAAAACAACCCAAACCTGAAGAAACACTAGAACAGATGAAAAGAAAATTACTCCAAAGAGAGAAAGATCGAGCAAAAAAAGAAATGATGGAAAAAGTACTATGAAAGATCAGAGTAGTACTGGAAAGAAGGTTGAAGAGGCTAAAAGTGGAGAAGAAAATTCGGTAATAATATTCCATAAAAACTTATAGTTAGAATATTGTTTAAATATGATACCACATTGCTTTCAAAATCTGATACCATAATGTTGTCATAATTGATACATTACTTTAAACACCAAAACTGATACTACTTAATTCGCATAACTTATACCATATTCAGATAATCAGAATCTTAGTATCAAAACTAATACCACTTAGCCTATAAAACTGATAACACATATGTTCAAACAGAATTTTAGTATAAAAACTGATACCAATGAGCTTTCACTTTGAAATATTTTATAAAAAATATTAACAGGTTGAAATTCATTTTTAAATATTGTATAAAAACTTATAGTTAGGAATGTTTAAAACTGATACTATGTTGTATTTTGTATAAAAATGAGCTTTGAAAACAAAATTTTGGTCAAGCTAAAAACAGATACTATGTTAAATTCAGATAGAAATTTCTATGAAAAATGATGGTTATTTACTTGTAGATATTAGTTATTAATTGTATTGGTATGATTTATATCTTAAATGTTGTAATTTACATTATCATGGTATCAGTTTTAGAAGCATACTGGTATCAGTGTTGATAATAAAATTCTGTTTGCATGAAATTGGTATCTGTTATGGAATCACGCTAGTATTAGTTTTGATAATGAATTTTTTTTATATGAATATGGTATCAGTTAAGCAAGTTAACTGGTATCAGTTGTGATACCGGGATTAATGGTACAATTTTTGAAAGCATTTTGGTATTAGTTTTGAATAAACTATGGTATCAGTTTTATTACTGAGTTTCTATTTACATGAAAATGGTGTCATTTGGGTATCTCAGTAGGAATGTATCAGTTTTCAATAATGTTTCTATTTACATTAGGATGACGATTTTGCTAATCCCCGTCCATAAGAAACAAATGATAAAATAACCGCAGAATTCAAAAAGGAAACTGCATTTAGTTGTGGGCTGCAACCAGTATTTAAAATGATAAAACTTGTGAAGGTGAAGAAAGCGTTAAGCAAAAAACAACTAGACTTATTGGTACAATCTCCATTCTTCAATTTCTTCAATATTTTCTATGAAGGAAAAATAGATTTAAAGAAATACAAGTAACACACAGGAAATCTGGATGCATTATACATGTGTTATTCAGCAAAAAAAGAAGCTTTGATTGAAAATTTTGCTTTATGGAATTTTGGATCATCGGCATATCTGACTGGAGCTTTGATTGAAAATAGAATAAAGGAAGAAGCAAATAAAAAGAAGAAACAAAATAAGGAAGACTTGCCTACTCTTCTTATCATGCTCGTTCAACTTACTTTTTTCTTCCCCAGTAATCAACAGAAATTGAGATGGGGACTTTTGGAGTACTTATGTGATTTTGAAAAAATGAAGACAGTTTCTTGGTCGTTGACCATAGAAAATATTTTTCACAAATTTGTTAAAAAGTTCATTCATAATCCAAGAAATATGTCTGGATATGAAATGCTTCTGCTGGTAATTTATTTATTTTTATTCAATTTTTTCCTAACATTTGTGAACTTATTACAATTTTTATTAATTTTTTTTTTACATAGTAATGTATGTGCGAAAAGATGAAGATAATAAAGCCAAGATGCAATGTTAGCAAGATATACCCAAGATTTGTTAGGTGAGATTTACGAGGCTTGAAGAAATATGTTACCAAAAAAATTCTGGATGACATCTTAGAAGGAGAGGTATATGTTTTATTTTTTGCAGTTATAGATATCAGTTTTAGGTTCCTGGTAGTATCATTTTTTACGATTTCTTGTTAAAATTAATATTTCAAGTCTTTATATAGTATCAGTTTTAGGATCCAGGTAGAATCAGTTATTTTGAGTTCTACGTAAAATTATTTTTTCAGTTTCTTGGTATAAGTTTTAGGAGCCTGGTAGTATCAGCTTTTATGAGTTTTAATTAAAATTTTATTTTTCCATTTTCTTGGTATCAGTTTTAGGAGCCTTGTAATATTAGTTTTTCTGAGTTCTAGTTAAAATTTAATTTTCCAGTGTCTTGGTATTAGTTTTATGAGGTTGGTAGTATCAACTTTAATAATTTGTTATTACAATTTAATACTCACTACAACAAACTGATCCTATTACAACTGTGGAAAACCATTGTAAAATACTTTTTACAACGGTGGATCCACCGTCGTATATTAAGAACTTGTAATAGAGTAAAATCTTTTACAACTTTTTTCCACCGTTGCAACACCGTTGTGACTTCGTGTATTTCACAACCGTTTTACACTATTGTAATAAACTTTATTACAACTTTTATGCACCGTTGTAGTAACACCTACTACAACTGTTATGTATCGTTGTGACTTTTTAAATGTTTTTCACCAATTTCCATCGATCGTAATACACTTTATTACAACCATAATTAATACATTTTGCAAACGGAACAAAAGCTGGATGAACAAAAACAAATTGATATAAATTCGAAGTATAGGATCCATTCATACATAAAACGTTACAACTTTTTATTCAAAATACAAAACTAATAGATCATACATGATCACAGTGATATATAGCAATTCTTCATTATAGATGACGATTACAAAAAATAACATCTGCTTGAATGCACATCAATTCACATGATGTAGAGCAACAATAAAACAACTCATGTTCGTCGGTGAACTCAAAATGCAGCGACTTTCTGTGTAATTCACATGCACTTACCGCTCAGGCAAGAACAACATAGCGCAAATCTTCTCCCTGATTCTTTACGTTATTTCTCTCTTATTCTTCCCATCTTAGGATCCTAGTACACATCAAACTCCAATCAAAAAACAATCATTCATGAATACATACACATATAAAACCAAGCGAGTAATGTTAACCTTTCGCTTACATATCCAGAATTAGCAAAATAGATTGGTGAACCAAGTTGAAGAATTAAAATCCAAGTGGAATACCAAGTGCTTCAGGAAACTGTTCTGAATCACGATATATATCTTCACCACAAACATTTTCAAGCTTTCCAAGGCTGCATGTTCATGGTTTAGCTACACATATATTAGTGCTCTTATAATGGAAACACCAACCTGATCAAATTTAATTAAAATACTTATTTAAGCAAGATAAAGTAATTTTTTGTTGTGTACATGTATCAAATATAACACTGGTTAGTGTATATATCAAATACTTATAGATAGCATAAGTCCATAATCCATACTGATAAAAACAACACCAAGAAAAGCAGTCCTGCAAATGAAAAAAAAAATGTCGACTCTGAATAGATGGCAAGCTTCCTTAAATTCAATAAGGCCTATCATGGCCACTATGATAATGAGTTCAGTTTAGCACCTAACTTATTGAATTTATATTAAAAAAAAATTAATCAAGTTATTACTGGAAAATGAATCATAATGAAATCAATAGTGTGTACATGAAAGTGTCTATCATGTCCTGTAAGAAAATACAGACCTGCAAGTGAGGAAGTGTGCAATAAGTACACCACTGCGACGCCCAATCCCTTCGACGACCTACAAGTGAAAACTAGAAGGAAATACACACCTGATCTACACTCATCACACTTAAGTGGAGACACTAAACTATCCTTTTTCACATTCAGTTCTTTTCAATTCTAGCAATTGTTTTTTTTAACATACACGATACCAAGTGTGAAATCAAAGAGATCACAGAGTTCTACTCATTATATATTCAACAACAAATAGAAGCTCTACGCCCAATCCCCTCGATGACCTGCAAGAAAATACACACCTGCAAGTGAAAACCACCCAAAAAACCGCTTTCGACTGTCCTCCTCCCCACGATCACGACTGTGACACCCAATCCCCTCGACAAACCGTCTATTGCCTCGAAATCGACACCCTAAGGCTAATGCCCCAAAACCCTTGTTTTTGAAAATCAAACGCACCTGGAAAATGCTACCTGGGGTTGGAGCCCTCTTTTCCAGAAATTAAACGAATCAAAATTTTGGTTTTTCGATTTTTAAAAGTGGTGTTCTTTTTTTTCTTTTCGTTATTTAGAGAAGAAGGAAGTTAGGGACTGAAACGGGAAGACGCGATACAGAATGAGAAATCAGGGATTTGGTATGATTTATTGAGGCGGAACTTCGTTTAGTTTGAGGGAAGAAAGAGAGTCGATTTTGATTTATGGGAAACTATTGATTTAAACAAGAAGATAAGAGGCCACCTGCGTGAGAGTGAAAATATAACGCATTAGATACTTTTTAGAGCCAAAATTTTCAACTTCCCGCTTTGAGTTTCCTACCGTAAGTTCCTACCAGATGCTATTAATTTTTCTTGGTTCATAGCACAAAATTGATGGAGATAAATATGGTAAGTTATAATTATTAAAGTATTATAGCTAACTTATAAAACTAAATTTTTACTAAAGTACTATAGATTTATAAGTTAATTAACTTATAATTTTTAATAAAGTACTTTATCAGTTATAAGTTTTTACTGACCAATAATTTTTACTAATTATAAACTATAAACCTAAATTATAACTTGCTATAGTACTATAATTAATTAATTACAAACTATAAAACTAACATAAACAACTAAATTATAACTTGCTACAGTACTATAATTTTTACTAATAAATTATAAACTAAATTATTTTTTACTAATTAACTTATAAATTATTATAATTAATTAATAAAACTAAATCTATAGTACTATAGTAAAAAAATTAAGTTTTTACCAATTAACTTATAAAGTACTATAATTAATAAAAAAAATAACGCGTTAGTACTATAGCTAACTTATAAAGCTAAATTTTTACTAAAGTACTAAATATTACTTCTTAGTTATTATTACTTTTTTACTTCTATGTTATTATTTAATATTAATTATAGAATAGTAATTAATTTTTTAATGCATTAATTAATGGATATTAATTACTAATATGAATTATTTCATATTTCCAATTAATTATTATTTAACGGTGATTATTATTTTTAATTAATTATTTAAATAGTAAGTATTAAATTAATCAATTAATTATTATAACTAACGAACAAAAAACTTTGTGATAGACTTTTATAATAACCAACAAAAATACTTGTTTAAAATAAACATATATTACAACTGAAAAAAGGAAGATTGTAATAGACATCCATATAAGTAGCAACAAAATAGTTGTAAAAATAGGCATTTATTTCAACTGCCAAAGAAGAAAAGTTGTAATAGAAATCTATTACAACTTCTGAGATATAAAAGTTGTTGAAAATAAGGTTATTACAACTTTTTGAAAAATATTGTTGTAAAAAACCTTTATTACAACTTTCATTTTCTGACCACGGTAAAATTACAGTTGTAATATGGTATTTTTTTGTAGTGATTCCACAATCTAGGTATCATTTTTAAGTGCCTGGTAGTATCAGAACTTATACGATATTAGAATCAAAACTAATATTCAATTATTAAACAACAATTTTGATTGAAAACAAATTTCTTTTTGAAGGTGCAAGAAATTTCAAACTTACGTCCACATGAATAAAAAATATTAGAAACAACAGCTGAAATTTCTTCTAGATCAAAGAAAGGAAAATAATGTCCAGCAACAAGAAAAAGAATATGTCAAGATCAGAAAACACCAATGGGATCTTTCGAGGAAGATGTGACTATGAGAGTTTTGAAGATTCATATTGAAAGTATTGAAGCGAAAAACATGAAATTGAAAAAGGAACTGAAAAATGAAAGATTTTTTAGAAGAGAAAAAGAGAAAGAGCTTTATATTTTGAGACAACGGTTTCAAAGGCAAGAATGCAGAATTTGAAGGGACAAAATTTTTGAAATCTGATTTGGAAGAAACTGAAAGTGATTCACCTCCTCGACATAATGAAGAAGAAAATAAAAACGACAACGAGGACGTAAAGAACGAAAATCAAGGCGGTATTCAAGTCGAGGAAGGTGAATGTGAAGAAAAAGAAAAAAAATAAAACTATGGCAGAAAAAATCACACCTATTGATGAATAAATAGTCAACAAAAAATGTACTAGTTGAATTAACTCCGCCGAGCTTTATCTGAAACTTACACAAACTATTGAGGAGCAACAAAAAAAGGCAACTCAGCAAGAAGAAGGAAAAAAAGAGCCAAGAAAAGATGAACCGCATTCGTTAGTGAACAAATTAAAAAAGAGAAAAAGGAAACAAAAAGCAAGAAGAGATTTGTTTGATTATCCAACAATTTCGGAAAAAGGGAAAGAAAACAAATGTTGAAGCAGAAAAAAATATAGCAAAGATCAGCCTAGAGAAGAATCAGAAAATGAAAAAAAAAGCGAGAGCAGCAAGAAGAAAAACAAAGTGCAAAAACAATGGAAAATCTAAAGCAAGAATCAATTTTAGTTTAAAAGCCACTAGCTATTTTGGAACCATCATGGGAAGAATTGAAACTATCGCATTGTGGAAGTGTTAAATATCTGAATAAAGAACAACAAACCGTGGTTAAACAATTTTTCTCTGTTGCAAAAGGAAATAATTTTTAGGTACACATTTTACTGTCAATATTAATCGATATTTGATCAAAAATTAACTATAATTTTCATTTCTACAAAACAGGGATGTTGTGAAAACTGATGACACAATTTTAGATGGTTGTGTCATAACGATCAAATGCTTGTTCATGTTCTGGAAGGAGACTTCACGGATGGACAGGTACCGTATACATGTTGCTTATGTTGCTAGTTTTGCATATCAATTTTGCTAACTAAATTTGCATGTATAAATACTAATGTTGCCGATGAATGAGATGTCCATTATGTTGATGTTTTGCATGATAAATTATTTAACTGATATCAATTATAATGCAGTAGTTTCAGTTTTAAAATTCTGGTAGTATTGATGAACGAAATGTCCATTATGTTGATGTTTTGCATGACAAATTATTTAACTGATATCAATTATATTGCAGTAGTATCAGTTTTAAAATCTTGGTAGTATCACTTCTTTTATTTATGGTTGATGAATGAAATTTCCTTTATGTTGACGTTTTGCATGACAAGTTATTTAACTGATATGAATAATAATGCAGTAGTATCAGTTTTTAAAATTTATTTCCCCGGATTCTTGGTACCAGTTTTAGGAGCCTCATAGCATCTGTTTTAATTAATTTTTCAAAATTTCTTGTATCATTTTTATTTCGCAATATAGTATGCCTTCTTATATACATGTGTACGGTTATTACTGATCATTGATTGGTTCACAAAATATTGTGCATTAACTGAGAACAATTATGCAGTGCCAACAATGGGAACAGTAAGTAAGATTTCAGATCACCTGTGTGCAGTATTTTTTTTACAATAAGTAAATAACGGTAACAATATTATTTATGACTAGAAAACACTGGTTGAGAAAATGGAATCAGGTATAAAGACAATAGCTCTTCCTATTTTAGAAAAAGCTGTGAAAAATGCATACATAGAGGTTATTTATTTCCCACTGCATTGTCATATTCACTGGACACTAGCGACTTTAACATATGCAAATATGTAGTGATCACATTTTTACTCCAATCGGCCTAGAAGATCAAACCCAAACAATAATGACAGTTTGAAAGTTGCAATGACATTCATACTTCTCAAAAATGAAGCAATATAATTGCTATAACTCTTAAATTTATAAATACGTAGTCACCACTTGGATATCTATTTTTTTATTACAGAGAGTTGATGTTGAGCAACTACTGCTGCAATTATGGGAAAACATAATGTTACAATTATACAGCTCAGCACACGTGACATGCGTCAAGAAGAGTGTGCACAACAAGGCTGTGAAACATAATTCTTTATCATATATTAATTTTTATACCCAATATATATGACTATTGGTACCACTAACAACTTCATTTCCTTTGTACAGGCTCGATTGCGGGATTTATGTAACTATGATATTAATGAATAGAAAAGACATACCCCTAAAGGTTTCAAAGAATAACGTGTTGAAACGTAGAGCGAATCTAGTCTACAAATTTTGGCAAACAAGGGATATTGTTGGGATTTAGGAGACTTTATGTTTAATCTTTAGTTGGAGGGAAATTGATTAGACTTGGCAGTTGAAATTTCTTGGTTGTTGCAAATGTAAATATGACGATATTAGTTTCAAAATTACTTGTTTTAAGTTATTGTATATAATGTTAAATGTTGCAATTTCCAACATTTCTTGGGATGAAAACTGTTTTTTTAATATGATGATATGATATTAGATTGAAATTGCTGGGCTGCTGCAAATGTTCAACATTTCTTTTGGTGAAAACTTTTTTTTATATGATGATATGATATTTGTTTGAAATAGCCGGGCTGTTGCAAATGCTCAACATTTCTTGTCGTGAAAACTGTTCAACTTTATATGATGATATGATATTAGTTTGAAATTGCTGAGCTATTACAAATGAGTTTTATGCTGTCAAAATGTATAGTATCATGTCTTGTGAACTGTTTTATGGTTGTGTCTATGAAACTGATACCAGATTCGGCTCAAAACAGATACCCTAGTGTTGTTTAAAAAAAGTTACAAAACTGATACCAGTGTAAATGAAAAATTGATACTAGAAAACTGCTAAGTATATGCTCCGTTATGTGCTCCGTTATGTCCTCCGTTATGTTCTTGGTTATGAGCTTAGTCATGGGCTCGATAAATGTACTCGATTATGTGCTCGAGTTATGTGCTCGGTCATGGGCTCGGTTACGGGTTTGATCATGGAATCGGTTATGAACTCGGTCGCGTACTCGGTGATGTGCTCGGGTTATGTACTCGGTTATGTGCTCGGTTATGTGCTCGGTCATGGGCTCAGTCATGGGTTTGGTCATGGACTCGGTTATGTACTTGATTATGTGCTCGGGTTATGTGCTCGTTCATGGGCTCGGTCATAGGCTCGGTTATGTGCTTGGTTATGGGCACGGTTATGGGCTCGTAGTATCAACTTTAATTATTTGTTATGACAATTTAATATTCCACATTCTAGGTATCATTTAAAAGTGCCTGGTAGTGTAAGAACTTATACAATCTTAGAATCAAAACTGATATTCAATTATTAAGCAACAATTTTGATTGAAAACAAATTTCTTTTTGAAGGTGCAAGAAATTTCACACTTCCATCCACATGAATCAAAAATATTGGAAACAACAGCTGAAATTTCTTCTAGATCAAAGAAAGGAAAAGAATGTCCAACAACAAGAAAAAGAATATGTCAAGAACAACAAATACCAGTTGGATCTTTTGAGGAAGACGTGACTACTAGAGTTTTGAAGATTCATATTGAATATATTGAAGCAGAAAACATGAAACGGAAAAAAGAACTGAAAAATGAAAGATTTTTTAGAAGAGAACCAGAGAAAGAGCTTTATATTTTGAGACAATAGTTCAAATGCAAAAATGCAGATTTTTAAGAGACAAAACTTCCAAAATCTGACTCGGAAGAAACTGAAAGTGATTCACCTCCTTGACATAATGAAGAAGAAGAAAAAAATGACAACGAGGATGTAGAGGATGAAAATCAAGGCGGTATTCAAGATGAGGAAGGTGAATGTGAAGAAAAGGAAAAAATTGAAACTGTGGCAAAAAAAATCACACGTGTTGATGAACAAACAGTCAGCAAAAAAAATGCCAGTTGAATTAACTCCCTCGAGCTTTGACCTGGAACTTACACAAACTATTGAGGAGCAACAAAAAAAGGCAACTCAGCAAGAAAAAAAAAAGAAGCAACAAAAGACGAACCGCCTTCATATGTGAACAAATTAAAAGATAGAAAAAGGAAAAAAAAAGCAAGAAGAGATTTATTTGATTATCCAACAATTTCGATAAAAAGGGAAAGAAAACAAATGTTGAAGCAGAAAAAAATAGCAAAGATCAGCCTAGAGAAGAATCAGAAAATGAAAAAAAGCAAGAGAAACAAGAAGAAAAACAAAGTTAAAAAAAAAGGAAAATCTAGAGCAAGAATCAATTTAAGTTGAAAAGCCACTAGCTATTTTGGAACCATCATGGGCAGAATTGAAACAGTTGCATTGCAAAAGTGTTAAATATCTTAATAAAGAACAATAAACCATGGTTAAACAAATTTTCTCTGTTGCAAAATGAAATAACTTTTAAGTACACATTTTATTATCGACATTAATAGAGATTTGTTCAGAAATTAACTTTAATTTTCATTTCTACAAAACAGGGATATTGTGAAAACTAATGACACAATTTTAGTTGGTTGCGTCATAATGAAACAAATGCTTGTTCATGTTCTGGAAGGAGACTTCACGGATGTACATGTAACATATACATGTTGCTAATGTTGTTAGTTTTGAATATCAATTTTGCTAATTAAATTTGTATGTATAAATACAAATGTTGCTCATATATATGTTAATGAATGAAATGTTCATTATGTTGATGGTTTGCACGAAAAATTATTTGACTGATATCAATTATAATGCAGTAGTATCATTTTTAAAATCCTGGTAGTATTGATGAACGAAATGTCCATTATGTTGATGTTTTGCATGACCAATTATTTAACTGATATCAATTATAATGCGGTAGTATCAGTTTTAAAACCCTCGTAGTATCACTTTTTTGATTCATTGCTGATGAACTAAATGTCCATTATGTTGATGTTTTGCATGACAAGTTATTTAACTGATTTCAATTATAATGCAGTAGTATCAGTTTTTAAAATTTATTTTCCCAGGTTCTTGGTATCAGTTTTAGGAGCTTGGTAGCATCTATTTTAATTAATTTTTCAATTTTTCTTGTATCATTTTTATTTCACAATATAATATGCCTTCTTATATACATGTGTATGGTTATTATAGATCATTGACTAGTTCACAAAATATTGTGCATTAACTGAGAACAATTATGAAATGCTAACAACGGGAACAGTAAGTAAGAATTTAGATCACTTGTGTGCGGTATATTTTTACAATTAATAAATAACGATAACAATATTATCTATGACCAGAAAGCACAGGTTGAGGAAATGGAATCGGGTATAAAGACTATAGCTCTTCCCATTTTAGAAAAGGCTGTGAAAAACGCGTACGCAGAGGTTATTTATTTCCAACTGCATCGTCATATTCACTGGACACTAGCAACTTTAACATATGCAAATATGCAGTGGTCACATTTTGACTCCAATCGGCCTAGAAGATTAAACCCAAACAATAATGACAGTTTGAAAGCTGCAGTGACATTCGTACTTCTAAAAAATGAAGCAATATAATTGTTATAACTCTTATATTTATAAATACGAAGTCACTACTTGTATATCTATTTTTTTTATTACAAAGAGCTGAATTTGAGCAATTACTGCTGCAATTATGGGGGAAAATAATATTAAAAATATGCAGCTCATCACATGTGAAATGCATCAAGAAGAGTGTGCACAACAAGGTTGTGACACGTAATTATTTATCATATATTAATTTTGATACCTAACATAAATGACTATTGATACCATTAACAACTTCATTTCCTTTGTACAGACTCGATTGCAGGATTTATGTAATGATATTGTAATATCAATGAACAGGAAAGAGATACCCCTAAAGGTTGCAAAGAATAACTTGTTGAAATGTAGAGTGAATCTAGTCTACGAAATTTTGGCAAACAAGGTATATTGTTGGGAGAGACTTTATGTTTAATATTTATTTGGAGGGAAATTGATTAGACTTTGTAGTTGAAATTTCTTGGCTATTACAAATGTAAATATGACGATATTAGTTTCAAAATTACTTGTTTTAAGCTATTGTATATGATGTCAAATGTTGCAATTGTTCAACATTTCTTGTGGTGAAAACTGTTTTTTAATATGATGATATGATATTAGATTGAAATTGCTAGCCTGTTCCAAATGTTCGACAATTCTTTTAGTGGAAACTATTCTTTTTATATGATGATGTGATATTCGTTTGAAATAGCTTGGTTGTTGCAAATGTTCAAGATTTCTTGTCGTGAAAACTGTTCTTTTTTATATGATGATATGATATTAGTTTGAAATTTTTGAGCTATTACAAATGAGTTTTATGCTGTCAAAATGTATAGTATCATGTCTTGTGCTTGGTTTTATGGTTATGTTTGTGAAACTGATACCATATTTGGCTCAAAACAGATACCCTAGTGCTGTAAAAAAAAGTTCCACAACTGATACCAGTGTGAATGAAAAATAAATACTAGAAAGCTGCTAAGCATATGCTCCATTATGTGCTCCGTTATGTCCTCCATTATGTGCTCGGTTATGAGCTTAGTCATGGGCTTGGTAATGTACTCGATTATGTGCTCGAGTAATGTGCTCGGTCATGGGCTTGGTTATGGCCTCGGTTATGAGCTCGTTCATGTACTCGGTTATGTGCTCTGGTTATGTGCTCAGTTATGTGCTCGGTTATGTGCCCGGTTGTGTGCTCAATTATGGGCTTGGTCATGGGCTCGGTTATGTGCTTGGTTATAAGCTCTATCATGGGCTCAGTCATGTACTTGGTTATCTGCTCGGGTTATGTGCTCGGTTATGTGCTCGGCCATTTGCTCGGTCATGAGCTCGGTTATGGTATCGGTTAAGGGCTCGGTTATGGGCTTGGTTATGTGCTCGTTTATGGGCTAAGTTATGGGCTTTGTAATGGGCTCGGTCATAGGCTCGAATATGGGCTCAGTTACATGCCCGGTTATGGGCTCGGTCATGTGCTTGGTCATAGGCTTTGTTATATAAACATAATCTCTATAAGAAAACTGATACTAGAACACTTGTAAAAATGATACCATGCTCATACAAAAATAATATTAGAATTAAACTGATGCCATCAAATTTTCAAAACTGATACCCTATTCATAGAAATATAATCTAAATAAAAAAACTGATACTAGTGTGCTACCAAGACTGATATCTTTACATTGGTACCATAATGCATGAAAAATTGATATCGTACTCATGTAAACATAACATCAAAAATAAACTTATACCACTACTTCTGCAAAAATGATACCCTATTCATAAAAACATAATCTAGATGTAAAAATTGATACATGTGTGATTCAAAGACCCTTCACATTGTTATTGCAAAGATGTTACTAGAATGCTTGAAACACCGATATCGTACTAAAGTAAAAGAGATTCGAACAAAAGGCCTAACCGAGTGGGTACCAGTGACACGTAAAAGACATCTGAATGCAAGGCCTAGTCGGGTAATTCAACAATGATTCTGCACCCAGTAGCGATTAATTAACCGAGCGGGTACCTATGACATATAAAAGACATTCAAACACGAGGTCTAATCAGGTACCTATGACACGTAAAAGACATCCGAAAGCAAGGCCTACTCGGGTACT
The DNA here is from genome assembly GCA_030737875.1 of Allium sativum. Taxonomy (NCBI): domain Eukaryota; kingdom Viridiplantae; phylum Streptophyta; class Magnoliopsida; order Asparagales; family Amaryllidaceae; genus Allium; species Allium sativum. Next base: position 869,867,646 of record CM060924.1, on the reverse strand, counting down.
CCAGCAACAATTCTGCACCAGGAAGGATTAATTAACTGAGCGGGTACTTGTGACACGTAAAAGGCATTCGAAGGAAAGGTCTAATCGGGCACCTATGACATGTAAAAGACATCTGAACACAAGGCCTAATCGGGTAATTCAGCAATGATTCTGCACCTAGTAGGGATTAATTAACCGAGCGAGCACTTAGACACATAAAAGACATTCGGACGTAAGGCCTAATCGGGTACTTATGACACGTAAAAGACATCCGGACATAAGACCTAATCGGGTACTCCAGCAATGATTCTACACCCAGTAGGGATTAATTAATCGAGCTGGTACCTATGAAAAGTAAAAAAAAAAAAAACATCCAGATGAAGGCCTAATCGGGTACCTATGACACGTAAAAGACATCCGGACGCAAATCCTAATTGGGTACTTCGGCAATGATTCTGCACTCAGTTGGGATTAATTAACCGAGCAGGTACCTATGACATGTAAAAACATTCAGACGCAAGGCCTAATCGGGTACCTATGACATGTAAAATACATCCAGACACAAGGCCTAATTGGGTGCTCCAGCAATGATTCTGCACCCAGTAGATATTAATTAACCGAGCGGGTACCTTTGACACGTAAAAGACATTCAAACGCAAGGCCTAATCGGGTACCTATGACACGTAAAAGACATTCAGACGCAAGGCCTAATCGGGTACCAATGACATGTAAAAGACATTCACACATAAGGCCTAATCGGGTACTCCAGCAATGATTATGCACCCAGTAGGTGTTGATTAATCGAGCGGGTACTTGTGACACGTAAAAGACATTCGAACGCAAGGCCTATTCAGGTACCTGTGACATATAAAAGACATCTGGATACAAGGCCTAATCGGGTGCTTCAATAACAATTATGTACCTAATAGGAATTAATTAACCGAGCGGGTACCTATAACACGTAAAATATATTCCGAAAAAGGCTTAATGGGGTACTTATGACACGTAAAAGGCATCTGGACGCAAGGACTAATCGGGTATTCTAGCAATGATTCTACACCAAATAGGGATTAATTAACCGAGCGGGTACCTGTGAAAAGTAAAAAAAAACATCCAGATGCAAGGCCTAATCGGGTACCTATGACAAGTAAAAGACATCCGGACGCAAGGCCTAATCGGGTATTTTAGCAATGATTTTGTACCCACTTATGAGCCTTTTATGGACTCGTTTATCTGCTTGGTAAAATGGTCGGTTATTTTTCAAATACTTTCAAATACTGATACCAGAATGCTTTCAAAACTAATACTAGTTAATTTGCAAAAATGTTACCATATTCACATAAACAATATCTCTGTATCAAAACTGATAATAGTTAGCTTGGAAAACTGAAACCACATTTGTTCAAACATAATCATAGTGTCAAAACTGATACCTGTATGCTTCCAAAACTGATACCAAGCAATGTATATTTCAACATTTAAGATATAACTGATACCAATACAATAAATAACTGATATCTACAAATCAAACAACATAAAAAACACATATTACATATATATATATAATACTAAACCAAAAATTTAGTGAATACTCACAAGTAATGTCTAATATATTGCATTGCCAAATCTGAATGCATAAATTGAAAAAAAATGTAATCTATAATACAAATGTAAGAAATTATCAATTCTTTGAAGCATGACAGTTACGCTTGTTTTGTCCATATTGCTTACATACACCACACCGGTTTTGCTTATTCTAGAAAAATGCAAATCCACCTTTTTGTTTGGTAGAAGGTCTACGAACACTGCGTTCCTCTTTAGGAGGCTTAATGACATCTTCAATGCAAGGATCAACAATGGGCTTATCATAGTTTGGAATTGGATTCACTGGATTAGCATAAGAAGATCGACAAGCATCTATGGTGAAATAATGTTCAATAAAATCGTATACATGAAGTATAGATCTAGTAATACACTTGATAACATAAGCACAAAAAAATCCAGTAAATTTCCGCTGATTGCAAGTACAACTCCGAATTTGAAGACCAATATGATGAGAAGATGGAGACTTGACTTCAAATATGAACCAAAGATTTGTAAACAGCCCAACCAAACACTTCATTAATCAACCCTTTTAACCTTTTCTCCATAGATAGACAAAGAATGGTAGTCCACAAATGGCATTCCTCTCTCCTTTTGATTATTTGTTCCATATTTTAATCCTAATTCCATCTAAGCAAGATGTAATTGGCAATGTTCTTTCCTCTATAATCCAACTATTAAAACTTTCAACTACATTAGAATTATAGTCTACATATCGTTTACCCTTAAAAAATAAATCAGCCCACTTATCAAACGGTTCATCCTTCAAAAAGTTTGTGGTTGCAGTACCTTCAACGTCCAAAAATTCAAAATGTGCAGCTTCACATTTAAATTAGAAGCTCTAGAACACAACTTAAACAACTCAACAACCAAAATATTTGTATTCTTCGACTTAACAGCTGAAAGCAAGTTTAGTTCCATATAAAGATAACAAAAATTATCAGAGAACTCATGCTTCTGAGTGGGCTCCTACCTAGGAGGCTATCTAAATGGAGCGATAAGGTGAACTTCCAAAAAGTTATCTTATAGGGTATGGGTAATCTTTAAATATGATGGGAACTTAGATCTCTTTCTAGTCGCTTAGTGATTGTTCTAGGACTTTCCTTCACTTGAGACAGTAGCTTGAATATCCAAAATTTATAGAACTGCGCTTCCATCGGGAATGGGGGTGCCCCCGACTGTAGCAGGAGTGGCGCTGATCCGAGGATCGGTGTTGTCCTACTATAGATTTAGTAAGGTTCCCCCCAAGTCCCAATTTACGAACTGCGGAACATAAACACTTATTCCCATGATATTCGTTTGGTCAGTCGACTTTCCAGAACCATGCAATCTACCTTCAATCCGAGCGAGTAAGTTGTTCATAACCTCTACTTGTCAATCCAAACAAGCAATCAAATCACTAGCCAACTCTGCTAAGTCCTCTAGAGTAACCAAATCCGAAAGTTCCTCGGTCGTAGAATGTTCTTGACTTCCTTCGCTACTAGTACTCTATGCCTCAGACATAGCGTCGAACCTTTTTCGTTTAACCATAATGAAAAGCAAGCGACAAAGTCGAAGTCGAGACCTAAAACCGAAGCAGATGTCAAAGTTGTGCGCCCCCTTCCTGGCACGCCAAATGTTGACGTGGGGAATTGTCGTGGATTCAACGCACGCCAACCCTCAATGTGAGTGTGTGTATGAACATAGTAATATCCAAAAGTAATGCATAGAAAACACAACTTTTTATAGTGATTCAGTACTACTTCCTACATCCACTTTATAGTGATCATTTATCCAATAATATTTGATTACAATTGTTGTACAAGTTCGGATAATATTTGTGTGCAAAGTGTTACAGTAGAACAACAAAATATTTGTAAATTATTAACTTTGACCAAAATACCCTTCTTTTTTGTTGGGTGAAAATATGTTCACTTAGTCAACTGTGTCCGTAAAGTAGCTTCAATGTCGACGAAATCCAAGAAATGTCCAAAATATCCAAAACAGCCCAAAAATGGTGTTTTTTTGCTTGTTGATGTCAAAAGTTGATGGAAAATGTTTATGTAACTTTCTAAATGTTCAAGCCATGTCCAACTGTCATGAGGAAGAAGGTGGCTGCCATTGATGATGCTTAGGAGCTCCAAGAAGTCCAAAATACCAAGTGAGAACCAACCCCTTTGAATGCCAAGCAAGGGCTATTTATAGGTGAGTTTGGTAGTGGAGTAAGTGAGAAATGAGACCCACACAGCAGAATTTCATATCCCTGAAGGGTACGAAATTCATATCCTAAAATTGGAGTCGAAAAAATAGTGCTTCATCAAAATTCATATCCCGGGGTTCCAAAAACCGAATCCCCAAAATCTGCCAAAATCACATGTTGCACATGTGAAAAAGAGTGATTGACATGAGTTCTAGGCTGATCCAAAGTGATCTGCCAATTCTGGAATGTTTGCCAAATCCAAAAATACGTATCCAAAAAATCATATATTGCGCATGGTGATTTTGGTGATCTGCACGAGTTTTAGGCCGTGCCAAAATTATCTACCAAATCCAGAATTCTGAATCCCTATGCCAATTTACCAAACTTTGGATCCCTTTGTGTGATTCAAGATTTTTCTAGTCGGAGCTGAGTGCATGCCATGAAAATTTTGAATCCTTTGGAGGGGTTCGAAATTATCATCGTGATCTGCCATGTTGCTAGACCAAGTTTTGTGCCACTTTTTCGGTGTAATTAGCCCAAGTGCGAAACTTGGTTTTTCACTGGTCCACAGTGTTTTTCATGTATTTTCCAATATGCCAGATTTAATATTTTTACCATATGACCAGCCAAGTTCCCAGAGTTATCTGGTTAGGGTGCACACATGTTTTTCAAGTGATCAACCACGTTTTTTGACTTCTTTCACAGTCCCAACCCTGAGCTTGCCAGAGTTACCAAATTGACTAATCAAGTAAAACACACGATTTTTCACGATTTTCACGCCTCGATCAGCTATTTTCGACGTGTCGAATCATCTTTTGCCAGTTTACCATATTTTGACCCCGTGGCTCGTGTGAGCCATTTTTCGTGATTGACGCCTATAGATTTGCTGTTTTCGAGTGGATGGCACTGTTTTTTACCGAATCCATATATTTTTGCGCGACGAGTTCTTCCACGTGATTGGACCGACACACTCAACCATTTTGAGCTGATCGGATAGTGTCAATCACGTATTTTCACTGCGCCAGCTTTTTCGAGTTCGTCGAAGATGATTTTATGGATCGACGCCATTCCCAATCCTTTTCTGAATATATCGCAACTTTGATTGAATCGCTTTGTGTTTTCCAAAGATTGACATGTGACGGCATTGACTAAAAGCGTTTCAACAATTAAATGCACTCATTAATTAGGTTTTAGTTTTAAGGTTACATCAATAAGGATTATAAGGTTAATATTGGAAATTTTATTAATATGTTTAAGAGGGGGCTAATTTATTTTAACCTCCCCTTAATAATTTTACAGTAAATTAAAAATTGTACTCCTCTAAACTAAAAGTGGAGTCTTTTTAACAATCTCTTTTTCATTATAAAAAATAATGAGTATATAATAATACAGGAGATAGGCTGATCGCATACCTGCTAAAGACATTACTTATCCCTAGCTACAATTTCATACTGACAGATTTAATCATCACGCAGGGTAAGCAGAATATTGAGCTAGACAAGCTAAAATATAATTACCCTAAGGTAAACAAAACAATAAATACAAGCCAAAAGAATATGAATACATAAAAATCACAATCTCATATGCATATCAACACAAACTATGTAGTAAGCAAAAAATCAAGAACTGGATCCTACTAGAAGTCATGTGGAAGCACCAGTGTAACGACCCGCATTCTACGCACCAAAGGATCATAGTTGTATGGTTGTGTAACTTTGGGAAATGACTATTAGGGTCATTTCCCATGTTCACGATTTTTGCCGAATTTTAATGATCGTTTTACCCCTAATGAATCATGTTTCGCCTATAACTTTTGATTGGTAAGGAGATTTGACCTGAAACCACTTCCATTAGATTTGGATGATGGTTTACCTTTACGTAGAATGGACACATTTATCAAACGGACTTACCATTTGGGAGATATGGCTGAAATAAGGTTTGAAGATGGAAAAACAGCATAATTGGGCTTAACCGGGTGATTAACAGCTAAGCCCATAATCCATTTCCAGATTAGGGTTATGGGAGGGTTGAAAGAGTTTGGAAAACATTTCATTTCAGTTTTCTAGCCTCCACTAACCTCTCTTGAACCCTGGTAATAGCCTCCATCCTCTGAATCTATCCCAAATCACTTTCTAATCACATATTAGCCAAATCTACGTCAAATCAAGGCGGATTAACATCAAATTAGAGGTGGAACTGCTTTGTTGCATTGGGATTGGACCAAATCGGAGATATTTTTAGATCTGAGATTTGTTTGTGGCTAAGGTGAGTGATTAACATGTTTATTCACTAATTATGGCTAATTGGGGGTGACCAGTGATAGTTAGCGAAATTATGACTTAGAAAAATATGTACAAATTCTGGAATATTATTTTAGGCCACTGGTGAAAATTTGGGTTATTTTGGATTAAGTTTGCTAATCCTATTGCTAGAGTAGTTAAACACGATTAAGGGGAAAACATGGGTTTTGGGTATGTTTGATCCATATTAACATGTTAAATTGTTGTTTTGGTGTTGATGGTTGATCCTATATGTTACTACTACTATTTGGAATGATTCATGATTGTTTAGCAATGTTAGAATGGTCAAAAACGCCATTGTATGGCGCAAATAGCTTGCTGGAAAACTTGTTGGAAATTGGTCAGACATCCCCAATCGTGAGGCACATTTCACGACCTGGCTCATGACTAGGGTGCCACGATCCGTTTGTGCACCATCTTCCAAACTGGGAGCCGATACCAGTCACGAACCAATCCAAGACTATGAGCCCAAACCAAAGCACACCTAAACCACGAAGCTTGGTCATGACCCGAAGTTGGGGTCACGAACCGACCCAAGAGAGGAGAACCACAAGCATGTACCACGACCCAAACAAGGTCATGAGCTGAATGGGGATCACGAGCCGGACCACGAGCCGATGCAGGAAAGGAGGATCATAACCCGAACTGGAGACTCACGAACCGCGCACATCCGAACCGAAGTGCGAGCACGAATGGAAGCTTGGAATCATGAACCGAGCGGAGGAATTGAACATCAATTCGATTAAAAACCCGAGATGAAAAGGTAGTCCAAATGGGAAGTTAGAACTTAGGATCCAGATAGGAACCAACGAGTTAACTTCATGAGCTGGGCTTTGTTGCGGGACGTGTGCAAAGGGGTTATCGATATCTGTAGCTTTGGTTCACCATGGAGAGACGTATTAGTGGCTATGGATCAGCGCAATGGGGTCATTAAGGCTCCAAGGGAAAAGTGATCGTAGCATGGCTATGGATCAGTGCAATGGTACCATTAAGTCTCCAAGGGCAAAGTGATCGTAGCAAAGGGTTAGTGACTATGGATCAGCGCAATGGGGTCATTAAGACTCCCAAGGGCAAGTGGTCATAGCAAAGGATTTGGTGATCAAAGCAGTGGATATCATATACTTTATGCACGAGGATGATTGCTATGTTTGATGTTTGATGTTTGCTGTCACCATGACATGCACACTCCCATTTTACACTTTATGTTAGTGTTACCATAGAGTATTGTACATCTTGTTGTGCTAACTCTTTGGTTGTAGGTCTAGGTTCAATTATGATTATTTATACCTGTTATTATTTTACTTTGCTGTTATCGCTTATACCGGACTTTTGTCTGACTCAGAGTTTTATGTGTCTTCTTATTACTCTGGGTGCTCCTAAACGACCAGACTATAACAGGTCAGGTGGTTATGCACGAGTAGCGGTCCGAAGAGGAGTATGAGGCTTCCACATACTATTTACATATATTCTCCCTGTGTTGTTGTTGGTCACTACTTTGGGCATTAGTAGTGTACCTTTTTCTATTTTGCTTTAGAGACAGTATTTTGAGGTTGTAATAATGGTTTGGATCATAAGCTATATTTTAGATTCTGCTGCTATGATGGTTTAGTTTTCATCTTATGCACTGTCTCACCTGTTTTATGTCAAGTTATGTTATTATTATATTTTATTCTATGCACTATGAGATATACTACAGGTTCTTTGGTGATTCATGGTTTCAAATCCCTTTCTTTTGACGATCGTCCTGTGCTAGTTGGGCATTGGCACAACGCATTTGGGGGAAATGTCGGCTGGTCCGGGGCGGGCCGTCACACTTGGTATCAAAGCCTAGGTTGCATAATAAACCTAGGGAAAGACATCAAGGTGAGATAGTATGTGTATATGAGGGCATGTATTTGTGATATTTTGGTTTTCTAAAGCTAAATATGTATGTTATTAGTACATCTGAGGATGAAGTCGCACTGTATGGGCACTACCAAGGAGATGGTTAATCGTTTTCTCTTTACAGATTTGACGATGAGCCGAAACATGAGGAGTACGGGTTCAACGGCCAATAATAGGAATGCCCCTGATATGAGGACGATGTTTACTACCTTCATGAGAGAGATGCTTAGAGTTGTTCAGGGAGCAGTTCCTAATGTTGTTAACGGTGGTGGTTCAGTAATGCAGGCGCCTGGAACCAATTTCTCCAAGCTCTGCAAGGATTATACTAGTCTTGGAAGGAAGCCGTTCCACGGAACGGAATCGGCTACAGAGGTTCAAGATTGTCTTGATAGTTGTGAGCACATCTTCGAGGATTTGGGAATCGATGATGCAATGAAAAGAAAGTTAGCATCACATCAACTTCAAGGATGGGCAATGAATTGGTGGGATGCCATTAAAGCAGCTACTCCTGAGGATCAAGTTACTTCAATTTAGTTTAAGACTTGCTTCAGTGATAAGTTTATCCCAGCTGCTCAGAAATCAGAATTGTTTAGGAGATTCTTGGAACTTAAGCAGAATGGTAGGGCAGTATCGCAGTATATTGTTGAATTCGATACTTTATTGAAATATGGATTATCTCTTATCGATACTGCCAAGAAGAAGAACGAGAAGTTCATAATTGGCTTAGATGAGTATTTGGGGAAAGACGGATAAATCATATAGATGAGACACTCGAGTCTATTATGGGAAAGGCATTGAGATCCGAGAGCCTTTAACCTACGTCAAAGGAGGAGTTTGTTATTACATCTACAGGGGAGCCAAAGCCACAGGCAAGCGGTGGAGGCAAGAATAATTCATAGAATAAGAGGAAACAGAATCAAGCTAAGGATAGTCAGAAGAAGAATAAGAAAAATGTTGAGTCTATAGTTGTGGCAAGAAGGGCCACTATGCCAAAGATTGTCTAGCAAAGCCGGCGGACAAGAAGTGCTTCAATTGCGGCAAAGTGGGACATCACAAGGATGAATGTCCACAAACTACTAAAGAGAAGTAGATTGTGAAAACGTATGCTGTCAAAGTTGTTCCTTCTTCGTCGAATGCCCTAACTGTGGCGGATAAAGGAAAGGGTGTCGTCATTCAGTGTATGCTTTCCATTTATGATGTTCCTGTTCGAGTACTATTTGATACCAGGGCTTCCCATTCCTTCATATCTAGTGACCTGGTAGATAGGTTGGGAATGGAATCTGAGATTGTCGATAGACCTTTAGTTGTGACGAACCCGATCAGTGGTTCGACTAGCCTTAGTATGATTTGTCGTAATTTGGTCTTATCGAATCATAGATGTATGTTTGCTTATGATTGCTTTATTTTGGGATTTACTGGGTTTGGCATTATTTTGGGAGTCGGCTGGCTCCAAAGGTATGGAGTGGTGGTAGACTGTGAGGGGTCTTCGGTGACCATTAGAGCGGATGATGGGCGAAGGGTACTGTTTGGTGGCCTATCTAGTGATGGGGTGATGGTTAGTTTTCTAAATTCCCTCGACATCTCGCATGATGAGTTGTCAGATGTGCCTATTGCTGGCAAGTATCCATACATCTTCGGGAAGTGACCAGATTTCCTCCATACCGAGAGATCGAGTTTAAGATTGATTTAGTGCAAGATGTCAAGCCTATAGTGATGCCACTTCATCGTATGGCGCCAGGGTAGCAGCGGGAGCTCGAGGTGCAAGTAAGCGATCTTTTGAAGAAGGGATTTATCCAAAGATGTGTATCCGAGTGGGGAGCACCAGTTGTATTTGCTACCAAGGTCACTGGTTCCCTTCGATTGTGTGTGGACTACCACAAGTGGAATAAGGTGACGAGAAAGAATAAGTATCCTCTTCCGTGGATAGACGATTTGTTTGGTCAGTTGAATGGAGCGAGTGTGTTCTCCCAGTTAGATCTTGCGACGGGTTTTCATCAACTCTGAGTAGCAGCTGAGAGTATACCTAAAACGACATTTCGGACGCCGTCTGGATTCTATGAGTTGTTGGTCATGCCCTTCGGCTTAACCAATGCACCAACATATTTTGTGGATCTTATGAATGGTGTATTCAAGGATCAATTGAATAAGTTCGTTCTTGTGTTCATGGATGATATCTTAGTTTATTCGAGGATAGAGAAAGAACACAAGGAACATTTGAGGATAGTGATGCAGGTGTTGAGGAAACACCAATTGAAAGCATAAAAATTTAAGTGTCACTTCTGGAGGAGGGAAGTGAGGTTCTTGGGCCATGTTGTTTCAGAGAATAGTATTGTCGTGGACCCTGCGAAGGTGGCTACGGTGCAAGATTGATCTACGTCCAAGAATGCAACGGACGTGAGGAGTTTCTTGGGGTTAGTTGGGTACTATCGTAAGTTTATCCAAGACTTCTCCAAGATAGAGGCACCGTTAACTCAGTTGACCAAGAAGAATCAAGATTTTTCTTGGGAAGAAAGGTATGAGAATGCATTTAAGAGTTTAAAGGAGAAGGTAACGTGTGCACCAGTGTTAGTTATTCCCAAGGGGAATGAAGAGATGAAGGTATACACGGATGATAGTGGTACCGGACTAGGTGTTGTACTGATACAAAGAGGTAGGGTTGTAGCTTATTCTAGTTGGCAACTAAAACCGCATGAGAAAAGATATCCTACCCATGATTTGGAATTGGCAGCGATTTTGTTCACGTTAAAGATGTGGAGACATTATCTCTTGGGTGAAAGATTTGAGTTATTTACCGATCATAAGTCATTAAAGTATCTTTTCTCTCAAAATGATTTAAAATCTTCGTCGGCAGAGATGGTTAGAGTTCTTGGCTTCATATGATTTCAATATCGCATACACACCCGGGAAGGGCAATGTGGTAGCTGATGCATTGAATAGGAGACATTCCTGTTTGGGGCTATATTTCTGGAATGGAAGAAATTGGAGTATATCGCAGGATATGATTTCTGATCTAAGTGCAAATTGGATCCAAAGATGTTAATAAGTTTGACTATTAGATCGACTTTGATTAATCGGATCGGCTCCCGCCAGAGGGACGATCCTAATCTATTGGAAGTCATCTCCAAGGTAGAGATGGATATAGACAGTGAGGAAATGAACAAGTATGGTCTCGTTCGAGGAGGATGGCTTAGAAAGAATGGGAGACTAGTTGTACCCAATGTTAATGGATTGAGAGATGAAGTGCTTAGAGAGTGTCATCACTCGAAACTGACTATACATCCCGGTGGTAACAAAATGTATCGAGACATGAAGCATACCCACTACTAGGAACGGATGAAGAGAGACATTGGGAAGTTTATATCCAAGAACATGAACTGCCAGCTAGTTAAAGCCGAGCAAAAGAAGCATGGTGGTTTGTTACAACCGCTGGAAATTCCCGAATGAAAATGGGAACAAGTCTCAATGGATTTCATTTATGGTTTACCAAGGACTAGATCAGGTCATGATAGTATTTGGGTGATTGTGGATCGATTGACAAAAAGTGCAAGGTTTATACCGATCAAGTCGAATAGAAGGACAACTAAATTAGCAGAACTGTATATGAAGTGGATAGTGAGGTTTCATGGAGTACCCAAAGGTATTGTGAGTGACCGAGATCCATTATTTACTAGTGGGTTTTGGAAGAGCTTACAAGAGGCTTTAGGGTCAGAATTATATCTTAGTACTGCATACCATCCTCAAACCGATTGTCAAACAAAGAGAGTGAATCGTGTATTAGAGGATCTCTTGAGAGCTTGTATATTGGATTTTGGAGGATCATGGGTTTGCATCTGGTTGAGTTCGCATATAATAATAGTTATCGGTCCAGTATTGGTATGGCTCCATTTGAAGCTTTGTACGGAAGACCGTGCAACTCACCATCATGTTGGTTGGAAACAGGTGAAAAGATTGTGCTTGGGCCATATGTAATAAGAGAAACTTTGGATAGGATCAAGATTATTAAACAGCGAATGAAGGCTGCCCAAGATAGGCAGAAGAGTTATGCTGATAAAAGACGAAGAGATTTGAAATTCTCCGCTAGCGACTTGGTATTTATCAAGATTTCCCGGTTGAAGAGTGTGATTTAGTTTGGTAGAAGAGGTAAATTAGCACCAAGGTTTGTTGGTCCATTCCCAGTTCTCTAACAAGTTGGGAATTTAGCGTATAATGTTGAGTTACCTGACAAGATGGCAGGAGTTCACAACGTATTTCATGTTTCCTAGTTAAGAAAGTTCATGCACGATTCTGATATGACTATTTCACCAGATCAGTTGGATGATATCGAGGTAGAATCCGAGGCAGTTGGGAGCTATAGGACGATTCGTATTGTCGGGCACGACATGAAACAACTTCGAAGGAAGAGAGTGAAACTGGCCAAGGTTCAATGGGGCGATAATGAGAATGACCGTACTTGGGAAACCGAGGAAAGCATAAGGAAGTTGTATTCAGAACTCTTTGCCTGATAAGGTTTTAAGTCGCGATATAGTTATTCCGCATGCTAGGATAGGCCTTTTGTGTTTATTGTGTATGTTTGATTATTGCAAATGGTTGATAGACATGCTGGAACCTTTGTTGTTTTCTTAGTTAAGGAATTTCGGGGGAGGGGGGGGGGAGAAATTTCTTAATGGGGGGAGCGTGTAATGACCCGCATTCTATGCACTAAAGGATCGTAGAATATTTATTTCATTCACATACAAAGTCAGATGGTCGTGTAACTTTGGGAAACGACTGTTGGGGCCATTTCTCATGTTCACGATTTTTGCTGAATTTTAAATGAACGTTTTACCCCTAGCGAATCTTGTTTCGCCTATAAGTTTTGATAGGCAAGGAGATTTGACCTAAAACCACTTCCATTAGATTTGGAGGATGGTATACCTTTCCATAGAGTGGTCATATTAATCAACAGACTTACCGTTTGGGAGATATGGCTGAAATAAGGTATGAAGATGGAAAAATAACATAATTGGGCTTAACTGGATGATTAGCACCTAAGCCCATATCCACTTCGGGATTAGGGTTATGGGAGGGCTGAAAGGGAATGGGAAAAATGTCATTTCAGTTTTCTAGCTGCCACTAACCTCTCTTGAACCCTAGCAACAGCCTGCATCCTCTGAATCTATCACAAATCACTTTCTAATCACATATTAGTCAAATCACATCAAATCAAGGCAGATTAACATCAAATATGAGGTAGAGCTGATGTGTTGCATTGGGATTCGAACCAAATCAGAGATATTTTCAGATCTGAGATTTGTTTATGGCTAAGGTGAGTGATTAGCATGTTTATTCACTAATTACAGCTAATTAGGGGTGATTAGTGATAATTAGCGAAATTATGACTTAGAAAAATATGGAAAAATATGTATAAATTTTGAAATATTATTTTAAGCCACTGGTGAAAATTTGGGTTAATTTGGATTAAGTTTGCTAATCCTATTGCTAGATGTAGTTAAACACGATTAAGGGGAAACATGGGTTTTGGGTATGTTTGATTAATATTAACATGTTAAATTGTTGTTTTGGTGTTTATGGTTGATCCTATATGTTAATACTATTGTTTGGAATGCTTCATGATTGCTTAGCAATGATAGAATGGTCGGAATGCTTCATGATTGTTTAGCAATGATAGAATGGTCAAAAACGCCGTCTTATGGCGTAAATAGCTTGCTGGAAAAGTTGCAGGAAATTGGTCAGACCCTCCTCCCCGATCTCGAGGCACATATCACGAACCGACCCAGGTCGTGACTAGGGTGCCACGACTCGTTCCTGCGCCATCATACAAACTGTGAGCCGATGCCAGTCACAAACTGATCCAAGACTACGAGCTCGAACCGAAGCACACCCGAACCGCGAAGCTTGGTCACGAACCGATCCTGGAGAGTAGAACCACGAGCATGTACCCCGACCCGAACAGGGTCATGAGCTGAATGGGGATCACGAGACGGACCATGAGCAGAAGCAGGAAAGGAGGATCATGACCCGGACTGGAGATTCATGAACCACCCATATCCGAACCGAAGTGCGAGCATGAATGGAAGCTTGGAGTCACGAACCGAGAGGAGGACTTAGCACCAATTCGATTAAAACTTGAGATGCAAAGGTAGTCTAAATGGGAAGTTAGAACTCAGGATCCAGATGGGAACCAACGAGTTAACTTAATGAGTTGGGCTTTTCTGCGGGACATGTGTAAAGGAGTTATCGATATCTGTAGCTTTGTTCACCATGGAAAGACGTATTAGTGGCTATGGATCAGCGCAATGGGGTGATTAAGGCTCCAAGGGCAAAGTGATCGTAGCATGGCTATGGATCAGTGCAATGAGACCATTAAGGCTCTAAGGGCAAAGTGATTGTAGCAAAGGATTAGTGACTATGGACCAACAGAATGGGGTCATTAAGACTCCCAAGGGCAAGTGTTCGTAGCAAAGGATTTGGTGATCAAAGTGCTGGGTATCGTATACTTTATGCACTGAGTGAGTGATGTGAGGATGATTGATATGTTTGATGTTTTCTATCACCATGACATGCACACTCCCATTTTACACTTTATGTTAGTGTTACCCTAGAGTACTGTACATCTTGTTGTGCTAACTCTTTTATTGCAGATCCAGGTTCAGGTATGATTATTTATACATGTTATTGTTTTACTTTGCTGCCATCGCTCATACCATAATTTTGTCTAACCCAGAGTTTTATGTCTCTTCTTATTACTCTAGATGCTCCTAAACGACCAGACTAGAGACAGGTCAGGTGGTTATGCACAAGTAGCTATCCGGAGAAGAGCAGGAGGCTTCCATGTACTATTTACATATATTCTCCCAGTGTTGTTGCTAATCATTGCTTTGGGCATTGGTAGTGTACATTTTTCTATTTTGCTTTAGAGACAGTATTTTGAGGTTGTAATAATGGTTTGGATCATAAGCTGTATTTTGGATTCTGCTGCTATGATGGTTTTGTTTTCAGCTTATGCACTGTCTCACCTATTTGATGTCAAGTTATGTTATTATTATATTTTATTCCATGCGTTGTGAGATATACTACAAGTTCTTTGGTGATTCATGGTTTCAAATCCTTTTCTTTTGACGGCCGTCCCGTGCTAGT
Organism: Allium sativum; assembly: GCA_030737875.1. Classification (NCBI taxonomy): domain Eukaryota; kingdom Viridiplantae; phylum Streptophyta; class Magnoliopsida; order Asparagales; family Amaryllidaceae; genus Allium; species Allium sativum. The sequence goes on along the minus strand of CM060924.1, from coordinate 869,852,565 downwards.
TGGGCATTGGCACAACACATTTCGAGGAAATGTCGGCTGGTCCGGGGCGAGCTGTCACAACCAGCAATACCTCAGTCTGACCTGAGTATTATTTACAAGAAATAAGCAATATATGGATCGGTCTAGTTGTACTTATCTCATAAAATAGGGATATAATAAGAGATATAAGTAAAATTAGACATATAAGAAATAATGATAGGGTCGTACATAAGGGTGAGGCTTAGAAAAGTCTACAGTATATCTCGAAATCCATATCAGAGCTATAAAAGAATATCTCATTCAAAATTATACGGCTACTCACGGGAAATGATACTTCATATCAAATCGACAATAAAGCTGATAATACAATATCAATAAAACTCAAACTGATTACACATTATAAATAAAACTCAAATTGTAGAAATCAATAGCCAGATATCCAGAAAATCACAATGATGGGTCTAACTCAAGATGGGAGCCTGCAAACTCCCGGGCAGCCTGAAGATTCACCAACACATGTAACTTGAATGAGATGCGATGTCTAGGTAGCTAGCTTATATATATATATATATAAAGAGAAAGAGAGAGAGAGAGAGAGAGAGAAAGAGAAAGAGAGAGAGAGAGCTGAAGCTCCTCAAATGGCCCGAAGACCGCGGGTCGTGGCCTTGATAGGATTGGACTATGACCCGAAGATAATAAAAATGCATATATCCACAAAACTATAGAAAGATCACAATTGATCCAAAGTAATGTAAATTACCCTAAGCTAGTAATTATAAGAGTTGAGCTACATGTCCAATAACCACTCGTTCTACTCGAACTTTTACGAATGAGTTGAGCTACATGTCCCATAACCACTCATTCTACTCGAATTTTTACGAATGAGTTGTATAGTCCACTAGAACACAAAATGATTTTTGCCATAATTTTCAATCGAACGAGTCCGAGAACTAACCATCAAAGCAAACGCAAGGGTTTACCGTCTTTGTTTTTACTAAGACGTATAATTGGATTTCTCATACGAGAATTATATAAATATATCCCCAATTAATATTAAGCATTCCTTTAGCAAGGCTACGCACCTTGAGAGAGAAATTTTCTCTATGAATGGTTTGGATAAGTCGTTAAGCCCTCCCGTTGGTACTATTAATAGTAGATCTCCACATCTGAGCTACACTTTAGCACTACAAGAGCTCTGCTAACCTCTCCTTTAAGCCTATCCAAGCTCACCCAACTGTTAAACTAATGGGTAGTGCTACCTTTAGGAGGTATGGCATCATAAGAGGAGGGACTCCTTCTATCTTGATACGAGAGTAGGAGTTGAACCTACAAGATGTGCTTATAAGCCCGTAGAGCTACCAGTATACTCATCCCCATGTAATTCCATTCGAATTTTCCCATGTTCTGAATTTTTGATCAATTGGAATGAGTGATTGCACAGTTTTGAATGAGAGGTTGAATGGAAAGACACTGATTGGCAGTTCGGATAGAAGCCCCACGGTAGTTTTTTTTTTGAGATCATGGGGAACCTTAAGATCACAGTATACATTGATACTCACTTAAGTAAACCCCACGTCGTGTGTCTACCCCGCTTTGTTTAGTCGTCGCACACGAATGCGTAATGTCCTAGCCCCCAAAGCACCACAGTAGATTGCAAGATAGTTTATAAAAATTGCCTTTATACAAAAAAATATCGTTAGAAACCATTTTAATAAAAGTTTTGGTATCTACTAGTGACATAAAGGCCACTTATAGTTTGAAGTGGCGAATCTCGTACAATATTGATCATAATTGTTGAGAATAAGATTTTGATCGATGCCAACATATAAAGGTGCAATGAAGATCATTTCATAAAGATACGGTCTTTACATTGACTCGTGTTAGAAATATGTTAAAATCTATCCTCAAAGTATAACACGAATGCACAAAGTTATATCATATCTTCGTTGCTAAAATCTGTATATTTGAGGATTTGAAAAGTCACAGAAAAAGCAAACGTTCTAGGCTCCGACCGGGAAAGAGTGCAGAGTGATCTAGACTGTGGACCGAAGTTCTCCGGTCCACAGCCATAAAACGGTCGACCGCCCAAAAAACCACCAGTCGACCGGTTATGTTTCTAGTTGGAAACAAAAACATTTCTCAGATCAACCAGTTGACCGGTTGAAAATAACCAGTCGACCGGTTTATGTGTTTTTGCAAATAACGGCTATTTTTCTGGAATTTTCAATTTTAATTAAATTCAACCAGTCGACATGTGATTTTTGACCTGTTGACCGTTTTCGAACAGCAAGCTTTTTTATGAAAGGTTTCTTCTATTTGTGAAGAGATTTCTATTCAATAATCAAAGGAAATGGACATATCTTTTTATAGAAACTCTTCATGAAGAATTACTACCTTTCCTCTATTATATAAACAACTTCAAACTTGTTTTATAAAAAAAACTGAATCATTCTATATTCTCTCTATTTTCTGATTTACACTTCTATATATTTTGCAAACAAAAGCTCTCCAAATTTCAAATACTTGTTGAATCCTTGAATCAATTTAATATCATTTGATTCAATAAGCATTCTACTTCCTTAAATCTACGCATTCAAAGTATATACTCAAGGATCAGATTATAGGAAGATTGTACCCAAACTGTTGACTATCCGTGTTGAATCAAGAACATAAGCAGAAGTCAAAACTATTGTATTATTTGAAGTCTCGTGTGTGATCAGGCAAGTGTTGAAGTCCTGTGTGTGATCAAGCAAGTGTTGAAGTCCTCATTGTTGTAAGAGGCAAGTGTTGAAGTCCTCGGCGTGGTTAGAGGCACAAAATCTTGTTCTGCTGCTCAGGTCCCCGTTCTGCTGCTCAGATGTTGTATACATGTTCCTCCGGGGGAAGTGAGGTTGTTGATTAGTGAAAATCCAAATAGAAGTCTGGGACTGGACGTAGGACGGTGCTCCGAACCAGTATAAAAATCCCTGGTGTGATTTTTCTAATTTTTTCTGCATTTACTACCATACAGTTCTGTTCTTGTTTAATACTTCATACTTGACTATTGTTCGTCATATTACACGATCCTTGTGTGTATTATACTTAGCACGTACACATGCACATTTACATTTGGTATCGGAGACTGGTGTTCTAGATATCGTAACAACATCCTAAAACAAATAGCAATAAAGAAGTCTAGTCAAGGATTAGAAAGTGGAAGAGCAACAAAGCAAAATCAAGAGAGCAAGGAAGCAAATGTCTCATGGCTAAAGTCAGATCACAATCGGTATGTATAGATTCATTATATAAATATCTTTTGTTAAACCATGAAAAATTATTAAAAGATTTTAAAACTTTGAATAAACTCAATACTGTCATTATAGCTAAATCCAAAAATTGTGAGCAAGAAAATTCCAAATTAAAAGATGAAAACAATTTTTTAGTAAAACAATCCAAATGTTTTGAAAATACCTTAGAAAAGCTTGTCTCTCAAAAAGATTTCCTTCAAAAAGAAAATGAGCAACTAGAAGATAAAAACAACGTTCTTTTAAAGGAAATCGATCTTTTGCAAAATAGAAATAAATCATTAGAAGATTCTTTAAATAATTCTAGTTCTTTAATATCGTCTCTTGAAAAAGAGAATAGAGCCCTAACTAAAAAGAATTTGGAATTATCTAAAGAATGTGAGTTCTTAAAGGTGAATAGTAATATTTTGCAAAATGAAATTTCTGACTCAAAAGAAAAATTACAATCATCCTTATATAATTCAGAATCTCAAATTAGTTGTCTCGAAAATGAGAATAAAACTTTAAAAAGGAAGAATTCTAAATTAAATAAGGGTATTAATTACAAAGTTTCTTTTGAAAATATCAATCGCAACTGTGGAATCAAATGTACAAATAAGTTCGCGAAATTTAATAAAGGTCAAAATGATTTAAACATGGTTTTATCTAGATCTCGACCTTTACATGACAAAAGTGGTATAGGGTATAATAAAACCAATCATAGAAATAGTACTAGATATGCTTTTATGTACAATAAGAATATCACTGCTAGTACTAATGCATATCCAAAACCCAATTATTATAGAAATTCAAATACTTCTATGACTAGTGGTATTTATAATGGTATTTATAATAAATATAGAAGTACGAAAAGGAATATCACTAGAGATTACTTAAGTATTTGGTTTCCTGTAAGTTGGAAAAACAAAGAAAAATATATCGATGATTATTTTGATTCAGTAGTTAATAATTAAAATTTTATCTTTAAAGGTTCCATTAAACCCTCTTGGGTATGGTTACCTTCCATCTAACCCATGGACCCAAACAAAGCAAGTGGGTACCAAACTATATATGTTATATTTTTTGCAGGTACACCACAACAAAGAGAAGGTTATTCAGTATCTCCTAAACGTGCTATAATTATTTGTATTCTCTACTACTCTCGATTACTGTGTTTATTATGGTATTTATTCTTTTTAATCGATGACAAAGGGGGAGATATATTTTTTCTTATGATGATACATATTATTCATGTTACATATATTATCATTTAAAATTATGTGCTTAACATGATAATAGTATATGTAAGCTAACATTTGTTAATGCAAGAATCAAAAGGTAAGATTATTTATATTATGAACTAACAAATGTTGCAGAAATTCAGGGGGAGCTTTATATTCAGAGGGAGAAAATCTAAGGTGTTGTCACCAATCAAAAAGGGGGAGAATGTTGAGAACAAGATTTTGATCGATGCCAACATATAAAGGTGCAATGAAGATCATTTCATAAAGATAAGGTTTTTACATTGACTCGTGTTAGAAATATGTTAAAATCTATCCTTAAAGTATAACACGTATGCACAAAGTTATATCATATCTTCGTTGCTGAAATCTGTATATTTGAGGAATTCAAAATACACAAAAAAAGCCCAAACAGTCCAGGCTCCGACTGGGAAAGAGTGCAGAGTGATCTAGACTGCGGACCGAGGTTCTCCGGTCCATAGCCATAATACGGTCGACCGCCCAAAAAACCACCAGTCGACCGGTTATGTTTCTGGTTGGAAACAAAAAAAATTCTCAGATCAACCAGTCGATTGGTTGAAAATAACCAGTTGACCGGTTTATGTGTTTTTGCACATAACGGCTATTTTTTTGGAATTTTCAATTTTAATTAAATTCAACCAGTCGACCGGTGATTTTTGACCTGTCGACCGTTTTCGAACAGCAAGCTTTTTTATGAAAGGTTGTTTATATTTGTGAAGAGATTTCTATTCAATAATCAAAGGAAATGGACATATTTTTTTATAGAAACTCTTCATGAAGAATTACTAACTTTCCTCTATTATACAAACAACTTCAAACTTGTTTTACAAAAAAACCGAATCATTCTATATTCTCTCTATTTTCTGATTTACACTTTTATATATTTTGCAAACAAAAGCTCTCCAAATTTCAAATACCTGTTGAATCCTTGAATCAATTTAATATCATTTGATTCAACAAGGATTCTACTTCCTTAAATCTACGCATTCAAAGTATATACTCAAGGATCAGACTATAGGAAGATTGTACTCAAACTGTTGACTATCCGTGTTGAATCAAGAACACAAGCAAAAGTCAAAACTATTGTATTAGTTGAAGTCCTGTGTGTGATCAGGCAAGTGTTGAAGTCCTGTATGTGATCAAGCAAGTGTTAAAGTCCTCATTGTTGTAAGAGGCAAGTGTTGAAGTCCTCGGCGTGGTTAGAGGCACAAAATCCTGTTCTGCTGTTCAGGTCCCCGTTCTGCTGCTCGGGTGCTGTATACATGTTCCTCCGGGTGAAGTGAGGTTGTTGATTAGTGATAATCCAGATAGAAGTCTGGGACTGGACGTAGGACGGTGCTCCGAACCAGTATAAAAATCCCTGGTGTGACTTTTCTATTTTTTACTGCATTTACTGTCATACAGTTATGTGCTTGTTTATTATTTCATACTTGACTACTGTTCGTCATATTACACGATCATTGTGTGTATTATACTTAGCACGTACACATGCACATTTACAATAATAACGATCGAACTCAGAATACACATTTTAATAACGTAAATTAAATCTCAAGAATATCGATTATAAAATCCATTCAATAAGAATAAATTTAATGATCATCAAAGGTCGATATAATTGAGCTGGTGAAATTCATAAATTACAGAAACTGAGAAAACACAAGAACCACTCATGCCTAACTAAAGTATTCTAATATTATTTAAATTAATATCATATCATGATATGAGTGCAATAACTTAGCATATGCAAATTCCAGTAACATCTCTTAAGTTATTGCATTAGGAAGAAACCTGAATCATATTAGACATTTGATTGTGGTCTCCACTGGTTAAAAGCAGGAAACATGATTCATATGGTTGAATCTGTTTTCCAGAAACTGTTTTCTATATCCTAAATTCAGCCGGCTAAATCTAAGATGCTATTTTTTTATAACCGCCTACGGGTCTGTCGCTGATTGGTGATATTCAACCGGCTGAATTAGGCCTAGGTATATGCATGCCTATGCTTCATATATTAATTCGATTCCAATTGATCTCGGACAAAACGATAAAGCTTAAAACATTATCCAAACAATAACGAGGCTTCCGAAGCTGCCCGGAACAACTTAAGAACACAACACAAAGGTTTACACAAGAATTCATCAAAATGAAACTAAAAACCCAAAAATTGGAAAGTTCATGCACAAGCAAATCAATTCAACCAAATGCATAAGGAGCATATATGTGCCAAGGGAACACTAGCCAAGCTTGTTAGCTAGATTTCATAGATGTGAGTTCTCAAGAACTCACATTTGATTGTTGGAAGTAAGGAAATGATCTCGAACCTAGCTAGAACAATTTCTCTTCTAATATAACTCACAAATCTTCAACTTATACACAAACACACAAGAATCCTAAGAGTCAGGTATTAGGAAAATCTCAAAAATTGAAGAGAGGTCAAGTTGAAGAAGATGGAGATGAATTTACCCAAGCTCCTCCCTGAATTTGCAATGAAAACCACTAAGATTTCCTTAGTTTGGAGCGTGGGAATATTAATTTCCTTTTCCTTAAGGGCTTGGAAGTAGTTAGGAATTATGAAAAGGAGTAAATGAAATCATAAGTGGAGTGGATGAGTAGAGTTATTAAGTAGGGGTTGGTGTAACACCCCATAATTTTATAACGTTAAAATTCACAAATTAAAGTATACTTAATTTTTAGAAGAAGAATTAAGTGAAATGGGTTGCGCTATTATGTTCGTCTCAAAATTTTGGGTCAAGATAGACATTTGGTTTACATAAAACGGATAACTTATGAAGAAGTTATTAAGCCTTGAAATTTGTATGCATATGGGAGAAAAATATATATATAAAAATTCAAAAAAAAGTTCAAATCAGCCAATTGGGAGGGGGAATAGCCGAACCGCACCATTTTTGGAGTCGACTCTAGCCCCGTTGGGTCGATTCGGGGTCGATACAGGGTGTTTGGCTGTCAACCCATGGCTCGATACGCCCTAAGGGCTGATGTGGCATCTGAGTGGTCCTAATGGTTCTGGTTATGCCTAGGTTAATCCGACGTCTCTTATTAAATTAAACTTCTATATAAACACTCCTAAACCCCTAACCCTAATCACCTTAATTCATAACAAGAGCCGCCATGCCGTCAATGGGGAACCTAGAGTAGCCGCCATACAGTTTCAACCCTAAAGCAAGATAGAAGATTGAATCAAAATCAAATCAAATCTAAATAAAGATTAGTCTACATCAAAGGCGAGCAAATCAGTTTTAGAATACAGATCCCAGAAAGACAAGACTATTCTTTTTAATTGTGAGTATGATAGCTTTCACAAAATAATTAATTTAATTATGATAAGATATAATTGAGATTATGAGAATATGATTTTGAATCATGTGATTTAAATTATATGTATATTTGTGGTGTTGAATCATATGTTAGTCTTATGCAAGTTGGATCATATGTTAGTTCTTATGTGAATCTTATGCAAGTTGAATCATATATCTTATGCAAGTTTGTGATGATTGGATCATATATTCATGTATGAATCTTATACAAGTTTAGGTTGTTAAAATATATGTGAGACATGTATATGCATATGCTAGTTTATGTGACATTAACCTTTATGTCTAGATCCATATGCAAGTTTACGTCTTTATGTTTAGATCTATATGCAAGTTTACATCTTTATATTTAGATCTATATGCAAGTATACATCTTTATGTTTAGATCTATATGCAAGTTTACATCTTTATGTTTAGATCCATATGCAAGTTCACACCTTTATGTTTGGATCTATAGCAGTACATAAGTTATGCAAGTTTATGCCCATTACCTATGCTAGTTTTGTATCATATGCTAGTTTGAATGAAATTCGTTTGCAAGTTATTGGCTATGTAATCTTATGTCATGTTCCTTAGATCTATTTCATGTGTTATGTGATGTTGTTTTTCTTTTTATAAGTTAGACTATTTGTAAGTCTAACATATGTCATATGAAAACGTACGAATAGCATGGGGATGGTGGGATAATATTGAATATACATAAATTGTGAATTGGCATAAAAATGGCCTTAAAAGGCATATAATTAATTTGAGACATTAATTGGCATAATTGGTATTTATGGACATAATTTTAAGAGACAATTATGGACATAAATAAATTTGAAATTTATTGACAAATTTGAATAGGGATATTAATCCAATTTGGGGATAAATAAAGATGTGTAATAATTAACTGCCTAAGACACGAGGTCAGACTCTTTTGTGGTGTAAGTCCGCTCGGACCCGCCCGGCAAATCTAGCAGCCACAAATGCCAGTCTAATGTGAGAGGTCAAAGGCATGAATTAAATGCGTGACAATTGTAAAGACATGAGGTTAGGCTCGTTTGCGGTATAAGACTGCCCGAACCCACCCGGCAAATCCAGCAACTGCAAATGTCAGCCCAATGTGGGAGGTCTTTACAAGGTTACGGTTCTAATGAATTAAGTAACACTTAACCAGATAAACATGTGGTGGGACATGGGGGGTTAAGTGGGTGCCTTGGGTGGCATGTGAAATACGATTAGATGCACTTAACCAAGATTGAAACATGTAAGATGACATGAATAAGAATGGGGTTAAGTGGGGAAATCTTAGTGGGGACCAAGCATAGGTGGAAGACTTGTGTCAAGCATGGGGGCCCTTTTTAAACCAGTAACCCATTAAGTATCTTTATGAGCTTGACCCAAGTCGAGGACGGGACACGCTTACTGGATTTGATTGTAAGAGGACAAAACGGGTTAGCGGGTGGCAATGCAAGTCCAACGGGGTCATGTGTGTGCGTGGACCCGGGCAGGTAGGTAAGAAGTTGTTGCATCGTGTAGATATAAGCCGTGCATCTTTGGTGGTATTGGGTTGCCACTTTGGGGAGTGATACACCCCATTATGGGACCAGCACGGGTATCTACGAGTTAGGGAGCCGATCGAATGGGGGTAATGGGTACAACTAGTGGAGATAGGGGCAGACGGCACCTATGAAGGCAGCCAGGGGTACACGAAACTACCATTACCATTATTAAGTTCTGTAGGCGGGATTAACTTTTATAGTGACTAGTGGTGGTGTAGTATAGTAATTATCCTATAGTGATTAGGAACGAGATTAACGCCAGAATATTCCTCTTATTTGCTTTGTCATGCCCACTTGTTTCATGGTCATATCTTATCTTACCAGTTTATGCCTTATCCTAGTTACTTTAATAATTATATTGTTAAAGTTATTATACTCGCCAGACTTTATGTCTGACCCCCTTGTTTTCGCCTCTTTTCTTTCTCTCCCCCCAGATTCTCAGGGTAGGACTAGTACTAGTGGAGCTTGATCTCAGATCTCTTTCTCTCTCTTTTGGAAGTGCTCGGATCGCTGAAAGTAAAATTCAGCTCATCTCTTTTATGGCTACTTGTGTTGGGGTTTATGCTTTTTATTTTATGTACTCTGAAACAATTTATCAAGATGGATATTAAGTGTACTTGGTTTATGAAGTTGTTGTAATCAAACTATTTCTCCGTTGCAATAAAAGTTGTTTTAAAATTTTCAAGTTCCATTATTTATGTCTGTCTTGTTATATTTTGTTCTATACACTAAATACGCTCCATGGAAGTTAATGCATTCCCTTTGTGAGTGACATTAATGGACGTGGGGTATTACACGTGGTATCATAGCTGAAGGTTACCAGACCAGGTATGAATTTTAAAAAAAAAAAACTATTTTTCAAAAAGCATTTTATAAAGAAATACTTTCAAAAGTATGTTTTAAGGAAAATATTTTCAAGAGAAAAGTTTGTTTTAAAAACATAACCCCCAAGAGCCATATATCTTTCTTTTGAATTCTTCATTTTGAATCTCTTCATTTTCTTTTCAGCATGTCTAGAATTCCTGAGATACCCGAGGGGATACCGATACCAAGATGGTTTAGAAGGTATCTGGAAGCTAGGGCCAATGTCGCAGGCCCAGCAAATGCTCCTCCTCCTCCTCCTCCCCGTGTTGAAACTTTTGCAAAGATATGCAAAGATTTTAGAGCAATAGGCAGGAAATCTTTTCACGGATCAGAGATATTTGTTGAAGATCAAAATTGGCTTAAGGAGGTGGAAGATCTATTTGGTATTTTCGAAGTAGAAGATGGAAGGAAGGTCCAATTGGCTGCTTGGTTAATGAAAGACGAAGCCTCGTTTTGGTGGGAGGTTACGAACGGAGAGCGTCCGATGGGGACATGGATGGATTTCAAGCGTAGGTTCGAAATGAAGTTTCTATCACGAGAAGTAGAGAATTTATATATGGAAAGATTCTTGGCGTTTAAGCAAGGGGATTTATCAGTAAAGGAGTACGTTAACAAGTTCAATCGGTTGGTGAGATTTGCCTTGGAATTGGTAAACACACCTGAGAAGAAGGCCCTAAGGTTCGTTAAGGGTTTGAATGAGCCACTACATGGGTTAGCTATGACCCACATTCCTATGGGGGCTACCTTTGAGAAATTGGTTGACATGGCGCTTATGCATGAGGAAGAGAAAGGGGCTAATGCTATTAAGGCACCGGAGAAGAAAGGGGACCAAAAGAAACCACAATAACAAAACAAGAATGGCGGGAAGAACAATAATGGCAAAGGAAGGAAGAAGTGCTTTAATTGTGGGACACCAGGCCATCTAAGTAAAGACTGTAGGAAAAAGAAGAAGACTAGTTGTTTCCACTATGGAGAGGCAGGTCATCTAGTTAAGGACTGCCCAAGGAAACAGAGGCAAGGGCAAAGAACTTCTAGAGGGCAACTTCAGGCTCTCATGGCACCAGGGCAGGCGAGAGGGCAGATTCAGGCTCTCACGGCACCAGGACAGGAGAGAGGTAGAAACATTTCCGTTGAAAGTTTATTTTTTCTGTTTGATCATCCTGTTCGTACTTTGTTTGACTCTGGTGCTTCACACTTGTTTGTATCTGCTTCGTTAGTTGAACCACTGCACCTAAATACTAGTCTAGTTACGGATCCCATAGTAGTCTCAAATCCTATTGGTGGTTCGGCTCATTTTTCTATGATTTATCGGGATTTGAGAGTGTCTATCTTGGGCATTGGGTTTGAATGCAATGCCTTTGTTCTTGGCTTCATGGGCTACGACTTAATTCTAGGTATGGATTGGCTAACTAGATACGGTGTCATCCTAGATTGTGAAAGAAGGGTAGTTAGATTGTTGACTCGTTATGGAAAGACCCTTGATATTTCTTGTGACCCTAGAGGTCTGATAATGCTTAGCTACCTAGAATCCCTAGACGCATCCAATGATGATTTGAAATCTATTCGTGTGGTCCATGAATATAATGACGTCTCCAATGAAGTTCAAGGTTTACCCCCGAGGCGCGAGATAGACTTTCAAATATATTTAGTAGATAAAGCAAAGCCAGTTGCATTACCAGTGTGCCACATGGCTCCGAGAGAGAGAGAGAAGAGAACTCAGTAAGCAAGTGAAAGAATTGCTTGAGAAGGGTTTCATAAGAAGAAGTATTTCGGAGTGGGGTGCTCCAGTTGTTTTTGCTACAAAAGCTGATGGTTCACTTAGATTGTGCGTGGACTATAGAGAGCTGAATAAGCTAACAAAGAAGAACAGGCACCCATTGCCGAGGATAGACGATTTATTCGATCAGTTGGTGGGTGCTTCAGTTTTCTCGCAACTGGATTTAGCTACAGGGTTTCATCAGCTAAGTGTGGCTGAAGATAGCATCGATAAGACTGCCTTTAGAACTCCTGACGGTTTCTTTGAGTGGCTCGTCATGCCTTTTGGTATGACGAATGCACCCGCATACTTTGTTGACTTAATGAGTAGGGTGTTTAGGGAGTTACTAAACATGTTTGTGGTAGTCTTTGTAGATGATATTATGGTTTTCTCTAAAATTGAGGAAGAGCATGCCCTACATCTTAGGGAAGTCTTATAGAACCTACGAGCGCATCAACTAAAAGCTAAGTTCTCCAAGTGCCATTTTTGAAGAAAAGAAGTGAGGTTCTTAGGACAAGTGGTCTCTAAGAAAAGGATAGTTGTGGATCCCGCCAAGGTGGTGGCAATCCAAGATTGGAAAACTCCTAAGAACGCAACAGAAGTAAGAAGCTTTTTTGGGCTGGCTGGCTATTATAGGAAGTTCATTAAGGACATCGCGAAGATATCAACCCCTCTCACTCGATTAACGAAGAAGAATTTGACTTTTACTTGGGACATTGACTGTGACGATGCTTTCCAACATATGAAGAGGGCTTTGACGACCGCTCTAATATTAATTTTGCCAGACGGGTGTAAGACATTCCCTGTATATACCGATGCTTACGGGACAGGGATTGGCGCAGTTTTAATGCAAAAGGGAAGGGTGATATGCTATGGTGGAAGGCAATTGAAAGCCCACGAAAAAAATTACCCTACCCACGATTTAGAGTTGGCGGCCATAGTTTTTGCGCTTAAGTCATGGTGTCATTATTTGCTCGGTGAGAAGTTTGAGTTGTATACAGACCAGAAGTCGCTAAAGTACTTATTCTCTCAGAAGGACCTAAACTTGAGGCAACAGAGATGGATGGAGTTTTTGGCATCCTACAATTTTGAGATCACATATACCCCTGGCAAGGGTAACATTATAGATGACGCCTTAAGTAGAAAGAAGTTAACTTTAAGTCCTTTGTTCGTAGAGCGGCAGAGTTTGGAGTATATATCTTCCTTTGACTTAGACCCTCTGTCAATTATGTACCCGGGTTATTGACATCGTTAGAGGTGCAACCTACACTTTTGGGTCGAGTTGGAGAGGCACAGGGAAATGATCCACAATTGGTTGAGATAGTAGGCAAGCTTATAGGAGGGGAGTCCCCGAGACATCTTGATAGATATGCTATAGATAAGAGAGGTTAGCTACGTAGAGATGGAAGACTTTTCGTACCATAAGACGAGAGTTTGAAGGAGGCAATTCTTGAAGACTCACATCACTCTAAGATGACCATACATCCTGGTGGTGATAAGATGTATAGTGATATGAAGCGAGTTTTCTTTTGGGCCGGAATGAAGAAAGACGTGGCCAAGTTCGTTGCTAGATGCTCAGTGTGCCAGCAAGTCAAGGCGGAGCAAAAGAAGCCCGGAGGTTTGCTCCATCCTTTAGAGATTCCGCTTTGGAAATGGGAAAGCGTTTCCATGGATTTTGTAGATGGGTTACCAAGATCAAGGAAGGGTAATACAGGGATTTGGGTAATTGTAGACCGACTTACTAAAAGTGCCCATTTTATTCCCGTTAAAATTAGAAGGGCCGCCGCATGGTTAGCATCCGTTCACCATCGAGAGATAGTCCGTTTGCACGGCATACCCTCTAGTATTGTGAGCGATAGAGATCCCATTTTCACGAGTGAATTTTGGAAAAGCTTACAAGAGGCGGTTGGAACGCAATTATGCTTAAGTACCGCTTATCATCCTCAGACAGACGACCAGACCGAGAGAGTAAATCGGATTCTAGAAGATCTTCTAAGGCTATGCATTCAAGACTTTGGAGGAACATGGGAAGAACATCTTCCACTAGTGGAGTTCGCCTATAATAATAGTTTTCAGGCTAGCATTGGCATGGCACCTTTTAAGGCTCTTTATGGATGACTGTGCCGATCACCTACTTGTTGGTGGGAATCCACGGACAAGGATTTACATGGACCTGACATGATTTGGGAGACTTCAGAGAAGATTGACCTGATTCGACGGCGAATGAAGACGGCGCAGGACCGACAGAAGTCATATGCTGATAGGAGACGAACCGATCTTGAGTTCAATGTTGGGGACATTGTTTTTGTTAAGGTGTCACCGTTGAGAAACGTAGTCCGCTTTGGATCAGTAGGAAAGTTGGCACCAAGGTTCGTAGGACCCTTTCCAATTACAGAGAGGATTGGGCAGATGGCGTATAGAGTAAAGTTACCAGAGAAGCTCAGCGGAGTTCATGACGTGTTTCATGTTTCGCATTTGCGTAAGTGTTTGCACGATACAGCGGAAGTGGTAGAGCCGAGCACGCTCGAAGAAGTATAAGTACAACGCAATGCCATGATCAGACGAGCTCCTACACGCATTCTCGGTTCAGAGGTCAAAAAGCTTCGCAACAAAGAGGTCAGGTAGGTCAAAGTGCAATGGGGAGATGATAAAAGAGATGCAACTTGGGAGACGGAAGATAAGATGCGTACGTTGTACCCTTTCCTTTTTGAGGGTATGTTTTAATTTCTCCTTTTTCTACCGCTTTGTTGACACTTGTTCTATCTTTTAGTATTATCTTTGCGATGACATCTTCGATCTTTAGTTAGGAAGAACCCTATGGTTGCAAACATGTGTTTGAGACATGTTATGTTTGGTGGATGCAAATGGATGCAAGTGGTTGCTCGTGGATGCATGTACACACACATTAGGCACTAGATCGGCTCAATCACCTTCATGTTGCATATAAATGCGTGTGCATATCTAAATTAATGGATGTATAATGGTTGTGTTATCATATGGATGCTGCATTTTGATGAATGGTTGTGCACACATGTAGAAATAATATGTATCGATAGGATTCTTTCGCATACATAACGGACGCATGGCACTACCATGATTTGCATTAAGGAGGTCAACTGAATCAGTGGACCGCCTGATCTTTGCATTAGATAAGGAACATATACACATTGCATAAGTTCATATAACATTAGAAATTTCTTTAAGGACAATGGATGCTTGTGGATGATGGTTGAGTAGATGGATGATTGGTTGGTAGGATACATTCTTCTTAATTTAGAGATTTCGCGGACGAAATCCTTTAAGGAGGGGAGAATGTAACACCTCATAATTTTATAACATTAAAATTCACAAATTAAAGTATATTTAATTTTTGGAAGAAGAAGTAAGTGAAATGGGTTGCGTTATTATGTTCGTCACAAAATTTTGGGTCAAGATAGACATTTGGTTTGCATAAAACGGATAACTTATAAAGAAGTTATTAAGCCTTGAAGTTTGTATGCATATGAGATATATATATATATATTCAAAAAAAAAGTTCAAAACAGCGAATCAGGAGGGGGAATAACCGAACCGCACCATTTTTGGAGTCGACTCGAGCCCCGCTGGGTCGATTAGGGGTCGATCCGGGTTGTTTGGTTGTCAACCTGTTGCCCGATTCGCCCTAAGGGCTGATGTGGCATTTGAGTGGTCATGATGGTTCTGGTTATCCCTAGGTTAATCCGACGGCTCTTATTAAATTAAACTTCTATAAAAACACTCCTAAACTCCTAACCCTAATCACATTAATTTATAACAAGAGCCACCATGCTGTCAATGGAGAACCTACAGTAGCCGCCATACACTTTCAACCCTAAAGGAAGATAGAAGATTGAATCAAAATCAAATCAAATCTAAATAACAATTAGTCTACATCAAAGTCGAGCAAATCAGTTTCAGAATACAGATCCCAGAAAGAGAAGACTATTCTTTTTAATTGTGAGTATGATAGCTTTCACAAAATAATTAATTAATTTAATTGTGATAAGATATAATTGGGATTATGAGAATATGATTTTGAATCATGTGATGTAAATTATATGTATTTGTAGTGTTGAATCATATGTTAGTCTTATGCAAGTTGGATCATATGTTAGTTCTTATGTGAATCTTATGCAAGTTGAATCATATATCTTATGCAAGTTTGTGATGATTGGATCATATATTCATGTATGAATCTTATGCAAGTTTGGGTTATTAAAATATATGTGAGACATGTATATGCATATGCTAGTTTATGTGACATTAACCTTTATGTCTAGATCCATATGCAAGCTTACATCTTTTTGTTTAGACCCATATGCAAGTTTACATCTTTATGTTTAGATCTATATGAAAGTTTACATCTTTATGTTTAGATCTATATGCAAGTTTACATCTTTATGTTTAGATCCATATGCAAGTTCACACCTTTATGTTTGGATCTATAGCAGTACTGTAACACCCCGCGAATTCTATAACTGTGAAATTCACAAATTCAAGTATAATTAATTTGAAATCAAAGAACTAAGGGAAACGGGATACGCCATTGCGTTCGTCTCGGAAAAATACGCGAAATAGAGTCCGAGTTTTCGAAAAACGGAGTCCGTATGAAGAAGATATGGCCTTCGGAAGTTTGAGAATCAAGTTTAAATTCAAACAGAATAAATCAGGTTTAAATTCGAAAATGGGGCCCAATGGGCCAGGGCGGAAAAAGTCCCGCCTGACGCACCCAGGTCGACTGGGCTGTCGACCTGGTCTAACCAGGTCGACAGGCCTGTCGACAGGGCTGTCGACAGGGGTGTCGACCTGGTCCAGACCCAGGTCGAGCCCAGTCTAACCCGGCTGGCCTATTCTCTATGTGGTCGATTTTCTGTGGTCTGCTTTGTCACTAGGGCTAGGTGGCAAGTTTTAATTGGTCTCTCTATCGAATGAATGGCTACGATCAATCCAAGCAACATCAATGGTCCTAATCAGTTCCTAACCTCTATATAAACAACCCTAGACTAAACCCTAATCTATTCATTCAAAAATAAGAACATAGCCGCCATGTTGCTGAGGAACGACTAGGAGTAGCCACCAAATTGGAGAGAGGATTAGGAGGAAGATTCTAAAGCTTAAAGCGACCTAAATCGAATCAATTCAACAAAGAAATTTGCATCTTCAATCCCTAAATTAGAGAATTCATCACACCATTGTAAGTAGAGTATTACTTTGGTATGAATAAACAATTGTGTTGGTTTGTATGCTTGAATTGTGGCAATAAAGTTATTCATATTTGTGCGTTCTTATCAATTTGAAATATTATATATGTTTGGATATTCTTGAATTATGTTATTCATGTTATAAAGAACTACATGCGGTAGTTCTATGCAAGTATACGTTTGGAATATTTCGCAAATTATGTAATCCATGTTGAAGCTACATGTATGTAGTTGATTTAAATTCATGCAAATTTGGGGTTTTGCTACTATGCCATTATGATGTATATTTTTGTGCATAAATCAATTTGTAAGTAATTAAAACAAGTTTGGTTATTATAATCTATATGAAATTATGTTGAGAATTTGGCATCATGTATTAAGCCATGCTTTTGTACTAGAAAACCTATTTGCAAACTTATGAATATGGCTAGGCTATGAATGATATTTGGCATAATTGAAATCCATGATTAAGTCTATCTTGTTTACAAGAATTATATGATGACATATGTGGTACATAGTTAGGATTAGATTCAAAATCCCTTCTTGCAAGTTTACATGACTAAAGTAAGAATCATGATTTCATGTTAGAGATATTTATGCCATGCTTATGTTAGAAATATTTATGCCATGCTTATGTTTGACATTATGCCATGCTTATGTTAGAAAAATTTATGACATGCTTATGTTTGACATTATGCATAAATAAAAGTATAGGTTCATGTTGTAGTTATGACTATGTGTCAATAATGATACCCAATTTAGACTCTTATCTCAACTACAAGTTCACATGCTTTGATTCATGTCACCTATGCTTTATGACCAAAGTATATGTCACTACTATGCAAGTACACCAGTTTCTATTTTGTATTCCCAACGTCATATTGCAAGTTCATACGCTCACCTTCCCCTTTTTGTGTATGTAATCACGCTTCAAGCCTCCCCTTTTCGCATGGCTAAATTGGGCTTTAAAAGGCTAAGCCCAATATATATATAAACGGACGTGTAAAACGGGGGAAAATAACGTTGGGTTAAAATTAATTAATGAATGAAAATATAAAATAGAAGGGCCCAAATTCAAGTATGGGTTGGGCCCATGATTGGTGTAACCTTTACACCATTTACTTAATAATGGGCCGCAAATATTTACATATAAGAAGTAAAGAAGAATGACAAGATATGTAAATGTAGAAAATACGATATGTTTAACCCGAGGTTGGATTGAGTTGTGATGTAAACCTGCCCGGAACCGCCCGGCTGTCCAGTAGTCACAACAATACCTATCCAATGTGGGAGGTTAAACATGAAGCCCAGCAAGGACCCGAGGTTAGACTGAGTTGTGGCGTAAGACTGCCCGGAACCAACCGGCAACAGGCAGCCACAACAATACCTGTCTAATGTGAGAGGTCAGGGCCTTAATAAGACAATTAAGGCTGAGTCAGGATTGTTAGGATTAAGTGAACTAAAGACTTAATCAAAATGGAACATGCTAAACTAAACGGATTGGTGGGGGTTAGGTTAGGAAACACTTAACCAACTTAGCATGTTGGCTATAGATAGAAAACCTAGTAACGGGGGACCCTTTTCAGCAGTAACCCTAGAAGGTGTATCAGGATACCCTGAAACTAGGCAGGGTGGGGCACGATTACTGGGTTGATTGTAAGAGGTCAAAGCGACGGCGGTGGTGTAGCAGTGTAGGTTCTAACGGAGTCCGGGCGTGCACACACTCGGGCACAGAAAAATAAGGCACTGGACACCAGTAGCATACCTGTGCACTCTAAGGTTGTGTCGGGTTGCCACTATGGGACTTGATACACCCCATGGTGGGACCAGCATAGGTAACTACAACATCGGGGGCCGTAAGACACATGTAACTATGCGAGTAGGAGCCGATCATCATAGAATGGATCACATCACCCTGATTTTGGGGTGCCAGTTGGAAACTAGTTTATATGGGTTCAGAGATCAACATGGGGTACGATAGTATATTCGACCCTAGACAACTTAACCAAGTTTATAGTGCATGCCCACTTCTTGTTTATACTTATCATACCCAGTTCTTTATTCATAGACAAAATAGTACTAGACTTACTCAGGCTTTATGTCTGACTCTACTTTTCTTTCGTCTTCTTTCTTCCGTTCCCCCCCCCCCCCAAGGTCCTCAGGGAGGGAACACAGCAGCTTGACCAACCTCAACATCCAGCTTGAAGAAGAGAAATGTATTGCTTGGACTTTCCTGTTTTGAACTATGGCTTTGGACAATCCACTATGGGGCTTTTGCAGTTTATCTATGTTTTATTTATGCTTCTTTAAATAATGTACTCAAGACAGATTATGAAAGTGTTATGTTATGTTTTTGGAAAGGATGTTGTTGTAACACGTATTTGACTTTATGAAATAAAGTTTGTTGTTCTTCTGCTGTTTGCAAATATGTGTTCTTATATCTGTCTTGTATATCTGTGACTTGTACTTATAAACCTCCACCAAAATTAGGGCATTCCCTTTGAGAGTGACTCTAACGGAGGTGGGGTGTTTCACTTGGTATCAGAGCATAGGTTTACCAGATAAGATAAAAAGTTTTGAAAGTTATTTTCAAAAAGGAAATTTAAAGAAGCATTTTTAAAAGAAAAATATTATTTTATTTTAAAAAGGCAAAGTCCACTCCCCAAAGCCATAGGTACTATCTCTTATCTCTTATCCTTCGTTTTGAATCTATCCTTTTTGTTTCAGCATGTCCGAAGATCTTAACTTACCAGAAGGGGGGCCAATACCTGGTTGGTTTAGACGGTTCTTAGAAGCAAGAGCCACTCAGCCAGGTCCTACCGTTCCTCCTCCCCCAGCTGCAGGAAATCATCCAGCTGCAGCGGCACCTTTTCCTCCACCACCTCCTTGGGGAAACACTTTCGCTAAGATATGTAAAGATTTTAAAGCTATGGGAGGAAGGGATTTCCATGGAACTGAGTCCTTCGTGGCAGCTAGAAATTGGCTGAAGGAAACGGAGGACCTATTCATCATCTTTGAGGTAGAAGATAGACAAAAAGTACAATTGGCGGTATGGCTATTGAAGGGCGAGGCTTCCTACTGGTGGGAAGTCACTAATGCTGAAAGACCAGTGGAGACATGGGAGGACTTTAGAGCAAGGTTTGAGACTAAATTTCTCTCAGATGCGGAAAGAAGTTTGCAGTTGGAAAAATTCTTATTTCTTAAGCAAGGGGACAAGACGGTCAGAGAGTATGTGAATCAGTTCGATGAGCTGGCTAGGTTTGGGCTTGACCTAGTCAACACCCCGCACAAGAAGGCTCTCTGTTTCGTCAAAGGGTTAAATGAGCCATTACACAGTTTGGCCATGACCCATATACCAATGGGAGCCACGTATGAAAGATTGGTGCAAATGGCATTGCTGAATGACGAGGATAAGGGCAAGAAGAAAGAGGGTTTGCAGCCCAAGAAGACAGACTTTAAGAAGGGCGGGAAAGGCAACAAAGAGAAGAGGAAGTGTAATTTCTGTGGCAAAGTGGGGCACTTAGTAAAGGACTACCGGAAAAAGAAGGCCAAGGAGAATGGTGGGTGCTTTTCTTGCGGTGAGACAGGCCATAGGGCTAAGGACTGCCCAAAGAAACGAGGACAGGGGCAGAGGGCTGGATCCACCCCAGGGGCACAGGTCCATGTGCTAGAAGCACCACCTCTGCAACAGCGAGGTATAAATACTTCTGTAGAAAGTGTAGTTTATCTTTATGATCACCCCGTTCGCACTTTATTTGATTCTGGCGCATCACACTCCTTTATCTCGTCTGCTTTAGTAGAATCTCTGCACCTAAAAACTAGTATGGTAGAGGACCCCTTAATTGTTTCAAACCCAATTGGGGGCCCAGCTCATTTGTCTATGATCTGTGTGGGATTGAAAATTTCCATTCTAAGCGTAGAATTTCAATGTAGTGCCTTTGTTTTGGGCTTTTCGGGTTATGGTTTGATTTTGGGTATGGATTGGCTATCCAGTAATGGGGCCATCCTTGATTGCGAGAAAAGGGTTGTTAGGCTCCTAACCCAGCTCGGTAATACTTTGGAAATTTCTCGTAATCCCTCGTATGCGGTTATGCTTAGTTATCTTGAATCGCTAGATGCCTCTGTTGAAAATTTGAAATCAGTTAGAGTGGTCCGGGAATATCCGGATGTCTTCGAAGAGGTGAAGGGCTTGCCTCCGAAGCGGGAAATAGACTTCCGCATATATCTTGTAGATAATGCAAAGCCCGTTGCGTTGCCCGTTAGACATATGGCTCCACGGGAAAGGAAAGAGCTCAGTAAACAGATTAAAGAGCTTCTAGGAAAGGGGTTCATTAGGAGGAGCATTTCAGAATGGGGCGCTCCAGTGGTGTTCGCTACAAAGGCGGATGGTTCACTCCGTCTATGTGTTGACTATAGGGAGCTCAACAAGCTAACGAAAAAGAATAGGCACCCTCTCCCTAGAATTGACGATTTATTTGACCAGCTTGTAGGGGCGTCTGTTTTCTCCCATCTCGATTTAGCAACCGGTTTTCATCAGCTAAGGGTGGCTGAAGATAACATCGATAAAACGGCATTCAGAACCCTAGACGGCTTCTTTGAATGGCTTGTCATGCCTTTCGGCTTGACAAATGCACCTGCTTACTTCGTGGACCTAATGAATAGGGTATTTAGAGATTTCCTCAACAAATTCGTAGTGGTCTTCGTAGATGATATCCTTATCTTCTCAAAGAGTGAAGAGGAACATGCTCAACACTTAAGGGCAATCATGGAAACTTTGTGAGTCCATCAACTAAAAGCCAAATTCTCCAAATGCCACTTTTGGAGAGAAGAGGTGAGGTTCCTTGGGCACATAGTATCCAAACAAGGGTTAGCAGTGGACCCCGCTAAGGTAGTGGCGGTACAAGATTGGAAGACACCAAGGAATGCGACTGAGGTTCGAAGCTTTCTAGGACTAGCGGGTTTCTATCGAAAGTTCATAAGGGATTTTGCGAAAATCTCAGCTCCGCTCACGAAATTGACTAAGAAGAATCTAGTGTTCAATTGGAACTTGGATTGCGAGTTTGCTTTCCAACGACTGAAAAGGGCTCTCACAACAGCCCCAGTTTTGACGCTGCCAGATGGGAGCAAGATGTTCACTGTTTGTACGGACGCATGTGGGACAGGGCTAGGCGCCGTCTTAATGCAAGAAGGAAGGGTAGTAGCTTATGGCGGGAGGCAATTGAAGGTGCACGAAAAGAACTACCCAACCCACGATCTTGAGTTAGCCGCCATCGTCTTTGCACTCAAGTCTTGGCGACACTATCTCCTAGGTGAGAAGTTCGAACTTTACACTGACCATAAATCGTTGAAATATCTTTTCTCGCAAAAGGATCTTAACTTGAGGCAACAAAGATGGATGG
Organism: Allium sativum; assembly: GCA_030737875.1. Taxonomy (NCBI): domain Eukaryota; kingdom Viridiplantae; phylum Streptophyta; class Magnoliopsida; order Asparagales; family Amaryllidaceae; genus Allium; species Allium sativum. Next base: position 869,829,944 of record CM060924.1, on the reverse strand, counting down.
AGTTTCTTGCCTCGTACGATTTCGAAATCTCCTACACTCCGGGCAAAGGCAACGTAGTGGCAGACGCGTTGAGTCGAAAGAAATTGACCCTAAGCCCGTTGTTTGTTGAAAGACAAAGCCTAGAGTTTATAGCCAGCTTCGACTTTAGGCCTTCCTCCGATTTCGTACCGGGCTTGCTTGCATCTCTCGAAGTGCGCCCGACTTTAGTGGATTCAGTAGGGGCAACACAACGCGAAGACCCTCAGCTTGTGGAAATGATTGATAGGCTAATTAGGGGTGAGACTTCAAGTCACCTCAACAGATACTCCATTGACGATAAAGGTTTACTAAGGCGAGACGGAAGACTATGCGTCCCACAGACAAAAGATTTAGTAAGGAAAGTTCTCGAGGAAGCGCATCATTCCAAGATGACGATACACCCAGGCGGAGATAAAATGTACAAAGACATAAAAAGGACTTTCTTCTGGAACGGCATGAAAAAGGACGTGGCAGAATTCGTTTCTAAGTGTATGGTGTGCCAACAGGTTAAAGTGGAACAGAAAAAGCATGGCGGACTACTACATCCTCTGGAGGTCCCGCAGTGGAAATGGGATAGCATCTCAATGGACTTCGTCGATGGGCTGCCTAGGTCTAGGAGAGGCAACACTAGCATTTGGGTAATAGTGGATAGGCTTACAAAAAGCGCCCACTTTTTACCTGTCAAAAGTAAGAGAACTGCCTCATCCCTAGCATCACTTTACCTCAAGGAAATCGTTCGACTCCATGGAATACCATCTAGCATTGTTAGTGACCGAGACCCCATCTTCACCAGCGAGTTTTGGCGGAGTCTGCAAGAAGCAGTAGGAACGCAGTTATGCTTGAGCACAGCCTATCATCCCCAAACCGACGGCCAAACAGAGAGAGTGAATAGAGTTTTGGAAGACCTCTTAAGACTATGCGTCCTTGACTTCGGAGGGACATGGGAAGACCACCTTCCTTTGGTAGAATTCGCCTACAACAACAGCTATCAAGCAACCATCGGAATGGCGCCCTTCGAAGCTTTATATGGAAGACCGTGTCGATCGCCCACTTGTTGGTGGGAGTCCACGGATAAGCTCATACTTGGACCAGATATGATCCGAGAGACCTCAGAGAAAGTAGACTTAATACGAAGAAGGATGAAGACGGCCCAAGACAGACAAAAGTCCTACGGCGACAAGAGGAGGACCGACCTTGAATTTGAAGTTGGAGACAGAGTTTTTCTCAAGGTATCACCGCTAAGAAACGTTGTTCGTTTTGGAACCACAGGAAAACTAGCACCAAGGTTCGTAGGGCCATTCCCTATCATCGAGAAAATTGGGAAAATGGCCTATAGATTAGAGCTACCCGAGAAGTTGGCTGGAGTCCACAACGTTTTTCACGTTTCACATCTCCGAAAATGTCTACATGAGTCTGCTGAAGTGGTAGAGCGAAATATACTCGAAGATGCCGAAGTGGAACGCGAAGCAACCATAAGAAAAGTTCCAACCCGCATCTTAGGAACGGAAGTGAAGAAGCTACGCAACCGCGAAGTCAAGCTCGTCAAAGTTCAGTGGAGCGACGCCAAGGGAGACGCGACTTGGGAAACTGAAGCTAGAATACGTACTGCCTACCCTTTTCTGTTCGAGGGTACATCCTTGATCTTTCCTTTTTCCTTAAGTTGCGCTTTTATCTATCTTTTTATGTATATTTCCTCGACCTTATCCTTTAGGTAGAATCTTTTTGGATGAAAACATGTAGTTGAAACATGTTATGGATGATGGTTGCAAGTGGTTGCAAGTGATTGCTAGTGGTTGCTCGTGGTTGCATATACACACACAATATAGGTTTTAGATCGGCTCAGTCACTTCATATTGCATATGCATATATGTTTGCATTCGTATATGGTTGAACTTGAATGTGTTGTCATATGGATGTTGCATTTGTAATGAATGAGTGTGCACTCATGTAGAATCAAGAATTGGAAAATTTGCATACATAATGGATTCATGACACTTACATAATTCGCATTAAGGAGGTCAACTGAATCAGTAGACCGCCTGATTTTGCATTAGATAAGTACATGTACACACACACTTCGCATATGATCATGAAGCATTAGAAGTCTTTTAAGGACAATGGATGCTCGTTTTTGATGGATGAGTAGATGGATGATTGGATGTTAGGATATACATTCCTCCTAACTTGAAGATTTCGGGGACGAAATCCTTTTAAGTGGGGGAGAATGTAACACCCCGCGAATTCTATAACTGTGAAATTCACAAATTCAAGTATAATTAATTTGAAATCAAAGAACTAAGGGAAACGGGATACGCCATTGCGTTCATCTCGGAAAAATACGCGAAATAGAGTCCGAGTTTTCGAAAAACGGAGTCCGTATGAAGAAGATATGGCCTTCGGAAGTTTGAGAATCAAGTTTAAATTCAAACAGAATAAATCAGGTTTAAATTCGAAAATGGGGCCCAATGGACCAGGGCGGAAAAAGTCCCGCCTGACGCACCCAGGTCGACTGGGCTGTCGACCTGGTCTAACCAGGTCGACAGGCCTGTCGACAGGGCTGTCGACAGGGGTGTCGACCTGGTCCAGACCCAGGTCGAGCCCAGTCTAACCCGGCTGGCCTATTCTCTATGTGGTCGATTTTCTGTGGTCTGCTTTGTCACTAGGGCTAGGTGGCAAGTTTTAATTGGTCTCTCTATCGAATGAATGGCTACGATCAATCCAAGCAACATCAATGGTCCTAATCAGTTCCTAACCTCTATATAAACAACCCTAGACTAAACCCTAATCTATTCATTCAAAAATAAGAACATAGCCGCCATGTTGCTGAGGAACGACTAGGAGTAGCCACCAAATTGGAGAGAGGATTAGGAGGAAGATTCTAAAGCTTAAAGCGACATAAATCAAATCAATTCAACAAAGAAATTTGCGTCTTCAATCCCTAAATTAGAGAATTCATCACACCATTGTAAGTAGAGTATTACTTTGGTATGAATAAACAATTGTGTTGGTTCGTATGCTTGAATTGTGGCAATAAAGTTATTCATATTTGTGCGTTCTTATCAATTTGAAATATTATATATGTTTGGATATTCTTGAATTATGTTATTCATGTTATAAAGAACTACATGCGGTAGTTCTATGCAAGTATACGTTTGGAATATTTCGCAAATTATGTAATCCATGTTGAAGCTACATGTATGTAGTTGATTTAAATTCATGCAAGTTTGGGGTTTTGCTACTATGCCATTATGATGTATATTTTTGTGCATAAATCAATTTGTAAGTAATTAAAACAAGTTTGGTTATTATAATCTATATGAAATTATGTTGAGAATTTGGCATCATGTATTAAGCCATGCTTTTGTACTAGAAAACCTATTTGCAAACTTATGAATATGGCTAGGCTATGAATGATATTTGGCATAATTGAAATCCATGATTAAGTCTATCTTGTTTACAAGAATTATATGATGACATATGTGGTACATAGTTAGGATTAGATTCAAAATCCCTTCTTGCAAGTTTACATGACTAAAGTAAGAATCATGATTTCATGTTAGAGATATTTATGCCATGCTTATGTTAGAAATATTTATGCCATGCTTATGTTTGACATTATGCCATGCTTATGTTAGAAAAATTTATGCCATGCTTATGTTTGACATTATGCATAAATAAAAGTATAGGTTCATGTTGTAGTTATGACTATGTGTCAATAATGATACCCAATTTAGACTCTTATCTCAACTACAAGTTCACATGCTTTGATTCATGTCACCTATGCTTTATGACCAAAGTATATGTCACTACTATGCAAGTACACCAGTTTCTATTTTGTATTCCCAACGTCATATTGCAAGTTCATACGCTAACCTTCCCCTTTTTGTGTATGTAATCACGCTTCAAGCCTCCCCTTTTCGCATGGCTAAATTGGGCTTTAAAAGGCTAAGCCCAATATATATATAAACGGACGTGTAAAACGGGGGAAAATAACGTTGGGTTAAAATTAATTAATGAATGAAAATATAAAATAGAAGGGCCCAAATTCAAGTATGGGTTGGGCCCATGATTGGTGTAACCTTTACACCATTTACTTAATAATGGGCCGCAAATATTTACATATAAGAAGTAAAGAAGAATGACAAGATATGTAAATGTAGAAAATACGATATGTTTAACCCGAGGTTGGATTGAGTTGTGATGTAAACCTTCCCGGAACCGCCCGGCTGTCCAGTAGTCACAACAATACCTATCCAATGTGGGAGGTTAAACATGAAGCCCAGCAAGGACCCGAGGTTAGACTGAGTTGTGGCGTAAGACTGCCCGGAACCAACCGGCAACAGGCAGCCACAACAATACCTGTCTAATGTGAGAGGTCAGGGCCTTAATAAGACAATTAAGGCTGAGTCAGGATTGTTAGGATTAAGTGAACTAAAGACTTAATCAAAATGGAACATGCTAAACTAAACGGATTGGTGGGGGTTAGGTTAGGAAACACTTAACCAACTTAGCATGTTGGCTAGAGATAGAAAACCTAGTAACGGGGGACCCTTTTCAGCAGTAACCCTAGAAGGTGTATCAGGATACCCTGAAACTAGGCAGGGTGGGGCACGATTACTGGGCTGATTGTAAGAGGTCAAAGCGACGGCGGTGGTGTAGCAGTGTAGGTTCTAACGGAGTGCGGGCGTGCACACACTCCGGCGCAGAAAAATAAGGCACTGGACACCAGTAGCATACCTGTGCACTCTAAGGTTGTGTCGGGTTGCCACTATGGGACTTGATACACCCCATGGTGGGACCAGCATAGGTAACTACAACATCGGGGGCCGTAAGACACATGTAACTACGCGAGTAGGAGCCGATCATCATAGAATGGATCACATCACCCTGATTTTGGGGTGCCAGTTGGAAACTAGTTTATATGGGTTCAGAGATCAACATGGGGTACGATAGTATATTCGACCCTAGACAACTTAACCAAGTTTATAGTGCATCCCCACTTCTTGTTTATACTTATCATACCCAGTTCTTTATTCATAGACAAAATAGTACTAGACTTACTCAGGCTTTATGTCTGACTCTACTTTTCTTTCGTTTCTTTCTTCCGTTTCCCCCCCCAGGTCCTCAGGGAGGGAACACAGCAGCTTGACCAACCTCAACAACCAGCTTGAAGAAGAGAAATGTATTGCTTGGACTTTCCTGTTTTGAACTATGGCTTTGGACAATCCACTATGGGGCTTTTGCAGTTTATCTATGTTTTATTTATGCTTCTTTAAATAATGTACTCAAGACAGATTATGAAAGTGTTATGTTATGTTTTTGGAAAGGATGTTGTTGTAACACGTATTTGACTTTATGAAATAAAGTTTGTTGTTCTTCCGCTGTTTGCAAATATGTGTTCTTATATCTGTCTTGTATATCTGTGACTTGTACTTATAAACCTCCACCAAAATTAGGGCATTCCCTTTGAGAGTGACTCTAACGGAGGTGGGGTGTTTCAAGTACATAAGTTATGCAAGTTTATGCCCATTACCTATGCTAGTTTTGTATCATATGCTAGTTTGAATGAAATTCATATGCAAGTTATTGGCTATGTAATCTTATGTCATGATCCTTAGATCCATTTTATGTGTTATGTGATGTTGTTTTTCTTTTTATAAGTTAGACTATTTGCGAGTCTAACATATGTCATATGAAAACGTACGAATAACATGGGGATGATGGGATAATATTGAATATACATAAATTGTGAATTGGCATAAAATGGCCTTAAAAGGCATATAATTAATTTGAGACATTAATTGACATAATTGGTATTTATGGGCATAATTTTAAGAGACAATTATGAACATAAATAAATTTGGAATTTATTGACAAACTTGAATAGGGATATTAATCCAATTTGGGGTTAAATAAAGATGTGTAATAATTAACCGCCTAAGACATGGGGTTAGACTCTTTTGTGGTGTAAGACTGCCTGGACCCTCCCTGCAAATCCAGTAGCCACAAATGCCAGTCTAATGTGATAGGTCAAAGGCATGAATTAAATGCATAACAATTGTAGACACGAGATTAGGCTCGTTTGCGGTATAAGACTGCCCGGACCCGCCCGACAAATCCAGCAACTGCAAATGTCAGCTTAATATGGGAGGTCTTTACAAGGTTACGGTTCTAATGAATTAAGTAACACTTAACCAGATAAACATGTGGTGGGACATGGGGGGTTAAGTGGGTGCCTTGAGTGGCATGTGAAATTAAGTGGGTGCCTTGGGTGGCATGTGAAATACGATTAGATGAACATAACCAAGATTGAAACATGTAAGAAGACATGAATAAGAATAGGGTTAAGTGGGGAAACCTTAGTGGGGACCAAGCATAGGTGGAAGGCTTGTGTCAAGCATGGGGGCCCTTTTCAAACCAGTAACCCATTAAGTATCTTTGTGAGCTCGACCCAAGTCGAGGACGGGACACGCTTACTGGATTTGATTGTAAGAGGTCAAAACGAATTAGCGGTGGCAACGCAAGTCCAACGGGGTCATGTGTGTGCGTGGGCCCAGGCTAGTAGGTAAGACGTTGCATCGTGTAGATATAAGCTGTGCATCTTTGGTGGTATCAGGTTGCCACTTTGGGGAGTGATACACCCCACTGTGGGACCAGCACAGATATCTGCGAGTTAGGGAGCCGACCGAATGGGAGTAGTGGGTACAACTAGTGGAGATAGGGGCAGACGACACCTATGAAGGTAGCTAGGGGTACACGAAACTACCATTATCATTATTAAGTTCTGTAGGCGGGATCAACTTTTAGGGTGACTAGTGGTGGTGCAGTATAGTAGTTATCCTATAGTGATTAGGAACGAGATTAACGCCAGAATATTCCTCTTATTTGCTTTGTCATGCCCACTTATTTCATGGTCATATCTTATCTTACCAGTTTATGCCTTATCCTAGTTACTTTAATAATTATATTGTTAAATTTATTATACTCGCCAGACTTTATGTCTGACCCCCTTGTTTTTGCCTCTTTTCTTCCTTCCCCCTCCCTCCAGGTTCCCAGGGTGGGACTAGTACTAGTGGAGCTTGATCTCGGATCTCTTTCTCTCTCTTTTGGAAGTGCTTGGATTGCTGAAAGTAAAGTTCAGCTCATCTCTTTTATGGCTACTTGTGTTGGGGTTTATGCTTTTTATTTTATGTGCTCTGAAACAATTTATCAAGATGGATATTAAGTGTACTTGGTTTATAAAGTTATTGTAATCAAACTATTTCTTCTCTGCAATAAAAGTTGTTTTAAAATTTTCAAGTACCATTATTTATATCTGTCTTGTTATATTCTGTTCTATACACTAAATACACTCCATGGAAGTTAATGCATTCCCTTTGTGAGTGACGTTAATGGACGTAGGGTGTTACAGTTGCCTACTTATCTTTACTAATAATCGGAATAGGTTTGGTATCACACTTTTTTTGTGTACACCTGAACTGACGAAAATGGCCTTTACTTAATTGTAATGTATATTCGTTACCATTAATTCTTTGATCATTTCTCTTCTTCTATGTATATATTTTTAATATCAATTCCGCAAATTTGTTTCTACTTAATTATATTTTCACATTTGAAATCCAAATGTTTATATGTTTACTTATTTTCTGCTTTATATAGCTTTTTTTTAATTTTATTTCCTACTTTATTTTATATAATACATGTACACCATTTTTTTAATCACCTTATTTATATCATAGTCAAACCCTTAAAATTTGCGTACATTAATTATCATTAATTCTTTGACCATTTCTCTTCTTATAAGTATATATTTTTAGTATCACATGGCGAAAATTATTCCAATCAGCCTAAATAAACAAATTAAAATATCACATGGCGAAAATTAGTCCAATCATCCTAAATTTCATTAGGCAATTAGTCAAAATTTTGAAATGTTTAGCTTCTGTAAAAGCCACATTGAGGACATATCCTAACCAAAAAAGATAGATAACAATTTGATTAGCTATCACACATTATGCCTCATAATAAATATGGTAATATATATTATCAATTAATATATTTTATTATACGAAATATCACATAGCAAAAGCTATTCCAATCAGCCTAAATTTCGGTAGGCAATTAGTCAAAATTTTGAAATGTTTAGCTTTTATAAAAGCCACGTGGAGGACTTATCCCAACCAAAAAGATAGACAATAATATAATTAGCTATCACACATTATGCCTCATAATAAATATGGTAATATATATTATCAATTAATATATATTAACAAATATCATATATTCTAACACAACCTTATCATAATTCATGGAATTCTAGAAAAATCTCCTTCGATCTATAAATACCACTCAATATAATCATTCATCTTCAAAAGGAGAGATTTGATATATTTTCTTTGGTTAATTATTTCTTCCTGTAATGTTTGAAACATAGTTTAAAAAATATTTATTTCCAGTTCCTTTCTTTAAATGCATGCTTATGAAGTAGCAATCACCATCAATGAAATATATCTTAATCCTATTGATTGTTTTATATTTAAAACTTTGCTTTCATATATGTTATTCATATATCAATTTACTATTTGGTATTTCCATTTCTTTCTCTTGATTGGTAGTTCATAAATTATGCGAACATATATAAATTGCACAAAATTTCAAAAACAAAAAAACAAAAAATTCATGTGCGAAGCGCGTCCCACGACCACATGCGAAGTAGGTGCCATGACCATGCGCGAAGCGCGTGCCATCACCACGAACGAACTTTTTTTGGTGTGAACGTGAACTATTCTATATATCTGAGGAACAACAATCCACGCGCGAAGCTCATGCCATCACCATGCGTGAAACGCGTGCCACGACCACGTGCGAAGCGCATGCCTTGACGCTCGTGTTTAAAAGGCTAGTCATTGCAAAACCAAGCTCTGCTCAAAGTCCACAAATTTCATAATCTCTAAAGATATTGATGTTTACAGTTTTCGATGTTGTAAATAACATTTTGAACCCAATGGAAGTTGTCCCAAGCCCAAATTCATCTGCATGCAAAAGTGACTTTTTAGGCCAATACTTGATTAACGACATTATATTTAATAAAATATTTAAATATATTACCGTGAAATATGCAGGTTGTTACAGACTTTCCCCTTAAAGAAATTACGTCCTCGCAATTACTTAAGGAAAGACTCAAAAGTTACAATCGGGCAAGAAGTTAGAACTCATTTCAACGTTCAAAACTTCCATAATATTAATTGATTAAAATTTTAAATCACGAACTGCCACACCGTGATTTTTCTGAAAAATTGATTTGGACATACGTTAAAATCCATAATGTGGAACTGAAATCTTTATCTTCCATTAGAAAACTATGATCTAATAGATCCCGATGATTCTTATTTCAAAGAATTCTGACCTATATTGAATAATTTATACTCATTTGAATTTCAAATCTCAAAATTATGAACTACTGCTACGCGACAAGCTCGTTTTTGAAAAGTCGGTTGTGCACGACTTGTGTAGGATCTTTAATATGGCTATGCGGAATATGATATGTTAACAATATATATCACAGATAACTATAAATGCAATAAATAAAGTAGAGTAATGACACCAGATTTTTATACTGGTTCGGACCTCCCGTCCTACGTCCTGTCCCGAAGCTCCTCTTCGGCTTTTCACTAAACAACACCCTCGCTTCACCCGGAGGAATAGGTTCACAACTACTTTATTTACGGGCTACAAGTTTACCCACTTGATTTCACGGGCTACAAGCTTACCCACTTGATTTCACGGGCTACAAGCTTACCCACAAGACGATTACAAGAGTTTAACCTTGAATGTGTTCTTTCTTCAACAATGATTAGTCAATGATTGAGTACAACCTTCCTATAATATTATCCTCAAGTATATGAATTAAATGCGAAGATTTGAAGGAAGTTAGTTGCTTGTTGAATCAAAATATGAGAAATATTATCAAGGATTCAATAAGTAACTTGAATTTGGGAGCTTTTTAGAATACAAGAGTATTTAGAAAGTAAGATCAGAAATCAGAGTAAGAATCGGTGATTTGGATGAATGAAAGATGATGTATTTATAGCAAATGAGAAGTTGTAATTATTAGTGAAAAGTTGCAATCAAAAGGAGTGATTTTTAATGAAGAGAAATGGATGCAACTTTTCAAGAAAGAAGATGACTCTTCATGAAATTCAAAAATAGGTCGATAGGAAAAATTAATAGGTTGACAGGTTTTTGACCGTTATTTCAAAAAACTGTTGACCTGTTAATTTTAACAGGTTGACCTGTTAAGTTTAAAAAGCTGTTGACCTGTAAAATTTAATAGGTTGACAGGTTTTTGTCAACATACATAAAAAATGAGTTTTCATGTATATTTTTTGAAGAGAATAAGAAGTATGATTATTTGAGGATAGATTTTAACTTAAATAACTCTAAATAACCATCTTCTAACCTATAAAGCATTGAATCTTCTTTTTGTCGATCATGAAGCTCCTTCTTGTCATTAATCAAAATAAGCATTGAAACCGTTGACTCAACATTCTCCCCCTTTTTGATTGATGACAATATAGCTTGATATTTTAATCTTTGTAGCTATCTCCCCCTGTATATAAGCTCTGTCTCCCTTTAAACATCTACATATCCATAATCTTAGCTCCATGTCATGATTTCCATTGATCTTTATTTTGTTGTTATCAATTGAAATTCTCGTGTCTCAACAGTTTTAAATTTTATTAGTTCGTCTACTGTTCAATATGTTTATAAGTTACAAACTTGTTATAAATTGATATAAATTAAATTAAATCAAGAAATTAACCTCATAAATCACGAGGGAGCAAGTCCGGATGGTTTCGCTCGATAGATTCTCTAGATTCCCAAGAACAATCCTTAGTATTAGGACACCATTGGACTTCCACAAGAGAAACATCTATGTTGAGAAGACATTTAACTTCCATTGCAACACATGAATTGGTTGTTGCTCGTAAGTTAAATTCAGTGAAATATCAATTTCTTCAATTAAATTCGGCTCAAGAATAGATTTAGAATCCCTAAGACACTTCGAAAATTGATAAATATGAAAAACATCATGAATAGTAGAGAATTGAGCCAGTAATGAAAGACGATAAGCTACGGGGTCAGCATGTTCGGTAATTGGAAAGGGACCCATATACCTCGGTGCTAATTTTCCCGATTGACTGAATCTCACAACACCTATCATGGGTGAAATACGAACAAACACAAGATCTGCTATAGAAAACTCTAATTTCCTTCTCTGGTTACCGAAATAAGAATTTACGGATTTTGAGCCTCTTTCATTCGATGGCGAATGCGATCAATCTTTTTTGTGGAATCACGAATAAAATATAGACTTAGAACTAGTTTCTCTTCAGCCTCAAGACAACACGAAGAAGATCGGCACGGTCTACAGTAAAGAGATTCGAAAGGTGTCATGCCAATACTCGAATGGAAGCTATTGTTGTAGGAAAACTCAACAAGGGAAATGCGATCTTCCCAACTTCCACAAAGTCAAGCACACATGCATGAGAAGATCTTTAAGTATTTGATTCACATGCTTCATTTGTCCATCAGACTGAGGGTGATAAGCGGTGCTAAAATTAAGTTTCGTTCCCAAAGAATTTTGAAGACTCTTCCAAAATCCACTAGTAAACAATAGATCATGATCAATAACTATTGAAGACTTTGGCCAAGAGGGAACGGTTTGATTAGAAGGAATGAAGTGTGTAGATTTAGTAAGTCTATTCATATTCACCCATAAACTATCATGGCCAAATCGAGAACGGGCGAGACCGTTCATAAAATCCGTGGACACATAATCCCACTTCCATATGGGGATGTTAAGGGGTTGCAACGACCCCATCGGGCTTTTGGTGTTCGGCCTTAACGAGTTGACATGTAGTGCAATGCTTGACAAAGTTAGTGATATCATATTTCATTCCTTCCCAATAATAAATTCGGTTCATGTCCGCATACATTTTGCTACTTCTGGGATGAATAGAAAATTTAGAATGATGAGAATCCTCTAAAATACCCTTGCGGAGATCACCAAGGTTTGGCATAATAAGTCATCTGAATTTTCGAATGCCTCCACAAGAATCAATATGAAAATCTCTGAACTCTTCATCACAAGATTCATCCTTAACACTTTGGCTTAGGTAAGACAATTCAGGATCGATCTTTAGAGCTTCACGAATGCTGACTCACAATCTTAGGTACCAGCATAGTTGACTTACTACAGAAGAAAAAACTGCAAAATCTGATCTAATTTATCGTAACCGATTAGTTAACATGTTGTTTTAGCGTAAAGAGAGGGATGAGCTTCAAGGCTACATAACACAACAGTGGAACTCAGTTTGGAGTTACGGCTTTGAATCTCACAAATGGATAAAGTTTTGAGATTTTTCCACTCGGATATCATCATAGATACGATCACTTACTGCTTTCGACTAAGGGCGTCGGCAACTTGATTTCCCTTATCGAGAGTATATAGAATATCAAGATCATAAGAAGCTAGGAACTCAAGCCAATGTTGTTGTAGTAGATTAAATCCCCTTTGGGAAAACATATATTTTAATGACTTATGATCGATGCAGAGAATGAACTTCTCTCGCTAAAGATAATGGCACCAAATACGAAGTGCGAAAATGATAGTCGTGAGCACTATGCATATCGAGTTTCGGCTAATTTTAGATGCCTAGAAGTATAAGCAAAAAGACACTCACATTGCGTGAGAACGACACCTAAACCAATACGGTTAGCGTTAGTATGTACAACCAAGTCTTGGTTCCCTTCGGAAATCACAAGAATGAGGACATCGGAAAGCACTTCTTTTATTGTTTAAAAAGCGATTTCACATTTGTCTGACCAAATGTACTTGAATCCATTCTTAGTTAAACCTGTTAGAGGAAAAGAAATTTTTGAAAAGTCATTTATGAACTGATGATAGTAGCCTGCCAATCTAAGAAAACTACAGATTTCCATTATGCTCTCGCATCTTTTCCAATTTTGAATCACTTTAATTTTTGAAGGATCCGCATAAATTCCAGATTCGTAAAAAATATGACCTAAGAATTTCTGAATAGATGCCAAAAATGGCACTTGGAAAATTTAGCTCTCAGTTGATTTCAACTAAGAATTTCCGACACAATATGAATATGGTTTTCATGTTCTTCCTCGGTTTTAGAATACACAAAAATATCATCAATGAAAATGAACAAAAATCGATCAAGAAAGTCCTTGAAAACACGATTCATAAGGTCGACGAAATAAGCCAGAGCATTCGTAAAAAAAGGCAGTATTAGCCACCCATAAGATCCATACTAGGTACGGAACAATGTCAAAGGAATATTGTCCTTCGTAATGCATAGTTAATGAAATTCGGTAGCTACATCTAATTGAGAAAAGAATTTAGAACCAATAAGTTGATCGAATAAATCATCGATCTGCGGTAGAGGATATTTATTCTTGATAGTGAGATCATTAAGCTTGCGATAGTCAACCAAAGCCTAAGTGCACCATCCGACTTCTTCGCAAAGGTTATAGAAGCTCCCCAAGGCAAGGAACTAGAGAAAATAAATTGTTTATCCTCTAATTCGTATAATTGCTTTTGCATCTCTTCATTTTCTAACTAGACAAATGATACGGAGAATGAGTAATAGGTAACCAGGAGTCAGTTTGATTTGGAACTCAATTTCTTGCTTAGGCGACAATACTAAGACATGCTCAAATGGGTCATGAAATTATCGAATAATATGAATTCGAGAAATAACCTCTTCCTCTTCATTGTTACCATCATCTCTTAGATTTAGAGTATATAAGGAGGCCACCGAATCCAAACTAGAATCCTTAAGCATAGAAAGAATCTGATCAACGGATTGAGGGTGTTGGAGACCGATGGTCCTCTCAATACATAAGATATGGGCCTTATAGCAGCAAAGCCAATCCATTCCCAAAGTAATTCCAAAACCCAAATAGCGCATCACTTACAATTCGGCTTGGAAAGAATAATCACACAAAACAATATCGACATATTCACACAATAGACCAAGTGTTTCAAATCCACCAACCAGATTCACAATCCTTAGTGAGGTCATCAAACATAAGGCATCCAAAGAATTAACATCAACCAGTTTTTGTGATATATAAGAATAAGATGCACCGTATCAAAAAGAGCTTGCTTAGGATGTCCTTGAATCTCAATGATTCCATCAAGGATTAAGTGAAAACTGGCCTGATCGGAGTGGGTGTTATTAGGGAATTATACGACATTTAGCCTTCCCTCCTTCCTACCAGGACGCTTGGGGCACGCATATGCTATATACTCTGGAGACTTGCAATAATTACAAAAGCGAGGCTTAGGACACTTATTGGCATAATGATCTTTCGCTCCACAACTGAAACAATTCCCCTTGACAAAAACTCGAAGTCTTTGCTGCAGAAGCCACTTGTTTACCTTTCTTATTCAAATAAGATTTGGGCTTGTTTCCGGAGTTCCTCTTCTTTTTTTTAGAGTTCTTCTTAGAGCTCTCGGCTTCAACATCACTCTCCATATCGGCTTCCTCAAGACGAAGCGCGATATTTATTAGCGCATCAAAAAGCTCGACCAACTTAAGAATTACGGCCTTCTTGAGATTTTTATTCAGCCCACACACAAACCTCTGGTTCTTTTTCTGGCAGTGTTAATTGCTTGAGCCTGTACTTAGAGAGAGAGTCGAACGATGCGACATACTATGACACAAAAGAATCACCTTGAACAAGGTCTTCAAAGTGTCGGGAAAATATTATTTTCTCACCCTCAGGTACAAATTTTGCTTCGAATCTTTCTTAGAATTGTTTTCAAATTAGGTCTTTCTCTAGATTTTGGAGACCATGATCTCATACCAATCCAACACTCTATCTTGGAGCATCTAGCAGCTACCCAAACCCGATGTAAATCCTCTAGATTCAAGCGAGAAAAGATGTGGTCACACAATCTTATCCAAGATTGGGCTTCCATAATGCTTTCAGAACCCTTAATAGCCTTTCCTCCAAGCTTGCTGTAATCGCTACATAAACTAGAAACTCCATATTTGGGATGCATAGGCGCAGAAGCGGTTCTTTCTACTTGGGCATTTGTCACAAGATCAAGAGGATGCTAAGTGGTCATATACACTCCCCCAGTAGGAGTGGCACTGGGTTGAGAGGTGTTCGGGCGGGAACGCGTAGAATTGTTATTACCAAAAGAACTCGAATAAATCCAATTCAATAAACAAGGAATCATAATATAAGATAGGATGTGACGGATCCTAAGACTCGATTTATTTTTTAAACACAATTTCCTAAGCGAGATTTAGGACAATGTTCCTTGCCATATAAGAAGTTCCGGACTTGGATCTGATACCAAGTTTAGTGCCCCACCTCTATACTCGTGTTAGCCAAGGTCATTATAAGTA
Organism: Allium sativum; assembly: GCA_030737875.1. NCBI lineage: Eukaryota > Viridiplantae > Streptophyta > Magnoliopsida > Asparagales > Amaryllidaceae > Allium > Allium sativum. The sequence continues at coordinate 869,814,471 of CM060924.1, read as the reverse complement.
ATGATGTCAACTAACCTAAAGAATAGGGTTGTTGAGTAGCGGCCATCTATGTAATAACTTTGAATGAGTGCTAAACATGCCGGATAATGCGGTTTTACTTATTAAATCTCATGAGGAAAAATGATACATATAATTCAAGTTTAAATCCATGACATAGTGGCTATATATAATTCAAAAACAATATAAATATATAATAATAAAATCAGAGTCAGACAAAGAAATTCACAATTCTATAGCGGATTAGATATGAATTAAACACATAAGTGTATACACAGATATAGTGGCCAAACAAGATCAACTATACTACAGAAGAGTAGATATATATACAAGCCAAAAGAATATGAGTACATAAGAGTTACTATCTCATATACATATTAACATAAACTACAACTCTAGTGTAGTAAGCCAAAAGTCAAGAACTGGATCCTGCTAGAAGTCATGCGGAAGCACCTGCAACACCTCGGTCTGACCCGAGTATTATTTATAAGAAATAAACAATAAAAATCAGTTTAGCTGTGTTTATCATTAATACTAATACTCGAAACTCTTTCCACTAAAGTACTAGGTGTCATTTTGAACTTCCCAAAAAGTCCTTAACTCTTCAAGTAATTCACCAATCGCCAAAAAAATTTGAACCTTCTACTGTCTCCATTTTCCACAAAAGATCACCCCGCTTTCACTGTCTTCATATTCCCATATTTGAAATCTTCCTACATTGAAGTTGTTATTTTTTTTATAAAAATTATAGTAATTTCTTTATTCTATCTCAGAATCGGATGAGACTTCAACGGATAGATTCCCACCTAAATTACGGACAATGTTAAATACTCAGACATTTTGTCCTATGATCGAACACTACAGTTCTCCAAGTTGACTACCAGTTGTACTTCGAAAATAACAGGCTATATCCCATATTTGAACTTTGCCGACATACGAAGTCACTATTTTTTTGTAAAAACTACAGTAATTTCTTCATACTGCCTCAGAACCGAACGAGACTTCAACAGGTTGACTCTTACCTAAATTATGGATAGTATGGAATACTCGAATGTTTCATCCTGTGAACGAGCATTGTAAGTCTCCAAGGTGACTAACAGCTGCACTTAGAAATTAACAGGCTATATTCGCATATTTGAACTCTACCTAAATGCAAACTCATTAACTTTTTTGTGAAAACTGTAGTAATTTCGTTATATTGCCTTGGAACTGAATGAGACTTCGACCGATAGGCTCTAACTAAATTACGGACAATATGGAACACTCGGATATTTCGTCTTGTGAACGAACACTATAGCTCTCCAATATAATTAACGTTTATATTTAGAAAATAAAAAACTAATTCACCAATCATCCAAAAAATTTAATCTACCTTCTGCTGTCTCCATTTTCAAAAAAGACCATCCTACTTTCGTCGTCTCTATATTCCCATATTTGAAACCTGCCTACATACGAAGTCGCTATTTTTTGTAAAAATTGTAGCAATTTCTTCATATTTCCTCAGAACCGGATGAGACTTCAATCGATATATTCCTACCTAAATTATAGACAGTGTGAAATACTTGGTCATTTTGCCGTGTGATCGAACATTGTAGTTCTCCAAGGTGACTACCAGTTGTACTTAGAAAATAACAGGCTATATTGGCATATTTGAACTCTACCAGCATGCGAAGTCGCTATTTTTTTGCAAAAATTGCAGTAATTCTTCATACTTTCTTGGAACCAGACGAGACTTCAATTGATAGACTCTCACCGAAATTAGTATGGAATACTTGAATGTTTCGGCCTATGAACGAACATTATAGGTATCCAAGGTGACTAACAGTTGTACTTAGAAAATAACAGGCTATATTCGTATATTTGAAATCTTCCTACATACAAAGTTGCAATTTTTTTGTGAAAACTGTAGTAATTTCTTTATATTACCTCGGAACTGAATGAGACTTCGACCGATAGGCTCTCAACTAAATTACGGACAGTATGAAACACTCGGGTATTTAGTCCTATGAATGAATACTATATCTCTCGTAGGTGATTAACATTTATACTTAGAAAATAACAAAAGAAGATAGAAATTTTTTGAAACCTGCATAACCAATAAGTTTATGCTTGGAAATAGTCATAATTTATCATACTCAAAAACTGCATATAGAATGTTTGAAAACCTACATGTAGTTACCAAAAAGATGTTTGCTTTGAAATGAATTAGAGTTTAATTTGAATATTTTCATATCACGTCATGTAGGTTTACTATAAATAGTGCATGCATGGTTGAATTAATGCATACATATTAAGATTAGATGCAAGCCCACCTAGGCGGTCTATATACTCGTCTCATAAAATATGGATATAACAAGAGATATAAATAAATGTAAACATATAAGGAATAATGATGGGGACACACACAAAGGTGAGGCTCGGAAAAGTCTATAGTATATATCGGAGTCTATATTAGAGTTATAAAAGAATATTTCATTCAAAATTATATAGCTACTCGCGGGAATTACACCTCATATCCAATCACAACAAAATTGATAATACAATATCAATAAAACTTAGATTGATAATACAGTATAAATAAAACTCAAATTCCAAAAATCAATAGCCAAACATCTAGAAAATCATGAAGAGGATGAGGCCTAACTCAAGATGAGAGCCTGCAAACTCCTTGGCAGCCCGAAGCCTCACCCACACGTGTAACTCGGATAAGACGCGATGGCACGAAGACCGTGGGTCGCGACCCCGCTAGCATTGAAACAAAGTTCCTTAGGATGACTCGAAGATCATCAAAATGCATAAATCCATAAATCATGAAAAGATCACAATTAATCCAAAGTAGTGTAATTTACCTCAAGTTAGTAATTATAAGAGTCGAGGTACATGTCCCACAACTAATCACTCTACTCGAATATTTACGAACGGGTATATAGTCCACTAGAACACAAGACGATCATATTTTTCAATCGAACGAGTCCAAGAACTAACTGTCAAAGCAAATGCAAGGGTTCATAGTCCTTCTTTTTACTAAGACGTTTAATTGGATTTCTCATACGAGTAAGGGAAAAGAATTGTATAAATATATACTAGTAGATTGGAAGACAATTTATAAAAAATCCTTTATACGAAAAACTACCGTTAGAAGCCATGTTAATAAAAGATTTGGTACCTACTAGTAATATAAATCAAATGATCATCAAAAGTCGATATAATCGAGCTATTGAATTCAATTTTAGCAACTGAGAAAACACAGGAAAACAGCACATGAGCCAAAACTCAGTCGGGAAGAAGCCTGAATCAGACTAGACTATTGACCGTGATGTCCATTGGTCAACAACAGGAAATAGGATTCAGATGACTGAATCTTTGATTCAGTCGACTGAATCTATTTTCCAGAAACTGTTTTCTATTTCTTGAACCTTAGCTGGCTGAATTTGGGATGCTATTTTTTTTATAACTGCCAATAGGTCAACTGCATGATTGGTGATATTCAACCGGCTGAATTAGGTCTGGGCATATGCATGCCTAGGCTTCGTATATTCAATCGATTTCAATCGAGCTCAGAAAAAATGCGAAGGCTTAAACATTATTCAAATGATAATGAAGCTTTCGAGGCTCGCCGAAATAACACAAGAACACCAACACAAATGTACACAAAGGTTTGCGCTAGAATTCATCGAAAGAAATCAAAAACCCAAAAATTAGATAAAATTGGAAAGTTCATACGCAAGCAAACCAATTCAACCAAATGCATAAAGAACAAATACGTGCCATGGCACTTTAGCCAAGTTTATCAACTTGATTTCATATATATGAGTTTGCAAGAACTTACCTTTAATTGTTGGAAGTAAGGAAATGACCTAGAACTTAGCTAGAACATTCTCTCTTCCCGTATAACTCACAAATCTTCAACTGATACACAAACACACAAGAATCCTAAGAATTAGGTATTAGAAAAATCTCAAAAATTGAAGAGAGATCAAGTTAGAGAAGATGGAGATAAACTTACCCAAGCTTCTCCCTGAATTTGCAAGGCAAACTTCTAAGACTTCCTAAGTTTGGAGCTTAGGAATATTAATTTCCTCTTCCTTAAGGGCTTGGAAGTAGCTAGGAATTATGAAGAGGAGTAAATGAAATCATAAGTGGAGTGAGTGCAGTTATTAAGTAGGGCTGTCTACTTATGTTTAGTGAGCTTATCTTTGCAAAACTAAGCCCTACTCAAAGTCCCCAATTTCACAATTTCCAATATAGCGATGTTTATAGTTTTTAATGTCGTAAACAGCATTTTTAACTCAATGGAATTGGTCCCCAGTCCCAATTCATCCATATGCAAAAAGTGACTTTTTGCACTAATACTTGATCATTACATTTAAATAAAATATTTAAATATTTTATCATGAAATATGAGGGTTGTTACAATTACTTACAAAATAATTTAAATTATTTATATTATAAGAATAATATTATAATTAAAATATTGTAAAATAGCTTTATTAAATTGAAATGTAATTATTATTTAGAAAAATACTTTTCAAAATAGACTAACGGTGTCCGTATATAATTTTTTACCAATTCCAAGTAATATGGATACGTGTAAATTCAGTCCGTGTTAAAATTTGAATCCCTGGTATATACTATTTCAACCCGCAACTCAAATCGATTCGGTTTCTTTTTCAAAATCAATACAGTGATTCAGATGTATATCATTTCATCTCAAAATGATTTTCCTAAATCTATAGGGAACTCACAGTGTGAGAACATAAAATTAAAATATAACAATACTAATATGTCACATAGCAAATTCGTACAAGTTATTTATGTCAATAATAATCAAAACATGTCATACATGTCAAAAATAAACATATATAGCAAAATAGCATAATTTCATGTCATAAATGCAAATTTAACACAACAATCATGTCAATTAAAACAATCCTAACATTTTAAATTAACCATTCACATTTGTTAAATCACAGTTTAAAAAAAAATATGTAAAGGACAGCTTCGTTAAGCCTATAATACAGATATTCATAAATTGGTCTGACTCTTTTTCTCGGTGGCTATGGCACCAGCCGGCCCCACGCTCAACTAACGAAAGACCATTTCAAGAGCTAAGTGACAATGCCCCCAACAAACAATCTAAACATCCAATTGGCGTTTTCCCTCATCCTATGGATCAATAGTGAAAGACCATTGGCTGGTTGGTTTAGCTTCAACCTTTCCCGTACTTGCTATAACTGACGATGACAAGGAGAATCAATAATAAGCAGCTTATATTTAGCGCCATCGGAAGCCCCTTCCGCTCAACGTATATTTGTTTCCTGATACCTTGGGGAATCTTCTCATGTTATCGCCGTTGTGGCTTGTCTTCTTTTCAACCCTTCTTTCGTACTTTACGTCGGTCGAATATTTTGGCTAACTAACTTTATATTAAAAAAATAAATTCCTGCAATTTATAAACTTATTTATTACATATTTAAGTTGACAAACAAAGTTAATGCCAACAATTTAAAAGTTACGATGTAACTTATAAGTTGTTTTTCTTTTCTACATATGACTATTGTAAAACCTTTTAATTTTACAATGTAAATAATTTTACATGCAGGTTATTTAGTAGTTATTCCTTTAAAATATACTCATTCTCTTTGAAGGTTGCACTGTTATATAATTCTCCCTTATCTTGAATCTCATTTAGTTGTAAAAAGTGGGTATTCCTCGTCTTCATGCAATAAATGAAATATTTCATGCCTTTTATGTTATATTCAATCACTTTTGTCATGCTTTTATTTTTTATCCCACTTTTATCTTAAGTCTCATTTAATTGTAAAAAGGATATTTCTCATATTCATGTAACAAATGGTACAATGTCTTTTACAATGGATTTTTTCACTTGTGTTAAGCTGTTATTCTGCATCTCTATTTTATCTTAAGTCTCATTCGATTATAAGAAATGAACATTTCTCATATTCGTATAACAAATGGTTCATGCCCTTTATGTTTGTTTTGTCACTTAGTCGAGCTTACTACATAGAATTTGTTTAAGGGTTGAGAAACTTACTACTTCTAATAAAAAAAATTAATGTTTTAAACAGTTCATACTGCAAAATAAACTCATTGGTTGTAGACTTACAAGATACTATGGAAAACACTCTCTTAATTGTAAATTTGAGTTCCAACTATCAGAGTTGGTTCTGAGATTTATGATGTCCAGTGCGATTCATTAAGTGATGATCCATTATAAAAATATTTACTAAGAAACCCTCTTAATTCTTTGACTGTCTCTTCAGGCTTTTTTATATTAGGACTTCCAAATGGTAGTTATCGTGAAAACATTACAACTAGTTTTTTTTTGTCAATTTGAAAATATGATTTTTATACAGCAAATAAATATTTGCAGTAAGATAAAAACATATGATTGGTTATAGCACTTTGTTCATCAAAATTATGAATAGAATTTGATTTTTTTAACGTAACTAGCATTTATAAATTCAACATATTGTTCTTAAATTCAAATTCTTCTCCAAACTCCTAATAAAAGAACAAGCGTTTTCTTTCTTTTTTTGTTTGAAATCACAAAACAAATTAGGAATAGACTGCTACGGTCATAAATTAGGAATAGACTGCTACGATCATCTTCTAATTTACTCATCATTTTTATTTTGATGTGCTATGCTCACAAATTGCTAATCTATATAACAAAATTCCCCCTTGGACAAACAACAAGAGAAAGAGTGGTTCAGATTTAATTCCGCAAAAACAAATCCACCGTCCTAATTTAAACACATCCCATGATATTTTGATTGCCACCTCATCCGCATTTGCCTTATATTTAGTTATCATGCATATCAGTAACTTTGCTCTCCCACTTTCACGTTCCCACGTCTTCTTCCACTCCGTTCTAAATTCTTTCTTCCACCAACCCTTTTTATATATTTGTAGATAACCTCTTCTGTCTTCTCTTCTCGCAAGTCGCAACTTCACCTTCTCTTCTCTTTTAATCCCATCTCCACCCAATTCACGCATTCTAATCTCCCCGCTCAACATTTTTCCGCTTACCAATTCACTTATCATACACGATGATTATGTCCTCTGTACACAATGCGCGACGACAAGCAGCAAAAATATTTAATAATATCATCATTCACGTAAATCTTTAGGCGGATGGAGATTATATTGTTTCCAAAATTGTATGTTTGCTACATGAATATGGGGTTAATGTCATTGTGTTTGACAATCATGTAAGTGTTTATCTTTTAGTTATATGCTTACATATTTTAATTTGAGATTACCAGTACATAACATCTACCCATATCTTGAAGGGTCAACATGTTTACCCAGACCGGCCTATGCAAATTCGGAGAAGCACATGGCCAAGACAGAGAACAAGTCTAGGAAGTGAAGTATAACCTCTGCTCATGTGTTCACATACTCTTTAATTTAATTATCAATTCATATTATATTTTTCATATCACATTACAGATTTGGGATTGTAACACCCCGTGTATTTTATAACAGTGAGATTCACAAATTAAATTATAACTAATTTCAAATCAAAGAATTAAGGGAAACGGGATACGCCATTGCGTTCGTCTCGGAATTCTTCTAGAGATAGAGTCCGAGTTTGTGTAAAACGGATATCGTATGAAGAAGATATGGACGAACGAAGTTGGGCGAAAAACCAGAAAACGGGTTAGAATGCACTGGAGCACTTGGGGAGTGCGCCAGAACAGAAATGAACTGGAGCATTTGGGAAGTGCGCCAATACATTTTTAGCCTGGCGCACCTGCCAAGTGCGCCCAGGTCAGAATGACCTGCTGGTCAGGTCCTGGCTGGCCTAGTCTGTGTTTGGTCGATTTTCTGAGCCTTGCCTTGTCACTAGGGCTAGGTGTCAGCTCCTGGTTGGTCTCTCCTTTGAACGAACGACTATTATTAAACCAAGCTTCATCGACGGTCTAAATCAACTCACAAACTCTATAAAAAGGACCTAAGACTAACCCTAATTCACACAAACTAAAATGGAGATGAGACCGTCATGCTGCTGAGGAGAGACTAAGGATAGCCGTCAGAAATTGAGAGACAATTAGGAGATAAATCAAACGCTTAAAGCAACGTTAATCAAATCAAAGCAACGCCTACAACAAAGGATAGCATCTCCAAATTCAGAATTCAGATTCCTGAATTGAAGATTCATCATACGTTGTAAGTAGAGTGCTATTCCGATGTGAATTAAATAATTGTGTTGATTTGTGTAAAGTAAGAAATAGAATTGTGGCAATAATAATCTATATTTGTATGTTGCTTTGATTCTAAATGATTTGGAATTGTTATGGTATACGATTGGATATTTGCAAGTATGTGGTTTATGTTGACAACCATATGTTGTGGTTCATACAAGTATATGATTCATGTTAACAACCATACATTGTGGTATTTTATTTGGGATTCATGCAAGTATATGATTCATGTTAACAACAATATGTTATGATATTTTATTTGGGATTCATGCAAGTATATGATTCACTATTATGCCAATATGATGTACATACTTTTGTGATCATTTTTAGTGTGTAATTGGACTCGGCTAAGTACTATGGTTTATATGAATCTATGTTGAAATTGGCAAATCATACTTTTGTATTAGAAACAAAAGTAAGCATCTTTATGAACATGACTAAACTATGTTTGTTATTATGCCTGGTTGAATACATGTTTTAGGCCTAAGTTGTTATCAAAATCATATGGTGATATATGTAACACATAATTAAACTAGATTTACATTCTAATTGCAAGTTTACATGAATAGACAAAAAGAAAAAAAAAACATGATTTCATGTTTAGGCATGTTTATGCCATGATTATATGATTAGAATGGTTCATGTTTAAGTATTGTTTATGCCATGATTATATGAATAGAAGGATTCATGTTTAAGTATGTTTATGCCATGATTATATGCATAGAATGATTCATGTTCAAGTATGTTTATGCCATGAATATATGTTAATACAATGCAAGTTCACATGTGCCTAATTCATGTTAATTAGATCGTTATGTTGCAAGTTCATGCGTTCACACTCCCGTTTCTATGTTACCTTATAAACACCATGTTATAAGCCTCCCCTTTTCATACGGCTAAGTTGGGTTTAAATGTTAAACCCAACATATCTTATATTGTAGCGAATGTGTAAAACGGGGGTAATGACGATGGGGTTAAAATATAGAACATATGTGTTGGCATGTTTGACGCATGCCAACAACCTTGAAAAACAATTAAGTGGCATAAATAAATTTTAACCAATAAAGATGAATTTGAATAATGGGCCGCAAATGTTTACATATAAAAAGAAAAGAGACAAAATATGTAAATGTAGAAAATACGATGTGTTTAACCCGAGGTTGGATTGAGTTGTGATGTAAACCTGCCCGGAACCGCCCGGCTGTCCAGTAGTCACAACAATACCTATCCAATGTGGGTGGTTAAACACGGAGCCTAATAAGGACCCGAGGTTAGACTGAGTTGTGGCGTAAGACTGCCCGGACCCAACCGGCAGTAGGCAGCCACAACAATACCTGTCTAATGTGAGAGGTCAAGGATTTAATAAGACAATTAAGGCTGAGTCTGGATTGATAGGATTAAGTAAATTAAATTAATACTTAATCAAAATGGAGCATGCTAAACTAAACAGACTGATTTGGGGGTTAGGTTTATAAAACACTTAACCAACTTAGCATGTTGGCTAGAAATAGAAAACCTAGTAGCGGGGGACCCTTTTCAGCAGTAACACTACAAGGTGTATCAGGATACCCTGAACTAGGCAGGGTGGGGCACGATTACCGGGCTGACTGTAAGAGGTCAAATCGACGGCGGTGGTGCAGCAGTGTAGGTTCTAACGGGGTGTGGGCGTGCACACACTCCGGCGCAGAAAAATAAGGCACTGGGCACCGGTATCATACCTGTGCACTCTAGAATTGTGTCGGGCCGCCACCATGGGACTTGATACACCCCATGGTGGGACCAGCATAGGTAACTACAACATCTGGGGCCGTAAGACACATGTAACTATGCGAGTAGGAGCCGATCATCAGAAATGGATCACTTCACCCTGATTATGGGGTGCCTGTTGGGAACTAGTTTATATGGGTACAGAGATTAATATGGGCTAAGATAGTATATTCGACCCTAGACAACTTAACTTAGTTTATGGTGCTTTCCCATTTCTAGTTTATACTTATCATACCCAGTTCTTTATTCATAGACTGAATAGTCCTAGACTTACTCAGGCTTTATGTCTGACTCTACTTTTCTTTCGTCTTCTTTTCTTCCGTTTCCCCCCCAGGTCCACAGGGAGGGAATACCGCAGCTTGACTAGCTTTCACATCCAGCTTGAAGAGAAAGAATGTATTGCTTGGATCTTTTTCGTTTTGGACTATGGCTTTGGACAGCAATTATGGGACTTATGCAGTTTATTTATGTTTTCTTTATGCTTCTTTAAATAATGTAATCAAGACAGTTATGAAGATGTTATGTTTTTGGAAGTATTGTAAAACAAATTATGACATGGTTTGTGTAACACGTATTATGTTGAAATAAAAGTTGTTATTTTCCGCTGTTCAAAAATATGTGTTCCTATATCTGTCTTGTATATCTGTGACTTATACTTATACACCTCCACCAAAATTAGGGCATTCCCTTTGAGAGTGACCCTAACGAAGGTGGGGTGTTTCACTTGGTATCAGAGCATAGGTTTACTAGATAAGATAAAAAGTTTTGAAAATTTATTTTCAAAAGAAAATTTAAAGAAGCATTTTTAAAGATTAAATATTATTTTATTTTAAAAAGGCAAAGTCCCCCAAAGCCATAGGTACTATCTTTTATCCTTCGTTTTGAATCTATCCTTTCTGTTTCAGCATGTATGGAGACCTTACTCCCCAGCTGCTGAAGCTTTCACTCCTCCTCCTCTACGTGAACCAGCAAGCGGAAGAGTCCCAGAGCAGGAAGACGAATAATAGTCAAACAAGAAAGGATCATAACAGTAATGACAAGAAACGCGAAAAAAGGAAATGTTATTTCTGCGGAATTCTTGGACATCTGGAGGGAGACTGCAGGAAGAAGAAGAAGAGGATGAGTGCTACTTGCTTTCAGTGTAGAGAAACAGGCCACTGGGCTAGGGACTGCCCAAAGAAGAAGGATACAAAGGCAGAAAGCTCTCAAGGGAAGAAAGAGGGTTTACAGCCTAAGAAGACAGACTTTAAGAAGGGCGGGAAAGACAACAAAGAGAAGAGGAAGTGTAATTTCTGTGGCAAAGTGGGGCACTTGGTGAAAGATTGCCGGAAAAAGAAGGCCAAGATGAATGGTGGGTGCTTTTCTTGCGGTGAAACAGGCCATATGGCTAAGGATTGCCCAAAGAAACGAGGGCAGGGGCAGAGGGCTGGATCCACCTCAGGGGCACAGGTTCATGTGCTAGAAGCGCCACCTCTGCAACAGCGAGGTATAAATACTTCTGTAGAAAGCGTAGTTTATCTTTATGATCACCCAGTTCGCACTTTATTTGATTATGGCGCATCACACTCCTTTATTTCATCTGCTTTAGTAGAATCTCTGCACCTAGAAACTAGTATGGTAGAGGACCCCTTAATTGTTTCAAATCCAATTGGGGGCCCAGCTCATTTGTCTATGATCTGTGTGGGATTGAAAATTTCTATTCTAAGCGTAGAATTTAGATGTAGTGCCTTTGTTTTGGGCTTCTCGGGATATGGTTTGATTTTGGGCATGGATTGGCTATCCAGTAATGGGGCCATCCTTGATTGTGAGAAAAGGGTTGTTAGGCTCCTAACCCAGCTCGGTAACACTTTGGAAATTACTTGTAATCCCTTGTATGCAGTTATGCTTAGTTATCTTGAATCGCTAGATGCCTCTGTCGACAATTTGCAATCGGTTAGAGTGGTCTGGAAATATCCGGATGTCTTCGAAGAGGTGAAGGGCTTGCCTCCGAAGCGGGAGATAGACTTCCGCATATATCTTGTAGATAATGCAAAGCCCGTTGCGTTGCCCGTTAGACACATGGCTCCACGGGAAAGGAAGGAGCTCAGTAAACAGATTAAAGAGCTTCTAGAGAAGGGGTTCATTAGAAGGAGCATTTCAGAATGGGGCGCTCCGGTGGTGTTCGCTACAAAGGCGGATGGTTCACTCCGTCTGTGTGTTGATTATAGGGAGCTCAACAAGCTAACGAAAAAGAATAGGCACCCTCTCCCCAGAATTGACGATCTGTTTGATCAGCTTGTAGGAGCGTCTGTTTTCTCCCAACTCGATTTGGCAACCGGTTTTCATCAGCTAAGGGTGGCTGAAGATAGCATCGATAAGACAGCATTTAGAACCCCAGACGACTTCTTTGAATGGCTTGTCATGCCTTTTGGCTTGACAAACGCACCCGCTTACTTCGTGGACCTAATGAGTAGGGTGTTCAGAGATTTCCTCAACAAGTTCGTAGTGGTTTTCGTAGACGATATCTTGATCTTCTCAAAGAGTGAAGAGGAGCATGCCCAGCACCTAAGGGCAATCATGGAAACTCTACGAGTCCATCAGCTAAAAGCCAAATTCTCCAAATGCCACTTTTGGAGAGAAGAAGTGAGGTTCCTTGGGCACATAGTATCCAAGGAAGGATTAGCAGTAGACCCGGCTAAGGTAGTAGCGGTGCAGGATTGGAAGACACCAAAGAACGCAACAGAGGTCCGAAGCTTTCTCGGGCTAGCAGGCTTCTATCGGAAATTCATCAGAGACTTTGCAAAGATATCAGCTCCGCTCACAAGGTTGACCAAGAAGAACCTAGTGTTCAATTGGGACTTGGATTGCGAGTTTGCTTTCCAACGACTAAAAAGGGCTCTTACAACAGCCCCAGTTTTGACGTTGCCAGATGGAAGCAAGATGTTCACAGTTTATACAGATGCATGTGGGACAGGGCTAGGCGCTGTCTTAATGCAAGAAGGAAGGTAGTAGCTTATGGCGGAAGACAATTGAAAGTTCATGAAAAGAACTACCCGACCCACGATCTTGAATTAGCTGCCATCGCCTTTGCACTCAAGTCTTGGCGACACTATCTCCTAGGTGAAAAGTTCGAACTTTACAATGACCATAAATCGTTGAAATATCTTTCTCGCAGAAAGATCTTAACTTGAGGCAACAGAGATGGATGGAGTTTCTTGCCTCGTACGATTTCGAGATCTCCTACACTCCGGGCAAAGGCAATGTAGTGGCAGACGCGTTGAGCCGAAAGAAACTAACCCTAAGCCCGCTGTTTGTTGAAAGACAAAGCCTAGAGTTTATAGCCAGCTTTGACTTTAGGCCCTCCTCCGATTTCGTACCGGGTTTGCTAGCATCTCTCGAAGTATGCCCGACTTTAGTGGACTCGATAGGGACAACACAACGCGAGGACCCTCAGCTTGTGGAGACGATTGATAGGCTAATTAGGGGTGAGACTTCAAGTCACCTCAACAGATACTCCACCGACGATAAGGGTTGGCTAAGGCGAGACGGAAGACTATGCGTCCCACAGACAAGGGATTTAGTAAAGAAGGTTCTCGAGGAAGCACATCACTCCAAGATGACGATACACCCAGGCGGAGATAAAATGTACAAGGACATAAAAAGAACTTTCCTTTGGAACGGCATGAAGAAGGACGTGGCAGAATTCATTTCTAAGTGTATGGTGTGCCAACAGGTTAAGGCGGAACAGAAAAAGCCTGGCGGTCTGGTACATCCTCTAGAAATCCCGCAGTGGAAGTGGGATAGCATCTCAATGGACTTCATTGATGGGCTGCCTAGGTCTAGGAGAGGCAACACTAGCATTTGGGTAATAGTGGATAGGCTTACTAAAAGTGCCCACTTTTTACCTGTCAAAAGTAAAAGAACTGCCTCATCCCTAGCATCTCTTTACCTCAAGGAAATTGTTCGACTCCATGGAATACCCGCCAGCATTGTTAGTGACCGAGACCCTATCTTCACAAGTGAGTTTTGGCGGAGTCTGCAAGAAGCGGTAGGCACACAGTTATGCTTGAGCACAGCCTATCATCCCCAAACCGACGGCCAAACAGAAAGAGTGAACAGAGTTTTGGAGGACCTTTTAAGACTGTGTGTCCTTGACTTCGGAGGGACATGGGAAGACCATCTTCCTTTGGTGGAATTTGCCTACAACAACAGCTATCAAGCAACCATCGGAATGGCGCCCTTCGAAGCTTTATATGGAAGACCGTGCCGATCGCCCACTTGTTGGTGGGAGTCTACTGATAAGCTCATACTTGGACCAGATATGATCCGAGAGACTTCAGAGAAAGTAGACTTAATACGAAGAAGAATGAAGACAGCCCAAGACAGACAAAAATCCTACGCCAACAAGAGGAGGACCGACCTTGAATTTGAGGTTGGGGACATAGTTTTTCTTAAGGTATCTCCGCTAAGGAACGTTGTTCGTTTTGGAACCACAGGAAAGCTAGCACCAAGGTTCGTAGGGCCATTCCCTATCATCGAGAAAATTGGGAAAATGGCCTATAGATTAGAGCTACCCGAAAAATTGGCCGGAGTTCACAACGTCTTTCATGTTTCACATCTCCGAAAATGTCTACATGAATCTGCTGAAGTGGTAGGGCCAAATATCCTAGAAGAAGCTGAAGTGGAACGCGAAGCAACCGTGAGGAAAGTTCCAACCCGCATATTAGGAACGGAAGTGAAGAAGCTACGCAACTGCGAAGTCAAGCTCGTCAAAGTTCAGTGGAGCGACGCCGAGGGAGACGCAACTTGGGAAACTGAAGCTAGAATACGCGCTGCCTACCCTTTTCTTTTCGAGGGTACATCTTTGATCTTTCTCTTTCCTTAAGTTGCGCTTTTATCTATCTTTTTAGGTAAATCTCCTCGACCTTATTTTTTAGGTAGAAATTCTTTGGATGAAAACATGTAATTGAAACATGTTATGGATGATGGTTGCAAGTGGTTGCAAGTGATTGCTAGTGGTTGCATATACACACACAATCTAGGTTTTAGATCGGCTCAATCACTTCATATTGCATATGCATATATGTTTGCATTCGTATATGGTTGAACTTTAATGTGTTGTCATATGGATGTTGCATTTGTATGAATGATTGTGCACTCATGTAGAATCATGAATAGGAGAATTTGCATACATAATGGATTCATGGCACTTACATAATTCGCATTAAGGAGGTCAACTGAATCAGTAGACCGCCTGATTTTGCATTAGATAAGTACATGTACATACACACACTTCGCATATGATCATGAAGCATTAGAAGTCTTTTAAGGACAATGGATGCTCGTGTTTGATGGATGGGTAGATGGATGTTTGGATGTTAAGATATACATTCTTCCTAACTTGAAGATTTCGGGGACGAAATCCTTTTAAGTGGGGGAGAATGTAACACCCCTTGTATTTTATAACAGTGAGATTCACAAATTAAAGTAAAACTAATTTCAAATCAAAGAACTAAGGGAAACGGGATACGCCATTGCGTTCGTCTCGGAATTCTGCTAGAGATAGAGTCCGAGTTTGCGTAAAATGGATATCGTATGAAGAAGATATGGACGAACGAAGTTGGGCGAAAAACCAGAAAACGGGTCAGAATGCACTGGCGCTCTTGGGGAGTGCGCCAGAACAGAAATGAACTGGCGCACTTGGGAAGTACGCCAGTACATTTTTAGCCTGGCGCACCTGCCAAGTGCGCCCAGGTCAGAATGACCTGCTGGTCAGGTCCTGGCTGGCCTAGTCTGTGTTTGGTCGATTTTCTGAGCCTTGCCTTGTCACTAGGGCTAGGTGTCAGCTCCTGGTTGGTCTCTCCTTTGAACGAACGGCTATTATTAAACCAAGCTTCATCGACGGTCTAAATCAACTCATAAACTCTATAAAAAGGACCTAAGACTAACCCTAATTCACACAAACTAAAATGGAGATGAGACCGTCATGCTGCTGAGGAGAGACTAAGGATAGCCGTCAGAAATTGAGAGACAATTAGGAGATAAATCAAAAGCTTAAAGCAGCGTTAATCAAATCAAAGCAACGCCTACAACAAAGGATAGCATCTCCAAATTCAGAATTTAGATTCCTGAATTGAAGATTCATCATACGTTGTAAGTAGAGTGCTATTCCGATGTGAATTAAATAATTGTGTTGATTTGTGTAAAGTAAGAAATATAATTGTGGCGATAATAATCTATATTTGTATGTTGCTTTGATTCTAAACGATTTGGAATTGTTATGGTATACGATTGGATATTTGCAAGTATGTGGTTTATGTTGACAACCATATGTTGTGGTTCATACAAGTATATGATTCATGTTAACAACCATACGTTGTGGTATTTTATTTGGGATTCATGCAAGTATATGATTCATGTTAACAACCATATGTTATGATATTTTATTTGGGATTCATGCAAGTATATGATTCACTATTATGCCAATATAATGTACATACTTTTGTGATCATTTTTAGTGTGTAATTGGACTCGGCTAA
Source organism: Allium sativum (assembly GCA_030737875.1). Lineage (NCBI taxonomy): Eukaryota > Viridiplantae > Streptophyta > Magnoliopsida > Asparagales > Amaryllidaceae > Allium > Allium sativum. Next base: position 869,797,958 of record CM060924.1, on the reverse strand, counting down.
GTACTATGGTTTATATGAATCTATGTTGAAATTGGCAAATCATACTTTTGTATTAGAAACAAAAGTAAGCATCTTTATGAACATGACTAAACTATGTTTGTTATTATGCCTAGTTGAAAACATGTTTTAGGCCTAAGTTGTTATCAAAATCATGTGGTGATATATGTAACACATAATTAAACTAGATTTACATTCTAATTGCAAGTTTACATGAATAGACAAGAAGAAAAAAAACATGATTTCATGTTTAGGCATGTTTATGCCATGATTATATGATTAGAATGGTTCATGTTTAAGTATTGTTTATGCCATGATTATATGAATAGAAGGATTCATGTTTAAGTATGTTTATGCCATGATTATATGCATAGAATGATTCATGTTCAAGTATGTTTATGCCATGATTATATGTTAATACAATGCAAGTTCACATGTGCCTAATTCATGTTAATTAGATCGTTATGTTGCAAGTTCATGCGTTCACACTCCCATTTCTATGTTACCTTATAAACACCATGTTATAAGCCTCCCCTTTTCATACGGCTAAGTTGGGTTTAAATGTTAAACCCAACATATCTTATATTGTAGCGAACGTGTAAAACGGGGGTAATGACGATGGGGGTTAAAATATAGAACATATGTGTTGGCATGTTTGACGCATGCCAACAACCTTGAAAAACAATTAAGTGGCATAAATAAATTTTAACCAATAAAGATGAATTTGAATAATGGGGCGCAAATGTTTACATATAAAAAGAAAAGAGACAAAATATGTAAATGTAGAAAATACGATGTGTTTAACCCGAGGTTGGATTGAGTTGTGATGTAAACCTGCCCGGAACTGCCCGGCTGTCCAGTAGTCACAACAATACCTATCCAATGTGGGTGGTTAAACATGGAGCCCAATAAGGACCCGAGGTTAGACTGAGTTGTGGCGTAAGACTGCCCGGACCCAACCGGCAACAGGCAGCCACAACAATACCTGTCTAATGTGAGAGGTCAAGGCTTTAATAAGACAATTAAGGTTGAGTCTGGATTGATAGGATTAAGTAAATTAAATTAATACTTAATCAAAATGGAACATGCTAAACTAAACAGACTGATTTGGGGGTTAGGTTTATAAAACACTTAACCAACTTAGCATGTTGGCTAGAAATAGAAAACCTAGTAGCGGGGGACCCTTTTCAGCAGTAACCCTACAAGGTGTATCAGGGTACCCTGAACTAGGCAGGGTGGGGCACGATTACTGGGCTGACTGTAAGAGGTCAAATCGACGGCGGTGGTGCAGCAGTGTAGGTTCTAACGGGGTGCGGGCGTGCACACACTCCGGCGCAAAAAAATAAGGCACTGGGCACCAGTAGCATACCTGTGCACTCTAGAATTGTGTCGGGCCGCCACCATGGGACTTGATACACCCCATGGTGGGACCAGCATAGGTAACTACAACATCGGGGGCCGTAAGACACATGTAGCTATGCGAGTAGGAGCCGATCATCAGAAATGGATCACTTCACCCTGATTATGGGGTGCCTGTTGGGAACTAGTTTATATGGGTATAGAGATTAATATGGGGTACGATAGTATATTCGACCCTAGACAACTTAACTTAGTTTATGGTGCTTTCCCATTTCTAGTTTATACTTATCATACCCAGTTCTTTATTCATAGACCGAATAGTCCTAGACTTACTCAGGCTTTATGTCTGACTCTACTTTTCTTTCGTCTTCTTTTCTTCTGTTCCCCCCCAGGTCCACAGGGAGGGAATACCGCAGCTTGACCAGCTTTCACATCCAGCTTGAAGAGAAAGAATGTATTGCTTGGATCTTTTTCGTTTTGGACTATGGCTTTGGACAGCAATTGTGGGACTTATGCAGTTTATTTATGTTTTCTTTATGCTTCTTTAAATAATGTAATCAAGACAATTATGAAGATGTTATGTTTTTGGAAGTATTGTAAAACAAATTATGACATGGTTTGTGTAACACGTATTATGTTGAAATAAAAGTTGTTATTTTACGCTGTTCAAAAATATGTGTTCCTATATCTGTCTTGTATATCTGTGACTTATACTTATAAACCTCCACCAAAATTAGGGCATTCCCTTTGAGAGTGACCCTAACGGAGGTGGGGTGTTTCAGGGATAGTGCAATACTGGCCTGTAAAGAGGATACAATGAATAATCGGCAAACTACTGAATGGCCATTAAAATTAATTACGGTAAGACAATCTACTGCTTATATTTTGAATACTAAAATAAGTACATTTTTCATTTTAACCAACTGCTTATTTACTCTTTTTTGCAGCTTAACTTGCACTCAACACATTAGAGTGCGGACGTAGTGATCGATAATTACACTTTTTTACGTGTACTTAAAAATATGTTTAAATGTTGTTAATAAGTTTTAATATATATCCTGTATCAAAGTCTGTCATATTTATTTTTGTCCTCTCTGCATTTTCTTTCTGTGAAAAAATATATATTTCGAGTGATGTGGTTAGCTCAATTTAACATGCTGTGAATACCTGTTGAATCTTACCTTATGTTACTTATGATTTTTATGTTGCTATATACCTTCTAGAGTCAGTTGAGAATACATATGAAATCTTTACTGTAAGTCAGTCGTGTATATAGCAAAGAAGTTACATAACATAAACTGTTGTATGAATTATATTTTGTTTGCTGATACACATTCCTAGCATCTCATGCATGCAATAAATAGCTTAAATGAAAAGATAAAAATGTGCAAATTATAAGAGCCAATCACTAACAATATTCTAATGATACCCAATTTCAACTATGAAATTAGCATTAAATGGGTTGTGAGACGACTCCAAACCCTGTACTGACGGTGGCAAGGGTAATCTTTGGAATATAACACATAAACAGATAATAACAGAACAGAATTAAATAAATACACCGGATAATGTACAATAGAATACACTGGATAAACATAATCATCAGAGTTACACAGTATACAGGATCATACTTAGTACAAATACAGTTCAGCTATACATAAACGTCTACATCGGAAAACAAACATAATATGTACAATAGGAGCTGAACAACATAAAATAGATAAATGATAGAATCCATCTTCAGCTCTAGCTATCCAGAAAGAGCCTGCTAAAACCTGAACACAAGGCTGTCTGTGTAGAAAAAGGGGCACCCGAGTTTGCAAGTGAAACAAACTACGAGTCAGTCATGGGACTGGTATGAGAAATCTACTTAACACATTTTATACTATGGCCAATCACAGGACCACGCCACTTTCGTGGAATGGGTTTACTCCATTGGATTGCCAGTGCTTAAAACAAATAAATCTTTTAAACATCGCAATGCTTTTTATAAAAATGAAGCCATTATAAGACTCAGTTCCCATCACACAATGCAACGCAAACCAGAGGATAGAGTTTTTACCTTATAATGGCCAAAATATGCTTGATACGAATAAAACAAAAGATTTTGATACTATTACTAGTGTTTATACGTTTCAAAAATAATTTCAAATCTTAAGTATCAATCATAGACGACATTAATGCCCCATACCACTATGTCGCCATATATAGGTATACAATCAAAACCGAACAGTCACGTATTTGGAAATTGGAATTCCGTCATGAATCAAGGCAAAAGATAGTCCTTATCGACTTCGAGACAATCTAGCCCATGTCTCAGGGTCAGAACGCATCGACCGTTGCATTGACAGGGCCGGTCCACCGATGTGGATTAAAATTCCTGAACACTACGTTTCCCCGCCCTTTGGGGAGTAAATGAGCCAACGAATGACTCCATCGGCTTCATATAGTCACCGATATATCCGAGGCGCCTCGCAACAGCAACAACCACATAGGTGAAAATAATATAAATGTCAGCCAGTTTAAGCACTGACACCACCTCTAGCTAGAAGGAAACACATGCCCTCCCTGAGGTCCTCTCCCGTTTCTGGTTCATACCGGGGTGTGAGGCTCGCAAATTCACGTTATACACAAAGCTACGCCACACAGGCGGTGCTTTGATCATCACCACAAGACTTTGCTTTTCAACAAAAGCCTTGATCACTGCATCCTAGCATGCCACACAGGCAATTCACACCATGCAACTGATGGCTATCAATCACACAGAAATGAATTTCAATGTCAAAGACACAGTCCATTTACAAGTCCGTTCTGGGTCTGAACGAAACTGGAGGCACTATATACCTCGCATACCCATCGATCTCCACGTACGTCTGGACGATCACCACTCATTATCCATATTTTGGGATGCCTCCCAATCAGGATATCAGTTACCATCCAAACGAGGTGAAGATCTCCGGTCTTCTACGATCGTCTTCATCTTCGATTTCTTATCATCGATTCAGTTATTCAGAATGGGATAAACCCGGTCTTTCTGAGCAACTCGCGTATATAATAAACAAGTGCTACACAAACACAACATACACCTTATTCCGATTCATTAGTCACCAACCGTAAATTAGTAAGAGAACGATTTCCCAAATATTAACCCCGAGGGCCGAAACCAATATCAGATCAAAACCCAGGAAACCATTCGACTCAGCTAACCTTCAGTTAATTTTTAAATTTCACATTCCATATCGTTTATAATATTTTATAACGATTTATCACTATTTTTATTTATTTATTTATAGCCAATTCATTCAAACGACGCTTCGGGCCATAACGCGGCCGTGGCGCTGTTTTTCTTTAGATTTGATTTACACATATCTGAAAATCTAACCGTTGGATCTTCACAAATTTTACATCATTAGAAAGATTTTTTCAAAACGAATCCAATGTTTCCAGTTTTGGGAAAATCCGACGGTCGGATCTCCCGGTAAACTCGTTTGAAGTTTCGATTTCAAAATACGAACTGCAGCGTCGTTATTCGATTTAATTTTAATTATATTTATATATATATATAATCAATTCTAGCGCTGTTTTTCTTCAGATTTGAATTAAACATTCCAGACAATCCAACCGTTGGATCTTTACAAAGTTGGTGTCGTTGGAAAGATATTTCCAAGGCGAACCCAACGGTTTCGGTTTCGAGAAAATCCGATGGTCGGATCTCCCGCACTAATCATTTGAAATCACGGTCTCAAAACACGAAATGCAGCTTCGTTATTCGATATATTTTAATTATATATATATATATATATATATATAAATATAATCGGTTCTTCAATTTCAAAACTATTTTCTTTTCATACATTTGATAAAAATGATATTTTTATCCAGCTGACAATTATTTCAACACTTCGCTATTTTTAACGATTCATGTATATAATAAAAATGTGATTTTTATTGCAAAACAATTCATTTCAAAAGACGGCTATTTTATATAGTTCATATAGATGATAAAAATATGATTTTTATTATAAAACAATTTATTTCAAAACACGATTATTTTATATAGTTCATATAGATGATAAAAATAGGATTTTTATTATAAAACAATTTCTTTAAAACACGAATACCATTCAACACATGAATTTCCATTCAACGAATGAATTTCTATTCAACACATGAAGGTTTTCTATTCAACACACGAATATAGTTTCAACACATGGAAATAATTCTAACACATGAATATTATTCAAAATTTCGGCAGCATAATGGCAGGGTGGTTAAAACCGGGGCCGTCCTAGTACGGCTCCTCGCTCTACCTTAAAGCCTCGCAGCTTTTGACAATGGGGATTTCATGCATCTAGTTCGCACGCAGGTGGCATGTATATTTTTTTTCCATTTCCACAAATTAATCCTATGTGGTTTCAACCAAATAATTCTCAACCACAAACAGGTATTTTTCAACCACAATCAATCAATTTCACCCACAAAACAATTCTAATCAACCATTCGCTATCAACCAATTTTCACACCAATCACAATCAATAAATATCGTCCATGGTTTGTGGACGAGGGGCATATATATATATATATATATATATATATATATATATATATATATATATATATATATATATATTAGTATATTTCACTGCCATTCAACACATATATAATCTTTACAACGCATATGTAACTTATACATCGACCGTACAACTTATACAACGCTTATACATGTGGTGTACAATCCTTATATAACTCATACATCGACTATATAATTTATACATCGTCGTTTTCCATATCATTTATAGTTTAGAAATCTCACATTGGGTTCCACTCCACCAAAAATAGCAGAAGGCTCAGAAAAATATGCGGTCTCTTCTAGAATGTAGAAGACGTCCACATGAGTCCATTGTCTCTTGTTTCTCTGAATTTCATCAAGAAACGAAAAGGATATGATTTTTACAGTGAAATCAAAAACCATAGCGCTTTAAACTGCTATTAAATAGTTTAAAATAGTTTCAGCCGTTACCTCACTAATTTGTTCAAAACTAGGTTTGTAGTTTCCGCAAAAACCAAGCAGCGTGGAGACGATCGGAGGGTGCCACCTCGTCGGCCTTGGAGAGGGCTTTCTGGCGACGTGGGTCTTGGCCAGTTCGACGGCCTGAGGGAGTGGCGGCGGCGCTCCGAACGGTGCCACTTTGAGAGGTCGATTCAGCTTCGATACTCGACGAGGAGGGGTGGTTCTGGTCTGGATTTGAAGAGGGGAGGGAGGGCTTTCGAGATTGGGTGGTGGCGAGGGTCAACAACGATCGTGGACGCCGGAATCAGGCCTGGAACGAAGGAGCAACTTTCCACCGTCGAGCGTGAATAATGGGGGGCGTTCAGATGTGGACCAAACATTTATTTATTTATTTATTTATAAAGTTTTAAAAATCCAAAAATACCCCTTGCCTCCCACGAATTCCGATCCAAACCGAACACAATGAGATATGTTTCGTAGGCCCATTCGACTGTTTCAGTCAGTTTTTCCTCAAAATAAAATATAAAACATTCAATATTTAATTTGAACGTACATTTCAATTTGCCGGGGCCATATACTGATTCTGAAAATTCTAGAAAAATAAATCTAGCTATGTTTTGACGATACGGTCCCAACTAAACTAGTTTCGTCGAATTCTGAGACAGTTTGAAAAATGGCCCATTTATGGTCGATCCAATTTAACTGTAATTGACCAAAACACGTTTTCCTTTGCCACGCTCACATATTAACTTCAAAAATTATGAAATTTGAAACCAAGCAATAATTTGACATCCCGGATCCAACAAAAGTGGTTTCGTCGAATTCCGAGGTCATTTGCGAAATGGCCATTTTCACGGGCTATATAAATTCTATAGCGACCTTTCTGAAAATTCATTTGGCCATAACTTTTGCTTCCCGCTTTGAAACTTCGATTTTTCAGATTCCTTAGAAATATATTCACTAACAAATTTAAATATTTTTGATTTTACTCAAATCCGTTTTGTTTTGCACCCGGTATAGTCAGTCAAAGTTTGAATTCAAAATTTGAAACTACCGCGCCATTTCAGGCCTCGTTTATAATTAGAATTAATTATATTTATTTTCAAACGTCGATTCAAACTTACTTTTCAATGTTATTATTTAAAATATTTATTTTAAATATTTATAATCCACCAAAATCGCCAATTTAAAAATTTTAAATTGGTTTAGATTTTCCGGGCCGTTACAGGTTAGGACCTAAAAGCTTCAAAATATATTTGAAATTATGTTGCTATATATAATTTAGCATTAAATGGCTCAATTTAACATGCTATGGATACCTGATGAATCTTGGCTTATGTTACGTATGATTTTGATTTTGTTATATATATAATTTAGCATTAAATGGCTTAATTTAACATGCTGTGAATACCTCTTGAATCGTGCCTTATGTTACGTATGATTTTGATGTTGCTATATATAATTTAGCATTAAATGACTCAATTTAACATGCTATGAGTACCTCTCGAATCTTGCCTTATGTTACGTATGATTTTGATGTTGTTATATATAATTTAGCATTAAATGGCTCAATTTAACATGCTGTGAATACCTCTTGAATCGTGCCTTATGTTACGTATGATTTTGATGTTGCTATATATAATTTAGCTTTAAATAGCTCAATTTAACATGCTGTGAATACCTCTTGAATCTTGCCTTATGTTACGTATGATTTTGATGTTGCTATATACGTTTTGGAGACATGCGAGCATACATACTCATATTTAATGCAAATGGGTCGTGTATATAGCAAAGAAGTTACATAACATAAAATGTTGTATGAATTAAATTTTGTTTACTGATACACATTCCTAGCATCTCATGCATGCAATAAATAGCTTATATGAAAAGATAAAAGTGTGCAAATCCATTTCATTCTGTATAAGAGCAAATCACTATCAATATTCTAATGATACCCAATTTAAACTATGAAATTAGCACTAAATGGGTTGGGAGCTAAAAGCTTCAAAATATATTTGAAATTTTAAAAATTCTATATCAAAAGATTACCATATAAAAATGGAGTGAAATTGTTTATATTCCATTACAATGGAGTGAAATTGCATTTTAAAAGATTTGTAGATAATCGGAAAGGTTCTATATATATACATCTTCATAGTGTCTTTATCTAAAAGTTACTATATTATTGGTGATATAATTTAGCATTAAATGGCTCAATTCAACATGTTGTGAATACCTCTTGAATCTTGCCTTATGTTAGGTATGATTTTGATGTTGTTATATATGTGAAATTGTTTATATTTCAGTACAATGGAGTGAAATTGCATTTCAAAAGATTTGTGGATAATCGGAAAGGTTCTGTATATTTACATCTTCATCAGGTCTTTATCGAAAAGTTACTATATCATTTTGGTGATATAATTTAGCATTAAATGTTAAAAATACTGGCATTACATGTTTGTATCCTTTAAACCTGTTCCAATAACGAAATCAAATATAATATCAGTTTTATAGAAAAATGCAGTTATGGACATTATTTTAATTACTCCTTCAATATATACTATGTTAGATTCATAAAATTTAACATACTCTTCCTTCCACATTCATAACCTCTCTTTTTTACTCCACAGTTTTGTTCTCTTCCTAACACATCATGACTAAGGTAATTCTCTTCTTCTAACTTAACTGCTAGTTTTTTTACATCTGCTTACCTCATTTTACATTAAATTGTACAGTCCAAGCTTTCTGTGCCAACCAAATAGTCTCCATTACTCATTTCAGTACAAAAACATAAACGTAAAAGCACAGGTTTAGCTATACCCCATAAATCAACCAGCTATGAAACCAGCACAAATGTGACTAATGTCCCATCTCCTACTGCTCCTCAAGTTCAACCCAACGATTTTCATAACGAAAATCAAGCTCACGATCTTCCACCTACTACTCCACAACATACGGATAACGAAGACGGAGCTCATTGGAATGCAGTGGTTTGATACAATTTTTTTCCAACCATTCATACAACTATATTTATCATATGTAGTCCTTTACTGACCAATTTCTTTTAAACTGCAGTTTGCAGACTGTGACAGGATCCAGGCAGAGTATCTGGCGTCAGTTTTTTTTTTAATTTATGAAACTGAGGATGTATTCTGCACTAATAAATTACATTTGTTTCTCATTTGCATTTCCGGTATAAACACCTAGCTGTATTTCTCTTTGTACCCATTTCCCTTATGTAACTCTTATACATAAGTGCATCCATGCATAATTTTGTGTTCTGCTACACGTTTTTCCGTGTACTTGAGCAAATGTTTGTGGAAAATGGGTTTTAGTCGTTTTCTTTGTGCACCCGCTCATGTTGTCGACTCATACTTACTTTTTATTTCTAACTTCCTATGCATACTTTTATTCCTCGTGATGTACTTATCCAGTTTAATGTTTACTATTATTTTTTCACTTTTTGTTGTTTCACTGTTTGTCATTGCCGTTTATTTTTTGTACATTCTACCTTCTGTTCTATATAATAACTGTTTGTTTACTTTGCCATTGTATCTTGGGTCTTTTTTTAACTGACCACCTATAAAAACTTGATGATGAACATTTGTTTCATCCTATTGTTCTTGGCTGACATAACAAATATTTCACATATGCCTTCGTATATTGATTACCACGGGGTATGGAGAACTTGCTTCCTTTATGTTGACAGCCTGTTTATAGATCAATTATCTTTGATAGTATGATGTTTCTATGTTGCATACATAACATGTTACCTGCTTTTAAATTAATTAGTTAAAATATTGTCTGTATGGCCATTTATTCAGTAAATTTGGACATTAAAGGGAATGATTCATTGGTTATATGCATCTGAAGTTACGTGCACATAGCTAGCAACAGAAATGTAATTCTAGATCACACATCATAATGTAATATTAACTTTAAAGCTATATATGAATAAAAACAAGTCTGAAATCAGAAATTAGAAATGAAGTCTAAACTGTGCATGAAAAACTTAAGTTTCTATGTCAGTATCATTAACTGTTGCTACCGCTATCTATGATTATTTCATTACCATTTGTACCTTCAATTAAAATAACATGTGTTAAAATTAGAAATATATCCAACAGCATTCATTACTAATATATATATCCTATTATTGACATATTAACAGTATCTTATACTGTGTAAATATAAAAATCTATTGCCATTTTAACAGTGTCCTTCCTAAATAAATTATTATTTATCATACTTGCAGACGTGAAATATTATCATGCCAGCAGCCAAATTATATTCTATGGTCCACGACATTTGTTTCATCCTATTGTTCTTGTTTGACATAACAAATATTTCACATACGCCTTTGCATATTGATTACCACGAGGTATGGAGAACTTGCTTCCTTTATGTTGATAACCTGTTTATAGATCAATTATCTTTGATAATATGATGTTTCTATGTTGCATACGTAACATGTTATATGCTTTTAAATTAATTAGTTAAAATATTGTCTGTATGGCCATTTATTCAATAATTTTTGACATTAAAGGGAATGATTCATTGGTTATATGCATCTGAAGTTACGTGTACATAGCCAGCAACAGCAATGTAATTCTAGATCACACATCTTAACGTAATATTAACTTTAAAGCTACATATGAATAAAAACAAGTTTGAAATAAGAAATCAGAAAAGAAGTCTAAACTGTGCATGAAAAACGTAAGTTTCTATGTCAGTATCATTAACTGTTGCTACCGCTATTCATGATTATTTCATTACCATTTGTACCTTCAATTCAAATAACATGTGTTAAAATTAGAAATATATCCAACAGACATATTAACAGTATCTTATACTGTGTAAATATAAAAATCTATTGCCACTTTAACTGTGTCCTTCCTAAATAAATCATTATTTATCATACTTGCAGATGTGAAATATTATCATACCAGAAGCCAAATTATATTTTGTGGTCCACGTCTTCCATTTACCAATATTTTCTCCCACCCTTGCTTCCTATACACCACTACATGCTTTCTTATTTCCTAACTGCACAAATAAACTATTCATTTTCCAATCAATATTCTCCAACAAGATACATAAACCCTGCCTACTTTTTCTTCTCCACTATTTCGACCTAACATTTTACTGCTCCCATTCTCCATCACTGGTGTACCCGCTGAATTTAACTTCCTACTCAGGCTACACTTTTATTTACTTATTTGAAATTCAATTTTTTTCTTTCTCGGATTCATTTCCGTCTACCTTTGTATTCTTTCTCACTGATTAATTATACAACGACTACTTATATATTTCAATGGTTATAACCAGTTTTCTACTGCTGCTGACCTGGTGCTCATTAATAATTCAATTTTTACTATAAATATTTCTCCTCATGTGCTTCTATATGTTACGAAGTGAAAATGGATATACATATTATGCCTTTTGTTAAATCAGTTTGCTATAAAGGTTTACAAATTGAATTTAACATTATTGTTCACCAATTCAAATTTGTTTTACCTTCAGCTCTAGCTCATTATAACTAAACACAAATTTATTTGGCAACTGATAGTAGTAGATATGGAAAACGCGGACAAACGTATTTTGGTCGATATAACCAATCGTACCCCTACTACGTCTGCAGGACATCTAAAGCGCCACAAGGTTTGGTAAACATATATTTTATATGTACATTCGATGCAAATCATTAACCACGTTTGTTCTGTTCTGCAGAGTACTAACACCATTTTGCTCATTGATGCTGATAACAATGATATTGAGAGCTCTACAAGCACTACAACCAACATGTATGTGCACACTCTACTCATAATTCCTGTATTTGCTCATGAAATAAACTTTCTATCATATTTATTTACTAAATCTACCATATTAACATGCTATGTATTTATGTTTGATTTTATTTTCTTCTAATACATGCAAAATTAATCTTTGCTGCAATTAGGCCATCAGGGCTTTCAATTGCTCAAACTTTGCGTAGACAAAAAGAAAGACTGACAAAAAATGCAACAACTTCGGGAACGGAATCTCAAAACTCGGTATTCAATCTTCCCTCTTCAGCTTCCATGATGCAACGTAATGGTGTAACCCAATCTTCACAAGTAATCAGTGGTGTAGAAGATATAACTCCAGCGAAGATCTAACACTTCTTCCCTCCTCATCTACTCAACTTAACACTCAAATGTAAGTCTACTATTGTTTGCAGTCAATCAATTCGTGCCTATACCATGTCCCAACCATAAAACCATAAAATCTAAATACACACAACTGTCGCTTCACTCATAATATATTCATCTCCTTTAGGTTAACTGAAGATGGCCTTGTTACACCGTTATCAAATCGCTCCATTGCTCAAAAGCCACGCAGGGAACGAGAAAGGATTTACCGCGCGCAACACATTGAACGTCATTCCCTTGGCTTAATAAACATACCATGTCCATTTTGTAGAGCACTACATTGGATCGACGAACGTTTGTCAAAATCTCCTTTATGTAATCCCATTTTTGGAACATGTCGTAAGTCTGGAAAAGTAAAGTTACCTCCATTATCATAACCTCAGACAGAATTACGACAGTTATTTGATGAAACGACTCTTTATATACTTCTTTTTTGCAACATATTCGTGATTATAATTCTGCAAATGCATTCGCAAGTCTCGGCTGCAAATTAGATGATAGAACTCTTGGTACACGTGGGATAAAGTAGTTCACAATACATGGAGAACTGCGACATAGAACGGGTGCTTTGCTGCCTGATATTGGCAATCCCCCTGTATATTCTCAACTATATATATATATATATATATATATATATATATATATATATATATATATATGATCCTACTGCTGCATTGACATTTAGACATCAAAGAAACCAACATCTTAATAGACAAGTTTTGGAAATAATACAACGTGTTCTTTTGCGGGACAATGAATTCACAAAATTATATCATCAGGCTTATGATATTTTGAAAAAATCGACTGGCGCAGCCCAAAATCTTCCCTTGCGTCTTCATTACAATTAGACAAATGACAAACGTGTCTATAACATGCCAACAACGGATGAAGTAGCTATTATCTTACCTGGAAATGGATCTCAAATTTGTGGAACTAGAGATATTGTAATACACTTAAAAGTAGGTTTACATTTGGAACGGATCAGCGAATGTCATCCTGCGTACTTACCCCTTCATTATATCCTTCTATTTCCCCATGGTGATCTTGGTTGGGATATTAACCATATGAAATGGAATCCCTCTTTAAACATTCCTGATACCAAAAGACTGACACAACAATCATATTATAGTTATCGGCTCTCTGAAAGAGAGGGTGAATATTCCACAATTTTACGTGCACGTAAATTATTTCAAGAATTCGTTGTAGATGCTTGGGCATGTACCAAACAAAATCAGTTATATTGGGCTAGGACTCATCAAATTGAGCTTCGTAGGGATCTGTACTGTGGAATTACTGATGTTGAGTCGGACGTCTAACAAGCAGATCAAATTGGTAAGCGATTTGTCTTACCGTCCTCTTATATTGGTACTCCTAGACATATGTATGAAATATATCAAGACTCCCTAGCAATAAAAAGATATAACAATCACCCAGATATCTTCTTAACAATGACTGTGAATCCAAATTGGCCAGAAATTGAGCAAACTTTGAAATCAAACCAAAGACCCAACGATCGTCCGGACATTAATGCTCGGGTATTTGAATTGAAACGCAGAAGTTTGATGGATGAAATTTATAAAAATCATATTTTTGGTTCAGTTGTTGCACATGTGTACACTATAGAGTTCCAAAAAAGGGGATTGCCGCATATGCATGCACTTTTTTTCTACAATCCGCAGACAAATTAAGAATAGTGGATCAAGTAGATAGTTTGATTTCTGCAGAGTTTCTTGACGAAAAGGAACGTCCATTACTTTTTGAAACCATTAGAAGGTGTATGATACATGGACCATGCAAGGGAAATATGCACGCTCCATGTATCGAAAATGGAAAATGTTCGAAGCGGTATCCATGGGAGCGGGCTGATAATAGATCAATGGATAAAGACGGATATCCAATATATCGTCGACGCAATGACGGAAAATCTTTTGAAATAAGGGGTATTTCTGTGGATAATAGGGACGTAATTCCTTATAATCCAAAACTTTCTAAAATGTTTAATTGTCATATAAATGTTGAAGGATGTGGAAGTGTACGGGCTGTAAAATATATACATAAGTATATATATATAAGGGTCACGATCGAACTACTGTTATTGTGGGTGAGGAAGATGAAATTAAGCAGTATCTTGACTCCAGATACATAAGCCCTCTTGAAGCTGCATGGCATATTTTTGGTACCGTATGCATGAGGAAAAAGCAGCAGTTATTCGTCTACAGCTACATCTACATCTACCCGGAATGCACCAGGTCACTTAGATTCGACAGAATCTGTGGATGTAATCAAATTAAGGGCAGAAAACCAAACTTCCACATTAATTGAGTTCTTCAAATTCTATGCAACACATCCAGAAGCAACAAAATATGCATATCAACAATTTCCAGAGTTTTATACATGGAATAAAGAGATACATATATGGTCCCCACGAATTGCAAGTTCCAGAGCTATAAGGAGAATGTATTTTGCAAGTCCGAACTCCGGTGAGCGGTTTTTTCTACGACTACTACTTACCATTTTTACAGGTCCAACATCTTTTGAGGATTTACGACAGTTAATGGCGAAGTTCATGAAACATTTAAAGTTGCATGCGTTGCTAAAGGTATGCTTGAAGATGTCGAAGAATGGGTCACATGTTTGGAAGAGGCATCAATTATGAACACTGAATATCAACTTAGAAGACTTTTCTCCATTATTCTCACTCAGTTCTACCCTTTACGACCGCATAACCTTTGGAAAAAATTTGCTACACATATTTGTGATGATTTAGGGCACACTATCACAAATCTGTTCCACATTACTAATCCTACTGAATATGAAATCCAAGATTATGGTTTACATATTCTTAACAAATTACTCCAAGAATCAAGAAAAAGTCTACATGATTTTCCACCAATGCCTCTGCCAACTAAAAACTGGGAAATTGCTATGCAAAATAGACTTATAATGGAAAACAAACAACTACAATATGAAGGACAAGATGCGAAGGCGGAAAAAAATATTCTTACTTTCAATGATGATCAATGGACAACATACGAATTAACATTTTTGTCTGTTCAAAATTGAGATGGAAAAACTTTTTTTTTAATGGTGGAGCTGGGACTGGAAAAACATACTTATATAATACAATTGCAGACAAATGTCGAAGTCTAGGACATATTGTGCTTACCGTTGCTTCATCAGGTATTGCTTCTTTACTACTTCTTGGAGGTAGAACAACGCATTCAACATTTCCCCTACCATTAAATATTTTAGAGGACTCAACTTGCAGATTTACAAAACAATCATCAATAGATGAGCTCATAAGACAAGCAAGTCTCATTATATGGGATGAAGTACCAATGCAACATCGATTTTGTGTTGAAACAATCGACCGATCATTAAAAGATATTCGAGATAACACACAACCTTTCGGTGGACTGACAATTGTTTTAGGAGGAGATTTTTGCCAAATTTTACCTTTTATCCCAAAGGGAACACGTGAAGATACTGTTGCATCAACGTTACGCCGATCACCGTTATGGGCAGTTGTTCATGTCTTATGTCCACACAAAAATATGCGACTAAGTTCCAACGACGTTGAGAGTGGTGCTTTTGCTGAATATCTAACCAGGGTACTACATTTTCATTTCCTACTACTATCATAACAATAGTTCGACTCTGTGTCTATTTAATATAATCGTTCTTTTAATCAAATTTATTGTTGTACAGATCGGATCAACGCCAGAACAACACATTGACCTATCATTGATGCACAATGCAGTAGTCTTGCTAACTTAATTGACAATGTTTATCCACAACTTACTATCAACCAAGCATCTCCAGATTTTTTAAAGGACAGAACTATTCTCTCAGCACGTAACGAAGATGTGAGCACAATAAATTCTGCATGTCTGTAGAAATGCTCTAGTGATGTTCGTATTTTCCTTTCTGCTGACAAGTTAGTGGAAAATGAGGAAAATGATCGTTACCCAACTGAATTTCTGAATTCATTAGAGTGTAGTGGATTACCACCATTCAAACTTGAACTTAAAGTTAGATGCCCGATTATGCTGCTTAGAAACCTAGCTCCAAAAGAGGGACTCTGCAATGGAACAAGGTTGATAGTAGTTTGATGTGCAACACGAATAATTGAAGCTCAAATACTTGCTAGAGATAAAGCTAGTAATTTTGTATTTATACCTAGAATATCTCTTCAACCATCTTCCTCAGAATTATCTATAAACATGTCAAGACGTCAATTTCCTTCCTATTAAGCTTGCTTACGTATTAATTATCAATAAAGCACAAGGTCAATCTGTGAAGTACGTCAGTATTGATTTACGCATCGAAGTATTTAGTCATGGACAACTGTATGTTGCTCTATCTAGATGCACTGCATTCTGTAGAATTTCAATTCTGCTAGAATCAACCACAACAACATCTACAACAAATGTCGTTTATCCTGAGGTTTTGTTGTAATTTCACAAAAAAATTGGAGTACAAATGTACGTACTTTTCTCCTCAAAAGTTATTTTTCTAAAACTTTTTTTTGAAAAAATTCTTACTGCAGTTTCACGCCTTTATTTTGTCTACAGATGCTTTGCGATAAAAATATTTGGCCTGCCACTGACGCGATCACCAATGTCCATCTTTTTGGTTAGTTTATTTGTTTGCTAGTCCTTATTTTATTCACTATTACAAGTCATTTCGCAATTACTTATTCAGTTTGGTACCTTAACACTACGACTTCATACAAACTGCTTTTCTAACCATTTTTTTCTTCACTGCAGTTTGCAGACTGTGATAGGATCAAGGCAGAGTATTTGGCAAGGCGTTCAAGGAATTAATCAAATTGCTTCTCCATTATAACCTCATTTCCTTCTTTCCACACTCACCAGTTACGTTTGTATTCCCCTCTAATTAATTACATTCACTTCCCACCTGTGTTACCACTGTATAAACTTACATGTCTTTTCTTTGTATGCATAAGTTTGTATTATGCAGTTTGTTTTCTGTAGTTTGTTTTTAATTATGACACTTTTTCCCTTTCATTTATTATTCTGTTGCCAACTTCGCGCATCTTTTACTACTCAACTAAAATAATTCCAACATTTTACATTCATCCACTTCCAATTTACATTAAATAACTTGCGACAAATAAAAATTTAAATATACAATTATTCCACATATACATAACATTTGATGAACATCAATCGACGCGCAAACGACTTGCATCGATCACGCACGAAGCGCGTGCCACAACCACGCACAAAGAGCGTCAAACAACCACGCGCGTGCAAACTACAACACCCCATACTCTATGCTCCCGTGCAAACTACAACACCCCGTACTCTATGCTTCCATGCAACGCACAGGTTTCCACTCGTTAAATTATAAAATCCAAAGACTGTTTAAATTATTGGACACAGAATAAACAATTATTTAAAGCATATAAAAGACCTGATTCTAGCCATTAACAAATTAATAGAATTATATTTAATACTACAGAATACATCTATATAGGATACGAGGTTAAGAAGGATGTTTTGAACTTGAAGAACATGGTGACAGATGGCTTAAAGTGGCATCAAAATATATAGTAATGTAAATCACTGGTATCTTATTGGAATAAAGTCAGACTTGGTATGTACATGTTATTAACACCACTGGCATGTAATTCTTTTAACATTTTTTCTGATTAAACATGATAATTTGTGCTTTTAGAAATTAGATGTTAATTACAACAACACTTAATACATGCTTCATTTAGCGAAGTTTTGCATCAGCTTGTTATATATGGACCCAAAAAAAAAGTAAAAAAAAACCAACAAGTACAAATATATCTAGCGAATCCTAATGAAACAGGAATTTGCATACAAAAAACTTGACTGAAAAGGGGTACGAAAGTAGCAACGGATTTTGTTTTACTGAAAAAGTGACTAGGTCAACCCACTACATGTCATAGCCGAAGATGGTTCATTGATTTGCACCCAGATCATTCAAATACATAAATAAAATGGCAAAAGAGAAAGAAACAAAAATTGAAAAAACTAAATGGCAACTATCTAAGAATGGTTGTAAATCAATTAACCAACTCAGGTTCATACATCCATGAAATCTTATTTTAGTATAAGACCATGTGATTATGGTCACCATGAATTATTAGATTCCAAATATAATGAAAAATTAAACAAAAATAGGATAATTCAGAAATAAGGGGTACTTATTCTAGAGTTCAGATCTCTCAGATTCTTCTTCTTATCGCAACAATTTTCTTCATCCTTATGTAATTTTCTAGTGCGGCTCTCAAATTATGTTTTCTTCTTCGTTTCTTCCCTCATGGCTTTCTTTCTTCTGCCTTCGCTGGTTTTTCCTTACACATTTTACACACTGACCACTGTTTTTATGCCCTCGCGTTTCTGATGCCTCGTGCAATGGCCCAGTTGGTACTGGGCCAGCACCTGCTCTGCCAGCTATTCATTAATTTTGTACTAAAAAGATAAAAACTTGTATATATTCATGTAACAAATTACTTATTTTAAATTATTAAATATTAGTTATATATGTTATTGTTTATGTACTTTATTAGAAATTAATTGATTACTATAATTTCATTAAGTAATGTTAATAATTACACTATATTGATACTAAAAGCAATTATCAGTTTTTTATTGTTAATTGTAAAATATTTACTAATAATCATTAATTATACATAATACAACATATAAATGACCTACAAGTTAACATTTGTTAATAAATATGCTTTATAACAAATTTTAAATGTAAATTATTAAATCCAAGCTATAAATTACTAATCACTAATTATTACTATAATAGTTTCAGACAAATTGTAAACATATTAAAAATCAACATTGATTCAGCCTTTCTGAATTTCCTTGAAGATTTTAAAACCTATAGGTAAAATAATTTAAAATAGTTGTTATAAATCGATATTCATAATATTTATGAGAAAGCAAGCTAAAGTGTTTATTACACAATTATCGAAACAAATTTGTCACAAACAGTATCTGCAACTTCCACAAATGATGGCTGTTGTAAACTATTATTTTACTGTGTTTCTCAAATAAGAGTTATCATAAATCACTAATTTACAACACTTTCGGTGCAAAAGTTGTAGTAGTTTACATTTTTCACCGTTTTTTCAGAAAAGTTGTCATATGTATTATTTTGCAACGTTTAATGTGAATTTTGAAAAAAACGCTTCATTACAGCTTTTATTACAAAAAAGTTGTAATAGAGTAATTTTGTAGTGTATAGGAATCTCACCTAACTAACAAAGTATTAATATGTGTGTATATATATAAACACGCACACACACACACACATATATATAAATAAATAAATATATATATATATACATGGATGTTTATGAAAAATGAGTAGTTATACAATAGTCGTAGAACTTACGTGAAACTAATGTTTACCTATAAATGATGCTCTCGAGTCCATCTTGAAATGATGAATCCTCTCCCTTTAGAATCTCTTCAATTTGTCTGCTTGCTAATTCTTGAACCATAATCCCTTTGCCATCACATAATATTTGATTTGACTTGATACTTTCTAAGGTTTATAGAGGGATTAAAGTTGACCACAATATGATATAGGAGGTAGCAAAAAATTAAGTTTAGGAGTCCATATATAGTGGAAGAAATAAAGAGAACGTGAATCGTATCTCTTATCATTTCTCCTTAAATTTTAGCCATCATTGAAGATACCCTTAGCTCATATTTAACCTACTCTTTAAACATTTCTGATCTAATGTGCAGCCTCTTTCATGGGCATTAAACCAATTTTATACCAGACTAATAAGTATTTGGTTAAATCCATTTTAATTCCTTATTGATATCTCATTTTGATAGATATTTTTATAACTACTATATATAATACAATAATTTTTGCTCATACTACATTTAGTTTTTATAATTAATATTTCATAATTAGTAATTAATTTTAAGTAATTTATAATAATTATAAACTATCTAATTCAATAGGTCTAAAGAGAATTCATCATTTCAGTTGTATGATTCTTGAATGTAAATTTGATCAGCAATTAACGCCAGAGTATTTAAATGTTGACATTCACATGTCATATGACAAGTGTTATGATACTACAACCAAATTTGTCACTTAATCAGTGTCGATAAAAACAAGTTTAATAAGAATTACCCATTTGTGACATTTATATACATTGAATCTCTTTACAAAAGTATATAACTTTGGACTTGCGAATTCTAGCATTGCTCAAAAATTTAAGCGTCGTCCATATTCAATTTTATAGTCTAAATACAAAGGCAGTGATTCAATAATAGCAACTATTATTAATCGAAATGCTCAGGTCAGAGACTTCGATTTTGGATTCAGTTGACCGTGATGATAACTCCATAGAACCGAGAAGAAAAATCTTATCTTGAGTAGTGCTTTATTTTGACATAATTATAGTTACTCGATGGACACTATACCATGATTTGACCAAAATCAATGTGGATCTTTCATATTGAAAATTCATAGTATTTTAAGTCGAGATACTAATGTAAATCTATCACAACGATATTTTTTGTTTGACCTTAATTGCATCAACAATTGTAAAACTATTGAACGATTTATTTCATGGTTATCTACTAATCGTAAATACGTAGCTTTTAGGTGCCCTAAGCAATCATGAGTAATATAATGTCCAACATTTAGAAACTATTATGTTTTCTAGTCTCAATGGATACATCGATATCCAGTCTCGACGCATATTGACTAGAAACGTTTAAAATGATATATTTATATGTTATAATAAGTTACTACCGGTTACAACACTTTGTAACCACCAACATAACTATAACATTTATATATACTATTAACTATATTGATTAATAATCATAAAACATTATGTCAAATATATTGTAGAAAGGAAATAAATTTTATTTCAAGCAACATCGATCACATATATATATTATAATTTCCCCTAGGGCATACTCCTAGCTTTATCACATATTATCATTATTCCCAGTGGGTTTCTATTGTATTTTATTCTTCTTCCACATCCTTTACCTGATTAGGATTAACAAGTAGAAATGCATACATGTTTTGATGGATGCGATATGTGGAACACGTTGTGAACACCATCTTTATGTTCATTAAGATATGATTTTTAAGCCAACTCCCATGCTCACTCAAATTTGAGGAAAGACCCAATAATGTATGATACCAATTTTACCTGATTTCCTAAATGTGTAACATGGTTTATTGATCTCCTCCCGCCAATACGATGAGAAATTGAATAGTTGTCTATACAAAGCCTTTGACAGTGTCATGTAAGAAGGCTTAACTAACATCAGGTGGTCTTCACAAACTCGGTCAAAATCCGAAGTACATGCCCTTAACTAATCTTCAATCACTCTTGCAACACCCCTTCCGAAAAGTTAACATAAAGATCTTTTAACACAGTGGTTAATGCATTGTGTTATTTTCTGAGTGGTCGGGGTTCATGTCTTGCGGTTTTCACAATTGGTATTGGAGCGTATACCCAACAAGAATTGTGTGTATGGTGCTGCGGATATCAGTTGGTGTGGTACTGATACGAATTACATGCATAGGCGGTGTAGTTTGTTACATTCCTTTCAAAAAATTGAAATAAAGATCTTTTAGCATAGTGGTTAGTGCATTGTGTGGCTTTCTAAGAAGTCCAGGGACTCGTGTCATGTGGTTTTAAAACTCTATTCAGTTTTTTTTATCCATGCACCTTTCAATGGTTGATAAGTAGTGCAAATATTTAATCTGGTATCACCAAATACTTCTTAAAGCCCTAACAAAAACACACTCATAAAAAGTGATTCGTTATCTCTAACGATGCTTATTGGGACTCCATGCAATCGAATCCACTACAACAGAAATGGTGTTTTATAGCGGCCCACTACCGCTACTAACGAATACTATAGCGATTCGATAACTGCTATATATCGACATGTTACAAAAAAACTGCTGAATATTTATAATGCACAAATCGTCGCTGTAAAAAGGCATGGTTGTATAGAGAAATTTCACCACTATGTTATTTAATTACAGTAGCTCATTCTGACCGCTATAATACATCTAAATCTCAATGAAAATGAGAATTTTTATAACACTATTTTGCTACAATTACACAATTATTCGATAGAAGTTATATGATGCTGTCAAGTAAACATGTTATAGTTTTGCTAAACCCTTTGACAGCACAATTTTGCCACTATGTTACAATAGTACAATATCTCACCTTTACCACTATAATACATCTAAATCTCAATGAAAGTTACAATCTTTATAACACAGCATTACCACTATAACATGTTTCTTCGATAGCTTTTATATGACGCTATTAAATTAATATGTTATATTATTACTAAATCCTTTTACAACTATATATATAGCTCGTACATTTTAATAATAGCAATCAAAATGAATCTTTATAACAAGTTAAAGAGCAATGTATGAATGAAAAAATATAATAATTAGCAAATATAACGCATAACTCACATTCATGAAAATAAAATAAAGTGTCAACAAAAAAAAAAAAAACTAGTCCATGAGTTACCAATTTCAATACATATGTTTTCAGTTCCCACTTATGTCAACTTGAGTATACAAAAGACAAAACATAGTTCATATTTTTTCGGTTAACACACAAAAAAGACAAGACAAAACATAGTACACAAAAGACAAAACACCCCAAACCTGAATTTGATCCACATTACTTCGCAATTCATAGTTCGAATTCATTCTTTGTTTCCCTTTAACAGCACCTCCATCTTACTTCAGAATAACAAAGTTCAGATTATGGTCCACATTCTCATCCACGTTCTTCGGCCTACATAGAAACGAATCACTGACGCGTATCAGAATAAATATAATAAATTATTTCAGAATGAATACAATATATGTTGATCACTAACTACGCATACCCTAATGCAAACTACTACTAACATCAAACTTAAATATAAGACAACCAATTATCCTAGGACAACCTTTCAGAAACAATAAATAGTGCCTCTACCACCATCAAGTAAAACAATACATATTATTCCATAGATGACTTAATAATGATGAAGAAACACGCCACAAAATCAGCATCTGACATCATTCACAACTTTAGAACCAGCTAATACTACATGCCAGCAGGAAAAAGACTAACATGTAACAAGGAAGAAAACAAAATAGTAAAACCTAATGTTAAACATATACATGCTACCAGACGTATGTCAAAAGTTATGTAGTTTGGAATTTAGGAGCTTGTAATGTTAGAAGTAAATTTTGAAACAAGTATTTGCTTAACACTGAAATTTTCTAGCTAATTTTTTCTAGGAATTGGTTACTCTCCACTAGGCTTTGTTGGATCCAGATTAGCCATAGAAGCGGGTGAATAGGGTTTATTAAATTAACTTGAGATATTAAAAATATCAAAGAACATATCGTAACAAATAAAATAAATGCAAAAAATAAATAACATAGATTTTACCCAGCTTCGGCAAACCCTGCCTACTGCTGCATTCCCTAAGGTTTTATACTAGAATTAAAATAATCTCCCACATACAAAAACCTATAAACTCGCAACTCCCTCGCTAACCGCCTATACAGTGTTGTACACTAGCAAAATCTGTTGTTGATCTAATTCTATGCTCAAACCCTGCACTGATTTATGTCCCTGAAACCAGATTTTCCCTTAGCTACGAACCCGTAGCTAATAACCCTAGTTATTACATACACTAGAAAACTGATGGTCGATTTTCAAAAGAAAAATAAAACAAAACTATATAAAATGAAATTTAAAACCCTAAGCCCATAATAAAAAAATAAGCCGTCCCCCTTCATTATTCTTTAAAATGTTTTGTCCTCAAAATCATGTTTGCCACTGAAAAAAAAGGGTTTCTTGAATCCCAAATCACGATCGGTTGCTTGATAATTTGATTCTCTGTGGCTGTGTGTGACGGCCCGCCCCGCACCAGCCGGCATTTTCTCCGTAAGTGCGCAGTACACATGCCCAGCTAGCATGGAACGGTCGTCAGAAGAAAAGAAAGAAGAGAATAAACTAACAAGGAACCTGTAGAATGTCTCATAACGCATGGAACAAAATATAATAATAACATAATCTTGACATAAAACAGGCGAGATAGTGCATAAGCTGAAAACTAAACCAACATAGCAGCGGAAATCCAAATACATCTTATGATCCAACATCATTATTACAACTTAAACTGTCTCTAAAGCAAAAGAAAGCTAAAGTAGAAGATGCACTACTAATGCCCAAGCAGTGATTCTCAACCACGCAGGGAGAATATCTATATGTATCATACGTGGAAGCCTCCTGCTCGTCTCCGGATCGGCTACTCGTGCATACCCAGCTAACATGTCTCTAGTCTGCTCGTGAGTGCACCCAGAGTAATAAGAAGAGACATAAAACTTTGGGTCATACAAAAAGTCTGGTATGAGCAATAAGCAGCTAAACAGAACAATAACAGGTATACTAAACCATACCTGAACCTGGACCTGCAACCAAAGAGTTGGCACTACATACCATACAATACTCTAAGGTGCCATTGAATAAATGGTGTAAAGATAACGGGGGTGGGGGTGTGCATGTCATAATGATGGCAAACAAATCAAACATAGCAACCATCCTCACATCTCTCACTCAGTGCGTAAAGCATATGATGTCCACCAATATCAATCACTAGACCCATCGAAGTAGTGATGGAGTTCAACCTGTACAACTACTGCTATTACCAAGCTTATCACATGAAGTCATGACCAAATCTTTACAAATGACCCCACTTCATTGGTCTATAGCTCTTTAGTCGTACCTAGGCCACTGTGGCCCTGAATCCATTCACGTACTCCCTACACATAGTGATCCAAAGTTACAGTCATCGACAACCCCTTAGCACACGTCCCGCAGCAAAGCCCAACTCATGAAGTTCCCTCCTTGGTTCCCATCTGGATCCTGAGGCACAATTCCTCATTTGGACTTCCTTTGCATCTCGGGTTTAGGTCCACTTGGTGTTTGATCCTCCGGTTCGGTTCAGTTCGCCCCCTCCTGTTTGGTTTGGTTCGAATGCTCCTTTCTAGTTCAGTTCGGGTGCTCAGATGCTCTTATTTGGTTCGGGTCGGATGCCCCTATCCGGTTCGGATCGGATGCCCCTATCCGGTTCGGTTCTGATGCCCCTATCCGGTTCGGATCGAATGCCCCTATTCGGTTCGGATCGGATGCCCCTATCCGGTTGCTCCTATCCGACTGCTCCTATTCGGATGCTCCTATCTGAATGCTCCAATCCGCATGCTCCTATCTGAATGCTCCTATCCGGTTTGCTGCAAGTTTTTCCAGCAAGCTATTTTCTCCAAACGACAACGTTTTCAACCATTCTAACTTTTCTATGCAATCACAAAACATATCATACAGTCATAGCAACATGTATAATCATCCACAAACACTAAAACAACAATATGACATTGTTATATGGATCAAACATACCCAAAAACCCATGTTTTCCCTTAAGCATGTTTAGGCAAGACTAATCATAGAATTAACAAAACTTAACCAAGTCAGCCCAAATTTCTAACAGAGGTATAAAACAATATTTTTGAATTTATAAATATTTTTCCAGAATTTATTACTGTATAAATTCGCTAATCTTCACTAATTAACCTTAATTAACCGCAATTAGTGCAAAACTATGCAAATCACTCACCTTAGCCACAAATAAAATCCCAAAACTAAAATGATTCTCTATTTGGTGCTGTTCTCAATGCAACACAGCAGCTCTAACCTTGCTTTGGTGCTATTTCTCCTTAATTTGATGTAGTTTAAGCCAAAACTTGATTAGAAAGTGATTAGAAGTTGATTTGGGTGTTGGAGGCCATTGTTAGGGTTCCAAGAATGAAAGTGGCGGCTGAAAGAAATGTTTTCTAACCCTAATCAGCCCCTATGCATCTCTAATCCCGAAATCCCCTTTGGGCCTAGCTGCTAATTACCCGGTTAAGCCCAATTAACCTGTTTTTCACCATCTGAAACTTGTTTCAGCCATATCTCCCGAACGGTGAGTCCGTTTGGCTAATGTGACTGTAGAATTGTAAACCATCATCCGGAGCCAATGGAAGTGGTTTCAGGTCAAAATTCCTTTCCAGTCAAAAGTTATGGTCAAAACAAGATCAACTAGGGGAAAAACGATCATTTAAAATTCGGCAAAAATCATGAACATGGGAAATGACCCCATTTGTCGTCTCCCAAAGTTACATGACCATACGACTTCGTATGTGAAAGAAATAAATATCCTACGATCCTGCGATGCGTAGAATGCGGGTCGTTACACTCTGCCCCCTTAAGAAATTTCGTCCCCGAAATTCCTTAACCCCAAAACATACAAAGGATCCCACATGCCTACCAATCATATATAACAGTCAAACATGCAAAACAAACAAAACAACCTATCCTAGCATGCGGAAAGACTAAATCGAAACTGAAATCTTACCAGACGAAGAGTTCTGGATACGTCTTCCTAATGCTCTCCTTTGTCTCCCAAGTACAGTCATTCTCATTCTCTCCCCACTGAACCTTGACTAATTTCACCGCCTTCCTTCGGAGCTGCTTCGTATCGTTCCCGACAATACGCATAGGCCTGCGGTTCCCAACCGCCTCGGGTTCAACTTCGATATCATCCAACTGATCAGGTGTAATAGTCACATCTGGGTCATGTACGAATTTCCTTAATTGGGAAACATGAAATACGTTGCGAACTCCTGCCATCTTGTTTGGTAATTCAACTTTATAAGCCAAATTCCCAATTTGCTCAAGAACTGGGAATGGACCAACGAATCTTGGTGCTAACTTGCCTCTCTTGCCAAATCGTATCACGCTCTTCAATGGAGAAATTTTGATAAACACCAAGTCACCAATGGAGAACTTTAATTCCCTTCTCCTTTTATCGGCATAACTCTTCTGCCTATCTTGGGCAGCCTTCATTCGCTGTTGGATAACCTTAATCTTGTCTGAAGTTTCTCTTATCACATCGGGTCCAAGCACAAACTTCTCACCAGTTTCTAGCCAACATGACGGTGAGTTGCACGGTCTTCCGTACAAAGCTTCAAATGGAGTCATGCCAATACTGGATTGGTAACTATTATTATATGCAAACTCTACTAGATGCAAATGGTCATCCCATGATCCACCAAAATCCAATACACAGCAAGAGGTCTTCTAATATACGATTAACCCTTTCTGTTTGACCGTCAGTTTGAGGATGATAGCGGTACTGAGATGTAATTCTGATCCTAACGCCTCTTGTAAGCTCTTCCAAAATCCACTAGTGAACAACGGATCTCGGTCACTCACAATGCCCTTGGGTATTCCATGAAATCTCACTACCCACTTTACATATAGTTCAGCTAGCTTAGCTGCCGCCCTGTTTGACTTGACGGGTATAAACCTCGCACTCTTAGTCAATCGGTCCACAATCACCCAAATGCTATCATGGCCCGATCTAGTCCTTGGTAACCCATCAATAAAATCGATTGAGACTTTTTCCCACTTCCATTCTGGAATTTCTAATGGTTGTAGCAAACCACTAGGCTTCTTTTGCTCATCTTTAACTAGCTGGCAATTCATGAATTTGGATATAAACTTCCCAATGTCTCTTTTCATCCCTTCCCAGTAGTAGGTCTGCTTCATGTCTCGGTACATCTTGTTACCACCGGGGTGTATAGTCAATTTTGAGTGATGACATTCTCTAAACACTTCATCTCTCAATCCATTGACATTGGGTACAACTAGCCTTCCATTCCTTCTAAGCCATCCATCTCGATCAAGCCCATACTTGTTCATCTCTCCGTCGATTCCCGTCTCTAACTTTGAGATGATATCCAATAGGTTAGGATCGTTCCTCTGACTGGAACCAATCCGCTCAATCAAAGTGGGTCTGATCATCAAACTTACTAACATTTTTGGATCCAATTCGCATTTGGTCTGAAATCATACCCAGCGATGTACTCCAGTTGCTTCCATTCTAGAAACATAGCCCCTAAACTGTCATGTCTTCTACTCAACGCATCAGCCACCGCATTGCCCTTTCCTGGTGTATATGCGATGTCGAAATCATAAGAAGCTAAGAATTCTGACCATCTTTGCTGTCGGAGATTTAGATCCTTTTGAGAGAAGAGATACTTTAACGATTTATGATCGGTAAACAACTCGAATCTTTCTCCCAAGCGATAATGTATCCACATCTTCAACGCGAACACGATCGCTGCCAATTCCAAATCATGGGTAGGGTATCTTCTCTCGTGCGGTTTCAATTGCCGACTTGCATAAGCTACAACCCTACCGCCTTGCATCAATATAGCACCTAGTCCGGTACCACAGGCATCCGTATATACCATCATCTCTTCATTCCCCTTAGGAATGACTAACACTGGTGCATGCATCAACTTTTCCTTTAGACTCTTGAATGAATTCTCGCACTTTTCGTCCTAGACGAAAGCTTGATTCTTCTTGGTCAACTGAGTCAACGGTGCCGCTATCTTGGAGAAATCTTGGATAAACTTACGATAATATCCAGCTAATCCCAAGAAACTTCTTATGTCCTTTGCATTCTTGGGCGTAGACCAATCTTGTACTGTAGCCACCTTCGCAGGATCCACAACAATACCATTCTCTGAAACAACATGGCCCAAGAATCTCACTTCCCTTTTCCAGAAGTGACATTTAGAAAACTTTGCTTTCAATTGGTGTTTTCTCAACACCTCCATCACTATTCTTAAATGTTCCTTGTGTTCTTCCTCTGTCCTCGAATAGACCAAAATATCATCCATGAACACAAGGACAAACTTATTCAACAGATCTCTGAATACCCTATTCATAAGATCCACAAAATATGTCGGGGCACTGGTCAACTCGAATGGCATGACCAACCACTCATAAAATCCAGACGGCGTCCAAAATGCCGTTTTAGCTATATTCTCAGCTTCCACTCTAAGCTAATGAAAACCTGTCACGAGATCCAACTGAGAGAATACTCTCGCGCCACTCAACTGATCAAACAAATCATCTATCCGCGGTAGAGGATACTTGTTCTTCCTCGCCACTTTATTCAACTTGTTGTAGTCTACACACAAACAAAGGGAACCATCTGCCTTGGTAGCAAACACAATTGGTGCTCCCCATTCAGAAACACTCCTTCTGATAAATCCCTTCTTCAAAAGATCGCTGACTTGCACCTTGAGCTCTCGCTGCTCCCTTGGTGCCATACGACGAAGTGGCATCACTATAGGTCTGGCATCTTTCACTAAATCAATACGAAACTCAATCTCTTGGTGTGGTGGAAGCCTGGTCACTTCTTCGAAAACGTCCGGATACTGGCCAACCACGGGCAAACCTGACAACTCACTATGCGTGATGTCGAGGGAATTTAGAAAACTAGCCATTAGCCCATCACCGGGTAGACCACCAAACACTACCCTCCGCCCATCATCCGCTCTAGCTGTCACCAAAAAGCCCTCACAGTCTACCACCACCCCGTATCTTTGGAGCCAATCGACTCCCAAAATAATGCCAAACCCAGTAAAGCCCAAAACAAAGCAATCACAAACAAACATGCATCCATGACTCGATAAGACCACATTACGACAAATCATGCTGAGGTTAGTCGAACCACCAATCGGGTTCGTCACTACTAAAGGTCTATTGACAATCTCGGGCTTCAATCCCAACCTATCTACCAGGTCACTAGATATGAAAGAACTAGAAGCTCCGGCATCAAACAAAACTCTAACATGAACATCATAAACAGAAAGCATACCTTGGATGACGACATTCTTTCCCTTCTCCGCCGCAGTTGGGGCATTCGACGAAGAAGGAATAGCATTAAGGGCGTATGCTTTCACCATCTTCTTTTCTTTAGGGGGTTGCGGACACTTGTCCTTGTGATGTCCCACTTGACCACAGTTGAAGCACTTCCTATCCGTTGGCTTGGCCTGACAATTACTAGCATAATGGCCCTTCTTACCACAGCTGAAGCACTCAACATCTTGCTTATTCTTTTTCTTATGGCCATCCTTGGTCTGATTCTTCCTTCTCTTATTCTGAGAACCATTCTTGCCTCCACCGCTTGCTTGCGGTTTCGGTTCTTCTGCAGATGCAGCCTCAGTCTTCGGCTTAGGGTAAAGACTCTCTGACCTCAATGCTTTCCCCACAATTGATTCAAACGTCTCATCGGTATGGTTAATAAGCCTTTCCCCCAAGTATCCATCCAAACCAGTTATGAACTTCTCGTTCTTCTTCTCGGCGGTATCAATAAGAGATAACCCATATTTCGACAAAGTGTCGAATTCAGCAATATACTCTGAGACAGCTCTGCCATTCCGCTTGAGCTCCAAGAATTTCTTAAACAACACTGACTTTTGAGCAGCTGGAATGAACTTATCGCTAAAGCGAGCCTTAAACTGATCCCAAATAATCTGATCCTCGGGAGTAGCTGCCTTTATAGCACTCCACCAATTCATTGCCCGTCCTTGCAGCTGACAGGATGCTAGCCTCCTCTTCATTGCATCCTCGATACCCAAGTCTTCGAAGATACGCTCGCAGCTATCCAACCAATCCTGAACATCTGTAGCCGACTCCGTTCCATGGAACGGCTTCCCACCAAGACTAGTATAATCCTTATTCAGCTTGGCGAAATCGGCCCTAGGCGTCTGCACTATTGGGCCACCACCATTACCAGCATTGGGAGCTGCCCTCTGTACATCCCTAAGCATCTCCCTCATGAGGTCAGTAAACATTGTCCTCATGTCAGCAGCATTCCCATTATTGGCTCCTCTACCGGCACCTCTTGCGTATCGGGTCATCGTTCAATCTGTAAAGAGAAAACGATTAACCATCTCCATAGTGGGGCTAGTGCTGTGCGACTTCATCCTTAGCTATACTAATAGTATATATATCTATAGCTTTTAAAAATCAAAATAATCACAAATACTCGCTCTCATATACGTATAATATCTCTCCCTGATAACTTCCCAAGGTTAACTATGCAACCTAGAGCTCTGATACCAAGTGTGACGGCCCGCCCTGCACCAGCCGACATTTCCTCCGTAAGTGCGTTGTACACATGCCCAGCTAGCATGGAACGGTCGTCAAAAGAAAAGAAAGAAGAGAATGAACTAACAAGGAACCTGTAGAATGTCTCACAGCGCATCGAAAAAAATATAATAATAACATAATCTTGACATAAAACAGGCGAGACAGTGCATAAGCTGAAAACTAAACCAACATAGCAGCGGAAATCCAATTACAGCTTATGATCCAACATCATTATTACAACTTAAACTGTCTCTAAAGCAAAAGAAAGCTAAAGGAGAAGATGCACTACTAATGCCCAAGCAGTGATCCTCAACCACGCAAGGAGAAAATCTATATGTATCATACGTGGAAGCCTCCTGCTCGTCTCCATATCAGCTACTCGTACATACCCAGCTAACCTGTCTCTAGTCTGCTCGTGAGAGCACCCAGAGTAATAAGAAGAGACATAAAACTTTGGGTCATACAACAACTCTGCTATGAGCGATAAGCAGCTAAACAGAACAATAACAGGTATACTAAACCATACCTGAACCTGCAACCAAAGAGTTAGCACTACATACTGTACAATACTCTAAGGTGCCATTGAATAAATGGTGTAAAGATAACGGGGGTGGGGGTGTGCATGTCATAATGATGGCAAACAAATTAAACATAACAACCATCCTCACATCTCTCACTCAGTGCGTAAAGCATACGATGTCCACCACTATCAATCACTAGGCCCATCGAAGTAGTGACGGAGTTCAACCTGTACAACTACTGCTATTACCAAGCTTACCACATGAAGTCATGACCAAATCTTTAAAAATGACCCCACTTCATTGGTCTATAGCTCTTTAGTCGTACCTAGGCCACTGTGGCTCTGAATCCGTTCACGTACTCCCTACACATAGTGATCCAAAGTTACAGACATCGACAACCCCTTAGCACACGTCCGCAGCAAAGCCCAACTCATGAAGTTCCCTCTTTGGTTCCCATCTGGATCCTGAGGTACAACTCCTCATTTGGACTTCCTTTGCTTCTCGGGTTTAGGTCCACTTGGTGATCGATCCTCCGGTTCGGTTCGGTTTTCCCCCTCCTGCTTGGTTCGTTTTGAATGCTCCTTTCTAGTTCAGTTCGGGTGCTCGGATGCTCTTATTTGGTTCGGGTCGGATGCCCCTATCCGGTTCGGATCGGATGCCCCTATCCGGTTCGTGTAACGACCCGGGAAAAAGTCGACGCTCGAATTCTCGACAACAATACATAAACCCGTATCGCTTGCCAAAAACCCAAGTATCGAACCCCCAGATTGTCATGAGAAAGAATTTAGAGGGTGAGAATAGAAAGAAAGAAGTATTAGAATAGAAGAAAGAAGAAGAACACGTCAGAATCTCACAGCGAAACGAATAAAATATAATATCACAAATCCTTTTTACAAAAACTGTATATACATACCAATCATCAGAGTACAGCATATATCAATCACAGCGGAATAATAGCTTTATATACTAGCGGTGAAACCACCTGCTTCTAGCACCTGAAACTCCAAGCGAAACCTAATCTGGAACATACTCGGTCTGACCCGAGCACATTTGATTTAAAACAAAATACACGGGTCAATCTGGAATACTATCAGTGATAAATTCACATAACACACACTTGTTTAACTTTGAAAATCCTTTATGAAACAAAAGGATAATAGTAAGACCAGCCCACACATAAACACGGACGGTGTTTACCTTACTATAACCCAAACCATTTTTGAAAATCATAACTTGATCTGATATTATCATAATGTCTAAAACAAATAAATATCAATCTAAAGGAACGCTTGCATCTCACGCTCCCCATATATAGTATACAATCAAAACCGCGGGCGCTTATTGGATATTGGTTTCCAACTTGACAAGGTACGGGACCACCTTCCGCACGTGTATCTCTAGAGGCGAATACACTGGGTTCAACAATAACGTCTTGCAACCCGGCCCTCACATGACCGACCACTCATTTCGCTTGAGTGTATCGAATGTATACCACCGACGGTTGGGCTCAAACCACCGTCTCCCGTAAAGGGACAGCATCGAATATAGATTAAAGAAGCAAAAAGAATTTCTCTGGATAGGTGATTATACACCCTAATGGGAGCGACCCACATAGCCATGCTGCCTGGCCGATTTTTGTCATTTCCCGGTTGATGAGGCTTGAGGCTAGAATTCATCTCTTCAAACATCTGGCCACCATTCACTTTGAATGCCACATCGTCAGATCCGCCAGATATCACTGAATG
This sequence comes from Allium sativum, assembly GCA_030737875.1. Taxonomy (NCBI): domain Eukaryota; kingdom Viridiplantae; phylum Streptophyta; class Magnoliopsida; order Asparagales; family Amaryllidaceae; genus Allium; species Allium sativum. Next base: position 869,764,047 of record CM060924.1, on the reverse strand, counting down.
TTGGTTTCCACAAAACTACTCTGAGCGTTAAGCCAAAGAAGATGTACAGCCTTCTCCGCCACCAACAGAGATATGTTTGTAGAAAATCAATATACGTGACCCCTTTGGAAATACTCTGTCAGACACTCGTCCATACAAGTCATCCAGGAACAGGATGAACCGAAGGCACTCTCCTACTGCATCCAATATAGGAATCACCCCAAGGATCAGTAGCGAGTAGTCCTTGCAACCCGTGGATTTCAACCACGACAGAATCACAAACCAAATAACTCTGGTTGCAAGCCAGAGAGATTGGACCAGTAGTCCTTCCGCTTATGAAGATCCACGGTCTTCACTTGCTCCGTCTTCAAATGACGTCTTCACATATTTGTTGGACGGAATGGTTTTCGAATATAAATTCGATCCCGGTCTTTCCGTGCCAACAATCGTATTGGTCTGGTTTGATAGTCGGTGTTTTAACTATCAAAATCAATAGTGTGGACACAATGAGTTTTATGATTCAGTATTTGGCATGACTTGACCTGTTTAAATATATTTGACAAAATCGTTAATCAACTCTAATATTTGACTTAACTCTAACTTGACTAACTCGACTTGATTACTCCTATCGATTAACTAATACTCGACTTAACCCCATTCGTTTGACTCTAGATCGCAGCGATCACCATGGTTACGCCTGATTCCCTCAGGAAACATCCGACCGCCGTAGGCTATCTGTAGCCCTACGAATTATGCTAGCAGTCGTACGCAATGGCAACTCTTTCTGAAACTATATTTGACTAACTCTACCTCAAATGCGATATTCGATCAACTCTAATTGAATAAACAAATATTCAATATAATTTGAAAACAATATTCTTATTTCCTTTGAAACTAATATTTCAATATTATTTATTTCCCAAAATCTTACAGTAGAGTTCGATATCCCTTGTATAAGGTAAAACTAATCTTAACACCTCCACTCGTTCCAAACTAATACTATTACTCGATAATAGTGAAGCTAATAAAGTTGGGGTATTTTAGTTACCTCTCAGACCTTGATCGACAACGTTCTCATCTCAGAATAATACCAGTTTGTCACTTAACCATTTCACCAAAATCTTATTTACCATCTCGATTTCAAATATGGTTTATAAACCATTTCTTACATTTGAAATTCACTCTTTCAATAAACCTTTTAACTTATCATTTTGGTTTTAAAACCCTTTTCAAAAACCCCGCTTGGATTCCCTTATACAAAATTAAATAACTACTTATATTTCATTTAAAAAAAAACTCTTGCCATTACCATATTCCAATATATTATCATCTCTCTTAAACATTTTCTTCCAATTGAATTCGCTTTATTCAATTAAGTGAAATCTCAATATTTACTTTCCAATTTCATTTACAAAGCTTGTTTACACACTTGGGTTATAAATCTCTTATAACGCCCTTATTTGACTTCAATCGAATTTGTTGCCACTCAATAATACCTAACTTGAATTCCAATTAAAAATCACTACATCAAATCATAAAAATAATGATTAGCTTTAACATTTACTATATGAAAAATAGTTAACCTTTCCATTAACTAAAATTAGAATAATCATTACCTTTAAAGCTGATTAAATAATGATTTACTTATTATCACTAACCAATTGATAATTTTTTTAATAAATTCGATTAAAATATTTATTTATAAATTTCCCATTTAATTACTTGTCTAAAATGAGTGAAAAACTTCAATTTAATTATAAAATAATTTATAACTTTAAACTGCGTCGTTTCACCGAACAGTAAACCGACGGCTAAAACAACACATTTTAGGCCATCCACTGCCAATTACCCAATCAACACTGTCGGTTGATTTAAAACACAACACGGGTGAATACTTGTTCAACCATCACACTCAATACAGGCTTTTCAATCATATGGTGTTCAATCAGTTCAGATATCAATAATATGAAACAACAAACAACATATAATATTTGAGGAATCCGGTCGGATCCCTCCAACCTGCCTTCCCTGTATCACAGCTCGTTAGGCATTTTATAACAATATATGAAATAAATTTCAATCATCTGTGAGTTTAAAACGATGAATTTTAAATAACTGCAACCAATCAACCAATAAGCAACAAATCAACCTATTTATATTTTAATGGTAAATTATATTTTAAATATGAATTTACCACATCACAGAATTCCAGAAGGTGTGAGAATTAACTCACCAGAGTTTGTTCTGGTCGACGGTTAATGCGTTTGTCACTTTTAATTTGGGACGACCATCCAAAATTAGCTGAATTTTCCGCTGCATTGGATTGACTCCTAGTCAGTGCCATCGGGTAGGTCTCGTCCCTGCGATCCCAACGGATCTTGTTTCGTTAAATTTCGTTAACGTATGCAAAAGTTATGCTATTTACAATATTTACCTAATTTAAATGAATATATATTTAATTAATTAAATTATTTTTATCTTAATTAATTCCTAATTGCGTTATTAGCCAAATTACCTTCCCTGCCCTTCTAAAAAATCCTACTTTCCCATCTCTAGCCATATCCAATTTTTAAAATTGGAAAACCATTTTAATATTAATTAAATTTAATTTCCAAATAAAATATTTAAAAATATTCATTTAATTATAACTTAAAAATTATAACACGGATCAAAAATCTGTTGTAACTCATTTTAAAGTATTTTTCGATAAAAATCCAACGGTCCTTGTTTCGTGGAAATCCGACTTGTTTTGGAAAAGTTATAAGCTTTTAAAGTTTATAGTTAAAAATTACGAAAATGCCCTTGGTCTATTTTAAATTCAAATTTAATTTTAATTTTAAATTTAAATTAATCATCCCATCCGTCGGATCAGTTAGGAATAGCCAGGAAGAACAGGAAATTATATTTTCCAAACTCAAGCCTTAGACACTATCCTCTCTGTCACCCTTAGAATGTTCCGATATTTATTTTTACAAATTCTATTTTAATTATAATATATATATATATATATATTACCAAAATAAATAAATAAATATTATTTAAAAACTTACCCCGTGAAGCCCCAGCCTCTGCCTAAGAGTCCCTAGCTCCCCGTCTTGCCCTCCTTTCTCCCTTTTCCCTATTTTCTATTATTTTATTATTATTTCTGCCATTACCAAAGCTTGAAAGAGGAGGAGGAGGAGTGAGTTTAAAATGAAGGGGGGGGGGGACTATTTATAGCCGAAGGAGTCACATGGATTGCTGAGGTGGCGCGAATCCAATGGTCGAAAATGGATGGCTAGGATTATTCCTTAAATTAATTAAATTATTAATAAATTTAATAATTTATGAATAGTAAAGTGTGTTTTCTCAACCCTATTCGGACGTTAATTTGACTTACTTATTGATACCTTATCCAAAATCTTTTTCAACCATGTTGTTCAATTTTTCTTGCTCTTCAATAATATATAAAAATATTTCAAATTCGAATTCGTTTGAACTTTCAAATAATTTAAATTTAAATTCAAAATAGTGTTTTGTGTTAGTTTCAACACCTTCCGGTCTCATGTTGGAGTATCAAACGATAACGGTTTTCAGAAATTCTTCCACCATCTGGTCCGGTTTTTAACGTACTTCAATCCTATGTATTCAAATCAAAAATCGGAGTTCGTTTAGATTTTCAAATAATTTATTTAAATCTTGTTTCCTTAATAACTTTCTATATCCGTTATAGGATTTTCCCAGACTTCATATATAGCTAATATCCTATGTTTAGAATTTTCCTGGATAGGTCTCAGGTTCCAGTTTTGTCGTTAGCATTAGCAAATTCTAATTACTGTCAAAATTTAGTTTAAATTTTGGCCTTTTATTTTTTTTCTTTTCCACATACGGATGCCATTTTTGACGTAACTTGGTTGGTTACCTAATTTCATCATTTCGGATTTAATGAAACAGATTTCATCGAAATCCGAGTTCGTTAGCTACAACTTCCTTTGTAAACGTACAATTTTTAATTAAATATTTATCCTTTTATACTGCCAGTTCACATTATATTGCAGATCCACTAAATTTCTACCATTTCAGAATAAAATTTATTATATTAATAAAATATTCAAAATTATTGAAATTAAACCATTAAAATTCCAAAACAATATAAAAAAAACATTTTTAAATATTAAACTAAATGGTCAAAAATCTGGGCCGTTACAGTTCGGATCGGATGCCCCTATCTGGTTGCTCCTATCCGAGTGCTCATATCCGGATGCTCCTATCTGAATGCTCCTATTCGAATGCTCCTATTTGAATGCTCCTATCCGGTTTGCTGCAAGTTTTTCCAGCAAGCTATTTTCGCTGAACGACGGCGTTTTCAACCATTCTAACTTTTCTATGCAATCACAAAACATATCATACAGTCATAGCAACATGTATAATCATCCACAAACACTAAAACAACAATATGACATGTTTATGTGGATCAAACATACCCAAAAACCCATGTTTTCCCTTAAGCATGTTTAGGCAAGACTAATCATAGAATTAACAAAACTTAACCAAATCAGCCCAAATTTCTAACAGAGGTATAAAACAATATTTTTAAATTTATAAATATTTTTCCAGAATTTATTAATGTATAAATTCGCTAATCTTCACTAATTAACCTTAATTAACCGTAATTAGTGCAAAACTATGCAAATCACTCACCTTAGCCACAAATAAAACCCCAAAACTAAAATGATTCTTTATTTGGCGCTGTTCCTAATGCAACACAGTAGCTTTAACCTTGCTTTGGTGCTATTTCTCCTTAATTTGATGTAGTTTAAGCCAAAACTTGATTAGAAAGTGATTACAAGTTGATTTGGGTGTTGGAGACCATTGTTAGGGTTCCAAGAATGAAAGCGACAGCTGAAAGAAATGTTTTCTAACCCTAATCGGCCCCTATACATCTTTAATCCTGAAATCCCCTTTGGGCCCAGCTGCTAATTACCCGGTTAAACCCAATTAACCTGTTTTTCACCATCTAAAACTTGTTTCAGCCATATCTCCCGAACGGTGAGTCCGTTTGGCTAATGTGACCACTCTGCGGAGTTGTAAACCATCATCCGGAGCCAATGGAAGTGGTTTCAGGTCAAAATTCCTTTCCAATCAAAAGTTATGGTCAAAACAAGATCAGCTAGGGGCAAAACGATCATTTAAAAATCGGCAAAAATCATGAACATGGGAAATGACCCCATTAGTCGTCTCCCAAAGTTACATGACCATACAACTTAGTATGTGAAAGAAATAAATATACTACGATCCTGCGATGCGTAGAATGTGGGTCGTTACACTGTGTATTCTTGCGGTTTGCTTCACGACTGATTTGGGCTCTAGCGATCGACAAAATATGTGAGTTCTCTGAGTTGGTTCTTCGATTTGCTTTCGAGTTGTTTGTTTCTTGTTTATGATTGATCCCCCTTTTGCTATGATGAGTTAGGTGTATAAATGGGATTATATAACCCTATAAGCTCTCTGATTTCAACGTATGACATGAATTGATTGCTTGCGTGATTTTGGCTTTGATTGTTGAATGGTTCGGCTATGATGATTTGTGAGAATTCTAGAAATAAATGATATTGTTTGTGGCCCCCTTGAATTATCCATTGCGTGATTTATGAACTGTTCCTTGAATCATCCGAATATTTTTGCCAAAATGATTCTCGCCCATTTTGCATTATGTAGATTTACTAAAAAATGATTGATGAATTCTTGCTAAACTAGTTGTGATACTTGCCTGCATAATTCTGCATCATACTTGAATTCGAGCCATAAACACAAAACATGCCAAAATTATTTCTTCCCTATGAATTTGTTCAAAACTGGAACACATATTTGTTATTTGTTACCAAATAAAACTTTCCATGTATTTGTTTCTCTGTGAATTTGGAAAAGAATATACTTGCATGCCAGTTTCAAAATGATTTCAAAATCTGGGAAGAAAAAGAATGGTATTTGCAAAATCTGATTTGCTAAAGTTTCTTCTTGCACTTTCTAAAATATGGAAAGATATGAAACTATAAAAATTATATCTTTCCAGAAATTTATGAATCTTGCGTGATTTTACTCTGCCAAGTTTATCCTGCTGATTTTTGGAAATGATACAAAATGATTCTTGTTGAATTGATTCATGCCCAAAACTTATGTCTTTTATTGCCCTGTTGTATACTTGTCGCTTTTTCTCGAACTGTTGACATGAATGAGTAAGTAAATTATTGAATTCCCTATTAATTTTCTGGAAATATTTAAATGCTTTCATGCCACATTTCTAGGAAGATTGGCAAGCCAGTGCACAATCATTTCCTTTCTATTTCCACAAGTATGCCATTGAAATGAATGTGCATGTTTTAGCATGTAAAAAAAAACTGTACACGCAGTTTTACAGTTTTATTTGCACATCCACATTTGCTTGTCCCACTTTAAGCTGTTGAAAAACTTTCTTACCATTTGTACTTGTATTTGTGAGTTCCACATGTTTACTGTCTTGTTCTTTGTGGATCTGACTTATTGCAATTGTCGTATTCCTGAAATTAGTCCTTGCCATATTAAAAAAGGGATTTATTTTTTGGCACTTGAGTTGTGATTTTCTATGACCATTTGGAATGATTCATGCCAAAAATATTTCATGCATTTCATGTTGTGCTCTTGTACACGATGTTGCACATGAAATTTTGACTTTCCTTGTATATTCGCTGAGCCATATGGATGTTGTGTGAACATTTACACTTGTATTTAAAATCTGAAGCTTGTACATGTTGATCCCATGCATGCTTTGTTGTTTTGACATGAGCACTTGTTTGAGCAGCACCATCCATGTATATTGGCTTGCACATGTAATTGCAGTGAACACCAATGTTGACTGTTCCATTTATGTTGCATGTCGAGTCGCACTTGAACTTGAAAAACTGGCTCGACCATATTGAGATATACTGAGTTGCTTTTATGTGCATGTAGACTCTACAATTGTGTATGTACAAAAAGTGTATGTACATATACATGTGTGTGTCAATCTTCATTGCTGGGCTTGAAAACTGATCGCCCATTCCTTGTATGTGTTCATGGGCACTTGAATCATGCACTGTGCATGTGTGTCAGGCTTTACCTAAAAACAAATTGTTTGATATATTTGTCCAATGCTGACTGTATTGTCCCTACAAAAATATGTGTATGTACACATACATGTATGTGTATACATGTGTAGTGCACTTGCAGTGTATATATGTATATAAGTGCTAGAAATATTGTCTACCTTGTGGTATTTACAGTGTTCATTATGAATATCACAAGCTGTCTAGACACAGATGGATGTCCATATAAATCAGATCAAGTCATGAAATATGATGAGAAACACACAAAAATTATGAGGCAAATAAAATTTAAAATTAAAATTTAAAAATAAAATTATATTTGCTAGAATTTAAAAATATTTTTGTTCCAAGTTATCGTGTGTTCATGTGACAGGTAAAAAGAAGGCTGGACAGACTGTGAAGCTGGCAAAAGACAAAAGACAAGAGTACATGTCAGTGAGTGAATGTATGAAAATCTGTAACTGAGTGACTGAGAGAAATGTGGTGAGGCAACATTATAAAAACTGAGTGACTGAGTGAATTGTAGTAAGGAGAAATGTATACAAATGAAATTGAATGTTAATGTATTGTATATCAGTGAAATGTACAAATAGTTGAGTTATAAATTTGTACTATTGAAATGTAGAAATAAAATATTATATTTTAATAAAATACTATTTGAATATTTAAATGCTTGTGCAGTAGTATTTTATTTAAATACAAATATTATATTCTGTCTGTGATGTAGTAGAACAGTACAATTGTAAACACATTTATAATAATAAATATATGTTTGTTATCATCAAACAAAAATCATAGAATTGTTAGATATAACAATCTCCCCCTTTTGATGATGACAAACAAATAATAAAATTTTGAATATTATAAATGTGTTTGACAGTGAGTTGCTGAACTCCCCCTATTTATATGCTCCCCCTATAACGAAAACTCCCCCTAGATATGTGCATGAGTGAAAAATAATAATTAAGACTTCAATATTAAAACATTCAAAGAATATCCACTTAAAGATCAAAATCTTAAACCATTCTCCCCTTTTGTTATCATCAAAAGGACACAGAAAATTAAAATAGTGACGAAAAAATTGACTATAAACATAATATCAGCTTAAGAGGAAGAACGTTCATAATAAATCTCAATTAATCAAACAAAAATCATAATATTCTAAGAACTAGTGACAAATTTCACATTGTAGAATAATGGATTTACGATGAAATTTGTAAAAATGGAGAAAGTTTTAAAAGATGATTCCAATTATTTTTTCATAAAATTTTAAAAATTAAGCACAAAGATAGTGATGGATTTGAACTATAATTATAAATTCAATTTAAGTGACTCAATCAAATAATCTCAAATCCTAATAGCTATCAATCATCAAATCATAATATATCATAAAATACCAACACATTTCGCAGATTTAGAAAATGGATTGATAGGCTGGTTTTTACACACCAAGGAGGATTTCAAGTAAAAAAATATTTATCAAATTATTCCCTTTTCTTTTTCTTTTTATTTAAGGGCACACTGACCACGCATAACCAGATCTTGGATTATTAAATGAGGTCAGTTGCAGCTTAAAAATAAGTAATCTCATAACCATTCATGACCAGAGCTTGGATTTTTAAATGAGGTTAGAGAAACACTTATGAATATTATATTTTGATTATTTTCTGTTCTAAAAGAAAAACTCCTCAGTATATAAAACCAAAATGGATGATAGAAATGTGGTAGGTACAGAAATGGTTGAGTAACGACCCGCCTTTTTACTCGATTTTCACTGGTAATTAAACCAACTTAAATCATTCATAAAGACGAATTGTTATGGGTACATACATATATTGAACAAAATAACAGAACTTTCATTGCGTAATACAATATTACATCATAGTTACATGAAATATTAGAGTTACAACATAGATATATACAGCGGAAGAAAGAAAATATACTCTCAGCGGAAGATCAAAATGATACAGCGGAAGCTTCAACTCTAACGTGTAATCCAACACAGAAAGAGCTCTGAACATCGCTCCAACTAATCATAACTGCAAAACTAAAGTACTAGCTGCTTGTGTGGAAAATTTATGGGAACTTAGAGTTTAGGAAGGAACAATAAACTCCAGGTCAGTTATGGGACTGGTGTGAGAACATAAAACAGTTGCCTTTTGGATATATTTTAAAGTTGGGAAATTCACCGGACCAGACCACTAATGCGGAACGGGTTTACTCCATGTGAACGCCCGTGCATATAAACACGCAATGACTTTTGAAAATGAAGCTATCATAAGCTGGTCCCACAACACACAATGCAAGCGCACACCAGATGGCGAATTTTATCTTATGATTACAAAAAATGCCTTCATACGCGAAAATCCTCTTCTAATATTATCAATAGTATAGTGTGTGAAGAAAAATCATTTCGCAAATAAATATAGAATCATATCTCCCATAACCCCAATTGGTTATATTGACATATAGTTATACAACCAAAAATCTGTATGGCTCATATTGGAGATTTGGCTTTCCAACTTGATGATTCCTGGCACGAAAGATATATTAGGGATACGAAGCGAAGTATAACACTGCTTTTTCATCCATCTCGGACACCAACAACAAATCGTAGGGCAGATCAACGGTTTTCGACCAGACACGACCCCCCGAACATACCCAACTTCCCCAAGTTCATAAGTGCTTTCCCACTGCTGCAGCTTCATGATCAATCATACATAAGTATACAACCTAACCGCCAGTTTCTAATCAATATGGGGTGTGAGGTTTGACGATGTCACGTCATATACAAAGCATGCCTAGATAAGCAATACCTGATCATAAAAGCTCATTTCATATCTTAAGTATGTCACATTGTCCATTCACGACATGACCACTGGTTCCCATCATTACATAACCACTTTGAGCTCGTACGTCACAAACCAGAAACATATCACCGGAAATCAGTGTTATGCTGTCAATTACAATGTCAGGCACACAATCGATAAAAGTCCATTCTGGGTCTGAACGGAACAAAATCCGAAAATCTTCGAATATACTCAGATCTCATGCCATTTATAACGTCATATCAGGTGCACATCCTGATTTGAGACATCAGCAATCCTATCAAATAAATTCGAGGATTCCTGGTCTTCATTCATCGAATCCAAGTCTTCAATATGCTTCATGCGTCGTATTATTACTTGGAATGGTTTTCGGACTAAAATCCGATCCCAGTCTTTCCAAGTAATAAGCGTATTCTTAAGTTGATAGTCATGGACCAGGCGGGCTTTTCAATTCAATCTCCTTCCAATCATTTCAATTCATTTTAAATGTCAAGGTCGGATTTGTCCTAAATTCTGCTATCATTTTAACCTTTCTTTAAATATTCGATTTACCAACCTTTATTTTCAAAATAACCCTTCAATCCATATATTCAACACATAATCCTTTAGTTCCTTAAGTTTACCCAGTCTTTATTTGGATTCAAATTCCATTAACGATAAACCAAACAATTTATATTCAAATATAAGTTTGATAGAGTTAAATCGACTTATATTTGATATAAATTCACAACTCAATCAAACACTATCAAAATATTACGGTAAATAATTTCTAAGCTTCTGATAGTATTTGTTCAACTTTGGAATTACATATCGAATATCCAACACAACTCTATCCAACTCATTTCCCTTTAAATTCTAACTTTTAGAATTAAATAAAAAAAATTCCATATCAAAACATTTAAAAATCCTTCCAAACCATTTTACAATTCTTTAACCATTTAAAATATGGTTCATGATTTTTCTCATTCCAAAACCCATTTATATTTGGAAGTGTGATAACAACGTTTGGAAATGTTACTAAATGCTGTTGTATAATAGTCACTTAAATCAATAGGTTCCAAATCATTTAGAATTCAGATAATTCAGTTCTAATTACTTTAAATTAATAAAGTAAGATATTTATCATAATCTTCGTCAAATTTTAGAACTTGTTTTATTTGAATTTCGTTATGGTCGCTGAATTGCACTTACAGCGACCTTTTCCAAATTTTTTTGAATATAACTTGAAAAAAATTGATTTCAAATAATCAAGTTGTAACCATTCAAAATTTAAATTGAAATCTAGGAACAGTCATGCCGTAGCGTGCTATAAATTGATTTAAACATAATTCCTTCAAATCTATTCAAATTGAATTTTGAAATTTCAATACAATCAAATTTCCAAAACTAATTATTAAATTTAATCCAAAATCATTCCTCAATTCCAATATTAATTTAAATTTGGATAAGTTGTAAACCATAGGAATTCAAACCCTTTTAATTTTAAATTTTAAATTTAAACTTCATAAATGGTCCTTACGCAACATTTAATATTTTAATTCCAATTGGTTCTCTAAGTTTTAAAACAACTTCAAATTCAAATTATATTTGAATTAATCATTTTGTCTGTCGGACCAGTTAGGGATAGCCAGGGAGAGCAGGAAACTGGATTTCCAAACCTAAGCCTAGTCACCATCCTCTCTGCCATCCTAGAATGATCTGTTGTATAATATTATAAAATATTATTTTTAAACTTCTAAAGCTCTTTCAAATAAAATTTGGATTTAAAAGAACAATATTTTAATATTTGAAAATAATTCTTCATTTATATGGAAGGAGGATTGAATCGATTATCTGTATGATTCCACAACCATGGTGTTGTGTGTGTATCATGCAAACAAAATAAACCAACAATATAAGTATGACGTCCCCAAATCCCGTACAGATGGAGACAAGGGTAATCTTTGGAATATAACACAGAAACAGATAATAGCAGAACATAATTAAATAAATACACCAGATAATGTACAAATAATACACTGAATAAACGTAATCATCAGAGTTACACAGTATAAAGGATCATACTTAGTACAAATACAGTTCAGCTATACATAAATGTCTGCAGCGGAAAATAAACATAATGTACAATAGGAGCTGAACAGCATAAAAAGAGATAAATAATAGAATCCATCTTCAGCTCCAGCTATCCGGATAAAGCATGCTAAACCTGAATACAAGGCTGCCCGTGTAGAAAAAGGGGCACCCGAGTTTGAAAGTGAAACAAACTACGAGTCAGCCATGGGACTGGTATGAGAAATCTACTCAACACATTTATAATATGGCCAATCACAGGACCACGCCACTTTCGTGGAACGGGTTTACTCCATTGGATTGCCAGTGCTTTAAAAACAAATCTTTCTTTTAAACATCACAATGCTTTTTATAAAAATGAGGCCATTATAAGACTCAGTTCCCATCATACAATGCAACGCAAACCAGAGGATAGAGTTTTTACCTTATAATGGTCAAAATATGCTTGATACGAATAAAACAAAAGCATTTGATATTATTACTAGTGTTTATATATTTCAAAAGCAATTTCAAATCATAAGTATCAATCATAGACGGCATTAATGCCCCATACCACTATGTCGCCATATATAGGTATACAATCAAAACCGCACAGTCACGTATTTGGAAATTGGATTTCCGTCATGAACCAAGGCAAAAGATAGTCCTTACCGACTTCGAGACGCTCTAGCCCGCCCCTCAGGACCCAGACTCAGGTGGGCCCTTGGATCGTCAGGGCCGGTCCACCGATGTGGATTAAAATTCCTGAACAATGCGTTTCCCCGCCCTATGGGGCGTAAGTGAGCCAACGAATGACTCCATCGGACTCGGACCATCCGATCAAACCGAGGCGCCTCGCAACAGTAACAACCACATAAGTCAAACTCGTCAGGGCGTGTAAAACCACTGATGCCACTTCTAGCTAGAAAGAAACGCATGTCCTCCCTGAGGTCCTTTCTCCCGTTTCTGGTTCATACCGGGTGTGAGGTTCGCGAATTCACGTTATACACAAAGCTACGCCATACAGACGGTGCTTTGATCATCTCCACAAGACTTTGCTTTTCAACAGAAGCCCTGATCACTGCATCTTAGCATGCCACACAGGCAATTCACACCGTGCAACTGATGGCTATCAATCACACAAAATAAATTCCAATGTCAGACACACTGTCCATTTGCAAGTCCGTTCTGGGTCTGAATGAAACCGGAGGCACTATATACCTCGCAAACCCATCGATCACCACGTACGTCTGGACGATCACCACTCATTATCCATATTTCGGGATGCCTCCCAATCAGGACCTCGGTTACCATCCAAACGAGGTGAAGATCTTCGGTCTTCGACCACCGTCTTCATCTTCGATTTCTTATCGTCGATTCAGTTTTTCAGAATGGTATAAACCAGGTCTTTCTGAACAACTCGCGTATATAATAAACAAGTGCAACACTAACATGCATACGCATCATTTCAATTCATTAGTCACTAACCGTCAATTAGTAAGAGAACGATTTCCCAAATATTAACCCCGAAGGCCGAAACCAACATCAGATCAATACCCAAGAAACCATTCGACTTAGCCAAATTTCAGTTAGTTTCTAAATTTCACATCCATATTGTTTATAATATTTTATAACGATTAATCGCTATTTTTATTTATTTTAAAATAGCCAATTTATTCAAAACGACGCTTCGGGCCATAACGCGGCCGTGGCGCTGTTTTTCTTCAGATTTGATTTACACATATCTGAAAATCTAACCGTTGGATCTTTACAAAATTTACATCATTAGAAAGATCTTTTCAAAATGAATCCAACGGTTCCAGTTTCGGGAAAATCCGATGGTCGGATCTTCCGGTATAATCATTTTAAGTTTTGATTTCAAAATACGAACTGCAGCGTCGTTATTCGATTTAATGTAATTATATATATATATATATATATATATATATATATATATAAATACAATCGATTCTGGCGCTGTTTTTCTTCAGATTTGATTTAAACATTCCAGACAATCCAACTGTTGGATCTTTACAAAGTTGGTGCCGTTGGAAAGATATTTCCAAAGCGAACCCAACGATTGCAGTTTCGGGAACATCCGATGGTCGGATCTCCCGGTATAATCGTTTGAAATCACAATTTCAAAATAGAACTACAGCGTCGTTATTCGACATATTTCAATTCTATTTATATATATATCGATTCTTCGATTTTAAAACTATATTCTTTTCATACATTTGATAAAAATGATATTTTTATCTAACTGTCTTCTATTTCAACACTTCACTATTTTTAACAATTCATGTATATAATAAAAATGTGATTTTTATTATAAAACAATTCATTTCAAAACACGATTATTTTCTATAGTTCATATAGGTGATAAAATGGGATTTTTATTATAAAACAATTTATTTCAAAACAAGATTATTTTATATAGTTCATATCGATAATACAAATAGGATTTTTATTATAAAACAATTTCTTTCAAAATATGAATACCATTCAACACATGAATTTCAATTCAACGAATGAATTTCGATTCAACACATGAAGGTTTTCTATAGTTTATATATATAGATAAAAAGGTGATTTTTATATTTAAAAACACGAATACCATTCAACACATGAATTCTATTCAACGAATGAATTTCAATTCAACACATGAAGGTTTTCTATAGTTTATATATATAGAGTAAAGATGTGATTTTTATATTTAAAATAATTTATTCAAAACATGATTACCATTCAACACATGAATATGATTCAACAAATGAATTACTATTCAACACATGAAGGTTTTCTATTCAACAGACGAATATAATTTCAACACAGGAAAATAATTCTAACATATGAATATTATTCAAAATTTCGGCAGCATAACGGCAGGGTAGTTAAAAATGGGACCGTCCCTAGTACGGCTCCTCGCTCTACATTAAAACCTCGCGGTTTTTGACAATGGGGAATCATGCATCTAGTTCGCACGCAGGCGGCATGTATATATTTTTCATTTCCACAAACTAATCCTATGTGGTTTCAACCAAATATTTCTCAACCACAAACGGGTATTTTTCAACCACAATCAATCAATTTCAACCACAAACAATTTCAATCAACCATTCGATATCAATCAATTTTCACACCAATCACAACCAATAAATATTGTCCATGGTTTGTGGACGAGGGGCGTATATATATATTTATATATAGCATTTCACTTCTATTTCAACACATATATAATTTTTACAATGCATATACTACTTATATATCGAACGTACAACTTATACAACGCTTATACAAGAGGTGTACAATGCTTATATAACTCATACATTGACTATATAATTTATACATCATCGTTTTCCATATCGTTTATAAATTAGAAATCTCACATTGGGTTCCACTCCACCAAAAATAGCAGAAGGCTCAGAAAAATATGCGGTCTCTTCTAGAATGTAGAAGGCATCCACACGAGTCCACTGTCTCTTGTTTCACCGAATTTCGTCAACAAACGAAAAAGATATGATTTTTACAGTGAAATCAAAAACCGTAGCGCTTTAAAGTGCTATCAAATAGTTTAATATAATTTAGGTCGTTACCTTCAAAATTCGTTCAAAACTAGGGTTGGATTTTCTAGCCAAAGCGTGTAGCGTGGTGACGATCAGACCTCGCCACGTTGGAGAGCTAGGAGGCGCGCACCCGAAGAGGTAGGTGGGGCCCTGTTCGACTGTGCCAGTCGACGGCGGCGGCTCCTCGAAGCTCCGAACTTCGAGCTGGTAGATCTCATCGCACAGGGCACGGTGGAGGGTGAGGCTTGCGTTGATTTGAAGCTCTCGGAGAGGTCTTCGAAATCTTCAACTGCGGCGAGGGTCAACGATGAAGGAATCGGTCGGAAATCAAGAGGGAAAGGGAGAAAGGGTGGCCGCCGTTCGTAATTTTTATTCGGGGGAGAGAGAGTCAGCTGACCAATGATTTTTTTTATATTTATATATTTTAAAAATCCAAAAATACCCCTCATCACGTACTAACACCAATCCAAACCCAACAATTGTTGTACCTAGCCAAATACCCTCATTCCGAACACAATGGGATATGTTTTGAAGGCCCATTCGAATGTTTCAGTTAGTTTTTCTTCAAATTAAAATATAAAACATTCAATATTAAATTTGAATGTACATTTCAATTTGCCAGGGCCACAAACTGATTCGAAAAATTCCAGAAAAATAAATCTAGCTATTTTTTGATGATCCGGTCCCAACAAAATTAGTTTCATCGAATTCTGAGACTGTTTGCAAAAAGGCCCATTTCTGGTCAATCCAATTTAACTGTAATTGACCAAAACAAGTTTTCCTTTGCCACGCTCACATACTAGCTTCAAAAATTATGAAATTTGAAACCTAGCAATAACTTCTCATCCCGGATCCAACAAAAGTGGTTTTGTCGAATTTCGAGGTCGTTTGCAAAATGGCCAATTTCACGGGCTATATAAATTCCATAGCGACCTTTCTGAAAATTCATTTGGCCATAACCTTTTCTTTCCGCTATGAAACTTCGATTTTTCATATTCGTTAGAAAGGTATTCACTAAAGATTTAAATATTTTTGGTTTCACTCAAATCCATTTTGTTTTGCACCCGGTATAGTCCGACAAAGTTTGAATTCAAATTTTGAAACTACTGCGCCATTTCAGGCCTTGTTTATAATTAGAATTAATTATATTCGTTTTCAAACGTCGATTCAAACTCACTTTTCATTGCTATTATTTAAAATGTTTATTTTAAATATTTAAAATCCATTGTTTTAGCCAATTTAAATTTTTTTAAATTGGTTCAGATTTTCTGGGTCGTTACAATAAGTCTGATGATCATGAATTATAATCGTCACCAATAACAAACAAATTAGCCGTGCACAAGCGTTACGGTCAAGTGTTTTATCTAATTACATGCATATCCTTTCACACAATAACTCCATATCGACCAATTATCATTCATCCATCACAATTCATTATTTAATCATTATTAATTAAAATAAATGATTAAATTTAGTGTTCTCACCAAAATAGCTCCATGACTCCATAACAAAGACAGACAAGCCCACGAACACTGAAACCGCTACTCGCATTGCTTCGAATCCTATCCATTAGCAGCTGGTGATTTTCAGCTAATTATATATATATATATATTAGAATTGAATTAACAACATTTGTTTTATACATATATTATTATAAATATAGGGGACTCTTTTTTTATTTTATTAAAATTCATACTTAATGAAAACTACCAAACTTATATACTGACAGATTCTATTCTCTAATATGGTTCTAACGAACTTGACAGTGCGAAAAATCCAGCTTAAATGGATTAGATATAGGCTTCAGAAGGTTACACTTTAACTTAAAATAATAAAAGAATTTTACCCCATCCATTTAGGCCCAAGCCCAAATATCTTCATATTCAAAAACTAGTCCGTCCCTTTCCAAGACACGCATCCGATCTAAAAGCCCAAACCTTCGAACCACCCGAGCCCGCGCCCTTCTTCTTCCTCCTCTCCTGATCTTTTCACAACGTCCTGGAACCCATGAACGAAATGCATGTCTGTTCATTTGTACACCAGATATCCAACTTCGAACACGTCACCAAGACCACCAGCGAACTCGACTTCACCACCCTATTCGAATGCACCTACTCCTCCAAACTCCGGCTGCCTCCCTTCAAATCCGACTGGAATACCATAACCTGGAACTGCACAAAACTCCATGGCCTTACCTCGTCGCACCCCCTCATTCGAGCACCAGACATCTTCAAGCTCTACGACACGAAAGCCCTCTCCATCCTCATCGCAGCTCCATCATCCATTCCTTCTATCATCGCACAAATCACAGACAAACTAACCTAGTTTTCAACATCCAAAAATCATCGTCATGTAATAGCCTCAAACTTATACCAAAAATATTACATGCTCTGCTGATCGTAACGGCGCTGACAGCGCGATCTAATTCTTCCTGGTTTGGGAGAAAAGATTTTTCGAAGTTTCTACACAAAAATTTCATCTTGCTAAAAAAACAAAGATTTCTCTCTCGTTCTTTGACGAAAACAGGATCCGTCAATTCCTAAAAATCAGAAATGATAATCCGAATAATTTCCGAGTTGGAGATGGAGTCTAAAATTGAAAATTTTGAGAGTTATGGAATTTTATTTGAGTGGAAGAGGGGTTTTCATTTTACTGGAAGGTGAAATATGAAGAAGAAGGAGCCAGACGTGGGATTTAGATCGGGTATGGTTTTCTGAGAGGTGATTTGGTGTTTATACAGTATTTTACAAAGGGTACTTTAGTCATTGAGTTAAGGGACACTTGGCCTATCTCCAAAATCTCAATAGCATGCATGGAGACAATTAAGGGGACACCTATTTTCCAACCAATGCATGTTGACATAATTAGCTTATTTATTTAGTTGTTAAATTTTTATTTTTAGCCATACCTTAGTAACAATTATAAATGTAGCAAATTTTCAATGCATATATGTGTAACCAATATTTTATTTAAGATTTAAAAATACTTATATTTCAAAATACTTATTCATATTATCTTATCAAATTTAAATTATAAAATAATGAGGTTTAGAACTTAACTAATATTTATGGAAATCAATAAAATTTAAACTAAATAATATTATCATTTATTAATTTTTTTAAATATTTATTACTTGTTACCATTTAAAATAATCTTTTCTCAATAAAATCTTAAAATGATCTTTAAAATAAGTTATTCATATCAAAGTAAAATGTTTGTTCAAACTCATATATATAATATTTCAAAACAATATTTGTACTTAAACCTTATTAAATTCACTTGATATCTAGAAAATTGAAATTATATCATATATCAACATTGAAAAATCTGGGATCGTTACAATCTCCGCCACATAAGACTTTTCGTCCTCGAAAAGGAGAATTCGTAAAACTTACATAAGTAAAATAAATCTTACCTATAAATTTTAATTTTTGAAATCTCAAGATGATCTCTCGGACTTAGTATCCCATTTCCCATTTCAAACCATTGAAATACTACCTATTCCTTTCATATGGAATATCATACTTAACTTCGGGATTTCCAAAAGCAAATTTGCTTTCAAAATTTCAAATATACTATAATGAAATCCATATATAATTAGTTTGAGAAGTTCATCCTCATGATAGGGCAACTGAGTATCACCCATCGCATGAAATCCAATCTTTCAACCCAACCCATTTTTAGTCATGGTTTCTCAAACAAACCAAATCATTTCATATATCGAAGATGTAAATCATTTCATAATCATAATTTTCAAATACTTATTGTTTTCTAAACATTTCAAAATATCGGGATTCTAGTCGTCGAATTTCTTTTATTCATAAGTCATTCACCATGTCCAAATAATTGGGAAATTCGTTAAATTCAGGGTAAAAGTTCAACTTCAAATATACAAGGTTATGTTCCAAAATTTCGAAATCGAGGATCTTCTTCAAGCATTCCACACTTCTAAGTCGGAAATTTTAATGATCTTATTCCTAAGTTTTAATTTATTTCTAGACATCTGACTATTTATATAAGTTAATGTTTATATAACCATACAACCTTTCCCTTTGATCAATATAATTTCTTTATTTAACTAGATGGAAAAATCATTTCTATTTTAAGTACCACCACGCTTCTGCTACGCTACTCTGATTCAGCATATTTCAACTAGTATTGTTTCAAGCATTTATTCAAATATTTGAGGTAAGTTTTTGAAATCCACTAATATTAATCCAAATTCCTTGCATAAGTTAGACTCTTTACTTTAATGCTTTCAATTACTATGCAACGTTTATTTATCGAGATTTCATTAACATAATATTTGGATAGCTCATCATTATCTAGTTTGAATTAAAACTTAGTTTCGTTTGTCAAATCAAATTGCGAGCTCAAGTCGAGTTATAGATAAAAGTTCAATATTAGAATGAGGGTTAAAATCAAATTACTTGACCAAATTTATAAGATAAATGATGCTTTTTCAAAAACAAATGATCCAAAAATTGAATTAGCGTAGTTCAAGATAGAGAAATCGGGTGCACCTAACGATACAATTACAGGCAATTCAATCAAGGTAAACTTTACTTTTATATTTCCTTTGCGTCATAAACGATTGCTTGTTAAATAATTTCGAGTTAACTTACTCATACTATCTCAATAGGGAAGAGTAGTTTCTCCCCCACTTAGATGTTGGTTATATTTTAAATCATCTTTTCAAACAAATTCTTACTTAAGTCAAAATTACCTTTTAAATTGCTTAAGGGGTTTGCTTTGCTAAGATATACTTCCAAGTAAATGGTTTAACTTGTATATTATCATTTACAGTTCACATTAGGTATCAACTCAGATCTGTTGCTTAAATTAACATATTTAACATTCATCGAGAAATATGATATCTTCTTCGATTACAACTTATTAGATCCAAAATTCATATTCAAAAGTTCGTTATAATTTGGTTGATTATTGTCACTTTGAAATATGGGTAAATTATCTTCTTACATGCATTTTCAACAATTCATTTTTCCAATTCTTTAGTGAGATTTAAACCCAAAATATATCTTTAATTATTCAAGTGTTTATTGTTTACCATATTTAAATTTTAAGGGTTCAAAGTCCTGAGGTATTTTAAGCTAATCCAAATTTTCTTTCCTTTCAAAACTTCTAGTTTTTGTTATCCCAAATTAAATTCCTATATTAATTTACCGAACCATTTATTAAGATTTATTCATTAAAACACTTAGTTAGATGATTTTAAGTATTCCTCGACGCTTAAATCGGAATTATATAGTCATCCCACCTTCGAAACTCGAAAATGATTACCGATGATGCTGCAGTCATCAATGGAATCGTTCTCGAGCGACTAGAGTGTGATTCTACATCCATCTAGCATATATTGGACTTCGTATATACGTTGATCAGGCGTATACTCAGAATCCTCACATACACGATAGTCCAATCGTGACGTCGAATACAATACCCAAAACCATTATCTTCAATTATATTCCAAAATAATCACGCTTCCAAAACGATTGACCTAGTTCAAAAATACCCTATATAGATTTCAAAATACGTTCTCTCAACATAATATTCCGAAATCTCATTCTAGGGCATTTCTAACCCTATCTCTAATGAGACATTATAACCCAGATGAGTTCTATCTTTTGTTCAAAATATGTCGTACCCATAGCTTTGTATAACCAAAGCTCTGATACCAACTGTAACGACCCGCCTTTTTTCCCGATTTTCGCCGGTAATTAAACCAACATAAATCGTTCATAAAGACGGATTGTTATGGGTACATACATATATTGAACAAAATAACAGAACTTTCATTGCGTAATACAATATTACATTAGAGTTACATGAAATATCAGAGTTACAACATAGATATATACAGCGGAAGAAAGAATATACTCTCGGCGGAAGATCAAAATGATACAGCGGAAGCTTCAACTCTAACGTGGACTCCAACTCAGAAAGCACTCTGAACATCGCTCCAACTAATCATAACTGCAAAACTAAACTACAAGTTGCCCATGCGGAAAATTTATGGGCACCCAGAGTTTAGGAAGGAACAATAAACTCCAGTTCAGTCGTGGGGCTGGTGTGAGAACATAAAACAACTGCTTTATGATATATTTTAAAGTTGGAAAATTCACCGGACCACGCCGCTAACGCGGAATGGGTTTACTCCATGTGAGCGCCCGTGCATATAAATACGCAGTGACTTTTGAAAATGAAGCTATCATAAGCTCGTCCCACATCACACAATACAAGCGCACACCAGATGGCGAGTTTTATCTTATGATAACCAAAAATGCCTTCATACGTGAAAATCCTCTTCTAATACTATCAACAGTATAGTGTGTGAAGAAAAATCATTTCGCAAATAAATATAGAATCATATCCCCACAGCCCCAATTGGTTATATTGACATATAGGTATACAACCAAAAATTTGTATGGCTCGTATTGGAGATTTGGGTTTCCAACTTGATGATTCCTGGCGCGAAAGATAAATTAGGGATACGAAGCGAAGTGTAACACGACTTTTTCATCCATCTCGGCCACCAACAACAAATCACAGGGCAGATCAATGGTTTTCGACCAGACAAGGCCCCACGAACAAACCCAACTTCCCCAAGTTCAAAAGTGGTTTCCCACTACTACAGCTTCATCATCAATCATATACAAGTATACAACCTAACTGCCAGTTTCTCATCAATCCGGAGTGTGAGGTTTGTCGATATCACGTCATATACAAAGCATGCCTAGATAAGCAATGCCTGATCATACAAGCTCATTTCATATCTTAAGTATGTCACATTGTCCATTCACAACATGACCACTGGTTCCCATCATTACATAACCACTTTGAGCTCGTACGTCACAAACCAGAAACATATCAATGGAAATCGGTGTTATGCTGTCAATTACAATGTCAGGCACACAATCCATACAAGTCCATTCTGGGTCTGAACGGAACAAAATCCGAAAATCTCCAAATATACTCAGACCTCATGCCACTTATAACCTCATATAAGGTGTACACCCTGATTTGAGACATCAGCAATCCATCCAAATAAATTCGAGGATTCCCGGTCTTCATTCATCAATTCCAAGTCTTGAATATGCTTGATGCGTCGTATTATTACTTTGAATGTTTTTCGGACTTAAATTCGATCCCAGTATTTCCAAGTAATAAGCGTATTCTTAAGTTGATAGTCATGGACCATAAGGGCTTTTCAATTCAATCTCCTTCCAATCATTTCAATTCATTTTAAATGTCAAGGTTGGATTTGTCCTAAATTCTGCTATCATTTTAACCTTTCTTTAAATATTTGATTTACCAACCTTTATTTTCAAAATAACCCTTCAATCCATATATTCAGCACATAACCCTTTGGTTCCTTAAGTTTACCAAATATTTATTTAGATTCAAATTCCATTAACGATAAACCAAACAATTTATATTCAAAACATAAGTTTGATAGAGTTAAACCGACTTATGTTTGATATAGATTCACAACTCAATCAAAAACTATCAGAATATTAAGGTAAATATTTTCTAAGGCTTATGATAGTATTTGTTCAACTTTGGAATTACATATCGAATATCCGATACAGCTCTATGCAACTCATTTCCCTTTAAATTCTAGCTTTTAGAATTAAATAAAAAAATCCATGTCAAATCATTTAAAAATCCTTCCAAACCATTTTACGATTCTTTAACCATTTAAAATATGTTTCATGATTTTTATCATTCCAAAACCCATTTATCTTTGGAAATTTGATAATAACGTTTGGAAACGTTACCAAACGCTACTGTAAAATAGTCACTTAAATCAATAGGTTCCAAATCATTAAGAATTCAGATAATTCAGTTCTACTTGTTTTAAATTAATAAAGTAGGATATTTATCATAATCTTCCTCAAATTTTAGAACTTGTTTTATTTGAATTTCGTTACGGTCGCTGAACTGCACTTAAAGCGACCTTTTCCAAATTTGTTTTGAATATAACTTGAAAATAATCAATTTCGAACGATCAAGTTGTAACCATTCAAAATTTAAATTGATATTGACGAACTATCGCGCCATAGCGCGTTATAAATTGATTAAAATATAATTCCTTCAAATCTATTCGAATTGAATTTTGAAATTTCAATACAATTAAATTTCCAAAACTGAATATTAAATTTAATCCAAAATCATTCCTCAATTCCAATCTTAATTTAAATTTGGATAAGTTGTAAACCATAGGAATTCAAAACCCTTTTAATTTTAAATTTTAAATTTAAACTTCATAAATGGTCCTTACACGACATTTAATATTTTAATTCCAATTGGTTCTCTAAGTTTTAAAACAACTTCAGATTCAAATTCAAATTCAAATTCAAATTATATTTGAATTAATCATTCCGTCCGTCGGACCAGTTAGGAATAGCCAGAGAGAGCAGGAAACTGGATTTCCAAACCCAGGCCTAGACACCATCCTCTCTGTCATCCTAGAATGATCTGTTATATAATATTATAAAATATTATTCTTAAAATTCCAAAGCTCTTTCAAATAAAAATTGGACTTAAAAGAAAAATATTTTTAATATTTGAAAATAATTCTTCATTTATATGGAAGGAGGATTGAATCGATTATCTGTATGATTCCACAACCATGGTATTGTTTGTGTATCATGCAAACAAAATAAACAAACCATATAAGTCAGATGATCATGAATTATTATCATCACCAATAACAAACAAATTAGTTGTGCATGAGCGTTACGGTCAATAACGTTTATCAGTGTTCAGTGTTTTATCTAATTACATGGACATCTTTTCACACAATAACATCCATATCGACCAATTATCATTCATCCATCACAATTCATTATTTAATCACTATTAATTAAAATAAACGATTAAATTTAGTTTTCTCACCAAAATAGCTCTACGACCCCATAACCAAGACAGACAAGCCCACGAACACTGTGTAATGTCCCGTATTTTATACAATTGAATAATTAATTTATTTGATTATTAAATATCGATTTGGCGATATTGATAACCTGAATTAAATAATATTTATATTTAATTAATATAAATAATAGAATAATATATATTATTCAGAAATAATCAAAAATGGTGGAATTCACAATATCGTGTGAATGGGATTATTTATAATATATAATTCAATTTAGAGTTGAATTATATTAACGAATATATTATTTAAATGAAGTTTAAACGTATAATTATATTATAATTATAATCGAGCTCGAAATGGCGCTGCAGTTCATAATTTGGCGATTCGAACATTAAACGAATATACAGAAGCCGTTTTAAATCGGATTTCTGTGAAACAAGAAACGTTCAGAACTGGTGAAGTATATTTTTCTGATGGAAGAGAAAAATCAGGATTTCGTTGTGTAGTTTGTGAGTTGTGTCCAAATCAAATTTCATAAAAAGTTGTTATGGAATCGTCATCAACCATAACGATATATTTAATTATAATTAAATATTATCCTCAAATTTAGACAAGACCTTTTAGACGTAGTGATAATTTAATTTTTAGAATTTTACTGTAATTTTTAGTTAATTAAATTAGCAACTTTTTATTTAAAGTATTTTGCACCCTTAATCAGCGATTTTGGGGTTTCACAATATGAGTTAATCTACCGATATTTTTATATTTTTGAATTCGTGGTATCTTACTGGTCACAACGGTATGTTTATTTTTGTCTATAGCAGTTCGTAAACAAACAAAATTTCACAAAATGGAAGTACCCTTAATAAGTAAATAGTGATATAAATAAAAATATATTTATTTGGGCCATACATTTCTCATTTGGTACGTGGAGTTTTCATTAACACATGACTTACCTAATGCAGACCAGAAAGAATACAAACGTACGCAACTCTCATCCTCTTATTTTTCCTAGATCTAGAAACCCTCCAAGACACCGTCACTGTTATAAAAAAATCAAACCAAAAACTTAAAATAAAATATCTGAAACTCGTATTAAGGGGGTTTACTCTTTGATGGTGTATCCAACGGGAGGCGCGGCTTGTTTTCCCTGTGCTCGATATTTCGAGCTGTAAGCTGTGGGCAATGGAATGGGTTAGCGTGAGAAGAAGGCAATCGTGAAGGAGTTCGATGTGGTGAAACTTGTTTGTGGTATTCGGTAGTGGGAAAGGAGCAGTCGATGATAAGGAGAGGTCGTCCATCACGACAGGAAAGTGACAGTCGAGTTGTACTTGAATGAGATGAGCAGAAGGAGGTTGAGGTGCTGAGTTCAGTGGCGGTGGTGGCAGCTCAAATGGATGGACGGGAAGTTGGTGAATGGTGGTTAAAAGGGGAGGTCAACGATGGTTTGTGGATGCAGAGGTATACGGGTTTGTCTGGAGCTCGCGAAATTTGATTCGAGGCAGAAGGGTGGTACTGGGCCAGTGAAGGTTTGGTAGTGGGCCATTGTAAGTGAGAGGGGTGAGGCCCAAATTTGTTTAAAATAGATTTTTTTTATTTTTTTAATAGTGTATAACTTTCCTCATATATTATCGAAATTCAGAGAAATAAGATCCGACAGGATCGTATGGACGGACACTACCCAATGGAACTGACTGGGAGTGAATCGAAGCTTTTTACAAATTATAGCAAAATAAATTGTCCGTCAGAATCAAATCGAGCGATGGTTATCGTTATTAACGATGATCGTCCAATGTGAGTAAAACTCACTAACTTTGAACAGTTATATTTTTATAACGTATTTTTAGAACTGTTAATCATCTGTTGATTGATGTGTGTTAACTGTTTGGTTGGATTGCTTATGTATTTCTTGAAATTATAGATAACGATATAGATATAAATCATTAATTAAATGTTGATTCTGTTTAGCAAAATATTTCATATTGAAATGAAATCGATGTTAGTTATATCTTTTAACATCTGTGATCCAGGGAAACAGGTTGGAGGAATCCAACTGGATTCCTCAACATTTATTTTTCTGTTTTTCATATATATTGTGATATATGATGTGATATACAATCTGTTGTTGATTGTGTGTGTTTGGGTGATACTGAGCAGTGATATATGGTATTTGAAACACCATAAGAATTACTGGAATATACAAAGGTATTTTTCAAAGTGTATATTGAAAATAAATTATATTTGTGAAACGACCCGAACTTCCCCGATAAGGAAATCCCGGATTGAAATGAGAACAAGCCACATCAGGACGCAAACAGAAGAATATTTCATTGTTAATTACAACGATTCCATCAGATTACAAGAATATACAGAGTATGAATGAATAAAATACATTCGATAAATATCAGAGATTACAATAAATTAGATAGCAGCGGAAAAATAATATAAAACACAATTGAAAGTAATATAGGATACAGAGATTTCCGAGTATCGTTCCAGCTGTAAATCAGGATCCTGTAATATAAATCTGCAAAACCAAAACTACTAGTTGCCCGTGCGAAAATAGGGGCACCCAGAGTTTAGGTTAAAACAATAAACTCCAGGTCAGTCATGTGACTGGTGTGAGAACTAAAACAGTTATTAATCTTTATTTTAAAGTTAGGTAAATCAAGAGACCATGCCGTATAACACGGAACGGGTTTCCTCCCAAGAATACCAGTGCATAATACAACAGCGCAATGCTAAATAAAGAAAAATGAAGCTATTATAAAACCCAGGTCCCATCACACAATGCAACGCAAGCCGGAGGATAGGGTTTTTACCTTATAATATCCAAGAATGCTTGGTACGTGAAATTTCATGTTTTATTATTACTATAAGTGTATAGTGTCAAAGCACTTTCAAATCATAAGTATCAATCATAGACGGCATAAGTGCCCCATACCACTATGTCGCCATACTAGGCTCTACAATCAAAACCGCAAAGTCACATATTGGAAGCTGGATTTCCGTCTGTGAACCGAGGCAAAAGATAGTCCTCACCAATTTCGAGACTCTCTAGCCCGAGCCTCAGGACAAGTACTCAGTCAAGCCCTTGGAGCGACAGGGCCGGTCTACCGATGTGGATTAAAATGCCTGAACACTGTGTTTCCCCACCCTTTAGGGCGTAAATGAGCCAAATGACTCCATCGGCTCCACACAGTCACTGACATATCCGAGGCACCTCGCAATAGCAACAACCAAACAGGTGAAAATAATATAAATGTCAGGGCTGGTAGGTCACTGACACCACCCTAGCTAGAAGGAAACACATGCCCTCCCTGAGGTCCTCTCCCGTTTTTGGTTCACAACCGGGGTGTGAGGCTCGCGAACCAACGCTACACAAAGCTATGCCACACATGCTGTGCTTTGATCATCAACCACAAGACTCTGCTTTTCAACATAAGCCTTGATCATATTGCCACTTAGGCATGCCACACAGGAAATTCACTCCATGCTTTTGATATCCATCAATATATAACCTCTGAGCTCGTACATCTTAGAGAAGGGTGTTAAGCAAGAGAATAAATTCTCCGCCGCCAAACAGATATATATTTAATAGAAATCTCACACAGAATAAAATCCAATGTCAGACACACAGTCCATTTACAAGTTCGTTCTGGGTCTGAACGAAACCGGAGGCACCTTATACCTCGCATATCCTTCGATCTCCAAGTACGTCTGGACGATCACCAACTGATTCCCTCCTCTTGGGTGTACAGCCCAATCAAGATTATCAGTAATCACCCAAACGATGTGAAGACCTCCGGTCTTCGACCACCGTTTTCATCCTCGACACCACGTCGAATCAGTTATTCAGAATGGGGTAAACCCGGTCTTTTTGAATAATTCGCGTATATAATAAACAAGTGTTACACAAACACAACATACGCCTCATTCCAATTCAGAATATTCTTTTATTCAAATATTCTTATACTTTGGGAAAGGTTCCCATTAATTTTACCAAAGATAAATTCTTTAAATTTATTCTTTAATCTTCTTTTGAATATAATTTCAAATTAGTCGGGATTAGCGAACCACACTGAAGTAATCATTTATTTTATTTCCCAATCCCAACCTATTCATCCCATGAAGTAAAACTGGCCATACTTCATATCTAACACCACAGTGTTATCGGTAAATTTAATTACCATTTCACATTCAAATCTAACTAAAGATTTAACGATCGCCTGGAGCAAAACTGGTGATACTCCATTCTCGACCACTTCAATCTAATTAAAGATTCATTAAAACTCCACTTAGTTTTAATCTTCCCAAAAATCAATATCCTGTCTTTAACTGGGTTAAAGAACCAATGTCATATAAAACACGGTTCACGATAAACCCAGAATCACATTCCATTAATTATCGGGTTAAAGAACAAGTGTTATTTAAAACACCGTTCACTATAAACCCAAAAATCAATTCCAATTCAATTCCAATTAAATATCATTTAATTGGTACACTTCATTAAATCTAAATAAAAAGATTTAATCTTTTTCTCAACTGGGTTTAAGAACAGTATTAATGAAGACACCATTCACGACAAACCCAAATCACATTTGATATTAAATACAAGGCTATGAATAGAAAATATATCGGCTTATATTCAATATCAAATTCTACGACCAACAAATATCGTATTGGAAATAACGATATAAATATATCTTTCAAATTCCCATAACAGTATCTGTATCATCACGAAATCCAACATCGAAATATTCCAAAGACACTTTCGATTCAAATTCATTCCAATTCAATTATTGGAAATTCTGGTTACTTTAAAACCATTTCAAATCCAATTTATTTATTTTAAAAATAAATGGATTTCAATTCTAGTTCAAAACCAGTTCATTTCGATAAAAATCTATTTTTATCTTTTCAAATATGAAATTTTCATCCCATTTCTTTTCAAATCATTTCTTATGATTTTACACTAATTATTGATATTTTTAATAATTTTATCAAGGTGCGTACAGTCGATTTCCATCAACGACCATCGAACTGCACGTACAGCGACCATTTCCAAATTTGATTTGGGCATAATTCCAAATCCAACCATTAGATTTCTAATTTCTTATATTAGTTAGAAAGCTCTTTTCGATACGAACCCAACAGTTCTGGTTTTAGGAGAATCCGACGGTCGGATCCCCCGTAATATCCATTCGAACACAATGGTCGAAATTCACGAACTGCCACAGCGCGACGCGTTCTATTCAGGCCGTTATATATATAACATATATATATATATATTATATATTTCATCAATTTCCTTTCAAAACGTATTTTATAAATCATTTTAAATTCATTTCCGAAACGATTTCAATTTCATATTCAATTTCGAATCAAAATTGAATACTCCACATCATCGATATACAAATGATAATATTTTCAAAACGTTATATTTTGAAATAACTTTCTTTTCTATATTCATTATAAAAATGAATAAAATCAATATTAATATCGTTCACGTCAAAATGGCGTCAATCTAGTCAACACGGTTTTTATTCAACAGATGAATGTTATTCTATTCAACATATGAATATTTATTCTATTCAACACATGAATATTTATTCTATTCAACACATGAATTTATTTTCTATTCAACACATGAATTTATTTTCTATTCAACACATGAATATATTTTCTATTCAACACATGAATTTATTTTCTATTCAACACATGAATTTATTTTTATAATATTCCTTGTTTTCCAAATTGGAATGAGGGCAAATCAATTACCAAATAATGTTAATTATATGGATTCTATACAACACACGTATATAACAACAACGATAAATAATCAACCGTCATTCAGAGTGCACCACACAACCGCGTAAGCATTAAATATAAATAATTAACGCTTACACAGTCTGTCAACCCATCGGTCGACATACTACTAAACAATTGGGATTAGTGTACGTCAATATCATCCCAACACCCATGTGGGGTTTCAAATCAACAAACACAGATTATTATTTGTGCAGTTGGGCGATGTGTAAAATTTATCGTCCCAATCAATATCAGTCAAATCGGTGTACATAAACAAATCGTTCGATTTGTAAATGAATATTTATTTTATTTTACAACACAAACAATCACACAAGCATACAAGTCGTCCATGGTCTGTGGACGATGGGTGTCCGGTGCTACAAAGCACCATCTGCATCCTAGTATATATTTCAACTAGAAATCAAAATAAAAGTGAGGAGTTCTCACCGACTAGCTAATCCAATACACCGCGACTCTTCTTATGTAGAACATCTCGCCGTTATTATTTAAAATAATCCATTTTAAATATTCAAAATTCACTAAAATTTCCAAAATAAAAATTTTAAATTGGCTCGGATTTCCGGGTTATTACAATTTTTAAAAAAAATATAATTGAATTGGAAATATTTGTGAAAACAAATATAAAGGAATATATTTGTAAAACAAATATAAAAAGAAAATATTTGTAAAACAAAAGATAAAGGAAATATTTATTTGTTAAATAAATAGGAAAGATAAAGGAAATATTTATTTGTTAAATAAATAGAATTTGAAAAGGGAATAGTTATTTGTTAAGTAAACAAATAGAAAAGGAATTAATCAAAGGAGTTAATTCAAGGAATAATTCAAAGGAATAATTCAAAGGAATAATTCAAGGGAATAATCCAAAGGAATAATTCAAAGGAATAAATCAAAGGTGTTAATTCAAAAGAGTTAATCGAAAAGAGTTAATCGAAATGAGTTAATCGAATATTAGTTATTCGGTTAGAGTTAATCGAATAGAGTAAATTAAATAGAGTTAACCAGTTAGAATTAATCAGTTAGAGTTAACCAGTCATAGTTGGTCATTTAGAATTAATCAGTTAGAATTAATCAGTTAGAGTTAACCAGTTAGAGTTAACCAGTTAGAGTTATTCAAATGGAGTAAATCGAGTAGAGTTATCGAATATCGCTTATTCGAAGTAGAGTTATCGAATATCGCTTATTCAAAGTAGAGTTATCGAATATCACGTATTCGAGAGTAGAGTTATCGAATATAGTTTATTCAAGAAGAGTAATCAAACATAGTTTATTCGAGAAGAGTAATCGAATATAGTTCATTCGAGAAGAGTTATTGAATATAATTTATTCGAAGAGGAGTTATCTAATATTGGTTATTCGAAGTGAGTTAATCGAATATCGGTTATTCGAAAGGAGTTATCGAATCTAGTTATTTGAAAGGAGTTAACCAAATATTGTTTATTCGAATAGAATTAAAGGAGTTAATCGAATATACTTTATTCGAATAGTCAAAAGGAGTTAGTTGAATATTAGTTATTCGAATAGAATTAAAGGAGTATCGAATAAAGTTTATTCAAATAGAGTTAAAGGGTATCGATTTGAGTTAAATCGAAAGGAGTTATCGATTATAGTTTAATCGAAAAGAGTAATCGATTATTGTTTAATCGAAAGGAGTTATCGATTATAGTTTAATCCAAAGGAGTTATCGAATTTAGTTATTTGAAAAGAGTTATCGAAATTAGTTATTCAAAGGAGATTATTGAATATAGTGTATTCGAAAGAAAGAGGGATTATCGAATATTAGTTATTCGAAAAGAGAGAATTATCGAATATAGTTATTCGAAAGGAGATCATCGAATATAGCGTATTCGAAAGAAAGAGATCGAATATAGTTTATTTGAAAGAGTGAGTTAATCGAACATAAGTTATTCGAAGAGAGATAATCGAATATAAGTTATTCAAAGTGAGTTAGTCAAATATAAGTTATTCGAAGAGGGATAATCGAATATAAGTTATTCGAAGAGAGATAATCGAATATACGTTATTCGAAGAAGAGTTAATCAAGTAGAGGTTACTCGAAAGAGAGTTATACGTCGAATTCAATTATATCGAATTCGGGAAAGTACTTATACTTTCCAGTTTTTAAACCAAGATTTATTTATTTATAAATTAGGTGTTTATTTATTTATTCACATTAAAGAATAAAAGTTCTAATTAAAGTTAGATATTTCGAAAGTAGGGATTATAATGTTATCATTATAACTAATGTTTTCAATAAAGAAGTGGATTCGTAAATAGAATCCAAGAGTTTCGTAAGGAAGCTGTTAAAGATTTAAAAGATAAACTTTGATTATTTCGAAGTTAAAACGTTGTTCATTTAAGGTATGAGAGGTAATTATACCCCAACTTGATTTACTTCCTTCTTAACTAAGGAATGGTAAGGTTTGATAGTGAAGGAGTTTTGGAAATGTTTTCAAAATAAGAATCAGAAATGTTTGCTGATAATAGAAAAATAAGAATTTAGAATATTGGAAACAAGAGACAAGTAAATTAAAGAACTAAAGAAATAAATGTAAAATGATGATTGATCGATATAATTTCCATCTGGAAATAATATCGTTGTTTGCACACGTGTTTTTCTTTGATAGTTAACTCACCGACTATCAAAGTTTTGACCATTTTAAGGTTGTTAATATGGAGAGACCAGTTGAATTATTATATGAAGAACCACTCCGTATTGGCATAAGCGTTGCGAATCATATATGCCAAAGATAATTGAAGATGGAGTAAAGTGCAAGGGATGTTGTATAAAATCTTAGGTAAAGATTGCCTAAGATGGTGGTACTGAATAGTGCCTTCGGTTTGTCCAGTCCCAGGACGACCTGTATGGAAGAATGTCTGATAGAGTATACTTAATAGATCGCGTAAGTTGATCTCTTCAAACGTATTTATGTTTGGTAGTGGAGGAATTCGTTTCTCTTAGTTGTATACCTATGGTATTTTTGGGAAAATCAATTTGTGATTTGGCGGGTATGACAATGTGACATTCAAAGTGAATAAACGTGTGATCTGTCAGAGATAAACGTGGCCTCTAGCCTCACGACTGGGAAATGACAAAAATCGGGTAGGCAACATGGCTATGTAGGTCGCACCTATTAGGGTGTATAATCACCTGATCTAGAGTTTCATTTACTTCTAAAAATCTATTGTCGATGCTTTCCCATTCGGGAAATGGTTGCTGATCCCAACCGTTGGTGATATACATTCGATACACTTAAGCGAAATGAGTGGTCGGTCATGTTTGGCCAGGTTGCAAGATGTTCTTGTTCAACCCAGTGTATTCCTCTCTAGAGGTACACTAACGAAAGGTGGTGGTTCCATTCCTTGTCATAGTTGGAAATCCATTACCCAATATGTGCTTGCGGTTTTGATTGTATACTATATACGTAGAACGTGAGATGAAAGCGTTTCTGCTAGATGATTATTATATTATGGTTGATAGACATTATTATAATATCAATGAGTTTTGATATAAAGTTTTTTTTGGATTCTCATAAGGGAAAAACCTATTCCGTTATACGGCGTGGTCTTATTAGATATCATTTAATGGCTCAAACCGTTTTAAACTGTTTTACTCACACCAGTCCCATGACTGACCTGGAATTTGTTTTGTTTTGTTTTCCCTAAACGCTTGGGTGCCCAATTTTATATAGGCAGTCAAGTAGTCAGGATTTTACAGATATACTTGGAGATCTTGGAGCAGGAGGCTTCAGGATTATATAGCTATAGTTATTTCCGCTGTGTTGTAAGTGTTGTACTCTGATATTGTTACTGTAAACATATACTGATTTTATTTCAAGGATATGTTATCTATTATATGTTGTTCGTTCCGCTGTGGGATTCGTGTTACTCTGATGTTGTATCTTCTTCTTCTTCTATTCTAAGTTTCTATCTTATCTTTCCTCACCCTTTATTTTCATTCTATTAGTTTTCTGGTTTCCAGTGCAATTGGGATTGGACTTGTGTTGTTTGGTCAGCTCAAATTGGATCGGAATTTCGAGACACTGCACACTGACACCGCTACTTGCATTGCTACCAATCCTTTCCATTAGAAGCTGGTGATTTTCTACTAATTATATATATATATATTAGAAATGAATTAACAACATTTGTTTTATACATATATTATTATAAATATAGGGGCCTCTTATTTTATTTTATTAAAATCTATACTTAATGAAAACTACAAAACTTATATATAACGGATTCTATTCTCTAATATGGTTCTAATGAACTTGACAGTGCGAAAATTCCAGCTTAAATGGATTAGATATAGGCTTCACAAGTTTACACTTTAACTTAAAATAATAAAAGAATTTTAACCCATCCATTTAGGCCCAAGCCCAAAGATCTTCATATTCAAAAACTGGACCGTCCCTTTCCAAGACACACATCCGATCCAAAAGCCCAAACCTTCGAACCACCCAAGCCCGCACCCTTCTTCTTCCTCCTCTCCTGGTCTTCTCGCGACGTCCTGGAACCCATGAACGAAATGCACGTCCGTGCATTTGTACACCAGATCTCCAACATCGAACACATCACCAAAACCACCAGCGAACTCGACTTCACCTCCCTATTCGAATGCACCTACTCCTCCAAACTTCGGTTGCCGCCCTTGAGATCCGAATGGAATACCGTGACCTGGAACTGCACAAAACTACATGACCTTACCTCGTCGCACCCCCCTCCCATTCGAGTACCGGACACCTTCAAACTCTGCCACATGAAAGCCCTCTCCATCCTCATCACAACTCTATCATCCATTCCTTTTACCATCGCAAAAATCACCGACAAACTCTAAACCTAGTTTTCAACATCCAAAAATCATCGTCACATAATAGGCTCAAACTTATACCAAAAATACTACATGCTCTACTGATCGTAAAAGGTGCTGACGGCGTGATCTAATTCTTCCTGGTTTGGGAGAAAAGATTTTTCGAAGTTTCTACACAAAAAATCCTCTTGCTGAAAAAAGAAAGTTTTCTCTCTTGATCATTGATGAAAACAGGATCCGTCAACTCCTAAAAATCATAAATGATAATCCGGACAATATCCGCATTGGAGATGGAGTCTAAAATTGAAAATTTTGAGAGTTATGGGATTTTATTTGAGTGGAAGAGGGGTTTTCATTTTACTGAAATGTGAAATATGAAGAAGAAGGGGCCAGACGTGGGATTAGATTGGGTATGGTTTTCTGAGAGGTGATTTGGTGTTTATACAGGATTTTACAAAGGGTACTTTAGTCATTGAGTCAAGGGACACTTGGCCTATCTCCAAAATCTCAATAGCATGCATGGAGACAACTAAGAGGACACCTATTTTCCAACCAACGCATGTTGACATAATTAGCTTATTTATTTAGTTGTTAAATTTTTATTTTTAGCCATACCTTAGTAATACTTATAAATGCTATAAATTTTTGATGCATATATGCGTAACCAATATTTTACTTAAGATTTAAAAATACTTATATTTCAGAATACTTATTCATATTATCTTATCAAATTTAAATTATAAAATAATGAGGTTTAGAACTCAACTAATCTTTATGGAAATCAATAAAATTTAAACTAAATAATATTATCATTTATTAATTTTTAAAATATTTATTACTTATAACCATTTAAAATAATCTTTTCTCAATAAAATCTTAAAATGATCGTTAAAATAAGTTATTCATATCAAAATAAAATGTTTGTTCAAACTCATGTATATAATATTTTAAAACTTTATTTGTACTTAAACCTTATTAAATTCACTTGATATCTAGAAAATTGAAATTATATCATACACCAACATCGAAAAATCTTGGATTGTTACAGGTTGTGTAATAAATTTCTAAATTAATAATATTATGAAATTTGCTTAATTGTACCGGGATCACTAAAAAATTTCAATTGTCTCTATTTCTGGAAAAATAACACAATTACATTTCCATCACATATTTGACATTGCATATTTATTTAAATGATTTTAGAAAATTTTAAACTCTCCACATTAATATAAAATCATGATGGGTGACCGTAATAACCCGGAAATCTGGGCCAGTTTAAAATTTTTATTT
Source organism: Allium sativum (assembly GCA_030737875.1). Lineage (NCBI taxonomy): Eukaryota > Viridiplantae > Streptophyta > Magnoliopsida > Asparagales > Amaryllidaceae > Allium > Allium sativum. Next base: position 869,727,691 of record CM060924.1, on the reverse strand, counting down.
TGGCAATTTTAGCGAATTTTGATTATTTAAAATGGATTATTATAAATAATATCCATGAGAAATTTATTTTGAATGGAATTTGAACGTATATATTTATTTAAATCGTCGTTAGGATATAAATATTTATTTATATTTATAAAAGGAATTGGAAATGGCGCGGTAGTTCGATAATTTGATTTCAAACTTCAATTGAATGTACCGGGTGCAAAATAAACCGGATTTTAGTGAAACCAAAAATAATTGAATCTAATTGAGAATATATTTCCAACGAATCCGAAAAATCAAAATTTCATAGCGGGAATCAAATGATATGTCCAGTTGAAAATTCTGAATAGTCGCTATAGAATTCAGGCCCTTAAAAATGGTAATTTTGCAAACGAACTCGGATTTCGACGAAACCACTTTTGTTGGGTCTGTGATATCAAATTATTGCTAGATTCCAAATTTCATAATTTTTCGAATCAATATGTGAGCGTGGAAAAGGAAAACGCGTTTGACCAATTTCAGTTGATTTTAATCGACTGGAAATTGGCCATTTTTCAAACGATCTCAGAATTCGATGAAATTAGTTTTGTTAGGACCGTATCGTCAATGCGAAGCTAGAAAGTATTTTTCGGGAATTGTTCGTGTTAGTATGTGATCCCGCTAATTTGAAATGTACGTTCAAATTGAATATATATAGATTTATGCTTTAATTTAAATGGAAACTGATCGAAATGATCGAATCAGCCTACGATACATATCCCATTGTGTTCGGAATGGGGGTAATTGGCTATGGGCGATAGTCGGTGGGCTTGATTCCGGGTTCGAAATAAAAAGTTACTTTTTGGGAAAATTAAAATTAAATAATATAAAGGTCAACCCCTCTTTTCACATATAACCCCCCCAATCCTATTCTTTCTATTCCTTACACCGTTCCTTTCAGATAGGAAAAAAATCGATCGAAGCCGCTCCTCGACCCCTCCCCCCCCCACCCGCCGGACTGACGTCGCACCACCTCCCGAGCCCCGTCCTCCTTCTCCGCTCCTCCCCCCACCTCCTGCGGGCCCGTCGCAAACCCCAAAGCCTTCCCCGATGCAAGAAACCGCCGCAACATCCCCTGCACCAACGCCACTGCCTCCTCAACCCCACCGAGCTGCTGCACCCCCTCTGATGCCGGCCACCACCTCCGACGAACCCCAGCAAGGCCCCTCCTTCCCCTTTTTGTCAACATACAGTAAGTTTTTACCCTTTTGATTTTATTTTGTTTTATTTTATCATGATAGGAAAATCTGAATTTATATACGGAAAAATCTGAATTTCTATATAGCGAAAAGTTTGAATTTTTAGAAAAGAAAAAGCTTAGAATTTTTGTATGAGGAAGATATAATTTTTTTTGTGATGAGAAGATTAAAATATAATTTTTATTATAGTATGAAGGTTAAAAATATAATTTTTATATAAGTAGAAAGATATAGATTATATTTTTAGAATTGAAAAAAAATTCGATTTTTATATATTGAATAGCATAGTAAAAAATCGATTTTTATATATTGAATAGCGAAGAAAAAATTCGATTTTTATATATTGAATAGCATAGTAAAAATTCGATTTTTATATATTGAATAGCATAGTAAAAATTCGATTTTTATATATTGAATAGCGAAGTAAAAATGTGATTTTTACATATGTAGTGAATACGGATGACGAAGGTGATGAAAGAAGAAACAATGAAGATTTCCTACAAAGAAGAGTCGTGGCGTTGGATTTAGCTTTCTGTGAGAACTTCTCACTCTTTAATTTATTTCTAGTTAAAATATATACTAGGATGCAGACGGTGTTTAGTAGCACCCGACACCCGTCGTCCACAGACCTTGGACGGCTTGTATGCTTGGTTGTTTGATTTTGATGTGTAGTTGATTGTGTGATGTGAAATGAAATATTTTATAGTTAAAAAAAAAAAAAAAAATTAACGTGTATATGAAATGAAATAAAAATAAACAAATCGGACGATTTGTTTATATACACACATTTGACTGATATTGATTGGGACGATAAATTTTACACATCGCCCAACTGCACAAATAAAATCTGTGTTTGATTGTTTGAAACCACACACGGGTATTGGGATGATATTTGACGTACACTAATCCCAATTGTTTAGTTGTATGTCGATCGATTGGTTGATAGGCTGCTATAAGCGTTGAATATTTATATTTGATGCTTATACAGTGTAGAATGCACTTTGGATGATGGTTGATTATTCATCGTTGTTGATATATACATGTGTTGTAGAAAATCCATATAATTAACATTATATGGTAATTGATTGGGCCTCATTCCAGTTTCGAAATAGAAATATTTGAAAATAGAAATATTTGAAAATAGAAATATTTGAAAAGGAAATATTTGAAATAGAAATATTTGAAATAGAATATTTGAAAATAGGAATATATGAAGCCGTGTTGATTAGATTGACGCCATTTTGACGTGAACGATATTTATATCGATTTTATTCATTCTATAATGAATATCGAAAGTGATTTCAAAATCTGATATTTCGAAAAGAAATGAATTTGAATTGAAAATGAATAGAAATGAATCCGAATTGAAAATGAATAGAAATGAATTTGAATTGAAAATGAAAAGAAATGAATTTGAATTGAAAATGAATAGAAATGAATTCGAATTGAAAATGAATAGAAATGAATTCGAATTGAAAATGAATAGAAATGAATTTGAATTGAAAATGAATAGAAATGAATTCGAATTGAAAATGAATAAGAATGAATTCGAATTGAAAATGAATTAGAAATCAATTTGAATTGAAATCAATTTGAAATGAATTTAAAACGAATTTATAAGGAAAAATTCAATTTTGATTTGAATTTGAAATGAAGTTGAAATCCTTTTGAAAACGAATTTAAAACAATTTATATAATACGTTTTAAAAAGGAAATTGACGAAGTATATATTATATATTATATATATAATATAATGGCCTGAATAAACGCGCCGCGCCGCGGCAGTTCGCGAATTTCGACCATTGACTTCGAACGGATATTACGGGAGATCCGACCATCGGATTCTCCTAAAACTGGAACCGTTGGGTTCGTATCGAAAAGAGCTTTCTAACGAATATTAGAAATAAGAAATCTAACGGTTGGATTTGGAATTATGTCAAATCAAATTTGGGAAAGGTCGCTGTAAGTGCAGTTCGATGGCCGTTGATGGAAATCGACTGTACGGGCCTTGATAAAATTATTAAAAATAGTAATAATTGGTGTAGAATCATAAGAAATGATTTGGGAAGGATTGGGATGAAAAAATCCATATTTAAAAAGATAAAAATAGATTTTTTATCGAAATGAACTAGTTTTGAACTAGGATAATAATTTGTTTATTTTTAAAATAAATAAATTGGATTAGAAATGGTTTTGAAAATAACCAGAATTTCCAATAATTGCATTGGAATGGATTTGAATCGAAATTGTCTTTGGATTATTTCGATGTTGGATTTCGTGATTATACAGATATTGTTATGGAAATTTGAAAGATATTTATATATCGTTATTTCCAATACGATATTTGTTGGTCGTAGAATTTGATATTGAATATAAGCCGATATATTTTCTATTCAGAGCCTTGTATTTAATATCAAATGTGATTTGGGTTTGTCGTGAATGGTGTCTTCATTAACACTGTTCTTGAACCCAGTTGAGAAAAAGATTAAATCTTTTTATTCAGATTTAATGAAGTGTACCAATTAAATGATATTTAATTGGAATTGAATTGGTATTGATTTTTGGGTTTATCGTGAACAGTGTTTTAAATAACAATTGTTCTTTAACCTGATAATTAATGAAATGTGATTTTGGGTTGTCGTGAACGGTATCTTCAATAATACTGTTCTTAGACCCAAAGGAGTTAAGAAAATCAGAAACTAACCGGAGATTAGTTAAGTTGAACGATTTCTGGGGTATTGATCTGATGTTGGTTTCGGCCTTCGGGGTTAATACTTAGGGAATTGCTCACTTGATTAATTTACGGTTAGAGACTGGTTGAAATGCGATGTGATTTTGGGTTTATCGTGAACCGTGTTTTAAATGACACTGATTCTTTAACCCAGTCACAGATTAAAACTAAGTGGAGTTTTAATGAATCTTCAATTAGATTGAAAGGATCGAGAATGGAGTATCACCAGTTTTGCTCCAGGCGATGGTTAAATCTTTAATTAGATTTGAACGTGAAATGGTAATTGAATTTACCGATAACACCGTGGTGTTAGATATGGAGTATTACCAGTTTTACTTCATGGGATGAATAGGTTGGGATTGGGAAATAAAATAAATGATTACTTCGGTGTGGTTCGCTAATCCCGACTAGTTTGAATTGATATTCAAAGGAGATTAAAGAATAAATTTTAAGAATTTATCTTGGATAAAATTAATGGGAACCTTTCCCAAAATATAAGAATATTTGAATAAAAGAATATTCTGGATTGGAATGAGGCGTATGTTGTGTTTGTGTAACACGTGTTTGTTATATATATACGCGAGTTGTTCAGAAAGACCGGGTTTATCACATTCTGAATAACTATTTTCGACGTGGGGTCGAAGATGAAGACGGCGGTTGAAGACCGGAAGTCTTCACATCGCTTGGATAATTACTGATGATTTTGATTGGGCTGTACACCCAAGAAGATGGAAATAGTTGGTGATCGTCCAGACGTACTTGGAGATCGATGGATATGCGGGGTACTTGGTGCCTCCGGTTTTGTTCAGACCCAGAACAGACTTGTAAATGGACTGTGTGTCTGACATTGGATTTTAGTCTGTGTGATTGATTTCTATTAAATATATATCTGTTTGGTGGCGGAGAATTTATTCTCTTGCTTAACGCCCTTCTCTGAGACGTACGAGCTCTGGGGTTATATATTAATGGATATCAATCGCATGGAGTGAATTGCCTGTGTGGCATGCCTAAGTGGGTTATATATTTGAAGTTGTTTTATAAACTATACACTTAAAATAGTATCAAATGATTTCTTTTAAACGTATCAAGCATTCTTGGCTATTATAAGGTAAAAACCCTATCCTCCGGCTTGCGTTGCATTGTGTGATGGGAACTGGGTCTTATAACAGCTTCATTTTTCTTTATTTAGCATTGCGCTGTTTGTTTTATGCACCGGTATTCTTGGGAGGAAACCCGTTCCGTGTTATACGGCGTGGTCCCTTGATTTACCTAACTTTTAAAATAAAGATTAACTGTTTTAGTTCTCACACCAGTCCCATGACTGACCTGGAGTTTATTGTTTTGACCTAAACTCTGGGTGCCCCTATTTTGACACGGGCAGCTAGTAGTTTTGGTTTTGCAGATTTATATTCACAGGATCCTGGTTTACAGCGGGAATGATATCCGGAAAGCTTTGTATCCGTATATCTCTTCTAGTTGTGTATTTTATTATTTTCCGCTGCGATGTATTTAAATGTAATTTAAATCTCTGATATTTCTGTGTAATATTCATTCATACTCTGTATATTCTTGTAATCTGATGCATTGTTGTAATATACAGTGAAATGTTCTTCTGTATGCGTTCTGTTTTGTCCTGTTCTCAAACGATAGGGCGTTTCGAACGGTCTGGGTCGGTTTAGCGACTGGTTCGGACCGAGCGAAATTCCTTGTCGTCACATTCTACGTTTCCCCACCCTATGGGGTGTAAGTCTGGTCCGTCAGCCGACCAGAATGCATCGCCCGAAACCGATATAACCGAGGCGCCTCGCAACAGCAACAACCACATAAGTCAAACTCGTCAGGGCGTGTAAAACCACTGATGCCACTTCTAGCTAGAAAGAAACGCAAGTCCTCCCTGAGGTCCGTCTCCCGTTTTTGGTTCATACCGGGTGTGAAACACGCGAGGTAAACGTTACACAAAGCTACGCCACAAAGGCCGTGCTTTGATCATCACCACAAGACTTTGCTTTTCAACAGAAGCCTCGATCAATTGCCACTTAGGCATGCCACACAGGCAATTCACTCCATGCGTTTGATATCCATCAATATATAACCCCTGAGCTCGTACGTCTCAGAGAAGGGCGTTAAGCAAGAGAATAAGTTCTCCGCCGCCAAACAGATATATATTTAATAGAAATCAATCACACAGACTAAAATCCAATGTCAGACACACAGTCCATTTACAAGTCCGTTCTGGGGCTGAACGAAACCAGAGGCACCTAGTACCCCGTATATCCATCGATCTCCAAGTACGTCTGGACGATCACCAACTGTTTCCATCTTCTTGGGTGTACAGCCCAATCAAGATCATCAGTTATCACCCAAACGACGTGAAGACCTCCGGTCTTCGACCATCGTCTTCATCTTCGATTTATCGTCGTATCTGTTATTCAGAATGGGATGAACCCGGTCTTTCCGAATAACTCGCGTATATTTTAAATAAGTGTTACACAAACACAACATACGCCTCATTCCAATTCATTTGTCACTAACCGTAAATTAATCAAGAGAATAATTCCCCAAATATTAACCCGAAGGCCGAAACCAACATCAGATCAATATCCAGAAAACCATTCTGCTTGGCTAACCGACAGTTAGTTTCTAAATTTCACGTTCATAGGGAAAGGTTCCCATTAATTTTATCAAAGATAAATTCCTGGAATTTATTCTTTAATCTACCTTTGAATTTCAATTCAAACTAGTCGGGATTAGCGAACCTTACCGAAGTAATCATTTGTTTTAATTTCCCAATCCCAACCTATTCATCCCATGAAGTAAAACTGGTAATACTTCATATCTAACACCACGGTGTTATCGGTAAATTCAATTACCATTTCACGTTCAAATCTAATTAAAGATTTAACTATCGCCTGGAGCAAAACTGGTGGTACTCCATTTTCGATCTTTTCAATCTAATTAAAGATTCATTAAAACTCCACTTAGTTTTAATCTTCGACTGGGTTAAAGAATCAGTGTCATTTAAAACACGGTTCACGATAAACCCAAAATCACATTCATTAATTATCGGGTTAAAGAACAAGTGTTATTTAAAACACTGTTCACGATAAACCCAAAAATCAATATCCATTCAATTCCAATTAAATGTTATTTAATTGGTACACTTCATTAAATCTAAATAAAAAGATTTAATCTTTTCTCAACTGGGTTCAAGAACAGTGTTAGTGAAGACACCATTCACGACAAACCCAAATCACATTTGATATTCAATACAAGGCTCTGAATAGAAAATATATCGGCTTATATTCAATATCAAATTCTACGATTAACAAATGTCGTATTGGAAATAACGATATAAATATCTACATCTTTCAAATTTCCATAACAACATCTGTATAATCCCGAATTCCAACATCGAAATATTCCGAAGACAATTTCGATTCAAATCCACTCCAATGCAATCATTGGAAATTCTGGTTATTTTTAAAACCCTTTTCAAATTCAATTTATTTATTTAAAAATAAATAGAATGATAATTCTAGTTCAAAACTAGTTCATTTCGATAAAAATCTATTTTTATCCTTTCAAATATGGAGATTTTCGTCCCGATCCTTTCTAAATCATTTCTTATGATTTTACACAAATTATTACTATTTTTAATAATTTTATCAAGGCTCGTACAGTCGATTTCCATCAACGGCCATCGAACTGCACTTACAGCGACCTTTTTCAAATTTGATTTGGACGTAACTCCAAATCCAATCGTTAGATTTCAAATTTCTAATATTCGTTAGAAAGCTCTTTTCGATACGAACCCAACGGTTCCGGTTTTAGGAGAATCCGACGGTCGGATCTCCCGTAATGTCCGTTTGAAATAAATGGTCGAAATTCACGAACTGCCGCGGCGCGGCGCGTTCTATTCAGGCCATTATATTATATATAATATATATAATATATATTTCGTCGATTTCTATTTAAAACGAATTATATAAATAGTTTTAAAATTCGTTTCAAAAGCAATTTCAACTTCCTTTTCAATTCAAATCAAAATTGAATTCTTCTCTATAAATTCGTTCCTATTCAATTCAAATTTCAATTCAATTTGAATTCATTTCAATTTGCTTTCAATTCAATTTGAATTCGTTTCAATTTGCTTTCAATTCAATTTGAATTCGAAGTCGTTTTCAATTCATTTCATTTCGAAATCGTTATATATTCAATTCATTTCGAAATCGTTTTCAATTCATTTCATTTCGAAATCGTTTTCAATTCATTTCATTTCGAAATCGTTTTCAATTCATTTCATTTTGAAATCGTTGTATATTCAATTCATTTCGAAATCGTTGTATATTCAATTCATTTCGAAATAGTTGTATATTCAATTCATTTCGAAATCGTTGTATATTCAATTCATTTCGAAATCGTTTTATATTCAATTCATTTCGAAATCGTTATATATTCAATTCATTTCGAAATCGTTATATATTCAATTCATTTCGAGATCGTTATATATTCAATTCATTTCGAAATCGTTATATATTCAATTCATTTCGAAATCGTTATATATTCAATTCATTTCGAAATCGTTATATATTCAATTCATTTCGAAATCGTTATATATTCAATTCATTTCGAAATCGTTATATATTCAATTCATTTCGAAATCGTTATATATTCAATTCATTTCGAAATCGTTATATATTCAATTCATTTCGAAATCGTTATATATTCAATTCATTTCGAAATCGTTACATATTCAATTCATTTCGAAATCGTTTACGTCAAAATGGCGTCAATCTAATCAACACGGCTTCATAAATTTCTATTTCAAATATTTTATTTCAAATATTTCTTTTTCAAAATAGTTGTTATTATCAAAATATTTCGTTCAACACATGACCAATCTCAATGGATGAGTACTGTCAACACATGAACTTTTATTTTATATTGATAAAGATGTAAATTTTATTATCAAAATATTTCGTTCAACACATGACCAATCTCAATGGATGAGTACTGTCAACACATGAACTTTTATTTTATAATATTCTTTATTTTCTAAATTGGAATGAGGCCCAATCAATCACCATATAATGTTAATTATATGGATTTTCATACATCACACGTATATAATAGCATTGCAAAATAATCAACCATCAACCAAAGTGCACTACACTGTATAAGCATCAAATAAAGATATCTAACGCTTATAACAGCATGTCAATCAATCGATCGACATATTTAATCAATCAGGATGAGTGAACTTCATATTTCATCCCAACACCCGTGTGGGGTTTCAAACAATCAAACAAATATTTTATTCGTGCAGTTGGGCGATGTGTGAAATTTATCGACCCAATCAATGTCCTTCAAATAGGTGTACATAAACAAACCGTCTGGTTTGTAAATGAATATTTATTTATTCACATTCACGTTAAAAATTACATTTTAACGATAAAACATTTTATTCCAACATATGAATTTCTATTCAGTTCATTCTTTAAATAAAACGATATTTTTATTTTTCTAACATATTTTAGAAAATTTCGGCGGCATAACGGCACGATACTAGAAACGGGATGAGGCCTAGCCTTATCCCCGGTCTAGTGAAGGCCCACGCCATTCACACATCAATCAAATTCACCAAACAACCAAATTCCAATCAAATCATATAACTAAGCTATGCAACCAAACAAACAAGTCCATGGTCTGTGGACGATTGTGTCGGGTGCTACTAAGCACCGTCTGCATCCTAGTATATATATAAATAGAAAGGAAATTGAAAGGTGAGAAATTCTCACTTATAGCTACCCTAGCTCCACGGCACTTCTAATGCAGGAAATCTTCATCGCTACCGCATCTTCGTCATCTTCGTTGTCCGTAGCCACTACATATGTAAAAATCGAATTTTTACTTCACTATTCGATATATAAAAATCATATTTTTACTTCGCTATTCAATATATAAAAATCGAATTTTTATTTCACTATTCGATATATAAAAATCATATTTTTACTTCGCTATTCAATATATAAAAATCGAATTTTTATTTCACTATTCGATATATAAAAATCATATTTTTACTTCGATGTTCAATATATAAAAATCGCATTTTTATTTCGATGTTCAATATATAAAAATCGCATTTTTATTTCGATGTTCAATATATAAAAATCGCATTTTTATTTCGATGTTCAATATATAAAAATCGCATTTTTATTTTTAAAACATTCCCATATATTTTCAAAACCTTGTGATATATACATATTCACAACTTTGTGATATAGATATATTTTCAACAATGCTAATTTTTATATTTAAAAATCATTTCAAAATTATATTTTCTATTTAAAGTTTTAACCTTTTTCTAATCAGTTTTAAATACCCTTTTAAAATCAGTTTTTTTATACTTTAAAAACAAATCAGATTTTTATACTTTAAAAACAAATCAGATTTTTATACTTTAAAAACAAATCAGATTTTTATACTTTAAAAACAAATCATATTTTTATACTTTAAAAACAAATCAGATTTTTATACTTTAAAAACAAATCAGATTTTTATACTTTAAAAACAAATCAGGTTAACAATATAAATACAATAAAGAAATAATTAAAATAAACTTACATCGACTGTTGAAGGGGGGGGGGGGTCTCGCGGTGGATCTGGGGCTAGGGTTCGACAAGGAGAGGGGGGTGGCGCTTGCGGGTGGCGTCGGTCTTCGATTGGGGTGCGATTTGGTCCTCGCGGTGTTGGAGGGGTCGTGGTCGGAGGGGCTTGCGGTGGTGGCTGCTCCTCGTCGTGGGGGGTGGGGGAGGGGGGAGTCGGGGGGGGGGGGGTTTCGTCGAGGGGGAGGGCGACAGGGGGGGGGGGGGGAGGAGCTAAGGCGGCGGCGGCATGGGATCGGTGGAGGATCGACGCCCTTTTTTTCTTTTTTTTTCCTGTGAAGTGAAATCGGGGGGGGGGGGGGGCAGAACCAATAAAGGAGGGAGAGTTTTATTTATATTTTATTTTTTTTTATTTTTATTTAATTTAAAAAAGTTGACTTTTACAAACGAACTCGAAACGAGGCCCACCGCCTGTCGTCCATAACGTTTCACCCCCATTCCGAACACAATGGAATATGTATCGCAAGCTGATTTGATCGATTGAGTCAGTTTCCTTTGAATTTACATTTAAATCACTATACTGAATTTTAAACGTACATTTCAAATTACCGGGGCCACATACTAACTCGAAAAATTCCAGAAAAATATTTTCTAGCTTCGTATTGACGATACGGTCCTAACAAAACTAATTTCATCGAATTCTGAGACCGTTTGAAAAATGGCCAATTTCCAGTCGATTAAATTCAACTGAAACTGGTCAAACGCGTTTTCCTTTGCCACGCTCACATATTGATTCGAAAAATTATGAAATTTGGAATCTAGCAATAACTTGACACCACGGACCCAACAAAACTGGTTTCGTCGAAATCCGAGGTCGTTTGCAAAATTCCCATTTTTAAGGGCCTGAATTCCATAGCGACTATTCAGAATTTTCAACTGGACATATCTTTTGATTCCCGCTATGAAATCTTGATTTGTCGGATTCGTTAGAAAGATATTCACTATTAGATTCCACTATTTTTGGTTTTACTAAAATCCGGATTGTTTTGCACCCGGTACATTCAATTGAAGTTTGAAATCGAATTATCGAACTACCGCGCCATTTTCACTTCTATTTATAATTATATATAATTATTTATATTCCAACGACGACGTATATAATATATACGTTCTAATTATATTCAAAATAAATTTCTCGTCGTTTTTATTTAAAATAATCTATTTTGAATATTCAAAATCCGCTAAAATTGCCAAAATAAAAATTTTAAACTGGCCCAGATTTTCCGGGTTGTTACACAGTTGATCAAGGCTTCTGTTGAAAAACAAATTCTTGTGGTTGATGATCAAAGCACGGCCTGTGTGGCATAGCTTTGTGTAGCGTTGATTCGCGAGCCTCACACCCCGGTTGTGAACCAAAAACGGGAGAAGGACCTCAGGGAGGACATGTGTTTCTTTCTAGCTAGGGTGGTGTCAGTGACCTACCAGCCCTGACATTTATATACTTTTCACATGTGTGGTTGTTGCTGTTGCGAGGCGCCTCGGTTAGATCGGACGATCCGGGTCCGATGGAGCCATTCGTTGGCTCATTTACGCCCCAAAGGGCGGGGAAACGCAGTGTTCAGGATTTAAGTTTAACCCACATCAGTGGACCGGCCCTGTCGCTCCAAGGTCACTCGAGCTCTAACCTGAGGCTCGGGCTAGAGAGTCTCGAATCGGTTGAGGACTATCTTTTGCCTTGGATCATAGATGGAAATCCAATTTTCAAATACGTGACATTTGCGATTTTATTTGTAGAGCCTAGTATGGCGACATAGTGGGATGGGGCGCTTATGTCACCTACGATTGATACTTATGATTTGAAGTTGTTTTATACACTATGCACTTATAATAGTATCAAATGATTTGTTTTAAACGTATCAAGCATTCTTGGCTATTATAAGGTAAAAACCCTATCCTCCGGCTTGCGTTGCATTGTGTGATGGGACCTGGGTCTTATAATAGCTTCATTTTTCTTTATTTAGCATTGCGCTATTGTTTTACGCACTGGTGTTCTTGGGAGGAAACCCGTTCCGTGTTATACGGCGTGGTCCCTTGATTTACCTTACTTTGAAAATAAAGATAAATAAGTGTTTTAGTTCTCACACCAGTCACATGACTGACCTGGAGTTTATTGTTTTAACCTAAACTCTGGGTGCCCTTATTTTGACACGGGAAGCTAGTAGTTTTGGTTTTGCAGATTTATATTCACAGGATCTTGGTTTACAGCTGGAACGATATCCAGAAAGCTTTGTATCCGTATATCTCTTCTAGTTGTGTATTGTATTATTTTCCGCTGCTATGTAATTTATTGTAATCTCTGATATATTTCTGTGTAATATTTATTCATTTATACTCTGAATATTCTTGTATTCTAATGTATTGTTGTAATAACAACGAACTGTCCTTCCGTCTGCGTTCTATTTTGTCGTGTTCTCAAAACAATCAGGCGTTTCGAACGGTCTGGGTCGGTTTAGCGACTGATTCGGATCGAGCGAGATTCTCGGTCGTCACAGTGACAGAATAATGGTAGATATAGAAGATGTTCATGAAATTAGTTCAAATTCAAAGATATTATAAAAACCTTCAATCACCATGAAATTTAAATAAAATTTCTTCTTGTTGTGAAATATAATTTAGTCACAACTCATCACAATTTCAAATTTTGATAATAAATTTGTTGAATTCTAAATATAGCACAGTTTGGTTATTGATTTCAATTTCTGAATAAATAATCAATAAATGATTTTAAAAGTGAAGAATCAATTACAAGAGGGAATTCAGAAAGATTTATACATTACAAGAGGGAAAAAAGTATATACAGGAAGAGAATCAGATCAATAAAAAATTTCAACACTTCTAATTTGATACCACTTGTTGTCTCCATTAATGAGAAATGAAATGATTTTTGAAATATGAAATGGGGTTAAAGAAATTAGGAACTGGCTGGAGACGAGTTAAGTTGAATGGTTTTCTGGGTATCGATCTGATGTTGGTTTCGACCTTCGGGGTTGATACTTAGGGAACTGTTCACTTACTAGTTTATAGTAAGGGACTGAAAGGATAGTGATGCGAGAATAAGATATGGAAATGTTTTACATTATTAATAAAGTATATTTTCAAAATATGGGAAATAAGGAGTTGTGAATATATGGAAACGTTTTCCAAGAAATCGTGAGAGGCTAAGCGAGTTGGAAAAATATTCGGGTAAGGATATTAAAAGGAAATTGGGAAATGAAATGATGATTGATAAATCTATATAAAGGGGCTCAGTGTTGTCTGATGATTGATCGATTTTATTTCAAATTGGAAATAAGATCGTTGTTTGTATGTATGTTTTTTTTGATATTTAAATCACCAACTATCAAAGTCTTTGACCATTTTTCCGTTGTCAATACGGAGAGACCGGGATCAGATTTATTATCTGAAAACACAACGTATGGACATTAGCGTTGCGAATCAAATATGATGAAGATAATTGAAGACGGTGTTTGTGCAAGGGTTGTTCTGGAGAATCTTAGGTAGAAATTGCCTAAGAGATGGATTTACAGAATAGTGCCTTCGGCTTGTCCAGACCCAGGACAACTTAAAAGGACGAACGTCTGACAGAGTATATCTAAAAGATCGCATAAGTTGATCTCTTCAATCATATTTACGTTCGGTGGAGGAGGAATTCGTTTCTCTTAGCCTTATACCCGTCATATTTTGGAGAAACCAATTTGTGATTTGGTGGGTATGACGATGTGGCATTCAAAGGAAACGAAGGTGTGATCTATCAAAGATACGTTATGACCTCAAGCCTCATCAACCGGGAAATGAAAAAAATCGGGCAGGCAGCATGGCTAAGTGGGTCACACCAAATTAGGGTATATTGTCATCATCTAGAGAATATTCATATTTGTTACTTCTTTCCATTTCTGTATCTCCCGGGAACGGTTATGTTGGTATACTAACCGTAAGATGACAATATATTTGGAACATTCAAACGAAATGAATGGCCAGTCATGTGTGGCTGAGTTGCAAGATGTTCTTGTTGAACTCCAGTGTATCCCCTCTAGAGTACACTGATCGGAAGGTGGTTCCATACCTTGTCATAGTTGGAAATTCATTACCCAATAATAACCCGCGGTTTTTGATTGTATACTATATATCTAGAGCGTGAGATGCAAGCGTTCTGCTAGATTGTTTTTTACTTATGTTTAGACACTATTATAATATCAAAATAATATTGTTTTCAAAGAATGTTTTGGGTTTTCGTAAGGTAAAAACCATCTGTGTTTATGTGTGGGTCTTACGATTATCATTTCTTTCGAAAAGAATTCTGGAAATTTAAACCTAATGGTTAGAGATTACTCATACCACTCCCATGACTGACCTAGAGTTTATTATGTTTTGTTTTCCCTAAACTCTTGGGTGCCCAAATTTGTACGGGTAGTCAAGTAGTCGGGATTTATAGATATACTTGGAGGAGCTCGGAGCAGAAGGCTTCAGAGTTAGATGTATATATATATAGAGTTATTTTCTTTGTGACATACATGTGATGTACACTGATAATGTGTGTTAATATAAACACAGTTTTGTATTTCAAAATTATGTTGTATTATATATTTTATTCATTTCGCTGTGAGATTCTTGTTTACTCTGATTTTGTTCTATGTGATATTCTTCTATTCTAATTTTCTTTCTATTCTCACCCTCTTACTTCTTTCTATTAATGATCTGGTATTTCTGATGCTCGAATGGTCGACATTGTGTTTGGTGTCAATTTTTGAGGTCGAAAATGTTCGTTCGTTGTAGTGGTATCAGAGTTGAAGGTTGAGTAATTACCTTGGCCTTGTGGCGTTACTTAATAGAGATAGGGTCAGTAATACCCTAGATTGAGTTTGAGTGTGTATATACGAGTGAATGTATTTGTAGATTATATAAAAATGGATTTTTATTATGGAGATTTATTGTTGAGTGGCTCATGAATTTTGGTCGACGGTGGGGCACTACAATGTCGATAGGAATTTCTAAACGCTCGAATACGATGAATCAACACAGTATGTTTTTCAAAAAAAGGTAAATGAAATAATTTTACCCAAAATATATTTGATGTAAAAGAAGTATATAACTTGGAATTATTATAGTATAGGATATGTTGATTGTTATTATAATCGAATAAGAGTATAATTGAAATAGTTATAAATAACGAATCAGAATTTATATAATACATGAAATCAGATGGATAAATCCGGATTTAAAACAGAATTGAGAATTTTAATTCTGGAAACTTGGAAAAGTACGTAAAAATGAATTTTGGATTATATATGGAAATTTTATGATCATGGGGGAATTTGAAAATATTTTCCAAGCAGTGTGAAGTATATTTTGAAGTGATTTCAAAATGGAAATGTTGAAAAAAAAAGGTTTTGAAAATAATATAGTATTGAACTCACTTCGTTCGCTGGAAAATAATTCTGATGATGATGGCCACATCATCAATGTCATTTTCGAGTTTCTAAGTGACTGATTACTGCCAAAGATTTTGTTTTGAATTATTTTGAGAAAACAAGTTGTTTTGAATTCCGAAAAGACATGTTTGATTTTAAAGAATGACTAAGTTGTTTAAAACTCCCAAGAAGATTTTTTTTAAAAAAAATAAGTATATTTACGGGATGAATTTGTAATGATGGAAATAAAAATTGACATAACAAGTTAAATAAAGATGGTGAAAGAAAATTAATGAAGATTTATCTAAAACCAGTTAAGTGAAAATTGGATTGGTGGAAACTGATATTGACATAAAAATGGATTGGATTAGAGATCATCTGGAATAAGACTGGATTGTTGAGTAAGAATTTGGAATTGGGATTGAAACAGGAATTTGAAATGAGATTTAGCTTGGTAAAAGCGCATGATTAGTTTGAGGATGAGTTGATTGGAGATCAGTTGGGAATACAATTGTATATGTTGAAGGGATAGCAAATGGAAGAGAGAATTGGATGCCCGACAAAAGGTACAAGTTTATATTTTAATCGAATGTGAGATTTATGAGCCTGTTGGGCAAGCCACTTGGCTGTTTGATCTTCTTTTGGATTGGAGAAGGCCTAGAGAGGTGAGTTGTAGTTGTACTGATTGAGCCGTGCAAAGGAGACGCTGACAAAAAAAATCGGAGATTTAAATGTTAGAAAATTCTCAGAATTTTTGAAAATTTTCATTAGTACGAATAAATTAATATTTTTATTAAAATTTATTGGCTTAGTTGAAACTGAAATTTTAAAGCAAAATAAAGGATGTTTGCTTGATTAATAGGGTTTTAGCATTTTTCCTACCTTAATAATTTCGGGGACGAAATTCTTTTAATGGGGAAGGAATGTAATGTCCCGGAATTTTATTGATTTGATAATTAATTTAATTATTTTAATATAGTGGTTTGGTAATTTAAATGGATAGAATTCCAATATTTTGAATATTTAATAATATAAATAATAGGATAATAATATATTTTTCCCAAGATAGTTGGAAATAGTTAAATTTGCAATATTTTGTTAATTGGATAATTTAATAGATTTAATTCAATTTAGAATTGAAATATTATAACAAATATGTTAGTTTAGCGACTATTGAACGTATTAATTATAATATTAATTATAATCGAGCTCGTAACGCCGAGGTAGTTCGTAATTTAATGTTTTGAACTTCAATTGAGTGTATAGGATCCATTATTAGTCGAATTTCATCGAAACAAGAAACGTTTGAATCCATTTAACTATATTTTTCTAATGGAAGTGAAAAATCGTGATTTCGTCTCGTAGACGGTACGTTATGTCCAAATCAAATTTTCGGAAAAGTCGTTATGGAATCATTTATAAACCATAACGATAATTCAATATAGTTAAATATTGGTTTCGAATTTGGACAAGATTTTTGAGACGTATCATTAATTTAATTTATAGATTTTTTCTATAATTTTTATTTTGAAAAATAATCAACTTTTTGTTTGACGTATCTGGCGTCCTAAATCAGTATTTTGGGATTCCACAGAATAAGTTAACTTGTCTGATTTTATATACCTTCAGGATCGTGGCACATTACTGGACACGATTGTAGTTTTATTTTTGTCTATAGAGGCACGTATAAATGGAATGTTAGATTAATGAAAAGGAGGGACTCACGTAATAAACAAAAAATGCACACATTATTTTGTCCATTCTCAGGAAACACTATTCTTTTCTCCACGCTTTTTACTTTCTATCAAGATGTCAAGTTCTCCTCAAACATTTACGAGTTGAATGATAATTCATGACGCTCATCAGCTCGAAGAAGATCTTATTGAGATGCATATGACAATGTAGGAATAGCCTTGAAGATGATATGAATTTTGTGTAGTATAGCTTTCTGACTTTGTACCCAAGCTATAGTAAGCAAACAAAACTTCCTGAAGGAAATTCCAGTATAAGAGAATCATCAAAATGGTATTATATTTCATCACATACTTCCCTGCATATTATTTTTCTAAAAATATGTAATATGAAAATGGTGAATACTCTTAATTATATTTATAAGAACCATTTTGTAAATTATATTATCTTGAACCTATAAGCAGATCTCATGTAACGCTATAGATATTCTGAAAACAAATAATATCTCATCTTCTTAATTCTTGTTTTCTTGTTTTATTTTCCAACATGTAATGGAAGCGCACACACATCCAAAACACTATAATCATCTGCTGAATCTTGACACATGTAGTTAGTTTTCTGCTAAATCCAAGTAGCTAATTCACGTGTAACGTCCCGCATTTTTATCGGTTCGTATTGAAATATTTAAATCAGTTTAAATATTGAATTTGTAATATAAATGGATTTATATATTAATTAAAACGAAGTTGAACGTATAAAAATATATATTAAATATAATCGAGCCCGTAATATCGCGGCAGTTCGTAATTTAACGTTCTGAACTTCAATTAAGTATACAGGACTTGTTATAAACTAGATTTCTTCGAAACAAGAAACGTTGGAATCAGTTGAACTGTATCTTTCTAACAGAAGTAAAAAAAAGCCAAGATTCTGTGTTAAGGATTGCAAGTTATATCCAAATCAAATATTCAAATAGTCGCTGTAAAATCGTTTATCGGCTGTAACGGTTTATTCGATATAACAAGATATCGGATTCGAATTTGAACAAGGTTCTTTTGAGACATAGTGATAATTTAATTTTTAGAATTTTACTGTAATTTTTAATTAATTAAATATGCAACTTTTTTATTTGGAGTATTTTGCACCCTGTATCAGTATTTCGGAGTTTCACAATATAAGTTAAACTTCCGATATTATTATATTTTTTGGATCATGGCACCTTGCTGGACACGACCGTAATCTTATTTCTGTCCATATGTGATTCGTATGTGAGAAAATTTGTATCTGGCCATGGAGTAACGTCGGTATCAATATGAGACATGACAAACATACCCTATTACGTAACCAATTCAACCTAGCCTAAACTAACGCATGCCCTATCACCAACTATGAACATGATGACCTAATACTTCAAAACTAAGAAAAGAAAATAGCACCCATACCCTATGAAACATCTAATCAATATTATATGTATACCCTATATATACCCATCACACAGATATTAAGGGATATGCAAGACCATGACCTACATCACCCTAAAACCTTCATGCCTATACTTTTCAAGTAGTGAAGATTACTCCTACTAAAAACCTATATTTTCTTTATACATATTTATATGTGACTTAATAGCTAAGGAAGACAACTGCCATGAAACTTCCCATCACAAGTCTACAGTCGTCTCCCAGCTACTCTTAAAATTCCATAATCCTATTCCCTATTTCGTTAAATTGAAGGAAATAGACAGTAATGTAAAGTGCTAAGAACGTGGCTACCCACCTATGATGTAGTGAAAGCTTAACACTTAAGTTTTAGCACTCTATAAATACTGCACGTCCTCCTCTCTCATTCTAAAACTAGAAAACAAAAAAAACAAAAAAAACTAAACCTCATAAAATCAAAAGAAGGTGGCAAGTTCACTGTAATAACCCGAAAATCTGGGCCAGTTTAAAATTTTTATTTTGGCAATTTTAGCGAATTTTGAACATTTAAAATAGATTATTTTAAATAAAATAGACGAGAAATTTATTTTGGATATAATTCAAACGTATATATTTATACGCGTCGTCGTTAGAATATAAATAATTATATATAATTATAAACAGGAATTGAAAATGGCGCGGTAGTTCGATAATTCGATTTCAAACTTCAATTGAATGTACCGGGTGCAAAACAATCCGGATTTTAGTGAAACCAAAAATAATAGGATCTAATTGATGATATCTTTCCAACGAATCCGAAAAATCAAAATTTCATAGCGGGAATAAAAAGATATGTCCAGTTGAAAATTCTGAATAGTCGCTATGGAATTCAGGCCCTTAAAAATGGGAATTTTGCAAACGACCTCGGATTTCGACGAAACCACTTTTGTTGGGTCCGTGATGTCAAGTGATTGCTAGATTCCAAATTTCATAATTTTTCGAATCAATATGTGAGCGTGGCAAAGGAAAACGCGTTTGACCAGTTTTAGTTGATTTTAATCGACTGGAAAATGGCCATTTTTCAAACGGTCTCAGAATTCGACGAAACTAGTTTTGTTAGGACCGTATCGTCAATACAAAGCTAGAAAATATTTTTCTGAGATTTATAGAGTTAGTATGTGACCCCAGCAAATTGAAATGCGCGTTTAAATTCAATATATAGAGTTATATGTTGATTTTGACGAAAACTGATCGAAACAGTCGAATCAGCCAACGATACATATCCCATTGTGTTCGGAATGGGGGTAATTAGCTATGGACGACAGGTGGTGAGTCTCGTTTAGAGGTCGTATGTAAAAGTCAACCTTTTTGAAATTAAATAAATAAAATAAAAAATATAAACTCACTCTCTCCCTATCTCTTTATCTGCCCCCCCCATATCATCTCAGAAACGAAGAAGAAGAAAAAAAGAGGACCTAATCGCGATGAGCTCCAGCGCCTCCGTCGCGCTCGACGTCGGATCCTCCACCCGCCGCTGGCCCACCGCGAGCTCCGGCGCCCTACCCTAGCCCAACGCCAACCCCTTCTCCATTCAAATCCTTTCCCCATCCATTTCGATTTCTGCCCACCGACCACTAATGGTCGTGCTCAACCCCTCCGCCGCCTCCACCGATCTGACCACCCACGTCAGCACCCCCATTGCCCCACTCCGCCACCAAATCACAGCACACACGCCCCTTTCCTCGATCCACAGCGAAATCTCCTCCTTCCATAGTAAATGTGAGTCTTTTATTTTCTTTCTCTTTTGATTTTCAGTTTATAAGCATAGGAGTTTTCAGTTTAAAAAGATGTGATTTTTACTTTACAAAGAATAGATTTTTAATTATAAAGATTTGATTTATAACATTATAAAGTTTTGATTTTTTTAAATGAGTAAGAAATGATTTTTGTTTAAATAAAAAAGATATAATTTTGATTGTCAACATAGCGGGGTAAAATATAATTTTTATATATAGAATGGCAAGATAAAAATGGGATTTTTACCCATATAGCGTTGTAGTAAAAATGTGATTTATATCATGAAATTAGAGAAGAAAATATGATTTTTGTATATATAGTGGCAAAATAAAAATATAATTTCTATACATGAAGTGTTATCATAAAAACATGATTTTTATGTAAATGACTTTATAAAAAAATTCGATTTTTATATATATGAAGTGAAGATAAAAATTCGATTTTTATATATATGAAGTGAAGATAAAAATTCGATTTTTATATATATGAAGTGAAGATAAAAATTCGATTTTTACATATGTAGTGAATACGGGCGACGAAAGTGACGAAAGGCGAGAACGACGAAGATTTCTACTAAAGAAGAGTCGAGATGATTGGAATAGCTATCGGTGAGAATTTCTCACTCTTCAATCTCCTTTTTCTAGTTATATATATATATATACTAGGATGCAGACGGTGTTTAGTAGCACCCGACACCCGTCATCCACAGACCATGGATCGCTTGTTTGTTTGATTGATGTGTTGTGAAATTTGTTTGTGAAGTTGATGTGAAATAGATAATAAAATATTTTATCGTTAAAAAATATAATTTTTAATGTGAAAGTGAATAAATAAATATCTATAAACAAATCGGCCGATTTGTTTATATACACTGATTTGACTGATATCGATTGGGTCGATAAATTTTACACATCGCCCAACTGCACAAATAAAATCTGTGTTTGATTGTTTGAAACCCCACACGGGTATTGGGATGAAATACGGCATACACTAATCCCAAAAATCAGTTGTATGTCGATCGATGGATCGACAGGCTGTTATAAGCGTTAGATATCTATATTTGATGCTTATACAGTGTAGTGCACTTTGAATGATGGTTGATTATTTATCGTTGCTATTATATACATGTGTTGTATGGAATCCATATAATTAACGTTATATGGTAATTGATTGGGCCTCATTCCAATTTAGAAGATAAAGTTTATTATAAAATAAAGGTTCATGTGTTGACTGTACTCATCCGTTGAGATTAGTCATGTGTTGAACGAAATATTTTTAACAATAAAATTTACATCTTTATCTTTATAAAATAAAGGTTCATGTGTTGACTGTACTCATCCGTTGAGATTAGTCATGTGTTGAACGAAATATTTTAACAATAAAATTTACATCTTTATCATATTTGAAATTAGAAACTAACTGGAAAATAGATGAGATGAGTGGTCTCTTGGATGTTGATCTGATGTTGGTTTCGGCCTTCGGGATTAATATTCAGGGAATCGGTCTCTTACTAATTTACAGTTGGAGTCTGATTTATAATCAAACGATAGATACCATAATTTTTATAAAATATATTGAATAACAAAATAAGTCACACATGGACGGTACTCATTCGTTGAGATTAGTCGTGTGTTGACAAAAATATAGATTCACATATTGAATAGAATATATATTCATTTGTTGAATAGAATAACGGGATTATTGAAAGATATTAAGCCGTGTTGATTAAAGGTGCGCTATTTTGACGCGAATCGATATTTATATCGATTGTATTCAATTTCGAATTGAATTGAATATATAACAATTTCGAATTTAATTGAATAAGAAACAATTTCGAATTGAATAAGAAACAATTTTGAATTGAATTGAATATATAACAATTTCGAATTGAATTGAATATAAAACGATTTTGAATTGAATTGAATATATAACAATTTCGAATTGATTTGAATAAGAAACAATTTCGAATTGAATAAGAAACAATTTTGAATTGAATTGAATATATAACAATTTCGAATTAAATTGAATATAAAACGATTTTGAATTGAATTGAATATATAACAATTTCGAATTTAATTGAATAAGAAACAATTTCGAATTGAATTGAATATATAACAATTTCGAATTGAACTGAATATAAAACGATTTCGAATTGAATTGAATATAAAACGAATTCGAATTGAATTGAATAGAAAACGAATTTGAATGGAATAGGAAACGAATTCGAATTGAATTGAAAACCAATTGAAATAGAATAAAAATCGATAGGAAATGAATTCAAATTGAATTGAAATTTAAATTGAATTTAAATGAATTTCAAAACGAATCTATAAGGAAAAAAAATTCGATTTTGATTAGAATTGGAAATAGAATTTGAAATGTTTTTGAAACGAATTTAAAACTATTTATAAAATTCGTTATAAAATAGAAATCGATGAAATATATATTATATATATAATATAATGGCCTGAATAGAACGCGCCGCGCCGCGGCAGTTCATGAATTTCGACCATTTATTTCAAACGGACATTACGGGAGATCCGACCGTCGGATTCTCCTAAAACTGGAACCGTTGGGTTCGTATCGAAAAGAGCTTTCTAACAAATATTAGAAATTTGAAATCTAATGGTTGGATTTGGAGATACGTCCAAATCAAATTCAGAAAAGGTCGCTGTAAGTGCAGTTCGATGGCCATTGTTGGAAATCGACTGTACGTGCCTTGATAAAATTATTAAAAATAGTAATAATTTGTGTAAAATCATAAGAAATGATTTGGGAAAAATTGGGGTGAAAACTCCATATTTGAAATGATAAAAATAAATTTTTATCGAAATGAACTAGTTTTGAACTAAAATTAAAACCCAACTATTTTTAAATAAATGAATTGGATTTAAAAAGGGGTTTTAAATAATCGGAATTTCTAATATATTTGATCGAAATTAAATTAGAAGTGATTTGTGGGTTTATCGTGAACAGTGTTTTAAATAACACTTGTTCTTTAACCCGATTATAAATAGAATGTAATTTGGGTTTGTCGTGAACTGTGTTTTAAATGACACTAGTTCTTAACCCAGTAAAAGGAGTTTTAATGAATCTGCAATTAGATTGAAATGTGAATTGATAATTTAAATTATCAAATTTTGCAAATGAGCGAGAATGGAGTATTTCCAGTTTTGCTCCAAAGCGATAGTTAAATCTTTAATTAGATTTGAACGTGAAATGGTAATTAATTTTACCGATAACACCGTGGTATTAGATATGGAGTATTACCAGTTTTTCTTCATGGGGTGAATAGGTTGGGATTGGGAAATAAAATAAATAATTACTTCGGTATGGTTCGCTAATCTCGACTAGTTTGGAAAACCATAATTTGGTTTGAATTGACATCCAATGGAAGAATAAAGAATAAATTTTAAAGAATTTATCTTAGATAAAATTAATGGGAACCTTTTCCTAAGAATTTAAATTTAGAAACTAACTGTAGGTTAGTTAATAAGAATGGTTTCCTGGGTATTGATCTGATGTTGGTTTCGGCCTTCGGGGTTAATATTTGGGGAATTGCTCTCTTACTGATTTACGGTTAGTGACTAATGAACTGGAATGAGGCGTATGTTGTATTTGTGTGACATTTGATTTTAATATACGCGGGTTGTTCGGAAAGGCCGGGTTTATACCCATTCTGAATAACCGATTCGACGATAAGTTGAAGATGAAGACGGTGGTCGAAGACCGGAAGACTTCACATCGTTTGGGTAATTACTGACGATCCTGATTGGGCTGTACACCCAAGAGGATGGAAATAGTTGGTGGTCGTCCAGACGTGCTTGGAGATGGATGGATATGTGAGGAAAGTGCCTCCGGTTTCGTTCAGACCCAGAGCGAATTTGTAAATGGATTGTGTGTCTGATATTGGATTTTATTCTGTGTTGATTGATTTCTGTTTAAATATATATCTGTTTGGCGGCGGAGAATTTATTCTCTTGCTTAATGCCCTTCTCTGAGACGTACGAGCTTAGAGGTTATATATCGATAGATATCAATCGCATGGCATGAACTGCCTGTGTGGCACGCTGAGTTGCATGGATCAAGGCCTCTGTTGAAAAGCAAAGTCTTGTGGTTGATGATCAAAGCATGGCCTTTGTGCCGTAGCTTTGTGTATAACATGAATTCGCTAGCCTCACACCTCGGTATGAGTCAAAAACGGGATACGAACTGCAGGGAGAGCACGACGTTTCTTTCTAGCTTTGGTGGTGTCAGTGACTTACCAGCCCTGACATTTATATACTTTTCACCTATGTGGTTGTTGGATGAGGCGCCTCAATTATAGGTCTGTAAGGACCGGGAAACGTGTGTTCAGGAATAAATAATCCTCTAACGTAAGTGAGGACCGGCCCTGAAGATCCAGGATTGCCCAGAGTGTGTAGTCCTGAGACATTTGCTAGAGTGTCTCGAAAGCGGAGAGGAGCTTGCCCCTTGCCTCGACTCATGACGGAAATCCAATTTCCAATACGTGTATTTCGGTTTTATTTGTAGAGCCTAGTATGGCGACATGATAGATGGTACCCATGCCGCCTAGGATTGATATTTATGATTGAAATTGTTTTGACACTATACACTTATTATAGTATCAAATGATTTGTTTTAAACGTATCAAGCATGTTTGGCTATTATAAGGGAAAACCCTATCCTCCGGCTTGCATTGCATTGTGTGATGGGACCTGGGTCTTATAATAGCTTCATTTTTCGAAAAAGCATTGCGTTGTTTGTTCTATGCACTGGTATTCTTGGGAGGAAACCCGTTCCGTGTTATACGGCGTGGTCCCTTGAATTACTCTCTTTTAAAGTAAAGTTTTAAATAACTGTTTAAGTTCTCACACCAGTCACATGACTGACCTGGAGTTTATTGTTTTAACCTAAACTCTGGGTGCTCTTATTTTCGACACGGGCAGCTAGTAGTTTTGGTTTTGCAGATTTATATTCACAGGATCCTGGTTTACAGCTGGAATGATATCCGGAAAGCTCTGTATCCGTATATCACCTTCAGTTGTGCTTTGTATTTGTAATCTCTGATATCTATCAAATGTAATTTATTCAATTATACTCTGTATATTCTTGTATCTGATGGAATTGTTGTAATAGCAATGAAATGTTCTTCCGTCTGCGTTCCGATTTGTCCTGTTCTCAAAACGATCAAGGGTTTCGAACGGTCTAGATCGGTTTAACGACTGATTCAGATCGAGCGAAATTCCCAGCCGTCACATTTGGTATCAGAGCTTTGGTTTACAGAGCTCGAGAACAAGGCACATTAGAACCATACGAAAGAATTCATCAGATATTGGATTAGTAATATCCAATTAGAATGACTCGTTAGGGATAGGATCAGTAGTATCCTAGAACGAGTGTGAAGAGTATATTTTTCAAATGAAAACAATTTTGTTTTAAAATTTAAATCGCTTTATACGTATTTGAATATTTATTTATTTTGAATTTGGAAAATCTAGTATATAAAGGTTTTGCATATACGCGTCATGAACGTATATTCGAAGTTTTAAGATATTAGATAGACATAGAGTCACACTCTAGTCGCCCGGAGATGATTCTACTGATGACTATATAGCATC
The DNA here is from genome assembly GCA_030737875.1 of Allium sativum. Taxonomy (NCBI): domain Eukaryota; kingdom Viridiplantae; phylum Streptophyta; class Magnoliopsida; order Asparagales; family Amaryllidaceae; genus Allium; species Allium sativum. The sequence continues at coordinate 869,701,136 of CM060924.1, read as the reverse complement.
AGTAGTGTGTGTTCGTGTTTCTAAGGTGTGATTTCTATATATTTCCATCAGACTGGTGTGAGAACCAAAACTAATATAGATAGAATACATTGTTGTGAATTGGCATCAAAAACATGATTTTTGACTATATATCAAAATTTTAAATTTCAAACGTTAATTCAACTAGTTGATTGATGTTTGTGTTGTTTGTTTATTTGTTTGATAATTTTGAACCATTTAGCCTAATTGAATCAAATATTGAATTGTATTTAAAATTGGTCGCATTTGCTTGCATATACATGTACTTACATTGAACAGGTCATAGCAAGGAGGCTAGAGCAGAGAATAAAATTTGTTTGCCCGACAAATAGGTACATGTTTACTATATAATTTACTGTTTTGTTTGGGTGATGATGATTTTATGAGCCTATTGGCTAGCCGCTTGGCTTTTTATTTTTCTTTTTGAGATCAGAAGGCCTATATGGCAATTTCAGGATTTTCCCGTGGCTCCCGGTGCAGGGGAGGTTATGGCGAAATTTTTCGAAAATTTAGGGTGTTAGCCAAATTTTTGAAGAATTTGAAAATTCTCAGAAACTGAAAAGTTGGAGAATGGAAGCCAGATCAAACGTAGAGTTGATTAATGAAAACACTTTCGACTTTGTTCCTTTTCGGGGATGAAAAGTTTTAAGTGGGGGAGATTGTAATAACCCGAAAATCTGGGCCAATTTAAAAAATTTATTTTGGCAATTTTAGCGAATTTTGAACATTTAAAATAGATTATTTTAAATAATATAGACGAGAAATTTATTTTGGATATAATTCAAACATATATATTTATACGCGTCGTCGTTAGAATATAAATAATTATATATAATTATAAATAGGAATTGAAAATGGCGCGGTAGTTTGATAATTCGATTTCAAACTTCAATTGAATGTACCGGGTGCAAAACAATCTGGATTTTAGTGAAACCAAAAATAATAGGATCTAATTGATGATATCTTTCCAACGAATCCGAAAAATCAAAATTTCATAGCGGGAATCAAAAGATATGTCCAGTTGAAAATTCTGAATAGTCGCTATGGAATTCAGGCCCTTAAAAATGGGAATTTTGCAAACAACCTTGGATTTCGACGAAACCACTTTTGTTGGGTCCGTGATGTCAAGTGATTGATAGATTCCAAATTTTATAATTTTTCGAATCAATATGTGAGCGTGGCAAAGGAAAACGCGTTTGACCAGTTTTAGTTGATTTTAATCGACTGGAAAATGGCCATTTTTCAAACGGTCTCAGAATTCGACGAAACTAGTTTTGTTAGGACCGTATCGTCAATACGAAGCTAGAAAATATTTTTCTGAGATTTATAGAGTTAGTATGTGACCCCAGCAAATTGAAATGCACGTTTAAATTCAATATATAGAGTTATATGTTGATTTTGACGAAAACTGATCGAAACAGTCGAATCATCCTACGATACATATCCCATTGTGTTCGGAATGGGGGTAATTAGCTATGGATGACAGGCGGTGGGCCACGTTTAGAGGTCGTATGTAAAAGTCAACCTTTTTGAAATTAAATAATTAAAATATAAAAAAATATGAAATATAAACTCACTCTCTCCCTATCTCTTTATCTCCCCCCCCCCCCGTATCATCTCAGAAATGAAGAAGAAGAAAAAAGAGAGGACCTAATCGCGATGAGCTCCAACGCCTCCGTCGCGCTCGACGTCGGATCCTCCACCCGCCGCTGGCCCACCGCGAGCTCCGGCGCCCTACCCTAGCCCAACGCCAACCTCCAGCCCCTTCTCCATTCAAATCCTCTCCCCATCCATTTCGATTTCTGCCCACCGACCACTGATGATCATGCTCAGCCCCTCCGCCGCCTCCACCGATCTGACCACCCACGTCAGCACCCCCATTGCCCCACTCTGCCATCAAATCACAGCACACATGCCCCTTTCCTCGATCCACAGCGAAATCTCCTCCTTCCATAGTAAATGTGAGTCTTTTATTTTCTTTCTCTTTTGATTTTCAGTTTATAAGCATAGGAGTTTTCAGTTTAAAAAGATGTGATTTTTACTTTACAAAGAATAGATTTTTAATTATAAAGATTTGATTTATAACATTATAAAGTTTTGATTTTTTTTTAAATGAGTAAGAAATGATTTTTGTTTAAATAAAAAAATATAATTTTGATTTTCAACATAGCGGGGCAAAATATAATTTTTATATATAGAATGGCAAGATAAAAATGGGATTTTTACCCATTTAGCGTTGTAGTAAAAATGTGATTTTTATCATGAAATTAGAGAAGAAAATATGATTTTTGTATATATAGTGGCAAAATAAAAATATAATTTCTATACATGAAGTGTTATCATAAAAACATGATTTTTTTGTAAATGACTTTATAAAAAAAATTCGATTTTTATATATATGAAGTGAAGATAAAAATTCGATTTTTATATATATGAAGTGAAGATAAAAATTCGATTTTTATATATATGAAGTGAAGATAAAAATTCGATTTTTACATATGTAGTGAATACGGGCGACGAAAGTGACGAAAGGCGAGAACGACGAAGATTTCTACTAAAGAAGAGTCGAGATGATTGGAATAGCTATCGGTGAGAATTTCTCACTCTTCAATCTCCTTTTTCTAGTTATATATATACTAGGATGCAGACGGTGTTTAGTAGCACCCGACACCCGTCATCCACAGACCATGGATGGCTTGTTTGTTTGATTGATGTGTTGTGAAATTTGTTTGTGAAGTTGATGTGAAATAGATAATAAAATATTTTATCGTTAAAAATATACTTTTTAACGTGAAAGTGAATAAATAAATATCTATAAACAAATCGGTCGATTTTTTTATATACACTGATTTGACTGATATTGATTGGGTAGATAATTTTTACACATCGCCCAACTGCACTAATAAAATCCGTGTTTGATTGTTTGAAACCCCACACGGGTATTGGGATGAAATACGGCATACACTAATCCCAAAAATCAGTTGTATGTCGATCGATGGATCGACAGGCTGTTATAAGCGTTAGATATCTATATTTGATGCTTATACAGTGTAGTGCACTTTGGATGATGGTTGATTATTTATCGTTGCTATTATATACATGTGTTGTATGGAATCTATATAATTAACGTTATATGGTAATTGATTGGGCCTCATTCCAATTTAGAAGATAAAGTTTATTATAAAATAAAGGTTCATGTGTTGACTGTACTCATCCGTTGAGATTAGTCATGTGTTGAACGAAATATTTTTAACAATAAAATTTACATCTTTATCTTTATAAAATAAAGGTTCATGTGTTGACTGTACTCATCCGTTGAGATTAGTCATGTGTTGAACGAAATATTTTAACAATAAAATTTACATCTTTATCATATTTGAAATTAGAAACTAACTGGAAAATAGATGAGATGAGTGGTCTCCTGGATGTTGATCAGATGTTGGTTTCGGCCTTTGGGGTTAATATTCAGGGAATCGTTCTCTTACTAATTTACAGTTGGAGTCTGATTTGAAATCAAACGATAGATACCATAATTTTTATAAAATATATTGAATAACAAAAATAGTCACACATGGACGGTACTCATTCGTTGAGATTAGTCGTGTGTTGACAAAAATATAGATTCACACATTGAATAGAATAAATATTCATTTGTTGAATAGAATAACGGGATTATTGAAAGATATAAAGTCGTGTTGATTAAAGGTGCGCTATTTTGACGCGAATCGATATTTATATCGATTATATTCAATTTCGAATTGAATTGAATATATAACAATTTCAAATTGAATTGAAAGAGAAACAATTTTGAATTGAATTGAATATATAACAATTTCGAATTGAATTGAATATAAAACGATTTTGAATTGAATTCAATATATAACAATTTCGAATTGAATTGAATATAAAACAATTTCGAATTGAATTGAATATATAACAATTTCGAATTGAATTGAATAAGTAACAATTTCGAATTGAATTGAATAAGAAACAATTTTGAATTGAATTGAATATATAACAATTTCGAATTGAATTGAATATAAAACGATTTTGAATTGAGTTGAATATATAACAATTTCGAATTGAATTGAATAAGAAACAATTTCGAATTGAATTGAATAAGAAACAATTTTGAATTGAATTGAATATATAACAATTTTGAATTGAATTCAATATAAAACGATTTTGAATTGAATTGAATATATAACAATTTCGAATTGAATTGAATAAGAAACAATTTCGAATTGAATTGAATATATAACAATTTCGAATTGAATTGAATATAAAACGATTTCGAATTGAATTGAATATAAAACGAATTCGAATTGAATTGAATAGAAAACGAATTTGAATGGAATAGGAAACGAATTCGAATTGAATTGAAAACAAATTGAAATAGAATAAAAATAGACAGGAAATGAATTCAAATTGAATTGAAATTTAAATTGAATTTAAATGAATTTCAAAACGAATCTATAAGGAAAAAAATTCGATTTTGATTTGAATTGGAAATAGAAGTTGAAATGTTTTTGAAACGAATTTAAAACTATTTATAAAATTCGTTATAAAATAGAAATCGACGAAATATATATTATATATATTATATATTATATATATAATATAATGGCCTGAATAGAACGCGCCGCGCCGCTGTAGTTCATGAATTTCGACCATTTATTTCAAACGGACATTACGGGAGATCAGACCGTCGGATTCTCCCTAAACCGGAACCGTTGGGTTCGTATCGAAAAGAGCTTTCTAACGAATATTAGAAATTTGAAATCTAACGGTTGAATTTGGAGATATGTCCAAATCAAATTCAGAAAAGGTCGCTGTAAGTGTAGTTCGATGGCCATTGTTGGAAATCGACTGTACGGGCCTTGATAAAATTATTAAAAATGGTAATAATTTGTGTAAAATCATAAGAAATGATTTGGGAAAAATTGGGGTGAAAACTCCATATTTGAAAAGATAAAAATAAATTTTTATCGAAATGAACTAGTTTTGAACTAAAATTAAAACCCAACTATTTTTAAATAAATGAATTGGATTTAAAAAGGGGTTTTAAATAATCGGAATTTCTAATATATTTGATCGAAATTAAATTAGAAGTGATTTGTGGGTTTATCGTGAACAATGTTTTAAATAACACTTGTTCTTTAACCCGATTATAAATAGAATGTAATTTGGGTTTGTCGTGAACTGTGTTTTAAATGACACTAGTTCTTTAACCCACTAAAAGGAGTTTTAATGAATCTGCAATTAGATTGAAATGTGAATTGATAATTTAAATTATCAAATTTTGCAAATGAGCGAGAATGGAGTATTACCATTTTTGCTCCAAAGCGATAGTTAAATCTTTAATTAGATTTGAACGTGAAACGGTAATTAATTTTACCGATAACACCGTGGTATTAGATATGGAGTATTACCAGTTTTTCTTCATGGGATGAATAGGTTGGGATTGGGAAATAAAATAAATAATTACTTCGGTATGGTTCGCTAATCTCGACTAGTTTGGAAAACCATAATTTGGTTTGAATTGACATCCAATGGAAGAATAAAGAATAAATTTTAAAGAATTTATCTTGGATAAAATTAATGGGAACCTTTTCCTAAGAATTGAAATTTAGAAACTAACTGTAGGTTAGTTAAGAAGAATGGTTTCCTGGGTATTGATCTGATGTTGGTTTCGGCCTTCGGGGTTAATATTTGGGGAATTGCTCTCTTACTGATTTACGGTTAGTGACTAATGAATTGGAATGAGGCGTATGTTGTATTTGTGTGACATTTGATTTTAATATACGCGGGTTGTTCGGAAAGGCCGGGTTTATACCCATTCTGAATAACCGATTCGACGATAAGTTGAAGATGAAGACGGTGGTCGAAGACCGAAAGTCTTCACATCATTTGGGTAATTACTGACGATCCTGATTGGGCTGTACACCCAAGAGGATGGAAATAGTTGGTGGTCGTCCAGACGTGCTTGGAGATGGATGGATATGCGAGGAAAGTGCCTCCGGTTTCGTTCAGACCCAGAGCGAACTTGTAAATGGATTGTGTGTCTGACATTGGATTTTATTCTGTGTTGATTGATTTCTGTTTAAATATATATCTGTTTGGCGGCGGAGAATTTATTCTCTTGCTTAATGCCCTTCTCTGAGACGTACGAGCTTAGAGGTTATATATCGATAGATATCAATCGCATGGCATGAACTGCCTGTGTGGCACGCTGAGTTGCATGGATCAAGGCTTCTGTTGAAAAGCAAAGTCTTGTGGTTGATGATCAAAGCATGGCCTTTGTGGCGTAGCTTTGTGTATAGCGTGAATTCGCGAGCCTCACACCTCGGTATGAGTCAAAAACGGGATACGGACTGCAGGGAGAGCACGACGTTTCTTTTTAGCTTTGGTGGTGTTAGTGGCTTACCAGCCCTGACATTTATATACTTTTCACCTATGTGGTTGTTGGATGAGGCGCCTCGATTATAGGTCTGTAAGGACCGGGAAACGTGTGTTCAGGAATAAATAATCCTCTAACGTAAGTGAGGACCGGCCCTGAAGATCCAGGATTTCCCAGAGTGTGTAGTCCTGAGACATTTGCTAGAGTGTCTCGAAAGCGGAGAGGAGCTTGCCCCTTGCCTCGACTCATGACGGAAATCCAATTTCCAATACGTGTATTTCGGTTTTATTTGTAGAGCCTAGTATGGCGACATGATAGATGGTACCCATGCCGCCTAGGATTGATATTTATGATTGAAATTGTTTTGACACTATACACTTATTATAGTATCAAATGATTTGTTTTAAACGTATCAAGCATGTTTGGCTATTATAAGGGAAAACCCTATCCTCCGGCTTGCATTGCATTGTGTGATGGGACCTGGGTCTTATAATAGCTTCATTTTTCGAAAAAGCATTGCGTTGTTTGTTCTATGCACTGGTATTCTTGGGAGGAAACCCGTTCCGTGTTATACGGCGTGGTCCCTTGAATTACTCTCTTTTAAAGTAAAGTTTTAAATAACTGTTTAAGTTCTCACACCAGTCACATGACTGACCTGGAGTTTATGTTTTAACCTAAACTCTGGGTGCCCTTATTTTCGACACGCGCAGTTAGTAGTTTTGGTTTTGCATATTTATATTCACAGGATCCTGGTTTACAGCTGGAATGATATCCGGAAAGCTCTGTATCCGTATATCACCTTCAGTTGTGCTTTGTATTATTTTTCCGCTGCTATGTAATTTATTGTAATCTCTGATATCTATCGAATGTAATTTATTCAATTATACTCTGTATATTCTTGTATCTGATGGAATTGTTGTAATAGCAATGAAATGTTCTTCCGTCTGCATTCCGATTTGTCCTGTTCTCAAAAAGATCGGGGGTTTCGAACGGTCTAGATCGGTTTAACGACTGATTCGGATCGAGCGAAATTCCCGGCCGTCACATTCACTGGTAGAAAACGAGATGATGAGGAGATGAGTGTTGTGCATAACTAGGGGATTAAGGGAGGAATAGGTGATGTTTTGGTGGAGAGCATAACATGAAGATGTAATGGAGAAGTGTGTGCAAACGTGTATGCGTGAGAATATGGTGGAGTATACAAATGACGTGCAGATGGAGAATGGGAAAAGATGATGCTGAAATAGTGGACAACGTGGTAAAGGAGTTATTGAGGCTCACATCAACGGTAAAAGTTTGGGTTTCATGCATACTGGTAACAAGGTTCGTGAATATTTGCTGAGAAGAGGAAGCATGCGAGATCTTTGGTTGGAGTGGACTACTATTGGAGCGGTGTGGGTTTGGGGTGCGTGAGTGGATGCATCATGCATGGCGCTGAGAAAGTTGGAAGTCTGATGACATAGGAGAGACTACTGTTCCACGTGAAGGGTATAGCAGCAGCACCTAAAAACCGAGAGGGAGATCATTGATGATGGCGGATTTGGTGAGTGTGAGGGGACTGTTATGGTGTTGGGAGAAGAAGCATTGTTTGATGTCAGGTACCATCACTGGGCTGACGCAAGTGGAAAATTATATATGTTGGGCCGATGGTTATGAAGTCCAATCAAATAAAAGAAAGAAAAGTGGGATGCGAGAATTTCAGGAAGGGGGAAGTAGACAGTAGAAGCTAGCGGTGCATATGATTTCAGGTGTATTGCATGTAGGAGATGTAAACGGAGAATGGCTTTGGAGCGCTCTGTCTAAAAACTTGAAAGGTGACGCCATGTTAATGTATAGTGTATGCAGTATATATGAGGAAGAGCATACTTGGTTTCAATTGTGGTTAGTGGAAGATGAGGGGGGTCCGATGAAGACATGGTTACACCGTTACAGTATATATTTGAGAAGCAGAATACGTTGTTAAGGTAAGAAGTAGTAGTAGTATTGGGCGCGGGTTTATCTTATAATGGGTCGAACTAAATGGGGAGCCCATTTATTAGAAAAGGAAAGAAAAGTGTAGTTCAATGTTTTGCTGAAGGAAGGAGCGGTGAACATTAGGTAGAAGTAGGTATGTGTCAGAATGAATTAATGAGAGGCCCGGAAATATTAAAAGAAAAGAGACAAAAAAAAAAAAGGAAAGAAAGGAAAATGAAGCTGGGTCAGTACAAATGTGAGAAAGGGGCGTTAGAACTTGAAGAGCAGATACTCGAGCTATGGTACAATGTGATTCACGTTTAAAAGAAAAACAAACAAGAATACTTCGTTGCTTACGTGGAACTGAAGTGGGTAAATGGCCACTGTGGAAACTGGTAAAAAGAGAGGAGTGGGTTCATGCGGTTGCAAAGTGAGTCGGTGGTGATAATTTGAATGAGTGGGCCGGAGTTTTGAGATAGAAGTTGGGCTTGTTAATTATTTCAGAAGCCCAAAAAGAAAAGAAAGATATAATAGTAAAAAGGGACCATGGAACTTGAGTGGATGAGCAAGCATAGACTGGAGGGGAGCAATGGACGCTCGTATGAAAGGGGCAAATGGAGCGGCAGATTTAAAGAGTATCTTGCTCATACAGTGTCAGAATTTCGAATGGTTTATCACGTTGAAATCGTATCGGCGCAAGCTACGTACTGAAGCTGGTCCGGAGTGACTTGGAGCACGTCACGGTTTGAGGAAATCAAAGCGACGGTGTAATCGACCGACGCAAATCATTATTTAACGGTTAACGCGCAAAATTGAGTAAAATCACTAACTCTGATATATTTTAAATTATTTTAATTATATTTGTTGAATGCTGTGTAATGGTCATTTAGATAGATTAAAATTAAATTAGTTGAATATCGTCGTATACATACACATCGGTTGGATACTGGTTCCATCAATTATAATATTCCCTAGCAGGAATCAGTGTAAATTGTTTGACTAACATCTGTGGATGCGGGAAACCGGTTGGAGGAATACAACTGGATTCCTCGGTATTTATGTGTACTGTTTGTTTTATATGTGTGCACTGTTCGAACCCGAATTACGTTTAAAACCCCTTGTAAAAAAATTGATGTTGAATGAAAATTCAGCATTTGTTTTGATAAATAAATAAATGATATCGATTAAGAAAGTAGTAACAGTCAACCGTAAACCCATCACTTTGTTAAGAAGTGGATTGGCCGTCAGGCAAATTATCGAAGTTAATTATAAAAATTATATTTTTATAATTAAAGTAAAGTTTTAAATTGTAATAGAAGTTCTATTATAAACCAGTATTTTAGAGTTCGTTTTTATAAAGTAAATAAAAACGATTGTTGACATTTAAATAAGTTTATAAAGTAGAAATTATCCTACGATTAAATATTTGGATAATTATTTTAAGACAAACAATTTAGAAACATTATTAGATTAAATATATTAATCTAATGGTAAGAAGTAATTAAAATCAGTTAACGAATTTACTGATAGAATGAAGTTGATTTAAATCAACTTTTTAATTGAAAAATGATTATTAGATAAACTGGGTCCTTGTAAAGGAATTATAAATAGAACTGTGAAATGAAGTTAAAGTGAAGAGTTAATGTTAAATATAGATAGTCATAACAACAAAGTCTCAAAGTAAGGATATGATATTATAAAACCATAGTTCAAATTAAACAAGGAAGTACGGTCTGATAGATATTATAAGTAATAAGGGTTTAGAGTTACGAATTTATATCTATTCTAAGATAAGAATGTTGTTGATCAAGGTCTGAGAGGTAATTAAAATACCCCAACTTGAACGGCTTCACTATTATCGAGGAATGATATCGGTTTGTAACGAAAAGGAAGGTCAAGATTAGTATAAAGAAAATATGGCAGCGTATTGCAAGTCTTAGAATTATAGCGATAAAATAAACGCTGTTGATTAGGCATTAGCGTGACCGTTATGTCAAGAGTAGTTATAGAGGAGAATATTACAGCGTATGACAAGTTTTGAACTGTAACGATAAATTAACGTTGTTGACCAAGCTTAAACGCGATTCTTATATATAGCACTATTTCCTAAGGAATGTAAACAGTTTAGTTTAAAATCCACTTATTCGAAAATAATAAGTAATGATGTTTGTCGAAAGAAAATATAAGAATAAGTTTAGAAAGGTTAATTGGAGAATCATGTTAGAAAAACAATGGTAGCATTTCGATGTTCGAAATGTGATTAGAATTAAACCATTCAGATTTGGAACTAGAATTCGACGATGTCGAATGTATTAAAAGTAAATTATTTTTAGGAATTATAATCTGATAAGATGTTTAATATTTAGTTTTAAACCGCTAAATTATAATAGGCTATATAATCAATAATTAGTTATAAAATTAATATTGATTTAACAAGAAGTTGACTTAGAAACAAGACCTATAAAGTGGAGTAAGAATATAAATTCAGGAAAGAGTTTTCAGTAAACAAGATAAGTGCGTTTATTAAATGAATAAAAAGTTATTTGATAAAGGTGTCTAGATTTCTATAATAGGGATGATATTCACGTTTTAAAGTGAATAATGTTTTAAAAGGGAACGGTTGGCCGATTTAAATATTTATAATGAAAGTGGAATTAGTTTTCCAATGTAGATAGGGTAGATTATCCAAGCATAGAAATAAAGAATGTGATAAGAATGGAAATGTTTCGAAAGTTAATAACGTATGTTTCTGGAACGTGAAAGAATAAGAGTTTATAATGACTGGAAATGTTTTCCAAGAAGTGTAAAAAGGCTAAAACCGAATTTGAGAAATATCTGGTAGGATATGGGAATTCGAATAATAAAAACGAACGTTAAATAAAAAGTACCCGTGTTTATGTAATGTCTAGTTATACCTTAGAATGGATGTTTGTCTTTACTTCGATAGTTAAATAACTGACTATCGAAGTGTTTTGACCATCGTTGTCAGTACGGAGAGACCGGTTGGATATATTATCCGGAAAACCACTATGTATAGGCATAAGCGCTGTGAATTATATTATGCTGAAGACAATTAAAGACGAAGTGAAAAGCAAGGGTCGTCCAGTTTCAGAATGGTGCTTTTTGTTTGTCCAGTCCCAGGACAACTTGTATGGACGAGTGTCCGACAGAGTATTTCCAACTGTCACACCGTTGATTTTTACGAATATACCAAGTTGGTGGGGAGAATGTAACTTCTCTTTATTCTACACCCAGTGTGCATTTGTGTAATCAATATGTGATTACGGATTTGATGATGTGGCATTCAAAGTGAATGATGATCAGATGTTCTGAAGATAGACGTAGCCTCTAGCCTCACAACCAGGAAGTAACAAAAGTTGGGCTAGGCTGCATGGCTAGTTGGGTCATCCCCAAGCAGGGTGTATTGTCATCGATCTAGAGAAAATTCATATTTATACTTCTTTTCAATTCTGTATCTTCGGGTGACGGTTGAATGGCCAACAACCGTGGTGGCAATATATTCGATACACTCAAGCTAAATAAGTGATCGGTCATGTGTGGCTGGGTTGCAAGATGTTCTTGTTGAACCTAGGTGTATACCCTCTAGAGTACACTGATCAGAAGGTGCTCCCATACCTTGTCTGTTGGAATCCATTCTCCAATAAGCGCCCTGTGGTTTATGATTTTATACTGTATATATATGGAGCGTGAGATGCAAGCGTTCTACTACTTGGATATTTATATGTTTAGACATTATCATAATATCACTGGATTTTGATATCAAAATATCTTGGGTTATAGTAAGGTAAAAGCCGTCCATGTTTATGTGTGGGCTGGTCTTACTATTATCCTTTTGTTTCAAAAGGATTTTCAAAGTTAAACGTTATGATAGGAATTTACTCACACCAGTCCCAAGACTGACCTAGACTTTATTTTGTTGTGTTTTCCCTAAACTCTTGGGTGCCCAAAATTTGTACGGGCAATCAAGTGTTTCAGGCTTTTACAGATTCACTTGGAGGAGCTGGAAGCAGAAGGCTTCACCATTAATTAGTTAGAGATTTTTTCCACTGTGATATGATGTATTATACTCTGATATGATATGTAAGTACAAATTTAGATTTTGTATTTCAAAGTTATGTTATAATACAATTTATTTATTCCGCTGTGAGTTTCGTATTTACTTTTATTCTGTTCAGTTGTGATCTTCTTCTTCTATTCTATTAGTTCTATCTTTTCTATCTCATCCTCTAATTTCTTTTTATTAATGATCTGAACTTTCATGCACTTTGAGTTGAATGTGTAGTATATTAGTCAGCTCAAATTGGCACGGATTTTTGGGCCATTACAGTTGGTATCAGAGCTGAAGGTTAAGTGATTAACTTAGCTCTGTGGCGTAACTCAATAAAGATGGAGTTAGAAATACTCTAGATTGAGTTTGGGTGTATATATATGAGCGCGTATTTGTAATTAATATAAAAACCGTTTTATATTGTGTTAACTAGTCAGTCGAGGGGTTTACGAATTATGGTCGAAACAGTAATGCAAACTGTGTCAATAGGTGTTTCTAAACTCTTGAACAGAGTAATTTGACGATATGTTTTGGAAAGAGGGTAAATGAAATAATCTTACCCAAAATATATTTTGATATAAAAAGGTGTATATATCTTGAGATTATTATAGTATTGATCGTTATTATGATCGAATAAGATTTATAATTGAGTTGGTTATATAAATGACCAATCGAGATATTATATAAGTATAATATGCAAAATCAGATGAATTAAATCTGAATTTAAACTAGAATTGGAAATAAAACTTTGGAAACTTGAAAAAGAGTTGAAAATAATAGTTGGATGAAATATAAGGGAATTTTAAAATCCTGGGAGATCTGAAATTGTTTTCCAAGTGATGTGATAGATATTTTGTAGTAATTTCAAAAATAAAAGTGTTTAAAAATAAGTTGTGAAAGTAATATTGTATTGAACTCACTTCGGTCACTGCAAAATAATTCTGATGATGTGCGCGCCATCATCGGTGTTCATTTTCGAGTCTCTAAGTGATGGATTACTACCAAAGATTTTGTTTTGAAATAAGTTGTTCGGAAATTCAAATGTTTTGAATTGCTATGTTATGAATATATATGTATATGATTTGAAATAAAAACCCCAGGAATTTGAATTCTAAAAGTAAAAATTTACTTATGAAGTAAATAAATAGAGAATTTAACTAAGTCAAATAAAATTAGAAATTGAACTGAAGCTAGTGGAAATCGTATTGGAATAGAACTTAATTTGGTGAAATAATTGAATTGGTGAAATAAGATTTTGGATTGGAACCGAGTTTGGTTATGGGATTGATTTGTTGAATGGTCATTCGGAATTGGAGATTAAAATGAAGTTTGGCTGGGAAAAAGAGAATTGATGGAAACAGTGGATAAATTAATTGAAGATCAAATGGGATTGCATCTGTATATGCTGAAGTGATAACAAATGGTAGAGAAAAAAAGTTGGATGCTCGAGAAAAAGGTACATGTTTATATTTTATATGAGTACGAGATTTTTGTGAGTCTGTTTGGCAAGCCGTTGGGCTGTTTGATTTTCTTTTGGGTTGAAAAAAGCCGAGAGATGGCGAAATGTAGTAGTACCGATTGAGCCATGTAGAGTAGATGCTGGCGAAATTTCACAGAAATTTAAAGTGTAGAAAATTTTCAGAGTTTTTGGAAATATGCATTAGTAAAAAGAGAATTAATATTTTAATTGAAATAATTAATTAGTTCAATTAGAACTGAAACTGAGAAGTAAAACAAAAAGATATTAATCTGGTTATAACAGAGTTCATAGCATTTTTCTACCTTGGTAATTTCGGGGACGGAATTCTTTTAAGGGGGAAGGAATGTAACGTCCCGCATTTTTATCGGTTCGTATTGAAATATTTAAATCAATTTAAATATTGAATTTGTAATACAAATGGATTTATATATTAATTAAAATGAAGTTGAACGTATAAAAATATATATTAAATATAATCGAGCCCGTAATATCGTGGCAGTTCGTAATTTAACGTTCTGAACTTCAATTAAGTATACAGGACTTGTTATAAACTAGATTTCTTCGAAACAAGAAACGTTGGAATCAGTTGAACTGTATCTTTCTAACAGAAGTACCAAGATTCTGTGTTAAGGATTGCAATTATATCCAAATCAAATATTCAAATAGTCGATGTAAAATCGTTTATCGGCTGTAACGGTTTATTCGATCTAACCAGATATCGGATTCGAATTTGAACAAGGTTCTTTTGAGACATAGTGATAATTTAATTTTTAGAATTTTACTGTAATTTTTAATTAATTAAATATGCAAATTTTTATTTGGAGTATTTTGCACCCTGTATCAGTATTTCGGAGTTTCACAATATAAGTTAAACTACCGATATTATTATATTTTTGGGATCATGGCACCTTGCTGGACACGACCGTAATCTTATTTCTGTCCATAAGTGATTCTTATGTGAGCACATTTGTATCTGGCCATGGAGTAACGTCGGTATCAATATGAGACATGACAAACATACCCTATTACGTAACCAATTCAACCTAGCCTAAACTAACGCATGCCCTATCTCCAACTATGAACATGATGACCTAGTACTTCAAAACTAAGAAAAGAAAATAGCACCCAAACCCTATGAAATATCTAATCAATATTATACGTATACCCTATATATACCCATCACACAGATATTAAGGGATATGCAAGACCATGACCTACAGCACCCTAAAACCTTCATGCCTATACTTTTCAAGTAGTGAAGATTACTCCTACTAAAAACCTATATTTTCTTTATACATATTTATATGTGACTTAATAGCTAAGGAAGACAACTGCCATGAAACTTTCCATCACAAGTCTATAGTCGTCTCCTAGCTACTCTAAAAATTCCATAATCCTATTCCCTATTTCATTAAATTGAAGGAAATAGACAATACTGTAAAGTGCTAAGAACGTGGCTACCTACCTATGATGTACTGAAAGCTTAACACTTAAGTTTTAGCACTCTTTAAATACTGCACGTCCTCCTCTCTCATTCTAAAACTAGAAAACAAAACAAACGAAAAAAAACTAAACCTCATAAAATCAAAAGAAGGTGGCAAGTTCATTGGTAGAAAACGAGATGATGAGGAGTTGAGTGTTGTGCATAACTAGGGGATTAAGGGAGGAACGGGTGCTGTTTTGGTGGAGAGCACAACATGAAGATGTAATGGAGAAGTGTGTGCAAACGTGTATGCGTGAGAATATGGTGGAGTATACAAATGATGTGCAGATGGAGAATGGGAAAAGATGATGCTGAAATAGTGGACAACGTGGTAAAGGAGTTATTGAGGCTCACTTCAACGGCAAAAGTTTGGGTTTCACGCATACTGGTAACAAGGTTCGCGGATATTTGCTGAGAAGAGGAAGCATGCGAGATCTTTGGTTGGAGTGGACTACTATTGAAGCGGTGTGGGTTTGGGGTGCGTGAGTGGATGCATCATGCATGGCGCCGAGAAAGTTGGGAGTCTGATGACAAAGGAGAGACTACTGTTCCACGTGAAGGGTATAGCAGCAGCACCTAAAAACCGAGAGGGAGATCACTGATGATGGCGGATTTGGTGATGTGAGGGGACTGTTATGGTGTTGGGAGAAGAAGCATTATTTGATGTCAAGTACCATCACTGGACTGACGCAAGTGGAAAATTATATATGTTGGGCCGATGGTTGTGAAGTCCAATCAAATAAAAGAAAGAAAAGTGGGATGCGAGAATTTCAGGAAGGGGGAAGTAGACAGTAGAAGCTAGCGGTGCATATGATTTCAGGTGTATTGCATGTAGGAGATGTAAACGGAGAATGGCTTTGGAGCGCTCTGTCTAAAAACTTGAAAGGTGACGCCATGTTAATGTATAGTGTATGCAGTATATATGAGGAAGAGCATACTTGGTTTCAATTGTGGTTAGTGGAAGATGAGGGGGGACTGATGAAGACGTGGTTACACCGTTACAGTATATATTTGAGAAGAAGAATACGTTGTTAAGGTAAGAAGTTGTAGTAGTATTGGGCGCGGTTTTATCTTATAATAGGCCGAACTAAATGGGGAGCCCATTTATTAGAAAAGGAAAGAAAAGTGTAGTCCAATGTTTTGCTGAAGGAAGGAGCGGTGAACATTAGGTAAAGTAGGTATGTGTCAGAATGAATTAATGAGAGGCCCGTAAATATTAAAAGAAAAGAGACAAAAAAATGAAAATAGGAAAGAAAGGAAAATGAAGCTGGGACAGTACAAATGTGAGAAAGGGGTGTTAGAACTTGAAGAGCGGATACTGGAGGTATGGTACAATCTGATTCACATTTAAAAGAAAAACAAACAAGAATACATTGTTGCTTACGTGGAACTGAAGTGGGTAAATGGCCACTGTGGAAACTGGTAAAAAGAGAGGAGTGGGTTCATGCAGTTGCAAAGTGAGTCAGTGGTGATAATTTGAATGAGTGGGCCGGAGTTTTGAGATAGAAGTCGGGCTTGTTAATTATTTCAGAAGCCCAAAAAGAAAAGAAAGATATAATAGTAGAAAGGCACCATGGAACTTGAGTGGATGAGCAAGCATAGACTGGAGGGGAGCAATGGACGCTCGTATGAAAGGGGCAAATGGACCGGCAGATCTAAAGAGTATCTTGCTCATACAGTGTCAGAATTTCGAACGGTTTATCACGTTGAAATCGTATCGGCGCAAGCAATGTACTGAAGCTGGTCCGGAGTATCTTGGAGCACGTTACGGTTTGAGGAAATCAAAGCGCCGGTGTAATCGACCGACGCAAATCGTTATTTAACGGTTAACGCGCAAAAGTGAGTAAAATCACAAACTCTGATCTATTTTAAATTATTTTAATTATATTTGTTGAATGCTGTGTAATGGTCGTTTAGATAGATTAAAATTAAATTGGTTGAATATCGTCGTATACATACACATCGGTTGGATACTGGTTCCATCAATTATAATATTCCCTAGTAGGAATCAGTGTAAATTGTTTGACTAACATCTGTGGATGCGGGAAACCGGTTGGAGGAATACAACCGGATTACTTTGTATTTATGTGTACTGTTTGTTTTATATGTGTGCACTGTTCGAACCCGAATTAAATTTAAAACCCCTTGTAAAAAAACTGATGTTGAATGAAAATTCAGTATTTGTTTTGATAAATAAATAAATGATATCGATTAAGAAAGTGGTAACAGTCAACCATAAACCCGTCACTTTGTTAAGAAGTGGATTGGCCGTCAGGCAAATTATCGAAGTTAATTATAAAAATTATATTTTTATAATTAAAGTGAAGTTTTAAATTGTAATAGAAGTTCTATTATAAACTAGTATTTTAGAGTTCGTTTTTATAAAGTAAATAAAAACGATTGTTGACATTTAAATAAGTTTATAAAGTAGAAATTATCCTACGATTAAATATTTGGATAATTATTTTAAGACAAATAATTTAGAAACATTATTAGATTAAATATATTAATCTAATGGTAAGAAGTAATTAAAATCAGTTAACGAATTTACTGATGGAATGAAGTTGATTTAAATCAACTTTTTAATTGAAAAATGATTATTAGATAAACTGGGTCCTTGTAAAGGAATTATAAATAGAACTGTGAAATGATGTTAAAGTGAAGAGTTAATGTTAAATATAGATAGTCATAACAACCCAGTCTCAAAGTAAGGATATGATATTATAAAATCATAGTTCAAATTAAACAAGGAAGTACGATCTGATAGATATTATAAGTAATAAGGGTTTAGAGTTACGAACTTATATCTATTCTAAGATAAGAATGTTGTTGATCAAGGTCTGAGAGGTAATTAAAATACCCTAACTTGAACGGCTTCACTATTATCGAGGAACGATATCAGTTTGTAACGAAAAGGAAGGTCAAGATTAGTATAAAGGAAATATGGCAGTGTATTGCAAGTCTTAGAACTATAGCGATAAAATAAACGCTGTTGATTAGGCATTAGCGTGACCGTTATGTCAAGAGTAGTTATAAAGGAGAATATTACAACGTATGACAAGTTTTGAATTGTAACGATAAATTAATTTGACCAAGCTTAAACGCGATTCTTATATATAGCACTATTTCCTAAGGAATGAAAACAGTTTAGTTTAAAATCCACTTATTCGAAAATAATAAGTAACGATGTTTGTCGAAAGAAAATATAAGAATAAGTTTAGAATGGGTAATTGGAGAATCGTGTTAGATAAACGATGGTAGCATTTCGATGTTCGAAATGTGATTAGAATTAAACCATTCAGATTTGGAACTAGAATTCGACGATGTCGAATGTATTAAAAGTAAATTATTTTTAGGAATTATAATATGATAAGATGTTTAATATTTAGTTTTAACCCGCTAAATTATAATAGGCTATATAATCAATATTTAGTTATAAAATTAATATTGATTTAACAAGAAGTTGACTTAGAAACAAGACCTATAAAGTGGAGTAAGAATATAAATTCAGGAAAGAGTTTTCAGTAAACAAGATAAGTGCGTTTATTAAATGAATAAAAAGTTATTTGATAAAGGTGTCTAGATTTCTATAATAGGGATGATATTCACGTTTTAAAGTGAATAATGTTTTAAAAGGGAACGGTTGGCCGATTTAAATATTTATAATGAAAGTGGAATTAGTTTTCCAATGTAGATAGGGTAGATTATCCAAGCATAGAAATAAAGAATGTGATAAGAATGGAAATGTTTTGAAAGTTAATAACGTATGTTTCTGGAACGTGAAAGAATAAGAGTTTATAATAACTGGAAATGTTTTCCAAGAAGTGTAAAAATGCTAAAACCGAATTTGAGAAATATCTGGTAGGTTATGGGAATTCGAATAATAAAAACGAACGTTAAATAAAAAGTACCCGTGTTTATGTGATGTCTAGTTATACCTTAGAATGGATGTTTGTTTTTACTTCGATAGTTAAATAACCGACTATCGAAGTGTTTTGACCATCGTTGTCAATACGGAGAGACCGGTTGGATATATTATCCGGAAAACCACTATGTATAGGCATAAGCGCTGTGAATTATATTATGCTGAAGACAATTAAAGACGAAGTGAAAAGCAAGGGTCGTCCAGTTTCAGAATGGTGCTTTTTGTTTGTCCAGTCCCAGGACAACTTGTATGGACGAGTGTCCGACAGAGTATTTCCAACTATCACACCGTTGATTTTTACGAATATACCAAGTTGGTGGGGAGAAGGTAACTTCCCTTTATTCTACACCCAGTGTGCATTTGTGTAATCAATATGTGATTACGGATTTGATGATGTGGCATTCAAAGTGAATGATGATCAGATGTTCTGAAGATAGACGTAGCCTCTAGCCTCACAACCAGGAAGTAACAAAAGTTGGGCTAGGCTGCATGGCTAGTTGGGTCATCCCCAAGCAGGGTGTATTGTCACCGATCTAGAGAAAATTCATATTTATACTTCTTTTCGATTCTGTATCTTCGGGTGACGGTTGAATGGCCAACAACCGTGGTGGCAATATATTCGATACACTCAAGCTAAATAAGTGATCGGTCATGTGTGGCTGGGTTGCAAGATGTTCTTGTTGAACCTAGGTGTATACCCTCTAGAGTACACTGATCGGAAGGTGCTCCCATACCTTGTCTGTTGGAATCCATTCTCCAATAAGTGCCCTGCGGTTTATGATTTTATACTATATATATGGAGTGTGAGATGCAAGCATTCTACTACTTGGATATTTATTTGTTTAGACATTATCATAATATCACTGGATTTTAATATCAAAATGTCTTGGGTTATATAGTAAGGTAAAAGCCGTCCATGTTTATGTGTGGGCTGGTCTTACTATTATCCTTTTGTTTCATAAGGATTTTCAAAGTTAAACGTTATGATTGTAATTTACTCACGCCAGTCCCATGAATGACCCAGACTTTATTTTGTTGTGTTTTCCCTAAACTCTTGGGTGCCCAAAATTTGTACGGGCAGTCAAGTGTTTCAGGCTTTTACAGATTCACTTGGAGGAGCTGGAAGCAGAAGGCTTCAACATTAATTAATTAGAGATTTTTTCCACTGTGATATGATGTATTGTACTCTGATATGATATGTAAGTACAAATTTAGATTTTGTATTTCAAAGTTATGTTATAATACAATTTATTTAATCCGCTGTGAGTTTCGTATTTACTTTTATTCTGTTCAGTTGTGATCTTCTTCTTCTCCTATTCTATTAGTTCTATCTTTTCTATCTCATCCTCTAATTTCTTTCTATTAATGATCTGAACTTTCATGCACTTTGAGTTGAATGTGTAGTATATTAGTCAGCTCAAATTGGCATGGATTTTCGGGCCATTACATTATGCCTAAGCCCAACCTAAAGCATATATTAACTGCGACAACGTCTCCCAAACCTACATATAAAATCATTTCCCAACGTAAATATAGAAACAGTAATAAACACTCTAATCAAATAAGGGTGTGTTCTTAACGAATGTGAGCGGGGTATTTGAGCGGGGCATTTGAGCGGGGAATGTGAGCATGGTACTGTAGCGAGCGGGGAATGTGTTTTTAGCTACGAACGAGGTATTTGAGCGTGGTATTTAATTGTTAAATTAATTGTTTTGAATTAATTAAATACTAATTGCATAAAACAAAACGACTACATTTTTCAGTACACGATCAGAAATACAAACATAAAAAACACAACAAAACTGAAATTAAAACAAATACATGAAAATCTAAAATAAACGATGATGAGGTAATAAGATCAACTCCGCTACAATAAATCCACGTATGCCCTCATCGGTAAGCTCTTGAACAATATCCACATTCCGCGGATCATTGCGGAAAATCGTCAGAATCTCACAAAGCTCCGCACGCGAGCCCGGTCCCTGAACAAGCTCCAAGCAACGAGCGGCAAGATGTCTCAGCTGGTCGGTCATAAACGACCTGGCACGCTCTACGTGGCTGCGCCTAGAGGGCTGACCAGAAGGGGGATCGCCCGAAGCCATCCAACCAGTATAGTAACCCGCTTCGGCAGGGGAGAAAGAAGCAACTGGCACAGGCGCTGGTGGAGGTGCAGGTGCAGTAGGAGGCGCAACCTCAGGAATCGGACATGCACAAGTATCTTTGCGCAAAGAACCCTCGAACATAATGTCCTGATCTCGGAACTTCAACGGTGAGTTCTTCCTGAATTTTCTGTATGGTCTGCCACCGTCGGTACTCTAAAAATCATCAAGACTATCCAGTTAATCGAACTTTGCATTCCATACACCGCCAGATGTTCTTAGCAGTCTGTCCCAATCGCGAATAGTGCGCTTCAAGTTGTCCCATTTATTTTTGATCTGGGTTTCTGTGAACTCCATACTAAAACGGCCGTTCATTGCTGGCGCGACTGTTGAGTAGAACCCACTGACGCCTGTATCGTGCTCGGCTATAAACGCAACGCAAATATCTATAAAAGCGGACTCTCGGTCGACCGTCCAATTCGCAAATGGCTGCGAGGTGGAAGAGGAAGCCATCTGCATAAACAAAAACAAAATTCAGAAAAATTCAAAAAAAACATACGTTATAGGAAATTGAAAAATAAACACAACGGTATAAAAAAATACCTTTTTTGCAGCTTCAAATTGCTCGAAAATTTTGGGTTTTGGGGGTTTTGAGGAGTGTTTTCGGGTTATGATGGTGGAAAATGAGGGTTGGCGGTGGTTTTATAGTTGATGAATCGGTACGTTGGAAAATTAACCGTTGGCGTCCGATGCGTTCGACGCGTCAGACGCCAACAGTGACTTTTCCAACATTCGAGAATCGTGGAATTTGGAAAGGGTAAAAGTTGTTGGCGTCTGACGCGTCGTACGCCAATATAAACTTGAGCATGCAAATTTTTAACTGCGAACACACCCTAAATGAAAAGAAAACAATTCAAATGTCTGGAACCTATCCCTTTCAATTGAAGATTACACAGCGTATGTATTTTCATTTCATAGCCTACCGTGTATGCTCTTAAACGCAGCAGCTAATCTATATACGCCATTGAAAAATCACCATCACGAACATGACTACACTTTCTAACCTATAGACAACACATGCGCAGTAGCTATGCTTTAAAAATATAAGCTACCTAAATTACAACACCATCACCTACCCTAAGCTATTCCTTGACCATCAAGGCATTCTTCTTCTATAAATACACAGCAGACCCATCTCCTTTCTTCTAAAATCCGAGATCAAAGTCCGCTCATCTCTTCTTTTCTCCATTTCAAACCCAACTGCCCTCTTTCGAATATAATAAATAAATAAATAAATAAATAAATAAAATGTGACGCGCCTCATTGTGTAAGGCATGGAAGGACTGAATGACGCACGGAAGGAAACTACAACGTGATCTGAAGTGGTGGAAACCGTGAAACAAAGCGTGCATGAGACGTGAAGCTATGAGCAACGTGAAAACAAGTTTGGCCATTGTGCTCGGAGTGTTTTTGGAGCAGCGGAATCATTTGAGGAAGAGGGAACTGAAGAGAAATGTGTACGGGTTGAAGTGTTTCGGCAGTACTTCCTACTATGGCGTGAGTGTACTAGGGGTGGAAACTGACGCATGCAAGGTGCATGGGAAGAAGAGCTGCATTAGAACGAAGTGGCACTGTGTTTGTCAAACTATTGGGTGTGTATACTAGGAGAGGAAGTTAAGGCGTTTAAATGGGTTCGGTCATAGGAAAAGGTGAGGCGTTGGAAAATGAAAAGGAAGAGCTGCAGCGGTTTCTATCTGGAGAAACGGAAGTTTGTTTTGTGGAGAAAGAACACGTGCGAGAGGCAGTGACGGACGAGAATCGGAACTGGTATGCGAGCCTTGATTTAGTGGCTTGGGGTGAAAAAGATTTTAAAGGAGTGCTTGAAGATGCGGTTTTGGCTTGATAATACTGGCGATGAGTTGTAGTTCGCGGTAGGGGAGAAAGGGTAACAGGCAAGTCAAAGTGGTAATGGCTGTTCGAAAATAGAGGAGCTGAAACCGAAAATCTTAGGAGGCATGCAGGTTTGCATGAAGGCTCTTGAATGGTAGAGGAGATGAAGTGGGAGAGGACAGTGGAAACGACGATGGTATTTGTTGAAAAACTGGAGAGCATGGGATATCAAACATTCGGTCATGGCCATTTTATTCACATGAGTGTGTTGGAGCAGGATAGCTACATATTCGGGGAAGAAGAGTTATAATGCAGGTCTGGTTTTTAGAAAATGAAGATGGGTCGACAAAATTTAGTAAAGCCCAACTAGGAAAAAAGAAGAAGGGAAACAAGTGTACAACTTTTGAAATGGATTAATCAAGACAAAGGGGGAAGCGGATGTTTCAGGAAGGAAAATTGGGTCAACACGAAATGGTAATGGGGTGGGTATATATAAAGGTGAAGCCCATTTTCACAATAAATTAAGTTATTTAAATTAAGTTAGTATATATAAACTTGTAACGTTAATATCTAATCCATACATCGTCAAAATCTCGAACGTTTCATCACGTCGGAATCATGTGCTCATAGGCTACACAATGAAACTAGGTTGGAAACAATAGGAGCTCATTTGAATTTATGGTAAAACTTAACGGTTGACTGGATTTATCAATCGTTAATCATTATTCAATGATTAACGATCAAGGTGAGTAAACTCACTAACTCTGTCCAATTTTATAATATTATAAACATCATTTACTATTGATAAAAATGATTGAATGTTATGTGTGATGGTTGTTTGGATGATTTGCAAATTAATTGGTTGAAAATATAGATACTGTTATACATATAAGTCAGTAGTTGAATACTGATTCTATTTATTATAATATTTATATGAAATTGGTATTATTTGTGTTGATTAACGTCTGTGGATACAGGGAAACAGGTTGGAGGGATCCAACTGGATCACACAACAATTATATTGTTGTTTTTCATATATTGTATTATACGATGTGATGAATAATCTTTCGTTGATTATTGCGTGTTTGGGAATGTTTTGAACAAAATTGACCTGAAATAATTGGCAACCGTAAAATATATTCGAATATATTGGAAAATAAAATGAATTTTTATAAAGGGAAGATCTATTTTTAAAATAGAAATGGAATTTTTATCAAGCTAGAATATAATAATTTGTTTTATTGTATAAAAATAAGTCATTCGATTTATAAATGATATTTATAAACGGTATGAAATAATTATCATTTAATAATTTGGGAATGTAAATTCTAGAATGAATAATAGAAAGGAAATGGAAATTGTTTCAAAAGAAAACGATGAATTTATTTCGATGTTCGAAATGGAAATAGAACTGAAATAAAACCATAAGGATTGTAATTAAAATTCGACGATGTCAAATGTTATAAAAATATAAACATTTATTTTTAGAAATTATATATTATATGATTTAGAATTTAGAAAGATAGTTAATATTTCATTTGAAACAAATAATTTAAAATCGATTATGTAATCAAGATTTAGTTATAAACTTAATATATGGTTAACAAGGAATTGACTTGTAAATGGAGTTTATGAAGTGGAATATGAACACGTATTTATTTAAAAACTCGATAAATATAAATTGAGCTTGTAATGGTATCTATAAATATAAATGAAGATTTGATAAAACGAGTTTAGTTTCCTGTAACAGAATGATATTAATGTGTTAAAATGAACAATGTTTTAAAAGCAAACGTATTGCGGATTTCATTGGTTATAAAAGGAAATTGGTAAATGTTTGAAGTGATAAATTCAAAAATGAATTTAGAAATCGATTTGACCTGAAATGGTGAGCTTACTCAGATATTTGGAACATTGATCGAATATAGATTATCTGAAAGAGAGTTATGCGGTAAAATTCGATTATAACGAATTCAGGAAGGTACCATT
Organism: Allium sativum; assembly: GCA_030737875.1. Classification (NCBI taxonomy): domain Eukaryota; kingdom Viridiplantae; phylum Streptophyta; class Magnoliopsida; order Asparagales; family Amaryllidaceae; genus Allium; species Allium sativum. The sequence goes on along the minus strand of CM060924.1, from coordinate 869,675,830 downwards.
TATGTTCCGTTTTTAATCAAGATTAATTAATTAATTATTTATTTATTTATTCAAATTAAAGAATCAAAGTTATATTTTTAATATTTTGGAAGTAGGTATTATAACACTATCGTTATAACCAATGTTTTATACAACGTTCGTTGAATCTATATAAATGGGTTTCGGAAATGTTTTCCAAATATAACCAGAGATGTTTCTAAGTATAGAAATGAAATGATTTTTGAAATAAGAAATGAGATTAAAGAAATTAGAACTGACTGGAGACTATTTAAGTTAAATGATTTTCTGGGTATCGATCCGATGTTGTTTTCGGCCTTCGGGGTTGATACTTAGGGAATTGTTCACTTACTAGTTTACGGTTAGGGACTGAAAGGATACTGATGCGAGAATAAGATATGGAAACGTTTTCCAATGTTAATAAAGTATATATTCGAAATATGGGAAATAAGGAGTTGTGAATATATGGAAACATTTTCCAAGAAATCGTGAGGGGCTAAGAGAGTTGGAAAAATATTCGGGTAAAGATATTAAAGGGAAATTGGGAAATAAAATGATGATTGAAAAATCTATATAAAGGGGCACAGTGTTGATTGATGATTGATCGATATTATTTCAAATTGGAAATAAGATCTTTTTTGTATGTGTGTTTTCCTTTGATAGTTAAATCGCCAGTTATCAAAGTCTTTGACCATTTTTCCGTTGTCAATACGGAGAGACCAGGATCAGGTTTATTATCTGAAAACCACTTTGTATGGACATTAGCGTTGCGAATCAAATATGATGAAGATAATTGAAGATGGAGTTTTTGCAAGGGTTGTTTTGGCAAACCCTAGGTAGAAATTGCCTAAGATGGATTTACAGAATAGTGCCTTCAGTTTGTCCAAATCCAAGACAACTTGAATGGATGAGTGTCTGACAAACTATATCTAAAAGATCGCGTATGTTGATCTCTTCAAATGTATTTATGTTTGGTGGCGGAGGAATTCATTTCTCTTAGCCTTATACCTGTGGTATTTTGGAGAAATCAAATTGTGATTTGGTGGGTATGACGATGTGGCATTCAAAGTAAATGAAGTTGTGATCTGTCAAAGATACGTTATGACCTCAAGTCTCATCAACCGTAAAATGACAAAAATCGGGAAGGTAGCATGGCTAAGCGGGTCGCACCCAATTAGGGTATATTGTCATCATCTAGAGCATATTCATATATGTTACTTCGTTTTGTATCTCGCGGGAACGATTATGTTGGTATACCAACCATAAGATTACAATATATTCGGAACCTTCAAGCGAGATGAATGGCCGGTCATGTGTGGCTGAGTTGCAAGATGTTCTTGTTGAACTCCAGTGTGTCCCCTCTAGAGTACACTGATCGGAAGGTGGTTCCATACCTTGTCATAGTTGGAAATTCATTACCCAATAAGAGCCCGTGGTTTTTGATTGTATACTATATATGTAGAGCGTGAGATGCAAGTGCTCTGCTAGATTGTTATTTACTTGTATTTAGACACTATTATAATATCAAATAAATATTGTTTTCAAAGAATGTTTTGGGTTATCGTAAGGTAAAAACTATCCGTGTTTATGTGTGGATTGGTCTTACGATTATCATTAATTTTGAAAAGAATTGTGAAAAGTTAAACCGAATGGTTGGAATTTACTCACACCAGTCCCATGACTGACCTAGAGTTTATTTTGTTTTGTTTCCCCTAAACTCTTGGGTGTCCAAATTTGTATGGATAGTCAAGTAGTCGGGATTTACAGATATACTTGGAGGAGCTCGGAGCAGAAGGCTTTAGAGTTAGATATATATACAGAGTTGTTTCCGCTGTGACATACATGTGATGTACTCTGATAATGTGTGTAAGTATAAATACAGTTTTATATTTCAAAGTTATGTTGTATTATATATTTTATTCATTGTATTATATATTTTATTCATTCCGCTGTGAGATTCTGTTCACTCTGATTTTGTTCTATGTGATCTTCTTCTTCTATTCTAATTTTCTTTCTATTATCACCCTCTAACTTCTTTCTATTAATGATCTGGTATTTCCGATGCTCGAATGGTCGACATTGTGTTTGGTGTCGATTTTTGAGGTCGTAAATTCCGTTCGTTACACCCCCTTTTTCCTGTGATGATTTAGGTGTATAAATAGAATTATATAACCCTATAAGCTCTCTGATTTCAACATATGACTTGAATTGATTGCTTGCATGATTTTGGCTTGAATTTTTGAATGGTTCGGCTTTGATTATTTGTGAGAATTCTGGAAATAAACGATATTGTTTGTGGCTCCCATGAATTATCCCTTGCATGATTGATGAATTGTGCCTTAAATCATCCAAATGAATTTTGCCAAAATGATTCTTGCCCATTTTGCACTATGTAGATTTCCTAAAAAAAATGATTGATGAATTCTTGCCAAACTGATTTTGATACTTTCATTCATAATTCTGCGTGCAAACTTTAATTCGATCCGTAAACACAAAACATGCCAAAATTATTTCTGTTCCATGAATTTGCTCAAAAATGGAACATATATTTGTGATTTCTTGCCAAACAAAACTTTCAATGTATTTGTTTCTCTGTGAATTTGAAAAAAGAATATACTTGCATGCCAATTTCAAATGATTTCAAAGACTGGAAAGAAAATGAATGGTGTTTGCAAATTCTTATTTGCTAAATTTTCTTCTTACCCTTTCTGATATCTGGAAAGATTTGAAATTACAAAAATTATATCTTTCCAGAAATTTATGAATCTTGCATGGCTAATTTTATCCTGCTGATTCTGGAAATGATACAAAATGATTCTTGCTGAATTGATTCATGCCCAAAACTTATGTCTTTGATAGCCCTGTTGTATACTTGCCGCTTTTGCTCGAACCATTGACATGAATGAGTAAATAAATTATTGAATTCCCGGTTAATTATGGAAACATTTAAATGCTTTCATGCCATATTTCTAGGAAGATTGGCAAGTCTATGCACAATCATTTCCTTACTATTTCCGCCTGTATGCCATTGAAATGAGTGTGTATATTTTAGCATGTAAAAAAAGTTGTACATGCAAGTTTATAGTTTTATTTGCACATGCACATTTTCTTGTCCCACTTTAATCTGTTGAAAAACTTTCTTTCCATTTGTGCTGGTATTTTTGAGTTCCACATGTTTACTGCCTTATTCTTTGTGGATATGACTTGTTGCAATTGTCATATTCCTGAAATTAGTCCTTGCCATATTAAAAAATGCATTTCTTTTTTGGCACTTGAGTCGTGATTTTCTATGACCATTTGGAATGATTCCATTCCAAAAATATTTCATTTATTTCATGTTGTGATCTTGTATATGATGTTGCACATGAAATTTTGACTTTCTTGGTATATTTGCTAAGCCATATGGATGTTGTGTGAACATTTGCACTTGTATTTGAAATCTGAAGCTTGTACATGTTGATCCCATGCATGCTTTGTTGTTTTGACATGAGCATTTGTTTGAGCTGCACCATCTATGTATATTGGCTTGCACATGTAATTGCAGCGAACACCAATGCTGACTGTTCCATTTATGTTACATGTTGAGTTGCACTTGAACTTGAAAACTAGCTCGACCATATTGAGATATACTGAGTTGCTTTTATGTGCATGTAGACTCTGCAACTGTGTATGTACATGCAGTGTATGTATATATACATGTGTGTGTAAATCTTCATTGTTGGGCTTGAAAACTGCTCATCCGTTCCTTGTATGTGTTCATGGGCACTTGAACCATGCACTGTGCATGTGTGTCAGGCTTTACCTGAAAACAACTTGTTTGATATATTTGTCCAATGTTGACTGTATTGTCCCTGCACAAATATGTGTATGTACATACACATGTATGTGTATACATGTGTAGTGCACTTGTAGTGTGTATATATATATATATTAGAAATATTGTCTACCTTGTGGTATTTACATTGTATCATTATGAATATCACAAGCTGTCTAGACACAGATGGATGTCCATATAAATCAGATCAAGTCATGAAATATGATGAGAAACACACCAAAATTTTGGGGTAAATAAAATTATATTTGCTAGAATTTAAAAATATTTTCGTTCCAGATTACTATCTGTGTTCATGTGACAGGTAAACAGAAGGTTGGACTCACTGTGAAGCTGGCAGAAGACGAAAGACAAGAGTATATGTCAGTGAGTGAATGTATGAAAATCTGTAACTGAGTGACTAAGAGAAATGTAGTGAGCCGACATTGTAAAAACTGAGTGACTGAGTGAGCTGTAGTGAGGAGAAATGTATACAAATGAAAGTAAATGTTAATGCATTGTATTTCAATGAAATGTACAAATAGTTGAGTTATAAATTCGAACTATAGAAATGTAGAAATAAAATATTATATTTAAAAAAAATACCGTTTGAATATTTAAATGCTTGTGCAGTAGTATTTTATTTAATATAAATATTATATTCTATCCGTGATGTAGTAGAACAGTACAATTGTACACACATTTATAATAATAAATATATGTTTGTAATCATCAAACAAAAATCATAGAATTGTTAGATACAACAGGCTTGTAAACGTTTACTCTGAAATGATAGAATATACTAGTAAGATATGTTCTTTGATGCATGAATCGGATTTTTTTCAACTTAACATGCTTATCATATAATGTTGATGTGCAAGTCCAGGCGTAATTTCAAAATATTGGTGTATGATCATTATACAATATGGGTAGGCATGTAACTGTATATGTTAGAAGAAGGTGGCAGTTTCACAGGAAAAAAAGGAGAAAAATTAAATAAGAAAAAATTTGGTTGATTTGCTTGTCCCACATTCTCTTCCCTATATCTAAAGCCAACTGTTCTAAACCTGCGTTCAACTCCAGGCTCCAATTGTATCAAAATTTAAACCTTACCCTGCTATCTGCATATATGGATGGTATGTACTATAATAATGTATAATTTGAAAGCCTATAATGTATGCAATTACTTCTTTCAATGAAAAATTTAAGAGGATAATGTAAACATGTACTAACTAACTTGTATACACTTAAACTGAGTAATTAAGGCAAAGAAATGTAATCATATTGTGGCATTCTGATTTAAATACACAATCTGCGTGTGTAGATACTTCTCTTTTTCATGATTTGTCCATCCATGTTTCCATGCCAATCTATATATAAAACATAAAGTTGTGCTAAGTCAACCTATCAGATTTACTTTATTCAAAAATTATGTACATGTTTAAAATTTCTGACATTTATCTCATCTACTACAGTTTAGAAGTTTCAGATGAGTGGATTGATTCCAACATAAATTAACAAAAACAAAATAGGTAATATTGCTACAAACTCCGCTTTCACGTACAACTACACATCAACACTTCACCAGACAAACCACCACTGCAAAACATCAGCCACTTATCACCTTATACCCATCCATCCTCCATCAACTCACTGCTTAGACCCAAAACAACACCAAATCCACATTCGCAAGCCTACAACATCCTCCATACATAGTTCAACAACAGTCTACTTCATCCCTCACAAGCCATCAAGCCATTCAAGTACACTCTATTCCTATAACCAATCGACACTTGTACGTTCAAATACACTCCACTTCACTGCCATATCCAAACCCGAAGTCGACCAAACGGCTCCTCTTTCATCCATCATAATTGCTACTCTACCATCCATACAATCAACTACAACCAAACCCCTATTTTATACAAACCAACTTACACATAAAACAACAGTCAGCACCTCACCACCCTACCAACTTCATTCAAACCGGCATTTTACCATCATCACCAACAAACTACTCATTCCAACCAGCTTTCTATAGCTCACTATCATTATTCAAATACTACACTAACATCGCAACAGAAGAAAGCTAGTGATAATTCTTTCAGAATGGCGTGCTAAACTTAACTCTAGACCCCCAATAGCGAGGTGGTAGTGTACGAAAGGAAAAAAGGCCAAGGGAGGCATTCCTAAATATTTAATTGTAACGACCCGGAAAATCTGAACCAATTTAAAAATTTTAAATTGGCTAAAATAGTGGATTTTAAATATTTAAATAAATATTTTAAATAATAATGATGAAAAGTAAGTTTGAATCGACATTGAAAATAAATATAATTACTATGAATTATAAACAAGGCCTGAAAAGGCGCGGTAGTTTCAAAATTTGAATTCAAATTTCGACTGACTGTACCGGGTGCAAAACAAAACGGATTTGAGTGAAACCAAAAATATTTAAATCTGTTAGTGAATACCTTTCTAACGAATCTGAAAAATCGAAGTTTCGTAGCGGGAAGCAAAAGTTATGGCCAAATGAATTTTCTGAAAGGTCGCTATGGAGTTTATATAGCCCGTGAACATGGCCATTTTGCAAACGACCTCGGAATTCGACGAAACCACTTTCGTTGGATCCGGGATGTTAAACTATTGCTAGGTTTCAAATGTCATAATTTTTGAAGTTAATATGTGAGCGTGGCAAAGTAAAACATGTTTTGGTCAATTACAGTTAAATTGGATCGACCAGAAATGGGCCATTTTTCAAACAGTCTCAGAATTCGACAAAACTAGTTTTGTTGGGACTGTATCGTCAAAACATAGCTAGATTTATTTTTCGGGAATTTTTAGAATCAGTATGTGGCCCCGACAAATTGAAATATACGTTCAAATTAAATATTGAATGTTTTATATTTTAATTTGAAGGAAAACCGACTGAAACATTCGAATGGGCCTTCGAATCATATCCCATTGTGTTTGGGATGGGGGTAAAACGCTAGGGATGACGGTGGTTGGGTTTGGATTGTAGTTCGTATGGATAGAAGGGTATTTTCGGATTTAAGGAAATTAAAAATTAAAATATAAAATACGGGCCAATCACGTTTCTTCTCCATCATCGCGTTGACCCAGTAAATCCTGATTACCCCCAAACCCAACGGCGACTATAGCTCGATCGTTCCCCCTCCGTTTTCCCTCGATCCACGCAATAAAATACCACGACCCAGTTGAGTAAATTGTAGAGCTCGATCTCACCTTTAAATCCATCCTGGTCTTGAGTTTTATCGTGGAGTATCGGGAACGAATCGGCCTCTCAAATTCACCCCGTTCGAACCCTTGCCGCGCCGTGGATGACCCACCTGGTACCGAACTGAGCGCGACTCCGAGCCGTAGAAGGTGGCGTAACCCGATCTCGACAACGAGCAGCGGTTGGATCGAGATTTGAAAACCTAGTTTTGAACTGGTTTAGAAAGGTATCGGCCTGGTTTAAATTAACTATTTTCAACATTCAAAAACCATCGCGAATTATGATTTTCGTTTAAAAATCATATCTTTTTCATATGGTAACGAAATTCAATGAAACAGGAGGTACTGGAACCGCGAGGACGTCTTCTACATTCTAGGAGAGACCGCATATTTTTCTGAGCCTTCTGCTATTTTTGGTGGAGTGGAACCCAAGGTGAGATTTCTAAATTTTAAACGATATGGAAAACGACGATGTATAAATTATATAGTCAATGTATGAGTTATATAAGCGTTGTACACCTCTTGTATAAGCGTTGTATAAGTTGTACGTTCGATGCATAAGTTATATATGCGTTGTAAAAATTATATATGTGTTGAATAGAAGTGAAATGCTTATATATATATATACTCCCCTCATCCACAAACCATGGACGATATTTATTGGTTGTGATTGGTGTAAAAATTGGTTGATTACGAATGGTTGAATACGAATGGTTGATTAGAATTGTTTGTGGTTGAAATTGATTGATTGTGGTTGAAAAATACCCGTTTGTGGTTGAGAATTATTTGGTTGAAACCACATAGGATTAGTTTGTGGAAATGAAAAAAATATACACGCCGCCTGTGTGCAAACTAGATGCATGATTCCCCATTGTCAAAAGCTGCGAGGCTTTAAGGTAAAGCGAGGAGCCGTACTAGGGACGGTCCCAGTTTTAACTACCCTGCCGTTATGCTGCCGAAATTTTGAATAATATTCATGTGTTAGAATTATTTTCCTGTGTTGAAACTATATTCGTGTGTTGAATAGAAAACCTTCACATGTTGAATAGAAATTCATTCGTTGAATCATATTCATGTGTTGAATGGTATTCGTGTTTTGAAATAAATTCTTTTATAATAAAAATCATATTTTTAATATGTATATGAACTGTATAAAATAATCGTGTTTTGAAATAAATTGTTTTGCAATAAAAATCACATTTTTACTATATATATACAAACTATAAAAAACCTTCATGTGTTGAATAGAAATTCGTTCGTTGAATCATATTCATGTGTTGAATGGTATTCGTGTTTTGAAATAAATTGTTTTATAATAAAAATCATATTTTTAACATCTATATGAACTGTATAAAATAATCGTGTTTTGAAATAAATTGTTTTAACAATAAAAAATCACATTTTTACTATATATATACAAACTATAGAAAACCCTTCATGTGTTGAATAGAAATTCATTCGTTGAATCATATTCATGTGTTGAATGGTATTCATGTTTTAAATAAATTGTTTTGCAATAAAAATCACATTTTTACTCTATATATACAAACTATAGAAAACCTTCATGTGTTGAATAGAAATTCATTCGTTGAATAGAAATTCATGTGTTGAATGGTATTCGTGTTTTGAAGTAAATTGTTTTATAATAATAAAAATCATATTTTTAACATCTATATGAACTATATAAAATAATCGTGTTTTGAAAGGAATTGTTTTACAATAAAAATCACATTTTTACTATATACACGAATAGTTGAAAATAGCGAAGTGTTGAAATAATTGTCGGTTGGATAAAAATATCATTTTTATCAAATGTATGAAAAGAATATAGTTTTGAAATCAAAGAATCGATAGATATGTGTATATATATATATATAGAATTGAAATATATCGAATAACGAAGCTGCAGTTCGTATTTTGAAACCATGATTTCGAACGATTAGTGCGGGAGATCCGACCATCGGATTTTCCCGAAACCGAAACCGTTGGGTTCGCTTTGGAAATATCTTTCCAACGACACCAACTTTGTAAAGATCCAACAGTTAGACTGTCTGAAATGTTTAAGTCAAATCTGAAGAAAAACAGCGCCAGAATCGATTATATTTGCATATATATATATATAATTATATTAAATCGAATAACGACGCTGCAGTTCGTATTTTGAAATCGAAACTTCAAACGATTATACCGGGAGATCCGACCGTCGGATTTTGCCGAAACTGGAACCGTTGGATTCGTTTTGAAAAGATCTTTTTAATGATATAAATTTTGTGAAGATCCAACGGTTAGATTTTTAGATATGTGTAAATCAAATCTGAAGAAAAACAACGCCATGGCCGCGTTATGGCCGAAGCGTCGTTTGAATAAATTGGTTATTTTAAAGTAAATAAAAATAGTGATAAATCATTATAAAATATTATAAACAATGTGGATGTGAAATTTAGAAATTAACTGAAGGTTAGCTAAGTCGAGTGCTTTCTTGGGTTTTGATCTGATGTTGGTTTCGGCCTTCGGGGTTAATATTTGAGAAATCGTTCTCTTACTGATTAACGGTTAGTGACTAATGAATTCGAATGAGGCGTATGTTGTAACACCCCACCTCCGTTAAGGTCACTCACTAAGGGAATGCCTTAACTTTGGTGGAGCATTTTAGTAAACAGAACAGAAACTTACAAGACAGATAAAACAGTACTTGAAAAATTTTAACTTTATTACAGCGGAAACAGAAATTAATATGGTTACATCCTTTCAATTTCAGAATTCAAGTACAAAATATCAGTCTTGTACAAAAGCCTTCAAAATGCATAGTTTAAAATCATAATCCCCATGGAACGGAAGCTATACAGAGCCAAGCCATACTTTAAGCACTTCAAGCAAAGAGAAATCCGGATCAAGCTAAAGTATTTCCCTCCTTGGATAACCTGGGGGGGGAATGGAAGAAAGGAGGCGAAACAACAAGGGTCAGACAAAAAGTCTGGCAAGTCCAGTGACTTTCAGCATATGAACAGATAATAATAATATGATATGAACATAAAACTGGATGTGAGATAACTATAACAGGTGTAGCAGATATAACAGAAAAACAGAATGATATAAACTATTGTTTTACACTTCTCTGCACTAATACTAGTAGAATTAGGTGTCACCCTAATGTCTAAATTGAAGCAGGAACGGGTACAGAATACTTTAACGGAAACAGAATGCTAATAATGGGCCTTTACTACCCGATCAGAAACAGACAGAAGAAGAAACAGATTTATCCCTATGGAAACAGAATGTGGAATTAGGTGTACACTAGTAATGGGCCTTTACCACCCGAACAGACGGTACCACACAGAAACAGACAGGTGTTACCACCCAACAGAAACAGACGGTACCACAGAAACAGACAGAACTAAGTGTACCCTAAAACCCTACCCCAAGCGATCGGCTCCCTAATACATAAATATCCTGTGTCGGCCCCACAGTAGGGTGTATCACTCCCTAAAGTGACAACCAATTGGCACAGACCTATTTACAGATGTCACGGCGTCTTACATCCTCAGAGGCAGACCGGGATCCATGCACGCACATGACCCGGTTGGAACGCACCATCAACACCCCTCGCCATTATCAGAATGAACCTCTTATAATTAGTTCAGTAAGCGTGCCCGGACCCTACTTACTGTTGGGTCAAAGTTTTGATACCAGAAAGGGTTACTGACTAATATGGGTCCCAAACAACAGACGACACAAGTAATTCCCCTCCTAACCTTGTGTCCCCAGACTAACAGATTTCAGATTAACTTGTTTACAAGTTCAGACATACAGAATTCAGATTTACTAATTCACAAATTAAGTTAACAAGTTTTCAGACTAACGGGTCAGATGTACAGATTTTTCAGATTTGTCTAACTTTGTATTGGGCCTACAGATTCATGGACGGGTTTTACTACATCTATTAATCCCATTGGTTTAACCCTATTTTCCCCAATACGTTTTAGACGTCATTTTTATCTTAGATTTGCATTAATTAATTATTAATGCACAGACCTCTCACATTAGGTCGGTAGCTTGTGGCCGCTGGATATGTCGGGCGGTTCCGGGCAGACTTCTGCCACAAGCCAGACCTAACCTCGTGTCTTACGCATGTTATGACTAACTTCTCACATTAGAACCTATTGTTTGCGGCCACTGGACGTGCCGGGCGGTTCCGGGCAGATTTACGCCGCAAACTCATTCTAACCTCGAGTTAGCCATGTTTATCTTTGCGGCCAATTAGTTAATTATTTACCGTTTATGCGCACGCCCAATATATATGCCAATTCAGATTATATCAATAACAGAATGATCACATCAACTCAATTGATATAGCAGATAACAGATTTTAGCAGATTGGGTGACTTAACAGATTTAACCGATTTAGCACTTAGCAGATTTTGGCATATAACAGATTAGGCATCTAAACAGACAAATTTAACAGATTTGGCATTTCAATCTAATTAGCAGTCTAGGCAATATAACAAAACTAGCAGTTTAGGCAGCTTAGCAAATTAGCAGATTTAGCAAATCTAATATTTCTAAAGGTTCTATTTACATGCCTTGCCTAGTCATAAATAAGGCCTAAATTCATATGCCTACATAATTTTCATGATTCACAACATATATTCCATGTTTGCATAAGGGCAGAATATGGACATAATTTGCCATATAACATATGTTCCAATTTTTGTTAAACTAGCATTTTACAGCAGATTCACATATAAATTATACCAAATATAACCATTAATTTTAATGTATGTCATATATCCAAAAATCCCTATTTAGGTGTAATCACAATAATAGATATCCTAATTAATGTAAATCCTAAGTTTCCATATCTTCTTCTTTTTGAGTCATGAATCATTATGCAAACTATACCCAATAATATAAATCTTTAAATCATATCTTCTAAAAATCAGATCTTGCCTTTTATATGCATTTTGTCCAAAGTCTCAAATCATATGTAATCTTACAGTGGTTCCTCTTCTTTTATCATAGAATATGCATAGATCCAAATCTAGTTTACAACATGTGCTCATTAATTACAGATCTAAATTACAACATAACTATGCATACAACATGCATAAATTATATGTTCATAGTCAAATTTATGCATACGTCCAATATATTTTATGCCTCAGACCTAAAGTCATATGTTCAATCCAGTCTTGTCATTTCGCATCATTCATTAATTGTCCCAAATTTTGCGTTCATACGTTAATCTCTTTATGAGATTGGGCACAGGCTCGTGGTAGCCTGGCTATAGAAACAGAAAAGAAGAAAGGAATATAGAACAGTCACAGAAAACAGATCTAACAGAAGAGAATACAACCTCAAACTCAGATTTAAATGCATATCAAAATTATAATTAACGTTTATAGCGGAGAATAACTGTACTTGCCTTGATTGGATTAAAGAAAGAACTTTTAACTTGTAGTAGAATCTTTGCAGAAACTTTAATCTCTAGTTTGAATTGAGTTGCTTAGGCTGATGTTGATTATCTTCTAGTTTTAATTCCAGCAGAGCAGCGACGCCATTTTTATTTTTATTTTTATTAGAAGAAGAGAGCAATGGAGGCTAGAGAATTGTGTAAGAAACCTAGGTAGAGTCTAGGGTCATTTTTATAGAGTTGCAAGTTAATTTGAGCCGTCCGATGATGCTAGGGTAAATCAAGGCCATCAATTTCAAAAGAGGCCAATTATGTTCACAATTAAGGACTGTAAATTACTCCCATTTTAAATTATGTCATAATTACTATGCATGCAAATTACCCCCATTTTGAATTATGGCATAATTACTATTCCAATTACATGCAATTCCATGTTTTAGCATATATATATTTCCTACAATGTACACATTTCTCATTTAGGACAAATTCTATATATAAATAATTCCTAACACACTTATGCCATAATTACTCCCTTAATGTACATTATCAACATTTATTATTTATTGCCAATCCATCAAACATAAATACGTATTTAATAGATACATCTTTCCTTTTACCGTATACATTAATTATTCATATATACATGTCAATTAACAAGAATGACAATATTAATGTATCCTTTTCATTGTAAATTAGCATATTTATATATTTCTCAACATATTTATATATTTCTCAAATTAACATGTACAGATAAATGTTAATAGCATGTTTTCAAATCAATGCCCTATTGACATATCTTTAAATTAAATGCCAGATAAATATTCGTTATATTAATATGCTTGCATGTTATGTTCACAAAATAATATCACATACCATATTTTTCTTATTCAGTGCCACATTGATGTCAATTGCAGGTTTATAAATGACATTCCTATTAATAGAAAATTAAGTCTAACCTATTCATATTCTTCCTCTTTGAGAATCCCCATTTACTGCATACAAATATTATGCATAAACCTTTCTTTTCACTGCTTGCATCCACACATTTTTATTTAATTTGTATGTTTATGACATAAATGCACATATGTACGAATATGTTAAATATTTCTTTCCTTTAATTTGTCATGAATCCAATTAGAGAAGGCCACTTATAAAAAAAACAATTCTTGGCAGGCAAAAATGCGCAACATACGCCTCATGATACGTACATGTCATATATATATATGTATGTATACGTATATGTATATATATATATATTTCTTTTTTTTTCTTTTTATCTATCTTCCCAATTACCCATTTTCACACTAAACCACTTTTTGAACTGCATTCACACTAGGCTATTTTAAGCCATTCCCCTAAAACAAAAATAAGGCGCTGGCGGGGATCGAACTCTGTACCTCTTGTATGCAAGTCATGTGTTCCAATCAAATGAGCTACTAAGTCTTTTGCTTACAAAAGTTAGAACAATGCTAAACATTATTCTTTTCTCATTCCTCTTTTTTCATGTTTTGCTGCAATTTTTAATTTAAGGATATCTTTTTCATACGGAGTCCAATTTACGCAAACTCAGACTCTATCTCAAGCAGAATTTCAAGAAGAACGCAATGGCGTAACCTGTTTCCCTTAGTTCTTTGATTTCGAATTAATTATACTTTAATTTGTTAATTTCACAACTATAGAATACACGGGGTGTTACATTCTCCCCCACTTAAAAGGATTTCGTCCCCGAAATCTTCAAGTTAAGAAGAATGTGTCCTACCATCCAATCACCCATCTACTCAACCATCATCCACAAGCATCCATTGTCCTTAGAAAACTTCTAATGTTGTATGAACATATGCAAAAGTGTGTGTATATGTTCCTTACCTAATGCAAAAATCAGGCGGTCTACTGATTCAGTTGACCTCCTTAATGCGAATTATGTCAGTGCCATGAGTCCAACATGTACGCAATAGAATTCTGATGATATATATTATTTCTATATGAGTGCACAACCATTCACTCAAATGCAACATCCATGTGCTGAATCAACCATTTTGCATCCACAAGAATTGAAAAATGCTCACTCATCCATATGCAGTATGAGAGTGTTTTCGAGCCGATCTAATGCCTAGTGTGTGTATATGCATCCACGGGCAACCACTAGCAACCACTTGCATCCACTTGCAACCATCAAACATAACATGTCTCAAACACATGTTTACACCCATTAGTTTCTACCTAAAGTTCGAAGATTCGATCGATAGGATACAGTCGAATGATGGAAGCGAGTACAGATAGAACGAAAATTTGGTTCCCATTAGACATGGGTCCTAAGTATCGGCCCCAAAGACCGGAACCAACATCAAATTGATACCCCACGAAAACTCAGAATGTATGCGTCATACTTGACGCCTAACACAGATATCCCTCAAACCCCAATCTCAAACAGATGATCCATAACCATTATGGGTCTGAGTCTATAGCGGAATTCAGGAATAATACTAGTATTAAAGTGCAGAGTACCGATTACAAAACCAAAATACCAGAATCAGAAAAAAAATCTTAACTCCAAAATCAGATAAAGAAATTAAACCTACTATAGAAATTTTCCTATTTCTATCCTAGCCACTAGCCTCAAGAGTGTTCGCCTGCCCCATCTCCCCCACAGTTGAAGCAAGCACCCTCCCCTTCCTCTTTCGGTAATCCTTATTCAGATGAGTCGAGCTTCCATAAGTAAAACACTTTCCTCCTCCTTATCTTCAAACTTTCCTTCCTTCTTTTGTGTTTCCCTTTTGCCTCCATTGTGAACTAAGTCTATATGAGTTTCTCACCTTTGGGTTGTGCTCCTTAGCCAAACCTCATCATTCTCATCTTTACTATCCTTGTGTAACATGCTGACCAATCCCTCGAAAGCTGCCTCCATCGCCCGGAAAAATCCTTCAAAGCTCTAAAGAAAACTAGCCGCAGGTGAAACTACTACAGCTATCGATGGAAGTCGGGCACTACTTTGCCCTTTGATGAGGTTACCTCCCAGAAAACCGGGAGCCCCAGAGACTCAAGAAAGAAGGAAACAAGGATTCAAGCAGAGGATCAAAAGATAGATATATGGCTTAGGGGACTATGTTTTTCAAAATAAGCTTTACTTTTGAAAATACTTCCTTTTTAAATCCTTTTTGAAAATAGTTTTCAAAACTTTTTATCAAATCTGGTAACCTTCAGCTCTGATACCAAGTGTAACACCCCACCTCCGTTAAGGTCACTCACTAAGGGAATGCCTTAACTTTGGTGGAGCATTTTAGTAAACAGAACAGAAACTTACAAGACAGATAAAACAGTACTTGAAAAATTTTAACTTTATTACAGCGGAAACAGAAATTAATATGGTTACATCCTTTCAATTTCAGAATTCAAGTACAAAATATCAGTCTTGTACAAAAGCCTTCAAAATGCATAGTTTAAAATCATAATCCCCATGGAACGGAAGCTATACAGAGCCAAGCCATACTTTAAGCACTTCAAGCAAAGAGAAATCCGGATCAAGCTAAAGTATTTCCCTCCTTGGATAACCTGGGGGGGAAACGGAAGAAAGGAGGCGAAACAACAAGGGTCAGACAAAAAGTCTGGCAAGTCCAGTGACTTTCATCATATGAACAGATAATAATAATATGATATGAACATAAAACTGGATGTGAGATAACTATAACAGGTGTAGCAGATATAACAGAAAAACAGAATGATATAAACTATTGTTTTACACTTCTCTGCACTAATACTAGTAGAATTAGGTGTCACCCTAATGTCTAAATTGAAGCAGGAACGGGTACATAATACTTTAACGGAAACAGAATGCTAATAATGGGCCTTTACTACCCGATCAGAAACAGACAGAAGAAGAAACAGATTTATCCCTATGGAAACAGAATGTGGAATTAGGTGTACACTAGTAATGGGCCTTTACCACCCGAACAGACGGTACCACACAGAAACAGACAGGTGTTACCACCCAACAGAAACAGACGGTACCACAGAAACAGACAGAACTAAGTGTACCCTAAAACCCTACCCCAAGCGATCGGCTCCCTAATACATAAATATCCTGTGTCGGCCCCACAGTAGGGTGTATCACTCCCTAAAGTGACAACCAATTGGCACAGACCTATTTACAGATGTCACGGCGTCTTACATCCTCAGAGGCAGACCGGGATCCATGCACGCACATGACCCGGTTGGAACGCACCATCAACACCCCTCGCCATTATCAGAATGAACCACTTATAATTAGTTCAGTAAGCGTGCCCGGACCCTACTTACTGTTGGGTCAAAGTTTTGATACCAGAAAGGGTTACTGACTAATATGGGTCCCAAACAACAGACGACACAAGTAATTCCCCTCCTAACCTTGTGTCCCCAGACTAACAGATTTCAGATTAACTTGTTTACAAGTTCAGACATACAGAATTCAGATTTACTAATTCACAAATTAAGTTAACAAGTTTTCAGACTAACGGGTCAGATGTACAGATATTTCAGATTTGTCTAACTTTGTATTGGGCCTACAGATTCATGGACGGGTTTTACTACATCTATTAATCCCATTGGTTTAACCCTATTTTCCCCAATACGTTTTAGACGTCATTTTTATCTTAGATTTGCATTAATTAATTATTAATGCACAGACCTCTCACATTAGGTCGGTAGCTTGTGGCCGCTGGATATGCCGGGCGGTTCCGGGCAGACTTCTGCCACAAGCCAGACCTAACCTCGTGTCTTACGCATGTTATGACTAACTTCTCACATTAGAACCTATTGTTTGCGGCCACTGGACGTGCCGGGCGGTTCCGGGCAGATTTACGCCGCAAACTCATTCTAACCTCGAGTTAGCCATGTTTATCTTTGCGGCCAATTAGTTAATTATTTACCGTTTATGCGCACGCCCAATATATATGCCAATTCAGATTATATCAATAACAGAATGATCACATCAACTCAATTGATATAGCAGATAACAGATTTTAGCAGATTGGGTGACTTAACAGATTTAACCGATTTAGCACTTAGCAGATTTTGGCATATAACAGATTAGGCATCTAAACAGACAAATTTAACAGATTTGGCATTTCAATCTAATTAGCAGTCTAGGCAATATAACAAAACTAGCAGTTTAGGCAGCTTAGCAAATTAGCAGATTTAGCAAATCTAATATTTCTAAAGGTTCTATTTACATGCCTTGCCTAGTCATAAATAAGGCCTAAATTCATATGCCTACATAATTTTCATGATTCACAACATATATTCCATGTTTGCATAAGGGCAGAATATGGACATAATTTGCCATATAACATATGTTCCAATTTTTGTTAAACTAGCATTTTACAGCAGATTCACATATAAATTATACCAAATATAACCATTAATTTTAATGTATGTCATATATCCAAAAATCCCTATTTAGGTGTAATCACAATAATAGATATCCTAATTAATGTAAATCCTAAGTTTCCATATCTTCTTCTTTTTGAGTCATGAATCATTATGCAAACTATACCCAATAATATAAATCTTTAAATCATATCTTCTAAAAATCAGATCTTGCCTTTTATATGCATTTTGTCCAAAGTCTCAAATCATATGTAATCTTACAGTGGT
Source organism: Allium sativum (assembly GCA_030737875.1). NCBI lineage: Eukaryota > Viridiplantae > Streptophyta > Magnoliopsida > Asparagales > Amaryllidaceae > Allium > Allium sativum. The sequence continues at coordinate 869,657,747 of CM060924.1, read as the reverse complement.
TCCTCTTCTTTTATCATAGAATATGCATAGATCCAAATCTAGTTTACAACATGTGCTCATTAATTACAGATCTAAATTACAACATAACTATGCATACAACATGCATAAATTATATGTTCATAGTCAAATTTATGCATACGTCCAATATATTTTATGCCTCAGACCTAAAGTCATATGTTCAATCCAGTCTTGTCATTTCGCATCATTCATTAATTGTCCCAAATTTTGCGTTCATACGTTAATCTCTTTATGAGATTGGGCACAGGCTTGTGGTAGCCTGGCTATAGAAACAGAAAAGAAGAAAGGAATATAGAACAGTCACAGAAAACAGATCTAACAGAAGAGAATACAACCTCAAACTCAGATTTAAATGCATATCAAAATTATAATTAACGTTTATAGCGGAGAATAACTGTACTTGCCTTGATTGGATTAAAGAAAGAACTTTTAACTTGTAGTAGAATCTTTGCAGAAACTTTAATCTCTAGTTTGAATTGAGTTGCTTAGGCTGATGTTGATTATCTTCTAGTTTTAATTCCAGCAGAGCAGCGACGCCATTTTTATTTTTATTTTTATTAGAAGAAGAGAGCAATGGAGGCTAGAGAATTGTGTAAGAAACCTAGGTAGAGTCTAGGGTCATTTTTATAGAGTTGCAAGTTAATTTGAGCCGTCCGATGATGCTAGGGTAAATCAAGGCCATCAATTTCAAAAGAGGCCAATTATGTTCACAATTAAGGACTGTAAATTACTCCCATTTTAAATTATGTCATAATTACTATGCATGCAAATTACCCCCATTTTGAATTATGGCATAATTACTATTCCAATTACATGCAATTCCATGTTTTAGCATATATATATTTCCTACAATGTACACATTTCTCATTTAGGACAAATTCTATATATAAATAATTCCTAACACACTTATGCCATAATTACTCCCTTAATGTACATTATCAACATTTATTATTTATTGCCAATCCATCAAACATAAATACGTATTTAATAGATACATCTTTCCTTTTACCGTATACATTAATTATTCATATATACATGTCAATTAACAAGAATGACAATATTAATGTATCCTTTTCATTGTAAATTAGCATATTTATATATTTCTCAACATATTTATATATTTCTCAAATTAACATGTACAGATAAATGTTAATAGCATGTTTTCAAATCAATGCCCTATTGACATATCTTTAAATTAAATGCCAGATAAATATTCGTTATATTAATATGCTTGCATGTTATGTTCACAAAATAATATCACATACCATATTTTTCTTATTCAGTGCCACATTGATGTCAATTGCAGGTTTATAAATGACATTCCTATTAATAGAAAATTAAGTCTAACCTATTCATATTCTTCCTCTTTGAGAATCCCCATTTACTGCATACAAATATTATGCATAAACCTTTCTTTTCACTGCTTGCATCCACACATTTTTATTTAATTTGTATGTTTATGACATAAATGCACATATGTACGAATATGTTAAATATTTCTTTCCTTTAATTTGTCATGAATCCAATTAGAGAAGGCCACTTATAAAAAAAACAATTCTTGGCAGGCAAAAATGCGCAACATACGCCTCATGATACGTACATGTCATATATATATATGTATGTATACGTATATGTATATATATATATATATTTCTTTTTTTTTTCTTTTTATCTATCTTCCCAATTACCCATTTTCACACTAAACCACTTTTTGAACTGCATTCACACTAGGCTATTTTAAGCCATTCCCCTAAAACAAAAATAAGGCGCTGGCGGGGATCGAACTCTGTACCTCTTGTATGCAAGTCATGTGTTCCAACCAAATGAGCTACTAAGTCTTTTGCTTACAAAAGTTAGAACAATGCTAAACATTATTCTTTTCTCATTCCTCTTTTTTCATGTTTTGCTGCAATTTTTAATTTAAGGATATCTTTTTCATACGGAGTCCAATTTACGCAAACTCAGACTCTATCTCAAGCAGAATTTCAAGAAGAACGCAATAGCGTAACCTGTTTCCCTTAGTTCTTTGATTTCGAATTAATTATACTTTAATTTGTTAATTTCACAGCTATAGAATACACGGGGTGTTACATATGTTGTGTTTGTGTAGCACTAATTATTTATATACGCGAGTTGCTCAGAAAGACCAGGTTTATCCCATTCTGAATAACTGAATCGATGATAAGAAATCGAAGATGAAGACGGTGGTCGAAGACCGGAGTTCTTCACCTCGTTTGGATGGTAACTGATGTCCTGATTGGGAGGCATCCCAAAATATGGATAATGAGTGGTGTAACACCCCACCTCCGTTAAGGTCACTCACAAAGGGAATGCCTTAACTTTGGTGGAGCATTTTAGTAAACAGAACAGAAACTTACAAGTCAGATAAAATAGTACTTGAAAAATTTTAACTTTATTACAGCGGAAACAGAAATTAATATGGTTACATCCTTTCAATTTCAGAATTCAAGTACAAAATATCAGTCTTGTACAAAAGCCTTCAAAATGCATAGTTTAAAATCATAATCCCCATGGAACGGAAGCTATACAGAGCCAAGCCATACTTTAAGCACTTCAAGCAAAGAGAAATCCGGATCAAGCTAAAGTATTTCCCTCCTTGGATAACCTGGGGGGGAAACGGAAGAAAGGAGGCGAAACAATAAGGGTCAGACAAAAAGTCTGGCAAGTCCAGTGACTTTCAGCATATGAACAGATAATAATAACATGATATGAACATATTGTAAAGGTCCATTACTAGTGTACACCTAATTCCACATTCTGTCTCCATAGGGATAAATTTGTTTCTTCTTCTGTCTGTTTCTGATCGGGTAGTAAAGGCCCATTATTAGCATTCTGTTTCTGTTAAAGTATTCTGTACCCGTTCCTGCTTCAATTTAGACATTAGGGTGACACCTAATTCTGCTATACTAGTATTAGTGCAGAGAAGTGTAAAACAATAGTTTATATCATTCTGTTTTTCTGTTATATCTGCTACACCTGTTATAGTTATCTCACATCCAGTTTTATGTTCATATCATGTTATTATTATCTGTTCATATGCTGAAAGTCACTGGACTTGCCAGACTTTTTGTCTGACCCTTGTTGTTTCGCCTCCTTTCTTCCGTTTCCCCTCCCCCCCAGGTTATCCAAGGAGGGAAATACTTTAGCTTGATCCGGATTTCTCTTTGCATGAAGTTCTTAAAGTATGGCTTGGCTCTGTATAGCTTCCGTTCCATGGGGATTATGATTTTAAACTATGCATTTTGAAGGCTTTTGTACAAGACTGATATTTTGTACTTGAATTCTGAAATTGAAAGGATGTAACCATATTAATTTATGTTTCCGCTGTAATAAAGTTAAAATTTTTCAAGTACTGTTTTATCTGTCTTGTAAGTTTCTGTTCTGTTTACTAAAATGCTCCACCAAAGTTAAGGCATTCCCTTTGTGAGTGACCTTAACGGAGGTGGGGTGTTACACTTGGTATCAGAGCTGAAGGTTACCAGATTGGGTAAAGTTTTTGAAAACTGTTTTCAAAAAGGTTTTGAAAGGAAGTATTTTCAAAAATAAAGCTTATTTTGAAAAACATGATCCCCAAGAGCCATATATCTTTCTTTCAGTCCTTTTTGTATTGAACCTTTCCTTTTTCGTTCCAGCATGTCTGAAGCATCTGAGATACCAGAGGGTGTTCATGTACCCGGTTGGCTTCGTCAATATCTTGAGGCTAGGACCGCCGCTGCAGGTCCAGCAAATGATCCCCCTCCTCCACCCCCTCCTCGTGCAATTTCTTTCTCAAAGATCTTTAGAGATTTTAGGGCCATGGGTGGGAAGGATTTCAAAGGAACTGAATCATTCGTAGAAGCAAGGAATTGGCTCAAAGAAACTGAGGATCTATTCGTTATCTTCGAGGTGGACGATAGGCAGAAGGTACAGTTGGCAGTATGGCTGCTCAAAGACGAAGCTTCCTACTGGTGGGAAGTCACTAACGCCGAGAGGCCGGTTGAGACATGGATGGATTTCAGAACAAGGTTTGAGACAAAATTCCTCTCGCAAGCTGAACGAAGTTTACAATTGGAAAAGTTCTTGTCTCTTAAGCAAGGAAGTATGACGGTCAAGGAATACGTCAACCAGTTCAACCAACTAGCAAGATTCAGATTGGATTTAGTCAACACTCAGCATAAAAAGGCTCTCCGCTTTGTTAAAGGATTGAATGAGCCACTGCACAGCCTAGCCATGACCCATGTACCCATGGGAGCAACTTACGAGAAATTGGTGGATATGGCACTACTGCATGAGGAAGACAAGGGCCCGAAAGAGACAAAGAAGGACGAACCACAGAATAAGAAAGCGGGGCCCAAAAAGGAAACACAAAAGAAGGATGAGAAGCCTGAAGATAAGAAGGGGAAAAAGTGCTTTACTTGTGGGAGCTCAACTCATCTGAACAAGGATTGCAGAAAAAGGAAGGGCGCTTGCTTCAACTGTGGGGAGATGGGACACTTCACTGGGGACTGCCCGAAGAGACGAGGACAAGGAGGGCAGGCGAACACTCTTGAGGCTAGTGGCTAGGATAGAAATAGGAAAATTTCTATAGTAGGTCTAATTTCTTTATCTGATTATGGAGTTAAGACTTTTTCTGATTCTGGTATTTTGATTTTGTAATCGATACTCTGCACTTTAATACTAGTATTATTTCTGAATTCCGCTATAGACTCAGACCCATAAGGGTTATGGATCATCTGTTTGAGACTGGGGTTTGAGGGATATCTGTGTTAGGCGTCAAGTATGACGCATACATTCTGAGTTTTCGTAGGGTGTCAATTTGATATTGGTTTCGGTCTTTGGGGCCGATAATTAGGACCCATGTCTAATGGGAACCAAATTTTCGTTCTATCTGTACTCGCTTCCATCATTCGACTGTATCCTATCGATCGAATATTTGAACTTTAGGTAGAAACTAATGGGTGTAAACATGTGTTTGAGACATGTTATGTTTGATGGTTGCAAGTGGATGCAAGTGGTTGCTAGTGGTTGCCCGTGGATGCATATACACACACTAGGCACTAGATCGGCTCGAAAACACTCTCATACTGCATATGGATGGGTGAGCACTTTTCAATTCTTGTGGATGCAAATTGGTTGATTCAGCACATGGATGTTGCATTTGAGTGAATGGTTGTGCACTCATATAGAAATAATATATATCATCAGAATTCTATTGCATACATGTTGGACTCATGGCACTAACATAATTCGCATTAAGGAGGTCAACTGAATCAGTAGACCGCCTGATCTTTGCATTAGATAGGGAACATATACACACACTTTTGCATATGTTCATACAACATTAGAAGTTTTCTAAGGACAATGGATGCTTGTGGATGATGGTTGAGTAGATGGGTGATTGGATGGTAGGACACATTCTTCTTAACTTGAAGATTTCGGGGACGAAATCCTTTTAAGTGGGGGAGAATGTAACACCCCGTGTATTCTATAACTGTGGAATTAACAAATTAAAGTATAATTAATTTGAAATCAAAGAACTAAGGGAAACGGGATACGCCATTGCGTTCGTCTCGGAAAAATACGCGAAATAGAGTCCGAGTTTTCGAAAAACGGAGTCCGTATGAAGAAGATATAGCCTCCGGAAGTTTCTGAATTAAGTTTAAAATTCGAACAGAATAAAACAGTTTAAAATTAAAAACCGGGCCCAATTGGCCAGGGCGGGAAAAATCCCGCCTGATGCACCCAGGTCGACTGGGCTGTCGACCTGGTCTAACCAGGTCGACAGGGCTGTCGACAGGGCTGTCGACCTGGTCCAGAGCCAGGTCGAATCCAGCCCAACCTGGCTGGCCTATTCTCTGTTAGTCGATTTTCTGTAGTCTGCTTTCTCATTAGGGCTAGGTGGCAGGCTCTAATTGGTCTCTCTTTCAAATGAATGGCTATGATCAATCCAAGCAACATCGATGGTCCTAATCAGTTCATAAACTCTATAAAATGACCCTAGACTCTACCTAGGTTTCTTACACAATTCTCTAGCCTCCATTGCTCTCTTCTTCTAATAAAAAAATAAAAATGGCGTCGCTGCTCTGCTGGAATTAAAACTAGAAGATAATCAACATCAGCCTAAGCAACTCAATTCAAACTAGAGATTAGAGTTTCTGCAAAGATTCTACAACAAGTTAAAGTTCTTTCTTTAATGTGTTTGCGAACAAATTATGCAGTTGTAAACAACTGTAAAATCCGTTCGGCTTTCCTAAACAACAAGGATTGTTGTAGAGGGTGTCGAACTCTGGGACCAAATTATTTTATTAATAAATCCAATCAAGTTATCCCTAACTTTTGATTGGTGGAAAACAAAGAAAATAGCAGAAATTAAATAAGAGAGAGTTTTAACAATAAGTGAAAGCGATTAGGGGATAATGACATAGATCAGATTCATAATCATCAATAACCAAAAGATTAACCAGATCTAATACATGTTTCTGTCACAAACATGAATCAGCGATAATAGGTTTTTAGAAACAAATATGTAAATAACGACAAGCATAGCCTATGCAGGAGCTCAGCTCTACAACCATAGACTATCAGGACAGATTTACTAATTAATTTCTAAACCCCTAAAATTAGATCTAGATCTGATAAACGTTAGATCGAACACGAATATACCCTGTGAAGGAGCATAGCTCTTAAACGACACAGGATATTAAGGTTCAGATCTAACCCTTGGTTCAGCTCTAGATCTATATACATGAATTCCTCATCCTTTGGCTATGTGATTCATATTGAATCATACTATCAGCGTCATCACCCCCTAATCAAAGGGGATTAGCTAGACATAGCTAAAGAAGAAGAAAAACAGAAATTAAATAACAAGAACATAAATAAAACTAAAACTAAATAGAAAAGAGGAAGAAGAATGATTTTATTCCAAGAAGAGAATTACAGAATAAAACCCACTGTGTTTTTACAAGACTAAGATACAATGTATTTATAGCTGATATGACAAAGGCTAGCTAGCTAATTACATAGTGTGGGACTAAAGAAATAACCCAAATAACACATAAGCCAGTGTGAACGCAGCTTTAGAGTGAGTGGTCTAGCAAATAGGCTAGTGTGAACGCAACATGAGTAAGAGGCCTTCCAAATGAGCTAATGTGAATGCAGTTTGAGTCTTTATTGAGCCAAATCTTCTTAACTGAAATATAATTGCAACCGTTCTTCAAGCTTTAGACTCTTCAAGCTTTAGCAATTTTAAACTTCACTCATTTTCAGCAAATTCTTCATGCTTTATTCATCAAATGCTCTAAACCATGATTCTTGTCAATAATCTGAAAACACAGCTATAAATACACAATATCAATTATTTAAAAGATAAAATAAGATAAATATGCGGATAAAATATACACATTTACGTGTATATCATTAATCCAATCAAGGCAAGTACAGTTATTTTCCGCTATAAACATTAATTATAATTTTGATATGTTTTTAATTCTGAATCTGAGATTTTATATATATTCTCTTCTGTCAGATTTGTTTTTCTGTGACTGTTCTGTATCCCTTTTCTTCTTTTCTGTTTTTATAGCCAGGCTACCACGAGCCTGTGCCTAATCTCATAAGAGATGAACGTATAAACGCAAATTTTGGGATAAATAATGAATGATGCGAAATTTGACAAATTGAATGTATGACTTTAGGTCTGAGGCATAAAATATATTGGACATATGCATAAATTTGACTATGAACATATAATTTATGCATGTTGTATGCATAGTTATGTTGTAATTTAGAACTGTAATTAATGAGCATATGTTGTAAACTAGATTTGGATCTATGCATATTCTATGATAGAAGAAAAGAGGAACCATTGTAAGATTACATATGATTTGAGACTTTGGACAAAATGCATATAAAAGTCAAGATCTGATTTTTAGAAGATATGATTTAAAGATTTATATTGTTGGGTAGAGTTTGCATAATGATTCATGACTCAAAAAGAGGAAGATATGGAAACTTAGGTGTAAAGATTTACATTAATTAGGATATCTATTATTGTGATTACACCTAAATAGGGATTTTTGGATATATGGCATGCATTGAAATTAATGGTTATATTTGGTATAATTTATATGTGAATCTGCTATAAGATGCTAGTTTAACAAAAATTGGAACATATGTTATATGGCAAATTATGTCCATATTCTGCGCTTATGCAAACATGGAGTATATGTTGTGAATCATGACAATTATGTAGGCATATGAATTTAGGCCAATTTATGATTGGGCAAGGCATGTAAATAGAACTTTTAGAAATATTAAATTTGCTAAATCTGCTAATTTGTCAAGTTGCCTAAACTACTAGTTTTGTTATATTGCCTAGACTGCTAATTAGATTGAAATGCCTAATCTGTTAAATTTGTCGGTTGAAATGCCTAACCTGTTATATGCCAAAATCTGCTAAGTTGCTAAATCTGTTAAATCCGTTAAGTCATATAAAATCTGTTATCTGCTATGTTGATATAATCATCCGGTTATTGATATAATCTGAATTGGCATATATATTGGGCGTGCGCATAAACGGTAAATTATTAATTAATTGGCCGCAAAGATAAGCATGGCTAACTCGAGGTTAGAATGAGTTTGCGGCGTAAATCTGCCCGGAACCGCCCGGCACATCCAGTGGCCGCAAACAATAGGTTCTAATATGAGAAGTTAGTCATAACATGCGTAAGACACGAGGTTTGGTCTGGCTTGTGGCAGAAGTCTGCCCGGAACCGCCCGGCATATCCAGCGGCCACAAGCTACCGACCTAATGTGAGAGGTCTGTGCATTAATAATTAATTAATGCAAATCTAAGATAAAAATGACGTCTAAAACGTATTGGGGAAAAATAGGGTTAAACCAATGGGATTAATAGATGTAGTAAAACCCGTCCATGAATCTGTAGGCCCAATACAAAGTTAGACAAATCTGAAAAATCTATACATCTGATCCGTTAGTCTGAAAACTTGTTAACTTAATTTGTGAACTAGTAAATCTGAATTCTGTATGTCTGAACTTGTAAACAAATAAACCTGAAATCTGTTAGTCTGGGGACACAAGGTTAGGAGGGGAATTACTTGTGTCATCTGTTGTTTGGGACCCATATTAGTCAGTAACCCTTTCTGGTATCAAAAACTTTGACCCAACAGTAGGTAGGGTCCGGGCACGCTTACTGAACTAATTATAAGTGGTTCATTCTGATAATGGCGAGGGGTGTTGATGGTGTGTTCCAACAGGGTCATGTGCGTGCATGGATCCCGGTCTGCCTCTGAGGATGTAAGACGCCGTGACATCTGTAAATAGGTCTGTGCCAATTGGTTGTCACTTTAGGGAGTGATACACCCTACTGTGGGGCCGACACAGGATATTTATGTATTAGGGAGCCGATCGCTTGGGGTAGCGTTTTAGGGTACGCTTAGTTCTGTCTGTTTCTGTTGGTACCATCTGTTTCTGTTGGGTGGTAACACCTGTCTGTTTCTGTGTGGTACCGTCTGTTCGGGTGGTAAAGGTCCATTACTAGTGTACACCTAATTCCACATTCTGTCTCCATAGGGATAAATCTGTTTCTTCTTCTGTCTGTTTCTGATCGGGTAGTAAAGGCCCATTATTAGCATTCTGTTTCTGTTAAAGTATTCTGTACCCGTTCCTGCTTCAATTTAGACATTAGGGTGACACCTAATTCTGCTATACTAGTATTAGTGCAGAGAAGTGTAAAACAATAGTTTATATCATTCTGTTTTTCTGTTATATCTGCTACACCTGTTATAGTTATCTCACATCCAGTTTTATGTTCATATCATGTTATTATTATCTGTTCATATGCTGAAAGTCACTGGACTTGCCAGACTTTTTGTCTGACCCTTGTTGTTTCGCCTCCTTTCTTCCGTTCCCCCCCCCAGGTTATCCAAGGAGGGAAATACTTTAGCTTGATCCGGATTTCTCTTTGCTTGAAGTGCTTAAAGTATGGCTTGGCTCTGTATAGCTTCCGTTCCATGGGGATTATGATTTTAAACTATGCATTTTGAAGGCTTTTGTACAAGACTGATATTTTGTACTTGAATTCTGAAATTGAAAGGATGTAACCATATTAATTTCTGTTTCCGCTGTAATAAAGTTAAAAATTTTCAAGTACTGTTTTATCTGTCTTGTAAGTTTCTGTTCTGTTTACTAAAATGCTCCACCAAAGTTAAGGCATTCCCTTTGTGAGTGACCTTAACGGAGGTGGGGTGTTACAAGTGGTGATCGTCCAGACGTATGTGGAGATCGATGGGTTTGCGAGGTATATAGTGCCTCCGGTTTCGTTCAGACCCAGAGGGACTTGTAAATGGATTGTGTGTCTGACATTGGAATTTATTCTGTGTGATTGATAGCCATCATTTGCATGGTGTGAATTGCCTGTGTGACATGCTAAGATGCAGTGATCAGGGCTTCTGTTGAAAAGCAAAGTCTTGTGATTAATGATCAAAGCACCGCCTGTGTGGCGTAGCTTTGTGTATAACGTGAATTCGTGAGCCTCACACCCCGGTATGAACCAGAAACGGGAGGACCTCAGGGAGGGCATGCGTTTCTTTCTAGCTAGAAGTTGTGTCGGTGTTTTTACACGGCCTGACATTTTACTTATGTGGATGATGGATAGCGAGGCGCTTCAGATATATCGGTCGATCCGGGACCGATGGAGTCATTCGTTGGCTCATTTACGCCCCATAGGGCGGGGAAATGTAGTGTTCTGGAATTTTAATCCACATCGGTGGACCGGCTCTGTCGCTCCGAAGGGTCACTCGAGCTCTGATCCTGAGACATGGGCTAGATTGTCTCGAAGTCGGTAAGGAATATCTTTTGCCTTGGTTCATGATGGAAATCCAATTTCCAAATACGTGACGGTGCGGTTTTGATTGTATATATATATATATATATATATATATATATATATATATGGCGACATGATATATGGTACCCATGCCGTCTATGATTGATAGTTATGATTGAAATTGTTTTTGAAACCTATAAACACTAGTAATAATATCAAATGCTTTTGTTTTATTCGTATCAAGCATATTTTGGCCATTATAAGGTAAAAATCTATCCTCCGGTTTGCGTTGCATTGTGTGATGGGAACTGAGTCTTATAATGGCTTCATTTTTATAAAAAGCATTGCGACATTTAAAAGATTTATTTGTTTTAAAGCACTGGCGATCCAATGGAGTAAACCTGTTCCATGAAAGTGGCATGGTCCTGTGATTAGCCATATTTCAAATGTGTTGAGTAGATTTCTCATACCCGTCCCATGATTGACTCGTAGTTTGTTTCACTTTCTAACTCGGGTGCCCCTTTTTCTACACAAGCAGCCTTGTATTCAGGTTTTAGCTGGCTTTATCCGGAGAGCTGGAGCTGAAGATGGATTCTATCATTTATCTCCTTTTATGCTGGTCAGCTCATGTTGTACATATTATGTTTGTTTCCGTTGTAGACATTTATGTATAGCTGAACTGTATTTGTACTAAGTATGATCCTGTATACTGTGTAAATCTGATGATTATATTTATCCAGTGTATTATTTGTTCATTATCTGGTGTATTTATTTATTTTTGTTCTGCTATTATCTGTTTCTGTGTTGTATTCCAAAGATTACCCTTGTCGTCGTCAGTACGGGGTTCGGGGTCGTCACACGTAGTATCAGAGCTTTGGTTAAGCTTAGTGCTGGAATATAACATATGAACGAACACATCAGAAATAGAACCAGTAGTGTTCTAGGACGAGTAACTCATTACAGATAGGATCAGTAATATCCTAGTATGAGTAGCAGAATGAAGTAACACCTCGATAGATACATTTACATTCAAATATATGTTTCTATGCTTTAGGATATCTTTTCTGTGACCTGACACTTGATCTGCTATTTGCAGAAGTACTAGAAAATGAGTGCCAGAAACAGAAGAAGTAATACTGACTAGGATTTAGAAGCTCTATTTATGAAATATAGAAATCTGGATGGAAAACCGTTCTCGGGCGAAGAATCTATTATGAAAACCCTAGCTTGGATTCGTTCGACTGAGAAAATCTTTGAAGGATTAAAGCTGAGAGATGACCAGAAAAGATTATTGGCGTCTGGGGCACTCAAAGACGAAGCTTTGTTCTGGTGGGATTTTGTTATTGAGGATAATCCAGAAGGTGATATCACCTGGGATAGATTCAAAGTGATTTTCCTGGAAAGATTTACTCCTCCTGAAGCGATTGAGCGACTATGTGATGAATTTTCTAATCTGATACAAGGAGATATGACCATTCCAGAATATCATAAGAAATTCAATGAACTTTCTCACTATGCCCTCATCTAATTCAAAATACAAAAAGGAAGAATTTGAGATTTATCAACGAGCTTCAACGAAAATATCAGAACTGTGTAATGAGGAATGTGAAGCTCCCCTTTTCTGAAATGATATACATGGCCTACCAGTATGAGGATCTCGATAGGAAAGGTATGTTGCGAGACGAAGAAGGCGTTAGTTCTAGTAATAAAGTTGATTCTGAAGTTGATCGTCCTGAGGCCAGTACGATGTCTGAGGTCAGTAAGGAGCCTAAAATCAATCGGAAAAGGGCCAGATCTGAAAAAGAACCAGCAACGACTGTCATATGCAATATCTGCCATAAGCCAGGTCATTTTCAGGGGAATTGCAAACCCTCAAAGAAGCGAATAAAGAGTGGATCTAAATCCAAGGAGAAGTTTCAAGAGAATAGAAAGTGCAGTCAATGCCAACAGACCGGTCATCTTTCAAAGGCATGCCCGCTATTCAGAAAGCCTGAGGCAGTACAAGTAAATGAAGTGGCAGAAATGCCTGCATCTTCGTCTGCTCAGGAAAGGGCTGATGTTTTAGAAGGCACGTTCAATGTCAAAAACATTCAAATTAAAGTGTTGTTTGATACAGGAACGTCGCGAAGCTTTATTGCAAAGAATACAGTTAAGAAACTGGATTTGAATTTGAAGAAGCTCAAAGAACCAATGACTGTCCAAAATCCGATTGGGGGTTCCCTCGATCTCAGTTGGGTTTGTGCAGTACCTATCTCTTTTTCCTGCTATAAATTACCTACTATATCTATCGTCATGAATTTTACTGAATTCGATCTTATTCTGGGATTGGATTGGCTAACCAAATATGAAGCTGAGGTTAGATGTGCCGAGAAAGTTGTTAAAGCAAACGCCCAATCAGGGAATTATATAACCATACCATGTGAGGGCCCGAATTCAAATAGAAAAGACTTTTGGTCAGCTCTAGATGTTTCTCCTGCTCAAATAGAAAATATCCCTGTAGTTACAGAGAATATTCCTGACCTCATCAAAGATATTCCTATCGTAAAGAATTATGCGGATGTGTTTGAAGAAGTTGTTCGCTTACCTCCGCAGAGAGAAATAGATTTCAAGATCGCTTTGATTCCAAATGCAAGGCCGGTAGTTCACGCTATTCGAAGAATGTCCATGAAATAGAAAGAGGAATTAGACAATCAAACAAGACAGCTTGTATGGAAGGGTCTAATCAGGCCTAGTTTCTCTGATTGGGGAGCAGCAGTGGTGTTTGTACCAAAGTACGACGGTACTCTATGGCTATGTGTGGATTATCATGATTTGAACAAGCAGACCATAAAGAATAAATATCCATTGCCACGAATCGATGATTTATTGGATCATCTAAATAGAGCACAAGAATTTTCAAGGATGGACCTAGCTACAGGCTTCCATCAGCTTCGGATTGCCGAAGAGTGTGTTCCTATGACAGCATTCAGAGGTCGAGACTTATTCTACGAGTGGTTAGTAATGCCGTTCGGCTTATGTAACGCTCCAGCATACTTCGTCGATTTGATGAATCGAGTGTTCAGAGGAGTCCTAAATAAATTTGTTATGGTTTTTATTTACGATATTCTTCTCTAAATCAAAGGTCGAACATGAAAAGCATTTCGAACAGGTTCTAGAAATTCTGAGAAGGAATGTATTGAAAGCCAAACTGTCCAAATGTATATTCTGGCAAGATGAAGTGAAATTTCTAGGCCATGTCGTATCGAAAGAAGGAATTGATGTGGATCGAGTAAAATCACGGCTATTCAAAACTGGAAACAGCCTAGTACTCCTACAGAAGTCCGCAATTTTCTCGGATTGGCTAGTTATCATCGGAAGTTCATTAAAAACTTTTCGAAGATATCTGGTCACTTAACGAAGCTTACAAAGAAGCACTCAAAATTCAAATGGACTCCAGAATGTGAGGAGGCTTTTGAAGAGCTAAAGTTAAGAATAACGACTGCTCCAGCGTTAACCATTATCGACGGCAATCAGGATTTAAAAGTCTGTACAGATGCCTCCAGAGAAGGCCTTGGTGCAATGTTAATGCAAAGGGGTCAAGTAATTGCTTATGCTAGCCGTCAGATGAAGCCACATGAAAAGAACTACGTAACTCATGATCTTGAGTTGTTGGCTATAGTATTCTCTTTGAAAATCTCGAGGCACTACCTTTTGGGTGAGAAATTTGAACTGTTTACAGATCATCAGTCGTTAAAGTATCTGTTCACCCAGAAAGACTTGAATCTGAGGCAGCAACGTTGGCTAGAGTTCCTTGCATCATATGATTTTGAGATTCTATACACTCCAGAGAAAGCCAATGTCGTGGTCGATGCGTTAAGCCGAAAGAATGAAATGATCACCAGTTTTATTATCACGACTTCATTGATGGACAAAATATCTGCTCTTCAGGAGGATGATCACTTCATTCAGAAGATCAGAGAGATAATTCAGAAAGGCGAACCCTTAAGTTTTCAAATTGATAACGATGGGATTTTAAGGCTAAAAGGTCGAATCTATGTTCCTAACATTTCTGAGCTCTGAAAGGAAGTGTTGGATGAATGCCACAAGTCAAAAATTAGTATCCATCCGGGAGTAAGCAAAATGTATAATGACATCAAACACACTTTCTGGTGGAAGTCGATGAAGAGGGACATTTCTTTATATGTTAGTCGATGCCCTACTTGCCAGCTAGTCAAAAGCGACCAACAGAAACTTGCTGGATTGTTGCAACCGCTGGACGTTCCAGGTTGGAAGTGGGAACATATTTCCATAGACTTCATAGATGGTTTTCCCAGAACCGGAAAAGGAAATGACAGTATTTGGGTGATCGTAGATCGCTTCATGAAGACCGCCCATTTCATACCTGTCAGATCAAACAGAACTGCTCAGAGTCTGGCGCATATATACTTCAAGGAAATTGTTAGGCTACATGGAGTGCCGCTCAGTATAGTTAGTGATAGAGACCCGATATTTACTAGTAAATTCTGGGAGGCATTTCAAGTAGAGCTGGGAACGAAGCTGAACTTGAGCACCGCTTATCATCCTCAGACAGATGGTCAGACTGAGAGGGTGAATCGTATACTAGAAGATCTATTACGGGCTTGTGTTCTAGATTTCAGTGGATCATGGGAAGACCATCTGCATTTGGCTGAATTCTCATATAACAACAGCTACTAGGCGAGCCTGACAATGTCACCATTCGAAGCGTTGTATGGTAGACCGTGCCGATCTCCTGCTTGTTGGGTCGAACCCGGTAATAGACTTGTATTGGGACCAGATATGATCCGCGAAGCTGCCGACAAAGTCGATTTCGTTAAGAAACGATTACTTGTCGCTCAAAGCCGATAGAAGAGCTATGCCGATAAAAGAAGAATAGATATATCATTTGCTGTTGGCGACTATGTATATTTGAAAGTATCGCCGATGAGAGGAGTTATCCGGTTTGGCAAAACTGGGAAGTTGGGGCCCAAATTCATTGGTCCGTTTCCTATTCTGGAACGGATCAGAACTCTCGCTTATAGGGTTCGATTTCCTGATTGGTTGCCTGGAGTGCATGATGTATTTCACGTATCTCAACTTCGAAAGCACGTCCATGATCCAGACTTGGTTGTGGAAGAGGCCGCACAGCAAGATATTGAAATTACTCCAGAATTAGCTGTGAGAGAGCCGCTAAAGATTATTGGCAAAGAAAACAAAGAGCCGAGGAACAAGAAGGTTCACTTAGTCAAAGTGCAATGGAGTGGAGATCCGCGAGATACTTGGGAAATAGAGGAGAGCATTCAGAAAGCCTATCCTAAGTGCCGAGTGGATATCTCTGATTGACCCCGGGGAAATACTTTGCATTACCAATTAGTTCTCTACTCTATTGTTATTTTCTTTCCATGGATATGCACTTTTAATTCTATAGTCTGAATGATTTTAAAAAAATATAGAAATTAATTAGTATATTTTTGAAAAGTTAAAAACAAATTGCTTGTTGTTTGCATTGTGTGATAGTAAATCAGATTAATTAAATTATTGAAACGATAATTAATTTAATTAATAAGAAAATGAATGGTAGGATTTATTCGATTAACTCACACATTGAACTGATTTAAAAATAGATAGATATATATACATGTGCATCATATATGTTTGAACAGGTAAATGGATTAGCTGCTGAGTAAAGATTTTATTTGCGTGCCCGACAAATAGGTAAACCTTAATTAGTTGGATGCGAAATATTATTATATCAACTCCTGTGAATGCCATTGGATGCGGAGTGCTGGTTGTTCTGTGTGTAATCATAAACGTCGCCATAGGATAGTAACAATTAATTTTGAACTACACTACATGGCATACTTCTCGAAGATAGGCATACTTCGTCATATACCACATAAGCATTTGGAGCTTGGGTGACGAGGTGGAAGATTTACCATATGAGCGAGAGGCTTGTATGGCGATGACTATATTTTACAGGTTGAACT
The DNA here is from genome assembly GCA_030737875.1 of Allium sativum. Lineage (NCBI taxonomy): Eukaryota > Viridiplantae > Streptophyta > Magnoliopsida > Asparagales > Amaryllidaceae > Allium > Allium sativum. Next base: position 869,640,899 of record CM060924.1, on the reverse strand, counting down.
GATGACTGATATGGACTATTTAAAATTGTAACGATAAATTGCCAGAATAATAAAACCCCACACGGGTCTGGAGTTGACAATAATCACGCCTCTCTAGTTATTAGATACGGCACATGGATATTTATTTCCCACACGGGACGAGGTGACGAGGATTTATCCTCTGGAGCAATTAAAAATACACACACCCTCAGGCTTTGACAGGGTGACGAGAATTTATTCTCTGGAGTTATTATCTATACACGCTCCCCTGTAAACACCAGAATATATCACTATAAATATGTGTATGCTTTATAGGATTTATTGGGTACCTAATACGACCCAATAAATTTCCAAACCCCTCCACGTACAAAGGAGGTTATGGCGAAATTTTTCGAAAATTCCGGGTGTTAGCCAAATTTTTGAAGAATTTGAAAATTCTCAGAAACTGAAAAGTTTGCGAATGGAAGCCAGATTGAACGTAGAAGAGATTAATCAAACCACTTTCGACTTTGTCCCTTTTCGGGGACGAAAAGTTTTAAGTGGGGGAGATTGTAACGACCCGAAAAATCTGAACCAATTTAAAAATTTTAAATTGGCTAAAATATTGGATTTTAAATATTTAAAATAAATATTTTAAATAATAACGATGAAAAGTAAGTTTGAATCGACATTGAAAATAAATATAATTACTATGAATTATAAACAAGGCCTGAAAAGGCGCGGTAGTTTCAAAATTTGAATTCAAACTTCGACTGACTGTAACGGGTGCCAAACAAAACGGATTTGAGTGAAACCAAAAATATTTAAATCTGTTAGCGAATACCTTTCTTACGAATCTGAAAAATCGAAGTTTCATAGCGGGAAGCAAAAGTTATGGCCAAATGAATTTTCTGAAAGGTCGCTATGGAGTTTATATAGCCCGTGGACATGGCTATTTTGCAAACGACCTCGAAATTCGACGAAACCACTTTTGTTGGATCCGGAATGTTAAACTATTGCTAGGTTTCAAATTTCATAATTTTTGAAGTTAATATGTGAGCGTGGCAAAGTAAAACGTGTTTTGGTCAATTATAGTTAAATTGGATCGACCAGAAATGGCCATTTTTCAAATAGTCTCAGAATTCGACGAAACTAGTTTTGTTGGGACCGTATCGTCAAAACATAGCTAGATTTTTTTTTCGGGAATTTTTAGAATCAGTATGTGGCCCCGGCAAATTGAAATATACGTTCAAATTAAATATTGAATGTTTTGTATTTTAATTTGAAGTAAAACTGACTGAAACATTCGAATGGGCCTTCGAAACATATCCCATTGTGTTCGGGATGGGGGTAAAATGCTAAGGACGACAGTCGTTGGGTTTGGATTGGAGTTCGTATGGATAGAAGGGTATTTTCGGATTTAAGGAAATTAAAAATTAAAATATAAAATACGGACCAATCACGTTTCTTCTCCATCATCGCGTTGACCTAGTAAATCCCGATTACCCCCAAACCCAACGGCGACTACAACTCGATCGTTCCCCCTCCGTTTTCCCTCGATCCACGCAATAAAACACCATGACCCAGTTGAGTAAATGTAGAGCTCGATCTCACCTTTAAATCCATCCTGGTCTTGAGTTTTATCGTGGAGTATCGGGAACAAATCGGCCTCTCAAAGTCACCCCGTTCGAACCCTTGTCGCGCCGTGGATCCTCCATCGAAGTGGACCCACCTGGTACCGAACTGAGCGCGACTCCGAGCCCTAGAAGGTGGCGTAACCCGATCTCGACAACGAGCAGCGATTGGATCGAGATTTGAAAACCTAGTTTTGAACTGGTTTAGAAAGGCATCGGCCAGGATTAAATTAACTGTTTTCAACATTCAAAAACCGTCGCGAATTATGATTTTCGTTTAAAAATCATATCTTTTTCATATGGTAACGAAATTAGATGAAACAGGAGATACCGGAACCGCGAGGACGTCTTCTCTATTCTAGGAGAGACCGCATATTTTTCTGAGCCTTCTGCTATTTTTGGTGGAGTGGAACCCAAGGTGAGATTTCTAAATTATAAATGATATGGAAAACGACGATGTATAAATTATATAGTCAATGTATGAGTTATATAAGCGTTGTACACCTCTTGTATAAGCATTTCATAAGTTGTACGTTCGATGTATAAGTTATATATGCATTGTAAAAATTATATATGTGTTGAATAGAAGTGAAATGCTTTTATATATATATATCCACAAACCATGACCGATATTTATTGGTTGTGATTGGTGGATTACGAATGGTTGATTAGAATTGTTTATGGTTGAAATTGATTGATTGTGGTTGAAAATACCCGTTTGTGGTTGAGAATTATTTGGTTGAAACCACATAGGATTAGTTTGTGGAAATGAAAAAAATATACATGCCGCCTGCGTGCGAACTAGATGCACGATTCCCCATTGTCCAAAACTGCGAGGCTTTAAGGTAGAGCGAGGAGCCGTACTAGGGACGGTCCCGGTTTTAACTACCCTGTCGTTATGCTGCCGAAATTTTGAATAATATTCATGTGTTAGAATTATTTTCCTGTGTTGAAACTATATTCGTGTGTTGAATAGAAAACCTTCATGTGTTGAATAGAAATTCATTCGTTGAATCATATTCATGTGTTGAATGGTATTCGTGTTTTGAAATAAAATTTTTTATAATAAAAAATCATATATATGAACTGTATAAAATAATCGTGTTTTGAAATAAATTGTTTTGCAATAAAAATCACATTTTTACTATATATATACAAACTATGAAAAACCTTCATGTGTTGAATAGAAATTCATTCGTTGAATCATATTCATGTGCTGAATGGTATTCGTGTTTTGAAATAAATTGTTTTATAATAAAAAACATATTTTTAACATCTATATGAACTGTATAAAATAATCGTGTTTTGAAATAAATTGTTTTAACAACAAAAAATCACATTTTTACTATATATATACAAACTATAGAAAACCCTTCATGTGTTGAATAGAAATTCATTCGTTGAATCATATTCATGTGTTGAATGGTATTCGTGTTTTAAATAAATTGTTTTGCAATAAAAATCACATTTTTACTCTATATATATACAAACTATAGAAAACCTTCATGTATTTGAATAGAAATTCATTCGTTGAATAGAAATTCATGTATTGAATGGTATTCGTGTTTTGAAGTAAATTGTTTTATAATAATAAAAATCATATTTTTAACATCTATATGAACTATATAAAATAATTGTGTTTTGAAAGGAATTGTTTTACAATAAAAATCACATTTTTACTATATACACGAATAGTTGAAAATAGCGAAGTGTTGAAATAATTGTCGGCTGGATAAAAATATCATTTTTATCAAATGTATGAAAAGAACATAGTTTTGAAATCAAAGAATCGATATATATATATATATATATATATATATATATATATATAAACAGAATTGAAATATATCGAATAACGAAGCTGCAGTTCGTATTTTGAAACCGTGATTTCAAACGATTAGTGCGGGAGATCTGACCATCGGATTTTCCCGGAACCGAAACCGTTGGGTTCGCTTTGGAAATATCTTTCCAACGACACCAACTTTGTAAAGATCCAACAGTTAGATTGTCTGGAATGTTTAAGTCAAATCTGAAGAAAAACAGCGCCAGAATCGATTATATTTATATATATATATATAATTATATTAAATCGAATAACGACGCTGCAGTTCGTATTTTGAAATCGAAACTTCAAACGATTATACCGGGAGATCCGACCGTCGGATTTTCCCGAAACTGAAACCGTTGGATTCGTTTTGAAAAGATTTTTTTAATGACATAAATTTTGTGAAGATCCAACGGTTAGTTTTTCAGATATGTGTAAATCAAATCTGAATAAAAACAGCGCCACGGCCGCGTTATGGCCGAAGCGTCGTTTGAATAAATTGGCTATTTTAAAATAAATAAAAATAGCGATAAATCATTATAAAATATTATAAATGATATGGATGTAAAATTTAGAAATTAACTGAAGGTTAGCTAAGTCGAGTGGTTTCTTGGGTTTTGATCTGATGTTGGTTTCGACCTTCGGGGTTAATATTTGGAAAATCGTTCTCCTACTGATTGACGGTTAGTGACTAATGAATTCGAATGAGGTGTATATTGTGTTTGTGTAGCACTAATTATTTATATACGCGAGTTGCTCAGAAAGACCGGGTTTATCCTATTCCGAATAACTGAATCGACGATAAGAAATCGAAGATGAAGACGGTGGTCGAAGACCGGAGTTCTTCACCTCGTTTGGATGTTAACTGATGTCCTGATTGGGAGGCATCCCGAAATATGGATAATGAGTGGTGATCGTCTAGACGTACGTGGAGATCGATGGGTTTGCGAGGTATATAGTGCCTCCGGTTTCGTTCAGACCCAGAACGGACTTGTAAATGTATTGTGTGTCTGACATTGGAATTTATTCTGTGTGATTGATAGCCATCAGTTGCATTGTGTAAATTGCCTGTGTGACATGCTAAGATGCAGTGATCAGGGCTTCTGTTGAAAAGCAAAGTCTTGTGATTGATGATCAAAGCACCGCCTGTGTGGCGTAGCTTTGTGTATAACGTGAATTCGCGAGCCTCACACCCCAGTATGAACCAGAAACGGGAGAAGGACCTCAGGGAGGGCATGAGTTTCTTTCTAGCTAGGAGTTGTGTCGGTATTTTTAAACGGCCTGGCATTTTACTTATGTGGATGATGGATAGCGAGGAGCCTCGGATATATCGGTCTATAAGGGACCGATGGAGTCAATCGTTGGCTCATTTACGCCCCATAGGGCGGGAAAACGTAGTGTTCAGGAATTTTAATCCACATCGGTGGACCGGCCCTGTCGCTCCAAAGGGTCACTCGAGCTATGATCCTGAGACATGGGCTAGATTGTCTCGAAGTCGGTAAGGACTATCTTTTGACTTGGTTCATGATGGAAATCCAATTTCCAAATACGTGACTGTGCGGTTTTGATTGTGTGTGTCTATATATATATATATATATATATATATATATATTTTGAAATTGGGTAAACTTTATTATGGGCTTTTGGCGGCCCAAAGAAGGAAATGCTGTTTACATACACGCATCAGCAAATGATAACACATCGACAACACAACATTGCCTCTTACAAACTGAAATTGCCAAAAATAACCTAATCCCCAAATCATGGCGAACGGCGGCTTCACTTTAGCACACGAATTCATGGCGGCCTTAGGTTTTCACCTTCACTCCGTGCTACCCGCCTCTCCAGTTGATCCACAGCTCCAGTATCAGATGGTGGTTCTCCCCTACCTGACGTACGGTTGTTGTTGCGACATTTTAGTATCAATCTCACTTCTTCTTCGTTTAGCTTAATGATTTCTTGTACTAATCTTCTTTTGTTGTGAAAAATCCTTCTATTACGCTCCTTCCATAACCACCAACTTGCAGATATAACGCTAACGCTGTATTCTTTTATTTCTGCGTCTATCTTCGACTAGTTGCCAATCAGGTAATTCATGATATGTTGCAGTTTGTTTGATTTCTCCCTGATTTTATATTTCTCTTGTATGCGACTGATAAGGTTTGTTGAAAATTCACATTCAAAGAAAAGATGTTGGTGATTTTCTTCGCATTTTTCACATAGGGGGCATATGTTTTCAGCTATGATGTTCCATTTTAGTAACCTATCTCTCGTAGGTAATCGATGCAGTAGAATTTTATACATGTTATGTGATAACTTAGGTGGAATGAGTCTGTTCCACACAACACATTTCCAATCCACTGTAGGCTCTACATTTCTGCAAGCATTCCAAGCACTTCTCATATTGAAATTTTTATCCGCAGTCCAGTTCCACTTATCTGATTCTCTACCAATAAATAAGGGGGTGAATTCAAGTTCTGTTTTAAAAGATTCAGCATTTGGCATTCGATCAAGTCTCCATTTACCATCATAAATAATATGATTAACAAATTGATTGGGACTACCATATGCTGAGTAGGTATCCCAACCCAATCTATTAATAAGTGATTTACCTTTTAGCCAAGGGTCTCTCCACAAATCCGTGTCATTTCCATTAGCTATCTCTTTTTCACAATTTACTGCCAGTTTGTCTCTGATTCTAAGAATTGCTTTCCATGTTGCTGAGGCGTTGTTATCACCAGACATAGTCCAGAAATTGGTCTTAACATATCTTTTACACATCCATCTAGCCCAAAGGCCCTGAGTGTTAATGATTTTCCATGCTTGCTTTATCGTAAATGCATCTCTCATATCTCTGATTTTCCTTAACCCAACTCCACCTTCTTCTTTAGGTCTACACAGGTCCTCATATTTAATTTTAGGCATTCTTCCTCTCCAAATAAAATGTGAACATACACTCTCAATCTTGCTAATTGAAGCATCTGGAATTTGAAAAGTTTGTAACCAAAAATTCACTTTAGCCTGAATAACAGTATGCACTAGTTCAATTCTCCCTGCAAATGATAATAGTCTAGAACTCCAGCCTTGCAATTTATCTCGGATTTTGGTAATTAATTCAGCACATTCTCGATCAGTGATTTTGTTTGATGATAGAGGCACACCAAGGTATTTCACAGGTAATTCCCCTTCAGTCACACCCAAACTGTTAAGTACATTAGCTCTGGACACACAAAACTTGTTGAAATAGCATTTAGTCTTTAATTCATTCATCTTAAGACCCACAAATTTCTCCAAATTAAGGAATATTTCTTTTATCTTAAGAGCAACTTTAACATTTGCCTTGACACATATTATCAGGTCATCTGCGTACAACAAGTGGCTAACAGACGGTTGAAAATTGTGAATTGGTTGTACTACTTTGTCATATACTGCAAGTTCCATCTGGAGAGAAAAGTACTCCATTGCGATTGCAAACAGATAAGGGGATAAGGGATCCCCTTGTCTAATACCCCGGTTACTGGTAATGAATCCTTTCGGCACTCCATTGATAAGGACAGAAAAAGTAGGTGATTGAACACACTCAGCAATTAATTGAACCACTTTCAGAGGAAAACCCATAGCATGTAACATATGAATGATAAAATTCCTATTAATTTTGTCGTAAGCTTTTTGCAAATCCACCTTTAGACATAACTTATCAGCTCCTTTTTTATTGAAGTTCCTGACCAATTCATGAGCTAATAAAGAATTCTCCGATATGCTTCTGCCTTTTATAAAAGCACTTTGACATTCTGCAATTAAGTCTGGTAATACAGCCTTCATTCTATTACAAATGACCTTGCTTAGAATTTTATATATTACATTGCAACAAGCAATAGGTCGGTAATCTGCAATCTTGGTTGGGTTGTCAGTTTTAGGAATTAAGCACAAAAATGTATGATTAATTTCCTTAATGATTTTACCTGACAAGAATGACTCTTGAATTGCTGACACCAAAGAATGTTTCAGGTAGCTCCAGTGATGCAAGTAGAAACTGGAACCGAAGCCGTCGGGACCGGGGGAGGAGTCAATGTGAATGGACCTAATGGCCAGCCAAACCTCTTCTTCAGTAACTCTTCTGCTCATCCAGCGTCTCCCATCAGCATTCAGCAGTTTACGGGGGTGAATAATGGGTAAGTCTTTACTACTGTCGCCATTGTAAAGCTCCAAAAAATAATCAACAGCCTCTTGTTCAAATTTGTTCATGTCAACCAAGTGGTTTCCATCTTTGTCCAAAATTTGATGATTATAATTGGTGTTACGGCGAACAGACATTTTAGTATATATATATATATATATATATATATATATATATATATGGCGACATGATATATGGTACCCATGCCGTCTATGATTGATAGTTATGATTGAAATTATTTTTGAAACCAATAAACACTAGTAATAATATCAAATGCTTTTGTTTTATTCGTATCAAGCATATTTTGGCCATTATAAGGTAAAACTCTATCCTCCGGTTTGCGTTGCATTGTGTGATGGGAACTGAGTCTTATAATGGCTTCATTTTTATAAAAATCATTGCGATGTTTAAAAGAATTATTTGTTTTAAAGCACTAGTGATCCAATGGAGTAAACCCATTCCATGAAAGTGGCGTGGTCCTGTGATTAGCCATATTTCAAATGTGTTTAGTAGATTTCTCATACCCGTCCCATGACTGACTCGTAGTTTGTTTCACTTTCAAACTCGGGGGCCCCTTTTTCTACATGGTCAGCCTTGTATTTAGGTTTTAGCTGGCTTTATCCGGATAGCTGGAGCTGAAGATGGATTCCATCATTTATCTCTTTTTATGATGGTCACCTCCTATTTTACATATTATATTTGTTTCCGCTGTAGACATTTATGTATAGTTGAACTGTATTTGTACTAAGTATGATCCTGTATACTGTGTAACTCTGATGATTATGTTTATCCAGTGTATTATTTGTTCATTATCTGGTGTATTTATTTATTTCTGTTATGCTATTATCTGTTTCTGTGTTGTATTCCAAAGATTACCCTTGCCGCCGTCCGTACGAGGTTCGGGATCGTCACATTAATGGATAGACTTCCTTATTGAACACCAAAGTTTGAAATATTTTCTACTTGACCACTGCACCTTTCCTAAATATGTGTTACTTAAAGACTGTACAAAAATTTTTGGAGAGGTAACTTACACCTAAGATCATAGCTGTTAACATTAAAAAGAGCTATGTAGAAACAAGCTTTTAATAGTGCAGCAGCCTGTGACATGGAGTCTTGCACACAAAAGACCATACCCAAACAGGAATCAAATTCATGTATCGAATAGACTTTATACTCAAATAGGCAGTAACCGACACCCAAGATCAAGCTTTGGACCCTAGATAACTATTGGACACATTAAACTAAACATATTAATGAAGTAAAAAGAGATTATGCTAATAAGTCAGTACATGTGCGTATTGTCATCTAATAGGTTTATTAAGCATGGTCTATGCATGAGCATTAAAAAGACAGAAATTTCTATGTGACCGGTGGTGCATTTCATCAAACTACTTTTGTGCTTGAACTAAATAAAGGCTGTAACAAGTGCATAAAATAACGATAGGAAGATGTAACAATTAACATAAAAATTAAAACAAGTCTGAAAATGTAACAACTAACATTAAACGGTATAGACTTACTCAAAATTCATTCCATTATGACTTGCGTAGCAGGCCAAGCTATAACAAAAGAGAATGCAACTTTCATGGACTATAACTCAGATGTTTGCCTCCATAGCTCTACTGCTGGCTTTTTTACGATCTCTATCCAAACTTTAACTGCATTGTTTCCTATTGGTCTGAAATGTTCCATTGCATTTGGATCTGTTGACTCCATATAACGGCCTGCAAATCCGTACTATCTGAGTTGACTAAATACAACACACGTCCAACCCAAATTTCACAGAAATACGAATCATTAATAGAAAGAAGTTAGAGGATGAGAAATTGTAACACCCCGTGTATTCTATAACAGTGAAATTCACAAATTTAAGTATAATTAATTTCAAATCAAAGAATTAAGGGAAACGGGATACGCCATTGCGTTCGTCTCGGAATTCTTCTAGTGATAGAGTCCGAGTTTGCGTAAAACGGACTTCGTATGAAGAAGATATAGCCTCCGGAAGTTTTAGAATTCAGTTTAAAATTCAAACAGACCAAAACAGCTCAGAAAAACCAATACAAAATTCAAAATCGGGCCGGATTGGCTAGGGCGAGAATTTTCCCGCCCAAGGCACCCAGGTCAACTAGGTAGTCGACCTGGGTCATCCGTGTCGACTGCCAAGTCGACACGGTGTCGACCGGCGTGTCGACCTGGCCTTTGAGCCAGGTCGAACCCAGCCCCCCCTGGTTGGCCTGGTCTGTGTTTGGTCGATTTTCTGAGCCTTGCCTTGTCACTAGGGCTAGGTGTCAGCTCCTGATTGGTCTCTCCTTCGAACGAACGGCTATTATTAAACCAAGCTCCATCGACGGTCTTAATCAACTCACAAACTCTATAAAAAGGACCTAAGACTCACCCTAATTCACACAAACAAAAATAGAGATGAGACTGTCATGCTGCTGAGGAAAGACTAGGAATAGCCATCAGAAATTGAGAGACAATTAGGAGATAATTCGAAAGCTTAAAGCAACGTCAATTAAATCAAAGCAACGCCTACAACAAAGGATAGCATCTCCAAATTCAGAATTCAGATTCCTGAATTGAAGATTCGTCATACGTTGTAAGTAGAGTGCTATTCCGATGTGAATAAATAATTGTGTTTTGATTTGAGTAAAGTGAGAAATGGAATTGTGGCGATAATAATCCATATTTGTATGTTGCTTTGATTCTAAACGATTTGGAAATGTTGTGGTATACGATTGGATATTTGCAAGTATGTGATTTATGTTGGAAATTAACAACCATATGTTGTGGTATTTTATTTGGGATTCATACAAGTATATGATTCATGTTAACAACCATATGTTGTGGTATTTTATTTGGGATTCATGCAAGTATATGATTCACTATTATGCCAATATGATGTACATACTTTCATGATCACTTTTAGTGTGTAATTGGATTCGACTAAGTAATATGGCTTATATGAATCTATGTTGGAATTGGAAAACCATACTTTTGTATTAGAGACAAAAGTAAGCATTTTTATGAACATGACTAAATTATGTTTGGTGTTATGCCTAGTTGAAACCATGTTTTAGGCCTATGTTGTTATAAAAATCATATGGTGATATATGTAACACATAAATTAAGTTAGATTTACATTCCAATTGCAAGTTTACATGAATAGATTAAAAACCATGATTCATGTTTAGGTATGTTTATGTCATGATTATATGAATAGAATGATTCATGTTTAAGTATGTTTATGCCATGATTATATATTGTTACCATGCAAGTTCACATATGCCTAATTCATGTTAATTAGACGCTGTGTAGCAAGTTCATGCGTTCACACTCCCCTTTTTATGTCACTTAGAATATATAAACACCATGTTATAAGCCTCCCCTTTTTCATGTGGCTAAGTTGGGTTTAAATGTTAAACCCAACATATGTTATATTTTAGTGAACGTATAAAACAGGGGTAATGATGATGGGGTTAAAACTTAGAACATATGTGTTGGCATGTTTTGACGCATGCCAACAACCATGAAAAACAATTAAGTGGCATAAATAAATTTTACCCAATAAAGATAAATTTGAATAATGGGCCGCAAATATTTACATATAAAAAGAAAAGAGACAAAATATGTAAAGGTAGAAAATACGATGTGTTTAACCCGAGGTTGGATTGAGTTGTGATGTAAACCTGCCCGGAACCGCCCGGCTGTCCAGTAGTCACAACAACACCTATCCAATGTGGGTGGTTAAACACGGAGCCCAGCAAGACCCGAGGTTAGACTGAGTTGTGGCGTAAGACTGCCCGGACCCAACCGGCAACAGGCAGCCACAACAATACCTGTCTAATGTGAGAGGTCGAGGCTTTAATAAGACAATTAAGGCTGAGTCAGGATTGATAGGATTAAGTAAATTAAATTAATACTTAATCAAAATGGAACATGCTAAACTATACAGACTGATTGGGGTTTAGGTTTACAAAACACTTAACCAACTTAGCATGTTGGCTAGAAATAGAAAACCTAGTAGCGGGGGGGACCCTTTTCAGCAGTAACCCTACAAGGTGTATCAGGATACCCTGAACTAGGCAGGGTGGGGCACGATTACTAGGCTGACTGTAAGAGGTCAAATCGACGGCGGTGGTGCAGCAGTGTAGTTTCTAACGGGGTGCAGGCGTGCACACACTCCGGCGCAGAAAAATAAGGCACTGGGCACCAGTAGTACACCTGTACATTCTAGAATTGTGTCGGGCCCCCACCATGGGACTTGATACACCCCATGGTGGGACCAGCATAGGTAACTACAACAACGGGGGCCGTAAGACACTTGTAACTATGCGAGTAGGAGCCGATCATCAGAAATGGATCACTTCAGCCTGATTATGGGGTGCCTGTTGGGAACTAGTTTATATGGGTACAGAGATTAATATGGGGTACGATAGTATATTCAACTCTAGACAACTTAACTTAGTTTATGGTGCTTTCCCATTTCCAGTTTATACTTGTCATACCCAGTTCTTTATTCATAGACTGAATAGTCCTAGACTTACTTAGGCTTTATGTCTGACTCAACTTTTATTTCGCCTTCTTTTCTTTCGTCCCCCCCCCCCTTCGTCCCCCCCCCCCCCCAGGTCCACAGGGTGGGAATACTGCAGCTTGACCAGTTTCCACATCCAGCTTGAAGAGAAGGAATGTATGGCTTGGATCTTTTCGTTTTGGACTATGGCTTTGGACAGCAATTATGGGACTTATGCAGTTTATTTATGTTTTCTTTATGCTTCTTTAAATAATGTAATCAAGACAGTTATGAAGATGTTATGTTTTTGGAAGTATTGTAAGACAAATTATGACATGGTTTGTGTAACACGTATTTTGTTGAAATAAAAGTTGTTTTTGTTTTCCGCTGTTCAAAAATATGTGTTCTTATATCTGTCTTGTATATTTGTGACTTATACTTATAAACCTCCACCAAAATTAGGGCATTCCCTTTGAGAGTGACCCTAACGGAGGTAGGGTGTTTCAGAAATAGAAAGAAAGAAACTTAGAATAGAAGAAGAAGAACAGAAACACAACACAGAATCTCACATCGCAGCGGAATAAAATATAATATATAACAGCTTTTGAAATACAAAATTTGACTGTATATACATAACATTATCATCAGAGTACAACACTTAAAATACAGCGGAAATAACAGATAATTAACATTGAAGCCTCCTGCTCCAAGCTCCTCCAAATATCTGTAAACACCTGAACTACTTGACTGCCCGTACAAATTTAGGCACCCAAGAGTTTAGGTAAAATAAAATAAACTTCGGGTCAGTCATGGGACTGGTATGAGTAAACAATTTAAAACAGCTCGAACAAGTAAACGATATCTCATAAGACCACGCCGTATAACTTTGATAGTCGGTGATTTAACTATCAAATGAAAAATGTTCGTGTACACACAACGATCTAATTTCCAAATGGAATTATCGATCACATCATCAAATATATATATATATATATATATATATATATATATTCATATTTCCTTATTTTCTATATTAAGGAAATATATGTTATTAACTCTGGAAAACATTCCCATTGCATATTTACATATCACTATTCTTCCACATCTATCAGACTCTGATTGTAAACTAGTAAGAGAACAACTTCCTAAGTATAAACCCGAAGGCCGAAACCAACATCAGATCGTTACTCAAAAAGTCGTTCAACTCAACTAATTTCCAGTCAGTCTCTAATTCTGCTTAACTCTATTTCTTTAACTCCATTTGATTTACTTCTTATCAACACGATCATTTTAAATCTGCAAATCATTTGCTTTTAAATCATCGTTCACTTTAAAATGTATATCTCTCAGGATTTTATTTATAAAATTCCTTTTTGTTTATAATATTCTACTTTAAGTTCGTTTCATTATCGAATTCTATATATATCAATATATCGATTTCTAGTTTCTCAAATCTTCTTAAAAATATTCTAACTCTTTAAATTTCTGGAAAAAATGGCCATAACCTCCTTTGTACCAGGAGCATCGAGAAAATCCCCAAACCGCCACACAGGCCTCTCCATTCCAAAAGAAAAAGAAACAGCCATGTGGCTAGCCGATACGGCGCATAAAATCTCATATACGAATTAAATACAAACCTTTTTGTCGAGCATTATGTTTATATCTCTTCTAACACTTCATTCCAAACCTGTCTTATGTATATTCATACATTTCTAACTCATTTCAACTTAATCCAATCGTTTTAACTTAATTCGTTAATTTATTTGCTAATTAACTGTTTTGCCTATTTCACTTTCATATTTGAATATAACGTGTTCAAATATATTTTAACTTACTTATAAACTAATCAAATTCTATTTTCCAACTCAGGTTTCATATTCGATTTGAATATAAATTCACAAGTTTAATTTACTCATTCAAAGTCAACTTGATTTAATCGTTTTAACTTAATTTGAAACTAATTAACTCTTTTGCTTATTTTCCTTATTCACTTAAGTCGTGAATAATATTTTTCAATACAAAATGCATGCTTGATATATTTAATCAACTTGATTTCATAATTAAAATCTCAAATTTTAATCCCATTATATAACTTCTCATATAAAGTTATTTCATATACTCTTATTTATATTTTTCCATTGTAATTGGAAAACTTAAATCTATTTCAAACTAGCATTTCTAAAACCTGAGTTCTATTTTCTTCCGAATTCACATTAAAAATATATCTTCCAAATCCTCAAATGTTTTCACTTCTTTATAAACGTTGTTTTATAAAATCTACTCCCAGCTTCATTTATTAAAAATAAATCTTTTCCTTTCCATTCTATTTATAAATTCGATTTCTAAATCAATACTTATATTTGAAATAAATTTCCTTTCTGCCCTTTTCGTATTTAAATTTTGTTTTTTTAAAACCACTTTATTATTTTTTTGATATTCAAAAATATCAAAAACAAAGTCTGATGTTAACCCCCATCCAAACATGTCATACACTATCATAGGTTATCAGCCACTTGATATAACAGCATATATGTGAAAACAAATAAACAAATTGTGAGGAATCCAGTCGGATTCCTCCAACCTGTTTTTCATGCATCCACAGATGTTAGCACATAAATAATACCATCTTGCTTCGAGGAAGGATATCGTGGTATGAAGGTCACCCACTAATATATTTGTGGGGCGCATAGGGAAATCATCCGTTAATGGTACCGCGGGCATCCGCTAATGATACTGCGGGAACAATCCAACCACCAAACCAATATATACATATATATAATAGTCCAGCCTAGATAACTAATATATTTATAGCAACAAATAAATATTTAAATGTGTCCAACTATCAACAAAACAACCAACAATTTATTTTAATGCTAAAATAAATTAAATGAGTGAGATTTTACTCACCGTGATTTTCGTTTGTTGAATATCCTGTTAATTTCATCCCATCGCGGCTATGGACCATCTTGAAAAAAATCTACTTTGCATCTTATTTCCTTGCAGATGGCTCGATCAACTACGAAGCCAATAATTTGTTGTTGCTCAACATAACTATAGGTCCTAGTTTATCAACAATACCTTTTGACCTTGTATACATTAAACATGGAGTTTCTAAGGAATTTATTACTTAATTAACTAAATTAGATTAACTTAAATAATTAAATTAACAAATTTTACCTTACTGAAAAATCCTTCTTCTTTCCTTGTTTGTCCAACAAGACATTCTCTCCTCCTACTTACAACCGAAGTTCATATTTCCTGCGCATTCCATCTTTACCATCAACAGTCCTTCACAGTTGCATCAATCCTCCCAAACTGCTACTGTCGGACTCCTTCAATGTAAACTATTTTATCCCTCAAAAAATCAGACATCGTCCTTCTTAAATTCCCACTGACGAGCACTAGTTCACCTCAAACTAAATCGAACTCGGCACAGCTACATACTGAAGATAGCTACGCCCCCTTGACTGCCTTAGAATCATCCCACCTCGGTCGCTTATGTTCCAGAGTCCGCACTAACCCTTAACGGTGATCGAACTTCACCATACTCGAGCCAAGACATGCCTCCAGACCTCCTCACTAACATCGCTCCACCATCGCGATGCGTTCAAGTTCGAACTAACGGAACCCCCTTTGAATCGATTACTAAATCTGGGTAGCGCATTGAATTTAGGAGACTCGATGTGCTTTTCTATATTCCGTTCGATTTTTGAAGCTCTCGGTTGATTTCCAAAAAGGAGTTGGGCGTGATTTTGATTGAGGCAATGGTGGCTGCGATTTATAGAGAAGGGGTGTGGTTTTAGAATTGAACAGCAAGGCAAAATTTTTCCTCTTTGATGTTTTCTTTCTAAACACAAACAAAAGAAAATTTTATTTAATTAGTTTTTACACCGTATCCTTAAATTAAAATACTCCATGGTCCTGAACTCCTTTCTGAACCCAACAACTGTCCATTCTAGGGTAAAACTGGCACTCCAGACACACAGGAATGAGCTACAAAGTCTAATTTTATCGTCTGAGAACGATATTAATTTAAATTGATATAAATAAAATTTCAAACCATTAAATTCTTCAAAAATAATTTAATATTATTTTTCTAATTCAAATAAAAGTTTGTATTGATTATCTGAACTGTTTTCAAATCGGTTTTAACTTCGAATTCAGTTATTCGCTGATTCCTTATTTTGATAATTTAATATATACGATATTAAATCGAAATCGATATTTAAATCGATAGCATAAATATAAAAATTCATTTATGTTATCCAATAAATATTTAAATCCATTTTAAATATTTAAAATTAACCCGACAGAAATCTGTGTTGTTACAATCCTCCCCTCTTAAAAGAATTTCGTCCCCGAAATTACTAAGGTAGAAAAATGTTACTAACCTATTAACCTTTCAAAAACTTACTTATGTTGAACTCAACATTTCATATTTCTACAACTTTAGTTCTAACCAAAACTTTTGGTTTTCATTCACATTGAAGATCAAATATGCTTATATTCATTTTATCTAAATGGTTTACAATCAAGTTATTTGCGTTCAATTCATATTCCATTCATTTGCATTCCAAATTTATTTTGATTCTGATCAATTTATTCACTTCGGTCCATTTAACTTAAGTTAAATTTTAATTTCAGAATTCAAATTCCCAGGGTTTTATTTCAAATCCTTTGAAATAATTCATATATTAATATCTATCTCAAATTCAAAATATTTGAATTTTCCAAATCAACTTGTTTTCCTTTAAAACAAATTTCCATCAAAAACTTTTCTAAGGTAGCAATTCGTCACTTATAAACTCGAAAATGAACACTGATGATGTTGTAGTCATCATCAGAATTATTTTCCAGCCACTGAAGTGAGTTCAGTGCTTAAACAATTTCAAAATCCTTTTAAAACAAAGCTACATTTTCCTAATGTACTTCAGAAAATATTTTCCAACTTCCCAGGACTTTAAATTCCACATTCTGGTTTGAATTCAATTTTAATTCATCTCACTTGTATATTTCATTCATATACATATTCTATTTTGGTTATATATAACCATTCCAATTTTTATAATCTAATTTAATTATAATATCAACAACCAACTCATCAATATATAATAATTTCAGAAAATTATTCCTTTTCTATCAAAATATAATTTTGGGTAAAAAAAATTCATTTACCCACTTAAAAACAATATCGTGTTCAATTTTATGTTCAAGTGTTTATAAATTCCAATCAACATCGTGGCATCCCACGATTCGATCAGAATTCATAAACCACTCAACAGACTAGCCAACACAATATAAAATAATTTTTATATCAATTAACAAATACGCTCTCTCGTATATATATACACTCAACTCATTCTAAGGTACTGCTGACCCTATCTCTAATGAGCACAATTCCACAAAGCCTAGGTGTTCGCTCAACCTAAGCTCTGATATCAACTATAACGGCCCGACGATTTCGGTAGGCTTTGCAACCATCCCTCAACCACCCAAGCAGCAGGATAATATCCCACCGTGGCTTACATTGATACCTTAGAACTGCTTTTACGGCCAGCCTCGCGACTTGACCAACCCGCTATATTGCAGGATCTGTAGGGGTAAAAGTCTCCCATTCGCCACCTAACGCAAAGCAAGAACCCCCTATCAAACGTACCGGTTAAGCAACCAGCTTTGATACCAACTGTAACGGCCCGCAAATCCGTACTATCTGAGTTGACTAAATACAACACACGTCCAACCCAAATTACACCAAAATACGAATCATTAATAGAAAGAAGCTAGAGGATGAGAAATAGAAAGAAAGAAACTTAGAATAGAAGAAGAAGAACAGAAACACAACACAGAATCTCACATCGCAGCGAAATAAAATATAATATATAACAGCGTTTGAAATACAAAATTTGACTGTATATACATAACATTATCATCAGAGTACAACACTTACAATACAGCGAAAATAACACTAGATAACTAACGTTGAAGCCTCCAGCTCTAAGCTCCTCCAAATATCTGTAAACACCTGAACTACTTGACTGCCCATACAAATCTAGGCACCCAAGAGTTTAGGTAAAACAAAATAAACTCTGGGTCAGTCATGGGACTGGTATGAGTAAACAGTTTAAAACAGCTTGAACAAGTAAACGATATCTCATAAGACCACGCCGTATAACAGAACGGGTTTTTCCCTTTTGAGAATCCAATATATCTTTATATCAAAAACCTTTTGATATTATAATAATGCCTCTCAACCACAATATAATAATCATCTAGCAGAAACGCTTTCATCTCACGTTCTACATATATAGTATACAATCAAAACCGCAAGCATGTATTGGGTAATGGATTTCCAACTATGACAATGTATGGAACCACCTTCCGCTGGTGTATCTCTAGAAGAGAATACACCGAGTTCAACAAGAACATCTTGCAACTCAGCCATATATGACCGACCACTCATTTCTCTTGAGTGTATCGAATGTATATCACCAACGGTTGGGATCAGCAACCGTTTCCCGAATGGGACAACATCGAATAGAATAAGTAAATAATGTATCTCTAGATAGGTGATGATACACCCTAATGGGAGCTAGAGCTAACCACATAGCCATGTTGCCTACCCGACTTTTGTCATTTCCCGGTTGTTGAGGCCAGATGCTACGATTATTTTTCATTCATTGATAACACGATCACTTTGAATGCCACATTATCAGATCATTAATCACTCATTGATCTGCACAAATATTCTGGATATTATGCTAAGGGAATTAATCCGTTGCTACCATATGTATTTATACAGACCAACCCATTTGATCATTGTAAATACTTTGTCAGACATTCGTCCATTTACGTTCGTTCTGGGATTGAACGAAACTGAAGGCACTATTCAGTACATCCATCCTAGCCAATCTTTACCTAGGACTTATACAACAGCCCTTGCACTTTACTCCGTCTTCAATTTTCTTTGGCATATATGATTCGCAATGCTTATGCCAATACAGAGTGGTTCTTTGGATAAAAATCCAACCAGTCTCTCCATATTAACAACGTTAAAATGGTCAAAACTTTGATAGTCGGTGATTTAACTATCAAATGAAAAATGTCCGTGTACACACAACGATCTTATTTCCAAATGGAATTACCGATCACATCATTAAACATATATATTCATATTTCCTTATTTTCTATATTAAGGAAATATATGTTATTAACTCTGGAAAACATTCCCATTGCATATTTACATATCACTATTCTTCCACATCTATCAGACTCTAACTGTAAACTAGTAAGAGAACAACTTCCTAAGTATAAACCCCGAAGGCCGAAACCAACATCAGATCGATACTCAAAAAGCCGTTCAACACAGCTAATTTCCAGTCAGTCTCTAATTCTGCTTAACTCTATTTCTTTAACTCCATTTGATTTACTTCTTATCAACACGATCATTTTAAATCTGTAAATCATTTTCTTTTAAATCATCGTTCACTTTAAAACGTATATCTCCTGGGATTTTATTTATAAAATTCCTTTTCGTTTATAATATTCTACTTTAAGTTTGTTTCATTATCGAATTCTATATATATCGATATATCGATTTCTAGTCTCTCAAATCTTCTTAAAAATATTCTAACTCCTTAAATTTCTGGAAAAATTCGCCATATCATCCTTTGTACCGGGAGCATCGGGAAAATCTCCAAACCGCCACATAGGCCTCTCCATTCAAAAAGAAAAAGAAACAGCCAAGTGGCTAGCCGATACAGCGCATAAAAACTCATATACGAATTAAATACATACCTTTTTGTCGAGCATTATATTTATATCTCTTCTAACACTTCATTCCAAACCTGTCTCATGTTTATTCATACATTTCTAATTCATTTCAACTTAATCCAATCATTTTAACTTAATTCGTTAATTTATTTGCTAATTAACTGTTTTGCCTATTTCACTTTCATATTTGAATATAACGTGTTCAAATATATTTTAACTTACTTATAAACTAATCAAATACAATTTTCCAAATGAGGTTTCATATTCGATTTAAATATGAATTCACAAGTTTAATTTACTCATTCAAAGTCAACTTGATTTAATCGTTTTAAATTAATTTGTTAATTAGTTTGCTAATTAACTCTTTTGCTTATTTTCCTTATTCACTTAAGTTATGAATAATATTTCGTAATACAAAATGCATGCTTGATATATTTAATCAACTTGATTTCATAATTAAAATCTCAAGTTTTAATCCCATTATATAACTTCTCATATAAAGTTATTTCATATACTCTTATTTGTATTTTTCCATTGTAATTGGAAAACTTAAATCTATTTCAAACTAGAGTTTCTAAAATCTGAGTTCTATTTTCTTCCGAATTCACATTAAAAATATATCTTCCAAATCCTCAAATGTTTTCACAACTGTATAAACATTGTTTTATAAAATCTACTCCTCGCTTCATTTATTAAGAATAAACCTTTTCCATTCTATTTATAAATTCGATTTCTAAATCAATACTTATATTTGAAATAAATTTCCTTTATGCCCTTTTCGTATTTAAATTTTGTTTTTTTAAAACCACTTTATTATTATTTTGATATTCAAAAATATCAAAAACAAAGTCTGATGTTAACCCCCATCCAAACATGTCATACACTATCATATGTTATCAGCCACTTGATATAACAACATATATGTGAAAACAAATAAACAAATGTTGAGGAATCCAGTCGGATTCCTCCAACCTGTTTTTCTTGTATCCAAAGATGTTAGCACATAAATAATACCATCCTTCTTCGAGCCAGGATATCGCGGTATGAAGGTCAACCACTAATATATTTGTGGGGCGCATAGGGAAATCATCCGCTAATGGTATCGCGGGCATCCGCTAATGATACTACGGGAACAATCCAACCACCAAACCAATATATATATATATATATATATATATAATAGTCCAACCTAGATAACTAATATATTTATAGCAACAAATAAATATTTAAATGCGTCCAACCATCAACAAAACAACCAACAATTTATTTTAATGCTAAAATAAATTAAATGAGTGAGATTTTACTCACCGTGATTTTCGTTTGTTGAATATCCTGTTAATTTCATCCCATCGCGGCTATAGACCATCTTAAAAAAAATCTACTTCGCACCTTATTTCCTTGCAGATGGCTCGATCAATTACGAAGCCAATAATTTGTTGTTCAACATTACTATAGGTCCTAGTTTATCAACAATACCTTCCGACCTTGTATACATTAAACATGGCGTTTCCAAGGAATTTATTACTTAATTAACCAAATTAGATTAGCTTAAATAATTAAATTAACAAATTTTACCTTAATGAAAAATCCTTCTTCTTTCCTTGTTTGTCCAACACGACATTCTCTCCTCCTGCTTACAACCGAAGTTCATATTTCCTGCGCATTCCATCTTTACCATCAACAGTCCTTCAGAGTTGCATCAATCCTCCCAAACTGCTACTGTCGGACTCCTTCAATGTAAACTATTTTATCCCTCAAAAAATCAGATACCGTCCTTCTTAAATTCCCATTTTCAAGCACGAGTTCACCTCAAACCAAATCGAACTCGGCTCATCTACGTACTGAAGATAGCGACGCCCCCTTGACTGCCTTAGAACCATCCCACCTCGGTTGCTAATGTTCCAGAGTTTGCATTAACCCTTAACGGTGATCGAACTTCACCATACTCGAGCCAAGACATGCCTCCAGATCTCCTCACCAACATCGCTCCACCATCGCGATGCGTTCAAGTTCGAACTAACGGAACCCCCTTTGAATCTATTACTAAATCTGGGTAGCGCATTGATTTTTGGAGACTCGATTTGCTTTTCTATATTCCATTCGATTTTTGAAGCTCTCGGTTGATTTACAAAAAGAAGGAGTTGGGCGTGATTTTGATTGAGGCAATGGTGACTGCGATTTATAGAGAAGGGGTGTGGTTTTAGAATTGAACAGCAAGGCCCAATTTTTCCTCTTTGATGTTTTCTTTCTAACCACAAACAAAAGAAAATTTTATTTTATTTAATCAGTTTTAACACCGTATCCTTAAATTAAAATACTCCATGGTCCTGAACTCCTTTCTGAACCCAACAACTGTCCATTCTAGGGTAAAACTAGCACTCCGGTCACACTGGAATGAGCTACAAAGTCTAATTTTATCGTCTGAGAACGATATTAATTTAAACTGATATAAATAAAATTTCAAACCATTAAATTCTTTGAAAATAATTTAATATTATTATTCTAATTCAAATAAAAGTTTGTATTGATTATCTGAACTGTTTTCAAATCGGTTTTAACTTCGGATTCAGTTATTCGCTGATTCCTTATTTTGATAATTTAATATATACGATACTAAATCAAAATCGATATTTAAATCGATGACATAAATATAAAAATTCATTTTTTATCAAATAAATATTTAAATCCATTTTAAATATTTAAAATTAACCTGATAGAAATCTGGGTCATTACACTCCATCTGTCCTAAAGCAATTACTTTCCCATTTCCCGATAAATTAAGTAACTTGCATTTATTGCTTGTTATTGAATTTGCAGTCTATAAGTTGAAAAAGGAGAAAAATGAAGTTGTTAGTGCTTAAAAAATAGAAAGACAACATAAAAATCAAGTACCAGAAATGTTTTCACCACATCTTTAGTTGTAATAGGAACTATAGTATCAAAATCTCTATAAATAATTGCGATTCAGGCCATGCAACCTTCTTACCAGCAACATCCGCAATTCGGATCAGACCAGAGGTTGGCCTCCATAAAAAATCTTCTAGATTTAGTGGTTCGTCTATCCAAACAATTGTAGTTGCTAGTCCAAGAGGTACATCGTTAACAATTTCCTCTGAGATGCTCGAATGTAATCATCCTAAAGCCACCAATTGCTTGCTCCCTCCCTAACCAAAAATTGCATTTGCATTCTAAGCTGTTACTTCTACTCTATTAAAGGTAAAAATGCTTATTTAGTAAAAAAGGTATATAATAAAATTGCATGTTCATTGTGAAGAAAAAAGTTTACCTTATCCTCTCCTCCTTTATTGTGATTGGTTGAATGTAAAACAACTCTATTCTTCGGCCACGCCACAATATTATCCTTTACTTCCCTAATAAGTGTGAAGAAGTTGTTGGTCTCCATACAAAAGCATCCAGCTTGATTGGACATTCGACTAAAATTATCATTGCATCCGGCCCTAAAGAAACATTATTGACAATCTTGTTCGGATCGTCTGACACGAATCTTCCTTCAGCAACTATCTCTTCATTCCCTCGTCAATCCAATAAATCAAACTTCTACATATTTTCATCAAAGTTGCACTACATTTAGACATAGGAAAATTATGATACTAATTAAATAAAAAGTTAAAATACAAACAATGTGAAACCAATAAAAAAAATAATTACTTAAGGTTTGTTAACTTCCGTCCCACTGTGTCTACCCTGCAAAACGTAAGAAAATATAACGTTAGTTAGAATTGACTTCATAAATTTACTTTCACTAGTTGTTGCTCATATGTAAATAACTTCAAGAATTTACAAAGTAAAATAATTATAGTAGCTGAAAAGTGTAAATTCGATTACATTAAGATTGCACATGATCTTTAAACGTTTCAAAGTAAGGATAATTAAAATATGGTTTAATTGGGAATATGAATAAAACTTCCTAGAGTTTTAGCGATTTAATAATTAATTAATTCGATTATTTTAAGATACTGGGTTTGATAATTTAAATGGTTTGAATATTTAAGTAATATAAATAATAGGATAGAAATATACTTATTTCTAAAGTAGTCGGAAATAGTTGAATTGGCAATATTTTGTGAATTGGATATTTCAATATATTTAATTGAGTTTATATTCAAATTATAGTGACGAATGTATTAATTAAAAGATAATTGAACATGTTAATTACAATATAATTATAATTGAGCTCATAACATCGCGGTAGTTCGTAATATTGTGCTTTGAACTTCAACTGAATATACTGAATCCGTTTTCAGTCGAAATTCTGTGAAACAAGAAACGTTTGAATTTATTAGATTATATTTTTCTAATGGAAATGAAAATTTGACATTTCGTCTTTTAGATTGCTAATTGTGTCCAAATCAAATTTTCAGAAAGTCGTTATAAAATCGTTTATAAACCATAGTAATTTATTTAATTATAATAAAATACTGGTTTCGAATTTGGATAAGATTTTAAGACATACTTTTAATTTAATTTATAGAATTTTTCTGTAATTTTTAATTTGGAAAATAAGAAATTTTTCATTTAACGTAATTCGCACCCTATATCATCATTTTGGGAACTTCACATAATAAATAAAATTGTCTATTTTATTGTATTTTTGGAATCGTAGAACATTTCTTGTCCTAACAATATTTTTATTTTTGTCGATAGTCATCCATAGGTGAACGGAATATTACGTAACGGGGTGACATACAATTCTAGCTTTTACAAAACAATATATGCCCTATATTTCCAATAAACACACGTCTGCTAGCCTGCTTTCCCGTCTAAAATTAGTGTTAAAAGAATGACTCTTTGATACATCCATTTCTGGTTCAACTTCAAAATAATACAACAATTGGCTATTCATTAACTATCAAGATCATCATTTCGCTATTCCAATATATTTCATCACCAGATGTGGATAAATTATTTTCAATCTCAGAATTAATCAAAACCGCATCAAAAGAATCTGCTAGATCCTCCTTAAAGATTCCAAGCTGAAACATTCATTATAGGCCTCATACCTTGTTCCTTTCAGACCATTCGATATCATCTCTTTCAAACCACAAAGACCGATTTCTTTGGAGTTCATCACAATGGTTCAATTTTGAGCAGTAGCTAAATTTGAAAATATAATAACTAAACATGTTTTGTCCATCATACAAATTTCAAATTCTTCAGAGAACACAGGGTGTATTCCCATCTAATCATCTAAATAAAATTCAAATAGAGGTGTAGCACTTGGTCCTTTCATATCATACAGTACTATCGTCCTTGCTTCACAGCCAAGGAAATACCGACCTTTCTTTCACTCGCTGTATATTTTGGAAATTCAACCTACCCTATAAACTAATGTAGTGCCTACCATAGAAGCGACATTGTTCTTATCCTTCTTCCCCCTATAAATTAACACGCAGGTTGCCCATTTATTTCCCTCCAAAGGATCAAAAGCCGAAGCTTTCAAGAGAAACTGAAAAATCAAAATAAAATTAAACTCTCCATGAAAAATTCCGATACAAGTATATTTAAACACATGTTATATATCTCTTCAGTGTCATATACTTTTTGAATGATTTGGTTGTGTTTCTGGTTGATGCTTTTCGTGACAGCATGTCATAGGGTTTATATTTCTGGAAGATGCAAGGTATGATTTGCGAAATGGTATTTTACTTGACTTCCTAGCCTCGAATACTTCTTGCGTACAAATTTATATCGATTTCTGGAATGAAAAATATGAATCAATTTGTATAGGAGCAACGCACAGGTTCGAGTGCTTTTCAGTGAGATGTGAGATCGAGTTGTGTCAAAATGGATGAGGAAGGAGGGTATTGAAAGAGAGGAAGTATGGTGATGTTTGCGTGAATATAAGTGAAGAAACGTGGGGGTTTGTGTTAATGCAAATACGGCTATGATGGGTATGTGTACTGGAGGGAAGCCGTTACTTTGGGAAGAAGATGGCATGCGAGTGTATGGGTAATTAAGAAAGGGAATGGGCTGATTTTAAACGTTCAGGCCCAAAAAAAAGAAAAGAAAAGGAAAAGCGAGAACATGAGAGAAGTAATGGTGTAATAAAAGGAGTAGGTGTGCTTTGAACGGGGAAGAGAAGGGTCATTGTGCCTATCGGGTCGAAATGAGTGGACCGATTAATGTAAGGCCCAATATTTTTAAAATTTAATTAAGTTTAATTTTTTATTTTATAATGTCTAACTTGTAAATCATATAGCTTTTGCACACATTATCCAAATTCAACAAAACATGATCTGTTAGAATCGCGTGGACGCAAGCCACACGATGGTACTAGTTTGGAATGATTTGGAGCACGTTACAATTTATGGTGAAATTAAACGTCTGACATAATCAACGAGCATTAATCGTTATTCAACGATTAAAGACCAAGGTAAGTAAACTCACTAACTCTGTCTAGTTTATAATTTTATAAACGTTATTTAATATTTACAAATAATGATTGAATGTTGTGTGATGGTTATTTGGATGAATTTCTTGTAAATTGGTTGAAATTATAGATACCGTTATATATATAAAACGTTGGTTAAATATTGATCATGTTTATTATATTATCTCATATTGATATGAAATTGATGTTACTCATGTTGAATAACATCTGTGGATCCAGGAAAATAGGTTGGAGGGATCCAACTGGATTCCTCAATATATTTTTTCATTTATTACATTATATGATGTGATAAATAATCTATGGTTCATTATTGAGTGTTTCGGATGTTTGAACAAAATTAACCCTGAAATAGTTTGCATTTAAATACCATGAAAATATATTGGAAAACAATTCAAGTTTTAAAGGAAAAATCTATTTTTAAAAATAGAAATGGAATTTCGATTAGGCTAGACTATAATAGCTTGTTTTAATTATATTAAAACAAGTGATTTAATTTATAAATAATATTTATAAATGAGATGAAATGGTTAATATTGAATTATTTAGGAATGTAAGTTCAAGAATGAGTTTAAAAAGGGGAAATTGGAAATCATTTCAAAAGAAAAACGATGAAGTTATTTTGATATTCGAAATGTAATAGATTTGAAATAAATCCATAAGGACTGGTAATTAAAATTCGATGATGTCGGATGTTATAGAAATAATTTATTTTCAGAAATTTTCTATTATACAATTCAGAATTTGACAAGACAATTAACATTTGGTTTGAAACCAATAATTTATGAATGAATATGAAATCGTGATTGAGTTATAAACCTAATATATAAATAACAAGAAATTGACTTTGAAATGAAATATAAAGTATGAATTTATAAAATAACTAGATAAATGGTAATTTTAATCTGTAATGGTATATACTATTTGAATCAAGATTTGATTTAATAAAACGTGTCCATATTCCTATAGAGGGATATTATTCACATTTTATAGTGAATAATGGGTTAAAAGCAAACATTTTCAAATTGGAATGGTTATAAAGGAAACTAGTGATGTTTTTGAAGAGATAAATTCAAAATTGAATTTAGAAATTGAGTTGACCTGAAATGGTAAATTACTCCGAAGTTTGGAACAGTAATCGAATAGGGATTATTCGAAGGAGAGTTAGACATTAAATTTGAGAAAGTAATATTTATTTTCGGTTTTTTAACGAAGATTATTTATTTAATATATTAAATAAATATTATTTATTTATTCAAAGTAACGAATCAAAGTTATATTTAAAAGTTAAATATTTTGGAAATAGGGATTATAATGCTATCATTGTAATCAATATTTCTCCGTAAAAAAAGTGGATTCGTAAACTGAATCCGAGAGTTATGTAAGAAATGATTTGATAAGAAATTAAGAAATGAAATTAAGAAAATTAGAAACTGACTGGAGATTAGTTAAGTGAATGACTTCTTAAGTATCAATCTGATGTTGATTTTGGTCCTTCGAGGTTAATACTTAGGGAATCGTTCTTTTACCAGTTTTCGTTAGGGATTAATGAATGTGAAAGGATAGTGATGCGTGGATAAGAAACGGAAATGTTTTCTCAAGATAAGGTATATTTTCTAAATATAGAAAAAGAGAATTTGTGAATATATGGAAATGTTTTCTGATGTTAATAAGAAATATTTTTCAGAATATAGAAAATAAATAGTTTAAATAAATGGAAACGTTTTCCAAGAATCGTCTGAGACTAAACGAGTTGGAGGAATATCTGGGTAGAGATATTGAAAGGAAATTTGGGAAATGAATGAATTATTGATAAATTAATTTAAATGGGCTCGGTGTTGATTGATGGATATAATTTCCACTGGGAATAAGATCGTTGTTTGTATGTATGTTTTCCTTTGATAGTTAAATAACCGACTACAAAAGTTGATGACCATTTTTCAGTTGTCAATACGGAGAGACCAGGATCAGATTTATTATATGAAAAGAAACTCCTTATGGGCATTAGTAATGCAAATCAAATATGTTGAAGATAATTGAAGACGGAGTTTATGCAAAGTCTATTTTGGCGAACCTAGGTAGAAAACTGCCGAAGATGTATTTACATAATAGTGCCTTCGGTTTGTCCAGTCCCAGGACAACTTGTATGGACGAGTGTCTGACAGAGTATATCTAATAAATCGCGTAAGTTGATCTCTTCAAACGTATTTATGTTGGTGAAGGAGGAATTCTATCTCTAAGCCTTATACTCGTGGTATTTTTGGGGAAATAAATTTGTGATTTGGTAGGTATAACGATGTGGCATTCCAAGTAAATGAAAATGTGTTCTGTCAAAGGATACGTTATGACCTCAGGCCTCACCAACTGGGAAATGACACAAATCGGGCGGGCAGCATGGCTAAGTGGGTCGCTCCCAATTAAGGTATATTGTCACCATCTAGAGAATATTCATTTTTGTTCTTCTTTCGGTTCTGTATCTCCCGGAAATGGGTATACCAACCATAAGGTGACAATATATTCGGAACATTCAAGCGAAATGAATGACCGGTCATATGTGGTAGAGTTGCAAGATGTTCTTGCTGAACTCCAGTGTATCCCCTCTAGAGTACACTAGTTGGAAGGTGGTTTCATACCTTGTCATAGTGGGAAATTCATTCTTCAATATGAGCCTGCGGTTTTGATTGTATACTATGTATGTAGATCGTGAAATGCAAGCATTCTGCTAGATTGTTATTTACTTATATTAGACACTATTATAATATTAGAGTAATATTGTTTTAAAAGAATGTTTTGGGTTATCGTAAGGTAGAAACCATCCATGTTTGCAACACCCCGTAATTATGATAATATTAATATTCACAAATTAAAGAATAACTAATCTCAGACGTGAGAATTGTGGGAAACGGGTTGCGCCATTGTGTTCGTCTCGGAATTCTGGTTGAAATAGAGTCCGAGTTTGCGTGAATTGGACTTCGTATGAAGAAGTTATGGCCATCGAAAGTTTGAGAAAATTCAAAACAGCTCGTAGGAAATTTAAAATTCAAACAGAAAAAGTCAGAAGCGGGCTGGGCGGGAAAAATTCCCGCCCAGGCAGGTCGACACTAGTATCGACCTGCCGTCCACCCCCCCCCCCAGGTCGACTATAGTGTCGACCTGGGTGTCGACCTGGGCCTGGCGGCTAGGGTTTTTGACTGAGCCTGTTTTTGACTGAGTGATGACCCATTAGGGTTTTGACCTAATCTGGTTGGCTGAGATTAGTCCTGAGTTGATCTGACGGTCTAAAATAAACCCTAACTCTATAAATACCTAGGTAGTCTCTCACCCTAATTCATAAGAAAAATAGAATAGCTACCGTCATACCGCCGCCATGGAACTCAGTGGAGCCGCCGCCAACTAAGAAGGAAGAAAAGCTAATCAAATACTAATTCTACTCAATTCTAAAGCAAAGCAAAACTCTCTTTTCTTCTCTAAATTGTGAGTATGAAAGTCTTAACAAGATTATTATCATTTTAGTTAGGTTAAGTCATGAATGGATTATGAGTAGATGATGTGAATTGTCATATATGTTGTTGTAAACCTTATGCTATCATGTATGTTATAAATCCTATGCTATGTATCCTATATGTTGTAAATCATGCTATGATGATGTTACTTATGTTGAGAGTTTCTATGCTAAGTTGTGATGAATCATACATGTTATAAAGTCATGATGCTATTATCTATGCTAGTTAGTTCATGTTAATCAAATCATCATGTTTGGGCTATGTTGACCTATATGATAAGTCACATATGCAAGTTTAGGTTGATTAGTAAAAAGTTATGAACATATGCCATGGCATCTATTATGACATCTAAAATTATGATATGACATATGTGAAATGCTATGCTTGTTCACACCATCATTATGTTGCCTAAAACCACCTTATTGCCAGTTGTACATAAATTTGAGTATGATCATATCATGTAAATTGTGACATTTAATAAGTTGACACCTTTACATCCTTAACATGGGTAGTTTATGCAAGTTTCATCCCTATTATGATTGGATTATTTTATTTGTTCATATGTTGTGATAATTTATCTTTGTGCTATGAGTTAGACTATTCGAGTCTAACATATATTCTGCGTTGAATAAGCGAACGTATAAACGTGGGGTAGTTGTAATATTAAGGATTTAATAATAAGAAGTTGGGGTACAATTGATATGATTTTGTATGCCATGAGTGGATGACCATAATTGAGTCAATTATGGACATCAATAAAAGTGGACTTAATTAATAACTTGGATAGGGAATTATTAAAACTGGGGTAAAAGATTATAAGTGATAATCAATGATTAGGACACGAGGTTGGACTCGTTTGTGACGTAAACCTGCCCGGAACCGCCAGGCAAATCCAGTGGTCACAAATGTCAGCCCAATGTGAGAGGTCCTCGGCCTAAACTAAAGCATAACAGTTGTAAAGACACGAGGTTAGACTCTTTTATGGTGTAAGACTGCCCGGACCCGCCCGACAAATCCAGCTGCCATAAATGCCAGTCTAATGTGAGAGGTCTTTATGAGGTTATGGCCTGAATTAATTAAGAAATACTTAACCAGATAAACATGTAAGGTGGGACATGGGGTTAAGTAGGTGCCTTGGGTGGCATGAGGAATATAGTGGGTTCCCTTAGTGGCTTATGAAATACGATTAGTAAGACTTAACCAAACACACATGTAAATGAACATGACTAAGAGGGTTAAGTGGGATATACTAGTGGTGACAAGCTTAGGTGGTTAGCTTGTGGGGGGGCCATTTCAACCAGTATCCCAAACGTATCTTTGTTGGCTCGACCCAAGTCGAGGACGGGACACGCATACTGGGTTTGACTATAAGAGGCCAAAACGGGGAGCGGTGGCAACGCAAGTCCAACGGGTTTCATATGCGTGTGTGGACCCGGGCTGGTAGGCAAGACGTTGTTGCATCGTGTAGGTATAAGTCGTGCATTCTCAAGTTGTATCCGGTTGCCACTTTAGGGGAGTGATAGGGGCAGACAGCACCTATGTAGTCAGCTAGGGGGTACGTAAGGCTATTTATATTGTTTCTGTGTGAAGCAAGTGGGATCAACCATTAGGGTGACTGGTGCGGTGCAGTGTAGTAATGTGCAGTGCAGTGTAGTAATCATTCGTTAGTAATTAGGTGGGCCTTTAACGTCATCTTTAACGTTATCTTAAACGTTATCTTTATCTGCTCTTCCATACCTAATAGTTCATAGACATTTACTTGTCTTCCAGCTTATGCCTTAGTCTAGTTATTTTGATAATAGTATTGTTAGAATTATCATACTCGCCAGACTTTATGTCTGACCCCCTCCATTTCTATCCTTTTTCCCCCTCCAGGTCCTCAAGTAGGGCCCAGCTCTAGTGGAGTTTGATTGGATTGTTTTATCTCTCTTGGAAAGCTTGGACCGTTGAAGTAAAGTCCAGCTTGTTATCTTCTTTAATGGCTATTTGTGTAATGGGATTATGTATTTTGTTTTATCAAGATGGATAATGTACTTAACTCTGATTTATGGTTTTATGATGTAACAAACATGTTTAATTTCCGCTGTAATAAAATGAAGTTTTAATTTTCAAGTACTACTTATTATCTGTCTTGTTGTAATTTTTCTGTTCTATATTCACTTAAAACCTCCATGGAAGTTAATGCATTCCCTTAGTGAGTGACATTAATGGACGTGGGGTGTTACATGTGGTATCAGAGCTTAAGGTTACCAGAACAGATAAAATTTTTAGAAAAACTATTTTTCTAAAGTATTTTTGGAAGAAGTGTTTTCAAAAACATGTTTTAATGAGTAATTTAAGAAAAACATAATCCCCAATAGCCGTATCTTTATCTTTCGAATTCTCCATTTTGAATCTTTCCTTTTTCGTTTCAGCATGGCTGAAGATCTTAACCTACCTGACGGTGTAACGATACCAGGATGGTATAGGAGGCTATTAGAGGCTTGGGCCGCCGCAGGTCCGGCCAATGTTCCTCCACCGCCAGTTGCACCCGTTCCTCCTCCTCCTCGTGTAGATACTTTTGCAAAGACGTGCAAGGAATTTATGGCTATGGGTGTAAAACCCTTCCAAGGGTCAGAAACGTTTGTGGAAGCTAGAGATTGGCTTAGGGAGGTGGAAGAATTGCTAGAAATTTTTGAAGTGGAAGAAGGGAGGAGAGTTAAATTAGCAGCTTGGTTGATGAAGGGAGAGGCCTTGTTCTGGTGGGAGGTCACTAATGGGGAGCGTCCTGTTGATTCTTGGGTAGATTTCAGACGTAGGTTTGAGGCGAAGTTTCTCTCAAGGGCAGAAGAGAATCTATATATGGAAAAGTTCTTGACATTAAAGCAAGGAAGCTCATCAGTGAAAGAATATGTCAACAAATTTAATCAGTTAGCAAGGTTTGGATTGGACTTAGTGAACACGCCGGAGAAGAAGGCACTAAGGTACATTAATGGATTGAATGAACCGTTGCAAGGGTTGGCTATGACCCACATCCCTATAGGGGCCACCTTTGAGAAGCTTGTAGACAAGGCACTCATGCACGAGGAGAAAAGCGCTAAAGTTGATAAGGCACCCGAGAAGAAAGGGGATCAAAAGAAACCACAACAGCAAAACAAGAAGGGTGGTAAGGACAATAATGGCAAGGGAAAGAAGAAATGCTTTAACTGTGGGACACCAGGCCATCTCAGCAAGGATTGCCGAAAGAAAAAGAAGACTGGTTGTTTTCACTGTGGCGAAGCGGGACATCTAGTGAAGGACTGCCCAAAGAAGGGGCAGAGGGAAGGAGCTACCTCGGGAGGACAGGTGCATGCTCTTATGGCACCAGGGCAGGCAAGGGGACAAGTTCAGGCTCTTGCGGTCCCACCGCTGCAAGAACGAGGTAGAACCATTTCTGTTGAAAGCTTAGTTTTTCTGTTTGATCATCCTGTCTGTACCTTATTTGATTCGGGCGCATCGCATTCATTTATCTCTACGTCATTATTTGAATCACTGCACTTAAACACCAGTTTAGTAAAGGATCCCTTAGTTGTTTTGAATCCAATTGGGGGCTCAGCTTATTTGTCCATGATGTGTTTGGATTTGAAAATTTCTATACTTAACGTTGAGTTTAGATGTGATGCTTATGTGTTGGGCTTCACGGGCTATGGGCTAATTTTAGGAATGCATTGGTTATCCCGAAATGGGGCCGTACTTGATTGTGAAAGGAGAGTAGTTAGGCTCATGACTCGCCTTGGCAACACTCTCGAAATCTTTTGTAATCCCATAAATTCCTTTATGCTAAGTTATTTAGAATCGCTTGACGCGTCTGAGGAAAATCTATAATCTATTAGAGTGGTCCGAGAATATTCGGAAGTGTTTGAGGAGGTGAAGGGCTTGCCTCCGAAGCGGGAGATAGATTTTCGAGTATATCTTGTGGATAATGCGAAACCAGTATCTTTGCCAGTACGCCACATGGCTCCACGTGAAAGGAGGGAACTCGATAAGCAAGTGAAGGAGTTGCTTGAGAAGGGGTTCATAAGACGAAGCATTCGTTTATCTCTACGTCATTAGTTGAATCACTGCACTTAAACACCAGTTTAGTAGAGGATCCCTTAGTTGTTTTGAATCCAATTGGGGGCTCAGCTTATTTGTCCATGATGTGTTTGGATTTGAAAATTTCTATACTTAGCATTGAGTTTAGATGTGATGCTTATGTGTTGGGCTTCACGGGCTATGGGCTAATTTTAGGAATGGATTGGTTATCCAGAAATGGGGCCGTACTTGATTGTGAAAGGAGAGTAGTTAGGCTCATGACTCGCCTTGGCAACACTCTCTAAATCTTTTGTAATCCCATAAATTCCGTTATGCTAAGTTATTTAGAATCGCTTGACGCGTCTGGGGAAAATCTACAATCTGTTAGAGTGGTCCGAGAATATTCGGATGTGTTTGAGGAGGTGAAGGGCTTGCCTCCGAAGCGGGAGATAGATTTTCGAATATATATTGTGGATAATACAAAACCAGTATCTTTGCCAGTACTCCACATGGCTCCACGTGAAAGGAGGGAACTCGATAAGCAAGTGAAGGAGTTTCTTGAGAAGGGGTTCATAAGACGAAGTATATCGGAGTGAGGTGCTCCAGTAGTATTTGCCACGAAGACGGATGGGTCCTTTAGACTTTGTGTGGACTATAGAGAACTTAATAAGCTTACTAAGAAGAACAGACACCCACTGCCGAGGATTGACGATCTCTTCGATCAGTTAGTTGGCGCCACAGTGTTTTCGCAGTTGGACTTAGCCACTGGTTTCCATCAGTTGAGAGTGGCTGAGGATAGCATTGACAAGACTGCCTTTAGGACTCCGGACGGTTTCTATGAATGGCTAGTGATGCCCTTCGGTTTGACAAACGCCCCCCGCATACTTTGTTGATTTGATGAGTAGGGTGTTTAGGGAGTACCTTAACAAATTCGTGGTAGTCTTCGTAGACGACATCCTGATCTTTTCTAAGGATGAAGAAGAGCATGCCCTACATCTTAGGGAAGTGTTGGAGACCCTACGAGCGCATAATCTTAAAGCTAAATTTTCTAAGTGTCACTTCTGGAGGAAGGAAGTACGATTCTTAGGGCACGTGGTTTCCAAGGAAGGGATAGCTGTGGATCCCGCGAAGGTGGTGGCCATCCAAGATTGGAAGGTCCCTAAAAATGCTACCGAAGTGAGAAGTTTCTTGGGGTTGGCTGGCTACTATAGGAAGTTTATCAAAGACTTCGCAAAGATATCAACTCCATTGACACGCTTGACGAAGAAGAACCTAGATTTCACATGGGACGTAGATTGTGATGATGCATTCCAACGTTTGAAGAGAGCTTTGACCTCAACCCCAGTCTTAGTACTACCAGACGGGAGTAAGCCATTTACTGTTTATACTGACGCTTGTGGGACAGGACTAGGCGCAGTCCTAATGCAAGAGGGTAGGGTAATAGCCTATGGTGGAAGGCAGTTGAGAGCGCATGAGAAGAATTACCCTACACATGACCTAGAGTTGGCCGCTATTGTTTTCGCGCTTAAATCTTGGCGTCATTATCTTCTTGGCGAGAGATTCGAATTATTCACTGACCACAAATCGCTAAAATACTTATTCTCTCAAAAGGACTTGAACTTAAGGCAGCAAAGGTGGATGGAGTTCTTAGCATTCTACGACTTCGAGATAACATATACCCTTGGCAAGGGTAACGTAGTGGCAGATGCCTTAAGTAGAAAAAGATTATCCTTAAGTCCTTTGTTTATTGAGCGGCGAAGCTTAGAATTCATTTCGATGTTTGACTTTAGACCTTCCGTTGACTTTGTACCCGGTTTGCTAGCATCCTTGGAGATCAGATCTACGCTTTTGGGACGGATTGGCGAGGCACAGCGAGACGACCCGCAGTTTGTTGAGTTAGTAGAAAAGCTCAAAGGAGGGGAGTCATCAAGCCATCTCCGTAGGTATACCCTAGATGATAAGGGTTGGTTACGTAGGGACGGTAGACTTTGTGTACCAAAAGACGATGACCTAAGGAAGACTATTCTTGACGAAGCACATCGTTCGAAGATGACCATTCATCCCGGCGGGGACAAGATGTACAAAGATATGAAGCGAGTTTACTTTTGGGCCGGTATGAAGAAAGATGTAGCCGAGTATGTCGCTAGATGCTTGGTGTGCCAACAATTAAAAGCGGAGCAAAAGAAACCCGGTGGATTGCTTCACCCATTGGAGGTTCCACTATGGAAGTAGGAGAATGTCTTGATGGATTTTGTGCATGGATTACCACGATCGAGGAAGGGTAATACGGGTATTTGGGTTATAGTAGATAGACTTACTAAGAGCGCCCATTTCATTCCCGTGAAGAGTAAGAGGACTGCTCCATGGTTAGCTTCTGTATACGTCCGAGAGATAGTTCGTTTGCACGGTGTTCCTTCTAGCATAGTGAGCGACCGCGATCCTATTTTCACTAGCGAATTTTAGAGAAACTTACAAGAGGCGGTAGGGACTCAGTTATGTTTGAGCACCGCATATCATCCTCAGATGGACGGCCAAACCGAGAGGGTGAATCGCATTCTAGAGGACCTATTGAGGCTATGTATCCTAGACTTTGGGGGTACATGGGAAGAGCATCTTCCATTGGTGGAGTTCGCATATAATAACAGCTTTCAGTCCAGCATTGGCATGGCACCTTTCGAAGCTCTTTATGGACGACCGTGTCGTTCGCCTACATGTTGGTGGGAATCTACGGATAAGATCTTACTTGGGCCCGATATGATTAGGGAGACTTCGGAGAAGATCGACTTGATTCGAAGGAGGATGAAAGCAGCGCAAGATAGGCAGAAATCTTATGCGGACAAGAGGAGAACGGATCTTAAGTTTGAAGTTGGGGACATGGTCTTTGTCAAAGTGTCTCCATTACGGAACGTTGTTCGCTTTGGGTCCGTTGGGAAGTTAGCACCAAGGTTTGTAGGGTCGTTTCCTATTAAGGAGTAGATTGGACAGATGGCGTATAGAGTGGAATTTCCTGAAAGACTTAGTGGTGTACACGACGTATTCCATGTGTCACATTTGAGGAAGTGCTTGCACGAGACCGCAGAAGTGGTAGAGCCGAGCTTGCTTAGAGAGGTGGAGATCGAGCGTGATGCGACGATTCGATGAGCTCCTACGCGCATTCTTGGTTCAGAGATCAAGAAGCTGAGGAATCGAGAGGTCAGACTAGTCAAAGTACAATGGGGAGATGATGAGAGCAACGCTACTTGGGAGACGGAAGAAAAGATGCGTTCGTTGTACCCTTTTCTTTTTGAGGGTATGTCCTTTAATTTCTCCTTTATCACTTATCTTGTACTTATCTTACTTTTAGAGTATCCTCTCGCTAGTATTCTTGACCTTTAGTTAGGATAACCCTATGGTTGAAACATGTGTTTGAGACATGTTATGTATGATGGATGCAAAGTGGATGCAAGTGTTTGCTAGTGGTTGCTCGTGGACGCATATACACACACTATTAGGCACTAGATCGGCTCAGTCACTTCATATTGCATATTGCATATAAATGGCTGTATTTAGTAAAATGGATGTATGATGATTGTTTATCATATGGATGATGCATTCAGATGATGATTGTGCACGCATATAGAGATAATATGTAGCATTAGGGAACTTTTGCATACATAATGGACGCATGGCACTATCATGATTTGCATTAAGGAGGTCAACTGAATCAGTGGACCGCCTGATTTTGCATTAGATAAGGACATATACACACACTGTGCATTTAAACATGAAAGCATTAGAAGTCTATAAGGACAATGGATGCCTGTGTTTGATGGTTGAGTAGATGGATGATTGGATGTTAGGATATACATTCTTCTTAACTTGAAAATTTCGGGGATGAAATCCTTTAAGGAGGGGAGAATGTAACACCCCGTAATTCTGATAATATTAATATTCCCAAATTAAAGAATAACTAATCTCAGACGTGAGAATTGTGGGAAACGGGTTGCGCCATTGTGTTCGTCTCGGAATTCTGGTTGAAATAGAGCCCGAGTTTGTGTGAATTGGACTTCGTATGAAGAAGTTATGGCCATCGGAAGTTTGAGAAAATTCAAAACAGCTCGCAAGAAATTTAAAATTCAAACAGAAAAGTGCAGAAGCGGGCTGGGCGGGAAAAATTCCCGCCCAGGCAGGTCGACTGGGGGGTCGACACTAGTGTCGACCTAGGTCTGGCGGCTAGTGTTTTTGACTGAGCCTGTTTTTGACTGAGTGATGACCCATTAGGGTTTTGACCTAATCTGGTTGGCTGAGATTAGTCCTGAGTTGATCTGACGGTCTAAAATAAATCCTAACTCTATAAATACCTAGGTAGTCTCTCACCCTAATTCATAAGAAAAATAGAATAGCTACCGTCATATCGCCGCCATGGAACTCATTGGGGCCGCCGCCAACTAAGAAGGAAGAAAAGCTAATCAAATACTAATTCTACTCAATTCTAAAGCAAAGCAAAACCCTCTTTTCTTCTCTAAATTGTGAGTATGATAGTCTTAATAAGATTATTATCATTTTAGTTAGGTTAAGTCATGAATGGATTATGAGTAGATGATGTGAATTGTCATATATGTTTTTGTAAACCTTATGCTATCATGTATGTTATAAATCCTATGCTATGTATCCTATATGTTGTAAATCATGCTATGATGATGTTATGTATGTTGAGAGTTTCTATGCTAAGTTGTGATGAATCATACATGTTATAAAGTCATGATGCTATTATCTATGCTAGTTAGTTCATGTTAATCAAATCATCATGTTTGGGCTATGTTGATCTATATGACAAGTCACATATGAAAGTTTAGGTTGATTAGTAAAAAGTTATGAACATATGCCATGACATCTATTATGACATCTAGAATTATGATATGACATATGTGAAATGCTATGCTAGTTCACACCATCATTATGTTGCCTAAAACCCCCTTATTGCCAGTTGTACATAAATTTGAGTATGACCATATCATGTAAATTGTGACATTTAACAAGTTGACACCTTTACATCCTTAACATGGGTAGTTTATGCAAGTTTCACCCCTATTATGATTGGATTATTTTATTTGTTCATATGTTGTGATAATTTATCTTTGTGCTATGAGTTAGACTATTCGAGTCCAACATATATTCTGCGTTGAATAAGCGAACGTATAAACGTGGGGTAGGGGTAATATTAAGGATTTAATAATAAGAAGTTGGGGTGCAATTGATATGATTTTGCATGCCATGAGTGGATGACCATAATTGAGTCAATTATGGACATCAATAAAAGTGGACTTAATTAATAACTTGGATAGGGAATTATTAAAACTGGGGTAAAATATTATAAGTGATAATCAATGCTTAGGACACAAGGTTGGACTCGTTTGTGACGTAAACCTGCCCGGAACCGCCCAGCAAATCCAGTGATCACAAATGTCAGCCCAATGTGAGAGGTCCTAGGCCTAAACTAAAGCATAACAGTTGTAAAGACACGAGGTTAGACTCTTTTATGGTGTAAGACTGCCCGGACCCGCCCGGCAAATCCAGCTGCCATAAATGCCAGTCTAATGTGAGAGGTCTTTATGAGGTTATGGCCTGAATGAATTAAGAAATACTTAACCAGATAAACATGTAAGGTGGGACATGGGGGTTAAGTAGGTGCCTTCGGTGGCATGAGGAATATAGTGGGTGCCCTTAGTGGCATGTGAAATACGATTAGTAAGACTTAACCAAACACACATGTAAATGGACATGACTAAGAGGGTTAAGTGGGATATACTAGTGGTGACAAGCTTAGGTGGGTAGCTTGTGGGGGCCCATTTCAACCAGTAACCCAAACGTATCTTTGTGGGCTCGACCCAAGTCGAGGACAGGACACACATATTGGGTTTCACTATAAGAGGCTAAAACGTGGAGCGGTGGCAACGCAAGTCCAACGGGTTTCATATGCGTGTGTGGACCCGGGCTGGTAGGTAAGACGTTGTTGCATCGTGTAGGTATAAGCCGTGCATTCTCAAGTTGTATCGGGTTGCCACTTTAGGGGAGTGATACACCCCACTGTGGGGCCAGCACGGGTATCTACGAGTAGGGAGCCGATCGAAAATGGGTAGTGGGGTACACCTAGTGGAGATAGGGGCAGACAGCACCTATGTAGTCAGCTAGGGGGTACGTAAGGCTATTTATATTGTTTCTGTGTGAAGCAAGTGGGATCAACCATTAGGGTGACTGGTGCGGTGCAGTGTAGTAATGTGCGGTGCAGTGTAGTAATCATTCGTTAGTAATTAGGTGGGCCTTTAACGTCATCTTTAACATTATTTTAAACGTTATCTTTATCTGCTCTTCCATACCTAATAGTTCATAGACATTTACTTGTCTTTCAGTTTATGCCTTAGTCTAGTTATTTTGATAATAGTATTGTTAGAATTACCATACTCGCCAGACTTTATGTCTGACCCCCTCCATTTCTATCCTTTTTCCCCCTCCAGGTCCTCAAGTTGGGGTCCAGCTCTAGTGGAGTTTGATTGGATTGCTTTATCTCTCTTGGAAATCTTGGACCGTTGAAGTAAAGTCCAGCTTGTTATCTTCTTTAATGGCTATTTGTGTAATGGGATTATGTATTTTGTTTTATCAAGATGGATAATGTACTTGACTCTGATTTATGGTTTTATGATGTAACAAACATGTTTAATTTCCGCTGCAGTAAAATGAAGTTTTAGTTTTCAAGTACTACTTATTATCTGTCTTGCTGTAATTTTTCTGTTCTATATTCACTTAAAACCTCCATGGAAGTTAATGCATTCCCTTAGTGAGTGACATTAATGGACGTGGGATGTTACAATGTTTATGTGTGGATTGGTCTTATGATTATCCTTTCATTTGAAAAGGATTTTTAAAAAATTAAACCAATGTTTGGAGTTTACTCACACCAGCCCCATGACTGACCCAAAGTTTATTTTGTTTTGATTTACCCTAAACTCTTGGGTTCCAAAATTTGTACGGACAGTCAAGTAGATGAGATTTTTCAGATATACTTGGAAGAACTGGGAGCAGGAGGCTTCCGCATTTTATAGCTATTTATTTCCATTGTGATATATATGTAATGCATTCTGATGATATATGTAAGTACAAATACAGTTTTATATTTCAAAAGTTTTTATATAATATATTATATTCGTTTCACTGTGAGATTCGTGTTTACTTTGATTCTGATTTGTTGTGCTCTACTTCTTCTTCTATTCTAACTTTCTTTCTATTTCTCACCCTCTAACTTCTTTCTGTTAATGATTCGGTGTTTTCGATGCTTGAATAGTTGACATGGTGATTTATGTTGATTTTCAGGGTTGAAAATCTTTGGGTTGTTACAGCAGTATCAGAGCTGAAGGTTAAGTGATTACCTTGGCTTTGTTGTGTAACTCAGTAAAGATGGGGTTAGTAATACCCTAGATTGAGTGATGAGTGTATATATATGAGAGAGCATACTTGTAAATTGTATAAAAATGATTTTATATTGTGGAGATTTATTGGTTGAGTGGCTTATGAATTCTGGTCTGCAGTGGGGCACCATAACGTCGATAGGGATTTCTAAGCACTTGAATATGATAAACCGACACAACATGTTTTTGAAAGAGGGTAAATGAAATAATTTTACCCAAAATATATTTTGATATAAAGAAGTATATATCTTGGGATTACTATAGTATATTGGATGTGTTGGTTATTATTATAATTGAATAAGATTATAGTTAAGATAGTTATAAATATCCAATCATAATTCGTATAAGTGTAATATATAAATCAGATGAGTTAAATTTGAATTTAAAATCAAAATTGGAATTAGAACTCTGGAAACTTGGAAAAATATTGTACATTGAATTTTTGATTTAATATATGGAAATTTTAAGATCCTGGGTGAATTTGGAAATGTTTTCCAAGCATTGTGAAGAATATTTCAAAATAATTCCAAAATAGAAGTGTTTAAAAATGGTTTTGAAAGTGACAAGTATTAAACTCACTTCGATCGCTGGAAAATAATTGTGATGATGACTGCAGCATCATCAGTGTTCGTTTTTGAGTTTTTAAGTGATGGATTACCTCCAAAGATTTTGTTTTCGATTATTTTAAGGAAACTAGTTGTCAAAAATTCAAAATTTTTGAATTGCTATTATTATATGTAAATATATATGATTTCAAACTGATTTGAAATAAATCCCAGGAATTCTAATTCTGGAGTTTAAATTTAACTTATGAAGTTAAATAGATTGAAATGGTAGAGGTGAATAAATAAATTAGAATTTGAATTAAACCAAGTTAAAAAAATAGGATTGGATTAGAGATAGTCTTGAATGGAATTGAATTGATAAGTTAAGAATTTGGAATTGAGATTGGAATTGGAATTTGAATGGAATTTGGCTTGGTTATAAGCGAATGGTTTGGTTCGAGAAGGAATTGAGTGGAAATTAATTGGGAATGCGTGGATATATGCTGAAATAATAGCAGATGGAAGAGACAGATTCAA
Organism: Allium sativum; assembly: GCA_030737875.1. Taxonomy (NCBI): domain Eukaryota; kingdom Viridiplantae; phylum Streptophyta; class Magnoliopsida; order Asparagales; family Amaryllidaceae; genus Allium; species Allium sativum. The sequence goes on along the minus strand of CM060924.1, from coordinate 869,598,551 downwards.
ATAACCGACAAAAAGGTACAAGTTTATATTTTATATGAGTATGAGATTTTTATGAGCCTGTTTGGCAAGCAACTTGGCTATTTGATTTTCTTTGAATTGGAGAAGACCTAGAGTGGTGAGTTGTAGTTGCACCGATTGAGACGTGCAAAGGAGACGCTAGCGAATTTTTTTCAGAATTTAAGATGTTAGAAATTTTCCGAATTTTTGAAAAATTTTGTTAGTAAAAATGAGTTAACGTTTTAATTGAAATTAATTGATTCAGTTGAAACTAAAGTTAATGAGTAAAACATAAAAAATTTAACCTAGTTAATAGGGTTATAGCATTTTTTCTACCTTAGTAATTTCAGGGACGAAATTCTTTTAAGGGGGAAGGAATGTAATGTCCCAGAATTTTAACTATTTAATAATTAATTTATTTAATTATTTTAATATGTTGGTTTGATAATTTTAATGGTTTGAATATTTAAATAATATAAATAATGGGATAATAATATACCTATTTCCGAAATAGTCCGAAATAGTTGAATAGGCATATTGTGTGAATTGGATAATTCAAGATATTTAATCGAGTTTATATTCGAATTATAATAACTAATATATTAATTAAACGACGATTGAACGTATTGATCATAATATAATTATAATCGAGCTCGTAACGTCGTGGTAGTTCGTAATATTGAGTTTTGAACTTCAATTGAATATACAAAACCGTTAAGTCAAAATTCTGTGAAATAAGAAACGTTTGAATCTATTATATTATATTTTTCTAATGATAGTGAAAATTTGAGGTTTCATCTCTTAGATTGTGAATTGTGTTCAAATCAAATTTTCAGAAAGTCGATATAGAATCATTTTTAAACCATAATGATTCAGTTAATTCTAATAATATATTGGTTTCGTATTTGAATAATATTTTTAAGACGTACTTTTAATTTAATTTATAGAATTTTTGTATAATTTTTAATTTGGAAAATAAGAAACTTTTTATTTAACGTAATTTGCACCCTATATCAGCATTTTGGGAACTTCACAGAATAGGTTAACTTGTCTATTTTATTATATTTTTGGAATCATGGCGCATTGCTTGTCATAACAATATTTTTATTTTTGTCGATAGTCATCCATAGGCGAACAGAACATTACGTAACGGGGTGTCGTACAATTCTAGCTTTTAAAAAATAATATATATGCCCAATATTTCTAATAAACACACGTCTTCTAATATTCCATCACTATTCCAATATATTTCATTTCTGGTCCAACTTCAAAATGATAAAACAATTAGCTATTCATAAACTATCAAGATCGATCATCAATTCACTATTCCAATATATTTCATCACCAAATGTGGATGAATTTTTTTCAATTTCAGAATTAATCAAAACCGCAACCAAAGCATCTGCTAGATCCTCCTTAAAGATTCCAAACTGAAACTTTTTTTAGGTCTCATACCCTGTTCCTTTCAGACCATTCGATATCATCTCTTTCAAACCACATAGACTGGTTTCTTTGGAGTTCATCACATTGGTTAAATTTTAACCAGCAGCTGAATTTGAAAATATAAAAACTGAATATGTTTAGTCCATCATACGAATTTCAAATTCTTCAGAAAACACAGGGTGTATTCCCATCTAATAATCTGAATAAAATTCAAACAGAGGTGTAGCTTGAAACACCCCACCTCCGTTAGGGTCACTCTCAAAGGGAATGCCCTAATTTTGGTGGAGGTTTATAAGTATAAGTCACAGATATACAAGACAGATATAAGAACACATATTTTTGAACAGCGGAAAACAACAACTTTTATTTCATTAAAATACGTGTTACACCAACCATACCATAATTGTCTTACAATACTTCCAAAAACATAACATCTTCATAACTGTCTTGATTACATTATTTAAAGAAGCATAAAGAAAACATAAATAAACTGCAAAAGTCCCATAACTGCTGTCCAAAACCATAGTCCAAAACGAAAAGATCCAAGCAATACATTCTTTCTCTTCAAGCTGGATACGAAGGCTGGTCAAGCTGCGGTATTCCCTCCCTGTGGACCTGGGGGGGGGGGGGAACGGAAGAAAAGAAGACGAAAGAAAAGTAGAGTCAGACATAAAGCCTGAGTAAGTCTAGGACTATTCAGTCTATGAACAAAGAACTGGGTATGATAATTATAAACTAGAAATGGGAAAGCACCATAAACTTAGTTAAGTTGTCTAGGGTCGAATATACTATCGTACCCCATATTAATCTCTGTACCCATATAAACTAGTTCCCAATGGGCACCCCATAATCAGGGTGAAGTGATCCATTTTATGATGATCGGCTCCTACTCGCATAGTTACATGTGTCTTACGGCCCCCGATGTTGTAGTTACCTATGCTGGTCCCACCATGGGGTGTATCAAGTTCCATGGTGGCGGCCCGACACAATCCTAGAATGCACAGGTATGCTACTGGTGCCCAGTGCCTTATTTTTCTGCGCCGGAGTGTGTGCACGCCCGCACCCCGTTAGAACCTACACTGCTGCACCACCGCCGTCGATTTGACCTCTTACAGTCAGCCCAGTAATCGTGCCCCACCCTGCCTAGTTTCAGGGTATCATGATACCTTGTAGGGTTACTGCTGAAAAGGGTCCCCCGCTACTAGGTTTTCTATTTCTAGCCAACATGCTAAGTTGGTTAAGTGTTTTATAAACCTAACCCCCAATCAGTCTGTTTAGTTTAGCATGTTCTATTTTGATTAAGTATTAATATAATTTACTAAATCCTACCAATCCTGACTCAGCCTTAATTGTCTTATTAAAGCCTTGACCTCTCACATTAGACAGGTATTGTTGTGGCTGCCTGTTGCCGGTTGGGTCCGGGCAGTCTTACGCCACAACTCAGTCTAACCTCGGGTCCTTATTGGGCTCTGTGTTTAACCACCCACATTGGATAGGTATTGTTGTGACTACTGGACAGCCGGGCGGTTCCGGGCAGGTTTACATCACAACTCAATCCAACCTCGGGTTAAACACATCGTGTTTTCTACATTTACATATTTTGTCTCTTTTCTTTTTATATGTAAATATTTGCGGCCCATTATTCAAATTCATCTTTATTGATTAAAATTTATTTATGCCACTTAATTGTTCTTTCAAGGTTGTTGGCATGCGTCAAACATGCCAATACATATGTTCTATAATTTAGCCCAAACGTCATTACCCCCGTATTATACGTTCGCTCCAATGTAAGGTGTGTTGGGTTTTATACTTAAACCCAATTTAGCCAAATGAAAAGGGGAGGCTTATAACATGGTGTTTATAAGGTAACATGAAAAAAAAGGGGTGTGAACGCATGAACTTGCAAAGAACGATTCAATTAACATCAAGTAGGCACATGTGAACTTGCAATTGTAACATCATATAATCATGGCATAACATGAATCATTTTATTCATATAATCATAGCATAAACAATACTTAAACATGAATCATTCTATTCATATAATTATGGTATAGACAATACTTAAACATGAATCATTCTATTCATATGACTATGGCATAAACAATACTTAAACATGAATCATTCTATTCATATGATTATGGCATAAACAGTACTTGAACATGAATTATTCTATTCATATGATTATGGAATAAACAATACTTAAACATGAATCATTCTATTCATATGACTATGGCATAAACAATACTTAAACATGAATCATTCTATTCATATGATTATGGCATAAACAGTACTTGAACATGAATTATTCTATTCATATGATTATGGCATAAACAATACTTAAACATGAATCATTCTATTCATATTACTATGGCATAAACAATACTTCTATTCATATGACTATGGCATAAACAATACTTAAACATGAATCATTCTATATGATTATGGCATAAACAATACTTAAACATGAATCATTCTATTCATATGATTATGGCATAAACAATACTTAAACATGAATCATACGTTCAACTAACCATGTAAACTTGAAATTAAGAATCTAACTAAATTAGATATCATTATTATTGGCACATGGTCTCGACTAGAAATATAAGCCTATATCTTTATTTAGGCATAATACAAACTAATCATGTTCATAAAATCACTACATGCTAACAAAAAGGTACTTACTTTTGTCACTAATACAAAAGTATGGTTCAACTAGAATTATCCCAACCTAATTCTTATAGTAATCATGGTTTTTAATCCATTTATAGGATTATAGCATAAACATACCCAAACTTAAATCATGGTTTTTATTCTATCTATGTAAACTTGCAAGTGGAATGTAATTCTAATGTAACTTATGTGTCACATATATTATCATATGATTATGATAACAACATAAGCCTAAAAACATGTTTTTCAATTGGGCATAGTAACAAACATAGTTTAGTCATGTTCATAAAATTAATACAAGCTTACAAAGATGTTTGCTTTTGTCACTATCACAAAAGCATGATTTTTATACTTGGACTATAATGCCAATTCCAACATAACTTCATATGAATCATAATACTCAAATGGACCAAATTACACTAATGATGACCATAGAATTATACATCATGTTGGCATAACAATAAATCATAGACTTGCATGAATTTCAAATAAACTATTACAACATATAGTTGTTATTTTCAACATGAATCATTTATTTGCAATTATCAAATGGGTGTTGTAAATAACTACCACAAACATGTAGTTTTCAATATGAATCATATGCTTGCATGAATCCCAATTAAAACTCCACAACATGTGGTTGTCAACGTAAGACCATATACTTGTATGAATCCAATCGTACACCATAGCATTGCCAAATCGTTTAGAATCAAAATAACATACAAATATAGGTTATTATTGCCACAATTCCATTTCGTTGTTAACTTCCAACGCAAATCGCATACTTGCAAATATCCAATCGTATACCATAATATTCCCAAATCGTTTAGCATCAAAGCAACGTACAAATATAGATTATTATCGCCACAATTCCATTTCTTACTTTACACAAATCAACACAATTATTTAATTCACATCGGAATAGCACTCTACTTACAACGTATGACGAATCTTCAATTCAGGAATCTGAATTCTGAATTTGGAGATGCTATCCTTTGTTGTAGGCGTTGTTTTGATTGATTTGACGTTGCTTTAAGCTTTTGATTTATCTCCTAATTGTCTCTCTATTTCTGACGGCTATCCTTAGCCTCTCCTCAGCAACATGACGGTCTCATCTCCATTTTAGTTTGTGTGAATTAGGGTTAGTCTTAGGTCCTTTTTATAGAGTTTGTGAGTTGATTTAGACCGTCGATGAAGCTTGGTTCAATAATAGCCGTTCGTTTGAAGGAGAGACCAACCAGGAGCTGACACCTAGCCCTAGTGACAAGGCAAGGCTCAGAAAATCGACCAAACACAGACCTGGCCAGCCAAGACTTGACCAGACCTGACCAGCAGGTCATTTTGACCTGGGCGCACTTGGCAGGTGCGCCAGGTCAAAAATGTACTGGCGCACTTCCCAAGTGCGCCAGTTCATTTTTGTTCTGGCGCACTTCCCAAGTGCGCCAGTGCATTCTGACCCGTTTTCTGGTTTTTCGCCCAACTTCGTTCGTCCATATCTTCTTCATACGATATCCGTTTTATGCAAACTCGGACTCTATCTCAAGCAGAATTCCGAGACGAACGCAATGGCGTATCCCGTTTCCCTTAATTCTCTGTTTTGAAATTAGTTATACTTTAATTTGTGAATTTCACGGTTATAGAATACACGGGGTTTTACATAGCTCTTGGTTCTTTCATATCATACGGTACTGTTGTCCTTGTTTCATGGCCAAGAAAATACCGACCTTTCTTTCACACAGTTGTATATTTTAGAAATTCGACCTACCCTATAAACTAATGCAATGCCTACCATAGAAGCGACAGTGTTCCTATCGTCTTTCCCCTTAAATATTAACACGTAGGTTGCTCATTTATTTTCCTCCAAAGGATCAAAATCAAAAGCCGAAGCTTTCAAGAGCAATTTTCAATCAAAATAAAATTAAACTCTCCACGAAATATTCAGAAACAAGTATATTTAAACACCTGCTGTAACGTCCCAGAAATTTCGATAGCTGGAATGTGAAATTTATTGAATAATTGATTGATACTAGGGTTGAAAATTTAAAATCAAATATATCGTTTCGTGTATGAACTGAACTTAATGTTTAATTCAGAACGGTTAGTGAAAATTAAATATTTATTGTTGGAAAATTGAATTGGATGCAATTAGTTATTTGAATTTGATTTGAAATTCGATTGGAAAGATAAGTATTGATTTAAAAAAAAACGTTAATTAATGTTACCCAAATCAAAGATCTTATTTGTTGAATTATATGAAAATGGGGCTAGATATGTGTGTATATTGACGTATATAAAGACGTTAAATTTAATTTGAAATTTTACGAAGTCGTTTTGTATACAAACAGTGAACCGATAAATAATTTAAATATAAAATAATACAAACGGAGTCGAATTACAATCGAACTAATTTTATTGGATTTAAAACATCAAAATGTGGTAGTACGACAGATTTCGTTTGGAGGTAACATTGGTGGTACATATGTAGAAGTTGGATGATAATTCACGATATAACTAAAATATAACAGTTATAACCAATTCAGTCTTACCTTCCTCGGACTTTGCCTTGGCCACCACGAAAATGTGATACCCACGGTTTCTACATTATAAAAGAATAACACCCTCGTTTACATTCATACAGTAAAAATCAACTTTCCCCAAATTCATTTTTAATGGCTGAAGCCTAAACTTTATCTCCTAAAAAAAATCCAAATCATTTTTCAAAGCTTCTCTTTCCCTTTTAATGGTGGCATCCTGAAGCGCGAGCACCCAAATCCATCGCAAATCGCCCTCTCCTAAAATCTGAAGTGAAACCATTTTATCGAAGCCCCAAAATCCTTCTGCCTAAAATAAAAATCATTCCTTTTCCTTCTACAAATCGCAAGAAAACTAATTTGCATAAAGTCCATCGTCATCTCCATCTACGTCTATTGCTTCCACCCAAAATCAGATTCACCGTTCCAACCATGAAGCTTGCATCAAGAAATCGAAGCCACCAGCTTTCGCTTTTCTAGGCCTTAGCAACACGGAAGCCACAGCCTTCAGTGAAGTCGAGCGCCGCCTTATCTAGGACCAATACGACAGTAAAGATGAGCATCTCACTCACGATTGATTCTAGTTCAAGAATTTTGACTTCGGTATGAAATAAATTAAATAGTTAAACCGTAGTTTGGGTTACCAATTTTTATTCTAATTTGAATACCCTGAAGTATGGTTGCTATCGATGATTGCTTGCACTGTTTATACTTCGTCTTATTATGCTAAATGTGTATACGAAATCGGGTATTGGGCATCAGGGTTCATGACTATATGAATCCATTTAGTAGAGCCTTATATGTGGGTGAACTGGATGTTGTCTCACCTACTTTCCATCGATTTGTATGTTTTTAAGCCAAATGCATCGGGAACATACCATTATGTATGCTTCCAGTAAGGACTCGTTTTTCTTTGCTATTAGAATTGCATGCTTATGCTCTTAGACACCTAGTTTATACATGTATAACCCGGTTTGGAAAAATCTGAACTATTGAAGAATAATGCACACGTATGTGTTATCTGTTCCATTTCTTACTACGGTACATATATGACCTGAATTATAATTGAAATATCCACATTATATGGGCCATCTCGTCATATAACCAGTCTTATATTATACTTTTACATGCTATCTTGATCGAGTTGAAAGGTGGACAACTAAATCCATGTCTTGTTTGAGTTCTTGAACAAATGTGATTACTGGACTTGACATATATTTTTAGTTCTCTGTGCCTTATGCATAAGTATAGTCCCAATTATCTTTGGCATATATTAGGTCCTCACCCATCTGCATATGTATATTTTATATATATCATTAAACTAAAGATGCCGAGGCGTATCATACATACTTTTTGTTCTGGACTATTGAAGAATATAAGTCAATAGTAACTTGCTTGTAACCGGCATACGTGTTGACTTTTTATTAACCTTAAATATTGAATTCCTTTTCTTGTTTGGCTAAAACCTTTACTAATTGTACATTTTATTATCTTAAGGTGTACCCTATTGAATATGCCCTGTTTAAACTAAAATAAGACCCACCTTGTAACACCCCGGATTTTTGAATAATCGAATTAACTAAGTTAAAGAATAATTAATCTTAGACATGAGAATTATGAGAAATGGGTTGCGCCATTGTGTTCGTCTCGGAATTCTGGTCGAGATAGAATCCAAGTTTGCGTAAAACGGATATCAGATGAAGAAGATATGAACGAACAAAGTCAGAAGGGAAAATAGAAGGAAAAAAAAGAGGAATATTGCACTGGCACACTTGGGAAGTGCACCAGTACAAATTTGCATTGGCGCACTTCCCAAGTGCGCCCAGGCCGAGAGAAAACCTGCACATCTTTCTGGTTCAGTCTGACCCATGTTGTGACTCATTGCTGAGTCCTTTCTGACTCCTTGCTGAGTCAATAGGGCTGAGGTGTCACCCTATCCCGACTGAATGGTTTTGATTAACCCTAAGATCATCCGACGACTTTAATTAAATTAAAATTCTATATAAACATGGGTAGACTCAAACCCTAAATCAAAATAAAAACTGAAACTATGGCCGTCATGCTGTCATCTTGTAACCTAGAGTAGCCGCCACCAATTATAGAGGAAGATCAGCAAATCAAATCAGTTCTATTCAACTTTGACAATGAATCTTCTTCAAAGGAAAGCTAATACAACTTCAGAACTCAGAATTCAGAAGTCAAGACCTTCTTTGAGTTGTGAGTTCGATTTCTTTAATAAAATAATTAGCAATTTAATTGGATTAAGTTATGATGCGGATTGTATGGATGTGATGTGAATTATTGACCGCATGTTATAGTTATGTTGTAAAATTGTGATGTTATCATATATGTTATAAATTCTATGATGTTATGTTGTGATGTTATCATCTATGTTGTAAATTTATGTTGTTATCATCTATGTTGTAATTTTATGTATAATCCAATCATCATGTTTCGTATGCTAGTTTGGTTATGTTGATTCATATGATAAATCATACGTATGTATGCAAGTTTAGGTGTTGATTTAGATGTGGATCATATGCAAGTTAGTAGAGATTAGGTATAACTTTACATGTTTCATGACATCTATTTTAGATCTAAAGTTAGGCTATGACATGTGTGAGTTATATGCCAAATTCTACATGCTAGCTTACATGTTTAGATGTAAGTTTAGACCATTGTTATGTTGCATAAATCACATATGCAAGTTTATATAAATATATGAGTTTGGAATATGAATCATGTTATGCAAGTTTAGGGTTATTGCCTATGCAAGTTTACACCTTTGGATGTAGATCTATGACATACATGATTTATGCAAGTTTGTGACCATTATCTCAACAAGGTTTACACTTTTAGATTTGGATCTATGACATATGTAGTGTATGCAAGTTGTAACTTTGGCCTATGCAAGTTTTAGATGTAGAACATCATTCACACATGCAAGTTCACCCCTATGTTTAGATCTAGTTTTATTATATGTATGTTGTGATGTTTTCTCTTTATTCCATGAGTTAGACTATTCGAGTCTAACGTATATTTTACGTTAAACGAACGAACATACAATGTGGGGTAAAGGGGATAATATAAAAGATTTAATTAGCATAAATGCCTTAAATGGCATAAAATTAATTTGTGATGAAAATTGGTATGATTTTATATACCATAAATAGTTGGACATAATTAAGTCAATTATGGCCATAGTTAAATTTGGAATTGATTGATAATTTGAATAGGGAAAGAAATTCAAATTGGGGGATGATTAATTAGGTATAATTAATTGTCTAAGACACGAGGTTAGGCTCTTTTGTGGTGTAAAACTGCCCGGACCCGCCCGACAAATCCAGCTGCCACAAATGCCAGTCTAATGTGGGAGGTCTTAGGCATAAATTAAATACGTAACAATTGTAAAGACACGAGGTTCGGCTCTTTTGTGGTGTAAGACTGCCCGGACCTACCCGGCAAATCCAGCTGCCACAAATGCCAGTCTAATGTGAGAGGTCTTTATGAGGTTACGGTCTTAATGAATTAAGAAACTCTTAACCAGATAAACATGTTGTGGGACATGGTGCTTATGCATGAAGAGGAGAAGGGCGCCAATGCTAATAAGGCACCCGAGAAGAAAGGGGATCAAAAGAAGCCGCAACAGCAACAACAGAACAAGAAAGGTGGTAAAGGCAACAATGCTAACGGAAAGAAAAGGCGTTTTAACTATGGGACACTAGGCCATCTAAGAAAAGATTGTAGGAAGAAAAAGAAGACTGGTTGTTTCCATTGTGGCGAAGCGGGACATCTTATTAAGGACTGCCCAAAGAAAGGGCAGAGGGCAGGGTCTACCTTGGGAGGACGGGTGCAGGCTCTTATGGCACCAGGACAGGCAAGGGGACAAGTTCAGGCTCTCGTGGTCCCACCGCTGTAAGAACGAGGTAGAGCAATTTCCGTTGAAAGTTTAGTTTTTCTGTTTGATCATCCTGTCCGTACTTTATTCGATTCTGGCGCATCACAATCGTTTATCTCTACATCATTAGTTGAAACACTGCACCTAGATACTAGTCTTGCTACTGATCCCTTAGTAGTCTCAAATCCTATTGGTGGTTCGGCTCATCTTTCTATGATCTGTCGGGATTTGAGAGTGTTTATCTTGGGCGTTGAGTTTTAATGCAATGCCTTTGTTCTTGGTTTCATGGGCTACGGCTTGATTCTAGGTATGGATTGGCTCACTAGATATGGGGCCATCCTAGATTGTGAAAGAAGGGTAGTTAGGTTGTTGACTTGTTATGGAAAAATCCTTGATATTTCTTGTGATCCTAGAGGTCCAGTAATGCTTAGCTACTTAGAATCCCTTTACGCATCCGATGATGACTTACATTCTATTCCAATAGTCCGTGAATATGTTGATGTTTTTGATGAGGTGAGGGGTTTACCCCCAAAACGTGAGATAGACTTTTGAATATATCTAGTAGATAATGCAAAGCCAGTTGCATTGCCAGTGCGCCACATGGCTCCAAGAGAGAGAAGAGAACTCAGTAAGCAAGTGAAGGAATTGCTTGAAAAGGGGTTCATCAGATGTAGTATATCGGAGTGGGGTGCTCCAGTAGTATTTGCCATGAAGGCAGATGGGTCCCTTAGACTTTGTGTGGACTATAGGGAGCTTAATAAACTTATTAAGAAGAATAGGCACCCACTTCCAAGGATTGACGATCTCTTCGATGAGTTAGTTGGCGCCTCAGTGTTTTCGCAGTTGGACTTAGCCACGGGTTTCCATCAGTCTAGAGTGGCTGAGGATAGCATAGACAAGACTGCCTTTAGGACTCCAGACGGTTTCTACGAGTGTCTTGTCATGCCCTTTGGTTTGACAAACGCTCCCGCATACTTTGTTGATTTGATGAGTAGGGTGTTTAGGGAGTACCTTAATAAATTCGTGGTAGTCTTTGTAGACGACGTCTTGATCTTTTCTAAGAGCAAGGAAGAGCATGCCCTAAATCTTAGGAAAGTGTTGGAGACTCTTCGAGCGCATAGCCTTAAAGATAAATTTTCTAAATGTCACTTTTGGAGGAAGGAAGTGCGATTCTTAGGGCACGTGGTTTCCAAAGAAGGGATAGCTGTGGATCCCGCGATGGTAGTGGCCATCCAAGATTGGAAGTTCCCTAAAAATGCTACCGAGGTGAGGAGTTTCTTAGGGTTGGCTGGCTACTATAGGAAGTTTATCAAAGACTTCACAAAAATATCAGCTCCATTAGCACGCTTGACGAAGAAGAACCTAGTTTTTATGTGGGATGTAGATTGTGATGATGCATTCCAACGTTTAAAGAGAGCTTTGACCATAGCCCCAGTCTTAGTGTTGCCAGATGGGAGTAAGCCATTTACGGTTTATACCGATGCTTGTGGGATAGGACTAGGCACAGTCTTAATGCAAGAGGGAAGGGTAATAGCCTACGGTGGAAGGCAGTTGAGAGTGCATGAAAGAAATTACCCTACACATGACCTAGAGTTGGCCGCTATTTTCTTCGCGCTTAAGTCTTGGCGTCATTATCTTCTTGGCAAGAAATTTGAATTGTTCACTGACCACAAATCACTAAAATACTTGTTCTCTCAGAAGGACTTGAACTTAAGGCAACAAAGGTGGATGGAATTCTTAGCGTCCTACGATTTCGAGATAGCATATACCCCTGGCAAGGGTAATGTGGCGGCAGACGCCTTAAGTAGGAAAAGGTTGTCCTTGAGTCTGTTGTTTGTTGAGCGGCGAAGCTTAGAGTTCATCTCTACGTTTGACTTTAGACCTTCCATTGACTTTGTACTCGGTTTGCTAGCATCCTTAGAGGTCAGACCTACGCTTTTGGAACGGATTGGTGAGGCACAGCGAGATGACCCACAGTTGGTTGAATTAGTAGAGAAGCTCAAAAGGGGGGAGTCATCGAGCCATCTCAGTAGGTATACCCTAGATGATAAGGGCTGGTTACGTAGGGACGGTAGACTTTGTGTACCGTGGGACGAGAATTTAAAGAAGGCCATTCTTGATGATGCACATCGTTTGAAGATGACCATCCATCCGGCGGGGACAAGATGTACATGGACATGAGATGAGTTTACTTTTGGGCCGACATGAAGAGGGATGTGGTCGAGTTTGTTGCTAGATGCTTGGTGTGACAACAAGTAAAAGCAGAGCAAAAGAAGCCCGGTGGATTGGTTTACCCATTGGAGGTCCCACAATGGAAGTGGGAAAGCGTCTCGATGGACTTCGTTGACGGATTACCGAGGTCGAGGAAGGGTAATACGGGAATTTGGGTCATGGTGGACGGACTTACTAAGAGCGCCCATTTCATTCTCGTGAAGAGTAAGAGGACTGCTCCATGGTTAGCCTCTGTATACATTCGAGAAATAGTTCGTTTGCACGGTTTTCCTTCTGGTATAGTGAACGACCGCGATCCTATCTTTACTAGCGAAATTTGGAAGAGCTTGCAAGAAGCGGTAGGGACTCAGTTATGTTTAAGCACCACATATCATCCTCAGACGGACGTCCAGACCGAGAGAGTGAATCGTATTCTAGAGGACCTATTGAGGTTGTGTGTCTTGGACTTCGTAGGTACATGGGAGGAACATCTTCCGTTAGTAGAGTTCGCATATAATAACAGTTTTCAGTCTAGCATTAGCATGGCACCGTTCGAGGCTCTTTATGGACAGCTGTGTCATTCGCCTATATGTTGGTGGGAGTCTACAGATAAGATCTTGCTTGGGCCCGATATGATTAGAGAGACTTCGAAAAAGATCGATTTGATTCGAAGGAGGATGAAGATGGCGCAAGATAGGCAGAAATCTTATGCGGACAAGAGGAGGACAGATCTTGAGTTTGATATTGGGGACATGGTCTTTGTCAAGGTGTCTCCATTACGGAACGTCGTTCGCTTTGGGTCCGTTGGGAAGTTAGCCCCAAGGTTCGTAGGGTCGTTTCCTATTAAGGAGAGGATTAGGCAGATGGCGTATAGAGTGGTGTTGCCCTAGAGACTTAGTGGTGTACACGATGTATTCCATGTATCACATTTGAGGAAGTGCCTGCACGAGACCGCGGAAGTGGTAGAGCCGAGCTTGCTTAGAGAGGTGGAGATAGAGCGTGATGCAACGATTCGACGAGCTCCTACGTGCATTCTTGGGTCGGAGATTAAGAAGTTGAGGAATCGAGAGGTCAAGCTAGTCAAAGTGCAATGGGGAGATGATGAAAGCAACGCTACTTGGGAGACGGAAGAGAAGATGCGTTCATTGTACCTTTTCTTTTCGAGGGTATGTCTTTTAATTTCTCCTTTATCGCTTAGCTTGTACTTATCTTATCTTTAGTGTGTCCTCTCACTTTTATCTTTGACCTTTAGATAGGGTCGTCCTATGGTTGAAACATGTGTTTAAGACATGTTATGTATGATGGATGCATGTGGATGCAAGTGTTTGCTAGTGGTTGCTCGTGGATGCATATACACACACTTTAGGCACTAGATCGGCTCAGTCACTTCATATTGCATATTGCATATAAATGTGTGTGCATATTTAAGTAATGGTTGTGTAATGGTTGTACCATCATATGGATGCTGCATTTTGGTGAGTGTTTGTGCACACATGTAAAAATAATATGTATCGATAGGGTTCTTTCACATACATAATGGACGCATGGCACTATCATGGTTTGCATTAAGGAGGTCAACTGAATCAATAGACCGCCTGATTTTGCATTAGATAAGGAACATATACACACACTTCTTGCATATGTTCATACAGCATTAGAAATTTATAAGGACAATAGATCCCTGTGTTTGAAGGTTGAGTAGATGGTTGTTTGGATGTTAGGATATACATTCTCCTTAACTTGGAGATTTCGGGGGAAAAATCCTTTAAGGAGGGGAGAATGTAACACCCCGGACTTTTGAATAATCGAATTAACTAAGTTAAATAATAATTAATCCCAGACATGAGAATGAAGGGAAATGGGTTGCGCCATTGTGTTCGTCTCAGAATTTTGGTCAAGATAGAATCCGAGTTTGCATAAAACGGATATCAGATGAAGAAGATATGGACGAACAAAGTCAGAAGGGAAAATAGAAGGAAAAAAAAGAGGAAGATTGCACTGGAACACTTAGGAAGTGCGCCAGTACAAATTTGCATTGGCGCACTTCCCAAGTGCGCCCAGACCGAGAGAAAACCTGCACAACTTTCTGGTTCAGTCTGACCCATGTTGTGACTCATTGCTGAGTCCTTTCTGACTCCTTGCTGAGTCATTAGGGCTAAGGTGTCACCCTATCCCGACTGAATGGTTTTGATTAACCCTAAGATCATCCGACGACTTTAATTAGATTAAAATTCTATATAAACATGGGTAGACTCAAACCCTAAATCAAAATCAAAACTGAAACTATGGCCGTCATGCTGTCATCTTGCAACCTAGAGTAGCCGCCACCAATTAGAGAGGAAGATCAGCAAATCAAATCAGTTCTATTCAACTTTAACAATGAATCTTCTTCAAAGGAAAGCTAATACAACTTCAGAACTCAGAATTCAGAACTCAAGACCTTCTTTGAGTTGTGAGTTCGATTTGTTTAATAAAATAATTAGCAATTTAATTGGATTAAGTTATGACGTGGATTGTATAGATGTGATGTGAATTATTGACTGCATGTTATAGTTATGTTGTAAAATTGTGATGTTATCATATATGTTATAAATTCTATGATGTTATGTTGTGATGTTATTATCTATGTTGCAAAGTTATGTTTCTATCATCTATGTTGTAATTTTATGTATAATCCAATCATCATGTTTCATATGCTAGTTTGGTTATGTTGATTCATATGATAAATCATACGTATGTATGCAAGTTTAGGTGTTGATTTAGATGTGGATCATATGCAAGTCAGTAGAGATTAGGTATAACTTTACATGTTTCATGACATCTATTTTAGATCTAAAGTTAGGCTATGACATGTGTGAGTTATATGCCAAATTCTACATGCTAGTTTACATGTTTAGATGTAAGTTTAGACCATTGTTATGTTGCGTAATCACATTTGCATGTTTATATAAATATATGAGTTTGGAAGATGAATCATGTTATGCAAGTTTAGGGTTATTGCCTATGCAAGTTTACACCTTTGGATGTAGATCTATGACATACATGATTTATGCAAGTTTGTGACCATTATCTCAACAAGTTTTACACCTTTAGATTTGGATCTATGACATATGTAGTTTTATGCAAGTTGTAACTTTGGCCTATGCAAGTTTTAGATGTAGAACATCGTTCATACATGCAAGTTCACCCCTATGTTTAGATCTAGTTTTATTATATGTATGTTGTGATGTTTTCTCTTTATTCCATGAGTTAGACTATTCGAGTCTAACGTATATTTTGCGTTAAACAAACGAACGTACAACGTAGGGTAAAGGGGATAATATAAAAGATTTAATTGGCATAAATGCCTTAAATGGCATAAAATTAATTTGTGATGAAAATTGGTATCATTTTACATACCATAAATAGATGGACATAATTGAGTCAATTATGGCCATAGTTAAATTTGGAATTGATTGATAATTTGAATAGGGAAAGAAATTCAAATTGGAGGATGATTAATTAGGTATAATTAATCGTCTAAGACACGAGGTTAGGCTCTTTTGTGGTGTAAAACTGCCCAGACCCACCCGGCAAATCCAGCTGCCACAAATGCCAGTCTAATGTGGGAGGTCTTAGGCATAAATTAAATACGTAACAATTGTAAAGACACGAGGTTAGGCTCTTTTGTGGTGTAAGACTGCCCGGACCCGCCCGACAAATCCAACTGCCACAAATGCCATTCTAATGTGAGAGGTCTTTATGAGGTTACGGTCTTAATGAATTAAGAAACACTTAACCAGATAAACATGTAGTGGGACATGAGGGGGTTAAGTGGGTGCCTTAGGTTGCATATGGAATCTAGTCGGTGCCTTGGGTGGAATTGGAAATATGATTAGAAACACTTAACCAAAATTGAAACATGTAAGTGAACATAAATGTTAGACCCAAAAGTGGTTCTAACACCCAAATTGATTTGAAACAAGATAAAATGAGATAAAAATAAAAATGAACACGCAAGATTTATAGTGGTTCGGCAAACAAATGCCTACATCCACTTATTCTTCACTATATTCAATAATTCAGTTGCAAATACAATGAAAGATTCACTCACAACTCACTTTTGTTCACTCAATTGACTAAAACAAGAAATAAAAGATGATTTGGATTTTCCGGGAGTAATGGAGTTCGGATGATGGAGGTGATTGAATTCTTTAAGTGCTCAAAAAAGATCCTTCTCTTTGTCTCCAGATGGGGTATTTATAGGTGTGAATTTGCTTGAGACTTGATCCGGGTCGGGCCACGTGTCACCCATCGCACTCTCTTCGGGTTCGGATGAACTATCAGGTTGACAACGCATCAAAGGGAAGGACGTTAGGGGTAGGAATTAGTCATAGCCGGTCCGGTTCTCCAGGCGATTTTATAGGAGATTAACATGGATCATGGGTGCGGGTCGGAGATATGCAGGTAAGGGGTTCGGATCGGGATACCCGATCCGAACCGGATTGGTTTGGGTGTCTCTCCTTCTCTAATCTATTCTGCTCCGCTCCAGTGCTGTGGCAAGCAGATGGCTTTCCGATCCATTCGAGATTTAGTTGCCTTCCGATCCGATTGGATATGCCTTACCAATCTATCCAGTAAGAGATCACCAATCCGAACAAAGAACTCTATCCGATCCGAACCAATATGCTGCCCTAACCCGATCCGAACAGAGGACCCTATCCGATCCGAACAACTACAGCTATCAATCTGAATTGTAGTGTTTTCCTTCAATCCGAACCGAAGCCTTATAATTAAAAATACCCTTCAATGTTTGGTTTCTCGACTTTGTGTTGCCTAGTTCACAAAGTAGGCTAACATTTTGCCCCCTCAAAGGATGCTTCTGTTGTATACGAAGCGTGCTTTGATGTCGTTCGAAATGCTAGTCCTTGAATCGGAACGGTCAGGAGGAATGCACAGATTTCTATTCGGTTCGGTGTCTGACTCGAGCACATTTTCTTCGTTTCTGAACAAGTTTGGGAATTTTTCTCGACACATAGTGCTTCTCTCGGGTATGCCCTTCTTTTATCTCTCGTTTGAACTCAATTCGAGTCGGGTGCTAAATTAATATGTGAAGTTTATTCGGTTCGGATTCCGATCCGATGCGTTTTCGTGGATTTGGTTCTTGGACGTTGGGCCTTCAGGCAGAGTTGTGCTACTGGGCCTTCACTCCGGTCCGAGCGGGTGAGAAAGAATAGGAATACGAGGAGTCAACATCACCCCTTATATAAATCCGCCACTGTCTTC
This sequence comes from Allium sativum, assembly GCA_030737875.1. Classification (NCBI taxonomy): domain Eukaryota; kingdom Viridiplantae; phylum Streptophyta; class Magnoliopsida; order Asparagales; family Amaryllidaceae; genus Allium; species Allium sativum. The sequence goes on along the minus strand of CM060924.1, from coordinate 869,580,530 downwards.
CTTCTTTCCTTCTTCTTTTCTGCTGCCGCTCCCAACCCTAGTATTGAAAACGTCAGAAACTCCAATATTCTGAAACTATCCCTTGTAGATTTCTCAAATCGAACATATAGGTAGCTTTTTTAATCTCGAATAACTTCGTTGTAACTGTTCTTGATTTCAATTCGTGGTTGATTGGGATGGTTTAGCCACGGGGCTTTGCTCGAGCTCCACGTCGTTACTGGTGGATCCGCCATCACTTCGAGGCATTGCGAGGCTGGAGAGGGCAAATATTTTTCCTTAACGGTAGTTTTGGTGATAGAACGGATTTGTTTGTGAGTAGGGGGGAAAGAGGAAGAAGATGAAGAAAAGAGTGTGATGACAAATTGGTTCGGGTAGAAGACGAAGGAGCAAAAAGGAAGGAGAAGGAAAGGGGATCGGTTCGGGTTGCATACTTTAGAAAGATGGGAAGGGAGGAAAATGTTGGTTCGGGTCGGAGAAGAGAATGGGATAAGAGGTTGAAATAAATGGACCGGTTAAGTGGTGCTGGTTCGGTTCGGATCAGGTCACCTGATCCGATCAGATCAGTCCTGCTTCCGAACCCGTTGTTTCCCTTGTCTTGAATTGACCTTGCTTTAATGAAGCATCCGAACCGACCCTATATCTGTATTTGTATTGAGCCAATTATCACATGCATATCCGAACCGAACCGAACGTATCAAACTTGGCACACAAAGACTACCCAACTAATTCAACTAACATTCACTCTAGAAAATAACTTCGTGGACAGTTTGGATAGTGCCTTGTTAACAGAAACGAGAATTTAGAACAACTCTGACTATCACTTTCTCTTCAAAGCTTCGTCTTACATTGCTGTACTTTTATTTTGCATTTCCCATATTTGCTGCACACACTTTAGTTCACACACATACACAAAGGGGGGCACGGGATAATTCACTCTAATCCGTGCTATTGCTTCTTCAATAGTTCCATGACAATGAGGCCCAGACGCTCTTCCCGTCTATCTGAGAGGAAAGAAGCCCCGGAAACTTCCAACAAAACCACTCTTGAGGATATATCTTCTTCGTCTGATCCAGAATGGGACAGTGAGGGTCCGGATTACGGAGTTGGTCATCGGGAAAGCGACGAAATGTCTTCAGAAGATGAAGTTTCCCTAGGCTTTGAGGAGGAAGGAGGGATTGGTGATAATCGAGCACCCGATGAATTTGACTCAGCCATTATATTGGAGTCACCTCCAGATTCCGTAGAATCGACAATCGACAACGACCGACTTGTTCGAATTTGCTTGAAGTATGGAATAATGAAAAGGGACACCCTAGTGCCCTCACGCTCTGACCGTCCCCACAACCCTCCAGAAGGATATATGATGGTCACTCGACTAATGTGCATGGTCGGCGCCATTCCTCCATTCTCGCCTTTCATCGTTGATTTCTTAAGACAAATGCGGATTGCCCCCATGCAGCTGCATCCCAATTCATATGCCTATTTGCATACCTTATTCATAGCATATCGTGAAATTCTAGGCGTAGAGCTCACGTTCGATGATGTTCATTTCTTCTATAATTTCAAACATCGGACTAGAGAAACTCCATCTTTCTGTTATTTTGAATCAGTCCCAAAAAGGAAGATAATCTCTACACCGTTTAGCAGTAAAGCTGGAGATTCCAGACTAGAGTGGTTCTATATAAAGCAACAGTCTGGATGCGCCAGGAGATGGACAAAATCAAGTAAGGCGTTGATCTTCTGAACCCGGACTCTATACACTTGAATCATCACCCTGACTTGTTTTCCTTTTTATTTGCAGTTGACAATCCCAAACAGATATCAGATCAGGTGTTCTTTGATCGGATGCACCATCTTCTTAACGGCGATCAAAAATTCCTAACTATCGACGAGGTCCTTAAAGATGAATACCTTCATTTTCACGGGCTGCTATCCGTTTTCCGTAGCATCGGTCATGGGACGGTCCCTTATGCATACATTCCTCCAGTGGAAACAGTTCCAGAGATAGGAGAGGGCTCGGGAATTCCTACAGCTCCTCTTCAAACTTCTCCTTCTCCCTCTTCCACACAAGATGATGAACTGGCTAATCTGGCCGAAAAACATCGTGAAGGGTATATTGCCCCCGAGGAAGCTACTTCTCCAGACAAGTCAAAATCTTCCCAAGAGTCGCCACTTCACGCCTCCGAAAGGGATGTTCCTAGCACTGACGAACACATATTTCAGGGTTTGGGGGATCTCCCCTTACCTGAGACTATATATACTTCAGAGGATTTCAGGAAGGACCCTTTAGTCTTCACCTCTTCTGAAGAAACTACTCCCGCCAAGGCCAAAGAGCCCACACGTGCCAGTCTAGCTTCAGACTCGGGTTGGTTGGGGGGACACACACCATTTAGGATGCACTTTACACCACAGCATTAGCATTCATTGCACTTCTTTCTCCATGAATTCATTGATTCTAAACTTCGTTTATTTCATCGTGCAGGTACAATGTCTCGATCCTATTATGATATAAGAAAGCTTCGTCGCAGCATGTCCAATCCTCCTCAGGATGCCGAGTACGATCGCCGGGATGACCGTGGTAGGGAGGAGAGAAGACCTTACGATCCCTATCGATCTCGGCCCTCACGCTCCCGCTCACCAGTTCGTCCGGAGCAAGAGAAATACAAGAGCTATCAAGGTCGTAGGGAGGAGGATAGACCACCATCTAAGGATTCCACCTCCTCCCATGAAAAGCGGAGTAGAGAGAAAACTCCTCCAAAGGAAACTGGGTCTCGAAGTAAGCAAAAAGTCCCTGCTACTAAACGACCTAGAACAGACAAGGGTTCTACAGAGTCTTCTTCTGGAAGGGACACCGAATTAACAATCCTCGCTCCTCCTCCACCAGATGCGGGAACCGCAGTAAAGCTGGCATATTTAAAGGAGCAATTTCCCGAGCACTACTTCGAGACTCTGACCTTTCTACCTACCCTTGAACCTATTTCTTCTAATTGGGCAGATGAGGCCAAGGCAAAAATTGATTTGGTAGAAAAACAATATTCTGAGATGTTCAAGTATTCTCGCAATCTTTCTAGAATCATCCGCACTCTAATGACAAATGCTAACTCAATGCAAAAGACCGCGGAGGAGGATGCTAAGGCCTTAAAAACCTTAGGAAAAGACTTAGAAGACACTCAAGCTCAACTAGCTGTCGCTCAAAAGAACGCTTCTAACTTCAAACAACAGTTTGAGGACATGCAAAAGCGCTATCATGACTTGCTTGAATCCCACACTCAGGAGCGTTCTGAGTTGAAGAAGCAAGCTGACGAGGCCAAATCAGAGGCTGCTAAGACACGCCTTGCTTATGCTGAGCTTGAGCAGAAGAATGCCGAGTTAGCGAAGAGGAGTGCTGAATTAGAAAAGAAGAACGCTGACTTGGCTTCGAAGCTGTTGGAGGCAGAAAACAGGGCTGCTCTGGCTGAGGGCAATGTGGAATGCGCTATCAAATCTACGGAGGAAACCCGCAAACAACTATCAGAGGCGGAGGCTGATATTCAGGGCTTCGGCGAGCTAATGATTGAATTCTTCGCGCACATTATTCGTCGTCGAAACATTTCTTGGATTGAGGACTATCCATCCACTTTGGTTCAAGTGTGGAATCAAATCGTTGAGTGGGAAAAGGAAGAACTTAAGGTCGATTCCCTTGATGAAGATAAGCTGATGGAGAAATACTTGAGAGACGACGAACCGGAGCGCCTAGCTGAAGGGCGCCGTCTAATTGCTGAGGCCATGGAAGAAGAGAGGCGGAAGTCTAAACAGAAAACCATTCCCGAAGCTGGCTCCTCTTCTTCTGCTCCTGCACCTCCCGAAGTAGAAGGGTATGATCCCGAAAACCCGGGAATTCCCCGGACAACTTTGCTATCTCCCATTCCTGAAATAACTCCAGAGGTAGTAGTCACCCCCGCTGAAAAATCTTCAGAAGGTATCCCTATCTTTTCTCCTCAATTTGCCAAGGCTACTACTACCTTTGGCTACATGATTGAACGTTCGATGAGAAATCCTTTGCTTTCGCCTGAGTTGATAACCGATGTTTCTCATTCTGTAGGCGTTGAATCATCCGCAAAGACAGATGTAACTCAAGGAGCTGTTGCTGGGACGAAGCCCGCTGATAGGGTCAAAGAAGGGGAAGACAAGGCTGCTTCCACAGACCTGGGGGAAAGAAGTGAGCCAACTAAGGTCACTACTCCCCATGATGAAGAAATGATTGCAGCTTTAAAAGACGACGGAGGAGACGAGGGGCATGATGAGGAACCGGAGGTTACAATAACTGGGGAGTCAAAAAGCGCCGATGACGTTACCTTGGCTGCCATGAAGGCTGATCAAGACAAATGCTTGCAATTGAAGGCCGAAGAACTAGACCCTGAGGTCCTCAAGCCCCTCGCAGTTGTGGATGCAGGTTCAAGGTTAGTTGTTAAGCTCTCAACTAGATCTATTACCGAAGAACTTGCTAAAAAATCTTCTCTTGATTCCAGTGTCCCGCCCTCCGGGAAGAAGTCTACTGGCTCCAGTACCGCATCTTCAGGAAAAAAGAAATCGAAACGAATCTTGACTGAAGCCGAGAAGGAAGCAAAGGATGCGGAAAAAGCTGCCAAGAAATCGAAGGCTCATTCCAAACCCAAATAGTGGGTTCCTCTGTATCTTTTTAGCATTTTTGTGAACCAATAACTGCTGCTACAAAAGAAGCTCCTGCACTTTCTTCTTTAGTTATTTCCCTGTACAAATTCATTCATTTGTAAATAAAAATAATTCACTTTTTGCAATGTTTATTTGTTAATAGTTCTGCACTTATGTAAAAATGCATGTCTATAGTTATGAAACGAAGTTGTGGAGGGGGGGAAATATGTGTATGCATATGTGTCCCCCGTCAACTTCTATAAGTTATTCAATGCTTAACCATACAATCTGAATGCTTCCAATTCTCTGACTGGATAGCACTTCCTGTGTCGTCAGTATCTGTCGTTTTTTCTGGCATTTTTTATACTCTCCCTCTTTCTCTTGAGAGTTAGAGTTCGAGTTCAGTCATTTGTTTATTCCCCGGTCGTTCAACGGGGAAAGACTTCTTTCTCGGCGCTCAGTCGGAGACGCCTTTATACTCTCTTTCTCTCTGGAAAGTTAGAGTTCGGAGTAGAATCTCTTTTTCAGCGCTCAGTCGGAGACGCTTTTATACTCTCTCTCTTTCTCTGGAGAGTTAGAGTTAAGAATAGAATTTCTTTTTCAGCGCTCAGTCTGAGACGCTTTTATACCCTCTCTCTTTCTCTGGAGAGTTAGAGTTTAGAATAGAATTTCTTTTTCAGCGCTCAGTCTGAGACGCTTTTATACTCTCTCTCTTTCTCTGGAGAGTTAGAGTTAGAATGTCGTTTTCTCATCCTTTTACGTCTTATTGCACAAATAATCATTGTGCTTCTTTTTATGTCCAAACTGTTTTCAACCTTTTTTAGGCTCTGAGTTATCCTGTATTTTATAATCACAACAGAACAACTAATGAATGTAAATGCATAAAAGTAAATAACACACAATATTTTTATAGTGGTTCAGCTAAGTCGTAGCCTACGTCCACTTTATAGTCCTTTATTCATATCATCAGATTTTCCCAAGGCAAGGCATGTCTTGTTACAGAATCCACAGTAAAAATAACAAAAAATATAGCATTTCTAATCCAAATATCGCATTAAGTGTTGGGCATTCCATGCTCGAGGAACTTCTTCGCCATCTACGGTCGTTAACTTGAAGGTTCCTTTTTCAAGTTTCCATTGGATGACAAAGGGTCCTTCCCATTTTGGGCCGAGGTGAGGAAGGGATGGAAAAACTCTCTTTAGCACCAAATCTCCTGGTTCAAAAGTTCTGAGGCGAACTTTTTTGTCATAATAGCGTGCCATCTGACGCCGATGTCTTGCTGCACGCAAGTCTGCTTCGTCCCTTTTCTCTTCGACTTCATCAAGAGACTCAAGTAAAAGTGCCCGATTCGTCATCGGGTCATAATACGTTACCCTGTGGGAAGGAACTTCCAGTTCAACTGGAATTACTGCTTCTGAACCAAAGGAGAGAGAGAAAGGGGTATGACCGGTAGCCGTTTTAAATGTTGTTCGATATGCCCACAAAGCTAGGGGCAATTCGTCAACCCATCTTGCCTTTGCACGCTCCAACCGTTTCTTGAGGATGGATTTTATAACTTTGTTTACTGCCTCTACTTGCCCATTCGATTGTGGATAGGCAACTGCAGTATATCGTTTGTCTATCTTATATTTCTGGCAAAAATTTCTGAATTCAGAGCTATTAAATTGGGTCCCGTTGTCAGTAACAATCGTCCTTGGGATCCCGAATCGGCATATAATATTTCTGACCACAAAACTTATCACCTTTCTTGTGGTGATCTTAGTCAAGGGCTCAGCTTCCACCCACTTTGTGAAATAATCCACGGCTACTATGGCATACTTAGCTCCTCCTTTAGCAATCGGTAAAACTCCAATGATATCGATTCCCCATGTGGCAAATGGCCAAGGACTCACCATCGATTTAAGCTGGGTTGACGGTGCCCTGGGGATTTTGGCGAATCTCTAGCACTTATCGCAGCGTCGTGAATAATCAGTTGCATCTTTGTTGATCGTAGGCCAGAAGTATCCGTACCGCAATATTTTCTTTGCTAAAGTTTGACCTCCTGTATGATCTCCACACTCACCTTCGTGCACTTCTCTTAGTACACGCTTGATGTCGTCGTGTGCGATACATCGTAACAGGGGCATAGAAAATCCTTGTCTATAGAGAGTATCGTCTTGCATAACATATCTGGTAGCTTTGCGAACTACAGCTCTTTTCTCACTCTTCTTCGATGGGAGTGTCCCATTCTTAAGAAAATTCTTGATTGGAGTCATCCATGACTCCTTCTCTGGTTCCGCTTCAAGAACGAATTCAATTTCCATTGACTCAAAGCTTGGCGATTCCAACATTTCAATTGGAATTACCTCAGTCCCTTTTGGATTGTCAGAACTAGCCAGTTTTGCCAGTCTATCCGCTTTCTGGTTTTCAACTCTGGGAATATGTGTTATGTTGTACCGCTCTAAGCTATTCAATAGCTCTTTCACTTTCTTGAGATAGGCAATAAGTCGAGGTCCTCGAGCCGCGAATTCCTCTCGCACTTGACAAACAACAATCTTAGAGTCACAAAATATGTCCATCATTTTTACTCCGAGGTCTTTAGCAAGTTTCAGCCCGGCAATCAGGGCTTCATACTTAGTGTCATTGTTAGTTGCTGAAAATTCTAATCGCAGGGCGTAATATAATGACCGTCCCTCGGGAGTGACTAAGACAATTCCAGCTCCGGACCTTCGGTCATTTTCAGCTCCATCTGTATATAATTTCCAAGGATTCATCTCTAGCTTATCCTCGGATTTGACCACTCGGTCATTGATTATTTCCTCCTCTAGAACGGTGAACTCCGCAATAAAGTCTGCTAGAGCTTGCCCCCTGATTGACTTTCGTGGTTGAAAATTCAAATCAAACTGGCTTAGTTCTATGTTCCATTTAATCAACCTTCCCGATGCTTCGGGTCTCTGCAACACCTGTCTTAACGGCTGATCGGTGTATATGGTTATTGGATGGGCTTGGAAGTAGTGACGAAGTTTTCGGGATGCAATCAGGAGGCTGTAAGCAAGCTTCTCAATCTTTGGGTAGTTGCGCTCTGCCGCTGCTAATTTCTTACTCACATAGTATACTGGCCTTTGTACTTTGTCTTCTTCTCGAACCAGGGCTGTGCTGACAGCGTGAGCCGAGACTGCTAGATAAACGAATAATTCTTCGTGATCTACGGGCTTTGATAAGATTGGCGGTTTCTCTAACAGTTCTAACAGATTTTGAAAGGCCTCAACGCAATCGGGAGTCCATTGGAAGTTCTTCTTTCCCCTTTTTATTAAATCAAAAAACGGAACACATTTATCGGTGGCTTTGGAGATGAATCTACTCAGCGCCGCTACCTTCCCTGCCAGACTTTGGACGTCTTTAATTCTCCTTGGTTCTTCGATGTTTCTAATCGCTGCTATCTGGCTAGGGTTGATCTCAATTCCTCGGGAACTCACAATGAAGCCAAGGAACTTTCCCGACGCCACTCCAAATGAACATTTTAAAGGATTCAATTTCATACGGTATCTTCGCAAGATACCAAACATTTCCGCTAAGTCTTGCGTATGACTGGAAGACTGCTTTGACTTGACAAGCATATCATCCACATAAACTTCCATAGTTTTTCCTATTTGATTATAAAACATTCTATTTACCAAGCGCTGATAAGTAGCTCCAGCTTTTTTTTAACCCGAATGGCATTACAACATAACAATATAGCCCCAAATTCGTAATGAAACTCGTATGCTCTTGGTCTGGTACATGCATAGGAATTTGGTTGTATCCAGAGTATGCGTCCATGAAAGAAAGAAGTTCATGACCTGCTGTCGAGTCTACAAGCTGGTCAATCCTGGGAAGTGGGAAACTATCTTTTGGGCAAGCTTTATTTAAATCTGAAAAGTCAATACAAGTCCGCCACTTTCCGTTTGGCTTCTTTACCAAGACGGGATTCGATATCCAGTCGGGATAAGTCGAATCTCGAATAAATCCATTTTGCTTCAATTTCTCTACTTCCTCTTTGAGAGCAGCCGACCTCTCTGGGCCCAGCATGCGTCTCTTTTGCTTCACAGGCGGATGCTTCGGATTTACATTCAATTTGTGACTGATAATGGAAGGTGATATCCCACACATGTCAGCATGGGTCCAGGCGAACACATCTAAGTTTGCCTTCAAGAAGTCCGTCAGTTCTTCAGCACGACGTGGATCCAATTGGGAACCAATCTTCAAAACTTTCGTCGGATCAGCTTTATCAACAGGAATTTCCACTGTCGCTTCATTAGGAGTTGCATTCCTAGCCTCTGGTTCCTCGTCTTTTCTAGGATCCAGGTCTTCAGGTGTTCCTTTGGGCAACTCCTTTGGGGTCAATTTCTCTAATTGCTATGCCGAGTCCCCCTTTGAGGGAGACGAGGCATCCTTACTCTCAGCATTAACTCCTTTCATCAACATCTTCAGTTCGGCCACATAGCAGGCCCGTCCAGAGACCTGATCCCCTCTTATTACTCCAGTTCCGGCTTCGGTTGGGAACTTTAGTAACAAGCACCAAGGGGCGATACAAACTCTAAATTCAGCGAGGGCAGGTCTCCCTAAAAATGCGTTATAGGGCGAATCTACGTCCAATACTACGAACTGAAGCATTCGCACTCTTCTACGTTCTCCTTGCCCTAGGGTCACGGGCAACTCTATATATCCCATGGGAGCTGTCGTCGCTCCGTTGAAGCCTCTAATCCATCCTTCACAAGGTTTCAGATCTTCAGGCTCAAGCTTCATCTGATCAAATGACTTCTTGAACAAAATATTAACGGAACTTCCGTTGTCTACTAATACCTTATGGACCAAGGCCGGCCCAATGGTGGTAGTAATAACCAACGGATCATTGGTGGGAGATTGTATCCCCGTGTTGTCTCGGCTGCGAAATACCACGTCGTCGAACATGGTTTTTTGTTGTTTTATGGGGGTGACATCTTCCAAATCGTCACCTTCATTCACATCTAGATGCTTGGCAGCATTCACATATTGGTCCATTGACCTAAAACTTCGGATTGCCGGGTGAGGTCCACCTACTATGGAGTTGATGACAATCCCTTTACCTTTCTGCTGCGCGGTAGGCTTAGGAGCAGGTAGGATCTGTTTTGGAGCCTTCTCCCCTTGCCCCCCTGTCCCTCGGGGCAACCTTGTACTCATCCAACTTTCCTTCACGCAGCAGCTTTTCAATTACATCCCTCAAATGCCGACATTCATTGGTCGAATGTCCATGTGTTCCGTGAAACAAGCAAAATTTCCCAGTCGCCATTTCTTTCTCGGTCGAATCACGAGGTGGCGGTCTTTTGTACTGCAACACATTGTACGTATCCAGGTAAATATTTTCCAGGGTGTCATTCAATGGCGTATAGTTCTCGTAGTTCTGGAATCGGGGCCTTTTGTTAGGGTCGCTTCCCCTATTTCTGTTTCTCCTATTACCGTTCGAATTACGGTTATTGTTGTTTCCCCCATTTCCAGTATTGCTGTTTCCACCCTTGTTTCCTACATTTACTTCAACCTTGCCAGAACTTTCCCCAGACTGCTTCACGGCAATATTACTCTGCACATTCTCCTTTGAAGCTGTCTCAGACTTTCTCTTTCGGTTTGCCCTGGCCTCCTCTCGTCTTAGATAAATGTCGGCTTTTTCGTAGAATATCGCCCTTGTGGGGGGTGTCTTCCCAGAAAGGTAGTCTCCAAACTCGGATTCAGGATCGACTCCTTCCTTCAATGCCATCAGAATAGTGGGTTCGTGCGGGTCACTGACCTCAGTTACGGCTTGGTTAAAACGATCAAGATATGCCCTTAAAGATTCTCCTGGTGCCTGTTTGATTCTTGACAATTCAATAACACTCTTGGACTTTCGGGCATGTAGTCGGAACTGGTTCATGAAACGCTCGCTTAGTTCTTTGTAATTAGAAATTGAACGAGGAGGAAGTCGGGTAAACCAAAATAATGCCACATCTTCTAGGTAGATTGGGAACGCTTTGCACTTCACTTCATCAGGGGCAGCAGCGGCATTCATGAGCCACGAATACCGCATCAAATGCTGTCCTGGATCAGTCCTTCCGTTATATTTGTCCATCTGTGGCAAGTTAAAGCGTCGGGGAAACTGGAAGTCGAGGATATCGTCAGTGAACGGAGTATGGCTTCGCTCAATGCCATAGTCTTCATTTGTATAATTCCGGCTCTCGGACATAATTCGGCGAACCATTGCCTGTACATCAGCACTAGTTAGGGGCTGCTCAGGTTCCCTGGCCCTAGTATCCGAGTTCCTTCTGGGCTCTTGCTCAGGAGATGCCCTTCTTCTTCGAGCTGCCTCTGCTCGATTCCGTTCCCTGCGTTCCCGGTCGATCTCGGGAAGAGGGGACTGGAGTCTTTGCCCCCGAGTGGGGTTATCGTTTCCTAATGCTCGTGCGATATCCTCGCGAGATCCCAAAGATCCAAATGTTAGCTGCTCCACATTCTGAGGTCGTTCGAGTGGCCTCCGTTCACGGGGCCTCTCTTCCTCGGAAGATGAAGATTGATCTACTGGTGTGTGACGAACCGGTGATGGAGTTCTCTGTCGACGGAGCTCATTGATCTCCCGACTCATGAGCCTCATATTTTCCTGCATCATGAGATTAGTGCGCTCATGAACTCTCATAGCTTCCCTTGTGCTCTCAAGCATGTCAAGCAAGCGCGAGAAATCTCCTTGAGTGATGGGCGCAGATGGATTGACCTGATCTCCAACCCTGGCAGCTGGAATTGGAGCATTCGTAGGGACTCGAGTAGAGGTTCCAGCTTCACCAAGCATCGGGTCGGGTCGGAGGTAAGAGGTCGGGTCGGATCGGAGCTGGGGTGCCTGGTCGGATCGGAGCGCAGCAGGCAGTTCGGGTCGGTTCAGATTGGGGGAATGCACTGCTTCAGAGTCTCCTACCCGGATCGGATCGGAGCTCTCCCCCTGCTGGCGGCTCGGATTTCCTGCATTGATTCTTCCTGCTGCTGAACTCTGCCCCCGAGACCTTGTTACAACAGCATTTTGCTGATCTTCGCCAGCTCCATTTCCTCGAAAAGACTGAACTTCCTTGCCTTTTCCTTTGGCCATGAGTCTTTGACAATTACTTCAACGAATGTAAGAAAGCGGAGAAACTTAAGGATTCACTTCTTTGAACTCAACGGTTCAAAAAGTAGAAAGAGATCCCGGAAAATAAAGAATTTAGATGAGGATTCTCAGTGAAAGCACCAAAATGTTAGACCCAAAAGTGGTTCTAACACCCAAATTGATTTGAAACAAGATAAAATGAGATAAAAATAAAAATGAACACGCAAGATTTATAGTGGTTCGGCGAACAAATGCCTACATCCACTTATTCTTCACTATATTCAATAATTCAGTTGCAAATACAATGAAAGATTCACTCACAACTCACTTTTGTTCACTCAATTGACTAAAACAAAAAATAAAAGATGATTTGGATTTTCCGGGAGTAATGGAGTTCGGATGATGGAGGTGACTGAATTCTTTAAGTGCTCAAAAAAGATCCTTCTCTTTGTCTCCAGATGGGGTATTTATAGGTGTGAATTTGCTTGAGACTTGATCCGGGTCGGGCCACGTGTCACCCATCGCACTCTCTTCGGGTTCGGATGAACTATCAGGTTGACAACGCATCAAAGGGAAGGACGTTAGGGGTAGGAATTAGTCATAGCCGGTCCGGTTCTCCAGGCGATTTTACAGGAGATTAACATGGATCATGGGTGCGGGTCGGAGATATGCAGGTAAGGGGTTCGGATCGGGATACCCGATCCGAACCGGATTGGTTTGGGTGTCTCTCCTTCTCTAATCTATTCCGCTCCGCTCCAGTGCTGTGGCAAGCAGATGGCTTTCCGATCCATTCGAGATTTAGTTGCCTTCCGATCCGATTGGATATGCCTTACCAATCTATCCAGTAAGAGATCACCGATCCGAACAAAGAACTCTATCCGATCCGAACCAATATGCTGCCCTAACCCGATCCGAACAGAGGACCCTATCCGATCCGAACAACTGCAGCTATCAATCTGAATTGTAGTGTTTTCCTTCAATCCGAACCGAAGCCTTATAATTAAAAATACCCTTCAATGTTTGGTTTCTCGACTTTGTGTTGCCTAGTTCACAAAGTAGGCTAACAATAAATAAGAAGTGGGTTAAGTGGGATGTACTAGAGGGGACCAAGCTTAGGTGGATAGCTTGTGTCAAGTAATGGGGGCCCGTTTCAACCATTAACCCATACGTATCTTTGTGGGCTCGACCCAAGTCGAGGACGGGACACGCATACTGGGCTTGACTGTAAGAGGCCAAACCGGGTTAGCGGTGGCAACGCAAGTCCAACGGGTTCATATGCGTGTGTGGACCCGGGCTGTTAGGTAAGACGTTGTTGCATCGTGTAGGTATAAGCCATGCATTCTTAGTGGTATCGGGTTCCCACTTTGGGGAGTGATACACCCCACTGTGGGGCCAGCATGGGTATCTACGAGTTAGGGAGCCGATCGCTTGGGGATGGTGGGTACACCTAGTGGAGATAGGGGCAGGCGGCACCTATGAAGGCAGCTAGGGGTGCACGAAACTACCATTATCATTATTAAGTTTTGTAGGCGGGATCAACCTTAGGGTGACTAGTGGTGGTGCAGTATATTGGTGGTGGTGCATTATAGTAATTATCTTATAGTGGGTTGGGTGCGCTTTAACGTTATCTTAGTTCATCTTGTTTCCTTGTTTACTCTGTCATACTCAATTGTTCACAGTCATTTCCTTATTTTCCAACTTATGCCTTATCCTTGTTATTTTGGTAATTATATTGTTAAAGTTATCGCATTCGCCGGACTTTATGTCTGTCCCCCTTTATTTCCTCCTCTTCCCCCCCCCCCCCCAAGGTGCTCAGGTAGGAACTAGCACCGGTGGAGCTTGATTTTGGACAGCTGTATTTCTTGCTTTTAGAAGATTGCTTGGATCACTGAAATAGAGTTCAACCTCTCTTATTTATGGCTAATTAGTATTGGGGATTATGTCTTTCAATTTATGTACTTTGATTTGGTCAAGATGGATAGTATGTACTTTGACTCTGGTTTTGATGATGTAATCAAACTTATGTATTTTCCGCTGCAATGAAATAAAGTTTTAAATTTTAAAGTACTGTTTATATCTGTCTTATTGTTAAATTTATGTTCTATACTCACTTAAAACGCTCGATAGAAGTTAATGCATTCCCTTTGTGAGTGACATTAATGGATGTGGGGTGTTACACACCTGCTACCTAAAAGTTGAGTCAATATTTTGTATTAATATTGGCAGAAACAAATATCCCCTGAAATGAAGTTGATAAGACTAATTTGTCCACTGACATGAAGTGCTAGGACCTCATATATGTTGAACCACTTGTTTTTAGTTTACTGCTCTTATATTTATGATTCTAGGTGTGAAATGAAGTGCTAAGAAAAATTGTTGACCATTTGTTTTGCTAAAATGAAATGTGCTGAATAGGTTGGGTTTACTAAATAGAATTTGCTGAAGACCGTTTTTCCCTATGGCTACAATCTATATGTTACTGCGTATGTTGATTACATTGCCGCATTTGTTTACTGCATATGTTGTTCATTGCCATATTCACGTTTGATCCCTTAATATAATTCATGTTGAACCATTTGTTGTTTCGTTCAAAGAATTGATGTCGTTCTCATTGTCTTTGTACTCAACCTGTTCTTGAAAATGAAATTCCTAGCTACATCAGTTTTGTCATACTGCACTATATGTTTTGATTGGTTCCAACTGTTTCCATACAAATTATCACTCCTTAAGAATTTAACTTTATTTACAGTTATATACCCATTCATGAATGTCACCAAATGGTATTAATTAGTGTTTTTGCATATGATGTCTATAAATTTTAATCTTGTCATTCACTTTATTTGGTTAAACAACAAGTAAGAGTTATATAAGTGTTATAAGATTTATAGTAAACATCATTATAACATGTGACTAACTAGTCATTAATATTGCATAATTAGAGGTATGTATCAATCATGTTACATTTTAGTTACTGTCCTAAATATGTTATTATAAAGTTGTATTGTAACAAGCTCACCTTGATGTCAAATTTCACACCATAATTTTCCCACATTTTCTTTCATACTTTTCTTTCTCACTTATTTACTGAAATATATGTGAAACCTAAAATTGAACATACCCGTGCTCTTTTGCAAATTTCATTTTAGCAGCCATGTTGCTTTTTTTCTCTCTTGGTCATCACTGTTGTGTTATTTATAATCATCATTGCTGTTATGTTGAGCAAGAAACATCACTGTTGTACTGTTTTGGACCCGAAATATACAAGCAACCTGAGGGTGTAAATCCATGCCTTTTTGGTTTGTGTTATACCACCTAGAACTGTTAGGTCATTATTCTGAAAAATGTTTGGTCAAAGTAACATAGTTGCACCCTGGTCACATCTGTTTAAACCCTTTGTACACCTAATTACATATCTTGGTTGATGCACCATCTAGCTGTGTTGCATGTTTCATTGCCAATTCGCATACAATTTACTATCGTCGTTGCACTTGTTTATTTGTTGGTCATGGGATGTTGGGGCAGTGCACACGTGTACCTGTACATGTGTGTATATGCAGGCTTCCATGACCTTTAGTCTCTGGAATAAAAACTAATATTCACAGCTATTATACTTGACACCGAATATATACTACGCTGGACATTTTTCGATGTTAAGATTAACTATTTTATTTCAGTTTCCATCGAAATTAATTTACTTGAACTACTATTAATCCTGACTCGAAGTATTTTGTGTTTTAAATGGAATGCTCGGGTCAGATCCGAGTGTTACAGATTTAAGGATTACAGCTTAGGATTTGAAGATTGGCGAAGCTGGGGATTTCGAAGATGCGCACTCTGAAGATTTCAAACCAGTAAATATTTTTCTTGTATTTTAAATGTATTTTATAATTCCACTGTAAAGAAAGTTTTGTATTCAAAATTCTGATCAATATATAAAAGATTATTTTGCTCTTCAATACAGTATTATTCATTTATTCTGTAATTTTCTGTGTTGATTCTGCTTTTAAACTCTGTAAGCTAAATAACGATCCGTCGTTTTGAACGTTTTAAGTTGTTTTAAACACTGATTTGAAGCGGTCAAAATGGCGGGACGTTACAAGTGATATCTGAGCTTTGGTTTATTCGAAGCCTAGCTTATGAGGTTTAAATGAATAGGATCGACACTAAAAGAAAAAGCGGTTTTTGAAAATAAATTGATTTCGAAACATAAAAATTGTAAAGTATAAATTATTTTAAAATTAATTTCGAAATGTAAAATATTTTGGAAATATTATATTTTGAAAATAATACGGCGGAAATAAAAATTATTTTGAGATTTAAATTTCGCTGGAATCCCTAGTCTTCAAATCTACCTTCGCTAGAGCTTGTCTTCGATAAGATACCCTTAGCTTTGAATCTCGAATCCATCGTCGAACGATACCTAAGGGGAATAAGGATAAGGGAATCGATGAATAAATTGCTCTAATCATACATTTTAGAAATCAAAGATAACTGAAACTTTTTGGAAATGAGAATTTCAATGGGAATTTGAATGAAAGAAGAAAAATTAAAATCGTTGCAAGGAAACGGTGGATTTACGTTTGGTATTCGAAATATAAATTAATAGAAATAAAATAAAATTGAAAAGGGTAATTGTAATTCGATTGTGTCAAAGCTTATTGGCAAGAAAGTTTATAATTGGTCTGAACCAATAATGTATAAGCGAATCTATGAATTTCATAAGGTATAAGCTTGTTAATTGATTAACGAGTAGTAAAGTGTAAACGAGATTATGAAGCGAAATGTGAGTGAAGGGATGTGAACTTATATTTGAATGAAATCAAAGCTAATTTGACTTGACGAGTCTTGACCCGTATAAAGGGAAAAATATTCACTTGTTAAAAAAATAAATAACGTTTGAAAGCAAATAATGCAGTAAATGAAATTGGAGATGGAGGACTTGGAATAGACCAGTATGGCGAGATTATTCCGAAGTTCGAAATATAAATAAAATGGGATTTTCCAAAGATCAGAATATGGTTCAAAAAGGGAGTTATTTATGAAGTTAACGATGATGAATTTACGGAAAATACAATTACTATCATTTTTAAATTAAAATTTAATCTATTATTAATTAATTGTTTATGTATTCAAATTAATGATAAGGTTAAATATTTAGAAGGCATGAATTATGATAATAATCAATGATTTTCGTAAAAGAAGTAAATTCTTAATTTGAAATCGGAAATTATGAGAATGAATGATTTGTTGGTAATTGAAGTAGTGAACTTTAGCTATTTCAAAGTTAATAATGTTGATTAGTTAAGGTTTGAGAGGTAATTAATACCCCAACTTGATTGACTTCATTGTTGACTAAGAAATGGTTAAGGTTCGATAACAAGAATTGGTTAAGCGAAGTGAGCTAGTGAGTGTCAAGAGTAAGTGGGAATTACGATATTTTATTTAACATCTGTTGTAATCGAAATAACGAATTTAGAAATGTTTCCCCCGAGAATAAAGTATATTTTCTATAGAGAATAAAGATGTGTGTATATATGGAATTATTTTCCAATGGCAATAAGAGATTTACTAGAATTTTAGATAATAAATATGATAATGAGAAATGTTTTGTTAAAAGCTTGTGAGAGGCTAACGAGTTTTGATAAATTAGAATGACAAGAACTGAAGAACAAAAAGCCACACGTCGAGAACGAAGGACAGCAGAACGCAAAAGAAGGGAAGAATTAATATTGGAATATGAAGAGAAGTTTAAGGAAAGACAGACAGCTGGCCCCTATGACAATGTCGTTTGTTGCAGATGTCAGAAAAAGGGACATTACGCAGCTACGTGCGGAGAGCGAGACAAGGGAATGAAGAAAGAAGGAAAATTTTACCGAACTGAGATTTTTTGTTTTAAATGTCACGAGAGGGGACATTTCCCCAGTCGTTGTCTTAAGATGAAAAAGAAAAAGCCTGCCATCTTCGAGAAGCCCGATGAACCAATAATTTGTTATCATTGTAAACAAATTGGACATATAGCTCGGAACTATTCCGAGAGACAACAATGAAGGCAGGAAGTGTTACGCCCCGCTAGAAAGAAAACAGTGAAGTATGTAGATGAAGATGGCTCCATCTCGTATTATTGTAAAAACTGCAAGGAGTGGGGTCATGTGGATGAGAAATGCACTAATCCTTTTGTGAAGGCTCCAGAATGATGAACAAGTGAAGCAATCGATTATGGATCGAAAAGCAGACAATTATCGATGATAATGGATCCTAATTAAGTTAACTTTGTATTGTCCTTTGTATTCTCCTATGTGCGGGGTTTGAATAAGTTGAAACTAGATATAATTATTTAACTAAAATGGGTATCGAAATTGTTGATTAGTTTTTTATTCACATTATGTGAAGTATTCGAGAATATTGAATCGGGAAGACCGGTATTTGTTTGATAAACCAAGTTGGTAAATAAGTTAATATCGATGAGATGAGTTTATAATTAAAATTAAATTTATATATATATATAATAAATAAAAGGGAATTAAGTAAATTAAGAATATAGTTAAGAAATTTAGAAATTGATTGGAGATTGATTAAGTTGAATAATTTCCTGAGTGTTGATCTGATGTTGGTTTCGGCCTTCGAGGTTGATACTTAGAAAATTGTTCGCTTGCTAATTTACGATCGAAGGGTGTGAATATGAAAGAGAAATAGAGCATGAATGAGAAATGTTCTATAAGAATGAAAATTCCGAGGTGGTGAGAGATAAAGATCTGAATTGAGCAATGAACCTAATAATTGGGGATTTGAAAGAAATTTTGGTTTACAACCAACGGAAAAAAAAATCCGAGTTGAAAGGATATCCAATAGCTGAGTTGATTAAAAGATCAAAACTAGAGTTCCAATATTAGAATGGAATTTGAGGATTCAATTTCGGATATTGGATATAGAAATTTTCAAAATCCATATGGAAAATATATAAGAATTTAATGATTTGGAAGGTAATCGATTTGAAATGAAATTTTGTACAATGGAATTTAAATAAGAATGAGATATTTGGAAATATGATTTGGAAATAAAATCATAAGTATGATTTATGAGGAATATGAAATGAAGTACTATATGTGCATAGTATTATATGTTTTCAAAGCAAAATAAGGGAAGTAGCATCCTTCTCCTTGAATTTCGAGCTTAGTTGAGAGGTGCTGTTGGTGGTAGTAGGTTGTCCAGACATAAAACTCGAGTTGTCATTGTTCCTTGAAGAACACAACCGTGTAGCGTAATTCCAGGGCTGTAGATGGCCTACGGGGGATGGAAGTTTCTTTGGAAACCAAGCGTAACCATTGTATCTGCTGTGATCTACAGTCGTGATAAGGGCGTAATCCGCAGAGTTATGAAAGCTTAAGCGTATGGATGTTTCCTGAGGAAATCAGGCATAACCATTGTATACCTGTGGTCCCCATGGCATATCTACAAGTGAAAGAGATGTAACCACTAGAGTTACTAAAGGTAGAATGGAGCCATGTGATTTATGGATATCTTAGTGATGTGGAGCCACCTGTTTGATGCAACACTGTGTCTTCGTGACTTGATGTACCTTTGTGACACAATTTGTCGTTGTGACATAGTTTATCATTGTGATTCGATTTGTCTTTGTGACTTGGTTGATCCTCATAATTTGTTTTGCCTTCATAATTTGACCATATGATTTCGTGACCCTAAGATAGAGCAACCAACGCTCAATGACCTCCGGTTTTCTTTCGATTCTTAAATATTTTCCTATTGATCTGTCCATGACAAAATTCGAAGGGAAGTGATTTCCTACGGATACGGATATTTTCTGGGGGATCCAGATGAAACCATTGTGTATCTGCGATTTATGGGCAATCAATATCACATTGGTACTTTCCGTATCTGTTTTTAAAAGAAAATTTAAAATATTTTCATTGGGAGTGGAAACAAGGATATTTAGTACATGGATATTTTAGTCGTGCGCCTGGCCAGCGTATGTTTAACATCTGTAAGAGCGACGATAGACTTGTCAAACTTCGAGTATCAAATAAATAATTTGAAATTAAAAATATACCTAATTTAATATGTTAATAAAGAGAATTTTGAAGTATTTTCAAATCCCTAGCTTTGTAATAATAATACAAATATTTTGCATGAGTTTCGTGTTATGGATAAGGATTATAAAAGATCTCAAATTTCGGAAAAATTTCCAAGTCAACAATTTGTGACTTGAAAAGAAATGATAGTTACACTCCTCAATGAGTGTTGGGAAATATTAAATGAATTAAGTGAAAGGAGATTGAGCTGAACTGGGATGGTAAGAAATAAGTTCAACAGTGGATAAGTAAATATTACAGATGAGGTTTATAAAGAAATTGGAATAATTTGAGATGCATAAATCTAATTTATGCAAAAATTTAAATAGAGAGTGGTTTCGAAAGGAAATCGTACGATTTTGAATCTTTTAGAAGATTAGACAGAACGAGAAATTGTGAGATATCTCAAAATAACTTTAGATAGAAAACGGGTCTAAGAAAATTGATTGGAATTTAAAGAGCATGTAAATAAAGAAAATGGTAGTTGACTCCGACCATAAGAAAGGAAACTGGATTTTCCAAGTTAATTAAATATGATAAACAAAGAGGATCGATGGCTTAAATATCGATATTTAAATTAGTTGTGGAATTCACACAAATATGAAAATTTGAAGTTTACATTATTGTAACCCTAACGATCTTTCTTTTTCGAGGATGAAAAGTTTTAAAGGGGGCAGATTATAACGTCCCAGAAAATTCGATAGCTGGAATGTGAAATTAATTGAATATTTAATTGATATTGGGGTTGGAAATTTAAAATCAAATATATCGTTTCGTGTATGAACTGAACTTAATGTTTAATTCAGAACGGTTGGTGAAAATTAAATAATTATTGTTGGAAAATTGAATTGGATGCAATTAGATATTTGAATTTGATTTGAAATTCGATTGGAAATATAAGTATTGAATTAAAAAAAACAAACGTTAATTAGTGTCACCCAAATCAGATATCTTATTTGTTGAATTATATGAAAATGGGGCTAGATATGCGTGTATATTGACGTATATAAAGACGTTAAATTTAATTTGAAATTTAACGAAGTCGTTTTGTATACAAACAGTGAACCGATAAATAATTTAAATATAAAATAATACAAACGGAGTTGGATTACAATCAAACTAATTTTATTGGATTTAAAACATCAAAATGTGGTAGTACGACAGATTTCGTTTGGAGGTAGCATTGGTGGTACATATATAGAAGTTGAATGATAATTCACGGTATAACTAAAATATAACAGTTATAACCTATTCAGTCTTACCTTCCTTGGTTAATACACAAACTACTTTGCCTTGGCCACCATGAAAACGTGATACCCACGGTTTCTGCATCATAAAAGAATAACGCCCTCGTTCCCATTCATACAGTAAAAATCAATTTTCGCCAAATTCATTTTTAATGGCTGAAGCCTAAACATTTTCTCCTATAAAAAAAATTAAAATCAGTTTTCAAAGCTTCTCTTTCCCTTTTAATGGCGGCACCCTGAAGCGCGAGCACCCAAATCCATCGCAAATCGCCCTCTCCTAAAACCTGAAGTGAAATCGTTTTATCGAAGCCCCAAAACACTTCTGCCTAAAATAAAAATCTTCCTTTTCCTTCTGCAAATCGCAAGAAAACTAATTTGCCTAAATTCCATTGTCATCTCCATCTACGTCTATTGCTGCCACCCAAAATTAGTTTCGCCGTTCCAACCACGAAGCTTGCATCAAGGAATTGAAGCCACCGGCTTTCGATTTTCTAGATCTTAGCAACATGGAAGTTGCAACCTTCAGTGAAGCCGAGTGCCGCCTTGTCTAGGACCAATACGACAGTAAAGATGAGCATCTCATTCACGATTGATTCTAGTTCAAGAATTTTGACTTCAGTATGAAATAAATTAAATAGTTAAACCATAGTTTGGGTTACCAATTTTTATTCTAATTTGAATACCCTGAAGTATGGTTGTTATCGATGATTGCTTGCACTATTTATACTTAGTCTTCCTATGCAAAACATGTGTATACGAAATCGGTTATTGGATATCAGGGTTAATGACTATATGAATCCATTTAGTAGAGCCTTATATGTAGGTGAACTGGATGTTGTCTCACCTACTTTCCATCGATTCGTATGTTTTTAAGCCAAATGCGTCGGGAACATACCATTATGTATGCTGCCAATAAGGAATCGTTTTGCTTTGTTATTAGAACTGCATGCTTATTCTCTTAGACACCTAGTTTATACATGTATAACCCTGTTTGGAAAAATCTGAACTATTGATGAACAATGCACACATATGTGTTCTCTGTTCCATTTCTTACTATGGTACATATATGACCTGAATTATAATTGAAATATCAACATTATAAGGGCCATCTCGTCATATACCCAGTCTTATATTATACTTTTACCTGCTGTCTTGATCGAGTTGAAAGGTGGACAACTGAATCCACGTCTTGTTTAAGTTCTTAAACAAATGTGATTATTGGACTTGACATATATTTTTAGTTCTATGTGCCTTATGCATAAGTATAGTCCCAATTATCTTTGGCATCTCTTAGGTCCTCACCCATCTGCTTATGTAAATTTTATATATATCATTAAACTTAAGATGTTGAGGCGTATCATACATACTTTTTTATTCTAGACTATTAAAGAATATAAGTCAATGGTAACTTGCTTGTAACCCGCATATGTGTTGACTTTTTATTAACCTTAAATATTGACTTCATTGTTTGGCTAAAACCTTTACTAGTTGTATGTTTTACTATCTTAAGTTGTACTGTAACGACCCGTATTTTCAGTATATAATAACTAATTTATTTAATTATTTAAATAGTAATTTATTGATTTAAATGGTTTAAATAAAAAATGGTGAATATTTAATTAATATAATAATTAAATAATATATTTAATTCTAAAATAATCAGAATTAGTGAATTGGCAATATAATGTGAACTGGGCAATTCAAATTATATAATTTAGTTTATAATTGAATTAGAATAACGAATATATTATATAAAAAAAGTTTGAACGTATAATTCTATTATAATTAAATTCGAGCTTGAAGTGGCGCGGTAGTTTGCTATTTGGCGATTTGAACTTCAACTGGATATATAAGGTCCGTTTTAAATCGGATTTCTGTGAAACAAGAAACGTTAGGAGCTGGTGAAGTATATTTTTCTGATGGAAGAGAAAAATCAGGATTTCATTGTGTAGATTGTGAGTTGTGTCCGAATCAATTTTTAAAATAGTCGCTATAGAATCATTTATCGACCATAATGGTTTATTCGATATAACTAGATACCGGTTTTGAATTTAGACAAGATTCTTTTAAGACGTAGTGATAATTTAATTTTTAGAATTTTACTGTAATTTTTAATAAATTAAATACGCAACTTTTTATTTGGAGTATTTTGCACCTATATTGATATTTTTGGGTTTCACAATATGAGTTAACCTACCGATATTATTATATTTCTAGGATCGTAGTGTATTGCTCAATATAACGATATTCTTATTTTTTTTGTTTGAAATGGTCGGTAAATAAACAAGATACTTGGTAAATCGGTACCACTTAAACTTCAAATAAATATATGATCTTGACTAAATAGAAGGAGTTATAATGCATGCTCAAAGTCAACTAAACAAGGTATGTCTAACGATTTTTTGCAACCAAAAAGGATAAAATAAAAAGTTGAAACAAAAATATAAATAAGTTAAGTTATCTAACATATAATATTGGCACATGCATATAGGAAAAATGCGGCCATACTGTACAAAGCATTTTGTGGACTAATGGAGGCCATGCACCCTTACTTTCAACCGCACAAAACTATGGTTCCTCAAACAAAATCGTGGCTTCATAAATCCTCCAACAATCAAAAGAAAACCTTGTAAATATCCTAACTAAATCCTCAAACTAAATCCTGTGAACTCGTATGTTCTTCCACTTCACATTCATACACATTAGCAAGGGTTCGACATCATCTATCTTCGCTGGAAAATGCATAGCAGCAGCTAGGGTTTCGGTGTTCTCAAATTTGAGGCATCATTGTTGGAATTTGAGGTTCGTTTTGTGTTTGTGGTGGTTTTTGGCAAGTGTTGTGAAGTATGGGGAAGTTCGACATTTAGAAGGGGCGGTGTTTTTCTGTACAGCGTGAGGCTGAGAACGGAAATCCCCCTTCGAGTGCGAGTTGGCCATCTTGGTAGCGAAGTGGGAGAGCTCGGGAAGGAGGTGATAATGGTGAAGTCATTACCTATTTTAGTGAAGTAGAGGAGGAGGTATGTGAGTGGAAAGATGCGACAATGGCCTTCAAAGATTGGAGCGACGGGTTTTACGGGAGTTTGAGGAAGAAGGGCGTGAGTGGGTCATGTAACAACCCGGAAAATCTGAGCTAGTTTAAAATTTTTAATTTAGCTATTTTAGTGGATTTTAGATATTTAAAATAAATTATTTTAAATAATAACAACGAAAAGTATGTTTGAATCGATGTTTGAAAATAAATATAATTATTTTAAATTATAAACAAGGCCTGAAATGGCGCGACAGTTTCAAAATTTCAATTCAAACTTTGACTGACTGTACCGGGTGCAAAATAAAATGGATTTTAGTGAAACCAAAAATATTTAAATCTGTTAGTGAATATCTTTCTAACGAATCTGAAAAATTGAAGTTTCATAGCGGGAATCAAAAGTTATGACCAAATGAATTTTCAGAAAGGTCGCTATAGAGAATATGTAGCCCTTGAAAATTGACATTTTGCAAACGACCTCAGAATTTGACGAAACCACTGTTGTTGGATCCGAGATGTCAAATTACTGCTAGGTTTCGAATTTCATAATTTTTGAAGTTAATATGGGAGCGTGGCAAAAGAAAATGTGTTTGGTGAATTTCTGTTAAATTGGATCGACCAGAAAATGGCCATTTTTCAAACGGTCTAAGAATTCAATGAAACTAGTTTTGTTGGGACCGTAACATCAAAACATAGCTAGATTTATTTTTTGCATTTTTTGGGATCAGTATGTGTCCCCGGCAAATTGAAATGTACGTTCAAATCGAATATTGAATGTTTTATATTTTAATTTGAAGAAAAACTGACTGAAACAGTCAAATGGGCCTATGAAACATATCCCATTGTGTTCGGAATGGGGGTATTTAGCTAGAGACGACAGTCGTTGGGTTTGGATTGGAGCTAGTATGCGAAGAGGGTATTTTTGAATTTTAAAAAAATATATAAGTATAAAAAATCCTCAGCCAATCAGAACGCGACACTCAATCTTCTCTTTCCCCGATTGAGCTCTCGACGCACAACGGAAAGAAGCTCCAACCTTCCCTCCTCTTTATCTCCTTCCACACGCACCGATAGCCAACGCCCTAGTTCAACTTTTTGAAGATCATATCGAGCTCTTCAAATCCATATAAGGAGCACCTCGTATCGTTGCTCCATCGTCGAGATCGAGCCTCTCAAAGACCGTACCTTCGAAGCACCGCCGAGCCTGATTAGAGCTGTCGAACTGAAGGTGGTTGCTGGCGCAGGGAAGCTGGTTCGAAACTGTACGACGCTGCATAGTCCGATCCTCCTCAAGCCCCATGGATTTGCCGAAAAACGCAGACCTAGATTTGAACATTTCAGAAAGGTAACGGCAATATATTATTTTAAATAGTTTATAGCACGTTAAAGCGCTACGGTTTATGATTTCACTATAAAAATCATATCTTTCTCGTTTGTTGACGAAATCCAGTGAAACAAAAGGCAGTGGACTCGTGCAGACATCTTCTACATTTTAGAAGAGACCGGATATTTTTCTGAGCCTTTTGCTATTTTTGGTGGAGTGGAACCCAATGTGAGATTTCTAAATTATAAATGATATGGAAAACAATGATGTATAAATTATATAGTCGATATATGGGTTATATAAGCGTTGTACACCTCATGTATAAGCGTTGTATAAGTTGTATGTTCGATGTACAAGTTATATATGCATTGTAAAAATAGTATATGCGTTGAAATAAATTTAAATGATATTGAAATGAAATCGAATATAGATATATATGTACATCTATATATATATACACTCTCCTCGTCCACAGACCATGGACGATATATATTGGTTGTGATATTGTTTGGATTATTAGTTGATGTGAAATTTGGTGAATATCATGAATGGTTGATTTGAAATGATTGATTGTGATTGAAATCCCAATAGGATTAGTATATGGGAAAATTCGTCTGCGTACGAACTAGATATTGAAATCCCCATTGTCAAAAGCTGCGAGGCTTTAAGATAGAGCGAGGAGCCGTACTAGGGACAGTGCCGATTTTAACTACCCTGCCGTTATGCTGCCGAAATTTTCAATATTATTCATGAGTTAAAATTATTTTCATGTGTTGAAACTATATTCATGTGTTGAACAGAAATTCATGTGTTGAACAGAAATTCATATGTTGAATGAAGTCATGTATTGAATAAATTATTTGAAAGATAAAAATAACATTTTTATTATATATAGACTATATAAAATATTTGTATTTTAAATAAATTGTTTTAACACCAAAAATAACATTTTTACCTTATGTATGAACTATATAAAATAATCGTGTTTTGAAATAAATTGTTTTACAATAAAAATCACCTTTTTGTTATATATATAAACTATAGAAAATATTCATGTGTTGAATAAAGGACTAGAACGATAAAAACCATATTTTTATCGTATATGAAAAACATTAATGTGTTGAATATATAGATTGAAAAATAAAATCTACATTTTTATTGTGAATATGAAGTGCTAAAAATATTCATGTGTTGAATAAATATTTTTGATGATAAAAATATCATTTTTATCAAATATATGAAATGAATATAGTTTTGAAATCGAAGAAAGAATTATATTTATATATATTTATATAAATATAATTAAAAAATATCGAATAACGAAGCTGCAGTTTGTGTTTTGAAACCGTGATTTCAAATGATTGGTGCGGGAGATCCGACCATCAGATTTTCCCGAAACTAAAAACGTTGAGTTCGATTTGGAAATATCTTTCCAACGACACCCACTTTGTGAAGATCCAACGGTTGGATTGTCTGAAATGTTTAATTCAAATCTAAAGAAAAACAGCGCCAGAATCGATTATATATATATATATATATAAAATTAAATCGAATAACGAAGCAGCAGTTCGTATTTTGAAATCGTAACTTCAAACGATTGTACCGGGAGATCCGACCGTCGGATTATCCCAAAACTGAAACCTTGGATTCGTTTTGAAAGATCTTTCTAATGATATAAAATTTATGAAGATCCAATGGTTAGATTTTCAGATATGTGTAAATCAAATCTGAAGAAAAACAGCGCCATGGCCGCATTATGGCCTGAAGCGTCGTTTGAATGAATTGGCTATTTTAAAATTAATAAAAATAGCGATAAATCGTGATAAAGTATTATAAACGATATGGAATGGAAATAAACTGAATTTTCTCGGTTTATGTGATGATTGATGGTTGAATGTGTTTGGCTTGAAAATTACATTAAGGAACAGAATTAGTGATATAGAATAATTTAACCATTGAAATGAATCGATTTGAAATTCTAAATATACGTGAATTATTTGAAAAGGCCGAATTGATTCTCATTTCAAATAATTGATCGACGATTGAAAGTCGAAGATATGAAGACGGTGCAAGACCGATGATCTTCACGTCGAATGGAGGGGTGCTAC
Organism: Allium sativum; assembly: GCA_030737875.1. Lineage (NCBI taxonomy): Eukaryota > Viridiplantae > Streptophyta > Magnoliopsida > Asparagales > Amaryllidaceae > Allium > Allium sativum. Next base: position 869,552,990 of record CM060924.1, on the reverse strand, counting down.
TGATGCCCATGATAGGAGTAGCTACCTTGAAGGGGTTGAAGTGGTAGCCGTCCGGAGGTACTTGTACGGATATGCGAGGTATTGAGTGCCTTCGGTTTAGTTCAAGCCCGGAACGAACTTGTAAATGGACTGTTTGTCTGACATTGGATTTTGTTTTGTGCTAATTGATCTCTATTAAATATATATCTATTTGGCGGCGGAGAATTTATTCTCTTGATTAACTCCCTTCTCTGAGACGTACGAGCTTAGAGGTTATATATCAATAGAAATCAGTCGCATGGAGTAAATTTCCTATGTGGCATGCCTAAGTGGCAGATGATCAAGGCTTTTGTTGGAAAGCAAAGTCTTGTGGTTGATGATCAAAGCACGGCTGTGTGGCATAGCTTTGTGTATAACATTAATTCGCGAGCCTCACACCCCGTTACGGACCAGAAACGGGAGAGGACTGCAGGGAGGACATGCGTTTCCTTCTAGCTAGGAGTGGTGTCGGTGTTTTTACACAGCCTGAAATTTTACTTATGTGGATGACGGATAATGAGGCGCCTCAGATATATCGGTCGATCGGGGATCGATGGAATCATTGGGCTAATTTGCGCCCCACAGGGCGGGGAAACACAGTGTTCAGGCATTTTAATCCACATCGGTGGACCGGCCCTGAAGATCCAAGGGTCACTCGAGCTCTGATCCTGAGATATAGGCTAGATTGTCTCGAAGCGGTGAGGACGATCCCTGGCCTTGGTTCATGACGGAAATCCAATTTCTAAATACGACATCGTGCGGTTTTGATTGTGTATATATATATATGGCAACATGATATATGGTACCCATGCCATCTATGATTGATAGTTATGATTGAAATTTTTTTTTGAAACATATAAACACTAGTAATAATATCAAATGCTTTTGTTTTATTCGTATCAAGCATATTTTGGCCATTATAAGGTAAAACTCTATCCTCCGGTTTGTGTTGCATTGTGTGATGGGAACTGAGTCTTATAATGGCTTCATTTTTATAAAAAGCATTGCGATGTTTAAAAGATTTACTTGTTTTGAAGCACTGGCAATCCAATAGAGTAACCCGTTCCACGAAAGTGGCGTGGTCCTGTGATTAGCCATATTATAAATGAAGTTAAGTAGATTTCTCATACCAGTCCCATGACTGACTCGTAGTTTGTTTCACTTGCAAACTCAGGTGCCCCTTTTTCTACACGGGCAGCCTTGTATTCATGTTTTAACAGGCTCTTTCTGGATAGCTGGAGCTGAAGATGGATTCTATCATTTATCTCTTTTTATGCTGTTCAGCTCCTGTTGTACATATTATGTTTTGTTTTCCACTGTAGACATTTATGTATAGCTGAACTGTATTTTGTACTAAGTATGATCCTGTATACTGTGTAACTCTGATGATTATGTTTATCTTTGTACATTATCTGGTGTATTTATTTATTTTTGTTCTGTTGTTATCTGTTTATGTGTTATATTCCAAAGATTACCCTTGCCACCGTCGTACGGGGTTTGGGGTCGTCACAAACGTGGTATTAGAGCTTTGGTTATGCTTAGTTCTGGAATATAACATATTAACGAATTCGTCAGAAATAGAACTGGTAGTGTTCTAGGGCGAATAACTCATTATAGGTAGGATTAGCAATACCCTAGTATGGGTAAAGCAGAATGAAATACACCTCGATAGACACATTTACATTCAAGTATATGTTTTTATGTTTTATAATATCTTTTCTGTTGACCTGACGCTTGGTCTGCTATTTGCAGATGCACTAGAAAATGAGTGGCAAAAACAGAAGGAGTAATGTAGACCCAGATATTGAAGCTCTAGTAAAGAGGTATCGAAATCTGGGTGGATCACTATTCTTGGGCAAAGAATCCATTATGGAAACACAAGCTTGGATTCGTTCTGTTGAGAAAATCTTTGAAGGTTTAAAGGTGAGTGATGATCAGAAAAGATTACTGGCATCTTGGGCATTCAAAGAAGAAGCTTTGTTCTAGTGGGATTCGATTATTAAGGATAATCCAAAAGGTAATATTACCTGGGATAGATTTAAAGAGATTTTCAGTGAAAGATTTATTCCTCCAGAAGCAACTGAGCGGTTATGTGATGAATTTTATTATCTGATACAAGGAGATATGACCATTCCGGAATATCATAAGAAATCCAATGAACTTTCTCATTTTGCCCCTCATCTAATTCAAGATCAAAAGAGGAAGAATCTGAGGTTTATTAATGTCTTCAAAGAAAATACCAAAATAGTGTAATGGGGCATGTGAAGCTTCCTTTTTCTGAAATGATATACATGGCTTATCAATACGAAGATCTAGATAAGCGAGGCCTTTTTGTCGATGAAGAGGAAGCCAGTTCTAGCAACAAAAGGAAATTTGAAACTGATAGCCCAGAGACAAGTACACAGCCAGAGTCAAGTACGACGTTCGGGGTCAGAAAGAAACCTAGATTCAAAGGAAAAAGGGTTAAGTCTGAAAAAGGACCAGTAACGACTGCAATATGCAATAAATGCAAGAAGCCAGGGCATTTTCAAGGGAATTGCAAATCCTTGAAGAAAGAAACAAACGTTGGGTCAAAATCCAACAACAAGTTTCAATAGAATAGAAAATGCAATCTTTTCCACCAGGTGGGTCACCTCTCAAAGGTTTGCCACCTATTCAGAAAATCAAAAGCAGTACAAGTGAATGAAGTGGCAGAAACTCCAGCACCCTCAGCTAGTCTGGAAAGGCCGGATGTTTTAGGAGGCACAGTTAATGTCAAAAATATTCCGGTTAAAGTATTGTTTAACACGGGCGCATCACGAAGTTTTATTTCAAATAAGGTGGTAAAGAAATTAGATTTGAAATTGAAGAACCTTAAAGAACCAATAACTGTTCATAATCCGGTTGGGGGTTCCCACAATCTTAGTTGGGTTTGTTGGGTACCGGTTTCCTTTTCCTGTTATCGGTTCTCTACCATCTCGATCGTCATGAATTTCACAGAGTTTGATCTTATTTTGGGATTGGATTGGTTAAGTAAATATGAAGCGGAGCTTAACTGTGCATAAAGAATTGTTAGAGTTAGAACAAAGCTTGGCTATATAACCATTCCATGTGAAGGGCCGAATTCAGATAGAAAAGACTTCTGGGCAGCTTTAGATGTTTCTCCTGCTCAGTTAGAACCTGTTCCTGTCGTGATGGAGAATATTCCGGTCGACGTTGAAAATATCCCAGTTGTCAAGAACTATGCGGATGTGTTCGAAGATGTTATTAGCTTACCTCCGCACAGAGAAATTGATTTTAAAATCTCTTTAGTTCCGAATGCAAGGCCAGTAGTTCACGCTATTCGAAGAATGACCTTGAAAGAGAAAGAAGAGTTAGACAATCAAAATCGACAGCTTGTATGGAAAGGTCTGATCAGGCCCAGTTTCTCTGATTGGGGAGTAGCAGTGGTATTTGTCCCAAAGTCAGACGGTGCTCTCAGACTGTGTGTGGATTATCGTGACTTGAATAAGCAGACACTAAAGAACAAATATCCATTGCCGCGGATTGATGATTTATTGGATCGATTGAATAGCGCACAAGTATTTTCACGAATGGACCTAGCTACAGGTTTCCATCAGCTTCGTATTGCCGAAGAGTGTGTTCCTTTAACAGCATTCAGAGGCCCAGATTTATTCTACGAGTGGTTAGTAATGTCGTTCAGCTTATGTAACGCTCCAGCATATTTTGTCGATCTAATGAACCGAGTATTCAGAGAAGTATTGAATAAATTCATTCTGGTTTTCATTGATGATATCCTAATCTTTTCCAAATCAAAAAGCGAGCATGAAAAACATTTGGAACAAGTGTTAGAAATTCTGATAAAGAATGTGTTGAAAGCAAAGTTTTCAAAATGTATATTCTGGCAAGAAGAAGTCAAATTTCTTGGCCACGTCGTGTCAAAGTAAGGAATTTCAGTGGATCCCAGTAAAATCACTGCTATTCAGAATTGGAAACAGCCTCGTACACCCACAGAAGTCAGAAGTTTTCTCGGATTGGCCAGTTATTATCGGAAGTTCGTGAAGAATTTTTCGAAGATATCCAGTCACTTAACAAAGCTTACTAAGAAACATTCGAGATTCAACTGGACTCCCGAATGTGAGGCAGCTTTGCAGGAGCTGAAGTTAAAATTGACGACTGCTCTAGTGCTCACAATTATTGACGGCAATCAGGATTTAAAAGTCTGGACCGATGCTTCTAAAGAAGGCCTTGGTGCAGTGTTAATGCAAAGAGGCTATGTAGTCGCTTCTGCTAGCCGTCAATTGAAACCACATGAAAAGAATTATGTTACTCGCGATCTTGAATTGCTAGCTATCGTGTTTGCTATGAAAATATGGAGGCATTATCTATTGGGTGAAAAGTTTGAATTATACACTGATCATCAATCATTGAAATATTTATTCACCCAGAAGGATCTGAATATGAGATAACAGCGTTGGTTAGAATTTCTCGTGGCATATGATCTTGATATCTTATATACACCGAGGAAGGCTAATGTTGTGGCTGATGCTCTTAGCAGAAAGAATGTAATTATCGCTAGTCTTATCATTACGCCTTCATTGATTGATAACATATCTTCTCTTCAGAAGGATGATCACTTCATTCAAAGGATCAGAGAGAGAATTCAGAAAGGCGAGCCCTCGAGTTTTCAGATGGATAACGAGGGGATTCTTAGGTTGAAAGGCCGAACATGTATGCCAAACATTCCTGAACTCCGGAGAGAAGCATTAGATGAATGTCACAAAGCCAAGCTTAGTATCCATCCAGGAGTGAGCAAGATGTATAATGATATCAAACACACTTTCTAGTGGAAATCTATGAAATGAGACATTTCTTTATATGTTAGCCGGTGTTCTACTTGTCAAAAAGTCAAAAGAGATCAGCAGAAACTCGCTGGATTGTTGCAACCGTTGGAAATTCCAGGTGGAAAGTAGGAACAGATTTCTATGGATTTCAAATATGGTTTGCCCAGAACCAGGAAAGGAAATGACAGTATTTGGGTGATCGTAGATCATTTCATGAAGACCGCTCATCTCATACCTGTCAAATCGAATAGAACTACTTAGAGTCTGGCGTAGATTTACTTCAGAGAAATTGTTAGACTGCACGGAGTTCCCATGAGCATCGTTAGTGATCGTGACCCGATTTTTGCTAGTAAATTCTAGGAATCATTCCAAGCAGAATTGGGGACGAAACTGAACATAAGCACCGCTTATCATCCTCAAATAGATGTCAAACTGAGAGGGTGAATCGTATTCTTGAAGATTTATTGCGGGCTTGTGTTATTGATTTTGGCGGATCATGGGAAGACCATTTGCATTTGGCTGAGTTCTCATACAACAACAGCTACCAAGAGAGCCTGACAATGTCACCATTCGAAGCATTGTATGGTAGATCGTGCCGATCTCCTGCTTGTTGGGTAGAACCTAGTGATAGACTTGTATTGGGACCCGATATGATTCGCGAAGCTGCGGAAAAAGTCAATTTCATTAAGAAACGATTACTCGCCGCTCAAAGCCGACAGAAAAGCTTGCAGATAAGAGAAGAAGAGATATGTCATTTGCTGTTGGCGACCACGTGTATTCGAAAGTATCTTCGATGAGAGGAGTAATCCGGTTCGGTAAAACAGGGAAATTGGCGCCCAAATTTATTGGTCCGTTTCCTATTTTGGAACGGATTGGAACTCTCGCTTATAGGGTTCAATTACCTGATTGGTTGCCTGGAGTGCATAATATGTTTCACGTATCTCGACTTCAAAAGCATGTTCATGATCCAGACTTGATCGTGGAAGAAGCAGCGCAATTGGATATAGAAATTACTCCAGAATTGGTTGTGAGAAGAGAGGCGCTAAAGATAATTGGTAAAGAAACCAAAGAGCTGAGGAACAAGAAGGTTCACTTAGTCAAAGTGCAATGGAGTGGAGATCCGTGAGATTGTACTTGGGAAACAGAGGAAAGCATTAAGAAATCTATCCTAAGTGCAGGGTGAATATCTCTAATTGACTCTGGTGCAAGGTACATTTGCCATATCTTTGCATTACCATTTTGTTCTCTACTTTGGTATCGTTTTCTTTTCATGCATGTAAACTTTTAATTATATAGTCTGAGTGCTTTTAAAGGAGTATATGAAGTATTTGGTATACTTTGAAAAGTTAAAAACAAATTGATTGTTGGTTGTGTTGTGTGATTGTGGATTCGATTAATTAAATTATTAGAATGATAGTTAATTTAATCAATAGGAGAATGAAGTTAAATGTATACAATTGAACAAGTATTGAACTGATTTAGAAAATTGATAGAAATTGCAGGCATATACATGTGCATTATATATGTGTGAATAGGTTATGAATAAGCAGCTAAGCAGAGGAATAAAATTCTTTGCCCGACAAATAGGTACATGTTTATTGTATTTCTTGGGATTTGATGATTTTATGAGCCGATTGGCTAGCCGCTTGGCTTTTCCTTTCTCTGTTGGATTGATGAGGGCCATGGGAGGCTATTTGAAATATCCCGAAGCTCCCGTACAAAGGAGGTTATGGCGAAAATTTTCGAAAATTTAGGGTGTTAGCCAAAATTTTGAAGAATTTGAAAATTCTTATAAACTGAAAAGTCGGAGAATGGAAGCCAAAACGAAAGCTGAGTTGATTCGTAAAACAACTTTCGACTTTGTTCCTTTTCGGGGATGAAAAGTTTTAAGTGGGGGAGATTGTAACAACCCGAAAAATCTAAGCCAGTTTAAAAATTTTAATTTAGCTATTTTAGTGGATTTTAGATATTTAAAATAAATTATTTTAAATAATAACGACGAAAAGTATGTTTGAATCGATGTTTGAAAATAAATATAATTATTTTAAATTATAAACAAGGCCTGAAATGGTGCGGCAGTTTCAAAATTTCAATTCAAACTTTGACTGACTGTACAGGGTGCAAAATAAAACGGATTTTAGTGAAACCACAAATATTTAAATCTGTTAGTGAATATCTTTCTAATGAATATTAAAAATTGAAGTTTCATAGCGGGAATCAAAAGTTATAGCCAAATGAATTTTCAGAAAGGTCGCTATAGACAATATATAGCCCTTGAAAATTGACGTTTTGCAAACGACCTCAGAATTTGACGAAACCACTTTTGTTGGATCCGGGATGTCAAATTATTGCTAGGTTTCAAATTTCATAATTTTTGAAGTTAATATGTGAGCGTGGCAAAAGAAAATGTGTTTGGTGAATTTCTGTTAAATTGGATCGACCAGAAAATGGCCATTTTTCAAACGATCTTAGAATTCAATGAAACTAGTTTTGTTGGGACCGTAACATCAAAACATAGCTAGATTTATTTTTCTGGAATTTTTGGGATCAGTATATGGCCCCGGAAAATTGAAATGTACGTTCAAATCGAATATTGAATGTTTTATATTTTAATTTGAAGAAAAACTGACTGAAACTGTCAAATAGGCCTACGAAACATATCCCATTGTGTTCGGAATGGGGGTATTTAGCTAGGGATGACAGTCGTTGGGTTTGGATTGGAGCTAGTATGCGAAGAGGGGTATTGTTGAATTTTAAAAAAAAAATCCTCAGCCAATCTGAATGCGACACTCAATCTTCTCTCTCCCCGATTGAGCTCTTGATGCACGAAGGAAAGAAGCTCCAACCTTCTCTCCTCTTTATCTCCTTCCTCACGCACCGATAGTGTAACACCCCGTAATTCTGTTAATATTAATATTCACAAATTAAAGAATAACTAATCTCAGACGTGAGAATTGTGGGAAACGGGTTGCGCCATTATGTTTATCTCGGAATTCTGGTTGAAATAGAGTCCGAGTTTGCGTGAATTGGACTTCGTATGAAGAAGTTATGGCCATCGGAAGTTTCAGAAAATTCAAAACAGATTTCAAAAAATTTAAAATTCGAAGTCAAATAGGCTAGGCGGGAAAATTCCCGCCCAGCACCCCAGGTCGACTGGAGAGTGACTGGGCAGTCGACACTCCCCCCCCCCAGGTCAACTGGGCAGTCGACCTGGGTATTGACCTGTCCAGGCGGCTAGGGTTTGGCTGATGTGTTTTTAGGGCTGAGTTGGCAAATTAAACGATTCAGTTTAGTTCTGAGTTGATCTGACGGTCTAAATAAATCTTAAACTCTATAAATACCTAGGTAGTCTCTCACTCTATTTCACATGAAAAATAGAATAGCCACCGTCATACCGCCGCCATGGAACTCAGTGTAGCCGCCGCCAACTAAGAAGGAAGAAAAGCTAATCAAAACCCTAATCCTACTCAACTCTAAAGCAAATCAAGACTCTTCTTCTCTTCTAATTGTGAGTATTATGAACTTAACAAGATTATTGCAAACTAATTAGATTAAGTTATGAATGGATCATAAGAAAATGATGTGAATTGTCATATATGCTGTTGTAAACCTTATGCTATCATGTATGTTGTAAATCCTATGCTATGTGATGATGATATCCTATATGTTATGATGATATTGTATAGGTTGTAACTTTCTATGCTAAATTGTGATAAATCATACATGTTATAAAGTCATGATGTTATTATCTATGCTAATTAGTTCATGTTAATCAAGTCATAATGTTGATATTATTTGGGCTATGTTGATGACAAATCATGTATGCAAGTTTAGATTGATTAGTAAAGATTATGAACATATGCCAAGACATCTATTTAGATCTAGAATTATGACATCAAGAATTATGCTATGACATATGTGAATTCTATGTATTAGATGCTAGTTCACACCATCATTATGTTGCATAAAACCCCATATGCAAGTTTATACATGAATTTGGATTATGATCATATTATGTGAATTGTGGCATTTTACCAAACAAGTTGACACCTTTAGATCCATAACATGTGTAGTTTCATGCAAGTTTCACCCCTATTATGATTAGATTTATTTTATTTGTTTATATGTTGTGATAATTTATCTTTGTGCTATGAGTTAGACTATTCGAGTCTAACGTATATTCTGCGTTGAATAAGCGAACGTATAACGTGGGGTATGGGTAATATTAAGGATTTAATATTAAGAAGTTGGGGTGCAATTGATATGATTTTGCATGCCATGAATGGATGGCCATAATTGAGTCAATTATGGACATCATTAAAATTGGAGTTAATTAATAATTTGAATAGGAATTATTAAAACTGGGGTAAAAGATTATAAGTGATAATCAATGCTTAGGACACGAGGTTGGACTCGTTTGTGACGTAAACCTGCCCGGACCCGCCCGGCAAATCCAGTGGTCACAAATGTCAGCCCAATGTGAGAGGTCCTAGGCCCAAATTAAAGCATAACATTTGTAAAGACACGAGGTTAGACTCTTTTATGGTGTAAGACTGCCCGGACCCGCCCGGCAAATCCAGCTGCCATAAATGCCAGTCTAATGTGAGAGGTCTTTATGAGGTTATGGCCTGAATGAATTAAGAAATACTTAACCAGATAAACATGTAAGGTGGGACATAGGGGTTAAGTAGGTGCCTTGGGTGGCATGAGGAATCTAGTGGGTGCCCTTAGTGGCATGTGAAATACGATTAGTAAGACTTAACCAAACACACATGTAAATGAACCTGACTAAGAGGGTTAAGTGGGATATACTAATGGTGACAAGCTTAGGTGGGTAGCTTGTGGGGGCCCATTTCAACCAGTAACCCAAACGTATCTTTGTGGGATCGACCCAAGTCGAGGACGGGACACGCATACTGGGTTTGACTATAAGAGGCCAAAACGGGGTAGCGGTGGCGACGCAAGTCCAACGGGTTTCATATGCGTGTGTGGACCCGGGCTGGTAGGTAAGACGTTGTTGCATCGTGTAGGTATAAGCCATGCATTCTCAAGTTGCATCGGGTTGCCACTTTAGGGGAGTGATACACCCCACTGTGGGGCCTGCACGGGTATCTACGAGTAGGGAGCCGATCGAAAGTGGGTAGTGGGGTAAACCTAGTGGAGATAGGGGCAGACGGCACCTATGTAGTCAGCTAGGGGTACGCAAGGCGATTTATATAGTTTCTGTGTGAAGCAAGTGGGATCAACCTTTAGGGTGACTGGTGCGGTGCAGTGTAGTAATTATTCGTTAGTAGTTAGGTGTGCCTTTAACGTTATCTTTGACGTTATCTTTATCTGCTCTTCCATACCCAATAGTTCATAGACATTTCCTTGTTTTCCAGCTTATGCCTTAGTCTAGTTACTTTGATAATAGTATTGTTAGAATTATCATACTCTCCAGACTTTATGTCTGACCCCCTCTATTTCTATCCTTTTTCCCCCTCCAGGTCCTCAGGTTGGGCCCAGCTCTAGTGGAGTTTGATTGGATTGCTTTATCTCTCTTTTGGAAAGCTTGGACCGTTGAAGTAAAGTCCAGCTTGATATCTTCTTTAATGGCTATTTGTGTAATGGGATTATGTATTTTGTTTTATCAAGATGGATATTGTACTTGACTCTGATTTATGGTTTTATGATGTAACAAACATGTTTAAATTCCGCTGCAATAAAATGAAGTTTTAGATTTCCAAGTACCACTTATTATCTGTCTTGTTGTAATTTTTCTGTTCTATATTCACTTAAAACCTCCATGGAAGTTAATGCATTCCCTTTGTGAGTGACATTAATGGACGTGGGGTGTTACAGATAGCCAACGCCCCAGTTCAACTTTTTGAAGATCATCTCGAGCTCTTCAAATCCATATAAGGAGCACCTCGTATCGTTTCTCCATCATCGAGATCCAGCCTCTCAAAGACCGTACCTTCGAAGCGCCACCGAGCCTGATTGGAGCCGTCGAACTGAAGGTGGTTGCTGGCGTCGGGAAGCTGGTTCGAAGCTCTACGACGTTGCATAGTCCGATCCTTCTCAAGCCCCACGGATTTGCCGAAAAACGCAGACCTAGATTTGAACATTTCATAAAGGTAACGACAGTATATTATTTTAAATAGTTTATAGCACTTTAAAGCGCTACGGTTTATGATTTCACTGTAAAAATCATATCTTTCTCGTTTTTGACGAAATCCAGTGAAACAAGAGACAGTGGACTCGTGCGGACGTCTTCTACATTTTAGAAGAGACCGGATTTCTGCTGTTTTTGGTGGAGTGGAACCCAATGTGAGATTTCTAAATTATAAATGATATGGAAAACAACGATGTATAAATTATATAGTCGATATATGAGCTATATAATCATTGTATACCTCGTGTATAAGCGTTGTATAAGTTGTATGTTCGATGTATAAGTTATATATGCATTGTAAAAATAATATATGCATTGAAATAAAATGAAATGATATTGAAATGAAATCGAATATAGATATATATGTACATCTATATATATACTCCCCTTGTCCACAGACCATGGACGATATATATTGGTTGTGATATTGTTTGGATTATTGGTTGATGTGAAATTTGGTGAATATCATGAATGGTTGATTTGAAATGATTGATTGTGATTGAAATCCCAATAGGATTAGTATATGGGAAAATTCGTCTACGTACGAACTAGTTATTGAAATCCCCATTGTCAAAAGCTGCGAGGCTTTAAGGTAGAGCGAGGAGCCGTACTAGGGACAGTGCCGGTTTTAACTACCCTGCCGTTATGCTGCCGAAATTTTCAATATTATTCATGTGTTAGAATTATTTTCATGTTTTGAAACTATATTCATGTGTTGAATATAAATTCATGTGTTGAACAAAAATTCATATGTTGAATGAAGTCATGTATTGAACAAATTCTTTGAAAGATAAAAATAACATTTTTATTATATATATAGACTATATAAAATATTAGTATTTTAAATAAATTGTTTTAACACCAAAAATAACATTTTTACCTTATGTATGAACTATATAAAATAATCGTGTTTTGAAATAAATTGTTTTACAATAAAATTCACATTTTTATTATATATATAAACTATAGAAAATATTCATGTGTTGAATAAAGGACTAGAACGATAAAAATCATATTTTTATCATATATGTGAAGTCAAAAACATTCATGTGTTGAATATATAGATTGAACAATAAAATCTACATTTTTATTGTGAATATGAAGTGCTAAAAATATTCATGTGTTGAATAAATATTTTTGATGATAAAAATATCATTTTTATCAAATATATGAAATGAATATAGTTTTGAAATCGAAGAAAGAATTATATTTATATAAATATAATTAAAATAAATTGAATAATGAAGCTGCAGTTTGTGTTTTGAAACCGTGATTTCAAACGATTGGTGCGGGAGATCCGACCATCGGATTTTCCCGAAATTGAAACCGTTGGGTTCGCTTTGGAAATATCTTTCCAACGACACCCCCTTTGTGAAGATCCAACAGTTGGATTGTCTGGAATGTTTAATTCAAATCTGAAGAAAAACAGCGCCAAAATCGATTATATATATATAATTAAATTAAATCGAATAACGACGTTGCAGTTCGTATTTTGAAATCGTAACTTCAAACGATTGTACCGGGAGATCCGACTTCGGATTTTCCCAAAACTGAAACCTTGGATTCGTTTTGAAAGATCTTTCTAATGATATAAAATTTGTGAAGATCCAACGGTTAGATTTTCAAATATGTGTAAATCAAATCTGAAGAAAAACAGTGCCATAGCCGCATTATGGCCTGAAGCGTCGTTTGAATGAATTGGCTATTTTTAAATAAATAAAAATAGCGATAAATCGTGATAAAATATTATAAACGCTATGGAATGGAAATAAACTGAATTTGCTCGGTTTATGTGATATTTGATGGTTGAATGCGTTTGGCGTGAAAATTAAATCAAGGAACAGAATTAGTGATATCGAATAATTTTACCATTGAAATGAATTGATTTGAAATTCTAAATATATGTGAATTGTTTGAAAAGGCCGAGTTGATTCTCATTTCAAATAATTGATCGACGATTTAAAGTCAAAGATATGAAGACGGTGCAAGACCGATGATCTTCACGTCGAATGGAGGGGTGCTACTGATGCCCATGATAGGAGTAGCTACCTTAAAGGGGCTGAAGTAGTAGCCGTCCGGACGTGCTTGTTGATTGTACGGATATGCGAGGTATTGAGTTCCTCCGGTTTCGTTCAGACCCAGAACGAACTTGTAAATGGATTGTGTGTCTGACATTGGATTTTGTTCTGTGTTGATTGATCTCTATTAAATATATATCTATTTGGCGGAGGAGAATTTATTCTCTTGCTTAACGCCCTTCTCTGAGACGTACGAGCTCAGAGGTTATATATCGATAGAAATCACTCGCATGGAGTGAATTGCATGTGTGGCATGCCTAAGTGGCAGATGGTCAAGGCTTTTGTTGAAAAGCAAAGTCTTGTGGTTGATGATCAAAGCACGGCCTGTGTGGTATAGCTTTGTGTATAACGTTACTTCGTGAGCCTCACACCCCGGTATGGACCAGAAGTGGGAGAGGACTGCAAGGAGGACATGCGTTTCCTTCTAGCTAGGAGTGGTGTCAGTGTTTTTACACGGCCTAACATTTTACTTATGTGGATGATGGATAGCGAGGCGCCTCGGATATATTAGTCGATCCGGGACAAGTGGAGTCATTGGGCTCATTTACGCCCCATAGGGTGGGGAAACGCAGTGTTCAGGCATTTTAATCCACATCGGTGGACCGGCCCTGAAGATCCAAGGGTCACTCGAGCTCTGATCCTGAGACATGGGCTAGATTGTCTCGAAGCGGTGAGGACGATCCCTGGCCTTGGTTCATGACGGAAATCCAATTTCCAAATACGACATCGTGCGGTTTTGATTTTGTGTGTGTGTGTGTGTGTGTGTATATATATATATATATATATATATATATATATATATATATATATATATATATATATATAGCGACATGATATATGGTACCCATGCCATCTATGATTGATAATTATGATTGAAATTGTTTCTGAATCATATAAACACTAGTAATAATATCAAATGCTTTTGTTTTATTCGTATCAAGCATATTTTGGCCATTATAAGGTAAAACTCTATCCTTCGGTTTGTGTTGCATTGTGTGATGGGAACTGAGTATAGACTATGGCTTCATTTTTATAAAAAGCATTGCGATGTTTAAAAGATTTACTTGGTTTGAAGCACTGGCAATCCAATGGTGTAACCCGTTCCGTGAAAGTGGCGTGGTCCTGTGATTGGCCATATTATAAAGTAAGTTAATTAGATTTCTCATACCAGTCCCATGACTGACTCGTAGTTTGTTTCACTTGCAAACTCGGGTCCCCCTATTTCTACACGGGCAGCCTTGTATTCAGGTTTTAGCAGACTCTTTCTGGATAGCTGGAGCTGAAGATGGATTCTATCATTTATCTCTTTTTATGTTGTTCAGCTCTTGTTGTACATATTATGTTTTGTTTTCCGCTTTAGACATTTATGTATAGCTGAACTATATTTTGTACTAAGTATGATCCTGTATACTGTGTAACTCTGATGATTATGTTTATCCAGTGTATTCTTTTGTACATTATCTGGTGTATTTATTTATTTCTGTTCTGTTGTTATCTGTTTATATGTTATATTCCAAAGATTGCCCTTGCCACCGTCCTACGAGGTTTGGGGTCGTCATAGGTCATGGGCTTGGAGGTAGTGTGGTTGGGCCAGGACTAAGGGGGTGAGGCCCAATTCTAAATATTTTAAAGTTTTATTTAAAATTCAAATAATGTATTAAGTTTAAAAATTCATAACTCTCTCGTATGATATTAGAATCAAGCGAAACAAGATCCATCGGGATCGTAGGGACGGATACTACCCAATGGAACTAACTGGGAGTGGATTGGAGCTCGTTTGAATTTATGGCGAAATAAATTGTTTGATCTGAATCAAACGACAGTTTATCGTTATTTGACGATGAACTGCCAAAGTGAGTAAAACTCACTAACTCTGAACAGTTATATTTTTATAGCGTGTTTTTAGAACTGATAAATGTTGGTTGATTGTTGTATGTTGATTGTTTAGATGAACTGCTAGTCAGTTGGTTGAAATTATATATATAATATAGATCGTTAAATATATATTCATTCTGTTTATCAGAATATTTCATGTTGAAATGAAATTGATGTTATATATGCTGTTTAACATTTGTGATGCAGGAAAACAGGTTGGAGGAATCCAGCTAGATTCCTCAACATTTATTTACTGTTTTTCATATATTGTATATATGATGTGATATAGCCTGCTGTTGATTATATATGGTTGAATGATATTGATCAATTTTATATGGTATGTTAAACACCATAGAGAACATTGGAATGTATAAAGGGAAATTTCAATGTATATATATATATTGAAAGAAATTACTTATAAAATCAAAAGATTTTATAAAGGAAATTATTTATAAAATCAAAGGATTTTATGAAAAAAAATAATTATAAAATCAAAGAATTTTATAAAAGGAATATTTATTTGTTAAATAAATAGAATTGAAATTGAATATTTATTTAAGAAATAAATAGAAGTATAAAAGGATTATTTATTTAGAAAAAAATACAATAGAAAGAGGAATATTTGTAAAACGTTTATAAATACAATAGAAAGAGGAATATTTGTAAAACATTTACAAATACAATAGAAAGAGGAATATTTGTCAAACATTTACAAATAAAATAGAAAGAGAAATATTTGTAAAACATTTACTAATAGAATTGAAAAGGAAGTATGTAGAAAATAAATAGAAGTGAAAAGAAAATATTTATTTGTTAAATAAACAAATAGAAAAGGGAATATTTGTAAAACCAATAGAAAAGGGAATATTTGTAAACCATTTACAAATAGAATTAAAAAGGAAATATTTGTAAAACATTTACAAATAGATTATACATGGAAATATTTATTTATGAAATAAATAAAGTTATAAAAAGGAATATTTATTTAGGAAATAAATAGAATTATCAAAAGGGAATTGTTTGATAAATAAATAGAATTGTATAAAAAGAGAATTTTACACTAGGAAAGTTTAGACTCGTGCTTCGCACACGGGCATAACAGAATATAAATTTAAAGTAGATTTTAAATAGAAATCTATTTTAACAGATAAGTGGAGAAGATAAATTTATTAATAATATTTTATAAATTAAATAAAATATTTATCATTGGATAAATAAAATATATTAGTTAGGACTTATATGGAGAAGTAAGAATCGATTTCAACATCGATATTTGAAACTGAATATCAACGAAGAGTAAATTGGATAGAGTTAACCAGTTAGAGTTAATCAATTAGAATTACCCAGTTAGAGTTAATCATTTAGAGTTAACCAGTTAGAGTTAACCAATTAGAGTTAATCAATAGAGTTAATTGAATACTACTATTCAATTAGAGTTAATCGAATATTATTTATTCAAATAAAGAGTTAACCAGATAGAGTTAATTGAACATAGTTAATCGAATTAGGATTAATTGAATATTAGTTATTCAATTAGAGTTGATCGAATATAGTTATTTGAGATAGAGTTAGTCAAACATAGTTATTCAGGATGAGTTGCCATTTCGTATGAGTACTAGTGTAATTCGCAGGGCTGCAGATAGCCTACGGTGATCGGATGTTTCCTGAGGGAATCAGGCGTAACCATTTTGATCGCTGCGATCTAGAGTCAAGCGAATGGAGTTAAACCGAATATTAGCTATTCGAAATAAAGTTAAAACAGACATAGTTTATTCGAATAGAATCAAAAGAGTTAATCGAATATAGTTTGTTCGAATAGAATGAAGAAGTTAATCGAATTAGAGTTAATCGAATTAGAGTTAGTCGAGTGTTAGTTAATCGAGTTAGAGTCCGTCGAGTATTGATTAATCGAAGATAAGAATTTATCGAAATAGTTATTCGAAAGGGGTTATCGAATATTAGTTATTCGAAAGGAGTTATCGAATCGTTATTCGAAGGGGCTATCAAATATAGTTTATTCAAAAGGATTTAAATCGAATATAAGTTATTCGAATGGAGTTAAACTGAATATAAGTTATTTGAAGAGAAGAGTTATCGAATATTAGTTATTCGAAGAGAGTTAATCATCGAATTCGATTATATCGAATTCGGGAAAGTACTTATACTTTCCGGTGTTTAAATCAAGATTTATTTATTTATAAATTAGGTGTTTATTTATTTATTCAAATTAAAGAATAAAAGTTATATTTGAAGTTAGATATTTCGAAAGTAGGGATTATAACGTTATCGTTATAACCAATGTTTTTATAAAAGAAGTGGATTCGTAAATAGAATCCGTGAGGTTCGCAAGGAAGTTGTTAAAGGTGTAAAAAGATAAACTTTTTCTATTCCAAAGTTAAAACATTGTTCAGTTAAGGTCTGAGAGGTAATTATACCCCAACTTAATTGACTTCCTTCTTAACTAAGGAATGGTTAAGGTTTGATAGTAAAGGTAGGTTAAGTGAATTTAGTTAATGAGCGTAATGGTTTGAGTTGGCATAGCGATGTTTATTTAAACATCAGTTTAAATCAAATGAAGGAGTTTTGGAAATGTTTTCCAAATAAGAATCAGAAATGTTTTATGATAATAGAAAAATAAGAATTTAGAATATATGGAAATAAGGAAATAAATAAATTAGTGATAAATTAATTAAAGGGATAAATGTTGAATGTTGATTGATCGATAAAATTTCCATTTGGAAATAATATCGTTGTTTGCACACGAGTTTTCTTTTGATAGTTAAATCACAGACTATCAAAGTTTTGACCATTTTTCCATCGTCAATACGGAGAGACCGGTTGGGTTATTATCCAAGAACCACTTCGTATGGGCGTTAGCGTTTCGAATCAAATAGGTCGAAGACAAATTGAAGACAGACTTATGCAAGGGATATCCTGTTTACAGAATAGTGCCTTCGGCTTGTCCAGTCCTAGGACAACTTGTATGGAAGAATGTTTGACATAGTATATCTGGTGGATCACGTGAGTTGATCGTTTCAAATGTATTTACGTTGGTGGCAGAGGAATTCGTTTCTCTTAGCTTATAACCGTGGTATTTTTAGGGAAATCAATTTGTGGTTTGACGGGTATGACGATGTGGCATTCAAAGTAAATGAATGAGTAATCTGTTGAAAGATACGTTATGAACTCCAGCCTCATCAATTGGGAAATGACAGAAATCAGGTAGGCAGCATGGCTAAGTGGGCCGCACCCAAGTTGGGTATATTGTCACCATCTAGAGAATATTCATATTTGTTACTTCTTTCAATTTTGTATCTCCTGGGAATGGTTATGTTGGTTTACCAACTGTAAAGTGACAATATATTCGATACACTCAAGCGAAATGAGTGGTCGGTCATGTGTGGCCGAGTTGCAATATGTTCTTGTTGAACTGCAGTGTATCGCTTCTAGAGTACACTGAGCGGAAGGTGGATCCATACCTTGTCATAGTTGGAATCCGTTCCCCAAATAAGAGCCCGTGGTTTTGATTGTATATTATATATGAAGAATGCTAGATGCAAGCGTTTCTGCTAGATTTCTATTTACTTGATCTAGACATTATTATAATATTAGACAAGTATCGTTTTAAAAATAGTTTGGGTTATCATAAGGTAAAAGCCATCCGTGTTTATGTGTGGAACGGTCTTATGATTATCCTTTGTTTCAAAAGGATTTTGAAAGTTAAATCAAATGCTTGGAGTTTACTCACACCAGTCACATGACTGACCCGGAATTTATTTTGCTTTGTTTTCCCTAAACTCTTGGGTGCCCAATTTTGTACGGGTAGTCAAGTAGTCTGGATTTACAAATACTTGAAGAGTTGGAGCAGGAGGCTTCAGGATTATATAGCTATTGTTATTTCCGTTGTGTTGTAAGTGTTATACTCTAATAATGGTATTGTATATAGATACTGTTTTATTTCAAAGTTATGTTATGAAATATATTTATTCGTTCCGCTGTGAGATTCGTGTTTACTCTGATGTTGTATGTTCTTCTTCATCTTCTATTCTAAGTTTCTACCTTATCTATTCTCACCCTCTAATTTCTTTCATTAACTACCGGTATTTTCGATGTTTGGATAATCGACGTGGGTTTTATTTCGTGACCAAAGATCGCAAATTCCCTAGGTCGTTACATGTACCCTATTGAATATGCCCTGTTTGAATTAAAATAACACCCAACTGCTACCTGAAAATTGAGTCAAAATTTTGTATTAATATTGGTAGAAACAAATATTCCCTGAAATGAAGTTAATAAGACTAATTTGTCCACTGACATGAAGTGCTAGGACCTCATATATGTTGAACCACTTGTTTTCAGTTTACTACTCTTATATTTATGATTTTAGGTGTGAAATGAAGTGCTAAGAAAAATTGTTGACCATTTGTTTTGCTAAAATGAAATGTGCTAAATAGGTTGGGTTTACTAAATAGAATTTGCTGAAGACTCTTTTTCCCTGTGGCACAATCTATATGTTACTGCATATGTTGATTACATTGCCGCATTTGTTTACTGCATATGTTGTTTATTGCCATATTCATGTTTGATCCCTTAAAATAATTCATGTTGAACCATTTGTTGTTTTGTTCAAAGAATTGATGTCGTTCTCATTGTCTTTGTACTCACCCTGTTCTTGAAAATGAAATTCCTGGCTACATCAATTTTTCCATACTACACTATATGTTTTGATTGGTTCCAACTGTTTCCATACAAATTATCACTCCTTAAGAATTTACCTCTATTAACAGTTATATACCCATTCATGAATGTCATCAAATGGTATTAATTAGTGTTTCTGCATACGATGTCTATAAATTTTAATCCTGTCATTCACTTTATTTGATTAAACAAGTAAGAGTTATATAAGTGCTATAAGATTTATAGTAAACATCATTATAACAGGTGACTAACTAGTCATTAATATTGCATAGTTAGAGGTATGTATCAATCATGTTACATTTGAGTTACTGTCCTAAATCTCTTATTATAAAGTTGTATTGTAACAAGCTCACCTTGATGTCAAATTTCACACCATAATTTCCCACAATTTCTTTCGTACTTGTCTTTCTCACTTATTTACTGAAATATATGTGAAACCTAAAATTGTACATACCCATGCTCTTTTGCAAATTCCATTTTAGCAGTCACGTTGCTGTTTTTTTTTTTTTTTGGTCCTCACTGCTGTGTTATTTATAATCATTATTGCTGCTATGTTGAGCAAGAAACATCACTGTTGTATGTTTTGGATCTGAAATATACGTGCAACCTGGGGGTGTAAATCCATGCCTTTTTGGTTTGTGTTATACCACCTGGAACTGTTAGGTCATTATTCTGAAAACTGTTTGGTCAAAGTAACATAGTTGCACCCTTGTCACATCTGTTTAAACCCTTTGTACACCTAATTACATATCTTGGTTGATGCACCATCCAGCTATGCTGCATGTTTCATTACCAATTCGAGTACACTTTATGATCATCATTGCACTTGTTTTTTTGTTGGTTATCGGATGTTGGGGCAGTGCACACGTGTACCTGTTACATGTGTATATGCAGGCTTCCATGACCTTTAGTCTCTGGAATAAAAACTGATATTCGCAACTTTATACTTGACACCGAATATATACTACGCTGGACATTATTCGATGTTAAGATTAACTATTTTATTTCAGTTTCCATCGAAATTAATTTACTTGAACTACGATTAATCCTGACTTGAGTATTTTGTGTTTTACATGGAATGCTCGGGTCAGATCCAAGTGTTACAGATTTAAGGATTATATCTTAGGATTTGAAGATTGGCAAAGCTGGGGATTTTGAAGATGTGCACTCTGAAGATTTCAAACCAGTAAATATTTTTCTTGTATTTTAAATGTATTTTATATTTCCGCTGTAAAGAAAAGCTTTGTATTCAAAATTCTGATCAATATATAAAAGATTATTTTGCTGTTTAATACAATGTTATTCATTTATTCTGTATTTTTCTATGTTGATTCTGCTTTTAAACTCCGTAAGATAAATAATGATTCATCGTTTTGAACATTTTAAGTTGTTTTAAACACTAATTTGAAGCGGTCAAAATGGCGGGATGTTACACCTGCTATATATCTCTTCAACGCCATATACTTTTTGAATGATTCGGTTGTGTTTCTGTCGATGCTTTTCATGACAGCATGTCATAGGTTTCACATTTCTAGAAGATGCAAGGTATGATTTGCGAAATGGGTATATTTTACTTGATTTGATACCCTCAAATACTTCTTGCGTACAAATTTATGTAGATTTCTAAAGCAAAAAATGTTGATCAACTGTATAGGAGTAGCGCACAGGTTCGAGTGCTTTTCAGCAAGATGCGAGATCGAATTATGTAAAAATGGATGAGGAAGGAAGGTATTAAAAGAGAAGAAGTATGGCGATGTTTGCGTGAATTAAAGTGAAGAAATGTGGGGGTTTATGTTAATGCAAATACGTCTACAGTGGGTATATGTACTAGAGAGCAACATTTACTTCGGGGGAGAAGACAGCATGCGGGTGTGGGTTTTTAAGAAGGGGAATGGGCTGATTTTAAACGTGAAGGCCCAAAATAAGGAGAACATGAGAGAAGTAATGGTTTAATAAAAGGAGCAGGTGTTCTTTGGACGGGGAAGTGAAGGGTCACTGTGCTTAGCGGGTCGAAATGTGTAACGAACAGGAATTTTCGACCTTGAAAATCGACACCAAACAACCTGTCCACTATTCAAGCATCGGAAACACCGGAACATTATTTAAAAGAAATTAGATGGTGAGATAAGAAAGAAAGAAATATTAGAATAGAAGAAGAACTAACACAACATAGAGTCTCACATCGCAGCAGAACAAAATATAATATAGAAATACATCTTTACTGAGAGCTTGAAATAAAACTTACAGTCATCAAAGTACATTCACACATCTGGACAGTCATAACAACATGTCCTCATATACAATTAGAGCGAAATAATATCTATATAATATCATACGTCTGAACTCTTCCAGCTCATATCTTCACAACATCCGATAATCTAAACCTGTACGATCCAGTCTAACCAGGGCATTACAAACACCGGGTCAGTTTGGTGAATCAGAGTGAGAAAAACACACTAAGTTTAAAGGTATCATCCAACTTGATTTTAAAGTCAAAATCTTTTCGAAATAAAAGGATAATCGTAAGACCAAATCCACATATAAATATGGACGGTTTTACCTTACGATAACCCAAAACATTTTTGAAATCAATATCTTTTCTGATATTATAATAGTGTTTAAATACAAATAAATATCAATCTAGTAGAACGCTTGCATCTCACGCTCTACATGCATAGTATACAATCAAAATCACTGGCTCTTATTGAAGAATGGATTTCTTAGCAAGGTATGGGACCACCTTCCCAATAATGTGCCTCTAGAGATGACTACATTGGATTTCTACAAGAACATCTTGTAACTCAGGCTAAACATGAACAACCCCTCACTTTCTCTTGAGAGTACCTAATATATCATTACCACAGATGGGGGCTTGCCAACCAAACCGATAACATACATATAAAAATAATAGGGACAACCAAAGGCATTTGATTTCTCCAGATCAGGTAACGATATGCCCTTTTGATCGGTTCGACCCACATAGCCATGCGACCTACCCGATTTTGTGCCATTTATAGGTTGATGAGGCTAGAGGTTAAGCTTATCCTACAAAATAGTACATCTTCATCCACTTTGAATGCCACATCATCAGACCTGCTGGATATCACTAATTGACGTCCACAAAAATACTCTAGTTGTTAAGAGAAGGCCTTTCTCCGCCACAACTGTGGTACGTTAAATCAACATACGTAATCCGTTTGGAAATATTCCGTTAGACATTCATCCATACAAGTCATCCAGGAACAGGGTGAACCAAAGGCACCCTACTACCACATCCTAGGTATCACCCTATAGATCAATAGCGAGTAGTTCTTGCAAATCCGTAGATTCCAATCACGATAGAATCACAAGTTATCTCTGGAGCTAACCATAGATTATGAGTAATCCTTCCACTTATGAAGATCCACGGTCTTCAATGCTCCATCTTCAAGCAACATCTTCCATGTATTTGCTGGTTCGAAGTGGTTTTCAAATATACATTCGATCCCGATCTTTCCGTACAAGCAATCGTATTGGCCAGATTTGATAGTCGGTTATTTAACTATCAAATAAATAATCATGAGAATAAAATGAGTTCAGTGATTCAGTACTTGGCATTACTTGGCCTCTTTAATTAAAAACAATTAACGAAAATATCTTACATCTTTAAATATAACGAATATAGCTTTTCTCTTCTTATTTAACATAGGATTATTTTCAAAACCGTTTTATTTTAATACTTAGGAAAATATTCGATAATCATATCTGATTTTCTATCTTCCAATCATTTCGAAACATTTGCTATCTCATTACTCATTATCTATAATTGGGAAATAAATTCATCTTATCACTCATAAATAATGTTACGAATTCTTTCTTGTTTTATTATTTGAAATAATAACCAACCCTTTATTTTTTTGGAATTTATCCATTCCAAACTCCCTTTTTCATTTCCTTTTTATCTACCATTATAATTTCACATAATCTCCTTTTATCTCTTTTACTCCGGGAAATTCATTATATGTGTATATTCTCCATTCTAACCATTTTCGTCACTTTGGAAATCTCATTATACATATTTCAAATCTTTTTAACTGTCTCTGCGTTATTATTTCTCATATGGAAATAATAAATCATTCTATACCGCTTTACCATTACAACTAATATCATCCTCAGATAATCCTGAAGTCGTTCAAGTTGGGGTATTTTAATTACCTCTCAAACCATGATCAACAATGTTCTTATCTTAAGATAGAAATGAGTTGTAATTCAAAAAAACTGATATTTCATTCTAATATCAAAACAAATCCCATTTAACTACTTTATTCAAAATACGGTTTTATAAAATCTTCTTATTTTTGAAAATCTCCTTCTTGAATATAACCATTATTTATTAATTCATCGATTAATTGATTTCTTATTTGAAAACATCACCTTTTAACTTTTTCTTCTTTAAACAATTTCATTTTATAATTCAGATTTGGTTATAAGATCCCATTACTCACTTCTTTACCAGATTCACTTTTAATAATCCCTTTTTCTAATTCATTCGACCATTTTTTGCTTTTGAAAATCTTATTTCATTTCCCTCATTTTACTTAATTCCATTATTAAGTAACGTTAATTTAAAATTTATGCTCTAACTTCTCATTTCTTTTATAAACTTTGTTTATACTAATGTGGTTTAATAGGACCCTTTTTATCTCAATTTTCTCTTACTTAATTCAACACCAAGTGAACACTTAATTTAATCTATCGTATTTGCTTAAAAATCCTTTTTATAACTTTGTTATAAAAACTTGGGTTTTAATATAAACCCGTTCATAAACTCCTTTCACAATTCAATTAGATTCTATTACAACTTCGATTACTTTTTAAATGATTTCAATTAAAAAGTAATCTCCTAAATTATTATTAAAATAATAATTTACTTCAATCATTAACTACCATAGAAGTAGTTAATTTCTTTACTAACTAAAATAAATAATAAATTCCCTTTAAATTCTTGTTAAAATTAAAATAAATATTCATTAAGCTATTACATTAGGTTAATTAACAACAAACTAATTTAATCATCAATCCCAATTTAAACGGTCAATGTAGCCAACTCAAAACACGATTACCTCGTTAACCGTTTCCAATTAATTAACACTTTAAATTAATTAATAATATAATTAATTTAAATAATTACATTTTATTGTTCTTAAAAACAATTATCTAATTCTTAACAGTTAGGTTAATTTTATACTCTCTTGCTTATAAATCCAATTAACTTCAGAATTTGCTTTACAAAATCATTTAATAATTTCTTATAACTCAAATAATAATAATAAATATTTATTTCCCTTTAATAACTTTTATTCAAAATAATATATTTCAAAATCCATCTCCAGTTATAAAAAATAAATTTTATAACTTCATTTGTATCGATTCACCTGACGGTAATTCCATATTTGGAAAACAATTGATTTATAGGACATATACTGCCAATTACTCAACCAATATTGCCCATTGGTTTAAACAAAAAAAAATGTTGAATTTCAAGTCAATGGTCAACAATCAAATCAATCATTTAATCAGAATAGTTCATATAATGATAATATGAAAATAAATAATGTTAAACATATTTGAGGAATCCCGCTGCATTCAAATGGGTTAACTCAGATAAAATCATTCAATTCAATATATCAGTATAGCAATAATCAATCAATATATTTCACATAACCATAACAATTCAAACAATTCATTAGATTAAACACTTTTATCTTATAAACGTGACCAACAAGGTAAGTTACCTTAATTGGGACCAATCGTTAAAATAACAATTTGGTTTTTCACTAAAATTAAACATCGTTTAATTTCAGAAATTCAATCAATATATGAATGTAAAATTAACAAACAATTAATCATTAGCAATCATAGCCCACAATTTATAAAACCCGACTATATAAAATATAAGTGGGAAGATTTGAGTGAGTTTAACTCACCTTGGTTTGATTAATCGTTTAAACGAATCATTTTAGTTAAATTAAAAAAGTGTTTAATTTAATTGAAAATCCAGTCAACTCCAATTTTGTCCAGTTTTGTTCCATGGTATAGACCTTGCCGAGATGATTCCAACATATCTTGGTTTGTCCGATTCTGTTCATATATGCATGAGTTATAATCAATTTAAGTTATACGATTTAGATCAATTGTTAACTCCTTAATTTAACTAACCATATTATTAATCATATATTAATTAATTAAATTTTAAACTAACTAATTTATAATATCAACACCTTTTTTCCTTTAAAACAATGGTTTAATTACCTATTCCAAGAAATAACAAGTTCAACATTGGTGACAATTTGACTTATAATCCTTGTTTAAATAAATCCCAAATTTTACTCAACCCAAAATTCCATTTCAGTAAACTATTTAAGTTTTACATTAATTATATTGTTTTACAATGAACTTAATTACATATAATAAGACCCTTAATAAAACATATTTAGAGTTAATTACTTTGATTATCATAGCATCTAGGCTGTTCGAATTTTCTTCTGTTCGAAACTGGTATGCTGACTTCGTGCCCTGAAAAAGAACCCCAAGCACGAGCTTCAACCCAATAACAACGATCACCGCCCCTTTTTGTATTGCAGGCAACGTTCCTTCATTTACATACTGCTGTTTCTCGTACCAAAACCTCACAGCAAAACACGACTTCGGCTCCAAACTCCGATAGCCCTGCCTCTTCTAGATGACCGGGGTTCGATCTGGGTTGGCTAGCAGCTGCGCATCACTGCCTTGGTCCCACATCAGTAGTCTCGACCGCCCTAGCTGGGTCGGTCGCCAGCTTGAACCCTTAAACCATCGCTGTCTTCGAATTATTTTCCAGCCTCCATCGTGATTCATATCTGATCGCCACCATTGATTGGGTCGATCTAATCGAGTTCTACATGATTGCTTGAGAAAATATTTCGATTACTTTCATGGATTTAAAGATAATTTGAGAGGAAGCGAGTGTATTTTTAACCGTTCAATATAGTTAGTGCGACGGCCAGAAGAGTTGACCAAGGTAAAATGATTTGATGCGTTTTAGGGTTTACAGGGTAGTATATAAGTGTTGGAACTAAATATTAATACTATATTATAAGTGAAACTTCAAAGTGAAGAAATGCCTTAAAACATCTACAAAAAATCTTCGTTTTACGATAAAAATGCTAATCCTAGCATTAAAAAATATGTCGGACCCGACGGGACAGGTTTCGTCGAATTCCGAGGTCATTTGTGAAAAGTCCTATATAAATCACATGCTAAAAATTGTAACAAACCCGGAAAATACGAGCCAATTTAAAAATTTTAAATTGGATATTTTAAAGGAATTTAAACAATTGAAATAGAATATTTCAATAAAATAGTGAATTAGAAATAGTGTGGCAGTTTGAAAATTTGAATTCAAACTTTGACTGACTGTACCGGGTCGAAAATATAATGGATTTTGGTGAAACCAAAAATATTTAAATCTATTTATGAATATCTTTCTAACGAATCTGAAAAATCGAAGTTTCATAGCGGGAATCAAAATTTATGGCCAAATGAATTTTCAGAAAGATAGCTATAGAGAATATATAGCCCTTGAAAATAGACATTTTGCAAACGACCTCGGAATTCGACGAAACCACTTTTGTTGGATCCGGCATGTCAAACTATTGCTAGGTTTCAAATTTCATAATTTTTGAAGCTAGTATATGAACGTGGAAAAAGAAAATGTGTTTGGTCAATTTCTATTAAATTGGATCGACCAGAAAATGGCCATTTTTCATACGATCTCAGAATTAGACGAAACTAGTTTTGTTGGGACCGTAGCGTCAAAACATAGCTAGATTTATTTTTCTGGAATTTTTCGAATCAGTTTGTAGCCCTGGCAAATTGAAATGTACATTCAAATTGAATATTAAATGTTTTATACTTTAATTTGAAAAATAACTGACTGTAACAATCGAATTGGCCTACGAAACATATCCCATTGTGTCCGGGATGGGGGTATTTAGCTAGGGGCGACAGTCGTTGGGTTTGAATTGGGATCCGTGTGGAGAAACACTATTTTAAAATCTAATAAAACCCTCGGGCAATAGAATCTCTCCATTCAAAATAAAAAAATATCAGAACCCCCCCCCCCCACCCGATTGCCCTTGACGAACGACGAAAGTCGCTCGAAACTTCCCGAGCTTTTTGTCGCCGCCACGTCGACTTTTACCCTGCCTCCAGTTGGGTTTCTTGTTTGTCTCCCTCCCCTCTTTAAATCCATACCCGATTCGTTCCCCCTCGTCGTTTGTGCTTCGAGAACTACGTCCTCAAACACCCGAGCTTTTCGCCGCCGCCGCCTCCGATTAACCCCCACCGACTTCGCCATCTCCGCCACTGTTCGGAGCGCCTCTCTGGCCTCTTCGACGTGGTATAACCCAATTACAACATCGTGCTTCGGATTTGCAGTAAATCTCGAACCCTAGGTTTGAACCCTTCGTGAAAGGTGCGGCTTTGATTATTTAAACTGAATAATAACACTTTTATGTGTTGTTAATTTCGATCTTCGTTTAAAAATCATATCTTTTTGCTACATTAACGAAATTCGATGAAACAGGAATCGTCGTGACCGTAAGGAGGCTCTCTACCACCTAGAAGAGACCGCGGATTTTTCTGAGCTATCTACGATCTTTAGCACCTCGAAAACCAAGGTGAGAATTCTAAATTGAAATGTGTGAATTAAATCGCATTGTATAAATTATATAAGCGAAGTGTGAATTATATACGCATTGTATACCTGATGTACATGTGTTGTATAAGTTATATGAGCAATGTATAAATTATACAAGCGTTGTATGAAACATATATGCTTTGAATTGTGTTAAAATGTAAGTGAAATATAGAAATAATATATATATATATATATATATACACACACTCCCCTCGTCCATAAACCATGGACGATATTTATTGTTTGTCATTGGCGTGAAAATATGTGGTATGACGAATGGTTGAAAATAATTGTTTGGTTGTGGTTGAAAAATACCCATTGGTGACTGAAACAAATTTGAAATAATTGTGGAAAGTAAAATAAAACATGTCACCTGCGTGCGAACTAGATGCATGAAATCCCCATTATCAAAAACCGCGAGGTTTTAAAGTAGAGTGAAGAGCCGTACTCGGGACGGTGCCGGTTTTAACTACCCTGTCGTTATGCTGCCGAAATTTTGAATAATATTCATGTGTTAGAATAATATTCATGTGTTAGAATTATTTTCATATGTTGAAATTATTTTCAAGTGTTGAAACCAAAGTCATGTGTTGAAACTATATCCATGTGTGGAAAATGCTCATGTGTTGAGAAGTCATGCGTTGAAAATTAAATTCATGTGTTGAATGAATAAAGTGTTTAAACACTAAAATAACATTTTTATAATATATATGAAGTATGTGAAATATTCGCGTTATAAATAAATTGTTTCAATAATAAAAATTACATCTTTCTTATATGTACCAACTATATAAAATATCCATGTGTGGAAATGCTCATGTGTTGAGAAGTGCGTGTGTGGAAAACGTTCATGTGTTGAATAAAAAGATTGAACCATAAAAATTACATTTTTATTGAAAATATGAGGTTTTAAAAATATTCATGTGTTGAATAAATATTTTAGATGATAAAAATACCATTTTTATCATGTATGTGATTCGCTAAAAATATACGAATGTTGAAATAAATATTTGTTTGCTACGAATATTATTTTTAACATGTATAGGAACTAAATGAAATAGTCATGTGTTGAAATAAATTTTAGTTCGCCAAAAATATCATTTTTGAAATGTGAAGTGTTAAAAATAACCACTTGTTCAAATAAATATGCATGAGTTGAAATATTCATTAATTAGATAATGATATGATTTTTGCTTGTGTATGCAATGTTAGAATGAACGGTGACTTTAAACCAAATTGAATCAAATATGAAGTTGAATGGAAAATGATAAGTAATAAGAATTGCACATATGTACATGCATATTTATTGAACATGTTATAGCAAAGAGGCTAGAGAAGAGGAATAAAATTGTGTGCCCGACAAATAGGTACATGTTTACTGTTTTGCTTGGGTGATGATTTTATGAGCCTATTGGCTAGCCGCTTGGCTTTTTCTTTTTCTTTTTGAGATGAGACGCCCGTGTGGCTATTTGGGAATTTTCCCAGCCCCTCCGTACAAAGGAGGTTATGGCGAAATTTTCCAAAATTTAAAGGTGTTAGTGAAATATTTGAAGTGAAAACGATATAGAAATCGTCGAATGAACTATGTTTTTATATATATGTAAATATAAATAAAATTAAAACGAATCGTGGCCGTGCAGTTCATGTTTTGAAACCGTGATTTCAAACAACTAGTGCGGGAAATCCGACCATTGGATTTTCCCAAAACTGAAACCGTTGGATTCGTTTTGAAAAGATTTTTCTAATGAAATAAAATTTGTGAAGATCCAACGGTTAGATTTTGGGATATGTGTAAAATAAATTTAGCGAAAAACAGCGCCAGTGCCTCGGCACGACCTGAAACGTCGTTTAATTAAATATGGCCGTTTTTAAATAATTAAAAATGGCGATATATCGTTATAAAATATTATAAACGATATAGAATGGAAATAAATCGATTTTGCTGGGTTTGCTTGACATGTGATGGTTGAATGTATTTAACATGAAAATTGTACTAAGGAACTGAAATGTGAATGTTGAGTAATTTAACCATGTGAAGAATCGATTTGAAAATCTAAATATACGTGGATTAGTTGAAAAGGTCGATTTAATTCTCATTTCAAATAATCGATTGACGGTGAGAAGTCGAAGAGATGAAGACGGTTCAAGACCGACGATCTTCACATTGGATGGATGGGCGTTACTGATGCTCGTGATTGGAGTGGCTACCTTGAAGGAGCTGAAGTAGTAGCCGTCCGTACATATTGTTGATTGTGCGGATATGCGAGGAATATTGTGCCTCCGGCTTCGTTCAAACCCAGAACGAACTTGTAAATGGACTGTGTGTCTGACATTGGATTTTGTTATGTGTTGATTGATCTCTGTTAAATATATATCTGTTTGGCGGAGGAGAATTTATTCTCTTGCATAACGCCCTTCTCTAAGACGTACGAGCTTAGAGGTTATATATCGATAGAAATCAGTCGCGTGGAGTGAATTGCCTGTGTGGCACGCCTAAGTGGCATAGGATCAAGGCTTCTGTTGCAAAGAAAAGTCTTGTAGTTGATGATCAATGCATGGTCTGTGTGATGTAGCTTTGTGTATAACGTGGATTTGCGAGCCTCACACCTAGGTATGAGTCAAAAACGGGAGAAGGACCGCTGGGAGAGCACAACGTTTCTTTCTAGCTACGGTGGTGTCAGTGACCTACCAGCCCTGACATTTATATATACTTTTCACCTGTGTGGTTGTTGGAATGTGAGGCGCCTCGATTATAGGTCTGTAAGGACCGGGAAACGTGTGTTCAGGAATAACTAATCCTCAAAAGTAAGAGAGGACCGGCCCAGCCGATTCCATGGACCGCTGTGTGCGATCCTGAGGCATTTGCTAGAGTGTCTCGAACGGAGAGGAGCTTGCCCCTTGCCTCGGCTCATGATGGAATCCAATTTCCAATAAGAAATTGCGGATGTGATTGTATTACTAGTATGGCGACATGATATATGGTACCCATGTCGTCTATGATTGATATTTATGATTGAAATCGCTTTTGAAACATATATGCACTAGTAATAATATCAAACACTTTTGTTTTATACGTATGAAGCATTTTTGGCCATTACAAGGTAAAACTCTATCCTCCGGCTTGCGTTGCATTGTGTGATGGGACCTAAGTCTTATAATGGCTTCATTTTTATAAAAATCATTGCGATGATTTAATCATTTACTTTACTTCATGCATTAGCACTCATTGGAGTAAACCCGTTCCGCAAAAGTGGCGTGGTCCTTTGATTGCCTTATTATAGTTGTTTAATATGTTAAGTAGATTTCTCATACCAGTCCCATGACTGACTCGTAGTTTGTTTCACCTTGCAAACTCGGGTGCCCTCATTTTCACACGGGCAACCTAGTTACAGGTAGCTGACATATTTTGGCTTGGCACCGCAGTAGAGGTGCACTTTTGGGCTAATGGCGAGGCTTGACTACATTGTGATGACTATGATTATTTCCGCCATGACTATATATGTATATGATTCCGCCACAGGCGATGTAGACTGATGTTTAGTTTATGTATTCTCTATGTATGATTCCGCCACAGGCGATGTCGACTGATTATGTAATGTTATGTACTAAGTAGTATCCTGCACTGTGTTCTCTGATGTGGTGATATATACATATATATGATTCCGCTGTCATATTTGTGTAAATTATTCTATTTCATGCTATTATCTGTACTCTGCTAATGATGATTAATGTGTTATATTCCAATGATTATCCTTAACACCGTAGCACGGCGTTTTGCGATCGT
Source organism: Allium sativum (assembly GCA_030737875.1). Taxonomy (NCBI): domain Eukaryota; kingdom Viridiplantae; phylum Streptophyta; class Magnoliopsida; order Asparagales; family Amaryllidaceae; genus Allium; species Allium sativum. Next base: position 869,520,841 of record CM060924.1, on the reverse strand, counting down.
TACAAAAATTATGCGTTTAAATTTCCCGCGATCACAAAATAAATCCAATCAGCTTAAAACTTCGAAATTATACTAGACCTTTTCCTTATGGATCCAATGAAATTTATTTTGTTAGAATTTGAGTTTGTTTGGCCAGTCGTTTATTCCTTTAAAGTTAACTCTGTCAAAATTGGCCAAAAAAATATAAATGATTAAGGTGTTTATCGTTGCCATGATCAAACGGTAAGTTCAATTGACATGAAAATTGAAGTATAATAATTAATTAATACGAATCCAATAACACCAGTTTCGTTGCATTCCGAGACTGTTCCCCAGTACGCTATTTTTATATGCACCACAATGCCACTTGGACACCAAATTACCGGTCTTTAAAAATAACAAACTATATATCTATCCTACCTCTAAACGTCGATACGAATTTCATGGCTTAATTTGATCGTCCGCTTAAGTTATACACAAAAATTCATTTACTAATTTAATTTAATTTAATTACGCGTTATTGAAAAAATGACTGGGCGGTTATGGCTGTCGTTGTCACATATGACATCGGTTTGCTACGAAATTTAATATCATACAATAATTTTACGTTACGGTTCAAATGAAACTAACTTCATCGAAAACGGAGATCGTTTGCAAAAATCGTTATTTTAAGGCTTATATAATATAAATAAAATATTATGAAATTTCCAAAATAATCAAATAAAGTAATAATAAATTATTATTATCCAAGTAAAATTATCGTATATCTTCAAATATAAACAACACAGATTATACAACTTGATGTCAACGTTTCAGGTCAAATGAGATCCAAATATATATTAAAACCCTATTATTAGTTAATAAACGTTATATTTTAATAATGAATTCCATAGGGACTATTTTAAAATTTGAATTGGATATAACTAACAATCTATAAAACGAAATATGGATTTTTCTCTTCCATATGAAAATTATTATCAACAAGATTCCAACGTTTCTTGTTTCACGGAATTCCGACTTAAAACGGATTATGTATATTCAATTGAAGTTCAAAATTCAAAATTACAAACTACCACGCCATTTCGAGCTCGATTTATATTCAAAATAAATTTAACGTTTAAACTTTTAATAAACGAATTCAAAATAAAAATCCATTAATAGTCAAAATATAATATTTAAAATAATAAATTAAATTAAAAATTCAACTACCAAAAAATGGAACATTACAAAATGGGTGGACAGATTAATGTAAGGCCCAACATTTTTAAAATTTAATTAAGCTTAATTTTTAATTTTATAATGTATAACTTGTAAATCATATAACTTATGCACACATTATCCAAATTCAACAAAACAGGATCCGTTAGGATCGTATGGACGCAGGCCACACGATGGTACTAGTCTGGAATTGTAAGAACCCGTAACTTCCCCGTGAAGGGAAGCACGAATACTTTGATAACAACACACATCGGAACACAGACGGAAGAACATTTCATTGTTATTACAACAATTCCATCAGATACAAGAATATACAGAGTATAAATGAATAAATTACATTCAACAAATATCAGAGATTACAATAAATTACATAGCAGCGGAAAAATATACAAAACACAACTAAAAGTGATACACGGATACAGAGCTTTCTGAGCATCGTTCCAGCTGTAAATCAGGACCCTGTGAATATAAATCTGCAAAACCAAAACAACTAGCTACCCGTGCGGAAAATAGGGGCACCCAGAGTTTAGGTTAAAACAATAAACTCCAGGTTAGTCATGTGACTGGTGTGAGAACTAAAACAGTTATTTAAAACTTTACTTTAAAGATAGTAATTCAAGGGACCACGCCGTATAACACGGAACGAGTTTCCTCCCAAGAATACTAGTGCATATAACAAAACAACGCAATGTTTTTTTGGAAAAATGAAGCTATTATAAGACCCAGGTCCCATCACACAATGCAACGCAAGCCGAAGGATAGGGTTTTCCCTTATAATAGCCAAATAACGCTTGATACGTTTAAACAAATCATTTGATACTATTATAGGTGTATAGTGTCAAAACAATTTCAATCATAAATATCAATCCTAGACGGCATGGGTACCATATATCATGTCGCCATACTAGTTCTACAATTAAAACTGCAATATCACGTATTGGAAATTGGATTTCCGTCATGGGTCGAGGCAAGGGGAAAGCTCCTCTCCGCATTCGAGACACTCTAGCAATGCCTCAAGACCCCACTATGATCCTTTGGAACCTCCAAGGCCGGTCCTCTCTTACTTTTGAGGATTGGCAATTCCTGAACACACGTTTCCCGGTCCTTACAGACCTATATCCGAGGTGCCTCGTATCCAACAACCACACAGGTGAAAAGTATATAAATGTCAGGGCTGGTAGGTCACTGACACCACCCTAGCTAGAAAGAAACGTCGTGCACTCCTTGGGTCCGTATCCCGTTTTTGACTCATACCGAGGTGTGAGGCTCGCGAATTCACGTTATACACAAAGCTACGCCACACAGGCCGTGCTTTGATCATCAACCACAAGACTTTGCTTTTCAACAGAAGCCTTGATCAATTGCCACTTACGCGTGCCACACTGGCAATTCACTCCATGCGACTGATGTCCATCGATATACAACCTCTGAGCTCGTACGTCTCAGAGAAGGGCGTTAAGAAAGAGAATAAATTCTCCGCCGCCAAACAGATGTATATTTAATAGAGATCAATCAACACAGAATAAAATCCAATGTCAGACACACAATCCATTTACAAGTTCGTTCTGGGTCTGAACGAAACCGGAGGCAATTTCCACGCATATCCATCCATCTCCAAGTACGTCTGGACGATCACCAACTGTTTCCCTCATCCTGGGTGTACAACCCAATCAAGATCATCAGTAATCACCCAAACGATGTGAAGACTTCCGGTCTTCGACCACCGTCTTCATCTACGACATCTCGTCGAATCGGTTATTCAGAATGGGTATAACCCCGGCCTTTCTGAATAATCCACGTATATGATAAACAAAGGTTACAAAAACACAACGAATGCCACATTCCAATTCAGCATATTCTTTTATTCACAAAATCACATTCTTAGGGAAAGGTTCCCATTAATTTTATCCAAGATAAATTCTTCTAAATTTATACTTTAATCTTCCTTTGGGTATCATTTTAAACTAGTCGGGATTAACGAACCACACCGAAGTAATTATTTATTTTATTTCCCAATCCCAACCTATATATCCCATGGAGAAAACTGGTAATACTCCACATCTAACACCACAGTGTTATCGGTAAAATTAATTACCATTTCATGTTCAAATCTAATTAAAGATTTAACTATCGCTTTGGAGCAAAACTGGTGGTACTCCATTCTCGATCACCTTTCAGATTTGATAATTTAAATTATCAATTAACCTTTTAATCTAATTAAAGATTCGTTAAATCTCCACTTAGTTTCAATCTCTTCAAAAATCAACATCTTGCCTTTAACTGGGTTAAAGAACCAATGTCATCTAAAACACGATTCACGATAAACCCGAATCACATTTGATATTAATTACAAGGCTCTGAATAGAAAATATATCGGCTTATATTCAATATCAAATTCTGAAACCAACATATATCGTATTGGAAATAACGATATAAAATATATCTTTCAAATTCCCATAACAATATCTGTATAGCCACGAAATCCAACATCGAAATATTCCGAAGATAATTTCGATTCAACTCCAGTCCAATTCAAGTATTGGGAATATTGATTATTTTTAAAATCACTTTCAAATTCACTTTATTTATTTTAAAAATAAATTGATTTTAATTCTAGTTCAAAACTAGTTCATTTCGATAAAAATCTATTTTTATCATTTCAAATGTGGAGTTTTTCATCCCAGTTCTTTCCAATTCACATATTATGATTTTACACAAATGATAGATATTTTTAATAATTTTATCAAGGCCCGTACAGTCGATTTCCAACAACGGCCATCGAACTGCACTTACAGCGACATTTTTCGAATTTGATTTGGACATAACTCCAAATACAACCGTTAGATTTCAAATTTCTAATATTCATTGGAAAGCTCTTTTCGATACGAACCCCAACGGTTCTTGTTTTAGGAGAATCCGATAGTCGGATCTCCCGTAATGTCAATTCGAAGTCAATGGTCGAAATTCACGAACTACCGCGGCGCGTTCTATTCAGGCCATTATATATATAATATATATATTATATATATTTCGTCGATTTCAATTCAATTCAAATTCATTTCAACTTTTATTTAGTTCGAATTCAATTCGTTTCAATTCAATTCTAATTCGTTTCAATTCAATTCAAATTCTAATTCGTTTCAATTCAATTTCAATTTGAATTTACCTTCTATTTAATTCGATTCGAATTCAATTCGAATTCATTTCAAATTGATTTCAATTCAATTTCAGTTCGTTTTAAATTTCATTCAAAATGACTTCAATTCGTTTTTAATTCAATTTCAATTTAATTCAATTTGAATTCATTTCTATTCAATTCGAATTCGAATTCAAATTCACTTTCTATCCAATTCGAATCGACTGTGAAGACCCGCAACTTCCCCGTAAAGGAAAGCGACGGATAGTTCGAGAACAAACCACAGCAGAACGCATACAGAAGAACATTTCATTGTATATTACAACAATGCATCAGATTACAAGAATATATAGAGTATAAATGAATATTACACAGAAATATCAGAGATTTAAATTACATTTAAATACATAGCAGCGGAAAATAATACAATACACAACTAGAATGAGATATACGGATACAAAGCTTTCCGGATATCGTTCCAGCTGTAAACCAGGATCCTGTGAATATAAATCTGCAAAACCCAAAACTACTAGCTGCCCATGTCAAAATAAGGGCACCCAGAGTTTAGGTTAAAACAATAAACTCCAGGTCAGTCATGTGACTGGTGTGAGAACTAAAACAGTTATTAATCTTTATTTTAAATCATTAGGTAAATCAAGGGACCACGCCGTATAATACGGAACGGGTTTCCTCCCAAGAATACCAGTGCATGAAACAAACAGCGCAATGCTAAATAAAGAAAAATGAAGCTGTTATAAGACCCAGGTCCCATCACACAATGCAACGCAGTCGAGGATAGGGTTTTCCCTTATAACAGCCAAAGGATGCTTGATACGTTTTAAAACAAATCATTTGATACTATTATAAGTGTATAAAACAACTTCAAATCATAAGTATCAATCATAGGCGGCATGAGCGTCCCATGCCACTATGTCGCCATATATAGGTTTACAAATAAAACCGCAAATGTCACGTATTTGGAAATTGGATTTCCATCTATGAACCGAGGCAAAAGATAGTCCTCAACCGATTCGAGACGCTCTAGCCCGCCCCTCAGGAACAGCCGCAACTGCCCCTTGGATCGTCAGGGCCGGTCCACACGGAGTGGATTATTATGCCTGAACAATACGTCTCCCCACCCTATGGGGTGTAAGTCTGGTCCGTCAGCCGACCAGAATGCATTCGGCCGAAACCGATATAACCGAGGCGCCTCGCAACAGCAACAACCACATAAGTCAAACTCGTCAGGGCGTGTAAAACCACTGACGCCACTTCTAGCTAGAAAGAAACGCAAGTCCTCCCTGAGGTCCGTCTCCCGTTTTTGGTTCATACCTGGTGTGAAACACGCGAGGTAAACGTTACACAAAGCTACGCCACAAAGGCCGTGCTTTGATCATCACCACAAGACTTTGCTTTTCAACAGAAGCCTTGATCATTTGCATCTTAGCATGCCACACAGGCAAACCATCCTATGCAACCGATATCAGTCACACAGAATGAAATCCGATGTCAGACACACAGTCCATTTACAAGTCCGTTCTGGGTCTGAACGAAACCGGAGGCACCTAGTACCCCGCATATCCATCGATCTCCAAGTACGTCTGGACGATCACCAACTGTTTCCATCTTCTTGGGTGTACAGCCCAATCAAGATCATCAGTTATCACCCAAACGACGTGAAGACTTCCGGTCTTCGACCATCGTCTTCATCTTCGACTTATCGTCGTATCAGTTATTCAGAATGGGATAAACCCGGTCTTTCCGAATAACTCACGTATATATTATAAAAGTGTTACACAAACACAACATACGCCTCATTCCAATTCATTAGTCACTAACCGTAAATTAATCAAGAGAATAATTCCCCAAATATTAACCCCGAAGGCCGAAACCAACATCAGATCAATATCCAGAAAACCATTCTGCTTGGCTAACCGACAGTTAGTTTCTAAATTTCACATTCAAATCTAATTAAAGATTTAACTATCGCCTGGAGCAAAACTGGTGATACTCCATTCTCGATCTTTTCAATCTAATTAAAGATTCATTAAAACTCCACTTAGTTTTAATCTGTGACTGGGTTAAAGAATCAGTGTCATCTAAAAACACGGTTCGCGATAAACCCAAAGTCACATTCCATTAATTATCGGGTTAAAGAACGAGTGTTATTTAAAACACTGTTCACGATAAACCCAAAAATCATTCCATTAATTATCGGGTTAAAGAACGAGTGTTATTTAAAACACTGTTCACGATAAACCCAAAAATCAATATCAATTCAATTCCAATTAAATATCATTTAATTGGTACACTTCATTAAATCTAAATAAAAAGATTTAATCTTTTCTCAACTGGGTTCAAGAACAGTGTTAGTGAAGACACCATTCACGACAAACCCAAATCACATTCGATATTCAATACAAGGCTCTGAATAGAAAATACATCGGCTTATATTCAATATCGAATTCTACGACTAACAAATGTCGTATTGGAAATAACGATACAAATATATATCTTTCAAATTTCCATAACAACACCTGTAATATCACGAATTCCAATATCGAAATATTCCGAAGACAATTTCGATTTAAATCCACTCCAATGCAATCATTGGAAATTTTGGTTATTTTCAAAACCCTTTTCGAATTCAATTTATTTATTTAAAAATAAATAGAATTATAATTCTAGTTCAAAACTAGTTCATTTCGATAAAAATCTATTTTTATCTTTTCAAATATGGAGTTTTTCATCCCAAATCTTCACAAATCATTTCTTATGATTTTACATAAATTATTACTATTTTTAATAATTTTATCAAGGCCCGTACAGTCGATTTCCATCAACGGCCATCGAACTGCACTTACAGCGACCTTTTTCAAATTTGATTTGGACATAATTCCAAATCCAACCGTTAGATTTCAAATTTCTAACATTCGTTAGAAAGCTCTTTTCGATACGAACCCAACGGTTCTGGTTTTAGGAGAATCCGACGGTCGGATCTCCCGTAATGTCCGTTTGAAATAAATGGTCGAAATTCGCGAACTGCCGCGGCGCGGCGCGTTCTATTCAGGCCATTATATTATATATATAATATATATAATATATATTTCGTCGATTTCTATTCAAAACGAATTATATAAATAGTTTTAAAATCGTTTCAAAACCTATTTCAACTTCCATTTCAATTCAAAGAAAAATTGAATTCTTCCTTATAAATTCGTTTTAAAATTCATTTCTATTCAATTCAAATTTCAATTCAGTTTGAATTCATATTCAATTCAATTCATTTCGAAATCGTTTTCAATTCAATTCAGTTCGAAATCGCTTTCAATTCAATTCATTTCGAATTCGTTTTCAATTCAATTCATTTCGAAATCGTTTTCAATTCAATTCATTTCGAAATCGTTTTCAATTCAATTCATTTCGAATTCGTTTTCAATTCAATTCATTTTGAATTCGTTTTCAATTCAATTCATTTCGAAATCGTTTTCAATTCAATTCATTTCGAATTCGTTTTCAATTCAATTCATTTCGAAATCGTTTTCAATTCAATTCATTTCGAAATCGTTTTCAATTCAATTCATTTTGAATTCGTTTTCAATTCAATTCATTTCGAAATCGATAAAATCGATATAAATATCGTTCTCGTCAAAATGGCGTCAATCTAATCAACACGGCTTCATATATTCCTTTATTTTCAAATATTCTATTTCAAATATTTCTTTTTCAAAACTGGAATGAGGCCCAATCAATTACCATATAAAATTAATTATATGGATTTTCATACAACACATGTATATAATAGCATTGAAAATAATCAACCATCAACCAAAGTGCACTACACTGTATAAGCATCAAATATAGATATTCAACGCTTACAACAGCATGTCAATCAATCGATCGACATATTTAATCAATCAGGATGAGTGAACTTCAAATTTCATCCTAACACCCGTGTGGGGTTTCAAACAATCAAACACATATTTTATTTGTGCAGTTAGGCGATGTGTAAAATTTATCGACCCAATCAATGTCATTCAAATAAGTGTACATAAACAAACCATCTGGTTTGTAAATGAATATTTATTTTATTCACTTTCACTATATTCATATTCACGTTAAAAATTGTATTTTTAACGATAAAACATTTTATTCTATCATATGAATTTCTATTATTCATTTACACAATAAAATGATATTTTTATTTTCTAACATATTTTAGAAAATTTCGGCGGCATAACGGCACGATACTAGAAACGGGACAAGGCCTAGCCTAATCCCCGGTCTAGTGAAGGCCCACGCCATTCACTCATCAATCAAATCAATTTCATTTTGCAAACCACAAAATTTGGAGTAAGAGTCTAACCTAGTCTTACTCCTTCGCCTTATAACGGCGCACGTCTAATCCTAACCAATTTATCGATTCGATTTTTCACACCACAAACCACATTCAAACCAATATCTCGATCAATCACCAAACAATCCAAACAAACAAGTCCATGGTATGTGGACGGGTGTCGGGTGCTTCTAATAAGCACCGTCTGCATCCTAGTATATATATATATAACTAGAAATATAAATTGAAAGGTGAGAAATTCTCACTTATAGCTATCCTAGCTCCACGGCACTTCATTTGCAGAAGTCTTCGTCGTTTCGCCTTTTTGTCACCTTCGTTGCCCAAGGCCACTATATATATAAAAAAAAAAATCGAATTTTTATTTCAAAGTTCCATATATAAAAATCGAATTTTTAGTTCAAAGTTCAATATATAAAAATCGAATTTTTAGTTCAAAGTTCAATATATAAAAATCGAATTTTTAGTTCAAAGTTCAATATATAAAAATCGAATTTTTAGTTCAAAGTTCAATATATAAAAATCGAATTTTTAGTTCAAAGTTCAATATATAAAAATCGAATTTTTAGTTCAAAGTTCAATATATAAAAATCGAATTTTTAGTTCAAAGTTCAATATATAAAAATCGAATTTTTAGTTCAAAGTTCAATATATAAAAATCGAATTTTTAGTTCAAAGTTCAATATATAAAAATCGAATTTTTATATTCTCCATTATATTTTCAAAAGTGATGTCTTTTTATTTTCAAATCAAGATTGCTTGTATTTTTGAATCAATGACCATTTCAGTTTCTTTTCTTTTTAACAATGTAAAAATCAAATTTTTAAAATATAGATTTCACCTTTATAAAAATAAAGTTTTCGCTTTTATAAAAATCACCACTTTATTTCAATGTATATAAAATAAAAATCAGATTTTTATTTCGCTACATATACAAAGATGATATCTTTATATTCTCTATCCTATAAAGATTATATTTTTAATACTTTAAAAAAATATAAAAATCATATTTTTACTTCACATTCATATCGATAAAAATCTAATCTATTTCATTTTCAAAATCTAATCTTTTTGACATATGAATTTCTATTTTTACTTCAATGCCCTATACATATAAAAATAAAAATTCTTTTCTATTAAAAATCTAAACTATATACTATATAAAATAAAAATCTAGCTTCAGCTTTTAAAGTAGATAAAACTCAGTTTTAAAAATAAAACAAATTCAGTTTTTTTTTCATTTTTAAATCAAAATCAGTTTTAACATTTTTAAATCTAAAATCAGTTTAACATTTTTAAATCTAAAATCAGTTTAACATTTCTGTTTTTAAATCTAAAAAAAAAACAGTTTTTAAAATTAATTAAAATCAGTTTTCTAAAACTTGAAAATAAAATAGCAAAGCCAAAAACAAAAACAAAAACTTACAGATGGGGGGGGGGGGTTCTGCTGATCGTCGGAGGCTCCTGGCTTCGAGGCGGCGGCACAGGCTCGCTGGCCAGGGTCGCGGAGGCGTCGAACGATTTGGGGGGGGGGGGCGTCTCGTCTTCGTCGAGGAGGGCAGGGGTGGGGCCTTCGCGCCAGGCGCCAGTCGAGGGGAGGGGTCTTCTGTCGTCGCGGTGGCCAAGGTGAGGCTGGAGGGAGGTGGGTCGGTGGAGGGTTCGGGCGGCGGTAGGCTGTCGCCATCGCGCGATGGCTTTCCCCTTTTTTTTTTTTTTTATTTTATTTAAGAACTGAAATTGAAACGGGGGGGGCCAGAAGAAATAAAGGAGAGTAAGGAATATTTTTTTTTTTTTTTTTTTTGTATTATTTTATTTATTTAATTATTTAAAGGTTGACTTTCACATACGACCTCAAAACGAGGTCCACCGCCTGTCGCCCATAGCGTTTCCCCCCCATTCCGAACACAATGGGATATGTATCGCAAGCTGATTTGACCGTTTCGATCAGTTTCCTTTGAATTTACATTTAAATCACTTTATTGAATTTTAAACGTACGTTTCAAATTACCGGGGTCACATACTAACTAGAAAAATTCCATAAAAATATTTTCTAGCTTCGTATTGACGATACGGTCCTAACAAAACTAGTTTCGTCGAATTCTGAGACCGTTAGAAAAATGGCCAATTTCCAGTCGATTAAAATCAACTGAAATGGTTAAAACACGTTTTCCTTTGCCACGCTCACATATTGACTCGAAAAATTATGAAATTTGAAACCTAGCGATAACTTGACACTGCGGATCCAACAAAAGTGGTTTCGTCGAAATCCGAGGTCATTTGCAAAATGTCCATTTTTAAGGGCCTGAATTCCATAGCGACTATTCAGAATTTTCAACTGGACATAACTTTTGATTCCCGCTACTAACTTTTGATTCTTCGGATTCGTTGGAAAGATATTCACTATTAGATTCCATTATTTTTGGTTTCACTAAAATCCGGATTGTTTTGCACCCGGTACATTCAATTGAAGTTTGAAATCGAATTATCGAACTACCGCGCCATTTTTAATTCTATTTATAATTATATATAAATATTTATATTCTAACGGCGACGCGTATAATATATACGTTCGAATTCTATTCAAAATAAGTTTCTCGTCGATATTATTTAAAATAATTCATTTTAAATAATCAAAATTCGCTAAAATTGCCAAAATAAAAATTTTAAACTGGCCCAGATTTTCCGGGTTGTTACAATCTCCCCCACTTAAAACTTTTCGTCCCCGAAAAGGAACAAAGTCGAAAGTGGTTTGATAATTCAACTCTACATTCGATTTGGCTTCCGTTCTCCAACTTTTCAGTTTCTGAGAATTTTCAAAGTTTCAAAAATTTGGCTAACACCCTAAATTTTCGAAAAATTTCGCCATAACCTCCCCTGCAATGGGAGCATCGGGAAATTTCAAATAGCTTCCCCGGTCCTTCAGATCTCAAAAAGAAAAAGAAAAAGCCAAGCGGCTAGCCAATAGGCTCATAAAATCATCATCACCCAAACAAAACAGGAAATTATGTAGTAAACATGTACCTATTTGTCGGGCAAACAAATTTTATTCTCTGCTCTAGCCTCCTTGCTATGACCTGTTCAATGATATATATGTATATGCAAGCAAATGCAACCAATTTTCAATACAATTCAATATTTGTTTCAAATGAACTAAGTGGTCCAAATTTTAATTATTCAAACAATAATCAAACAATACAACCATCAATCAATTAGTGAATTAGCTTTTCAAATTCATAATTTTGATATATATAAAGAAAATCATGTTTTGATGCCAAATCACAACAATGTATTCTAGCTATATATAAGTTTTGGTTCTCACACCAGTCTAATGGAAATATATAGAAAATCACACCTTCGAAACTCGAATACCAATTCTGATGATGTCTAGACTATCATCAGAATCGTCTCCGGGCGACTAGAGTGTGACTCTATATCTATCCAGTATATTAAAACTTCGAATACACGCGGATCAGACGTATACGCAAAATCTATATATACTGGACTGTCCAACTCAATATAAATAGATAATCAAATACGAATAATTGCTTTAAATTTTCAAAACAAAAATTGTTTTTATTTGAAAAATATACTCTTCACACTCGTTCTAGGATACTACTGATCCTATCTCTAACGAGTCATTCTAATTGGATATTACTAATCCAATATCTGATGAATCCTTTCGTATGTTTCTAATGTGTCTTGTTCTCTAGCTTTGTAAACCAAAGCTCTGATACCAACTGTGAAGACCCGCAACTTCCCCGTAAAGGAAAGCGACGGATAGTTCGAGAACAAACCACAGCAGAACGCATACAGAAGAACATTTCATTGTATATTACAACAATGCATCAGATTACAAGAATATATAGAGTATAAATGAATATTACACAGAAATATCAGAGATTTAAATTACATTTAAATACATAGCAGCGGAAAATAATACAATACACAACTAGAATGAGATATACGGATACAAAGCTTTCCGGATATCGTTCCAGCTGTAAACCAGGATCCTGTGAATATAAATCTGCAAAACCCAAAACTACTAGCTGCCCATGTCAAAATAAGGGCACCCAGAGTTTAGGTTAAAACAATAAACTCCAGGTCAGTCATGTGACTGGTGTGAGAACTAAAACAGTTATTAATCTTTATTTTAAATCATTAGGTAAATCAAGGGACCACGCCGTATAATACGGAACGGGTTTCCTCCCAAGAATACCAGTGCATGAAACAAACAGCGCAATGCTAAATAAAGAAAAATGAAGCTGTTATAAGACCCAGGTCCCATCACACAATGCAACGCAGTCGAGGATAGGGTTTTCCCTTATAACAGCCAAAGGATGCTTGATACGTTTTAAAACAAATCATTTGATACTATTATAAGTGTATAAAACAACTTCAAATCATAAGTATCAATCATAGGCGGCATGAGCGTCCCATGCCACTATGTCGCCATATATAGGTTTACAAATAAAACCGCAAATGTCACGTATTTGGAAATTGGATTTCCATCTATGAACCGAGGCAAAAGATAGTCCTCAACCGATTCGAGACGCTCTAGCCCGCCCCTCAGGAACAGCCGCAACTGCCCCTTGGATCGTCAGGGCCGGTCCACACGGAGTGGATTATTATGCCTGAACAATACGTCTCCCCACCCTATGGGGTGTAAGTCTGGTCCGTCAGCCGACCAGAATGCATTCGGCCGAAACCGATATAACCGAGGCGCCTCGCAACAGCAACAACCACATAAGTCAAACTCGTCAGGGCGTGTAAAACCACTGACGCCACTTCTAGCTAGAAAGAAACGCAAGTCCTCCCTGAGGTCCGTCTCCCGTTTTTGGTTCATACCTGGTGTGAAACACGCGAGGTAAACGTTACACAAAGCTACGCCACAAAGGCCGTGCTTTGATCATCACCACAAGACTTTGCTTTTCAACAGAAGCCTTGATCATTTGCATCTTAGCATGCCACACAGGCAAACCATCCTATGCAACCGATATCAGTCACACAGAATGAAATCCGATGTCAGACACACAGTCCATTTACAAGTCCGTTCTGGGTCTGAACGAAACCGGAGGCACCTAGTACCCCGCATATCCATCGATCTCCAAGTACGTCTGGACGATCACCAACTGTTTCCATCTTCTTGGGTGTACAGCCCAATCAAGATCATCAGTTATCACCCAAACGACGTGAAGACTTCCGGTCTTCGACCATCGTCTTCATCTTCGACTTATCGTCGTATCAGTTATTCAGAATGGGATAAACCCGGTCTTTCCGAATAACTCACGTATATATTATAAAAGTGTTACACAAACACAACATACGCCTCATTCCAATTCATTAGTCACTAACCGTAAATTAATCAAGAGAATAATTCCCCAAATATTAACCCCGAAGGCCGAAACCAACATCAGATCAATATCCAGAAAACCATTCTGCTTGGCTAACCGACAGTTAGTTTCTAAATTTCACATTCAAATCTAATTAAAGATTTAACTATCGCCTGGAGCAAAACTGGTGATACTCCATTCTCGATCTTTTCAATCTAATTAAAGATTCATTAAAACTCCACTTAGTTTTAATCTGTGACTGGGTTAAAGAATCAGTGTCATCTAAAAACACGGTTCGCGATAAACCCAAAGTCACATTCCATTAATTATCGGGTTAAAGAACGAGTGTTATTTAAAACACTGTTCACGATAAACCCAAAAATCATTCCATTAATTATCGGGTTAAAGAACGAGTGTTATTTAAAACACTGTTCACGATAAACCCAAAAATCAATATCAATTCAATTCCAATTAAATATCATTTAATTGGTACACTTCATTAAATCTAAATAAAAAGATTTAATCTTTTCTCAACTGGGTTCAAGAACAGTGTTAGTGAAGACACCATTCACGACAAACCCAAATCACATTCGATATTCAATACAAGGCTCTGAATAGAAAATACATCGGCTTATATTCAATATCGAATTCTACGACTAACAAATGTCGTATTGGAAATAACGATACAAATATATATCTTTCAAATTTCCATAACAACACCTGTAATATCACGAATTCCAATATCGAAATATTCCGAAGACAATTTCGATTTAAATCCACTCCAATGCAATCATTGGAAATTTTGGTTATTTTCAAAACCCTTTTCGAATTCAATTTATTTATTTAAAAATAAATAGAATTATAATTCTAGTTCAAAACTAGTTCATTTCGATAAAAATCTATTTTTATCTTTTCAAATATGGAGTTTTTCATCCCAAATCTTCACAAATCATTTCTTATGATTTTACATAAATTATTACTATTTTTAATAATTTTATCAAGGCCCGTACAGTCGATTTCCATCAACGGCCATCGAACTGCACTTACAGCGACCTTTTTCAAATTTGATTTGGACATAATTCCAAATCCAACCGTTAGATTTCAAATTTCTAACATTCGTTAGAAAGCTCTTTTCGATACGAACCCAACGGTTCTGGTTTTAGGAGAATCCGACGGTCGGATCTCCCGTAATGTCCGTTTGAAATAAATGGTCGAAATTCGCGAACTGCCGCGGCGCGGCGCGTTCTATTCAGGCCATTATATTATATATATAATATATATAATATATATTTCGTCGATTTCTATTCAAAACGAATTATATAAATAGTTTTAAAATCGTTTCAAAACCTATTTCAACTTCCATTTCAATTCAAAGAAAAATTGAATTCTTCCTTATAAATTCGTTTTAAAATTCATTTCTATTCAATTCAAATTTCAATTCAGTTTGAATTCATATTCAATTCAATTCATTTCGAAATCGTTTTCAATTCAATTCAGTTCGAAATCGCTTTCAATTCAATTCATTTCGAATTCGTTTTCAATTCAATTCATTTCGAAATCGTTTTCAATTCAATTCATTTCGAAATCGTTTTCAATTCAATTCATTTCGAATTCGTTTTCAATTCAATTCATTTTGAATTCGTTTTCAATTCAATTCATTTCGAAATCGTTTTCAATTCAATTCATTTCGAATTCGTTTTCAATTCAATTCATTTCGAAATCGTTTTCAATTCAATTCATTTCGAAATCGTTTTCAATTCAATTCATTTTGAATTCGTTTTCAATTCAATTCATTTCGAAATCGATAAAATCGATATAAATATCGTTCTCGTCAAAATGGCGTCAATCTAATCAACACGGCTTCATATATTCCTTTATTTTCAAATATTCTATTTCAAATATTTCTTTTTCAAAACTGGAATGAGGCCCAATCAATTACCATATAAAATTAATTATATGGATTTTCATACAACACATGTATATAATAGCATTGAAAATAATCAACCATCAACCAAAGTGCACTACACTGTATAAGCATCAAATATAGATATTCAACGCTTACAACAGCATGTCAATCAATCGATCGACATATTTAATCAATCAGGATGAGTGAACTTCAAATTTCATCCTAACACCCGTGTGGGGTTTCAAACAATCAAACACATATTTTATTTGTGCAGTTAGGCGATGTGTAAAATTTATCGACCCAATCAATGTCATTCAAATAAGTGTACATAAACAAACCATCTGGTTTGTAAATGAATATTTATTTTATTCACTTTCACTATATTCATATTCACGTTAAAAATTGTATTTTTAACGATAAAACATTTTATTCTATCATATGAATTTCTATTATTCATTTACACAATAAAATGATATTTTTATTTTCTAACATATTTTAGAAAATTTCGGCGGCATAACGGCACGATACTAGAAACGGGACAAGGCCTAGCCTAATCCCCGGTCTAGTGAAGGCCCACGCCATTCACTCATCAATCAAATCAATTTCATTTTGCAAACCACAAAATTTGGAGTAAGAGTCTAACCTAGTCTTACTCCTTCGCCTTATAACGGCGCACGTCTAATCCTAACCAATTTATCGATTCGATTTTTCACACCACAAACCACATTCAAACCAATATCTCGATCAATCACCAAACAATCCAAACAAACAAGTCCATGGTATGTGGACGGGTGTCGGGTGCTTCTAATAAGCACCGTCTGCATCCTAGTATATATATATATAACTAGAAATATAAATTGAAAGGTGAGAAATTCTCACTTATAGCTATCCTAGCTCCACGGCACTTCATTTGCAGAAGTCTTCGTCGTTTCGCCTTTTTGTCACCTTCGTTGCCCAAGGCCACTATATATATAAAAAAAAAATCGAATTTTTATTTCAAAGTTCCATATATAAAAATCGAATTTTTAGTTCAAAGTTCAATATATAAAAATCGAATTTTTAGTTCAAAGTTCAATATATAAAAATCGAATTTTTAGTTCAAAGTTCAATATATAAAAATCGAATTTTTAGTTCAAAGTTCAATATATAAAGATCGAATTTTTAGTTCAAAGTTCAATATATAAAAATCGAATTTTTAGTTCAAAGTTCAATATATAAAAATCGAATTTTTAGTTCAAAGTTCAATATATAAAAATCGAATTTTTAGTTCAAAGTTCAATATATAAAAATCGAATTTTTAGTTCAAAGTTCAATATATAAAAATCGAATTTTTATATTCTCCATTATATTTTCAAAAGTGATGTCTTTTTATTTTCAAATCAAGATTGCTTGTATTTTTGAATCAATGACCATTTCAGTTTCTTTTCTTTTTAACAATGTAAAAATCAAATTTTTAAAATATAGATTTCACCTTTATAAAAATAAAGTTTTCGCTTTTATAAAAATCACCACTTTATTTCAATGTATATAAAATAAAAATCAGATTTTTATTTCGCTACATATACAAAGATGATATCTTTATATTCTCTATCCTATAAAGATTATATTTTTAATACTTTAAAAAAATATAAAAATCATATTTTTACTTCACATTCATATCGATAAAAATCTAATCTATTTCATTTTCAAAATCTAATCTTTTTGACATATGAATTTCTATTTTTACTTCAATGCCCTATACATATAAAAATAAAAATTCTTTTCTATTAAAAATCTAAACTATATACTATATAAAATAAAAATCTAGCTTCAGCTTTTAAAGTAGATAAAACTCAGTTTTAAAAATAAAACAAATTCAGTTTTTTTTTCATTTTTAAATCAAAATCAGTTTTAACATTTTTAAATCTAAAATCAGTTTAACATTTTTAAATCTAAAATCAGTTTAACATTTCTGTTTTTAAATCTAAAAAAAAAACAGTTTTTAAAATTAATTAAAATCAGTTTTCTAAAACTTGAAAATAAAATAGCAAAGCCAAAAACAAAAACAAAAACTTACAGATGGGGGGGGGGTTCTGCTGATCGTCGGAGGCTCCTGGCTTCGAGGCGGCGGCACAGGCTCGCTGGCCAGGGTCGCGGAGGCGTCGAACGATTTGGGGGGGGGGGGGCGTCTCGTCTTCGTCGAGGAGGGCAGGGGTGGGGCCTTCGCGCCAGGCGCCAGTCGAGGGGAGGGGTCTTCTGTCGTCGCGGTGGCCAAGGTGAGGCTGGAGGGAGGTGGGTCGGTGGAGGGTTCGGGCGGCGGTAGGCTGTCGCCATCGCGCGATGGCTTTCCCCCTTTTTTTTTTTTTTATTTTATTTAAGAACTGAAATTGAAACGGGGGGGGCCAGAAGAAATAAAGGAGAGTAAGGAATATTTTTTTTTTTTTTTTTTTTGTATTATTTTATTTATTTAATTATTTAAAGGTTGACTTTCACATACGACCTCAAAACGAGGTCCACCGCCTGTCGCCCATAGCGTTTCCCCCCCATTCCGAACACAATGGGATATGTATCGCAAGCTGATTTGACCGTTTCGATCAGTTTCCTTTGAATTTACATTTAAATCACTTTATTGAATTTTAAACGTACGTTTCAAATTACCGGGGTCACATACTAACTAGAAAAATTCCATAAAAATATTTTCTAGCTTCGTATTGACGATACGGTCCTAACAAAACTAGTTTCGTCGAATTCTGAGACCGTTAGAAAAATGGCCAATTTCCAGTCGATTAAAATCAACTGAAATGGTTAAAACACGTTTTCCTTTGCCACGCTCACATATTGACTCGAAAAATTATGAAATTTGAAACCTAGCGATAACTTGACACTGCGGATCCAACAAAAGTGGTTTCGTCGAAATCCGAGGTCATTTGCAAAATGTCCATTTTTAAGGGCCTGAATTCCATAGCGACTATTCAGAATTTTCAACTGGACATAACTTTTGATTCCCGCTACTAACTTTTGATTCTTCGGATTCGTTGGAAAGATATTCACTATTAGATTCCATTATTTTTGGTTTCACTAAAATCCGGATTGTTTTGCACCCGGTACATTCAATTGAAGTTTGAAATCGAATTATCGAACTACCGCGCCATTTTTAATTCTATTTATAATTATATATAAATATTTATATTCTAACGGCGACGCGTATAATATATACGTTCGAATTCTATTCAAAATAAGTTTCTCGTCGATATTATTTAAAATAATTCATTTTAAATAATCAAAATTCGCTAAAATTGCCAAAATAAAAATTTTAAACTGGCCCAGATTTTCCGGGTTGTTACAATCGAATTCATTTTCTATTCGATTTGAATTCGTTTCAAATTGATTCAACAAAATTTCAATTTGAATTTTAATCTAATTTAATTTGAATTTCATTTCAAAATATTGAATTTTGAAATCACTTTTCAATATTCATTATAAAACGAATAAAATCGATATAAATATCGTTCACGTCAAAATAACGCATCTCTAATCAACACGGCTTTATATATTTCAATAAATTCGTTATTCTATTCAACAAATGAATATTTATTCTATTCAACACATGAATCTATATTTCTTTCAACACACGTCTATTTTTGTTATGTAAAATATTTTATAAAATCATGGTATCTATCGTTTGATTTTTAATTAGACTCCCCCATGAAGTAGTTCTAATTTTAAATATGATAAAGATGTAAATTTTATTGTATAAAATATTTCACTCAACACATCAATAGTTTCAACTCATGAACATCGTCAACACATGACTATTTTTAAATTCAACACATGAATTTTCTTTTGTAATATTCATTATTTTCCCGATTGGAATGAGGCCCGATCAATCACCATATAACGTTAATTATATGGATTCCATACAACACATGTATATAACAGTAATGATAAACAATCAACCATCATCCAAGGTGCACCACACAACTGCATAAGCATCAAATATAAATAATCAACGCTTACACAGCCTGTCGACCAATCGATCGACGTACAATTAAATAATTGGGATTAGTGTACGCCAAATTTCATCCCAACACCCGTGTGGGGTTTCAAATCAACCAACACAGATTTTATTTGTGCAGTTGGGCGATGTGTAAAATTTATCATCCCAATCAATATTAGTCAAATCAGTGTATATAAACAAATCGGCCGATTTGTTTATAAATATTTATTTATTCACTTTCACGTTAAAAAAATATATTTTTAACAATAAAATATTTTTAACTATATAAATATTTTATTTCCTTTCAACACATGAATATATTTCATTATCTATTTCACATCAATTTCACAAACAAATTTTCACAACATATCAATCAAACAAACAAGCCATCCATGGTCTGTGGATGACGGGTGTCGGGTGCTGCTAAGCACCGTCTGCATCCTAGTATATATATATAACTAGAAAAGAAATTAAAGTGAGAAGTTCTCACCGATATCTACCCCAACTCCACGACACTTCATTTATAGAAATCTTCGTCGTTCTCGCCTTTGTCACTTTCGTTGCCCGCTTTCACTACATATATAAAAATCACATTTTTATATTGTTGCTATGTATATAAAAATCATATTTTTATAATTGCCTCATATGGATAAAAATTCTATTTTTACACCACTAATATATAAATAAAAATTCTATTTTTATACCGCTACTGTATAGATAAAAATTCTATTTTTACAACGATGTTATATAGATAAAAATTCTATTTTTATCACGCTATTCTTCATAAAAAGATTTCGCATTTTCAAATATAAAGATTTCGCCTTTTCAAATCTAAAGATTTCACCTTTTCAAATATAAAGATTTCGCCTTTTCAAATCTAAAGATTTCGCCTTTTCAAATCTAAAGATTTCGCCTTTTCAAATCTAAAGATTTCACCTTTTCAAATATAAAGATTTCGCCTTTTCCATTTCAAAAATCTAATCTTTTCTATTTTAAAAATCTAATCTTTTCTATTTTAAAAATCTAATCTTTTCTATTTTAAAATCTAATCTTTTCTATTTAAAATCTAATCTTTTCTATTTTAAAAATCTAATCTTTTCTATTTTAAAAATCTAATCTCTAAAATCAGTTTTTAAACTGATTAACCTAAGCTAAACATTTAAAATGAATTAAAAAAAAATAAAAAAAAATGAAATAAAAAAACTTACAGTGGATATGGGGGGAAGGGTTTCTGGTTGTCGTCAGGGGGCGCAGGGGGTCGTCGGAGGTGGCGGTCATCATCAGGAGGGGGCAGGCGGAAGGCGCGGCGCGGTGGGGTCGGGTTTGGGCGTTGGCGTCGGTTTCAGAGAGAAGGAGAAGAAGATGAGCGAGAGGGGAGGGTGGATCGGGGTTAGGCGACGGGGGGGCACGGCGTGCGATTCAGCAGAGGGGGGAGGAGGTGCGTCGGGGTGGCGATCGCCAGGGGGGCTGCGCAATTTCGATTTTTTTTTCTTTTTCTTCTTTCTGAACGAATGAATA
This sequence comes from Allium sativum, assembly GCA_030737875.1. Taxonomy (NCBI): domain Eukaryota; kingdom Viridiplantae; phylum Streptophyta; class Magnoliopsida; order Asparagales; family Amaryllidaceae; genus Allium; species Allium sativum. The sequence goes on along the minus strand of CM060924.1, from coordinate 869,499,424 downwards.
TGACGGGGGGGGGGCCTGAGAGATAAAGGAGAGGAGAGGGTTTTATTTTATTTTTATATTTTATTTTTTTAATTTCGAAAAAAGTTGACTTTTACATACGACCTCTAAACGAGGCCCACCGCCTGTCGTCCATAGCTAATTACCCCCATTCCGAACACAATGGGATATGTCTCGTAGGCTGATTCGATCGTTTCGATCAGTTTCCGTTAAAATCAACATATAACTCTATATATTGAATTTGAACGCGCATTTCAATTTACCGGGGTCACATACTAACTCTAAAATTTCCTGGAAAATATTTTCTAGCTTCGTATTGACGATACGGTCCTAACAAAACTAGTTTCGTCGAATTCTGAGACCGTTGGAAAAATGGCCATTTTCCAGTCGATTAAAATCAACTAAAACCGGTCAAACGCGTTTTCCTTTGCCACGCTCACATATTGAATCGAAAAATTATGAAATTTGAAACCTAGCAATAATTTGACATCACGGACCCAACAAAAGTGGTTTCGTCGAAATCCGAGGTCGTTTGCAAAATGTCTATTTTTAAGGGCCTGAATTCCATAGCGACTATTCAGAATTTTCAACTGGACATATCTTTTGATTCCCGCTATGAAATTTCGATTTTTCGGATTTGTTGGAAAGATATTCACAAATAGATCCTATTATTTTTGGTTTCACTAAAATCCGGTTTATTTTGCACCCGGTACATTCAATTGAAGTTTGAAATCGAATTATCGAACTACCGCGCCATTTTCAATTCTATTTATAATTATATATAATTATTTATATTCTAACGACGACGTATATAATATATACGTTCGAATTCTATTCAAAATAAATTTCTCGTCGATATTATTTAAAATAATCTATTTTAAATGTTCAAAATTCGCTAAAATTGCCAAAATAAAAAATTTAAACTGGCCCAGATTTTCGGGTTGTTACAATCTCCCCTACTCAAAAATTTTCGTCCCTGAAAAGGAACAAAGTCGAAAGTGGTTTGATTAATCAACTCTACGTTCGATCTGGCTTCCATTCTCCAACTTTTCAGTTTCTGAGAATTTTCAAATTCTTCAAAAATTTGGCTAACACCCTAAATTTTCGAAAAATTTCGCCATAACCTCCCCTGCACCGGGAGCCATGGGAAAATCCCGAAATTGCCATATAGGCCTTCTGATCTCAAAAAGAAAAAGAAAAGGCCAAGCGGCTAGCCAATAGGCTCATAGAATCATCATCACCCAAACAAAACAGTAAATTATATAGTAAACATGTACCTATTTGTCGGGCAAACAAATTTTATTCTCTGCTCTAGCCTCCTTGCTATGACCTGTTCAATGTAAGTACATGTATATGCAAGCAAATGCGACCAATTTTCAATATAATTCAATATGTGATGCAATTAGGCTAAATGATTCAAAATTATCAAACAAATAAGCAAACAACACAAACATCAATCAATTAGTGGATTAGAGTTCCAAATTCATAATTTTGATACATATACAAAAAAAATCATGTTTTTGATGCCAATTCACAACAAATAAATCTATCTATATAAGTTTTGGTTCTCACACCAGTCTAATGGAAATATATAGATATCACACCTTCGGAACACGAACATAAATACTGATGATGTGGCCACATCATCAGAATTATCCCCGGGTGTCTAGAATGTGATTCTATATCTAACCAGTATATTAAAACTTCGAATATACGTTCATGACGCGTATATGCAAAATCTTTATATATTGGATTGTCCAAATTCAAAATAAATAAATATTCAAATACGTATAAAGCGACTTAAATTTTCAAAACAAAATTGTTTTCATCTGAAAAATATACTCTTCACACTCGTTCTAGGATACTACTGATCCTATCTCTAACGAGTCATTCTAATTGGATATTACTAATCCAATATCTAATGAATTCTTTTGTATGATTCTAATGTGTCTTGTTCTCGAGCTCTGTAAACCAAAGCTCTGATACCAAACTGTAAGAACCGGTAACTTCCCCGTGAAGGGAAGCACGAATACTCTGAGAAGAACACACATCGGAACATAGACGGAAGAACATTTCATTGTTATTACAACAATTCCATCAGATACAAGAATATACAGAGTATAAATGAATAAATTACATTCAACAAATATCAGAGATTACAATAAATTACATAGCAGTGGAAAAATATACAAAACACAACTGAAAGTGATACACGGATACAGAGCTTTCCGAGCATCGTTCCAGTTGTAAATCAGGACCCTGTGAATATAAATCTGCAAAACCAAAACTACTAGCTGCCCGTGCGGAAAATAGGGGCACCCAGAGTTTAGGTTAAAACAATAAACTCCAAGTCAGTCATGTGACTGGTGTGAGAACTAAAACGGTTATTTAAAACTTTACTTTAAATATACTAATTCAAGGGACCACGCCGTATAACACGGAACGGGTTTCCACCCAAGAATACTAGTGCATATAACAAAACAACGCAATGTTTTTTTGGAAAAATGAAGCTATTATAAGACCCAAGTCCCATCACACAATGCAACGCAAGCCGGAGGATAGGGTTTTTCCTTATAATAGCCAAATAATGCTTGATACGTTTAAACAAATCATTTGATACTATTATAGGTGTATAGTGTCAAAACAATTTCAATCATAAATATCAATCCTAGACGACATGGGTACCATATATCATGTCGCCATACTAGTTCTATAATTAAAACCGCAATATCACGTATTGGAAATTGGATTTCCGTCATGAGTCGAGGCAAGGGGCAGGCTCCTTTCCACGTTCGAGACACTCTAGCAATGCCTCAGGACCCCACTATGATCCTTTGGAACCTCCAAGGCCGGTCCTCTCTTACTTTTGAGGATTGGCAATTCCTGAACACACGTTTCCCGGTCCTTACAGACCTATATCCGAGGCGCCTCGTATCCAACAACCATACAGGTGAAAAGTATATAAATGTCAGGGCTGGTAGGTCACTGACACCACCCTAGCTAGAAAGAAACGCCGTGCACTCCTTGGGTCCGTATCCCGTTTTTGACTCATACCGAGGTGTGAGGCTCGCGAATTCACGTTATACACAAAGCTACACCACACAGGCCGTGCTTTGATCATCAACCACAAGACTTTTCTTTTCAACAGAAGCCTTGATCAATTGCCACTTACGCGTGCCACACTGGCAATTCACTCCATGCGACTGATGTCCATCGATATACAACCTCTGAGCTCGTACGTCTCAGAGAAGGGCGTTAAGAAAGAGAATAAATTCTCCGCCGCCAAACAGATGTATATTTAATAGAGATCAATCAACACAGAACAAAATCCAATGTCAGACACACAATCCATTTACAAGTTCGTTCTGGGTCTGAACGAAACCGGAGGCACTTTCCTCGCATATCCATCCATCTCCAAGTACGTCTGGACGATTACCAACTGTTTCCCTCATCCTGGGTGTACAACCCAATCAAGATCATCAGTAATCACCCAAACGATGTGAAGACTTCCGGTCTTCGACCACCGTCTTCATCTACGACATCTCGTCGAATCGGTTATTCAGAATGGGTATAACCCCGGCCTTTCTGAATAATCCACGTATATGATAAACAAATGTTACACAAACACAACGAATGCCACATTCCAATTCAGCATATTCTTTTATTCACAAAATCACATTCTTAGGGAAAGGTTCCCATTAATTTTATCCAAGATAAATTCTTCTAAATTTATACTTTAATCTTCCTTTGGGTATCATTTTAAACTAGTCGGGATTAACGAACCACACCGAAGTAATTATTTATTTTATTTCCCAATCCCAACCTATATATCCCATGGAGAAAACTGGTAATACTCCACATCTAACACCACGGTGTTATCGGTAAAATTAATTACCATTTCATGTTCAAATCTAATTAAAGATTTAACTATCGCTTTGGAGCAAAACTGGTGGTACTCCATTCTCGATCACCTTTCAGATTTGATAATTTAAATTATCAATTAACCTTTTAATCTAATTAAAGATTCGTTAAATCTCCACTTAGTTTCAATCTCTTCAAAAATCAACATCTTTCCTTTAACTGGGTTAAAGAACCAATGTCATCTAAAACACGATTCACGATAAACCCGAATCACATTTGATATTAATTACAAGGCTCTGAATAGAAAATATATCGGCTTATATTCAATATCAAATTCTGAAACCAACATATATCGTATTGAAAATAACGATATAAAATATATCTTTCAAATTCCCATAACAATATCTGCATAGCCACGAAATCCAACATCGAAATATTCCGAAGATAATTTCGATTCAACTCCAGTCCAATTCAAGTATTGGGAATATTGATTATTTTTAAAATCACTTTCAAATTCACTTTATTTATTTTAAAAATAAATTGATTTTAATTCTAGTTCAAAACTAGTTCATTTCGATAAAAATCTATTTTTATCATTTCAAATGTGGAGTTTTTCATCCCAGTTCTTTCCAATTCACATATTATGATTTTACACAAATTATAGATATTTTTAATAATTTTATCAAGGCCCGTACAGTCGATTTCCAACAACGGCCATCGAACTGCACTTACAGCGACATTTTTCGAATTTGATTTGGACATAACTCCAAATACAACCGTTAGATTTCAAATTTCTAATATTCATTGGAAAGCTCTTTTCGATACGAACCCCAACGGTTCTTGTTTTAGGAGAATCCGATAGTCGGATCTCCCGTAATGTCAATTCGAAGTCAATGGTCGAAATTCACGAACTTCCGCGGCGCGGCGCGTTCTATTCAGGCCATTATATATATAATATATAAATATATTATATATATTTCGTCGATTTCAATTCAATTCGAATTCATTCCAATATTTATTTAGTTCGAATTCAATTTGTTTCAATTCAAATTCTAATTCGTTTCAATTCAATTCAAATTCTAATTCGTTTCAATTCAATTTCAATTTGAATTTACCTTCTATTTAATTCGATTCGAATTCAATTCGAATTCATTTCAAATTGATTTCAATTCAATTTCAGTTCGTTTTAAATTTCACTCAAAACGATTTCAATTCGTTTTTAATTCAATTTCAATTTAATTCAATTTGAATTCATTTCTATTCAATTCGAATTCGAATTCACTTTCTATCCAATTCGAATCGAGTTCATTTTCTATTCGATTCGAATTCGTTTCAAATTGATTCAATAAAATTTCAATTTGAATTTTAATCTAATTTAATTTGAATTTCATTTCAAAATATTGAATTTTGAAATCACTTTTCAATATTCATTATAAAACGAATAAAATCGATATAAATATCGTTCACGTCAAAATAACGCATCTCTAATCAACATGGCTTTATATATTTCAATAAATTCGTTATTCTATTCAACAAATGAATATTTATTCTATTCAACACATGAATCTATATTTCTTTCAACACACGTCTATTTTTGTTATGTAAAATATTTTATAAAATCATGGTATCTATCGTTTGATTTTTAATTAGACTCCCCCGTGAAGTAGTTCTAATTTTAAATATGATAAAGATGTAAATTTTATTGTATAAAATATTTCACTCAACACATCAATAGTTTCAACTCATGAACATCGTCAACACATGACTATTTTTAAATTCAACACATGAATTTTCTTTTGTAATATTCATTGTTTTCCCGATTGGAATGAGGCCCAATCAATCACCATATAACGTTAATTATATGGATTCCAAACAACACATGTATATAATAGCAATGATAAACAATCAACCATCATCCAAGGTGCACCACACAACTGCATAAGCATCAAATATAAATAATCAACGCTTGCACAGCCTGTCGACCAATCGATCGACATACAATTAAATAATTGGGATTAGTGTACGCCAAATTTCATCCCAACACCCGTGTGGGGTTTCAAATCAACCAACACAGATTTTTATTTGTGCAGTTGGGCGATGTGTAAAATTTATCATCCCAATCAATATTAGTTAAATCAGTGTATATAAGCAAATCGGCCGATTTGTTTATAATATTTATTTATTCACTTTCACGTTAAAAATTATATTTTTAACAATAAAATATTTTTAACTATATAAATATTTTATTTCCTTTCAACGCATGAATATATTTCATTATCTATTTCACATCAATTTCACAAACAAATTTTCACAACATATCAAACAAACAAACAAGCCATCCATGGTCTGTGGATGACGGGTGTCGGGTGCTGCTAAGCACCATCTGCATCCTAGTATATATATATATAACTAGAAAAGAAATTAAAGTGAGAAGTTCTCACCGATAGCTACCCCAACTCCACGACACTTCATTTATAGAAATCTTCGTCGTTCTCGCCTTTGTCACTTTCGTTGCCCGCTTTCACTACATATATAAAAATCACATTTTTATATTGTTGCTATGTGTATAAAAATCATATTTTTATAATTGCCTCATATGGATAAAAATTCTATTTTTACACCACTAATATATAAATAAAAATTCTATTTTTATACCGCTACTGTATAGATAAAAATTATATTTTTACAACGATGTTATATAGATAAAAATTCTATTTTTATCACGCTATTCTTCATATAAAGATTTCGCCTTTTCAAATATAAAGATTTCGCCTTTTCAAATCTAAAGATTTCACCTTCTCAAATATAAAGATTTCGCCTTTTCAAATCTAAAGATTTCACCTTTTCAAATATAAAGATTTCGCCCTTTCAAATCTAAAGATTTCACCTTTTCAAATATAAAGATTTCGCCTTTTCCATTTCAAAAATCTAATCTTTTCTATTTTAAAAATCTAATCTTTTCTATTTTTAAAATCTAATCTTTTCTATTTTAAAAATCAATATTTTCTATTTAAAAATCTAATCTTTTCTATTTTAAAAATCTAATCTTTTCTATTTTAAAAATCTAATCTTTAAAATCAGTTTTTAAATTGATTAACCTAAGCTAAACATTTAAAATGAATTAAAACATAACAAAATTAAACAAATAAATGAAATAAAAAACTTACAGTGGATATGGGGGGAAGGGTTTCTGGTCGTCGTCAGGGGGCGCAGGGGGTCGTCGGAGGTGGCGGTCATCATCAGGAGGGGGCATGCGGAAGGCGCGGCACGGTGGGGTCGGGTTTGGGCGTTGGCGTCGGTTTCAGAGAGAAGGAGAAGGAGATGAGCGAGAGGGGAGGGTGGATCGGGGTCAGGCGACGGGGGGGCACGACGTGCGATTCAGCAGAGGGGGGAGGAGGCGCGTCGAGGTGGCGATCGCCAGGGGGGCTGAGCGATTTCGATTTTTTTTTCTTCTTTCTGAACGAATGAATATGACGAGGGGGCTGAGAGATAAAGGAGAGGAGAGGGTTTTTTTTATTTTAATTTCGAAAAAAGTTGAATTTTACATACGACCTCTAAACGAGGCCCACCGCCTGTCGTCCATAGCTAATTACCCCCATTCCGAACACAATGGGATATGTCTCGTAGGCTAATTCGATCGTTTCGATTAGTTTCCGTTAAAATCAACATATAACTCTATATATTGAATTTGAACGCGCATTTCAATTTACTGGGGTCACATACTAACTCTAAAAATTCCTGAAAAATATTTTCTAGCTTCGTATTGACGATACTGTCCTAGCAAAACTAGTTTCGTCGAATTCTGAGACCGTTGGAAAAATGGCCATTTTCCAGTCGATTAAAATCAACTAAAACTGGTCAAACGCGTTTTCCTTTGCCACGATCACATATTGAATCGAAAAATTATGAAATTTGAAACCTAGCAATAATTTGACATCATAGACCCAACAAAAGAGGTTTCGTCGAAATCCGAGGTCGTTTGCAAAATGTCTATTTTTAAGGGCCTGAATTCCATAGCGACTATTCAGAATTTTCAACTGGACATATCTTTTGATTCCCGCTATGAAATTTCGATTTTTCGGATTCGTTGGAAAGATATTCACAAATAGATCCTATTATTTTTGGTTTCACTAAAATCCGGTTTATTTTGCACCCGGTACATTCAATTGAAGTTTGAAATCGAATTATCGAACTACCGCGCCATTTTCAATTCTATTTATAATTATATATAATTATTTATATTCTAACGACGACGTATATAATATATACGTTCGAATTCTATTCAAAATAAATTTCTCGTCGATATTATTTAAAATAATCTATTTTAAATGTTCAAAATTCGCTAAAATTGCCAAAATAAAAAATTTAAACTGGCCCAGATTTTCGGGTTGTTACAGGAATGATTTGGAGCACGCTACAATTTGTGGCGAAACTAAATGCTTGACATAATCAATGAATGTAACGCCCCAGAAAATTTGCGATCTTGGTTACTCGATATACAACACATATCGAACATCCAAGGATCGAAAATAACTGAATAGTTAATGAAAGAAATTAGAGGTTGAGAAAAGATAAGATAGAAACTTAGAATAGAAGAAGAAGAAGATGCAACATCAGAGTAACACGAATCTCACAGCGGAACGAATTAATATATTTCATAACATAACTTTGAAATACAAATCTGTACTTGAATATACACATCATTATCAAAGTACAACATTTACAACACAGCGGAAATAACTATAGCTATATAATCCTGAAGCCTCCTGCTCCAAGCTCTTCCAGTATATCTGTAAATCCCGACTACTTGACTGCCCGTATAAAATTGGGCACCCAAGAGTTTAGGGAAAACAAAACAAAATAAACTCCAGGTTAGTCATGGGACTGGTATGAGTAAAACAGTTTGAACAGGCAAACGATATCTCATAAGACCACGCCGTATAACGGAACGGGGTTTTCCCTTATGAGAATCCAAAATATCTTTATATCAAAAACCTTTTGATATTATAATAATGTCTATCAATCACAATATAATAATCACTCATGTTCTACATATATAGTATACAATCAAAACCGCAAACACGTATCGGGTAATGGATTTCCAACTATGACAAGGTATGGAACCACCTTTCGCTAGTGTACCTCTAGAAAGGAATACACTGGGTTCAACAAGAACATCTTGCAACCCAGCCAAACATGACCGACCACTCATTTTGCTTGAGTGTATCGAATGTATATCACCAACGGTTGGGATCAGCAACTGTTTCCCGAATGGGACAGCATCAATAATAGATTTTTTTGAAGTAAATGAAACTCTAGATTAGGTGATTATTCACCCTAATAGGTGCGACCTACATAACCATGCTACCTGCCCGATTTGTCATTTACCAGTTGATGAGGCTTGAGGTTACGCCTTATCATCACATCAGATTCACTTCGAATGCCACATTGTCAGATCCATCGAAAATCACTAATTGACGTCTACAACAGTACATTACATGTTAGCTAAAGAAGTTTCCTCCTCCGCTTCCACTCTTGGTACGGTTGAAGAAATCAATGTACGTGACCTTTCTGGAAATACTCTGTCAGACATTCATCCATACAAGTCATCCAGGAGCAGGATGAACCGAAGGCACTATTCAATACATCCATCTTAGGCACTGTTATCTAAGACTTATACAATAGCCCTTGCACTTTACTCCATCTTCAATTTTCTTTGGCATATATGATTCGCCATGCTTATGCCAATACAGAGTGGTTCTTTGGATAATAATCCAACCGGTCTCTCCATATTAACAACGTTAAAATGGTCAAAACTTCGATAATCTGTGATTTAACCATCAAAGAAAAACAGGTGTGCAAACAACAATATTATTTCCAGGAGGAAATTATATCGATCAATCATTATTCAACATTTATCTCTTTATTTCATAAATTACTTATCTCCTGTTTCCATATATTCTAAATTCTTATTTTATATTATCAGAAAACATTTCTGACTCTCGTTTGGAAAACATTTCCAAAACTTCTTAATTGGGATTTAAACAGATGTTTAAAACTATATTGCGATGACGACTCAAACCACTATACTAAATTACTAAATCCACATATCCACTTCACACTTGAACCGTAACCATTTCTTAATTAAAAATGCAGTCAATCAAGTTGGGGTATAGCTACCTCTTAGACCTTAACTGAACCACCTTTCAAATCTCGAAATAGATATGATTCACCTTTTTAACTCTTTAACACTTCCTTTACAAACCCTCGGATTCTATTTACGAACCCCCTTCTTTTACAAGTTTACGTGATTATAACAATGGTGTTATAATCTCCTGCATCCAAAATATATTATCTTTAATATGACTTATATTTCCTAACTCGAATAATATAACGACAACTAATTTATTTACTCCTATTCGGTTAACTTTAATCTATAACTCTTGTTTGAATAACTCCAACCTAATAACTCTTATTCGAATAACTTATATTCGATTTGCTTACTTTCGAATACTTATATTCGATAATCTCTTTTTTTGAATAAATCTTATTCGATTTAACTCCTGTCGAATAACTAGATACGATCAACTCACTTCGAATATTTCTGATTCGATTATCTCACTTCGAATATCTCTGATTCGATTCACTTCTTCGAATAACTAAATTCGATTAACGCATTTCAACTCTATTCGAATAAACTAAATTCGATTAACTCCATCTGAATAACTCTAGTTCGATTAACTCTATCAATTAACTCTAACTGATTAACTCTATCGATTAACTCTAACTGATTAACTCTAACTGGTTAACTCTAATGGTTTTACTCTAACTGGTTAACTCTAACTGGTTAACCTTAACTGATTAACTCTAACTGGTTAACCCTAACTGATTAACTCTAACTGGTTTAACACTAATTGATTTAACTCTACGGTTTAACGTAACTGGTTTAACTCTAACTGGTCAACCTTAATTGATTCACCCTAACTGGTTAACTCTAACTGGTCAACCTTAATTGATTAACTCTAATCAATTACTCTAACTCGATTAACTCCATTCCATTAACTTTAAATCGATTAATTCTAACTCGATTAACTTTGCTAACACATTTTGATTAACACATTCTGATTAACTCGTTTGAACAACTCCTTTTATTAACTCCTTTTCCATTTGTCTACTTAACGAATAACTATTCCCTTTTCAATTCTATTTACTTAACGAATAAGTATTTCTTTAATCTTTTCTATTTATTTAACAAATAAATATCTCTTTTAAACCTATTTGTAAATGTTTTACAAATATTTCTCTTTTCAATTCCATTTGTAAATGTTTTAAAAATGTTTTCCTTTCGATTTGTTTTACACATATTTCCTTTCATATTTGTTTTACAAATAGTTTCCTTTATATTTGTTTTACAAATAATCCCTTTATATTTGTTTTACAAATAATCCATTTATAAAACTCTATTTGTTTTATAAATAATCCCTTTTAATTATCCTATTTATTTAACACATAAATATCTTATTTATAAAATCTTATGAGTTTATAAATACTTCCCTTTATAAATATTCCACTTTATAAAGATTTTTCTTTATTTATAATTCCACTTAAAAAGATTTCCTATTAATAGATATTCCCGTTTATAAAATCTTTTTTGATTTTATAATTAATTTCTCTTTTATAAAATCCTTTGATTTTATAAATATTTTATTTTCAAATATCACTTTGAAAATTCCCTTATCAACATTCCGATATGTTATGGTATTTAACATACCATATAAAAATGACCAGTATCATTCACACATATAAAATCATCAACATATTTCATATCACATCGTATAACACAATATATAAAACAAAACAGTATTTATATATTGAGGAACCCAGTTGGGTCCCTCCAACCTGTTTCCCTGCATCCACAGATGTTGCACAATAAAATTAACATCACTTTCAGTTCCATATGATATATTCTGTTAAACAGAATCAATATAGAAATTCAACTAACTGACTAGTAGTTCAATCAAACAGTCAACACACAGTCAATCAGCCAATATTTAGCAGTTCTAAAAATATAACATGAAATTATAAACTGTTCAGAGTTAGTGAGATTTACTCACATTGGCAGTTTATCGTTAAGGAACGATAAACTGTTTGTTTGATTTGAATCAAACAATTTATTTCGCCATAAATTCACATGAGCCCCAATCCACTTCCAGTCAGCTTCATTGTGAAGCTCTCGTCCATACGATCCTAACGGATCCTGTTTCGCTGAATTTCGATCACGTATGATAAAGTTATTTAGATTACAAATTAATACACATTTATGTTAAATAAAAACTTAGAATTTAATCTATTTGGCCTCACCCCTTAAATCCCTTGGCCCAAAGCCGTATAAGCCCAACCCAAATGCTCCATTCTTCTCCGAATACTTAGCTACAAGTATACGTTCATTTACACCACCTCTGGCCGAACTTTGCAACCACCAAGTACCATCTCTATTTCATGAAATCAACAACCAATACCACCGATCTACTTCCCTTCCTTCCCTCTCCAACTCCATCACCAACACAGGGGACTCGAACTAAAAACTTCAACCGCGACTTCAGGCTTTGCTTGCTGTAACCATGAAACCATCGACAGAAATATTCACTGAATCCCCCACAACTACCACAACCGAAACTGCACTCCACCACAAACCCAAATCCAAACTCGATTTCAAGAATCATAGCCCCAAATTTCAATACTCTCGAACCCTAACCTCACTGTCGAGAACCTGCACCCTTAAAAGGAACATCGAACACCAGAAAATGAGTATGGGATTGAAGTATACATCAACACAAACTCATATATATACGCAATACGATTTATAGAAATTTATTGGTTTATTTCTTTTGATTTTGGTTTTGATTTATGCGGGTCTTCTTCTTTGATTTCCTGAAGGTTTTCCCAAACCGTGCCCCTTCAGTTGTCGTAGATGTACCCTAGTCAGCGGCTCACAAAAACGTCGAACAGAAATCCATTCGAACATAGTGGAAAGTATACAGGAAGTGAAGAGATTCTTGTAACGAGCTTATATATATATCTCTCATGATTTTAAATCGTGGAGGAATGAGGTTGATTCAATTTTAAAAGGTAGTTTGGAATGCACGTTTTGAGGCCACATATGAACGGCTGTTGAGAAAAGTCAACCGTGTCTTTGTTTCATCCAAAGAACGAAGTCTAGGGTTAGGATATTTGTTTTACATCCGAGAGTACCCCATTGTGCAAAACTCTGTTTGTTCATGTACTGATATGAAAATATCATTAAATCGGGTAATCTGCCGAGATCCCAAAAATATAAAAATATCGGTAGGGTAACTCATATTGTGAAACCCCAAAATGTCGACACATGGTGTCCAATACTCCGAATAAAAAGTTTCTTATTTAATTAATTAAAAATTACTATAAAATTCTAAAAATTAAATTATTGTTATGTCTCAAAATAACCTTGTCTAAATTCGAAACCGGTATCTAGTGATATCGAATAAACCATTACGGTCGATAAACGACTCTATAACAACTTTTCTAAAATTTGATTTGGACATAAATCAAAAACTACACAATGAAATCCCGATTTTCCTCTTCGACTAGAAAAATATACTTCACCAGCTCCATACGTTTCTTGTTTCACAGAAATCCGATTTAAAATGAACCCTGTACATTCGGTTGAAGTTCGAATCGCCAATTTACGAACTGCAGCGCCATTTCGAGCTCGATTTTAATTATATTATAACTCTACGTTCAAACTGTCGTTTATATACTATATTCGTTATTCAAATTCAATTCCAAGATGAATTAAATATCACAGATGATCCGGTTCACACCATATCGTCATATCAGCCAATTCTGATTATTTCAGAATTAAATATATTATTTAATTATTATTTTAATTAAATATTCCCAACTATTTAATTAAACCGCCATTTAATTAACTATATCACTATTTATATAATTAAATAAATTAATTATAATACCTCTGCGAATGCGGGTCATTACAATCTTCCCCACTTAAAATAATTTCGTCCTCGAAATTGCTAAGGTAGAGAACGACCCTATCGACTGGTTAGAACATATTTGTTTACTTCTTAACTTCAGTTTCAACTGAACCAATTTAATTTCAATTAAAAATTTATTTAATTCTTATCAACGAAAATTTCCAAAAAATCCTGAAAATTTTCTAACGCCTTAACTCTTCGAAAAATTTCGCCAGCACCTCCTTTGTACTGGTCGATCGGTCAAACTCCCACTCGCCTCTCTGGGCCTTCTCCATCCCAAAAGAAAATCAAACAGCCAAGCGGCTTGCCAATTCGGCTCATAAATCTTATATCCAATAGAAATATAAACTTGTACCTTTTGTCGGCATATCATTTTATCCTTTCCACCTGTTATCAATTCAGTGGGTACAAGGGTCATTCCAATCAAATTCCAATCTGCTTTTATCCACAAATCCAACCATTCGCCTATATCCGAGCCAAATATCATTTCAACTCGAGTTTCTTCTCGATTCCCAACTCTTAACTTGATTATCACATTGCACTTCAAATTTGAATCTCACAATCCAATTTGTCTTGATATCATTCTAATTCAATCTCAGTTACCACTTTACTGGCTTTACTTTAATTCAAATTTGCTTTCACAAATTTCTATTAAATTTGTTTTTAATTCAAACAGTCTTTCCTTGGGAGTTTTTAAACAGTTTACTCTTTTAAAAAATTAATTTTCCCTTTTTGAAATTTAACACAACTTGTCTTTCCCAAAACAAATTCAAAACAGTATCTCTAGTAGTAATTCATCACTTACAACTCGAAAATGAATACTGTGATGCAGCTGTCATCATCAGAATCTATTTTCCAGTGATCGAAGTGAGTTCAATACTATAAAACCATTTCTAAACATTTCCACCTTGAAATTCATTTCAAAATATAATTCACACTGCTTGTAAAACAATTTAAAATCTCCCAGGATCTTAAATTTTACATATATATATAATCCAAGTCTATTTACAAACTCTGTTCCAAATTTCTAGGGTTTTAATTTCAATTCTGATTCAAATTCAGATTTAATTCATTTCGATTTCATAATTTCACTTTTATGAATTCTGATTGGCTATTTACATAACCATTTCACATTTTTATAATCTTATTCGATTATAATAACAACCAATATATATCAAAATATACTTTGGGTAAAATTATTTTCATTTACCCTCTTTTTAAAACATATCGTGCCGACCCATCGTATTCGAGTGTTTATAAACTCCTACCAATACAGCGGATCAAACTGATCGACCAGAAACCATAAACAACTCAACCAATAAATCTCCACAATATAAGACAATTTTTATATCAATAACAAATACGTTCACTTGTATATATACACTCAACTCAATCTAGGGTATTACTTACCCCATCTCTACTGAGTCACGCCACAGAGCCAAGGTAATACTTAACTTAAGCTCTGATACCAACTGTAACGACCCAAAAAATTTGCGATCTTGGTTATCCGATATAACACATATCGAGCATCCAAGGATCGAAAATAACCGAATGTTAATGAAAGAAATTAGAGGGTAAGAAAAGATAAGATAGAAACTTAGAATAGAAGAAGAAGAAGAACATACAACATCAGAGTAACATGAATCTCACAGTGGAACGAATAAATATATTTCATAACATAACTTTGAAATACAAATCTGTACTTGAATATACATATCATTATCAAAGTACAGCACTTACAAAACAGCGGAAATAACTATAGCTATATAATCCTGAAGCCTCCTGCTCCAAGCTCTTCCAATATATCTGTAAATCCCGACTACTTGACTGCTCGTATAAAATTGGGCACCCAAGAGTTTAGGGAAAACAAAACAAAATAAACTCCGGGTCAGTCATGGGACTGGTATGAGTAAAACAGTTTAAAACGGTTTGAACAGGTAAACGATATCTCATAAGACCACGTCGTGTAACGGAACGGGTTTTTCCCTTATGAGAATCCAAAATATCTTTATATCAAAAACCTCTTGATATTATAATAATGTCTATCAATCACAATATAATAATCATCTAGCAGAAACGCTTCCATCTTATGTTCTACATATATAGTGTACAATCGAAACCGCAAGCACGTATTGGGTAATGGATTTCCAACCATAACAAGCACGTATTGGGTAATGGATTTCCAACCATGACAAGGTATGGAACCACCTTTCGCTAGTGTACCTCTAGAAAGGAATACACTGGGTTCAACAAGAACATCTGGCAACCCGGCCACACATGACCGACCACTCATTTCGCTTGAGTGTATCGAATGTATATCACCAACGGTTGGGATCAGCAATTGTTTCCCGAATGGGACAGCTACAACAATAGATTTTTTTGAAGTAAATGTAACTCTAGATCAGGTGATTATACACCCTAATAGGTGCGACCTACATTGCCATGCTACCTGCCCGATTTCTGTCATTTACCGGTTGATGAGGCTTGAGGTTACGCCTTATCATCACATCAGATTCACTTCGAATGCCACATTGTCAGATCCATCGAAAATCACTAATTGACGTCTACAACAGTACATTACGTGTTAGCTAAAGAAGTTTCCTTCTCTGCTTCCACTCTTGGTATAGTTGAAGAAATCAATGTATGTGACCTTTTTGGAAATACTCTGTCAGACATTCATCCATACAAGTCATCAAGGAACAGGATGAACCGAAGGCACTATTCAATACATCCATCTTAAGCACTGTTATCTAAGACTTATACAATAGCCCTTGCACTTACCCCATCTTCAGTTTTCTTTGGCATATATGATTTGTAACGCTTATGCCAATACAGAGTGGTTCTTTGGATAATAATCCAACCGGTCTCTCCATATTAACAACGTTAAAATGGTCAAAACTTCGATAGTCTGTGATTTAACCATCAAAGAAAAACAGGTGTGCAAACAACAATATTATTTCCAGGAGGAAATTATATCGATCAATCATCATTCAACATTTATCTCTTTATTTCATTAATTTACTTATCTCCTGTTTCCATATATTCTAAATTCTTATTTTCTATTATCCAAAAACATTTCTGACTCTCGTTCGGAAAACATTTCCAAAACTTCTTAATTGGGATTTAAACAGATGTTTAAAACTATATTGCGACGACGACTCAAACCACTATACTAAATTACTAAATCCACTTATCCACTTCACACTCGAACTGTAACCATTTCTTATTTAAAAATGCAGTCAATCAAGTTGGGATAAAGCTACCTCCTAGACCTTGACTGAACCACCTTTCAAATCTCGAAATAGATAAGATTCACCCTTTTAACTCTTTAACACTTCCTTATGAACCCCCTTCTTTTAAGGGTTTATGTGATTATAACAATGGTGTTATAATCTCCTGCATCCGAAATA
This sequence comes from Allium sativum, assembly GCA_030737875.1. Classification (NCBI taxonomy): domain Eukaryota; kingdom Viridiplantae; phylum Streptophyta; class Magnoliopsida; order Asparagales; family Amaryllidaceae; genus Allium; species Allium sativum. The sequence continues at coordinate 869,482,125 of CM060924.1, read as the reverse complement.
TATTATCTTTAATATGACTTTTATTTCCTAACTCGAATAATATAACGACAACTAATTTATTTACTCCTATTCGGTTAACTTTAATCTATAACTCTTATTTGAATAACTCCAACCTAATAATTCTTATTCGAATAACTTATATTCGATTTGCTTACTTTCGAATACTTATATTCGATAATATCTTTTTTCGAATAAATCTTATTCGATTTAGCTCCTGTCGAATAACTAGATTCGATCAACTCACTTCGAATATTTTTGATTCGATTATCTCACTTCGAATATCTCTGATTCGATTCACTTCTTCGAATAACTAAATTCGATTAACTAATTTCAACTCTATTCGAATAAACTAAATTCGATTAACTCCATCTGAATAACTCAAGTTCGATTAACTCTATCGATTAACTCTAACTGTTTAACTCAAACTGGTTAACCCTAATGGTTTTACTCTAACTGGTTAACTCTAATGGTTTTACTCTAAATGGTTAACTCTAACTGGTTAACCCTAACTGATTAACTCTAACTGGTTAACCCTAACTGATTAACTCTAACTGGTTTAACTCTAACAGATTTAATTTTACGGTTTAACCTAACTGGTTTAACTCTAACTAGTCAACCTTAATTGATTTACCCTAACTGGTTAACTCTAACTGGTCAACCTTGATTGATTAACTCAAATCAATTACTCTAACTTGATTAACTCCATTCCATTAACTTTAAATCGATTAATTCTAACTCGATTAACTTTGATAACTCATTTTGATTAACACATTCTGATTAACTCCTTTGAACAACTCCTTTGATTAACTCCTTTTCCATTTGTCTACTTAATGAATAACTATTCCCTTTTCAATTCTATTTACTTAACGAATAAGTATTTCTTTAATCTTTTCTATTCATTTAACAAATAAGTATCTCTTTTAAATCTATTTGTAAATGTTTTACAGATATTTCTCTTTTCAATTCCATTTGTAAATGTTTTACAAATGTTTTCCTTTCGATTTGTTTTACACATATTTCCTTTCATATTTGTTTTACAAATAGTTTCCTTTATATTTGTTTTACAAATATTCCCTTTATATTTGTTTTTACAAATAATCTCTTTATAAAACTCTGTTTGTTTTATAAATAATCCCTTTTGATTATCCTATTTATTTAACACATAAATATCTTATTTATAAAATCTTATGAGTTTATAAATACTTCCCTTTATAAATATTCCACTTTATAAAGATTTTTCTTTATTTATAATTCCACTTAAAAAGATTTCCTATTAATAGATATTCCTGTTTATAAAATCTTCTTTGATTTTATAATTAATTTCTCTTTTATAAAATCCTTTGATTTTATAAATATTTTATTTTCAAATTTCACTTTGAAAATTCCCTTATCAACATTCCGGTATGTTATGGTATTTAACATACCATATAAAAATGATCAGTATCATTCACACATATAAAATCATCAACAGATTTCATATCACATCGTATAACACAATATATAAAACAAAACAATATTTATATATTGAGGAACCCAGTTGGGTCCCTCCAACCTGTTTCCCTGCATCCACAGATGTTACACAATAAAATCAACTTCACTTTCAGTTCCATATGATTTATTCTGTTAAACGGAATCAATACAGAAATTCAACTAACTGACTAACAGTTCAATCAAACAGTCAACACACAGTCAACACACAGTCAATCAGCCAATATTTAGCAGTTCTAAAAATACAACATGAAATTATAAATTGTTCAAAGTTAGTGAGATTTACTCACATTGGCAGTTCATCGTTAAGGAACGATAAACTGTTTGTTTGATTTGAATCAAACAATTTATTTCGCCATAAATTCACATGAGCCCCAATCCACTTCCAGTCAGCTTCATTGTGAAGCTCTCGTCCATACGATCCTAACGGGTCCTGTTTCCCTGAATTTCGATCATGTATGATAAAGTTATTTAGATTACAACTTAATACACATTTACATTAAATAAAAACATAGAATTTAATCTATTTGGCCTCACCCCTTAAATCCCTTGGCCCAAACCCATATAAGCCCAACCCAAATGCTCCCTTCTTCTTCGAATACTTAGCTACAGGTATCCATTTATTTACACCACCTCTGGCCGAACTTTGCAACCACCAAGTACCATCTCTACTTCATGAAATCAACAACCAATACCACTGATCTACTTCCCTTCCTTCCCTCTCCAACTCCATCACCAACACAGAGGACTCGAACTAAAAACTTCGACCGTGACTTCAGGCTTTGCTCGTTGTAACCATGAAACCGTCGACAGAAATATTCACCGAATCCCCCACAACTACCACAACCGAAACCGCACTCCACCACAAACCCAAATCCAAACTCGATTTCAAGAATCATAGCCCCAAATTTCAATACTCTCGAACCCTAACCTCACTGTCGAGAACCCGCACCCTCAAAAGGAACATCGAACACCAGAAAATGGGTATGGCATTGAAGTATACATCAGCACAAACTCATATATATACGCTATACAATTTATAGAAATTTATTGGTGTATTTCTTTTGATTTTGGTTTTGATTTATGTGGGTCTTCTTCTTTGATTTCCTGAAGGTTTTCCCAACCCGTGCCCCTTCAGTTGTCGTAGATGTACCCTAGTCAGCGGCTCCCAAAAACATCGAACAGAAATCCGTTCGAACATAGTGGAAAGTATTCAGGAAGTGAAGAGATTCTTGTAACGAGCTTATATATATCTCTCGTGATTTTAAATCGTGGAAGAATGAGGTTGATTCAATTTTAAAAGGTAGTTTGGAATCCACGTTTGAGGCCACATATGAACGGCTGTTGAGAAAAGGCAACCGTGTCTTTGTTTCATCCAGAGAACGAAGTCTAGGGTTAGGATATTTGTTTTACATCCGAGAGTACCCCTGTGACGGCCGGGAATTTCGCTCGATCCGAATCAGTCGCTAAACCGATTTAGACCGTTCGAAACCCCTGCTCGTTTGAGAACAGGACAAATCATAACGCAAACGGAAGAACATTTCATTGCTATTACGACAATTCCATCAGATACAAGAATATATAGAGTATAAATGAATAAATTACATTCGATAAATATCAGAGATTACAATAAATTACATAGCAGCGGAAAATAATACAAAGCACAACTGAAGGTGATATACGGATACAGAGCTTTCCGGATATCATTCCAGCTGTAAACCAGGATCCTGTGAATACAAATCTGCAAAACCAAAACTACTAGCTGCCCGTGTAGAAAATAGGGGCACCCAGAGTTTAGGTTAAAACAATAAACTCCAGGTCAGTCATGTGACTGGTGTGAGAACTAAAACAATTATTTAAAACTTTACTTTAAAAGAGAGTAATTCAAGGGACCACGCCGTATAACACGGAACGGGTTTCCTCCCAAGAATACCAGTGCATAGAATAAACAGCGCAATGCTTTTTCGAAAAATGAAGCTATTATAAGACCCAGGTCCCATCACACAATGCAACGCAAGCCGGAGGATAGGGTTTTACCTTATAACAGCCAAACATGCTTGGTACGTTTAAAACAAATCATTTGATACTATAATAAGTGTATAGTGTCAAAACAATTTCAATCATAAATATAAATCATAGACGGCATAGCATCCCATGCTACTATGTCGCCATACTAGTTCTACAATTAAAACTGCAATATCACGTATTGGAATTTGGATTTCCGTCATGAGTCGAGGCAAGGGGCAAGCTCCTCTCCGCTTCGAGACACTCTAGCAAATGCCTCAGGACTACACACTCTGGGTAACCCTGGGATCCTCCAAGACCGGTCCTCTCTTACGTTTGAGGATTAGTTATTCCTAAACACACGTTTCCTGGCCCTATAGGACCTATAATCGAGGCGCCTCGCATCCAAACCACAAAGGTGAAAAGTATATAAATGTCAGGGCTGGTAGGTCACTGACACCACCCATAGCTAGAAAGAGACGTCGTGCACTCCTTGGATCCTCTTCCGTTTTTGACTCATACCGAGGTGTGAGGCTCGCGAATCCACACTATACACAAAGCTGCCACGTAGGCCGTGCTTTGATCATCAACCACAACTTTGCTTTTCAACAGAAGCCTTGATCCATGCAACTCAGCGTGCCACACAGGCAATTCATGCCATGCGATTGATATCTATCGATATATAACCTCTAAGCTCGTACGTCTCAGAGAAGGGTGTTAAGCAAGAGAATAAATTATCTACCGCCAAACAGATATATATTTAACAGAAATCAATCAACACAGAATAAAATCCAATGTCAGGCACACAATCCATTTACAAGTTCGTTCTGGGTCTGAACGAAACCGGAGGCACTTTCCTCGCATATCCATCGATCTCCAAGTACGTCTGGACGACCACCAACTGATTCCCTCATCTTGGGTGTACAGCCCAATCAAGATCATCAGTAATCACCCAAACGATGTGAATACTTCCGGTCTTCGACCACCGTCTTCATCTTCGACATATCGTCGAATCGGTTATTCAGAATGGGTATAAACCTGGACTTTCTGAACAACCCGTGTATATTAAAACAAATGTCACACAAACACAACAAGCGCCTCATTCCAATTCATTAGTCACTAACCGTAAATCAGTAAGAGAGCAATTCCCCAAATATTAACCCCGAAGGCCGAAACCAACATCAGATCAATACCCAGGAAACCATTCTTCTTAACTAACCTACAGCTAGTTTCTAAATTTCACATTCTTAAGGAAATGTTCCCATTAATTTTATCCAAGATAAATTCTTTAAAATTTATCCTTTAATCTTCCTTTGGATGTCATATCTAACCAAATTATGGTTTTTCAAACTAGTCGAGATTAGCGAACCATACCGAAGTAATTATTTATTTTATTTCCCAATCCCAACCTATTCATCCCATGAAGCAAAACTGGTAATACTCCATATCTAACACCGTGGTGTTATCGGTAAAATTAATTACCATTTCACGTTCAAATCTAATTAAAGATTTAACTATCGCTTTGGAGCAAAACTGGTGATACTCCATTCTCGCTTATTTTCAAAATTTGATACTTTAGATTATCAATGCACATTTCAATCTAATTGCAGATTCATTTAAAACTCCTTTTACTGGGTTAAAGAACTAATGTCATTTAAAACACAGTTCACGACAAACCCAAATTACATTCTATTTATTATCGAGTTAAAGAACAAGTGTTATTCAAAACCCTGTTCACGATAAACCCACAAATCAATTCCATTTAAAATCCATTTCGAATCCAATTTATTTATTTAAAATAAATGGGTTTTTTTTACTTTAGTTCTAAACAAGTTCATTTTGATAAAAATCTATTTTTATCTTTTCAAATATGGAGTTTTTCATCCCAATTTTTCCCAAATCACTTCTTATGATTTTACACAAATTTTTACTATTTTTAATAATTTTATCAAGGCCCGTACAGTCGATTTCCATCAACGGCCATCGAACTGCACTTACAGCGACCTTTTGCAAATTTGATTTGGACGTATCTCCAAATCCAACCGTTAGATTTCAAATTTCTGATATTCGTTAGAAAGCTATTTTCGATACAAACCCAACGGTTCCGGTTTTAGGAGAATCCGACGGTCGGATCTCCCGTAATGTCCGTTTGAAGTCAATGGTCGAAATTCGCGAACTGCCGCGGCGCGGCGCGTTCTATTCAGGCCATTATATATAATATATATATATATATATTATATATTTCGTCGATTTCTATTTAAAACGAATTTTATAAATAGTTTTGAATTCGTTTCAAAACATTTCAACTTCTATTTCAAATTCAAATCAAAATTGAATTTTCTATTATAAATACTTTTTACTTTCATTTCTATTTGATTTCAATTCAAATCGATTTTAATTCGATTCGAAGTCATTTTCTTTTCTTTTCGATTCAAATTCGTTTTCTTTTTAAATCAAATTCGTTTTCTATTTAATTCAAATCAAATTCCATTCGTTTTCTAATTAAATCAAATTCATTTTCTATTCAAATCAAATTCATTATATATTCAATTGAAATCAAATTCGTTATATATTCAATTGAAATCAAATTCGTTATATATTCAATTGAAATCAAATTCGTTATATATTCAATTGAAATCAAATTCGTTATATATTCAATTGAAATCAAATTCGTTATATATTCAGTTGAAATCAAATTCGTTATATATTCAATTGAAATCAAATTCGTCATATATTCAATTGAAATCAAATTCGTTTTCTATTCAATTCAAATCAAATTCCATTTCAAAACATTCGATTTCGAAATCACTTTTCAATATTCATTTTAAAATGAATAAAATCGATATAAATATCGTTCACGTCAAAATGGCGTCAATCTAATCAACACGGCTTCATATATTTCTATTTTCAAATATTCTATTTCAAAACATTTCCCTTTCAAATATTTCGTTTTCAAATATTTCTATTTCAAATATTTCGATTTCAAATATTTCGTTCAACACATGACTAATCTCAACGGATGAGTACAGTCAACACATGAACCTTTATATTATATTGATAAAGATGTACATTTTATTATTAAAATATTTCGTTCAACACATGACTAATCTCAACGGATGAGTACAGTCAACACATGAACCTTTATATTATAATATTCTTTATTTTCTAAATTGGAATGAGGCCCAATCAATCACCATATAATGTTAATTATATGGATTTTCATACATCACACGTATATAATAGCATTGAAAAATAATCAACCATCAACCAAAGTACACTACACTGTATAAGCATCAAATATAGATATCTAACGCTTATAACAGTCTGTCAATCAATCGATCGACATATTTAATCAATCAGGATGAGTGAACTTCAAATTTCATCCCAACACCCGTGTGGGGTTTCAAACAATCAAACACAGATTTTAGTTGTGCAGTTGGGCGATGTGTAAAATTTATCATCCCAATTCATCAGTCAAATCGGTGTATATAAACAAATCGGTCGATTTGTTTATAAATATTTATTTATTCACTTTCACGTTAAAAATTATATTTTAACGATAGAACATTTTATTCAACCTATGAAAATATTCTATTCAGTTCATTTATTAAATAAAATGATTTCTTTATTTTTCTAACTTATTTTAGAAAATTTCGGCGGCATAACGGCACGATACTAGAAACAGGACAAGGCCTAGCCTTATCCCCGGTCTAGTGAAGGCCCACGCCATTCACACATCAATCAAATCCATTCCATTTCACAAAACAATCAAATTTCAATCAAATAATCTAACTAATTTTTGCAATCAAACAAACAAGTCCATGGTCTGTGGACGATTGTGTCGGGTGCTACTAAACACCGTCTGCATCCAAGTATATATATAACTAGAAAAAGAATTTTAGAGTGAGAAATTCTCACCAATAGCTATCCCAACTCCATGACTCTTCTTATGTAGAAAATCTTGTCGTTCTTGCCTTTTGTCACTTTCGCTGCCCGTAGTCACTACATATATAAAAATCACATTTTTATATACTGTTGTCTTTAAAATAAAAATCACATTTTTATTTGTTCACTTTCAATTTAAAAATCATATTTTTATAATCACTTCATATATTTAAAAATCGAATTTTTACTTCGCTATCCAATATATAAAAATCGAATTTTTATTTTGCTATTCAATATATAAAAATCGAATTTTTACTTTGCTATTCAATATATGAAAATCGAATTTTTACTTTGCTATTCAATATATAAAAATCGAATTTTTACTTTGCTATTCAATATATAAAAATCGAATTTTATTTCAAATCCATATGGATAAAAATCGCATTTCTATACCGCTACTATATAGATAAAAATTCTATTTTTATACCGCTACTATATAGATAAAAATTCTATTTTTTTTAATCTCTACTTTCTATATAAAAATATCGTCTTCTCCATTTTAAAAATATCGTCTTTCTTATTTTAAAAATATCGTCTTTCTTATTTTAAAAATATCGTCTTTCTTATTTTAAAAATATCGACATTTGAAATTAAAACCAAAGCATTTTTATAAAATAAAAAAAATTAATCTTTTCTATTCATAAAAATCTAAATTTTCATATAATAAAAATCAAATCTTTCTCTAACTAAAAATCCGATCTTTTCCTTATTAAAAATATGAACTTTACTAAATTCAAAATCTCAGCTTTATGTAAATAAAAATCTAATTTTTATCACCATAATTTCTAAATCAATTAACCTAAAAAGAAAATAAATTAAACTAAGAACTTACGGTGTTATTCAAGGAGGGAGGAGGGTTGCGTTCATCAGTGGCTGAGAGGGGGGGTCGTGGTTTACGGTGGCCGAGGATGGGTGGCTCGAGCTCCTCCAGTGGTGTCTTGCGCTTCGGTGCAAATGGGGGGGGTCCTAACGTGGCATCGCGGGTTGATGGGGGGCTGGTGGCGCGTTGGTGGTCGATGCAGGCGGTTGCGGTGGCGGGCGGAGCAGGCGACGGTCTTCAGGGTTTTGGGGAGGGGTCTGGACGGAAATCGAGGGGGGGAGGCTCGTGGGAGGCGGAGGTTGATGGGGGGGAGGCGCGCGGTGCGGCTTCGATCGGGGGGCGGCGCTCCTCTCCGCTTCGTCCTTTTTTTTTCTGTAATGAATAGAGAAAAAAGGGGGCCAGAAGTTAAAAGGGGAGAGAGAGAGAAAGGAAGTTTATTATTTTTTTTTATTAATTTTAAATTCAAAAGGTTGAATTTTACATACGACCTCTAAACGAGGCCCACCGCCTGTCGTCCATAGCATATTACCCCCATTCTGAACACAATGGGATATGTATCGTAAGCTGATTCGACGGTTTCGATCAGTTTCCGTTAAAATCAACATATTACTCTATATATTGAATTTGAACGCGCATTTCAATTACCGGGGTCACATACTAACTAGAAAAATTCCAAAAAAATATTTTCTAGCTTCGTATTGACAATACGGTCCTAACAAAACTAGTTTCGTCGAATTCTGAGACCGTTGGAAAAATGGCCATTTTCCAGTCGATTAAAATCAACTAAAACTGGTCAAACGCGTTTTCCTTTGCCACGCTCCCATATTGAATCGAAAAATTACGAAATTTGAAATCTAGCAATAATTTGACGTCGCGGATCCAACAAAAGTGGTTTCGTCGAAATCCGAGGTCGTTTGCAAAATTTTCATTTTTAAGGGCCTGAATTCCATAGTGACTATTCAGAATTTTCAACTGGACATATCTTTTGATTCCCGCTATGAAATTTCAATTATTCGGATTCGTTGGAAAGATATTCCCAATTAGATCCTAATGTTTTTGGTTTCGCTAAAATCCGGATTGTTTTGCACCCGGTACATTCAATTGAAGTTTGAAATCGAATTATCGAACTACCGCGCCATTTTCAATTCTAGTTATAATTATATATAAATATTTATATTCTAACGACGATGCGTATAAATATATACATTCTAATTATATTCAAAATAAATTTCTCGTCGATTATTATTTAAAATAATTCATTTTAAATATTCAAAATTCTCTAAAATTACCAAAATAAAAAATTTAAACTGGCCCAGATTTTCGAGTTGTTACAACCCCATTGTGAGAAACTCTGTTTGTTCATGTACTGATATGAAAATATCATTAAATCGGGTAATGTGCCGAGATCCCAAAAATATAAAAATATCGGTAGGGTAACTCATATTGTGAAACCCCGAAATGTCGACACAGGGTGTCCAATACTCCAAATAAAAAGTTGCTTATTTAATTAATTAAAAATTACTATAAAATTCTAAAAATTAAATTATCGTTATGTCTCAAAAGAACCTTGTCTAAATTCGAAACCGGTATCTAGTTATATCAATTAAACCGTTACGGTTGATAAACGACTCTATAGCGACTTTTCTAAAATTTGATTTGGACATAAATCAAAATCTACACAATGAAATCCCGATTTTCCTCTTCCACTAGAAAAATATACTTCACCAGCTCCGTACATTTCTTGTTTCACAAAAATCCAATTTAAAACGAACCCTGTACATTCGATTGAAGTTCGAATCGCCAATTTACGAACTGCAGCGCCATTTCGAGCTCGACTTTAATTATATTATAACTCTACGTTCAAACTGTCGTTTATATACTATATTCGTTATTCAAATTCAATTACAAGCTGAATGAAATATCACAGATGATCCTTTTCACACCGTATCATCATTTCAGCCAATTCTGATTATTTCAGAATTAAATATATTATTTAATTATTATTTTAATTAAATATTCCCAGCTATTTAATTAAACCACCATTTAATTCACTATATCATTATTTATATAATTAAATTAATTAATTATAATACCTCTGCAAATGCGGGTCATTACAATGAATGTTAATCGTTATTCAACGATTAACGACCAAGGTGAGTAAACTCACTAACTCTGTCTAGTTTATAATTTTATAAACGTTATTTAATATTTTAAATAATGATTGAATGTTGTTTGATGGTTGTTTGGATGAATTTCTTATAAATTTGTTGAAATTATAGATATCGTTATATTTAAAACGATGGTTAAGTATTGGTCCAATTTATTATATTATCTCATATTGATATGAAATTGATGTTATTTGTGTTGATTAACATCTGTGGATGCTGGGAAATAGGTTGGAGGAATCCAACTAGATTCCTCAATAATTATATTATTATTTTTTATATATTACATTATATGATGTGATAAATAATCTATGGTTGATTATTGTGTATTTGGGTTCGAACAACATTGACCCTGAAATAATTGGTATTTAATTACTGTGAAAATATATTGGAAAAGAATTCGAGTTTTAAATGAAAATTCTATTTTTAAAAATAGAAATGGAATTTCGATTAGGCTAGAATATAACCGCTTGTTTGAATTATATTATAACAAGTGATTTAATTTATAAACAATATTTATAAATGAGTTGAAATGATTATTACTGAATTATTTGGGAATATAAGTTCAAGAACGAATTTAAAAAGAGGGAAATTGGAAATCATTTCAAAAGAAAAACGATGAAGGTATTTCGATGTTCAAAATGTAACAGAATTGAAATAAATCCATATGTATTAGTAATTAAAATTTGATGATGTCGAATGTTATATAAATAACTTATTTCCATAAATTTTATATTATACAATTCAGAATTTGACAAGACAGTTAACATTTGGTTTGAAACCAATAATTTATAAACGAATATGAAATTTCGAGTGAGTTATAAGCCTAATATATAAATAACAAGAAGTTGAGTTTGAAATGAAATATGAAGTATGAATTTATAAAATAACTAGATAGACGGAAATTTTAAACTGTATTGGTTTGTACTATTTAAATCAAGACTTGATTTAATAAAACAAGTCTAGATTTCTATAGAGGAATATTATTAACGTTTTAAAGTGAATAATGGGTTAAAAGGAAATGCTTTGCTAATTGGAATGGTTATAACGGAAATTGGTGATGTTTTGGAAGCGATAAATATAAAAATGAATTTGGAAATTGAGTTGACCTGAAACGATAAATTATTCTGAAGTTTGGAACGTTAATCGAATTGGGATTATACGGAGGAGAGTTAGACATTGAATTTCAGAAAGTAGTATTTACTTTTCATTTTTAAATGAATATTATTTATTCAATATTATTTATTTATTCAAAGTAACGAATCAAAGTTATATTTTAAAGTTAAATACTTTGGAAATAGGGATTATGTAATGACCCGGGATTTTGACGACTTTGGTTATCGCCATGAACTCGATGACGACTAACCAAACATCGAAAAATACCGGTCATTAGTGAAAGAAATTAGAGGGTGAGAATAGATAAGATAGAAACATAGAATAGAAGAAGAAGAAGAAGAACACAATATCAGAGTAACACGAATCTCACAGCGGAACGAATAAATATATTTTATAACATAACCTTGAAATACAAATCTGTACTTGAATATACATATCATTATCAAAGTACAACACTTACAATACAGCGGAAATAACTATAGCTATATGATCCTGAAGCCTCCTGCTCCTAGCTCTTCCAGTATATCTGTAAATCATGACTACTTGACTGCCCATACAAAATTGGGAACCCAAGAGTTTAGGGAAAACAACAAAATAAACTCCGGGTCAGTCATGGGACTGGTGTGAGTAAAACATTTTAAAACAGTTCAAGCAGATAAATGATATCTCATAAGACCACGCCGTATAACGGAACGGGTTTTCCCTTATGAGAATCCAAAATATCTTTATATCAAAAACCTTTTGATATTATAATAATGTCTATCATCCACAACTATAATAATCATCTAGTAGAAACGCTTTCATCTCACGTTCTACATATATAGTATACAATCAAAACCGCAAGCACGTATTGGGTAATGGATTTCCAACTATGACAAGGTATGGAACCACCTTTCGCTAGTGTACCTCTAGAGAGGAATACACTGGGTTTAACAAGAACATCTTGCAACCCGGCCACACATGACCGACCACTCATTTCGCTTGAGTGTATCGAATGTACATCACCAACGGTTGGGATCAGCAACCGTTTCCCGAATGGGACAGCATCAACAATATATTTTAGAAGTAAATGAAACTCTAGATCAGGTGATTATACACCCTACTTCGGTGCGACCGACTTAGCTATGCTGCCTGCCCGATTTCTGTCATTTACCGATTTGATGAGGCTTGAGGTTACGCTTCATCATCACATCAAATTTACTTCGAATGTCACATCGTCAAATCCATCAAATCACCGATTGACGTCCTTAACCATACATTATGTGTTAGCTAAAAGAAGTTTCCTTCTTTGCATCCACTCTTGGTACGGTTGGAGAAATCAATATACGTGATCGTCTGGAAATACTTTGTCAGACATCCGTCCATACAAGTCATCCAGGAACAGGATGAACTGAAGGCACTATTCTGTAAACAGGATAGCCCTTGCATAACTCCGTCTTCAATTTCCTTTGGCATATATGATTCGCAACGCTTATGCCAATACAGAGTGGTTCTTTGGATAATAATCCAACCGGTCTCTCCATATTTACAATGTTAAAATGGTCAAAACTTCGATAGTCTGTGATTTAACTATCGAAGAAAAACAGGTGTGCAACCAACGATATTATTTCCAAATGGAAATTTATATCGATCGAACATCATTCAACTTTTATCTCTTTATTACATTATTTTACTTATCTCCCATTTCCCTATATTCAATATTTCTTAATTTCTAAATTTGGAAAATATACGTTATTAACAATGGAAAACATTTCCATTTTTGTTTTCTTTATTAGAAAACATTTCTGGTTTCTTATTTGGAAAACATTTCCAAAGCTTCTTTATTGGACTTAGACAGATGTTTAAACAAATCATCGCGATGCCAACACAAACCATTTCCTTTACTGCCGAACCTTAACTATTCCTTAGTTAAAAACGAAGCCAATCAAGTTGGGGTAGAACTACCTCTCAGACCTTAACTGAACAACATTTCTAACTTTGAAATAGGCAAAGTTCACTTTATATCCCTTTTTCTAACTTCCTTACTTAACCCTCTTCGAATAGCTATATTCGATTGACTCTTTTCACTTAACTCTATTCGATTAACCCTTATCAATTAACTCATTTGGACTAACACTATTGGATTAACTCTATTTGACTAACACTATTGATTTACTCATTTCACTTAACTCCTTTCGAATAAACTATATTCGATAACTCCTTTTACTTTCTTCGAATAAACTATATTCGATTAACTCCTTTTACTTTAACTCTAATCGATTAACTAAATCGATTAATTCCTTTTAACTTTAACTCTAATCGATTAACTAACATCGATTAACTCCTTTTAACTTTATCTCAAATCGATTAACTAACATCGATTAACTCCTTTTACTTTATCTCTAATCGATTAACTAACATCGATTAACTCCTTTTACTTTATCTCTAATCGATTAACTAACATCGATTAACTCCTTTCCGAATAAACTATTCATTTATAAAGATTTACTTTTAGTAACGGTTCTTCACTTTACAAATGATTTCCTTTTATTCTAACTTATCCTTTGATTTTATAAATATTTCTTTTATAAAAATTCTTTTCCTTTTCTATATAAAATCATCGATTTTATATAAATAATTCATTTTCAAAATACACTTTGAAAATCCCCTTCCCCATATCCTGTATTTCTTATGGTAATTATCATACCATATAACAGCGATAAATATCGTTCAAACACACATAATCAACAACAGGTTATATATCACATCATATATCAAAATATATGAATCACAGTAAAATAAATGTTGAGGAATCCAGTTGGATTCCTCCAACCTGTTTCCCTGCATCACAGATGTTAAACAATATAGATAACCTCACTTTCAGTTCCATATGATATATTCTGTTAAACAGAATCAATACAGAAATTTAACTAACTGACTAGCAGTTCAATCAAATAGTCAACACACAGTCAATCAGACAATTTCTAACAGTTCTAAAAATACAACATGAAATTATAAACTGTTCAGAGTTAGTGAGATTTACTCACATTTGCGCGTTAGCCGTTAAATAACAGTTTGCGTTATTTGATTCAGTCGGACAATTTATTTCGCCATAAATTGTAACGAGCTCGGATTCACTCCCAGTCAGCTCCAAGGTGTGTGTCCGTCCATATGATCCCAACGCAACTGACGGCGTCAAATTCTGATAACGTATGCGACAGTAATGATTTATACAAGTTCATAACAAATTAAATGGTTTATTTAATCACTAATGGTCTTTTTATTAATTAATCACCTTCATTATCTTGTCCACGTCACTACTCCGTTTTACACGGTCTGAAGCTTCTTCCCGAAACCCATTTTCATGTTTTTTTTAGAAATAGGAACAAGTACTGCCCCTTCCATCGATCACTGCTCCACGTTCTGCCATGCATTTCCATCCAGGTCATCCTCCTTCATCCCCGTACTCACAACACTCCACTCAGTCTTCTCAACACCATCCGCAAAACTCAAATGCGAAATACATACAACAACATCCACGTTCTTCCCTTCCTCATGAGCCACCGAACTCCACTGATTTCCAAAGCCTGCACCCACCTAAATACATACACCTCGCTCCATTTTATAACCCCGTCAGGTAAGACAAACTTACTCCAGACCCTTCCTCCATTCCAAAGAAAAGGACCCACCATTTAACTGCTCACGCCACCATAACACTCCCATCATTTAACTCATCCTTCATGTTAGTATCAACACAAGTTTTCAGTCCCTCAACGTCCACTGCTCACACCACCATGCCAAGGTCCGACTTTGGTCCTTCGGTGCTTCCCTTACAAGCGGTGTACCGCGAACACACCCAGCTCGAGATTTCAGAAGGTTTTTATGTTTCGATTTTTATTTGTTGATGAGGGAAAACTTTTTCTTTGCTACAAGGAAACAACGGCTCCGCTTTTGACCTAAGGAGAATGGAAAATTAGGTCTTAGAGAAATGTATGGTGTATTATATAGATCGAAGCATTTGCATGAACAGGGAGGAGATATTTTCATTGTTTTTGTGCGGCTGAAAAATGAGGGATACGTGGCCTTTAGTTTGACCAATGAATGGAATGAAAATATCACTTTGTATTGATATTTTTAATTTAAAGTTTTACATACTCAGTTACGTAAAATTTATCAATATATGAGCTGCCCCAGACAGAGATAAATATACCGTTGTGATGAGGTCAGTGTCACGATCCCAAAAATATAATAATATCGGTAGGTGGACTCATATTTTGAAACTTCAAAATGTTGATTTCAGGGTGCGAAATACTTCAAATAAAAAGTCGCTTATTAAATTAATTAAAAATTACAGTAAAATTCTAAAAATTAAATTATCACTATGTCCTAAAAGAACCTTGTGTAAATTCAAACCCGATCTCTAGTTATATCGAATAAACCGATACAGTCGATAAACGATTCTATAACGACTATTTTAAAATTTGATTTGGACATATCTAAAAATCTACACGACGAATTCCTGATTTTTCTCTTCCACTAGAAAGATATACTCCACCAGCTCCACACGTTTCTTGTTTCACAGAAATCCGGCTTAAAACGAATCTTGTACATTCAGTTGAAGTTCGAATCGCCAATTTATGAACTGCAGCGCCATTTCAAGCTCGATTTTTATTATAATATAATTCCACATTCAAACTGTCGTCAGCTAAATATATTCTTTATTCAAATTCAATCCCAGGCCGAATTAAATATCACAGATGATCTGGTTCACACCATATCGTCATTTCAGCTAATTCTGATTATTTCAGAATTAAATATATTATTTAATTTATTATTTTAATTAAATATTTACCATTATTTAATTCCACGACCATTTAATTCACTATACCACCATTGATATAATTAAATAAATTAATCATAATAACTCTGCCAATGCGGGTCATTACAATCTTCCCCACTTAAAATAATTTCATCCTCGAAATTGCTAAAAGGTAGAGAACGACCCTATCGACTGGTTAGAACATATTTGTTCACTTCTTAACTTCAATTTCAACTGAACCAATTTAATTTCAATTAAATTATTAATTATTTCTTATCAACGAAAATTTTCAAAAATCCTGAAAATTTTCTAACGCCTTAACTCTTCGAAAAATTTCGCCAGCACCTCCTTTGTACTGGTCAATCGGTCAAACTCCAACTCGCCTCTCCGGGCCATCTCCAACCCAAAAGAAAATCAAACAGCCAAGCAGCTTGCCAATTCGGCTCATAAATCTTATATCCAATAGAAATATAAACTGGTACCTTTTTTCGGGCATATCATTATATCCTTTACATCTGCTGTTGATTCATCATATACCAATGTCATGTCAATCAAACTCCAAATCAGTTTTTATATCCAACACAACCATTCGCTTATATCCAAGCCAAATATCATTTCAACCCGAGTTTCTTCTTGATTTTCAATTCCTTAACTCCTCAATCCAATACCATTTCGGATTCTAATTTCACAAATCCAATCTTATTCGATTTCAATTCAACTTCAGTTACCACTTAACTGACTTTACTTTAATTCAAATCTGCTTTCACAAATTTTTGTTAAATTTGTTTTTAATTTAAGTAGTCTTTCCCTGGGAGTTTTTAAATAGTTTACTCTTTTCAAAAATCAAATTTTCCTTTTGAACATGTCATTGAGCCCTTAATTAATATTCCATTTGTTAAATTACTTCTCTATTTCTTTATCAATATTTGTTAACCAATATTTTCAATAACCATATTGGCCTTTTATGTTATTTGGAAAACATTTCCGAATATCGCCTTCCTTTATTTTCTAAACTTTTAGAAAATATGTGCTATTTATAATTGGAGAATATTCCAATTACTTATCTCTTTTGCGATCTCGTTTATTTCTGTACTTAGGAAATATTCTTTATTATATTTCCAAGCTTACACTTGTTTGGGTTAAAACTGATGTTGTGTAAAACATCGTTACGACAACCCAAATACTATATTCAACTAACTCTTATTCGACATTTGATCTTCGAGCCTGAAATCTTACTATTTATTTGTTAATAATGAAATCAATCAAGTTGGGGTAGAACTACCTCTCAGACCTTGACTGAATAACATTTATAACGTCAAAACAGATATGACTACTTACTCGAATAATCAATACCATACAACTACTTCTTCACTTTTAAACACGTATATACTTTCTCTTTCTATTCTTACGAGATTTTATTCCTATCTTCCTTTTTGATTTTACTATTCTATTTCTAAGTTCGTTTCCTTATCGACTCCTATATATATATCGATACATTGATTTCTAATTATCAAATTATCTTAGAAATATTCTAACTCCTTAAATTCTCGGAAAAATTCGCCATAACCTCCTTTGTACCGGGAGCATCGGGATATTTCAAATAGCCTCTCATGGCCCTCACCAATCCAAAAGAAAAAGAAAAAGCCAAGCGGCTAGCCGATACGGCGCATAAAATCTCATATATGAATTGAATACATACCTTTCGTCGAGCATTCTATTTATATACCTTCAAAACTTATCCATACCTATCTCATATATATTTATACATGCCCAATCTATTTTAACTATACCTGATCGTTTTAACTCAATTCGCTAATTAATTTGTTAATTAACTCTTTAGTCTATTTCACTTTTATATTTGAACATGACATGTTCAAATATATTTTAACTTGCTTATTAACTAATTTGAATTCAAATTTCAAACTTCAGTTCTATATTCGATTTCGAATATCCATTTACAACTCCAATCCACCTTTTAAAGTTCAACTTCAAATTCAAGAACCATTTACTAATGGCTAATTAACTGGTTTACCTATTTCACCTTTTTATTTGAATATACATTTCAAATATAAGTTTAACTTGTTTATCAACTAATTGAATTCCATTTCAATTCTATTTGAATTTCCTATATTCAAATTCCATTTCAATTCTCTTGTTCAAATTCTATATTTGAATTTCATTTGAATTTATATATTCAAACTCTATTTTAATTCCATTGAATTTCATATATTCAAACTCCCTTTTGAATTTCTATATTCAAACTCTATTATTACTCTATATGAATTCTATATTCAATTTTCCATTATTTAAATCTTCTTTATTCAAATCTCATTTGAATTTCTATATTCAAATCCCCTTTGAATTTTCTTATTCAAATTCTATGTTTGAAATTCCTTTATTCAAATTCCTTTTCAAACTTTCTTTATTCATTCTTTAAATAAGTCTCGATTTCAATTCCTTTTGAAATCGATATTTGTACCTTTGGAAAATAGATTTCCCTTTCAATTTCACACTTGTATTTTTATTTCTGAATTATCCAATGATAATTCTTTTCACTTCATTTATAAACTTCGTTTATAAAAGAACTATTTATAAACTTTGTTTATAAAGGAACTTCTCGTTTTTTTTTAAAAAATTATAGATTTCAAATCTATTTAAAAATTCAAATTCTATACTCAAATCTATTTGAATTCTCTTTATTCAAACTCTATATTCAAATCTATTTTATAAATCCCATTTTGAAATTCAACACACTTGTCTTTCCTAAAACAAATTTCAAAACAGTATCTCTGGTAGTAATTCGTCACTTTCAACTCGAAAATGAATATTGATGATGCAACTCTCATCATCAGAATCTATTTCCCAGCGATCGAAGTGAGTTCAATACTATAAAACCATTTCTAAACATTTCCACTTTGAAATTCATTTCAAAATATAATTCATACTGCTTGTAAAACAATTTAAAATCTCCCAAGATCTTAAATTTTCCTTATTTTCAATTCAAATCCATTTACAAACACTTATCCAATTCTCCAGAGTTTTAATTCAATTTCTGGTTTAAATTTCAGATTCAACTCATCTAATTTCATGTATTTCACTTATATGAATTCTAATTGGCTATTTACATAACCATTTAATTTATAATCTTATTCAATTATAATAACAACCAATATATCCAATATATATCAAAATATACGATGGGTAAACTATTTTCATTTACCCTCTTTTCAAAACATATCGTGTCGACCCATCGTATTCGAGTGTTTAGTAACTCCTACCGATACAGTGGATCAAACTGATCGACCAGAACTCATAAACAACTCAACCAATGAATCTCCATAATATAAAACCATTTTTATATCAATAACAAATACGTTCACTCGTATATATACACTCAATCTCAGTCTAGGGTATTACTAACCCTATCTTTACCGAGTCACGCCACAGAGCCAAGGTAATTCACTTAACTTAAGATCTGATACCAACTGTAATGACCCGGGATTTTGACGACTTTGGTTATCGCCATAAACTCGATGACGACTAACCAAACATCGAAAAATACCGGTCATTAGTGAAAGAAATTAGTGGATGAGAATATATAAGATAGAAACTTAGAATAGAAGAAGAAGAAGAACACAATATCAGAGTAACACGAATCTCACAGCGGAACGAATAAATATATTTCATAACATAACTATGAAATACAAATCTGTACTTGAATATGCATATCATTATTAAAGTACAGCACTTACAACACATCAGAAATAACTATAGCTATATGATCCTGAAGCCTCCTGCTCCTAGCTCTTCCAGTATATCTGTAAATCCTGACTACTTGACTGCCCATACAAAATTGGGCACCCAAGAGTTTAGGGAAAACAACAAAATAAACTCCGGGTCAGTCATGGGACTGGTGTGAGTAAAACATTTTAAAACAGTTCAAGCAGGTAAATGATATCTCATAAGACCACGCCGTATAACGGAACGGGTTTTCCCTTATGAGAATCCAAAATATCTTTATATCAAAAACCTATTGATATTATAATAATGTCTATCAGCCACAACTATAATAATCATCTAGCAGAAACGCTTTCATCTCACGTTCTACATATATAGTATACAATCAAAACCGCAAGCACGTATTGGGTAATGGATTTCCAACTATGACAAGGTATGAAACCACCTTTCGCTAGTGTACCTCTAGAGAGGAATACACTGGGTTTAAAAAAAACATCTTGCAACCCGGCCACACATGGCCGACCACTCATTTCGCTTGAGTGTATCGAATGTATATCACCAATGGTTGGGATCAGCAACCGTTTCCCGAATGGGACAGCATCAACAATAGATTTTAGAAGTAAATAAAACTCTAGATCAGGTGATTATACACCCTAATTCGGTGCGACCGACTTAGCCATGCTGCCTGCCTGATTTCTGTCATTTACCGATTTGATGAGGCTTGAGGTTACGCTTCATCATCACATCAGATTTACTTCGAATGTCACATCGTCAAATCCATCAAATCACTGATTGACGTCCTCAACCATACATTATGTGTTAGCTAAAAGAAGTTTCCTTCTTTGCTTCCACTCTTGGTACGGTTGGAGAAATCAATATATGTGATCGTTTGGAAATACTCTGTCAGACATCCGTCCATACAAGTCATCCAGGAACAGGATGAACCGAAGGCACTTTTCTGTAAACAGGATAGCCCTTGCATAACTCCGTCTTCAATTTCCTTTGGCATATATGATTCGCAACGCTTATGCCAATACAGAGTGGTTCTTTGGATAATAATCCAACCGGTCTCTCCATATTTACTACGTTAAAATGGTCAAAACTTCGATAGTCTGTGATTTAACTATCGAAGAAAAACAGGTGTGCAACCAACGATATTATTTCTAAATGGAAATTTATATCGATCGAACATCATTCAACTTTTATCTCTTTATTTCATTATTTTACTTATCTCCTGTTTCCCTATATTCAATATTTCTTAATTTCTAAATTTGGAAAATATACGTTATTAACAATGGAAAACATTTCCATTTCTTGTTTTCTTTATTAGAAAACATTTCTGGTTTCATATTTGGAAAGCATTTCCAAAGCTTCTTTATTGGACTTAGACAGATGTTTAAATAAACCATCGCGATGCCAACACAAACCATTTCCTTTACTGCCGAACCTTAACTATTTCTTAGTTAAAAACGAAGCCAATCAAGTTGGGGTAGAACTACCTCTCAGACCTTAACTGAACAACATTTCTAACTTTGAAATAGGCAAAGTTCACTTTATATCCCTTTTTCTAACTTCCTTACTTAACCCTCTTCGAATAGCTATATTCGATTGACTCTTTTCACTTAACTTTATTCGACTAACCCTTATCAATTAACTCTATTGGACTAACACTATTGGATTAACTCTATTTGACTAACGCTATTGATTTACTCATTTCACTTAACTCCTTTCGAATAAACTATATTCGATAACTCCTTTTACTTTCTTCGAATAAACTATATTCGATTAACTCCTTCTACTTTAACTCTAATCGATTAACTAACATCGATTAACTCCTTTTAACTTTAACTCTAATCGATTAACTAACATCGATTAACTCCTTTTAACTTTATCTCAAATTGATTAACTAACATCGATTAACTCCTTTTACTTTATCTCTAATCAATTAACTAACATCGATTAACTCCTTTTACTTTATCTCTAATCGATTAACTAACATCGATTAACTCCTTTTCGAATAAACTATTCATTTATAAAGATTTACTTTTAGTAACGGTTCTTCACTTTACAAATGATTTCCTTTTATTCTAACTTATCCTTTGATTTTATAAATATTTCTTTTATAAAAATTCTTTTCCTTTTCTATATAAAATCCATCGATTTTATATAAATAATTCATTTTCAAAATACACTTTGAAAATCCCCTTCCCCATATCCAGTATTTCTTATGGTAATTATCATACCATATAACAACGATAAATATCGTTCAAACACACATAATCAACAATAGATTATATATCACATCATATATCACAATATATGAATCACAGTAAAATAAATGTTGAGGAATCCAGTTGGATTCCTCCAACCTGTTTCCCTGCATCACAGATGTTAAACAACATAGATAACCTCACTTTCAGTTCCATATGATATATTCTGTTAAACAGAATCAATATAGAAATTTAACTAACTGACTAGCAGTTCAATCAAACAGTCAACACATAGTCAATCAGACAATTTCTAACAGTTCTAAAAATACAACATGAAATTATAAACTGTTCAGAGTTAGTGAGATTTACTCACATTTGCGCGTTAGCCGTTAAATAACGGTTTGCGTTATTTGATTCGGTCGGACAATTTATTTCGCCATAAATTGTAACGAGCTCGGATTCACTCCCAGACAGCTCCATGGTGTGTGTCCGTCCATACGATCCCAACGCAACTGACGGCGTCAAATTCTGATAAAGTATGCGACAGAAATGATTTATACAAGTTCATAACAAATTAAATGGTTTATTTAATCACTAATGGTCTTTCTGTTAATTAATCACCTTCATTATCTTGTCCACGTCACTGCTCCCTTTTATACGGTCTGAAGCTTCTTCCCGAAACCATTTTCACGTTTTTTTTTTAGAAATAGGAACAAGTACTGCCCCTTCCTTCGATCACTGCTCCACGTTCTGCCATGCATTTCCATCCAGGTCATCCTCCTTCATCCCCGTACTCACAACACTCCACTCAGTCTTCTCAACACCATCCGCAAAGCTCAAATGCGAAATACATACAACAACATCCACGTTCTTCCCTTCCTCATGAGCCACCGAACTCCACTGATTTCCAAAGCCTGCACCCACCTAAATACATACACCTCGCTCCATTTTATAACCCCATCAGGTAAGACAAACTTGCTCCAGGCCCTTCCTCCGTTCCAAAGAAAAGGACCCACCATTTAACTGCTCACTCCACCATAACACTCCCATCATTTAACTCATCCTTCACGTTAGTATCAACACAAGTTTTCAGTCCCTCAACGTCCACTGCTCACACCACCATGCCAAGGTCCAATTTTGGTCCTTCGGTGCTTCCCTTACAAGTGGTGTACCGCGAACACACCCAGCTCGAGATTTCATAAGGTTTTTATGTTTCGATTTTTATTTGTTGATGAGGTAAAACTTTTGCTTTGCTGCAAGGAAACAGCGGCGCCGCTTTTGACCTAAGGAGAATGGAAAATTAGGTCTTAGAGAAATGTATGGTGTATTATATAGATCGAACCATTTGCGTGAATAGGGAGGAGATATTTTCATTGTTTTTGTGCGGCTGAAAAATGAGGGATACGTGGCCTTTAGTTTGACCAATGAATGGAATGAAAATATCACTTTGTATTGATATTTTTACTTTAAAGTTTTACATACTCAGTTACGTAAAATTCATCAATATATGAGCTGCCCCAGACAGAGATAAATATACCGTTGTGATGAGGTCGGTGTCACGATTCCAAAAATATAATAATATCGGTAGGTGGACTCATATTTTGATACTTCAAAATGTTGATTTCAGGGTGCGAAATACTTCAAATAATAAGTTGCTTATTAAATTAATTAAAAATTACAGTAAAATTCTAAAAATTAAATTATCACTATGTCCCAAAAGAACCTTGTGTAAATTCAAATCCGATCTCTAGTTATATCGAATAAACCGATACGGTCGATAAACGATTCTATAGCAACTATTTTAAAATTTGATTTGGACATATCTAAAAATCTACACGACGAAATCCTGATTTTTCTCTTCCACTAGAAAGATATACTCCACCAGCTCCACACGTTTCTTGTTTCACAGAAATCCGGCTTAAAACGAATCCTGTACATTCAGTTGAAGTTCGAATCGCCAATTTACGAACTGCAGCACCATTTCAAGCTCGATTTTTATTATAATATAATTCCACGTTCAAACTGTCATCAGCTAAATATATTCTTTATTCAAATTCAATCCCAGGCCGAATTAAATATCACAGATGATCCTGTTCACACCATATAGTCATTTCAGTCAATTCTGATTATTTCAAAATTAAATATATTATTTAATTTGTTATTTTAATTAAATATTTACCATTATTTAATTCCACGACCATTTAATTCACTATACCACCATTGATATAATTAAATAAATTAATCATAATACCTCTGCCAATGCGGGTCATTACAGATTATAATGCTATCTTTATAATAAATATTTCTCCATTCTGAGTGTTGCTTAAGAAATGATTTGATAAGAAATTAGGTAATGAAACTAAGGAAATTAGAAACTGACTGGAGATTAGTTAAGTGAATGGCTTCTTGAGTATCAATCTGATGTTGGTTTCGGCCTTCGGGGTTGATACTTAGGGAATCGTTCTTTTTTTAGTTTTCGATTAGGGATTGATGAATGTGAAAGGATAGTGATGCGTGGATAAGAAATGGAAATGTTTTCCTAAGATAACGTATATTTCTAAATATAGAAAAAGAGAATTTGAGAATATATGGAAATGTTTTCCGATGTTAATAAGAAATATTTTCTGGAATATAGAAAATAAATAGTTTAAATAGATGGAAATGTTTTCGAAGAATCATGAGAGACTAAATGAGCTGGAGGAATGTCTGGGTAGAGACATTGAAAGGAAACTGGAAAATGAATGAATTATTGATAAATTAATTTAAATGGGATCGGTGTTGATTGATGGTTGATCGATATAATTTCCATTGGGAATAAGTTCCTTGTTTGTATGGATGTTTTCCTTTGATAGTTAAATAACCGACTAGAAAAGTCGTTGACCATTTTTCCGTTGTCATTACAGAGAGTCTGCGATCAGATTTATTATCTAAAAACCGCTTCGTATGGGCATTAGCGTTGCGAATCAAATATGCTGAAGATGATTGAAGACAGAGTTTATGCAAGGTTTTTTTGGCGATCCTAGGTAGAAAATTGCCTAAGATGAATTTACAGAATAGTGCCTTCGGTTTGTCCAGTCCCAGAATAACTTGTATAGACGAGTGTGTGGCAGAGTATATGTAATAAATCGCGTAAGTTGATCTCTTCAAATGTTTTTACATTGGTGGCGAAGGAATTCGTTTCTCTTAGCTTTATACCCGTGGTATTTTTGGAGAAATCAATTTGTGATTTGGAAGGTATGACGATGTGACATTCCAAGTAAATGGAGATGTGATCTATCGAAGAATACTTTACCTCAAGCCTCACCAACAGGCAAATGACAAAAATCGGGCAAGCAACATGGCTAAGTGTGTAATGATTCGGATTTCGCCCGGACCTAATCGATCGCAAGATCGACCAAGACCGTTCAAAACCCAGATACGTTAAATTTGGGCATACAACACATTATAACAAATAACAGAAGACTTTTGTAAACATCATAATAATGTTACATCAGAGTACAGAATATCAGAGTACATCGAATATAATACAACATCGGAAGATAAATTTACAATAGATGTAACACAATGCAGCGGAACCAATAAACTGATACAACGGAAGTCTACTAATGCTCTGGACATATCTTTAAGATTCAATCCAGAATCCTGCTCAAAAATGAATATCTGCAAAACAAGCTACTCAACTGCTCGTGTGAAAAAGAGGGCACCCGAGTTTGCAAAATGAAACAAACTACGAGTCAGTCATGGTACTGGTATGAGAAATCTTTCCTAACTTATCTAACAATATGGCTAATCATAGGACCACGCCGCTAACGCAGAACGAGTTTACTCCATTGGATTGCCAGTGCATAGATTAAATAAATTTTATTCAAAAAAAAGCAATGCTTTTTAGAAAAATGAAATCATTATAAGACTCAAGCCCCATCACACAATGCAACGCAAACCGGAGGATAGAGTTTTACCTTATAATGATCAAACATTCTTGATATGTAGAAAATAATATTTTAATACTATTATTATTGTCTAATCAGTTTAAAATACTTCAAAGTAAATGTATCAATCCTAGACGGCATAGTACCCCATCCTACTATGTCGCCATATGTAGGTTTAAAATCAAAACCAAAATGTCATACTAGAAGTTGGGTTTCCATCATGAGTCAAGGCTAGGAACGATCTTGTAACACCTCACCTCCGCTAGGGTCACTCACAAAGGGAATGCACTAGTTTTTGAGGAGCGTTATCGAGATAAACAAACACGGAAATATTACAAGACAGAATATAGATAAAACAACGGAAGAATCAAAAGATAAATTTCATTACTTTCAAAAAGAGTCAAAACCTTTTACATCCAAAGTACCAAATAGCTAAGATCATTATTACAACAAATTCTGTCTTGCATAAATAAAGAAGCATAAACTTAAAACAACAAAAGTAGCTTAATTCCCCAAAGGTAGCAGAAATGTAGCCATAGCATAGCTCAAGATCAAGTCGTACATGAGCTGAACTGAAAGCAAGAGAAATCCAAGCTAAGTGCTAGAGTTTCCTCCCTGAGAACCTGGGGGAAACCAAAGAAAAAGAGGCAAAAGAAAATGGGTTAGTCATAAAGACTGGTAAGTCCTAGCGACTTTCAGCATAAAAACAGGTAAAGATAACATGACATGTATAAACTGAAAGTAAACATAAGAATGCTATCAAGATGGGCAAGATAGACTAAGATAGCATGATAATTCAAGTGTAAATCAAGTATAGCATCGCATGTTCAAGGTTCGCTGCACCAACTGTACTAGTATACCAAACCCATGTCATATATTAACCATGAAATGATCCCTTGGCCCAATATCATGAAATGACCCATTACTAGGTCCAACGGAACGGTCCACTAATCGATCGGCTCCCTACAAATTCTAGCTCGCCATGTGCCTGTGTCATACGGCCCTATCACGAATGTAGTCACCTGTGCTACGTCCACCTAGGGTGTATCAAGCCCTAGGGTGCCAACTACCGACACGAATCAAGCATGCACAGGTAAACCTACTGATGCCCAATGCCTTCTTTTTCAACTCTGGACTACGTGCACGACCATAGTCCGCCTGAACCTACACTGGCGCACCAACTCAGCCGTCATTCTGGTCGCTGATAATCAGCCCAGTAATCGTGCCCCACGCTGCCTAGTTCCAGGGTACCATGATACATCTAGTGGGTTACTGGTGAAATGGACCGCGTAACTAGGGTTTCCGTCCAATAGGTTAAGTGTTGTCATTCAAGTTCGTGACTTAACCCGCCTACGTGTCATGTCAAATTGGCTAAGTGTTGTCGTTCAGGTTCATGACTTAGCCCTACGAATCATGTGTCAAGTTGGTTAAGTTTGTCTTTCATGTTCATGACTTAACCCTATCATGTGGCATTAATTCATTAATGCACCCCAACCTCTCACATCAGACCTGTTGTTGTAGTCACTGGATATGTCGGTGGTTCTGGGCAGATTTACACCACAATTTAGTCTGACCTCGGGTTTTCAAGTGCGATTGACCAACTACCCACATTGGATCCTATTGTTTGCAGTAACTGGATTTGTCGGGCGATTCCGGGCAGAACTACACTGCAAACTCAACCCAACCTCGAGTTGGCCATTTTCAGGTTCATTCTAGTGTCATGTCCATGTTCAAATTTCAGGTCAAGTTCATGTCAAATTTCAAGGCAAGTTTCATGTCCATATCCAGATTCAAGTTATAACAATTTTCATGTTTCACATTCATAACCAATTTATGTTTTGCCTAATCTACCCAAATCGCATTCCCATCGAATGTAAACGTGAATCGATCTAAATTACAAGTAAATCCAAATCAAGAAATAAAGGGATTAACATCAAAAAAATGATTGGCACAAAGGACGAGCATAAAGTGATAAAAGGGATTACAAGCCTAGTATGACATAACTTGAGATAATTGGTTACAACATCACTGGCATATAGAAAATAATAGGATTTCAAGTCTAGCTTAATAAGGTGATAGTCATGGCATAAGGTGATTGTAACAACCCGGAAAATCTGAGCCAATTAAAAAAATTATTTGGCTATTTTGTTGAATTTTAGATATTAAAAATAAATTATTTTAAATAATAACAATGAAAAGTACGTTTGAAACGATTTTGGAAAATAAATATAATTAATTTTATCATAAAGAAGGCCTGAAATGGCGCGGTAGTTTCAAAATTGAAATTCAAACTTTGACTGACTGTACCGGGTGCAAAGTAAAACAGATTTTAGTGAAACCAAAAATATTTAAATCTGTTAGTGAATATCTTTCTAACTAATATGAAAAATCAAAGTTTCATAGTGGGAAGCAAAAGTTATGGCCAAATGAATTTTCCGAAAGGTCGCTATAGAGTTTGTATAGCCCGTGAAAATGGCCATTTTGCAAACGACCTCAGTATTCGACGAAACCACTTTTGTTGGATCCGGGATGTCAAACTATTGCTAGGTTTCAAATTCATAATTTTTGAAGTTAGTATGTGAGTGTGGCAAAGGAAAATGTGTTTGGTCAATTTCTGTTAATTTGGATCAACCAGAAAATGGTCATTTTTCAAACGGTCTCAGAATTCGACGAAACTAGTTTTGTTGGGACCGTATCGTCAAAACATAGCTAGATTTATTTTTCGGGAATTTTTGGGATCAATGTGTGGCCCGGGCAAATTGAAATGTACGTACAAATCAAATATTGAATGTTTTATGTTTTAATTTGAAGAGAAACTGACTCAAACTGTTGAATGGGCCTATGAAACATATCCTATTGTGTTCGGAATGGGGTTATTTAGCTAGGGACGATAGTCGTTGGGTTTGGATTGGAGATCGTATGAGATAAGGGGTATTTTTGGATTTTTAAAATATATAAATAAAATAAAAATATCACACTGGTTCATCTTCTTTATCCCTCCCAGTCTGACTCGCGATCGAAGGCGGAAAGCCCTTCAAACCTTCCAGCTCCGATTCTGGCCGCCGCGCTCACAAAAACACCATGGCCTTTTGGAGTTTTTCATAGAGCCGAGCCTCCTCTTCAAATCCATGGTTGTTGCACCCCCTCTCGTCAAGTAAATTGTGAGATTCAAGCCTCCAAAGTCAGAGCCTTTCAACCGCCGCTGCCGACGATAGAGACCACCGAAGTGGGTCCCTCCACCGCGCGTGGGTGCGCCCTCCGCCCCTCTTCAACGATGTACAGTCCGATCGTGTTATAGCTTCGTGGATTAATCGAAAAAGCTAAACCTAGTTTTGAACGATTCCTTAGAGGTAACGGCCTATTTTAGTTTAAACTATTCTATAGCACTTTAAA
The DNA here is from genome assembly GCA_030737875.1 of Allium sativum. Lineage (NCBI taxonomy): Eukaryota > Viridiplantae > Streptophyta > Magnoliopsida > Asparagales > Amaryllidaceae > Allium > Allium sativum. Next base: position 869,452,519 of record CM060924.1, on the reverse strand, counting down.
GCGCTACGGTTTATGGTTTCACTGTAAAAATCATATCTTTTTCGTTTGTTGACGAAATTCAGTGAAACAAGAGACAGTGGACTCGTGAGGACGTTTTCTACATTCTAAAAGAGACCGCATATTTTTCTGAGCCTTCTGCTATTTTTGGTGGTGTGGAACCCAATGTGAGATTTCTAAATTATAAACGATATGGAAAACGACGATGTATAAATTATATAGTCAATGTATGAGCTATATAAGCGTTGTACACCTCATGTATAAGCGTTGTATAAGTTGTACATTCGATGTATAAGTTATATATGCGTTGTAAAAATTATATATGCGTTGAAATAAATTGAAATGATATTGAAGTGAAGTGAAATATACTTATATATATATTTATGTACTCCCCTCGTCTACAGACCATGGATGATATTTATTGGTTGTGATTGGTGTGAAAATTGGTTGATAGCGAATGGTTGATTAGAATTGTTTGTGGTTGAAATTGATTGATTGTGGTTGAAAAATACCCGTTTGTGGTTGAGAATTATTTGGTTGAAACCACATAGGATTAGTTTGTAGAAAAGAAAAAAAATAAACATGTCGCCTGCGTGCGAACTAGATGCATGAAATCCCCATTGTCAAAAGCTGCGAGGCTTTAAGGTAGAGCGAGGAGCCGTACTAGGGACGGTCCCGGTTTTAACTACCCTGCCGTTATACTGCCGAAATTTTCTGAAATATTTCTGTGTTTGATTTAAATTCATGTGTTGAATGTTGAAATAAAATTCATGTGTCGAATGTTGAAATTAAATCCATGTGTTGAAGTAATATTCATGTGTTGAATGGAGTTCGTGTGTTGAATAAATTCTTTGGAAAATAAAAATCACATTTTTATTATATATATAAACTATATGAAATAATCGTGTTTTGAAATAAATTGTTTTGCAATAAAAATCACATTTTTACTATATATATAAACTATAGAAAATATTCATGTGTTGAATGTTGAAATGAAATTCATGTGTTGAATAGAAATTCACGTGTTGAATAGGAATTCCTGTGTGGAAATAAAATAAACAAAATTCATGTGTTGAAATAAATATCTGTTGGATAAAAATATCGTTTTATCAAATATATGAAGTGAAAATGGTTTTGAAGTCGAAGAATCGATTATATTTATATATATATATATATATAAATATAATTAAAATTAAATCGAATAACGAAGCTGCAGTTCGTGTTTTGAAACCGTGATTTCAAACGATTAGTGCGGGAGATCCGACCATCGGATTTTCCCGAAACTGAAACCGTTGGGTTCGCCTTGGAAATATCTTTCCAACGGCACCCGCTTTGTGAAGAACCTACGATTGGATTGTCTGGAATGCTTAATTCAAATCTGAAGAAAAACAACGCCAGAATCGATTATATATATATAATTAAATTAAATCGAATAACGATGCTGCAGTTCGTATTTTGAAATCGAAACTTCAAACGAGTGTACCGGGAGATCCAACCATCGAATTTTCCCAAAACTGAAACCGTTGGATTCGTTTCGAAAAGATCTTTCTAATGATATAAAATTTGTGAAGATCCAACGGTTAGATTTTTCAGATATGTGTAAATCAAATCTGAAGAAAAACAGCGCCACGGCCGCGTTATGGCCTGAATCGTCGTTTGAATGAATTGGCTACTTTTAAATAAATAAAAATAGCGATTAATCGTTATAAAATATTATAAACGATATGGAATGGAAATAAACCGAATTTACTTGGTTTATGTGATATTTGAAGGTTGAATGTGTTTGGCGTGAATTGTTGTCGAATAATTTAACCATTGAAATGAATCGATTTAAATTCTAAAGATACGTGAATTATTTGAAAAGGCCGAGTTAAATCTCATTTCAAATAATTGATCGGCGATAAGAAGTCGATGATGAAGACGGTGGTTGAAGACCGGAGATCTTCACCTCGGTTCGATGATAACTGATGTATTGATTGGGAGGCATCCCGAAATATAGATAATAAGTGGTGATCGTCCAGACGTACGTGGAGATCGATGGGTACGTGAGGTATACAGTGCCTCCAGTTTCGTTCAGACCCAAAATGAATGTGTAAATGGACTGTGTGTCTAACATTGGATTTTGTTCTGTGCTGATTGATCTCTATTAAATATATATCTGTTTGGCGGTGGAGAATTTATTCTCTTGCTTAACGCCCTTCTTTGAGATGTACGAGCTTAGAGGTTATATATCGATAGAAATCAGTCGCATGGTGTGAACTGCCCGTGTGGCACGCCTAAGTGGCAAATGATCAAGGCTTCTGTTGAAAAGCAAAGTCTTGTGGTTGATGATCGAAGCACCGCCTGTGTGGCATAGCTTTGTGTATAACGTGAATTCGTGAGCCTCACACCCCGGTATGAGCCAGAAATGGGAGGGGACCTCAGGGAGAACATGTGTTTCTTTCTAGCTAGAGGTGGTGTCAGTGCTTAAACTGGCTGATATATATATTATTTTCACCTGTGTGGTTGTTGCTGTTGCGAGGCGCCTCGGATATATCGGTGACTATGTGAAGCCGATGGAGTCGTAGGACTCATCTACACCCCAAAGGGCGGGGGAACGCAATGTTCAGGCATTTTAATCCACATCGGTGGACTGGCCCTGACGATCCAAAGGCTAGTCTGAGTACTTGCCTGATACATGGGCTAGATTGTCTCGAAGTCGGTAAGGACTATCTTTTGCCTTGGTTCATGACGGAAATCCAATTTCCAAATACGTAACTGTGCGGTTTTGATTGTATACCTATATATGGCGACATAGTGGTACGGGGCATTTGATTGATACTTATGATTTGAAATTGTTTTTGAAACGTATAAAAACTAGTAATAATATCAAATGCTTTTGTTTTATTCGTATCAAGCATATTTTGGCCATTATAAGGTAAAAACTCTATCCTCTGGTTTGCGTTGCATTGTGTGATGGGAACTGAGTCCTATAATGGCTTCATTTTTATAAAAAGCATTGCGATGTTTAAAAGATTTACTTGTTTTAAAGCACTGGCAATCCAATGGAGTAAACCCGTTATGCGAAAGTGGCGTGGTCCTGTGATTAGCCATATTATAAAATGTGTTAAGTAGATTTCTCATACCAGTCCCATGACTGACTCGTAGTTTGTTTCACTTGCAAACTCGGGTACCCCTTTTTCTACACGGGCAGCCTTATATTCGGGTTTTAGCAGGCTCTTTCTGGATAACTGGAGCTGAAGATGGATTCTATCATTTATCTCTTTTTATGTTGTTCAGCTCCTATTTTACATATTTTGTTTTGTTTTCCACTGTAGACATTCGTGTATAACTGAACTGTATTTTGAACTAAGTATGATCCTGTATGTTGTGTAACTCTGATGACGATGTTTATCCAGTGTATTATTTGTACATTATCTGGTGTATTTATTTAATTTTGTTCTGCAATTATCTGTTTATGTGTTATATTCCAAAGATTACCATTGCCATCGTGGATACGGTGTTTGGGGTCGTCACAGCGATAGTCCCAAACTTACAAATAATAGACTGATTCAACATCATAGGCATGATAATGTTATGGACATGAAAGGATTTGATTTACAACATGAATAGGCCCAAACTAATTTTATAGCAATATTCCCAAAAGTCAAGATCCAAGATGAACAAGAATAGATATGAATCAATTATCATACATAGGTCCAATTCCAATTTATAACATGTCCATATTAAGTTTATAGTTTTAATCTAAAAGTAACTTGAACTTACAGATCGTGGTCTAAGAAATTGAGATGCAGAAGTTGAATTTATAACTAGTCGTCGAATTGTTGAATTGTTGAATCTTGATTTGATTGTAGAAGCAAATCCCCAATATGCAATTCCTAGCCGTAGTCTTCAAGAAATAGTCTTCGCGTTTTAATTTAATTTAAAAGAAGACATGCCCATCAAGAATTTGTGTAGCATAAAGTTAGAGAAGAATGGTGTAAAGAGAATGAGGCTAGGAGGCTGTTTATATAGGATTAGACGAATCTGGTCACGAAACAAGTCTAAATACATCAGAATGCATCTGGTTCAAAAACTGGGTTTCGGGAGGCAGGTCGACCATAGGGTCGACCTGGCCCCTGGGAGGTCGACCATAGTGTCGACCCCCAGGTCGACCTGGTCCTGGGCGGGAAAATTCCTGCCCAGTCTGCGCTGGGGTTTGAATTCGAATTTTGAGCTGTTTTCGATTCTAAAAACTCCTAAAACTTCGGAGGGTCATATCTCCCTCATACAGAATCCGTTTTTCAAAAACTCAGACTCGTTTTCAAGTATAATTTTAAGGCAAACGCAATGGTACAACCCATTTCCCTTGATTCTTATTTTAAAATTTAATTCTGCCTTGATTTATGGTTTTAACATGTTATAAAAATTCGGGTTGTTACATTCTCCCGTCCTTAAAGGATTTCGTCCCCGAAATCTTCAAGTTAAGAAGAATGCATCCTAACATCCAATCAACCATCTACTCAACTATCATCCACAAGCAACCATTGTCCCTAAAAGATTTCTAATGCTGTATGAACTTATGCAAGAGTGTGTGTATATGTACTTATCTAATGCAAAAGATCAGGCGGTTACTGATTCAATAAACCTCCTTAATGCAAAATATGTTAGTGTAATGAGTCCAACATGTATGCAAATTCCTAACATACTTTATAATCTTTACATGAGTGCACAAACAGTCATCATATGCAACATCCATATAATAACATATCAAATTTTCATCCATATACAAGTATAAGCACCCATGCATATGTAATATGAAATATGTGACTGAGCCGATCTAGTGCCTAATGTGTGTTACGCAACCACGAGAAACCACTTCCAATCATCAACCATAACATGTTTCGATCACATGTTTACATCCAAAAGGGTTCTACCTAAGGTTCTCAAGATAGGATTGAGAAGATAAGCAAGATAAAACAAAGCATCTAGGAGAAGAAGTTAAAGATGTACCCCCAGAAGGTCCTGCTTGCGGGACTTGCCCTTGCTTCTTAAGGCAGTTCTTGCTGATATGTCCAGTATCACCACACTGAAAGCATGCTCCCATCTTCATCTTCTTCTTTCTACAATCCTGGACTATATGCCCATCAATACCACAGAAGTTGCATTTTCTTTTCTCACGTGACTTGTTGTCATTATTGTTGCTGTTGTTGTTCTTGCCTCCTTTCTTGGAGTATACCTTCTTGTTTTGAGACTCATTCGCCTTGACCTCCTTCTTGCCATTCTTGTCTTCTTCATTTAAGACCGCCATGTCCACTAACTTTTCGTAAATAGCCCCCATAGGTATGTGGGTCATAGCCAAGCTGTGAAGTGGCTCATTCAATCCCTTGACAAAACGGAGAGCCTTCTTATGAGGGGTATTCACTAAGTCCAGTCCAAATCGGGCCAGTTGATTGAATTGATTGACGCACTCCTTGGCCGTCATACTTCCTTGCATAAGGGATAAGAACTTTTCCAGCTGTAGACTTAGTTCAGCTTGTGAGAGGAATTTCATCTCAAACCTTATCCTGAAATCCATCCATGTTTCAACCGGCCTCTCAGCGTTAATGACTTCCCACCAATAGGAAGCTTCGTCTTTGAGCAACCATACTGCCAACTGTACCTTCTGCCTATCGTCCACCTCGAAGATAACGAACAGATCCTCAGTTTCTTTGAGCCAGTTCCTCACTTCTACGAATAATTCAGTTCCCTTGAAATCCTTTCCACCCACGGCCCTAAAATCTCTACAGATCTTTGAGAAAGCAATTGCATGAGGAGGAGGCGGAGGAGGAGGAACTGCTGCAGCTAGAGGAGGAATATCTGCTGGGCCTGCATCGTTGGCCCTAGCCTCTAAGTACCTCCTGAACCAGCCAGGTATTGGCACGCCCTCTAGAAGGTTAAGATTCCCAGACATGCTGAAATCGAACAGAAGAGATTCAAAATGAGGAAACAAAGGATAGTGCTAATGGCTTTTGGGGAATAGCCTTTAAGTAAAACAAGACTTTTCTTGAAAAATGCTTCTTTGTAAACGGTTTTGAAAATAGTTTTAGAAGGTTTTTAAAAACTTTTGCCCATTCTGGTAACCTTCTGCTCTGATACCAAGTGTAACACCCCACCTCCGCTAGGGTCACTCACAAAGGGAATGCACTAGTTTTGAAGGAGCGTTATCGAGATAAACAAACACGGAAATATTACAAGACAGAACATAGATAAAACAGCGGAAGAATCAAAAGATAAATTTCATTACTTTCGAAAAGAGTGAAAACCTTTTACATCCAAAGTACCAAATAGCCAAGGTCATTATTACAACAAATTCTATCTTGCATAAATAAAGAAGCATAAACTTAAAACAACAAAAGTATCTTAATTCCCCAAAGGCAGCAGAAATGCAGCCATAGCATAGCTCAAGATCAAGCCGTACATGAGCTGAACCGAAAGCAAGAGAAATCCAAGCTAAGTGCTAGAGTTTCCTCCCTGAGAACCTGGGGGGTAACGAAAGAAAAAGAGGCGAAAGAAAACGGGTCAGTCATAAAGACTGGTAAGTCCTAGCGACTTTCAGCATAAAAACAGGTAAAGATAACATGACATGTATAAACTGAAAGTAAACATAAGAATGCTGTAAAGATAGGAAAGATAGACTAAGATAGCATGATAATTCAAGTGTAAATCAAGTATAGCATCGTATGTTCAAGGTTCGCTGCACCAACTGTACTAGTATCCCAAACCTATGTAATATATTAACCAAGAAATGATCCCTTGGCCCAATATCATGAAATGACTCATTACTAGGTCCAACGGAATGGTCCACTAATCTATCGGCTCCCTACAAGTTCTAGCTCGTCATGTGTCTGTGTCATACGGCCCTATCACGAATGTAGTCACCTGTGCTAGGTCCACCATAGGGTGTATCAAGCCCTAGGGTACCAACCACCGACACTAATCAAGCATGCACAGGTAAACCTACTGATGCCTAATGCCTGCTTTTTCAACTCCGGACTACGTGCACGACCATAGTCCGCCTGAACCTACACTGGCGCACCAACTCAGCCGTCGTTCTGGTCGCTTATGATCAGCCCAGTAATCGTGCCCCACCCTGCCTAGTTCCAGGGTACCATGATACATCTAGTGGGTTACTGCTAAAATGGACCGCGTAACTAGGGTTTCCGTCCAATAGGTTAAGTGTTGTCATTCAAGTTCGTGACTTAACCCGCCTACGTGTCATGTTAAATTGGCTAAGTGTTGTCGTTCAAGTTCATGACTTAGCCCTACGATTCATGTGTCAAGTTGGTTAAGTGTTGTCTTTCATGTTCATGACTTAACCCTATCATGTGGCATTAATTCATTAATGCACCCCAACCTCTCACATCAGACCTATTGTTGTGGTCACTGGATATGTCGGGCGGTTCCGGGAAGATTTACACCATAACTCAGTCTGACCTCAGGTTTTCAAGCGCGATATGACCAACATCCCATATTGGATCCTATTGTTTGCAGTAACTGGACTTGCCGGGCGGTTTCGGGCTGAATTACACTGCAAACTCAACCCAACCTAGAGTTGTCCATTTTCATGTTCATTCTAGTGTCATGTCCATGTTCAAATTTCAGGTCAAGTTTCAAGGCAAGTTTCATGTCCATATGCATATTCAAGTTATGTTCATGTTTCACGTTCATAACCAATTTATGTTTTGCCTAATCTACCCAAATCGTATTCCCATCGCATGTAAACGTGAATCGATCTAAATTACAAGTAAATCCAAATCCAGAAATAAAGGGAATAACATCAAAACTATGATAGGCACAAAGAACGAGCATAAAGTGATAAAAGGGATTACAAGCCTAGCATGACATAACTTGAGATAATTGGTTACAACATCACTGGCATATAGAAAATAATAGGATTTCAAGTCTAGCATAATAAGGTGATAGTCATGCAAAAGGTGACAGTCCCAAACTTGCAAATAGTAGACTGATTCAACATCACAGGCATGATAATATTATGGACATGAAAGGATTTGATTTACAACATGAATAGGCCCAAATTAATTTCATAGCAATATTCCCAAATGTCAAGATCCAAGATGAACAAGAATAGATATGAATCAATTATCAAACATAGGTCCAATTCCAATTTATATATTAAGTTTATTGTTTTAATCTAAAAGTAACTTGAACTTACAGATCGTGGTCTAAGAAATTGAGATGCAGAAGTTGAATCTAAAACTAGTCGTCAAATTGTTGAATCATTGAATCTTGATTTGATTGTAGAAGCAAATCCCCAATATGCAATTCCTAGCCATAGTCTTCAAGAAATAGTCTTTGTGTTTTATTTTAATTTAATTTAAAAGAAGCCACGTCCATCAAGAATTTGTGTAGCATAAGGTTTGAGAAGAATGGTGTAAAGAGAATGAGGCTAGGAGGCTGTTTATATAGGATTAGGCGGACGAATCTGGTCATGAAACGAGTCTAAATACATCAGAATGCATCAGGTTCAAAAACTGGGTTTCGGGAGGCAGGTCGACCCCCAGGTCGACCATAGGGTCGACCTGGCCCCTGAGAGGTTGACCATAGTGTCGACCCCCAGGTCGACCTGGTCCTGGGCGGGAAAATTCCCGCCCAGTCTGCGCTGGGGTTTGAATTCGAATTTCAAATTCGAATTTCGAGCTGTTTTCGATTCTGAAAATTCCTGAAACTTCGAAGGGTCATATCTCCCTCATACAAAATCCGTTTTTCAAAAATTCAGACTTGTTTTCAAGCAAAATTTCGAGACGAACGCAATGGTGCAACCCGTTTCCCTTGATTATTACTTTAAAATTTAATTCTGCCTTGATTTATGGTTTTAACATGTTATAAAAATTCGGATTGTTACAGATCTCCTTACTGATTCGAGACACTCTAGCAATGTCTCAGGATTCGGACGTTGGCGAACCCTTGGATCCTGCAGGGCCGGTCCACAAATATTTTAGTGGATTGGAAATTCCTGAACACATGCTTCCCGGTCCTATTGAACCTACAATTTGGTCACTATCGACGAATAAATCTGAGGTACCTCATAATCCATCATCCACATATGTAATAATTTTAGGGCTTGTAAACGCTGACGTCACTCCTTGCTGGAAAGAAACGTGTGCACTCCCTACGTTCCTTGTCCCGTTTTTTACTCTTACCGTGGTGTGAGGCTCGCAAGGTAACGTTATGCACAAAGCTATGCCTAAACAGGTCGTGCTTTGATAATCAACCACAGACGCTGCTTTTCAACAAAAGCATTGATCATTCGCATCTTGGCATGCCACATTGGCAATCCATGCCACGCGATCCATAACTACCAATATATAACCTCTGAGATCAAGCGTCTCAGAGAAAGGTGTTAAGAAAGAGAATTAATTCTCCGCCATCACAGATATATATTAAATAGAAATCAATTTAATTGGCATGGAATGAAATCCAATGTCAGACACACATCCATTTACAAGTCCGTTCTGGGTCCGAACGAAACCAGGGACACCTTATTCCTCGTCCCGTATGTCCAATACGAAAGAGAGGTGCTCGCATATCCGGACAATCAACAAGTACGTCCGAACAAACTACCACTTTTAACCCATTACTGCGAGCTATCCAATGCCAGGCATTAGTGGTCGTCCATTCGATGTGAAGATCGCCGGTCTTCAAATGCCGTCTTCAATATATTCGAATTGAATCGTCGTATAATCATTTGAAATGAGATTGAACTCGGTATTTTCAAATGATTCTCACATATATATAGTTTAAAATCATTTCATATCGTTAATAGTATTTAATAACGATTTATCGCTATTTTTATATATATAAAAATGGCTAAATTAATTTAACGACGTTTCGGGTCAATAGGCGACCCTAGCGTTGTTTTTATCAAGATTTGATTTACACTTATCTCGAAATCTAACAGTTGGATTTTAACAAAATTTATATCGTTGGAAAGATCTTCCCAAAGCTTTCCTAATGCTTCCAGTTATGGGAAAATTCGACGGTCGAATCTTTCGGTATAATCATTTAAAGTTACGATTCTGAAACGCGAACTACCGCGCGCGATTCGTTTAATTTTAATTTATAATTGTCTATATATATATAATTATATATAAATATGAACCATTCGACGATTCCACTAACGTATTTAACATGCCAAATAAATTATAATTCATTTATATGACATTTTCCACATTTTCCTAGTGTACGTCTTGGCGATAAAAATGTCACTAGATTTACATACAAATTCTAATGTATATTTTGATGGTTTCATTTTGTTAACAATTCTATGTTGACAAAATGTATAAAAACGATGTTTTTATTTTCCTCTTTTCTAGCATGCTAAAAATAATGTTTTTAACATACAAATACTTTCTAACATGTATTTTCTAGCAATGTTAAAATAATTTTTTTAACACTTTTATATTTCCTAACATATGTTATCTAACATGTTAAAAATATGGTTTTTAATATTTTCATATTTTCTAACATATGTTTTCTAATGAAAAACTTTTACATTAAAAAAAATGGAATTTTTAATGTGTCAACATTTTTATTCAGAGCAGTCAATATTTCTACTAAATCAAATTTTATATTAAAAATATGATTTTTAATGTTTCAACACTTTTATTCCAATATGAACAATTTTCATATTAATCATTCTTTTTATGAAAATGAGATTTTTAGTGTTAACATGCTTTTATGTTAAAACGAACATTTTCTAATAATTCATTCATTACATTAAAAATAAGGTTTTTAATGTTATCATGTTCCTATATTTAACATGAACATTTTTCCTAGTTTTCTAACCTTACATTAAAAGTGAATTTTTAATGTAAACATGTTTTTGTTTTTAAAACATGAACATTTTTCTAGTTTTCTAACATTACATTAAAAAGTGAATTTTTAATGTAAACATGTTTTAATTTTTAAAACATGAACATTTCCTATTTTTATAACATTACATTAAAAATGTTAATTTTCATGTAATCATGTTTTTATCCAAAAACATGAAGAGTTTTCTATTTTAATTCGACAAAATGATCAAAATGGTTCTTTTCAATTTTGTTGAAATATTCTAATTCAACAAAAGGACAAAAATGTATATTTCATTTATTGAAAACTCTAGTTCAACAAAATGGCAAAACTGTAAACTTTATTTTTGTTGAAAACTCTAGTTCAACAAAATGACAAAACTATATACATTTTATTTTGTTGAAAACTCTAGTTCAACAAAATGACAAAACTGTATATTTTATTTTTGTTGAAAACTCTAGTTCAACGAAATGACAAAACTGTTCTTTTCATTTTTGTTTCCATTAAACAAAAGTGACAATATTGGTTTTAACTAAACTATTAATCTAGGGTGATAGTTTTGTTTCAACTAAACTATGAAACAAAAGGGATAATGTTGTTTCAACTAAACTATTAACCAAGGGTGATAATTTTGTTTCAACTAAACTATGAACAAAAGGGATAATGCTGTTTCAACTAAACTATTAATCAAGGGTGATATTTTTGTTTCAACTAAACTATGAAACAAAAGGGATAATGTTGTTTCAACTAAACTATTAATCAAGGGTGATAGTTTTGTTTCGAATAAACTATGAAACAAAAGTGAAAATGTTGTTTCAACTAAACTATTAATCAAGGATGATTGTTTTGTTTCAACTAAACTATGAAACAAAAGGGATAATGTTATTTCAACTAAACTATTAATCAAGGGTGATAGTTTTGTTTAAACTAAACTATGAAACAAAAGGGATAATGTTGTTCCAACTAAATTATGAAACAAAAGTGACAATAAAAATTGGAATCTTTTTATTACAATCTTTTAATCATAATCTTTTTATTATAATATTTCTGTTACAATCTTTTTATTATTATCGTTTTATTATAATCTCTTATAATGAAAACTAATTTTTGACAAAAACCATGTTTCATGTAAACAATAAAGATAAATTTTTTACTGTAAATCTAAGTTTGGCAAAACAATGTTTCAATCTAACAATAAAAATAAATATTTATTGTAAATCTAAATTTGACAAAACAGTGTTTTCATGTTAACAATAATGGTGAGATTTTTATTGTTAATCTAAATTTAACAAAACGATATTTCATGTTAACATTAAAAGTGAGATTTTTATTGTTTATCTAAATTTAACAAAACGATATTTCATGTTAACAATAAAAGTGGGATTTTTATTGTTAATCTACATTTAACAAAACGATAGTTCATGTTAATAATAAAAGTGAGATTTTTATTATTAATCTAAATTTAACAAAACGATATTTCATGTTAACAATAAAAGTGAGATTTTTATTGTCAATCTAAATTTAACAAAATGATATTTCATGTTAACACTAAAAGTGAGATTTTTATTGCCAATCTAAATTTAACAGAACGATATTTCATGTTAACAGTAAAAGTGAGATTTTTATTGTCAATCTAAATTTAACAAAACGATATTTCATGTTAATACTAAAAGTGAGATTTTTGTTGTTAATCCAAATTTAACAAAACGATATTTCATGTTAACAGTAAAAGTGAGAATTTTGTTGTTAATCCAAATTTAACAAAACGATATTTCATGTTAACAATAAAAGTTAGAATTTTGTTGTTAATCCAAATTTAACAAAACGATATTTCATGTTAACAATAAAAGTTAGAATTTTGTTGTTAATCCAAATTTAACAAAACGATTTTCATGTTAACAATAAAGTGGGATTTTTGTTGTTAATCCAAATTTAACAAAACGATATTTCATGTTAACAGTAAAAGTGGGATTTTTGTTGTTAATCCAAATTTAACAAAACGATATTTCATGTTAACAATAAAAATGAGATTTTTATTGTTAATCTAAATTTAACAAAACGATATTTCATGTTAACAATAAAAGTGAGATTTTTATTGTTAATCTAAATTTAAGCAAACTATGTTTCATGCATCTAAATAAAAGATGAGACTTGTATTATAAAATTAAATCCATATTCATAGATCTGAAATAAAAATAAATTTTTTTTATTTCAAATCGAGATCTAACCAATAAACTATAGATTCAAACAAGATCTAACAAACATAAGCATCCTGATCAACAATCAACATTCAACAAATTCAAATTCAAGCATCACAGATCGGATTTTATTATCGTAACAACATGGATTCAGAATAGCGAGAAATAATTAAATATTTAATTATAAAAATAGAAATTCTCACATCACATAACAAATTTTATCGCACACACAATTTTATCATATGAACAATTGGGTATGTTTATAGATAATCCTATTTAACAACTCGATTTAATTAATCATTTTAACCAAATTTAAAATTAATTAAATTAGAGTTCTCACCAGTTATGCTTTCCAATTCTTCACTGTCAAAACTTTGCGTCTATGCGGAGCAAGCCTGTGAATGACCGCTTGCAAATTTCACGGACAACGCGTTATTCCCTTTATCTTCAACCATATGTATATGTAAAATATATTTACACTTTATACTTAAACACACATCAATGTTCCTTAAAGCAAGAGAAGGCCAAGGTGTTGTGGGGAGGGTCTTGGTGTTGTTTGAGTCACGGTCAAGAAGGGGTGGAGTGGTGAGGTTTGCTGAAGCTTTATGGTACGGTTTGGCACAGTGCGAAGAAATGGGTGAAGCTTGGGGTAGAAGAAAATGAGTGAAGGAATTTGGTGTTAGAGGAAATGGGTTAGGATTTGGAAAGGTTTAAGATGTTATAAAATAGGAGGAAATAACCTTCTTTTTAATATATATTTTTTTATTTTATTCCCCACTTGTGTCTCTACATATGTAATAGGTTACAAATGAGACAAATTTGTTGACTAGACATGACATGTCAACACTAATTTCTCTTTCAAATTCAAACGTAATTCAAAGAAGAAAAGAGAACAAATGGAAAGGAAAAATGCATTATTGATTGCCTGATAGAGAATTGTGTGACTTCTCAAATTCCAAAATATATAATATTAAAATTCCGTAATTGAATGAATCTTTTCAATGAGCACGCGGGAATATAAAGAAGAGAAATACATATGTGGGTTCCTTAGTATTTGGAGAGAAACAAGAGAGAAAGGGGAAAGAAATTGATAAAATGAAGGGAAGGAATAAATGCTATATTAAAAATACAACGAAGAGGGATGTGCATTGAAAACTGTTGTAACTATTCATATTTCCAAAATAAATAAATTAAAGAAGCTTTTACAATTTCTTAAATGTTACATTTTGTACAAATAGGGAGAGAATTAAGGTGGAGAGAGATGAGGTAATGAATTTAGGAAAGTAGAAAAAGAAGGGGAAAGACTTGATTGTTCTTTATAGACGGTGTGTGTGAATGCTCAGCTCAACACGAACTAACAGGCAGCTTTAATTAGTTATTTCAGAACGTTATAAATTCAATCGTTATGCACCGTTAATTAAGTTCAAATGGTAATGAATTTATTGCACAATTTATTTTCTTTCTTAATAGTGCGCATTTCTCATATAAATATGGACTAGCTTTTATAGCTTGTATGTACAAAGTTACATTCGTTGTTCTTTTTTTTCAAACGAACTAAATTACTGTATATAGTAAATTTCAATTTGAAATTGCCAGCGACAAAATCTTCCTTCCTATTACATATAAAGTTAGAATGTTCAAATTACATATAAAGTTAGAATGTCCCTATTACATTAATAGTACTATTAATAATACGGTACTAAATTTGAACTTATTAAAAATTAATTACCATTAAAGCTTCAACATATATTTGAAATTAATTTAACGTTTATTACGCCATTTATACATATAATTCGATAAATTAGTTTTGATGATATGTCGCTACACAAATAGAATCCTTGTTTAAGATTAAATTAAATTGCATGGTTTATTTAAATATTTATGTAAAATGGACAAATTTCGAAATATAATATTAATTTCTGATAATCTTTTTAATCTTTCTTTCATTGCATAAAAAGTGTAATCTTTTATGTTAAAACACTTATCAAGCTATGAACATTTTTATTGAATCATTATTACATAAAAATGTAAATTTTTATGTTACATCAAATTTCCTACAATGAATCCTTTGATATGATCTATACATACATTAAAATGTAAATTTTAATATAAACACCACTTTATTAACATTTCCTATTCAAACCAATGTTCAATTTTCATATTTTCTCCTTTACAATAAAAATGTAAACTTTTTATTGAACTCATCTTTACATTAAAAATGTGAATTTTAATGTAAGAACAAATTTCATTTCAAATAATGATCGTTTTTTTTATTTAATCTACGATAAAAATGTAATTTTTTTGGTAAACATATTTTCATTCCAAATAATGAATCTTATGTAATGATTCATTTACATTGAAGATGTAATCATCAAGCAATGGATATATTTTTTCTGACGCATTTTCTATTTAAAATTTCTTAAAATAAATTTTTAAATTGGTTCTGATTTTCCGGGTTGTTACAATCTCCCCCACTTAAAATCTTTTCGTCCTCGAAAAGGAATAGAGCTGAAAGTTGTTTAATTAATCAACTCAATTTTCAATTCTGATCAATTTTTCAATTCAGTCCAACATTAAATTCGATTTAGCTAAATTTATCATTCTTTCTCATATTGGTTAAATTAATTATCATTCCAATATTTTAATTAGTTAAACTAATTATCAGACGTCACAACCAGCAATCAATTAGGTGATTAACTTTTCAAATATATATATAACTTTTATATATTCAAAAATCATATTTTCTAAAATCGGATTATATATATAATCAAAAATACGTTAATTATAAGCTTGTCACTCTCTACTCATTCTAGGGCATTTCTAACCCCATCTCTAACGAGTTTTCTCATTCTAGGATACTACTGATCCTATCTCTAATGAGTATTCTTTAATAGGAGATTACTAATCCTACCTCTGATGAGTCTTTTGTTTAGTTCTAATGAGTTGTACCCAAAAGATTTGAGCAACCAAAGCTCTGATACCAACTGTAACGATTCGGATTTCGCCCGGACCTAATCGATCGCAAGATCGAACAAGACCATTCAAAACCCGGATACGTCAACTTTGGGCATACAACACATTAGAATAAATAACAGAAGACTTTTATAAACATCATAATAATGTTACATCAGAGTATAGAATATCAGAGTACATCGAATATAATACAACAGCGGAAGATAAATTTATAATAGATGTAATACAATGCAGCGGAACTAATAAACTAATACAATCACAGGACCACGCCACTAACGCGGAACGCGTTTACTCAATTGGATTGTCAGTGCATAAATTAAATAAATTTTATTCAAAACAACGCAATGCTTTTTAGAAAAATGAAATCATTATAAGACTCAAGTCCCATCACACAATGCAATGCAAACCGGAGGATAGAGTTTTACCTTATAATGATCAAACATGCTTGATACGTAGAAAATAATAATATTTAATAATATTATTAGTGTCTAATCAGTTTAAAATACTTCAAAGTAAATGTGTCAATCCTAGACGGCATAGTACCCCATCCTACTATATCGCCATATATAGGTTTACAATCAAAGCCGAAATGTCGTATTGGAAGTTAGTTGGGTTTCCATCATGAGTCAAGGCTAGGAACGATATCCTTACTGATTCAAGACACTCTAGCAATGTCTTAGGATTCGGACGCTGGCGAACCCTTGGATCCTGCAGGGCTGGTCCACAAATACTTTAGTGGATTGGCAATTCCTGAACACACGCTTCCCGGTCCTATTGAACCTACAATTTGGTCACTATCGACCAACAAATCCGAGGTACCTCATAATCCATCATCCACATAAGTAAAAATGTCAGGGCTTGTAAACGCTAACGTTACTCCTAGCTAGAAAGAAACGTGTGCACTCCCTGCGTTCCCTTGTCCCGTTTCTGACTCTTACCGTGGTGTGAGGCTCGCGAGGTAACGTTTTACATAAAGCTACGCCTAAATAGGTCGTGCTTTGATAATCAACCACAAGACTCTGCTTTTCAACAAAAGCATTGATCATTTGCATCTTGGCATGCCACATTGGCAATCCACGCCATGCGATCGATAATTACCAATATATAACCTCTGAGCTCGTGCGTCTCAGAGAAGGGTGTTAAGAAAGAGAATAAATTCTCCGCCATCACAGATATATATTAAATAGAAATCAATTTGATTTGCATGGAATGAAATCCAATGTCAGACACACATCCATTTACAAGTCCGTTCTGGGTCTGAACGAAACCGGAGACACCTTATTCCTCATTCCGTATGTCCAATACAAAAGAGAGGTGCTCGCATATCCGGACAATCAACAAGTACATCCGGACAAACTACCACTTTTAACCCTTTACAGGGAGCTACCCAATGTCAGGCATCAGTGATCGTCCATTCGATGTGAAGATTGTCGGTCTTCAAACGCCGTCTTCAATATCTTTGAATTGAATCGTCGTATAATCATTTGAAATAAGATTGAACTCAGTCTTTTCAAATGATTCTCGCATATATATATAGTTTAAAATCATTTCATATCGTTAATAGTATTTAATAACGATTTATCACATTTTATATATATAACAAAATGGCTAAATTAATTTAACGACATTTCGGGTCAATAGGCGACCCTAGCGTTGTTTTTATAGAAATGTGATTTACACTTATCTCGAAATCTAACCGTTGGATTTTAACAAAATTTATATCGTTGGAAAGATCTTCCCAAAGAGGTCCTAACGGTTCTAGTTTTGGGAAAATCCGGTGGTCGGATCTTTCGGTATAATCATTTAAAGTTACGATTCCGCAATGCGAACTACCACGGGCGATTCGTTTAATTTTAATTTATATTTGTATATATATATATATATATATATATATATAATTATATATAAATATGAACCATTCGACGATTCCACTAACGTATTTAACATGCCAAATAAATTATAATTCATTTATATGACAATTTCTACATTTTCCTATTGTACGTTTTGGCGATAAAAATGTCACTAGATTTATATACAAATTCTAATGTATATTTTGATGGTTTCATTTTGTTAACAATTCTATGTTGAAAAAATGTATAGAAGCGATGTTTTTATTTTCCTCTTTTCTAGCATGTTAAAAATAATGTTTTTAACATACAAATACTTTCTAACATGTATTTTCTAGAAATGTTAAAATAATGTTTTTAACACTTTTATATTTCCTAACATATGTTATCTAACATGTTAAAAATATGGTTTTTAACATTTTCATATTTTTCAAACATATGTTTTCTAATGAATCACTTTTACATTAAAAAATAAGGAATTTTTAATGTGTCAACATTTTTATTCAAAACAGTCAATATTTCTACTAAATCAAACCTTACATTAAAAATATGACTTTTAATGTTTCAACACTTTTATTCTAATATGAACAACTTTCATATGAATCATTCTTTTTATAAAAATGAGATTTTTAGTGTTAACATGCTTTTATATTAAAACG
Source organism: Allium sativum (assembly GCA_030737875.1). Classification (NCBI taxonomy): domain Eukaryota; kingdom Viridiplantae; phylum Streptophyta; class Magnoliopsida; order Asparagales; family Amaryllidaceae; genus Allium; species Allium sativum. The sequence goes on along the minus strand of CM060924.1, from coordinate 869,434,012 downwards.
AATATTTTCTAATAATTCATTCATTACATTAAAAATAAGGTTTTTAATATTATCATGTTCCTATTTTAACATGAACATTTTTGTTAGTTTTCTAACCTTACATTAAAAGTGAATTTTTAATGTAAATATGTTTTTATTTTTAAAACATGAACATTTTTTTAGTTTTCTAACATTAGATTAAAAAGTGAATTTTTAATGTAAACATGTTTTAATTTTTAAAATATGAACATTTTTCTAGTTTTCTAACATTACATAAAAAAGAGAATTTTTGTTGTAAACATGTTTTTAATTTTTAAAACATGAACATTTCCTATTTTTATAACATTACATTAAAAATGTTAATTTCCATGTAATCATGTTTGTATCCTAAAACATGAACATTTTTCTATTTTTCTATTTTAATTGGACAAAATGATCAAAACGGTTCTTTTCATTTTTGTTGAAATATTCTAATTCAACAAAAGGAAAAAAAATGTATATTTCATTTTGTTGAAAACCCTAGTTCAACAAAATGGCAAAACTGTAAATTTTATTTTTATTGAAAACTCTAGTTCAACAAAATGACAAAACTATATATATTTTATTTTTGTTGAAAATTATAGTTCAACAAAATGACAAAACTATATATTTTATTTTTCTCGAAAACTCTAGTTCAACAAAATGACAAAACTGTTCTTTTCATTTTTGTTTCCATTAAAAAAAGTGATAATATTGGTTTTAACTAAACTATTAATCAAGGGTGATAGTTTTGTTTCAACCAAACTATGAAACAAAAGGGATAATGTTGTTTCAACTAAATTATTAATCAAGGATGATAGTTTTGTTTCAACTAAACTATGAAGCAAAGGGATAATATTGTTTCAACTAGACTATTAATCAAGCGCGATAGTTTTGTTTCAACTAAACTACGAAACAAAAGGGATAATGTTGTTTCAACTAAACTATTAATTATGGGTGATAGTTTTGTTTCAACTAAACTATGAAACAAAAGGGATAATGTGGTTTCAACTAAACTATTAATCAAGGGTGATAGTTTTGTTTCAACTAAACTATGAAACAAAAGGGATAATGTTGTTTCAACTAAACTATTAATAAAGAATGATAGTTTTGTTTCAACTAAACTATGAAATAAAAGGGATAATGTTGTTTCAACTATACTATGAGACAAAAGTGACAATAAAAATTGGAATATTTTTATTATAATCTTTTAAACATAATCTTTTTATTATAATCTTTCTGTTACAATCTTTTTATTGTAATCTTTTTATTATAATCTTTTTATTGTAAACTCTTATAATGAAAACTAATTTATGACAAAAACCATGTTTCATGTAAATAGTAAAGATAAATATTTTATTGTAAATCTAAGTTTGACAAAACAATGTTTCAAGCTAACAATAAAAATAAATATTTTATTGTAAATCTAAATTTGACAAAACAGAGTTTTCATGTTAACAATAAAGGTGAGATTTTTATTGTTATTTCAAATTTAACAAAACGATATTTCATGTTACCCATAAAAGTGAGATTTTTATTGTTAATCTAAATTTAACAAAACGATATTTCATGTTAATAGTAAAAGTGAGATTTTTATTGTTAATCTAAATTTAACAAAACGATATTTCATGTAGTTCATGTTAACAATAAAAGTGAGATTTTTATTGTTAATCTAAATTTAACAAAACGATATTTCATGTTAACAATAAAAGTGAGATTTTTATTGTTAATCTAAATTTAACACAACGATATTTCATGTTAACAATAAAAGTGAGATTTTTATTGTTTATCTAAATTTAACAAAACGATATTTCATGTTAACAATAAAAGTGAGATTTTTACTGTTAATCTAAATTTAACAAAATGATATTTCATGTTAGCAATAATAGTGAGATTTTTATTGTTAATCTAAATTTAACAAAACAATATTTCATGTTAACAATAAAAGTGAGATTTTTATTATTAATCTAAATTTAACAAAACGATATTTCATGTTAACAATAAAAGTGAGATTTTTATTGTTAGTCCAAATTTAACAAAACGATATTTCATGTTAGCAATAAAAGTGAGATTTTTATTGTTAATCCAAATTTAACAAAACGATATTTCATGTTAACAATAAAAGTGAGATTTTTATTGTTAATCTAAATTTAACAAAATGATATTTCATTTTAACAATAAAAGTGAGATTTTTGTTGTTAATCTAAATTTAAAAAAAAATGATATTTCATGTTAACAATAAAAGTGAGATTTTTATTGTTAATCTAAATTTAACAAAAAGATATTTCATGTTAACAATAAAAGTGAGATTTTTATTGTTAATCTAAACTTAACAAAACGATATTTCATGTTAACAATAAAAGTGAGATTTTTATTGTTAATCTAAATTTAAGCAAACTATGTTTCGTGCATCTAAATAAAAGATGAGACTTGTATTATAAAATCAAATCCATATTCATAGATCTGAAATAAAAATAAATTTTTTATTTCAAATCGAGATCTGACCAATAAACTATAGATTCAAACAAGATCTAACTAACATAAGCATCATGATCAACAATCAACATTCAGTAAATTCAAATTCAAGCATCACAGATCTGATTTTATTATCGTAACAACATGGATTTGGAACAGCGTGAAATAATTAAATATTTAATTATAAAAATAGAAATTCTCACATCACATAACAAATTTTATCGCACACACAATTTTATCATATGAACAATTGGGTATGTTTATAGATAAATCCTATTTAACAACTAGATATAATTAATCATTTTAACTAAATTTAAAATTAATTAAATTAGAGTTCTCACCAGTTATGCTGAAATTCTTCACTGTCGTAACTTTGCGTCTATTGCGGAGAAAGCCTGTGAATGATCGCTTGCAAATTTCACGGACAATGCGTTATTCCCTCTATCTTCAACCGTATGTATATATAAAATATATATACACTCTATACTTAAACACACGTCAATATTCCTTAAAGCAAGAGAAGGCCAAGGTGTAGTGGAGAGGGTCTTGGTGTCGTTTGAGTCACGGTCAAGAGGGGGTGGAGGTGCGGAGAGGTTTGCTGAAGATTTAAGAGGCGGTTTTGCACGGTGCAAAGAAATGGGTGAAGCTTCTTTTTTTTTCTGTTTCTCACGTGAAGAAAGGTAGTCACGCGGAACTTGGGGTAGAAGAAAACGAGTGAAGGATTTTGGTGTTAGAGAAAATGGGTTAGGATTTGGAAAGGTTTAAGATATTATAAAGTAGGAGGAAATAACCTTCTTTTTTATATATTTTTATTTTATTTTATGCCCCGCTTGTGTCTCTATATATGTATTAAGTTACAAATGAGACAAATTTGTTGACTAGACATTACATGTCAACACTAATTTCTTTTTCAAATTCAAAAGTAAATCAAAGAAGAAAAGAGAACAAATGGAAAGGAATAAATGCATTATTGATTGCCTGATAGAGAATTGTGTGACTTATCAAATTCCAAAATATATAATATTAAAATTCCACAATTGAAGGAATCTTTTCAATGAGCACGCGAGAATATAAAGAAGAGAAATTTATATATGTGGGTTCATTAGTATTTGGAGAGAAACAAGAGAGAAAGGGGAAAGAAATTGATAAAATGAAGGGAAGGAATAAATGATGTATTAAAAGCACAACGAAGAGGGAAGGACATTGAAAACTGTTGTAACTATTAATATTTCCAAAATAAATAAATAAATGAAGCTTTTACAAATCTTAAATGTTACATTTTGAACACATACGGAAAGAATTAAGGTGGAGAGAGATGAGGTAATGAATTTGGGAAAATAGAAAAAAAAAAAAAGGAAAGACTTGATTTGTTCTTTATAAACGGTGTGTGTGTGAATGCTCAACTCAACATGAACTAATAGGCAGCGCTATTTCGTTATTTCAGAACATTATAAATTCAATCGTTATGCACCGTTAATTAAGTTCAAATGGTAATGAATTTATTGCACAATTTATTTTCTTTCTTATAGTGTGCATTTCTCATATAAATATGGACTAGCTTTTACAGCTTGTATTTACAAAGTTACATTCATTGTTCTTTTTTTTTTAAACGAACTAAATTACTATATATATATATATATATATATTAAATTTCAATTTGAAATTGCCAGCGACAAAATCTTCCTTCCTTAATATATTACTCTCTTCAATTCAAGATTCAAACTACATATAAAGTTAGAATGTCCCTATTACAATAATTGTACTATGAATAATACGGTAATAAATTTAAACTTATTGGTCTACAAAAACTAATCATCATTAAAGCTTCAACATATATTTGAAATTAATTTAACGTTTGTTACGCCATTTATACATATAATTTGATAAATTAGTTTTGATGATATGTCACTACACAAATAAAATCCTTGTTTAAGATTAAATTAAATTGCATGGTTTATTTAAATATTTATTTAAAATGGACAAAATTCAAAATATAATATTAATTTGTGATAATCTTTTCAATCTTTCTTTTATTACATAAAAAGTGTAATCTTTTATGTTAAAACATTTATCAAGCTATGAACATTTTTAATGAATCATTATTACATAAAAATGTAAGTTTTTATGTTACATCAAATTTCCTACGATGAATCCTTTGATATGATCCATACATACATTAAAATGTAATTTTTAATGTAAACACCACTTTATTAACATTTCCTATTCAAACCAATGTTCATTTTTCATATTTTCTCCTTTACAATAAGAATGTAAACTTTTTATTGAACTCATCTTTACATTAAAAATGTGAATTTTAATGTAAGAACAAATTTCATTTCAAATAATGATCCTTTTTTTTAATTTAATCTATAATAAAAATGTAAATTTTTAGGTTAACATATTTTCATTCCAAATAATGAATCTTATGTAATGATTCATTTACATTGAAGATGTAATCATCAAGCAATGGATATATTTTATTTTTTCTAAAGCATTTTCTACTCAAAATTTCTTAAAATAAATTTTTAAATTGATTCTGATTTTCCGGGTTGTTACAAAGTGGGTCGCTCCCAATTAAGGTATATTGTCACCATCTAGAGAATATTCATTTTTGTTCTTCTTTTGCTTCTACATCTCCTGGGAACAATTATGTTGGTATACCAACCGTAAGGTGATAATATATTCCGAACATTCAAGCGAAATGAATAACTGGTCATGTGTGGTTGAGTTGTAAAGATGTTCTTGTTGAACTCTAGTGTATCCCCTCAAGTGTACACTGATCGCAAGGTGGTTCCATACCTTGTCATAGTGAAAAACCATTCTCCAATAAGAGCCCGCGGTTATACTATGTTTGTAGAGCGTGAGATGCAAGCATTCTGATAGATTATTATTTACTTATATTAGACACTATTATAATAATAAATAATATTGTTTTAAAAGAATGTTTTAGGTTGGTAAATCTCATCTGTGTTTATATGTGGATCGGTCTTACGATTATCCTTTGTTTGAAAAGGATTTTTTTGAATTAAACTAATGTTTGGAGTTTACTCACACCATGTAACAACCCGGAAAATCAGAACCAATTTAAATTTTTTATTTTGGCAATTTTAATGAATTTTAAATATTTAAAATGATTTATTTTAAATAATAATGACTATAAATTTATTCGGGATAGAATTAGAACGTATATATTTATTTGAATCAAAGGTAGAATATAAATATTTAGTTTAATTATAAAAGGAACTGGAAATGGCGCGGTAATTTGAAAATTCGATTTCAAGTTTCAAACGAATGTACAGGATTCAAAATAAACCGGATTTTAGTGAAACCGGAAATATTTGAATCTATTCGAAAATATCTTTCCAACGAATCTGAAAAATTGAAATTTCATAGTGGGAAGAAAAAGTTATGCCCAGTTGAAAATTCAGAATAGTCGCTATGGAAATATAGCCCAGTTGAAAATTCAGAATAGTTGCTATGGAAATATAACCCTTAAAAATGGGAATTTTGCAAACGACCTCCATTTTTGACAAAACCACTTTTGTTGGATCCGGGATGTCAAATTATTGCTAGATTCCAATTTTCATAATTTTTGGGATCAATATGTGAGCGTGGCAAAAGAAAACGTGTTTTGACAGTTTTAGTCAATTTGGATCGACTAGAAAATGGCCATTTTTCAAACAGTCTCCAAATTCGATGAAATTAATTTTATTAGGACTGTATCATCAATACGAAGCCAGAAATAATTTTTCTGGAATTTTTGGAGTCTGTATGTGACCCCAGTAAATTGAAATGTACGTTTAAATTAAATCTATATATATATATATATATATATTTATATTTTAATTTAAAGAAAAACTGATTAAAACAGTAGGGTTGGCTTACGAAACATATTCCATTGTGTCCGAAATGGGAGTATTTAGCTAGGGGCGACAGTCGTTGGGGTTAAATTGGAGTTCAGATGCAAATTTTGCTTTAAGGAATTAACTTGGAATAAAATAAAATAAAAAATATATAAATAACCCTAAAACCCTCTCCATCGTTCAAGCCGCCACCCTCAGAACGATGCTCCACAAACTCCAAAAATTAAAACCCTAAATTCTCCCAAACTAGTGCGAATTTGTTCATGAAATCAAAGTAGAAATTAAAGAGCGTTAGAAGATCTACAAATCTACGCGGATATGATTAAATTTAATGAAGAATTTCGCTCAGATTTTATCCTCGAAGTCGCCATGTTCAACGCCGCTTCTAGGCGTGAGGGTACCACCGAGGGTGGCGGAACCAAGGGCGGGGGTGGCTCTCACATAGGGCGTCGTCGTGGTAGCACCTGATCGGAGTTCGACACTCCGGTATTCGTTCGATTTGAAGCCCTAAATGTCCAGGGTGGGTTCGGTTTAACGTGCGTGGTTCCTACAGTTGTTATAGGAAGAGGGATTAAGGGATTAAGGGATTAATCCCTTTGTTTAGTTAATTAATTACTATTTAATTATCAATTTATGTAGTTAATGTAAAAATTATTGTAACTCTTTCATACGAGATCCAAATCCAATGCAATAAGTTGCATTGCGCTCGTATCAGCGAGAGCTACGCAATGGAACTGATTAGAGCTGAAATGGAGTGTGTTGGAATCTCGAGCAAATTGAAATCCAAATTGTTCAGAAATTCAGATAAAAACTAGCAGAGTGGATCCCAATGTGAGAACTTCTCACTAAAATTATTTATGTACAGCTATTTATTTTATAACTGCATGCATGGACGACTTGTTTGATTGTACTTTGTTGTGAAAATTGATTGTGACATGAAATGGACTGTAAAATGATAATCATGTGTTGAACAAAATATTTGAACAATAAAAATATCATTTTTATTGTATAAATGAACTGAATAATATTCATGTGTAAATATTTTAGAGTTAAAAATATAATTTTTAACGTGTATATGAATGGAAATAAATATATTTTTACAAATCAGACGATTTGTTTATGTACACCCATTTGACTGATATTGATTGGGACGATTAATTTTACACATCGCCCAACCACACAAGTAATAATCAGTGTTTGTTGTTTGAAAACCCCATATAGGTATTGGGATGATATTAGACATACACTAATCCCAATATTTAGTCGTATGTCAATCGATAAGTTGACAGGCTGTTGTAAGCGTTAATTATTTATATTTAACGCTTATGCAGTTGTGTAATACACTTTGGATGATAGTGGATTGCTTATCATTGTTGTTATATACATGTGTTGTATGAAATCCATATAATCAACATTATATGGTAATTGACTATGTTTGATTCCAGTTCAGAAAGAATGAATATTTTAAAATAACCATTATTTAAAATAATGACTATTTTGAAATAATATTCAGTAAAAGATCGAAATCTTATTTTGATGTCCGATTTGGGATGGACACGAATATATTTAAATATAAAAAGCCGTGTTGGTTAGATACGCCATTTTGACGTGAATGATATTATATCGATTTTATTCATTTTTATAATGAATATCGAAAAGGAAATGATTTCAAAATATAATACTTTGAAAATATTATCATTTATATATTAATGATATGGAATATTCAATTTTGATTTAAAATTGAATATGAAGTTGAAATCGTTTTGAAAACAAATTTAAAACGATTTATAAAATATGTTTTAAAATGGAAATCGATGAAATATATATAATATATAATATAATATATATACATATAATGGTCTGAATAGATAGCGGCGCACCGTGGCAGTTCGCGAATTTCGACTATTGACTTCGAATCGATATTACGGGAGATCCGACCATCGGATTCTCCTAAAACTGGAATGATTGAGTTTGTATCGAAAAGAGCATTCTAACGAATACAAGAAATTAGAAATCTAATGGTTGGATTTGGAATTATGTCCAAATCAAATTTGGAAAAGGTCAGTGTAAGTGCAGTTCGATGGCCGTTTATGGAAATCGACTGTACGGGCCTTGATAAAATTATTAAAAATATCAAAAAATTGTGTAAAATCATAATAAATGATTTGGAAAGAATTGGGATGAAAAAAATCCCAAATCCGAAAAGATAAAAATATATTTTTATTGAAATGAACTAGTTATGAACTAGAATTATAATCCAATATTTTTAAATAAATAAATTGGATTTGAAATGGTTTTAAAAATAAATAGAATTTCCAATATATGAATTGGAATGGATTTGAATCGAAATTGTCTTCGAAATATTTCGATATTGGATTCCGTGATTATACGGACAATGCAGAGGAATTTGGAAGATATATGTATCGTTATTCCAATACGATATTTGTTGATTTGAGAATTTGATATTGAATATAAGCCGATATATTTTCTATTCAGAGCCTTGAATTTAATATCAAATTGGATTTTGGGTTTGTCGTGAACGGTGTCTTCATTAACGCTGTTCTTAAACACAAATGAGAAAAGAATAAATCTTTTAAATAAGATTTAAAGGAGTTCACCAATAAATGTATATTTAATTGGAATTGAATTGAAATTGGTTTTTAGGTTTATCGTGAATGGTGTTTTAAATAACACTTGTTCTTTAACCTGATTAGCAATGGAAAGTGATTTCGGGTTTGTCGTGAATGGTGTCTTAAGTAACACTGTTCTTAAACCCCGCGTGAAAAGAATAAATCTTTTAATTGAAATTTAAAGAAGAATTACCAATTAACTGACATTTAATTGGAATGGAAATGGAATGTGAATTGATTTTATTGTGAACTAATTTTTTAACGACATTCGTTCTTTAACCCGATTTACAGTGAAATGAGATTTAGAACTTATAAATCTTTTTATTAAAAGATTTAGTGGAGATTTTCCAAATTAAAGTTTTCCAATTTAAAATATTGGAATGGAATGGAATCCGATTTGATAATAATTGAGGTGAGTTTCTATAGAGGAAGGCTGTTAATATATATGGAATTCAAAAGGCTTTGCCGTTATTCCATTTATATTATCGGTTGGATATGGAAGTTCATATTGATTATATATATTGATCTGTATTCCGTGAAGATTCCATTGTTAATGGAATGTGATTTTGGGTTTATTGTGAGCTATGCTTTAAATGACGTTAGTTCTTTAACCCAGTTAAAGATAATATTAATTTCTTAACTTTGAATAATCATTAAGTGATGATTTTTGGAAATTAAAACCGAATTAGAGTCGAGGTGAGTTTCTGTAGAGGAAGGCTGTTAATATATATGGAATTTAAAAGGCTTTGCCGTTATTCCATTTATATTATCAGTTGGATATGGAAGTTCATATTGATTATACATATTGATCTGTATTCCATGAAGAGTCCATTGTTAATGGAATGTGATTCTGGGTTTATCGTGAGCTATGTTTTAAATGACATTAGTTCTTTAACCCAGTTAAAGATAATATTAATTTCTTAACTTTGAATAATCATTAAGTGATGATTTTTGGAAATTAAAACCGAATTAGAGTTTTAATGAATCATTAAATAGATTGAAAGGTGAATTTGATAACTAAAATTATCAAATTCAAGAAAAGATCGAGAATGGGGTATCATCAGTTATGCTCCAAGCGATTGTTTAATCTTTAATTAGATTTGAACGTGAAATGGTAATTAATTTTACCGATAACACCATGGTGTCAGATATGAAGTATTACCAGTTTTACTTCATGGGATGAACAGGTTGGGATTGGGAAATTAAACAAATGATTACTTCGGTAAGGTTCGCTAACCCCGACTAGTTTGGATAAACCATAATTTGGTTTAAATTGATATCCAAAGGAAGATTAAAGAATAAATTCAAAGAATTTATCTTTGATAAAATTAATGGGAACCTTTCCCAAAGTATAAGAATATTTGAATAAAGGAATATTCTGGATTGGAATGAGGCGTATGTTGTGTTTTTATAGCACTTGTTTATTATATACGCGAGTTATTCAGAAAGACCGCGTTTATCCCATTTTGAATAACTGATTTGACGATATGTCGAGGATGAAGACGGTAGTTGAAGACCGGAGGTCTTTACATCGTTTGGATGATTACTGGTGTCTTGATTGGGTTGTACATCCAAGACGTGGTAATAAGTGGTGATCATTCTAGACGTACTTGGAGATCGACCGGATATGCGAGGGCCTCTCTCCTGTATTGGACATATGGGACGAGGAATAAGGTGCCTCCGGTTTCGTTCAGACCCAGAACGAACTTGTAAATGGATGTGTGTCTGACATCGGATTTCATTCTATGTGATTGATAGACATCAGTTACATAGAATGAATTGCCTGTGTAGCATGCTGAGATGCAAATGATCAAGTTGAAAAGCAGAGTCTTGTGGTTGATGATCAAAGCACGGCTTTAATATAACATAACTTTGTCTAGCGTTAATTCGCGAGCCTCACACCCTGGTGTGAACCAAAAATGGGAGAGGACATCAGGGAGGACATGCGTTTCCTTCCAGCTAGGAGTGGCATCTGGGTTGTGCACGCCCAGACGTTTTACTTATGTGGATGATGGATAGCGAGGCGCCTCGGATATATCGGCACTGTGGGGCCAATGGATGGTATGGTCTTTATACAGACCAATTTTACGCCCCATAGGGCGGGAAAACGTAGTGTTCAGGCATTTTAATCCACATCCAGTGGACCGGCCCTGATGATCTAAAGGTTTGACTGAGTACTTGCCTGAGGCTTGGGCTAGACAGTCTCGAAGCGGGAAGGACGATCCCTTGTCTTGGTTCACAGACGGAAATCCAACTTCCAATACGTGACACTTCGGTTTTGATTGTAGAGCCTAGTATGGCGACATAATGGGAAGGGGTCACTATGTCGTCTATGATTGATAAATTTATAATTGAAGTTGTTTTCGTGCACTTTATACTATAATAGTATCAAAATGATTTGTTTTAAACGTACCAAGCATGTTTGGCTATTATAAGGTAAAACTCTATCCTCCGGCTTGCGTTGCATTGTGTGATGGGACCTGAGTCTTATAATAGCTTCACTTTTCCAAAAAGCATTGCACTGTTTTGTTATATGCACTGGTATTATTGGGAGGAAACCCATTCCGTGTTATACGGCGTGGTCCGTTGATTCACTTTATTTTAAAGTAAAGTTTTAAATAATTGTTTTAGTTCTCACACTAGTTGTAACGACCTGAAAATCCGTACCTTTTGAATCGACAATAATCCACACATGTCTAACTCAAAACTGTACGTATTTACAGATTGTTAAATGACGATCCACATCTTCAACCATTATAGTCCAAAATATAGATAATCAAGGGGGTTAATTTAGAATTAGAAAGAAAGAAGAAAACAAACACAGAATCTCGCAACGGAATGAACAAAATATAATAATCAAATAACAGTTCATGAAGCTGTTTAAAATAAACATTTGATCATTTTACAACATTTATCAGAGTTATACATTTATATATACATAACTGATAATAAAGAGTAATGCAACAGAATAGTAGTGGGATGCAATAGTAATAATAGTATACCGTCTTCGTCTTCATCCTTCAGAAGATAACCTTTGAAACTGGAATGCTCAAGTCTGACCCGAGCGTAATAGCGTGAAAATAAAACAAGCTCGGATCAGGCAAAAATATTCTCATCTAAGTCAAATCGATATCATATGAACATGCACACACATAACTCAAGAGATGTTACGGGAAATTCCATCTCCTAAGGATCCGTCAAACTAGATACTATAAAATATAATTTCACTATTATACTAGTGTCTATTCACAAATACTTGTCAGAAAAATAGCGTAAGCGGGGTTACATTGATTACCCTTACACAGTTTATAAGCACCTGGTCTATGCAGGTCCTGTAACACAACCAGTAACGTCGGTAGCCAGTGAGTCCCCTATAGACCTATGCCAAAAATCAAAATCATAGTTGTCTCGCATAAGGATAAACGTATGACAAGGCACATGAGGCTATACCCAAAGTAGTATGCTACTAGTTTGTCTGATCCAGACTGGTGGTTACCCCTAACGGCCCACCGTAGACATCGGCCCCATATCGAATCAAAGGGAAATACCTCCCATCAAGGGTGCGCACCAACAAAACAATAACAACAAATAGTAATAGTATGGACCCGAGGCCCAGGAAAATCGAAGAGCAGATGTCCACTAAGAGGTAGTCAAGCCTCATTTGGTCTAGCACGGCTCCTGTTTTAGTCATTTCAAATCGACATAAGTGTCGGGGTCATCCATTATCGTTCACTTTCTTCAAATCCAGTAATCGCCTCCAAATTCATCCTACTTCATTTCTGGAACTCCACCGCGTACACAGTTGTTAAAGTGGTTCCAACATTGACAGAGAGTATGTCAATAAGAGGCTCCGGTCTCTTTAACAACAAAACGTCATGTTACACACCGATTGGTACTTTTATATTTCAAAAGTGAATCGTTATGATATCAAAATATCATATTCAACTAAACCAATTTCACGTTAAAATACCATATTATTTTAATCACAACAATATTTACTTTCAAAATTCATATTCACTTTGAGATAAATTTCAGTTTCAATAATTGGTTATAACTTCAATTAACCACATTTCATTTGAATCATTCAATTTACTTCAAAAATAGTTTTGAATTCATTTCTGATTTTAACATCAAAATGATCATATTTACTTTTAAATCACAGATTTGAATGTAAACACTTTTCACTTCTAAAACAGTTTGAAAGTTTGAAATAGTTTTGGGGTTTAAATTAATTTTTGATTAGTTGTAAATAATTTTGGGAGGTTTGGAATAGCTTGGAAATCAAAACAGTTTGAGTGTTGGAAATGGTTTTATGTATATTAAAATATTTTATAAAATAAACTACTTATATATATATATAAAGAATAGGTTTTTGAAAAACAATTTATATAAAGCAGTCCATATATCAAAGGAATAAATTTCATAAAATAGTTTATATATAAATTTGTTTATATAGAAATAATTTCAAATCAACTGTTTCTTTCTACTTTCAATAAATCTGAACCTAAGTACAAGACTCAAAACAAACCAAATCGATTTCCAATATCCAGTCCAAATCGATTCCCAAAATCAAATTTATTTGAGAACAATCCATTTTAAAAGATAACTTCCAATTTTAAAATATTATTTGAATCTATTTGATTCAAATCAAATCCGAGTTCAAGTTCAAGTTCATAATATTTATTTAAGCCATTTAATTCGAATTTAATTTCAATGTTTAATTAAGGATTTAAACCTTTGAAATAATTCAATTTATATAATTTCAATTTATTTTCTTTACACAGAATCACTTATTTAAATCGGTTTCACAAATTCTAAAATTTATAGATTTAACCAATCCAGTGTCCGTATAATAATTCTCTATCCTAGGGCCAAGTGATCAGTTATTTCAAATTTTAAATTTTAATTTCAGGGAATGGATATATATCATTTCAATCCAAAGGTCAAATGTCATAGGTATATATCATTTCAACCTATTTCTTAATTTATTCAAAATGACAGTTTATGATGATGCCCGTAACATCCAAGGTGATAACAATGATATAAAAATATAGACAAACATCCTTACAGTTCAATATATCTATAATAGACATTCATCACAACCATCATCCAAAACAGTTCAATTTGCAAAAATTAACTGATTATATGTGTCTGGGTTTAACTAGCAATTTAATTCAAAAAAATAAACTAACTGTCAATTTAATTACTAACAGTTTAAATTAGGTGTCCATTTAAACTAGCAACAAAAAAAAATCAAATCAATCAATGATTTCAATTTCACAAAAATGTGAATATTTTTGCAGGTGTGAGAAAACTCACCTTCGTTTGAATATGAAAATTTAACGAACTCAGATCTTAACAATCCAGCGTCATTGCCCAGGTCTCGTCGATATGAACATGTCGTCGCTTGTTCGCTCGAAACGGACCTTTAATAACCAATCCACGTCAGTATACAAAGCAACTCAGAACAGACAACAACACCGCCAAAACAGCAAACACCATACTCATATTCGATCCCCCTTTACTAGCTTCTTCTTCTCTTTCAAAGCCATTCATCTAAATTTTCATTCATTATTTAAATGAATTAATATCGTTGCTAACCGCCATTCAGTAAAATCGTGAAATTAATCACAAAACTTTAGTGAATTAATATCTTCCTATTTGTTTGAAATCATTTCATTTCATGAAAACGATCTTCAAAAATATCCATTTCAATTTACGCTCTTAAATTAAAAGAATTAGCATTGTCGCTGCCGCCGTTCAGTCAAATTGTGAAATTAATCACAAGGCGTTAGCGAACAAATATTTTTATGCCCAACCCAATGCCAAAGTATAAACAATTATTTGCTCATAAACTGGTCGAGCGCAATCAACCTAATCAGTCAACGATCAATAATCAAGGACAACCGACAACGCTACATTTGTCAAAATTGATAACAAAACGGTGTTTGATTCTGCTAAGAGGTATCACTAAAAATATAATTTATTTAACTACGGTGAATGTAATTAAATTCAGTCGCTCATATTTTTGCCAATATTTTACGTTTAACCTCAGCGAAGTACATATGAAAACAAACCCGTGAAAACACTTTGTTTCCTTCTTAACGTGCCTACTACAACTACTTCTAAATACCCTTTTCTAAGTTAAAGCATTCTAACTTATGATCTAATAAGCAACATTTAACAAATAAGTATTCTCACCCAAAAGCCAAGCTGGAAACTCACAGTTCAAGCTGGATGAATTCTTAAGGACCTTCCTAATACCATGAACACCCAAACCCGCAAACCTCTCTTCATTCGGCCATGTAGACATGCCACTCTCTTCAGCAACACTTTGCCAAGTTAAACGCCCAGCACCCATCAAACTGCCACACCCTGCTTTCCTACATGTGCATGCATTTATGTACCCAGAACCAACCCATTTCGCAAGCCTAAAATTCATGTTTTCCTTTTTTTCTTTTTTTTCTCCTTTCAATATTTCTTGCATTTTTCTCCTTTTTTTTCCTTCAGATTTACATGCAGGCGCAACATTAAAATGCTCCCCACATGCATGCATGTACCTTCACCTTCAATACCCCATGTTTGTTCCTTTGCCTTGCATCCTCTGTCCAACTAGTTTTGTTGCATGCATGCAGTATGAATTTCCAGGAAAACTTAGAAAAAAATGAACCCATGCTTGCCTAAGTTTCCAAATGAACAGAAGAGAAGTTGCTCCTTTAATTTTATCCCAGGTTCATGCTTGTGTCATTGTTGCTAACTTGCTAGGGAAGAGAATGAACGTTTTTCTTGTGTTGGACACTTCATTTTCCCCCTGAGAATTCATCTCTGTATGTTGCATGAACATATTAACAGAGAATAAAAGAATGAGTGTATCCTATTTTTTTCCTTGTTTCATACATTTCATGCATTTGCATGAAAATGATACCTTTCCTTTTGTTGAGAAGAAAGGATAAATGGGAAGAAAGAAAAAGAGTTGGGAAGGAGAGGCATTGAAAAGAAGAGAGGAGAAAAGAGGGTAACAGGAAAGGAAAATGGAAGGAAGAGAATTATGTGAAGAAAGAATGGATGCGTCTCCATTGTCAGGTTCATGCATGAGGAGTGAAAAACAATTAAAATTCATTGTCCCTACAATTTTGTTTCTTGTGTGAATTAAATACTAGACAAATTTACTTCAGAGGTAAGGAATGAATACATTGCTGCATTAAATGAGAAGTGACCCGGTATAGCAAGGCATGGTGCTTTTAATTTATGAGAGCATGGAGCATTCAATGGGAAAAGAAGGAGAAAAGTTGGAACGTTATATTCAAAATGAAGGAAAAAAACAACATGCATTGAGAAAGGACGAGACAAAAATGAATCATGCAACGATAGGATTTTGAACGGTGCAACCGAAGTGAACGAATGGTCATCAAATTTAAAAGTACTTAAGGTTTGAGAAGGAACAGACCATTTCCAAAGTTTAAACAAATTCAATGCATGAAACAAAAATGAACCATGTATGGCTTTTGGAATTACATGCATGGAAAAGAAAAGGTTTGCATGGACATAACGCATGCTTTTGGAAAATTAATATACATTGAATAAAAAAATGCACGTAGCTTTGGAATTTAGAAATGGAGACAAATGCATGCTAAAATAATAGGAATGTTTGGAAAGAAAGTGCCCATTTCATTAAAGATATATATATATATATATTTAGGTAGTTTAATAAATTAATAATACATCTTTTGCAGACCGAAAATATATAGAAAGATATGTAAGATCGTAAAAGGAACACATCAAACTCAAATGGCCCCGTTTCAAAAATGGACTGTGCAAGCTTTTTCACAATTTCAGCGCAAACCGAAGACCGAAAATGACAAATGAATATATTTTGGTAATCAGCGCGATGAGACGGACACAACGATATATAATTTGCAGTGCCTGCATGCTCCGTTCAAAAAGCGTTACGGACCCCTTTAACGTAGAAATGCGAATGGAAAACGGAGATCAAAACGTATGAATTTCACGAAACGAATTTCGCCGTTGGATTACTGACAACGAATAAAATATTTTTCATGTTTGTCCAAACTGGTTTTGAAGAGAATTTAAAATCGCTAATATTTGAACTGAAATGCACAGCTTTGCACTGAAAATGGCACGAACGACAACATTGAAATTTTCCGACGAAACTTTCACAGCTGCTACATCTTACTAAACGTATTTCAAATTGAAAATTCTCATTACGAGAAATTATAGAATATTTTTAAAATAAAATTCGATTTAGATCGCAATTTAAATCGTTAAAAATTGCGGGATGTTACATTCTCCCTACCTTAAAACTTTTCGTCCTCGAAAAGGAACGAAGCATGGTAATAAGTACATATATATACTTACCGCAAAGTAATTTTACAAAAACAAAATTTGTAAGTTTCGAATTTTAAAGTCTCCCAAAAATTTCAAATGTCCGAAATCACAGAAAATTTCGGCAGCACCTCCTTTGTACGGAGGGACTTTGGCAGCACGCCAGTAAAGATAAAACTTATACATCGGCTTTAATGGCCGAAAAACCCAATATATATCAATATACACCTCCTATTTATATTTTTTGCATAGGCGTACCTTTTTATTTATTTATATATATGCGAGTTCGCTTATATACGCAAGCAAAATGATAACCGCGCGCAAGCTTCCAAATTGAATCAAACACCTTCTATATCAACAGTTACTCAGTAACAATGATATGTGAATCATGTACTTGAGACAACGTCCATGCATACATCAAAATGCAACAACAATACACATGAACATAGTAATGCAACATAATAGCATACAACAATCAAATTTATATAGTTTATTCATACCCGTACGATTTCGTTTGATTGGTTCACAAATGTCTTTATGTTTAATGTATTCGCATTAAATTGTTTCTCATCCAATTTGCTTACATCTATTGATTTCCATATATTCATTCGTGTTTAATGATTTTTTTAGTCTTTAGTTTTCATTAGTTCAAAATCTACTTATTTCAACTATATTAAAATTTTCTTTATGCTGCCATTTCGTTTTATCTATACTTATTCTCAACATATTTGAAATATACATACTTACTGATTTCAATTTCTATATATGTTAATACTTTAATTTCATCTACATCTTATGCTCTCTATGTTTTTAATTATCCTGCTTAAATAGTTTTACAATCGATTCAACTTATAAACTTATATACATCGCGAAATAGCTTATTGTAAATTTTCTTAAGCTTATCATTGACATTTTATTCAATCAGAATCTAAGTTCATTATTTTTATAACTTGGATTAGCTGATTACATTAGTTTAATTTGTTTAGCTCACTTCTTTTGTTGTAATTGCACATTACATTTCGCTTTTCAACATTCGTATTGAACAATTTAGAATTTTATTAGTATTAACTTATCTCTCAACTGCATCTTATAACTCACTTAAGTTTGATATTTCATTTACTTAAATGACGCCGTCCATTGCAAATATTCCATCCATTTGTTAATCGTTTCAAAACATTAACAAATAAAAAAAATTGTTACAGCCACTTGACTAACCTTAATAAACATTTTTTTGGTTGAAATTCATTTTTTTCACTTTACTTTTCTTTATCTTCGTAACATTTCTATGATTCAACATATCATTTTGGAACATGTTATTCATTTTAATTTCATTTGTAAAATATTTCATTACATATTTATGTAATCTTAAACTTTTCATTTAGGTAGGTTTGTATATATTACAAATGAAATTTAGTATTTCACACTTTACTCTTTATTATCAAAGTAACATGAGTATTTGTTTCTATTTTACTTTAACATTTTCCTTACTTCATGTTTCAATTTTATAATATTATATTATATTTTCATTTTTATTTCTCTTATTCATTTATCGTACTTCTTTATTCACCTATTTAAAATTTCATTTGATATTAATACGGACAATTATTTATTTCATTGATTATCAACAAGGAGAGTAATTTGTATAAATGGAGACTTTAGAATCTTAAATACCAATTTCTTTTCCAAACATTTTGAAATACTATATTCTATACAAAAAAATTTTATATCAAAACATACTCAAGATTTCAAATTAAAATTATTTCATAAACGAATATGTAGCAATGCTACCAAGTGGTTTCTCCCACTTTGAGACTTGAAAATGAAAGTCGATGACTATGATCATCTCATCACCGAAATTTATTTCCCAGTAGCAAAATGGAGTACTTAACCAATTTTTATTTGAATATCCTTCAAATATTACTACTATATTTTTTCAAAACATTTACAAATCATCAAAATTTAAAGATCTCATATTCTCCATATAAATTCATTTGGTTTACAGTTAATTATAAATCATATATAAAAGATCGATTTATTGTTTTAGCCAATAGGTTAAGAGTATTGACTAATTTGCCATCAAATTTCAATATTATTTATCTTACATATAATATATGTAAAATATATATGAAAACAATATACTGTGTTAGAATGCCTTGTTCAAGTGTTTTGAAATCCCATTCGGTAACGCTTGCAACACGCATCGACTGGAACTCCGAACTCAACTCAATAAGCCAAACAACATAATATAAAACCATTTTTATATCAAAAGTACAAGTACGCTCTCTCGTATATATATGCACTCAGAACTCATTCTAGGGTGTTACTAACCCTATCTCTAAGTAAATCCCAATAGAGCCAAGGTTTACTGCTAAACCATAAGCTCTGATACCAACTGTAATGACCTGGAAATCCGTACCTTTTGAATCGACAATAATCCACACATGTCTAACTCCAAACTGTACGTATTTACAGATTGTTAAATGACGATCCACATCTTCAACCATTATAGTCAAAAATATAGATAATCAAGGGGATTAATTTAGAATTAGAAAGAAAGAAGAAAACAAACACAGAATCTCGCAACAGAATGAACAAAATATAATAATCAAATAACAGTTCATGAAGCTTTTTAAAATAAACATTTGATCATTTTACAACATTTATCAGAGTTATACATTTATATATACATAACTGATAATAAAGAGTAATGCAACAGAATAGTAGTGGGATGCAATAGTAATAATAGTATACCGTCTTCGTCTTCATCCTTCAGAAGATAACCTTTGAAACTGGAATGCTCAAGTCTGACCCGAGCGATTCTCATCTAAGTCAAATCGATATCATATGAACATGCACACACATAACTCAAGAGATGTTACGGGAAATTCCATCTCCTAAGGATCCGTCAAACTAGATACTATAAAATATAATTTCGCTATTATACTAGTGTCTATTCACAAATACTTGTCAGAAAAATAGCGTAAGCGGGGTTACATTGATTACCCTTACACAATTTATAAGCACCTGGTCTATGCAGGTCCTCTAACACAACCAGTAACGTCGGTAGCCAGTGAGTCCCCTATAGACCTATGCCAAAAATCAAAATCATAGTTGTCTCGCATAAGGATAAACGTATGACAAGGCACATGAGGCTATACCCAAAGTAGTATGCTACTAGTTTGCCTGATCCAGACTGGTGGTTACCCCTAACGGCCCACCGTAGACATCCGCCCCATATCGAATCAAAGGGAAATACCTCCCATCAAGGGTGCGCACCAACAAAACAATAACAACAAATAGTAATAGTATGGACCCGAGGCCCAGGAAAATCGAAGAGCAGATGTCCACTAAGAGGTAGTCAAGCCTCATTTGGTCTAGCACGACTCCTGTTTTAGTCATTTCAAATCGACACAAGTGTCGGGGTCATCCATTATCGTTCACTTTCTTCAAATCCAGTAATCGCCTCCAAATTCATCCTACTTCATTTCTGTAACTCCACCGCGTACACAGTTGTTAAAGTGGTTCCAACATTGTTAGAGAGTATGTCAATAAGAGGCTTCGGTCTCTTTAACAACAAAACGTCATGTTACACACCGATTGGTACTTTTATATTTCAAAAGTGAATCGTTATGATATCAAAATATCATATTCAACTAAACCAATTTCACGTTAAAATACCATATTATTTTAATCACAACAATATTTACTTTCAAAATTCATATTCACTTTGAGATAAATTTCAGTTTCAATAATTGGTTATAACTTCAATTAACCACATTTCATTTGAATCATTCAATTTACTTCAAAAATAGTTTTGAATTCATTTCTGATTTTAACATCAAAATGATCATATTTACTTTTAAATCACAGATTTGAATGTAAACACTTTTCACTTCTAAAACAGTTTGAAAGTTTGAAATAGTTTTGGGGTTTAAATTAATTTTTGATTAGTTGTAAATAATTTTGGGAGGTTTGGAATAGCTTGGAAATCAAAACAGTTTGAGTGTTGGAAATGGTTTTATGTATATTAAAATATTTTATAAAATAAACTACTTATATATATATATAAAGAATAGGTTTTTGAAAAACAATTTATATAAAGCAGTCCATATATCAAAGGAATAAATTTCATAAAATAGTTTATATATAAATTTGTTTATATAGAAATAATTTCAAATCAACAGTTTCTTTCTACTTTCAATAAATCTGAACCTAAGTACAAGACTCAAAACAAACCAAATCGATTTCCAATATCTAGTCCAAATCGATTCCCAAAATCAAATTTATTTGAGAACAATCCATTTTAAAAGATAACTTCCAATTTTAAAATATTATTTGAATCTATTTGATTCAAATCAAATCCGAGTTCAAGTTCAAGTTCATAATATTTATTTAAGCCATTTAATTCGAATTTAATTTCAATGTTTAAATAAGGATTTAAACCTTTGAAATAATTCAATTTATATAATTTCAATTTATTTTCTTTACACAGAATCACTTATTTAAATCGGTTTCACAAATTCTAAAATTTATAGATTTAACCAATCCGGTGTCCGTATAATAATTCTCTATCCTAGGGCCAAGTGATCAGTTATTTCAAATTTTAAATTTTAATTTCAGGGAATGGATATATATCATTTCAATCCAAATGTGACGGCAAGGAATTTCGCTCGGTCCGAACCAGTCGCTAAACCGACCCAGACCGTTCGAAACGCCCTATCGTTTGAGAACAGGACAAAATAAAACGCATACAGAAGAACATTTCACTATATATTACAACAGTGCATCAGATTACAAGAATATACAGAGTATAAATGAATATTACACAGAAATATCAGAGATTTAAATTACATTTAAATACATCGCAGCGGAAAATAATACAATACACAACTTAGAATGAGATATACGGATACAAAGCTTTCCGGATATCGTTCCAGCTGTGAACCAGGATCCTGTGAATAAAATCTGCAAAACCGAAACTACTAGCTGCCCGTGTCAAAATTAGGGCACCCAGAGTTTAGGTTAAAACAATAAACTCCAGGTCAGTCATGGGACTGGTGTGAGAACTAAAACAGTTAATCTTTATTTTCAAAGTAAGGTAAATCAAGGGACCACGCCGTATAACACGGAACGGGTTTCCTCCCAAGAACACCAGTGCATAAAACAAACAGCGCGATGCTAAATAAAGAAAAATGAAGCTGTTATAAGACCCAGGTCCTATCACACAATGCAGCGCAAGCCGGGGGATAGGGTTTTTACCTTATAACAGCCAAAGAATGCTTGATACGTTTAAAACAAATCATTTGATACTATTATAAGTGCATAGTGTATAAAACAACTTCAAATCATAAGTATCAATCATAGGCGGCATAAGCGCCCCATCCCACTATGTCGCCATATATAGGATTACAAATAAAACCGCAAATGTCACGTATTTGGAAATTGGATTTCCTTCTATGAACCGAGGCAAAAGATAGTCCTCAACCGATTCGTGACTCTCTAGCCCGAGCCACCGGAACAGCCGCAACTGCCCCTTCGATCGTCAGGGCCGGTCCACCGATGTGGATTATAGTGCCTGAACAATACGTCTCCCCACCCTATGGGGTGTAAGTCTGGTCCGTCAGCCGACCAGAATGCATTCGGCCGAAACCGATATAACCGAGGCGCCTCGCAACCGCAACAACCACATAAGTCAAACTCGTCAGGGCGTGTAAAACCACTGACGCCACTTCTAGCTAGAAAGAAACGCAAGTCCTCCCTGATGTCCTCTCCCGTTTTTGATTCATACCGGGTGTGATACTCGCGAATCAACGTTACACAAAGCTACGCCACAAAGGCCGTGCTTCGATCATCAACCACAAGACTTTGCTTTTCAACAGAAGCCTTGATCATTTGCATCTTAGCATGCCACACAGGCAAACCACTCTATGCAACCGATATCAGTCACACAGAATGAAATCCAATGTCAGACACACAGTCCATTTACAAGTCCGTTCTGGGCCTGAACGAAACCGGAGGCACCTAGTACCCCGCATATCCATCGATCTCCAAGTACGTCTGGACGATCACTAACTGTTTCCATCTTCTTGGGTGTACAGCCCAATCAAGATCATCAGTTATCACCCAAACGACGTGAAGACCTCCGGTCTTCGACCATCGTCTTCATCTTCGACTTATCGTCGTATCAGTTATTCAGAATGGGATAAACCCGGTCTTTCCGAATAACTCGCGTATATATTATAAAAGTGTTACACAAACACAACATACGCCTCATTCCAACTCATTAGTCATTAACCGTAAATTAATCAAGAGAATAATTCCCCAAATATTAACCCCGAAGGCCGAAACCAACATCAGATCAATATCCAGAAAACCATTCTACTTAGCTAACCGACAGTTAGTTTCTAAATTTCACGTTCAAATCTAATTAAAGATTTAACTATCGCCTGGAGCAAAACTGGTGATACTCCACTCTCGATCTTTTCAATCTAATTAAAGATTCATTAAAACTCCACTTAGTTTTAATCTGTGACTGGGTTAAAGAATCAGTGTCATTTAAAACACGGTTCACGATAAACCCAAAGTCACATCCCATTAATTATCGGGTTAAAGAACAAGTGTTATTTAAAACACTGTTCACGATAAACCCAAAAATCAATATCCATTCAATTCCAATTAAATATTATTTAATTGGTACACTTCATTAAATCTAAATAAAAAGATTTAATCTTTTCTCAACTGGGTTCAAGAACAGTGTTAGTGAAGACACCATTCACGACAAACCCAAATCACATTCGATTAATTATCGGGTTAAAGAACAAGTGTTATTTAAAACACTGTTCACGATAAACCCAAAAATCAATACCAATTCAATTCCAATTAAATATCATTTAATTGGTACACTTCATTAAATCTAAATAAAAAGATTTAATCTTTTCTCAACTGGGTTCAAGAACAGTGTTAGTGAAGACACCATTCACGACAAACCCAAATCACATTCGATATTCAATACAAGGCTCTGAATAGAAAATATATCGGCTTATATTCAATATCGAATTCTACGACTAACAAATGTCGTATTGGAAATAACGATATAAATATATATCTTTCAAATTTCCATAACAACACCTGTATAATCACGAATTCCAACATCGAAATATTCCGAAGACAATTTCGATTCAAATCCACTCCAATGCAATCATTGGAAATTTTGGTTATTTTCAAAACCATTTCAAATTCAATTTATTTATTTAAAAATAAATAGAATTATAATTCTAGTTCAAAACTAGTTCATTTCGATAAAAATCTATTTTTATCTTTTCAAATAGGGAGTTTTTCATCCCAATTCTTTCTAAATCATTTCTTATGATTTTACACAAATTATTACTATTTTTAATAATTTTATCAAGGCCCGTACAGTCGATTTCCATCAATGGTCATCGAACTGCACTTACAGCGACCTTTTTCGAATTTGATTTGGACGTATCTCCAAATCCAACCGTTAGATTTCAAATTTCTAACATTCATTAGAAAGCTCTTTTCGATACGAACCCAACGGTTCCGGTTTTAGGAGAATCCGACGGTCGGATCTCCCGTAATGTCCGTTTGAAATAAATGGTCGAAATTCACGAACTGCCGCGGCGCGGCGCGTTCTATTCAGGCCATTATATTATATATATAATATATATAATATATATTTCATCGATTTCTATTTAAAACGAATTATATAAATAGTTTTGAATTCGTTTCAAAAACAATTTCAACTTCCTTTTCAATTCAAATCAAAATTGAATTCTTCTTTATAAATTCGTTTTAAAATTCATTTCTATTCAATTCAAACTTCAATTCAATTTGAATTCATTTCAATTTGTTTTCAATTCAATTCGAAATCGTTTTCAATTCAATTCATTTCAAAATCGTTTTCAATTCAATTCATTTCGAAATCGTTTTCAATTCAATTCATTTCGAAATCGTTTTCAATTCAATTCATTTCGAAATCGTTTTCAATTCAATTCATTTCGAAATCGTTTTCAATTCAATTTGAATTCGTTTTCAATTCAATTCATTTCGAATTCGTTTTCAATTCACTTTGAATTCGTTTTCAATTCAATTCATTTCGAAATCGTTTTCAATTCAATTCATTTCGAAATCGTTTTCAATTGATATAAATATCGTTCACGTCAAAATGGCGTCAATCTAATCAACACGGCTTCATATATTCCTTTATTTTCAAATATTCTATTTCAAATATTTCTTTTTCAAATATTTCTTTTTCAAAACTGGAATGAGGCCCAATCAATTACCATATAAAATTAATTATATGGATTTTCATACAACACATGTATATAATAGCATTGAAAATAATCAACCATCAACCAAAGTGCACTACACTGTATAAGCATCAAATATAGAGATTTAACGCTTATAGCAGCTTGTCAATCAATCGATCGACATATTTAATCAATCAGGATGAGTGAACTTCAAATTTCATCCTAACACCCGTGTGGGGTTTCAAACAATCAAACACATATTTTATTTGTGCAGTTAGGCGATGTGTAAAATTTATCGACCCAATCAACGTCATTCAAATAGGTGTACATAAACAAACCGTCTGGTTTGTAAATGAATATTTATTTATTCACATTCACGTTAAAAATTATATTTTTAACGATAACACATTTTATTTTAACACATGAATTTCTATTCAGTTCATTCGTTAAATAAAATGCTATTTTTATTTTTCTAACTTATTTTAGAAAATTTCGGCGGCATAACGGCACGATACTAGAAACGGGACAAGGCCTAGCCTTATCCCCGGTCTAGTGAAGGCCCACGCCATTCACACATCAATCTTATCAATTCATTTCACCAGAACAATCCAATCCAAATCAAATAATCTAACCAACTACACAACCAATCAAACAAGTCCATGGTTTGTGGACGGGTGTCGGGTGCTTCTAATAAGCACCGTCTGCATCCTAGTATATATATGTATAACTAGAAAAATAAATTGAAAGGTGAGAAATTCTCACTTATTGCTATCCTAGCTCCACGGCTCTTCTAATGCAGGAAATCTTCGCCAACTCGCCTTTTTGTCGCTTTCGTTGCTGCTTTCACTACATACGTAAAAATCACATTTTACCTCGCTATTCTATATGTAAAAATCGAATTTTTACTTCGCTATTCAATACATAAAAATCACATTTTTAATTTCAAAAGCAATGAATATTTTCAATTTCAAAAGCAATGAATATTTTCAATTTCAAAAGCAATGAATATTTTCAATTTCAAAAGCAATGAATATTTTCAATTTCAAAAGCAATGAATATTTTCAATTTCAAAAGCAATGAATATTTTCAATTTCAAAAGCAATGAATATTTTCAATTTCAAAAGCAATGAATATTTTCAATTTCAAAAGCAATGAATATTTTCAATTTCAAAAGCAATGAATATTTTCAATTTCAAAAGCAATGAATATTTTCAATTTCAAATTCTATTTTATATTTTTCAAGACATTATGATATACATTTTCAAAACAAATTATATACTTTTCAAAACAAATGATATACATTTGATATACATTTTCAAAACAAATTTTTATAAAGCTTTTTATAAATTAAAACAGATTTTTTTCTAGGTTATTCAAAACAAAACAAAAAAAAACAAAAATATTAAGAAATGCTCACTGGTTTTTTTTTATCACTTCTGGACCATCAAAAATCCCATCTGCACCCTATATGCTTCCTCCAGGCTTCGGCCATTTGAATGAACCCACCGCCAACATTCCCTTGCACAGGCCACCAGCGTCGACCGGACAAGGATCCAACAGCACACCCTCGACCTCCTTCGTGTCACCTCCCTCCACCAGCAGCCGCATCGAATTCGAGCCCCCACGCCGCCTGCAAATCGACTTCGAACGGACCGAGTTCATGACAGAAATTCGAGCAGGACGCTTGACTAAAATCGATCACACTTAGGGGGATTTGAAGAGCAAGGAAGGGACTTTGATTTTGTTTTAGTGAGGAGAGTTAATTCGTTTTGATTTGGGATAAATTGGGGATTAAGCATGGGAGAACGGGGGTCGTCGATTTTGGAAGGAGGCGGCTCCTTTGGGCTTTGACCGTGCAAGAAGAAAGTGAGGGCTTTGACCAATAACTTTGACCATATATATATTTTAACTATTTTATTCAACTTTAATGTTAAAACCCCAAACGGACTTTAAATCAAACCCTACGAGTGTCGCCCCTAGCTAAATACCCCCATTCCGAACACAATGGGATATGTATCATAAGCCAATTCGACTGTTTGAATCAGTTTCCGTTAAATTTACATTTAAATCACTATATTGAATTTTAAACGTACGTTTCAAATTACCGGGGTCACATACTAACTAGAAAAATTCCAGAAAAATATTTTCTAGCTTCGTATTGACAATACGGTTCTAACAAAACTAGTTTCGTCGAATTCTGAGACCGTTTGAAAAATGGCCAATTTCCTGTCGATTAAATTCAACAGAAACTAGTCAAACGCATTTTCCTTTGCCACGCTCACTAATTGATTCGAAAAATTATGAAATTTGGAATCTAGCAATAACTTAACATCACGGACCCAACAAAACTGGTTTCGTCGAAATCCGAGGTCGTTTGCAAAATTGCTATTTTTAAGGGCCTTATATATATAAAAATATATATAAATTCCACAGCGACTATTTCTAATTTTAAACTGGACATATCTTATCATTTCTAAGATGAAATCCCAGTTTGTTAACTTCGTTACAAAGATATAGTTATACAGATTCAAATATTTCTTGTTTCGTTCAATTCTGACTTATATTGAATTCTGTATATTCATTTGAAATTAGAAATCGAATTTTCGAACTACCGCGCCATTTTCAATTCTATTTATAATTATATATAAATATTTATATTCTAACGACGACGTATATAAATATATACGTCGAATTATATTCAAAATAAATTTATTGTCGATATTATTTAAAATAATTCATTTTAAATAATCAAAATTCGCTAAAATTGCAAAAATAAAAATTTTAAACTGGCCCAGATTTTACGGGTTGTTACAATCTCCCCCACTTAAAACTTTTCGTCCCCGAAAAGGAACAAAGTCGAAAGTGGTTTGATTAATCAACTCTACGCTCGATCTAACTTCCATTCTCCAACTTTTCAGTTTCTGAGAATTTTCAAAATTTCAAAAATTTGGCTAACACCCTAAATTTTCGAAAAATTTCGCCATAACCTCCCCTGCACCGGGAGCATCGGGGAATTTCAAATAGCTTCCCCGGTCCTTCAGATCTCAAAAAGAAAAAGAAAAAGCCAAGCGGCTAGCCAATAGGCTCACAAAATCATCATCACCCAAACAAAACAGGAAATTATGTAGTAAACATGTACCTATTTGTCGGGCAAACAAATTTTATTCTCGGCTCTAGCCTCCTTGCTATGACCTGTTCAATGATATATATGTATATGCAAGCAAACGCGACCAATTTTCAATACAGTTCAATATTTGATCAAATTAGGCTAATTGGTTAAAAATTAGCAAGCAAATAAACAAACAACACAAACATCAATCAATTAGTGAATTAGATTATCAAATTCATAATTTTGATACATATACAAAAATCATGTTTTTGATGCCAAATCACAACAATAGGCCTTATCTAATTTTTGGTTCTCACACCAGTCTAATGGAAATATATAGATATCACACCTTCGTCACACGAATATAAATTCTGACGATGAGTACTCAACCATCAGAATCATCTTCGGGCCACTAGAGTATGATTCTATATCCGTCCAGTATATTAAAACTTTGAATATACGTTTGCAAGGCGTATATGCAAATTCTTTATATACTGAATTGTCCAAAATCAATATAAACAAATAATCAAATACGAATAGTTGATTTAAATTTTCAAAACAAAATTTGTTTTCACTTTAAAAATATACTCTTCACACTCGTTCTAGGATACTACTGATCCCATCTCTAACGAGTCATCCTCATTGGATATTGCTAATCCAATATCTGATGAATTCTTTCGTATGTTTCTAATGTGTCTTGTTCTCTGAGCTTTATAAACCAAAGCTCTGATACCAACTGTGACGGCAAGGAATTTCGCTCGGTCCGAACCAGTCGCTAAACCGACCCAGACCGTTCGAAACGCCCTATCGTTTGAGAACAGGACAAAATAAAACGCATACAGAAGAACATTTCACTATATATTACAACAGTGCATCAGATTACAAGAATATACAGAGTATAAATGAATATTACACAGAAATATCAGAGATTTAAATTACATTTAAATACATCGCAGCGGAAAATAATACAATACACAACTTAGAATGAGATATACGGATACAAAGCTTTCCGGATATCGTTCCAGCTGTGAACCAGGATCCTGTGAATAAAATCTGCAAAACCGAAACTACTAGCTGCCCGTGTCAAAATTAGGGCACCCAGAGTTTAGGTTAAAACAATAAACTCCAGGTCAGTCATGGGACTGGTGTGAGAACTAAAACAGTTAATCTTTATTTTCAAAGTAAGGTAAATCAAGGGACCACGCCGTATAACACGGAACGGGTTTCCTCCCAAGAACACCAGTGCATAAAACAAACAGCGCGATGCTAAATAAAGAAAAATGAAGCTGTTATAAGACCCAGGTCCTATCACACAATGCAGCGCAAGCCGGGGGATAGGGTTTTTACCTTATAACAGCCAAAGAATGCTTGATACGTTTAAAACAAATCATTTGATACTATTATAAGTGCATAGTGTATAAAACAACTTCAAATCATAAGTATCAATCATAGGCGGCATAAGCGCCCCATCCCACTATGTCGCCATATATAGGATTACAAATAAAACCGCAAATGTCACGTATTTGGAAATTGGATTTCCTTCTATGAACCGAGGCAAAAGATAGTCCTCAACCGATTCGTGACTCTCTAGCCCGAGCCACCGGAACAGCCGCAACTGCCCCTTCGATCGTCAGGGCCGGTCCACCGATGTGGATTATAGTGCCTGAACAATACGTCTCCCCACCCTATGGGGTGTAAGTCTGGTCCGTCAGCCGACCAGAATGCATTCGGCCGAAACCGATATAACCGAGGCGCCTCGCAACCGCAACAACCACATAAGTCAAACTCGTCAGGGCGTGTAAAACCACTGACGCCACTTCTAGCTAGAAAGAAACGCAAGTCCTCCCTGATGTCCTCTCCCGTTTTTGATTCATACCGGGTGTGATACTCGCGAATCAACGTTACACAAAGCTACGCCACAAAGGCCGTGCTTCGATCATCAACCACAAGACTTTGCTTTTCAACAGAAGCCTTGATCATTTGCATCTTAGCATGCCACACAGGCAAACCACTCTATGCAACCGATATCAGTCACACAGAATGAAATCCAATGTCAGACACACAGTCCATTTACAAGTCCGTTCTGGGCCTGAACGAAACCGGAGGCACCTAGTACCCCGCATATCCATCGATCTCCAAGTACGTCTGGACGATCACTAACTGTTTCCATCTTCTTGGGTGTACAGCCCAATCAAGATCATCAGTTATCACCCAAACGACGTGAAGACCTCCGGTCTTCGACCATCGTCTTCATCTTCGACTTATCGTCGTATCAGTTATTCAGAATGGGATAAACCCGGTATTTCCGAATAACTCGCGTATATATTATAAAAGTGTTACACAAACACAACATACGCCTCATTCCAACTCATTAGTCATTAACCGTAAATTAATCAAGAGAATAATTCCCCAAATATTAACCCCGAAGGCCGAAACCAACATCAGATCAATATCCAGAAAACCATTCTACTTAGCTAACCGACAGTTAGTTTCTAAATTTCACGTTCAAATCTAATTAAAGATTTAACTATCGCCTGGAGCAAAACTGGTGATACTCCACTCTCGATCTTTTCAATCTAATTAAAGATTCATTAAAACTCCACTTAGTTTTAATCTGTGACTGGGTTAAAGAATCAGTGTCATTTAAAACACGGTTCACGATAAACCCAAAGTCACATCCCATTAATTATCGGGTTAAAGAACAAGTGTTATTTAAAACACTGTTCACGATAAACCCAAAAATCAATATCCATTCAATTCCAATTAAATATTATTTAATTGGTACACTTCATTAAATCTAAATAAAAAGATTTAATCTTTTCTCAACTGGGTTCAAGAACAGTGTTAGTGAAGACACCATTCACGACAAACCCAAATCACATTCGATTAATTATCGGGTTAAAGAACAAGTGTTATTTAAAACACTGTTCACGATAAACCCAAAAATCAATACCAATTCAATTCCAATTAAATATCATTTAATTGGTACACTTCATTAAATCTAAATAAAAAGATTTAATCTTTTCTCAACTGGGTTCAAGAACAGTGTTAGTGAAGACACCATTCACGACAAACCCAAATCACATTCGATATTCAATACAAGGCTCTGAATAGAAAATATATCGGCTTATATTCAATATCGAATTCTACGACTAACAAATGTCGTATTGGAAATAACGATATAAATATATATCTTTCAAATTTCCATAACAACACCTGTATAATCACGAATTCCAACATCGAAATATTCCGAAGACAATTTCGATTCAAATCCACTCCAATGCAATCATTGGAAATTTTGGTTATTTTCAAAACCATTTCAAATTCAATTTATTTATTTAAAAATAAATAGAATTATAATTCTAGTTCAAAACTAGTTCATTTCGATAAAAATCTATTTTTATCTTTTCAAATAGGGAGTTTTTCATCCCAATTCTTTCTAAATCATTTCTTATGATTTTACACAAATTATTACTATTTTTAATAATTTTATCAAGGCCCGTACAGTCGATTTCCATCAATGGTCATCGAACTGCACTTACAGCGACCTTTTTCGAATTTGATTTGGACGTATCTCCAAATCCAACCGTTAGATTTCAAATTTCTAACATTCATTAGAAAGCTCTTTTCGATACGAACCCAACGGTTCCGGTTTTAGGAGAATCCGACGGTCGGATCTCCCGTAATGTCCGTTTGAAATAAATGGTCGAAATTCACGAACTGCCGCGGCGCGGCGCGTTCTATTCAGGCCATTATATTATATATATAATATATATAATATATATTTCATCGATTTCTATTTAAAACGAATTATATAAATAGTTTTGAATTCGTTTCAAAAACAATTTCAACTTCCTTTTCAATTCAAATCAAAATTGAATTCTTCTTTATAAATTCGTTTTAAAATTCATTTCTATTCAATTCAAACTTCAATTCAATTTGAATTCATTTCAATTTGTTTTCAATTCAATTCGAAATCGTTTTCAATTCAATTCATTTCGAAATCGTTTTCAATTCAATTCATTTCGAAATCGTTTTCAATTCAATTCATTTCGAAATCGTTTTCAATTCAATTCATTTCGAAATCGTTTTCAATTCAATTCATTTCGAAATCGTTTTCAATTCAATTTGAATTCGTTTTCAATTCAATTCATTTCGAATTCGTTTTCAATTCACTTTGAATTCGTTTTCAATTCAATTCATTTCGAAATCGTTTTCAATTCAATTCATTTCGAAATCGTTTTCAATTGATATAAATATCGTTCACGTCAAAATGGCGTCAATCTAATCAACACGGCTTCATATATTCCTTTATTTTCAAATATTCTATTTCAAATATTTCTTTTTCAAATATTTCTTTTTCAAAACTGGAATGAGGCCCAATCAATTACCATATAAAATTAATTATATGGATTTTCATACAACACATGTATATAATAGCATTGAAAATAATCAACCATCAACCAAAGTGCACTACACTGTATAAGCATCAAATATAGAGATTTAACGCTTATAGCAGCTTGTCAATCAATCGATCGACATATTTAATCAATCAGGATGAGTGAACTTCAAATTTCATCCTAACACCCGTGTGGGGTTTCAAACAATCAAACACATATTTTATTTGTGCAGTTAGGCGATGTGTAAAATTTATCGACCCAATCAACGTCATTCAAATAGGTGTACATAAACAAACCGTCTGGTTTGTAAATGAATATTTATTTATTCACATTCACGTTAAAAATTATATTTTTAACGATAACACATTTTATTTTAACACATGAATTTCTATTCAGTTCATTCGTTAAATAAAATGCTATTTTTATTTTTCTAACTTATTTTAGAAAATTTCGGCGGCATAACGGCACGATACTAGAAACGGGACAAGGCCTAGCCTTATCCCCGGTCTAGTGAAGGCCCACGCCATTCACACATCAATCTTATCAATTCATTTCACCAGAACAATCCAATCCAAATCAAATAATCTAACCAACTACACAACCAATCAAACAAGTCCATGGTTTGTGGACGGGTGTCGGGTGCTTCTAATAAGCACCGTCTGCATCCTAGTATATATATGTATAACTAGAAAAATAAATTGAAAGGTGAGAAATTCTCACTTATTGCTATCCTAGCTCCACGGCTCTTCTAATGCAGGAAATCTTCGCCAACTCGCCTTTTTGTCGCTTTCGTTGCTGCTTTCACTACATACGTAAAAATCACATTTTACCTCGCTATTCTATATGTAAAAATCGAATTTTTACTTCGCTATTCAATACATAAAAATCACATTTTTAATTTCAAAAGCAATGAATATTTTCAATTTCAAAAGCAATGAATATTTTCAATTTCAAAAGCAATGAATATTTTCAATTTCAAAAGCAATGAATATTTTCAATTTCAAAAGCAATGAATATTTTCAATTTCAAAAGCAATGAATATTTTCAATTTCAAAAGCAATGAATATTTTCAATTTCAAAAGCAATGAATATTTTCAATTTCAAAAGCAATGAATATTTTCAATTTCAAAAGCAATGAATATTTTCAATTTCAAAAGCAATGAATATTTTCAATTTCAAAAGCAATGAATATTTTCAATTTCAAAAGCAATGAATATTTTCAATTTCAAATTCTATTTTATATTTTTCAAGACATTATGATATACATTTTCAAAACAAATTATATACTTTTCAAAACAAATGATATACATTTGATATACATTTTCAAAACAAATTTTTATAAAGCTTTTTATAAATTAAAACAGATTTTTTTCTAGGTTATTCAAAACAAAACAAAAAAAAACAAAAATATTAAGAAATGCTCACTGGTTTTTTTTTATCACTTCTGGACCATCAAAAATCCCATCTGCACCCTATATGCTTCCTCCAGGCTTCGGCCATTTGAATGAACCCACCGCCAACATTCCCTTGCACAGGCCACCAGCGTCGACCGGACAAGGATCCAACAGCACACCCTCGACCTCCTTCGTGTCACCTCCCTCCACCAGCAGCCGCATCGAATTCGAGCCCCCACGCCGCCTGCAAATCGACTTCGAACGGACCGAGTTCATGACAGAAATTCGAGCAGGACGCTTGACTAAAATCGATCACACTTAGGGGGATTTGAAGAGCAAGGAAGGGACTTTGATTTTGTTTTAGTGAGGAGAGTTAATTCGTTTTGATTTGGGATAAATTGGGGATTAAGCATGGGAGAACGGGGGTCGTCGATTTTGGAAGGAGGCGGCTCCTTTGGGCTTTGACCGTGCAAGAAGAAAGTGAGGGCTTTGACCAATAACTTTGACCATATATATATTTTAACTATTTTATTCAACTTTAATGTTAAAACCCCAAACGGACTTTAAATCAAACCCTACGAGTGTCGCCCCTAGCTAAATACCCCCATTCCGAACACAATGGGATATGTATCATAAGCCAATTCGACTGTTTGAATCAGTTTCCGTTAAATTTACATTTAAATCACTATATTGAATTTTAAACGTACGTTTCAAATTACCGGGGTCACATACTAACTAGAAAAATTCCAGAAAAATATTTTCTAGCTTCGTATTGACAATACGGTTCTAACAAAACTAGTTTCGTCGAATTCTGAGACCGTTTGAAAAATGGCCAATTTCCTGTCGATTAAATTCAACAGAAACTAGTCAAACGCATTTTCCTTTGCCACGCTCACATATTGATTCGAAAAATTATGAAATTTGGAATCTAGCAATAACTTAACATCACGGACCCAACAAAACTGGTTTCGTCGAAATCCGAGGTCGTTTGCAAAATTGCTATTTTTAAGGGCCTTATATATATAAAAATATATATAAATTCCACAGCGACTATTTCTAATTTTAAACTGGACATATCTTATCATTTCTAAGATGAAATCCCAGTTTGTTAACTTCGTTACAAAGATATAGTTATACAGATTCAAATATTTCTTGTTTCGTTCAATTCTGACTTATATTGAATTCTGTATATTCATTTGAAATTAGAAATCGAATTTTCGAACTACCGCGCCATTTTCAATTCTATTTATAATTATATATAAATATTTATATTCTAACGACGACGTATATAAATATATACGTCGAATTATATTCAAAATAAATTTATTGTCGATATTATTTAAAATAATTCATTTTAAATAATCAAAATTCGCTAAAATTGCAAAAATAAAAATTTTAAACTGGCCCAGATTTTACGGGTTGTTACACCAAAGGTCAAATGTCATAGGTATATATCATTTCAACCTATTTCTTAATTTATTCGAAATGACTGTTTATGATGATGCCCGTAACATCCAAGGTGATAACAATGATATAAAAATATAGACAAACATCCTTACAGTTCAATATATCTATAATAGACATTCATCACAACCATCATCCAAAACAGTTCAATTTGCAAAAATTAACTGATTATATGTGTCTGGGTTTAACTAGCAATTTAATTCAAAAAAATAAACTAACTGTCAATTTAATTACTAACAGTTTAAATTAGGTGTCCATTTAAACTAGCAACAAAAAAAATCAAATCAATCAATGATTTCAATTTCACAAAAATGTAAATATTTTTGCAGGTGTGAGAAAACTCACCTTCGTTTGAATATGAAAATTTAACGAACTCAGATCCTGACAATCCAGCGTCATTGCCCAGGTCTCGTCGATATGAACATGTCGTCGCTTGTTCGCTCGAAATGGACCTTTAATAACCAATCCACGTCAGTATACAAAGCAACTCAGAACAGACAACAACACCGCCAAAACAGCAAACACCATACTCATATTCGATCCCCCTTTACTAGCTTCTTCTTCTCTTTCAAAGCCATTCATCTAAATTTTCATTCATTATTTAAATGAATTAATATCGTTGTTAACCGCCATTCAGTAAAATCGTGAAAATAATCACAAAACTTTAGTGAATTAATATCTTCCTATTTGTTTGAAATCATTTCATTTCATGAAAACGATCTTCAAAAATATCCATTTCAATTTACGCTCTTAAATTAAAAGAATTAGCATTGTCGATGCCGCCGTTCAGTCAAATTGTGAAATTAATCACAAGGCGTTAGCGAACAAATATTTTTATGCCCAACCCAATGCCAAAGTATAAACAATTATTTGCTCATAAACTGGTCGAGCGCAATCAACCTAATCAGTCAACGATCAATAATCAAGGACAACCGACAACGCTACATTTGTCAAAATTGATAACAAAACGGTGTTTGATTCTGCTAAGAGGTATCACTAAAAATATAATTTATTTAACTACGGTGAATGTAATTAAATTCAGTCACTCATATTTTTGCCAATATTTTACGTTTAACCTCAGCGAAGTACATATGAAAACAAACCCATGAAAACACTTTGTTTCCTTCTTAACGTGCCTACTACAACTACTTCTAAATACCCTTTTCTAAGTTAAAGCATTCTAACTTATAATCTAATAAGCAACATTTAACAAATAAGTATTCTCACCCAAAAGCCAAGCTGGAAACTCACAGTTCAAGCTGGATGAATTCTTAAGGACCTTCCTAATACCATGAACACCCAAACCCGCAAACCTCTCTTCATTCGGCCATGTAGACATGCCACTCTCTTCAGCAACACTTTGCCAAGTTAAACGCCCAGCACCCATCAAACTGCCACACCCTGCTTTCCTACATGTGCATGCATTTATGTACCCAGAACCAACCCATTTCGCAAGCCTAAAATTCATGTTTTCCTTTTTTTCTTTTTTTTCTCCTTTCAATATTTCTTGCATTTTTCTCCTTTTTTTTTTCCTTCAGATTTACATGCAGGCGCAACATTAAAATGCTCCCCACATGCATGCATGTACCTTCACCTTCAATACCCCATGTTTGTTCTTTTGCCTTGAATCCTCTGTCCAACTATTTTTGTTGCATGTATGCAGTATGAATTTCCAGGAAAACTTAGAAAAAAATGAACCCGTGCTTGCCTAAGTTTCCAAATGAACAGAAGAGAAGTTGCTCCTTTAATTTTATCCCAGGTTCACGCTTGTGTCATTGTTGCTAACTTGCTAGGGAAGAGAATGAACGTTTTTCTTGTGTTGGACACTTCATTTTCCCCCTGAGAATTCATCTCTGTATGTTGCATGAACATATTAACAGAGAATAAAAGAATGAGTGTATCCTATTTTTTTCCTTGTTTCATACATTTCATGCATTTGCATGAAAATGATACCTTTCCTTTTGTTGAGAAGAAAGGATAAATGGGAAGAAAGAAAAAGAGTTGGGAAGGAGAGGCATTGAAAAGAAGAGAGGAGAAAAGAGGGTAACAGGAAAGGAAAATGGAAGGAAGAGAATTATGTGAAGAAAGAATGGATGCATCTCCATTGTCAGGTTCATGCATGAGGAGTGAAAAACAATTATAATTCATTGTCCCTACAATTTTGTTTCTTGTGTGAATTAAATACTAGACAAATTTACTTCAGAGGTAAGGAATGAATACATTGCTGCATTAAATGAGAAAAGACCCGGTATAGCAAGGCATGGTGCTTTTAATTTATGAGAGCATGGCGCATTCAATGGGAAAAGAAGGAGAAAAGTTGGAATGTTATATTCAAAATGAAGGAAAAAAACAACATGCATTGAGAAAGGACGAGACAAAAATGAATCATGCAACGATAGGATTTTGAACGGTGCAACCGAAGTGAACGAATGGTCATCAAATTTAAAAGTACTTAAGGTTTGAGAAGGAACAGACCATTTCCAAAGTTTAAACAAATTCAATGCATGAAACAAAAATGAACCATGTATGGCTTTTGGAATTACATGCATGGAAAAGAAAAGGTTTGCATGGACATAACGCATGCTTTTGGAAAATTAATATACATTGAATAAAAGAAATGCACGTAGCTTTGGAATTTAGAAATGGAGACAAATGCATGCTAAAATAATAGGAATGTTTGGAAAGAAAGTGCCCATTTCATTAAAGATATATATATATGTATTTAGGTAGTTTAATAAATTAATAATACATCTTTTGCAGACCGAACATATATAGAAAGATATGTAAGATCGTAAAAGGGACACATCAAACTCAAATGGCCCCGTTTCAAAAATGGACTGTGCAAGCTTTTTCACAATTTCAGCGCAAACCGAAGACCGAAAATGACAAATGAATATATTTTGGTAATCGGCGCGATGAGACGGACACAACGATATATAATTTGCAGTGCCTGCATGCTCCGTTCAAAAAGCGTTACGGACCCCTTTAACGTAGAAATGCGAATGGAAAACGGAGATCAAAACATATGAATTTCACGAAACGAATTTCGCCGTTGGATTACTGACAACGAATAAAATATTTTTCATGTTTGTCCGAACTGGTTTTGAAGAGAATTTAAAATCGCTAATATTTGAACTGAAATGCACAGCTTTGCACTGAAAATGGCACGAACGACAACATTGAAATTTTCCGACGAAACTTTCACAGCTGCTACATCTTAATAAACGTATTTCAAATTGAAAATTCTCATTACGAGAAATTATAGAATATTTTTAAAATAAAATTCGATTTAGATCGCAATTTAAATCGTTAAAAATTGCGGGATGTTACACTAGTCAGCTGACTGACCTGGAGTTTATTGTTTTAACCTAAACTCTGAGTGCCCTTATTTTCAATACGGGCAGCTAGTAGTTTTGGTTTTGCAGATTTATATTCACAGGATCCTGGTTTACAGCTGGAGTGATATTTGAAAAGCTCTGTATCCGTATATTCCTTTCAGTTGTGTTTGTATTAGTTTTCAACTGCTATGTATTTAAATATAATTTTAAATCATTGATATTTATCGAATGTATATTATTTATTCATACTCTGTTATATTCTTGTATTCTGATGGAATTGTTGTAACAAGCAATGAAATGTTCTTTTGTTTGTGTTCCGATTAGTCTTGTTCTCAACTCAATCCGGGTTTTCCTTCACGGGGAAGTTCGGGTTGCTTCACACCAGTCCATGATTGACCAAGAGTTTATTTTGTTTTACTTTACCCTAAACTCTTGGGTCCCCAAATTTGTACGGGTCGAGATTTTTCGGATGTACTTGGAAGAGCTTGGAGCAGGAGGCTTCAGCATTTTATAGCTATCGTTTATTTTCGTTGTGATATACATGTAATGTATTATGACGATAAATGTGAGTACAAATATAGTTTTATATTTCAAAATTTGTTATATAATATATTTTATTCGTTCCGCTGTGAGATTCATGTTTACTCTGATTCTTTTTGTTGTGTTATGCTTCTTCTTCTATTCTGATTTTCTTTCTATTTCTCACCCTCTAACTTCTTTCTATTAATGATCTGGTGTTTTCGATGCTTGAATAGTCGACATGGTGTTTTATGTCGATTTTCAGGGTTGAAAATCTTTGGGTTGTTACAATGAACTTTAAACATTGTTTGAAGCTTTATTGAATGGCGAGAAAGTAAGAAGGAAACAAAAGAAAATTATTAAAATTTCTTGATTAAAACATAGATAAATATTAGAATTGTGAGTTAATGAGAGAAGATATTTATTTAAAGGAGACTGAATTTATTTTACAGTAAAATAAAAATTCAAATATCAAATATATAACATATAGACTTACAATAAAATGCAACATTGTATCCATTAGCATTGCATCAAAAGAATTGGCCAAAAGTGATCACAAACAAAACACAAACGATCAAGTACATAATAAGTATAGCAAAAGACCCCAAGTGTAAATAGAAATAATCAACCATAAGCGTTTTACATCAATATCAATATAATCTATATAAACATGTGATTTCATGCTAGTAAAGATGATAATAGGTTCAGAAATGATCAGATATAAAGTGAAAGCAGCAACAGTATAACCTAAGTGTAAATGAAAGATATTTATGACATGTGTTTTACATCAATATCAATTTAATCTACTTAAATACTTGGTTTCATACTAGTGAAGATGATATAAGTTCGTAAATTGAATGCATTTCCAACAAAACGAAATCAATATATCTCATTTTTAACCACACCCTAAATGTGCCTTGATTTTACTGTGCATTGATATTTCTAATTGATGCGAGTGTATTGATTCTTACTGAAGCATTAACAGAACCAAATGATCTAGGTTTTTTGAAGAATGAAAGTTAAATGGTAGAAAGAAAATCTTAAACATAAATCAGGGTATATGATCCAACGATGACATGAAACAAAACTACAAAATAGTCGCCCACGATTTCTAATTGTACTTGTATCTTCGGTAGTGAGCTAAAACATCAAAAATTTATCTAAGCTATTGTATGAAAAAATAAAATTGACTATAAAAGCCATATGATTACTTGCAGTGGTTTGACTATAACATTTGTATTTTTGAAGAACATGAGGGGTTGACCAAGGGACGTTTATAAAGATAAAATTGCCTAATTTATAGTTGAACATAGTTACTATATATAAAAATAAAATAAAATTACTGATAATGTTATCTAAGCTATGCAAAACTTATTGCCTACATTTAATTTAACAAAATAAAAAAACACATGGCAAGACACAAAACAAAAGAACAAGTGATCAATATATAGTAATAATTTGCACTTGATTTTTCTCTAGTTGTAAAAACTTCTTCTCTAAGTCCAACACTTTATTTTCAAGTTGAAGTGTATGCTTATCCTTAGCTTGCGATAGAGCTGCTCTACTAAGATTCATTCCTCTTCCCATCGCTCTATGTCAACCCGGACTTTCTTTCTCTAACACTTGTGCAAATGCATCTTCTCTATAATTAATTGGCAAGCTCGATTGTGAAACATCTTCAAATTGTTTAATTTTTCCCAACAAAACATGATTAATTTCATATTATTGCAGTTTAAACTAAAACATAATATCTAAATTAAAATAGGAAACACACTTAGAAGCTTGCAAATTTCAATACCATATATATGAGCATTTATTTTTTCCAGAACTCATTAAAACATAGTATTTATATGTACTTGAAATGTATGAACTTACTATAGAATCTACAACAATCATATTCATTGGTTCACCATTTTTCTTAGTGCGAGATTTGATCCAAATTACACTTCTAGAGACGACAGAGTGATCATTACTTTCGCTTTTCTACATTCAAAAAACACCAAATAACAAATTTCACTAACTTAAAAGTTTCATAAATATTGCAGTAAATAGTAAGTACAATTTTCTTACCAAATCTTCAGCTAGTCGTGCCATTCCTTTACGACTACACGTGTGTGGCAACTGCTTCTGTCTAATTGCTTTGTTCTTCTCGCTCACAGCCTAAAGTAAGAATCATACGGTAGTATGATATCTCAACTTAGTCATTACAAATAAATATCACACTGTCAAGTTGGACATATTATATATTTTTTCAACTTTTGTCCAATTATTTTAGTTATAGATAAATATTTAGTGGTTAGTTTCTTGTTTACTACAAGCTACATCTTTTCCCCATGGTCAAATAATGTATCCCACTGGCACGATTGAAGTTGTGCATTTCATAAGCTGCCAAATCAAGTGTCAAATTTCACTATTATTTGTCAGAATAGTTAAGTAAATGATTTGTTACTCCAATATCATGCATTTTGATTGTGGACAAAGTGATTTTGGATGCCTGAATCTGTATTATAGGTATATGGCTCTAGAATATGAATCAAGTGGAAAACTAACTGACAGATCATATGTATTATTATGGTGGATAAGCAAGTTATACATCAAAATAGAAAAACAATATAAATATCGAAAATGCAAGTAACTGGGAGAAGCACGCATACTAATTATTAATCTTGAAGAGTTCTAGATATGATCATTAAAGATGTAAACACGATCCATAGTAAATTTTCTAAAAGACAAATCAGTGAATATGAATCTCATCACCCATCTAGAAAGTAAGCATACAAAAAACGAAATTTTTTACAATGAAATGTCATTTATCAAATACCAGCTAAACTGAATAATAGATTATCAAATAAATAATTATTGTGATTTTGACTATATTCTAATGCTACTGATAGCAGCATGTGTTCAAAATGGGAGAAAAATGTAAAAGTAATCGGTTCCTCGATCCAAGAGTGAAAATAATAATATGAAACCATGTACTAAAAGAGTTACTCTTGAAGAATTGGAATCATGGATAAATTATATATTTCCAAAACTAATAAATTTGATACTCAATTAATTGAAATCCTGTAATCAATACTTAATAACTAAAGATCTATTTTTGTACTTAAAACTGAAGTTTTAAAAATGATGTCTTGTGGAGAGAGGTATTCAAATTTAATTTTCAGAACAAATGAATATGTGTTGAATATTAGTTAATAATAATATTACTATTAGCATGTAAAACCAAATAATTTCAGTGAAATATATGGATCTAATAAGACATAGTGAAGATAAAAATACAAATCTTTGTCATGCATTGAATAACTTGATCTACAAATAGGCGCGGACATTATTTAGTAGTTCAAATAAAACCAATCCACCAAAAATAAAAAATAAAACCCCCACCAAAGAAAAAACCATCCCTTTTTTCTCCCCTTTCTAAACTCTAATTAAACAACCAAAATTGGAACAGATACATACCTTGCTTCTACACCTTTGACTGTAATAATCATATGGAGTTGAAAAACTAGTATATAATAAAATTTCTTGTACCTTGAATTCCGCACTTGTTTTCGACCTGATAAATTTCTTACACTCATATACGTCTAATGTTAGATGGTTTTAACCGAAGTCTTTCCTCCATAGACTTTGCTTGTAACACTTGTCGGACTAATATACATTTTGATGCCCGCCAAATACCACTCATTTGTTGAAAAACTAGTGTTTTGTGCCAACTTAAATCCAACTTAAACCTTGCCTATGACAATCAAAATCCAGTGTAAAGTGTTTGATGTAAGTAATAAACGAACTGCTGTAAGAAGAATACACCAATTGATTTTCCAAAATCACTCAAATGAACTGCAGTAAGAAGAATACATAACCTATAAACTAGCTTGACCAAAAAATGAACTGCAGTAAGAAGAATACATAACTTACAAACTAGCTTAACCAAAAAATTAAAAAGAATAAAAAAGGGCAGCTCTGAATAGATTTGTGCTTTTTAAGTTAATAAATTGAATTAGAAAGAAGAAGAATGGTAAATTATGTTGATCAACACATAGTGAGTTACGCTGTTGTTCGAACACCAGCTGCCTCATCTTTGGGTTTCACATACTTTCCAATAGTTTTCTATTGTGATCTTTTCTTGATTTGAACTGGTTTTATCTTTACTCTAAGCAATAAATATAAGAGTTAATCTTAAAGCAAAAGAGAATGTCACCTGGATAATTCCCCATAAAACATCTTTCAATTCGGCACTAAGTTGCATCCATTCACTTAGTGTAACCAGAACTTCTCATACAAGTGGTCCTAAGTAAGAAGATAATTTGACCGACCTTGGTCCCATTGGTTCACATGCACTATTAAATTCAACTTCTATTTGCTCCAAAGTAT
The DNA here is from genome assembly GCA_030737875.1 of Allium sativum. Taxonomy (NCBI): domain Eukaryota; kingdom Viridiplantae; phylum Streptophyta; class Magnoliopsida; order Asparagales; family Amaryllidaceae; genus Allium; species Allium sativum. The sequence goes on along the minus strand of CM060924.1, from coordinate 869,389,836 downwards.
TGAATGGAAGTCTTCTAACTTTGGTTGGCCCTTAAGGTTTTCCTTCTGCCTAAACTACGTTGTCTCAATTGTTTGTGGGTTTCTTGTATTTCAAAATTGTTTTCTGGTACGATTTGAACTTGATTATTTTCTAATGCATGTGGGTTGTCATGTATTTCAGCATTCTTTTTTGGTTCAATATAAACCTCGTCTTCTACTTGATTGTCTTCGAACAGCTCTTCTCTTGTACCTTTCTTTTTATATTCGTCGATTTCTTTTTGCATGCGAGCTTTCCTTTTCACGGCCATACTCTTCTTCTTTATTCTGTGTATATAAAAATTAAAAGAACAACAATATTTTATTTATTTTATATATATGGAATTTAAGCAGCATAGAATAAACGTTCAAATATATCATTTTCCCACAAATTTACGTGGTCTGTTTAATAGTAGCTAAAAGCAATCTTCCTAAAACTAGACGTGAAAGCAGGATAAATGGACAAACAACAACCAGTTGATTATTACAAGACCAAATTAAGCAAAAGTACACTTGATTTTTTTACCTTGTGGTTTGTTTGTACTTGATTTTTTTCCATTGCTTGTGGATTGTCTTCATTATGAATCTCATTGTCTACTTGATTGTCTTCAAGCTGCTTATTTCTTGCTCTTTTCTTTTTTTGTTTGTCTGTTTCTTTTTGCATGTGGTTAGTTTACACATTCCCACACTTGCTCATTTTCTGTATCACAAGCAACAAACTAAATAAACTATACCATTTTATTAGGTATAATTACAAATACAATAGTAATAACAATAACAAAAAAGTAAATACAGAATGAATTATGAAATAGTTTTTACTTTTTATTTGATATTGTAAAAATATAGGCTTGAGCAATTAAGCATAAATTATGAAATGAAAGGTTGCATCTATTATTTTGAGTGTACAGACTAATAACAAATCTGTAGTGAAATCTGTCAGCTTATTAACAAATTTGTAGTCAAATCCTCTATTTTCAGTGTATAAATTTGTTATAACATCTGTAATAAAAAAACGGTTGATAAAAAAATAGTCTAATGGAATTTCATGCCACCTACGTTCGGAACCCAATTTAGATCTGCATTTATGATTAATGATCATGTCAAAAACATGTGCCACTGGAGTTTGGTATATTGTAACAAAATTGAAAGTGAAGTGCTGCCTTTGACGATGAATTACAAATGATCCTTTTAAAGTAAACGGTCCAATTACTTACTATAACAATGAATGATAAGCACTGATGGTATCACCATATTAATGTTTTCCACAGTATTAAAATGGTCTCATGGTAAAGAAACTAATATATGGTCATTCTGTGTAACTAAAAATGGAATGAAAATCAATTAAAACTCACTATGTAAACAAATGTAAAATGTTTTAGAAAAGTAATGAATTGCTGAAACTTATGATTAGCTAAAATTTCAAATGAGAAGACGTTAAGAGTTAACAGACTTTTGTTTAAGCACGGTTTGAAAAAACTTCAATGGTAGCCATTATGAAGTACATCATATTTTAAACTGCTGAAATCAGTGCAAAGTTAAAGACATGAAATTTAGTTATGATTGAAAATAAACAAATTAGAACATACCAGACTTCAAAACATAAATGATATATAATTATACATAAGTAAGCAATATATGTTCCCAGTTCTTATAACTAAATGATATATAATTATACATAAAACTAAAATGAAACGAAACTTTAACTTTTAGTTTCGTATGTTTAAAATCTCATGACAAACTGATTTGATGTAGTGATACATCAAATTGGCTTCTACGTGGAATTCAGAATTATGTTACTACTATACAATTGAAGTTCACTTCCATATTTAATGTACAACTATAAATTCCATGGTGAATTTTGGAGAAAATATAATTTTAGGCATCACAAAAGCTATGCTTGCCTGAATTAAAGGAAGCAAAGATGTTAAATGGTAATGAATATAGAGTAAGTATATGTTTTTACTGATTTTGATCAATATCTGGAAATGCTGAAAAAAATAAGTACGAGATGGGATTCATATATCACCAGGAAGAAAACATGCAAACTAGTACAAATTGTGGACATCTGGGGATAGTTTGGTAATTGTGTATGAGTTCATTGTGGGAACATCCTCTTTCCTCGGATTTTGACAAAAACAAAATCGTGTATTGAAGCATTTTTGCTGATAGTTAGCCTGAGTGAGAGAAGTTTTTATAAAATATGTACCAACATAAATTTACTAATGTTTTGATAGTTTAGGTTTTTTATTGGTCATATGCATGTACTGCTAGAAAATATAACGGGAAATTAATTTCAACTTTTAAACATGGTCTATAACATAGTTTTTTAGTTGGTCATGATCTTTCCAAATTATTCTAGTCTATTTGCAGCCTGGTTACCCAGTTTTGTCATGTAATTCTTTTTATCCTAGTGTGCAAAATAGGATGACCAGGATGATAATTTAACGAGAGATAAAATTTGGAATTGGAATCTTAGCATGCTGATGATTTTTTTTTTCAATCAGCATAGTGGAGCTTTTGTCATAACATGTACATTTAAATCAGCATAGGAATTTGTAATTTAAAACCTAAAATTAACGTTCTACAAAATTTCTCACTGTTAAACTATGTTGTGTACAAACATATACGTGTGCATAAATATATTTGAGACTGAGAACTCGAACCTGATTAATTCTTATGTGTAAACGGTGGGTAGAACTTGGTTTATGTCAATAGTTCAATACCTGCATGTATCAATGCAAAGTTGGTTATCCAGTAATTTATATGTATAACAACATCCTTATACACACATATAACATCTATATCTACATAGATAAGCATTAACATCACTTCAATTTATATCTGCATGAATCAGATCCCCTGTTTGTAAACTCATAAGCAAATGCATCATTTCAATCAGACATAAGTGCCCAACATGTGACTATAGCATTAACAAACTCAATTTAATTACAACAGAATAACATGGATGAAAAATTCAAAATAATTTATCATTAGCAAATAAGTAGGAATTACAAACCTTACAAGGAAATAAGAATGGAAATCTACTCAAATATGTCTTCGCAATCTTCTTAACATAGCTAACATTCTCGACTGAATTAATGTATCTATGTCGGTTTCCTTACAATCTTTCCTAACAAAGCTAACTTTCGTAACAAGATCATATGTCTCTAATTCATGATAACCTCTCGGTGGTGCTTTCATTACAACATATTAATTAGGATGGTTATTCTCTCTAGAATAAAAAACTTTTTTGCTTGAGATGTAAGGATATATGGATATTTTACAAACGAAGATTGATTTTTTTTAAATTGAAATGAGTGAATCCATCTTCGACCTTCACTCCATTTCCTATATTTTCCCAGTGACACTTAAATATGGGAATATAAAAAACATGATAGTCTAGCAAGATTATCTCTCACTACCCCCTAATAAGTGACCACATCAGCTCTTTGAGAAATATCTTTTGCATTTGCCTTACACGTGGTAGTCACATCGTAAGTGACTTCGTAGTTTTGGGTTTCTCTATCAACGTCTTTTTTATGAAAATTATGCCAGTTAATTATATAACCTTTGTAGGACAATGCATTACTACTTGGGCCAAAACCAATCCATTTTAGAATTTCATCACTTGTTGATTAAATAGGTATCTGCAAACAAATCGTTTTACAAAAGCAACAAAAAACTTTTTTGTCCATGAAAGGATAAACTAAAATTAAACTAACCTTCTTTTTATTCCAATCTAAGAAATTATCTGTATGTTATTTCCGCAGCAATGTCGTATTTTTTTCCAAATGCTTATAAGAATTTTGTAACTCCTCCAAATGCGTATTGTTGTTTAAATAATTTTACCTAAGTTATATTCAACATCAAAAATTTATTAAAGGTAAAAACAAAATATAATATGTACTTACTCTAAATTGGTTCCACCACAGCCATATTCGTTAGCACGGCCAAAAGAGATAATGTAATTGTCTTCAGTTTTAAAATTGGGCGTACTTCAAGTATTGCATTGTTTTCATAATTTTCATTTCGGACTTCACTCCTCTTAATTTGTGCTTTCTTATGTAGAAATTCACTAAAAAATCTCATTGATTCTTCTACAAGATAAGAAATTGCAATACACCTTTCGGGTCGTGCATAATTCCTTATATAATCTTTAAGCGTTTTCATATACCTTTCAAAAGGGTATACCCAATGAAAATGAACCGGACCACCCTTCCAAGATGAATTGTCAAATGTACCATTATATCAAAAAAGAAAGGTAGAAAATATCTTTTGAGTCCACACAAAATTTCAATAATCTCATCATGAAGTTGTCTTAATGTCTCTCTTTCAAGAACACGTTGACATATTTTATTGAAAAATGAACATAAATGAATTATTGGTGTTCTAACTTTTTTTTTGTAACAAATCCCTAACCGCAACAGGTAACAAATTTTGCATTAGGACATGATAATCATGCGACTTCAACCCACTAACTTTTCACTCTTCTAATGATACAAATCTTTTGAAATTTGAGCAATAACTATCGGGACCTTTAAAATTATGTAACCTCTTACGAAATAATTTTTCCGGACAATGACAATGTATATGGAGCCGGTGGTAGATATGTTCTATTACCACGAGGTTGTGCATAAAGACTTTGTCAAATCCCCCGTTCCTTCAAATTCTTACTTGAATTAATTCCATCTTTCGATTTACTATCATGCAATATCGTGCTTAGTAGGCTTTCAGCGACAATTTTCTCAACACGCATCACATCTAAATTATGTCGTAAGGGAAGTTCCTACAAATTTCAATAATATAATAATTTATTTACTTTTATATTGTTAGGTCTATTAAAGAAAATGTAATTTTAATATTAACCTCGCAATATGGAAAATCAAAAAAGATTTATCTTTTTTCCATCTTAATAGCTCTTTTTTCTATCATCTTTCTTTCTTTCTTTTTTTCTTTTTTTGAAAGGCAAGTGAAAGTTTTATTATTCACAAATACAAGAGTTACATTGACTTAAAATGCAAAAGCAACACAGACTCTTGAAGTCTATCATCTTCACCTTCTTTGCTATGAGTAATCTTCCTCTTTTTACTTTTTAACTTCTTACTCAACTATGTCTTCAGATTCTTCTTACTCATCCTCCTTTTTGTTTTTTCAGTCTTATCTTTTCCAAAAACATTTGGAAAACCATTCGAAATAGCAGAAATGTTTCCACCCGTTAGAATTCTAGGTTTATTACCATCCTCTACAGTGTTATCAAACCAAGTTTTTTGTTTCCTCCATGAATGTGAAGGGTCTAAATATTGAAATTGGTGATACGCAAATCACAATTTTAGGCAACAAATAATCTTACATATTTTGGGGAGAGATTTGTTGCTAGATTTTATGGAGAGATTTGGTGCTAGATTTGATGAAGAGATTTGTTGCTAGATTTGATGAATAGATTTGGTGCTCGATTTTATGGAGAGTTATTGGTTGCTATATTTACAGACATTTATTGCAAGGATATTTGGTGCTTATCCAAATAGTTTTATAACATATATGAAGATAATTTGGTGTCAAGTTTTCTTGGGCATGAAGCAATTCTCTCTATAAAAAGGGCCAGCTAACATCTTCATTAGGTGTGGGTGAGAGTCACCAAAAGTGATCAGTCTAGCTATTCCAAATTGAGTGTTCTCCTTCAAATTTTTTAGCCATTAGATATTCTCTACCTATTTCTCAATAAGGTTACTAGTTCAAGTTGTAATTGTTTATAACGATAGTTGAGATTGATTGTAAACAAAAAAAAATATTGGTGAATCAATAAAGAGGGTGGTTGGGTGGAATATCGTGTGCTCATATTTCTGATATTTTTGTGGTGTTGTTTATTTTTTTCAATCACATTCATCTTTAAGTTATTAGGTGATAAAGATGCTATTTTTCTTGGCGTTTTTTCAAACTTTCGCTGCGCAAAAAAACCCAACATTTTGGTATCAGAGCAATTTTTTGCGTAACAGACTAGTATCAGAGCAATTTTTGCATAACAGTTTGGTATCAGAGCAATTTTTGCACAACAGTTTGGTATCGGAGCCAGGTCATCGCATAGCTTGGAGTGATTTTGGATTAAATATTGTAGATGTCGGAGATGATATTGCTTTCATGGATGGCTATTGTGGAGTAGGTGATTTTGAGAATTTGGGATGAAGAACCTAGTCCACAGCAAGGTGGAGAGGTTGGTTTTGATCACTGCTAAGGATCCGTTAAGGATCATGTTATCGATTGTTGTCTTCGCGTTGATAATTCTTGACGGATCCATGTAGATGAAGAGGGATCAAGTAGTAGATGTATATCGATAAAGAGGAGGTGCGATTGAGCCTGGAAATCAATTAGGTAATCTTGTGGCCTGATGAAATAAAGAAGGTGTGATTGAGCCTGAAAATCAATTGAGCCTGGACTTAAAGAGAAGACATGATGGTTTTATCTCATAGCCGTTAAAATCGAGATGGTGTTAATTGAGAAAGAAGCGGTTGAAAGTGAGAGCTAAGGGGCTATTGTTTGAGTGGAGAAGATGTTGTGATTTGGTATCAAGGTGGAGAGTTGAAATTGGAGATACGCAAATCACAATTTTGGGCAACAAATAATCTTACATATTTTGTGGAGAGATTTGTGCTAGATTTTATGGAGAGATTTGGTGCTAGATTTAATGAAGAGATTTGATGCTAGATTTGATGAAGAGATTTGGTGCTAGATTTTATGGAGAGTTATTGGTTGCTATATTTATGGACATTTATTGCAAGGATATTTGGTGCTTATCCAAATAGTTTTATGACATATATAAAGATAATTTGGATGCCAAGTTTTCTTGGGCATGAAGTAATTCTCTCTATAAAATGGGCCAGTTAACATCTTCATTAGGTGTGGGTGAGAGCCACTAAAAGTGACCAGTCTAGCTATTCCAAATTGAGTGTTCTTCTTCAAATTATTTAGCCATTAGATATTCTCTACCTATTTCTCAATAAGATTATTGGTTCAAATTGTAATTGTTTATAACAACAGTTGAGATTGATTGTAAGCAATTTTTTTTATTGGTGAATCAATAAAGAGGGTGGTTGGGTGGAATATCATGTACTCATATTTCCGATATTTTTATGGTGTTGTTTAAATTTTTTCAATCACATTCATCTTCAAGTGATTGGGTGATAAAGATCCTATTTTTCTTGGCGTTTTGTCAAACTTTCGCTGTGCACAAAACCCCAACAATTTGGTATCAGAGCAATTTTTTGCATAACAGATTGGTATCAGAGCATTTTTTGAATAACACTAAAAACCTTCTATGTTCCATGTAAACACTTTTCCGAAAATGATTCAACCATCGATGATGAGCGTTAACACCACATAATGGACAAGCTTTTTCGCCTTTTACACAATATCCTGCAAAATTTCCATAAGCCGGAAAGTCATTTATTGTCCACAGTAAAACTGCTCTTAAATTAAAAACCGATTTACTGAATACATCATATCAATATCATTTCCAAATTGCTTTGGACCAGGAATTATTAATGTTAGCCTAATATTTTCTTTTTTCATATATAACATAGGCTAGAGATTATATGTCACAAGCACTACTGGCCAACAATTATATTTGTAGCACATCAAGGCAAATGGATTGACACCATCCGTAGCAAGACCAAGTCTGAGATTGCGTAGATCAGATGAAAATGATTCCCACCTCTCGTCCACTACATTTCATGTTACATAATCGACAAGATGTCGCATTTTTCCATCACTACTTTTATTGTTGAAATGTCATCTTAGGTCTTCTGCCATCTATTGAGATCTCCCAAATCTTGAAATGATTGTAAAATACCTCAACACTTTAACTGGAACACCTTGTATAATCTCCTTAGTGTCCTCATTTATCTTCCATCTCGAAGAGTTACATTTCGGGCAACTTTCTAAATCTTGAAACTTTTTTCTAAAAAGACAACAATCATTCTTACAAGATGAATCTTTCAAACCCCATGTCATATACTTTGAGATTTTTTTTTACATCATACAAAGTCTTGGGAAGTACATTATTCACCGGCAACGACAACTGTAGTACATTCAAAAGCTTATCGAAACCATTATCGGTTAATCCAACCTTACATTTAAGATTATACAAACCAGTGATGGTGGATAGTTTAGTTTGATCTGCACAATTAGGATATAAGGGGGTTTCTGCATCCTCCAAATTATTAAGTAAATCATCCTCACATTTTTGAACATCTTCATCTTCTTTAACATCAGTAAAAAAAATCATGATTCAAAAAAATTTCATCTTCAAAATGAATAGTTTTAAGTAGATCAAATGTATTGTCCAACTTCATGTCTACGTCCACATTTAATTGTTCTCCATGATGATACCACTTAGTACTGCTTTGTACGTAGGATCCACCCCCCTTATAATTAAATGCTCAACAATAATGTCATCATGTCGTCGACTAAGATTTCAACAATCTAAACAAGGGCATAAAAGTTTCTCTACATTTCTGTATTTCTCTTTGCAGCATCTACGAAACATCTTGCCCCTTGCGAGTACTCTTTGAAAGTTCTGTAATGAAAAAAAATCAACATAATAGTTAAGTTTTAACATCAAATATTTTTATTTTCTGAAATTAAACACGGTTGAGAATATTGAATTATCTATCTACCTGTGTAAATAAACCCAATCTTTTTCCATCAACATATGATTAAGGATACACACGGGAAGAAAGGGTGTTCAAGATCCAAAACTAAAGAGAAAAAAATTGCTACAACATAAAGTACATTAAATTTATTCACTCTGCGAAGAAAGATAAACTTTTTAGTGGACATTGGCATATTTGAATGAACATTTCCTGAGGAACACACACATTTTCAAAAATAAGGAGAGATGCTTGATTATTGTATATTATGTAGGAGAACAGACTTTAACCCATATGCTAAAATTCTTGAGTGACCAGAACATTATCTAAGATACTATGAGAAGGCAGAAGAGATGCTTGATTATTGTATATTATGTTAGGAGAACAGACTTTAACCTACATGCTAAAATTTTGGAGAAGCATTTGCATATTATGTTAGAGATAGGATGAAACTGTTGAACATGGTTAGCATTCTTGACTTTAAGAATAAGCACTATATTAGAAGAATTCATATAGTTCAGCATTTTGCACTTAGAAGAGAAGTTGTGAATAGCTCTTAAGATATTAGTGGACATAAAATCCCAATTGGAAGTGAAAAACACAACGTTGAACCTATCTAATCCCCCACATGAGGTTGGATTTAAAGAAAATGTAGCATTTTTGATATCTTCATTTGTGATATAAGTTTCAAATTGGCAGGGGAAGGACTGCTTTGTCATTGCCCATATAAACATGAAACTTGCTATGGCTGAGCTTGGTCCTTCCCATTTCTCATTAAATATCATATTTTCCTTTTGTTTTCTTCTTGTTACCTTTTGATCTTGAAGAGTGTTTTTATATATAGAAGTTTAGTTGTTGGTATGTCAATACAACCAATCAATTTAATTAGTTTACTTTGTAAAAGTGCTCAAATTTTATGTGTCCTTATGTTTCTACTACTAACAATGTTATTCACATATATTAATTTAGTTCAGATTTAAAATTCAACTTTACATCTTTCTAAGCGCACAAATCAAAGCTTCTTAACCTCACAACTTTTGTCTATATATTTCAAGAGTTAAATGAAAGTAAGTGGACATCAACCTCAGCATTGGAGGTGATTTGGAAAATTATCGATTAGGAAAAAAAGTATGCGATCTCGGAAATTAGAAATTGGAGGTGATTAGATCCAAAACGGAACTCAACCCGCGACTTTAAATAAACGCTCCATAGCTGCATATGTATTCATTCATATTAGCATCATCAACCTCAGCTGCTAATTTTCTATTCCTGCACTCATCAATTATTATTCTTATTCTCGGACCAAATGGCAACAACCGTGGGGAGGTCTCGTTCCTTACAGATATATAATATATTTTCATACATTATTGGAAACCTTTGTTCTTTCAATGCAAATGCATCCTATGAAACTTTCATTATTCAAGGAGTCAAAGAAACATTCATTTGGACCCTCTACTTCATGTCTTAATTCTAAACATGCAAAAAATACAACAAACGTATGCTAGTGCAATAAGCATATATATGCAACAAATTCAACGAACGTACACATCACGAGGGTTATTTATAGACCAAACATTAAATCAAGTCTGACTTCATTGTATATAAATCCTACGTACTCTCTTGTGTAAGAATTATTCTTGACTTATGTGGGCCTCGCCTAGGCAGTAGAAAAGCCTTAATTCGTGCCTAACCATGCACCTATTTCGTCTATGAAAGGCTTATCTCCTCATCTAAGAATCTAAATGGGTATTTAGGCATCAGTTAGGCCTAGGCATTCTTTATATCTCGATGCCATTTATAAGCACACATGACATTGCGCTAGTCTTCAGCTGTTTTACCTATTTGGTTGCTGCATAACCCACCTGGAGAATGAACCCCATAATATTTCAAGTTTGCACTAATTAGTACTAAACCAATCACTAGAATTTTTTTCAAACATATACTCTAGTTACCCAAAATTCCTAGCTAGTTCTCATTAACATTTTATAATCTTCTCCTAATCCCCGACTAATCTCTATCTAAACATTTAGTCCATAATGCATAATGGAGCCAATTTTTACCACCTTTCTACCGCATCCTCTATCGATAGGAAAATGGGGGTCTACACAATTACTATAGCTGCTTCGGTGGACAGATAGAGCATTCCAAACAATGATTGGCTCACGCCTTAATTTGAATTTATATGCCAATAAACAGGAAAAGGTGAGTCAGCACTACGCATCAAATTAAATGTAGGCTCAATTCAATAGATATTTAGCCTGTTTAGTTTGCTTATAAACAAAGCAAAAGTGTCATTATAATTCTTCATCCCATTTACACCAAAATAAGCAGTATCATGGTTCCAAAAACTTGGCTCACATTCAACTTTACATCTTTCTAAGCGCACAAATCAAAGCTTCTTAACCTCGCAACTTTTGTCTATATATTTCAAGAGTTAAATGAAAGTAAGTGGACATCAACCTCAGCATTGGAGGTGATTTGGAAAATTATAGATTAGGAAACAAAGAAGTCTGCGATCTCGAAAATTAGAAACTGGAGGTGATTGGATCATAAACGGAACTGAACCCGCGACTTTAAATAAACGCTCCATAACTGCATATGTATTCATTCATATCAGCATCATCAACCTCGACTGCTCATTTGTTGTTCCTGCACTCATCAGTTATTATTCTTATTCTTAAACCAAATGGAAACAACCGTGGGTTATCAGTATTAGAATAGCAATCATGGGTTGCATATGCAACTAAGCTTAAAAAAGAAATGGGTTGTCAGTATCAGAATAATAATCATGGTTTTAGTAAGCATTTGTCAACACGCACTTTATCTGATGTTTCTGCATTGCTACAAAAGAATGAAACAAGATGAAATATGTCTATTTTCTTGTAGGAAGTAGAGACCACTCAAGAAAATTAGATCCAAATGTCGCTAGTTGAGCAACCATTATTATGGTATCCTCCATCATGATAACGACCAACTGATAAGTTGTACAGTGTATATTTAAAAAGGCAGGAAACTTGTTTTAGAAAAAACATTAGTGCAAATGCAAAATGAAAAACTTAGTCTAAACTGCTCAAAATTTTACAAGCCCCATCGTGATGGATAATTGATAACAAAAAAGAATACAAAATTCATATTGAAACAGTGAATCGTGTCACATAAATGATTTTGTTTTAAAAATAATAACAAATTGTTACTGTAAATATCCCACTAGTAACATGAAACACATTTTTCATGTTCACTGTAAAGTTATAAATTTCAAAAGGTTGCACTATCTTTTTCTTCTTCTTTAGTGAAAATAAAGAAACAAGAAAAAGAACTTTGCATTTAGCAACTACAGTCTATAAGCTTTCCATATGCAGGATAAAAATGCAATTTTCAGGGTCATTATATTCATGATTGTAAGATGAACCGAGCATATGTAACTACGGCTTACAAGCATGTATATAATTCGAACTAAGCATATGCATGTTGTTCTCTTATAACTATGTGGTCCCAATTAAGTTTGCTTAGTTCTCTTAAAGTAGTTTACAGTTTGTTTTAAGAGAAAACAATATATATAATTGAATATGGATGTATATACATAAGTATAGTATAATATCCAATATGTAATTTCATATATATTAGTTTCTCCTACAATTATATGCAAATATATAGTCTCAATATGTAAACTCATATATTTATAAAGAGATAGGATCGGCAGCACTTCATATAGTGCATCACCATCACATAAATTAAGCAAGCATATGGGTTGCTTTCATTTAGTCATTCAAAGAGTAAGCATATTGGTATATGTTCGACTTTTTTACGTAGGTTCACTAATCGCAATAGATAGAAAACAACAAATTTCAAAAAATAGCAACCCTTTTAAATCATAAATCCGAATCTACAATCCATAATTGTAAATTCAAATCTGCATCATTCTAAATCACTAACAAAGAATTGAATTCACTTACCAAAATCCAAAAACGAAGATAAGATCTAAAACGCGCCGCCCTATCTTCGACAAAGATTGGAGATGGAAGGAATTTTACAGGGAGATCATGAATAATGGTTGAGGAGATTGGAGACGGAAGGGGTTTTCGGCAATTGGTTGATATTTTGTGAGGCGTTGTTCTGGAGGAAGGGGAATGGTTTTGCAGCGAAGATAGAAAATTTTGTGAAGTTGAGGAAACCGCGAATAGAAGAGTTACACTCGTATTACCAAAACAAATTCATTTGCAAAACAAGAATTAAGTGTAATTAATAACACTTCAGAATAATATGTTATTAAAAAGCATAATTAATATCATATTTTGTTGTAGTGATCACCTATCGCATAGTAAACCAGCCAATGATGATACTTTCTATGTACTTTATATATGGATAAAGTGAACACATGGCCAATAACGACCTAAACACTCTCAATTTCTTTCAATTTTCTTGCTAATCCATTAGCAACATACATAGATTTGTGGTCTCATATCCATTATAGAACATTTTATAGAGGTAACATCCAGCTCGATTTTCTCTTCTTAGCCTTAAGTTATTGACAAAATCAAGCATCTTATAACATATTCAACATCATTTCACTTCATTTGCTACCAATAGAAAATCTTCATCATATCTTTGTACATTTTGTCGTCGTCGGGGTGAATAACTATTTTGATCGGTTGAAAACCTCTTTATTTAGTTCCTTAACTCACAGTACATATGATCTTATACTATGCTATAAAACCCTCTCGAGCCAACAAAATACTAGTTAATGAGAAGACTTTTCACCTTTTTCGAGTATTTCGAAATGCTTACTAATGCCTCATCACTCATCAGACATAATCTAATAGGATCGATAAGTGCATGCCTAATCTTTAAGCTTCCATAAAAACCAATATTAAACCCTACGACGATTGGTAATTAAAATAAATATTATACTCCAACTATCTCTGAGTAAGAAATAGAACCAAATGCCTCGTGCCTTTTATGCAACGTACTCACCACTACATTCCTTTTCTTTAGAGTGCATGTAATGCTAAAGTCATAAAAAAAACTCAAATCCATCCACCACTATTGGCTTAGATCCATATATTTTTGAAAGTGCAAACATTTGGGAGATTTTCTATCAATGTATAACTCGAACCTGTAGTCCAACAAATAATGCCTCCAAATCTAGAGCACAAAGAATATAATAACCAACTCAAGATCATGAGTTAAATGATATGTCTCATATGTTTTAGATTGTATACTAAAATATGTCACTGTTCTACCTTCCTGTATGGGTATCTCCATATTCAATGCCGCAAGCATTGCTATAAAAAGGCTTGAAACTATCTTGAATCGTCAATATGGGTGCGTCAAGCAGCAACTCTTTCAATCTAACAAATGCAAGTTCGTATTCTACGTCCTAAGAATAAACTATTTTTTTTGACAAGCTAGGTCAAAGGTAGAGAAACTTTAGAGAAGTCTTTAACGAAGTTCCTATAATATATGGCTAAACCAAAAGGCCTATAGCTTACTTGGAACTCTTCGATTATACGCCAATCTTGTACATTAGTGAACTTGGACCAACTGACTGTTCATGTTGGGAAACAACATGACATAGACAATGAGTTTCTCTTCTTAAGAAATGGCACTTGGGAAACTAGCTTCATAAAATTCATTAATTTAATAAAAACCATTCTTATAATTTACGATGAGTAATTGGAGAAAAGAAATAAACTGGCGCTTATCATTTTGAAAATCAACAAACCCAACGTTAAGTAAACCCTTATCATGTTTTATTTAATGAAAGATCACACAAAAAACATCAAATAGGCTTATTCGTTAATTTGTATATGCATAATACCTTTTTTTGTAATGAAATATGCAAAGATGAATTGAAATAGAAACTCTAAGTTCATTAAGACCAGATTCTCATTTCCAATAAACACGAACCTCCCAAAAGTATTAGCATCTAGAACCTTGATATAGAATGTTATACAATTTATCACCTAAACCAATTATCCTTGTAAAATAATCCAAAATCTTTGCTTTTTACCAAAATTAGAAATAGGCAAACATCATAAATCAATGTGAGCATGCAAATCAAAAGCATAAAACTATTTTTGTAGTTTTGAAAATGAAATGCAAATATTGTGCATTATTCAAAAAGTGAAAATAAGTACAAAAAGCTTGAAGTATGAATAAACGTTGTCTCTTTTTATCCCAGTTTTCTTTATATAAAATAAAATGTTAAATAAATATATGTATCTATCTATGTGTCTATAATGTATTTATGGTATAATGCAAAATACATCCACTTTTAAACCTCCCATGTAAACTATGAAATTGAATACGACTGTAAATGTGAATAATTTAAAATACACCATTTTCAAACAAAATTCACAAATGAAGATTGACCTCCGTGCACTGTAAAATATAATAAATTGAACAAAAAAATGCAAATTATTAATGGTAAATTAGACGTAATTTACGTCTACATCATATACGTATTAAAACATAAAAATGTTAAATAAACGAGATAAGAAAAGAAAGTGCAGACGATACACCATCTATTGAAATTTACAGAAAGAAACTACCAAACTCCATGGAATATAACTAAAACTTGAAATGCATATATATGTGTGTGTGTGTGTGTGTTTGTGACGGCCCGCCCCGCACCAACCGACATTTACTCCAAAAGTGCGCTGTACACATGTCCAGTTAGCACGGGACGGATCGTCAGAAGAAAAAAGGAAGAAGGAAATGAACTAACAAGGAACCTGTAAAATGTTTCACAGCGCATGGAACAAAATACAATAACAACATACTTGACATAAAACAGGTGAGACAGTGCATAAGCTGAAAACAAACTAGCATAGCAGCGGAAAATTCAAGTACAGTTTATGATCCAAAGCTAACATTATTACAACTTTTCAAACTGTCTCAAAAGCAAAAGTAAGATAAAGGAGGTATACTACTAATGTCCAAGTAGCGACCACCAACGACACAGGGAGAATATCTATATATCATACGTGGAAGCCTCCTGCTCGCCTCCGAATCAGCTACTCATGCATCACCAGCTAACCTATCTCTAGTCTGCTCGTGTGAGCACCCAGAGTATTAAGAAGAGACATAAAACTCTGGGTTAGACAAAAAGTCTGGTATGAGCGATAAGCAACAAAACATAACAATAACAGGTATAATCCAATCATACATGAACCTGAACCTGCAACCAAAGAGTTAGCACTACATAATGTACAACACTCTAAGGGGCCATTTCAAATGGTGTAAAGATAACGGGGGTGGGGGTGGGCATGTCATAGTGATGTCAAACAATCAAGCATAGCAATCATCCAATCATCCCTCACTCAGTGCGTAAAGCATACAATATCCACTACTTTTGGTCGCCTAATACTTTGGGCCATGACGGAATCCAATCCCGTGTAACTATCACTACAAGCCCACCATCCATCTCTCAGTGGCGAACCAAAGTTATGAATACCGACAACCCCTTTGCACACGTCCCGCAGCAAAGCCCAATCATGAAGTGAACTCATTGGTTCCCATCTGGATCCTGAGCTCTAACTTCCATTTGGACTACCTTTGCATCTCGGGTTTTTGGTCAATACTGGATCAGTTCGGATTCCTCCTTGCCATCGGTTCGGTTCGGGTCCGTCACGTCGTATTGGTTCGGTTCGGGTTCCCTTTTTGCTCCATCAGTTTGCTTCATCGGTTCGGTCTCTTCTGTTCGGGTTGTGGGAGTAATTCCGTTCGGTTCGGATCTTCATAACTCGAGTACTCCGGCAGTCATTTCCGGTCCGATCCCCTGTTCTTGCTTTCGATCCGGCCCCCTCGTCCTTCCTTCACTCCGATCAGCTCCCCTCGTCCTTCGTTCACTCCGATCTGATCCCCCTCCTTTAGCCGATCCGTTCCCAGTTCAATAGCATAACCTTCCTTTTTACCAAGTTTCTCAAGTGCCAGGTTCCGATCTGATCGAATCCCTTGCCCAGTTCACTTATCCGACCCGAGCCCCCATATCCAATCCGATCCGGTTCAAAACCTGCACTTTTCCTGAAACTTTTCCAGCGAGTGTTTTACGCCATTCGACGACATTTTCGACCATTCTAACTATTGTAATCAATCACAAAACATACCATACAGTCATAGCAACACATAGAAGTGACGTCAAACACCAAAACATCAATACGATAGGTTAAAATGGATCAAACATAGCCCAAAACCCCATGTTTTCCCTTAATCCCCCTTAATCATGTTTGAGCATATAATTAGCAAAACTTATTCAAAGTAGCCAAATTTTCTAACAGAGGTCTAAAACAATATTTTAGAATTTCTGAATGTTTTTCCAGATTTTTAACATGCATAAATTCGCTAATTATCACTAATCACCCCTTAATCCCCCAAATTCCGGGATTTGCAAAATTAATCGAAATTAACCCAAATTCATATCAGAGGCATAAAATGATGTTTTAGAATTTTAGGAATTTTTCTAGATTTTTCTGAGCCATAATTTCGCTGATCTTCGTTAATTACCATAATTAGCCGTAGTTAGTGAAAAACAATGCAAATCACTCACCTTAGCCACAAACAAAACTTAGATCTAAAATAAATCTCTGATTTGGTGAAGATCCCAATGCAAAACAGCACCTCTAATCTTGATTTGGTGTTGATCCGCTTTGATTTGGTGTTGCTAAGCTCAATCCTTGATTAGAAAGTGATTTGGAGATGTTTTAGAGGTTGGAGGTCATTTTTAGGGTTTCTTAGAGGTAAGTGGAGGCTAGAAAACTGAAATGAAATGAAACCCTAACTCATTTCAGCCTCCCCATAACCCTAATCCCGAAATGGGTTATGGGCCCAATTACTAATCACCTTATTTGGCCCGGTTAAGCAGTTTTTCACCTTCCAAACCTTATTTCAGCCATATCTCCCAAACGGTAAGTCCGTTTGGCTATTATGACCACTCTACGGAAAGGTAAACCATCAAACGAATCTAATGAAAGTGGTTTCAGGTCAAAATTCCTTTCCAATCAAAAGTTATGGCTGAAACAAGATCAGCTAGGGGCAAAACGGTCATTTAAAAATCAACAAAAATCATGAACATGGGAAATGACTCTAATGGTTGTTTCCCAAAGTTACATGAACATACGAATTCATATGAGAAAGAAATAAATATTCTACGATCCTTCGATGCATAGAATGCGGGTTGTTACATTCTCCCCCCTTAAGAAATTTCGCCCTCGAAATTCCCTAACCAAAACACACAAAGGGTCCCGCATGCCTATCAACCATAAAACAACAATCAACATGCCAAACAAGTCTATCCTAGCATGCGGTTTACTAACAAGGGAAGAAACTATCACTACCAAAACCTTACTAGGCAAAGAGTTCTGGATACTTCTTCCTTATATCCTCCTCTGTTTCCCAAGTACAGTCTTTTTCATTCTCACCCCGCTGGACTTTGACTAGTTTCACCGTCTTCCTTCAAAGCTGCTTCGTATCATTCCCAACAATACGCATAGGCTTGCGGTTCTCAACCGCCTCGGGTTCAACCTCGCTATTGTCTAACTGATCTGGTGAAATAGCCATATTAGGGTCTTGCACAAACTTCCTTAATTGGGAAACATGAAATACGTTGTGAACTCCCGCCATCTTGTCAGGTAGCTCTACTTCATACGCCAAATTCCCAACTTGCTCGAGGATTGGGAATGGACCAACAAATCTTGGTGCTAACTTACCTCTCCAACCAATCCGAATCACTTTCTCAATGGAGAGATCTTGACGAACACCCAGTTGTTAACGAAGAATTCCAAATCTCTTCGTCTCTTATCGAGATAAGTCTTCTGCCTATCTTGGGTAGCCTTCATTCTCTAATATACAATTCACTCAAATACCATCATGACCTGACCTAGTCCTTGGTAAACTATCAATATAATCCATTTGAGACTTGTTCTCAACGGTTGTGAAAACCCACTAAGCTTCCTTTGCTCAGCTTTAACTAACTGGCAATTCATGCATTTGGACATAAACTTCCCAACATCTTTCTTTATCCTTTCCCAGTAGTAGATCTGCTCCATGTCTCAATACGTCTTTTTACCACTGGGATGTATAGTCAATTTCGGGTGATGATATACTCTAAGCACTTCACCTCTCAGTCCATCTACGTTGGGTACAACTAGTCCCTTATTCTTTCGAAGCCACCCTTCTCGATCAAATCCTTATTTGATCATTCTCTTTCCATCAATACCCATCTCTACCCTAGAGATGGTTTCCAATAGATTAGGATCGTCCTTCTAACTGGAACCAATCCACTCAATCAAAAGCGATCTAATCGTCAAGCTTACTAGTGTTTCTGAATCCAATTCACTCTTGGGTCTGAAATCATATCCTGTGATATACTCTAGTAGCTTCCATCCTAGAAACAAAACCCCTAAACTGGCATGTCTCCTACTCAATGTAACTATTACCACACCCAAATCCTTTACTATGATCACTCTGCCCCATGGAGTCATGGCGAATCCACTGCACTGATCCATAGCCACTAGTCATTTGCTATGTCCACTCTGCCCCATGAAGTCATAACAACTCCACTGCACTGGCTCATAGCCTTACTATTCCTTTACTATGTCCACTTTGCCCCTTGAGTCATGACGACTCTACTGCACTGGCTCATAGTCCTACTACAATCACTTTGTTCCCCATCGCTGGAACCCTACAGGTGATAGTTTACTCAAGTGAAGAAAAATAGGAACAACATAGCAACCATAACATCCATCAAACAAGTCCTACCTATCACCTGCTAAATTCATAAACACATCGACACCTACATGACTGGTCTAACCAATCCCAATATGTCGATTCTAGTATGCCTGGTCCAACCAACATCAATAACTAATGGAAGCCCAGCCTCCATACATACACCGATGCCTACTTGACTGGTCCAACCAATCCCAGGCCAATGGAAGCCCCGCCTCCCTACGGACTACCATACGTCCAACGTATGTTTATCCTCCAAGGATAACTAGATCACGTCCAACAGATCCAGGGTAACGGGCGTCCCCAGATACCCCTGCTTTTAGTCCGCCTAAAATACTTGAGTCCAACCCAAGTCTATCCATTATCTTGCTTCCCTCTCGAGTCCAACTCAAGCCGAATCCAATTCCTTGCAGCCTTGTCGAGTCCAACTCGAGTCAATCTATAACTCAGATCAAGTCTTGAGTATCCATTACCGACAAACTCTAGTCCAACGTGAGTCGTCGTCTCCTTATTCGTTGCATCTCCAAGATCAACGAACACCCATTTTCCTTTTACGAGTTCAAGTCCAACCTGAATCGCCCTAATCTTCGTTGTATCTTCCATGATCAACGAGCACATCCTATTCCTTCAAAATTCTACTATCCAATAGAGAACATCAACATAAGGTCCTAAACAATCCATTACTTTGCATCTTTCTCGAGTCCCACTCGAGTCATCTCATAATCCTATCGAGTCCAACTCGGGGCTGTCCATACCATCGAATAGTCTTATCCTGTCACAGTTTCCCATCACTCCTCGAGTAAACCAAGGTATCATCCAATGAGAATCGCAACGTCTACTTATCCCTCACGCAAACCATCCTAGTCAAACTCGACATTCCCCAAGCATAAGCCTCAAAGGCCTAAACCAATATCAGACAAGCACCCAAGGAACATCTCCTCCGAGTTCGGAAAACCCACGTGAGGTGATACTAGCAAAACAATCTAGCACTGGAGTACTCATTTTCCTTCCAGAGACAACTAGAACTTATTACAACTATAACCTTTTAGCTTCCTTAACTCCAGTTACTATCGCTATCACTAGGTAGGTACCTAATACCACCCTATTCTTTTAGAGTAAATCGACTCCCCAAAATAATGCTAAACCCAGTAAAGCCCAAAACAAAGCAATCACAAGGAAACATACATCCATGACTCGATAAGACCAAGCACAACAAATCATACTAAGATCAGTTGAACCACCTATCGGGTTCGTCACAATTAGAGGTCTATCGACTATCTCGGGTTTGTCAAACAATACCCAAACAGAAACGTCTTAAATAGAAAGCATACCTTTTATAATGACACTCTTTCCCTTCTACGCCGCACTTGGAGCATTCGACGAAGAAGGAACAGCGTTGATAGCATACGCTTTCACAATTTGCTTCTCCCTAGGAGGTTGTGGGCAATCATCCTTGTGATGTCCTGCCTGGCCGCAGTTAAAGCACTTCCTTTCCCCAGGCTTTTCTCGACAATCCCTGGCATAATGGCCCTTCTTGCCACAACTAAAGCATTCGCCATCTTTCTTATTTTTCTTATTCTGACCATCCTTGGTCGGGTTCTGCTTCCTCTTGCTCTGAGAATTCTTCTTGTCTTCACCGACTGCTTGCGGCTTTGGCTCCTCTGTAGATGCAATAGCAACTTCGGTCTTCGACTTAGGGAAAAGGCTCTCTGACCTTAATGCCTTTCGTACAATAGATTCGAACATCTCATCGATATGGTTTATAAGTCTTTCCCCCAAGTACCCATCCAAGCCGGTTATGAACTTCTCGTTCTTCTTTTCGACTGTATCGATAAGGGACCATCCATATTTCGATAAAGTGTCGAATTCAGCGATATACTCCGAGACTGCTCTACCATTCTGCTTAAGCTCCAAGAACTTCCTGAACAGTTCTGATTTATGAGCAGCTGGAATAAACTTATCACAAAAGCGAGTCTTAAACTGATTCCAAGTAACTTGATCTTCTGGAGTAGCTGTTCTAATGGCATTCCACCAATTCATCGCTCGCCCTTGCAGTTGACGAGACGCTAGCCTTCTCTTCATCGCATCCTCGATACCCAAGTCGTCGAAGATACGATCACAGCTATCCAACCAATCCTGAACATTTGTGGCCGACTCCGTTCCGTGGAACGGCTTCCCACCAAGGTTAGTGTAATCCTTGCACAACTTGGCAAAATCGACCCTAGGCGCCTGCACTACTGGACCACCACCAATTCCGGGATTGGGAACTGCCCCTTGCACCTCCCTAACCATGTCTCTCATGAGGTCAATAAACATCGCCCTCATGTCAACAACATTCCCATTATTGGCTCCCCTACCAGCACCTCTAGCATATCGGCTCATCGTCAATTTGTAAAAGGGGAAACGATTAACGACCCCATAGTGGTGCTAGTGCAGTACGACTTCATTCTTATACTACTAATAGTATATACATATATAGCTTTTGAAAACCAAAGTAATCACAAATACGCTCTCTCATATATGTACTATCTCTCTCTAGTGTCTTTCCCTAGGTTAACTACGCAACCAAGAGCTCTGATACCAAATGTGACGGCCCGCCCCGCACCAACCGACATTTACTCCAAAAGTGCGTTGTACACATGTCCAGATAGCACGGGACGGACCGTCAGAAGAAAAGGGAAGAAGGAAATGAACTAACAAGGAACCTGTAAAATGTTTCACAGCGCATGGAACAAAATACAATAACAACATACTTGACATAAAACAGGCGAGACAGTGCATAAGATGAAAACAAACTAGCATAGCAGCGGAAAATCCAAGTACAGCTTATGATCCAAAGCTAACATTATTACAACTTTTCAAACTGTCTCAACAGCAAAAGTAAGTTAAAGGAGGTACACTACTAATGCCCAAGTAGCGACCACCAACGACACAGGGAGAATATCTATATATCATACGTGGAAGCCTCCTGCTCGCCTCTGAATCAGCTACTCGCGCATCACCAGCTAACCTGTCTCTAGTCTGCTTATGTGAGCACCCAGAGTAATAAGAAGAGACATAAAACTCTGGGTCAGACAAAAAGTCTGGTATGAGCGATAAGCAACAAAACATAACAATAACAGGTATAATTCAATCATACCTGAACCTGGACCTGCAACCAAAAAGTTAGCACTACATACTGTACAACACTCTAAGGTGCCATTTCAAATAGTGTAAAGATAACGGGGGTGGGGGTGTGCATGTCATAGTGATGTCAAACAATCAAGCATAGCAATCATCCTCACATCCCTCACTCAGTGCGTAAAGCATACGATATCCACTACTTTTGGTCGCCTAATACTTTGGGCCATGACGGAATCCAATCCCGTGTAACTATCACTACAAGCCCACCATCCATCTTTCAGTGGCGAACCAAAGTTATGAATACCGACAACCCATTTGCGTCCCGCAGCAAAGCCCAATCATGAAGTGAACTCATTGGTTCTCATCTAGATCCTGAGCTCTAACTTCCATTTGGACTACCTTTGCATCTCGGGTTTTTGGTCAATACTGGATCAGTTCGGATTCCTCCTTGCCATCGGTTCGGTTCGGGTCCTTCACGTCGTATTGGTTCGGTTCGGGTTCCCTTTTTACTCCATCAGTTTGCTTCATCGGTTCGATCTCTTCTGTTCGGGTCGTGGGAGTAATTCCGTTCAGTTCGGATCTTCATAACTCGAGTACTCCGGCAGTCATTTCCGGTCCGATCCCCTGTTCTTGCTTCCGATCCGGCCCCCTCGTCCTTCCTTCACTCCGATCAGCTCCCCTCGTCCTTCGTTCACTCCGATCCAATCCCCCTCCTTTAGCCGATCAGTTCCCAGTTCAACTAGCATGGCCTTCCTTTTTACCAAGTTTCTCAAGTGCCAGGTTCCGGTCCGATCGAATCCCTTGCCCAGTTCACTTATCCGACCCGAGCCCCCATATCCGATCCGATCCGATCCGGTTCAAAACCTGCACTTTTCGTGAAACTTTTCCAGCGAGTGTTTTACGCCATTCGACGACGTTTTTGACCATTCTAACTATTGTAATCAATCACAAAGCATACCATACAGTCATAGCAACACACAGAAGTGACGTCAAACACCAAAACGTCAATACGATAGGTTAAAATGGATCAAACATAGCCCAAAACCCCATGTTTTCCCTTAATCCCCCTTAATCATGTTTGAGCATATAATTAGCAAAACTTATTCAAATTAGCCAAATTTTCTAACAGAGGTCTAAAACAATATTTCATAATTTCTGAATGCTTTTCCAGATTTTTAACATGCATAAATTCGCTAATTATCACTAATCACCCCTTAATCCCCCAAATTCCGGGATTTGCAAAATTAATCGAAATTAACCCAAATTCATATCAGAGGTATAAAATGATGTTTTAGAATTTTAGGAATTTTTCTAGATTTTTCTGAGTCATAATTTCGCTAATCTTCGTTAATTACCATAATTAGCCGTAATTAGTGAAAAACAATGCAAATCACTCACCTTAGCCACAAACAAAACTTAGATCTGAAATAAATCTCTGATTTGGTGAAGATTCCAATGCAAAACAGCATCTCTAATCTTGATTTTGTGTTGATCCGCTTTGATTTGGTGTTGCTAAGCTCAATCCTTGATTAGAAAGCGATTTGGAGGTGTTTTAGAGGTTGGATGTCATTTTTAGGGTTTCTTAGAGGTAAGTGGAGGCTAGAAAACTGAAATGAAATGAAACCCTAACTCATTTCAGCCTCCCCATAACCCTAATCCTGAAATAGGTTATGGGCCCAATTACTAATCACCTTATTTGACCCGGTTAAGCAGTTTTTCACCTTCCAAACCTTATTTCAGCCATATCTCCCAAACGGTAAGTCCGTTTGGCTATTATGACCACTCTACGGAAAGGTAAACCATCAAATGAATCTAATGAAAGTTGTTTCATGTCAAAATTCCTTTCCAATCAAAAGTTATGGCTGAAACAAGATCAGCTAGGGGCAAAACGGTCATTTAAAAATCGACAAAAATCATGAACATGGGAAATGACTCTAATGGTTGTTTCCCAAAGTTACATGACCATACGACTTCATATGAGAAAGAAAGAAATATTCTACGATTCTTCGATGCGTAGAATGCGGGTTGTTACAGTGTGTGTGTGTGAGGAAGAAGTTATAATTTTTAATGTTGAATATGTTATGCATCTCTAGAACTACATAAAGAGAGCAAAATTAAATTAGGGAATATGTACTAAGAATAAATTTCAAACGTTTATCATACAAAATGTTAGAAAGCTATATTTTTCACCGGTGTGCATTATGAATCTAAAATCATGTAAACACGAAGTTTATACTCACATATTATGTAATAAAAGAGTAAGCCCCATCGTTTTACAATAAATTTTAAAAGAACTCATTGTATTCATAATATTAATGAAACCATGTGGGGTGCCAAATTGTAAATAATATAAAAACAACTCTAGTTGTTAATTTTATTTTTTGTTAGTTCTTCGGCATCATTGTTATGTTCAGAATGGGTCCATCCTTGTTACGTTCAAATGACAGATTGTTAGCAAAAATTCGGTTTGAACAACATCAAATTTTATTTATAGACCGAAGGACAAATACTAATTATAATTAACATTATTTTTAAATTTTTGTACTATATAAAATGTTAGTTACAACTAGCATTATATTCATTTCTACACATGCAAAATACTAATTATAATAATATCGTCTTTCGGCTTAAAAATGAAACTTGTAATTCTTTAGTATATTTTCTTTCCTTCATGTTTGTTCTTGTATCTGTTTTTCTGCTTCCAAATGACCTTTTATATCATAATATGATTTTTGAACATTGTGTGATGAATAAACCATTTGTTGATTAATCTTTATGTATAGCTGCTTAAAGGAAAAGAGAGGGGAGAAAACATAGAAAAAAAATCTGATTGTTTTCGTTCTCCACTTTTATAAATGTAGCGAGTCGGAAAATAAGGGTCAGTAATCTTTTTTTTTTCAAGCTTCCAACAACCAATTGTCCTTGTTCTGAATATTATATCACCTTTAAAATATTGTCCTTTGAGTAGTGCGCCATAAAAATAGATCACTGCAGTTCGCAGGAAATTAATTTGGCTCGATAACATTCTTTTTTGATATCAAAACATATAAAAATAATAAATATTTAAGGACCAGATGGGTCTATAGCTCAGTGGTAGAGCAGCTGACTGCAGATCAGCAGGTCTCCGATTCGAACCCGGATGGGCCCTGTTGTTGCCTACAATTACCTTTTTTGTAGTTCGTCTGAATGAAGTTTTGATTTCATACAATTTTATCCCTGTTAGTCACGTTAATTTATTCTAATCCGTGGTCTTTCGATGCACAAAGTTTAATTTTATTACAGTTTATTCCCCAATCACGTTAATCATCAAAAATATGATAAAGTCTTAATTTGATACAGTTCAATCTCCAATCACGTTAATTATCAAAAATATGACAATAACAAATTATTCCAAGAATCTGATAAGCGTCGCATACATGTTAAACATACACTATTGTTTCAACAAAACAATAATTGTACTAAATAAACCATAAACTTAGAAAAAAATGAAACGAGCTTTCTACGGTATTTTAAAACACAAAAAGCGTACATGAATCGTTTTGGATCGTGAGACGAGACGTAAGCCTCGAATTGTTGCGTGAGTCTTTTGAGTAAAATAAAAATACAACACATACATAGATATACTTAACTTTTAACATGAAATAACATTAAACGTCAAATATCAAGTAAAATCATCTTTCTTTTTCTCATGATCAGATTTAAATAGTAAGTGAAAACCATCCGTTGATTCTGCAATCCACTCATCATCGGATTCAATTTATTACACAACAATTGGCTCCATTTTTCTTTTTCTCATTATTTCTCTTTACCCCAAAGCAGGATTATATTTTACATACCAAAAAAATGTAATATTCCATTTGCTAATTTTAAATTAACCTAGCCAACAATAGAAATGAAAAAACGATTAAAATTTGAAATAATCTGGATTGGAATAAAAAGTCAAAAAGACAAAACGCAAAAACAAAGTCTAGAATGAAGCATGAATATTTGTTTGATATGTTAGAAAACGAAGTAGTGAAGAAGTAAAAACCATCCGTTGATTCCACAATCCACTCATCATCGAAATCAATTTTTTACACAATTTTTCTTATGATTTCTCTTTACCCCAAAGCGGGGTTATATATTACATACAAAAGAAAAAAGCAATATCCTATCAGTTCATTTTAAATTAACCTAACCAATAATAAAAATGAGGAAACGATTAAATTCTAAAATAATTTAGATTGGAATAAAAAGTCAAAATGACAAACACAAAAACAAAACAAAAAACAAAAAACAAAAAAAAACAAAACAAAAAAAAAAATCTAGAATGAAGTATGAATATTTGCTTGATAGGCAAAAAACGAAGCAATGAGGAAGTAAAAACCCACTTGAGGCTCCAAAAATAAAACGCCTCACGAGATGCATCTCAAGACGTTTTAGCATACACCTCACCTTAAGGGGCGCCTCAAGAGCGTTTATTTGTATACTGGTATTATATGGACGTAGATATTTCCTTATACAGTCTTACCGACTACTCATCAAGTCCTATTTCAGACCATTCAAGGTATGGCTAATCATCTTCTAAATCTCGTACATCGTTGACCTTGCACCAGCTACTTGGAATTTTGAATTATAGCTTTCTATATTCTGAGCATATGGCAGCTTAATTCGACATGATCATTCCTTGAATTCACTTTGATGCTAGGTTAAATAGGTAAAACAAATGCAGATGGAAACAGTACAGATGAAAAAACAAGGAACTTGTGGACTGCTCGAAAATCAAATGAGTGTCTTAGTAAGAAACAATGACTTGAACAATTTTATTGCTTGAAATAATATTATAACATTTACCGACTAGGGTAAGATTAGCATAGAAAATACAGTTGCTGGAATTCAACAAAATATTTAACGCTATAACTCAGCTGTGCTTAACATCATGCATTCTCCATGCAACAGCAGAATAAACAAAATTGTTAACAGTCAAGCTGTCAATGCATCTGCTTTCTATACTCTCTGATCTCTTTAATGATCCCTTCTGCAAGAGCATCAGCATCGTAATTTTTGCCAAAAAACTTCACGAATTTCATGTTTGGGTCCATTAAGTACCTGAATGTACAAAAACAGAATAAAAAAATAAAATTACTATTAGTTAGGAATCAGGAAGTGGAAATAAGGGCTTTCTAAAAGCCATTTGTTTTACATTCAAAAATATTTTATACATTTTTTTTCATAATTCTCTTTTACATATTGCATGCAGTTGTGAGCTATGAAAACATGGAAGCATCTTAAGGTTAATAAGATTATCCAAATACTCTTTTGAATTAAACAGGGTTTGAGATTTCGGCCGAAACCTCCAGATTCCGGTCATCTCGACTCGGTTCCGGCCGATGCCGAGACGAAATTCGAGATAAATTTCTTTTCAGTCGAAATGACCAATTTCACTGTGAAATTCACAATTTCAGTTTAGAAAAAGAAAAAAGAAAACAAGATTTTGGAGAGGCCAAGTTAGATGCAAAAAAAATTCAATTCAAAGTAGTACGAATGAAGATGAAACATGCCCGAACCCTAAATCTGTGAACCCTAATTTCGAATGTTGCACTTTCTCTTTATTCGCTAATTTATTCATTGAATAAGTGTGTTGCGGCTGCAGATAGCCGCAGATGTAAGGTGGGTAGGAATATAGGGTTTAGTACTTGAAGGATGGGCTGTATTGAATTAGTTTAAAAAATGAGAATGGGCTGTACTGTTACATGGTGTTGGTAAATTCAGCCCAACAACCCTTATTACTTCATACTTTCAAAGTTACAGGCCTATATATAATGTATAATGGGCTGCAAACAATTATAATAATAATATATGTGTATATCAAACATACTTTCAGATACAAAAATATAAAAGTCTGATTTTTGGACCGAAACCGAAACAAAAACCGACAACGTCCGAAATTAGTAAATTTTCAAATTACCGAAACCGAGTTTCCGAACCTTGGAATTAAACTCACTCCCCTAAAATCAGCGATTTTGTTTTGTAAAAGGAAATTGAAAAAGACCTGAAATCTAGGATACGGTTGGTTTACCCTTCTTGGTTTATGAATTTTCGTCCACACAGAAGTACCACAAGACGCATGTATATCGTGAAAAAAGAACAATTAAAAATCGAAGTTAACACACAAATCATAAAACAATGTTTTTTTTGTTTGTTTTTATTTTAGGAAATAGCGTAACAATGAGACACAATTTATCCTTCCACCGCCCCTTCATCTTCCTTTCATCCACTTTGTCATCCCTACACTTTTCTTATATTTTATGGTTAATGTTGAAAATTCAAAACTTGAAATAAAAAGTTAAAGAATATTATTTACTGTTGATTAGATATACAAATTCAAAGCGGACGTTAGCGGATAGCGGAAGTGGCAAAAGCTTCATTAGATATAAAATATTTATTGTTGATTTATTTTCATTTTCACATCATTTGCGTAGAAAAAAGAAATACTATTTAATTTTATGTAACAAAGTCAAAGAATATCATAATGCATGCAATCCATATCTAATGGATAAGAAGATTTCTAATTTATGTTGATCGTTTATGCTTTAAAATTTATTCTTTAACCTTAACTTTGTTAATTTAGCTTAAGAAAGAAATAGTCTAATCAACATTTTCATGTTAATTTTGCTAAAACAGATGCTAAAAAGCTTTGATTTAGCGGATGTAGCGAAAAATAACAGGACTTAAAGCAGGTTTACTGTTCATTTGCGCTAAATTCAAAAGGCATAGCAGTCGAGAAGTGATGTGCTACAACAGAGATTTTGTGGGGCTTCAGCAGAACTTCAACTGCATACGTTGGAAGATACGGTTTGGTATGAGTTTGTGTTTGGATATATATGTGTGACTGCATGGATGAAAATTAGGCAAATACCTACGTAGTATACATGAATACACTGGAGAAACTTGCATTTTTCTATCCGTCGGAATTTCAACGATCAAATTCTTTCAAAGGGGAGAGAATGCAGCAAATTTTGAAATTGAAATAAGAATTTCTGAACATGAACAGAAGGGACAGCGCATTATTTTACAAAAGATAGTGAACGGGGGGTTTGTTTGGGGGGGGGGGGGGGGGATATGAATTTCTGAAAATGAGTGACTTAAATATGAACTTGCACCGTTGCATAGAGCATAATATTCTGGTCAAATCTTAAAGTGTAAGTTATAACAATAACAACAAAATGGTGGATTACCATTGATGTAAATTAATATATTTATAACCCTTTCCAACTCAGGAGAAAGGTGCATTCATTATGTTTCTTCATCTTCAACCTCTTCTCAAACCTAAGTAAACTTTGGATCTGAAATCCTAGACGATTAAGTTAAACTTGATTATTAAAGGAAGAAAACGAATGAAAAGATGAGTCAAAATGAAGAAAAAAAATTGATTGTAGAATTGTTGTACATGTCCAAAGAGAATACGAATTTACTGAAATTAAAGAAATGTAACTATCATCTGGAAAATTTTAGAATTATAGTAATAATATACGCTAGAATCAACAACAATTATTTCAAAAGATGAAACACAATTAAAATTATTTTAAGTAACGAAATCATTGAATATAAATACCAGAATTATTGTTAAATGACCTTAAAAACATTGTGCGGCCTTTCTTTCTCCTCTTTATATTAAATGATTTTATCACTTGTATAAATTTCACTTTATCCCATCGGGTTTTAAGCTGTCCATTTATTAAGTTAATTTTAGTGCTTCTTTATTAATACTCTTAACATTTCCTCAATGATTGTTATATTTCTGAAGTTTAATTAAATCCATATTCTCTTTAAACATATACAACTTCACAATTAAAAAGGGTGTTAAATTTTCATTCTTCCTTTAATTGTTACTTAATGATAAAAGGCTCATTTCAACCTTATGTGAACTATCAATTCTAGTTTAACAATCAACACTCAGTTTCCTCAACGTTCAAATATCAATTTTTAATTCAACACATCAATTATCACTATTCCATCCATTTTTTCTAGTCATTTAAATCATCTCGCTTTTATTCTCATTTCGCTCACATTTATGTTATTTTCTTATTTCTTTTCTAATGGTCAACATTCCACTCGTGTTATCAAGCCTAATCATCATAGGATAAAATTTTCAATTTGGCATGTTTTCTATATTATTGTTACATAAACGACACTAGGTCATCTTCATTTTAATGAACCATGTATTAGTTTAATGTGTTATGTCTCGTCCAAGCTCTTTGCTCTCTTGAATTGTTGATCCTTAATTTTAAAATGCCTTTCTTAGATATGTTGCGTTATTATCTTTAACTTTCTTTACTAAATTTACATGATAGATACCTAGTATATCTTCTTGAAGTTCTTCCATCATTTCATCCAAAACCAGAAAAATATCGCTCGTCTTGCAGAAAATATGTTAATAACTTCGAAGCAATTTGGCAAAATAGTTTTTTTTGTCTCATGTCTATCATTAATTTTAAAAGTCGTACCTTAAGCTGTCACAATTTTTTTTTTAACTTCAATTATTTTAGCTCAACATGATTTTTTTTAAAGCAAATGCTAATCACATGCACATACACCATATGTTCAAAAGGATTGGTTCGTACTGTGTCATTTGGTAAATACCCAAGACTAAAAAAAATACCTAACATATCCAATTCTTTTTAGATTAGCTTATAAAGAACACTAGATGTTAAATCTAACTTACATGACTATCGAGTGATCAACAAGGTAATCTGATCCTTCCTCTTCTGTCTTCATGTAATAAACACGGTAAGCACGAGCAACTTGTCTTACTTCATCTTGAGTACCAGTTAAACCTACTAAATCTTGATGAAACTCTGTACAGAAAGATATCATGTTTCTCATTTAGTGAAATCAAGAAAGGAAGGAATGCAGATAATCGAGAAATCTGCTTTTTGTTCACACGAACATTTATGAGATATCCTTTTCTTTTTAATAAGTTGAGGTTTTACTACCTCAGTCTACTTATTTTCATTAGTACCATAAAATTTTCATTAGTACCATAAACCCCTTGAAGATAAACAACGATACCAAGTTGTGTGTCCTGATAATTATGTTGCTATTTAAAGAAAAATTTGTAATCAGACCTTTGACATAATCATGAACTTGCTCAACAGTATCTCTCTCTGGATCAACCGAGATAAACACAGGTACAATATCTATGCCATCTTTCCCCTCTGCAAAAGAATAAATGCTTTTACATCACCTACCACTATCATAGAAAGATAGGTAATATTGCAACATTAATGCATAGCAACACAGAAGTACTCAAAAGGAAGCAAATGATATGATGAACACCAGTAGCTTTTATTTAAGATAACAAAGCAATTGATTGGATGGAGTGGTTATCTTTTGAAGATGCTACAACACAACAAATTAACTAGCCATCTATGCAACTCTGATATAACAGAATAACACTAGAAGTTGACCTGGTGATGATAATAGCTAATACAATTTGTGGTCAGGAGTATGTTGTAACTATCTTTAAGAGTTCTAAAGCCAGAAAACAGCGGAGCTGCCGATCTAAAACTTGATTGAGTGGCACATGACGCAAAAACCATTATGTTTTCAGCAAAACTCGCTGTCTAAACTTTAAAGGCTGGTACATATGAATGCCTGAAATAAATTGCATTGCTCTTAAAATGATATCAAAATTTGATTGGACAAGTTGCAAGTTTGTGTACCGAGAAAAAAATTTGTGTACATAATAGCAATATCAATACCAATTAGTGTTCTGACGGAATAGAGGGACACTCATTTCACCATAAAATAGCATATTGATACTCGCATTGTAGTACTGCTGTGGTATGTATAATCTTGTATTCATTTTCATTATCTCCCGAATTTATCAGTAGCAATGTACTGAGAGATATGCTTCCTGACCCACTATGAATTGTTTATTGGATAGTGCAACATCAGCATGAATGTGCACTGCGTAATTTAAAATCTGAATAGAGACAAAAATCAGGGACAGACAACCCTGAAACAAATGATATTTTAGACCATTAGGATCCTGAGAATAGCAGTGTAACGTGCCCAACCAACACAGATATGCTAAAGAATCCATCAACCAAAATATTTGGACAGTAGCAGTGAGAATTGCATCGATTCTGACATGGCCTTGAAGACTTACTTATCTTATCAACAGCAATAGCTAGCTTTTGAAGTTCATCAGGACATATGTCAGGACAGTGTGTAAAGCCAAAATATATTAGCGTCCACTTTCCCATAAAATCCTTTTCCGTAACAGATTTTCCATCTTGGTTGATGAGATTAAATGGGCCCCCAATGGCAGCAGTCCCAACTGAAGGTCCCTGTTTTGCTGTACTTGACAAAGTTTTAAGGTCTGCCATTGAGGAAAAAGAAATGAAGTTATTGATGAAAAAAAGAAGGTAATTTAGTAAGCTTATAATAAATCAAAATATCATGGATGCTATCATAACCAAGCCTAAGATGAGTAATAGACAAGGGCGACCGACAAGGTTGGGGCACTTGGCTGATGGTTCACAAAACTACGAGACCAAAGATCACGAGTTTGAACCACAAAACTGACATTTTTGAAACAAGTAAGCCGTAGAATGTGTTTGTCACGCACATACTTTTTTAGAGTTTACAAGCGAAGTTTGATTATCTGGAAATTTTGTAGGAAATAGACAAGGGGATATTATAATGAGACACATTTGAAACATCGAACTGGTACAAGCTTATGGTTTCTAATATATACTCCCCAATTTAAAAACCAGAATCTCAAATTAGTTTACAATTTGTTGGATATAACAGAGCGATAAAAAAATGGAAAATAAGGAGTAGGTCTAACACTTTGCTACCAACGCCCAATTAAGCAGTAGAGTGGTCGGTTAATTTAATATTTGACTAAAACTGAAAGAAAAAGGAAAAGAAAAGGTTGACTAAAGAAATAGTACAATCGAATTTCAACTGCAGTTAGTACCAACATGTAAAAAAGTTTATTTGTATAACCACTTTATCTTACTGTTTTCTAATCTACAAATTTCAACAGATAAATAAACTTATTAACTCCAATAATACCCTGAAAGATCACAATTGAGATACGGGATTGCAGTTTGTTATGAAATAAAATAAAAACTACTACCTTCTAAATGCCGTTTCTTTTCATTGTCATAATATAATGTTATTCCTGTGCCGGTTGCAATAAGCAACAGAAGACTTAGCCATGAAACAGGCTGCAAAATATATACAAGTAAACATCAAATATGGAAGCAAACACACAACAAACTTCAAACGTGAAAAGAGACTAGGCCACGAATCATTAGAGGAAAACCATATTTTTGGAAGCAATATGTATGGCATGTGTTTTGGTTATTGTTGGAATTTACATGTAGCTTATACATGTTAAAAGCATTATACATGATAATAATAAAAATATCATTGAAAACTTGCATCTTTTTAACCTAAAACCATAAATATAAAAAATCCACAAACAGGTGTTATCCTAGTATCCTACAAAATGCAGCCGATAAGTTTAATTTTCCTATATGTTACTCTTTACTTTGATAGATGTTTTAGACTATGTGTATCTAGACATGGACAAAGCACATGTACCATTTTGATCACCATCCATTCCAACCAATCTTTTCCAGGTTCAAAAGTTTTGGATCAAGCTACTTATTTGTTAGGTGCATAATCTTACTACCAAATAAATTATCTCAAATTCTGAATCATTTTCAAAGTTTTAACCTTTCAAATGTCAATATGATCCTTCAAACTTAATTATTTCAACAGTCAAGTTGAATCGTATATTTTGTGAGGTAGAAGCATTGAGACGATCCAATCATGGGCGTGACCATCATGGCAAGAGTACAATATTTGTACTAAAAATGAGTTTAATCCAAAAGTTGATCCAAAAAGCTTGAAGAGAAGTCGATGGATGATTTAGAAGTACTGGAATATGTATAATATAATATTATATATGTGTATGTATAGAGAGAGAGCAAGAATTCGTCACTCCTTGTTAGCACCCTTGCCCACTAATATTTTCAGTTACATAATTCTACAAGATTCAAAATTTTAAGTCAAATTCCTACAAGTAATTCTACAAGATATGAAATTTTAAGTCATATTCGCATATACATGAGATCACCTCCAGCGAAAATTGGCTCACTTACATAATCCTAAAACAGACTACGATTGAGGAATCTAATGATCAAAGTGGGTATTTCAAGTTAGTATTGACTTGTAAATTTTAAGGGCTAAGCAATTTCCTAACAATATAGCTTTCTGTGACTTAACGATTATAATTTCGTTTAAGTGTGTGTGCGTATGATACTTACCCCTCCCCTAACAGACTTTTTAGTCTCATTACTTGAATTTTCTTCTCCAGTCCCTTCTGTTTTGCCAGAAGTGCATTTTGATGATTTGTTCGCACTTGCATTCTCTGTGGTTGAAGGTCTGTTTGCATTCGCACTTTCCGTGGTCGAACCAGAAGTAAGATGTCTAATCAAAAAAACTGATACTCCCATTGGTAAAGGTGCTTTCTACAATAATATAATTAATATTAAATGTTGAACCGATGAGAAACAAACGGAAGTTTAGGGAGATGCATTCTTAATAAGGATACAAAAGAATTCTGAAATAATATTAGCCGATTTTTGAGATGTTTAGACTTCCTATAGCGATCTTATGTTTTGTAGCAGCTTAAACAGGGAGTTCTTTTTATCCTGCAATCTATCTAACGAGCCTCCAAAATAACAAAAAGTTCAAGGATGAAACCTGAGGGATTCTTCTCTGGGTTAGTGATCCAAAGTAATGTAAAAAACCATGCATCTTACTCATGTCTTTGCCTAATGCTGTATGGACAAAAAGCAAATTATTGTGTATGTCTAATCATATATGAATATGAATATAAATAACATGTAAACAAACAACAGGCCTCAGACAATGTTTTAGCACCATAGTTTAAAATAATATATGTGAGTGACTCTTATTATAACCAAGGTATGAGGTTCCTGCCGGAACATCGGGCTTCCGATCACCTCGGTTCGGTTCCGGCCGGAGGCAGGACGAGATTAGGGCAGGAAGATGCTCCAAAGCACAAAGCAAATATAAAAGGAATCATATCAAAAAATCAGGAAAATAGTTACCTCCAACCAAAATCGAGCGGCAACAAGGCCGCTCCTAGGTTATTTTGGGCCACGGACAAAACTCAAATTTGGGTCTTTTCATACAAAAATAAACAGCACTTTCAAACAATAATAAAAAAAAAAAAAAAAATCAAATGCAACAATGATTTACTTAAAGCTAATTAATTTGTTCGTTACATCTCCAAAAACATCAATCTTATAACTTCTTGATTATTTAAAAGACAAAACGTTAAGTCCAACAACATCATTTAAAAATTGCACTTGATGCATTTTTTGAAGCAAAATCATTGATTATATCATCTTGCTCAATATTTTTCAACATATATTTTTCGATGTTGAGAAATGCTAGCTCGTTCAACCTATCTTGAAACATAGAAGTGTTAGAATTTGTGATACAATATTTCCATTTGCTGAAGATTGGAAGATATTATTAGTTATGATGATAGAATATTTCCAATTAGAGAAGATTTGGGAAATATTGTTAATTTGAGTAATATAATATTTTCAATTTGCAGAAGATTTGGAAGATATCAGACATTTATTGCTCTTTTATTTGTAAAAGGGATAAGCAATAAATTACCTACATAAGTGGAAGGATTTGAAGAAGGTTTCTTTTTGGAATAGTGAAGTAAGGAAATAATTCCTTAATTGGTTGGTTAAACAAGGAAGCCTACCAGGAGAATTGGAGAATTAATTAGACATTAATTTATATCATTAATCAATTACTTCAACCCCAAACATTAATCCTTATATAAGGATAGGGATTAGGTGAATATATTATCATCTCAAAAAATGTGAGGTGTATCGATCTCTAAAAGTTCTTCTTGTGTTAGTGGGACCACTATAAACCTCTTGTGTTATTTCTTTTATTGCTAGATCTGCGATTGCTTTGTTGGTGACTATCTGTTGTTTGTTTTGCCTCACCATCAATATGTTCCTTGTTTTTTTTCCGTAATAATTGGTATTAGAGCTACGAGGTTGATTGAGAAAGGGTGTTAGGCATTATGACAGAAGATAAGGAGAATTCAACAATTGTATCAAGGTCATATGTCAAAGGGACATATATGGCAGCAGGATCTCGGTTAGCAATAGAAAGATGGAATGGGGATAAAGACTTTGAGAAGTGGCAATGGAGGATGAAAGCTGTTTTGATGAGGAATAATGTTCATC
The DNA here is from genome assembly GCA_030737875.1 of Allium sativum. Lineage (NCBI taxonomy): Eukaryota > Viridiplantae > Streptophyta > Magnoliopsida > Asparagales > Amaryllidaceae > Allium > Allium sativum. Next base: position 869,353,022 of record CM060924.1, on the reverse strand, counting down.
CTGTGGTATTTGCTCCTGAAAAGTTGACGGATGATATTTCAGACGTGGAAAGGAAGGAGATGAAGCTATGAACATTTACTACTTTACAATTAGCATTGGAAGAAAATGTCATTTCAGAGATTAGCGGTGAGACCACTGCTAAGGACATTTGGACCAAACTGGAAAAACTCTATCTAAAGAAGTCACTAATCAACCGTCTGATTTTGCTGAAGACGTTTTTCACCATGCGGATGAGAGAGGGTACTTCAGTGAAGGCACATCTAAGCTTCTTTGATGATCTCGTGATGAAGATGAAGACTGTTTGACTTGAAAGTGGATGAGGAGCAAAAAGCAATGATTCTTTTGTGTTCTCTTCCGGAGCGATACACAGGTTTCGCTAACAGCCTTATCTATGCCAGAGATACACTAACAGTAGATGATGCGAAGGCAGGTCTTCTATGTGAGGACTTGAGGGATCAGATGAAGGAGTTGAGTGAAGGTAGAGGGGAAAGTAGTACAAAAGCCTTATTAGCTGGTATTGAGAAAGGGGAGAAGAAGAAGAAAACAAAGTCAAGAGATGGAAAGTGCTACATTTGCAAGAAACCAGGCCATTGGAAGAGAGATTGTCCGGACTCGAAGAAAAAGATTGTAGCTGGAAATTCATCGGTTGCGATGGAGGAATTTTTGTCTGATGACTTGTTGAAAGCGGTAGTATCAGATGTATCAGACCATTGGGTGCTAGATACGGGGGCGTCTTTTCATATAACACCTAATAAGAATTATTTCAATTCTTTTAAAAGAAAAAGAGGGAAACTAATTCTTATAGGAAATGATGCTAGTTGTAAAGTCATGGGCGAAGGAACTGTGCAGATTCGCATTTATGACGGGGTAATACGCACTTTGACAGGTGTCCGTTATGTTCCAGGTCTTCGGAAGTCAATGATATCTCTTGGGCAGTTAGCATCGAAAGGATGCGAAGTGACTATTGATAAGGATAGTCTAAGGGTGCATTTGTAGTGATAAAGGGAGATATGTTTCATAATTTGTATCTCTTGAAGGGAAGCACTGTACTTGCAGAGTCAAGGGTTGGAGCCTACAGTTCTCGTGGAGAAGATGTCAAAGCTAGGCATACGAGAAGGGACTTTGAGTTTCTGCATAGGCAGAATATGATCAAAGGGGAAAGCTTCAACAAGGTGGGATTTTGCCAAGAGGATGTGCTCGATAAGCGGAAGAAGGGATTGTCTGAAGTTGGTCAGAGATCAAAGGAGAAAGCAGTGGATCTGACCCAATAAATTGGTATGTTTTCTAACCCAATTGGTATGTTTCTCCTTTGATCTCTGCCCAATAATGTCTTTAAATTGCATTGGGTGACCCAATAAATTTAGCCTTAACTTTGGTTAGAAAACATACCATGCAATTTAAAGACATTATATTTATAACAGAAGAACAAACCAACTTCTAGTTGCAAAACATGCATTTCATGCAAATGTTATTTGAACCTTAAACATGAAGAGATCTGTTACAAAACAAAAATACCTTTTACAAGATGATGCCTTTTACAAGACTACAACGGCAAGATAAAATAAAATGGAAAATTTTAAATTTTGTCATTAGATATCATCAACCTTAGGATCTGATCAGGGGTGAACAGCAATTGCAATGCAATGCCCAAAAAAAAATTACTGCTTCGGCCAGTCGAGCAAATAAAAGAAACAACCACTACATTAGTACTCACATAATTTTTCCAAACAAAAAAGGCATTGTAGCAGACACTTGCAGCCTCATATGCATTAGCTTTAAACAGTACCATTATATACACGGCAAAAACTAAACAAAATGCACCATATTGTCTACACAGTCAAAAACATACTATTGCATGTCATAAGCCAGCCAACTAACCACTAACTAGAATTCACTAGGCTGCATTGCTGAATGACCTTGGATCACAAATGTACACTTTATGCATTTGGAACAAAAATCTTCACTAATCATTGAAACAACTTCACAATTATATTGCCCAAATAAAATGTTTTCAAAATACTCTTTTTCCTAGTTTTCAAATTAAGGATCTAATCAGGGGTCAACTAAAAAGCTTTCTATATTGATTATCTGATTCTAAAATGATTATGAAAAGGATAATTTTGGAGTGCCCTCATCAGTCAACCAATTACCCATAATTCACTTAATTAAACTAAGCATACCCTGAAAATATGTTAAACTCTGTAAATTACAAAAAATAATATTAAGATTACAAACTTTCATCTGAATAGATGTACTTTATTGTTATACTTAGATCTAACAGAAAAAATGCATTCAAATAAATTAAAAATCCAAGAGCGAAAAATAAAAAATAAGCATACCGAGAGGACCGAAAATCCAAAAATAGAAGCAGGCGAAATTCAAGCGAAAGTCTTTCAATCGCGCAACTTCGATTCAAAATCGGATTTCTGTTTCTGAACCTTGGTTCAGTAGTCGGTTTTTTGAGTAAAGTATGTGAATTTGCGAATGAACCATGAGAAAATTGGGTCTTTTGGAGGTGTTGCGAAAACTATTATCACTTAATAAATGAATATAATTGGTAAAATTAGGGGAGAGGGAGTAAGCCGAAAAAAGCGAGATTTTAGGATAGGAGAAGCAGACGAGAAAACACTGGAACAGGGAAAATTTTTGGAGCACGAGAGGAGAGAAAGAAGAGGAGAGAAAGAAAAAAATTAGATTTGAGGAAGAAAGAAGTCATAGTAGGAAATAAAATGAAAAGAAGGAAAACGCGGAAAGAAAACATTGGGTGACCGAAAATTAAGCCGAGATTCATTCGCTCAGACAATTTGATTTTGGCTCTTACAGTAGGCAAACCTCCCTAACGGTCGGTTTGATTATGGTTCATAATGTTCAATTTAATATAGCCTAACTAATAAATTATAATATTACTTTAAAATTGATGTTTTTATACTTAATTTTGTTCAATTTAGGTACATTATGAAAATCAACTAACGTTACATGACAATTAGGACTGAAACTAAAACTAAAACTAAAACCAAAACCAAAATTTCTAAAATTCAAAGAAACTTAGAAAATTTTAAATGACCAAAAATGAGACCGAAACTGAGTCCTCGAAGTTTGATTATAACCTTCTTGATTTCATTTCTATAAGATAAGTATATGCAAATTGTAATAATAATAATAATACGTACAATAACATAGCTTTTCAAGCCCTAAAAGAAACAATATTTAGTAATTGCAGGTCAATTGAATAACAACTTCTCAGGGTGAAGTGATTATTTTGTCAGAAGAAAATTTGTTTTGATTTAGATCATTAGCCACACAAAACTTTTGATGGAATAGTAGCTGACATCATAGTACATAGCGGTTTTATGAGAGGTAGAAAGCAACATGCAGACAAGCTATGCGGTAAATGCCCTATTATTATTCAACAATAACCACGCTATATGGATTTCTACTGCTATGATTTTCTCAAATAGTCTCAGAAATAGCATTTCTGCTTTGATCCCCGCTATCTCCGATATATTTCATTTTTTCGGTTAAGAAATGAATTGAAATACTTATTTTGTACATTATAAAAATTAAAAATTGAATTTTTTAAATTGAATTCTATAATATATTTTTTAGAAACAAAAATTATTAAATTTAGTTAAGCTAAATATCAATTTACATTTATTTATATTTGCACACATTTTTATTCAGATTTAAATATGTATTAATTAGAATATATTTTTCATTTAATTACCATCTATATATTTGTAAAAGTATTAAGTACATGTTTCATGTTTTATTTAGAATCATCTAAGGTATCCCATTATATCCTCATTGTATCCCACTATGAATTTTTGCACATTTACCGCATTTAATCCACTGAGCATTTTGACTGCACAGTAGAGGAGATAGCAGGTAGAAGCAGCAAATGATGAGCTCAGCAAGGTGCGAGGTAGGAAGTAGTATCAGTCCAAGCCTATTGTTAGCATCAAGGTTGTCAAGTTGGGATTTTAATTGTAAATCGTAAAGTTAGTATTTTGAATCGAATCGGGATTGAAATCGTAAATCGTAGATTTTAGATTATTATTTTTGTATAATAAATGCACAGCTGTTGGTTATTAAATTATATTTGTTTTAATTTTTTATATATGATGAGATAATGCATTACTTTTGGACAAAGCGATTACTTTTATAATAACAGTCTTAATTGAACTTTGCTTTCGTACAAAGAAAATGAACATAACACAACAGAAGACAAGAAGCAAACTATAATCATTCACTATCACTTTCATTGGTGTTCCCTTCTTGATTATAAATTTTTATTTCCTCGTTATCATATTCAGTTGAGTAAACATATCGTCCTCTTCTTCGATTAAAACATTCTTTCCTTTTCCTTTATACTGAGTGTTTCTTGGACCCAGGGCCGGTCCTAGGACTTTTGGTGTCTAAAGCGGATGGCGAAAAAGTGTCCCTTCTACAGCCGATAATGCATGATATCAAAACAATATATAATATTTAAAAATAACGAAAAAGATAAAAAAAAGAAAATAATTTTATTCTTAATAATAATCCAATTGTATAGTTTTAAATTCTCATGTTCAGCGAAATTTAAAAATACTTCAATTATGCATTACCAAAAAATGGAATTGTGGAATTTGATCGCACCAAATAACAGAAAACGAAATTGTGGAATTGTGCAAGCCTGCTAATATAATCGCACTAAATAACATCAAGAGTACTATTTTTTTTACCTATGTCTTTTTACTCTTGGGAAAGACATGACTAATTTTTTTGCTCAGTGATGTCAAGAGGTGTTCATCGTTGAGAAATATAGTTCCAAAACTGAAAACTTTCATTATGCAATGATAATAAGTACTTTTAAATGTGGGATCTTAATTACAATAATATGAATTGTCAACAAGTCAACTGCTTTACGATTTTTGTACTGCAGAAACAAAGTTACACGAAATCGAAAAGAAGAAAAACCAAATCAACATTCAATTTTTATTTCGGTCAGAGTCAGTCAATAGGATAGGAATACACAAATAATTTTACAGTACAAAATTATAAATTATTACCAACTGCTATTTGCTAACCATAACGAAAGACCTCAAGATTGAAGAAGAGCAGCTGGGAATTGATAGCCTGCCTTTGCCTCGCACCTACGCCTGGCGCCTACACCCTGCTGCCTGTGATTTGAGTTTTCCGATAGTTTGGAAATGAACGCCGGAGTAGCTCGCGAATTGATTCTACCGATTCTTCGGAACGACAATTTGTGATTCGCTTTTTGCTGCCTGTAGCATAAGCGGTCGATATGATGCCCTAGGTTTTTTTGCGCCCTAAGCGGCCGCTTTAGCAGCTTTGGGGAAGGGCCGGGCCTGCTTGGACCTATTAAACAAGTAATATTAATAATTTTGTGACAAACAATTATAACTTATAAAGTACTTTATAGATTTTAAAAAATTACCACGCTTTCTTCTATTTGGAATTTTTCGGTTTGCTTCGCCGTCTTGAGTTTTAAAACATTCATGTACATTTATCTAGGTTGTGTCAATCGGTAAAGCAAGATCCTCTTGTTCACATATCCAGTCATCATCGGTGTCCATGTGAGATAGACATATTGGATCTAATCCATTATTTATCTTCCTTTTCTCGTGCCTAAGTTCAAGTTGAAGATTGTATTTCACAAATACCAATGCATTAAGTTTGTTTTCTTCCAAACGATTACTACGTTTAGTGTGAATCTAAAATATAAAAAAACCAAGAATGATAAACTAAGGTTATAAAAAATAAATATTTGTATACTTGATCAAAAGTGCTCCAATTACGTTCGCATCCAGTCAAACTGCATGTTAAACTCAGTACCATTATTGCAAGTTTTTGTAATTATAGGAATTCACCGCCATAGCTCTCCCACCACAAAGATGCAATTTAAAAAAGATAATGCTTTATATATTTAGTTTTAAATCTAAAGCAATCAAATGAATAATTCTAATGAATACAAAAATCTCACCGGGTTGTTTGCTTTTACGAATTTCAACTGTCATAGTTCAAATTCTCCTTCCTTTAACGAATATATGTCAAGTTGTTTATCTATTTTAGCCCTTTCCTTTTTTTGTTGGAACGATTCTTTCTATAGTGCCATATAGTCCCCTTTTCACTTCAAATCTATGGTAAAATTGTTGTCATAGCGATACTTTGGGTTTAAGAACATTGCAGCCACATGTAAAGGCCTACGAAGCTGTACATTTTACCGTTTATCAATTATGTCTTGTATTTCCTTCTATCTGGACTCCACATTATGAAAATTCGATGCTATCTTTTCTTTGGTCTGGTCCACGGCTTCGTAGATTTAACCCATTGGGGGTTTTGCATCGCTGTCTACTAGCCTTAGAACTTTGACCAATGGAATGGTACATTTCAAACAATATTTTATTTCTTTCCATAAATTTCTTTTAGTTAAAATAATATCTTGAACTTCCTTTCTCTCCAGGTTTTCAGAAAATTGACTATCCTCTCATCACTTAAAGTGAACATTTTCCCAAGCCAACCGTTGTTCTAACACGCTTTTTAAAGTCAAATACTGCATAGCAAATTTAGTTATTTCTGGCCCAGTTAATTCTCTACCCTTTATGTACTTACGCATAAGATTTAAGAGCCAGCAATGTTTACGAATAAATAGTGTTACCTTTTTTGCATTTCCGACAATCTCAGGCAACTCACCAATATTTGTTAGTATTAAATCCAAGCAACGGCCTGCACAAGGAGACCAAAATATTTGTCTCTTTCCCCTCATCAACATTTCACCAGGTTTGACATAAGCTGCCGCACTATTAGCAACGACTTGGACTACATTTTCTGTAACGTCCCGTATTTTTTGTAGTCAGATATTTAATTTGTTTTATTATTTGAAATACTGGTTTAGAATTATAAATGGATTTATAATATATAATTCATTTATTAAAGCGAAGTTTGAATGTTAAATTTATATTTAATTTAAAACGAGCTCGTAACGTCGCAGTAGTTCGTAATTTACGATTTGAACTTCAATTGAATGTACATAATCCATTTTAAGTCGGAATTCTTTAAAACAAGAATCGTCCGAATCTATTTGATTATATTTTTCTATTGAAAGAGAGAAATGGAGATTTCATCGTATAAATTGTTAGTTATGTCCAGTTCAAATTTTCAAAAGTCACTATGGAATCGTTTATAAACCATAGCGATTAATTTAATAAATTTTATTCGATTTAAAAGGATTTTTGTATATAACGTGCGATAAGGATCGAAATAAGCTACAAAACCAATTCTGTTTGATTCGTATTGACATTTAGAGTTAGGATAGGTAGATAGTTTGTTTTTTTGGACATCGGATATTTTGTTGTCCAAAATAGCGTTTTCCGTATAAAATATCATTCCGAGAAACAGTCTCGGAATGTGATGAAACTTGTGTCATTGGATTCGTATTAGTAAGTTGTTATAGAATTTCGATTTTCATATCGATCAGACTTACCGTTTGATCGTACGAAGAGTAAACACCTAGATTTTCATTTTATCGATTTACTTTGGAATTATAGAAGAACTGATTTCAAACGAACTATAATTTCAACGAAATTAATTTTATCAAAACCGTAATGATCAATTATTGTAGATTTTCAAATTTCAAGTTAAACGAATTTAACTGGTGATCGTACGCATATAAAACGCGTGTCGATTCACGTTGTGAATTATAAAGGAATTTTCACGAACGATCTCAAAATTCGATGAAACTTGTTCCATCGTGTCCGGATTATTATTTTATGTTAAGATTACGAGTTTCATCTCAATCGATGATCGTACGTGGGTGTTCTAATGCATTATTCTACGGTTAAGTTTAATTAAATAATATTATATTCATACCCACCTTGTATATAACCCCACAACCTAATAATAATATAACCCAAAATTCGTGATCAACGTGGTCAATACAGTAACATTTCCGCCGCCACTAACGTTTACTGGCCAAGAATGCTTCAAACTCCTCCCTTCAAATCCTCTTAAACCGTTCACCTGTTCTCTAAACTCTCAAGTAGAAATGTGTCGAGCTCGCTAAGGGCTGCAAGCTGAACGGAGGAGATGGGTTTTTAGACACTAACGTAGCCGGAGGCTTAGAAGCTATGGCTTTCGACTTGAGTTAGCTGGCAAATGGGGTTGTCGAGTAAGCTGGCATTCATGGGAACGACAAGGAAGTTGTGGCGCTCCAGTTGGCACTCGCCTATCGTTCTCCAACTGTCTGACGGTGTGGCGACAGAGTGTGAGGGCAGCGGGACAAAGTTTGAACGAAAAATGCAGTATAATATAAGGAGTCGGGCAATTTTTTCAAAGGAGAAGAAATAATCGGGCGCATTTCAAGCTAGCAGCAGTAGAAGACAAAGTCGGGCCAAATTTCTGATTTCACGAAGTAAAATGTTGGCCTGGTTACGTTAATAACTTCATATTATCACATTAATTAAATGTTTTTTGCAAATGGATCAAGTCGGCCTCTATATTATCTTAACTAAAGTAATTAGTGTGGTTAAATAATAATTTAGAGAATTAATTAATTTAATTAAACCATATACTAATAACAGTATAACTTTTTATTGGATGAACATAATCGAACAAAACAGATTGCACTGGAACCGTATCAAAGAACAGAACATTATAAAACTAATCTGGACAGAAATGGAGACAACATGAATTTACAGTTAAATTAAATGACTATTAATTTAACTGTAATCGAACCATTTCAGAAATAAATGGAAATTAAAGTGAGTATAACTCACTCATTTTTTAACCCACTAATTTTTATATAAGATGGGATTTATTTTGTGTGTTATGGTTGATAATTGTTTGTTGTACGCTGAATGTTTATATGTATTGGATGAATTGGTTGAATTACACGTTAATTTAATTTAAATGAAATCTAATCGTTATTTTAACGATTACTTCCAAATGAGATAACTTACCTTGTTGGTTACGTTTATAATAATATAAATGTATTAAATTGAAATATGAATGCTTAAATTCCTATTATGAATATTAAATTTGTTTATTGAATTGAATGATATTATTTTGAGGTAACCTATTTGGATGCAGGAAATGACATGTTGGAGGGATCCAACTGGATTCCTCACCAATATCAATAATGTTTATCATATCTGTTGAATTATTTGATTGGATTAAAATTGAAATTGAATGTAAAAAACCATTATTTCACAAGTCTGGTATTTTAGCGGTAATTTGGCTTTTTAATACCGTTATAAGAATTGTTGGAATCAAATTTAAATCGAGTTTGAAATATTTTAAGATTTAATATATTATAATTAGAACTCTTCGTTTAAAGAATACAAGAAAAATTTATTCTCTTATTAGGTAAACTTCGGTTTTATTTTAAGTTGACCTAAGTCAATTATTTTAATAGAAATTGGATATTATATTAATTTGTTTTAATTAATATAATGAAATAGCTTAGCGAATAAATGTTTTAACTTCAATAAGATTTTAAAAAGAAATTTACTATCTGTTTCCAGATAATAAAGAAGTTAACTAATTCTATAATAGTTAATGATGAAGTAAATAATTATTTTAATTTAATAATTATTTAACAGCTTTCTTTTTAAATGAAATTCATTTAAGTAAGTAATCGAATCTAGTTATAAGAAGAATTTTTAGCCAATGCAATAGCTTAAAATTAATGTTACTTAAAAAGAAATTAAGGTAAAAAGGGGTTTATATTAAACCCGAGTTTATAAATAAGGTTTATTAAAGAGGTGCGAAGTTATAAAACATTGATTTTAAATTAACGTTACTTAATAATGAAATCAAGTGAAATGAATGAAATTGAAATGAGATTTTCAAAGCGGAAAATGGTCGAATGGACTAGAAATGGAATAATATGGGTTGATAAGGAGTTAAGATAAGAAATTAAAGAATTGGAACCTAACTAGAGATTGGTTGAGTTGAGTGGTTTTCTGAGTGTTAATCTGATTTGACTTCGGTCTTCTGGGTTGATACTTAAGGAGTTATTCTCTTGCCAATTTACGGTTATGGACTAATGAATGTTGAAGTATAGAAATGCATGAATAAGAAATAGGAATATTACCAACTAATAAAAAGGATTTCATAATATAAAATGACATTTCCAAAGTAACAAAAATATTAAAAAGAGATTTTATGAAAATATAACGATATTTTGGAGGTAAAAGGAATTACGGAGGTAAAGTTTGGAATAGGTTTATTCAAAGGGAATAGGTGTTAGTTTTTGTTTTCAAGAAATAAAATAAAAGAGATTTCGTAATGATGTTTTACATGAAATTTGATTGAACCCAAAGTTGGGAATATATATATATATATATATATATATATATATATATATATATGATCTAATCCTAATGTATTTAAATTAGTTTTGAGAATACTTTCTAATATAAAATAAGAAGTTAAAACTACGGTTAAAAATATTAAATATTTAGAAGTTTTAATTAGCCATTCGTTAATTAAGTTTTAATTAAAGAGCCAAGTAATGCTGAGTACTGAACTGGTGAATTCATTTTATTTTCTAGGTTACATGGTTGTTTATTTATAGTTAAACAACGACTATTAAATTTGGCCTATACGATAGTTGGTACGGAAAGACCGGGATTGAATTTATATTCGAAAACCATTCCAAACCAGCAAATACATGAAAAATGCTGAGTGAAGATGGAGCAATTGAAGATCGTGAATCTTTATAAGCGGAAGGACTACTTGATAAATTTGTCTGGCCTGTAACAAGAGATATTTTGATAGTTATTCAGTCGTGATTGAAATATATGGATTAGAAGGACTACTCGCTACCGATCCATAGGGTAATTCCAAGGATGTGGTAGGAGGGTCCATTCGGTTCATCTTATTCCTGGATGACTTGTATGGACGAATGTCTGATAAAGTATTTCTTAAAAGTAACATACATTGATTTTTACAAACGTATTTTTGTGGTGGCGGAGAAGACACCTTCTCTTAGCTTGACAACCAGAGTATTTTTGTGGACGTCAATTGGTGATTTGGCGGATTTGACAATGTGACATTCAAATTTAATGTGATGTTCTTAAAAAGGTAATAGTAACCTCAAGCTTCATCAACCGGGAAATGACATAAATCGGGCAGGCAACATGGCTATGTGGGTCGCTCCCATTAGGGTGTATAATCACTGATCAAGAGAAAATCAATTTGCTTCTTTATTCTATCGCTGTTGTATGCTTCGGGGACGGTTGCTGACCCCAACCGTCGGTGATATACATTCGATACACTCAAAGGAATGAGTGGTCGGTTATGTGCGGTCGAGTTGCAAGATGTTCTTGTTGAACCCACTACATTCCTCTCTAGAGATGCACTATCGGAAGGTGGTTCCATACCTTGTCATAGTCAAAATCCATTATCCAATAAGCATCTATGGTTTTTGACCATATACTATGTATGTAGAGTGTGAGATGCGAACGTTCTGCTAGATGATTATTTATTTGATTTAGACACTATTATAATACCAGAATAGATATGATTTCAAAATGCTTTGGGTACCGTAAAGTAAAAATAGTCCATGTTTATGTGTGGACTGGTCTTACGATTATCTTTTTCTTTCAAAAAAAATGGTATTGACTTTCAAATCAAGTTGGATGATACCTATAAACTTAGTGAGTTTTCTCACTTTGGTTCACCAGACTGATCTTGGTGTTTGCAATGCTCACGTTCGACCGAGTTTTACAAGTTCTGATTAGGATGTTACGAACTTCAATAGACATGCTAGAGGAATTTAGATGTATTAGTTTATTTCCGCTATGTGTTGTATATGAGGACAGATTATTATAACTGTCTAGATATTTTGGTTGTATGTTGTTGTAAGAACCTGTAACTTCCCCGTGAAGGAAAGCACGAATACTTTGAGAACAACACACAAAAGGACGCAAACGGAAGAACATTTCATTGTTATTACAGCAATTCCATCAGATACAAGAATATACAGAGTATAAATGAATAAATATTACACAGAAAATATCAGAGATTTAAATAAATTACATTTAAATACATCGCAGCGGAAAATAATACAAAATCACAACTAGAAGTAATGCACGGATACAGAGCTTTCCGAGCATCGTTCCAGCTGTAAATCAGGATCCTGTGAATATAAATCTGCAAAACCAAAACTACTAGCTGCCCGTGTGGAAAATTGGGGCACCCAGAGTTTATGTTAAAACAATAAACTCCAGGTCAGTCATGTGACTGGTGTGAGAACTAAAACAGTTATTTAAAACTTTACTTTAAAAGATAGTAATTCAAGGGACCACGCCATATAACACGAAATGGGTTTCCTCCCAAGAATACTAGTGCATATAACAAAACAACGCAATGCTTTTTGGAAAAATGAGGCTATTATAAGACCCAGGTTCCATCACACAATGCAACGCAAGCCGGAGGATAGGGTTTTCCCTTATAATAGCCAAACATGCTTGGTACGTTTAAAACAAATCATTTGATACTATTATAAGTGTATAGTGTCAAAACAATTTCAATCATAAATATCAATCATAGACGGCATGGGTACTATATATCATGTCACCATACTAGTTCTACAATTAAAACCGCAATATCACGTATTGGAAATTGGATTTCCGTCATGAGTCGAGGCAAGGGGCAAGCTCATCTCCGCGTTCGAGACACTCTAGCAAATGTCCCAGGACCCCACTTTGATCCTTGGAATCGGTTGGGCCGGTCCTCTCTTACTTTTGAGGATTAGTTATTCCTGAACACATGTTTCCCGGTCCTTACAGACCTATATCCGAGGCGCCTCGCATTCCAACAACCACACAGGTGAAAAGTATATAAATGTCAGGGCTGGTAGGTCACTGACACCACCCTAGCTAGAAAGAAACGTCGTGCTCTCCCAGCGGTCCGTCTCCCGTTTTTGACTCATACCGAGGTGTGAGGCTCGCGAACTAACGTTATACACAAAGCTACGCCACACAGGCCATGCTTTGATCATCAACCACAAGACTTTGCTTTTCAACAGAAGCCTTGATCAATTGCCACTTACGCGTGCCACACTGGCAGTTCATGCCATGCGACTGATGTCCATCGATATACAACCTCTGAGCTCGTACGTCTCAGAGAAGGGCGTTAAGCAAGAGAATAAATTCTCCATCGCCAAACAGATGTATATTTAATAGAGATCAATCAACACAGAATAAAATCCAATGTCAGACACACAATCCATTTACAAGTTCGCTCTAGGTCTGAACGAAACCGGAGGCACTTTCCTCGCATATCCATCCATCTCCAAGTACGTCTGGAAGATCACCAACTGATTCCCTCATCTTGGGCGTACAGCCCAATCAAGATCATCAGTAATCACCCAAACGATGTGAAGACTTCCGGTCTTCAACCACCGTCTTCATCTTCGACATCTCGTCGAATCGGTTATTCAGAATGGGTATAACCCGGCCTTTCTGAAAAACCCACGTATATGATAAACAAATGTTACACAAACACAACAAACGCCTCATTCCAATTCAGAATATTCTTTTATTCACAAAATCACATTCTTAGGGAAAGGTTCCCATTAATTTTATCCAAGATAAATTCTTCTAAATTTATTCTTTAATCTTCCTTTGGATATCATTTCAAACTAGTCGGGATTAGCGAACCACACCGAAGTAATTATTTATTTTATTTCCCAACCCCAGCCTATATATCCCATGGAGAAAAACTGGTAATACTCCATATCTAACACCACGGTGTCATCGGTAAAATTAATTACCATTTCACGTTCAAATCTAATTAAAGATTTAACTATCGCTTTGGAGCAAAACTGGTGGTACTCCATTCTCGATCACCTTTCAGATTTGATAATTTAAATTATCAATTCACATTTCAATCTAATTAAAGATCCATTAAAATTTCACTTAGTTTTAATCTTTTCAAAAATCAATATCCTGCCTTTAACTGGATTAAAGAACCAATGTCATCTAAAACACGGTTCGCGACAAACCCAAATCACATTTGATATTAAATACAAGGCTTTGAATAGAAAATATATCGGCTTATATTCAATATCAAATTCTGAAACCAACAAATATCGTACTGGAAATAACGATATAAAATATATCTTTCAAATTCCCATAACAATATCTGTGTAGTCATGAAATCCAACATCGAAATATTCCGAAGATAATTTTGATTCAACTCCAGTCCAATTCACGTATTGGGAATATTGATTATTTTTAAAATCACTTTCAAATTCAATTTATTTATTTCAAAAATAAATTGATTTTAATTCTAGTTCAAAACTAGTTCATTTCGACAAAAATCTATTTTTATCCTTTCAAATATGGAATTTTTCACCCCAGTTCTTTCCAATTCACATATTATGATTTTACACAAATTATTAATATTTTAATAATTTTATCAAGGCCCGTACAGCCGATTTCCATCAACGGCCATCGAACCGCACTTACAGCGACCTTTTCTGAAATTGATTTGGACATAATTCCAAATCCAACCGTTAGATTTCAAATTTCAAATATTCATTGGAAAGCTCTTTTCACTACGAACGCAATGGTTCCAGTTTTAGGAGAATCCGACGGTCGGATCTCCCGCAACGTCAATTCGAATTCAATGGTCGAAATTCACGAACTACCGCGGCGCGGCGCGTTCTATTCAGGCCATTATATATATAATATTTATATTTATATATTATATATATTTCATCGATTTCCTTTTTAAAACGTATTTTATAAATCGTTTTAAATTCGTTTTCAAAACCATTTCAACTCTATATTCAATTTCTACTCTAAATTGAATATTTCATATCATTACTATATAAATGATAATATTTTCAAAACGTTATATTTTGAAATCACTACCTTTTCTATATTCATTATAAAAACGAATATAATCGATATAAATATCGTTCACGTCAAAATAGCGCAACTCTAATCAACACGGCTTTATATATATACTTCAATAAATTCGTTATTCCATTCAACAAATGAATATTTATTCTATTCAACACATGAATCTATATTTCTTTCAACACACGACCAATCTCAACACATGAGTACTGTTAACACACAACTATTTTTGTTATGTAAAATATTTTATAAAACTATGGTATCTATCGTTTGATTTTTAATTAGACTCCTACTGGGAAGTAGTTCTAATTTTAAATATGATAAAGATGTAAATTTTATTATTTAAAATATTTTACTCAACACATGAACATCATCAACACATGACTATTTTTATATTCAACACATGAATTTTCTTTTATAATATTCATTATTTTCCCGATTGGAATGAGGCCCAATCAATTACCATATAACGTTAATTATATGGATTCCATACAACACATGTATATAATAGCAACGATAAACAATCAACCATCATCTAAAGTGCACCACACAACTGCATAAGCATAAATATGAATAATTAACGCTTACAAAGCCTGTCGACCAATCGATCGACATACAATTAAATAATTGGGATTAGTGTGCACCAAATATTATCCCAACACCCGTGTGGGGTTTCAAATCAACAAACACAGATTTTTATTTGTGCAGTTGGGCGACGTGTAAAATTTATCGTCCCAATCAATATCAGTCAAATCAGTGTATATAAACAAATCGGCCGATTTGTTTATAAATATTTATTTATTCACATTCACGTTAAAAAATATATTTTTAACGACAATTAATTCATTTCAACTATCTACATTTTATTATCGCTTTCACATCAACATCACAAACAAATTTTCACAACACATCAATCAAACAAACAAGCCATCCATGGTCTGTGGATGACGGGTGTCGGGTGCTGCTAAGCACCGTCTGCATCCTAGTATATATATATAACTAGAAAAAAGGAATTTAGAGTGAGAAGTTCTCACCGATTAGCTAATCCAATATCACGACTCTTCTTATGTAGAACATCTTCACCGTGCTTGCCTTTTGTCACTTTCGTTGTCCGTAGCCACTACATATATAAAAATCATATTTTTATATTGTTGCTATGTATATAAAAATCATATTTTTATACCGCTACTATATAGATAAAAATTCCATTTTTACACTGCTACTATATAGATAAAAATTCTATTTTTACACCGCTACTATATAGATAAAAATTCTATTTTTACATCGATGTTCATATAATAAAGATTATATTTTTATCACGCTATTTTACACATAAATATTTCGCCTTCTCAAATATAAAGATTTCGCCTTTTCAAATATAAAGATTTCGCCTTTTCAAATATAAAGATTTCGCCTTTTTATTTCATCACTATAAAAATCCCTTTTTTTTATTTCAACGTATATATAATAAAAATCAGATTTTTATTTCGCTACATATACAAAGATGATATTTTTATATTCTCTATCTTATAAAGATTATATTTTTATAATTCCTACTATGTAAAAATCATATTTTTATTACCTATACTATATAAAAATCATATTTTTAATATGCCACTAAAATCATATATATTTTTACTGTAAATAAAATCCATGCTCTTTTAATTTATAAAAATCTAATTATAGTTTATTTATTAATTTAAATAACTGATTATATAGTAATTAAAATAAAATAAAATAACATAAAAAAAGGAAGAAGACTCACGTCGTTTGCAAAAGGAAGGGGGGGTGGAATTGCTGCGTCGGATCGGTGAAGGGCTGCTGAGGTTGTCGGCGGGGCCAGCGGGGTGGAGGAGGTCGGGGCGTGGATAGGGTTGGGTGCGGGCTCGAGGCAGGGGGGTTGCGGTGTCGCGAAGGAGGAGAAGGGAAGAAGGAGGTGAACGCGAGGGAGGAGAAGAAGAGGAAGGCGGAGAGGAAGTGGAGGGCGGCGCTGCCTCCTGAGGCGCGACGGCGAGCTCAACGGGGAGGGGGGGGGGTCGCGATCCCCCCTTCTATCCCTTTTTTTTATATATTTTTTCTCGTTTTGATTTCAATTCGACTGAGGAAAGAAGAGAATGGGGGGGCAACAGTTTTTAAGGGGAGAGTTTTTTTTTATTTAATTTCAAAAGGTTGACTGTTTCATTTGACCTCTAAACGAGGCCCACCGCCTGTCGTCCATAGCGTTTCACCCCCATTCCGAACACAATGGGATATGTATCTTAAGCTGATTCGACCGTTTCGATCAGTTTTCGTCAAAATCAACATATAACTCTATATATTGAATTTGAACGAGCATTTCAATTTACCGGGGCTACATACTAACTCGAAAAATTCCAGAAAAATATTTTCTAGCTTCGTATTGACGATATGGTCCTAACAAAACTAATTTGGTCGAATTCTGAGACCGTTGGAAAAATGGCCATTTCCCAGTCGATTAAAATCAACTAAAACTGGTCAAATGCGTTTTCCTTTGCCACGCTCACATATTGATTCGAAAAATTATGAAATTTGGAATCTAGCAATAATTTGACATCACGGATCCAACAAAAGTGGTTTCATCGAAATCCGAGGTCGTTTGCAAAATTTCCATTTTTAAGGGTCTGAATTCCATAGCGACTATTCTGAATTTTCAACTGGACATATCTTTTGATTCCCGCTATGAAATTTTGATTTTTCGGATTTGTTGGAAAGATATTCCCAATTAGATCCTATTATTTTTTGTTTCGTTAAAATCCGGTTTATTTTGCACCCGGTACATTCAATTGAAGTTTGAAATCGAATTATCGAATTACCGCGCCATTTTCAATTCTATTTATAATTATATATAATTATTTATATTTTAACGACGACGTATATAATATATACGTTCGAATTATATTCAAAATAATTTTTCCGTCATTTTTATTTAAAATAATCTATTTTAAATGTTCAAACTTCGCTAAAATTGCCAAAATAAAAATTTTAAACTGGCTCGCATTTCCGGGTTGTTACAATCTCCCCCATTTAAAACTTTTCGTCCCCGAAAAGGAACAAAGTCGAAAGTGGTTTGATTAATCAACTCTACGTTCAATCTGGCTTCCATTCTCCAACTTTTCAGTTTCTGAGAATTTTCAAATTCTTCAAAAATTTGGCTAACACGCAGAATTTTCGAAAAATTTCGCCATAACCTCCTTTGTACGGGGAGAGGTTTGGAAATTTATTGGGCCGTATTAGGTACCCAATAGATCCTAATAACCATACACATATTTATAGTGATATATTCTGGTGTTTACAGGGGAGCGTGTATTGATAATAACTCCAGAGAATAAATTCTCGTCCCCTTGTCGAAGCCTGAGGGAGTGTGTATTTTAAATGCACCAGAGGATAAATCCTCGTCACCTCGTCCCGTGTGGGAAATAAATAGTCCATGTGCCGTATCTAATAACTAGAGAGACGTGATTATTGTCAACTCTAGACCCGTGTGGGGTTTTTATTAATCTGGCAATTTTATCGTTACAGTTTAAATAGTCCATATCAGTCATCAGTTCAACCTGTAAAATATAGTCATCGCCATACAAGCCTCTCGCTCGTATGGTAAATCTTCTACCTCGTCACACAAGCTCCAAATGCTTATGTGGTATATGATGAAGTATGCCTATCTTCCAGAAGTATGCCATGTAATGTAGTTCAAAATTAATTTTTGCTATCCTATGGCGATGTTTATTATTTACACACAGAATAACCAGCACTCCGCATCCAATGGCACGCACAGGAGTTGATATAATAATAAAAGTGCACATCCAACTCATTAAGGTTTACCTATTTGTCGGGCACGCAAATAAAATCTTTACTCAACAGCTATCCAATTTCCTGTTCAAACATATATAATGCACAAGTATATATTTCTAACTATTTTCCAATCAGTTCAATGTGTGATTTAATTGAATAAATTTGTTCTGGTTTTTATTGATGATATTCTAATCTTCTCTAAATCAAAGGCCGAAAAGGAACATAACAAGGGAAGCCGAAAAGGAACGAAGCCGAAAGTTGTTTAACAAATCAACTCAACTTCCATTATTTTGACTACGGCTTAAGTTCTTCAACTTTTCAGTTTCTAAGAACTTTTCAAATTTTTCAAAAATTTGGCTAACACCCTAAATTTTCAAAAAAATTCACCATAACCTCCCCTGCACCGGGAGCAACGGGAAAATCCCGAAATTGCCATATAGGCCTTCTGATCTCAAAAAGAAAAAGCCAATCGGCTCATAAAATCATCATCACCCAAACAAAACAGTAAATTATAGTAAATATGTACCTATTTGTCGGGCAAACAAATTTCATTCTCTGCTCTAGCCTCCTTGCTATGACCTGTTCAATGTAAGTACATGTATATGCAAGCAAATGCGACCAATTTCAATACAATTCAATATTCGGTTCAATTAGGCTAAATGGTTCAAAATTATCAAACAAATAACCAAACAGCACAAACATCAATCAATTAGTGGATTAACGTTTCAAATTCATAATTTTGATACATATACAAAAAAAAATCATGTTTTGATGTCAATTCACAACAATGTATTCTAGCTATATTTTGGTTCTCACGTCAGTCTAATGGAAATATATAGAAATCACACCTTCGTCACTCGAAAATAAATACTGGTAACGCTGCAGCATTATCAGAACCATCCCCGGGCAACTAGAGTGTGATTCTATATCTATCCCGTATATTAAAACTTCGAATATACGTTCATGACGCGTATACGCGAAATCTTTATATACTCGATTGTCCATATTCAAAATAAATAAATATTCAAATACGTATAAAGCGATTTAAATTTTTAAAACAATATTGTTTTTATTTGAAAAATATACTCTTCACACTCGTTCTAGGATACTACTGATCCTATCTCTAACGAGTCATTCTAATTGGATATTACTAATCCAATATCTGATGAATTCTTTCGTATGGTTCTAATGTATCTTGTTCTCGAGCTCTGTAAACCAAAGCTCTGATACCACTGTAAGAACCTGTAACTTCCCCGTGAAGGAAAGCACGAATACTTTGAGAACA
Source organism: Allium sativum (assembly GCA_030737875.1). Taxonomy (NCBI): domain Eukaryota; kingdom Viridiplantae; phylum Streptophyta; class Magnoliopsida; order Asparagales; family Amaryllidaceae; genus Allium; species Allium sativum. The sequence continues at coordinate 869,333,057 of CM060924.1, read as the reverse complement.
ACACACAAAAGGATGCAAACGGAAGAACATTTCATTATTATTACAAAAATTCCATCGGATACAAGAATATACAGGGTATAAATGAATAAATATTACACAGAAAATATCAGAGATTAAATAAATTACATTTCAATACATCGCAGCGGAAAATAATACAAAAGCACAACTAGAAGTAATGCATGGATACAGAGCTTTCCGAGCATCGTTCCAGCTGTAAATCAGGATCCTGTGAATATAAATCTGCAAAACCAAAACTACTAGCTGCCCGTGTGGAAAATAGGGGCACCCAGAGTTTAGGTTAAAACAATAAACTCCAGGTCAATCATGTGACTGGTGTGAGAACTAAAACAGTTATTTAAAACTTTACTTTAAAAGATAGTAATTCAAGGGACCACCCCGTATAACACGGAACGGGTTTCCTCCCAAAAATACTAGTGCATATAACAAAACAACGCAATGCTTTTTGGAAAAATGAGGCTATTATAAGACCCAGGTCCCATCACACAATGCAACGCAAGCCGGAGGATAGGGTTTTCCCTTATAATAGCCAAACATGCTTGGTACGTTTAAAACAAATCATTTGATACTATTATAAGTGTATAGTGTCAAAACAATTTCAATCATAAATATCAATCATAGACGGCATGGGTACCATATATCATGTCGCCATACTAGTTCTACAATTAAAACCGCAATATCACGTATTGGAAATTGGATTTCCGTCATGAGTCGAGGCAAGGGGCAAGCTCCTCTCCGCGTTCGAGACACTCTAGCAAATGTCCCAGGACCCTACTTTGATCCTTGGAATCGGCTGGGCCGGTCCTCTCTTACTTTTGAGGATTAGTTATTCCTAAACACACGTTTCCCGGTCCTTACAGACCTATATCCGAGGCGCCTCGCATTCCAACAACCACACAGGTGAAAAGTATATAAATGTCAGGGCTGGTAGGTCACTGACACCACCCTAGCTAGAAAGAAACGTCGTGCTCTCCCAGCGGTCCGTCTCCCGTTTTTGACTCATACCGAGGTGTGAGGCTCGCGAACTAACGTTATACACAAAGCTACGCCACACAGGCCATGCTTTGATCATCAACCACAAGACTTTGCTTTTCAACAGAAGCCTTGATCAATTGCCACTTACGCGTGCCACACTGGCAGTTCATGCCATGCGACTGATGTCCATCGATATACAACCTTTGAGCTCGTACGTCTCAGAGAAGGGCGTTAAGCAAGAGAATAAATTCTCCGCCGCCAAACAGATGTATATTTAATAGAGATCAATCAACACAGAATAAAATCCAATGTCAGACACACAATCCATTTACAAGTTCGCTCTGGGTCGGAACGAAACCGGAGGCACTTTCCTCGCATATCTATCCATCTCCAAGTACGTCTGGAAGATCACCAACTGATTCCCTCATCTTGGGTGTACAGCCCAATCAAGATCATCAGTAATCACCCAAACGATGTGAAGACTTCCGGTCTTCAACCACCGTCTTCATCTTCGACATCTCGTCGAATCGGTTATTCAGAATGGGTATAACCCGGCCTTTCTGAAAAACCCACGTATATGATAAACAAATGTTACACAAACACAACAAACGCCTCATTCCAATTCAGAATATTCTTTTATTCACAAAATCACATTCTTAGGGAAAGGTTCCCATTAATTTTATCCAAGATAAATTCTTCTAAATTTATTCTTTAATCTTCCTTTGGATATCATTTCAAACTAGTCGGGATTAGCGAACCACACCAAAGTAATTATTTATTTTATTTCCCAACCCCGGCCTATATATCCCATGGAGCAAAACAGGTAATACTCCATATTTAACACCACGGTGTCATCGGTAAAATTAATTACCATTTCACGTTCAAATCTAATTAAAGATTTAACTATCGCTTTGGAGCAAAACTGGTGGTACTCCATTCTCGATCACCTTTCAGATTTGATAATTTAAATTATCAATTCACATTTCAATCTAATTAAAGATCCATTAAAACTTCACTTAGTTTTAATCTTTTCAAAAATCAATATCCTGCCTTTAACTGGGTTAAAGAACCAATGTCATCTAAAACACGGTTCGCGACAAACCCAAATCACATTTGATATTAAATACAAGGCTTTGAATAGAAAATATATCGGCTTATATTCAATATCAAATTCTGAAACCAACAATATCGTATTGGAAATAACGATATAAAATATGTCTTTCAAATTCCCATAACAATATTTGTGTAGTCACGAAATCCAACATCGAAATATTCCGAAGATAATTTTGATTCAACTCCAGTCCAATTCACGTATTGGGAATATTGATTATTTTTAAAATCGCTTTCAAATTCAATTTATTTATTTCAAAAATAAATTGATTTTAATTCTAGTTCAAAACTAGTTCATTTCGACAAAAATCTATTTTTATCCTTTCAAATATGGAAATTTTCACCCCGGTTCTTTCCAATTCACATATTATGATTTTACACAAAGTATTAATATTTTTAATAATTTTATCAAGGCCCGTACAGCCGATTTCATCAACGGCCATCGAACTGCACTTACAACGACCTTTTCTGAAATTGATTTGGACATAATTCCAAATCCAACCGTTATATTTCAAATTTCAAATATTCATTGGAAAGCTCTTTTCGATACGAACCCAACGGTACCGGTTTTAGGAGAATCCGACGGTCGGATCTCCCGCAACGTCAATTCGAAATGGTCGAAATTCACGAACTACCGCGGCGCGGCGCGTTCTATTCAGGCCATTATATATATAATATATATATATATATATTATATATTTCATCGATTTCCTTTTTAAAACGTATTTTATAAATCGTTTTAAATTCGTTTTCAAAACCATTTCAACTCTATATTCAATTTCTACTCTAAATTGAATATTTCATATCATTACTATATAAATGATAATATTTTCAAAACGTTATATTTTGAAATCACTACCTTTTCTATATTCATTATAAAAACGAATATAATCGATATAAATATCGTTCACGTCAAAATAGCGCAACTCTAATCAACACGGCTTTATATATATATATATTTCAATAAATTCGTTATTCCATTCAACAAATGAATATTTATTCTATTCAACACATGAATCTATATTTCTTTCAACACACGACCAATCTCAACACATGAGTACTATCAACACACAACTATTTTTGTTATGTAAAATATTTTATAAAACTATGGTATCTATCGTTTGATTTTTAATTAGACTCCTATTGGGAAGTAGTTCTAATTTTAAATATGATAAAGATGTAAATTTTATTATTTAAAATATTTTACTCAACACATGAACATCATCAACACATGACTATTTTTATATTCAACACATGAATTTTCTTTTATAATATTCATTATTTTCCCGATTGGAATGAGGCCCAATCAATTACCATATAACGTTAATTATATGGATTCCTTACAACACATGTATATAATAGCAACGATAAACAATCAACCATCATCCAAAGTGCACCACACAACTGCATAAGCATCAAATATGAATAATTAACGCTTACACAGCCTGTCGACCAATCGATCGACATACAATTAAATAATTGGGATTAGTGTGCACCAAATATTATCCCAACACCCGTGTGGGGTTTCAAATCAACAAACACAAATTTTTATTTGTGCAGTTGGGCGACGTGTGAAATTTATCGTCCCAATCAATATCAGTCAAATCAGTGTATATAAACAAATCGGCTGATTTGTTTATAAATATTTATTTATTCACATTCACGTTAAAAATTATATTTTTAACGACAATTAATTCATTTCAACTATCTACATTTTATTATCGCTTTCACATCAACATCACAAACAAATTTTCACAACACATCAATCAAACAAACAAGTCATCCATGGTCTGTGGATGACGGGTGTCGAGTGCTGCTAAGCACCGTCTACATCCTAGTATATATACATAACTAGAAAAAAGGAATATAGAGTGAGAAGTTCTCACCGATTAGCTTATCCAATATCACGACTCTTCTTATGTAGAACATCTTCACCGTGCTCGCCTTTTGTCACTTTCGTTGTCCGTAGCCACTACATATATAAAAATCATATTTTTATATTGTTGCCATGTATATAAAAAACATATTTTTATACCGCTACTATATAGATAAAAAATCTATTTTTACACCGCTACTATATAGATAAAAATTCTATTTTTACACCGCTACTATATAGATAAAAATTCTATTTTTACATCGATGTTCATATAATAAAGATTATATTTTTATCACGCTATTTTACACATAAAGATTTCGCCTTCTCAAATATAAAGATTTCTCCTTTTCAAATATAAAGATTTCGCCTTTTCAAATATAAAGATTTCGCCTTTTTATTTCATCACTATAAAAATCCCTTTTTTTATTTCAACGTATATATAGTAAAAATCAGATTTTTATTTCGCTACATATACAAAGATGATATTTTTATATTCTCTATCTTATAAAGATTATATTTTTATAATTCCTACTATGTAAAATTCATGTTTTTATTACCTATACTATATAAAAATCATATTTTTAATATGCCACTAAAATCAAATATATTTTTACTGTAAATAAAATCCATGCTCTTTTAATTTATAAAAATCTAATTATAGTTTATTTATTAATTTAAATAATTGATTATATAGTAATTAAAATAAAATAACATAAAAAAGGAAGAAGACTCACGTCGTTTGCAAAAGGAAGGGGGGTGGAATTGCTGCGTCGGATCGGTGAAGGGCTGCTGAGGTTATCGGCGGGGCCAGCGGGGTGGAGGAGGTCGGGGCGTGGCTAGGGTTGGGTGCGGGCTCGAGGCAGGGGGGCTGCGGTGTCGCGAGGGAGGACAAGGGAAGAAGGAGGAGGAGGTGAACGCGAGGGAGGAGAAGAAGAGGAGGGCGGAGAGGAAGTGGAGGGCTGCGCTGCCTCCTGAGGCGCGGCGGCGAGCTCATCGGGAGGGGGGGGGGGGGGTCGCGATCCCCCCTTCTCTCCCTTTTTTTTTATTTTTTTTTCTCGTTTTGATTTCAATTCGACTGAGGAAAGAAGAGAATGGGGGGCCAACGGTTTTTAAGGGGAGAGTTTTTTTTTTAATTATTTAATTTCAAAAAGTTGACTTTTTCATTTGACCTCTAAACGAGGCCCACCGCCTGTCGTCCATAGCGTTTCACCACCATTCCGAACACAATGGGATATGTATCGTAAGCTGATTCGACCATTTCGATCAGTTTTCGTCAAAATCAACATATAACTCTATATATTGAATTTGAACGAGCATTTCAATTTACCGGGGCCACATACTAACTCGAAAAATTCCAGAAAAATATTTTCTAGCTTTGTATTGATGATACGGTTCTAACAAAACTAATTTCGTCGAATTCTGAGACCGTTGGAAAAATGTTCATTTCCCAGTCGATTAAAATCAACTGAAACTGGTCAAACGCGTTTTCCTTTGCCACGCTCACATATTGATTCGAAAAATTATGAAATTTGGAATCTAGCAATAATTTGACATCACGGATCCAACAAAAGTGGTTTCATCAAAATCCGAGGTCGTTTGCAAAATTTCCATTTTTAAGGGCCTGAATTCCATAGCGACTATTCTGAATTTTCAACTGGACATATCTTTTGATTCCCGCTATGAAATTTCGATTTTCGGATTCGTTGGAAAGATATTCCCAATTAGATCCTATTATTTTTGGTTTCGTTAAAATCCGGTTTATTTTGCACCCGGTACATTCAATTGAAGTTTCAAATCGAATTATCGAACTACCGCGCCATTTTCAATTCTATTTATAATTATATATAATTATTTATATTCTAACGACGACGTATATAATATATACGTTCAAATTATATTCAAAATAAATTTTTCGTCGTTTTTATTTAAAATAATCTATTTTAAATGTTCAAACTTCGCTAAAATTGCCAAAATAAAAATTTTAAACTGGCTCGCATTTCCGGGTTGTTACAGTTGTACTCTGATGATTGTAAGTATTATTTCAAGCTCTCAATAAATATTTATTTATGTATTATATTTCATTCCGCTATGATATGAGACTCTATTTTTGTTGTGTTGTTATTCTTCTTCTTCTTTTCTTTTATTCTAATTTTTCTTTCTTTTCTCACCCTCTAATTTCTTTCTATTAACTGTCTAGTGTTTTTCGATACTTAGGTTTTGGCAAGTAATATGGTATTAGGTATTATTCTCGAAATTTGGGGGTCGAATTCCGCCGGGTCATTACATTTTCTTCTCCGAACTTCTTTAACCACAAGCATATCATAAATATTTTAAGCATTTTTTATAATTGTAGAAGTGTCGATAGACTTCAAAAACACCGTCCTTCTAAGGATATTTACCAGAAAATTTGTAATGCTTCTATGTTTCTTATCAGTCAATACATCTGACATAATCGTGCATCTCATCTTCTTCCATTCTTCTTTGTATACTTCCAGTTTTTCTTTAATATTTTCAACTTCTTTCAGTAAAAAAGTATTACGGATTTCATGGTAAATTGGAAGCTTTAAACCTTTTTCCATAAAGAGCGATACCCTTGGCTGTACTTTAAAAATAAGCTTTTACTAAACGAAAAGGTAAAGCATTGGCATAAAAAAATCGACAAATTTTCAGACAAATCTACTCCCTATCTTATTTCTTCCACATAGCATTCAAGGTCTTCTGCTTTTTCGAACTTGTAGCTTCAAGTGCCTTATTAACACCAACATCCAAATTATCCGCCTCATCGTCATTATCACTGAAATTGCATTTACTTTTTTTAGTACGTATTTTAATAAGGCAACTATTTCTTCTGGCACATTCAGACATGATTCTACGTTTGTAGAAGCTTGAGCAAGGTGATGCTTCATTCTATAAACGCCTCATGTTACTACTTTTGAATAGTAGTTACAATGGTTAACTTTTTTATCCTTTTCATTCACTGGTTTACAGTGGTCCCAAGCAATATAAGCTTCTTTAGTCATCTGCAAATACTGAATAAAAATAATTCAATTATCATGTTTACCTTCTTTAATGTAAATAGTACAAATGTACGAAAATGCTTAAAATAGCTAATTTTTCTGCATACAATTGTAATATATAAAATACAAAAACAAATTAAGTAAACAAATATTGCAAACAAAACCTAATAACAAACAATGTAACTTAAAAAAATTACCGTGTGAGAAAATTGATAGCAAAACAATTTCATAATTTAGTGTGCAAATATCATGTAGAAAACAGGGTTCATAAAACGTTTTTTGTGCTGAAAAAAAAAACACTATAATATACACTATTTGTCTCATTTGCATCAACAGCTTACAGCTAGCTATTCAAACCAATTACATAAAGCATTGGGAAACTGTCATATATTGTAAATGATAGCAAGTTGCAGTACCCAGAAGCCTAGTATTAACTTTTTATTGATACTGAGTAGTGAACAAGTTTAATACTATAAAAAACAATATTATACTGCTGCAACAGGGCTGAAACCATCCTCGCATGAAAAACAAAAAGCCAACTTTTCACCGGCCAAAGACTCAAGGTTTATATTATACAACTTCAAAACAAATATCGAAAACCAAAAGCCATACTTGTAAGCAACAAGCAACAACATGCACTTAAACCGAAAGAGAAGAAGAAAATTCCAGTAAGCACTTAAACCAAAAGAAAAGGAAAATTTCTAAGAGGCAGAGAGCATACATCTCTTTGAACGAACGAGTGCAGAAACAGTTTCAATTATTGATCAAAAATTGTTGCGAAGACAAATCTGCAAAGATGAAGCTGCAGAAACAAGCAACGAATAATTCGGCAAGAATGCAAATATAGGAAATGGAGATTACAGTAATAAAATACCTTTTAGTCTACAAGGTTAGCCTAGTCGATTCCAACTTCCTTATTCTGTTTCTCTGAATTTTCCTTCCTTTATCGATTTCCGATTTGTTTTTTAAATCTTGCTATTTAATTTGATTTCTATCGATTTTAATAACAGATTAAACATCTAATCGATTTACGTATTTTGACCTTTTGAAACAACCCACACCCCTTTAACGTCACGCATATGAGGATGTGTTAAGGATTATGAAGCGCTAAGGTATAAAGTAACAACATATAGACTAAAATTCACAAGATAGAAATATAGAATACAATGGAAACTTAAAAATATTATTTGAATAAGCAAGTCAAATCACAATACTTATTACATTTCATAAATACCAAATAGTCATTAACATAAAACTATATCGTGGAAAGACATAATATCATTGTACATAAGTAAACTTATAAAAATCATCTCTCTTATATGTCAATACAATGATCAGAAAGCAAAAAGTGAACCAATACATGAATCTGGAAAGAGTCCAAATCCAAGAGGAACCGAATAACCAAGAATCACGGCTGAGACCCTCCACCCTGCGAACCTGAGGGGAGAAGGAAAGGAAGAGAGAAGGAGAAAACAAATTATGTCAAACATACTGTAACATCCCGTATTTTCAAAACCAATTTAAAATTTTAATTTAAGCTATTTTAAGAAATAGGAAATATAATATGGTTATTTTTGCTAAATAAAATTTGAAAATATTTTTAAATTTTGTTTCTATATTTTATTTGACTTAAAACAAATTTAGTAAATTATTAGACTGATTTATAAGCCTTGTATTTGGAAATTTTGAAAATTCGATTTTTAAAATCATCGCATAGCCCTTAAAAAGTGGAATTTTTCTAACAAGTTCAGAATTCGACGAGACCAACCTTTCTTGGATTCAGAATAATAAGTCATGGCTAGATTTCAAATTTCACGTGAAACGGAGTTAGTATGTGGTCATGAGAGGCAAACTCGTTTGGGGCAAAAATGATAGTTGGTTTACCAAGGAACGTTATTGAGAAGTTCTCATAATTTGATTTCACTTTTTCTTGGGATTTGTATCATCAAATAATGGTAGAATCCTAAATTTCATAATTTTTGGAGTTAGCGTGTGGGCGTACAAGAAGAAAAGGTACGCTAGAATCGCATTTTTGAAGCTAATTTGAGCATCTTTAAGAAATTAAACGGAAGGTCAAACGAACCCGGAATTCGATGAAACTTGATTCGTTGGATTTGTAATTCCGTGTTTTATCTCGTGCCAAAATTTCATGGCAAAAGTAGATCGTTTGTAGTTGAGCGATCGAAGAGGAGCGAGAATATAATCTTCTTTCTCCGTTTTCTCTCATTACTTTTCTCTCTTTCTTCATTTCTTCTTCCTCCCTCAAAAATGACCCCCTCCCCCATGAAGGTTGTTGCCACCCCTCCTCCACCACCTGCTGCCGCTGACCGTCGGCCACCCCTCCCTCCTCCTCCTCTCCTCCTTCCTCCTCTCTCTCCCTTTAAAAACCCTAAACTCCCATACCCCAGCTGCCTCTTACAGACCCCCTCGCCGCCGCCGCCACCTCCCCTCCAGCCTGCCACCCCTCCTCCTCTAGCCTTGGGCCCCACCTCGGCAAAAACTCCACTTTTCACAAAAATTCCCGTTTGAAAACGACCTCTTTCCATCTTTGCTTAATACCCGTCGATCCGTGCATTTCTGGCTAAGACCCTTTAAATGGAAGTCATAGATCTTATTTTTCTCTATGAAATACACATATCAAAATCGAATTTTGGAGTTCGGTGCTGCTCGGAAAATGCGATTGAAGTTTGCAGATCTGGAGAGAACATTGGCGATTTTTCACGAATCCATGCATTTTCGGGAGAAAATACACTATGCAAAAGTTGTCCAGAATGGCGTTTCCGTGTTGGTGACCAAGTTTGGTGAAGATTGGAGGTCATATGCAAATTGTAGAGCTAGAAAGTTGAATTCAAGTTGCGGGGAGCGACAACGGCGAGTGCACGACAAGAAATTTTACCTAAGAAGTGTCGTGATGATTAGTTTAGGTTGGATGAGAACTCTATTTTGTTATATTATTGTATCATAAAAATGTATACAGTGCCTGGTAGCTCACATCATAGTTGTTTGCAAATTCATGGATGATTGGTTGATTCTAGTATGATGTTGTGAATGTGATATTGAAATATTTAACATGTTAAAAATGATGTTAATATTACCGTGGCAGTTGAAATTTGGTATAAATACACATTTATAATTTGAACAGTGAAAATTAGTTAATTGGAAACATAATTCGAATTAAATTAGAATTGGTTAAACTTATTAACCAGTGAACGAATTTAAATTGCTTGTTGTTGGTTGAAAACCCCATACGGGTCTTGGGATGATATTTGACTTACACATTTCCCTTATGTGAAATTGCGGTTAATCGGTTGATTGATGGAATTATGTGAGCGTCAATTATTTGACTGAAGCTCACATGAAAATAAAATGCACATTGGATGTCATTTAGATAATTGATAGTTGTTTACAACTATTGTTGGATATATACGATGAATGTAATCCATATAAATTTATTTATATAGATATTGGTTGAAATTTTATTCCAATCCGGAGTAAATGTGAATATTTTTATAATGTAATGTTTAATGAAGATTAGAAGTTTGGTTTTGATGTCCGATTTTGGATGGACATGAAAAAATAAATATATGAAGCCAATTAGGTAGAAAACGCTATTTTAACTCGAACGGATTTTTATATCGATTTTATTCATCTTTATAATAAATATCGAGAAGAATGAATTTCAAAATATGACATTTTGAAAATATTATTTGAGATCATAATAAGATGCATGTTCAATTTTGATTTAAAATTGAAATGAAAGTTGGAATCATTTTTTAAATGAATTTATAAATGTTTTTATAAAATACGTTTTGAATGGAAATCGACGAAATAATACGTGTGTGTATATATATATATATGTGTATATATATATATATGTATATATATTTAAATGGCCTGAATAGATAGCGCCGTGCAACGACCGTTTGCGAATTTCGACCATGAACTAAAAATGAACGTAATGGGAGATCCAACCGCTGGATTCTCCTAAATCCGAAACCGTTGGGTTCGTATCAAAATGATCTTTCCAATGGATATATGAGATTTAAATTTGAACGGTTAGATTTTAAAATATGTCTAAATCAGTTTTGGAAAAGGTCGTTATGGATGCAACTCGGTGGTCAATATTGGAAACCGACTGTAAGGGCCTTGATAAATTTATTAAACATATGAATAAATTATGTAAAATCATAATAAATGATTTGGAAAGATTTTAGATGAAATATTCCACATTTGAAAAGAAAAAAGGTATTTTTATCTGAATGAACTAGTTAATAACTAGAATAACAATCCATGTTTTTTATAAATAATAAATTGGACATGCGAACGGTTTTGTCATAACCAGAAGTTTCCAACATATAAATTGGAATTAAATGGAGAATGAAATTTTTGGGTTTGTCGTGGATGGTATTTTCATTAATAGTGTTCTTGAACCCATTTTTGAATGGAATGAACCTTTTGATTAAGATTTAGAGAAGTTTCCAGTTTGTTTAATTAAATTGGAATTGAATAGAATTCGATTCATAATAATTGAAATGAGTTCTGTGAAGGAAGACTTTACTATTTATGGAATTTAAAAGGTTTCTCTGCTATTCCACTTACAGTATTAGTCCGATATGGAAATTTATATCAATTATAAATGGTTCAGAATTCCGTGAAGATTCCATATAAAACGGAAGATGATTTTAGGGTTTATTGTGAACGGTGTTTTTACATGACATTTGTTCTTTAACCCAAGTAAAGACAAGATTAATTCCATAGGTTGAATAATCATTAAACAATGATTTTTGAGTTTAAAACTGGACTAGAATTTTAATGAACCTTTAATTAGATTGAAACATTAAAAGAGATAATTAAATTTACCGAATTTGAGAAATGATCGAGATGGAGTACCACCAGTTTTACTCCATGCGATTGCTAAATTATTATTATATTTGAACGTGAAATAGTAATTAAATTTACCGATGAAACGATGGGTGTTAAATACAGAGTACTACCATTTTTGCTCCATGGGATGAATAGGTTGGGATTGGGATAATAAAATGAATGATTTCTTCTGTAAGGCTTGATAATCCCGACTAGTTTTATAAACCTTAATTTGGTTTAGGTTGTGAAATAATATAATAAAATCTTTTGCAATGGTTTTCAAATAAAGATTTAAACAAGAGGTTTAAAAAGAATTAAAATCTTTGATAAAATTAATGGGAACCTTTCCTGAAGTTATGAATATTTGAATAAAAGAATATTCTGGATTAGAATAAGGCATATAATATTTTTATATATCGCTTGATTATAAGATGCGCAAGTTATTCGGAAAGACTGGGTTTAACCCATTCCGAATAACTGTTATGACGATTAAAAGTCGGAGATATTGAAGACGATGTAAGACCTACAATCTTCACATCTAATGGATTACTATTGATGCCCTGGATGGAGTTGCAGTCTTGAAGGGGTTATAGTGGTATTTGTCCGGACATACTTGTTAATTATTCGGATATGCGAAGGCCTCTCTCCTATATTGGACATTTGGGATGAGGAATAAAGTGTCTTCGGTTTTGTTCAGACCCAAAACAGACTTGTAAATAGATTATGTCTGACATTGTATTATGTGCTATATTCGTTGATCTCTGCTATATATATATATATGTTTAGTAGCGGAGAATTTATTCTCTTGCCTAACACCCTTCTCTGAGACGTACGAGCTTAGAGGTTATATATTGGCATAAATCAATGGTATGGTATGAATTGGCAATGTGACATGCTAAGGTGCAAATGATCAAGGCTTTTGTTGAAAAGCAGGGCCTTGTGGATGATGATCAAAGCATGACTTTAATTAGCATAGCTTTGTGTATAGTGTTAATTCACGAGCCTCACACCCCGGTAAGAGTCAAAAACGGGATAAGGGGCGTAGGGAGTGCATGCGTTTCTTTCTATTTAGAAGTTGTGTCATGGTATGAAGCTCAGACATTTTTACTTATGTGGATGATGGATTGTTGGGTGCCTCGGATATAGAGCCGACTAAAAGGCTCAAGTGATAGGTCTGATAGGACCGGGAAACGTATTGTTTAGGAATAACTAATCCACAAAAGTAAGAGTGGACCAGCCCTGCAAGATCCAAGGTTCACTTGTGTTGATCCTTGGCATCCCGCTAGGGATGGTCTGAACCGGTAAGGAGACCATCTGTTGCTTGACTCATGATGGAAATCCAAATTCCAATACGTGACTTTCGGTTTTAGTTGTAAACCTATATGACGACATAATATATGGTACTTATTCCATCTATGATTGATACATTTATATTTAAAATTGCTTTATACATTATGCACTTTTAGTATATCAAAATGATTTGTTTTAAAATCCGTACCAAACATGTTTAGCTATCATAAGGTAAAACTCTATCCTCTGGTTTGTGTTGCACTATGTGATAGGACCTGAGTCTTATCATAGCTTCATTTTTTCAAAAGCATCGCGTTGTTTATAAAGTGTTTGTATTTCAGAGTATTCATGGGAGTAAACCGTCTCGTGTTGTATGGCACGGTCCCGTGAATTACCTTATTTTAAAGGTAAAGTTTTAATAACTGTTTTAGCTCTCACACCAGTTCCATGACCGACTCGGAGTTCAATGTTTTCGTCTAAACTCTGGGTGCCCATATTTTCCACACGGGCAGTTAGTAGTTTTGGTTTTGTAGATTTCTATTTAACAGGATCCCGGTTTACAGCTGGAGCTATATTCAGAAAGCTTTGTATCCGTGTATTCCTTTCAGTTGTGGTAATCGATGTTTTTCCGCTGTGTATTGTATCTATACATTTTTTTCCGCTGCTATGCAAATTATTAATCTCTGATATTATTTTTCTGCTGTGTAATATTTATTCATACTCTGTTATTCTTGTACTCTAAGGAAAATTGTTGTAATATCAATGAAAATTTCCGTCGGTCTGCATTTCGATGCGTCGTTTTCTCATGCAATCTGAGTTCCAGTTCGGTCTAGGTCGGGCGGGGATTTCGGGTCGCGATACAAACGTCTGGTGAGTTCTAGTAATTTCTAGTATGATCATAAGTTAAAGAAGTTTATAGACAGCTGAATAATTCTAAGAGCAATAGACATAAAAGCATAAATGAAATAGTAGGAAAGATAAACACAAACAAAGATAGGCTTCTCATTCATATCCGAGATTGCTACACCAACTACAAAGATATCACAATTAGGTTTTACCTAATTTCTATCCCTAGATTGGCTCCTACACCCATAATGTGATAACCTATGCCAGCTACGAAACTCAGGGTTTATCAATCCTAAACCCATCAACTAAAAGGACATAACTGTTAATCATAGGCATCACATCAGTTATCTTCCTCAATAGGCATGATGCATGCTCATCGTCTTGCCGAAACGCACCTGTATCCACCTCGTTTGAACCTCTTACTATCCAATACAATAAAGCGTGGCATTGCCTCTACCTAGTGTGAGACCCTCATGATAAAAAGGATACTAACTGATGTGAGTTGCTAACCAAATATGCAGCTGACACAAGTCGCACCTAGGCTTGGTCCCCATTCATTATTTTAGTAGGCCTCTAATCTTCCCCAATCAGCCATACGCTACCGGAACAGGCCTAATCTACGAGCCACTTATCTTCCCCGGTCAGCCCCATGTTATGGGAACAGACTCCGTCTACCTTAGCTCATTAATTTTATCAATTTAACTTAACACAATTTAAGTTTATAAATAAGCCAAACATAACCTCATTTTATATCCCTAGGTTGTATTAACATTTCTGATTAATATTATATTTTAATACAACCCATCCCCATGTTACTTAACGTTCAATTAAGTTCAATCCATTCTAGTTCATATGTTTGCATGTTCTCCAATTACATATTAAGATTTATCCCCAATTTATAGTCTTATACTGATTATAATATTTGATCAGTTCTAACACGCCCAAAATCCCTTTCTAATACAATTTTAACATTATTCCAATTTAATGCAAAAATGACGGCAAAGGCCTAGGCTCTCTTCAGGCCTAGACTTTGCACTAAAAGAAAAAGGGAAATGGTCTAGGTTACTCGTAAGGCCTAGACCAAAAATAAACAAGTAAAATAGGGCATAAGCATAATTGTAAATAAACTACAACAAAGA
The DNA here is from genome assembly GCA_030737875.1 of Allium sativum. Classification (NCBI taxonomy): domain Eukaryota; kingdom Viridiplantae; phylum Streptophyta; class Magnoliopsida; order Asparagales; family Amaryllidaceae; genus Allium; species Allium sativum. The sequence goes on along the minus strand of CM060924.1, from coordinate 869,317,923 downwards.
AAGCGATAGAAGAAGGAGAATTACTTATCAACAACTGGAAAGGAATAGCATAGATAGTAAATAAACTACAGTAACTTACATAAAAACTAAATATATAAATACTGTAAACATAAAACTTGCAAATTAAAACTATCTAACTGTCAAAACTTTCCTACGTAAATTACTAATCTAAAAAATTACATAAAAACTCATAGATCTGATGGACTGTTAGCCTTCTTCTTAAATCCAGCAGAACCTCGCCTCTAGAAGTATTTATAAGAATGAATATTTAAAAGTACATAACTTCTTTATCCCCGTAAAAGTTTAATTATTTGGCCTTACCTAATTTTGAGGATGGGCATGGGGAAGAAGAAGAGAGAACAGATGTGAAGAAATGAGAGAAGCTCTGCTAGTCTATTTATAGGGTTTACTAGATGCCCTCAGCCATTCATATCTAAGATTAGATCTGGTCCAGCCATGTCAACAGACCAATAAGAAAGCACCACATCACCCTTTGGTTAAAAATAAACCAATAAAACAATGCTAACTCAGCAAAATAATATTAGAAAATATTAAACATTCGTTGCCTGGCTGCAGGCCAAGGCATGTAGAATTCTCGACCCGGGTCGACACAAGGGTCGATCCACCTTGGCCTAAGTTGATATATGTCGACCCAAGTGGATTAGGTAGCCCACTGACTGCTTGTTCCATATATATACTTATTTTAATTTTTTGTATTCTTCTTTAATTCATAACTAATTCATTTTTAACTCCTATGTTAGCAAACCAAGAGTCCATTTTTATCATAAAATTACAACGGACCCAATGGTGCTAGTCCCTCTATCCAATTCTAAATATTATTCAGATTAATATTTATTTTATTAAATTTTTACATTTAATTATTGTTTATTAAAAGTCGGGGTGTTACATTCCCCCCATTAAAGGATTTCATCCCCGAAAGCTCCAAGGCTAGAAAAATGTTATAAATATTATCAATTATTATCTACACTCATCTACTCAACCATCAATCACTGACATCCATTGTCCTTATATTTTCTAATGTTTCATGAACATATGCAAAGGTGTTGTGTATACGTCCTTAAGCTAATGCAAAAATCAGGCGGTCCACTGATTCAGTCGACCTCCTTAATGCAATTCACTCCCGTGTCATGCATCCAGTATGTATGCAAAGGAACACTACTCGTATATATAAAATTCTATATGCATGTGACTACCATTCATCAAAATGCAACATCCAAGTGATGATTCAACCATTTTTCATCCATAACTAAAATGTACACACATCCATATGCAATTATGTAAGTGTTCTAGTTTTGGCGATCTCTAATTAGTGCCTGGTTTGTGTATATGCATCCATTGCATCCACTAACAAACACTTGCATCCACGTGAATCCATTCAACTATAACATGTTCTAAACCATTTCCTACCATCCATAGGCTTCTACCTAAGACTTATGATTCAAACGAGAGAAATAGATTCAAATTCAAAGTTTAGGAAAGAATTAAGAGCGTACTCTTAAAGAGAAACGGAAAAGAAGCACGAATCCTATCCTCTAGTTCCCGAGTCGCATCATCGTTGTCCTCTCTCCACTGAATCATAACAAGCTTAATCTCTTTATTCCGTAGCTTCTTCACCTCAGATCCTATTATCCAAGTAGGAACTTTCCTGACTGATGCCTCCCTCTCTACCAAGATATCCTCTAGAGTATTTGGCTCTACTATTATCGCTGAATCATGTAAGCACTTTTGCAAGTGCAAAACATGGAATGCATCATGAAGTCCTGCCAATCTCTTTGGTAGTCTAACTCTGTTGGTCATTTGACCCATCCTCTCTACTATAGGGAATGGCCCTATGAAGCTCGGCGCCAACTTCCCCACTGAGCCAAACCGAACAATACCCCTCAAAGGTGATGCCTTAACAAAAACCATGTCTCCTACATTGAACTTTAGATCTTTCCTCTGCTGATCTGCATATGACTTCTATCTGTCATAAGCTACTTTCATCCACCTCCGAATCAAATCTACCTTCTCTAAGGTCTTCCTAATCGTCTCAGGTTCAAGTAGAAACCTATCTGTGGACTCCCACCAACATGTAGGTCATCTGCAGTGTCGTCCATATAATGCATCGAAGGGAGTCATACCTATACTCGTTTGATAGTTGTTATTATATGCGAACTCTACCGATGGAAGATGCTCCTCCGAAGTCTCTTCGAAGTCTAGGATACACGACCATAATAAATCCTCAAGAATCCTATTAACACTCTCCATTTGTCCATCTATCTGAGGGTGATAGGTAGTGCTAAGACATAGCTGTGTTCCCAAAGCCTCCTGCAGGCTCCTCCAAAACACGCTCGTAAAGATGAGGTCTCGATCACTAACAATACTAGAGGGAACTCCGTGAAGTCGGATGATCTCTCTAAGATATACTGATGTCAACCAAGCTGTCGTCTACTTACTCTTAATGGGGATAAAGTGAGCGCTTTTAGTCAACCTATTAACTATAAACCAAACACTGATGTTGCCCTTTCTCGATCTAGGCAACCCATCTATGAAGTCCATCGAGACGCTCTCCCACTTCCACTGTGGCACACCTAAAGGCTGAAGTAATCCACTAGGCTTCTTCTGCTTGGACTTTACTCTCTAACAAGTCATACATCGAGCCATATACTCTAACACATCCTTCTTCATCCTTATCCAATGAAAGACCCTCCTCATATCTTTGTACATCTTACCACCTCCCGGATGGATGGTCATTTGAGAGTGATAAGCCTTCTCTAAAACTGATCTCAATAATTCATCAACTCAAGGAACACACAATCTCCCATCACGATGTAGCCACCCTCTCATCCATAGAATACCTATCAAGGTAACTAGTGGTCTCTCCTCTATTGAGTCGGTCCATGATATCCGCTAACTACCAATCCCCACGCTAACTGGATCCAATGTGCTCTAAGATAATAGGTCACAACTCCAACGATGCTAATAATCCTGATGCATATTTCGTAGATGGTCTAAAATCGAATGATGAGATGAACTCCAAACTCGGCCACTCTACGAACAATGGACTCAAAGTCATTCTCTACCTACTCAATGCATCGGCTACTACATTCCCTTTCCCCTGGGTATATGTTATCTCAAAGTCATTAGATGCAAAGAACTTCATCCAACGCTACTGTCATAAATTAAGATCCTTTAGTGAGAATAAGTGCTTGAGAGACTTACGATCTGTAAACAGCTCAAATCTCTCATCTAACAGACACTGTCTCTAAGACTTAAGCACAAACACTATTGATGCTAGCTCCAAATCGTGGGTTGTGTAGTTCTACTCAAGTACCCTCAACTGCCTACTCCCGTAGCAGACAACCCTACCCTCCTGCATAATAACCACACAAAAACACATGGTACAAGCATTCGTATATACGGTGAACATCTTCATACCATCAGAAAGAGTCGATACTAGAGCTAATGTGGCAACCTTCTTCAATCTCAAGAATGCATCCTCTCAATACACATCCCAAGCAAATACTAGGTTTTTCTTCATAAGGCGGGTAAGCGGAGCTGAGATCCACGCAAAATCCTTGATGAACTTCCGATAGTATTTCGCCAAACCTAAAAAGCTCCTTAATTCTGTTGCATTCCTGGGGCCTCTCAATCCTGAACTACGACAACCTTAGCGGGATCCACTGTTATACCATCAGTAGAGACAACATGCCCTAAGAACCTTACTCCCTTCCGCCAAAAGTGGCACTTAGAAAATTTCACCTTCAATTGATTTGCATGGAGAGTACGGAGTTCCTTTCCCAAGTGCAAGGCGTGCTCCTCCTCGCTCCTCAAGAATACCAAAATTTCATCAACAATACCACCACGAACTTATACAGGACCTCCCTAAATACCCGACTCGTCAAATCCACAAAATACACCGGTGCATTGGTAAGTCCAAAAGGCATAACTAGCCAATCAAAGAATCCTTGCATACCATTCTTCGGGAAGTTCTATAGGACGATCAATAAGATAAAATGAACGTAAGCGCTTAAGAAATGACAATTGAGAATGTAAACCATTAGTCATTAACTATTTGGTTATTGGTTTTAAACTATCTCCTATTTTATAATGATTTCTTTCCTCTTCCATGTATCAAATCCCCAAAACAGGATTTCACTTAAACAAACAAAAGAGTATAGGATCATGGAAACCCCAAGGAGCATGTTTTTGGCTTTAATAACTAAGTATAGTCCCTTTTATAATATTTGTGAAACTCTTCGTGAGTCCGACTGAAACCCTTAAAGTAATAGTAAACTATATTGTAATCCACAAAAAAGAAATTTAAGAGTTCTAATGCCTTACGAAAGGATTTAGCAACCTAATTGAAAGGTCTACTATGAAAGATATAGAAGTTAATAGACAAGAAATAGGCTATAGAAGAGCAGGGTTCCTTCTGAACAGTCTTTTGAACTTCAATTCGCCTGCAACTAGTCATCATCTCTTATTTTCTACAAGAATTCACTTTTAGAGATTAACGAAAGCTGTCAATAGGGACAATTCTACATAACAGCAGTGTAATCCAAGTTAACCTTTTCGACAGTAAATGATTTTATAAGGATTACACTATTTTTGGGGTGTCAACCATATTTTTGGCTAACAAATATTCCTATGATTTAGGTGGCTTAATCAAACCTCAAGTTGAATCATGGTCGTGTTTTATTTTTACAAGATAACATTAGTTCAACGTTGAATATTTTGATTGTGCAAATTTAAAATTGAATTTTCGCTGAGTAACTAACATGTTATAACGAAAGGAAAAATGTATTGTGACATACATTCAACTGAAATACCTAACTGCATCCTTTGGAACAAATTTGTCAAACCGTTGTTAACCTATCAGACCGTTTTTAACCTGCCTAATTTACTATAACAATAGTTTTTACGAACCTAGATTTAAATAAATATTCAATAACAAAACAACTACAACCCGTATATTAAATAAAATATGAATTATCATGTTTCAACTGAAACCTCAAGATTCTAACCAATCCTGTTTGGTTTGGAAGCGGGTGTTAGGGAGAGTCGGGATAGACAAAGATCCATCCCATTATTGACAACGGAAAAAATTGAAACAAGTACAAAAACAAAATGGGAATTGCTGCAAAATGTGATATAGAAAGTTAAAAGACGGAAAAGAAGGAAAAAGGTAAAGTAAGACGAATTTAGTCCTAAAAACAATCACATGTTCAAATAAAAATTATATCAAGTTCACTTTGCTTTTTATGAAGTAAAACATAATTATACAATTAAATTGCATAATTGAATCCAAATTTGTTTGAAAAACAGGAAAAACGAAACTATAAATAACCTCAAAATTAGATTAAATATCGAAATTGCAACGTAATGTAGGTATTATAATTGTAGTGTAATGACATTCAACTCTTCGTCGCCATCGTTCAACACTCGTCATTATTTCTTTTCTCCCCTTTTTTTGCTACCTTCTTTGGTTTAGGGTTAAGTGTTATTTGCTATTGGGATTTAAATCTTTGGGTGGGTAAGGATAATTAAATTAAGGAGTACAAATTAGGGTTTAACATTATTTTCATATTAGAACGAAATTACCATTCGAAAATAGGTTTTAAGGCTTAGGGTTATTTTCATGTAACTGGGCTGACTCATCATTCGGTTTGTAATTTGAAAAAAATATTTATTTTAGTTTTGCTACTTTCAACTAAGTATAACGATAACATGTTGAAAAAACCAGAAATTTTAATTTGACTTGGGATTAATAATTTTTAAAATATGAATTTCAAAATTTATGATGTAAATTTTGAAAATTACAAAATTTAATTTGAAAATTACAAAATTTGAGTTTGAAAATTTGAAATATGTATTTTTATTACTTTCGATGGTTAAGTCAACAAGCAGTTATTGACTTTTTGTAAGAAAGCGAAAAAATGGGATATGTAAACCAAACTTGTATAGTACATGAATAAAGAAAGAGTCAGCTCTAGAGTAGAAAAGCACAAATCAATTGCAACTTGATCCAAATATATTGGTATTAGATACTTTAGCTGAGTCAGATCAAATAGCAAGTACATGTGCACGTGGATCCACATATGCATCGTAACATACACACGCGCACACACACATATATATAAACTAATGCTTCCTCCTTCGTCTCTTCGTTTCCAATCCACAAGTCCAGCTTTTGCCAACTTAGGGAAGTATTGATTTGTCACTCTTTTCCAAATATGTGCCTTTTCGTTAAAAATTGATATTTTTTTCTTCGATCCACCTCAAATGCGTCAGATCTACGAGCATTTAACATAATATTTTGATCCTCTCCAAGATGTTTCTCTTGCCTTTTATTCTTTCCAACAGATATATTTCGTTCGTGTTTTCTTGAACTTCCAAATTCGCTTTCCACTTGCTCCAGCATCTCTCGCGCACTCACCGAAAGGCGGACCAAAGCTGGTTGTGGATGTAACAACCCGGATTTTCAAAACCAATTTAAAATTTTTATTTTGGCTATTTTAATGAATTTTGAAGATTTAAAACAATTTATTTTAAAAAAATGACTAAAAATTTATTTAAATCGAGTTTAGAAAACATATATTTTATTTAATTATAAGTGGAATTAGAAAAGGCGCGGTAGTTTGAAAATTTGATTTCAAAGTTTAACTGAATGTACATGATTCAAAATAAATCGGATTTCAGTAAAACCAAAAATATTTAAACCTGTCTAATTATATCTTTCTAACGGATCTGAAAAATTGAAATTTCATAGCGGGAATAAAAAGTTATGGCCAGTTAAATATTCAGAATAGTCGCTATGGAATAAATATAGCCCTTAAAAATAGCCATTTTGCAAATGATCTCCATTTTTGATGAAACCACTTTTGTTGGATCCAGAATGTCAAATTATTGCTAGATTCCAATTTCCATAATTTTTGGAATTAATATATGAGCGTGGCAAAAGAAAACGTGTTTGACAATTTTAGTTTGAATTGGATCGACAAGAAATTGGTCTTTTTTCAATCGGTTTTCAAATTCGACGAAATTAGTTATATTAGGACCGTATCGTCAAAATATAACTAGAAATAATTTTTCTGTAATTTTTGGAGTCAGTATGTAACCCCGGTAAATTAAAATGTACGTTTAAATTCAATATATATATATATATATATTTTAATTTTGAGAAAAACTAATTAACGAATTGGCTTATGAAACATATTCCATTGTGTCCGGAATGGGGGTATTTAGCTACGAACGACAGTCGTTGGGTTTGATTTGGAGTTCAGGGTTTAAAACGAGCTAATTATGAATTAAAATAATTAAATAATATATATATACATATATTATAAATACCCCAAAATTCCCGCAAACCCTACGCCCATCGTGTTCCACCGCCAACCCTAGTTTAGAAGGCCGATATCGTCCCAAATTCCATCCCAAATTACTCCTGATCCCTTCAATAATTTCTGAAATTTCCAAAGCAAAGATTAAAGAGGATTTCAAGGGCTTTAAAACAATATGGGTATGATGAAGTTTAACATCGTGGTTTGGGCGAATTTCTCCTTTAAATTCGTGCCATTCACAGGCGGATTCCAGCCAAGTGGGAGCGTCGAACGGCGAGCCAATGGGGGTTTAGGGTGGCGATGCAAGGGTCTTCGATGTGGAGGTGTCTGATCGGCGTCAAGGCGTCTCGTGTGGCGTGCGTGGGTGAGGGTTTACGGTGAAGGGATGGGTTCGACGGTTTTCTTCATGAACGAAAGGGAAGATGAGGGATCAATAGGTAATTAATTAAATTATTAATTATTTCGTTATGTAATCGAATGTTTAAATAGCTGTAACTTTTCCATACGAGGTCCAAATCGTGCGAAACTGGATCTGTTGCGATTGTGGGGACGAGAGCTTCACAACAAGACCAACCGAGTCTAATTTGGAGCTAATTAGAATTTCGGGCAATTTCAAATCCAAAACTATTTAGAAATTCAGAAATAAAACCGACGGAGTGGAAACCGAAAGTGAGAACTTCTCACTATAATCCTTGTATAGTTATTTATTTTATAACTGCATATATGAACTGCTCCCCGTCGTCCACAAACCATGGACGACTTCTTTGATTGTATTGTGTGGTGGAAATTGATTGTGATTGTATTGTGAAATGGAGTATAAAATATTCATGTGATGAATAAAATATTTGAATAATAAAAATATCATTTTCATTGTATATATAAACTAAATAAAATATTCATGTGATGAATAAAATATTTGAATAATAAAAATATCTTTTTTATTGTATAAATGAACTGAATGAAATATTCATGTGTTTAAATAAATATTTTATCGTTAAAAATATAATTTTTAACATGTATATGAATGAAAATAAATATTCATTTACAAATCGGACGATTTGTTTATGTACACACATTTAACTGATATGGATTGGGACGATATATTTTACACATCGCCCAATTGGACAAATAATATTCAATATTTGTTGGTTGAAACCCCACATAGGTGTTAGGATGATATTGGACATACACCATTTTGACGCGAACGATATTTATATCAATTTTATTCATTTTTATAACGAATATCGAAAAGGAAGTGATTTCAAAATCTAATGTTTTGAAAATATTATCATTTATATATTAATGATATGGAATATACAATTTTGATTTAAAATTGAATATGAAGTTGAAATCGCTTTAAAAAAGAATTTAAGACGATTTATAGAATACATTTTAAATGGAAATTGACGAAATATATATCTATATATATAATATATTTAGTGTCCTGAATAGAACGCGCCGCGCAGCGGTAGTTCGCGAATTTCGACCATTGACTTCGAATTGACATTACGGGAGATCCGACCGTCGGATTCTCCTAAAACTGTAACCATTGGGTTCGTATCGAAAAGAGCTTTCCAATGGATATAAAAGATTTAAAATCTAACGGTTGGATTGGGAATTATGTCCAAATCAAATTTGGAAAACGTCGTTGTAAGTGCAGTTCGATGACCGTTTATGGAAATCGACTGTACGGGCCTTGATAAAATTACTAAAAATATCAATAATTTGTGCAAAATCATAATAAATGATTTGGAAACAATTGGGATGAAAAATTCCATATTTGAAAAGATAAAAATATATTTTTATCAAAATGAACTAGTTATGAACTAGAATTATAATCCAATATCTTTAAATAAATAAATTGGAGTTGAAATGGTTTTAAAAATAACTAGGATTTCCAATGTATGAATTGGAATGGATTTGGAATGGAAATAATCTTCGGAATATTTCGATATTGGATTCCGTGATTATACAGATATTGTGGAGGGATTTGGAAGATATATATATCGTTATTCCCAATACGATATTTGTTGATTTCAGAATTTGATATTGAATATAAGCCGATATAATTTCTATTCGGAGCCTTGTATTTAATATTGAATTGGATTTTGGGTTTGTCGTGAATGGTGTCTTCATTAACACTGTTCTTAAACCCAGTTGAGGAAAGAATAAATCTTTTTATTTAGATTTAGTGAAATTTTCCAATTAATTAATATTTAATTGGAATTGAATAAAAAGAATTGGATTTTGGGTTTGTCGTGAATGGTGTCTTCATTAACACTGCTCTTAAACCCAGTTGAGGAAAGAATAAATCTTTTTATTTAAATTTAGTGAAATTTTCCAATTAATTAATATTTAATTGGAATTGAATAAAAAGAATTGGATTTTGGGTTGTCGTGAATAGTGTCTTTAGTAACATTGTTCTTAAACCATGTGTGAAAAGAATGAATCTTTTAATTAAGATTATTAGAGTTCCAGTTATATTTAATAATTGGAATGAAATGGAATGTGAATCGGGTTTATTGTGAACTGTGTTTTAACGACATTCATTCTTTATCTTGATTTACAGTAAAATATGATTTGGAATTTATAAATCTTTTAATTAAGATTTAGGGGAATTTTACAAAGAAGAGTTTTCCAATTTAATAAAATAAATTGGAATGGAATGGAATTCATTTTGGTAATAATCGATGTAAACTTCTATGGAGGAAGACCGTTACTATATATGGAATTTAAAAGGATTTGTCGTTATTCCATTTATATTATTGGTTGGATACAGAGGTTTATATCGATTACGTATATTGATCTGTTTTCCGTGAAGATTCCATAACTAATGGAATGTGATTTTAGGTTTATCGTGAACTGTGTTTTAAATGACATTAGTTCTTTAACCCGGTTAAAATTAAGATTAATTTCTTAACTTTGAATAATCATTAAGCAATGATTTTTGAGATTAAAACGGAATTAGAGTTTTAATGAATCTTTAATTAGATTGTAAGGTGAATGAGATAATTGAATTTATCGAATTCATAAAATGATTGAGAATGGAGTATCACAAGTTTTGCTCCAAGCGATAGTTAAATCTTTAATTAGATTTGAACATGAAATGGTAATTAATTTTACCGATAACACCGTGGTATTAGATATGAAGTATTACCAGTTTTAGTTCATGGGACGAATAGGTTGGGATTGGACAATAAAATAAATGATTACTTCGGTAAGGATCGCTAATCCCGACTAGTTTGGATAAACCTTAATTTGTTTTGAATTGATATCCAATGGAAGATTAAAGAATAAATTTAAAGAATTTATCTTTGATAAAATTAATGGGAACCTTTCCCAAAGAATAAGAATATTTGAATAAAGGAATATTCTGGATTGGAATGAGGCGTATGTTGTGTTTTCGTAGCACTTGTTTAGAAAATACGCGAGTTATTCGGAAAGGCCGGGTTTATACCCATTCTGAATAACTGATTCGATGGTATGTCCACGATGAAAACGGTGGTTGAAGGCCGGAGGTCTTCACATCATTTGGATGATTACGGATGTCCTGATTGGGCTGTACACCCAAGATGAGGTAACAAGTGGTGATCGTCCAGACATACTTGGAGATCGACCGGATATGCGAGGACCTCTCTCCTGTATTGAACATATGGGACGAGGAATAAGGTGCCTCCGGTTTCGTTCAGACCCATAATGAACTTGTAAATGGATGTGTGTTTGACATTGGATTTTATTCTGTGTTGATTGATCTCTGTTAAATATATATCTGTTTGGTGGTGGAGAATTTATTCTCTTACTTAACACCCTTCTCTGAGACGTACGAGCTCAGAGGTTATATATCGATAGACAACAGTCGCGTGGCGTGAATTGCTTGTGTGGCATGCTGAGATGCAAATGATCAAGGCTTCTGTTGAAAAGCAGAGTCTTGTGGTTGATGATCAAAGCACGACTTTAATATAGCATAGCTTTATGTATAGCGTTGATTCGCGAGCCTCACACCCCGGTGTGAACCAGAAATGGGAGAGGACCTCAGGGAGGACATGAGTTTCCTTCTAGCTAGGAGTGGTGCCAGGGTGTTGCAAGCCCAGACGTTTTACTTATGTGGATGATGGATAGCGAGGCACCGCGGATATATCGGTTACTACAGAGCCGATGGATATTGAGTCATCTGGCTCATTTACTCCCCATAGGGCGGGGAAACGTATTGTTCAGGCATTTTAATCCACCAAGGTGGACCGTTCCCGGCGATCAAAAGGTTTGATTGAGTACTTTCCTAAGACATGGGCTGGATTGTCTCGAATCGGGAAGGACGATCCTTTGCCTTGGTTCACAGACGGAAATCCAACTTCCAATACGTGACATTTCGGTTTTGATTGTAGAGCCTAGTATTGGCGACACAATAGATGGTACCCATGCCATTTATGATTGATACATTTATATTTGAAGCTGTTTTACACACTATGCACTTATAATAGTATCAAATGATTTGTTTTAAACGTACCAAGCATGTTTGGCTATTATAAGGGAAAACCCTATCCTCCGGCTTGCATTGCATTGTGTGATTGGACCTGGGTCTTATAATAGCTTCATTTTTCCAAAAAGCATTGCACTGTTTTGTTTTATGCACTGGTGTTCTTGGGAGGGAACCCGTTCCGTGTTATACGGCGTGGTCCCTTTATTTACCAAATTTTAAAGTAAAGTTTTAAATAATTGTTTTAGTTCTCACTAGTCACATGACTGGCCTGGAGTTTATTGTTTTAACCTAAACTCTAGGTGCCCCTATTTTCCATACGGGCAGCTAGTAGTTTTGGTTTTGCAGATATTATATTCACAGGATCCTGGTTTACAGCTGGAGCTATATTCGGAACACTCTGTATCCATGTATTTCTTTCAGTTGTGTTTTGTATTATTTTCTGCTGCATTGTAATTTGTAAATCTCTGATATTTATCAAATGTACATTATTTGTTCATACTCTGTATATTCGTGTACTCTGATGTAAATTATTGTAATAGTAATGAAATGTTCTTGTGTTTGCGTTCCGATTTGTCTTGTTCTCATACAATCCGTTCTTTCTCTTCTCTTCGGAGATCGGGGAAGTTTGGTTCGTTATATTTGGTATCAAAGCTTTAGTTTATAGAGCTCGAGAACAAGACACATTAGAACCAAATGAAAGAATTCATCAGAGATTGGATTAGTAATATCCAATGAGAATGACTCGTTAGAGATAGGATCAGTAGTATCTTAGAACGAGTGTGAAGAGTAATATTTTTGAAATAAAAATGAAAACCAATTATGTTTTGAAAATTTAAATCTTATTATACGTATTTGAATATTTATTTTATATTGAATTTGGACAATCAAGTATGTGAAGATTTTGAATATACGCGTAATTAACGTGTATTCGAAGCCTCAAATATACTTGATAGATATAGAATCACACTCTAGTCGCCCGGGAATGATTCTGATGACGGGTTCCCATCATCAGTGTTATTTTCGAGTTTTGAAAGTGGGATATCTATATATTTCCAATTGACTGTTGCGAGAGCCAAAAGTTAAATAGAATATATTGTTGTGACTTGGCATCAAAAATGTATTTTTATATATATAAAAAAGTTATGTGTTTGAAACGATAATCAACAAATCGATTGCTGATTGTGTTGTTTGATTATTGGTTTGATTAATTAAAATTTTGAACCATTAAGCCAAATTGTATCAAATATTGAGATGAATTGAAAATTATTAGAAATTGCATGCATATACATGTATATACATTGGACAGGTCATAGCAAGGAGGCTAGAGAAGAGGAATAAAATTGTATGCCCGACAAATAAGTACATGTTTACTAAATTATTGGGTTTGGATGATTTTATGAGCCGATTGGCTTTTTATTTTTCTATTTGGATGATGAGGGCCCTACGTGACTAGTTCTGGTTTTAAATGTCTCCCCGTACAAAGGAGGTTATGGCGAAATTTTTCGAAAATTTAGGGTGTTAGCCAAATTTTTGAAAAATTAGAAATTCTTAGAAACTAAAAAGTTGAAGAATTAAAGCCAAACCAAAAGTTGGGTTGGTTGGTTAAACAACTTTCAGCTCCGTTTCTTTTCGAGGACGAAAAGATTTTAAGTGAAGGAGGTTGTAACAACCCGGATTTTCAGAACCAATTTAAAAATATTATTTTGGCTATTTTAATGAATTTTGAAGATTTAAAATAATTTATTTTAAATAATAACAACTAAAAATTTATTTAAATCGAGTTTAGAAAATATATACTTATTTTAATTATAAATGGAATTAGAAAAAGCGTGGTAGTTTGAAAATTCGATTTCAAACTTTAACTGAATGTACAGGATTCAAAATAAATCGGATTTCAGTAAAAACAAAAATATTCAAATTTGTTTAATTATATCTTTCTAACAGATCTGAAAAATTAAAATTTCATAGCGGGAATAAAAAATTTTGGCCAGTTAAATATTCAGAGTAGTCGCTATGAAATAAATATACCCCTTAAAAATAGCCATTTTGCAAACTATCTCCGTTTTCGACGAAACCACTTTTGTTGGATCCGGAATGTCAAATTATTGCTAGATTCCAATTTCCATAATTTTTGGAATTAATATGTGAGCGTGGCAAAAGAAAATGTGTTTGACAATTTCAGTTTGAATTGGATCGACCAGAAATTGGCCATTTTCAAACAGTCTCCAAATTGGATGAAATTAGTTTTGTTAGGACCGTATCGTCAAAATATAACTAGAAATAATTTGTATGTAATTTTTGGAGTCAGTATGTAGCCCCGATAAATTAAAATGTATGTTTAAATTCAATATATATAGATTTACATTTTATGATAAAAACTAATCGAAACTGTCGAATTGGCTTACGAAACATATTCCATTGTGTCCGGAATGTGGGGATTTAGTTAGGAACGACAGTCGTTGGGTTTGATTTGGAGTTCGGGGTTTAAAACGAGCTAATTATGAATTAAAATAATTAGATAGTATATATATATATATATATATATATATATAATATAAATACCCCGAAATTCCCCCAAACCCAACGCTCATCGTGTTCCGCCGCCAACCCTAGTTTTGAAGGCCGATATTGTCCCAAATTCCATCCCAAGTTACTCCCAATCCCTTCACTAATTTCTGAAATTTCCAAAGCAAAGATTAAAGAGGATTTTAAGGGCTTTAAAATAGTACGGGCATGATGAAGTTTAACATCGTGGTTTGGGCGAATTTCTCCTTGAAACTCGTGCCGTTCACAGGCGGATTCCAGCCAGGGGGAGCTCGAACAGTGAGCCAATGAGGGTTTAGGGTGGCGGCGCAAGGGTCTTCGATGTGGAGGTGTCTGATCGGCATCAAGGCGCCTCGTGGGGCGTGCGTAGGTGAGGGTTTATGGTGAAGGGATGGGTTTGACGGTTCTCTTCAAGAACGAAAGGGAAGATGAGGGATTAATAGGTAATTAGTAATTATTTAAATTATTAGTTATTTCATTATGTAATCGAATGTTTAAATAGCCGTAACTTTTCCATACGAGGTTCGAATTGCGCGAAACTGGATCCGCGATAGTAGGGACGAGAGCTTCACAACAAGACTAACCGAGTCCAATTTGGAGGTAATTAGAAGTTCGGGGAATTTCAAATCCAAAACTGTTCAGAAATTCAGAAATAAAACTGACTGAGTGGAAATCGAAAGTGAGAATTTCTCACTATAATTCCTGTATAGTTATTTATTTTATAACTGCATATATGAACTGCTCCCCGTCGTCCACAGACCATGGACGACTTGTTTGATTGTATTTTGTGGTGGAAATTGATTGTGGTTGTATTGTGAAATGGAGTATAAAATATTCATGTGATGAATAAAACATTTGAATAATAAAAATATCATTTTTATTGTATATATAAACTGAATAAAATATTCATGTGATGAGTAAAATATTTGAATAATAAAAACATCATTTTTATTGTTTAAATGAACTGAATGAAATATTCATGTGTTTAAATAAATATTTTATCGTTAAAAATATAATTTTTAACGTGTATATGAATGAAAATAAATATTCATTTAAAAATCGAACGATTTGTTGATGTACACACATTTAACTGATATGGATTGAGACGATATATTTTACACATCGCCCAACTGCACAAATAATATTCAATATTTGTTGGTTGAAACCCCATATGGGTATTGGGATGATATTGGACATACACTAATCGCAATAATTAGCTGTATGTCAATCGATTGGTTGGCAGGCTGTTATAAGCGTTAATTATTTATATTTAACACTTATGATGTTGTGTAATGCACTTTGGATGATGGTTGACTGTGATTGATTATTGTTGTGTACATGTGTGTATGAAATCCGTATAAATAAAATTATATGGTAATTGACTGTGTCTGATTCCAACTCGAAAAGAACGAATATTTTAAATTAACGAATATTTTAAAATGACGAATAATGAATATTTTAAAATAACTATTATTATAAAATAATATTCAGTAATGGATCAAAATATGATTTTGATGTCCGATTTGGGATGGACACGAAAATATTGAAATATATGAAGCCGTGTTGATTAGACATGCGCCATTTTGACGCGAACGATATTTATATCGATTTTATTCATTTTTATAATGAATATCGAAAAGGAAGTGATTTCAAAATCTAATGTTTTGAAAATATTATCATTTATATATTAATGATATGGAATATTCAATTTTGATTTAAAATTGAATATGAAGTTGAAACGTTTTAAAAAAGAATTTAAGACGATTTATAAAATACATTTTAAATGGAAATCGATGAAATATATATAATATATATATTTAGTGTCCTGAATAGAACGCGCCGCGCAGCGGTAGTAAGCAAATTTCGACCATTACTTCGAATTGACATTACGGGGGATCCGGCCGTCGGATTCTCCTAAAACTAGAACCGTTGGGTTCGTATCGAAAAGAGCTTTCCAATGGATATAAGAAATTTGAAATCTAACGGTAGGATTGGGAATTATGTCCAAATCAAATTTGGAAAACGTCGTTGTAAGTGCAGTTCGATGACCATTTATGGAAATCGACTGTACGAGCATTGATAAAATTATTAAAAATATCAATAATTTGTGCAAAATCATAATAAATGATTTGGAAACAATTGGGATGGAAAATTCCATATTTGAAAAGATAAAAATATATTTTTATCAAAATGAACTAGTTATGAACTAGAATTATAATCCAATATCTTTAAATAAATAAATTGGATTTGAAATGGTTTAAAAATAACCGGAATTTCCAATGTATGAATTGGAATGGATTTTGTAAGGACCCGTAACTTCCCCGGTAAGGAAAGCGCGGATAGTTCGAGAACAACACACAAAAGAACGCAGACAGAAGAACATTTCATTGTATATTACAACAATTCCATCAGAATACAAGAATATTACAGAGTATGAATAGATATTACACAGAAAGTACCAGAGATTTAAATTACATTTAAATACATCGCAGCGGAAAAATAATACAAAACACAACTGGAAGTAATACACGGATACAGAGCTTTCCGAGTATCGTTCCAGCAACAAATCAGGATCCTGTGAATACAAATCTGCAAAACCAAAACTACTAGCTGCCCGTGTCAAAATAAGGGCACCCAGAGTTTAGGTTAAAACAATAAACTCCAGGTCAATCATGTGACTGGTGTGAGAACTAAAACAGTTATTCAAAGCTTTACTTTTAAATCAGATATATCAAGGGACCACGCCGTATAACACGGAACGGGTTTCCTCCCAAGAATACCAGTGCATAAAACAACAGCGCAATGCTAAATAAAGAAAAATGAAGCTATTATAAGACCCAGGTCCCATCACACAATGCAACACAAGCCGGAGGATAGGGTTTTACCTTATAATAGCCAAAGAATGCTTGATACTCTAAAAACAAATCATTTGATATTATAATAAGTGCATAGTGTATAAAGCAATTTCAATCATAAGTATCAATCATAGACAGCATGAGTGCCCCATCTCACTATGTCGCCATACTAGGCTCTACAATCAAAGCCGCAAAGTCACGTATTTGGAAATTGGATTTCCTTCTGTGAACCGAGGCCAGGGATCGTCCTCTACCGATTCGAGACAATCTAGCCTACCATGTCTCAGGACCCAGACTCAGTTGGGCCCTTGGATCGTCAGGGCCGGTCCACCGATGTGGATTAAAATGCATGAACACTGCGTTTCCCCACCCTTTGGGGCGTAAATGAGCCAACGAATGACTCCATCGGACCCTGATCGTCTGATCGAACCGAGGCGCCTCGCAACAGCAACAACCACACAGGTGAAAATAATATAAATGTCAGCCAGTTTAAGCACTGACACCACCTCTAGCTAGAAAGAAACGCATGTCCTCCCCGATGTTGTAACACCCCGCAAATTCTATAACTGTGAAATTAACAAATTAAAGTACAATTAATTTGAAATCAAAGAACTAAGGGAAACGGGATACGCCATTGCGTTCGTCTCGGAAAAATACGCGAAATAGAGTCCGAGTTTTCGAAAAACGGAGTTCGTATGAAGAAGATATGGCCTTCGGAAGTTTTGAATTAAATTTAAAATTCAAACAGAATAAAATAATTAAAAATCGGGCCCAATGGGCCAGGGCGGATAAACACCCTCCTAGGCCACCCAGGTCGACAGGGCTGTCGACCTGGGCTACCCATGTCGACAGGGCTGTCGACAGGGGTATCGACCTGGTCGAGCCCAGCCAACCTGGCTGGCCAGGTCTGTGTTTGGCCGATTCTCTGTGGTCTGCTTTGTCATTAGGGCTAGGTGGCGGGTTCTAATTGGTCTCTCTATCTAATGAATGGCTATGATCAATCCAAGCAACATTAAGGGTCCTAATCAGTTCCTAACCTCTATATAAACAACCCTAGACTAAACCCTAATCTATTCATTCAAAATTAAGAACATAGCCGCCATGTTGCTGAGGAACGACTAAGAGTAGCCGCCAACTAGAGAGAGGATTAGGGAGAAAGTTCTAAAGCCTAAAGCAATTCAAGCAACCTAAGCCAATCAATTCAACAAAGGAATCATATCTCTTAATTAGAGAATTCGCCGCAACCATTGTAAGTAGAGTATTACTTTGGTATGAATAAACAATTGTGTTGGTTTGTATGCTTGAATTGTGGCAATAAAGTTATTCATATTTGTGTGTTCTTATCAATTTGAAATATTATATACGTTTGGATATTCTTGAATTATGTTATTCATGTTATAAAGAACTACATGCGGTAGTTCTATGCAAGTATACGTTTGGAATATTTCGCAAATTATGTAATCCATGTTGAAGCTGCATGTATGTAGTTGATTTAAATTCATGCAAGTTTGGGGTTTGCTTCTATGCCACCATGATGTATATTTTTGTGCATAATTCAATTTGTAAGTAATTAAAGCAAGTTTGGTTATTATAATCCATATGAAATTATGTTGAGAATTTGGCATCATGTATTAAGCCATGCTTTTGTACTAGAAAACCCATTTGCAAATTTATGAATATGGCTAGGCTATGAATGATATTTGGCATAATTGAAAACCATGATTAGGTCTATCTTGTTTACAAGAATTATATGATGACATATGTGGTACATGGCTAGGTTAGGTTCAAAAAGTCCCTTTTTGTAAGTTTACATGACTAAAGTAAGAATCTTGATTTCATGTTAGAAATATTTATGCCATGGTTATGTGAACAAATTCAACTATACTTATGCCATGCTTATGTTTGATATTATGCCATGCTTATGCTAGAAATATTTATGTCATGCTTATGTTTGACATTATGCCTAAATAAAAATATAGGTTCATGTGACAATAATGATATCTCAATTACAAGTTCACATGCTTTGATTCATGTCACCTATGTTACCACTATGCAAGTACACCAGTTTCTATTTTGTATTTCCAACGTCGTATTGCAAGTTCATGCGCTCACATTCCCCTCTTTGTGTATGTAATTACGCTTTAAGCCTCCCCTTTTCGCATGGCTAATTTGGGCTTTAAAAGGCTAAGCCCAATATATATAAACGGACGTGTAAAACGGGGGAAAATAACGTTGGGTTAAAATTAATTAATGAATGAAAATATAAAATAGAAGGGCCCAAATTCAAGTATGGGTTGGGCCCATGATTGGTGTAACCTTTACACCATTAACTTAATAATGGGCCGCAAATATTTACATATAAGAAATAAAGAAGAATGAAAAAATATGTAAATGTAGAACATACGATGTGTTTAACCCGAGGTTGGATTGAGTTGTGATGTAAACCTGACCGGAACCGCCCGGCTGTCCAGTAGTCACAACAATACCTATCCAATGTGGGAGGTTAAACATGGAGCCCAGCAAGGACCCGAGGTTAGACTGAGTTGTGGCGTAAGACTGCCCGGAACCAACCGGCAACAGGCAGCCACAACAATACCTGTCTAATGTGAGAGGTCAGGGCCTTAATAAGACAATTAAGGCTGAGTCAGGATTGTTAGGATTAAGTGAACTAAAGACTTAATCAAAATGGAACATGCTAAACTAAACGGACTGGTGGGGGTTAGGTTAGGAAACACTTAACCAACTTAGCATGTTGGCTAGAGATAGAAAACCTAGTAACGGGGGACCCTTTTCAGCAGTAACCCTAAAAGGTGTATCAGGATACCCTGAAACTAGGCAGGGTGGGGCACGATTACTGGGCTGATTGTAAGAGGTCAAATCGACGGCGGTGGTGTAGCAGTGTAGGTTCTAACGGAGTGCGGGCGTGCACACACTCCGGTGCAGAAAAATAAGGCACTGGACACCAGTAGCATACCTGTGCACTCTAAGGTTGTGTCGGGTTGCCACTATGGGACTTGATACACCCCATGGTGGGACCAGCATAGGTAACTACGACATCGGGGGCCGTAAGACACATGTAACTATGCGAGTAGGAGCCGATCATCATAGAATGGATCACATCACCCTGATTATGGGTGCCAGTTGGAAACTAGTTTATATGGGTTCAGAGAATAACATGGGGTACGACAGTATATTCGACCCTAGACAACTTGACCAAGTTTATAGTGCATGCCCACTTCTTGTTTATACTTATCACTCCCAGTTCTTTATTCATAGACAAGATAGTACTAGACTTACTCAGGCTTTATGTCTGACTCTACTTTTCTTTCGTCTTCTTTCTTCCATTCCCCCCCAGGTCCTCAGGGAGGGAACACAGTAGCTTGACCTACCTCAACATCCAGCTTGAAGAAGAGAAATGTATTGCTTGGACTTTCCTGTTTTGAACTATGGCTTTGGACAATCCACTATGGGGCTTTTGCAGTTTATCTATGTTTTATTTATGCTTCTTTAAATAATGTACTCAAGACAGATTATGAAAGTGTTATGTTATGTTTTTGGAAAGGATGTTGTTGTAACACGTATTTGACTTTATGAAATAAAAGTTTGTTGTTCTTCCGCTGTTTACAAATATGTGTTCTTATATCTGTCTTGTATATCTGTGACTTGTACTTATAAACCTCCACCAAAATTAGGGCATTCCCTTTGAGAGTGACCCTAACGGAGGTGGGGTGTTTCAGATGTCCTCTCCTGTTTCTGGTTCACAACCGGGGTGTGAGGCTCGCGAATCAACGCTACACAAAGCTATGCCACACAGGCCGTGCTTTGATCATCAACCACAAAACTCTGCTTTTCAACAGAAGCCTTGATCATATTGCCACTTAGGCATGCCACACAGGCAATTCACTCCATGCGTTTGACATCCATCAATATATAACCTCTGAGCTCGTACGTCTCAGAGAAGGGCGTTAAGCAAGAGAATAAATTCTCCGCCGCCAAACAGATATATATTTAATAGAAATCAATCACATAGAATAAAATCCAATGTCAGACACGCAGTCCATTTACAAGTTCGTTCTGGGTCTGAACGAAACCGGAGGCACCTAGTACCCCGCATATCCATCGATCTCCAAGTACGTCTGGACGATCACCAATTGATTCCCTCCTCTTGGGTGTACAGCGCAATCAAGATCATCAGTAATCACCCAAACGATGTGAAGACCTCCGGTCTTTGACCACTGTCTTCATCCTCGACACCACGTCAAATCAGTTATTCAGAATGGGATAAACCCGGTCTTTCTGAATAACTCGCGTATATAATAAATAAGTGTTACACAAACACAACATACGCCTCATTCCAATTCAGAATATTCTTTTATTCAAATATTCTTACACTTTGGGAAAGGTTCCCATTAATTTTATCAAAGATAAATTCTTTAAATTTATTCTTTAATCTTCTTTTGAATATCAATTCAAACTAGTCGGGATTAGCGAACCACAACGAAGTAATCATTTATTTTATTTCCCAATCCCAACCTATTCATCCCATGAAGTAAAACTGGGCATACTTCATATCTAACACCACGGTGTTATCAGTAAATTCAATTACCATTTCACGTTCAAATCTAATTAAAGATTTAACTATCGCCTGGAGCAAAACTGGTGATACTCCCTTCTCGACCATTTCAATCTAATTAAAGATTCATTAGAACCCCACTTAGTTTTAATCTTCACATAAATCCATATCCTGTCTTTAACTGGGTTAAAGAACCAATGTCATTTAAAACACGGTTCACTATAAACCCAAAATCACATTCCATTAATTATCGGGTTAAAGAACAAATGTTATTTAAAACACCATTCACGATAAACCCAAAAATCAATCCCAATTCAATTTCCAATTAAATATTATTTAATTGGCACATTTCATTAAATCTAAATAAAAAAAGATTTAATCTTTTCCTCAACTGGGTTTAAGAATAGTGTTAATGAAGACACCATTCATGACAAACCCAAATCACATTTGATATTAAATACAAGGCTCTGAGTAGAAAATATATCGGCTTATATTCAATATCAAATTCTACGACTAACAAATATCGTATTGGAAATAACGGTATAAATATATCTTTCAAATTTCCATAACAGATTTGGAATGGAAATAATCTTCAGAATATTTCGATATTGGATTCCGTGGTTATACAGATATTGTAGAGGGATTTGAAAGATATATATATCGTTATTCCCAATACGATATTTGTTGATTTCAGAATTTGATATTGAATATAAGCCGATATAATTTCTATTCAGAGCCTTGTATTTAATATTGAATTGGATTTTGGGTTTTCCGTGAATGATGTCTTCATTAACACTGTTCTTAAACCCAGTTGAGGAAAGAATAAATCTTTTTATTTAGATTTAGTGAAATTTTCCAATTAATTAATATTTAATTGGAATTGAATAAAAAGAATTGGATTTTGGGTTTGTCGTGAATGGTGTCTTCATTAACACTGTTCTTAAAACTAGTTGAGGAAAGAATAAATCTTTTTATTTAGATTTAGTGAAATTTTCCAATTAATTAATATTTAATTGGAGTTGAATAAAAAGAATTGGATTTTGGGTTGTCGTGAACAGTGTCTTCAGTAATACTGTTCTTAAACCCTGTGTGAAAAGAATGAATCTTTTAATTAAGATTATTAGAGTTCCAGTTATATTTAATAATTGGAATGAAATGGAATGTGAATTGGGTTTATTGTGAACTGTGTTTAACGATATTCGTTCTTTATCCTTATTTACAGTGAAATAAGATTTGGAATTTATAAATTTTTTAATTAAGATTTAGGGGAATTTTCCAAAGAAGAATTTTCCAATTGGAATAGAATGGAATTTGATTTGGTAATAATCGATGTGAACTTCTATAGAGGAAGACCGTTACTATATGTGGAATTTAAAAAGGCTTTGCCGTTATTCCATTTATATTATTGGTTGGATACGGAAGTTTATATCGATCTGTTTTCCGTGAAGATTCTATAATTAATGGAATGTGATTTTAGGTTTATCGTGAACTGTGTTTTAAATGACATTAGTTCTTTAACCCAGTTAAAGGTAAGATTAATTTCTTAACTTTGAATAATCATTGAGCAATGATTTTTGAGATTAAAACTGAATTAGAGTTTTAATGAATCTTTAATTAGATTGTAAGGTGAATGAGATAATTGAATTTATCTAATTCATGAAATGATCGAGAATGGAGTATCACCAGTTTAGCTCCAATCGATAGTTAAATCTTTAATTAGATTTGAATGTGAAATGGTAATTAATTTTACCGATAACACTGTGGTGTTAGATATGAAGTATTACCAGTTTTACTTCATGGGATGAATAGGTTGGGATTGGGGAATAAAATAAATGATTACTTCGGTAAGGATCGCTAATCCCGACTAGTTTGGATAAACCTTAATGTGGTTTGAATTAATTTCCAATAGAGGATTGAAGTATAAATTTAAAGAATTTATCTTTGATAAAATTAATGGGAACCTTTCCCAAAGAATAAGAATATTTGAATAAAGGAATATTCTGGATTGGAATGAGGCGTATGTTGTGTTTTCATAGCACTTGTTTAGAAAATACGTGAGTTATTCGGAAAGGTCGGGTTTATACCCATTCTGAATAACTAATTCGATGGTATGTCGACGATGAAGATGGTGGTTGAAGGCCGGAGGTCTTCACATCGTTTGGATGATTACTGATGTCTTGATTAGGCTATACACCCAAGACGAGGTAATAAGTGGTGATCGTCCAGATGTACTTGGAGATCGACCGGATAAGCAAGGATCTCTCTCTTGCATTGGACATATGGGACGAGGAATAAGGTGCCTCCAGTTTCGTTCAGACCCAGAACGAACTTGTAAATGGATGTGTGTTTGACATTGGATTTTATTCTGTGTTGATTGATCTCTATTAAATATATATCTGTTTGGTGGCGGAGAATTTATTTTCTTGCTTAACACCCTTCTTTGAGACGTACGAGCTCAGAGGTTATATATCGATAGACATCGGTCGCATGGCGTGAATTGCCTATGTGGCATGCTGAGATGCAAATGATCAATGCTTCTGTTGAAAAGCAGAGTCTTGTGGTTGATGATCAAAGCATGACTTTAATATAGCATAGCTTTGTGTATAGCGTTGATTCGCGGGCCTCACACCCCGGTATGAACCAGAAATGGGATAGGACCTTAGGGAGGACATGCGTTTCCTTCTAGCTAGGAGTGGTGTCAGGGTTTTGCAAGCCTAGTCGTTTTACTTATGTGGATGATGGACAACGAGGCGCCTCAGATATATCGGTTACTACGGAGCCGATGGATATTGAGTCATCTGGCTCATTTACGCCCCATAGAGCGGGGAAACATATTGTTCAGGCATTTTAATCCACCAAGGTGGACCGGCCTTGACGATCTAACGGCTTAACTGAGTACTTGCCTAAGACATGGGCTAGACTGTCTCGAAGCGGGAAGGACGATCCCTTGCCTTAGTTCACAGACGGAAATCCAACTTCCAATATGTGACATTTTGGTTTTGATTGTAGAGCTTAGTATTGGCGGCATGATAGATGGTACCCATGTCGTCTATGATTGATACATTTATATTTGAATTTGTTTTATACACTATGCACTTATAATATTATCAAATGATTTGTTTTAAACGCACCAAGCATGTTTGGCTATTATAAGGGAAAACGCTATCCTCCGGGTTGCATTGCATTGTGTGATGGGACCTGGGTCTTATAATAGCTTCATTTTTCCAAAAAGCATTGCACTGTTTTGTTATATGCACTGGTATTCTTAGGAGGAAACCCGTTCCGTGTTATACGACATGGTCCCTCGATTTACCAAATTCTAAAGTAAAGTTTTAAATAACTGTTTTAGTTCTCACACCAGTCACATGACCGACCTGGAGTTTATTGTTTTAACCTAAACTCTGGGTGCCCCTATTTTCCACACAGATAGCTAGTAGTTTTGGTTTTGCAGATATTATATTCACATGATCCTGCTTTATAACTGGAGCTATTCAGAACATTCTGTATCCGTGTATTTCTTTCAATTGTGTTTTGTATTATTTTCCGCTGCATTATAATTTGTAAATCTCTGGTATTTATCAAATGTATATTATTTGTTTGTACTCTGTATATTCGTGTACTCTAATGTAAATTGTTGTAATAGCAATGAATTGTTCTTCTGTTTACATTCCGATTAATCTTGCTCTCATACAATCCGTTCTTTCTCTTCTCTTCGGAGACCGGGGAAGTTCGGGTTGTTACAGTGGATCTAATAATTTGACGTGCTGGTGAATTATTTACTATTGTATGTGCTTGTGGGTCAACGTTTTGTCTTACTTTGTTGGGTAGTTCGGTGTGTGTCAATGTTGGGATTTTGTGTTGGGTGTAGAGTGTTTCGACTTGGGGAGTTTTTACTTCAGTGTGTGGTTTGTATGGTTAGATCTATTCTTGGTTTTGTTGTTTTTCCAAGCTGTATCATGATTCCTCGGCTGCTTTTCGATATGGAGTTAGGGTTTGCTAGAGTGTTTTTTTAGTCATCTATAGGAGCTTGGCTCCATGACTCTTGTCTCAGCCATTCTTGCTTTTAGGCATCCTGAAGTGGATATTCACCGACTTGAAAAAGGTCAGTGTGTACGACTTAAGTAGGATCTATATGGATATAGCGGAAATAGAGATGATATACTAATTAGCTAGTCTACAATAGTTATGCAAATAAATAAGAACTGATATGATATATCACAAGTAGATAAAAGCAATAAGTAAAGTAAAGTAACACAAGGAATTTATACTGGTTCGGACTTCCCGCCCTACGTCCAGTCCTGAAGTTCCTCTTCAGAATTCACTATCACGCCCTCTCTTAACTCATAGGAATAGGTCAATAAGGATGCCTCTTGCCTGAGCAACTACACAGAACTTCAACAAATACAAGTGTTTTGACTTCTGCTTTGTGTTCTTTGATCAACACGGATAGTCAACAATTTAAGTACACCCTTCCTATAATCTTATCCTCAAGTATATGGTTTGAATGCAAAGGTTGAAGGAAGATTGTTGCTTGTCGAATCAAGACATATGAAATGTTATCAAGGATTCAACAAGTAACTTAAATTTGAGAGCTTTTTTTTGCAATGAATATAAAAAATGAAAATCAGATAATAGATAGAATAGAATTGAAATTCGGTGATTGTAAACCATGTTAGAAGTGTTTATATAATAGTAGAAAGGTAACAATTCTTCATGAAGAGTTTTAATCAAAAGAGGCTTCCATTTCCTTTCAGAAATGAAGAGATTTCTCTTCATGAATGAAAGCAACCTTTCAGAAAATATGTGCTGATTTAGTTGACTAGTTAAAATTCATCAATCGACTGGTTGAAAAGGTATAAAATCGTATATATATTTAAAATATTCAGAAACTAGCCGTTAGTGGAGCAAATTTGTCTAACTAGTCGATGGTTCAGGCATTTTTGCCCAGTCAGACTGTTTCAGGTCACTTGATATATATATATATATATATATATATATATATATATATATACACTTATGCTTTGTTTTGTATATTTATGTGATACTTGAGGATAAATTTTAACATAATTCTAACACGACTATATATATATAGCCCTTTCTCTATGACATGATTCCATTGCATTTCCCTTTGTTGGAATTAATCAAAATCTTGTTTTCAACATTCTCCCCCTTTTTGATTGATGACAACATTTCTGATTTTCTCCCCCTGAATCTCTGCAATATTTTGTTAGTGCATATATATACATAAAATTACCATTTTATTCCTGCACACAAATGTTAGCACATACATTCCAAAAAATAGAGTTTATATAAATAAATCTATCATGAAATTCATCATAAGAGAAATATTTCGCCCTCTTTGTCATCGATTAAAAATGAATTAATCATAATAAACACAGAGTAATCGAATAAAAGTCATGGAACCAAAATGAAACATAGTCATTACATCCATAATGTTTTAACACAACCAAAATATGAAAATACCTACCATAAGTTCTTACATAACCAAAAGTAAACAAACTATTAAGTTCAGAAGAAAGTAAATGATACTTAAGACAAGCGACACACAAATAGAACTACTAAGTTAGATTTCATCGGATTTGGTACTTTCAGAAGAAGTCCAATTGATAGGAGATATAGGTCGTTTTTCCGGATCCATCACATGGCCAGCAGCCGCAAGAGAGCATGAAATCGATTTCCACATCCTTCCAGGAAAATCTTTGACTTTGTCAAGCTTCTTATCCATTTTCTTGTCCATTCTTTTAAGCCTTGCTTCTAAAAGGAGTTGGTTGCGAGTAACTACATCAAGTGCTTGTCTTGACGTTTGAGAAGGTTCCGTGAGTCGGACATCTTCGAGATTAGCATGAGTAGTACTTGATGATGGTTGATCCAAACTTCTCTTTTTCCAACTTTCTAGATTTATGATTCAAAGGGTTGGAGGAGGCATATGCATTTGTTTTAAGTTCTTTTTATCCAAGATTTTTATTTCAATTATCTCAGAATCCATTTTAGGAATTTTCGAACTTTCAAAAACTCTCATCAAGTATTCGCCATAGTGAAAATATGTAGAATTCCTTGAGTATAGAGAAGAAGATGGTCCATAATAGTTTGCATCTAATTGATTTTCAAATGACCAAAAGTAGCGTATAATGCTAGAAAAGTATCCGAATAAACAAGATCATGAGTTCCGGATTGCGGTAGGATTTTTCGTGTAAGAACATGGTGAAGAATACTTGCATTAGGTCGTAACCCTTTGGTTTGAGATCCATCCGAATCATCATCAATAAAAAGACGACTAACCTCATCTCTTACCCAAAATTCACAATTTAATTCGGTTAAAGCAATCCCGTCCGTAGATGAATTTAAAACTTGGCCAAGTCTTTCAATAGAAATGAGAATAAGCTGCCCACAAACAATACTCCACACACAGTTTTGTGTATTGGTGGGACTTTGACAATCCAAATTCATATTAGCCAAAAATAGCTTAATCATGGTGAGTTGATTTTTATATTGTTTTGAGAATAATCTAAGAGTGATTCAAGTCTACCTTGATGAGCTAGTTGTTGTAATCCATAGGAATTAAAGTCTTCAAATTTTGCAAAAGGGCCTGTGATGAATTTCAGATTTGATAAAAGCTTCCACCTTTGCTTAGCTAAGTCATTCTAAAGCCATGGATCAATAGAGGATTCTACTATCTTCTTTGATCTTGTTCTTGAAGATGAACCTGTGTCTATTTGACGTTTAGGAGGAGCCATGATAAAATTCAGTTTTTTCTACGGTTTTTGGAAGTTTTTAGATAGTTTGAAAAGTGAGAGAAATAAGGGGTAGTGGGGATAAAAGTCACGATACACAACAGAAACCTAGTTTTCGGGTTTCTCTTTACCAGTCGACTGGTTCATATTATACTAGTCGATTGGTTGCTGATAATTTGCGCAACAACCTTTGTTTTCTAAATTCTTTTCTTATATATGAAAATCAAATATATTTATCTATCAATATAAATAGAAATATATATATTTTTATTACTCAAAATAAGAAAAATACACTTTAACTCTGACAATCCAATTATTGAAAATTTTGCATTATTGTTCAATGCAAGTCTTATTTAGTGAAAAGAAATGCTTCTATGATCCTTAATTATTCTTTTGATGAGGTTGATTTTCGTGGGGTCTTAGAACCATCTCCCTCATTTTGTTTATAGTTATTTTCCCATAAGTTAGAACTCTCCTTCTTATTTTTGTCTATTTTCTTCCATGGACTCCATAAAGTAGAGGGTCTTCGTGATGATTTAGGAGTAGTAGAAAGAGGATAATGCCTTGGTTCTAAGACAACTGATCTTCCACATATTCGAAGTGCTATAGTTTCTAGGAAAGTTAATCTGTCTGATGTTTTCTTTTGCTCAAAATACAGTTCCCATTGCAATTTTAATTGTTCACGTTGATAGTGTCGTAAATCATCAATTTTGTCTCTCGTTGATGAAGACACCGAAACCTATCTTCTTTTCTTGGTATCTAGAGTGTATCCGGTTCGAAACCCTTGCCATCAAAGAATTGGTTCTTGGTTTGGAATAGGGATGCGATGATATTGATTGAGTTGGATGAAGTTTTCTCGGAAGATTTGGTTGGTGTAGAAGGAGAACTCACTTTCTTGGACATGACAAAAAGAGAGTTTTTCCGACTAATGGTTTGTATTTGTTTTGATTTAAAGTGGTAAACTTTCAAAAGAATTTATAAGGAATTATATACTAAATATAGTCTATGGTAAATGAATGGTAAAAGCAAGTTTCATTTATTCCTAAGTAGCTGAAAACTCGATATGAAAGCTAAAAGGAAGGCTTGTCTGTTAATCGAAGTGCTAAAATTATACTATTCTAATTTAGTTAAGCAACAACTATATAAAATAAACTATATATATAAAGAGCATTTTAGAAGTGTATGTTTAACTAACAAAAAATAACTTACAGAAATGAGTAAGTATAGAAGAGCTCCTTTTTGTTCTAGCTATTCACTGACTTAGATTTTTGTGGTGTCTGCAAAAAAAAAGTAGAATTTAAAATGGTACTCACTTCCTCCGTTAGGGTCCTAAGGGTTAATTCTTAGGAAGCCAAACCTAAGAAGGTTTGGGATCCTTTTTGAAAATGTAATTAATATTATTATGAACAAAATCTAAAAGGTTCTTAACATATTTATTTCTAATAAACACATTATTTGTTTTCGGAATCCATATTTTAATATTTTCCGAATAGTTTTTCTTAGTGGATATATTTGATTTTCTATTATAAATTTCCCATTTAATATTAAAATTTTTAGAAATGGATATCCTTTTTAATTTAACTTTCTGATGATATCCTAGTCCTTCTTTACTAAAAACCGATTGAGAGTTTTCTAATATTTTAGATAAATTCTCTCTTCCTTTGTTAAAATTGTTAACATTTTTATAAATGCTTTCTAAATTAACATTTAAACTAGAATTTTCTAATTCTATAATTTTAATTTTAGTATTTAAATCATGATTTTCCGAAGCTAATAAATCATTCTTATTCTTTTGAGTCTCGATTTCTTAATCCAACATAGGAATTTGAGAGTTTACATCTAAAAGAGATTCTTGTAGTTTTCTAATCTCGTCTTCTGAAATTTCTTTTTCATCTTTTAAAAGATCTATCTCAAACTTTGCTTTCTTTTTATCTTTATTAGTTTGTTTAAACTTTTGCTTAAACATTTTTCTAGATTCAAAAATTTCAGTATTGATTTCTACTAATCATCAAAAGTAAAATCACTTACATCATTATCCTTAGCCATGAAACATATGTTTGCTTGCTCACTGTCACTATTGCTGTCACTTTCAGATGGTGAATCCGAATTATCCTAAGTGACTGAAAATGCTCGTCTCTTTTATTTTTCCTTTTTGCTATTTTTCTTCAATTCTGGACAATTCTTTTGATAATGTCCGGCCTTGTGACAATTAAAGCATTCTACCAGTGCAGGGTCACTTCAAATTTTTGCTTTTTCCTTTTTTGTACTTCAGAAACTTTTTAAAATTCTTTGCTACAAAAGCAATATCTTATCATCTGAGTCTGAATCTTCTTTCTCAGCATGGAAAGCTAATTTTTTATTGCTTTGTACATGTGCTTTCTTTGCCTTGAAGTTTACTTCATAGGACATGAGATTACCGGTTAACTCTTCAGGTTTCATGGCAGAGAGATCATTAGCTTTTTCGATAGCTAACACTTTTCTTTCCCAATCATCCGTCAAAGAGTTTAATTTTTTTGAAACTATATCAAAATGTGAATACTTTTCTCCTAATCATAACAAAGAATGATAAATGTTTTGCAACTATGAAAACATGTCATTTATGGATTCATTCTCGTTTATTTTAAAATTTTGAAATTGATTCTTAAGCATTGATATCTTGCTTTGTTTAACCTTGTTAGTTCCTTCCTGAGTGATTTTGAGTGTTCTCCAGATTTCATATGTTGTGTTGCACATACAAATCCGGTTAAACTCGCTTCTATCCAAGGCACAATGCAACATATTCATAGCTTTAGCATTTGCGGTAGCATCTACAATGCAATATATTCGTAGCTTTAGCATTTGCGGTAGCATCTGCTTTTTCAGTTGCGGACCATTCAGTATATAAAGTAGTAGATTGTGTATATTCTTTTTGTGTAATGTTCCATGCATCAAAGCTATTTTCTTGCATATACATCCTCATTCTTGTAGCCCAGTAACTATAGTTTATGCCATTAAAAAAGGGTGGTCTAGCAATAGATTGGCCTTCAGCGTATCCAGTATTATTACTAGCACTAGTGTTATTATCCATATTAACTATGTATCAGATAATGGTTTTACGGTTAAATGATGACCTTGCTCTGATACCAATTGAAAAAAGTCGGTGTATATGACTTAAGCAGGATCTATATGGATATACCGAAAATATAGATGATATACTAATTAGCTAGTCTACAATGGTTATGCAAATAAATAAGAACTGATATGATATATCATAAGCAGATAAAAGAAATAAGTAAAGTAAAGTGACACCAAGAATTTTATACTGGTTCGGACTTCTCGCCCTACGTCCAGTCCCCAAGCTTCTCTTCGGAATTCACTATCATAACCTCTCTTAACCCAGAGGAATCGGTCAGTACACTCGAGCCCCAACAAGGATGCCTCTCACCTGAGCAACTACACAGGACTTCAACAAATACAAGTGTTTTGACTTCAGCTTTGTGTTCTTTGATCAACACGGGTAGTCAACAATTTAAGTACACCCTTCATATAATCTTATCCTCGAGTATATGATTTGAATGCGAAGATTGAAGGAAGATTGTTGCTTGTCGAATCAAGATATATGAAATGTTATCAAGGATTCAACAAGTAACTTGAATTTGAGAGCTTTTGTTTGCAATGAATATAAAAGTGAAAATCAGATAATAGATAGAATAGAATTGAAATTCGATGATTGTAAATCATGTTTGAAGTGTTTATATAATAGTAGAAAGGTAGCAATTCTTCATGAAGAGTTTTAATCAAAAGAGGCTTCCATTTCCTTTCAAAAATGAAGAGATTTCTCTTCATGAATGAAAGCAACCTTTTAGAAAATACGCGTTGTTTCGAATCAGTTGACTAGTTAAAATTCATCAGTCGACTGGTTGAAAAGATATAAAATCATATATATTTAAAATATTCAGAAACTAGACATTAGTGGAGCAAATTTGTCTGACCAGTCGACTGGTTGGTTTTGGACCAGTCGACTGGTTGGTTTTGGACCAGTCGACTGGTTCAGGCATTTTTGCCCAGTCAGACCGTTTCAGGTCACTTGAAATATGTGTGTGTGTATATATATATATATATATATATACTTATGCTTTGTTTTATATATTCGTGTGATACTTGAAGATAGATTTTAGCATAAATCTAACACGACTCAATGTGTGTGTGTGTGTATAAAAACCTTTTCTCTATGGAATGATTCCATTGCATTCTCTATGACATGATTCCATTGCATTTCTCTTTGTTGGCATAAATCAAAATCTTGTTTTCAACACGAGTTTCATATTTATTTTCTATCGTGCAACTCTTGGCATGTGCCGACTTTCAATGGTAGAACGTGGATGTAATATTGGCTTATCGGAGCTTATTTGCAGTTAGTCTTGAGATTTTGCTGAATTTTTTCAACTTGAAATGTGTAGCTTGTTGTTGTGTGCAGTGAGCTAAAATATGGGCATATTGTTGTAGTTTTGGTATTTGTTACTCTAAGGTTATGTATATGTGACTACCAAGGCAGCATTGTGTTGTAATTGTTGGTTTTGCTTTTCTAGCATCTTCCCACTTACACCCTGCATGGTGTTTTTTTATGTTCTAGAGCTAGGAAATGTATGTAGCGGATTGGCAACCCACCAATCTCCAGTATTATTTTGTACTCATTATTTATTGTAATGAGCAAAGTGTTAGGATCACTTTAAAAACCGGTTGGCCTTGCCAAAAAATAGAAGTGATCAAAACATTAAAGCAACTAACTATTGTTGTGGTTGAATTCAATACATATCATTTAATATTGAATATTCATAGCATATTCCTTAGCTTTAGGACAAACAAGGCAAGATGGGTTTTTAAATGGTTTCTTTTATATAAGATTCTAAACTGTTCTTTATTAACATAAATTTCCAAATTGATTTTGAAAGACATATTTATATTCACGTATTCGCAAGTGGCTGTAAATGAACATTTATATGTAACTAAAAAAAGAAACCTTTTTATATCAAAAGAAAGAGCACACACATGCATACACACATAAATATATATTTATATATATTACTATAACATGTTATCGTGAATAAATACGAATCATTACAAAAAATAATTTTCCTTATGAGCTCTACATATCGAACCCCAATAGCCGACCTGTGGTACATGGGTAGTCGATCATTCTTGTTAAGGTGGTGGCTAGGGTTTCTTGTTTGGAACATCCCATAGTCATCTATTTTTAATCTAATTTCATCAAGCGATTGTGGTGTGTTCCAATTTCTATAAATAGGACCCGACTCTTTTTTTGTGTTTATAAAATATATTTAGGGAGTCTACTGAAACTCTACCACTTTGTGTCCAATAGATTTAGAAGCTTCGTTAGAAATTCATGTAAGAATCTAATTTAGTTTCCAATTAATTCCTTATATTTATTCTTTAATTTTTCTAAGTCTAACAAATATATATAAACTCCCTTATTCCATGTGTGTATTATTTACACACATATTAAAAGAGAGATTTGGAAAAGATTGTGAGGCTTGCATATCTCCTCTATGATTAGTACATAATGGATTTGAAAATGCCTTATGAGTTTAGGGTTTGCGAAACAAAATACTAGGGGTGAGCATTATTCGGTTAAACCAAATAAACCAGCCAAACCAATTTATTTTGGTCGGTCTGGTTCGGTTTTGAAATTAAATCGGTTTGTAATCGGCCCAAAAAAATATTAAGTTCGGTTATCGGTTTAACCAAATTAACCGAATTTTTATATATTTTCAAAGTTATCTGTATTATAATGAATATTTTATGTTAGTTTAGTTGTTTAAGTATATATTAATCATCATCTATGTGTCAAAATTAATATTAAAAAGCATAAAAAAAACTGTAATCTTATATTTATAATTGGTTTCAAATTATAGTGAATATTTCAAACACAAAGTGTTAAGCATTTTTAGTTCGGTTTAATCAGATAACCAACCGAACCAACCAAAATTTTAAGTTGGTTGGTTCGGTTTGGTTTTCATTTTTATTTGTTTTAGTTTGGTTTGACAAATTTATCATCGGATAAATCAAACCAACCAAATGCTCACCCCTACAAAATACTACAAAACCCACCAAATCTCCTTTATTTGAAATGTCAATCCTAGATGACAATTATTTATGTTAAATTGATGGAATTACATTGTTTTCGTAGTTTTTGATAATTTTAAAGCCAATTTCAATCCTCATCATTCTTATTGTAGTTTGCAACATTTGTTCCGCAAAAATCAAATAAAAATTTCTTTGTAGAAAAGGAGTTGAATAGAAGATGAAATTAGAATTGCAGTCTGTACTACTAAGATTATTTCGCTGGTTTGGTATAACTGGTTGAAAGTAGATTATTGTATACAAGTACATTTATTGCAATTTATGGATAAAAGCATTGAATCCTTTGTTATGGATATTGGAATTTGGCATCACTGAGAATATGGGAAACAAGCTTATACTATTATGGTTGAAAAGGAAACAACATCTGGCATTAGTTAAGGTGTAATATCCCTATGTATAGAAAAATAGTAAGCACGTATATAATTATTTATTAATAACCATAAATAGCATACAGTTTTAATGTAATAACTGCGTAGTTAATTAGGTAATCACTATCACCAATTCTTGTTTAGGAAGTAATTGATTGTTGAGGCAAAATAAGATTGGATTCTTATAGAACCTAAATAATCAATACATGTACGAATTATGACGCGAAGTACATGCTTCAAAGAATTGAATTTATTAAGTGGTTGTTTAAGGGTCCATTTGTCCCTAAATAAAACATTAAATGGTTAAAGGGGTATTATTAGTTAGGCGCAACAGGTAGTATTTTCGAGAAAAGTCTACTTTGGGAAAACATATTAAGTGGCTTTTGTAGAGTTTCCCTTCTTATACAAGAAATATTAAAGGAGCTCGAAGACTTTTTTTGCAGTGTCAGCTATATAGGTATATGTAAGGAGACCGTCATGGAAATGGATATCAAATGATGGGGCAATACATTAAGAGGTGTCTTAAATGATCAAAGTCCGCATATTTCTAGTAAAGATTACTATATGACTTATGTACAATATCTCATATTATTAGACATTTATAGAAATGGCTACTGGCTATGAAATTAGGAAACTTGCTCTGAGGAATCGATGGTATTAAGTGGTCGTTTGAGGGTCTGCATCTTTCCTTTAAATGAATTATTTAATGGTTTTGTAAGTGGTTTTATATATGAAACACATTTTTTATTTTGAAATATACCCATAACTACTGAAATAGTAAGATCAGAAACTTTTATTCATCAAAACTAGTTGTTCTGACTCATTTCTCATTACTACATAGGTTATAGAAGCAGTTAAAGATGAGAAGAGTAATGCTTGTGATAGCCATTATCTATATTTTTATGTTATTTTCTATTGTACCCATAAATTGTGCTTTTAAACGAAATGATGTAATGGTTGATTTTAACATTATGTTATGCTTTGTGATTGTTGAAATGATTTGCAATAAATGGGTAATATTATTGCTATTATATTTTGTTCCTTCCATGTGAGTCTGAAAGAATAAATAGGTAGCGCTGTTTTGTTATTTTCATCAATCAAAAGCCAGTTTTCGAATATGTCTAAGTCTCGATGAGCCTTTACTAAGGTCGTAATTTGGGCTTGTTGGGGTGGGTTATTATGGATATCGTGAATGCAAAGACTTCTCCTTTAAAGAACGTTGTTTGATTTGGTAGTAAGAGAAAGTTAGGGCCAAAATTTGTATGTCCTTTTCTAATATAAGAGTGGATCAAACCTTATAATATAGGGTCACCTTACCTCAGAAGATGGCAACCGTGCATGATATCTTCCATGTTTCTCATATATGGAAGTTTGTGCACTATTCAAGAGCGACAGTTATACTAGATCAACTTAATGTTATCGAGACTGAACCAAAAGCTTCAACACCTCATAGGCTAGTACATAGTGCAAAATGCGATACAAAACACCTTTAGCGGAAGAAAATAGCGTTATTAAAGGTTATTAGAACAAAGGTAATTGCATATGAGAAACCAAGGAAAGCATGAAGACCACATATCTAAAGCACATTGCATGGTAAGATCATCTATTGTTTATCAAACTTACTTTCAGGTATGATCATCTGTTGCTTAAATTTTTGATTGTATGGCTGCTTGTTAAATGCGTTTGATAGTAGCACATGAATTAGGTTGATTATTGTTTGATTTTTTTTTTTGAATTTTGGGGGTCAAATTCCTAAAGGAAAGTACGATGACCCATATTCTGTGTTCAATGGAACAATTTTTTTATTCATTCGACGTTATATGAGTCTAAAGTGTTGGGAAACTACTCTTAGGGACTTTTTACAAGTCTATGATTTATGGCTAATTTCTACATGATAATTTAACTTTACAAATCTTGTATGTAATATAACTTTTGGTAAAAATCGAATTAAGGTCTTAAATCATTTCGATTGCTTCAGGATAATGGTTCCGTATTCCAATAAGTGGTTCGAAAGAGAATAGGCTTACTGTTTGGAAGTTACAGTGTTAGCACCAAAAATAACTAAGGAAAATCAACAATTAAAGTGAAAAAGTACGAAAGCGAACAACTCCCTGAAGGGAGCGGTATCGAATCTTCGACAGCATCCCTTTCAAAATAAGAGGTAAATAAAAAAGGGAATTTTCCTCCAGCTAGAAAGCCCCCTTCGGCCTTAATTGAAAGGGCACTAACCTTAAACCAAAAAGCCCCTTTCGACCTTAAACATAAGGGCACTAGTTTCAGACCTAACAAGCCTGTAAGAAAGGGAAAAGGGAGCGAGCTAGGGGAAAAACATAAGAAGAAATGGAGATGGAGATAAGAGCCGAAAGCAGGCAGGTCTGCAGCCGACGAAGACCTTCGGTCACATTTCGGAAGGTCTATCTTCCATAAACAAAAGGGCACTACCAGTACAAATTCATCCCTCAAGTATATTAGATGGAAATGTATTCCGAAGCACAAGACCGAAAGGAAGGGGAAAGAGCCAAGGGGAGGACCATTGGAAGATCAGATATCCGGAAAAAAGAAGAAGAACTTCTCGACCTAACCACATTAAGGAGTATGCTGATTTGAAGATAACCACCATTATAAGCCAAGAGTCTGCATACATCTGTGCCTCCTGCAACTATTTAGACCACGATCGAAGTGGTTTACCATGAGGATACTAATAAAGAAGAATATGTGGATTCAAGAAAGCCTTCGTATAACCATCAGAAGAGGCTTCGAAGCAACAACATAAGAAGCCTGAAGACCATTCAAGCAACAAGAAAAGGCAAAATAAAAGGAAAGGATCTTTGAAAGCTACCGAAGACGAGAGCAGGAAGGATAATCTAATATGGATATCCAAGGAGCCCTTCGAAAGAAATAAAGTAAGGCTTTCGATGTATACCTCCAAGACCTAGGAAGGATGAGAAACAGCTGGCACAACACAAGGGGCTAGGAATCTAAATTTTGGACCTCTAAGCCTTAAACACAAAGCACAAAACGAAAGTTAGCCGGAAGCCCCTGTAAGACCATTCCTCTCACATTCAACTGAGAGCTCCCTTCATCGGGGCAATCGGAAGCAGCTATTTCGATTTTCTTTCGAAGGAAAGACATCAATATGCCCGCAAATTTTTCGTGATTAAACCCTGTCGGGTGACCGAAGCCAAGCATTTAAGTCGAAAAAGGATCAGTTCACACCTATAAATAGGACCCCAGAAGCCTAAATAAGGGGGTTTTTTCTCCCGGACAACATGTTTAAAACATTTTCGTGATCTCTTATAGCGGGTTCAAACCTTAATCACCAATCAGGATTGAGAAAGATTTGTAACATCGGATATGATTAATAAAAGGGAATATGCATCGATTAAGGTAATCACGAGGAATCTTGTTTCAATCATGAATTATAATTACTTCTTCACTAACATCGCAGGTACAAAGTGCGACAAATGCATAAGTAGATTTATTTCATACTTTGACCTTTGATCACTTTTAAGATCCTTAGATCACGGAATAGAGACCATCCTTAGTGCCATGGCTGTAGCTATAGTCATAGATTTGTGTTAGGATCTCCATACCAAGCGATTTATAGGATTTAAATGCTTGATTGGAATTAGGAATATATTTCTACCACCTCGTCAAATCTTTGAGAAACTAAGGAAGACTCATGAAAACCCATCTTTTGATGACTATTTAAAAAGAAGAACATTTTGAGCTTAGTTTCGTGATAATTGGATATCCACAGTGAACTATTCAAGAATCTCAAGACGCTCCTGAGGAATATATATCATAAGGGGGTAAACCTTCCATTTAGGAAACTGAAATAAAGTTCATAACTGAATTGTCCGCAATAAGAAATATACCTATAGCATTTCTCATTGGTATTTCAATGTGAATTCCAAGATTTAAATAGGTCTGAGTTTGAGCTTTGTTCCATTATAAAATAGGAGTTCTGCAGGCAGATCTCTTTTTCGGGGTGTTGACCATAAATTTGACTAATGTGTAGTAGTTTTAAGTATTGTCAATTGTTGGCTTGCATTAGTGGGCAATTAAGTAAGCCCATACTTAGATCCAGTAATCCCTATAGAAAATAATGCTAAGGGAAGGCTGTAAGGCTATGTTTAATCATTTCCTTCTTCCTTGGAATAGTTCTAAACATCCATTAACCTAACCTTTTTCTTATAAATGGTATCCTAAATCATTATAAGAATAGTGATTAGCATAAAGGGGTTTAAGATTCTTATTTTTGGTTGGTTTACATTCATCTCGTTGGTTGCCCACTTTGGATATAATAAGAGAAATGGGTATTTTGATATATGGTGAGTACTTACCGACCTCTCACTCTGTTAAGCATGTCCACATAGTTAAAAATAATGCTTTTAACATAATTTTGTTGAAGATTTGAAATTTTACTGCTTTGATTCACATATATTTGATTAATTTTAAATATTTAAAACAATGGTTTTATACTTAAAGTAACCCTCTTTAAATGCATAATAAAGGATAGAAAAATCAATTTTGATTTTTAAATATTTTGTTCAAAATAAAACATAAAATAATACCAAAACGCTTTTTCAAAAAGTTCAAGATTTTTGATCATCTGAGAGTTGTTTAAAAGCTTGTGAAACACCTTAATGTCTGTGTGTGTATGTATGGGTTATCCTAAAAATATCCCTTAATACTAATGGTATGAAAGAAGGCCAATAAAATTTATAAAGGACGATTCCAAAGGAAAAAGTAATTCAAAGTATCCTTCCAGAACAACTGAAAGAGCAACAACTAAGCTATCGGAAAGAGACAGAGAGACTAGAATGCCTTTGGATCATCCAAGGAACAAAGAACAAATTCCAAACGAAATAAATCCTTTTTTGAGAGTCAAAAGGCATAATCCAACTCAACATAAGCAGTAGTCTTCTTTAGAAAAAGGAGCAGATTCTTTTCATATTTCAAATAGAAAAAAAGGGACTTTTCTATATGAGAAGAGCAATATCCAGGAAAAAGCAGCCTTCCTCACTTATCGAAACAAAAGGATTTAAAAGTAGTAGTTTTTAACTTGTGCATGTCCTATATGCAGATTAAAAGATACCCCTCGATAAGCACAAAGGCAAATTTAAAGATTTTTAATAGAGCCGATAAGAAGACTAGTGCACAACTCAAGGTCACGTTAGAAGCACAAACCTCAAGAATATCGAAGCTGCTTTTGTTAGAACCTTTGGAATTACTCCTATAGAAGTAGTATGGTGAAAGTCCAAAAGCGGAGGAGGGGTAAATCCGCACTTATAAATACGACCCAGAGCCCCAAATTCCGGACGAGTTTTTCATTCTAATAACTATAGTCAGATTTGCAGAGTGGAAACCCCATATCGGGAATTAGAAATCAATTTGGGAAAAAATTATTCTTGTAATATTATCCTTCAAGTAATAAGAAAGAAGGAGAATTCAAGATCATTGCTTAAGAATATTAATTTCGAGAAGAGAGAGATCATTCATTTCAACAATTAGCTGGCCTAATAGCCTATTGCATATGATTCATGCTTCAATTTTCTTAATCTTATCATAGGTCGTGTTATGAAGTTCATGATTGTGAATGGAATAAAAGGGGTGCAAGTAGCATCTTTATTCTCGAAAGGGATAAATCACATGTGACGACCGTCCTGTATTGGTAAACACCTAACTAAGCGTTGTGGCAATGTTCAGCCAATATAAGACAATCATCAAGAAAAGGATGAGAAAGAAGAGCAGGATGATCCCAAAACCCATTGTATATCTCACAACGCATGGTATAAATATAATATAAAAATAACCGATATAAAACAAGCGAGACAATATAAGTTGTAAATAACCATAATCAGCAGAATATTAGACCCATTACATCATAATTATCAAGTGGTTAAATATAGATACATCTCCAAGATAAGTTGTATATACACGACTACACTACTAAAGCCTAAAGTATTGATCGCAGAAACAAAAAGGGATGAAGTATATATATAATACATGGGAGCCTCCTGCTCGTCCTCGGCTAGCTACTTGAGCACACCAACCTGCCTCTAGACTGCTCAATGAAGAGCACCTAGAGTAATAAGAAGCAAAGCATAAAACCCCAAGTCAGACAAAGTATGGTGTGAGAGATAAGCATCAAAACTACCACATAAATAATACTGGTGTGAAGAGTCATACCTGACATGTCGCTGCACCCAAAGAGTTAGCACATAACAGTAATGTACAACTGCTCTAAGGAAAACATACCACTGAGGTTATACTAAATGAAGCACATAATAAGGAAATAGAAATCATTTAGACATAGCATACATTCTCACTTTACCCACTTAATCCGTGTACATACCAGGTCGCTAGGTCGTCTCAGTACCCTTGGGTATAGACCCACACCTGATTCTATATGTCATAGAATTCCCACGCCTCGAATGAAAATCTCCTAACAACTGGAGAAAAAAGGGACCCATGCCAGATCCCAATGGCGAATAAACTATCTCTAGCTCTCGGTACCCAAAACCAACCTTACGCGTCAGCGTTCCCTTAGCATTCATACTCGCAACTAAACTTAATGAGAAGTCATTACCATGGTTCCCATTCCGATCCTACGTAGTGACTTCCCATTGAAGCCTTCTTATATCTCGGGTTTATTGGTCGCATTGGAGTGTCTTCATAAGAGTCTGGTCATCATCAAGAAGTAATACCACACCACACGAACCCGTTCCTCTATTGCCCATTTCAAATCGACCCTTCCGGTTTGGTATGGCTAAACCATGCTAAAATAGCAACCTTGGATCGAGTATATCGATCCAGATTTAGGTCATTACATCCGGATCGTTGGCCGACCCAGATTGGGTCATCCCCACTAGACCAGTAATGCCGTTCTAGATTATTTGATCTGTCGAATATATCGATCTGGATCCTGCTCTTCCAATTAGTTAAACTCCCGATTTGAACACTGATATGAGATTCCCAGTCCTGCCTAGTTTTGCGCCCTTCCCTACTTTTTTTCTAACCAACCCAAACCTAGCTAATCCGGCCCCACCGATCTGACTTCAAGGCTCCATAATATAACTCCAAACGACTTGAAACTTGGACCCAAGCTTCCAGGGACCTTCCTTTTTGTCCCTACAAATTTTCATGCGATATTGGGAATTTCCCCAGGATCGATATGGTCGAACCCACCTTGGTCAAACCAAGACCTAGAGCACTTCTAGAACGCTTTTCACCATTATATTTCGCCATTCAACGACATTTTCATCCAACCTAAGGTTCCTAGACATTATACAAACATGCCTAGCATATACGAGAAACATCTTGGTTTATGATACATGGTAAAACATCCAACTCAAGGCTAGGGAAGAATTGTTCTTTTGGCTTCCCTAATTTCCCGGATCAACAAATCTCATCCAAATCGACCCAGATTCATATATGTGGCATTACATATTAAAATAGGATTTGTAAGTATTTTTGCATAATTTTCAAAAGTGGTTTACGATTAATTAATCCTACTTAGTGAGTAATGAGGCTAATCACTCACCTTAAGTTCCCCAAAGATATTAGATCTGAAATAAATGTTGATTAGGCATAGATTCCAATACAAGGAAACAACTCAAAGGTTGATTTGATGTAGAGATGATAGATCCTTTTATATTCTTGAGTGATTGCTAATTAAAGTAAGGATTTGGAGGTAGTTTAAAGGTTAGAGGTCATTAGAGATGGATAGGACCGTTCTTGGGACTTGGGATAGTGAAAAATAACTATTCACTTACCACACTACATCTCCACATAACCCTAATCCCTAAATGGGTTATGGGCCACTACACCAATGACCCTAATCCACCCAGTTAAGCGGTTTAAACCAACCCTAACCTTAATTCGGCCATTCCTCCAAAACGGAAACCCTGTTTAGCTAATACAATCGCTCTACATAATGGGAAATGATCGTCTGAATCCAATGGAAGTGGTCTCAAACCCATATCACTTCCTAATCAAAAGTTATGTCAAAACAAGATTCGCCATTGGCAAAACAATTACATTAAAATCCGACAAAAATGGTGAAGATAGGAAATGGCGCTAATACTCATTTTCTAAAGTTACACGACCCCATATGAAAATAATATAAATACTCTACGATCCTCCGATACGCAGAAACAGGTCGTTGCATTCTCCCCGTCAAGAAATTTTCCACTGAAATTCCATAGGTAACTCTTAAGATCGTTCCATATGTCTATTAATCACTCAAAAGCAATTAGCATATATGAAAAATGACATTTCAAGCCTATCCTAGCATGCGGAATACAAAACAAAGGTGACGATATCGAAATCAAAGTTATAAGAATCATACTAAGTAAAGAGTTTTAGGTATGCTGTAGCGCCCGGCCCCTAGACCCATGCTAACCAAGAGCAACACTAAGTGTTACTGTCGGAAAGCACGGAGAATGGGACTCGATAGGGCTAAAAGTTGTTCTCATTCCTTTGAACGAACACTGGCACGAGAATTTAAAACTTTTCAACTTACCATTTGTGCTCAGTATAAGTTCAAAGAAATGGTACAAGAAAATTTCCCAGGTACATAGTGCAAAATATAATAGAATCAAGCACAACACAATAACAACAGCAGAATACATAATACATATCATAATAGAGATGTCCAGAATACATGGTCCATCATACATAATATCACATCCCAAAATACATAATAGCATACATACCGTAATACTACACGCTACTGATAGTCTGAAGCTGCATAGGCCAAAACCCCAAAACGTGGAAAAAGATAAGAACGCTGCTACAGTCCACGCAACCTAACCTGCAAACAATCCTCAACCTGACCCGAGGATTGCTTTAACAAAACAAATCACATGGGTCAGACTATGTCTAGTGTGAGTGAAGTAAGTATCTATGGACATTGAATTATAATAATAAATGATGCCACATGTGTAAGTCAACATGAGGCATATGAATGAACAATTTAGCAAAGTTGCCGCATTAAATAAGCCATAATATCAGGCATCGGTATTGTATGTAAAGCAATACAATACCAAAACGATTATCATATGTAAAGCAATATGATAATATAAAAAGTGAGATTAATTAAAGGCACAGGTATTGTATGTAAAGCAATACAATACCATAACGATTATCATATGTAAAGCAATATGATAATATAAAAAGTAAGATTAAAGGCACAGGTATTGTATGTAAAGCAATAC
Organism: Allium sativum; assembly: GCA_030737875.1. Taxonomy (NCBI): domain Eukaryota; kingdom Viridiplantae; phylum Streptophyta; class Magnoliopsida; order Asparagales; family Amaryllidaceae; genus Allium; species Allium sativum. The sequence goes on along the minus strand of CM060924.1, from coordinate 869,273,646 downwards.
AATACCATAATGATTATCATATGTAAAGCAATATGATAATATAAAAAGTAAGATTAAAGGCACAGGTATTGTATGTAAAGCAATACAATACCATAACGATTATCATATGTAAAGCAATATGATAATATAAAAAGTAAGATTAAAGGCACAGGTATTGTATGTAAAGCAATACAATACAATACCATAACGATTATCATATGTAAAGCAATATGATAATATAAAAAGTAAGATTAAAGGCACAGGTATTGTATGTAAAGCAATACAATACCATAACGATTATCATATGTAAGGCAATATGATAATATAAAAAGTGAGATTAATTAAAGGCATAGGTATTGTATGTAAAGCAATACAATACCATAACGATTATCATATGTAAAGCAATATGATAATATAAAAAGGGAGATTAAAGGCACAGGTATCGTATGTAAAGCAATACAATACCATAACGATTATCATATGTAAAGCAATATGATAATATAAAAAGTAAGATTAAAGGCACAGGTATTGTATGTAAAGCAATACAATACCATAACAATTATCATATATAAAACAATATGATAATATAATAATTGAATGTTGGTTATAATACTGGGTTTCAAATTATTTGAGTAATAGAGAATCATGGGGACTACGGGATAAATATAATATGACCCATAACGACCAACTACACAGACGCTAGTATTGTAAAATCACAGTGGTAGAGCTCTTGCGCGTGCGGAGACATCTGCACCGTAATCTACTCATAACGCCATAACAACACCTGGCGATCAACCCAGGATAACCAAGACGGTCTAAGGCGAAGGCCGTATGCTACCCGTTCACGGCACTACACGTGGCACACCCACGTCTTCATCTGATGTAGTCCGTGACCCACCGATCGGGAATCCCGATCAAAACAACAAAATTGCCCAATGTAGCAGACCGTTTGACCTTTGGTGGTAAGTGGGCGAAATTTATAACCACCGTGATTCAGGTAGCGAACCTGAATCAGGTCGACCAAGATGGAGTTTTGGTCCATTGGTACAACAGAGTCCAATCTATCCCAATCCCAAAATTAAAGTATTTTGAAATATTAATTTGTAAATTCATACTTTGAAAACTCACAGTATTTATAACATCAAAACACTATATAAAACCAATCATGGCAACATTCATAAAAGTAAGTTTTATAATACCCAGTATACCTTACAAAAGGTTAACATCACATGTCCATAGATGGTTACACTTCCGTTTCGCTCTAATACACAAGTACCCCATAATACTTATGTATTATAACGAAACTTAATCATTGTTTAACATGTTTAATTTATTTGGAATTAATAAAATTATTTGGCCACTTAATTTGTACATGATACTATTTTTCGCTCGTAGGGAAAAAAAACTTGCTTTCAAAAACAATAATTTTTCTAATATAAAACGCATAATTATATTGAAGAAATCTTCGTATTCTATTATTATTATTATTATTATTATTATTATTTTAACAAAACTTATTTTAATTTTGTTTTTTTTTTTGAAAAAAAAAACTGTTCAGACTGGACTGCACAGGCAGCCCACTGCTGGGCTGCACTGCAGCCCAGACACGGGCTGCATGGCAGCCCGTTCTGGGCTGCCCATGCGGCCCAGTTGGGCTGCTACAGCAGCCCGCTCTGGGCTGCTGCTGCAGCCCAGTCACGGGCTGCAAGGCATCCCGGTTACGGGCTGCTGCTGCAGCCCGGTCACGGGCTGCATGGCAGCCCGTTCTGGGCTGCCACATGCAGCCCAGTTCGTGCTGCTACAGCAGCCCGCTCTGGGCTGCTGCTGCAGCCCGGTCACGGGCTGCTACTGCAGCCCGGTCACGGGCTGCATGGCAGCCCGTTCTGGGCTGCGCTGCAGCCCAGACGCGGGCTGCTGTGCAGCCCACTCCAGGGCTGCTGTGCAGCCTGCGCCTGGGCTGCCTGTACAGCCCAGTTTTGGCTGCACAGTGCAGCCTACCTGCACAGGACTGCACAGCAGTCCTCCCCCTTCCCCGTAGAAAATTTTCAGATTTTTTTTTCCAGTAGAACTGAAGTTTAACAGAGGCATGTAAATTTGTCCACTATGATTTATCAATATGCTTCTCTTTGAACCAATTCAACAAGCATTTTGCATGCATCTAAATTACATGCATACAATAGCTTTCACTACATAACCTTCTCTTCAACAAATTGTGACAATTTCACATGAGTAATAAAGCTAAGGGTAACCACAAAAGGGGAAGTGGGCCAATTATGTAAGGATTTAACCTTTACTCCAACATGCATACCCAAATCAGACCAAAAAAAAGGAGAAAGGTTAAGACTTCACTCACCTCCAACGCAAAAATGCAATCTTGAAGCTCTATAATAGCTTGTCTTTGATTGCAAATCCCTTTCCTTTCCAATTCAAACAAAAATCAAAAACCCCTAAATAATAATTCATAAAAAGGCAAGGAAGAAGATGGAATAGGATTAGATTTAGGGATAATTACTTGAAGAATTGGGAACCTTGCTTCAACCTTTGATAGCAAATTTCTAATTTTTTATCTTGATTGAGATGAGAGGATCTAATTTTTTTTTCTCTCTTTGTTTCTGGTTTTCCCGTTCTCTGGTTTGAGGAAAAAAAAAGTTTGTACGGTGTTTCTGAATGAGGAATACGTACTGAATGAGAAACGGGAGATTAATGGGAAGGAAATTTATGTTTAGCCCCTTCTCTAGATTCTTCCACAAAAATATCTACATTTTCCCCCTTTTATTTATTTATTTATATTTTCTTTCTCATGCAACATAATCATTATAGTTTGTCCTATTGTAGATATTTTTGTTTTCCCCCACTAATTAAATTGTTTCTAGAGATTTCCTCAAAAATGCATACATACATATTTTTATTTTTATTTTATTTACATTTTTGTTATAATCTTTTCTTTTTCTTTTTATGAAAAATGGACATAAAATTCTTTTTTACCTTATATTACACACATTTTCAACATTATGTAAGCTTCTTTTTTTTTTTTTTTTTTCAAATGCACACCTGAAAACTAACACGCACATAAAAATAGTGTGTTACTTAAACCTTTCATGCATAAAAACAAAATTTCTTTATGTAATCATAATTTTTTTTTCCTTTTAAAATTGTTATTTAATCAAAAGCAATAAACTTCATCATGGTTACAATAAAACATGCAACCTTTTACATCAATACATACGCGAAATCATTCATAAAACATGTCTGTCCTCTCATCCAAAATATATGTTTCGCTTTTATTTGTTTATTATACATATATTTTTCTTTTAAAGTAACAAATCAATTAGTTGATTCCCAATTCAATATCCCTGAAAAAGTGGGTTGTTACATATGCCACCTTTATGCTCTCCTCGGTTTCCCAAATGCAATCGCCTTCGCTTTTACCCTACTGAATTTTGACAAGGTTCATTATCTTCCTCCTAACTTGCTTCATACCGTGTTCGACAATACGAACTAGTTTACAAGGTCTAGCCACTTCCGGCTCCACCTTGATATCGTGAGCCGATCCAGTGATATAGTTACATTGGAATCATGCACAAACTTTCTCAAGTGTGAGACATGACACACATTGTGTAATTCGGCCATTTTCTGAGGTAGCTCAACACCGTATGCCAAGTTTCCTATCCACTCGAGGATTGGAAAAGGTCCAATGAATCTGGGCACTAACTTCCCTTTATTTCCAAACCGGATCACACTCTTTAATAGGGAAATTCTAACAAATACCAAATCGCTGACAGAAAACTCCAAATCTCTACGCCTATTATCAGCGTTACTCTTCTGCCTATCCTGGTCAGCTTTAATCCTTTAATGGATTATCTCTATCTCCTCGGATGTTTCTCTAATCATATTTGGTCTGAGTATATGTTTTTTCCACCCGCCTCAGACCAACATGAAGAGGTATTGCACGACCTTCCATATAAAGCTTCTTATGGAGCCACACCAATACTTGACTGATAACTGTTATTGTATGCAAACTCGATAAGATGCAAATAGTCATACCATGACCCTCCAAAATCTAGAACATAAGCCCGCAAGAGATCTTCTAATACACAGTTCACCCTCTTTGTCCGTCCATCAGTTTAAGGATGGTAAACGGCACTGAGATGCACCTTCAATCCTAATGCTTCGTGTTAGCCTTCCAAAACCCTCTAGTAAACAATGAGTCTCGGTCACTCGCCATTCCCTTAGAAATACCATGGAACCTCACAACCCATTTAACATATAATTTAGCTAACTTGGCTACAGTTCTATTTTACTTGATCGGTATGAATCTGGCACTCTTGGTCAATCGATCCACGATGACCCAAATACTATCATTCCTTGTCTGAGTCCTTGGCAATACATCGATGAAGTTCATTGAAATTTGTTCCCACTTCCACTCGGGTACCTCTAGCGGCTATAGAAAACCACTAGACTTTTACCAACTGAAAATTCTTACATTTAGAGATAAATATCCCAACATCTTTCTTCATACCTTCCCAATATTATGTTTGTTTCATATTATGGTACCTCTTGTTACCACCTGGATGTATAGTTAGCTTCGAGTGATGACACTCTCGAAGTACTATCTCCTTCAATCCACAGATGTTGGGCACCACTAACCTTCCATTTTTCTGTAGCAAACCATCAGGTCGAGTTCATAGACTTTTGCATTGTCCAAGCCAACACCTATCTTAACTTTGGTGATGATTTCCGCCAATTTGGGATCGCTTCTCTAACTAGAATCGATCTGTTCAATTAGGGGAGGCCTGATTGTTAAATTTGCCAACATTTCTTGTTCCAATTCATACATAGGCCTGAAATCATAACCCGCAATATACTCCAGTTGTTTCCACTCTAAGAACATAGCCCTCAAGTTAGAGTGTCTCTACTCAACACATTGGCCAACGCGTTACCATTTCTCGGAGTTTATGCAATATTGAAATTATAGGATGCCAGAAATTTCAGCCATCTCTACTGATGGAGATTTAAATATTTTTGAGAGAAAATGACTTGTGATCGGCAAACAATTCAAATTTTTCTCCCAAAAGGCAATATCTCCACATGTTCAATGCAAACACAATCGCAGCTAGTTCCAAATCTTGTGTGTGGTATCTTTTCTCATGTGGTTGCAGTTGCTGACTAGCATAAGCGACAATTTAACCGCTTGCATTAATGCTACACCTAATCCGGTACTACAAGCACCAGTGTATACTTTTTTCTCCTCATTCCCTTGTAGAATAACTAATACAAGACCTCCCATTAACCTTTTCTTTAAACTCTCAAATGCGAGATCACACTTTGCATCCCAAATGAAAGCCTAATTTTTCTTGGTTAATCAGGTTAACGATGCTGCTAACTTAGAGAAATCCTTGATAAACTTATGGTAATATCCAACCAATCCTAAGAAACTTCTTACTTTGGTTGACATTCTTAGGTATGGTCCAATCTTGTACTGCTGCTACCTTGATAGAATTCGCTGCAATACCATTCTTTAAAACAACGTGACCCAAGAATCGCACTTCTTTCCCCTAGAAGTGACATCTAGAAAATTTAGCTTTTAGGCGGTGTCTTCTCGACATCTCCAGCACAATTCTCAAGTGTTCCTTATACTCTTCGTCAGTCCATGAATATACCAAAATATCATCAACAATACAAATACAAACTTGTTAAGTTGATCTCTGAAGACTCGATTCATCAGATCCACGAAGTATGCTAGTGCGTTGGTCAACCAACCACTCATAGAATCCTAACGGCGTTTGAAATGCCGTTTTGGGTATGTTATATCAACACATAACCGGTGATATGTTCTTCCTAGTCACCTTATTCAGCTCATGATAATCAACATATAACCGATGGAAACCATTCTCTTTGGTGATGAATACTACTGGTGCTCCCCACTTGGATATGCTCCTCTAAATAAATCCATTCTTCAAAAGACCGTTGACTTGCACTTCGAGTTGCTGATGTTCCCTTGGTGCCATCCTCCTAAGAGGCATCACTATTGGTCTGACATCATTTGCTAAGTCAATATGAAACACGATCTCCTTATGTGGTGAAAGTCCGGTCACTTCCTCAAAGATGTTCGAATACTCTCTCATAATAAATACATTAGAGAACTCATCGTGCGAAATTTCAAGAGAATATACAAATCTAGCCATCACCTTCTCATCCGGTAGATAGCCGAACACTACCCTTCACCCATCCTCTACCTCGATAGTTACCAAAGACTTTTCACAGTCCACCACCGCCCATATCTTTGGAGCCAATTGACTCCAAGAATAATGTCAAACCCCATAAAGCCCAATACAAAACAATCATAATAACATGCATCCATGACTCGATAAGACCAAAACACGACAAATCATACTAAGACTTGTCGAGCCACTAATTGGTTTGTCACAACCAATCTATCTACTAGGTCAGTAGATACAAAGGAATGAGAAGCCCCAGTATCAAACAACACTAGAATAGGAATATCAAAATTGGAAAACATACCTAGGATAACGATGCCTTTCCCTTTCTCTGTTGCTGTTGTGGAATTCGATGAAGTAGAAACAACATTGACAACGTATGCTTTCACCAACTGCTTCTGCTTAGCCAGTTTAGGGCAATCCCTCTTTAAATGTCTTGGCTTATCACAATTAAAGCACTTTTGATCCTCGACCTTGCAGTCCTTAATAAAATGGCCATTTCTCTCCACACTTGAAGCATCCCCTTCCATCCCGAGTTTCTTTTTTTGTTCTTCCATAGGTAGGAATGGCTTCATTTTGTTCTTGTATGGCTACTTCTTCTTTTCTCCACCGCTCAGCTGCGACCTTGGCTCTTTCTTAGAAGTAGCAGTAGTCTCCGCAATAACAACTTCCAACTTTGAATTGGGATAGAGACTCTCTGATGTTAAAGCTTTCCCCACAATAGATTCGAAAGTCTTGTTAATATGATTTATCATATTTTTCACCAAGTGATCATCTAACCCAATAATGAACCTCTCGTTCTTCTTTTCAGCAGTATTAATAAGCGACATCTCATATTTCGACAAAGCATCGAATTCGGCAATATACTCGAAAATGGGACGACCTCCTTGCTTAAGTTCATGGAACTTTTGGAACAACTCCGATCTCTGAGCAGATGGGATGAACTTCTCACAGAAACGAGTCTTAAACTGATTCCAAGTAAATTGACCTTCTGGTGTAGCAGCCTCTGCAGCATTCCACCAATTCGCGGCCTTATTTTGAAGCTGACGTGAGGCCATTCTCCTTTTTATGGCATAGTTGAGTTCAAGATCCTCGAAGATGCGCTCAAAAGTATCAAGCCAATCCTGCACTTCCATAGTCGATTCCATCCTTGGGAATGGCTTACCTTCCAAACTAGTATGGTCTTTGCAAAAATATAAAAAAGTCAACTCAAGGTGCCTGCGCCACCGCACCATTTCCAACATTATTAGGAGAAACACCATGGGTACTCCTCACCACGTCCCTTAATAAGCCAGTGAACATGGTATGCATGTCGGGGGTGTTGGTAGCATTCGCCCCCGAACCAGCTCCTTCCTCCACTCCAGAAGCAGAGTTCCTAACAGTCTTCCTCATTTGACGACTCATCCTTCAATCTGTAAAGAAGTAGACTAATAGTTTCTCTCCAAGGAATTCTTGTTATCGGTGCATGTGCAGTGCGACTTCTCTTTATTATACTAATAGTATATATAGGTATAGTTTGAAAACCAAAATACCACAAATAAGCGCTCCTATATGCATATACTCTTGCCCTGGACAATACCTACTTAGGTTAACTACATAACCAAAGCTCTGATATCAAATGTGACGACCACCCTGTATCAGTCAACATCCAACTAAGCGTTGTGGCAATGTTTGTCCCATATAAGACTATCATCAAGAAAAGAATAAGAAAGATGAGTAGGATGATCCCAAAACCTGTCGTATATCTCACATCTCATGGTATAAATATAATATAAACATAACTGATATAAAACAAGCGAGACAGTATAAGCTGTAAATAACCATAATCATCAAAATATTAGACCCATTACAGCATAATTATCAAGTGGTTAAATATAAATACATCTTCAAAATAAGCTATCTCTACACAACTACGCTATTAATGCCTAAAATAGTGATCACAGAAATAAACAGGAATGAAGTATATATATTAAGTGGGAGCCTCTTGCTCGCATCTAGCCAACTACTCGAGTACACTAACCTGCCTCTCGTATACTCATCTAAAAGCACTCAGAGTAATAAGAAGTAAGGCATAAAACCTAGAGTCAGATAAAATCTGGTGTGAGAGATAAGCATCAAAACAACTACATAAATAATATGGATATAAAGAGTCAATACCTGACCTATCCTTGCACCCAAAGAGTTGTCACATAACAGTAATGTACTACTACTCTAAGGAAACCATATCACTGAGGTTATACTAAATGAAGCACATAATAAGGCAACATCAATCATTCAAGCATAACAAACATTCTCATATCGCTTACTTAATGCTTGGACATACAATGTCGCTAGGTCATCTCTGTACCCTTGGGTATGGACCGACACCTGATCCTATGTGCCATAGAATTCCCATGCCTAGAATAAGAATCTCCCACAACCGGAGAAAAGAGGGACCAAGCCTACAATGGCGCAAAACTATCTCTAGCACCCGATTCCCAAAACCAAACTTAGCATCAGCGTTCCCTTTGCATTCGTAACCGCAACTAAACTTAATGAGAATTCATTACCATGGTTCCTATCCCGATCTTGCGTAGTGACTCCCCATTGAAACCTTCTTGCATCTTAGGTTTATTGGTCACATTGGAGTGTCTTCAGAAAAGTCTGGTTATCATCAGTAAGTAGTACCATGCCATGTAAACCCATTCCCCTGTTTCCCATTTCGGACTGACCCCCCCCCCCCCGGTTCGATATGGCCGAACCGAGCTAAAATAGCTACCCCGGATCAAGTATATCGATCCGAATTTAGGTCATCACATACGGGTCGTTGGCCCACCTGGATCGAGTCATCCTCTTATCCGATCCGATCCTGGATTGAATATATCAATCTGGATCCTAGGTTTCCGATGAGTTGAACTCCCGAATTGAGCACCGATCCGAGATTCCCACTCCTACCCAGTTTTGCTCCATTCCCTACTTGCTTTTAGCTGACCCAAACCTAGCCAATCCAACAATACCGATGTGACTTCAAGGCTCCAGAACCCTAACCCAAGAACTCCAAACGACTTGAAACTTGGACTCGAGCTTCCTGAGACCTTCCTTTTTGTCCCTACAAATTTTCATGCAATACCGGGAATCTTTCCCGGATTGGTATGCTCAAACCCACCTTGGCCAAACTGAGACCTAGAGCACTTACAGAACACTTGTCACCATTATATTTCACCATTAGATGGCATTTTTATCCAACCTAAGGTTCCTAGACATTACACAAACATGCCCAATAAATACAAGAAAAATCTAGGCTTATGATACATGGTAAAACATCCAAATCAAGGCTAGGGAAGAATTGTTCTTTTGGCTTCCCTAATTTCCCGGATCAACAAATCTCATCCAATTTGATCCAGATTCATATATGTGGCAATACATATTAAAATAGGATTTGTAAGTACTTTTGCATAATTTTCAAAAATGGTTTACGATTAACTAATCCTACTTAGTGAGTAATGAGGCTAATCACTCAACTTAAGTTCCCCAAAGAGATTAGATCTGAAATAAATGTTGATTAGGCATAGATTCCAATACAAGTAAACAACTCAAAGGTTGATTTGATGTAGAGATGATATATCCTTTTCTAATCTTGAGTTATTACTAATTAAAGTCAGGATTTGGGGGTGGTTTAGAGGTTGAAGGCCATTAGAGATGGATTAAACCTTTCTTAGGAGTTGGGAAAGTGAAAAATAACTATTAACTTACCCCCACAAAAACCTTACATAACCCTAATCCTGAAATGGGTTATGGGCCTTTATACTAATGACCCTAATCAGCCAAGTTAAGCTGTCTAAACCAACCATAACATTAATTCATCCATTCGTCGCAAATGGAAAGCCTATATGGCTAATGTGACCACTCTACAGAATGGTAAACAATCATATGTATCCAATGGAAGTGGTTTCAACCGCATATCTCTTCTCAATCAAAAGTTATGACCAAAAAAAGATTCACCAAGGGAAAAACAGTTACATTAAAATCCGGAAAAATTGGTGAAGATAGAAAATGACCCTCATAGTCATTTCCCAAAGTTATACGTTTATAGGACTTCGTATGAAAATAATTTAAATACTTTATGATCCTCCGGTACATAGAATACAAGCCGTTACAACACAGTTTTAGCACCATCTCAATCCCTCCTGAGTTAATATGATATATTCACTTGCTCAGAAATGAACTTTACAATACGAAGGCCAATTAACACTCATTACGAGCTAGTCTGTATACTTAACCTCATTAAAGGGGACAATACCCTTACAAAGGGGGGAAATCAAGAACACTCGCCTTTATGACTTGTGCTCATGAGAACTCTTGACATTCTAACCTTGGATAAGTCGATAGTCAAAAATTATGTAGTACTTCCAACACCCAAGTATAAAGGCTTTCAACATCTCCAAAGACTAAAGGCCAACGACATCCATTCCTTTGATTTGATCATATACTTGTTAATTCAGATAGATAACCATTTTTATGGCTAACATTTTTTATGTTAGAATGAGGGCCTGAAACTCTGTCCTTGTGGTTAATTTCCTATGAATTAAATTTTGCATTTTAATATGTAGGAAACACGAAGTCAAAGACGAAGAAGTTAGACATAATAAATGAAGATGTGGTATAAGTTACCACCTTGGAAGATGGAATAACAACATCCCTCAACCTAGAGAATGCAGCGCCAAGACAACCATTAACATGGAACCACTGGAAATAAAGGATAAACAAATGTTACGGATGGTACAAAAAATATTGGAATTACGAGGATTACATCATGAAGTTTCCGCTCAAAAATCCTCTAGAGGGTACATGAACACCAAGACAACAACAAATGAAGAGGTTATTTCCCCTTGAAAGGGATCCAATGTAAATTTACCCAGAACCAAAAGCAAAAGTAAGCCCTCGCCTCCTACATTGAAAAAATTAGAGTGAACGGCGGTCAAGATAGATTATTAAGGAAATACATAGAATGAAGAAGGTCAATTAGAAAGCTCTACAATCAAGAAGTAAGGTCCAAGTTGGAAGTATTATCCTAATGATAAAGCTTATATGAAGGACTTAGTAGAAAAAGCTATTAGAGATCTGCTTACTACCAAAGGAAAAAGAAAGCTAGATGAACAGGTCAATGTGGACGAACGAGTGTCTCTTTTCATTGACGGGATAATGATGATAGTTATCCCTTTACATGTGAAATATTTACCATTAAATACTAAGGTATTATCGATCTAGATGATCTCCTAATGGCTTTCGATATCCAAATGGATCTTTATAACCTTTTCGGAGCAGTACGGTGTAGATTTTTCTCAGTAACACTTTAAGGAGTGGCTGCAAAGTGGTATTGTTAATATTAAGAAAAGACAATTTACTCCGAAAACAGTTCCAATATGAATTTTCAACTCAATTTTTGCATACGAAATGACCTTATTGTTCATTCCACAATGGTGGCGAATATTAAACAACAAGATGGAGTACCTTTAGGAGATTATTTGAAAAGGTTTAATGCAGAAGCACTGAAAGCAAAGAGAACAGATGATAAAGCTAGATCGATAGATGTCCATGCTGGGTTCCGTACAAGCACTCCATTCTAGAAGGACCTTTTTGTAAACTAATGTGAGGATCTGGAAGAATTCCACTTTGGGACAAACATATTCATACGAGTTGATGAAATATATTATGCTAAGACAAAATAATCTACACAGAATGATGGAGAAAGGCCCACCTATGAATGAAATCATAAAAGAATGCGATGGGAGGAGGCCGACGCCAACACAGTATCTCTAAACAATCCAATCTCCGTTTTTTTACACGATATGAAAGGAAAAATAAAATTTCCCACTTCATACTAGGCTAAGAACAATCCAGAAGTTAAGATGGGGGTGGTTACTATGTCTATCACAAAGAAAATGGTTATAGAACATATGAATGCAAGGTTCTTCTCAGAATTATTTAGAAGCTTATTTGAGAAGGGCCACTGAAACCTCCCGAAGGGGCCATGAATGCCATCAACAACGAAGGTATCCTTGATATGAGCCCATTTATTAACCACATTGACATGATTCATGGAGGCCTTTATATTGGTGGAAATAACCATGGGTTAAGAACTGCTGCATTTCATAAGCAAAAGAAGGAAGATTCTTAGTATAAGAAAGGCTAAACATGAAAAACTTCCAAAGGGCCTTCTGCTGCATACTCTAGTAGTGACACCTCAAGTGCTCCAAAAGGGGATCCATCATCCTCATAATGACATGTCAATGATAACTGCCCAAATTGGGTTATCGATGGTAAATAGTATTATTATGGACAAGTAAAGCGCTGTCAATGTCATCTTTACGTATGCCTTCGATTAGATGAAAATTTCTAAGGAAAAATTGGAGTCTAGTTCGAAGCCAATATTTGGGTTCAACAACAAAGGATTAAAACTAGTACGACAAATAAAGTTGAAAGTGCAGATAGGTCTTGCACCATTTTGTCACACCTTTGAATTCCTCTTCGTAATCGCTGATCATCCATCTTGCTATAATGCATTTCTTAGACGACCTGCTCTTGATGAAGTGGATGCCTTTGTCTCTCCGAAGTATTTAATGATCAAGTTTCTAACCAATGAAGGATGGTAAACTATAAAAGGAGAACAATTCCTCTTTGAAGAAATGTATTTTGCAGCTCTTAACGGGTATAAAAGGGAGTATTTTTCTATTTTAATTCTTCTGCTGAGTTTCAACTTCGATTGATGGGATTCAACACCCAACATTTGAAGCCAAGGTAAAATTTAATCAATGTGGTATGCACAGGAAAATGAACTGCAGATCAGAAGATAAGAAATGAAAAAGAAAAGATATAAAGAGCATGAAATAGAAACAGATCTGGATTGTCGAAGGGAAATAGACAAAATTCAACGTATGAGGAAACTGAAGCATTGTGTTTAGATTCAGTGGACTTGGGAAAACTGTGAAAATATAAAGTATGAAAACCAACCTAATCCATTTCCTTAGAGAAAGTAAGGACATCTTTATAGACCCATTCAAATATGGTTTTAGACCCATCGCTCATATGTCATCATCTCAATAATGATTCAAATATAACTCTCATCCAAAAAAAGAAGAGGCAGTTCAATAAAGTACGATCCAAAGCCTTAAAAGAGGAATTGTTAAGGTTACATAAAAATGGACTTATTTGAGAAGTTTTTTTGTACCCGAAATGGCTTGCGAACTCAGTATCGGTAAATAAATCTGATGGGAAATGGAGGCCATGTATCGAGTATATTGACTTGAATAAATCATGTCCTAAAGATTGTTACCTCTTGCCTAGAATATATCAATTAGTGGATGCTACAAGTGGACATAATCTATTGTCTCTCATGGATGCTTGCTCTGGGTAAAATCAGATACCAATGTTTAAGCTAGATGAGGAACACACAAGTTTCATTATTGATGGAGGTACCCTCTACTACAAAGCAATGCCTTTAGATCTGAATTACTTTGGGGTAACATATAAATGACTGGTTAACCAAAGGTTCAGTGAACAAATCATAAGAAATATGGAAGCGTATGTAGATGACATGTTACTAAAATCTTAGAAAATGGAGGATCATTTAAAGTATCTCGAGGAAATGTGTGAGATCATGCAAAAATATCATATGAAGTTAAATCCTCAAAAGTATCACTTTGGAGCACACTCGGGGATATTCTTAGGGTATATTGTAAGAAAGCAAGGGATTGTGGATAGTCCTACATAAATAAAGATGATAAGGGAAATGGGTGAGCCTAAAACAAGTAAGGATGTAATGAACTTAAATGGAAAGATGTCAGGCTTGAGTAGGTTCATTTCGAAGGACACAAACAACTGTGTTGTATTCTTTAATGTGATTAAGAAGAATTTAATCACAACGGTTTCAAAGCATCAACTAGAAGGAAATCCAAAGGAACTCTGACGAAAACAATGTTAAAGTGAGATTTAATCACAACGGTAATCAGGAAAAATGGAATAAGGTTGTGAGCAACCCTCCAAAACAAACTATTGCAGGCGGCCTTCAAACTGCAAATAAATATGCAGCTCTAACTGAACCAATAGGAAATGATGGGTGTATTATCAACTCGCGTATTCCTGAAGAAGGAGAGATAGTCGAATCAATGGACGGAAGTGCCTTGAATATGAATGCGGATTCTAGAATTACAGAACAACCTATTAATGTTTTGGATGTAGTACACTCTGAATTATGTGAAACTGCTCCTCCCAACGGAAAGGGTTGTGTTCAGCTTGAAGGAACTAGTAACGTTGATGCAATGCAGACCATCATGCATGATGTTACTGAGTTCACGTTGATGCAATGCAGACCATCATGCATGATGTTACTGAGTTCGAACAGACTCTGCATGAAGGTGGTTTTGAAGTTCAAATCTCCTTATCTGGTTCTGAGTTACAGACAAGTAATGGATACGAATTCAAGTCGGGCTTTCTTCTGGGTGCATCTCATCTCAAGAATCAGGTTGGTACTCCTACGCTATTTTCAACGCAAGTACAACCAGAAGCTATTGTGTCCACTGTTGAACAATCAAATTCGTTGGCTACTGTACATGAAAAGTAGTTAACCTTGACAAATTCCTTCTTGACAATTTTGATATTACGTCAACTACTGGAATCACAAAGAAGCCAAGGATAAAGGAAAAACGGAAGCCTAACATAGAGAAGACAATACTTGAAACGATTGCGAGCTTGGGCATTGAGATTGACAGTGGACAGCTAGACCCATTTCTTTGCAATGAAAAGAGAAAGCTCATGGAGATTATGTCAAAGAATTACAGTGCACTTCAAAAAAGGATTGCAAATAATTCCAGTGGTAAGAAACAAGTAAATAATCCTTATGCTAACATTCCACCGCCTCCAGGATATAAACCGAGACCACCTGACATTCCTAATGCTCCAGGCTCGTCTTCTACTGCTGCTGGTAGTAGTTCCGGAAAATCCCCAATTACTCACAGCAAAACTAGAGCAGGGGTTCATACCTTTTTGATAATGGTTGAGTGCTTATAGTGCCTAACATGCTATCATTTGGCGTAATGAAAATAAAATGTAATATGTAATGTAATGTTATGATGTAATGTTATGATGTAACGTAGGAAGTCATGATGTTTCCCCTGCGTGGGAACAGGTACTTTATAGTTGATATACACTTGGTATATCACCTGAGTGAAATGCAATTTTCTATTTTTCAATAATAAAGTGTTACGGATCACTTTAAAAACAGGTCTGCCTTGCAAAAAAGAAGAAGAATTTCAAGTGGGAAGAGGGTTACCGAAAGGCATTCCAAGAGTTAAAGAATCATTTGGAGAAGCCTCCATATTATTTAGTTTGAAGGATGGAGAAACCCTATGTATGTATATAGCATTTTTGGAGCATGCCATAAGTTCTATACTAGTTCTAGAAGAAAATGGAATGCAATTTTTGACTTATTATGTGAGTCGACAGTTAAAATATGCCAAGACATGATACTTATCATAGAAAAGTTAACATACAGTTTAATCCTAATCGCCCGCAAACTGAGATCTTATTTTTAGTCACACCCCATTTGAATGTTAACTAATTCCCCTATTAAACAAGTATTTAGCAAACCGAAAACATCGGGAAGTCCTGTAAAATGGAAAATTAAGCTAAGCCAATTTGACATAGTATAAGCCACAATAGGCTATAAAAGGGCAAAGCTTTAGCTGATTTTGTGAATGAATTTACATGATTCATTGAGCAACAATCAGTAGAAGAAAATGATCAAGAGATAAATTTGCAATTGTATATTGACGGAGCACCTAATGAACAAGGAGTGGGAGATGGATATGTTATAATCACCTCGGATGTGCATTGTTTGCATTTTGTCATGAAATCAGGCTTTCTAGCAATAAATAAATGTAATAGAATATGAATCAATGGTTGCTGAATTAACTTTAGCAATACAAATTAAGATACTAAGGATTTATTTTTTCAGTGATTCATGGTAGGTAAATCAGTTGAAGTGAATTAATCAAACAAGAGATCCCATGTTGTCCCAATATATGAAGAAAATATTATAAATGCTGACATCAACAGGTCATGAGAGGGGAAATTCTCAAGCTTATTCTTTAACTAAGTTAGCAAGTTATAGGGGAACTCTGGAAACCTAGACCATTCCTATCAGATACTAAGCAAACCTTAGCGTCAAAGAGAAAAATAGATAAAGCAAGAATGAATCATTGATCTTAACCAGATCGCAAGCATTGTCTCAAGAGGAAAGGGAAAGAAGAATAGATCAAGAGGTCTTGCCCAAAAAGTTAGACCCTTCGATGTAAGCAGGCATAATGGAAATAACTGGACGACACCCATTTTAGAATATATGATTAATGCATTATCGGTAGACAAAGTCAAAACACGAAAGGCTAGGAGGAAAGCTCCAAACTTTGTAGTATTGGATTGTAACAATCCTCCAGGAATAGGCCTAAACACCGACCCAGAACGAAACTTAAAGTCTAACTAAACAGATCATTGGTTCCTATAAAGAATTACTAAAATAGATATACAGAGTAGTCTAAATGAAAATCATAATCTCACACGATGGAAGAGATAAAATATAATAGCACAAAACAGATGTATCATTATTAAAAACCATAAATTCTGATACAATAAGTCTCACAGATGATAACGGGTACATCATTTATTATCCCAAATACATAACAACAACAATAATAAGGCTACTTCCACAATAACTAAATCTTCGAGAGGCTCCTCCTCTAGGAAATCGTTCCTCATACTCAATCAACAGTCTCACCTACTAACATGTTAATGTTAAGAGGAGGGAGGTCAGAGTATAAAGTTATGGTGAATGAGATATAGATAAGTTTAGGAATAACTATTACCTATATTTGGCAATGTAAACTCTTCATGTTATGTCTACGCAACAAACATACACAAAATTAAACATATGAGGCAGGTATCCTAACAGTCATTTAAGGCCTATATATAAATCTAAGGGCAGACGTGCTTACAGTCACTTAATACCTCTACTAGGTAATTTTAAAGACTGACATTCTTGCGGTCACTTAATAATACCCCACTAGGTGGGCTATTCCTAGGCACTTAAGGACATTTGCTAATTTATTAAAGGTGGACATCCATACAATCACTTAATACCCTATGGAGGACCCTAGCCACTTAAAACCTCGTCTCTAATGTCAATATCATGAATAATTCTTCTTGTAGGTCGATTAACGACTACTTACTACCAGATTTGGGTCAGGAACTCAACTTCATTTTAAGAGAAGCCTCCGAGAGGACTCTCTTGTTACTATCTAGTTGTTCCTACAGGTGAACTCCTAGCCACTTAATACATCCCTTAGATGGTGGTTCCTTTAGGCCATATATATAATCTATCCCTAGGTGAGCCCTCACGACCCCCTAGATAAGAAGCGGACATTACTTGGAGAACTACCCTACGCATGTTATAGTCTATTAAGACGATTTAATACCTTATAGGAGGAAGGCAAACACAATATCCATTTAAATCCTCGAGGGGCAGGTCCTGTGACTTGGGTCTTGAGCCAAGGAGTGAACCTTAGGAACATACCTAGTCCTAACAACTTAATACCTAACAAGACGCAGGTCAGCGACTTAATACCTTTTTTTCCAAGGTAGACCTACTTCACACAAAATGTGTGTGTGTATATATATAGGCACACTAAACATCTCACATTAGATTGACACTTGTAGATGCTGGATTTGTCGGGAGATTCTGGGCAGGCTTCTACTACAAGTTGGGCCTAACCTCATATAAAATGTATTAATTATAATGGCCCATGGCACTTAGATACCTCACATTAACCGTACTTACTCTTACATGCTATATATGCCAGTCGGTTCCGGGTAAGCTTCTACTACAAGTAACCGTTAACCTCATGACTATGTGTCACTAATACGTCTAAAAAATTAATACACACACATAAACAGACAAATTACTATGGGGACATTCAAACTCAAATTCCTGATTTAACCGTATTTATTATGAACTTAATACATATTAATATTATGTTGTTTACGGTAAACATAAGCATGAATTAAATCAACGAAATTAACGTCCTAACCAGGTTTTGAAATTTAATCCCTATTTCAAATTAAAGGTGTACAAGTTATTTCCCATATTCCCTTCAATTATGGAATGAATATACCTATTTAAATGTAACAATCAAAATGGGGTAACAGTAATATCACCATAGAACTTGTAACCTAGTTTTGGCTTGATTATCCCAATAATAAAAGATAAACAAAGTGCCATATATCCAATAAATACATATATAATTCCTTTTTTGGATGAATTTATTTTTATGTACGTCTACACACAAAAATTTAATACTTAGACATCTTGTAAACAATACGTTCAATTACTCTATTTAGAAGACAGAGATTTAAACCTATTCAAAATTACTATTTCACCCAAATCTTACCATTTTGCACAAAACCATACGTATGAATTTATAGAAAATAAAATTGGATGAATCTGACCAATATAGAGAATTATACAAAAATAATCATGCTTCTCTCTTATTATTTGAATAATCCAAAACCACATATACAAATAGATTGACTATTTCATCGTAAATACATAAAACAAATGGATGATCTAAGGGATTTGAGATAGTTTTCTTTTTGTATTAACTCAAATCTTCCTAGGCACAATAATCCAACTTTAAACTAGCAAATCATATAAAATAGAAACTTAAATGAATTCCATTCACAATGCTATAAGAACGAGCAACAACATAATTGAGTAGACTAAGTTTTTTATTTGGCATTCGTATATAAAAATCTAAATTCCAGAATAAATCTAAATCTATATTAGAATAGAGTAGGTTAGGAAGATAAAAGAAAAACCTAAACCCTTTCCTTTTCTGGAGTTAGCAATTGTAGAAGGGCATCATTGAGGCGTAAAGAAAAATAAATATAGGGATTTGAGTGAGGGTTTCGTGTATATAGGTGATCAAATTCAATAGATTTAATCTAGGAAGTTCGTTTGATGAAAAAAATATAAATAAGTCCTCCCTTAAAATCACCTTCACTGGGCACCCTACATGAGAGCAGCCGATCGCTGTTGTGGGAGGGCGATCGATACACTCGATCGACCCCCTCCTAGAGGGGTGGTCGACCTCGCCTTCTGGGGTCAAGCCTAAGAGATTATTTCTTCTGCATGTTTCTTTTTGATTAATTACTGAATTGATTTGATTGATTGCTTAACTTATATTGATTATTATTGTCCCTTTTATACATAAATATATACACACAAATTTGAATTCAGTAGGAATATTTTTTCCATTCTTATCTAAATTAATATATTCCAGAATTTTATATTTATTTATCTGAAATTTAAACCTTGTGTGTTAATCTATATGCACAAATTGTTTTACTAACATCTTTTGCATAAAGACTCCGTTTTCAACAATAAAATATGAAAACAGATCAGAATCTCGCTATAAACACAACTACAATATTTTTGTAGCCTGATTTCAAATTATCCAATTTTCCATTTTCAGTCCATTAGTTTATTCTTGATTATTATTGTTTATTTTAAATTAAATTACCTTTTTGTCCAATTTAGGTTTATTTTACGGGGTGTTACATTCTCCCTCTATTAGAGACTTCATCTCGAAATCTTTTGAAGGGGCAAAAAAACAAAACTTGCTTTAAACAACCATGTTGTACACCCACATTATTTATCATAAACATTCTTAAAAATCCATAACTCGTAGTGATTATGAACTTCAGACTTGTTAATAATGAGCTCAATCCTTGTTTATATGTGTAATGGGTGATGCAATATGTATGTAAAACATCCTAATTTGCATATAATTCTATATAAGTGCATAGTGCATAAGTGTTGCATCCATTTCCTACCATCCAATCTAGAAACCACAATGCAACCAAAAACGAGAATTTGGGAGAAATTAATTACCCGAGAAAAGCTCTGGATGAGTCAGTCTAATCTTCTCCTCAATTTCCTATGTGATTTCCACAGGGTTATCTCCCCATTGAACTTGGACTTGGCGAATAGATTTGTTGAGGAGTTATTTAATTCTGTGCTCCACGATCCTTGCGGTGGCACAGGGCACCTTGAACTCCAACTCGAAGCTCCCTATGTCCCCAATATCATTAAGCTCCAGTCTATCGGTTGCATCATGAAGGCATTTGCATATATGAAAAACATGGAAAATGTCGTGGAATCCCGACAAGCGCTCAGGGAGATCCACTCAGTAAGCCATCTTCCCAATCTTGTCCCAAATCATAAAAGGACCAATAAATATAGGAGATAACTTCCTAGTATTTCCAAACCGAACTGTCTTCTTTAGAAGGGAAACCTTAACAAATACCAAATCTCCAACATCAAATTCTAGTTCCTTTATCCTCCTATTTGCGTATGACTTATGTAGGTTTTTGGCAGCCTCCATTCTTTGTCGAATGAAAGTGATAATTTCCGTAGACTCACAGATAAGGTCTAGTCTGAGTAATACTTTGTCGCTAGTTTCCCACCAACAAGTTGGAGATTTTCATGGCTGCCCATACAAAGTTTCATAAGGGGTCATACCAATCATCGCTTGGTAACTGTTATTGCACGAGAACTCTTCCAAAGGCAAGTGCTACTCCCATGCTCCTCCGAAGTCAACTATGAAGGATTTGAGCAGATCTTCCAAGACTTCTTTGACTCTCTTTGTCCGGCCATCAGTTTGTGGATGATAGGTTGTACTCAAACTCAGTGGCGGTCCTAATGCTTCGTGAAGACTCTTCCAAAATTCACTAGTAAGTAATGGGGCTCTATCACTGACTATAGTATTTGGAATCCCATATAGCCTAATAATCTCCTTAACATACACTGAGCTAATAATTTGGCAGTGCTACTCTTCTTGATTGGAATAAATGGGCACTCTTCGTTGATCGGTCCACTATTACCATAATGGCTCCATTCCCCTTCTTACTCCTAGGAAGCCCATCAATAAAATCCATTGAAATGTGTTTCCATTTCCAAGTGGGAATCCCCAAGGGTAACAGAAGTCCTCTAGGCTTTCCTTGCTTCGCCTTCACTCTTTGACAAGTTAAACATTTAGAAACAAACTCTGCAACGTCTCTTTTCATTCCATCTCAATAAAAGTTTCTCTTTATGTCCATAAACATTTTTTCACCTCCAGGGGAGGAGGCATGGTTATTATTGACCTATGACATTCCTCAAGAATCTCCTTCCTAAGGTCTCATATTCCTAGGGACACAAATCTGACCATCTCTCCTCAAGCTACCACTACCATCAACATAATATCTACCAGATTGAGGGAAAGGTTCTCCCCTAGAATTTTTTTCCTTTAATACTCTTAACTCATCATCAAGGTCTTTCTCACTCTTGATTCTTTCCATCATACCTGGTCTTATCTCTATAGCTCCAAGAAATTCTTGAGCCGCCTTATACGGTGGTTGCAAATTGAAACTAGAGAGAAACTCTAACGGTCTACATTCGGTAATTGCACTAAGGATAGCGTGCTTCCGATTTAAAGCATCGGCCATGACATTACCCTTATTAGGGGTATATTGAATGGAAAAATCAAAAGATGTAGGATATTCCATCCATCTCTGCTATCGAAGGTTCGGATATCGCTGAGAAGAAAAATATATAAGAAACTTATGATCGGTGAATAACTCAAACTTATCTCCAAGAAGATAATGTTTCTACATCTTAAGGGAGAAATCCACTACTGCTAACTCTGAATCAATGACGGGTACCCTTTCTCATGGTCCTTGAGTTTTCTACTTGCGTAGGCAACTACTCTACCCTCCTGCATGAGTACCACTCCCAAACCGGTCCCACATGCATCCGTAAAAATTGTAAACATCTTGGTTCCTTCTGGGATAATAAGAATAGGTGCACTTATGAGAGATTCCTTCAATCTCTCAAAGGCAATTCCATATTTCTCGGTTGACACAAACTTATGATCCTTTTTCGTCAATTGGGTTAGAGTGGTTACAATCTTCGCGAAGTCCTTGATGAATTTTCGATAGTAGTCTGATAATGCAAGGAAACTCCTAACCTCCTTCACAGTGCGGGCTATATTCCACTCTTAAACAGCTTCTACCTTAGCAGGGTCTACCGCTAGTCCTTTCCCTGAAGCATTATACCCTAGAAACTTGACTTCTTTTTTCCAAAAGTGGCATTTCGAGATTTTGGCTCTAAATTAGTTCTTCCTTATAATTCATAGTACTCTTCTCAAATGATTCTCATGTTATTTAGGGTCCTTGGAAAAAAAATAAGAATATCATCTATAAATACTACCGTAGTCTTATTGAGTACGCCCCTAAATACCTTACTCATAAGGTATATAAAGAAAGCCAGGGCATTCATCGAACCAAAATGCATAACCTCTCATTTAAACAATCTATCTGGTGTCATAAACACTGTCTTGGACTTACTTTCATTCGAAATCCTTAATTGGTGAAATTTAGTAGCCAAATCTATCTATGAAAAAATTTAGGCTCCTTCCAAATGGTCAAACAAGTCATCAATCCTTGGTAAGGGCATCTATTCTTCTTAGTCAACTTGTTAAGTTCCCTATAATCCACACATAATCTTAAAGATCCATCAGAATTTGTGGAAAATGCTATCGGTGCACCCATTCAGAGGTATTCCTATGAATAAACCCTTTTTGCAATAATTCTGAGATTGGTTTATCAAGCTCTATCTCCTTTCCTTAAAAGCCATGTACCTTAAAGGCCATCCTTACGGCCTCGCATCCTTTTCAAGGATCATCCTAAATGATATTTCTTAGTGAAGTGGGAGTCCTACGACTTCCTCAAAAACATTGGGAAACTCATATACAATCGGTACTGAAGATGGTCCTTCTAAATTAAGAGATAAGGAAAACAAGGTCGAATCCCTGTTCCTTGTCATACAAGGGATTTTTAAGTTGCGACCTCCACAGCTTCTCAAACAAGCCACCCTCCTATCTTAGTTAAGGACGATCCCATTAAATGATAGCCAGTCCATTGCCAAAATAAGACCATACCCCTTGAATTCAAGTACATACGCATCGCAAAAAAGTCGACATCACCAATGTGCAGTACTCGGTCTTTACACACAAATAAAAGTTGCATAGTCCCTCCGACAGGGTTAGACACCTCTATAGATGGCTAGCAAGGGATAAGGGAGGTATCAAAGAATAAAAAATGTTCCTAGAAATAAAAAAGTGGGTGGCTCCCAAATCAAATAGGGTACACAACGAACTTCCTAGGATATAAATTATACCTTCCAACTCAGGTTTTCCTTGATCCCTAGAAGGTTGACTACTAATCGGCGCAACTATCAAGGCATAGTTTGAATACTCTACACTACTTTCAGTTTAGGGGAGCTCCTTTCCAAGTGCCCATCTTCATGATAGGTAAAGCATTTTCCTGTAAATTATAACTTTTCTAGGTTCACTCTGCAGTCCTTTGCCTCATGCCCTTTCTTGTGGCATTTAGAACATGTCTTGGCCTCCTTCTTGAATTTGTCTCCTTTCTTCTTTTTAAACTAGAAATTTCTGTTCTTGTTCTTCCCAACAGTAGAAGTACCTTCTCCCTTATCAATCTTAACTTCCTTAACATTCTCAACTGAATATAGGATAGCCACCTTAACCTGGGCTTCATATGTCGCTTCGAACATTACTTAGACCAGAAGCATTTCCCTTAATGGAGAGTTCAATCCTTCAACAAACCTAAGGAGTTTATTTAATAGAGTGTCCACCAATCCTCTACCGAACTTAGAAAATTCTGTAAACTTTGCCACATACTCTTTCAGATTCAACTTCCCTTTCTTCAGCTGAATAAATTTCCCTAATTGCAAACTCTTCTCAGCGTTATATCCACTACTACAAAAGTGGGCATATTCGACACTAATGTTCTGTGGCCGTAGATCAAAAAAGCGTTGCCGTAGGCCTTTTTTTCAAATAGGCAACACCAGAGGGGCGTGGCATCCGCGGCCGTTGCATTAGCCCTCTAAGGCAACGCTTTTGCCTATCTACTGCCACAGAAAGAAAGTGCTGCATTATAGCCGTAATGCAACACTATTTGCACGTAATGCAACAATATTCAGCGTTGCCTTAAGCATAAGTTACAGCCTGACTTCCACGTCATGAAAGTGAGAGCCACGTCAGCTTCCACGTAAGATGCCTACATGTCACACGCCACATCAGCTCTCCACGTCAGCTGCCAATGTGTCACACGCCACATCAGCTGTGTGGCCCACGTGCCATGTGGAATTAATAATATTTTATTTAATGCAACACCACTGTATTAGCTAATGCAACACCATTATCCTAAAATGCAACATCAGAAAAAAGAAAACGCAACAATAGAAGAAAGCAAATGCAACGCTTCAATTAAATTTTTTGCAATACCATATAATCATTTTCAATTGAACCATATACATACATATGCACATATACATATGAAAAACATGAACATAACCACATTCTAACAATACAAAAAATAAAACTAAAAATCTTTCTCCAACCGCGACAATTTCCGCATCTTTAGACTGCCTCCTTACCATCTTGCACACTTTTCACATCGGATGTACATCAACTCAGGGTGATAAGGTTTGCTGCAATAGGAACAAATAATTAGACTCGGTACACATTTTTGGAGTAATTTATAAACAGTACTTACCTTTCAATCAATACCGTAACAGTACTTACACAATTAATTTATCATAGTAGATGGTTGAATTACTAAACGACATAGTGTATACAACATTTGGGATCACTTGTTGTTTTCTCTATTCCTAAACTTGACAGCTAGCCGTGTAAAAAGGCAGCTTGTTGCTTCAAACTTGACGGTCTCATAAGCAAAATAATCATAAGCAAAATGCTCATTGCTCACACTACCTGCTCAAATTTCTCAGAAAATATCTATATTTCTTAAATAATAACTAATTGGCACAGTTTTTATACAAAAGCATAGCAGGGAAAGCTTTATCAAAATCGCAACGCAGACCCTTCAGCATATCAGCAACTGAATCTGTAGCTCTACATGGAAATAATATAAGAGTATGTAACACATTATCAATCTTGTAACCTCACCCAATCACCAAATAAACACAGCGATAATTTACAAGCAACTTCCAAGGATATCTTAATAGTAAGCATTAAACAAAAAATAATTGAACAATGTACTTGCTTACAGCAAACAATATCATGTATTAAACAACTGAAGGGTCTGCGTTATGGCATCAACAATATCATGTATTAAACAACTGATCATAATGGGTGAGGCAAGTACAAGCAAAAAATAATAGTTCAATGGGTGAGGCAGGGTAGCCAACTGATCATGAAATTTCTATACTCAGAAGGCAACTATTTATCATGCTGTACAGCTAAAATCTTGCGCCAATTAGTGTACTAAACAAGTGCTACTACAAGTGTGAAAGAGTATGGAGAAGTCAACTTATATATTAAACCACTCGCCATGAAGAAAGCTACATAATATAGACTATAGACTAAATTTCTTGATTTTTCCATAAAATTTCTTGATTGGCATTACATAATAGTTCAGCTACCAAGATAAGAAATACATGATAAAAACCTTCTATTCCAACTGTTTACTATACACAGTATATATTTCAATGACCATAATTCATCTTCAGACAGTGATTAACATGTGTTAAAATTTACAGCCATATAAATTATATGGGAATCACAATATTTTAGCACGACGGGGCAAGAATAACTAAAAGCGAGTGGTAAACATTAATGAGGACCAATCTTAAGTTATTACAAAACTAGATGGTGAAGAAATATAACTAACCTCTCTATGAATGTTTAGCTGCTCTTGGAGAAGAGGCTTCTCATTGATATACAGTATATCAAAGGCATACACACAGACTGCAACTTCAATATCGCTTAAGATAACCCCTTTGCGTGCACAAGTGCTGAGAACCTACCAAAATACATGTGAATCAGTGGCAAATTGGGTGGGACTGCATCACGTTTAAGGGCGAATAAATACACAGGGGTACCAATATAAAATGCTCAAGCCACACACATATGTAAAGGTCCACATAGCTTCAGGCTTCTCCAAAAGTACTACATGTGTTTCGGTTAAAAGGAAACACAGGGGCAAATACATATAAAACAACTACTCCTATAAGGCTTTAACAGAGTATTTAATATAGTAATGAATCTAAATGCCAACATACCAAAGCACAAAAATCCAACAACAGATTTTGTACCCAACATGTAATCAAGGTAGACTAGTGCAAGCAATCAACGGCAGCATGCACATTTCTAGGTGGAAAAAACAGGATAGCAATGAGTAGACCAGTAATCCACACAATGGGTCAACTAATTATATTTAGTTTATATCGAGGTCAAAATTATTTAAAATAAATTAATAGTGAGCAGATATTCACCAGCTGCCGTGTTAATCCTAGGGTGTAGAAAAGACGATAACTTGGAGTTGTTGAAGCGAGTTGCATTGGCTTGCGAGTCCTCGACTTGCTGCTGCATCATGGGTGGTCGTTGCGAATTCCTCGAAGGCGAAGGCAGAGTGTTCGGTGGAAACGATGAGCTGATTTCGAGAAGGAAGGCGATTTTTGGTTCGACTTAGGGCTGAGGAAGGCTGCGAATTGGATTAGGGAGAGCAAAGTTGGTTTTGGGATGGCCGATTCGATTTAGAGAAAGGGGAAATGGGTTTCCCTTTGGTGTCCATGATTTATTGTTGCAGACGAGAACTTAGGTTTAAATTTTGGTCGTAGTAAAAGGGGGAAATTGAAGAGAAGAAACGTCAGTGGAGAAGAACGAATTACTTTTACATGGTATTTTGTAAAGGGGGAAACGTCCCGCCAAAATTTCACATTAGCAGAAGAATGGTATGAGCTGGCTATCATTGATTGGATGATGGGGGTAATGTTTAGATAGGAAACAGGAATTGATTTGAACCGTTGGATTAATCAAAGATCTACGGCTGGGGTTTTGTTTATGTTGATAACGTGGATTGCTGAACTGGATTGTATATATGTAAAGCTACGCTTTTAACTGGTGTTGCACGTCAAAGCACTAGAATTCTTATCGCAACAGTGCATTCACGTCTAATGCAACAACATATGAGTATTGTTGCAGAAGATCATTCTTTTCATAGCTTTCGCCACACTTTTCGTGCAACGCACACATATTAGTGTCGAATATGCCCACTTTTGTAGTAGTGATCAGAACTTAGCCTCAAAACGAGTCCTAAACTCGGCCCAAGTAAATACTCTACCTACATTCTCCTGTGAAATCCGGTTCCACCATTCAAGGGCCTCTCCCTTCAAATGCCAAGCCACTACCTTATGCTTAAGTTGATCATCCCACCGGGTAGCATCAAATATCCTTTTGCAATCGGAGATCCATGCTTTAGCTTCAAAGAAGTTTTTAGTTCCCAAAAATGACTTGCCTCCTAAACTTACAAAATCTTTACAAAAACAAGGGATGTTGAGGGTCCCTTTTGGCGGGCCGAGCTTCTGGTTCTACTGGGGCAGGATTGGCAGTAGGGACCTGTTTCATAGTCCTAAAGTATTGTTGGAACCATTCTAGCAAGTAATGAGGCCTTGTTGGGTTCCCTCGCTCGGGCTGGTTGTCAGCTATTTCTACAATCTGAAAAAGGAAACACCCGTTAGTGGACTTCCTACGATAGTACCAAGCCCAAACAGAAAAAAAGATAAGGTTGCCTAGTATAATTGCATATGTTTGTGGGGGTATAGTACATATATATAGTTTTGAAAACCTTTTCCAAGTAGCAAATACATCTCTCATATGTATATTTCCTCGTAACCGGGTAACTTAAGCTCTGATACCAAATGTGACTACCCGCTCGGAATAAGCCTAAATTCTAACCCGGAAAAGGCCCATCAGAACTTATAGCCACCCTAAACGGATTGTTAGTTCCTATGAGGAATTACAAAAACAGACATATAGAGCAGTCTAAAGGAAAATCAGAATCTCACATTGTGGAAAGGATGAAATATAATAGCATAAAATAGATGTATCATTATTAAAAACCACAAATTCTGATACAATAAGTCTCATAGGTGATAACGAGTACATAATTCATTATCCCAAGTACATAACAACACCAATAATAAGGCTACTACCACAATAGCTAAATCTTCAAGAGGCTCCTCCTCCAAGATATTATTCCTCATCTTCAATCAATAGTCTCACCTACTAACTTGTTAAAGTTAAAAGGTAGGAGATCAAAACATAAAATTCTGGTGAATGAAATACATATAAGTTTACGAATGACTATTTCCTAAATTTGGCAGTATGAAATCTTCATGCTATGTCTATGCAATAAACATACACAAAATTAAAACATATGAGGCACACATCCCAACAGTCACTTAAAGTCTATACGTAAATCTAAGGGCGGACATGTTTATAGTCACTTAACACCCCCACAAGTTAATTCTAAGAGAGGACATTCTTATTATCACTTAACACCCCATGAGACACGCTATTCCTAGTCACTTAAGGTCATTTACTAATTTATTAAAGGTGGACATCCCTATAGTCACTTAATACCCTATGGAGGACCCCAATTACTTAAGTCCTCGTCTCGAACGTCAACTTCATAAATAATTCTTCTTATAGGTCAAGAAATAGTAATAGCCACTTACTACAAGGTTTGGATCAGGAACTCACCTTCATATTAAGAGAACCCTCCCAACAAACCCTCTTGTTACTATCTAACTGTCTCTACTAGTGAACTCCTATCCACTTAATACTTCCCTTAGACGGTGGTTCCTTTAGGCCATATATATAATCTGTATCTAGATCATCCCTCGCTATCCCCTGGATGCTGACCCGTCTTTGGCAAGGCAGTCACATCATGGATTTTCAACTATGGAAGCATTCAATATTTGGATGTATCCTCAGGAGAGCTTGAATTCACATGGACGAAGCAATGCAACATTCTCAAAAGCATGGATTATGCACTTAACTCCCGGGTAGGAGAGGTCCCGGGTAGGAGAGGTCCTAGGTAGGTGAAGTCCTAGGTAGGAGAAGTCCAAGGTAGGAGAACTCCTAGGTAGGAGAGGTCCCGGGTAGAAGAACTCCCAGGTAGGAAAGTCCCAAGTAGAAGAACTCCCGGGTAGGAGAACTCCCGGTAGGAGTAGCCCTAGATAGGAGAAGTCCCGGTAGGAGAATTATCGGGTAGGGGAACTCCCGGGTAAGAGAGGTCCCGGGTAGGAGAGTTCTCGAGTAGGAGAAGTTCCGGGTATGAGAACTCCCGGGTAGGAGAAGTTCCGAGTAGATAAAGTCTCTGGTAGATCAAGTCTCGGGTAGAACAATTCCCGGGTCACTAAGACCTGAACTTGGTCAACCCTAAATTGCTCGAACCGAACTTGGTCGACCTTAGATTGCTCCAGCCGAACTTGGTTGACCCTAGATTGGTCAACCCGAACTTGGTCGACCTGAGATTGGTCGTCCCGATACCTGGACCTATTATGACCGCTTCTACTGCCTGTACAACATAAAATCAACCTCCATGTGTCCATACCTAGTCATTTACCATGACCTGAAGACTTGCCCCACTACTTTTACACTCCCATGTAGGAGCCACTTGTCTTAGCTGAATTGAGACCTGAAGCACC
Organism: Allium sativum; assembly: GCA_030737875.1. NCBI lineage: Eukaryota > Viridiplantae > Streptophyta > Magnoliopsida > Asparagales > Amaryllidaceae > Allium > Allium sativum. The sequence continues at coordinate 869,243,784 of CM060924.1, read as the reverse complement.
TATAAATATCCCATACGTGACTATAGAAGAGTTTCTTTTTTTATTAGCCTTTCCTGGGCTATTGGAATAGAACAAGGAAGCTGCCTCCAACCTAATTTCACTTCTTTCTCTTCATTCTATCATATAAATCAATTATACTTTGTAACAATAGAGTATAAATAAAAGGATATTTGGAGTGGACGTAGGCCGGATTGCCGAATCACTATAAAAATCTTGCATGGTCCTACATTCTGTGATTGGAATTGCATGTGATTTGTGAATTTTAGGGTTGATTGCCAAAAGACCACTTTTTAGCATCAATATTTCGGTGCTTTCACTGGGAATACCAACTTCTCACTTAAAGGAAATCATTTGCTTTAGATTAGAAGATGGTAAAAAGGAAGAAAGATGGAACTTTCTCCTACACTAAGGATGTTAGAGATGAAGGCATGAGCGACGAGGTAATTCATGAGGCTTCCTTTCATGGTAATCCTTCCATTTACCTCATCTTAGAGGAGATGGATGGAGTAATGACAGAACTAAAGGCTCATATGAAATGACAAGACGAGGTCCTTAGCAAATAAGAGGAGATGATGAACAACTTTATCTCAAGGATGAATGGCCCTAAACGGCCAGGAGGTCAAAACCCACTCGCGGAGGTAGGAGTCAGCCGTACCGCAAGGATGGATGTAGCAATGACAGTACAACACGGGGGGTTACCCTAGCTCAGGTCGACCGAAGTCTCAGTTTGAACAGGAGTGAATATGTAATTGGACACAACATGGGGCAGTCGTCCCCCAAAATGATGATCAGCATCACAACACTTCAACTCATAATCTTCAAAATAAGAATGCTGGAAATAATTTCCAAGCTCAGCCTAACATTGATATGGATGGAACAGGTGCAACAGCACCAGGTATTCAAAACCCGAACTCCCGGGTCCTCGAAGACCCAAACTTTCGAGTCGACAATATCGACCCGTTCCGATTTCACTATATCAAGCCGGGAACCGGGAGCATACTCAAGCCGAGAACAAGCATCAGACAAGTACAGGACTTCATGTTGGATTCACTAGTGTTGTATTGGATGATTAGTAGTAATTGATTGGAGATGGAAATCATATCGCGGATGAGATTCGTCATTTTACCAGAGGTGGGGCACCTCAAGATGATGTGGATAGCGTCAATCAATACCTTTTCACACGAGATATAAGGAATTCCAGAAATCCACCGAACTTCAAGCTACCATTCTTGGAGGCTTACAATGGTAAGAAGGATCCTACTCTACATTTGATGTGATACATGTGTCATATAGAAATACCATCGGTGTCGAAAAGCGTCATGGCAATGTGCTTTCCGTTATACTTGGTTGATGTTGTTGTTATATGGTTCAGACAACTGGAAACTGAATCGATCAACAAATTGAACGTGTTGGTCGCGTGATTTATCGAACAGTTTCGGGTCCATGTTTCTCAACCTAAAACGTGACGACTCTAACAACTATTAAGCAGAGATCCAACGGGACTTTGCATTCTTTTCTAGAAAGGTTTAATGCGGCAGTGGCGTAGGTTGTAACGACCCAGAAAATCTGAACCAATTTAAAATTTTTAAATTGGCTAAAATAATGGATTTTAAATATTTAAAATAAATATTTTAAATAATAGCGATGGAAAGTGAGTTTGAATCGACAATTGAAAACGAATATAATTAATTATAATTATAAATAAGGCATGAAATGGCGCTGTAGTTTCAAAAATTGAATTTAAACTTTGTCGGACTATACCGAGTGCAAAACAAAACGGATTTTAGCGAAACTAAAAATATTTAAATCTGTTAGTGAATACCTTTCTAACAAATCCGAAAAATCGAATTTTCATAGCGGAAAGCAAAAGTTATGGCCAAATGAATTTTCAGAAGGGTCGATATGGAATTTATATAGCCCGTGAAAATGACCATTTTGCATACGACCTCGGAATTCGACGAAACCACTTTTGTTGGATCCGAGATGTGAAGTAATTGCTAGGTTTCAAATTTCATAATTTTTGAAGCTAATGTGTGAGCGTGGCAAAGGAAAATGTGTTTTGGTCAATTACAGTTAAATTGGATCGACCAAAAATGGGCCTTTTCGCAAACGATCTCAGAATTCGACGAAACTAGTTTTGTTGAGACCGTATCGTCAAAACATAGCCAGATTTATTTTTCTGGAATTTTTCGAATCAGTTTGTGGCCCTGGCAAATTGAAATGTACGTTCAAATCGAATATTGAATATTATATATTTTAAATTGAATGAAAACGGAATGAAACAGTCGAATGGGCCTGCGAAACATATCCCATTGTGTTCGGAACGGGGGTAAAATGCTAGGAACGGTAGTCGTTGGGTTTGATTTCGAGTTCGTCTAAGAAAACCCCAATTTTTGAATTTAATATAACATCGGCCAATAGGATTTTTTATTTCATTAATTTAAAAAAATAAAAAAAATCAAAAAAACCCCGTCGCTCAAACGATTGAACGACGCCTGTAGCTCCCCCCTTCCCCCTCGTTTTCCGGCCGCCACAGGCGAAACCAGGCAGCGCCACCACCTTCCCTCGAAAGCCCCTTCGCCCCTCTTCAAATCAACCTCAGCCTCGCTCCGCCTCGTGCCCCCATCGTCGAGAACGACGCCTCCGAAGTCGTCGACTTCCAGTCGACGCCGGGATCGCCAGAGGCGATCGGACCTGAAGCCCAGACCATCGCCAGAAGCGCCATGCCCCCCTCTTCCACGTCGCACCCTCTGATCGAGCTACAACTTCACGGATTCGACAAAAATCGAAAACCTAGATTCGAAGAAAAAAAACAGGTATACGGCTAATCTATTTTAAACTGATTTCGACAGTTTTAAAGTGTTGCAAACTTTGAAAAATCATATCTTTCTCATTCGTTAACGAAATTCGATGATACAGGAAACATCGTGACCGTGTGGACGCCTTCTACATTTTAGAAGAGACCGCATATTTTTCTGAGCCTTCTGCTATTTTTGGTGGAGTGGAACCCAATGTGAGATTTCAAATTCATAAACAATATGGAAAACGACGATGTATAAATTATATAGTCGATGTATGAGTTATATAAGCATTGTACACCTCATGTACAAGCGTTGTATAAGTTGTATGTTCGATGTATAAGTTATATATGCGTTGTAAAAATTATATATGTGTGGAAATAAAAGTGAATTGCTATATATAACTATAAATATATATATAAATATATATATATATATACACACATACGCCCCTCGTCCACAAATCATGGACGATATTTATTGGTTGTGATTGGTGTGAAAATTGATTGATAGCGAATGGTTGTTTGGGATTGTTTGTGGTTGAAATTGATTGATTGTGGTTGAAAAATACCCATTTGTGGTTGAGAAATATTTGGTTGAAACCACATAGGATTAGTCTGTTGAAATGAAATAAATATATACATGCCGCCTGCATGCGAACTAGATGCATGATTCCCATTGTCAAAAACCGCGAGGTTTTAAGGTAGAGCGAGGAGCCGTACTAGGGACGGTCCCGGTTTTAACTACCCTGCCGTTATGCTGCCGAAATTTTGAATGAAATTCATGTGTTGAATGGTACTCGCGTTTTAAGTATAAAAATCACATTTTTATCTATATATAGAAACTATAGAAAACCTTCATGTGTTGAATTGATATTCATTCGTTGATTAGAAATTCATGTGTTGAATGGTACTCGCGTTTTAAATATAAAAATCACATTTTTATCTATATATAGAAACTATAGAAAACCTTTTTGTGTTGAATTGAAATTCATTCGTTGATTAGAAATTCATGTGTTGAGTGGTACTCGCGTTTTAAATATAAAACCCACATTTTTATCTATATATAGAAACAATAGAAAACCTTCATGTGTTGAATTGATATTCATTCGTTGATTAGAAATTCATGTGTTGAATGGTACTCGCGTTTTAAATATATAAATCACATTTTTATCTATATATAGAAACAATAGAAAACCTTCATGTGTTGAATTGATATTCATTCGTTGATTAGAAATTCATGTGTTGAATGGTACTCGCGTTTTAAATATAAAAATCACATTTTTATCTATATATAGAAACTATAGAAAACCTTCATGTGTTGAATTGATATTCATTCGTTGATTATAAATTCATGTGTTGAATGGTACTCGCGTTTCAAATATAAAAATCACATTTTTATCTGTATATAGAAACTATAGAAAACCTTCATGTGTTGAATTGATATTCATTCGTTGATTAGAAATTCATGTGTTGAATGGTACTTGCGTTTCAAATATAAAAATCACATTTTTATCTATATATAGAAACTATAGAAAACCTTCATGTGTTGAATTGATATTCATTCGTTGATTAGAAATTCATGTGTTGAATGGTACTCGCGTTTTAAATATAAAAATCACGTTTTTATCTATATATAGAAACTATATAGAATAACAGTGTTTTGAAATGAATTGTTTTACAATAAAAATCTCATTTTTATTATATACATGAATCGTTGAAATGTGAAGTGTTAAAAATAGCCACTCGTTCAAATAAACATATATGAGTTGAAATATTCATTAATTAGCTAATGATATGATTTTTGCCTATACATGCAACATTAGAATGAATGGTGTTTTTTACCAAATGGAATCAAATATGAAGTTGAATGGAAAATGATAAATGATAAGAACTGTATATATGTACATACATATTTATTGAACAGGTTATAGCAAAGGGGCTAGAGAAGAGGAATAAAATTTTGTGCCCGACAAATAGGTACACGTTTTCTGTTTTGTTTGGGTGATGATTTTATGAGCCTGTTGGCTAGCCGCTTGGCTTTTTCTTTTTCTTTTTGACATGAGACGCCTGTGTGGCTATTTGGGAATTTTCCCAGCCCCTCCCGTACAAAGGCGGTTATGGCGAAATTTTCCAAAATTTTAAGGCGTTAGTGAAATATTTGAAGTGGAAACGATATTGAAATTGTTGAATGAACTATATTTATATAAATATATAAATATAAATAAAATTAAAACGAAACGTGGCCGTGCGATTCGCGTTTTGAAACCGTGATTTCAAACAACTAGTACGGGAAATCCGACCATTGGATTTTCCCGAAACCGCAACCGTCGGGTTCGCCTTGGAAATATCTTTCCAACGGCACCAACTTTGTAAAAATCCAACGGTTGGATTGTCTGGAATGTTTAATTCAAATCTGAAGAAAAACAGCGCCAGAAACGATTATATATATATATAATCATATTAAATCGAATAACGACGCTGCAGTTCGTATTTTGAAATCGAAACTTCAAACGATTGTACCGGGAGATCCGACCGTCGGATTTTCCCGGAATTGGAACCATTGGATTCGTTTTGAAAAGACCTTTCTAATGATGTAAATTTTGTGAAGATCCAACGGTTAGATTTTCAGATATGTGTAAATCAAATCTGAAGAAAAACAGCGCCACGGCCGCGTTATGGCCCGAAGCGTCGTTTTGAATAAATTGGCTATTTTAAAATAAATAAAAATACCGATAAATCGTAATAAAATATCATAAACGATATGGAATGGAAATAAACTGAATTTGCTCGATTTATGTGGTATTTGATGGTTGAATGTGTTTGGTGTGAAAATTACATTAAAGAACAAAATTGGTGTTGTTGAATGATTTAACCATTGAAATAAATTGATTTGAAATTCTAAATATACGTGAATTATTTGAAAAGGCCGAGTTAGTTCTCATTTTGAATAATTAACCGACGATTGAAATTCGAAGATGAAGACGGTGGTCGAAGACCGGAGATCTTCACCTCGTTTGGATGGTAACCGAGGTCCTGATTGGGAGGCATCCCGAAATATGGATAATGAGTGGTGATCGTCCAGACGTACATGGTGATCGATGGGTTTGCGAGGCATTTAGTGCCTACGGTTTCGTTCAGACCCAGGACGGACTTGTAAATGGATTGTGTGTCTGACATTGAATTTTATTCTGTGTTGATTGGTCTCTATTAACTATACATCTATTTGGCGGCGGAGAATTTATTCTTTTGCTTAACGCCCTTCTCTGAAACACACGAGCTCAGAGGTTGTATATCGATGGACATCAGTCGCATGGCATGAATTGCTAGTGTGGCATGCCTAAGTGGCAGATGATCAGGACTTCTGTTGAAAAGCAAAGTCTTGTGGTGATGATCAAAGCACCGCCTGTGTGGCGTAGCTTTGTGTATAACGTGAATGCGTGAGCCTCACACCCCGGTATGAACTAGAAACGGGAGAAGGACCTCAGGGAGGGCATGCGTTTCTTCCTAGCTAGGGTGGTGTCAGTGACCTACCAGCCCTGACATTTATATACTTTTCACCTATGTGGTTGTTGCTGTTGCGAGGCGCCTCGGTTTGATCGGACGATCCGGGTCCGATGGAGTCATTCGTTGGCTCGTTTACGCCCCAAAGGGCAGGGAAACGTATTGTTCAGGCATAATAATCCACATCGGTGGACCGGCCCTGACGATCCAAGGGGCAGTTGCGGTTGTTCCTGAGACTCGGGCTAGGCAGTCTCGAATTCGGTAAGGACTATCTTTTGCCTTGGTTCATGACGGAAATCCAATTTCCAATTTCGTGTCTGTGCGGTTTTGATTGTATACCTATATATGGCGACATAGTGGTATGGGGCATTAACGCCGTCTATGATTGATAAGTTATGATTTGAAATCGCTTTCGAAACATATAAACACTATCAATAATATCAAATGCCTTTGTATTATTCGTATCAAGCATATTTTGGCCGTTATAAGGTAAAAACTCTATCCTCCGGTTTGCGTTGCATTGTGTGATGGGAACTGAGTCTTATAATGGTTTCATTTTTATAAAAAGCATAGCGATGTTTAAAAGAAAGATTTGTTTTAAAGCACTGGCAATCCAATGGAGTAAACCCATTCCACGAAAGTGGCGTGGTCCTGTGATTAGCCAAATTATATATGTGTTGAGTAGATTTCTCATACCAGTCCCATGACTGACTCGTAGTTTGTTTCACTTTCAAACTCGGGTGCCCCTTTTTCTACACGGGCAGCCTTGTATTCAGGTTTAGCTGGTTCTTTCTGGATAGCTGGAGCTGAAGATGGATTCTATCATTTATCTCTTTTTGTTCAGCTCCTATTGTACATGTTATGTTTGTTTTCCGCTGTAGACATTTATGTATAGCTGAACTGTATTTTTGCTTAGTATGATCCTGTATACTGTGTAACTCTGATGATTACTTTTATCCAGTATATTCTATTGTTCATTATCTGGTGTATTTATTAAATTTTGTTCTGCTATTATCTGTTTCTGTGTTATATTCCAAAGATAACCCTTGCCGCCGTCAGTACGGGGTTTGGGGATGTCTCAACGTGGTATCAGAGCTTTGGTTAAGCTTAGTGCTGGAATATAACATTTGAACGAACTCGTCAGAAATAGAACTGGTAGTGTTCTAGGACGGGTAACTCAATACAGATAGGATCAGTAATATCCTAGTATGAGTAGCAGAATGAAATAACACCTCGATAGACACATTTACACTTGAAGTATATGTTTCTATATTTTAAATTATCTTTTCTGTGACCTGACGCTTGATCTACTGTTTGCAGAAGTACTAGAAAATGAGTGTCAGAAACAGAAGGAATGCAGAACCGGATATTGAGGCCCTATTAATCAAATATCGAAATATGGGTGGAATACCGTTCTCTGGTGAAGAATCTATTATGAAGACACAGGCTTGGATTCGTTCGGCTGAAAAGATCTTTGATGGTTTAAAGCTTAGGGATGACCAGAAAAGATTACTGGCCTCCTGGGCACTCAAAGATGAAGCTTTGTTCTGGTGGGATTCAGTTATTGAGAATAATCCAGAAGGTGATATCACCTGGGACGGATTCAAAATGATTTTCCTAGAAAGGTTTACTCCTCCAGAAGCGACGGAGCGATTATGCGACGAATTTTCTTATCTGATACAAGGTGACATGACCATCCCAGAATATCATAAGAAATTCAACGAACTTTCTCATTTTGCTCCTCATCTGATTAAAGACCCAAAGAGGAAGAATCTTAGATTCATTCACGGGCTTCAAAGAAAATATCAGAATATTGTAATGAGGAACGTGAAGCTCCCCTTTTCTGAAATGATTCATATGGCTTATCAGTATGAAGATCTCCATAAGAAAGGAATGTTATGCGACGAAGAAGAAATCAGTTCTAGTGACAAAGTTGAGCCTGAAGCTGATAATCCCGAGGCCAGTGCGATATCTGAGATGAGTAAGAAGCCCAAAGTGAATCGAAAAAGGGCCAGATCTGAAAAAGAACCAGCCACGACGGCCACCTGCTCTAACTGCAAGAAGCCAGGGCATTTGACCAGAAACTGTAAAACCTCGAAGAAATGAATGAAGGGGTTTAAACCCGATAAGAAATTTCAAGAGAATAGAAAGTGTGGTCAATGCCAACAGGCTGGTCATGTAAAGCAAGATTGCTGGCTATTGAAAAAGACCAAAGAGGCTCAGGTAAATGAAGTAGCAGAAATTTCTGAGCCCACAGCTATTCAGGAGAGGCCAGATGTTTTAGAAGGCACGCTAACTGTCAAAGATATTCCAGTTAAAGTACTGTTTGACACTGGCGCGTCTCGAAGCTTCATTGCAAAAGATGCAGCTAAGAAACTAGATTTGAATTTGAAAAAGCTTAAGGAACCAATGACTGTCCAGAATCCGGTTGGGGGTTCCATTGATCTCAGTTGGGTTTGTGGAGTGCCGGTTTCCTTTTCTCGTTATCGGTTTCCTACCATCGCGGTCGTCATGAATTTTAAAGAGTTTGATCTTATCTTGGGGTTAGACTGGTTGACTAAATATGAAGCTGAAGTTAAATGCGCCGACAGAGTCGTAAAGGCGAAGATTAAATCAGGTGATTATATAACCATTCCCTGTGAAGGTCAGAATGCTAATAGAAAAGACTTCTGGGCAGCTTTGAATGTTTCTCCAGCCCAAATAGAAAATATCTCTGAAATCACAGAGAATATTCCCGACCTAGTGAAAGATATTCCTGTCATCAAGAACTATGCGGATGTGTTCGAAGAAGTTGTTCGCTTACCTCCGCAGAGAGAAATAGATTTCAAGATTGCTTTGATTCCCAATGCAAGGCCGGTAGTTCATGCTATTCGAAGAATGTCCTTGAAAGAGAAGGAGGAATTAGACAATCAAACACGACAGCTAGTATGGAAGGGTCTGATCAGGCCTAGTTTCTCTGATTGGGGTGCAGCAGTGGTGTTTGTCCCAAAATCTGACGGTACTCTACGGCTATGTGTGGATTATCGTGATTTAAACAAACATACAATAAAGAACAAATATCCATTGCCCCGGATTGATGATTTGTTGGATCGATTAAATGGAGCACAAGTATTTTCACGAATGGACCTAGCTACAGGCTTCCATCAACTTCGAATTGCCGAAGAGTGTGTTCCAAAGACAGCGTTCAGAGGCCCCGACTTATTCTACGAGTGGTTAGTAATGCCGTTCGGCTTATGTAACGCTCCAGCTTACTTCGTTGATCTGATGAATAGAGTGTTCAGAGGAGTTTTGAATAAATTTGTTCTGGTTTTCATTGACGATATTCTAATCTTCTCTAAATCAAAGGCCGAACATGAAAAGCATCTGGAACAGGTTCTAGAAATTCTGAGACGGAATGTATTAAAAGCCAAATTTTCCAAATGTATATTCTGGCAAGATGAAGTGAAATTTCTGAGCCATGTCATATCAAAGGAAGGAATTGCTGTGGACCCAAGCAAAATCACAGCCATTCAGAATTGGAAACAACCCAGTACCCCCACTGAAGTCCGTAGTTTTCTCGGATTGGCTAGCTATTACCGGAAGTTCGTTAAAAACTTTTCGAAGATATCTGGTCATTTAACGAAGCTTACGAAGAAGCATTCTAAATTCAAATGGACTCCAGAAAGTGAGGAGGCTTTCGAAGAGCTAAAGTTAAGATTAATGACAGCTCCAGTGTTAACCATCATCGATGGCAACCAAGATTCAAAAGTCTGGACTGATGCTTCTAGATAAGGCCTTGGCGCAGTGATAATGCAAAGGGGGCAAGTGATTGCTTATGCTAGCCGTCAGCTGAAGCCACACGAGAAGAACTACGTAACTCATGATCTTGAGTTATTGGCTATTGTGTTCACTTTGAAAATCTGGAGGCACTATCTTCTGGGTGAGAGATTTGAACTGTTTACAGATCACCAGTCGTTAAAGTATCTGTTTACTCAGAAGGACTTGAATTTGAGGCAGCAACGTTGGCTGGAGTTTCTTGCAGCATATGACTTTGAAATTATATATACTCCAGGGAAAGCCAATGTCGTGGCCGATGCGCTGAGCCGAAAGAATGAAATGATCACCAGCTTTATTATCACGACTTCCTTGATTGACAAAATATCTCTTCTTCAGAAGGAGGATAACTTTATTAAGGATATGATTAAAAGGATTCAGAAAGGCGAACCCTCGTGTTTTCAAATGGATAACGACGAGACCCTGAGATTGAAAGGAAGGATTTGTGTTCCTGACATCCCCGAACTCAAAAGGGAAGTGTTAGACGAGTGTCACAAGTCCAAGCTGAGTATCCATCCTGGCATGGCCAAAATGTATAACGATCTCAAATGAACATTCTGGTGGAAGGCTATGAAAAGAGACGTTTCAATATATGTTAGCCGATGCCCTACTTGCCAACTAGTCAAGAGCGACCAACAAAAACTAGCTGGACTGTTACAACCTCTGGAAGTTCCTGGTTGGAAGTGGGAGCACATCTCCATGGATTTCATTGATGGTCTGCCCAGAACCAGAAAAGGGAATGACAGTATTTGGGTGATCGTAGATCGCTTCATGAAGACCGCCCATTTTATACCTGTCAGATCAAGCAGAACTGCTCAGAGTCTGGCGCAGATATACTTCAGGGAAATAGTTAGACTTCATGGAGTGCCGCTCAGTATAGTCAGTGATAGAGATACAATATTCACTAGCAAATTCTAGGAGGCATTTCAAGTCGAGCTTGGGACGAAGCAGAACTTGAGCACCGCTTACCATCCTCAGACAGACGATCAGACTGAGAGGGTGAATCGTATTTTAGAAGATCTATTGCGGGCTTGTGTTATTGATTTCGGTGGATCATGGGAAGACCATCTGCATTTGGCTGAATTCTCTTATAATAACAGCAACTAGGCGAGTCTGACAATGTCGTCATTCGAAGCATTGTATGGTAGACCGTGCCGATCTCCTGCTTGTTGGGTCGAACCAGGAAATAGACTTGTGTTGGGTCCCGATATGATTCGAGAAGCCGCCGACAAAGTCGATTTTATTAAAAAGCGATTACTTGCCGCTCAAAGCCGACAAAAGAGCTATGTCGATAGAAGAAGAAGAGATATATCCTTTGTTGTTGGCGACTACGTGTATTTGACAGTATCGCCGATGAGAGGAGTTATCCGGTTCGGTAAAACTGGAAAGTTGGCGCCCAAATTCATTGGTCCGTTTCCTATTCTGGAACGGATCGGAACTCTCGCTTATAGGGTCAAACTGCCTGACTGGTTGCCTGGAGTTCACGATGTATTTCATATATCTCAACTTCGAAAGCACGTTCATGATCCAGACTTGATCGTGGAAGAAGCAGCTCAGCAGGATATTGAAATTACCCCAGAATTAGCTGTGAGACGAGAGCCGCTAAAGATTATCGGCAAAGAAACCAAAGAATTGAGGAACAAGAAGGTTCACTTAGTCAAAGTGCAATGGAGTGGAGATCCGCGAGATTGTACTTGGGAAACTGAGGAGAGCATTCAGAAAGCCTATCCCAGATGCCGAATAGATATCTCTGATTGACTCCGGTGCAAGGTACATTTACCACACTTTGCATTACCATTTAATTCTCTATTCTGTTGCTATTTTCTTCCCATGGATGTGCACTATTTATTCTATACTCTGAATGGTTTTTAAGGGAATATAGGATTTGATTAGTATATTTTTGGAAGGTTAAAAACAAATTGGTTGTTGTGTTGTGTGATTGTAGATTTGTCGAACCACTTTCGACTTTGTTCCTTTTCGGGGACGAAAAGTTTTAAGTGGGAGAGATTGTAACGACCCAGAAAATCTGAACCAATTTAAATTTTTTAAATTGGCTAAAATAATGGATTTTAAATATTTAAAATAAATATTTTAAATAATAGCAATGGAAAGTGAGTTTGAATCGACAATTGAAAACGAATATAATTAATTATAATTATAAATAAGGCCTGAAATGGCGCTGTAGTTTCAAAAATTGAATTTAAACTTTGTCGGACTGTACCGAGTGCAAAACAAAATGGATTTTAGCGAAACCAAAAATATTTAAATCTGTTGGTGAATACCTTTCTAACGAATCTGAAAAATCGAATTTTCATAGCGGAAAGAAAAAGTTATGGCCAAATGAATTTTCAGAAGGGTCGATATGGAATTTATATAGCCCGTGAAAATGACCATTTTGCATACGACCTCGGAATTCGACGAAACCACTTTTGTTGGATCCGGGATGTGAAGTTATTGCTAGGTTTCAAATTTCATAATTTTTGAAGCTAATGTGTGAGCGTGGCAAAGGAAAATGTGTTTTGGTCAATTACAGTTAAATTGGATCGACCAGAAATGGGCCTTTTTGCAAACGGTCTCAGAATTCGACGAAACTAGTTTTGTTGGGACCGTATCGTCAAAACATAGCCAGATTTATTTTTCTGGAATTTTTCGAATCAGTTTGTGGCCCTGGCAAATTGAAATGTACGTTCAAATCGAATATTGAATATTATATATTTTAAATTGAATGAAAACGGACTGAAACAGTCGAATGGGCCTGCGAAACATATCCCATTGTGTTCGGAATGGGGGTAAAACGCTAGGAACGGCAGTCGTTGGGTTTGATTTCGAGTTCGTCTAAGAAAACCCTAATTTTTGAATTTAATATAACATCGGCCAATAGGATTTTTTATTTCATTAATTTAAAAAAATAAAAAAATCAAAAAAACCCCGTCGCTCAAACGATTGAACGGCGCCTGTAGCTCCCCCCTTCCCCCTCATTTTCCGGCCGCCACAGGCGAAACCAGGCAGCGCCACCACCTTCCCTCGAAAGCTCCTTCGCCCCTCTTCAAATCAACCTTAGCCTCGCTCCGCCTCGTGCCCCCATCGTCGAGAACGACGCCTTCGAAGTCGTCGACTTCCAGTCGACGCCGAGATCGCCAGAGGCGATCGGACCCGAAGCCCAGACCATCGCCAGAAGCGCCACGCCCCCCTCTTCCACGTCGCACCCTCTGATCGAGCTACAACTTCACGGATTCGACAAAAATCGAAAACCTAGATTCGAAGAAAAAAACAGGTATACGGCTAATCTATTTTAAACTGATTTCGACAGTTTTAAAGTGTTGCAAACTTTGAAAAATCATATCTTTTTCATTCGTTAACGAAATTCGATGAAACAGGAAACATCGTGACTATGTGGACGCCTTCTACATTTTAGAAGAGACCGCATATTTTTCCGAGCCTTCTGCTATTTTTGGTGGAGTGGAACCCAACGTGAGATTTCAAATTCATAAACAATATGGAAAACGACGATGTATAAATTATATAGTCGATGTATGAGTTATATAAGCGTTGTACACCTCATGTATAAGCGTTGTATAAGTTGTATGTTCGTTGTATAAGTTACATATGCGTTGTAAAAATTATATATGTGTGGAAATAAAAGTGAATTGCTATATATATATATATATATATATACACACATACGCCCCTCGTCCACAAACCATGGACGATATTTATTGGTTGTGATTGGTGTGAAAATTGATTGATAGCGAATGGTTGTTTGGGATTGTTTGTGGTTGAAATTGATTGATTGTGGTTGAAAAATACCCATTTGTGGTTGAGAAATATTTGGTTGAAACCACATAGGATTAGTCTGTGGAAATGAAATAAATATATACATGCCGCCTGCGTGCGAACTAGATGCATGATTCCCATTGTCAAAAACCGTGAGGTTTTAAGGTAGAGCGAGGAGCCGTACTAGGGACGGTCCCGGTTTTAACTACCCTGCCGTTATGCTGCCGAAATTTTGAATGAAATTCATGTGTTGAATGGTACTCGCATTTTAAATATAAGAATCACATTTTTATCTATATATAGAAACTATAGAAAACCTTCATGTGTTGAATTGATATTCACTCGTTGATTAGAAATTCATGTGTTGAATGGTACTCGCGTTTTAAATATAAAAATCACATTTTTATCTATATATAGAAACTATAGAAAACCTTCATGTGTTGAATTGATATTCATTCGTTGATTAGAAATTCATGTGTTGAATGGTACTCGCGTTTTAAATATAAAAATCACATTTTTATCTATATATAGAAACAATAGAAAACCTTCATGTGTTGAATTGATATTCATTCGTTGATTAGAAATTCATGTGTTGAATGGTACTCGCGTTTTAAATATAAAAATCACATTTTTATCTATATATAGAAACTATAGAAAACCTTCATGTATTGAATTGATATTCATTCGTTGATTAGAAATTCATGTGTTGAATGGTACTCGCGTTTTAAATATAAAAATCACATTTTTATCTATATATAGAAACTATAGAAAACCTTCAAGTGTTGAATTGATATTCATTCGTTGATTAGAAATTCATGTGTTGAATGGTACTCGCGTTTCAAATATAAAAATCACATTTTTATCTATATATAGAAACTATAGAAAACCTTCATGTGTTGAATTGATATTCATTCGTTGATTAGAAATTCATGTGTTGAATGGTACTCGCGTTTCAAATATAAAAATCATATTTTTATCTATATATAGAAACTATAGAAAACCTTCATGTGTTGAATTGATATTCATTCGTTGATTAGAAATTCATGTGTTGAATGGTACTCGCGTTTTAAATATAAAAGTCACATTTTTATCTATATATAGAAACTATATAGAATAATAGTGTTTTGAAATGAATTGTTTTACAATAAAAATCTCATTTTTATTACATACATGAATCGTTGAAATGTGAAGTGTTAAAAATAGCTACTCGTTCAAATAAACATATATGAGTTGAAATATTCATTAATTAGCTAATGATATGATTTTTGCCTATACATGCAACATTAGAATGAAAGGTGTTTTTTTACCAAATGGAATCGAATATGAAGTTGAATGGAAAATGATAAATGATAAGAACCGTATATATGTACATACATATTTATTGAACAGGTTATAGCAAAGGGGCTAGAGAAGAGGAATAAAATTTTGTGTCCGACAAATAGGTACACGTTTACTGTTTTGTTTGGGTGATGATTTTATGAGCCTGTTGGCTAGCCGCTTGGCTTTTTTTTTTGACATGAGACGCCCGTGTGGCTATTTGGGAATTTTCCCAGCCCCTCCCGTACAAAGGAGGTTATGGCGAAATTTACCAAAATTTTAAGGCGTTAGTGAAATATTTGAAGTGGAAACGATATTGAAATTGTTGAATGAACTATATTTATATAAATATATAAATATAAATAAAATTAAAACGAAACATGGCCGTGCGATTCGCGTTTTGAAACCGTGATTTCAAACAACTAGTACGGGAAATCCGACCATTGGATTTTCCCGAAACCGCAACCGTCGGGTTCGCCTTGGAAATATCTTTCCAACGGCACCAACTTTGTAAAAATCCAACGGTTGGATTGTCTGGAATGTTTAATTCAAATCTGAAGTAAAACAGCGCCAGAAAAGATTATATATATATATATATATATATATATATATATATATATATATATAATCATATTAAATCGAATAACGACGCTGCAGTTCGTATTTTGAAATCGAAACTTCAAACGATTGTACCGGGAGATCCGACCGTCGGATTTTCCCCAAACTGGAACCGTTGGATTCGTTTTGAAAAGACCTTTCTAATGATGTAAATTTTGTGAAGATCCAACGGTTAGATTTTCAAATATGTGTAAATCAAATCTGAAGAAAAACAGCGCCACGGTCGCGTTATGGCCCGAAGCGTCGTTTTGAATAAATTGGCTATTTTAAAATAAATAAAAATAGCGATAAATCGTAATAAAATATCATAAACGATATGGAATGGAAATAAACTGAATTTGCTCGATTTATGTGGTATTTGATGGTTGAATGTGTTTGGTGTGAAAATTACATTAAAGAACAAAATTGGTGTTGTTGAATGATTTAACCATTGAAATAAATTGATTTGAAATTCTAAATATACGTGAATTATTTGAAAAGGCCGAGTTAATTCTCATTTCGAATAATTGACCGACGATTGAAATTCGAAGATGAAGACGGTGGTCGAAGACCGGAGATCTTCACCTCGTTTGGATGGTAACCGAGGTCCTGATTGGGAGGCATCCCGAAATATGGATAATGAGTGGTGATCGTCCAGACGTACGTGGTGATCGATGGGTTTGCGAGGCATTTAGTGCCTCCGGTTTCGTTCAGACCCAGGACGGACTTGTAAATGGACTGTGTGTCTGACATTGAATTTTATTCTGTGTTGATTGGTCTCTATTAACTATACATCTGTTTGGCGGCAGAGAATTTATTCTTTTGCTTAACGCCCTTCTCTGAAACACACGAGCTCATAGGTTGTATATCGATGGACATCAGTCGCATGGCATGAATTGCTAGTGTGGCATGCCTAAGTGGCAGATGATCAGGACTTCTGTTGAAAAGCAAAGTCTTGTGGTGATGATCAAAGCACCGCCTGTGTGGCGTAGCTTTGTGTATAACGTGAATTCGTGAGCCTCACACCCCGGTATGAACCAGAAACGGGAGAAGGACCTCAGGGAGGGCATGCGTTTCTTCCTAGCTAGGGTGGTGTCAGTGACCTACCAGCCCTGACATTTATATACTTTTCACCTATGTGGTTGTTTCTGTTGCGAGGCGCCTCGGTTTGATCGGACGATCCGGGTCCGATGGAGTCATTCGTTGGCTCGTTTACGCCCCAAAGGGCGGGGAAACGTATTGTTCAGGCATAATAATCCACATCGGTGGACCGGCCCTGACGATCCAAGGGGCAATTGCGGCTGTTCCTGAGACTCGGGCTAGGCAGTCTCAAATTCGGTAAGGACTATCTTTTGCCTTGGTTCATGACGAAAATCCAATTTCCAATTACGTGACTGTGCGGTTTTAATTGTATACCTATATATGGCGACATAGTGGTATGGGGCATTAATGCCGTCTATGATTGATAAGTTATGATTTGAAACATATAAACACTAGCAATAATATCAAATGCCTTTGTTTTATTCGTTTCAAGCATATTTTGGCCGTTATAAGTTAAAAACTCTATCCTCCGGTTTGCGTTGCATTGTGTGATGGGAACTGAGTCTTATAATGGTTTCATTTTTATAAAAAGCATAGCGATGTTTAAAAGAAAGATTTGTTTTAAAGCACTGGCAATCCAATGGAGTAAACCCGTTCCACGAAAGTGGCGTGGTCCTGTGATTAGCCAAATTATATATGTGTTGAGTAGATTTCTCATACCAGTCCCATGACTGACTCGTAGTTTGTTTCACTTTCAAACTCGGGTGCCCCTTTTTCTACACGGGCAGCCTTGTATTCAGGTTTAGCTGGTTCTTTCTGGATAGCTGGAGCTCCTATTGTACATGTTATGTTTGTTTTCCGCTGTAGACATTTATGTATAGCTGAACTGTATTTTTGCTTAGTATGATCCTGTATACTGTGTAACTCTGATGATTACTTTTATCCAGTATATTCTATTGTTCATTATCTGGTGTATTTATTAAATTTTGTTCTGCTATTATCTGTTTCTGTGTTATATTCCAAAGATAACCCTTGCCGCCGTCAGTACGGGGTTTGGGGACGTCTCATCGGTTGATCGACCATAACTATCTATGGTTTTGATGGTAGTTGTATTAGGTGTTATAGATAAGAAGGATTTCAATATCTCCTTACTGTGAGACCCACCAAAGGATCTAGGCGAAATCAATTTTGAGGCAGATAGATTTTTGTGTGAGGAAGATGCTAGGATCTAAAGGAAGTTCTCAAAGTTAACGTGGCCAAGGATGAAGGATCATTCGAATTTGGGAAGGACAAGGCAAAAGGAAATCCCAATCGATGGATGGTCAAAAGTTTTGATTTCGGAGAGCCTAAATTTGACAAGTACACTGAGCTTAATTCCACGTTGGAGGACATCTACATGGATATGCGTGGAATTATGCCTTTATCAAAGCCTACCATGAAGGAGCTGACGTAGAAGGAACGTTATTCTGGAAAGCACTGTCTGTTCCAAGGAATGCATGGTCACGCAACAATGATTGTAGGCATTTGCATGACATAATCGAGAAAGTATCAAACGAGGAGAGCTGCCAGAATATTTCAAACAACCAATAGTCCCAGGATAGATGCTACCTCCCGTTGCTCCCCAAAAGGGGAATGGACTAGGATCGAGCTCAGCGGAATGATCATTAAATAATTTGATTTTAGTGGATGTTTATTTCTGTTTGCTTTTGTTATCAAAATAAGTTGGTCAACTCACGTACATGAATCAGAGAGATCCCAAGGTTGCTCTGTGACTAACAATAAACTAGTGCAACTAGTCCTAGCTCTGTAATAATTTTTGATTTTAATAAGGATGAATTTTCAGGCATGGATTGTGCCTGAGGGGTTTAGTTTTCAAGATTTGAAAAAATGACTGGTTCATGGATCAGATGTGGATTATACTCACTTCTGGTTATTTGGCTATGGATGGCTAAGCATGTCTACCCGTGCAGAGGAACCGTTGAGATCCTTAGGCATGATGTTTACATAAGATGAACGATCATATTCCAAAATTAGACAAACACAATAAATTTGAAATTAAAAACGACCAAGTTGGCACACTCACGTACGGGAATAGGCCTGAACTCTTAGGCATGCTCTGTACCCAACAATAAACTGTTAGATTTTCCTTTGACCCTTGCTAAAAACTCTTGACTTTCCCAACTATAATAAAATTACTTCGCTCATATGGCCTTTGCTTGCAAAGTATGAAATTCAGAATTGGAGTTTCAAACTCTAAGGACTTTGTGAAGTGAAGACTTTACTCACTAAGTATAAAAATCAGATCCATAAGTAAGGACTTTGCTTAGGAAGGGTCCAATTATTCTGCTAGGACTTGGCAGGATGATTTGGTCCTGGATTTCCAGGTGTGGACATGCCCAAAGGGTTGTACCGTTTTATCAGGACTTGGCAAGATGGTTCGATTTTGGATTTACGGGTATAGATTGTACCCGAGGGGTCGGACTATTCTATCAGGACTTGGCAGGGTAGTTCAGTCATGGATTTCCAGGTATGGACTATTCTCGAAGGGTCAAACTATTCTGCCAGGTTTGGCAGGGGTGGTTCGGTCTTGGACTTTCAGGTATGGACTATGCCTGAAGAGTTGAACTCTTTTGCTAGGACTTAGCACAAGATAGTTCAATCACTGTTTGAGTAAGGAATTTACTCGGATGGTTAAGGGCTATTCTACCAGGTCTTGGCAGGACAGCTTAATCAATTATTCAGTTGGATTTGGGTTGCTCTGCCAGGTCTTGGCAAAGCAGTCCAAGTGGTTAGCATGGATTATAATTGGATTAGATAGGCTTGGCGAGGCCATGGATTTCGGATTTCTTGGATTTGGATTTCTCTTGTAATATAATCAGGTGAGGTCGCAGAATTGCTGGCTAATCCTTAACACGGTCTGGAGCAATCGTGGCATTCTAGTTTTCCATTAATACAATTCAACATGATTGTGGCTTCCAGGATTTTTGATTGTCTAGTTATCAGATTTCTACGTGTTTCTGGATTTGATTATTCAAAACACATCTTCCTTTATCAAGAAATATATGTCTTGGGGGCTAAGTGTTGACCCGTATTTTGTCAAGGCAATCATATTACGGATTTTTGGCTACAGAAGGGTTCAGGATTTGGGCGTAAGCTCAGGAAAGCTTAGAGTCACTTTGGAAAAAGTAACGTAACATTCACAAAAGCACGGATTATTCACTTAACTCCCAGGCAGGAGAAGTCCCGGTTATGAGAAGTCCCGGGTAGGAGAGGTCTCGGTTAGGAACTCCCGTGTAGGAGAGGTCCCGGGTAGGAGAGGTCCTGGGTAGAAGAAGTTCTAGGTAGAACCACTCCTGGGTCACCGGGGACCTAAACTTGGTCAACTCAAACTGGTCAACCCGAGATTGGTTAATCCGGGCTCGGTCCACTTGATCTTGGTCAAATCGGGATCTGGACCTATTATTACTGCTTCTACTGCCTCTACAATGTCGGATCAATCTCCACGTGTCCATGCCTACCCAGACTTAGTCATTTCCCACGACATGAAGGCATGCTCTGCTACTTCTACACTCCTGAGTAGGATGCCACGTGTCTCAGTCGTCTCGAGACCTAAATCAACTATAAATAGCCTATTCGTGGACTACAAAAGTGGTTCTTTTGGATTGGCTTTTTCTATGCTATGGGGATAGAGCAAGGAAGCAACATCCAACCTAACTTCACATCTTTCTCTTCATTATTTCAAATAAATCAATTGTACTTTCTAATAATAGAGTATAAATAAAATGATATTTGGAGTGGATGTAGGCCGGATTGCTGAACCACTATAAAAATCTTGCGTAGTCCTTATATACCATTGCATCATGTGATTCAAATTATCTATGATTTGTGAATTTGGGGGTTGATTCCCAAAAGATCATTTTTTGCGTCAACACTAGATAAGAAGCGGACATTACTTGGAGAACTACCCTACTTACGTTATTGTCTATTAAGACGATTTAATACCTTATTGGAGGAAGGCGGACCCAATAACCATTCAAATCCTCGAGGGGTGGGTCCTATGACTTGGGTCCTGAACCAAGGAGTGAACCTTAGGAACAAACCTAGTCCTAACCACTTAATACCCAACAAGAGGTAGGTCAACCACTTAATACCTTTTTTCCAAGGTAAAGCTGCTTCACACACACACACAATATATATATATATACATATATAGATACACACTCGACATCTCACATTAGACCGACCACTTGTAGATGCTGGATTTGTCGGACGGTTCTGGGCAGGATTCTACTATAAGTTGGGCCTAACCTCGTATCATAGTGTACTAATTATAATGGCCCATGGCACTTAGACCCCTCAAATTAATAGGGTTTACTTGTAGATACTGGATATGCTGGTAGGTTCCGGGCAGGCTTCTGCTACAAGTAACGGTCAACCTCGTGTCTATGTGACACTAATATGTCTGAAGCCATTAACAAACACACAACATACAAATTCCTATGGGAACATTCAAATTCCTAATTTAACCATATTTATTGCGCACTTAATACATATAATATTACGTTGTTTATGCTATATTATGTATATATATGTGTATATATATATAGGCGTGAATTAAGCGAACAAAATTGATGTCCTAACCATGCTTGAAATGTCAATCCCTATTTCAAATTAAAGATGTACAAGTTATTTATCATATTCCCTTCCATTGCATAAATATACCTATTAACATGTAACAATCAAAATGGGAAAACAATATAAACAACACAAAACTTGTAACCTAGTTTTGACTTGGTTATCCCAATAATAAAAGATAAACAAAGTGACATATATCCAGTGTATACATATATAATTTATATTTTGAACGGATTCACTTTTATGTAAGTTTATACCTTAATAGCTTGACATTTTGTAAGCAATATATTCAAATACTCTATTTAGAAGATAGAGATTTAAACTTATTCAAATTCACAATTCCATCCAAACCTTAACCTATTGCACAAATCCATACGTATAAATTTAAACAAAATAAAATTAGATGAATTCGACCAATATAGAGAATTATACAACATTATTCATGCTTCTCTTTCATTGTTTCAACAATCTGAAACCATACATACAAATAGATTGACCATTTTTTCTTACAAACGTTAAACAAATGGAAGATTTGAAGGATTTGAGATAGTTTTCTTTTCATGATAACTCAAATCTTCCTAGGAACAATAATCCAACTTTAAACTAGAAAATCATAGAAAATAGTAATTTAATCGAATTCCACTCACAGTGCTATAAGAATGAGAAACAACTAAATTGAGTAGAATAAATTTTGGATTTGGCTTTCTTAAACAATCATGCTCTAACCTTTATATATATATATAAATATATATATATAAGATTCACATACCTATCTGTCTATCTATTACTTATACTGGAAAGTAGAAACCAAAGCATTTCTATTTTGACATATTGTAACGGCTGGGATTTTCAACCCAGAAAATCAACATAAATACACTGTCAATTTCTCGAGCATCGAAAATACCAGGACATTAATAGAAGGAATTTAGAAGGTGAGAAAGAAAAGATAGAACTAATAGAATAGAAGAAGAAGAAGAAGATCACAACTGAACAGAATCAGAGTAAACACGAACTCACAGCGGAATGAAATAAATGTATTATATAACATTACTTTGAATTACAAAACTGTATTGTATATACATACCATATATCAGAGTACAATACATCACATCACAGCAGAAATATCTCTACATAACTACTGGTGGAGATTCCTTCTTTGAGCTCCTCCAAGTGAATCTGTAAAAGCCTGAAACACTTGACTGCCCGTACAAATTTGGGCACCCAAGAGTTTAGGGAAAACAAACAAAATAAACTCTGGGTCAGTCATGGGACTGGTGTGAGTAAATTCCAACCATACTGTTTAACTTTGAAAATCCTTTTCAAAACAAGAAGGTAATAGTAAGACCAGCCCACACATAAACATGGACGATTTTTACCTTACTATAACCCAACATATTTTTATATCAAACTTCAGTGATATTATAATAATGTCTACTCAATTAAATCATCAAGTAGCAGAACGCTTGCATCTCACGCTCCACATATATATAGTATAAAATCATAAACCGCAGGGCACTTATTGGAGATTGGATTTCAACAAACAAGGTATGGGAGCACCTTCTGAATAGTGTACTCTAGAGGGGATACACTCAGGGTTCAACAAGAACGTCTTGCAACCCGGCCACACATGACCGCTCAATCATTTAGCTTGAGTGTCGCGAATATATTGCCACCACGGTTGTAGGCCATCCAACCGTCCATCCGAAGATACAGAATCGAAAAGAAGTATAAATATGAATTTTCTCTAGATCGGTGACAATACACCCTGCTTGGGGATGACCCAACTAGCCATGCTGCCTAGCCCAACTTTTGTTACTTTCTGGTTGTGAGGCTAGAGGCTACGTCTATCTTCAAAACATCTGATCACCATTCACTTTGAATGCCACATCGTCAAATCCGTAATCACACATTGATTACACAAATGCACACTGGGTGTAGAATAAAGAGAAGTTATCTTCTCCCCACCAACTTGGTATATTCGTAAAATCAACGGCGTGACCGTTGGAAATACTCTGTCAGACACTCGTCCATACAAGTTGTCCTGGGACTGGACAAACAAAAACATCATTCTAGAACTGGACGACCCTTGCATTTAACTTCGACTTCAATTATCTTCATCATATCTAATTCGCAACGCTTATGTCTGTACGGAGTGGTTTCAGATAACATATCCAACCGGCCTCTCCGTATTGACAACGATGGTCAAACACTTCGATAGTCGGTTATTTAACTATCGAAGTAAAAATAACATCCATTTAAATGATCAACTAAACACACATAACCACGGGCACTTTATTTAATCATTCGTTTTTATTATTCGCATTTCCATATCTTATCAGATATTTCCCAAATCTCGTTTTAACCTTTTTACGCTTCTTGGAAAACATTTCCAATTATTATAAACTCTTATTCTCTCACGTTCCAGAAACATACGTCATTTACGTTCGAAACATCTCCATTCTTATCACGTTCATTATTTCTATACTTGGAAAATCCTCCCTATCAACATTGGAAAATTCATTCCAATTTCATTATAAATATTTAAATCGGCCTATCGTTTCTTTTTAAAACATTATTCACTCTAAAACGTGAATATCATCCCTGTTATAGAAATCTGAATACCTTTATCAATTAACTCTTTATTCAAGTAATACTTATCTCGTTTACCGAAACCTCTTTCATACTTTATATTCCCAATCCACTTTATAACCTCTGTTTTCTAAGACAACTTCTTATCAAATCGATATCAAATTTATAACTAAATACTGACTCCTATCCTATTAACGTTTATTTGTTTAAAACTAAATGTTAATTATTCTATCAGATTATAATCCCTAAAAATAGTTACTTTTAATACATTCGACATCGTCGAATTCTAGTTCCAAATCCTAACGGTTTAAATTCTAATCACATTTCGAACATCGAAATGCTATCATTGTTTTCTAACACGATTCTCCAATTTCTCTTTCTAAAACTGATTCTTATATTTTTTTACGACATCGTTATTTCTCACTTTCGAATAAGTGGATTTCAACTAAACTGCTTCATTTCCTAGGAAGTGCTGCTATATATAAAAGTCACGCTTAAGTCTAATCAACAGCAGTTAATTTATTGCTATAGTTCTAAACTTGTCATACGCTGTAATATTCCTTTTATAACTAATCTCAACATTACAGTCACCCTTACCTTATCAACAACGTTATTTTATCGCTATAGTTCAAACTTGTCATACGCTGTAATATTCTATGTTATAACTAGTCTCAACATAACAGTTACGCTTAAGCCCAATTAACAGCGTTTATTTTATCGCTATAGTTCTAAACTTGCATATGCTGCCATATTCCTTTTCTACTAATCTTAACATCTATCTCCGTCACAAACTGATATCGTTCCTCGATAATAGTGAAGCTGTTCAAGTTGGGGTATTTTAATTACCTCTCAGACCTTGATCGACAACGTTCTTGCCTTAGAACAGATATACGTTCATAACTCTAAACTCCTTATTTCTTATAATATACATCAAATCGTATTTCCTTGTTTTATTTTGGAATATGGTTTTATAATACCACATCTTTATTTTGAACTCGGTTGTTTACGATTATTTATATTCCACATTAACTTTTTCGCTTTCTCTATTCCACAGTTCTATTGATAACTTCTTAAATTAAAAGGTAATTAAATCTCATTTATTTCTAAACTGTTTTCATTAGATTAATTAAAGGCCAATTAATCTAATAATCATTTTCCAAATAACAGTTGATTAAATCAACTTCATTCCATCAGTAAATTCGTTAACTGATCTTAATTACTTCTCATTAGATTAATATAATTAATCTAATAATATTTCTAAAATTGTTAATCTTAAATATAATTATCCAAATACTTAATCATCAGATAATTTCTGCCTTATAAACTTATTTAAATATCAATAATCGTTTTTATTTATTTTATAAAAATGAACTCTAAAATACCGGTTTATAATAGAACTTCTATTATAAATTTAAATCTTCTTTTTAATTATAAAAATATATTTTTTATAACTATCTTAGTTGATTTTCCTGACGGCCAATCAACTCCTTAACAAAACGATGGGTTTACGGTCGACTGTCGCCACTTTCTAAATCGATATCGTTTATTGATTTATCGAAACAGATGTTGAATTTCCGTTCAACATCAATATTCACATGGGGTTTTAAATATAATTCGGGTTCAAACAAAACAAACAGTACATATAATTATCAAGGAATCCGATCGGACTCCTCCAACCGGTTTCCGCATCCACAGATGTTAGTCAACACAATTTACAATAACTCTATACTAGGGGTTATTCTAATCGGTGGAATCAATGTCCAACTGATGATGTGTACATATATATAACGGTATATAATACTCAACCAAATTAATTGTAATCTACCTAATCGACTATCACACAGCATTCAAACAACATTAAAATATAATTAAAATATTTTAAAATAGATCAGAGCTAGTGATTTTACTCACCTTGGCTCGTTAACCGTTTAACAACGATTTGCGTTCTCTGATTTGATCAGGGAATTCCGATAGCTCCGTTCTCCGTAAAATCAGTTCCACACTGTAGATCTTGTCATTACGATTTTCAGCGGATCTGGTTGCATTCCGTTCGTAAATTTCATTTCTCAACATCTTCCCGATCAACTCACTTGCGTCAGCTCTTCTTTCTTATGCCTGCACCGACCTAGCTCCTTTTGTTTTTGTATATTTTTAAATATGGGCCTCACGCCTGAATTAAATACCTCGGCCCATTTACATACTTTAACCCATCGTCTACAAGGATCATCTTCCTGGTTTAAAACAATTCGTGTTCCTCCAACTTTTCAGTAATAACTCCAACCCCATTACAAACATTTCCTTCATTGTATTATTGGTCGACGCTTCCTTTTCTTCATTTTAATGAATACCAACATTAGCTGCTTTAGTAGACTATTACTTCTCCATTTCGAAAACACTTTCCCCAATGCCATCACCATTGTAATGAACCCATCATCCACATGTATGTTTACACCTGAACTAGCTATCCTCCTCGATGTCCGTTCTCGAAAAAGTTTGCTTCACCACCTTTGAACCATTCACGTTCTCCCTAAAGGTACACCGGCTTCAAACCAAAACTTCACGAGTTACCAGCTCCAAAACCGAAAACTGGCATGTGATAACACGTCCAGTAGCCTTCCAAGACCCATACCTGCACCATGAAGCTTTACTTCACCAATTCCGTGCTTAACAGCACCTTGTCCCTTCATGTTGAAACCGCTCCAACTCTCCAGGCACACAACAACTTCTCACTAGACCCTTTCCATGCAACTAACGTTATTAACTTTATGATACAACGTCCCATTCTTCCCCTCTTGTCCACGCAAATGCAAAGTCTCCGCATATCAGTACTCAACTGTAAATACAGTCACCCACATACCTTATATTAATGAAAACAAACCCACCCATACATGCTGCGCCATAAACATCATCCCCAGTTTGAAGCTCAGCACCCCCTTCAAGATTGCGACTTCAGAAAGACTTGCACCATCATGACTTCACACAATCCGCCCCCCTCCAAACAGTTCCACGATGTCATCTACCCCTCCTCACGTTTTCTGTTCCTTCCATGCGAGCTCGCTACCCCTTAAACATTTCTGCACAAGCTTCCAGGCACACACTCCTTTACCTCAGACGCTTCACAGTAGTCTTCTCCAAAAATCCCGCTACAATACTGCTCATCATAACCATTTCTTTGGTCCCATTTTCCTTTCTTTCTTTTCCTTTTTGCGAGGCGAGAGAGCTTTTGCCGCAGTATATATATATATAGAGTTTGGAGACCTAAGGCTTAAGCATGAGGATGTGGTACTTGCTAGTGTGTAATAGGGTATGGCTTGTACTGTAGGCGTATGGTTTATTAAATGGAAATATGGCTTCATGTAGGTAGGCTGAGCTAGAGAATAGAGTATGGTTCATTAATTTGACAAAGACTTAACCTTGCTTGTTTCACTTCATAGGTATGGTGTTTTATTTTCAACGATAGGTGTATGGGTTTGTATAGCTTAGCATGTTTTTCAATAAGCACAGAGTGATTTATTTTTCAACTTAACTGTGCATATGCATGTGCCATTAAATCTCGAAGAGGGACGGTATGGCCAATATATTAAATGCGAAAAGAAACTTTGGGTGCAGCTTAATTTAGGTACGTGCAAATGCATGTTGGTGATCTTCATTTTGTAGCGGTTTTCAATGTATGCGGTGTATATATGTTTTATATTTCAAAATCTTAGTGTACTGAATTACATAGAATTATGTTCATGTCCGAACTGTTATGGACAAAAATAAGAATATAGTCGTGTCCAGCGAGGTGTCACGATCCCAAAAATATAATAATACCGGTAGATTGGCTTATATTTTGAAATCCCGAAATACCGATACAGGGTGCGAAATACTCCAAATAAAAAGTTGCATATTTAATTAATTAAAAATTACAGTAAAATTGTAAAAATTAAATTATCGTTGCGCCTCAAAAGAACCTTGTCCAGATTCGAATTCGATATCAAGTTATATCGAATAAACTGTTTTCGGTCGATATACGATTTCATAGCGACTTTCTGAATATTTGATTTGGACATATCTTGTAGTCTGTATGGCGAAATCTCCATTTTCCACTTCCGTTGGAAAGATACCGTTCAACAGATTCCAACGTTTCTCGTTTCGAAGAAATCTGATTTAAAATGAGTCCGGTACACTCAGTTGAAGTTCAGAACGTTAATTTACGAACTGCAGCGTCGTTATGGGCTCGATTATAATTAATATATATCTTTATACGTTCAACTTCGTTTTAATTAATATATAAATCCACTTATATTACAAATTCAATATTTAAACCGATTTAAATATTCAAATACAAACCGACGAAAATGCGGGACGTTACACACATGCCCTTCAGATTCACACGACATGCAATTTTTGGTCCCTCCCACTTTCCCCAACTGCAAAATCAACCGCTTCTCCTTTCCTTCATGGATTAGCCCTTTCTCCGCACATTTCTGTTCACCCGCTTCTGTTCATGTTAAAATTTACCATCTTATTGGTATGCCAAACCCACGTTCCTACTTCGAACGCCCTCTCCCTTTTACCTTCATCCCCTTCACCAAATTAAACTCCAACACTGATACCCCTATTTCCTTCGCCCTAACCTCGGTGCTTCCAATTGACCTTCCTCAACAAACAACGTCGATGTATTCCTCTTTCTACTTCCTGTTGTCGAGACGCCTGTTGTGTTTCTCAGGTCATTCGATTTTACTATACAAATAGGAAATTTTTACGACTATTTACAACATTCCTTTTACATATTGGACATCGCTTTCTCTTTCTCTGTCATTGATCGGACAACTGAACTGCAGACGTTGATGTTGCATACACAGTTCTGTATTTGGACCACCCTGTCAAAATCTACGTTCGCCACTTGGAATTAGATTTCCACGCACTGGATACATGCTATAACACACAAATTGGTTAGTTCAACAGCTTTTATTTCCCTGCTTTGATTTATCTTAAATGGTATGCACTTTCACAATTTTAGTTTTCATCCATACAGGCACTAGCAATATTATTCACTGTTTAACGCATGAAAGTTATGCTGTAAATTGACTATTTATTATACTTTAATACACATAAGAACGTTTGTAAAATTACCATTTACCTTCCTGAACTGTTAACCATCAATAATTATGATTATTTTTATGTTTAACTTATAGTCATTTCAATTGAAAAGGATACATGAAATCCATGTATGCTATAATTCGACATTGATCGCCTGTCAGTTATAAACCATAGGGAATAAATATACATAAATGTTGTTCAAAATAAAGACAGAAATGAAATTGTATTTCAAACTTCAGTTGGTTGATATTCAAGTTTATAAAAAAAATAGTAGTATTCTATATTCAATATTGACTGCAGGAGAATTTGATTATGGTGCAATGAAGAAAACGTGTTCATGTTCTTTCTTACCCTTGAGCTTTTACTGATTACAACATTAGCAGGTTAAGAGGAAGTGAACAAGTTTGCCCACTTACATAAACATAATTGAATGTGATTAAAAATATACCAATATTAACAAATTTTGATGTACATATACGAAAAGTCTTCGGCGTTAAATGATATAAGATGATTTATTGAGCTGTTCTGGTTTGTTTGCTGCCCATTACTTTCTTAACTCTTCCAGTGTATTCAACAAGTTAATATGAGTAATTGAGTTTTCGCGATTTGTTTGTCATTGATTAGTTTCGAACCTCTTCTTGCATGTTTAACAAAATAAAATTCGTGTATGTTCAAAGCTGAATGCATTTATCTACAGCCGTCATTTCGGTGGTACAGGTGTTTTAGCCAACTACAATTTTATTTGCTTTCACCAACTACAATTTGATTTATTTCCTAATGCTCTATTCTCCATCTATTTTCATTAATCTTCATTTCCATTCTTATGATGCACAATAGTTTCTTCTTCAAACTTCCCCTTTTTGTTTTTTGGTTGTCAGATTCTAATTAACGATTTAAATTTAACGCCAATTACATAATTGCTTTTGTGCCATAATTTACCCTATTTGCCGATGAACTCTTTTGGTGACTGTGTCAAAGAGGTGTCCAAACTGCCATCAACTACTGATTTCTTCTATTTGCATTTCTACAAATTTACAAGTATCGGCATAATATGGCATGGTTATGCTTACTGCTATTCCCCTAACCTTCCTCTTCTACTGTCCTGTATTTGGCATTTAAATAAATGCAATGTACATAGTTATCCAGAATGAAGAACCATTGCAGACCAAGAGTGTAATGTCCCGTATTTTGGGTAGTTAAATATTTAATTTAATTTATTATTTTAAATATTATATTTTGAATATTATTGAATTTTAATATTGAATTCGTTTATTAACAACGAAGCTTGAATGTTAAATTTATATATAATATAAAACGAGCTCGAAATGGCGCGGCAGTTTGTAATATGGAGTTTTGAACTTTAACTGAATATACAGAATCCGTTTTAAGTTGGATTTATGTGAAACAAGAAATATTGGAATCTTATTGATGATAATTTTCTAATGAAAGAGAAAAATTGAGATTTTGTGTTATAGATTGTTAGTTATGTCCAAATCAGATTTTATAATAGTTGTTATGGAAATAGTTATTAAAATATAACATTTAAAAAGGGTTTCAATATAATTTTGATATAGTTTTAACTCAAAATTTATGATATTTAGTTGTATAATTTATTTTTAAGGTTGTATATATATTCTGTTTGGATATATGTGATAAAAAGAATTTATTATTATTTAATTGATTTATTTGGAAATTTAATTAATATTATATCGATATTTTATAAGCATTAGAAATAGAAATTTTGCAAACGGGCTCAGTTTTCGATGAAATGATTTTCATTGGAACCGGAACGTTAAGACATAGCAGTGACCATTTTCATCGTGTTTGGAGTTAATATGTGACGATACATATATTTAGCGTTAATGTTAAAAAGCGGTAGGCTTTAACAACAGTATAAAATAAAGCGTATCGAATCAAAGCAAGTTATATAAAATAAATATAATCTTAACAAATGAAGAAATTTTCTACCCTTTCACTAAGTACAAAGGGCAGCCTACCTACCTAAATGTACACGCACCGTCTAGATTTAAAGGAGTATGCCTATCCTATAGTAACATATATACATGCTTCACTACTAAGTAATGATCCAATCATTGCAAAAATACGCTAAGTACAACTTGTACTAGGTGCAAACCAATATCAATTTAAATTGTCCACGTGCCAAGAGCTGTACCAATGCAAGTACCAACCTACAAAACCTACTCTATTTTGTTTACCAGCCTAAATGTTTGAAAACCCCAGGACATACAGCCTCAATTAAGTTTTAAAAGAAAACTCACACACCCATAGGTGGATCTACCCATAACTAGCTATGTACTGCAGCATATAGAAATGAATGAATATAATTAACACACACCTACGCTAAACTCTACCGAGAAGGCCTAAAGAGTACATATCTATGCTAAACTAATGTACCCCATATTACACGGCCAGGATTTAACCTTACACTGTATCAAGCGTTGCCCACCCAAACTTCACTATATATACACACACACACAAGTAAACTGCCTCATTTAATTTTTCTCCCTTCGTTGTTCTAGCAGCAGGAGGTGACTGAAACTCCCATTACTTTCACAATTTAAAACTCCACAAACACTCCTCATTAACCAATAACATCAACATCAAAGTCAATGGTGGTGGTGAGCTTGGGACGCTGGTGAAGTGGGGTGGTCGGAGAAGGCATGTAGTGGTGGTTATGGGGGTTGAACGGTAGATTTGTCGATCTCGGTTTTGGGTGATGTAGTTGATGAAGTGGAGCAGGTTTCGGGTTGAAAGTGGGGGATGGTGAGGGGCGCGTATTGGTGGGGGTCAAGGCTAGTTGCAATTGGTCAGAGAAGGAGCAGTTTGTGGTTGTCGATGGCATGCATAAGGGGTGCAATTCAATGGTATAGATGACATGGTGGGGTTCCTTGAATGAGGCAGGGGTTCTGGATTTTTAAACCTCAAAAGGAACAACTTCAGCACAATGGCACGTGGGTGGAGTTGCCGGTGATGGCAACGGTGAAGAGGGTGCCGTGTTGCGTGGATATTGAGGGTTGGTTGTCGGAGTTGAAATGGGTGCGTGGGTTCAGTTTCTTTCGGTGATGCCTGGGACGTTGAATATTGGAAGCGGGTGACGGTCTTAAGTAGTATTGGAGCAAGGAGGGAAACAAATGGATCAGCTGTTCTCTGAAGTGAAGTTGTGTGTGAGTTTTACTCAGGAATGAGGCGCGAGCAAGGACAGTTAGGTTTCTGGTTGTCCTTTTTGAAGCAGAAGCTTTGTTTGATCAAAACGTAATGGGAAAATGGTTTAAACAAAGAAAATAGTGAAAAAGAATTCATGCGGGCCACGATGATATAAGCGTAATTAATATATAATTATTATGATTAAGAGAAAAGTCTTAAGTAGTGTTAAGTCAGACCCGTATGTTTTGATCGATCTGAGGTTGGTCGTGTTAAGTCAGTGTTACTAATCTATTAAGTTTAAGCAATATAATCAAGAATTGATTTATTTAAGTTATAACTGTATGTACTAATTGTAATGTTAAATTAATCACCAAGTTTAGATGAGGAGCAGGGGTATCAATCGTGAAGAAGGAAACAAAAATGGATTGGTCCGATAAATTTCATCTTAACAATGTAATTAACTGATTTTAATTAGTGGATAATACATCATTTAAGTAATCAATTAGATTTGATTAAACTGGTTAAGGATTTTAATATTTAATTAAATTGTTTAACTTCAAATATTCATAACTTATTCATATATGATTGGAATCGGACAATCCACGTAGCCTTGGACTCACATCGACGAAATCTACATTTTGGAATGGGAAGGAATGGAGTTGGAATGAACTGGATTTTCAGTTAAATTAAATGTTTGTTTAATTTAACTAAAACAAGTCGTTAAACTGCAAATCAAATCAAGGTGAGTTAAACTCACTCAGTTCTTCCCACTTATATTATATAAGTCGGGTTTTTATTTTTGTGTGCTATGGTTGTTAATGGTTGCTTGTTTGTTAATTATAATGACTAAACCAATGAAATTAAACGTTGTTTACTTTCACTGGAAAACCAAACGTTATTTTAACGGTTGGATCCAATGGAGGGAAATTACCTTATTGGTCACGTTTATGGAATAAACGTGTTTAATGGTTTGAATTGTTTGATTTGTTTTGTCCAGTAGGTGATGTTAAATAGTCGTTATTTACTATCATTGAAATTACCAGTTAAATTGAACAAAATAATAGTATTCGAAATAATCTATGCGAATGCAGGGAAGAATAGGTTGGAGGGATCCAACTGGATTCCTCAAATATATTAGATATTAATTATTCTCATATTATCGTTATATGAACTGTTCTGATTGGACGATTGATTTGGTTGTTGATCGTTGACTTGAAATTCAACATTTGTTTTGTTTAAACCAATGAGTGATATTGGTTGAGTAATTGGTAGTATATGGCCTATAAATCAATCGTTTTATAAATATCGATTTACTGTGAAGTTATAAAATTTATTTTATAACTGAAAATAGATTTTTTTTAAATCTATTATTTCGAATAAATGTTTATTAAAAGGAAATAAATATTTATTATTTAAGTTTATAATTAATTATTAAATGATTTTATAAAGGAAATTTCTGATGTTTATCAGATTTATAAGCATATGAGTAGAAATTAACCCAATGGTTATGAGTTGGATAATTTTCTTTAAGAAAACAATTAAAATGGAATTATTTAAATTAATTAATTTAAAGTGAGAACTAATTGAAATCAGTTAGCGAAATAACTGTGTTTTGAGTTGACTAAATCGACTGTTTTAACTGGGATTGATTATTAAATTATTTTGTTTTGAATTAATCTAATGAAATAATTTACCAAATATTTGTTTCAATTTTAACAAGATTTTAAAAAGAAATTTACTAATTATTTTAGTTAATAAAGAAGTTAACTGCTTTTACAGCAGTTAATGATGAAGTAAATTATTATTTTAATCAATAATAATTTAAGTACAATTGAAATGGAATGTAATGAAATTGTGAAAGGAGAAATGAAGGATTTTTATAACCTCAGTTTTTATAACGAAGTTATAAAAAGGATTTTAAACGAATATGATAGTTTAAAATAAATATTTACTTAATATTTGAATTAAGTAAAAGGAAATTCAGATAAAGGAGTTTTGTGTTAAACCTGAGAGTTATAAGTGAGGTTTATAAAAAAAAGATGTGAAGTAAAAGCGTTAATTTTAAATTAACCTTATTAAATAATGGAATCGAGAGAAATGAATAGAATTGGAATAAGGATTTCAAAAAGGAATGATTAAAATAGTTTTGTAATTGATATTGGTAAAGGATTTAGTAATAGGATTGGCAATAATGATTCGAGTTATAAAATGAATGTTTTAAAAGGAGTTAAGGTTAAGAGGTGATTTTTATTAAGAAATTACTTAGTCAAAATATTAAGTAATAATAAGTTATAGTTATAAATAGATATTTTCCAAAGTAAGAAGGTTTAATAAACCATATTTTAAATAAAATAGTTAATGAGATTTTGTTTGATATTAAAGTAAATATCGGTTTTTTGAATTGCAACTCATATCTATCTTAAGATGAGAACATTGTTGATTAAGGTCTGAGAGGTAAATAAATACCCCAACTTGAACAACTTCAGGATTATCTGAGAATGATATTAATTGGTAACGGGAAAGAGGTTAAGAATAGTTTATTATTTCCATATGTGAAATAATAACGCATTGTTAATTGCAGGATTTGAGAATATAATGTAATTTCCAAAGTAGCGGAAATGGCAATATATGAGAATATATAAATACTTATATGATATTTCCAAGAGTAAAAGGAAATAAGAAGTTGAGTTGTTGGAATGAGTTTATTCGTAAAGAATAAAGGTTAGTTACCGTTCAAATAATGAAATAAAGAAGATTTCGTAACGAGCGATAACATGAACTGATTTCCAATTAAAGGTAATAAGAAATGAAAAGCTATATTTGTTATATTAAAAGATTTAAGAGTTTCAAATTAATATTTGTTAATTGTTTTATTTAAGAAGGCTAAGTAATGACCAAGTACTAAATCAATGAACTCATTTTATTTTCATCATTGTTTATTTGATAGTTAAATAACCGACTATCAAAAATCTGACCAATACGATTGTTGGTACGGAAAGACCGGGATCAAAGTTATGTTCGAAAACCATTCTGAACCAACAAATACGTAAAGATGCTGGTTGAAGATGGAGCGATTGAAGACCGTGGATCTTCATAAGCGGAAGGATTACTTGTCAAATATTCTCTGGATTGCAACCAGAGGTATTCTGACATGATTCAGTAGTAAGTGAAATTTTGTGGATTGCAAGGACTGCTCGCTACTGATCCATGGGTTGACACCTAGGATGTCATAGGAGGGTGCCTTCGGTTCATCCTGTTCTTGGATGACTTGTATGGACGAGTGTCTGATAGAGTATTTCCAAAGGAGTCACATACGTTGATTTCTTCAAACGTATTTTTGTTGATGGCGGAGAAGAGTACACTTCTCTTAGCTTAACAACTAGATATTTTTGTGGACGTCAATTAGTGATTTGATGGATCTGACAATGTGACATTCAAAGTGAATGGTGACCAAATGTTTCAAAGAAGATTTAAACCTTAAGCCTCATCAACTGGAAATGGTAGAAATCAGGTAGGTTGCATGGCTATGTGGGTCGCACCCATCAAAAGGGTATATCGTTACCTGATCTGGTGAAATTAAATGCCTTCGTTTGTCCCTTTATTTTATTTGTATGCTATTGGTTCGGTTGGCTGGAGCCCAACCGTGGTAATGATATATTCGGTACTCTTAAGCGAAGTGAGGGGCCGGTCATGTTTATCCTAGGTTGCAAGATGTTCTTGTTGAACCCCAATGTATTCATCTCCAAAGGTACATTGTCGGAAAGGTGGTTGCCCATACCTTGCCATGGAAATCCATTCTCCAATAAGAGCTCGCGGTTTTGATTGTATACTATATATGTAGAGTGTGAGATGCAAACGTTCTGCTAGATTGATATTTATTTATATTTAGACACTATTATAATATCAGAGAAGATATTGATTTCAAAACGTTTTGGGTTATCGTAAGGTAAAAACCATCCGTATTTATGTGTGGATTTGGTCTTATGATTATCCTTTTCTTTCGAAAAGACTTTGACTTAAAAATCAAGTTGTGTGATACCTTTAAACTTAGTGTGTTTTTCTCACTCTGATTCACCAGACTGATCCGGCGTATGTAATGCTTGGGTTAGACCTGGTTGTACAGGCTCAGGTTATCGAATGCTGTGAAGAGACGAGCTGGAAGAGTTCAGACGTATGATATAGATATTGTTTCGCTGTGTGATTGTATATGAGGATAGATTATTATAATTGTCCAGATGTGTGATGTACTCTGCTGATTGTAAGTATTTTTAAAGCTATCAGTAAAGATTTATTTCCATTTTATATTTTGTTCCATTGCGATGTGAGACTCTGTGTTGTGTGTTCTTTCTTCTTCTATTATGATATTTCTTTCTTTCTTGTCTCACCCTCTAATTTCTTTCAAATAACGTTCCTGTGTTTTCGATGCTTGAATAGTCGACATGATGTTCTATGTCGATTTTCGGGGTCGAAAATCCGTGGTCGTTACAAAGAGTTTTCTTACATGTTGTTGTTGTTAGGTAGATAACATAAAAAATAAAGAATATAATAGAAAATAGTTTGTAAAAATGGAAGTAGATATCATATAGACATGCATAGAAGAGTAGATATCGGTAACATCCACAAATCGAATGTTGTTTCTGCTCTATTAAATGTTCATCATTTTCCATTGGCTGTTGCTCAGTCGGTATTGCCTGTCTTCTTTGTACATTGGTTTGTGCTTTTTTTTTAATTAAAATCGATTGTTCCTCTACTTACTCATAACCATAAGATAAAATAGTAATACATAACGATACTAATGTAGAAAAATGGCGCAAAATTGTTTGCCAAAATATTCATTACCCTATTGTCCGTAGAAGCACAGTTCGATTTTAAAACTACTCAATACGACATTATCAACCGTGATAAAATGTTAACTATGAGCAAAGTTTCAAACATGTATCAACGTACGCACCCTATTAACTCCACACCTTATCAAGTTTGAGGTGGATGAAATAAAGGATGACGCGGCTACACAACTTACTGCTGAGTCAACCACGGTCTCTAAACTGAGTATGACATTGTGCCATATTTACTTAAATTACCATTACACGTAAACAATGACTTATATTATATTCCAATTTTTTGTTCATAGTTTACTCAGATCTAGGCCTTAAGGGGAAGCAGAAAGTTGACTAGGATTTTCACAATGTATCTTTAGCCGTTCATGACAATTAAAAATGCATCTTATAATGATCGATTCAAGTAGGAACCCAATGACTCTGAATATGTTGAACATGACAGGAGCTATGATATGGAACCTGGAACTACACCTAGCCATAGCATACTGGATGAGGTACTGTTCTATCCCCTATGTATTTCACTAAAAACTGTGTTTACTTCCCTTAACCAAACTGATTGCCGATTAACTCTCAGGTGAAGTCAAAATATAGTTGAGGAAAATAGAAGACCTGCCAATGATCTGCTCAGAAGAAAAGAAAGAAATAGGAGTGTAATTGGTTAATCACTAGGTACTTATGTTCAACATCATATGCTCTGTCTCTGTTTTCCATTATTTTAGTCATCTGTATGCCTTTTCTTTTCCAATTCTGTACTTTCCATGTTTATGCACTCTTTTCCATTATTTGTAGCTTAGTGTACATTTGTTTTAATTCCAACTTTGTTCAATGCTTCATTGTCAGCCAGTTTCGTGTATGCATTGTTGCTCTGAACAATTTTTACTAACATTGCATACTGCCATTTTACACACTCTCCTTATGTTTCTAATTCAACACATGTACTTTTTTTAAATTCCTCATTAACCTCTTCCTATCATTAACCCATCTTCATAACTACAAATTCATCATGAAATATGGAAAGCTACACGAGTTTATATGGTAACATAAATTTTATGACTGATTACTTAGTATTATATGCCTCAGCTTATCTGTAACCTAAAAACAGTTTTTTATTGATGCTGCAAATGCTCACCTAGATAATTAAGTGAAGTTTACTATAGACAATTATGTGATCTAATGATATTATTATATCTATTTCCATTTCCTATTTAATCGGATTTCAAATGATATAGTCAGTTGGATTATAAATGAAATTCATTCTCTACATGATTTACAGACAGATTTCCAAATGCAAATTTACAATACGTCTGAGGTATGCTATTCTTTCTCATACTAAGAACTAACATATTTACTAAATTTGAACTGCGTTGATATTGGACGAGATTATATTTACAGCAAGAATGTGATCAAGTTTAACATCCCATTTGAAGCTAAGTTTAAACAGTCATTGTTATTGTCAAATAAATCACACTTATGTACTTACTGCATCTAGATGCAATCCTGCCTTCCTCCATGTGTCCAGCTATCTGGTCTGTGTTTAGCAGCAGCTGCAGCGAGTACAACATAGAAGGCATGGATGATGGCAAGTGCGAAGAAGATGTTACTGAAATGAAGCAGCAGCTTATGCTGAAGGAGGAGAACGATGTTGACTTCATTAAGAAACCAGCAGCAGCTGATGTAACAATTAGTCAGCGTGTCTACAACTATTCGAATTCTGAATGTTACCAATTAGGTTTCCTTGATAAAGGTGAATTGAACAGCCATCAGTTTCGGTGCAAGTAACTGTTTTAGTTAAAGAGGACAACAAGCCTTCTTTTTTCTCCATGCCTTTTGCTGCGTAGCCCAAACCTGTTCCTCTGATGGGTAGTTAGGTGTATATGTCAAATGTATCTAATGTAGGAAATGCATTGGACGATCAGAGATCGATCGATGAACTGATGAGTCTGTTTTATAATAGCATGAACTCTTGCAGAGATACAACGAAAATAATTAAGAAGCAGAGTTCGGGTACGATGAGTCAAGCTAAGTTTGTGTAGGAAGAAAGCAAGAATGGCTTCAGTCGAATGCTCGGAATTGGCGGTAATGATATGTTTGAGGAAATGAATAGTTCAATGCAGCAGCAGTTTTTGGTTTTTAATGAAGTTATGAGTCCGATTGATCCTTCATTTGCTGCTTAATAAAGCAACATGAATGCAGATTTCAGATTTGGATCATCTTTCGATATGCATGGTGGTGTGGGGGAGCTTAATCAGAACAACTCAAATTGGTTCTTCTTAATGTGGTCAAGGCGATGATTTAACATTGTATTTTAGTAATATTTTTTGTTTATATTTGAATTATTAAGTGTCAAGTATACATAATATTAGGACCGTGTGCTCGCATGTGCTACTGTACTCCAGTTATAGGATGTTTTTTACTCTTTGTAATTTTCTTTTCATTGAAGTAATGTGTTGGTCTACCTTTTTTAACCAAATTTCAAAGCTGTTGTACCAACAGATTTGAACAACATAACAAAATATTATACTTTACTGCCCAAACGTTAAATGCACATTCCTCATCCCTGTGGTGTGTACCATTATCTTGACTAATTGGGAGGTCATCATCTATTAAATTCATACACTATAGGACTGTTTGAAGCAATTGAAAGTCTTAACAATCGTGACATACAAACAGTTGCGTGATATTGAAAAGCACAACTATTACAAACCATATCTTATATATAAAGAAAATACTTCCCTCTTTGAAGCCTTTTTGTATTGTTCAAGCTACCCTCGCTGATTATGAAATGAAAGTAACCCACAGGGTCACAATTGTCTTTTCCTATAACATGTTTTCAACCCTCTGTCGTGAGTCATGACGATGTTTTTCCCCACTTCCATCCACATTTCTTTCTGTATTTTTCAGTTTTAGCCAAACCCACATTTTTGTCCCTTTCTCTTTCGGTTTCCTCATAGTAAAAAAACATGAATTTCTACAAAATTCAATTTTTTGCACCCAAGTTGAATACACTTATGCATGGATCTGTGATATCATACAAAACCGAGTCGCCCGTGATGAGTCATGCATAATGAAATTATAGACTATTACTAAATATATCTTACTATCTTAATTTGATCGATAACTATCCAAATTATTCGTTTTAAAACAATGCAGAGTAGTATACAAGCAATAAAGATGGTCTTCACTTTCAATGATGATTTGACCTAGAAAGGGAAGATAGACTGGTAATTTAGGTCAGTATGGTGGTTCCCAATTTGTATTCCATTAATAGTTTCCCTTAATCATAGTAAGTGATTTGGAAAGATTTTGGATGAAAAAATCCATATTTGAAAAGATAAAAATATATTTTTATCGAAATGAACTAGTTAATAAATAGAATAATAATCCAATTATTTTTAGAAATAAATAAATTGGATTTGAAAATGTTTTTAAAATAACCAGAATTTTCCAATGAATAAATTGGAATGGATTTGGAATGGAAATAATCTCCGAAATATTTCGATATGGGATTCGGTGACTATACGGATATTGTTGAGGAATTTGGAAGATATATATATCATTATTACCTATACGATATTTGTTGGTTTCAGAATTTGATGTTGAATATAAGCCAATATAAGTTCTATTCAGAGCCTTGTATTTAATATCAAATGGGATTTTGGGTTTGTCGTGAATGGTGTCTTTATTAACACTGTTCTTAAATCTAGTTGAGAAAAGAATAAATCTTTTAATTAATATTTGAAGGAATTTAC
The DNA here is from genome assembly GCA_030737875.1 of Allium sativum. Classification (NCBI taxonomy): domain Eukaryota; kingdom Viridiplantae; phylum Streptophyta; class Magnoliopsida; order Asparagales; family Amaryllidaceae; genus Allium; species Allium sativum. The sequence continues at coordinate 869,202,880 of CM060924.1, read as the reverse complement.
CAATTAATTAATATTTAATTGGAATGGAATGGAAATTGGATTTTGGGTTTGTCGTGAACAATGTTTTAAACGACATTTGTTCTCTAAACCCAATTAACAGTGAAGTTATGATTTGGAATTTATAAATCTTTTAATTAAGATTTAGTGGAATTTTCCAAAGAAAAGTTTTCCAATTTAATATATTAAATTGGAATCAAATGGAATTCCATTTGGTAATAATCGAGATGAGCTTCTGTGGAGGAGGACTATTACTATATATTTAAAAGGCTTTGTCGTTATTCCATTTATATTATTAGTTAGATATGGAAATTCACATTGATTACGACTGATACGATTTCTGTGAAGAGTCCATTTTGATGGAATATGATTTAAGGTTTGTCGTGAACTGTGTTTTAAATGGCATTGGTTTTTTAACCCAGTTAAAGACATGATTACATGTCTGACATTGTATTTCGAGCTGTATTCGTTGATCTCTGCTAAATATATATTTGTTTGGTGGCGGAGAATTTATTCTCTTGCTTAACACCCTTCTCTGAGACGTATGAGCTTAGAGGTTTTATTTTGGTAGAAATCAATGGTATAGTATATATTGTCAATATGGAATAATTGATTTTCTAAAGTTAAATAATAGTTAAATAATGATTTTTGAGACTAAAACTAAATAGGGTTTTAATAAATATTTAATTAAATTGAACTGTGAATGAGATAATTAAAATTATCAAATTCAAGAAAATGATCGAGAATGGAGTACCACCAGTTTTACTCCATATAATAGTAAATTTTTAATTAGATTTGAACGTGAAGTGGTAATTGAATTTACCGATAACACAATGGATGTTAGATATGGAGTACTACCTGTTTTGCTCCATGGGATGAATAGGTTGGGATTGGGATAATAAAATGAATGATTACTTTGGTAAGGCAATAATCCCGACTAGTTTGATAAACCTTCATTTGGTTTAAACTGTGAAAAGATATTATAAAATCTTTTGAAGTGATTTCCAAGAAATGGATTAAACAAAGAGTTTAAAAGGGATAATCTTCGATAAGATTAATGTGAACCTTTCCCAGGATAAAGAAATACGAATAAAAGTATATTTTGGATTGGAATGAGGTGTATGATGTGTTTTTATGGCACTTGATTATAAGATACGCGAATTATTCAGAAAGACCGGGTTTAACCCATTTTGAATAATTGATACGACGACTAAAAGTCGAAGATATTGAAGATGGTGCAAGACCGACAATATTCACATCTAATGGATGGGTTGCTACTGATACCCATAATTGGAGTAGCTACCTTGAAGGGGTTATAGTGGTAGTTGTACGGACGTACTTGTTGATTGTTCGGATATGCGAGGGCCTCTCCCCTGTATTGGACATATGGGACGAGGAATAAGGTGCCTCCTGTTTCGTTCAGAGCTAGAACGGACTTACAAATGGATGGTTTGACTGATAGTGTATTCCATTATGTTGTATTCGTTTATCTCTACTAAATATATATCTGTTTGGTGGCAGAGAATTTATTCTCTTGCTTAACACCCTTCTCCGAGACGTATGAGCTTAGAGGTTATATATTGGTAGAAATCAATGGTATGGCATGGATAGATAATGTGGCATGCTGCGTTGAAGTGATCCAAGCTGTTGTTGAAAAGCAGAGCTAGGTGGATGATGATCAAAGCACAGCTTTAAGTAGCACAACTTTGTGTAGCATTAATTCGCGAGCCTCACACATCGGTATGATGGTGAACTGATGGTTAGATCAGTATACTTTCGAGAGGAGGATGGATTCTGTCGACCGAGATAGGCTTGGTGTGATCGCTCCACACCTGGTAGGGTTAGGGCACACCCCCCGATTCCCAGAAGGATATAGTATACAACGTTTTCTCATGCCTGGTACGTAAGCCATTGAGATACTTGATTTCTTGGATATAGTGCGGATGTGCATTACGGCATTTTATCATGCACGGGACGTAAGCCATTGAGTATTACACTACGTGATCGATCTTTCGGATCAGTAGCCATCACGATGGAAATACAACTTCTAAATATGATATTTTTTGGTTTTAGTTGTAAACCTATATGGCGACACATTAAGATGGGTTACTATGCCATCTATGATTGATACAATTATATTTGAAGGGATTTTATACACTGTGCACTTATAGTAATAAAAGATGAAATTTCACGTATCAAGCATATTTGGCTATTAAAGGTAAAACTCTATCCTCCGGCTTGCGTTGCATTGTGTGATGGGACCTGAGTCTTATAATAGCTTCATTGTTCTTTTATTTAGCATTGTGCTGTTTGTTTTATGCACTGGTATTCTTGGGGGTAAACCCGTTCCGTGTTATACGGCGTGGTCCCTTGATTTACCAAACTTTAAAATCAAGTTAGTAACTGTTTTAGTTCTCACACCAATCCTATGACTAACTCGGAGTTTATTGTTTCCACCTAAACTCTGAGTGCCTATATTTTCGACACGGGCAGCTAGTAGTTTTGGTTTTGCAGATTTCTATTTAACAGGATCCTAGATTACAGCTGGAGCTATATTCGGAAAGCTTTGTATCCTTGTATTTCATTCAGTTGTGGTTGTTGATATTTTCCGCTGTGCATTATGATTATGCATTTAAATGTAACTTAAATATCAAATATTTATTTTTCCGCTATGCAATATTGTTTATTCGTACTCTGATATCCTTGTACTCTGATGTAAATTGTTGTAATAGCAATGAAATGTTCTTCTATTTGTGTTCTAATGCGTCGTGTTTGCAAAGCAATCTGGGCTTTCCCGTAAGGGGGATTTAGGGTCGTTTTAGTTTTGAGCACAAACAAGCACCAGGAGACTAAAAAGTACAAGCTAAGATAACTTCAAAATTGACACATACAGTGGAAGTGCAGGTGCATAATGAAGCATCCGAACCAACCACACTGGACTTTCAAACAATTAGGTAGAAAAAAAATATGTTTATCAATCCCCAATCTGTGCATATAGTCAAAATACTTGAATTAGAAAATAGTGAGATAACTCACCTTAATCGGCAAAGAGAGAGTAGACGGTGCTTTCAGGCAGTGGCGGACCGATGTCAAAGGGTGGAGGCGCAGGTGATTAAAGGCTTCAATTTGAGATGTGGCCGCTGCAGTTGATGGCGTGAGATGCTGCGGTTCGGCACTCACTGACAATGGACATAGCAGCTCGATGGTGTCGAAGGGGAGTGGATTGTTTCAGGGAGAAGGGTTTTCACAGTGGCCATCAACCGGCTGAGGGAAGCTTACGAAAAGAATTTGGGGAAGGAGCAAAAAAAAGAGGGGCCATGATTTCACGATTTGAAAAAAATTAAATTTTAGAGAAGAAATGAACTAGGGTCGGCTGTTAACACTATGAGAAGAGTTGAAACAAATAAAGTGTACACGTGGTGTTAAGATCAGAACCCAAAACAAGTGTTAACAAATTTTACCAAGTTCTCAACAAGTGTCAAAACAAATTCAGCAAATAGAATAAGTGGCCAACACAATTGAATAAATATTTTCTCCAAGTATGAATACCATTTACTATACCATATGCAGTACTAAGTACATTCAAACAAATTGTATTATATATTTTTCAAAACAATAGTTAAATTATTATTATTATTAAAACAAATCTAAATCTACATAAATTTAAAATAAATCTCAAATTTTATTTTAAAATCGAATTTATAGATTCTGAAATAAAACAAATAAATTTTTAAAACCAAAATTCAAATAAAATCGAATAAAATAAACTCATGTTTAAATTTTAAAACAAAATTTTTCATTTCACAAACAATGCATTCAAAAACAAAAAATGTTTCCAACGTTAATTTTTTTTACAAACCATTCAAATTCCAATATTAAAAATATAAATTCACATATACAAAATTAACTCACATACGGTTTAAATAGACCGGATCCAAATTATAAACAATATAAATTCCTTAAATACCATATTCAAGTCAATTTCATAATTTAAAACGTCAAAAGTCTTGGTTCATTACACTATGCTTAAATTGGTAGGTAAAGACCCCATTTTCTTGTAGTTTAAATATTTAATATCCATTAAATATTTCTTACTAAAATTTGGGTCGTTACATTCTCCCCCACATAAAAAGATTTCGTCCCTGAAATCGAAGACAGAACTAAGGTCGTTTACTTAACCAACTCAACCTTCGTTTTAACCACCCAAATTCTTTGACTTATCAATTTCTAAAAAATTCATAATTTCTCGAAATTTGGCTAACGCCTTAAATTTTTTGAAAAATTTCGCCATAACCTCCTTTGTACAGCCCTCTCTAGGCCCTCATCAAACTAAAAGAAAAGCGAACGACTAACCAATCGGCTCATAAAATCATCAACTCCAATTAATATAGTAAATATGTACCCTTCGGGCATTTGATTTTATTCGTCTTCTTAACTTCCATATCACAACCTGCCCTATATATATATCCATCTCCAACTAATTTTGCAATTTAATTCAACATTAACGTTAGTTTTTGACTTATCACATCTTATTTTCCGTTCATATATTGATTTTATCATTCCAATTATATTTAACTTCTCATAAGTTAAATATTAATTCATTTAGTTCACTTTTATCTTTTTAATCTATTTAACTTGTATTAGTTAAATTTTAAGCTCAAATCATTTTAATTGGTCTAAGTATATCTTGACGTTTCAATTGGAATTATATAGTCATCCCACTTTTGAAACTCGAAAATAAACACTGATGATGCTAACAATCAACAAAATTTTACTCCAGCGACTAAGATGTGATTCTATATCTATCAAGTATATTTTTAGACTTCGAATATACGTCTATATTCAAAATCTTCTCATATTCGATACTCCAATCTGGACGTCAAATAAACATTAAAATTCTTATTATAAGTTAATATTTTAACATCAAATTCATAATTATATATAATACTCAAATTCATTCTATTTTACATAGAATACTCTTCAAACTCATTCTAGGGCATTACTGAGCCTATCTCTAATGAATCACTCTTACAGGATATTACTAATCCAATCTCTAATGAGTTCTTTCCTTTTGTTCAAATGAGTCATACTCCAGAGCTTTGAATTAGCTAAAGAGCTCTGATACCAAGTGTGACGGCCCGCAGACTCCCACCTTTCGAATCAACCACACAAGTCTGATCCAAATGGCAGGAATCCTCGAGTCACTTGGGATTACGACTAATAAGAACTGAAACAAACAACATTTTCCATTATCATTACAGTAATTTTACATCAAAGTACATGAATACCAGAGTACAGAAATATCAGAGTACATTAATTAATACATTACATAGTGGAATAACTATATAAGAGTGTAATAAACATAAATACATAACAGAAAAAATAAAATGATCTGGACACAACTTTAGCTTCAATCCAGCACCTTCTTTATAGAATATCTGCAAACCAAAACTATTAGCTTCCCGTGTGGAAAGATATGGGAACCCAGAGTTTAGGCGGTAAAAAATAAACTCTGGGTCAGTCATGGGACTGGCGTAAGAACTAAAATAGTTACTAATCTTTATTTTAAAATAAGGAAAATCATAGGACCATGCCTTATAACACAAAATGGGTTTTCTCTACATGAATATGAATAATAAACTGTTTGCAATGCTTTTTAAAAAATGAACTTATTATAAGACTCAAGTCCCATCACACAATGCAACACAAACCGGAGGAAAGAGTTTTACCTTATAATAGCCAAACATACTTGGTACACTTTAAAACAAATATTTTTTTATATTGGTACTAGTGCATAGTGTGTAAATAACTTTCAAAAGTAAATGTATCAATTTTAGATGGCATAATACCCCATCCTATTATGTCGCCATATAAGTATACAACTGAAATCGAAAAGCTCGTATTTGGATTCCGTCAATGAACAAAGGCAAAGGATCTTCCTTAACTGCATTCGGAACACCTCTAGCAAGATGTCCGATGAGTCAAACACTTAGTCCTTCGGGTCGGCAGAGCCTGTTGGCACTAAACGGTTGATTAGGATCTTTCCTAAACATAACGTTCCCCCGATTGTATTTGACCATCACTCAAAGCGCTTCTTCAACATCTACATAAGTAAACCTACTTGGGCTCCATACCATGGCATCACTTTTCAGCTAGAAGGGAACACTTACCCATATCTATGTGGTCTAACATCCTTTTTACGGCTCATCCCGGGGTGTGAGGCCCTAGAGTCACGTCCACAAATCTCTGCCTTTCAACAGAAGCTTTGATCAATCTGCCTGGAGCACTTAGCACGCCACATTATCAATTCACAACATATGATTGGTTTCTATTAATATATAACCCTATGAATACCGAAGTCTATGAGGAGGGTGTTAAGCAAAAAAATAAATTATCCGCGACCAACTGATATATCATTAATAGAAATCAATCATCTGTGTTGTAAAATACAATGTTAGACGCCATCAATTTACATGTCTGTTCTGGGTTTGAACGATACCGAAGGCACCTTATTCCTTGCCCGATTAAGGAGAGAGACCCTTGAACATCTGGTTGATCTCCAAGTACGTCTGGATGAACACCACTAACAACCTCATCTTGGGCACCCCAATCGAGATATTAGCAATAATCCAAATGATGTGAAGATCTCTGGTCTTCAACCGTCATCTTAAAGTATTTTTAATACTAGTCGTATAGTTATTCAGAATGGGCTGAAACCCGATCTCTTTGAAATAACTAGAGTATCTTTCAAACCAATTAATATATATATGTGTGTATATATATATATATAAACATGTCATGAGCCTTATTCCAATTCGGAATATTGATTTAATCAAATCATTTTTGGGAATTATTCCCTTAAATCTTAACAAAGATTTACATCATTTTAAACCATTGTTTAAATCTTTCCCTGAAAATCGTTTTCCCATTCCCATCCTATTCATCCCATGGTGCAAAACTGGTGGTACTCCATTTCTAATACCCTCTTATTTTGGTAAGTTTACTTACCCTCTTTCATTTCCAATCTAATTAAAGATTTTACTACAACTAATCTTGGAAAATAATCTTTTCCTGTACATAGGTTAAAAAACAAACGTTATTTAAAACGTCATTCATGACAAACCCAAAATCATATTTCCATTTGAAATGGAATCTCCATCGAAATTATATTGGTCTATAACTGATATAATTTCCCGTATCATACTAATACTAAAAATTGAATAATGACAGATTCTTTTGAATTCCTTAAGTAGAATAGGTCTTCATTCACAGGGATCTATCTCGATTATCACTAAATCGGTTTCCATTCAATTCTAATTTAGTTCATTAATTGGAACACTTCGTTAATCTGAATTAAAAGATTTATTCTAGACATTTCATCTTTAACCGGGTTAAAGAATAGTGTTATCGAAGACACCATTCACGACAAACCCCAACACAATGGATATTATAAAATATAAGAATTCAAACAGAATGTACCAAAACTTATATTCAACAACAATTCTCATAATCAACGAATGCTATAAGCGGAATAATGATGTAAAACATCTTCCAAATTCCATAGAATAGTAACCATCTACACAATGGTAATAATACCAAACATCCGAAGATCATTTTTATCTAAACCTATATTTCAATTTTTCTTAGTTAAAAGATTTATCAAGACATATCTTTCAAATCCAATTAATCAACAAATTGGAAATCGTTAGTTGATTTAACTAATTTCACAAAAACGTTGTTTTATTATTTTAGCTAGTTAGGATGAAAACGCAAATATCCAAAATACAGATCGAAACTTTGCTTTATTTTCAAATCTCTTTAAAATCATTTATTATGATTTATCATAATTTTTTTAGAATTTTTAATAATTTAAAAATACCTCGTTTCATTATAATCCGTTATTGGGTCACTAACGGCACTGGCGCTATATTTATTCGAAATTGATTTGATCTTATTTCAAGATCTAACCATTGGATTTTAAAACTTTACATATAATTGGAAAGCTCTTTTCATTATGAACCTAACTTTTTCCTTTTGGGAAAATCTAGCGGTCGGATCTTCCACTACAATCTTTTTTGGTGTCAATTATGTGAACAAAAATAATAAGACCCATAACAGTTCAACAACCATCAATCAACAGACAAAAGATAAGCATTGTAATTTTAAACTCTTAAATGTACAATAAACAGTATACATAAAAAATGTAAATAAACGTCCATCATCCAAGAAGCAAGCATTCAAGATATAATCAGATTAGATTATAATAACATTTAAAATGGTCTAGGAAGTTCTCACCTCGATTTTTGATCGTTATAATAACAATCGTTTTTGAGTTAAATTAAACGTGGGTTTAATATAACCTAAAATTCCAACTTTCTCCAAATTCAACCAAATCATTTTTGTTGTGAAGCTCTCGACAACACGATTCCAACATATCTAGTTACACAAAAAATTTAGTTTGTATGATAATCAAGATATTAAGATACGAAGTTTGAATATACATTAAAATAAACTAATTAAATAATATATAACTTATCTTCACCAACCCATTGCTTCAACTTGTGCTCCTCTTCTCCAGTCACCCAGCGTCGCCGCTACAGGCCGTCCATCGCCAACCTGGGCCCACCATCGAAACCACGCATCCCTTGCATGCCATCGCCTCATGGTACCACTATCATCCCCCCCGCGACGTTAAAAGTTGCTATGACCGTGGGCCACATCGGCCAAGATTCCGGCTGCCTCGATGATCCAATCGACACGAAATTTTACTAACATCTCCATCACACCACCATGCTACTTTTTCATGTTGGCCACTTCACTTATCGTCGACCATGTTGACCGGAAAAATTGAAAACATGTTTGCTGGTTTAAAACTTCACCAATCTCCAATCATCTATGATTTCTGGCCACCACAGTCATTTTTAGCCAAAACCCCCAACTAAAAAGTTGTAGATTGATCTCCGACCTCCAACTTCCTAGTTAGGCACTACGTCTAACTCTCGATGGTTTGGCCGTGAAGCACCAAAAACTGAAACTAACATCATTACGGTCGAATCAAGATTCCAGAGAATTCCGACACTCGTTAGCCACCAAATATTTCCGCAATTAGCCCTTAATGTACACTGCAATTTTCATGTTAGGGCCTTAAGCTAATTCCTAATGGTTTGGGAGATATAAATTAAAAACATAAGATGGACTTAAATGCAAAATAGCCATGGCTGAAATGAGTTTCGGTTTGGGGTCGAGATAGGGTGTTCTTATAGGGGTAGGATTTAGCTGACAGAGTAAGCCTCGTTCATTAGTTTATAAATTAATATTGTAATTCTACCTATTTTTGTCATTTAAAAATTCGCATGGGCGCATACGTACTCCCTTCGTGTGAAAATTGACGCACACCTATGTTTTGTCACTACAGTCCTAATGAAACATGTTTCGTCAACTTCCGAGTCCGTTGGCTCAAAAAGCTCTAGTTTGGGCTCAAATTATTGATCGACTCACAACTTAATTGCGCACGACCACAAAACAACTTCGACGGGCACGAAATTTGGAATCCTACAATAATTTACTATTCTGGATCCAACAAGAAAACGGAGGTCGTTTGCAAAGTGGCTATTTTTAAGGCCTATTTTATATTATTATAATATTATAAAACTCCAAAATTATCCAATTCGATAATAAACTAATTATTATTATCCTATATATGTCCTAATGGGATTGTATGTAACTTTCAATTCAATATTAATGATTTTGGGGCAAACGGCTTCCATATTATGTATAAATCGTTGATTATTTATTTATATAAATCAATAAATATTAATTAATTTCATAGCAACTATTTCAAAATTTTATTTAGACATAACTTAAAATTTATACGACAAAATCTCGATTTTCCACATTATTTAGAAAGATATAGTTAAATATGACCTAACATTTCTGGTTTCAACAAATTCTGACTTTTATTGAATTCTGTATACTCGTTTAAAGTTCAAAACGTAATACTATGAACTACCGCGATTGTTACGAGCTCGTTTTTAATTATATTATAAACTTTACGTTCAAACTTTATTTTAAATAGTTTTTTAAGTCCTAAATCATTAAAATAAATTGTTTTAAATATTTAATATCCATTAAATATTTCTTACTAAAATATGAGTCGTTACAGATAAGATCAACATACTATCATTAGACCACTTTCAGTGGAGAGTGATTGGACTAGATTGGCCTAGGCCATAAAGATTGGCCACGATTTGCTAAGAACGGATGTAAAAAGATCTTGAGAGACCTCAATCAGTCAAAAGAGACAATGAATTGGTTCCTTTGAACTATGAACTTGCTACCCTACAACTTAAATTACGAACAATCCAAAAGGACCATCCCTTATTTTAAATAAACATTATTTAGAAGGTTTATTTGGTATATTAAATAAAATAATATAAAAACATAAAAGATGATATTTGATTAACAAAATGGTTTGGCCTTTGGAACTAATCAATTTAAAATTAACATGATAAAAAGGGAATATGGAAATGGAAAAAGTGGGATACACTTAGTTCTTCGTAACCTAACCTTTCATTTCCTTATCTATCCTCTCATTTTCAAAACACAACTCAAAAATAAACATAAAAGAGATCGACCATTAACATCACTTAGGGGTTTCAGAAAGGAAAGATAGGAGAAATCAAGCTACACTCGAATCTCTAGTTGTTCATCTATAATCAAAGTGAATTATATACTAAATCATACTTATTGGTTATGCTTTAATTTGGGTAATGCTTTAATTCAGGTATAATAAACATACGAGTCTACCATTCTTAGATTGAATGTTATTGTTTGGATAGAGCAATCAAAATTGTTGATTTGTTCTAGATTGTTTAAAAGAATAATTTAAACCAAAATCCTTATGTTTCGGTTCGAAATCATGTATTTACATGTTCAAATGTTTTAGAATTTAAATATCATATTCTTAAAATAATTTTGGAGATATTTTTGAGTTTTGGAACTTTGGGATCATTTACATCGGTTTTATGAATTTCCTATGTAGGAAATATCATTAATTCAGTTATAAATTCATTTCAATGATTTATGTTTTGAAAATTATAGATATAGAAGGCTATTTTTAATTTCCTGCATTTTTTTTAATATTTCCATATAAAAGTGATTTTTTAAAAAATTATTATAGATTAGAAAGCATATGGAATTGATTAACTAGGGTTACTAATTTGTTAATCTCCTTTGAATAGTTCTTGGTTAGAGGACCCCTTTTGCACATGATTTTCTAAAAAAAATTAACTTTAGATCCATCAAGTAAATTTTGACAAATACAAAGAGTTGGTAAAACTTTTGCACTTTGTTTTGAAAGAAATCAATTTTTATGAAAAATTACGTTTTTCCTAGGTCATATTTTGACATGCATTAGCCTAATTTCTTTTGAAGCAGCAAAGCACAAGATATCAAGTAATTTGGTATGGAGTGTTACATATGTCGAAGAATGTAAAGTGGAAGAAACACCCCATACTTTTCTAGACCCAAGTTTTAATGAAAAAAAAGCATAAACAAATTCAAGCATGGCTAGTGTGAATCTGGTACCAACAAATAATGAGCACGATATAATATAGTACAATAAAACTAACTCATAGCAGAAACAAGATAGGATAACAAGTATCGACTAAGGAAACTACCTTAATAGTAAATCGACACATCAATACCGAGCATGAGAGAAAAATAACAGAAATCGAACATGAATACCTACATAGACTTGTCTTCCTCAAGATAAACTAGATAATTATGATGAGGTGGGGTTCAGAACAACAAGTCATCCCGACGAATAGAAAATGTATAACACTGTCCACAATACACAATGCATCCCGTTTGGTTTCACCAAAATTGTAACGACCCAAGGGTTTTTGACCCAGAAAATCGACACAACATACCATGTCGGCTATTCAAGCATCGGAAATACCAGACCATTTATAGAAAGAAGTTAGAGGGTGAGAAATAGAAAGAAAGAAAGTTATAATAGAAGAAGAAGAAGATCACAACAGAACAGAATCAAAGAAAACATGAATCTCACCACGGAACGAACAAATATATTATATAACAACTTTTGAAATACAAAACTATAATTGTATATACATACCGGTATAACACATAACACCACAACGGAAATAAACTCTCTCTCTCTCTCTCTATATATATATATCTAATGTTGAAGCCTCCTGCTCCAAGCTCCTCCAAGTATATCTGTAAAATCTCAACTACTTGACTGCCCGTACAAATTTGGGCACCCAAGAGTTTAGAGAAAACAAAACAAAATAAACTCTGGGTCAGTCATCGGACTGGTGTGAGTAAACCCTAATCACTTGGTTTAACTTTTAAAATCCTTTTAAAAGAAATGATAATCATAAGACCGATCCACACATAAACACAAACGGTTTTTACCTTACGATAACCCAAAATATTTTTTAAGATCAATATTTTCTGATATTATAATAATGTCTAAATCAAGTAAATAGCAATCTTGCAGAACACTTTCATCTCACGCTCTACATACATATAATATACAATCAAAAACCGTGGCTCTTATTGGGTAATGGATTTTCCAACTATGACAAGGTATGGAACCACCTTCCGATCAGTGTAATCTAGAAGCGATACACTGGAGTTCAACAAGAACATCTTGTAACTCAACCATACATGACCGACCATTCATTTCGCTTGAATGTTCCGAATATATGTCACCTTATGGTCCAACATAACTGATACCGGGAGATACATAATCGAAAGAAGTAACAAATATGAATATTCTCTAGATGGTGACAATATACCCTAATTGGGTGTGACCCACTTAGCCATGCTGCCTACCCGATTTTTGTCATTTCCTGGTTGATGACGCTTGAGGTCATAACGTATCTTTTGATAGATCACACCTTCATTTACTTTGAATGCCACATCATCATACCCGCCAAATCAAAATTTGATTCCCCCAAAAATACCATGGGTATAAAGCTAAGAGAAACGAATTCCTCCGCCACCAACGTAAATACGTTTGAAACGATCAACTTACGCGATCTATTAGATATACTCTATAAGACATTCGTCCATACATGTTGTCCTAGGACTGGACAAACCGAAGACACTATCCTGTAAATCCATTTTAGGCAATTTCTACCTAGGATTGCCAGAACTTCCCTTGCATATACTCCGTCTTCAATTATCTTCACCATATTTGATTCAAAATGCTAATGCCCATGCAGAGTGGTTTTCAGATAATAAATCTGATCCCGGTCTCTCCGTATTGACAATGGAAAAATGGTCAAAACTTTGATAGTCAGTTATTTAACTATCAAAGGAAAACATACATAAAAACAACAATCATAATTCCAAATGGGAATTCAACGATCAATCATCAATCAATACTGAGCCCTTTTTACATTAATTCCTTATCAATTTATCATTTCCCAATTTCTCTTTAATATCCCCACCCAAATATTTTCCAACTCGTTTAACCTCGCACAATCCTTGGAAAACGTTTCCATTTATTCGCAACTTCTTATTTTCTAAATTAAAAAAATATGTTATTAACATTGGAAAACATTTCCATTTCTATTCACATATCACTATTCTTCCACGATCATCAGTCCCTAACTGTAAACCAGTAAGAGAACAACTCCTTAAGTATAATCCCGAAGGACGAAACCAACATCAGATCAATACTTAGAAAGCCATTCAACTTAACTAATATCTAGTTAGTTTCTAATTTCCTTAATTCCATTTCATAATTTCTTATCAAATTATTTCTTACGCAACTCTCAGTTCAGTTTTCGAATCCACACCTTATACGGAAAACAACGATTATAACGATAACGTTATAATTCCCGCATCCAGAATATTAACTTTAAAATATAACTTTTATTCATTAATTTGAATAAATAAAATAATATTAAATAAACAAATAAATCTTGATAAAAATCATACGGTAATTATACTTTCCTGAATTCGATATAATCGAATTTCAACTTATAACTCTCTTTCGAATAATCTATATTCATTAACGTTCCAAACTTCGGAATAAACTCACTGTTTCAGGTCAACACAATATCTAAACTCACTTTTGTGTTTATCACTTCTAGCATTTACCAATTTCCTTTTATCACCAATCCAATTTGCAAACGTTTTCTTTAAACCATTATTCACTTAAAAAAACGTGAATATAACCCCTCTATATAAATCTGAACCCGTTTATTAAATCAAATCTTGATTTAAATAGTAAATATCATTACAAGTGAAAATCCATTTATCGAGTTATTAAATAAATACTTATTCATATTCCACTTTACAAACTCCATTTGCAAGTACACTTCTTGCTAATTATATATCAAGTTATAATTTAATCTCTATTACATATTCAATTACAAATTATTGGATTCAAACCAAATATTAACTATATTGTCAAATTTCTAGATTTTTGTAATATATATTTCCAAAATAAATTATTTTTATAGCAGTTGACATAGTCGTATTCTCATTATAAGTCCTTATGGATTTATTCAATCCTACTCATATATCGAACATCGAAATAAACTTCATCATTCCCCCTTTTAACCGATTTTCCCATTTCAAAAATCATTTATTGAATTTATATTTCTAACTTATTATTAAGTATTTTATTCCATTTTTGTAACACCCCACCTTCACTAGGGTCACTCACAAAGGGAATGCACTAGTTTTGGTGGAGTATTATCTAGGTAAACATGCACAGAGATATCACAAGGCAGAACATAAATAAAGCAATGGTAAAAATTAAAAACCAACTTTTTATTATTTCCAAGAAAAGAGTCAAAAGCTCATATATCCAAGATACAAATTATTCCATTACATCAAGTTCATAGTAAAGAAGCATAAACTTTAAAACAAAAGTAAATTATTCCCCATAAATAGCAGAAGCAACCATAGCATAGCCCAAGACCAAACCGTACATGAGCTGTCAGAAAGCAAGTTGAATCCAAGCTAAGAGCTAGTGTTTCCTCCCTGGGAACCTAGGGGGGCGAAAGAAAAAGGGTCAGTCATAAAGACTGGTAAGCCCTAGTGACTTTTAGTATGAAAACTAGTAAAGGTAACATGACATGTGAAAACTGGAATTAAACATAAGGATGACAACAAAACTAGTTGGATAATTAAGATAACAAGACAAGTCAAGTCTGGCATCGCATGTTCAAGGTTCGCTGCACCAACTGTACTAGTATTCTAAACCATATCAAGTATTAACCATGAAATGATCCCTTAGCCCAGTGTCATGAAGTGACCCATTATGGGGTCCTACGGTACGATCTACTAATCGATCGGCTCCCTACAAGTCCTAGCTCATCATGTGTCTGTGTCATACGGCCCTATCCAGAAATGTAGTTACCTGTGCTAGGTCCACCATAGGGTGTATCAAGTCCTATGGTGCCAACCATCGACACGAATCAAGCACGCACAGTGTAAATCTACGGGTGCCCAATGCCTGCTTTTTCAACTCCGGACTACGTGCACGACCATAGCCCGCCTGAACCTACAATGGCGCACCTACTCAGCCGTCGTTCTGGTCGCTTACAATCAGCCCAGTAATCGTGCCCCACCCTTCCTAGTCCTAGGGTATCGTGATACATCTAAGTGGGTTACTGCTGAAAAGGACCGCGTAACTAGGGTTTCTAATGGGTTAAGTGTTGTCATTCAAATTCATGACTTAACCCTATCCAAATCATGTATCAAGTTGGTTAAGTGTGTTCAAGCAGTTCATGACTTAACCCTATCAAGTCATCGTGTCAAGTTGGTTAAGTATATTCAAGTGGTTCATGACTTAACCCTATCATGTGGCATTAATTCATTAGTGCACGCCAACCTCTCACATTAGACTAACTATTGTGGTTACTGGATTTGCCGGGCGGTTCCAGGCAGATTTACACCACAACATAGTCTAACCTCGGGTTTTTACGTGTGATATGACCAACTACCCACATTGGATCCTATTGTTTGCAGCCACTGGATTTGCTGGGTGGTTCCGGGCAGATTTACACTGCAAACTCAACCCAACCTCGAGTTGGCCATTTTCAAGTTTATCTAACTGTCATGCCCACGTTCAAGTTTTCATGTTTAGATTCATGTCGAGTTTTCAAGTCATGTTTTATGTCAAATCGTGTCAAGTTCATGTTCATATTCAGGTTCAAGTCATAATAATGTTCATGTTCAAGTTTAAAGCTAATTCATATTTTACCTAATCTACCCAAATCATATTCCCATCGCACGAAGGTTCAAATCGATACAAATAAATCTAATTAGGGAGTGACATAGAAAGAAATGAGTATAAGGTGGCAAGAGTGATTACTAGCATAGCATGATATGACTTGAAATAAAACATTACTGGCATATGAAATATTGGCCTCAAACATAAAGATTCCAAATCTAGCAAGATAAGGTACTAGTCAAATAACAGTTGTCACAAGGTGATAGTATAGTCATGGTAACGACTGTCATAATGTGATAGTATAGTCATAGGAACGATTGTCATAAGATGATAGTATAGTCACGGTACGACTGTCATAAGGTGATAATCATAAACATGTGGCTAATAACAGGTTCAACATGATAATAAGAAGGGGTTTCTCTTTTTGATTTACAACATGAATAAGCCCCAAATCGAGGTCAAAGTAATATTCAAGAGTCAAGATCGAAGATGAACAAGAATGAATGTAAACAGTCATCATACATGGGTCTAATTTCAATTTTACATCATATTCATAATACATTTACAGTTTAAATCTGAAAATAACTGGGGCTTACAGATCGTGGTTCGAGAATTAGAAAAAGAGAGTCGTTTGTTGCTTAGTCATGTCCTAATAGAAGTCCCCTAATCAGCAATTCCTTTAACGCAGTCTCAACGTAGTAGAAACAGTCCCTCTCTCAAACTTTTCAACCAGAATCAGAGCAGTATAAGGTCAAAAAGAAATTTGGTGTAGAGAGACTGGTGTTAGGGGCTGTATTTATAGGGTCAGGTCAACGAATGTAGACAGAAATGAGGCCACATACATCAGAGTGAATATGGCTTCAGAAATGGGCTTGGGCACCAGTTCGACCCCCAGGTCGACACTATGGTCGACCTTGCCCTAGGTAGGTCGACTACATAGTCGACCCCTAGGTCGACCTGGTCCTGGGCGGGATTTTTCCCGCCCAGTCCATTTGGAGGTTTGAAATTCGAATTTTGAATTCGAATTGAGTCTGTTTTGTATTTGAAAATTTCTGAAAACTTCGAATGGTCATAACTTGGTCATATAGACTCCATTTTCGAAAACTCGGACTCGTTTCCAAGAAGAATTTCGAGACGAACACAATGGCGTAACCCGTTTCCCTTGATTCTTATTTTAAAAATTAACTCTGCCTTGATTTATGGTTATTACACGTTATAAAAACACGGGTTGTTACATTCTCCCCTCCTTAAAGGATTTCGTCCCCGAAATCTCTAAGTTTGGGAGGATGTGTCCTACCATCCAATCAACCATCTACTCAAAGCATCATCCACAGGCAATCATTGTCCTTAAAAGACTTCTAGTGCTATATGAACATATGCAGAAAGTGTTTGTATATGAACTTTATCTAATGCAAAAGATCAGGCGGTTACTGATTCAGTAAACCTCCTTAATGCAAAATATGTTAGTGTCATGAATCCAACATGTATGCAAATTCCTAGCATAGTTTATAATCTCTACATGAGTGCACAATCATTCATCCATATGCAACATCCAAATGATAGCATAACAAGTTCCATCCATGTACAAGTATAAGCACCCATGCATATGCAACATGAAAATGTGACTGAGCCGATCTAGTGCCTAATGTGTGTCATGCATCCACTAGCAACCACTTGCAACCATTTGCAACCATCAACCATAACATGTTTCAATCACATGTTTACATCCATACGGTTCAACCTAAGGTTCTCAAGATAAGATCGAGAAGATAATAAGACAAACATAGATATTAGAAGCACGAAAAGGTTTTCAAGGAAAAAGAGATCGAGAGTGTACCCTCAAAAAGAAATGGGTAAAGCGCGCATATCCTTTCTTCGGTTTCCCAAGTTGCGTCCTCTTGGGCTTCACTCTACTGCACTTTCACTAGCTTGACTTCTCGATTCCTTTGCTTCTTAATCTCCGTTCCTAAGATACGAATCGGAACTCGCCTCAATGTTGCTTCTTTCTCCACTTCCATGTCTTCAAGGATGCTTGGCTCAACCACTTCAGCTGAATCATGCAAACACTTCCGGAGATGCAAGACGTGAAAGACATTGTGTACTCCAGACAACTTCTCGGGTAAGTCTACCTTGTAGGCCATCCGTCCAATCCTCTCAATGATGGGGAACAGTCCTACAAATCTTGGTGCTAGCTTTCCAAGTGCTCCAGAACGAACTACATTGCGTAATGGAGAAACCTTTATAAAGACCATATCTCCGACTTTGAATTCTAAGTCTGTCCTTCTTTGGTCCGCATAAGATTTCTGTCTATCTTGGGCTGTTTCTTCCGTCTTCGTATCAACTCAATCTTCTCAGAAGTGTCCCTTATCATGTCGGGCCCAAGTATAAGTCTGTCGTCTCCCACCAACAAGTTGGCGACTTGCACGATCCTCCATATAGGGCTTCGAACGGTGCCATTCCGATGCTAGCTTGGTAACAGTTATTATACGAAAACTCCACGAGAGGAAGATGGTCTTCCCAAGTACCACCAAAGTCAAGAATGCATAGCCTCAGGAGATCTTCTAGTTCCCTATTTACCCTTTCGGTTTGTCCATCCGTCTGTGGGTGATAGGCCGTGCTTAAGTTCAGTCGTGTTCCCGTTGCTTCTTGCAGACTATTCCAAAACTGGCTAGTGAAAATCGGGTCACGATCACTAACTATACTAGAAGGAACTCCATGCAATCGTACTATCTCTCGAAGGTAAATAGACGCTAGCCCTGATGCGGTCCTCTTGCTCTTCATCGGAATGAAGTGAGCGCTTTTCTTGAGTCTATCAACTATGACCCATATGCTAGTATTTCCCTTCCTAGACCTAGGCAGTCCATCCACGAAATCCATCGAGATACTCTCCCATTTCCATTGCGGAACCTCCAAAGGATGTAATAGCCCACCGGGCTTCTTCGCCTCGGCCTTTACTTGTTGGCACACCATGCACTTCGAAACGAATTCTGCCACGTCCTTTTTCATTCCATCCCAAAAGGAAATGCGTTTCATATCCCTATACATCTTATCCCCTCCGGGATGTATAGTCATCTTCGAGTGGTGCGCTTCTTCGAGAACTCTCCTTACTAAGTCTCCCACTTGTGGGACACATAACCTTCCATCGCGCCTTAGCTATCCCTTGTCATCAATGGCATACCTACTGAGGCGACTTGACGTCTCACCTCTAATCAGCTTGTCCATGATTTCAACTAACTGTGGGTCTTCCTTCTGTGAAGTCCCTACTTGATCTAGAAGTGTAGGTCTTAACTCAAGAGATGCAAACGTAGCGGTCAATGACTCAACAACAGGTGTAAAATCAAACGTTGCTATAAACTCAAGGCTTTTCATTTCAACAAACAAGGGGCTCAAAGTCAGCCTTTTTCTACTTAGCGCGTCTGCCACCACATTACCCTTGCCAGGGGTATAAGCTATATCGAAGTCATATGATGCCAAGAACTCCATCCATCGCTGTTGTCTTAGATTCAAGTCTTTCTGTGAGAAGAGGTACTTAAGCGATTTGTGGTCGGTATACAACTCGAACCTCTCCCCTAGAAGATAATGGCGCCAAGCTTTAAGTGCAAAAACAATCGCGGCCAACTCCAAGTCATGCGTGGGATAGTTTTTCTCATGGACTTTAATTTGTCTGCCCCTGTAGCATATTACTCTTCCTTCCTGCATTAGGACATCACCTAGTCCCGTGCCGCACGCATCTGTGTACACGGTAAACATCTTACCTCCATCGGGTAATGCTAAGACTGGAGCGGTGGTGAGGGCCCTCTTAAGTCTCTGAAAAGCAGCATCACATTCTAGGTCCCATGCAAAAGGTAGGTTCTTCTTTGTTAATTTAGTAAGAGGGGCTGAAATCTTAGCGAAGTCCCTAATGAATTTCCTGTAGTAGCCCGCCAAACCGAGAAAGCTCCTCACCTCCGTTGCATTCTTAGGATTTTCTAGTCCTGTACCGCAACTACCTTTGCGGGGTCCATGGCTATGCCTTGCTTAGAAACTACGTGTCCAAGGAACCGAACTTCCTTCCTCCAAAAATGGCATTTGGAGAACTTAGCCTTTAACTGGTGTGCTTTAAGAGTTTCCATGACTTCCTTGAGATGCCTAGCATGCTCTTCTTCATCTTTTGAGAAGATCAAAATATCATCCACGAAAACTACCATAAACTTGTTAAGGAACTCCCGAAACACCCTGCTCATCAAATCTACAAAGTATGCGGGTGCATTCGTTAACCCAAACGGCATAACCAGCCATTCGAAGAACCCATCCGGAGTCCTAAATGCAGTTTTGTCAATGCTATCCTAAGCCACTCTGAGCTGATGGAATCCTGTGGCTAGATTGAGTTGAGAGAAAACAGATGCTCCCATAAGCTGGTCAAACAGATCGTCGATTCTTGGTAGTGGGTGCCTATTCTTCTTTGTCAGCTTGTTTAACTCACGATAATCTACGCACAGACGAAGCGATCCATCCACCTTAGTAGCGAATACTACCGGAGCACCCCATTCAGAAATGCTTCGTCTTATGAAAATTCTTCTCAAGCAACTCATTGATTTGTTTACTGAGCTCTCTTCTTTCTCGCGGGGCCATGTGCCTAACGGGTAATGAAACTGGCTTGGCATTATCAACAAGATAAATTCGGAACTCTATCTCGCGTTTAGGAGATAATCCCCTCACTTCATCAAAAAAACCTGGATATTCTCGGACCACTCTTACAGATTGCAAATTATTGTCGGACGAGTCAAGGGATTCAAGATAACATAACATGACCGGACCCTTAGGGTTACAAGAAATTTCAAGGGTATTACCAAGGCGAGTCATGAGCCTCACTACCCTTCGTTCACAATCAAGAATGGCTCCATAATCGGACAGCTAGTCCATACCTAGGATCAAACTGTATCCCATAAATCCGAGAACATAAGCATTACACGTGAATTCTACGCTTAAGATAGAGATCCTCAAATCCACACACATCATAGATAAATGGGCGGAGCCCCCAATTGGATTTGAAACTATAACGGGATCCTCAACTAGACTAGTACTTAGGTGCAAATTTTCAACAATATCAGAAGAAATAAAAGTATGCGATGCGCCAGAGTCAAATAAAGTTCAAACAGGAAAGTCAAAAATGTAAACAAGGCTTTTTATGGAAATATTACTACCTCGGTCAGGAGCTGGAGCGGTGTTGAGAGCATGCAACTGCCCTCCAGAAGGTCCTGCCCGCTGAGTCAGCCCTTGCCCCTGCCCTTGCTTCTTAGGGCAATCCTTGCTGATGTGTCCAGTATCTCCACAATGAAAGCATTCACCCAACTTCCTCTTCTTCCTTCTACAGTCTTTAGCTAGATTTCCAGTAATACCACAGAAGTTGCACTTCCTCGTCTCACGTGATTTGTTGTTGTTCTTGTTATTCTTATTATTCTTGTTGTTCCCCTTCTTGAAGTCAGCCTTCTTATTCTGAGTCTCATTAGGCTTAACCTCCTTCTTGCTATTCTTGTCTTCCTCATGGAGTAGAGCCATATCCACCAAGCTTTCAAAGGTCGTCCCCATGGGTATATGAGTTAGGGACAAGCTGTGTAGTGGCTTGTTCAATCCTCGAGCAAAGTGTACAGCCTTTTTCTGGGCTGTGTTGACCAAATCCAAACCAAACCTAGCAAGCTGATTAAACTTATTCACGTACTCCCTCACAGACATATCCCCTTGCTTGAGCACTAGGAACCTCTCCATCTGAAGGTTCTCCTCTGCCGACGATAGGAATTTGAGCCCAAACCTTTCTCTAAAGTCTGCCCAAGTTTCAACTGGCCTGGTAGCGTCGGTGACTTCCCAACAAAATGCAACTTCCTCTTTCAACAACCATGCTGCCAACTGAACTTTCCTATGGTCCTCCATATCAAAGATAATGAACAAGTCTTCTGTTCCCTCTAGCCAGTTTCGTGCCTCAACGAAGGTTTCAGTTCCAATGAAGTTCTTGCCGCCCATCGCTTTAAAGTCTTTGCATATTTTGTCAAAGGCGGTACCAAGAGGAGGAGGAACCGTGGCCACTGGGGGAGGAGGAGGAGGGATGTCTGCCGTGCCCGCGTCGTTGGCCCTGGCTTCTAAGTACCTTCGGAACCATCCAGGCACGGGTATTCCCTCAGGAAGGTTAAGATCGACCATGCTGAAAAACGAAAAGAAAAAGATTCAAACGAGGAAACAAAGGGAAGTGCTAATGGCTTCTTGGGAATAACCTTTTTAAACATAAAACTTTTCTTGAAAAATGCTTCTTTATAGATGGTTTTGAAAACAGTTTCAGAAGGTTTTTAAAACTTTTGCCCAGCCTGGTAACCTTCTGCTCTGATACCAAATTGTAACACCCCACCTCCGCTAGGGTCACTCACAAAGGGAACGCACTAGTTTTGGTGGAGTATTATCTAGGTAAACATGCACAGAGATATCACAAGGCAAAACATAAATAAGGCAGCGGTAGAAATTAAAAACCAACTTTTTATTATTTCCAAGAAAAGAGTCAAAAGCTCATATATCCAAGATACAAATTATTCCATTACATCAAGTTCATAGTAAAGAAGCATAAAATTTAAAACAAAAGTAAATTATTCCACATAAATAGCAGAAGAAACCATAGCATAGCCCAAGACCAAACCGTACATGAGCTGTCAAAAAGCAAGTTGAATCCAAGCTAAGAGCTAGTGTTTCCTCCCTGGGAACCTAGGGGGGGAAATGAAAGAAAAAGGGGCAAAAGAAAAAGGGTCAGTCATAAAGACTAGTAAGCCCTAGTGACTTTCAGTATGAAAACTAGTAAAGGTAACATGACATGTGAAAACTGGAATTAAACTTAAGGATGATAACAGAACTAGTTGGATAATTAAGATAACAAGATAAGTCAAGTCTGACATCGCATGTTCAAGGTTCGCTGCACCAACTGTACTAGTATTCTAACCCATATCAAGTATTAACCATGAAATGATCCCTTAGCCCAGTGTCATGAAGTGACCCATTACGGTGTCCTACGGTACGATCTACTAATCGATCGGCTCCCTACAAGTCCTAGCTCGTCATGTGTCTGTGTCATACGGCCCTATCTAGAAATGTAGTTACCTGTGCTAGGTCCACCATAGGGTGTATCAAGTCCTATGGTGCCAACCACCGACACGAATCAAGCACACACAGTGTAAATCTACGGGTGCCCAATGCCTGCTTTTTCAACTCCGGACTACGTGCACGACCATAGCCCGCCTGAACCTACAATGGCGCACTTACTCAGCCGTCGTCTTGGTCGCTTACAATCAGCCCAATAATCGTGCCCCACCTTGCCTAGTCCCAGGTTATCGTGATACATCTAAGTGGGTTACTGCTGAAAAGGACCGCGTAACTAGGGTTTCTAATGGGTTAAGTGTTGTCATTCAAAATCGTGACTTAACCCTATCCAGATCGTGTATCAAGTTGGTTAAGTGTGTTCAAGCAGTTCATGACTTAACCCTATCAAGTCATCGTGTCAAGTTGGTTAAGTATATTCAAGTGGTTCATGACTTAACCCTATCATGTGGCATTAATTCATTAGTGCACGCCAACCTCTCACATTAGACTAACTGTTGTGGTTACTGGATTTGCCGGGCGGTTCAGGGCAGATTTACACCACAACATAGTCTAACCTCGTGTTTTTACGTGCGATATAACCAACTACCCACATTGGATCCTATTGTTTGCAGCCACTGGATTTGCCGGGTGGTTCCGAGCAGATTTACACAGCAAACTCAACCCAACCCCGAGTTGGCCATTTTCAAGTTTATCTAACTGTCATGCCCATGTTCAAGTTTTCATGTTTAGATTCATGTCGAGTTTTCAAGTCATGTTTTATGTCAAATCGTGTCAAGTTCATGTCCATATTCAGGTTCAAGTCATAATAATGTTCATATTCAAGTTTAAAGCTAATTCATATTTTACCTAATCTTCCCAAATCGTATTCCCATCGCATGAAGGTTCGAATCGATACAAATAAATCTAATTAGGGAGTGACATAGAAAGAAATGGGTATAAGGTGGCAAGAGCGATTACTGGCATAGCATGATATGACTTGAAATAAAATATTACTGGCATATGAAATATTGGCCTCAAACATAAAGATTCCAAATCTAGCAAGATAAGGTACTAGTCAAAAGAACAGTTGTCACAAGGTGATAGTATTGTCATGGTAACGACTGTCATAAGGTGATAGTATAGTCATAGTAACGATTGTCATAAGATGATAGTATAGTCACGGTACGACTGTCATAAGGTGATAATCATAAACATGTGGCTAATAACAGGTTCAACATGATAATAAGAGGGGTTTCTCTTTTTGATTTACAACATGAATAGGCCCCAAATCGAGGTCAAAGTAATATTCAAGAGTCAAGATCCAAGATGAACAAGAATGAATGTAAACAGTCATCATACATAGGTCCAATTTCAATTTTACATCATATTCATAATACATTTACAGTTTAAATCTGAAAATAACCGGGGCTTACAGATTGTGGTTCGAGAATTAGAAAAAGAGAGTCGTTTGTTGCTTAGTCAAGTCGTAATAGAAGTCCCCTAATCAGCAATTCCTTTAACGCAGTCTCAACGTAGTAGAAGCAGTCCCTCTCTCAAACTTTTCAACCAGAATCAGAGCAGCATAAGGTCAGAAAGAAATTTGGTGTAGAGAGACTGGTGTTAGGGGCTGTATTTATAGGGTCAGGTCAACGAATGTGGACAGAAATGAGGCCACATACATTAGAGTGAATCTGGCTTCAGAAATGGGCTCGGGCACCAGGTCGACACTATGGTCGACCTGGCCCTGAGTAGGTCGACTACATAGTCGACCCCCACGTCGACCTGGTCCTGGGCGGGATTTTCCCCGCCCAGTCCATTTGGAGGTTTGAAATTCGAATTTTGAATTCGAATTGAGTCTGTTTTGTATTTGAAAATTTCTGAAAACTTCGAACGGTCATAACTTGGTCATACGGACTCCGATTTTCGAAAACTCGGACTCGTTTCCAAGCAGAATTTTGAGCCGAACGCAATGGCATAACCCGTTTCACTTGATTCTTATTTTAAAAATTAATTCTGCCTTGATTTATGGTTATTACACATTATAAAAACACGGGTTGTTACAATTTTTAAAAATCATTTATAAACCAAACTACTTGTTTTATATAATTAACAAGTTATCTTATTCTAACCAATCGAAATTAAATTTCTATTTTAAAAAAAAACAGATTTCCCCCTTTTTGAACTCCAAATTCTTTTCCGATATATTCGAATATATTTTATGGTATTTAAATACAAATTATTCCCGGTCAATGTTGTTCGAACATCCCAATCATAATAATAAATCACCGATTATTGGTCACATCATATCATGCAATATATGAAAAACAACAATATAATTGTTGAGGAATCCAGATGGATCCCTCCAACCTGTTTCTCTACATCCACATATGTTAATTAACAGAAATAACATTTATTTCATATCAATATGAAATATTAGAATAAATATTTAAGCAACGTTATATATATAATGGTATCTATAATTTAAACTAATTAATTAGCTAATCATCCAAATAACCATCACACACAACATTCAATCATTTTTATCAATATTAAATAACGTTTATAAAATTATAAAACTGGACAGAGTTAGTGAGTTTACTCATCTTGTTCATTTATCGTTAATAAACGATTAACATTGGTTGATTCTAACCAGATGTTTAATTCTATCTAAAATTGTAACATGCTCCAAATGGTTCCCAACCAGCTTCATCGCGTAGCTTGCATCCCTACGATTCCGATGTGACCAACCGTTTGTAAACCTGATAACGTATGGTCGAGATATAATTATTTCAAGTTATAATACTATTTAAATAATTTAAACTTAATTTTATTAAATCATTTGGGCCTTACACTTTTTCTGATCAACCCACCACCGTATTTCAAAACCCATGCCTGTTCGTACGTTAGTCTTGCTTCCTCCTTTTCAATGAAAAGGAAACTAATCCCTGTATTTTTCAGACCACTTACATCCCCTATTTTTTTTGCCTCCTTTTCTTCTTTATTTTATTTTTATTAACTGGGCTTCATATTTACAAATCAGCCCACCATTTAGTTCATTTGCTCCAAATCCAACAGTGCTCCTCCCTCCATCTTCCTTGTTTAGATATTCGAAACTACCGGGGCAACAAAAGAACACGTAGCTCCCTTTAACCCAAATCCTCCCATACCCTTAACCAACGCACGTACCATGAACCTTCTCCAATACTTCATCGATTACATGTCCTGCTCATGCTTCCCTGGAGCACCCTCCTACTTCCTCAAACTCCACCGTATGCCATCTTGAACCCAATTCTTTTGTCTCCTCCACCGTTGAACTCTCCCGCCTCCCCAGCCCCACGCTGGACACCACAAAGTGAACTCGAACCTCCCATCTAAATTCCGACTTCATTCCTTACTTTAATTACAACCTCCAGTTCTCGCCTTGAGGCTTGAAAACTCCAAGAAAAAAAACCATGGACTTACTGTAAATTATTGAGTTCAGGAAAATGCATCGAGTTGCATGAAAATCGCACCACCGTGAAACGTAAAACTTTGCCATCTTATATATATATATATATATATTGGTTTCATATTTTATAGAGTGTATTATTTGTTTTTGATTCTCATTGAAGAACACAGTGAAGCATTTTTTCTAAAGCAAAACTGAAATGAAATCAGCAGCGTTGGAGTATATATACAGGGTAGAATTACTTTACTGTTAAGGAAGTAGAGGACACACCACTTAATAGCGAAGTAAGGTTGATGTGAAGGACTAGGAAAGGCTATGGCATATGGAGGGCGCAGAATATATAAATATAAATATATATAACTTAGATGCTAAGGAATGCTAAGTAAAAGATAGCTTGCATGTGACCGTATGTTAAAAGAAACCAAACATTGCTTTATAGCTAAGAAATAGTGTACCCGGATACATAAAACTCTATCCACGTACGAGTCGCTACGGACAAAAATAAACATACCATCGGATCGAGCAATGTGCCACGATTCCAAAAACATAATAAAATAGATAAGTTAGTTTATTCTGTGGGATCCAAAAATGTTGATATAGTGTAAAATACTCCAAATAAAAAGTTGCTTATTTTTCAAATTAAAAATTGCAGTAAAATTCTAAAAATTAAATTATAACTACATCTCAAATATCCCATCCAAATTCAAAATAAATAATTTATAATAATTATATTATCATTATGGTTTATAAACGATTTTATAGCGACTTTCTAAAAATTTGATTTGACATAACTTTCAATCTATAAAGCGAAATATTCATTTTTTCTCTTCCATTAGAAAAATATAGCTCAATGGATTCGAACGTTTCTTGATTCACAGAATTCCAACTTAAAACGGATTCTGTATTTTCAGTTGAAGTTCAAAACTCAATATTACGAACTATCGCGACATTACGAGCTCGATTATATTTAATAACCTTCAAACGTCATTTAAATAATATATTCATTGATATAATTCAAATATAAATTTAATTAAATATCATATATTATTCAATTTTCACAAAATTGCAAATTCAACCATTTCTGACAATTTCAGAAATAATTATATTATTATCCCATTATTATTATTCAATATTCACAATATTATATTCAAACCATTTAAATTACCAAACCAATATATTAAAATAATTTAATTAATTAATTATTAAATCGTAAGAAATACGGGACGTTACATTCCTTCCGCCTTAAAAGAATTTCATCCCCGAAATTACTAAGCCAGAAAAATGCTATCACCCTATTAATTAGATTAAAAATCTTTTATTTTACTTCTTAATTTTAGTTTCAACTAAACTGTAACAACCCGCAATTTCTAAACAAATATAAAAATTTAATTTAAGCTATTTTAATGTAATTTGAATATTTAAAGTGATTTATTTTAAATAATAACAATTTAAAATTTATTTATATCGAAGTTAGAATGTATAAATTTAAAATTTAATTAAAATGAACTTGAAATGGCACGGTAGTTTGAAAATTTGATTTTTAACTGCAGTTGAATATACCGAATTCAATTTAAGTCAGAATTAGACGAAACAAGAAATGTTAGAATCTATTTAACTATATCATTCTAACGAATGTGAGAAACTGAGATTTCACTTTATAAATTGTAAGTTATGTCCATTTCAAAATTCAAAATAGTTGCTATGGAATTTATATAAATTTTAATATACTTTATAGCCCTTAAAAATAGCCGTTTTGCAAACAACCTCCGTTTTCGATGAAACAACTTTTGTTGGATCCGGAATGTCAAATTATTATTAGTTTTCAATTTTCATAATTTTTGGAGTTAGTATGTGGCCACGGTAAATTAAAATGTACGTTCAAATTCAATATTGACCATTATATTAATTTATATTTTAATTTTGATAAAAACTAATCAAAACAGCCGAATTGGCTTACGACACATATCCTATTATGTCTGGAATGTGGGTATTTAGCTAGGGTCGACAGTCGTTGGGATACATTTGATTCGAACACAAAACAAATCAATAAGTGAATTAAAATAATATTATTATTTATTATATATACCCTCACATAATGGTCAAACCCTATTTTCCTTCATACCCGTGGTCTACCAATAAGGGCAGCGCCTCCATCAAAAACTGACGAATGAAATCGTTCAAAACAAACTCCCACGAGATCTTTAAATCCGCTCAACGATTCGGAAAAGCTTCTGAAGAAGAAATGTCGGCCTTGGTGGCCTTTACGCTGGGCCGGAGTTGGAAGAGGTCCGGTGACCTGGTCAGGAGGTGGCGGTGGTTCAAAGGGAATGTAGTTTTGGGAAAATTGAAGAGCGATGGTGCTCGAAACGAGGTCGGACCTAGGGGATTATGGAATTTGTGGAACAATAGAAGATGGGTTCAGTCCTGATCGGAGTCTGGCGCTTCGACAGGTCGTGCGGTGGAGTGATTTTTAGGATACTAGAAAGAAGATGGAAATGTCAACATTATTTTTAATTAAGGAAATGTAATTATTTAAGCTAATTATTTGATTAAGGATTAATGATTTAATTAAATTTTATAAATTAAAATCTCGAATATCTTTTATTGTGTAATCAGAATTATGCAAACCAAGTTGTGTTGGAATCGTTGAATCGAACTCTATGCAGTGGAAAAGACTAAAACAGAAATGGAGCTATCTGTAATTTTTTATTTGATTAAACGCTCAGTTTAATTCAGTTAAAACTAATCGTTTTTTAAACAATTTTCTATCCAATCAAGGTAAGAACTCCTTCTCACTCAATATTTTATCATGTAGCTATTTTTGGAGTTCAACACACGAATTCACACAAATCATTTGAGTAGAAGCGATGTATGGATACTAGAGAAACTCACATTTCATAGCTGTGGATGGCCACTTGTGGCGCCGTAAATGGCATTGGGTAATTGAGTATTTATTTATATGGATGATTTGGTGATTTTTGTATTGTGATTATAATGTTTAACATATTAAATCAATGCTAATATTGTTGTGGTATTTGAAATTAAATTATAGAAATCCATTTATAATTTAAACAGTGAAAATTGGTTAAATAGAAAAATAATTCAAACCGAATTAGAATTGGTTAAATTTATTAACCAATGATTTATTTAAATAAACGGTTGTTGTTTGAAAACCCCACACGGGTATTGGGATGATACTTGACATACACTAATCCCAATATTTAGTTGTATGTTGATCGATTGATTGACAGACTGTGGTCAGCGTTATTTATTTATTTTAATGCTTATACAGTTATAGGATGCACATTGGATGCTATGTTTAATGATTATTTATCATTATTATTGAATATAAGAGATGTATGAAATCCATATAATTGAAATTATATGGTAATGGATTGAGTCGCATTCCGATTCAGAATATGAACGAATATTTTAAAATAATATTCAGTGAAGAATTAAAATATGATTTTGATGTCTGATTTCGGATGGATACGAAAATATTGGAATATATGAACCCGAATTAAGTAGATAAATGCCATTTTAACTCGAACGGGTTTATTCATCAATTTTATTCATTTTATAATGAATACGAAAAGGAAAATCATTTCAGAATCAGATATTTTGAAAATATTATCATTTTAATATTATAACGATATGGAATATTCAATTTTGATTTAAAATTGAAAATGAAGTTGAAATCGTTTTAAAATGAATTTATAAACGATTTATAAAATACGTTTTAAATAGAAATTGATGATATATATATATTTTATATATTTAATGGCTTGAATAGAACGCGCCGCGCAGCGACCGTTCGCGAATTCCAACCATTGACTTCAAATTGATGTAACGGGAGATCTGACCGTCGGATTCTCCTAAAATCAGAACCGTTGGGTTCGTATCAAAAAAGATCATTCCAATGAATATAAGGGATTTAAATTTGAACGATTGGATTCTAAATTATGTCCAAATCGATTTCAGAAAAGGTCGCTATGGATGCAGTTCGGTGGCTATTATTGGAAACCGACTGTAAAGTCCTTAGTAAAATTATTAAAAATATGAAAAAATTGTGTAAAATCATAATAAAGGATTTGGAAAGATTCAAGATATTTTTATCTAAGTGAACTAGTTATTAACTAGAATAATAATCCAATGTTTTTAAATAAATAAATTGGATTTGTAAAGGGTTTTTGAAATAACCAGAATTTTTCCAACGTATGAATTGGAAATAATCTTTGGAATATTTCGATATGGGATCTCGTGATTATATGAATATTGTTGAGGAATTTAAAAGATATATTTATCATTATTCCCAATACGATATTTGTTGATTTCAGAATTTGATATTGAATACAAGCCGATATAATTTCTATTTAGAGCCTTGTATTTAATATCAAACTGTATTTTGGGTTTGTTGTGAATGGTGTATTAAATAACACTGTTCCTAAACCCAGTTGAGAAAGGGAAAAATCTTTTAATTAAGATTAAAGAAGTTTACCAATTAATTTAATTGGAATTGAAATGAAAGTTGATTTTGAGTTTATCGTGAATAATGTTTTAACTAACATTGGTTATTTAGCCTAATTAATAGTGAAGATATGATTTGGAATTCATAAATCTATTTATTAAGATTTAATGGAAATTTTCCAAAGTAAAGTTTTCCAATTTAAAAAATTAAATTGGAATTGAATGGAATTCAGTTTGGTAATAATCGAGATGAGCTTCTGTAAAGGAAGTCCGTTACTATATATGGAATTTAAAAGGCTTTGCCGTTATTCCATTTATATTATTAGTCTGATATGGAAATGTATATCGATTATATATATTGATCTGTTTTCCTTGAAGATTCCACAGTTAATGGATGCTAATTTGGGTTTATTGTGAACTGTGTTTTAAATTACATTGGTTCTTTAACCCTATTAAAGACATGATTTATTTCCTAAAATTAGGATAATCATTAAGTAATGATTTTTGAGAATAAAACTGAACTAGAGTTTTAATGAATCTTTAAGTTGATTAAATTTATCGAATTCATGAAATGATCGAGAATGGAGTACCGCCAATTTTACTCCAGGCGATAATTAAATCTTTAATTAGGTTTGAACATGAAATGGTAATTAAATTTACCGATAACACTGTGGGTGTTACATATGGAGTACTACCAGTTTTTCTCCATGGGATAAATAGGTTGGGATTAGGATTAAATAATAAAGGATTACTTCAGTAAGGCTCGATAATCCCGACTAGTCAATGAACCTTGATTTGGTTAAGAATTGTCAGAGGATAAAATCTTTTAAAATGATATCCAAAGGAAGATTAAAGAAATAGTTTAAATTAACTTATCTTTGATAAAATTAATGGGAACCTTTCCCTAAAGATGCGATTAACTGATACGATGACTAAAAGTCGATGGTGAAGATGGTGGTTGAAGACCGGAGATCTTCACATCGTTTGGATAATTACTGATGTCTTAATTGGGTTGTACACCAAAGACAAGGTAATAAGTGGTGATCGTCCAGACGTACTTGGAGATCGACCAGATATGCGTGGATCTCTCTCCTGTATTGGACATATGGGACAAGGAATAAGGTGCCTCCGGTTTCGTTAAGACTCACAACAGACTTGTAAATGGATTATATGTCCGACATTGTATTGTGTGTTGTATTCATTGATCTTTACTAAATTTATATCTGTTTTGTGGCGGAGAATTTATTCTCTTGCTTAACACCCCTCTCTGAGACGTACAAGCTCAGAGGTTATATATCGGTAGACATCAATGGTATGGTATGGATTGACAATGTGGCATATTGAGATGCAATGATCAAGGATTTTTTTGAAAAGCAGAGTCTTGTGGATAATGATCAAAGCACGAATTTAATTAGCTTGGCTTTGTGTGTAGCGTTAACTCGTGTGCTTCACACCCGGTATGAATCAGAAACGGGAGTGGACAACAGGGAGGACATGCGTTTCTTTCTAGCTAAGAGTGATGTCATGGTATGAAGCCTAGACATTTTACTTATGTGGTTGTTGGAAAGCGAGGTACCTCGGATTTGAGTCCCTAGTGGCTCTTGATATTGGTCGACATACTGACCAGATTTTACGCCCCATAGGGCAGGGAAACGTATTGTTCAGGAATTGCCAATCCACTAAAGTAAGTGTGGACTGGCCTTGCCGCTCCGGGTGCAATTATGAGTGAGTCCTGAGGCACGGGATAGTGTGTCTCGAATTCGGTAAGAAAGATCACTTGCCTTGGTTCCTGATGGAAATCCAATTTCCAATACGACACTTTTTAGTTTTAAATGTAAACCTATATGGTGGCACAATATATGGTACCTATGCTATCTATGATTGATACATTTATATTGAAAGTGTTTTAAATTGACTAAACAATAATAATAATATCAAATGATTTTTGTTTCATGCGTATCAAGCATATTTGGCCATTATCAGGTAAAACCATATCCTCCGATTTGCGTTGCATTGTGTGATGGGACTTGAGTCTTATAATGGCTTCATTTTTCCTTTTTAGCATTACGCTGTTTTTTTATGGTGTTCTTGGGAGAAAACCTGTTCCGTGTTATACGGCGTGGTCCCTTGATTTACCCAACTTTAAAATAAAGTTAATAGCTGTTTTAGTTTTGACATCAGTCCCATGACTGACTCGGAGTTTATTGTTTCTACCTAGACTTTGGGTGCCCATATTTTCAACATGGGCATCTTGTAGTTTTGGTTTTGTAGATATTCATTTTCACAGGATCCTGGATTACGGCTGGAGCTATATTCGGAATGCTTTGTATCCGTGTATTTCTTTCAGTTATATTAGGGATGTATTCCATTGTACAATATATTTATTTATTTATTTATACATTTTAAATTTCCGCTGCTATGTAAATTTTTAATCTCTGATATTGTTATTTCGTTGTGTAATATTTATTTGAACTCCGATATCGTGTACTCTGATGTAATTGTTGTAATAGCAATGGAATGTTCTAGTGTTTGTGTTTTGATGCGTTGTGTTCTCAAAGCAATCCCGGCTCCTCCGCCTCCTCGGGGATCAGGGAAGTTTGGGTCGTCTAATCGTGGTATCAGAGCTTTGGTTTACAAAGCTCGAGAACAAGACACATTTAAACCAAAGAAAA
The DNA here is from genome assembly GCA_030737875.1 of Allium sativum. Taxonomy (NCBI): domain Eukaryota; kingdom Viridiplantae; phylum Streptophyta; class Magnoliopsida; order Asparagales; family Amaryllidaceae; genus Allium; species Allium sativum. The sequence continues at coordinate 869,168,982 of CM060924.1, read as the reverse complement.
GTATTCACCAGAGAGAGGATTAGTAGCATCCTATAAGAATAACTCGTTAGAGATAGGATCAGTAGCATCCCAGAATGAGTTTGAACAGAGTTATTTCTAAAAATGAATTTAGTTTTGAAAATTATATCATATTATACGTATTTGACTATTTTATTTTAAATTGATTTTGGACTATTGAGTATAAAGAGATTCTAAATATACATTTGATTCACGTGTACTTGAAATCTCAAATATACTAGATGGATATAGAATGACACTCTAGTCGCCCGGGGACGATTCTGGTGATGCCGCGGCATCATCTGTATTTATTTTCGAGTTTCGAAAGTGGGATATCTACATATTTCCAATTGACTAGTGTGAGAACCAAAACTTAGATATGGTTTATTTTTGTGATTTGGCATTAAAAATATTATTTTTGAGTATATGAGAGATATATATTTGAAAAGCTAATCAATAAATTGATTGTTGATTATGTTGTGTGATTATTAATTTAACTAATAAAAATATTGGAACGACAAAACCCATATGAGAATGAATGGTAAATAAAACCAAATCAAATATATTATAGAGCTGAATAGAAAATTTAGTTCGAACTGGATTTATATATTTGATAGATATGTACATATATATATGCTGAGCAAGTTATGGATTTACTGTTGAGTAGAGAAATATATTGTGTGCCCGACAAACAGGTGCATCTTAATGCTTTAGTTGCGCAATTTTATTATTATTTAAACTCCTGTAAATGAATTTAGATGCATCGTGATGGTTGTTCTGTGTGAGATTATAAACCATGCCATAGGATAACAACAAATAAATTATGAACTACACGACATGGCATACTACATGAAGACAACATATCATATCATATTCTATATAAGCATTTGGTGCTTATATGACGAGGTTTGGATTCCCATAGGGGATAGACGCTTATATGGCGAGGACTGAAATATAGGAATAGCAGAAGACTGATTATGGACATAAATAAGTAATACATGTAACGGTGCTTAGGGCAGGATTTAATAAAAACCATACACTGGTCTGGAGATGAGAAAAAATCACGTCTCTCTTGTTTTTAAATTACGACACATAGATTATTTTATTTCCAACACTGGGGCAAGGTATGGAAATTTGACATTTTTACACGTCTCCCTTGGGCATAGATTGGTCACGAAAATTGTGTATGCTTTTTATTGATTTATTGGGTGCCTAAAATGTGCAAATAAAATTTTCAAACCCTCCCCGTACAAAGGTGGTTAAGGAGAAATTTTTCAAAAAATTAGGGTGTTAGCCTAATTTTTGATAAATTAGAAAGTTCTTAGAAACTGAAAAATTGAAGAATGAAACTTGAGTTGGTTAGTTAAACAACTTTTTGCTCCGTTCCTTTTCGAGGATGAAAAGATTTTAAGTGGGGGAGATTGTAACAAGCCGGAATTTCTAAACCAATTTAAAATTTTAATTTTAGCTATTTTAATGTATTTTGAATATTTAAAGTGATTTATTTTAAATAATAATAATTTAAAGTTTATTTAAATCGAAGTTAGAACGTATAAATTTAAAATTTAATTAAAATGAACTCTAAATGGCGTAGTAGTTTGAAAATTCGATTTTAACTTCAACTGAATACACCGAATTCAATTTAAGTCGAAATTAGATGAAACAAGAAACGTTAGAGTCTATTTAACTATATCTGTCTAACGATTGTGAGAAATTAGGATTTCACTTTATAAATTGTAAGTTATGTCCAGTTTAAAATTCAAAATAGTCGCTATGGAATTTATATATATTTTAATATAATATATAGCCCTTAAAAATAGCCATTTTGCAAATGACCTCTGTTTTCGATGAAACCACTTTTATTATATCTGGAATGTCAAATTATTGTTTGGTTTCAATTTTCATAATTTTTGGAGTTAGTATGTGGCCCCGGTAAATTAAAATGTATGTTTAAATTCAATATTGACCGTTATATTAATTTATATTTTAATTTTGATAAAAACTGATCGAAAAAGCTGAATTGGCTTAAGAAACATATCCCATTGTGTCCGGAAAGGGGTTATTTAGCTTGGGGCAACAGTTGTTGGGATTCATTTGGAGTTTGAACACAAAATGAATTAATTAGTGAATTAAAATAAAAATAATATTTATTATATGTATCCTCACATAACGGTCAAACCCTATTTTCCTTCATACCCATGGTCAACTAATAAAGGCAGTGCCTCTATCAAAAACTGACAAATGAAATTGTTCGAAACAAGCTCCCACGAGATCTTCAAATTCGCTCAACAATTCGAAAAAGCTTCTGAAGAAGAAATGTCGGCCTTGGTGGCCTCTATGCTCGGCCGGAGTTGGAAGAGGTCCGGTGACCTGGTCAAGCTGTAGCGGCGGTTCAAAGGGAACGCGGTTTTGGGAAAATTGAAGAGGGATGGTGCTCAAAATGAGGTCTGACCGGGGGGGGGGGGGTTATGGAGTTCGTGGAATGTCGGAAGACGAGGTCAGTCCTGACCGGAGTCCGACGCTTCGACGGGTGGTGCGGTGGAGTGATTTTTCAAGCGTGAATGGGTTCGTGAACACCAGAAAGAAGATGGAGATGTCGGCCCTATTTTTCATTAAGGAAATGTAATTAGTTAAGCAAATTATTTGATTAAGGATTAATGATTTAATTAAATTGTATAAATTAAAAATTTGAATATCTTTTTATTGTGTAATCAGAATCATGCAAACCCAGTTGCGTTGGAATCATTGAGCCGAACTCTGCGCAATGGAAAAGACTAGAATAGAAATGGAGCTATCTGGAATTTTTGATTTGATTAAATGCTCAGTTTAATTCAATTAAAACTAATCGTTATTTAAACGATTTTCTATCTGATCAAGGTGAGAACTCCTTCTCACTCAATATTTTATAATGTAGTTATTTTGGAGTTTAACACATGAATTCACACAAATCATTTGAATAGAAGCAATGTATGGATATTAGCGACACTCGCATTTCATACTCCGCGGATGGCCACTTGTGGCGCCGTAAATGGCATTGGGTAGTTCAACATTTATTTATATGGATGATTTGGTGATTTGTGTATTGATTGTAATGTTTAACATATTAAAATAATGTTAATATTATTGTGATAGTTTAAACTAAATTATAAATATCCATTTACAATTTAAACAGTGAAAATTGGTTAAATAGAAAAATAATTCGAATCAAATTAGAATTGGTTAAATTTATTAACCAATGATTTATTTAAATAGAATATTGTTGTTTGAAAACCCCACACGGGTATTGACACGACCCAAACTTCCCCGTAAAGGAAAGCCCAAATTGAGTTGAGAACACGACAAATCAGAACACAAACAGAAGAACACTTCATTGCTTACTACAACAATTTACATCAGAGTACAAGAATATACAGAGTATGAACAAATAATATACATTTGATAAATGACAGAGATTTACAAATTACAATGCAGCGGAAAATAATACAAAAAACGACTGAAAGGAATATACGGATATAGAGCTTTCCGAATATCACCAAAACTACTAGCTGCCCATGTGGAAAATAGGGGAACCCCGAGTTTAGGTTAAAATAATAAACTCCAGGTCAGTCATGTGACTGGTGTGAGAACTAAGACAGTTATTAAAACTTTACTTTAAAATGGAGTAAATCAAGGGACCACGCCGTATAACACGGAACGGGTTTCCTCCCAAGAATACCAGTGCATAAAACAAACAGCGCAATGCTTTTTGGAAAAACGAAGCTATTATAAGACCCAGGTCCCATCACACAATGCAACGCAAGCCGGAAGATAGGGTTTTCACTTGTAATAGCCAAACATGCTTGGTACGTTCAAAACAAATCATTTGATACTATTACAAGTGTAAAGTGTATAAAAACAACTTCAAATATAAATGTATCAATCATAGATGGCATGGGTACCATATATCATGTCGCCAATACTAGGATCTACAATCAAAACCGAAATGTCACGTATTGGAAATTGGATTTCCGTCATGAGTCGAGGCAAGGGATGTACTCCTCACCGGCTTCGAGACACTCTAGAAAATGCCTCAGGATCTCCCGCTGTAGACCCTTGGATCCTCCAAGGCATGTCCTCCCTTACGTTTCAGGATTGGCAATTCCTAAACACATGTTTCCCCGCCCTATCAAGCGTCTATGAGCCAGATGACTCAATATCCATCGGCTCCGTAGTGACTGATATAGTCGAGGCGCCTCGCATTCCAACAACCACAAAGGTAAAAATAATATAAATGTCTGGGCTTGCAAAACCCCGACACCACCCATACCTAGAAAGAAACGTCATGTCCTCCTTGGGTTCTCTTATCCCGTTTTTAACTCATACCGAGTTGTGAGGCTCGCAAAACAACTCTACACAAAGCTATGCTATATTAAAGTCGTGCTTTGATCATCCACCACAAGACTCTGCTTTTCAACAGAAGCCTTGATCATTTTCATCTCATCATGCCATACAGGCAATTTATGCCATGCGACCGATATCTATCGATATATAACCTCTGACCTCGTACATCTCAGAGAAGGACGTTAAGCAAGAGAATAAATTCTCCGCCGCCAAACAGATATATATTTAATAGAGATCAATCAACACAGAATAAAATCCAATGTCAGAAATACATCCATTTACAAGTTCGTTCTAGGTTTGAACGAAACTGGGGTACCTTATTCCTCGTCCCGTATGTCCAATACAGGAGAGAGGTGCTCACATATCCGTTCGATCTCCAAGTACGTCTGGACGATCACCACTTATTACCTTGTCTTGGGTGTACGGCCCAATCAAGACATCAGTAATCATCCAAACGATGTGAAGACCTCCGGTCTTCAACCACCGTCTTCATCGTCGAATCAGTTATTCAGAATGGGTATAACCCGGCCTTTCTGAATAACATGCGTGTATAATAAACAAGTGCTATAAAAAAACAACATACGCCTCATTCCAATTTAGAATATTCTTTTATTCAAATATTCACATCTTTAGGGATATGTTCCCATTAATTTTATTAAAGATAAATTCTTTAAAATTTATTCTCTAATCTTCCTTTGGATATCATTTAAACCATATTAAGGTTTTCCAAACTAGTCGGGATTAACGTACCTTACCGAAGTAACCATTTATTTAATTTCCCAATCCCAACCTATTCATCCCATGGAGCAAAACTAGTATTACTCCATAACTAACACCACGGTGTTGTCAGTAAAATTAATTACCATTTTCCGTTCAAATCTAATTAAAGATTTTACTATCGCTTGGAGCAAAGCTGGTGCTACTCCATTCTCGACCATTTCTCGAATTTGATAATTTAAATTATCAATTCACATTTCAATCTAATTAAAGATTCATTAAAACTCCACTTAATTTTAATCTTCCAAAAAATCAATATTAATGATTATTTAACTTTGGAAACAAAAACATGTCGCATCGATAATCTACACCGTACTATTGACTTCTGCCGATATATAACCTCTGAGCTCGTATGTCTCAGAGAAGGGTGTTAAGCAAGAGAATAAATTCTCTGCCACCAAGCAGATATATATTTAGCAGGGATCAACCATACAGTTCGAAATACAATGTTAAACATATAATTCTATCTTTAACTGGGTTAAAGAACTAATGTATTTTAAAAACATAGTTCGTAATAAACCCAAATCGCATTCCATTAATTATGGAATCTTCGCGGAAAAACAAATCAATATATAATCGATATCAATTTCCGTATCCGACGAATAATATAAATGGAATAACGATAAAACCTTTTAAATTCCATATATATTAACAGTCTTCCTCCACAGAAGTTCATTTCGATTATCATCAAACCGAATTCCATTCAATTCCAATTTAATGTATTAAATTGGAAAACTTTACTTTGGAAAATTCCCGTTAAATCTTAATAAAAAGATTTATAAATTCCAAATCACATTTCATTGTAAATCGGGTTAAAGAACGAATGTCGTTAAAAACACAGTTCACAATAAACCCAATTCACATTCCATTTTCAATTCCATTTAAATGTTAATTAATTGGTAATTCTTCTTTAAATCTTAATTAAAAGATTTATTCTTTTCGCACTGGGTTTAAGAACGGTGTCATTTAAAATACAGTTCACGACAAACCCAAAATCCAATTCAATATTAAATACAAGGATCTGAATAGAAATTATATCGGCTTATATTCAATATCAAATTCTGAAATCAACAAATATCTTATTGGGAATAACGATATATATATATCTTCCAAATTCCTCTACAATACCCAAACTTCCCCGTAAAGGAAAGACCGGATTGAGTTGAGAACACGACAAATCAGAACACAAACAGAAGAACATTTCATTGCTTATTTTAACAATTTACAGAAAAGTACAAGAATATACAGAGTATAAACAAATAATATACATTTGATAAATGACAGAGATTTACAAATTGCAATGTAGCGTAAAATAATACAAGAACACAACTGAAAGGAATATACAGATACAGAGCTTTTCGAATATCATTCCAGCTGTAAACCAAGATCCTGTGAATATAAATCTGCAAAGCCAAAAATACTAGCTGCCCGTGTGGAAAATAGGGGCACACAGAGTTTAGGTTAAAACAACAAACTCTGGGTCAGTCATGTGACTGGTGTGAGAACTAAAACAGTTATTAAAACTTTACTTTAAAATGGAGTAAATCAAGGGACCACGCTATATAACATAGAATGGGTTTCCTCCCAAGAATACAAGTGCATAAAACAAACAACGCAATGCTTTTTGAAAAAATGAAGCTATTATATGACCCAGGTCCCATCACACAATGCAACGCAAGCCGGAGGATAGGGTTTTCCCTTATAATAGACAAACATGCTTGGTATGTTTAAAACAAATCATTTGATACTATTATAAGTGTAAAGTGTATAAAAACAACTACAAATATAAATGTATCAATCATAGATGTCATGGGTACCATATATCATGTCGCCGATACTAGGCTCTACAATCAAAACTGAAATGTCATGTATTGAAAATTGGATTTCCGTCATGAGTCGAGACAAGGGATGTACTCCTCACCGGCTTCGAGTCACTCTAGCAAATGCCTCAGGATCTCTCGCAGTAGACCCTTAGATCCTCCAAGGCCGGTCCTCCCTTACATTTGAGGATTGGCAATTCCTGAACAAACGTTTCCCCGCCCTATCGGGTGTTTATGAGCCAGATGACTCAATATCCATCAGCTCCGCAGAGACCGATATATCCGAGGCGCCTCACATTCCAACAAACACAAAGGTAAAAATAATATAAATGTTTGGGCTTGCAAAACCCTAACACCACTCACAGCTAGAAAGAAACGTCATGTCCTTCTTGGGTTCCCTTATCCCGTTTTTAGCTCATACCGAAGTGTGAGGCTCGCGAATCAACGCTACACAAAGCTATGCTATATTAAAGTCGTTCTTTGATAATCCACCACAAGACTCTGCTTTTCAACAGAAGCCTTGATCATTTGCATCTCAGCATGCCACGCAGGCAGTTCATGCCATGCGACTGATATCTATCGATATATAACCTCTGAGCTCGTACGTCTCAGAGTAGGGCGTTAAGCAAGAGAATAAATTCTCCGCCGCCAAACAGATATATATTTAATAAAGATCAATCAACATAGAATAAAATCCAATGTCAGACATACATCCATTTACAAGTTTGTTCTAGGTATGAATGAAAACCGGAGGCATCTTATTCCTTGTCCCGTATGTCCAATACAGGAGAGAGGTGCTCGCATATCCGGTCGATCTCCAAGTACGTCTGGACGATCACCACTTATTACCTTATCTTGGGTGTACGGCCCAATCAAGACATCAGTAATCATCCAAACAATGTGAAGAGCTCCGGTCTTCAACCACCGTCTTCATCGCCGACTTATCGTCGAATCAGTTATTCAGAATGGGTATAAACCCGACCTTTCTGAAAAACTCGCGTATATAATAAACAAGTGCTATAAAAACACAACATACGCCTTATTCCAATTCAGAATATTCTTTTATTCAAATATTCACATCTTTAGGGATATGTTCCCATTAATTTTATAAAAGATAAATTCTTTAAAATTTATTCTTTAATCTTCTTTTGGATATCATTCAAACCATATTAAGGTTTTCCAAACTAGTCGGGATTAACGCACCTTACCGAAGTAACCATTTATTTAATTTCCCAATCCTAACCTATTCATTCCATGGAGAAAAACTGGTATTGCTCCATAACTAACACCACGGTGTTGTCAGTAAAATTAATTACCATTTTCCGTTCAAATCTAATTAAAGATTTTACTATCGCTTGGAGCAAAATTGGTGCTACTCCGTTCTCGATCATTTCCCGAATTTGATAATTTAAATTATCAATTCACATTTCAATATAATTAAAGATTCATAAAAACTCCACTTAGTTTTAATCTTTCCAAAAACCAATATTAATGATTATTTAACTTTGAGAACACAAACATGTCGCATCGACAATCTACACTGTACTCTGCCAATATATAACCTCTGAGCTCGTACGTCTCAGAGAAGGGTGTTAAGCAAGAGAATAAATTCTCCGCCACCAAACAGATATATATTTAGCATGGATCAACCATACAGTTCGAAATACAACGTTAGACATGTAATCCTGTCTTTAACTGGGTTAAAGAACTAATGTCATTTAAAAACACAGTTCACATTAAACCCAAATAACATTCCATTAGTTATGGAATCTTCACGGATAAACAAATCAATATATAATCGATATCAATTTCCGTATTCGACTAATATTATAAATGGAATAACGACAAAGCCTTTTAAATTCCATATATATTAATAGTCTTCCTCCACAGAAGTTCACTTCGATTATCATCAAACCAAATTCCATTCAATTCCAATCTTATTAAATTGGAAAACTTTACTTTGGAAAATTCCCGTTAAATCTTAATAAAAAGATTTATAAATTCCAAATCACATTTCACTGTAAATCCGGTTAAAGAACGAATGTCGTTAAAAACACAGTTCACAATAAACCCAATTCACATTCCATTTTCAATTTCAATTAAATGTTAATTAATTGGTAAGTATTCTTTAAATCTTAATTAAAAGATTTATTCTTTTCACACTGGGTTTAATAACGGTGTCATTTAAAACACCGTTCACGACAAACCCAAAATCCAATTCAATATTAAATACAAGGCTCCGAATAGATATTATATCGGCTTATATTCAATATCAAATTCTGAAATCAACAAATATCGTATTAGGAATAACGATATATATATCTTCCAAATTCCTCCACAATATCTGTATAATCACGGATGCCAATATTGAATATTCCGATGCTAATTTCGAATCAAATCCGTTCCAACTCATGTATTGGAAATTCTGGTTATTTTTAAAATCATTTCAAATCCAATTTATTTATTTAAAAATATTGGATTATAATTCTAGTACATTTCGATAAAAAAAAATATTTTTATCTTTTCAAATATGGAATTTTTCATCCTAATTCTTTCCAAATCGTTTATTACGATTTTACAAAAATTACTGATACTTTTACTAATTTTATCAAGGTCCGTACAGTCGATTTCCATAAACGGCCATCGAACTGCACTCACAACGACCTTTTCCAAATTTGATTTGGACATAATTCCAAATCCAACCGTTAGATTTCAAATCTCTTGTATTCGTTAGAAAGCTCTTTTCGATACGAACCCAACGGTTCTGGTTTTAGGAGAATCCGACGGTCGGATCTCCCGTAACGTCAATTCGAAGTTAATGGTCGAAATTCGCGAACTACCGCGGCGCGGCGCATTCTATTCAGGCCATTAATATATAATATATATATATATTATATATTTCATCGATTTCCATTTAAAACGTATTTTATAAATCGGTTTAAATTCATTTTCAAAACAATTTCAACTTCATATTTAATTTTAAATCAAAATTGAATATTACATATCATTAATATATACAAATGATAATATTTTAAATACATTAGATTTTGAAATCACTTCCATTTCGATATTCGTTATAAAAATGAATAAAATCGATATAAATATCTTTCACGTCTAAACGGCGTTAATCCAATCAGCACGACTTCATATATTTAAATATTTTCGTGTCCATCCCAAATCAGACATCAAAATCATATTTTGATCCATTACTGAATATTATTTTAAAATACTAGTTATTTTAAAATATTCATTACTTGTTATTTCAAAGTATTCTTTAATTTAAAATATTCATTCTTTCTGAACTGGAATCAGACACAGTCAATTACCATATAATTTTATTTATATGGATTTCATACACATATGTATACAACAATAACCAAACACAGTCAACCATCATCCAAAGTGCATTACACAACTGCATAAGCATTAAATATGAATAATTAACGCTTACAATAGCCTGTCAACCCATCGATTGACATAAAACTAAACATTGGGATTAGTGTATGTCCAATATCATCCAAATACCCGTGTGGGGTTTTCAAACAACAAACACTGATTATTGTTTGTGCATTTGGGCGATGTGTAAAATATATCATCCCAATCGATATCAGTCAAATGTGTGTACATAAATAAATCATCCAATTTGTAAATGAATATTTATTTTATTCATATGCACGTTAAAAATTATATTTTTAACGATAAATTATTTATTTCAACACATGAATATTTTATATATTCCATTCCACATCACAATCAATTTTTACAACACAATCAAATCAAACAAGTCGTCCATGGTTTGTGGACGACGGGTGTCGGGTGCTGTTAAGCACCATCTGCATCATAGTGCATACTTTAACTAGAAAATAAAATTAAAGTGAGAAGTTCTCAACTTTGGGATCCACTCCTCCATTTCATTTCTGAATAGCTTGGATTTGCCCGAAATTCAACGCAGTCTTTTCCACGCTGTTCATATTGAAAATCACATTCCCAATATGATGTTTGTATATTTTTATCTAACTAAAAATCATATTTTTCCATCGATGCTTATATTTTTAAAAATCCCATTAATTTTATCGCTTCATATATTGTAAAAATCAGTTTTCTATATAAAAATCGTATTTTTATAACGATGTTTATAGTATAAAAATCATATTTTGATGTCGCTATACATATAATGAAAATCATATTTTTATCGCTTCGCTATATATATATATAAAAATGAAAATTTTAATTTGCTACATATATAAAAATAATATTTTTATATTCTCTATTATATAAAATCCTTTTTCTAATCATACAGATCAAATTTTTCTAATTTAAAAATCTAAACTTTTCAAATATAAACATCCAATTTTTATATGTCATTCAAATAAATAAAAATCCAACTTTTATCTCTCCTTTCATATAATAAAAATCGTATTTTTAAACATGATTATATATAATAAAAATCAGATTTTTACCTAATTAAAAATCCTATCTTTTTGTTTTCAAAAATCGAATCTTTTTATTTATAAAAAATCAAATCCTTTTGCTTTCAAAAATCGAATCTTTTTATTATCATGTCATATATATAAAAAAAAAGAAACTATTTTTTTAATAATCAATTACATTAAATAAAAATAAATAAATAAAACTCACTATTGCTTTCACTGTTGGGCGTCTAACCGGAGCTAGGGGACGCGGAGGTTGGCACAGGGGTCTGGAGGGTCGGCGATGGCCTTCTGGTGGCGCAGTGGGGCTGTAGCGGCTGTTCTAGGTGGAGGGAGGATTAGGTCGGTTTATTTTTAGAAGAGGGAGGTGGCGGTTTAGTGTTCGACGGTAAATAGAAATAGATGATATATATTATACATATTTATTGGCTTGAATAGAACATGCCGCGCAACGACCGTTCACGAATTCCAAACATTAACTTCAAATTGTTGTAACAGGAGATCCGACCATTGGATTCTCCTAAAACTGATACCATTGGGTTCGTATCAAAAAGGTCTTTCCAATGAACATAAGAGATTTAAATTTGAACGGTTGGAATATAAATTATGTCCAAATCAATTTCAGAAAAGGTCGCTATGGATGCAGTTCGATGGCCGTTATAGAAAACCGACTGTAAAGGCCTTAATAAAAATTTTAAAAATATGGTAAAATTGTGTAAAATCATAATAAAGGATTTGGAAAGATTTTGTATGAAAAATTCCATGTTTTGGAAAGATAAAAGATATTTTTATCTAAATGAACTAGTTATTAATTAGAATAATAATCCAATGTTTTTAAGTAAATAAATTGGATTTGTAAATGGTTTTTGAAATAACCAGAATTTTTCGAATGTATGAATTGGCAAGGATTTGAATGGAAATAATCTTCGAAATATTTCAATATGGGATCCCGTGATTATACGGATATTGTTGAGGAATTTGAAAAATATATTTATCGTTATTCCCAATACGATATTTGTTGGTTTCAGAATTCGATATTGAATATAAGTCGATATAATTTCTAGTTAGAGCCTTATATTTAATATCAAACTGGATTTTGGGTTTGTCGTGAATGGCGTCTTAAATAACACCGTTCTTAAACCCAATTAAGAAAGGGATAAATCTTTTAATTAAGATTAAAGAAGTTTACTGATTAATTTAATTGGAATTGAAATGAAAGTTGACTTTGGGTTTATCGTGAACAATGTTTTAACTAACATTGGTTCTTTAACGCAATTAATAGTGAAGATATGATTTGGAATTTATAAATCTTTTTATTAAGATTTAATGGAAATTTTCCAAAGTAAAGTTTTCCAATTTAAAATATTAAATTGGAATTGAATGGAATTCGATTTGGTAATAACCGAGATGAACTTCTGTAAAGGAAGACCGTTATTATATATGGAATTTAAAAGGATTTGTCATTATTCCATTTATATTATTAGTCTAATACGGAAATGTATATCAATTATATATATTGATCTATTTTCCATTAAGATTCCATAGTTAATGGAAGCTGATTTGGGTATATTGTGAACTGTGTTTTAAATGACATCGGTTCTTTAACCTTGTTGAAGACAGGATTTATTTCCTATAATTTGGATAATCATTAATTAATGATTTTTGAGATCAATGTAATAAGTGGTGATTGTCCAGATGTACTTGGAGATCAACCGGATATGCGAGGACTTCTCTCCTGTATTGGACATATGGGACGAGGAATAAGGTGCCTCTAGTTTCGCTCAGACCCAGAATGGACTTGTAAATGGATTGTATGTCCGACATTGTATTATGTGTTGTATTCATTGATCTCTACTACATATATATCTGTTTTGTGGCGGAGAATTTATTCTCTTGCTTAACACCCCTCTCCGAGACGTACGAGCTCAAAGGTTATATATGGGTAGACATCAATGGTATGGTATAAATTGACAATGTGGCATATTGAGATGCAATGATGAAGGGTTTTGTTGAAAAGCGGAGTCTTGTGGATGATGATCAAATCACGGCTTTAATTATCATAGCTTGCTATATAACATTAATTCACGAGCTTCACACCCCGGTATGAATCAGAAACGGGAGAGGACAGCAGGGAGGACATGCATTTCTTTCTATCTACGAGTGATGTCATGGTATGGAGCCCAGACATTTTACTTATGTGGTTGTTGGAAAGCGAGGTACCTCGGATTTGAGTCCCTAGTGGCTCTCGATATTGGTCGACATACTGACCAGATTTTATGCCCCATAGGGCAGGGAAGCATATTGTTCAGGAATTGCCAATCCACTAAAGTAAGTGTGGACCGGCCCTGCCGCTCCGGGTGCACTTGCGAGTGAGTCCTGACGCATGTGCTAGTATGTCTCGAATTCGGTAAGGAAGATCCCTTGCCTTGGTTCATGATGGAAATCTAATTTCCAATATGACACTTTTCGGTTTTAATTGTAAACTTATATGGTGACATAATATATGGTACCTATGTCATCTATGATTGGTACATTTATATTGAAAGTGTTTTAAATTGACTGGACACTTATAATAATATCAAATGATTTTTGTTTCATGCGTATCAAGCATATTTGGCCGTTATAAGGTAAAACTCTATCCTCCAGCTTGCGTTGCATTGTGTGATGGGACATGAGTCTTATAATGGCTTCATTTTTCCTTTTTAGCATTGCGCTGTTTGTTTTATTGTGTTCTTAGGAGAAAACCTGTTCTGTGTTATACGGTCCTTTGATTTATCCAACTTTAAAATAAAGTTAATAACTATTTTAGTTCTCACACCAGTCCCATGACTGACTCGGAGTTTATTGTTTCTACCTAAACTCTGGGTGCCCATATTTTCCACACAAGCAGCTAGTAGTTTTGGTTTTGCAGATATTCATTTTCACAGGATCCTGGATTACGGCTGGAGCTATATTCGGAATGCTTTGTATCCGTGTATTTCATTCAGTTGTGTTAGGGATGTATTTCCACTGTGCATTATATTTATGTATTTACACATTTTAAATTTCCGCTGCTATGTAAATTTTTAATCTCTGATATTGTGATTCCGCTGTGTAATATTTATTTGAACTCTGATATCTTTTACTCTGATGTAATTATTGCAATAGCAATGAAATGTTCTAGTGTTTATGTTCTGATGCGTCGTGTTCTCAAAGCAATCCGGCCTCCTCCGCCTCCTTGGGGATCGGGGAAGTTTGGGTCGTCTCATAAACCAATTAATTTTAATTAAAATATTAATTCATTCATGTTAACGACTTTTTTTAAAAATCCTGAAAATTTCTAACATCTTAAATTTCCAAAAATTTCACCAGCATCTCTTTTGCACGGCTCAATCAGTACAACTACAACTCGTCTTTGTATGCCTTCTCCAATCCGAATAAAAATCAAACAGCCAAATGGCTTGCCAAACAGACTCCTAAAATTCTCGTACTCAATATATAATAAGCTTGTACCTTTTTGTCGGGAATTCAACTTTATCTCTTCAATTTGATACCCCTTCAGAACATACAAATCCATTTCCAATTTATCTCTAATCAACTTATCCTCGAATCCAATCATTCGCTTATATCCAAACCATATCCATTTCAACTCCAATTCAAATTTTAAACTTCAAATTCTTTTTCAACAATTCAGTTCCATTCCATATTATCTCAAATCAAATCCAACTTTATTTAACTTGGTTTAAGTTAAATTCTAATTTATTTATTCACCTTTACCATTTCAATTTATTTAACTTCATAAGTTAAATTTCCAAATTCAAAATCCAAATCCCCGGGGTTTTTTATTTTAAATAAGTTCGAAATCATATATGATAATAATTCAAAACATTTGAATTTCTAAACAACTTATTTTCTTAAAATAATTCAAAACCAAATCTTTTGTAGTAATCCATCACATAGAACTCGAAAATGAACACCGATGATGTCCGGATCATCATCAAAATTATTTTCCAGTGACCGAAGTGAATTCAATAATATATCACTTTTCAAAATTCATTTTCAAATACTCCATTTTGAAACCACTTCAAAGTATTCTGCACCATGCTTGAAAAGCATTTTCAAATTTGCAGGGTAACTTAAAATTTCCCTATATTTAATCCAAAATTCATTTACAACACTTCTCCAATTTTGTGGAATTTTAATTCCAAATTCTGACTTAATTCCAAATTTAATTTATCTGATTTTATATATTATACTTAAACGAATTCTAATTGGTTATTTATAACAATCTCGATTATAATCAGATTCTGTTATATTAACAAATCAACATATCCAATATATATCCTTTCTTTATATCAAAATATATTTCGGGTAAGATTATTTCATTTACCCTCTTTCAAAATATACCACGCTGATTCATTGTATTCGAGTGTTTAGCAACCCCAATCGACCTTGTGATGCCCCACTGTCGACCAGAATTCGTAAGTCACAAAATCGATAAATCTCCACAATATAAAACAATTTTTATACAAATCTACAAATACGTTCACTCGTATTTATATACTCTCAAACTCAATCTAGGGTATTATAAACCAATCTCTATTGAGCTACGCTACAAAGCCAAGGTAATTTACTTAACCTTCAGCTCTGATACAATTGTAATAACCCAAGGGTTTTCGGCCCAGAAAATCGACACAACATATCATGTCGGCTATTCAAGCATCAGAAATACCGGACCATTTATTGAAAGAAGTTAGAGGCTGAGAAATAGAAAGAAATAAAGTTAGAATAGAAAAGGAAGAAGATCACAACAGAATAGAATCATAGTAAACACGAATCTCATTGCGGAATGAACAAATATATTATATAACAACTTTTGAAATACAAAACTATAACTGTATATACATACCAGTATGACATATAACATCACAGCGGAAATATGCTCTATATATATGTATCTACTGTTAAAGCCTCCTGCTCCAATATCCTCCAAGTATATCTGTAAAATCTCGACTACTTGACTTCCCGTACAAATTTGGGCACCCAGGAGTTTAGGGAAAACAAAACAAAATAAACTCTGGATCAATCATCAGACTGGTGTGAGTAAACTCTAATCACTTGGTTTAACTTTTAAAATCCTTTTAAAGGAAATGATAATCATAAGACCGATCCATACATAAACACAGACGGTTTTTACCTTACGATAACCCAAAATATTTCTTATGATCAATATTTTCTGATATTATAATAATGTCTAAATCAAGTAAATAGCAATCTAGCATAACGCTTTCATCTCACTCTCTACATATATATAATATACAATAAAAAACCATGGCTCTTATTAGGTAATGGATTTTCCAACTATGACAAGGTATGGAACCGCCTTCCGATCAGTGTACTCTAGAAGCGATACATTAGAGTTCAGAACATCTTGTAACTCAGCCACACATGACCGGCCATTCATTTCGCTTGAATGTTCCGAATATATTGTCACCTTACGGTTGGTATGCCAACATAACTTGTAATGGTCCGCAAATCCATACTATTTGAGTTGACTACATACATCACACATCCAACCCAAATATGACAGAAATACGAATCATTTTTTTAGAAGAAAAAGGTAGAAGAAGAACAGAAATAACAACACAGAATCTCACATCGCAGCGGAACAAAATATAATATATCATAACTTTTGAAATAAAATTTGTTAACTGTATAACATACCATTATCAAGTACAACACAGTGGAAATAAAAACACTATATATATAACACTGAAGCCTCCTGCTCCAAGCTCCTTTAGATAGATCTGTAAAATCCTGAACTAGTTGACTGCCCGTACAAATTTGGGCACCTAAGAGTTTAGGTAAAACAAAACAAAATAAACTCTGGGTCAGTCATGGGACTGGTATGAGTAAACGATTTAAAACAGTTTGAGAAAATAAACGATATCTCATAAGACCACACCGTATAACACGGAACAGATTTTTCCTTATGAGAATCCAAAATACTTGATTTAACTTTCAAAATCCTTCTGAAAGAAATGATCATCTTTATATCAAAACTCTTTGATATTATAATAGTGTCTAAATCAAATAAATAACAATCTAGTGGAACGTTTGCATCTCACGCTCCACATATTTAATATATAATCAAAACCACGAGCACTTATTGGGTAATGAATTTCCAACTATGACAAGGTATGGAACCACCTTCCGATATTGTATCTTCAGAGGAGAATACACTGGATTCAACAAGAAAATCTTGTAACCCGGCCACACATGATCGACCACTCATTTCACTTGAGCGTATCAAATGTATATCACCAACGGTTGGGACCAGCAACCGTTTCTCGAATGGGACAACATCGAATAGAATAAAGAATGAAATGAATTTCTCTAGATAGGTGATAATACACCCTAATTGGGAGTTATCCACTTAGCCATGCTGCCTGCCCGATTTTTGTCATTTCCCGGTTGTTGAGGCCCAAGGCTACGATTACTTACTATTCTTTGATAGCACAATCACTTTGAATGCCACATTGTCAGATCCGTTAATCATTAATTGATTTGCACAAATATATTCTGGATATTATGCTAAGAGAATAAATTCTCCGCCACCATATATATCTATACAGACCAACATATGCGATCATTGGAAATACTCTGTCAGACATTTGTCCATACACTTGGGACTGAACGAAGCCGAAGGCATAATTTCCATTAAGCCACCTTAGGCAATTTCTGTCTAGGATTAAAAGAAAAAGCCCTTGCACTTTACTCTGTCTTCGATTATCTTCATATAATCTAATTCGCAACGCTACTGCCAATACGGAGTGGTTCATGGATAATAATCCAACCGGTCTCTCCATATTGACAGCGATATTGGCAAATACTTCGATAGTCGATTATTTAACTATCGAAGAAAAACAAACACTCATTCAAAGCATCAAACAATCACTGGACCCCTTAATTAATATTTCATTAATTAAATCACTTCTCCGTTTCTTTGTCAATATTTGTTAACCAAATATTTTCAATAATCATCTTGGCCTCTTACGCTATTTGGAAAACATTTCCATATATTGCCTTCTTTTATTTTCTATACTTCGAAAATACCTCTATTTATAATTGGAAAATATTCTAATTACTTGTCTCTTTCACGCCCGTTCATTTCTACACTCAGCAAATATTTATTATATATTTCCAAAATTCCACTTACTTGGGTTAAAACGAATATTGTATAAAACACTGTTACAACAACCCGAAATATTTCATTCAACTAAATTTCTTTAAACATTTATCTCTGAGACTGAATCCTCCTATTTATTGGATGATAATTGGGGTATAATTACCTCTCAGACCTTGACTGAAACCGTCATTAACTGCAAAACAAACAAGACCCATTGCCTCGAATACTCAACACCATAAAAACCAATTATTCATTTTTAAACCCGTATACTTTCTCTTTCTAATCTTATCTAATTTAATTATAGATCTCCTTTTTGTTTATAATATTCTATTTTTAAGTTTGTTTCCTTATCGAATTCTATATATATTGATACATTGATTTCTAAATATCAATTTTTCTTAAAAATATTCTAACTCCTTAAATTTCCCAAAAAAACTCCTTTGTTCACTCGGTACAACTACAAAACGCCTCTTTGGGCCCTTTCCATTCAAAAAGAAAATTAAAAAGCCAAACAACTTGCCGATTCGGCGCATAGAATCTTATATGGAATTTAAATGTGTACCTTTTTGTCGGGCACACAATTAATATCTTTTCATATACTTCGTTCCATACATGTCTAACCTATATGTGTCCATTTCTAATTTATTCCAACTCTATCTGGTCATTTTAACTCAATTTGCTAATTTATCTTTAATTAGCACTTTTGTCTATTTCATAATTTTATTTAAACATATCACGTTCATATACCATTTTAATTTTCTTATGAACCAATTGAATTCCATTTTCAACTCCAGTTTCATATTCGATTTCAAATATGAGTTTACTAACCCAATTCACTTATCAAAGCCAATTTCGATTCCAAATCTGATTAGATAATTATCCTTCAAACTAGTTAATTCTATTTAATAATTAAAAATCTGATTTTTGTTTCAAAAATCAGTTCACTTACTCCACTTGAATTCATATTTATTGTATAACTAAAGTCCATAATTTTCTAATGAAAATTCCGATTCTATTTTATTAAAATCCTTTTATTTGTTTAAATAAACCGTTATGGTTTTATAATGGTTATAGTCCTGTTTTTCTGAAATTTTAATTTTGACATAACTCAAAATATATACGACAAAATTTAGATTTTTCTCTTCCATTAGAAAACTATTATCAAATCGGTCTGGACGATTCTGGTTTCACAGAATTCCGATTTAAATTGAGTTCTATATACTCAATTGAAGTTCGAAACGCCAAATTACGAACTGCTATGTTGTGGCAAGTTCATTTTAATTTTATTTAATATATAAACGTTTTAAACTTTGTTTATATATAAATTCTAACTTCATTCTGATATATTTTAATATATATTGAACCAATTTTCCAAATTCAACTTAATATTTCTGATTTTTCCTAACCATCAATTATTTTATAATTCAGTTATAATTTCTTTATAATTTAATTTTCTATACTGAATTCCAATTATAAATAAATTATTTATAAAATTCGATATAATCGAATTATAATTTTAAATCCTTAGATTTATCTCAGTTCCGGTTATCTTTCCAATTCCCGAATAAAATTTATCGTTCTCTTTTCAAAATGATTTCCAATTCATTTTTAAATTCATATTTGAATTTAAACCTCTAAATTATCTAATGATAATTTATTTCACTATATTTATAACATCGTTTATAAATAAATTTTCTTGTTTTATAAAATAAAACAAGCTCCCCTTTCAATTATCTATTTGAAACCCAATTCGTTTTATATTCTGAATTACGGAATAAAACCTGTCGTTCTCCTTTTCGAAATGATTTCAAATCCTATTTTAAAATTCACACTTGAATTTAATATTTTAAATTATATCTTTTTAATTAATTCATTATATTTATAAACATCGTTTATAAATTTCTTTTTTCATATATTTAAACAAGTTCCGTTTCGAAATCTATTTAAAACCAAAATCTTATTTGGAATACTTTATTTATAATAAATTATATATATGCAATGAATTTATTTTCATATTTAAATTTTAAACTTTTATTTAATACAATCCAAATAATTTCTTTTCTGAAAATATTTATTTAAATCAATTCGATCTAATCGAATTCAATTCATAAATCCATATGGATTTATTATAATTCAATTCTCACTCCAACCATCGGAATAATTTCCGCGTTCCTTATTAACATGATTCCTAATCCTTAATTTAAATTCATTTTTGAATTTAAATATTTAAATTATCCAAATGATAATTTTTCCATTTAAGTTAATTAAATTAATTAAATTAATTAATTATTAAATCGTTAAAAATATGGGACGTTACAAAAGTCTATATCGAACAAGGCTAGTAATTCTGACCTAAACTTGTAAAGACAACGCACGATGATTAACTACCATACCCAAGGTAGCACTTCTCAGAGATAGATTATGATAAGATATTAAGATAGAACTTTAATGCTTAAATACGAAGCCTTTAAACCACTGCATAAATCGATACCAAAATAAGAGGTGGTCTTTCCAACCTCTTAACACCTTGCTAATAAAAGAAGTTGGTTTCATAGCTACTTATGACCTCACTCACAATATAATATATATAAGTGGATTCATATGACCACTTAAGGCCCAAGGCAGATTCATTGATCACTTAATACCTTAATAGATGGTTTACAACACGCTATTATAAATTAGAGGACACCAGCTACCAAATCCTACTAATTTTAGGCTTCTATCATTCACGCATACCCTAAACCAACATAAGGTGAAAGATAATAAGTAGTCACTTATTACCTATATGCTAGATAGATAACTAACCGTTATTTATGACCTTCCCCCAGAAAACCTATGTGTTACTATCTAGCTGATCCTATTAGATAATCATTAAGTCACTTAAAACTTCCTACAAGATAGGAAGACCAATGGTACCTCCGTAGTGCTCATCTAATACTTTAACCCAAGGTTGACTCTAGCCCAATAACTTACTAGGAACCAAACTATTGCAGAAATTACCAATTTCGTACCCTGTTAGCCATTTAATACTTCTTATTTCAAGGAGGTGAGCTATCTGATCACTTGATGCTAAATAAGGGTGGACCCAGGACTCTACCCTTAAGGGGAAAGGGTGAATCCATCACTTAATTACCAATAGGCAGATCCCACTACTTAATACCTCTAATCCATAAGAAGGCTATGCACTTAAATATTCATTTTGGTTTCTTCTTTCAAAAGGGTGGTGGGTCTTACTGCCACTTAATACTTCAATACTTAAAGTAAACCTTTAGGATAAATATGCGTTACGTAAACAATTATTGATTGTCATAGACTCATATAGTTAATGATATCTCGCATCTGTTGTGCATATACCCAACGGCTGGAAGGTGCAGACTTCTATCGAATAACGCAACGACCTCGCATCATTAACCTACTAAGTCCAATCTATATGTCAATTAAATAATATTGTTTATAGAATCAAACTAAAAATAAGATAAAGATTATGTACATAAAATTCACAATTCTAATATCATTTTATTTATTGGGCTAAGTATTAAATGTGACAATTAATACCTGATTCCCCGTTAATTTAATTAATACTATAACGGTCTTATTTCCTAAGGTAATGGACACTTATTTAAATAAAATAATTTTTATAATGGTCGCATGCCATTAATGACCATAATGGTAGCATTTCCTAAAGCAATGGACAACCTCTTAAATGCCATTAACATTGACACCATTTAATCACATTAATTATATTTATTGTAACTTCCAAATTTTTTGCAATTGTTATTTACTTTAATAATTATTATATATACACATAATATATGTAAATTTATTACATTAATTTATTTAATTGGAGTTACAATATTTATTCCTATCCATTATGAATTGTAACCTCTTAACATTTTTTCCCAATTTTTTTCCCACAATGTTCATCGTTACAATTTTAATTCCTTTTTTAAGTTAATTGTAACCTTTCGAATTAGGGTGATTAACTCCACATTTATTGCTAATAAATATAATGGTTACAAATACTTATTTCCGTTCATTACGGGAAATATTACTATGTACCCGTCATTAACGGAAAACATTCAAACTCAAACCCTTAATTCACGTTTGCCTAATTAGTAATTATAATAGCGTTATTTATGTATATTTTGGGCAGAAGGTTTGTAATATAATGAAGCGACCCGAACTTCCCTGGTCTCCGAAGAGAAGAGAAAGAACGAATTACTGTGAGGACAAGACAAATCAAAACGCAGACGGAAGAACATTTCATTGTATATTACAACAATACCATCAGAATACAAGAATATACAGAGTAAAAATGAATAAATATTACACAGAAATATCAGAGATTTAAATTACATTTAAATACATAGCAGCGGAAAATAATACAATTCACAACTAGAAGAGATATACAGATACAAAGCTTTCCGGATATCATTCCAGCTGTAAACCAGGATCCTGTGAATATAAATCTGCAAAACCAAAACTACTAGCTGCCCATGTCAAAATAAGGGCACCCAGAGTTTAGGTTAAAACAATAAACTCCAGGTCAGTCATGGGACTGGTGTGAGAACTAAAACAGTTATTAATCTTTATTTTTGAAGTTAGGTAAACCAAGGGACCACGCCGTATAACACGGAACGGGTTTCCTCCCAAGAATACCAGTGCATAAAACAAACAGCGCAATGCTAAATAAAGAAAAATGAAGCTATTATAAGACCCAGTTCCTATCACACAATGCAACGCAAGCCGGGGGATAGGGTTTTCCCTTATAATAGCCAAAGCATGCTTGATACGTTTAAAACAAGTCATTTGATACTATTATAAGTGCATAGTGTATAAAAAAATTTCAATCATAAGTATCAATCATAGACGGCATGGGTACCATATATCATGTCGCCATACTAGGCTCTACAATCAAAACTGCAAATGTCACATATTTGGAAGTTGGATTTCCATCTATTAACCGAGGCAAAAGATAGTCCTCAACCGATTTGAGACTGTCAAGCCCGAGCCTCAGGATCAGAGCGCATCGACCCTTGGATCCTCAGGGCCGGTCCACCGATGTGGATTAAACTTAAGCCCTGAACATGCGTTTCCACGCCCTATGGGGCGTAAATGAGCCAACGAATGACTCTACCGGACCCGGAACATCCGATCAAACTGAGGCGCCTCGCAACAGCAACAACCACATAAGTCAAACTCGTCAGGGCATGTAAAACCACTGACGCCATTTCTAGCTAGAAAGAAACGCATGCCCTCCCTGATGTCCTCTCCCGTTTTTGGTTCATACCGGGTGTGAAGCTCGCGAATCAAACGTTACACAAAGCTACGCCACAAAGGTCATGCTTTGATCATCCACCACAAGACTCTGCTTTTCAACAGAAGCCTTGATCATATTGCCACTTAGGCATGCCACACAGGCAATTCACTCCATGCGTTTGATACCCATCGATATATAACCCCTGAGCTCGTACGTCTCAGAGAAGGGCGTTAAGAAAAAGAATAAATTCTCCGCCGCCAAACAGATATATATTTAATAGAAATCAATCACACAGACTAAAATCCAATGTCAGACACACAGTCCATTTACAAGTTCGTTCTGGGTCTGAACGAAACCGGAGGCACCTAGTACCCCGCATATCCATCGATATCCAAGTACGTCTGGACGATCACCAACTGTTTCCATCTTCTTGGGTGTACAGCCTGTAACAACCCGTATTTTCAATAACCTGTAATAACATAAATCGAGGCAGAATTTAATTCTAAAATGGGAATCAAGGGAAACGGGCTATGCCATTGCGTTCGTCTCGGAAAAATACGCGAAATAGAGTCCGAGTTTTCGAAAATCGGAGTCCGTATGACCAAGATATGGCCTCGCGAAGTTTCACGAAAATTCCCAAATTAAAGTATACTTAATTAAGTGAAATGGGTTGTGTAGATATATATATATATATTGATATATATATATATATATATAATTGAAAATTTAATAAATAAATATGCAAAAATGCTCAAAACAGCGAATTGGGAGAGGGGAATAACCGAACCGGCCGATTTTTGAAGTCGACCCGAGCCCGCTGGGTCGACTAGGGGTTAATCCAGGGTGTTTGGCTGTCAACCCGTGGGCCGATTCGCTCAAGTGCAGATTTTGCATTTGAATGGTTCTCATGGTCCATCTTTAATCTAAAGGCCCTAGATGGTTCCTACACTTGACTTCTTCCCCAAGACATGCTTTGATGGCTTGGATTGAATCTAGGGTTAATCCTATGGCCTAAAACACTTGCCTAATCTATAAATAAGACCCTAACCTACCCTAATTCATTCATAATTAAACCTAGTGACTAAACTATGGCAAAATGCTAGCTCTCATGGCCTCCACTAATTTTATGAAGAGGGTTGCATACTAATCACTCTCTAATCAACTTCTAATCCCTTCTTAGCATCTTAATCTTCTTCATTTGGTGTTCAAAGTTGCTAGTTGTGAGTTTCTATCACTTTGATGATCTTTTGGTAAACTAATTAGATGAGATGTGATGAGATTTATGGTTTTGTATGTGGGTTAATGAGCTTTGAATCATATGATATGATGTTAGCATTAATCTTATGTTTATGCATGTTGAGTATGTAAGCTTATGCAAGTTTAATATGATGTATGTTATGTTTGCATGATGCTAAATATGCAAGTTGTGGGCTATGTAATCATATGCATGTTATGCAAGTTCATGGTAATATGCTATGCAAGTTACATGTATGTAAATATGCAAGTTACATGTTTGTTAATATGCAAGTTACATGTATGTAAATATGCAAGTTACATGTTTGTTAATATGCAAGTTACATGTTTGTTAATATGCAAGTTACATGTATGTAAATATGCAAGTTACATGTTTGTTAATATGCAAGTTACATGTTTGTTAATATGCAAGTTACATGTATGTAAATATGCAAGTTACATGTTTCTTTATATGCAAGTTACATGTTTGTTAATATGCGAGTTACATGTATGTAAATATGCAAGTTACATGTTTATTAATATGCAAGTTCATGATGACACATTATGCAAGTCTATAAGCTAATATGCAAGTTTGTTATGCAAAATGAATATGTAAGTTATGTGACATGTTATGCAAGTTCATATGCAAGTTATGTGTTTGTTAATATGCAAGATGGCACCTTTGAAACATGTTCATTCATATGCAAGTTGACACCTTTTATATGTGTTATATCATGAACGAAATTACGTGGGAACGATGGGGTAATTAAATGCATAAGTTAATAAGATTGTGTGAAATTAATATAATTATGCATAACACAAAATAAATAAACATAGTATGGGAATTTGCCTATTTGGTTAGGTGTACCCATACTATGTGTTGGGAATTTACCTATTGAGTTAGGTCTACCCCATGGGAATTTACCTATTAAGTTAGGTCTACCCATGTTAAGAAAACTTGATTAATTAGGGATAATTAATATAAAATTATGAGGGTGATTAATTAGGTGTAATTAATTGACTAAGACACGAGGTTGGACTCAGTTGTAGCGTAAAACTGCCCGGACCCAACCGGCTTAACCAGTTGCTACAAATGTTAGCCCAATGTGAGAGGTCTTAGGCACAAACTAAATACGTAATTAATGTAAAGACACGAGGTTAGACTCTGTTATGACATAAGGCTGCCCGGACCCAACCGGCTTAACCAGCGGTCATAAAAGACAGTCTAATGTGAGAGGTCTTTACAAAGGTTACGTTCTTAATTAATTAATTAAGAAACACTTAACCACATTAGCATGTAGAGGGACATGAGGGGTTAAGTGGGTGCCTCGGGTGGCATGAGAAAATCTAGTGGTTGCCTTGGGTGGCAATAGAAAATACGATTAGAATACTTAACCAAAATGGAACATGTAATTAAAACATGATTAAAGGGTTAAGTGGGATATACTAGAAAAAGGGACAAGCTTAGGTGGGTAGCTTGTGGAGGCCCATTTCAACCAGTAACCCATACGTATCTTTGTGGGCTCGACCCATGTCGAGGACGGGACACGCATACTGGGCTTGACTGTAAGAGGCAAACGGGTTAGCGGTGGCAACGCAAGTCCAACGGGCTTCATATGCGTGAGTGGGCCCGGGCTGGTAGGTAAGCCGTTGTTGCATCGAGTAGATATAAGCCGTGCACCTTTAGTTCCATCAGGTTGCCACATTGGGGAATGATACATCCCACGGTGGGGCCAGCACGGGTATCTACGTTAGGGAGCCGATCGAATGGGAAGTAGTGTGTACACCTAGTGGATTGTAGGGCCCCGTGGCGCCTACTTGGTCACCTAGGGGTACGCAGGTACTAATTAGTAAATTTTATAAGTCCTTGGGTGGGATCAACCTTTAAGTTAGGAACGACTGGTGTGGTGCAGTTTAGTAATTTACCTTAGGGAGGGTAGATGCGTCTTTATCCTTTATCTTCGTTCAGTTGACTGCTTAGGGTAGCCATTCATCCCTATATGTTACCGTATATCAGTTTATGTCTTCTCTGGTTACTTTAACGATTGTATTGTTAAAGTTATAGGACTCGCTCAGACTTATGTCTGACCCCGTTGTTTTTATCTTTTTCCCAACCCTCAGGTCCTACGGTGGATCCTAGCAGTAGTGGAGCTTGATCGGATTGCTGTTCCAGTCTTTAGGAGCTTGGATAGATGTAAAGCTCCAGTTATCCAGTTATCTTTTCTTTTGTTTGGCTATTGTATGAGAGTGGGATTATGTACTTCTTTATTTTGATGGATATTGTACTTGACCTTTATTGTGGTTTTATGATGTAACCAGACATGTTTTACTTCCGCTGTTATGAGATGATGTTTTAAAATTTCAAGTACTATTTATATCTGTCTTGTTGTAATTTTTCTGTTCTATATTCACTAAAATACTCCACCGATGCTATGGCATTCCCTTAGTGAGTGATCATAGCGGGAGTGGGGTGTTACACGTGGTATCAGAGCTTAAGGTTACCAGAACAGATAAAATTTTTGAGAAAAACTACTTTCTAAGAGTATTTTCGAAGAAAGTATTTTTAAAAGCATGTCTTCTAAGAGAAAAAGTTTTTGAAAAAGAAAAGCATAATCCCCAATAGCCATATCTTTATCTTTCGGAATCTCCTTTTTGAATCTTTCCTCTTTCGTTTCAGCATGGCTGAAGATCTTAACATCCCGGAGGGTTTAGTTATACCACTATGGTATAGGAGGTTGCAAGAGGCTAGGGCCGCGGCTGCGGGTCCGGCCAATGCTACTACACCAGAGACAACCGCTCCTCCTCCTCAGCCTAGAGTGGATAATTTTGCTAAGGTTTGCAAGGAGTTCAAGGCTATAGGAGGAAAACCTTTTCTTGGTTCAGAGACTTTCGTAGAGGCTAGAGATTGGCTTAAGGAAGTGGAAGAGTTGCTAGATATCTTTGAAGTGGAAGAGGGAAAGAAAGTCAAGTTGGCGGCTTGGTTAATGAAGGGAGAGGCCTCATTCTGGTGGGAGGTCACTAATGGAGAACGCCCTGTTGACTCTTGGGCAGATTTTAAGCAAAGGTTTGGGGCTAAGTTTCTCTCAAGGGCGGAAGAGAATCTGTTTATGGAGAAGTTCTTGAATTTGAAGCAAGGGAATCTCACGGTGAAAGAATATGTCAACAAATTCAATCAATTAGCAAGGTTTGGCATAGAGTTGGTGAATACACCGGAGAAGAAGGCTTTGAGGTTCGTTAGAGGCTTGAACGAACCATTGCAAGGAATAGCTATGACTCACATTCCTATGGGGGCCACTTTTGAGAAGCTTGTCTACATGGCACTTATGCATGAGGATGATAAGAATTCTAAGGCACCAGAGAAAAAGGGGGATCAGAAGAAACCGCAACAGCAACAACAAGGCAAGGGCGGAAAAGGCAATGGTGACAAAAAGAAGACGAAGAAGAAGTGCTTCAATTGTGGAACACCAGGACACCTTAGTAAGGATTGTCGCAAAAAGAAGAAGACCGGTTGCTTTCATTGTGGTGAAGCAGGGAATCTTGTGAAAAACTGCCCAAAGAAGGGGCAGAAGACGGGGTCTACCTCAGGAGGCCAGGTGCAAGCTCTTATAGCACCACCTCAGTCAGGGGGGCAAGTTCAGGTTCTCTCAGTTCCACCGATTCAGCAGAGAGGTAGAACTATTTCCGTTGAAAGTCTGGTTTTTCTGTTTGATCATCCAGTTCGTACTTTGTTTGACTCTGGCGCATCGCATTCTTTTATCTCATCATCGTTAGTTGAGTCACTGCACTTAGACACCAGTCTAGTTGATGATCCCTTGGTTGTCTCAAACCCAATTGGGGGCTCCATATATCTGTCTATGATATGTTTGGGTTTGAAGATTTCTATACTTAGCGTTGAGTTTAGATGTGATGCTTTTGTATTGGGCTTCACGGGCTATGGGTTGATCTTGGGCATGGACTGGTTATCCAGTAATGGTGCCGTTCTTGATTGCGAAAGGAGAGTTGTCAGGCTCATGACCCGCTTGGGTAACACTCTCGAGATCTCTTGCAATCCCATGGAATCTGTTTTGCTAAGTTATCTTGAATCGCTCGATGCTTCGGTCGAGAGTTTGTGTTCTGTCAGAGTAGTCCGGGAATATCCGGATGTGTTTGAAGAAGTAAAGGGTTTGCCTCCGAAGCGGGAGATAGATTTCCGAATTTATTTGGTGGATAATGCCAAACCAGTGTCTTTGCCAGTACGCCACATGGCTCCTCGTGAGAGAAGAGAACTTCATAAGCAAGTAGGGGAGTTGCTTGAGAAGGGGTTCATAAGGCGAAGTATATCGGAGTGGGGAGCTCCAGTAGTGTTTGCAACGAAGGCGGATGGGTCCCTCAGACTTTGTGTGGATTATAGAGAACTTAATAAGCTCACGAAGAAGAATAGACACCCATTACCGAGGATAGATGATCTCTTTGATCAGTTGGTTGGCGCGTCAGTATTTTCGCAGATGGACTTAGCTACAGGGTTTCATTAGTTAAGAGTGGCGGAGGACAGTATAGAGAAGACTGCTTTCCGGACTCCGGATGGTTTTTATGAGTGGCTAGTGATGCCATTTGGGTTGACAAACGCCCCCGCATACTTTGTTGATCTCATGAGTAGAGTGTTCAGAGAGTATCTGAATAAGTTTGTAGTAGTTTTTGTGGATGACATCTTGGTCTTTTCCAAGAGTGAAGAAGAGCATGCCTTACATCTCAAGGAAGTGTTGGAGACTCTTCGAGCGCATAGTCTTAAAGCTAAATTCTCTAAATGTCATTTTTGGAGAAGAGAGGTGCGATTCTTAGGGCATGTGGTCTCTAAGGAAGGGATAGCTGTGGATCCCGCAAAGATAGTATCTATCCAGGATTGGAAAGTTCCTAGAAATGCTACCGAGGTAAGAAGTTTCTTGGGGTTGGCAGGATATTATAGGAAGTTCATCAAAGACTTCGCGAAGATATCAGCCCCATTAACCCGCTTGACGAAAAAGAATCTGGTTTTCTCGTGGGATGTAGATTGTGATGATGCTTTCCGACGGTTAAAGAGAGCTTTGACCACCGCTCCAGTTTTAGTGCTCCCGGATGGGAGTAAGCCGTTTGTTGTTTATACCGATGCTTGTGGAACAGGATTAGGCGCAGTCTTGATGCAGGAGGGAAGGGTAATAGCCTATGGAGGGAGACAATTGAGAGTGCATGAGAAGAATTACCCTACCCATGATCTAGAGTTGGCCGCGATTGTTTTCGCACTTAAGTCTTGGCGCCATTATCTTCTTGGTGAGAGATTCGAGTTGTTCACCGACCATAAATCATTGAAGTACTTATTCTCTCAGAAGGATTTAAACTTAAGACAGCAAAGGTGGATGGAGTTCTTAGCATCCTATGATTTCGAGATAGCGTATACCCCTGGTAAGGGTAACGTGGTGGCAGACGCCTTAAGTAGAAAAAGGCTATCTTTGAGTCCATTGTTCGTGGAACGACGAAGCTTGGAGTTTCTTTCTTTGTTTGACTTCAGACCTTCTGTTGATTTTGTACCTGGTTTGTTGGCATCCTTGGAGGTTAGACCTACTCTTTTGAGACGGATTGGCGAGGCTCAGCGAGACGACCCACAGTTGGTTGTGTTGGTAGAGAAGCTTATAAGAGGGGAGTCGTCCAGCCATTTGGGTAGATACACCATAGATGATAAGGGATGGTTGCATAGAGACGGTAGACTTTGTGTACCGCAAGATGAGGGTTTGAAGAAGGCTATTTTGGATGATGCACATCGTTCAAGAATGACTATTCATCCCGGTGGAGACAAAATGTACCTAGACATGAAGAGAGTTTTCTTCTGGGCCGGTATGAAGAAAGATGTGGCCGAGTATGTGGCTAGATGCTTAGTGTGCCAACAAGTTAAAGTGGAGCAAAGGAAACCCGGTGGGTTGCTACACCCATTGGAAGTTCCACAGTGGAAGTGGGATAGTGTCTCGATGGATTTCATCGACGGGTTACCGAGATCGAGGAAGGGCAATACGGGAATTTGGGTTGTGGTAGACAGACTTACCAAGAGTGCCCATTTTATACCCGTAAAGAGTAAGAGGACCGCTCCATGGCTTGCTTCAGTCTATGTTAGAGAGATTGTTAGATTGCATGGCGTACCATCCAGCATTGTGAGTGATCGAGATCCTATTTTCACTAGTGAGTTTTGGAGAAGTTTGCAAGAGGCGGTAGGGACTCAGTTGTGTTTGAGCACCGCATATCATCCTCAGACGGACGGTCAGACTGAAAGGGTGAACCGTATCTTAGAAGATCTTTTGAGGCTTTGTATCTTGGATTTTGGAGGTACATGGGAAGAACATCTTCCTTTGGTGGAGTTCGCATATAATAACAGCTTTCAGTCCAGTATTGGTATGGCTCCTTTCGAAGCTCTTTATGGAAGACCTTGTCGATCTCCTACATGTTGGTGGGAATCTACGGATAAGATCTTGCTTGGGCCGGATATGGTTAGAGAGACTTCAGAGAAGATTGATTTAATTCGAAAAAGGATGAAAGCAGCGCAGGATAGACAGAAATCTTATGCGGATCGGAGAAGGACGGATCTTGAGTTTGAGGTTGGGGACATGGTTTTTGTCAAAGTATCTCCATTGAGAAATGTTGTTCGCTTTGGGTCCGTAGGGAAGTTAGCACCGAGATTTGTTGGGCCGTTTCCTATTAAGGAAAGGATTGGACGGATGGCATATAGGGTGGAGTTGCCCGACAGACTTAGTGGTGTTCATGATGTATTCCATGTATCACATTTGAGGAAGTGCTTACATGAGACCGCGGAGGTGGTAGAGCCGAGCTTGCTTAGAGATGTAGAGGTAGAGCGTGATGCGACGATTCGACGAGCTCCTACTCGCATCCTTGGGTCAGAAACTAGGAAGTTGAGGAACAAAGAAGTTCAGCTAGTTAAAGTGCAATGGGGAGATGACGAAAGCAATGCTACTTGGGAGACGGAAGCAAAGATGCGTTCTTTGTATCCATTTCTTTTTGAGAGTATGTCTTTTAACTTCTCCTTTATTGCTTGTCTAGTACTTATCTTATCTTTAGTATATCCTCTCGCTAATACCTATGACCTTTAGATAGGGTAAAACCTATGGTTGAAACATGTGTTTGAAACATGTTATGGTTGATGGATGCATATGGATGCAATTGTTTGCTAGTGGTTGCTCGTGGATGCATATACACACACATTAGGCACTAGATCGGCTCAGTCACTTCATGTTGCATATTGCATAAATGGATGTGGTAGTTAGATTGATGGATGTATCATGGCTGTGTTATCATATGGATGATGCATTTTTGTGTATGGTTGTGCACGCATGTAGAAATTTGTATGTGTCAATAGGGTTTCGCATACATATTGGATGCATGGCACTATCATGGTTTGCATTAAGGAGGTTTACTGTATCAGTAACCGCCTAATTTTCGCATTAGGTAAGTACATATACACACACTTTTGCATATATCCATCCAGCATTTAGAATCTTGTAAGGACAATGATTGCTCGTGGATGATGCTTTGAGTAGATGGATGATTGGATGGTAGGATACGTTCTTCCTAACTTGAAGATTTCGGGGACGAAATCCTTTAAGGAGGGGAGAATGTAACAACCCGTATTTTCAATAACCTGTAATAACATAAATCGAGGCAGAATTTAATTCTAAAATGGGAATCAAGGGAAACGGGCTATGCCATTGCGTTCGTCTCGGAAAAATACGCGAAATAGAGTCCGAGTTTTCGAAAATCGGAGTCCGTATGACCAAGATATGGCCTCGCGAAGTTTCACGAAAATTCCCAAATTAAAGTATACTTAATTAAGTGAAATGGGTTGTGTAGATATATATATATATATTGATATATATATATATATATATATATATATATATATATAATTGAAAATTTAATAAATAAATATGCAAAAATGCTCAAAACAGCGAATTGGGAGAGGGGAATAACCGAACCGGCCGATTTTTGAAGTCGACCCGAGCCCGCTGGGTCGACTAGGGGTTAATCCAGGGTGTTTGGCTGTCAACCCGTGGGCCGATTCGCTCAAGTGCAGATTTTGCATTTGAATGGTTCTCATGGTCCATCTTTAATCTAAAGGCCCTAGATGGTTCCTACACTTGACTTCTTCCCCAAGACATGCTTTGATGGCTTGGATTGAATCTAGGGTTAATCCTATGGCCTAAAACACTTGCCTAATCTATAAATAAGACCCTAACCTACCCTAATTCATTCATAATTAAACCTAGTGACTAAACTATGGCAAAATGCTAGCTCTCATGGCCTCCACTAATTTTATGAAGAGGGTTGCATACTAATCACTCTCTAATCAACTTCTAATCCCTTCTTAGCATCTTAATCTTCTTCATTTGGTGTTCAAAGTTGCTAGTTGTGAGTTTCTATCACTTTGATGATCTTTTGGTAAACTAATTAGATGAGATGTGATGAGATTTATGGTTTTGTATGTGGGTTAATGAGCTTTGAATCATATGATATGATGTTAGCATTAATCTTATGTTTATGCATGTTGAGTATGTAAGCTTATGCAAGTTTAATATGATGTATGTTATGTTTGCATGATGCTAAATATGCAAGTTGTGGGCTATGTAATCATATGCATGTTATGCAAGTTCATGGTAATATGCTATGCAAGTTACATGTATGTAAATATGCAAGTTACATGTTTGTTAATATGCAAGTTACATGTATGTAAATATGCAAGTTACATGTTTGTTAATATGCAAGTTACATGTTTGTTAATATGCAAGTTACATGTATGTAAATATGCAAGTTACATGTTTGTTAATATGCAAGTTACATGTTTGTTAATATGCAAGTTACATGTATGTAAATATGCAAGTTACATGTTTCTTTATATGCAAGTTACATGTTTGTTAATATGCGAGTTACATGTATGTAAATATGCAAGTTACATGTTTATTAATATGCAAGTTCATGATGACACATTATGCAAGTCTATAAGCTAATATGCAAGTTTGTTATGCAAAATGAATATGTAAGTTATGTGACATGTTATGCAAGTTCATATGCAAGTTATGTGTTTGTTAATATGCAAGATGGCACCTTTGAAACATGTTCATTCATATGCAAGTTGACACCTTTTATATGTGTTATATCATGAACGAAATTACGTGGGAACGATGGGGTAATTAAATGCATAAGTTAATAAGATTGTGTGAAATTAATATAATTATGCATAACACAAAATAAATAAACATAGTATGGGAATTTGCCTATTTGGTTAGGTGTACCCATACTATGTGTTGGGAATTTACCTATTGAGTTAGGTCTACCCCATGGGAATTTACCTATTAAGTTAGGTCTACCCATGTTAAGAAAACTTGATTAATTAGGGATAATTAATATAAAATTATGAGGGTGATTAATTAGGTGTAATTAATTGACTAAGACACGAGGTTGGACTCAGTTGTAGCGTAAAACTGCCCGGACCCAACCGGCTTAACCAGTTGCTACAAATGTTAGCCCAATGTGAGAGGTCTTAGGCACAAACTAAATACGTAATTAATGTAAAGACACGAGGTTAGACTCTGTTATGACATAAGGCTGCCCGGACCCAACCGGCTTAACCAGCGGTCATAAAAGACAGTCTAATGTGAGAGGTCTTTACAAAGGTTACGTTCTTAATTAATTAATTAAGAAACACTTAACCACATTAGCATGTAGAGGGACATGAGGGGTTAAGTGGGTGCCTCGGGTGGCATGAGAAAATCTAGTGGTTGCCTTGGGTGGCAATAGAAAATACGATTAGAATACTTAACCAAAATGGAACATGTAATTAAAACATGATTAAAGGGTTAAGTGGGATATACTAGAAAAAGGGACAAGCTTAGGTGGGTAGCTTGTGGAGGCCCATTTCAACCAGTAACCCATACGTATCTTTGTGGGCTCGACCCATGTCGAGGACGGGACACGCATACTGGGCTTGACTGTAAGAGGCAAACGGGTTAGCGGTGGCAACGCAAGTCCAACGGGCTTCATATGCGTGAGTGGGCCCGGGCTGGTAGGTAAGCCGTTGTTGCATCGAGTAGATATAAGCCGTGCACCTTTAGTTCCATCAGGTTGCCACATTGGGGAATGATACATCCCACGGTGGGGCCAGCACGGGTATCTACGTTAGGGAGCCGATCGAATGGGAAGTAGTGTGTACACCTAGTGGATTGTAGGGCCCCGTGGCGCCTACTTGGTCACCTAGGGGTACGCAGGTACTAATTAGTAAATTTTATAAGTCCTTGGGTGGGATCAACCTTTAAGTTAGGAACGACTGGTGTGGTGCAGTTTAGTAATTTACCTTAGGGAGGGTAGATGCGTCTTTATCCTTTATCTTCGTTCAGTTGACTGCTTAGGGTAGCCATTCATCCCTATATGTTACCGTATATCAGTTTATGTCTTCTCTGGTTACTTTAACGATTGTATTGTTAAAGTTATAGGACTCGCTCAGACTTATGTCTGACCCCGTTGTTTTTATCTTTTTCCCAACCCTCAGGTCCTACGGTGGATCCTAGCAGTAGTGGAGCTTGATCGGATTGCTGTTCCAGTCTTTAGGAGCTTGGATAGATGTAAAGCTCCAGTTATCCAGTTATCTTTTCTTTTGTTTGGCTATTGTATGAGAGTGGGATTATGTACTTCTTTATTTTGATGGATATTGTACTTGACCTTTATTGTGGTTTTATGATGTAACCAGACATGTTTTACTTCCGCTGTTATGAGATGATGTTTTAAAATTTCAAGTACTATTTATATCTGTCTTGTTGTAATTTTTCTGTTCTATATTCACTAAAATACTCCACCGATGCTATGGCATTCCCTTAGTGAGTGATCATAGCGGGAGTGGGGTGTTACACAGCCCGATCAAGATCATCAGTAATTACCCAAACGACGTGAAGACCTCCGGTCTTCAACCACCGTCTTCATCTTCGACACCACGTCGAATCAGTCATTCAGAATGGGATAGACTCGGTCTTTCTGAACAACTCGCGTATATAATAAACACGTGTTACACAAACACAACATACGTCTCATTCCAATTCAGAATATTCTTTTATTCAAATATTCTTATACTCTGGGAAAGGTTCCCATTAATTTTATCAAAGATAAATTCTTTAAATTTATTCTTTAATCTCCTTTGAATATCAATTCAAACTAGTCGGGATTAGCGATCCTTATCGAAGTAATCATTTATTTTATTCCCCAATCCCAACCTATTCGTCCCATGAAGTAAAACTGGTAATACTTCATATCTAATACCACGGTGTTATCGGTAAAATTAATTACCATTTCGCATTCAAATCTAATTAAAGATTTAACTATCGCTTGGAGTAAAACTGGTGATACTTCATTCTCGATCTTTTCAATCTAATTAAAGATTCATTAAAACTCCACTTAGTTTTAATCTTTAACTGGGTTAAAGAATCAGTGTCATTTTAAAACACGGTTCACGACAAACCCCAAAATCACCTTCTATTAATTATCGGGTTAAAGAACAAGTGTTATTTAAGACACTGTTCACGATAAACCCAAAAATCAATACCAATTCAATTCCAATTAAATATTACTTAATTGGTACACTTCATTAAATCTAAATAAAAAGATTTAATCTTTTCTCAACTGGGTTCAAGAACAGTGTTAATAAAGACACCATTCACGACAAACCCAAATCACATTTGATATTAAATACAAGGCTCTGAATAGAAAATATAACGGCTTATATTCAATATCAAATTCTACGACCAGCAAATATTGTATTGGAAATAATGATATATATATATATATATCTTTCAAATTTCCACAACAATATCTGTATAATCACTAAATCCCACATCGAAATATTCCAAAGACACTTTCGATTCAAATCCATTCCAATATAATTATGGGAAATTCTGGTTATTTTCAAAACCATTTCAAATCCAATTTATTTATTTAAAAATAAATAGAATTATAATTCTAGTTCAAAACTAGTTCATTTCGATAAAAATCTATTTTTATCTTTTCAAATATGGAGTTTTTCATCCCAATTCTTCACAAATCATTTCTTATGATCTTACACAAATTATTACTAATTTTAATAATTTTACCAAGGCCCGTACAGTCGATTTCCATCAACGGCCATCGAACTGCACTTACAGCGACCTTTTTCAAATTTGATTTGGACATAATTCCAAATCCAACCGTTAGATTTCTAATTTCAAATATTCGTTAGAAAGCTCTTTTCGATACGAACCCAACGGTCCCAGTTTTAGGAGAATCCGACGGTCGGATCTCCCGCAATATCCGTTCGAAGTCAATGGTCGAAATTCACGAACTACCGCGGTGCGGCGCGTTCTATTCAGGCCATTATATATATATATAATATATATACTTCGTCGATTCCCTTTTTTAAAATGTATTTTATAAATCGTTTTAAATTCGTTTTCAAACGATTTCAACTCCCTTTTCAAATTCAAATCAAAATTGAATTTTCCCTTTCAAATTCGTTTAAATACATTTCAAATGATTCCAATTCAAATCGATTTTTAATTCAATTCCAATTCGTTTTCAATTCAATTCAATTTCAAATTCAAATTCATTTATATTCAATTTCAATTCGAATTCATTTATATTCTATTTCTATTCGAATTCATTTCAAAACGATTCAATTCTATTTCAATTTAATTCGAATTCACTTCAAAACGATTTCAATTCTATTCGAATTCATTTCAAAACGATTTCAATTCTATTTCAATTCTATTCGAATTTCAAACCATTTTAGTTTATTTCGAATTTCAAATCGATTCAACTAAATTGGAATTTCAATTCACTTTAATATTCACTTCAATTTGAATAAAATCGATATACATATCGTTCACGTCAAAATGGCGTCAATCTATCAACGCGGCTTCATATATTTTGATTTTCAAATATTCTATTTCAAATATTTCTTTTTCAAATATTTCTATTTTCAAATATTTTATTTCAAATATTCTATTTCAAATATTTCTTTTTCAAAACTGGAATGGGGCCCAATCAATTACCATATAATGTTAATTATATGGATTTTCTACAACGCATGTATACAATAACAACGATGAATAGTCAACCATCATCCAAAGTGCATTCTACACTGTATAAGCATCAAATATAAATATTCAACGCTTATAACAATTTGTCAATCAATCGATCGACATACAACTAAACAATCGGGATTAGTGTACGTCAAATATCATCCCAATACCCGTGTGGGGTTTCAAACAATCAAACACAGATTTTATTTGTGCAGATGGGCGATGTGTAAAATTTATCGTCCCAATCAATATCAGTCAAATGTGTGTATATAAACAAATCGTCAGATTTGTTTATTTTTATTTCATTTTATATACACGTTAAAAATTCTATTTTTAACTATAAAATATTTTAACTATATAAACATTTTATTTCATTTCACATCACATCACACAATCAACTACACATCAAAATCAAACAAACAAGCATACAAGCCGTCCATGGTCTGTGGACGACGGGTGTCGGGTGCTATTAAACACCGTTTGCATCCTAGTATATATTTTAACTAGAAAATTAAATTAAAGGTGAGAAATTCTCACAGATAGCTAATCCAATACGCTACGACTCTTCTTTGTAGAAAATCTTCGCCACTCGCCCTTTGTCACTTTCTTTGCCCGTATTCTCTACATATATAAAAATCACATTTTTACTTTGCTATTCAATATATAAAAATCGAATTTTTACTTTGCTATTCAATATATAAAAATTGAATTTTTACTTCGCTATTCAATATATAAAAATCGAATTTTTACTTCGCTATTCAATATATAAAAATCGAATTTTTACTTCGCTATTCAATATATAAAAATCGAATTTTTACTTTGCTATTCAATATATAAAAATCGAATTTTTACTTCGCTATTCAATATATAAAAATCGAATTTTACTTCGCTATTCAATATATAAAAAACGAATTTTTACTTTGTGAAAAATCATATTTGTATACGGTTTAAAAATCTTACCTTTGTCTTCTAACAAATATCTATTCCTTTACTAGCTAAAAGTCTGAACTTGATTAAAACAAGTAAACCTAAACTTGAATTTAAATAAATCAGATTTTATATTAACTAAAATAATAGTAGGAAAACTTACAGTTAACATCAGGAAAGAGGGGGTGCGTTCGATTGGGGGTAGGGGGTTTGGCGTGGCATCGGTTTACTGGAGGAAAAGGGAGAGAAGGGAGCGGAGGAGGAGGCAAGCGCGACACATGGTGGCGGAAAGGGAGAGGGCGGCTCGTGGATCTCGAGGTGGGCGCTGGTGGGCTCGTTCGTCGAGCAGAAGGGGGGAGGATCGATGCGGGAAGGAGAAGGGGGGTTCGACGGTGGGGCGCGCCGAGCTGGGGAGGTGGCGGCGCTGCTTCGCCCTCTGCGGCGGTGATGGCGGGTGGAGCGTGACAGCGCTCTGCCTTTTTTTTCTTTTCTTTTTCTGTTGAAATGAATTTCAACGGGGGGGTGGGGGGCTGAGAGGAAGTATGGAGAGGGTAGAGAGTTTAATTTTAATTAATTTATTTATTTTAATTTCAAAAAGGTACTTCTATTTTCGTCCTCGAAACGAAGCCCACCGCCTGTCGTCCATAGCTAATTACCCCTATTCCGAACACAATGGGATATGTATCGTAGGCTGATTCGATCGTTTCGATCAGTTTTCATCAAAATCAACACATAACTCTATATATTGAATTTAAACGCGCATTTCAATTTACCGGGGTCACACACTAACTCGAAAAATTCCCGAAAAATATTTTCTAGCTTCGTATTGCCGATACGGTCCTAACAAAACTAGTTTCATCGAATTCTGAGACCGTTTGAAAAATGTCCATTTTCCAGTCGATTAAAATCAACTAAAACTGGTCAAACGCGTTTTCCTTTGCCACTCTCACATATTGATTCGAAAAATTACGAAATTTGAAACCTAGCAATAACTTGACATCGCGGATCCAACAAAAGTGGTTTCGTCGAAATCCGAGGCCGTTTGCAAAATTCCCATTTTTAAGGGCCTGAATTCCATAGCGACTATTCAGAATTTTCAACTGGACATATCTTTTGATTCCCGCTATGAAATTTCGATTTTTCGGATTTGTTGGAAAGATATTCCCAATTAGATTCTATTATTTTTGGTTTCACTAAAATCTGGTTTATTTTGCACCCGGTATGTTCATTTGAAGTTTGAAATCGAATTATCGAACTACCGCGCCATTTTCAATTCCTTTTATAAATATAAATAAATATTTATATTCTATCGTCGATTCAAACAAATATATACGTTTGAATTATATTCAAAATAAATTTCTCGTCGATATTATTTAAAATAATTCATTTTAAATAATCAAAATTCTCTAAAATTGCCAAAATAATTTTTTTAAATTGGCCCAGATTTCCGGGTTATTACATATAAATAAATTTGGGAATATGAAACGAAATTATTTGTACTAAGATCGAGTAACTCATGACTAAAGAAAGGTATGATGTGGGTGTAAACTCTTGATTGATGGTCTGCTCGGGGGTCCAAAGAGACATCAATTACTTATCGATACATGCATAGGCCGTGCCTAGTGGCCTTGTCATTGGGAGAAACCTCTTGACTTGGACATAAATGTTTTATGTCATTTATCGTGAAATATTTAAGATTTTTGAAATGATTTTCAGTTTTAAAATCTTGAAGAAAGTATGGTTCAATATGAAAACAATATAGTGTTTCAAGTAATTTGAAAATAAAACCGGGATGTTAGGTCGATAAAATTATTGCATACTTTGATTTCAAATTTACAGTCTCCCCTTTTCGAGGATGAAAATCTTTAAAGGGGGAGATTGTAACGAACCAAGGTTATTGACGTTTTAAATTATTAAATTGATTTGAATTTGGTATTTAAGGAATTTATATTGTTTACAATTTAGATCTGGTCTATTTAAACCGTATTTGAATTAATTTCGTATAAGTGAAATTATATTTTTAATATTGGAATTTGAATGGTTTGTAAAAAAAATTAATGTTGGAAAAGTTTTTTCTTTTTTAATGCATTGTTTGTGAAATGAAAGATTTTGTTTTAAAATTTAAACATGAGTTTATTTTATTTGATTTTATTTGAATTTTGGTTTTAAAAATTTATTTATTTTATTTGAGAACCTATAAATTCGATTTTAAAATAAAATTTGAGATTCATTTTAAATTTATGTAGATTTAGATTTGTGTTAATAATACTAATAATTTAAGTATTGTTTTGAGAAATATATAAATACATTTTATTTGTATGTACTTAGTACTATATATGGTATAGTAAACGGTATTCATACTAGAAGAAATTATTTATACAATTGTGTTGGCCACTTGTCCTATTTGCTGAATTTGTTTTGACACCTATTGAAAACTTGGTAAAATTTGTTTACATGTGTTTTGGATTCTGATCTTAACACCACGTGAACCCTTTATTTGTTTCAACTCTTCTCGTATTGTAAACAGCCGAACCCAACTCATTTCATCCCCAATATTTAATTTTGTTCAAATCGTGAATACATGGCCCTTTTTTTTGCTCCTTCCACAAACTCTTTTCGCAACCTTCCCTCAACTGATTGATGGCTACCGTGAAAACCATTCTCCCTGAAACAATCCACCCTCCTTCGATGCCATCGAGTTGCTTTGTCCATCATCTGTGAGTGCCAAATAGCCGCATCTCATACCATCAACCGCAGCCGCCACACCTCAAATAGAAGCCTTTAATCACCTGCGCCTCCGCTCGTTCAAGCCACTAATGTCGATCCGCCTTTGCTTGAAAGCACCGCCTGCTCTCTCTTTGCCGATTAAGGTGAGTTATTTCACCATTTTCTAATTCAAGTATTTTGATTATATATACAATTTAGGGATTGATAGACATATTTTTTCTTCCTAATTGTTTGAAAGTCTGATGCAGTTGGTTCGGATGCTTCATTATGCACCTACACGTTCCACTGTATGTTTCAATTTGAAATAGTCTCAACTTATACTTTGTAGTCTCCTGGTGTTTGTTTGTGCTCGAAATACTTGCAAGTTATATTG
Organism: Allium sativum; assembly: GCA_030737875.1. Classification (NCBI taxonomy): domain Eukaryota; kingdom Viridiplantae; phylum Streptophyta; class Magnoliopsida; order Asparagales; family Amaryllidaceae; genus Allium; species Allium sativum. The sequence goes on along the minus strand of CM060924.1, from coordinate 869,126,781 downwards.
CTTATTTGATATTGGTGAATGTCCACTGTAAATCTTGTTTAGAAGTAAGAAAAGTTTAACACTTTTCTCTGTAGATATAACCCAACCTGAAGTTAGTCTTAGGTGTAACACATGAGCTGTTTAAACTAACCATGTTGTATATTTTAATCTAATGGATTCCAAACTAGAAGAAAAGGGAAAAATAAAATACATTGATGTTCATGTGCCTACCTTATGTTGTGAAAATACTACTATTTATTACTCTTGTTTTCTTTCATTCTAAATGGATGTATTGCACCGTGAATGTATTGTGTAGACTGCCTTTGACTTTGCACATTTAAAACATTGTTTGGCTTAGGAAAGAAATATAAGAAGTGCACGCTACATTGAAAGGAAAGAAAAATTTTGCATAGTAGAAGGCTTCGAACCCCAAGTTGCCCTGTAGCAATCAAACCATTTTTTCCACTGCACAATGCACATGCTCCTTCCATTCCCACTCCCATAAAAGTGATGCTTACACTTGCGTATTGTAATTAGACGGTATATTAACTAATTATGTGCTATAACTATATGTGTATATTCTTATTTATATGGATGTATGCCAGTGCATTGATATTCATATATATGTAGGCGAAGCACTTCATTTTCCAATAACTTGTAGAAGAGGACACCTTGATGCCTAATACTTGAAGCACATGGATTAAAATTTCCAATTGCCTTTATTTTTAATGTGAGATGTATATTGTGGATGCTTATATAATTATCTTGTTCTCATGGCACAATCTCAGCACATGTTACTTGCTGACTATACACGTATTAATTTCTATGGAAATATTTCATTTACATGCATGGTTGTTGCACATTTGGATTCCATACCCCTTTCGAACTTAAAGGACACCTTGTTTTGTTTACATAACCAAATTCTATGTAGCTGTAAATATTTGGTATTCTAAACCACACGTATGTCGCACACTCCTCATATTGCATATGCATGAGTGTTTATGCTTATTCATGGATGAAAATTGTGTGTTATCACATGGATGTTGCATATGGGTGTATGTTATGTGCACACATATAGATGATATATATTATGTTAGGAATTGCATACATATGGATTCATTCCACTAACATAATCTGCATTGATGATATTTGCATTAGATAAGTACATATACACACACCTTTGCATATGTTCATACAGCATTTAGAATCTTGTAAGGACAATGATTGCTCGTGAATGATGTTTTGAGTAGATGTATGTTGGATGGTAGGATACGTCCTTCCTAGCTTGAAGATTTCGGGGACGAAATCCTTTAAGGAGGGGAGAATGTAACAACCCGTATTTTTAATAACCTGTTATAACATAAATCGAGGCAGAATTTAATTCTAAAATTTGAATCAAGGGAAACGGGCTATGCCATTGCGTTCGTCTCGGAAAAATACGCGAAATAGAGTCCGAGTTTTCGAAGATCGGAGTCTGTATGACCCGATTAAGGCCCAACGAAGTTTTCAAAAAATTCCTAAGTAAAAACAGATTTCAAATTCAAATCAAAAATTGGGGATTGGGCCAGCTTGGGCCAGGCGGGAAAATCCCCGCCACAGTACCCAAGTCGACAGCCCTGTCGACTTGGGAGTCGACTCGGTCTGACCAGGTCGACAGCCCTGTCGACTTGGCTATCGACTTGGCTCAGACGCCCAGTTCTGCTAGGTGCACCAGTTTGGGTTTGTGTTGAGCTTGGGGGCCAGATTCGATTTGGAGGGTTGAGATGAGAACTAGGGTTTAATCCTATGGTCTAAATCACTAGCCTAATCTATAAATAAGACCCTAACCTACCCTAAATCATCATTAATCTATCCTACAACTAAACTATGGCAAAATCAAACCTCTCATGGCCTCCACTCTCTTCATACAATTCCTAAACAAATTTCTAAGAAATTCTCATGCATACAAGTGTATTTAGGCTTGTATGATCCTCTTTAGCTTGCATTAAAGTCTAGTTCTTATATTTGCATCATAAAGGAGGAGTCTTGATCAAGTTTGCTTGCATTTTTGGGGTTTTAATTTGTTGCATAAGGGGGTTTCTTACATTTGCTATACTCATTTGAGTCCGCATAAGCATTGTAAGCCCTATTCCTCTCATACTTGAACTTTGAAGTTAAATGCATGATATGCAAGTTGTCATAAGTTATGCAAGTTTGTTTATGCAAGTATGATATGCAAGTTGTCATAAGTTATGCAAGTTTATTTATGCAAGTATGATATGCAAGTTGTCATAAGTTATGCAAGTTTGTTTATGCAAGTATGATATGCAAGTTGTCATATGTTATGCAAGTTTGTTTATGCAAGTATGATATGCAAGTTGTCATATGTTATGCAAGTTTGTTTATGCAAGTTTGATATGCAAGTTGTCCTATGATATGCAAGTATGTTATGCAAGTTTGGGATGGTCATATGGTTCATGTTATCATGTTATGCATGCTTTTTGGGCGTAAAAATGTAATATGCAAGTGTGTGAACACATGAACATTTCATATGCCACCATGTTGAACTTGTGGCTTTAACACTTTTATGTCATGATTATGCCAAGTTCCCTCTTTCTATCCTTTATGCGCTATTGCGATATGTAAGCGATGGGATTGCGTTGGGGTTTGGGTAAACTTAAAAGACATAAAAACATGAGCTTGGGAATTTACCTATTAAGTTAGGTCTACCCATTTGGAATTTACCTATTAAGTTAGGTCTACCTAATTGCTTGAAAACTTGTAATGTGATGGACATGACACTTAGAAAAGATAAGTGTGGCCAACTCGAGGTTGGGTTGAGTTGTAGCGTAAACCTACCTGGAACCGACCGGCCTAACTAGTTGCTACAAACAATAGGACCCAATGTGGGAAGTTGGTCATGTTGTACCTTGGACCCGAGGTTAGACCAAGTTGTGGTGTAAAGCTACCCGGACCCGCCCGGCTTAACTAGTAACCACAACAAAGTCTAATGTGAGAGGTTAAGGCGCATTAATTAATTAATGCCTCATGATTAGGGTTAAGTCATGGACCATTTAATACTTAACCAACTTGGGCTCGGTAGAGTAATCGGGGTTAAGTCGTGAACTCATAGTTACACTTAACCAAGTTAATCCATGATTAGTGAAGGGGTTAAACTATACTTAACCCACTAGAAAAATCCTAGTAATGGGGGTCCACTCCGCAGTAATCCCAAGTTTGTATCATCAAGGCCCTAGGGACTAGGCTAGGGAGGGGGCACGATTACTGGGCTGGAGGTAAGCAACCAAAAGCGACGGCCGAGTGGTACGCCGGTGTAGTTCTGGGCAGACTCTGGTCGTGCACATAGTCCGTAGCCGGAGAAAACAAGCACGGGTACCGGTAGACCGAGACTGTGCACTCATGTTTATGGTGTCCAGGGGTTGACACCCTAGGGCTTGATACACCCGACGGGTGACCCGGCACAGTTCGACTACATTCATGTTTGGGCCGTATTGACACCAACACGTGACGAGATAGGCTTAGGGAGCCGATCGACTAGACCGTTGGGTCGGACCTCGTATGAGGGTCACTTCAAGTTATTGGGCCAAAGCATGGGCCAGGGGGATCAATACTTGTTTATTCAAGCCAGGTTAGTTCGCTAGTACATCTGTGGTGCAAAACCTTAGTCTTGATTATGTGATGACACCTTTATCTATCGTGCCAGTATGTAGTTATCCTTATGTTCATTCCTGCTGCTCATGACAGTTAACTTTATTAGTTTACATTGATTGTAGTAGGGCTTACTCAGTCTTTTTGACTGACCTGTTTTCTTTCGCCTCTTTTCTTCCGTTTCCCCCCCCCCCAGGTTCTCAGGGAGGGAATACAGGAGCTTAGCTTGGATCCTACCTGCTTTCTTGGATAGCTCATGTATGTTTTGGACTTGAGCTCGCTATGGTTTTTCTACTTTGGGGATAGTTACTCTATGTTTTGCTTTTCAGTTTCAGATGATGTTGTTTATGTACTAGACTTATTTATTTGGAAAATTGACATTATGATGTACTAGACTGGTTTGAAATGGTTTAAAAATCTTCCGCTGTTTTATCCATGTTATTTACGTTGTTTACTCATATGTTCTTGTTCTGTCTGGATATATCATTATGCATGTTTACCTGATTCAAACGCCCCTCCAAAGTCAGAGTGCTTGCAAGAGACACCCTGGTGGAGGTGGGGTGTTACAATTTGGTATCAGAGCATATGGTTTATGAGAAGGAACAAAAAGGTTTTAGAAAAACTGTTGGAAAACTATTTTCAAAACCAAGTATAAAGTATTTTCCAAAGAAAAGTCTAGTTTATTTTAAAGGCTATTCCCCAAAAAGCCATTAGCAAAATTCCTTCGTTTTTCTCCATTCTGAATCTGTCTTTTTCTTTTTTTCAGTATGGCTGATAACTTTGTTATTCCGGAGGGAGTGCATGTACCCATTTGGTATAGGAGACTTTTGGAGGCTAGGGCGACCGAAGCCGGCCCCGCAGATGTCCCTCCTCCTCCTCCAGTAGTTAATATTCCTCCTCCCGTTGCTAATGTTCCTCCTCCTCCTGTTGCTGAGGTTCCTCTTCCTCCTCCCCCTCAGCATCCTCAAGTTGACTTCGCAAAGATTTGCAAGGATTTCAAAGCAATGGGTGGCAAGAATTTTCAAGGCACTGAGACTTTTGTAGAGGCCAGAAATTGGTTGAAAGAGACCGAGGATTTGTTTGCTATCTTTGGTATAGACGATCAGAGGAAGGTCTTATTGGCGGTTTGGCTTATGAAGGATGAAGCCACTTATTGGTGGGAAGTCACCAATGGTACAAGGCCTGTTGAGACTTGGGCCGATCTCAGGGCAAGGTTCATGCTTAAGTTTCTATCTTCCGCCGAGGAGAATCTGCAGATGGAGAGATTCATAACTTTGAAGCAAGGAGATATGTCTGTCAAAGACTATGTGAACAAGTTCAATCAGTTAGCTCGTTTTGGCTTGGATATGGTGAATACTCCTCAGAAGAAGGCTCTTCGTTTTGCTAGAGGATTAAATGAGCCGTTACAGGGATTGGCCATGTCACATATTCCTCATGGGGCCACGTTTGAGAGTTTGGTTGATATGGCGTTACTTCAGGGAGATGTCAAGAAGAATGATACTCAAGTTAAGAAGACCGATTCCCAGGGAAAGGGAAATCAGGGCAATACTAGTGGTCAAAGCAGTCAAGGCAATCAGAACAAGAACAAGGGTCAAGGCAACAAGGGGAACAACAACAAGGGCAAGAACAACAAGGAGAAATGCCATTATTGCAGTACAGTTGGGCATCTTATTAAGGATTGTAGGAAGAGAAAAAGAAAGAATGGTGAATGCTTTTTACGCGGTAAAGCTGGACATCTCAGCAAGGATTGCCCGAAGAAACAAGGGCAAGGCCAGGGTCAGACTCAGCGTGCTGGACCCGCAGGAGGGCAAGTTCATGCTCTCACTACCACTCCAGTTCCCGATCGAGGTAGTATTTCTGTTGAGAGCCTTGTATATATTTCTGATTTTCCAGTTCGTACTTTGTTTGATTCTGGTGCATCGCATAGCTTTATCTCATCTGATCTTGTTGATAGTTTGCACCTTAGTACTAGCTTGGTAGATGATCCCGTTTGTGTCTCAAATCCTATTGGGGGTTCCGCCCATTTGTCTATGATATGTGGGGATTTGAGGATCTCTATACTGAGTGTAGAGTTTTTGTGCAGTGCTTATGTTCTTGGTTTCAGGGGATACGGATTGATATTGGGCATGGATTGGCTGTCCAGATATGGAGCCATTCTTGATTGTGAGCATAGGGTTGTAAGGCTCGTGACTCGCCTCGGGAACACCCTAGAGATTTCTTGTGATCCGAGAGGTCCCGTCATGTTGTGCTATCTGGAATCGCTTGACTCGTCAGTGGAAACTCTTCGGTCTGTGAGAGTTGTCCGAGAGTATCCGGATGTTTTTGATGAAGTTAGGGGGTTGCCCCCTAAGCGAGAGATTGATTTCCGCATTTATCTGGTGGATAATGCAAAGCCGGTTTCTTTGCCCGTTCGGCACATAGCTCCGCGTGAAAGGCGGGAGCTAAGCAAGCAAGTGAAAGAGTTGCTTGAGAAGAACTTCATTAGACGAAGTATATCTGAGTGGGGAGCGCCTGTGGTATTTGCTACCAAGGCGGATGGTTCTCTCCGACTATGTGTTGACTATCGAGAGTTGAATAAGCTGACTAAGAAGAACAGACACCCGTTACCGAGGATCGATGATCTCTTTGACCAGCTTGTCGGTGCTTCTGTCTTATCTCAGCTTGATCTTGCTACTGGATTTCATCAGCTCAGGGTAGCTGAAGATAGTATAGACAAGACTGCGTTCAGAACTCCAGATGGATTCTTCGAATGGCTTGTCATGCCGTTCGGCTTGACTAATGCACCCGCATATTTTGTGGACTTGATGAGTAGGGTGTTCAGGGAGTTCTTGAACAAGTTTGTCGTGGTCTTCGTAGATGATATTCTGATCTTCTCTAAGGATGAGGAAGAGCACGCGAGGCATCTCGTGGAGGTGATGGATACGCTTAGAGCGCATCAGTTGAAGGCCAAGTTCTCCAAGTGTCACTTTTGGAGAAGGGAAGTTAGATTTCTTGGGCATATAGTGTCTAAGCAAGGCTTAGCGGTGGATCCCGCTAAGGTGGTTGCAGTTCAAGATTGGAAGACTCCAAGGAATGCAACCGAAGTGAGAAGTTTTCTAGGTCTTGCGGGTTTTTATCGGAAGTTCATCAAGGACTTCGCGAAGACTTCTGCTCCTCTCACTGAATTGACGAAGAAGAATTTAGTTTTTGCTTGGAGCATAGAGTGCGAGCTTGCTTTTCAGAAGCTCAAGAGAGCTCTCACATCAGCACCCGTTCTAGCTTTGCCCGATGTAGGGAAATTATTTACAGTATACACCGATGCGTGTGGCACGGGGTTGGGAGCTGTTTTGATGCAAGAAGGAAGGGTGATATGCTTTGGCGGTAGACAACTCAAGGTGCATGAGAAGAATTATCCTACTCATGACTTAGAGTTGGCAGCAATAGTATATGCACTCAAGGCTTGGCGCCATTATCTTCTGGGAGAAAGATTTGAGCTTTATACCGATCACAAGTCATTGAGGTATCTTTTTTCTCAGAAGGATCTGAATCTAAGGCAGCAAAGATGGATGGAATTCTTGGCATCCTATGATTTCGAGATAGCTTATACCCCTGGCAAGGGGAATGTGGTAGCTGATGCATTGAGTAGAAGAAGGTTAACCCTAAGTCCTCTATTCGTTGAGATGAACAATTTAGAGTATGTGGCAACCTTTGATTTCTCTTTGGCGGTTGAGTCGATGACCGGTTCTTTAGCATCTCTGGAACTCAGGCCTACCCTTCTTGATCAAGTTGGGGCTTCACAGAGAGAAGACCCTCACATCGTTGAGATTATGGATAAGCTGACTCGAGGAGAGACGTCTAGTCACCTCGCTCGATATTCTGTTGATGACAAGGGTTGGCTGAGGAGAGATGGAAGGTTATGTGTTCCCATGGTAGAAGATCTAGTAAGAAAAGTTCTTGAGGAAGCACATCGCTCTAAGTTGACTATACATCCGGGCGGAGATAAGATGTATAGAGATATGAAGCGTATTTTCTTTTGGCCCGGGATGAAGAAGGATGTGGCAGAGTATGTCTCTAGATGTATCATTTGCCAGCAAGTTAAGGCCGAGTCGAAGAAGCCCGGTGGGCTATTGCATCCTCTAGACGTTCCACTATGGAAGTGGGAGAGTATTTCCATGTATTTTATCGATGGGCTACCAAGGTCAAGGAAAGGGAATACGAGCATTTGGGTTATTGTGGACAGACTTACGAAGAGTGCTCATTTCATCCCGATAAAGAGCAAGAGGACCGCATCTTGGCTAGCGTCCGTATATCTTCGAGAGATTATGAGACTTCATGGAGTCCCTTCTAGTATTGTCAGTGACCGTGACCCAATCTTTACAAGTCAGTTCTGGAATAGCTTGCAAGAGGCTATGGGCACGAGGTTGAATTTGAGTACTGCTTATCACCCACAGACGGACGGCCAAACCGAAAGGGTGAATAGGGTGCTCGAGGATCTGTTGAGGCTGTGTATTCTGGACTTTGGTGGTACTTGGGAAGACCATCTTCCTCTTGTTGAGTTTGCATATAATAACAGTTATCAGGCAAGCATAGGGATGGCACCATTTGAAGCTTTATATGGGAGGCCGTGTAAGTCCCCTACATGTTGGTGGGAGACTACAGATAAGCTGATACTTGGGCCTGATATGATCAGAGATACATCCGAGAAAATCGAGTTGATTCGGAGACGGATGAAAGCAGCCCAAGACCGACAGAAATCCTATGCTGATAAGCGAAGATCTGATTTGGAGTTTAATGTTGGGGATATGGTTTTCGTAAAGGTTTCTCCTTTGCGGAATGTAGTCCGATTTGGAGCCGTTGGGAAGTTAGCACCGAGGTTTGTTGGACCCTTCCCTATTATAGAGAGGATCGGGCAGATGGCTTATAGAGTGAAGTTGCCCGAGAAGCTTGCCGGAGTACACGATGTTTTTCATGTTTCACATCTCCGGAAGTGTTTACATGAATCAGCAGAGGTTGTTGAGCCGAGTGTTCTGGAAGATGTGGAAGTGGAGAAAGAAGCTACCTTGAGGAGAGCTCCGATTCGTATCTTGGGGACGGAAACCAAGAAGCTAAGGAATCGAGAGGTCAAGTTGGTGAAGGTACAATGGGGTGAAGCCGAGGAAGACGCAACTTGGGAAACCGAGGAGAAGATGCGTAGGCTTTATCCATTCCTTTTTGAGGGTACACTCTCAATCTCTTTTCTTTGTTAGCATATCTTTCTCTTTGCTATCCATATTTATCTAGTTTATCGTGTTGGTCTTGTCATGAGAACCTTAGGTAGAAACCCTTTGGATGAAACATGTGTTTGAAACATGTTATGCTTGATGGTTGCAAGTGGTTGCAAGTGTTTGCAAGTGGTTGCTCGTGGATGCATTATACACGTTAGGCACTAGATCAGCTCGCACACTCCTCATATTGCATATGCATGAGTGTTTATGCTTATTCATGGATGAAAATTGTGTGTTATCACATGGATGTTGCATATGGGTGTATGTTATGTGCACACATATAGATGATATATATTATGTTAGGAATTGCATACATATGGATTCATTCCACTAACATAATCTGCATTGATGATATTTGCATTAGATAAGTACATATACACACACCTTTGCATATGTTCATACAGCATTTAGAATCTTGTAAGGACAATGATTGCTCGTGAATGATGTTTTGAGTAGATGTATGTTGGATGGTAGGATACGTCCTTCCTAGCTTGAAGATTTCGGGGACGAAATCCTTTAAGGAGGGGAGAATGTAACAACCCGTATTTTTAATAACCTGTTATAACATAAATCGAGGCAGAATTTAATTCTAAAATTTGAATCAAGGGAAACGGGCTATGCCATTGCGTTCGTCTCGGAAAAATACGCGAAATAGAGTCCGAGTTTTCGAAGATCGGAGTCTGTATGACCCGATTAAGGCCCAACGAAGTTTTCAAAAAATTCCTAAGTAAAAACAGATTTCAAATTCAAATCAAAAATTGGGGATTGGGCCAGCTTGGGCCAGGCGGGAAAATCCCCGCCACAGTACCCAAGTCGACAGCCCTGTCGACTTGGGAGTCGACTCGGTCTGACCAGGTCGACAGCCCTGTCGACTTGGCTATCGACTTGGCTCAGACGCCCAGTTCTGCTAGGTGCACCAGTTTGGGTTTGTGTTGAGCTTGGGGGCCAGATTCGATTTGGAGGGTTGAGATGAGAACTAGGGTTTAATCCTATGGTCTAAATCACTAGCCTAATCTATAAATAAGACCCTAACCTACCCTAAATCATCATTAATCTATCCTACAACTAAACTATGGCAAAATCAAACCTCTCATGGCCTCCACTCTCTTCATACAATTCCTAAACAAATTTCTAAGAAATTCTCATGCATACAAGTGTATTTAGGCTTGTATGATCCTCTTTAGCTTGCATTAAAGTCTAGTTCTTATATTTGCATCATAAAGGAGGAGTCTTGATCAAGTTTGCTTGCATTTTTGGGGTTTTAATTTGTTGCATAAGGGGGTTTCTTACATTTGCTATACTCATTTGAGTCCGCATAAGCATTGTAAGCCCTATTCCTCTCATACTTGAACTTTGAAGTTAAATGCATGATATGCAAGTTGTCATAAGTTATGCAAGTTTGTTTATGCAAGTATGATATGCAAGTTGTCATAAGTTATGCAAGTTTATTTATGCAAGTATGATATGCAAGTTGTCATAAGTTATGCAAGTTTGTTTATGCAAGTATGATATGCAAGTTGTCATATGTTATGCAAGTTTGTTTATGCAAGTATGATATGCAAGTTGTCATATGTTATGCAAGTTTGTTTATGCAAGTTTGATATGCAAGTTGTCCTATGATATGCAAGTATGTTATGCAAGTTTGGGATGGTCATATGGTTCATGTTATCATGTTATGCATGCTTTTTGGGCGTAAAAATGTAATATGCAAGTGTGTGAACACATGAACATTTCATATGCCACCATGTTGAACTTGTGGTTTTAACACTTTTATTTCATGATTATGCCAAGTTCCCTCTTTCTATCCTTTATGCGCTATTGCGATATGTAAGCGATGGGATTGCTTTGGGGTTTGGGTAAACTTAAAAGACATAAAAACATGAGCTTGGGAATTTACCTATTAAGTTAGGTCTACCCATTGGGAATTTACCTATTAAGTTAGGTCTACCCAATTGCTTGAAAACTTGTAATGTGATGGACATGACACTTAGAAAAGATAAGTGTGGCCAACTCGAGGTTGGGTTGAGTTGTAGCGTAAACCTACCCGGAACCAACCGGCCTAACTAGTTGCTACAAACAATAGGACCCAATGTGGGAAGTTGGTCATGTTGTACCTTGGACCCGAGGTTAGACCAAGTTGTGGTGTAAAGCTACCCGGACCCGCCCGGCTTAACTAGTAACCACAACAAAGTCTAATGTGAGAGGTTAAGGCGCATTAATTAATTAATGCCTCATGATTAGGGTTAAGTCATGGACCATTTAATACTTAACCAACTTGGGCTCGGTAGAGTAATCGGGGTTAAGTCGTGAACTCATAGTTACACTTAACCAAGTTAATCCATGATTAGTGAAGGGGTTAAACTATACTTAACCCACTAGAAAAATCCTATTAATGGGGGTCCACTCCGCAGTAATCCCAAGTTTGTATCATCAAGGCCCTAGGGACTAGGCTAGGGAGGGGGCACGATTACTGGGCTGGAGGTAAGCGACCAAAAGCGACGGCCGAGTGGTACGCCGGTGTAGTTCTGGGCGGACTCTGGTCGTGCACATAGTCCGTAGCCGGAGAAAACAAGCACGGGTACCGGTAGACCGAGACTGTGCACTCATGTTTATGGTGTCCAGGGGTTGACACCCTAGGGCTTGATACACCCGACGGGTGGACCCGGCACAGTTCGACTACATTCATGTTTAGGCCGTATTGACACCAACACGTGACGAGATAGGCTTAGGGAGCCGATCGACTAGACCGTTGGGTCGGACCTCGTATGAGGGTCACTTCAAGTTATTGGGCCAAAGCATGGGCCAGGGGGATCAATACTTGTTTATTCAAGCCAGGTTAGTTCGCTAGTACATCTGTGGTGCAAAACCTTAGTCTTGATTATGCGATGACACCTTTATCTATCGTGCCAGTATGTAGTTATCCTTATGTTCATTCCTGCTGCTCATGACAGTTAACTTTATTAGTTTACATTGATTGTAGTAGGGCTTACTCAGTCTTTTTGACTGACCTGTTTTCTTTCGCCTCTTTTCTTCCGTTTCCCCCCCCCCCCCCAGGTTCTCAGGGAGGGAATACAGGAGCTTAGCTTGGATCCTACCTGCTTTCTTGGATAGCTCATGTATGTTTTGGACTTGAGCTCGCTATGGTTTTTCTACTTTGGGGATAGTTACTCTATGTTTTGCTTTTCAGTTTCAGATGATGTTGTTTATGTACTAGACTTATTTATTTGGAAAATTGACATTATGATGTACTAGACTGGTTTGAAATGGTTTAAAAATCTTCCGCTGTTTTATCCATGTTATTTACGCTGTTTACTCATATGTTCTTGTTCTGTCTGGATATATCATTATGCATGTTTACCTGATTCAAACGCCCCTCCAAAGTCAGAGTGCTTGCAAGAGACACCCTGGTGGAGGTGGGGTGTTACAAACATTATATAATGTTATTGTACCACATGGCATTATTGTAATAGCACATATGGCATCATTTAATTAGTTTATTAGACGATTCATATTTTGATCAAATTGAATGGTTATGTGTAGGTAGGTAATAACAATTATTTGCGATTGATCTATATTAGAAATAAACCGAAAAAACATACAGTAATAAAATATTCAATGCTAACATTCCATATAATGTTCAATACTTGAATTAGTCATAAAGTTAAACTTATAAGGTAACCCCAACCAAACTAAAAAACTTTGTATTGTTTATTACATAGAAAATTAATGTAAATAAACTAAGAATCATCTTGTGACTGTCGAACTAAACACGATGGTGACCCTCTCAAATCTGCATCTTGTGAAATAAAGAATGTTAGTATTTTGACATCTTCTTTCTGGCTTCTCTCTGAATTCTTCGTTGCTTCTTGAGTTTCTACAGCCTTTTACCTATGTGACGACAGGGAATTTCGCTCGATCTGAATCAGTCGTTAAACCGATCTAGACCGTTCGAAACCCCTGATCGTTGAGAACAGGACAAATCAGGACATACACGGAAGAACATTTCATTGTTATTACAACAATTCCATCAGATACAAGAATATACAGAGTATAAATGAATAAATTACATTCGATAAATATCAGAGATTAAATTAAAATACATAGCAGCGGAAAATAATACAAAGCACAACTGAAGATGATATACGGATACAGAGCTTTCCGGATATCATTCCAGCTGTAAACCAGGATCCTATGAATATAAATCTGCAAAACCAAAACTACTAGCTGCCCGTGCGGAAAATAAGGGCACCCAGAGTTTAGGTTAAAACAATAAACTCCAGGTCAGTCATGTGACTGGTGTGAGAACTAAAACAGTTATTTAAAGCTTTACTTTAAAAGAGAGTAATTCAAGGGACCACGCCGTATAACACGGAACGGGTTTCCTCCCAAGAATACCAGTGCATATAGAATAAACAGCGCAATGCTTTTTCGAAAAATGAAGCTATTATAAGACCCAGGTCCCATCACACAATGCAACGCAAGCCGGAGGATAGGGTTTTACCTTATAACAGCCAAACATGCTTGGTACGTTTAAAACAAATCATTTGATACTATAATAAGTGTATAGTGTCAAAACATTTCAATCATAAATATAAATCATAGACGGCATGAGTGCCCCATACCACTATGTCGCCATACTAGTTCTACAATTAAAACCGAATTACACGTATTGGAAATTGGATTTCCGTCATGAGTCGAGGCAAGGGGCAAGCTCCTCTCCTCGTTCGAGACACTCTAGCAAATGTCCCAGGGCTACGCACTCTAGGCAACCCTTGGATGCTTCAGGGCCGGTCCTCACTTACGTTAGAGGATTGGCAATTCCTGAACACACGTTTCCCGGTCCTTACAGACCTATAATCGAAGCGCCTCATCCAACAACCACAAAGGTGAAAAGTTTATAAATGTCAGGGCTGGTAAGTCACTGACACCACCAAAGCTAGAAAGAAACGTCGTGCTCTCTCTGCAGTCCGTATCCCGTTTTTAACTCATACCGAGGTGTGAGGCTCGCGAATTCACGTTATACACAAAGCTGCCACGTAGGCGTGCTTTGATCATCAACCACAAGACTTTGCTTTTCAACAGAAGCCTTGATCATTGCATCTCAGCGTGCCACACAGGCAGTTCATGCCATGCGACTGATGTCCATCGATATACAACCTCTAAGCTCGTACGTCTCAGAGAAGGGCGTTAAGCAAAAGAATAAATTCTCCGCCGCCAAACAGATGTATATTTAATAGAAATCAATCGACACAGAATAAAATCCAATGTCAGACACACAATCCATTTACAAGTCCGTTCTGGGTCTGAACGAAACCGGAGGCACTTTCCTCGCATATCCATCCATCTCCAAGTACGTCTGGATGACCACCAACTATTTCCATCCACTTGGGTGTACAGCCCAATCAGGATCGTCAGTAATTACCCAAACGATGTGAAGACTTCCGGTCTTCGACCACCGTCTTCATCTTCGACATATCGTCGAATCGGTTATTCAGAATGGGTGTAAACCCGGTCTTTCCGAACAACTCGCGTATATTGAAAACAAATGTTACACAAACACAACATACGCCTCATTCCAATTCATTAGTCACTAACCGCAAATTAGCAAGAGAACAATTTCCCAAACATTAACCCCGAAGGCCGAAACCAACATCAGATCAATACCCAGGAAACCATTCTTCTTAGCCAACCTACAGCTAGTTTCTAAATTCCACATTCTTAGGGAAAGGTTCCCATTAATTTTATTCAAGATAAATTCTTTAAAATTTATCCTGTAATCTTCCTTTGGATGTCGTTTCAAACCAAATTATGGTTTTTCTAAACTAGTCGAGATTAGCGAACCATACCGAAGTAATTATTTATTTTATTTCCCAATCCCAACTTATTCATCCCATGAAGCAAAATTGGTGATACCCCATATCTAACACCACGGTGTTATCGGTAAAATTAATTACCATTTCACGTTCAAATCTAATTAAAGATTTAACTATCGCTTTGGAGCAAAACTGGTAATACTCCATTCTCGCTCCTTTTCTAAATTTGGTAATTTAGATTACAAATTCCCATTTCAATCTAATTGCAGATTCATTAAAACTCCTTTTATTGGGTTAAAGAACTAGGTGTTATTTAAAACACAGTTCACGGCAAACCCAAATCAATGTTCTATTTATCATCGGGTTAAAGAACTAGTGTTATTTAAAACACCGTTCACGATAAACCCATTTCGAATCCAATCGAATATATTAGAAATTCCGATTATTTAAATCCCCTTTTTAAATCTAATTTATTTATTTAAAAACAAATCGGGTTTTAAATTTAGTTCAAAACTAGTTCATTTCGATAAAAACCCATTTTTATCTTTTCAAATATGGAGTTTTTTCACCCCAATTTTTCCCAAATCATTTCTTATGATTTTACACAAATTATTACTATTTTTAATAATTTTATTAAGGCCCGTACAATCGATTTCCAACAATGGCCATCGAACTGCACTTACAGCGACCTTTTTCAAATTTGATTTGGACGTATCTCCAAATCCAACCGTTAGATTTTGAATTTCTAATATTCGTTAGAAAACTCTTTTCGATACGAACCCAACGGTTCCAGTTTTAGGAGAATTCGACGGTCGGATCTCCCGTAATGTCCGTTTGAAATAAATGGTCGAAATTCAAGAACTGCCGCGGCGCGGCGCGTTCTATTCAGGCGATTATATTATAAATATAATATATATAATATATATTTCGTCGATTACTATTCAAAACGGATTTTATAAATAGTTTTGAATTCGTTTCAAAAACAATTTCAACCTTTATTTCAATTCAAAGCAAAATTGAATTCTTCTTTATAAATTCGTTTTAAAATTCAATTCTATTCAATTCAAATTTCAATTCAATTTGAATTCATTTCACTTCGTTTTAAATTCAATTCGAATTCGTTTTCAATTCGATTCAATTCAAAGTGGTTTTCTATTCGATTCAATTCAAAATGGTTTTCTATTCGATTCAATTCAAAATGGTTTTCTATTCGATTCATTTCAAAATGGTTTTCTATTCGATTCATTTCAAAATGGTTTTCTATTCGATTCATTTCAAAATGGTTTTCTATTCGATTCATTTCAAAATGGTTTTCTATTCGATTCATTTCAAAATGGTTTTCTATTCGATTCATTTCAAAATGGTTTTCTATTCGATTCATTTCAAAATGGTTTTCTATTCGATTCAAATTCATTATATATTCAATTGAAATCAAGTTCGTTTTATATTCAATTCATTTCGAAATCGTTTTCTATTCAATTCATTTCGAATTCGTTTTCTATTCAATTCATTTCAAAATGAATCAAATCGATATAAATATCGTTCACGTCAAAATGGCGTCAATCTAATCAACACGGCTTCATAAATTCCTTCATTCTATTCAACAAATGAATATTTATTTTTGTCAACACACGACTAATCTCAGCGAGTGAGTACTGTCTACGTGTGACTATTTTTGTTAAATTATTTTGTTCAACACATAACTAATCTCAACGGATGAGTACCGTCAACACATGAACCTTTATTTTATATTGATGAAGATGTAAATTTTGTTATTAAAATATTTCGTTCAACACATGACTAATCTCAACGGATGAGTACAGTCAACACATGAACCTTTATTTTATATTGATAAAGATGTAAATTTTGTTATTAAAATATTTCGTTCAACACATGACTAATCTCAACGGATGAGTACAGTCAACACATGAACCTTTATTTTATATTGATAAAGATGTAAATTTTGTTATTAAAATATTTCGTTCAACACATGACTAATCTCAACGGATGGGTACGGTCAACACATGAACATTTACTTTATAGTGATAAAGATATAAATTTTATTATTAAAACATTTCGTTCAACACATGACTAATCTCACGAATGAGTACAGTCAACACATGAACCTTTATATTATAAAGATGTAAATTTTATTATTAAAACATTTCGTTCAACACATGACTAATCTCACGAATGAGTACAGTCAACACATGAACCTTTACTTTATATTGATAAAGATGTAAATTTTATTATTAAAACATTTCGTTCAACACATGACTAATCTCACGAATGAGTACAGTCAACACATGAACCTTTACTATATAATATTCTTTATCTTCTAAATTGGAATGAGGCCCAATCAATCACCATATAAAATTAATTATATGGATTTTCATACAACACATGTATATAATAGCATTGAAAAATAATCAACCATCAACCAAAGTGCACTACACTGCATAAGCATCAAATATAGATATCTAACGCTTATAACAGCCTGTCAATCAATCGATCGACATATTTAATCAATCAGGATGAGTGAACTTCATATTTCATCCCAACACCCGTGTGGGGTTTCAAATCAACAAACACAGATTTCATTTGTGCAGTTGGGCGATGTGTAAAATTTATCGACCCAATCAATGTCCTTCAAATAGGTGTACATAAACAAACCGTCTGGTTTGTAAATGAATATTTATTTATTCACATTCATGTTAAAAATTATTTTTTTAACGATAAAACATTTTATTTTAACACATGAATTTCTATTCAGTTCATTTACACAATAAAAATGATATTTTTATTTTTCTAACATATTTTAGAAAATTTCGGCGGCATAACGGCACGATACTAGAAACGGGACGAGGCCTAGTCTTATCCCCGGTCTAGTGAAGGCCCACGCCATTCACACATCAATCAAATTCACCAAACAACCAAATTCAAATCAAATCATCAAATTAATTTATGCAACCAAACAAACAAGTCCATGGTCTGTGGACGATTGTGTCGGGTGCTACTAAGCACCGTCTGCATCCTAGTATATATATATAACTAGAAAAAGAAATTGAAAGGTGAGAAATTCTCACCGATAGCTATCCAACTTCACGATACTTCATTTAGAGAAATCTTTGCCTTTTCCGCCTTTTGTCGCTTTCGTTGCCTGTAACCACTACATATATAAAAATCAAATTTTCACTTCGCTTTTCAATATATAAAAATCAAAATTTTACTTCGCTATTCAATATATAAAAATCGAATTTTTACTTCATTGTTCAATATATAAAAATCGAATTTTTACTTCGTTGTTCAATATATAAAAATCGAATTTTTACTTCGTTGTTCAATATATAAAAATCCGCCCTTTCAACTATAAAGATTTCACCTTTTTAATTCCATCACTATAAAAATCCCACTTTTATTTTGCTACACATATAAAGATGATATTTTTAATATCTCTATCATGTAAAAATTACATTTTTAATTCTCTACATAAACAAAAATCATATTTTTACGCCTTCTATATAGTAAAGATTATATTTTTAATACTTTAAAAATATAAAAATCATATTTTTATTACTTCAACTTTATATCAAAGATCGTATTTTTATAACTTCAACATCATATTAAAAATCTAATCTTTACAATGAAAAATATCTCGCCTTCTTATCATGAAAAATCAATCCTTTTTACCTTCAAAAATCATAACTTTTCACATCATGAAGATCGTATATTTACCTTACCATTTCATTTTTAAAAGTCATACCTTTCTATATAAAAAAAACACACTTCTTGAATTTTATAAATAAAAACACAATCTTTTAGATATAAAAATATAATCTCCCATATAAAAATATATCCTTCCTGAAATAAAATAAAACAACTCAGTTTTTCCTATAGATAAAAATCAGTTTTTATACTCTGCTATTATATATAAACAAACTGAAATAAAATAAAATAAAAAATCAAATTAAAATACTCACCTTTTTTTCGGGTTTGCTGCGTAGGGGGGGGGGGGGTCTCGAGCGTCGCAAGCGAAGGGAGGGGGGGTTCGGGCGTCGCAGGCGAAGGGAGGGGGGTTCGGCCGTCGCAGCGAGGAAGGGAAGGGGAGGAGGAGGAAGAAGAAGGGAGGAGGAAGAAGAGGAGGGGGGTGCGCCTGCCTCCGGCGCGGCGGTGGCCTCCTGGAGGCGCCGCTTCGGCTAGGGCGCGATGCCCCCTTTTTTTTTCTGAAATAGTTTTGAACGGGGGGGGGGGGGGGCTGATATAAGGGAAAAGGGTTTTCTCTTTTTTTTTATTTAATTAATTAATTTTCAAAAAGTTGACTTTTACATACGACCTCTAAACGAGGCCCACCGCCTGTCGTCTATAGCATTTTACCCCCATTCCGAACCCAATGGGATATGTATCGTAGGCTGATTCGGCTGTTACAATCAGTTTCCGTTGAATTTACATTTAAATCACTATATTGAATTTTAAACGTACATTTCAAATTACCGGGGTCACATACTAACTCTAAAAATTCTCGAGAAATATTTTCTAGCTTCGTTTTGACGATACGGTCCTAACAAAACTAGCTTTGTCAAATTCTGAGACCGTTTGAAAAATGGCCAATTTCCAGTCGATTAAAATCAACTAAAATTGGTCAAACGCGTTTTCCTTTGCCACGCTCACATATTGATTCGAAAAATTATGAAATTTGGAATCTAGTAATAACTTGACATCACGGGCCCAACAAAAGTGGTTTCGTCGAAATCCGAGCTCGTTTGCAAAATTCCCATTTTTAAGGGCCCGAATTCCATAGCGACTATTCAGAATTTTCAACTGGACATATCTTTTGATTCCCGCTATGAAATTTTGATTTTTCGGATTCGTTGGAAAGATATCATCAATTAGATCCTAATGTTTTTGGTTTCACTAAAATCCGGATTGTTTTGCACCCGGTACATTCAATTGAAGTTTGAAATCGAATTATCGAACTACCGCGCCATTTTCTATTCTATTTATAATTATATATAATTATTTATATTCTAACGATGGCGTATATAATATATACGTTCTAATTATATTCAAAATAAATTTCTCGTCGATATTATTTAAAATAATTCATTTTAAATATTCAAAAATTCGCTAAAATTGCCAAAATAAAAATTTTAAACTGGTCCAGATTTTCCGGGATATTACAATCTCCCCCACTTAAAACTTTTCATCCCCGAAAAGGAACAAAGTCGAAAGTGGTTTGATTAATCAGCTCTACGTTCGATCTGGCTTGCATTCTCCAACTTTTCAGTTTCTGAGAATTTTCAAACTTCCAAAAATTTGGCTAACACCCTAAATTTTCGAAAAATTTCGCCATAACCTCCCCTGCACCGGGAGCATCAGGGAATTTCAAATAGCTTCCCCGGTCCTTCTAATCTCAAAAAGAAAAAGAAAAAGCCAAGCGGCTAGCCAATAGGCTCATAAAATCATCATCACCCAAACAAAAAAGTAAATTATGTAGTAAACATGTACCTATTTGTTGGGCAAACAAATTTTATTCTCTGCTCTAGCCTCCTTGCTATGACCTGTTCAATGTAAGTATATGTATATGCAAGCAAAGGCGACCAATTCTCAATACAGTTCAATATTTGGTTCTATTCGGCATAATGGTTCAAAATTATCAACCAAATAAACAAACAACACAAACATCAATCAATTAGTGAATTAGAGTTTTCAAATTCATAATATTGATATATATACAAAAAATCATGTTTTTGATGCCAATTCACAACAATGTGTTCTAACCATATAAGTTTTTGGTTCTCACACCAGTCTAATGGAAATATATAGTTATCACACCTTCGAAACACGAAACTAATTACTAATGATGACGCGTCAATCATCAGAATCAGGTCCGGGCGACTAGAGTGTGATTCTATATCTATCTAATATATTAAAACTTCGAATATACGTTCATGATGCGTATATGCAAAACCTTTATATATTAGATTGCCCATATTCAAAATAAATAAATAATCAAATACGTATAAAACGATTTAAATTTCAAAACAAAATTTGTTTTCATTTGAAAAATATACTCTTCACACTCGTTCTAGGATACTACTGATCCTATCCCTAACGAGTTATTCTAATTGCATATTGCTAATCCAATATCTGATGAATTCTTTCGTATGGTTCTAATGTGTCTTGTTCTCTAGCACTGTAAACCAAAGCTCTGATACCAAATGTGACGACAGGGAATTTCGCTCGATCTGAATCAGTCGTTAAACCGATCTAGACCGTTCGAAACCCCTGATCGTTGAGAACAGGACAAATAAGGACATACATGGAAGAACATTTCATTGTTATTACAATAATTCCATCAGATACAAGAATATACAGAGTATAAATGAATAAATTACATTCGATAAATATCAGAGATTACATTAAAATACATAGCAGTGGAAAATAATACAAAGCACAACTGAAGGTGATATACGGATACAGAGCTTTCCGGATATCATTCCAGCTGTAAACCAGGATCCTGTGAATATAAATCTGCAAAACCAAAACTACAAGCTGCCCGTGCGGAAAATAGGGGCACCCAGAGTTTAGGTTAAAACAATAAACTCCAGGTCAGTCATGTGACTGGTGTGAGAACTAAAACAGTTATTTAAAGCTTTACTTTAAAAGAGAGTAATTCAAGGGACCATGCCGTATAACACGGAACGGGTTTCCTCCCAAGAATACCAGTGCATATAGAATAAACAGCGCAATGCTTTTTCGAAAAATGAAGCTATTATAAGACCCAGGTCCCATCACACAATGCAACGCAAGCCGGAGGATAGGGTTTTACCTTATAACAGCCAAACATGCTTGGTACGTTTAAAACAAATCATTTGATACTATAATAAGTGTATAGTGTCAAAACATTTCAATCATAAATATAAATCATAGACGGCATGAGTGCCCCATACCACTATGTCGCCATACTAGTTCTACAATTAAAACCGAATTACACGTATTGGAAATTGGATTTCCGTCATGAGTCGAGGCAAGGGGCAAGCTCCTCTCCGCGTTCGAGACACTCTAGCAAATGTCCCAGGGCTACGCACTCTGGGCAACCCTTGGATGCTTCAGGGCCGGTCCTCACTTACGTTAGAGGATTGGCAATTCCTGAACACACGTTTCCCGGTCCTTACAGACCTATAATCGAGGCGCCTCATCCAACAACCACAAAGGTGAAAAGTATATAAATGTCAGGGCTGGTAAGTCACTGACACCACCAAAGCTAGAAAGAAACGTCGTGCTCTCCCTGCAGTTCGTATCCCGTTTTTAACTCATACCGAGGTGTGAGGCTCGCGAATTCACGTTATACACAAAGCTGCCACGTAGGCGTGCTTTGATCATCAACCACAAGACTTTGCTTTTCAACAGAAGCCTTGATCATTGCATCTCAGCGTGCCACACAGGCAGTTCATGCCATGCGACTGATGTCCATCGATATACAACCTCTAAGCTCGTACGTCTCAGAGAAGGGCGTTAAGAAAAAGAATAAATTCTCCGCCGCCAAACAGATGTATATTTAACTGAAATCAATCGACACAGAATAAAATCCAATGTCAGACACACAATCCATTTACAAGTCCGTTCTGGGTCTGAACGAAACCGGAGGCACTTTCCTCGCATATCCATCCATCTCCAAGTACGTCTGGATGACCACCAACTATTTCCATCCTCTTGGGTGTACAGCCCAATCAGGATCGTCAGTAATTACCCAAACGATGTGAAGACTTCCGGTCTTCGACCACCGTCTTCATCTTCGACATATCGTCGAATCGGTTATTCAGAATGGGTGTAAACCCGGTCTTTCCGAACAACTCGCGTATATTGAAAACAAATGTTACACAAACACAACATACGCCTCATTCCAATTCATTAGTCACTAACCGCAAATTAGCAAGAGAACAATTTCCCAAACATTAACCCCGAAGGCCGAAACCAACATCAGATCAATACCCAGGAAACCATTCTTCTTAGCCAACCTACAGCTAGTTTCTAAATTCCACATTCTTAGGGAAAGGTTCCCATTAATTTTATTCAAGATAAATTCTTTAAAATTTATCCTGTAATCTTCCTTTGGATGTCGTTTCAAACCAAATTATGGTTTTTCTAAACTAGTCGAGATTAGCGAACCATACCGAAGTAATTATTTATTTTATTTCCCAATCCCAACTTATTCATCCCATGAAGCAAAATTGGTGATACCCCATATCTAACACCACGGTGTATCGGTAAAATTAATTACCATTTCACGTTCAAATCTAATTAAAGATTTAACTATCGCTTTGGAGCAAAACTGGTAATACTCCATTCTCGCTCCTTTTCTAAATTTGGTAATTTAGATTACAAATTCCCATTTCAATCTAATTGCAGATTCATTAAAACTCCTTTTATTGGGTTAAAGAACTAGGTGTTATTTAAAACACAGTTCACGGCAAACCCAAATCAATGTTCTATTTATCATCGGGTTAAAGAACTAGTGTTATTTAAAACACCGTTCACGATAAACCCATTTCGAATCCAATCGAATATATTAGAAATTCCGATTATTTAAAACCCCTTTTTAAATCTAATTTATTTATTTAAAAACAAATCGGGTTTTAAATTTAGTTCAAAACTAGTTCATTTCGATAAAAACCCATTTTTATCTTTTCAAATATGGAGTTTTTTCACCCCAATTTTTCCCAAATCATTTCTTATGATTTTACACAAATTATTACTATTTTTAATAATTTTATTAAGGCCCGTACAATCGATTTCCAACAATGGCCATCGAACTGCACTTACAGCGACATTTTTCAAATTTGATTTGGACGTATCTCCAAATCCAACCGTTAGATTTTGAATTTCTAATATTCGTTAGAAAGCTCTTTTCGATACGAACCCAACGGTTCCGGTTTTAGGAGAATTCGACGGTCGGATCTCCCGTAATGTCCGTTTGAAATAAATGGTCGAAATTCACGAACTGCCGCGGCGCGGCGCGTTCTATTCAGGCGATTATATTATAAATATAATATATATAATATATATTTCGTCGATTACTATTCAAAACGGATTTTATAAATAGTTTTGAATTCGTTTCAAAAACAATTTCAACCTTTATTTCAATTCAAAGCAAAATTGAATTCTTCTTTATAAATTCGTTTTAAAATTCATTTCTATTCAATTCAAATTTCAATTCAATTTGAATTCATTTCACTTCGTTTTAAATTCAATTCGAATTCGTTTTCAATTCGATTCAATTCAAAGTGGTTTTCTATTCGATTCAATTCAAAATGGTTTTCTATTCGATTCAATTCAAAATGGTTTTCTATTCGATTCATTTCAAAATGGTTTTCTATTCGATTCATTTCAAAATGGTTTTCTATTCGATTCATTTCAAAATGGTTTTCTATTAGATTCATTTCAAAATGGTTTTCTATTCGATTCATTTCAAAATGGTTTTCTATTCGATTCATTTCAAAATGGTTTTCTATTCGATTCATTTCAAAATGGTTTTCTATTCGATTCAAATTCATTATATATTCAATTGAAATCAAGTTCGTTTTATATTCAATTCATTTCGAAATCGTTTTCTATTCAATTCATTTCGAATTCGTTTTCTATTCAATTCATTTCAAAATGAATCAAATCGATATAAATATCGTTCACGTCAAAATGGCGTCAATCTAATCAACACGGCTTCATAAATTCCTTCATTCTATTCAACAAATGAATATTTATTTTTGTCAACACACGACTAATCTCAGCGAGTGAGTACTGTCTACGTGTGACTATTTTTGTTAAATTATTTCGTTCAACACATGACTAATCTCAACGGATGAGTACCGTCAACACATGAACCTTTATTTTATATTGATGAAGATGTAAATTTTGTTATTAAAATATTTCGTTCAACACATGACTAATCTCAACGGATGAGTACAGTCAACACATGAACCTTTATTTTATATTGATAAAGATGTAAATTTTGTTATTAAAATATTTCGTTCAACACATGACTAATCTCAACGGATGAGTACAGTCAACACATGAACCTTTATTTTATATTGATAAAGATGTAAATTTTGTTATTAAAATATTTCGTTCAACACATGACTAATCTCAACGGATGGGTATGGTCAACACATGAACATTTACTTTATAGTGATAAAGATATAAATTTTATTATTAAAACATTTCGTTCAACACATGACTAATCTCACGAATGAGTACAGTCAACACATGAACCTTTATATTATAAAGATGTAAATTTTATTATTAAAACATTTCGTTCAACACATGACTAATCTCACGAATGAGTACAGTCAACACATGAACCTTTACTTTGTATTGATAAAGATGTAAATTTTATTATTAAAACATTTCGTTCAACACATGACTAATCTCACGAATGAGTACAGTCAACACATGAACCTTTACTTTATAATATTCTTTATCTTCTAAATTTGAATGAGGCCCAATCAATCACCATATAAAATTAATTATATGGATTTTCATACAACACATGTATATAATAGCATTGAAAAATAATCAACCATCAACCAAAGTGAACTACACTGCATAAGCATCAAATATAGATATCTAACGCTTATAACAGCCTGTCAATCAATCGATCGACATATTTAATCAATCAGGATGAGTGAACTTCATATTTCATCCCAACACCCGTGTGGGGTTTCAAATCAACAAACACAGATTTCATTTGTGCAGTTGGGCGATGTGTAAAATTTATCGACCCAATCAATGTCCTTCAAATAGGTGTACATAAACAAACCGTCTGGTTTGTAAATGAATATTTATTTATTCACATTCATGTTAAAAATTATATTTTTAACGATAAAACATTTTATTTTAACACATGAATTTCTATTCAGTTCATTTACATAATAAAAATGATATTTTTATTTTTCTAACATATTTTAGAAAATTTCGGCGGCATAACGGCACGATACTAGAAACGGGACGAGGCCTAGCCTTATCCCCGGTCTAGTGAAGGCCCACGCCATTCACACATCAATCAAATTCACCAAACAACCAAATTCAAATCAAATCATCAAATTAATTTATGCAACCAAACAAACAAGTCCATGGTCTGTGGACGATTGTGTCGGGTGCTACTAAGCACCGTCTGCATCCTAGTGTATATATATATAACTAGAAAAAGAAATTGAAAGGTGAGAAATTCTCACCGATAGCTATCCAACTTCACGATACTTCATTTAGAGAAATCTTCGCCTTTTCCGCCTTTTGTCGCTTTCGTTGCCTGTAGCCACTACATATATAAAAATCAAATTTTCACTTCGCTTTTCAATATATAAAAATCAAATTTTTACTTCGCTATTCAATATATAAAAATCGAATTTTTACTTCGTTGTTCAATATATAAAAATCGAATTTTTACTTCGTTGTTCAATATATAAAAATCGAATTTTTACTTCGTTGTTCAATATATAAAAATCCGCCCTTTCAACTATAAAGATTTCACCTTTTTAATTCCATCACTATAAAAATCCCATTTTTATTTTGCTACACATATAAAGATGATATTTTTAATATCTCTATCATGTAAAAATTACATTTTTAATTCTCTACATAAACAAAAATCATATTTTTACGCCTTCTATATAGTAAAGATTATATTTTTAATACTTTAAAAATATAAAAATCATATTTTTATTACTTAAACTTTATATCAAAGATCGTATTTTTATAACTTCAACATCATATTAAAAATCTAATCTTTACAATGAAAAATATCTCGCTTTCTTATCATGAAAAATCAATCCTTTTTACCTTCAAAAATCATAACTTTTCACATCATGAAGATCGTATTTTTACCTTACCATTTCATTTTTAAAAGTCATACCTTTCTATATAAAAAAAACACACTTCTTGAATTTTATAAATAAAAACACAATCTTTTAGATATAAAAATATAATCTCCCATATAAAAATATATCCTTCCTGAAATAAAATAAAACAACTCAGTTTTTCCTATAGATAAAAATCAGTTTTTATACTCTGCTATTATATATAAACAAACTGAAATAAAATAAAATAAAATAAAATAAATAATCAAATTAAAATACTCACCTTTTTTTCGGGTTTGCTGCGTAAGGGGGGGGGGGGGGGCTCGAGCGTCGCAAGCGAAGGGAGGGGGGGTTCTGGCGTCGCAGGCGAAGGGAGGGGGTTCGGGCGTCGCAGCGAGGAAGGGAAGGGGAGGAGGAGGAAGAAGAAGGGAGGAGGAAGAAGAGGAGGGGGGTGCGCCTGCCTTCGGCGCGGCGGTGGCCTCCTGGAGGCGTCGCTTCGGCTAGGGCGCGATGCCCCCTTTTTTTTTCTGAAATAGTTTTGAACGGGGGGGGGGGGGGGGCTGATATAAGGGAAAAGGGTTTTCTCTTTTTTTTATTTAATTAATTAATTTTCAAAAAGTTGACTTTTACATACGACCTCTAAACGAGGCCCACCGCCTGTCGTCTATAGCGTTTTACCCCCATTCCGAACCCAATGGGATATGTATCGTAGGTTGATTCGGCTGTTACAATCAGTTTCCGTTGAATTTACATTTAAATCACTATATTGAATTTTAAACGTACATTTCAAATTACCGGGGTCACATACTAACTCTAAAAATTCTCGAGAAATATTTTCTAGCTTCATATTGACGATACGGTCCTAACAAAACTAGTTTCGTCAAATTCTGAGACCGTTTGAAAAATGGCCAATTTCCAGTCGATTAAAATCAACTGAAACTGGTCAAACGCGTTTTCCTTTGCCACGCTCACATATTGATTTGAAAAATTATGAAATTTGGAATCTAGCAATAACTTGACATCACGGACCCAACAAAAGTGGTTTCGTTGAAATCCGAGTTCGTTTGCAAAATTCCCATTTTTAAGGGCCCGAATTCCATAGCGACTATTCACAATTTTCAACTGGACATATCTTTTGATTCCCGCTATGAAATTTTGATTTTTCGGATTCGTTGGAAAGATATCATCAATTAGATCCTAATGTTTTTGGTTTCACTAAATCCGGATTGTTTTGCACCCGATACATTCAATTGAAGTTTGAAATCGAATTATCGAACTACCGCGCCATTTTCTATTCTATTTATAATTATATATAATTATTTATATTCTAACGATGGCGTATATAATATATACATTCTAATTATATTCAAAATAAATTTCTCGTCGATATTATTTAAAATAATTAATTTTAAATATTCAAAAATTCGCTAAAATTGCCAAAATAAAAATTTTAAACTGGTCCAGATTTTCCGGGTTATTACAACCTACTTACCTGTGGCCATGGTTTGACATTAGCACATAACACTTGCTTGCACATACTACAATTTTCAATGTTTTTCTTAAATAATGAGATCATTTTAAACATAGTTTTTCAGATAACCATATATCAATTCCTTGGAAACATATATTAAAATGACCAAAACACATTTTCATTTTGTGACTGTATGCGAATAGCTGTTATTTGAAGATATACTTATTTATAATCTGGTGCCATCAAAATTGTAGCCATTACGACCACAAACTTGCTAAAATTGAAGATGGTATAGACTTCTTATTTTCTATTAAGATACAACAACCATGATTAACAGCATACTGTAATGTCAGTATAATATCTGAATAGCAGAAAAATCAGCTATAACCAAGCCTGTTTTTAAACAACAAAGTATATATGTAAAACTTCAAGATATAATAGTGTTAGATCCAAAATTGGGTCTAACACCCAAATTGTTCTAATATGTAGAGATTAATATCAGAAAAAATGCAAGAAAAGCAGAAAAGACACAAGATTTATAGTGGTTCGGCGTCAACGAGCCTACGTCCACTTTATATCTATGAGTATACTTAAGATTTGAGTTCAACCAATGATTTATCTCTCAACCTCACTTATACAATGTTGATTCACTCAGTAAATTCAAGATAACTCTGAATAGAAATAATGGAGATATGATAATGCTGGAATAAGAGCTCCGAATTGCCAAAAGATCTTGAAAATGCCAAATCTGGGACTATTCATAGCTGGTTTCTTCAGGAGGATCGTGGTCATATGTGTCACAAATCCCGAGAATCTCGATCTGGTTCGTAGCTTGATGGAGAAATGGTCAAAGTGACAGTTATAGACAGATGTCGCAAGATCCTTCATCTTCAGATCGTGAATGACTGGGTCGTGGCCTTCATCTCTTAGTTTCAGGGATTGGATCGAGCTGTTGTAAACGGATCGAATCGCGATCATGAGGGGCGATCGCGAACCGTGGAGGGTGTAGCTTCATGAATCAAGAATTCGTATTAGACTTGTGTTTGAATCTTTGTGGCTTGGTCCAAAAGCTAGCCAACATTTTGCCCCCTCGAAGTATGTTTTATCGAGGATGGGACATGCTTCGAAATTACTGAGCCATCTTTTCACAAAGCGACGTGAACCAGTGATCGTGTCTGTCTAAAATGTCGTACTGCTTCAGGAGGTTGCGCCCCTTGGCTAGTATAAATGTTAAGTTAATTCTCTGGTTACTTCTTTATTTGTCGGGTAATTCTCGTGATCTCGAATTCCAGAGGATACGAAAATCAACTCATCAGGTATGCTCTTAGATCCTTGCAAGTATTTTCATTCGTTTTATTTTGCGACCCTTCTCGAGTCCAGATCGTTGGAATTCCATATGGTTCGTGACCAGGGTAGGCGTTAAGGGTCAACTAGGTGAGAGGACTGCTACCGAAGCTTCAATGGGCCTTCCTTATCACTCGTGGCCTGTGGACTTCGTGGATCGAGTCACGACAAAAATGGGAATACGAAGGGACTTCCGGTTGGGCTATATAACCTACTCTCTCTTCCTTCCTTTGCCCTTTCTCTTTCTAGCTCTGTTCTTGCCGCTGCCTACCTTTCCTTCTTCTCAAAAAACCCTAACCATAAATTTTTGGAAAACACATTCATCCCCTAACTTAAAAAAGGTGACTGCGCTAATAATGCTTTCATGTAATTTCATTCTCGTTTCTCTCGAGTTTTTTACTGGTTTGAAAGGCAAGGATGGCGGAGTTTTGTGGTATTCGAGGCTTTGAGGTTGACGATGGTGTCATGAGTTTAATTGCTTGAGTTCATGGATGGAGAGGAGAAGAGGGGGACGAAAGAGCACGCTGGGTCGGTTCATGATCAAAGCTATGGCTCAGGTCATGGAGACAGCGGGAGCAGAGGGGAAATGGAAGTGCGGTTCTGGACAACGGATCGGGTCGTGGTAATGAAGGAGCATCGGATCGTGGAAAATAGGGAGTGAGGTGGATCGTGAGGGGTATATCGCGATCCGTTCAAGTAAAGTACAATGGGTCAAGGGGTTCAGCGTTCCACGATCCATTGTTCGTCCATGAGCTGGTGTTTTTCCATAAGTCTGCTCATGCTTCGTTAACCATCGATGCATCATGATCTGGACCTCATCTCACAATCTGGTCTGATGAACGATCCAATACGCATACTGACATATAATGTACCTCTAATAAACCAATGGACAGTTAGGTTAGAGCCTTCGAGATGAAATTTCTGGACTGAGCGACTTAACTTGATGGCATATAACAACCAATATCCCGCTCATTTAACTAACTTCATGTTTTTCTTATATGCATGCACAAGCACACACTTGCACTTACACACACGGGGAACGGGCAATTTGTGTTCTAATTTTTATTCACCAACATAGCTATGTCTGATAAACAAGTGACTGAGACACCAAACGAAGGTGCCGAACCAGAGACATCAGTACATCATGACCCTGATGTGCTTCCTTCAGATTCAGATGAGGAAAAATCCAACCCTGATTACGTGACGGATTCTGATATAGAGTCAACGACTTCTGAGAGCACATCTCTTGAAGATGAGGATGATCGACCTCCTGATGAAATTCTGGGTGTTAAGGAAATAAAGAAGCTGACCGATTCTCTATCTTCCAATTTAGACGATATAAAACTTAAGAAGATATGCTTAAGACACGGAATTCCCTAGGACAATGTGAAAACTCCAGAAAGCGAAGATAGACCTCATTCTGCCCTAGAGGAGTATATGACTGTCAGTCGACTCATGTGCTGGGTATGAGCTATTCCTCCCTTCCCTCCACTTGTTGTCGATCTCTTAAGACAATTACACATTACCCCTATGCAACTCCATCCTAATGCTTACGCGACTCTGTATACTCTGTACATTGCTTATGCGGAGGTTCTACAGACCGAACTTACCCTCAAAGATTTAAAATTCTATTACCATTTCAAGCATCGTTCCGCAGGGCTCCCAATTTTTCTTTCTTCGAATCAGTTGCCAACAAAAAAGTTGTGACAGATGATTATAGTAATATAGGGGATATCAAATCTGACTGGTTCTATATAAAACATCAAGATGGATGTGCGAGGAAGTGGTTACAAGCAAGTATGTTTTCAACTTTTCCGCATTTACTTTGAATGCATCATTTCAGTGCTAATGTGTCATTTTGTTCCATAAAGATCACAACTTTGAGAGAACGGAAGGTTCGATATATGAAGACTGAATGTCCAACCTTCTCAAAAGTAACTCAGATTTCTTAAGGATTAAGAGATGTATTACCAATGAGAATCTTCACAAACACCGTCTTCTAGATATAAGATTCGGACTTGGAGCGGGTGGCAAACCTTACAAGTATATGCCTTCGACTGAGGGAGAAGGAACTTATCAAGCCGTAGAGACAACCAACCTTCGTAAGAGTCCTTCGCCGATGATCAATCAGGATGATGAAGATTTAAACATATACAAAGGAGACGAGGGACGAGCTGACGAGCCAAAGGAGGTCCCAACCTCTGAGGGGCAGTCTCCCTTAAAAACTTCACCACCGGTTGAGTCTGTCGCTTAGGATGAGTTAACGGAGGAACAGATACTCGGGGAATTGAATAAGATTCCTTTACCAGACGATATCTATACTCAGGAAGACTTCGGAGGGGAACCAATTTTTCCTATCTCCGAGGAAATGAATGCTCCAGTTGGAGAAAAAGGAGTCACACAGACGAGCCTAACTCTGGGCCCTGGACCGTTAAGGGGGATTTCATGGGATGCACAAATCACATGCACCATTTATCATAACACTCTTATACCACTGGCATTCATGGTTTTAACATATACATGTTTCCTTTGCAGGGGAAATGCCTCGTAAACGGTCTTATTCTTATCATTCCCTTCGTGAAGGCACACCAAGTCTCCTTCCAAACCCCGAGCATGTTCGTAGTGATAGTCGGGGAAGAGATAGTCATCGTCCCCGGGATTCTCATCAATCTTACTCTACATGATCTCGATCTCCATCAAAGCAAGGTTCTGGAAAGTCTCACAGTCGTCCATTGCTACCGGCTGGGGGTAAGCAACTTCCTAGAGATTTGACTCCTCCGAAAAGTACGCCTTCTCATATCCAGTCTTCTAAAAAACACCACGAGCCAGAGGACAAAAACAAAGATAAGGGCAAGATCGTGGAGAAGGGGAAGGCATCTCTATTTTCCTCTAGTAAGCATGGCTTGGATACCACCGCTGCACAGAATATTGCCCCCAATTCTGAAATTCAGGCCAGGCTGGAGCGCTTGCGAAAGAATTTCCTTGATATTTTCTTTGAGAGGATGATGTTCGTCCCAGACCTTGAACTGATCCTCGAGGATTGGGACACAGAGGTAATAGGGTATGTGTGCCATGCGGCCAAGCAATATGGGGTGATGAAGAGGCGTGTCGTTCATCTTTCAGATGCCATTCATTGCCTAGAAACAGACGCGTCCAGGTAGTGTATGGCTCTGAAAATTACAAGTCAGAGCTAGAGGATGCACAGGCCCAGCTAGCTCTAGCTCGGCGAGATGCAGAAAATTACAAGTCAGAGCTAGAGAGTGCCAGGAAGCGTTTTCGTAGTGAGCTTGATTCAAACAGCCAGGAGCGTGTGGCTCTGAAGAAGGAAGTGGAAGATCTTAGGGCAATTAACACTGAACTGAAAACAACACAAGAACATTTTGTTGCCGAGAAAGATGCCTGGGAGAAAGAGAGGGCTAGCTTAAAAGATAGTCTCACACTTGTCAAAAAAGAAAAAGAATTTTTAAATGATCAGCTTGTCCAAGCTGAGGAGCGTGCGGCTCTCGCTGAAAGTAACGCCAACAATGCTCTTGAATCGGCCACTGTTGCTGCTGATAAGCTCGCTGAAAAAGAGAAAGAGATAGCTGGTTTTGAGGAACTGTTGTTTGACTTCCTTGGTCAAGTCATCAAGACTCGAGACATCTCTTGGATCCCGGACTATCATGTTACTTTGGACAATATATGGGATGCAATTGTCGAAGGCGAGAAGCGGCGATTGATGGTCGATGAGATTGATGAAAACCAGCTGATGCAGACCTTTCTAATAGGTGAAGAACCTGAGGCTTTGGAGAAAGGCAGACGCCTAATCCATGAAGAGATCGAGAGGGAGAAGATTAAGCTCAAGGGCAAGAATAAGATTGATGAAGGCTCGAGCTCGGTGGTGGAGCCCAAAACTTCTGAAATTGAGGGATATAACCCTGATGATCCGTTAATTCCCTTGGCTCCAACCCCTCCAGTTGCCGGAACTACCATTACAAGTCTGGGCGAGGAGTCGACTAAAGGTATCTCCATATTCTCTCCACAATTCGTCAGGGCAGTAGTAACTTGTCATCGTCTCACGAGACAGACAACTGAAATGGCCACATCCTCTCCCGATTCACTAACATTTGCTTCTCGTGATATAGGTGTCAATCCGATCGAGGAAGGTGTAGAGGAGAAGGTAGTGGCAGAGAAAGTTGATGTCCCCTCGGGAACTGATGTTGAAGTTTCTAAGATTCCAAAGCAAATCAAGGGTACGACAAGTGAAAAGGTCACTGTAGCACCCGTGGTATCAGGCACCGACGCTTCTGTGGATGCTGAGGTTATCGCGGCTTTATAAGACACCGAGGGTGGTCATGGAGATGAAGAAGACGATGTGGTCATCATAGATGACATCAAGAATGATAATAACGAGACCTTGGCCGACATGCAGGCTAAGAAAGTGAAATAATTAATTTTGAGGAAGGAGGAGCAGGACCCTTTGTATGTTCCTCCAATCTCAGAGGTTAACCCTAAGACCGGGCTGATCATAAAATTCTCTTCCAGATCAATAACTTCACAACTTGCCTCCCAGCCTTCTAGTTCTCCCCCGGAGTCTCTTGTTGATAAGAGGAAGAGGAAGAAGAGTGACCGTTCTGATGTTGACAAAGAGGAGTTGGAAAACAGAAGAAGGAAAAGAAATTAAATTCGTCTCCCAAGCATAAATAGAATGCACTTATTAGCTCATATTTCTGCTTTTAGGCTTTCCACTGGCCAAAAAATGTAGTTGTGAGAGTGGCCCTCACTTTTGTTTAGCTTCTTGTTCTTGTGAACCTGCTTTTAGTGAATGAAAATCTATTTCTTTTGCACCATTATGTACCTGTAAGTTTACCATATCTGCAGAGTTTATTATTCTGAATTACAAAACTTAGAAGTAATCATAACTAAAACGATCATAACTAGATAATGAAGTCATGAGTAATAATTGTTGAAAAGTTTGTGTGCTAAGTAAATGCGTAGTGTTGTATGTATATGCCCCCAATTAATCGTGATTATAGTGCCTGGCCAAGGTTTATTGGCGATTGACTAGAGTCATGTTTGTACTACCCCCCATGTCCGGAAATGAGGGGTTTGAGTCGTTTGGCGGCATATGTCACTGTGTCTTTATACTTTCCTGATCCTTAAACGGGGATAGGAATTCTTGTGGCGCTAAGTCTCTAGCACCTTTATACTTTCCCGATCCTTCAGCGGGTTAGAGTTCGAGCTCGGTTCTTAGTCTGCTCACCGATCCTTCAGCGGGGCAGAAGTTCCGGGGGCGCTAAGTCTCTAGTACCTTTATACTCTCCCGATCCTTTAGCGGGGTGGATTGTTGCCAAGGCGGTTTTATCATGGTGCACCTTCACGCCTTGTGGACGTCAACTTTGCATCCTTTATACTCTTCTCTCTAATCTCAAGAGTTAGAGTGCAGACAATGGTGTGATCTACTTCATTGCACATTCGGAATTTCGACTGTCGTTCACATTCCAATCCGATAGAAGGCTTATTTGAATTAGGTATTTTGAGATCGCCAAATAGTTTATAACAAATCTAAAAGTGGAAATAATTTATATTAATCAAGTTAAAGGAGCAAATAAGAAATGGTGCAGTAAAGGTAAATGACACATGATATTTTATAGTGCTTCGGTCGAATCATAACCTACGTCCACTTTATAATCTTTTGTTCAAGTAACCAGACTGTTCTAGGCAAGTCGAGCCTTTTTACATGGTCCTAAAAAACAAAAGAATAAAACTGTCAATTTCACGTCAGATAAAGCCGCAAATGCTGGGTGTTCCACACTCTGGGGATTTCATCTCTATCCACGGTTGCTAGCTTGAAGGTTCCATTATCAAGCCTTCGTAAAATGGAATAAGGTCTTTCCCATTTCGGGCCCATATGCATTGGGGGAGGAAAGACACGTTTCAAAACCAAATCTCTGGGTTCAAAGGTTCGAGCTCGGACTCTTTTGCTGTAATACCGAGCTATCTGTTGTTTATACCTCAAGGTACGTAAGTCGGCTTCGTCCCTTTTTTCTTCAACCATGTCAAGGGATTCAAGGAGCAGCTCATTGTTGGTCATTGGGTCATAATAAGTGACTCGATGAGATGGTACTTCTAACTCGACCGGGATGACTGCTTCTACCCATTTAGTGAAATAATCCATGGCCACAATAGCGAACTTTGCTTCGCCCTTTGCAATGGGAAGGCGTCCAATAATGTCAATCCCCCACATAGAAAAAGGCCATGGGATCGTCATTGTCCTCAACTGGCAAGGTGGTGCCCTAAGTATCTTGGAGAATTTCTAACAAGCATCACAACGTCGTGCATGTTTAGCTGCATCCTTATTTATGGTTGGCCAGAAATAGCCATACCTTAATATTTTCTTTGCCAGTGTCTGTCCTCCCGTGTGATCTCCACATTCGCCTTCATGTACTTCTTGCAATACGCGCTTGATATCATCATGGGCGATACACCGGAGGAGGGGCATCGAGAATCCTTGTCTGTATAGGACCCCGCCCTGCAGAGCATTTCTGGAATCCTTTCGAATAATTGCACGCCTCTCACTTTTCTTTGTAGGAAGCGTGCCATTCATCAGGAAATTCTTTAGAGGGTCATCCATGATTCCCTCTCGGGTTCAATATCTAGTACCAGATCAATTTCCATCTGATCTACACTATGGAACTGTAGTACTTCAATCGGGACTAGCTCCGTATCTTCAGAATTATCGAAACTAGCCATCTTCGCGAACTTATCTGCTTTTTGGTTCTCCGTTCGAGGAATGTGAGATATGTTGTGGTGATCAAAACCATCCAACAACTTTTTCACTTTTTCCAAATATGATGTCAACCTTGGACTCTTAGCCTGAAACTTCTCATTAACTTGGTTCACAACTAAATTGGAGTCGCAAAAAATGTCTAGCTTTGTTATCCCCAATTCCTTCGCAAGCTTCAACCCGGCAATTAGAGCTTCATACTCGGAATCGTTATTAGTGGCGCAGAACTCCAGTCTAAGAGCGTAATATATTAACCGTTTTTCTGGAGTTTCAAGCACCACTCCGGCACTAGATCGTCTGTCGTTTTTAGCTCCATCAGTGTACAGTTTCCAGGCATTAGGGTCGAGGAGCAGCTTCGGTGGATCATTTTCCTGGCTTACTACATCATCTTCTGGGATGGTAAATTATGCTATGAAGTCCGCAAGCACTTGCCCCCTTATCGACCTTCAGGGATGGAAATTCAAATCGAACTGACTTAGCTCAATGTTCCACTTGAGTAGTCTTCCTAATGCTTCTGGCCTTTGCAGAACTTGTTTAAGCGGGTGATTAGTGTAAACAGTAATGGGATAAGCCTAGAAGTAATGGCGAAGCTTCCTAGATGCAATCAACAAACTATACGCAAGCTTTTCTATCCTTGGGTAGTTTCGCTCAGCTACCGCCAACTTCTTGCTCACATAATACATTGGTCTTTGCACCTTATCTTCCTCTCTTACCAAAGCTGAACTGATCGCGTGAGATGACACTGCCAAGTACACAAATAAATCTTCGTGATCTACGGGCTTAGCATAGTATTGGGGGTCTTTCCAAATGATTCAATAGGTTTTGGAACGCTTCTATACAATCAGGAGTCCATTTAAAGTTGCGCTTACCCCGCTTTATTAGCTCGAAAAAGGGGATGCATCTATCTATAGATTTGGAGATGAACCTACTCAGCGCTGCCACTTTTCCAGCGAGGCTTTGGACATCCTTAATCTGCTTTGGTTCTTGGATATTTCGGATTGCTGTAATTTGATCTAGATTGATTTCAATTCCACGCGAGCTGACGATGAATCCTAGGAATTTTCCAAATGCTACCCCAAATGAACATTTCAAAGGATTCAGTTTCATCCCATATTTCCGGAGGATCCCAAACATCTCTGCTAAATCGGTAGGATGGTCGGATGATTGTCTGAACTTTACCAACATGTCGCCAACGTATACTTCCATCATTTTCCCGATTTGGTTATAGAACATTTTATTCACCAATCGCTGATATGTAGCACCGGCATTCTTCAAACCGAAAGGCATCACCACATAGCAGTATAATCCCAAATCTGTAATGAAGCAGGTTTGCTCTTGTCTGGGATGTGCATGGGGATTTGGTTATACCCCGAGTAGGCATCCATAAAAGAGAGAAGCTCATGATCAACCGTCGAATCCACCAGTTGATCAATTCTGGGTAATGGAAAACTATCCTTTGGGCAAGCCTTATTCAAGTCTAAGAAGTCAATGCATATGCGCCACTTTCCATTGGCCTTCTTTACCAAAACCAGGTTTGAAATCCAGTCTGGATATGTTAAATCTCTGATGAAACCATTACTTCTCGGTTTTTCGACTTCTTCTTTCAAGGCAGCGGACCTCTTTGAGCCAAGCATTCGTCTTTTCTGTCTGACGGGAGGATGCTTCGGGTTGATTCTTAACGAATGACTCAAAATTGAAGGAGAAATTCCACACATGTCAGCGTGGGTCCAGGAAAATACATCCAAGTTGGACTTCAGGAAATTCGTCAATTCTCTGGCTCGAAGAGGGTCCAACTGGGATCCAATCTTCAGGACCTTCACTGGGTCACTATCATCGATTGGTACATCCACAGTTGTTTCATTGGGAGTTGCCATTCTGCCTCCAGGATCTTCATCCTCTCTGGGATCTATGTCCTAGGGCAACTCTCTGGGCGACTCTCCTTCAGTTATCTTCTTTAGTTGCTATGACGTTCCCTCCCATGTAGGGGACGAAGCGCCTTTTGTCTCCACATCTCTTCCTTTGCGGAGCAATTTTAACTCTGCAATGTAGCATGCTCATGCAACAACTTGATCTCCTCTGACTATGCCTATGCCGGCATCTGTAGGGAACTTCAACAATAGGCACTAGGGTGCAATGCAGGCCCTGAATTTGGCTAGGGCTGGCCGGCCCAAAAAGGCATTGTACGGCGACTCAATGTCCACGACTACAAAGGGGAGAATTCTCACTTTCTGGCGTTCTCCTTCCCCAAGGGTTACTGACAATTCCACGTATCCCATTGGAGCGGTCAAGGCTCCATTAAATCCACATATCCAACCCTCGCATGGTTTCAAATCCTTCGGCTAGAGTTTCATTTGGTCGAATGTTTTCTTGAAGAGAATATTGACCGAACTCCCGTTATCCACTAGAACTTTATGAACTATAGCTGGACCGATGGTGACAGTGATCACTAATGGGTCTTCAGTTGGGGAGTGGACCCCAATACTCTCTCGCTCACGAAATATGACGTCATCAGACACCGTCTTTTGTTGCTTAACCGGAGCGTTATCCTCGGGGTTGCTACATTCTCCTACTTCGAGGTGTTGTTTGGCTGTGTTCACATATTGATCCATCGCCTTGAAACTATACCCAGCCAGATAAAGCCCTCCGACGATGGTATTGATGACGAGGTTCTTTCCTTTATGTTGAGCTGTTGGTCTGACAACGGGTTGGTTTTGGTTCTGGTTCGGGGCCTGTACAGCCTGCCACCTGTCCCTGGGAGTCACCTTATATTCATCAAGCTTTCCTTCTCGAAGCAGTTTTTCAATCACATTTCTCAAATGACGACATTCGTTTATGGAATGACCATAGATCTGATGAAAAAGATAGAGTTTCCCAGTTTCACGCTCCTTTTCTGTAGAATCTCTCAGAGGAGGCCTTTTGTATTGGAGGACATTATATGTATCCAGGATGATGTTCTCCAACGTATCATTTAACGGTGTGAAGCTCTCAAATGGTCTGGGCCGGGATCTTCTCTGAGAGTAATTCCCTCGATTTCTCTTCCGATTATTATTATTATTATTCCCCACTTGACGACCGTTTCCTTGATTCTTGTTCCCAACATTGACTTCGACCTTTCCTGAGCTATCTCCCGTCTGCTTGATGGCCACGTTACTTTGGATATCTTCCTTATCAATAGCCTTCCTTTTCCGATTAGCGTATATCTCCTCCTGTCCCAAACGAACATTAGCTTTTTCATAAAATATTTCTCTGGTCAAGGGTGGCTTGTCGGCCAGATATCTTCCAAACTCGGTATCTTTATCAACGCCATCGACCAGGGCCATCAATATAGTTTGCTCATGCGGATCTCTGACTTCTGTGACAACCAAGTTGAAACGATCCAAGTACAACCTCAGGCTTTCGTCCGATTTTTGTTTAATAAGAGACAGTTCAATCACATTCTTAGACCTCTGGGTATGAAGACGGAATTGGTTCACGAATATTTCACTCAATTCCCTGAAACTGGATATTGACCGTGATGGCAAGCGGGTAAACGACAATAACGCTACATCTTTCAGGAATATAGGGAATGCTTTACATTTTACCACATCTGTAGCCGCAGCAGCATTCATTGACCAGGAATATCGCATTAAATGCTGGATTGGGTCAGTTCTGCCCGCATAGCGATTCATGGTTGGCATATTGAAGCTCCTAGGGAATGTAACCTCCAGTATGTCGTCAGTAAAAGGCGTATGACTGCGATCTATGCCCCAATCTTCATTCCTTTGTCCATGGATGTCTACCATGATCTGCCTAATCATTGCTTCAACCTTTGCCTGGGTCAGGGTAGATTCAGGATTAGCACTTCTTGCCCGACGGGCCCCTTCAGCATTTCTTTGGCGTGCTGCTGCAAAGTTTGGGATCTGAGCAGAACCCCCTTGCCCCCTTGTTTCCGCGGTCGATCATGCGACGAGCGGGAGGAATGGGTTGATTCTGAGCAGGGTCAACGACATTTCCATTCCTCGGTGGTAGAGCGGGCTCATTTAAGTTACGGTTATTAGTTCCCTGGTTAAGCGCCTCTTCTTCTCAAGATGGAAGTGACCCAAATCGGAGCTGCTCTATGTTCTCAGCCCTTTCTAACGGGGGCCATCACAGGTTTCTTCGGGGCTCTTCGGACGAGGAT
This sequence comes from Allium sativum, assembly GCA_030737875.1. Classification (NCBI taxonomy): domain Eukaryota; kingdom Viridiplantae; phylum Streptophyta; class Magnoliopsida; order Asparagales; family Amaryllidaceae; genus Allium; species Allium sativum. Next base: position 869,086,509 of record CM060924.1, on the reverse strand, counting down.
GAGTATTCCTGGGTAGGAGGACGAGATGGGGGAGAGACCCTCTGTCTTATAAGATCGTCAAGCCGTCTATCCATAGCAGTCAGATTCTGTCGCAACACTGAACTCTCTTGCCTCTGAGCGACTAACTCATCATATAGTTTATCCCACATTTCAATGATGCAAGAAAGGTCTCCTTCAGTAGCAGGGGCAGAAGGGTTAAATTGATCGTCAACATTCTCTCTTATACGTAAAGAGCTTGAGCTAGGGTGAGCAGATGTACCAACATGGGAAGAACGAGCCATAACCTCCTTTCCAGGTCGAGTTGTAGTCTGATCATCACTTCGGATCACGGTACCCTTGCCTCGATGGCTCGTGGCGCCCCCATGGAGTCGAGTCATGGTGAAAGGTGCAGGAGGGATCGCGGCGTGGTACTGTCATCAGGTAGTAACTCCTTCAGCTGTCTGGTTCGTTACACCATCACCGGATCAGATCGCCCCTACATTGCCACAATCCGAGAGCTCTTCTTCGACCTGCTCATGCACGCTTTCTTCAATTGCTTCGTTTGCAGCTTCATTCACCTGCGAAGCTCGTACTTCCTTAGACTTCTTTCCAGCCATGATATCTGAATTTCGCTGAAATCTTAAAAAATCAAAACAATTAAGTTTTGGACTATTTTCTTCGGACTTGAATATCCAAACAATAGAGCAACAATCCAATATGCTGAGACTTCGCATTCTCAGTGCAAGCACCAAAATGTTAGATCCAAAATTGGGTCTAACACCCAAATTGTTCTAATATGCAGCGATTAACATCAGAAAAAAATGCAAGAAAAGACACAAGATTTATAGTGATTCGGCGTTAACGAGCCTACATCCACTTTATATCTATGATTATACTTAAGATTCGAGTTCAACCAATGATTTATCTCTCAACCTAAATTTTACAATGTTGATTCATTTAGTAAATTCAAGATAACCCTGAATATAAATAATGGAGATATGATAATGGTGGAATTAGAGCTCCGAATTGCCAAAAGATCCTAAAAATGCCAAATCTGGGACTATTTATAGCTGATTTCTTCAGGCGGATCGTGGTCATACGTGTCACAAACCCCGAGAATCTCGATGTGGTTCGTAGCTTGATGGAGAAATGGTCAAAATGACAGTTATAGATAGATGTCGCAAGATCCTTCATCTTCGAATCGTGAACGACTGGGTCGTGGCCTTCATCTCTCAGTTTCAGGGATCGGATCGAGCTGTTGTAAATGGATCGGATCGCGGTCATGGGGGGCGATCGCGAACCGTGGAGGGTGTAGCTTCATGACTCAAGATTTTGTATTAGACTTGTGTTTGAATCTTTGTTCCTTAGTCCAAAAGCTAGCCAATAAATAGTAAATAGTATAGGGACACAAAGATCTTAAGAAATAAGCATGTACGTAGTTATAGAGATTTTCTTCACCATAGCACGCTGAAATATAAGTAACTATTTCGGCGGACCAACAACTTATCTTACTTATATTTCAATGAATAAGAAAAATGGTAAAATGTAGATGGGATGAACAACCATTGACTAAAGCCACAACGAAGAGAATGGGTGATCACACATAAGCAACTGAACATGTATAGGTATATCATGATAAATTGGAATAATACTACAAAGTACTACAAAAATAAAGCTACCTCAAGCTTGAATATGTCTTTCCTCTCGCCTAACAGCATTAGGATTTGAATCTATATCTATCATCTTCATTTTTCAAGGGAATCTTCCCAATTATTGAAGGTCTTTAAATCAACATAGAAAGAGTTTGGACAAAAAGAGAAGCATCATTATTAGAATGAGATTATATGGTACATGTACATTCATAGAGAAGCCCTGGTAAAATTGTTAAATTTCAAAATTCTACATGTTCTTAATAAAAAATAAAATGAGAAATATAAAGAATAAAATTATTATTATTTTCAGAACATAATTTTGAACCTTCAAGCTTATTTGGATTCCAAGCTTTTTATTTAAAAATAGTTGTTAATTTTTGTTCTCGGTGGGATTCAAACTACTAACATCTAGTTTGTATTTTTGGAATTTCGGGATTGGACCCAAAGTTTGGGTCTATATTCCAACTATTAATAAGAAGATATGCACAGTTCTAACTGCTTCTGATAATACAAAAACACATGATAACTAACACCTGGCGTCTTTGTTCTGTGAATTGATTTTCACTCTTTTTATGTGCATTCTACCTGTAATGGCCCAGAAAAAATTCGACGCTTGAATTTTCAACAATAATACATAATCCCGTATTACTTGCCAAAAATCCAAATATCGAACCCAGACTATTAATATAAATAAGTTAGAGGATGAGAAGCAGAAAGAAGTGTTAGAATAGAAGAAAAAGAAGAACATACCAGAATCTCACAACAGAACAAATAAATGTAATATATCAAATCTCTTTATAAAAGAAAATTGTATATATACATACCATTTATCAGAGTACAACATACATCACACACAATAGAAATAAACTTTGTATGACTAACGATGAAGCCTCTTGCTTCTAGCTCCTGAAACTCCAAGCGAAACCTAACCTAGAAATATACTCGGTCTGACCCGAGCACATTTGAAGCAAAGAAAAATTCACCTGGATCAGTCTGGAAACTTTCAGTGATAAATTCACAGCACAAACAACTTGTTTAACTTTGAAAAATCCTTTTTGAAAAAATAATAATAGTAAGATCAACCCACACATAAACACGGACAGTTTTACCTTACTATAACCCAATTTTTTTTTAAATCAATATCTTTTATGATATTATAATAATGTCTATCAAACCACAAATAAATAGTAATCTAGCAGAACGCTTACATCTCGTGCCCTACATATATAGTATACAATCAAAACCGCAGGCTCTTATTGGAGAATGGATTTCCTGGTAGGGTATGAGACCACCTTCCGCCAATGTACCTCCGGAGATGAATACATTGGGGTTCAACAAGAATGTCTTGCAACCCGGCTACACATGATTGACCCCTCATTTCTCTTGAGAGTGTCGAATATATCATTACCATGGTTGGGGGCTAGCCAACCGAACCGATAACATACATATAAAAATAAAAGGGACAACCGAAGGTATTTGATTTCTCTAGATCAGGTAATGATATAACCTTTTAATGGGTGCGACCCACATAGCCATGCTGCCTACCCGATTTTTGTGCCATTTTCTAGTTGATGAGGCTTGACGTCACGTTTATATTCTTTTAATATCACATCTCCATTCACTTTGAATGTCACATTGTCATATTCATCAAATCACTAATTGATGTCCACAAATACACTCTGGGTGTTAGGCAAGAGAATTTCTCCACCACCAAACTTGGTATATTTGTAAAAATCAATGTACATGATTCTTAAGGAAATACTCTGTCAGACATTTATCCATACAAGTCATCCGGGAACAGGATGAACCGAAGGCACCCTCCTACTGCATCCTAGGAATCACCCTATAGATCAGTAGCGAGAAGTCCTTGCAATCCAAAGATTTCAATCATGATAGAGTCACAGTCAGAAGATCTATGCTTGCAAGTCAGAGAAATTTATCGAGTAGTTCTTTCGCCCATGAGGATCAATGGTCTTTAATGATCCATCTTTAAGCCTGCACGTTAGTCGTGTAAACACAGTTGATTCAAAGTGGTTTTGGGTCTAGTCCCCATCCCGGTCTCTTCGAAACAACCCATCAAAAAAGTCCAAGAATAATATTCATTTGATAGTCGGTTATTTAACTATCAAATCATAACAATACTGTTAAGTACATTGGCAGCTCAGGTCCTTAATATTAGAACATTTCATTGATTTTTATAAATCGATTCTAATTTCTATCTCAACAAAACTCTTCTGGTTTCATTACTTGAAAACATTAACTGATACTTTCTTAAGGATAACGTATTGACCAGCTTTCCTTTTTATTTCCTTTGTCAAAGAACATTACTGTATTCATTAAACATCTTCTATTTTCTTTATATTGAAACATCCTTTTTATACACTTTAACCCTTTTCATATTTTCCTTATTTATGAAAATATCACTATAGTTCATAACCCACTTTCCATTTCCTTTAAAATTGATATATACATATTCAACAATTCGATATAAATTTCATGTCTAATCTTGTATGGTTAAAATAACGTCAATTGACATACTTCTTAAAACATAACCTTAAACGATTTTATTAACTTTAAAATAATCGCACTTACGGAAATTATAATTATATTTCCAATATACAATTCCATTTCAAACCCCACATTATCCTTTATTCACAATTCCCTAAAACCCAAAACTATTTTCTTATTTCTTCGAATAAGTGCATTTATCAAATTTACTATTGGTTGACAATGTCAATAATACATTGTTATGAAAACACAAATTTTTTTATTTTATTTCTAGATCTTTTGCAAATTTAAGTTGCAATCCTTTTCCTTAAGAAAATAACAAATCATTCCATATCCTTACCCGTTACAAACTAATACCATCTCTCGATAATAGTGAAGTCGTTGGGGTATTCTAATTACCTCTCAAACCTTGATCGACAACGTTCTTATCTCAAGATAGATAAAAGCTTGTAATTTAAAACCAATATTAAACTATCTCAATAATCCGATATACTATTCCCATTTCCATTTATTATGGTTTTATAAACCATTTTCTTATATTTGAAAACCCACTTTTCATGTCAATTTCCTTTACTTCATTAAGTAAACTTTCCAATCTTTTTTTACCATTCGAATTCAATATGATTTTTATAAACCATATCTAACATTGGTAATTGCCTTATAATCTCTTTACTTTCTATTTAATATCACTTTGCACAAATCCAGTTAACTATCTTCTTTGAAGTTCTATTTAATCACCTTCATTTTTTACTTAATAAAATATTGTTGCAACTCCCGATTAGCTTATAAATCACTTTTACGAACCTTGTTTGTAAATTCGAATTATAATCCTTGTATAAAACTCTTTATTAGATTTTGATCAAACCTTATCGCCAATTTAATGCCAATTAAAAGTCATCACTTTAATTATTATTAATTAAAATAATAATTAACTTTAATATTAACTTCATTGAAAATAGTTAACTTTGATATTAACTAAAAATAGAATAATTATCGTTTTTAAAAGCTTATTAAATAATATTTAAAAAAATAATACTAAACAATTCGATAATTACTTAAAAATATAGTTAATCGAAGATTAACTAACATTGAACACCATTCGTTAAATTTAACGAATACTTTTGAAAACTATCGATTAGAATAATTTAAATCAAATTAATCTAATTGTCAACTTCAAATTAAAACGGTTAATTTTTACCAACCGTACATATCAATTAACTATTAACCGATTCTCATTATTATTTCCCCCCTTAAATTAATTAAATGAATTAATTAATTTAAAACATCATTTAATGGTTTAAAAAACAATTATACCATTTTTTTCTAATTCGTAAGTTAGTTCTTGACTTTCCATTCATAAAATGACACAAGAATTCGTTATATAACGTTTAATAATCCCATTCGTAACATATGATTTTTAATATATAAATATATTTATAAATCTTCTATTTTAATTAACTTATATAAAATAAACTTAGAACTTTAATTCAGTTATAAAATAAATTTATAACTTAAAATTCTGTAAATTTGCCTAATGGCAAAACGACGCCATAAAACAATACATTTTAGGCCATCACTACCAACCACTTATCAATATTGTCGATTGATTAAATCGCAAAAACAATTAATACCCATTCAATCATCAACATCCAAATAGATTTCATTTTCATTTGGGGTAAACAATTCATATAAATGATATAAACAATCCATTATATATTTGAGGAATCCGGTTAGATTCCTCCAACCAGTTCTTCCCTGCATCACGTTTCACAATAATATTTGATAACATATGAAATGAGTTCCAATGATCTACTATTTTTAAACGATGAATTATAAATAATGCCAAGCAATCAGATAATAAACAACCAATAGCATCTGTAGCATCCAATCACCCAATTTATACTATTAATGGGTTATAATTAAATGAATTTAGCACATCACAATATTCCAGAAAAGTGTAAGAGTTAACTCACCATTTTATTTCAATGAACAATTTCAGTGATGTCTCATATATTTTTAAACATGCTTTTATAAATATATGAAATGCAGTTGTTTCCGTCACCAACCATTTCTGCTCGACTGCGTAGTCTTCTTCGATACATTCCCAATGAATCTGTTTCCGCGTGATTCTGAATACATATGAATATATTATGACCGTTATAAGATTTAAATGTAAATTTAATAACTAATAATATTTACCTTTAATTACTAATTAAAATATATTAACTTAATCATATTTTTTTTTCAACCGTAAGTCCTAGATCCAATGAAATTTGCAATTGGCCTCTTCCCAAACTTGATGCACTAAAACGCATCAGGCGTTCTAACCTCCCAAGCCCATGACTTCACATGTGTTCTTCCTCCACACGTTTAAACAATTCTTCCTACACCTAACTTCTTCTTCTCCTCTGCCAAACACATCCCATGCATGCACCTGGAAAGGAAACCCACACCATGCTATTAACTTCCCATAATTCTTCTCCTTTATAACTCCAGTAATGTATATATTTAAACAAACCCACTGCTCCCCATCTTACCGAACTTCCACTGACTTCACTTTTGAAGCCACACATGCATTAGCGACTTCATTTGCCAACATTCATCAATGTACTGCCTCTTTACTTAACCTTCCACCACAATTCTTTCTTCTCCTGATATTTCAAAATTCCAGCAGTTCAAAAATAAACACAGCACCCACCTTGTCAACCGCGCGACAAGCTCTTATCCACGTTAGCTTGCTCCTATAGCATCAAGTCTGTGCCTACGTCCTTCTTTTCCATATACTCATGCTTACTGCCACACAACTTCCCCACAAAGTTCCACAACGCTGACCGGAGCACCATCCAATGGCGTTGTTCGATGCGCCAGCGTCATCTCCATCAACTCCATAAGCCCTGAGACTTCTGGTTCTGCCTATTGCCTTCAATACCACACGAATCGCCACCTCCTTTTGATAAGATTCCGGCCACGCCACAATGCAAAATCACATCATGACCGTTTAGAACATAGGTCTTGTTGAATTGAGTATTTTCCGTAGTTGGGGAAGTCTTTAATTGGTAACCGGATTTGGTGACTTTTGATAGGGAAGATTAATGTTTTCTGGCCGTTCGTGCTTTTAGGGAAAGAGATGGGATGTTATCGCATATATATAAAAATAGGTATACAGTTTCAAAAGGAAAAGTCAAGTGGAGGAAAATGACATGCAAATGCATTGTCAGAGATTTTTTTCTCCTTTATATTTGTAGTACACTCGTTCTATAGGCAAGTGGCGCTGTATTCATAAAATAAAATGTCACCCTTTCACAATTGTTGCCTTTCGTACAGACAAAAGAATACGCCGTGTCTCAGATATATTTTTCTTCTTTTGATTTGTTAGATTGCATGAGCTAGAAATATGAAAAGAACTAGAACCATGTCGGCTGCGAGGCTGCCAAGAGATTTATTTTACTTCTTTTTGGGTGGCAGAGTTTTGGTTGTCTCATCAAATATAGGGGTTGACACATTAATATGTTTCTGGTTTGATAAATTTTCTTCGATCAATTTTGTTGCTTTATTTTAATGAGTTGAGAAGAAAATTTTTTGTTGTGTTTTTTTTCTTTTGTCTATTCGGAAAGAATTCTTGTGCAAAGGAATTGCAAATGTAGTCTAATTACAGAAGAACGACACATGGTATACACAGTGGAGCCAAAAAGAAACAATATTAATTTCATATATTAATATTATCGGATAATATTGATTTTAAACACTTTAATAAAATGATAATATATTATTGTAACTGGGTATAATTGGATAGAATTTCATATACGTTCAGAATAAAATACTCCGGGTTGAATTCCAGGTCAGTTTGATATTAAAAATATTAAAACCCCTTTTATTTATATAAATAATCGACATAATTTATAAACGAATTTCATAACGACTATTTTAAAATTTGATTTGGTCATAAAACAAAATCTACAACATGAAAACTCGAATTTTCTCTTTCGTTAGAAACATATTATCCAATAGATCTGGATGTTTCTTGTTTCAAGAAATTCCAACTTATATTGGATCCTATACAGCTAATTAAAGTTCAAAATGTTATATTACGAACTATTGCACCGCTACAGCTCGTTTTATAATTAAATTATAAATAATACGTTATAATGTCATTTAGTAAACGAATACGTTAATATAATTTCAGTATAAACAATATAAAACATTTTAAATTGCCCGTTCACATTATATTGTAAATTTAACGTTTTCCGACAATTCTGGAATTAAAATATTATTTATATTAATAAAATGTTTAAAATAATTAAATTCAATTATTTAAATTCAAATTGACACTTTAAGTAATAAAATAATTTAAAAATTGGCCAGAAAATACGGGACGTTACACTACCTATGTTTGGCTGCATACCCGCCAAGCCCCATGCTTCAATTTCATGTATATAAGCTTCCATAGCTAAGAAACCCTGGAAAACGCAATTCTTTTATCTGTTTAACATAGAAATATGAAGTTTAATTTTTGGTATTGCTTATGTACATGAAAAAATCTTATCAAGTCATTGCAATTAAGATAAAAAATGCAAAGATGTTCCTATTATAGAAAAAATGAATTATGGAAGGATGGCTAATAACAATTAAAGAAGGAAACAAGAATCCAAGTGTAACAGCCAGCATTTTTATGTATCGGAGGATCGTAAAATATTTTTATTTTGTTACCTAAGGGTAGGATCATTCTCAAGGTTTGATGTTATTTCTGAGGATGTCGGACATGTCCATAATTTTTACCAATTTTGTTTGTGACCATCTTACCCCTGTTAGATTTGTATAGGGAATAACTTTTGACTAGGATCAAATCATAGGCTGAGATTAATTTCATTGGAAAGGAAATGGTGTTGCCAATTCCGTAGAGTGGTCACATTAAAGATTTGGTTCAACGGTCTGGGAGGAATCGCTATTTTAGTGTTTCACAGTTGGTTGTTCAGGTTTTGTAAGCCATAATGGGCTGATTTGAGAAGGCCCATTAGTGGGCAAGTGGGAGGCTATAAATAGGGGTGAGAGGCATGGATAATAGTTTATTTTATTCAATCTCTCATTTGCTTGAGCTCGTGTTCCTCCTTGCTCAATCAATTACACCTTTCCGCCATTAAAATCTAGATCTAAGGAAGAGAATCAAAGATCTACATCGTTTGAAGCTAGATCTACATCAATTGAAGAGAGATCTCATAAAATTGGAAGATTTGAAGAGTGTTCTTCACTATCCGGATTTAGATTCAAGTGTTTTTGTAACACCCTATATTTCTGTTAACTCTATAATAACAAATTAAAGAATAACCAATCTCAGACGTGAGAATCAAGGGAAATGGGTTGCGCCATTGTGTTCGCCTCGGAATTCTGGTTGAGATAGAGTCCGAGTTTGCATGAATTGGACTTGTATGAAGGAGTTATGGGCATCGGAAGTTTCAGAAAATTCAAAACAGATTTCAGAAAATTCAAATTTCGGAGTCAGACAGGCTAGGCGGGAAAATTCGTCAACCATAGGGTCGACCTGCCCCCCCCCCCCCCCGGGGGAAGAATTGTTTTATGACCTGTTGATGACTAGATGCTGACTCATTAGGGTTTCTGATATGCTCTGGTTGGCTGGGTTTAATTCTGGGTTGATCGGACGACTTAAACTAATCCTAAACTCTATAAAAACACCTCTAGACTCAAACCCTAAAATCAAAACAAAATTAGATTCATGGCCTCCATGACGTCACCTAGCAACTTAGCATAGCCGCCACCAAATAGAGAGGAAGAAAGCTAGTCTAAATCAATCCTTTTCAACTTTAAACAACGAATCTTCTTCAAGGGAAAGCTATTACAACTTCAGAAATCAAAACTCAGAAATCAAGACCTTCTTTGAGTTGTGAGTTCGATAATTTTAATAAAATAATTAGCAAATTAATTGGATTATGTTATGATGCGGATTATTTGGATATGATGTGAATTATTGATCGCATGTTATAATTATGTTGTAAAATTGTAATGAATTCTATGATGTTATGTTGTGATCATCTATTGTAAAGTTATGATGCTATCATCCATGATTGGCTTATGTATAATCAAATCACCATGTTGTTCATATGCGAGTTTGGGTATGATGATTCATATGATAAATCATAAGTATGTATGCAAGTTTAGATTTTTATTAAGACATGAATCATATGAAAATTGGGGAAAATTATATGTATAACCTTATATGCTTCATGACACCTATTTTAGATCTAAAGTTAGGCTTTGTGAGTTATATGCCAAATTCTACATGCTAGTTTACATGTTTAGATGTAAGTTTATACCATTGTTATGTTGTATAAATTACATATGCAAGTATATATGAATACATGTGTTTGACTATGAATCATGTTATATAAGTTTGTGGTTATTGCCTATGCAAGTTTACACCTTTAGATGTTGATCCATGACATACATGATTTATGCAAGTTTGTGACCATTATCCCAACAAATTCACACCTTTAGATTTGGGTCTATGACATACATAGTTTTATGCAAGTTGTAACTTTGGCCTATGCAAGTTTTAGATGTAGAACATCATTCACACATGCAAGTTCACCCCTTATGTTTAGATATAGTTTTAATTATATGTATGTTGTGATGTTTTCTCTTTATTCCATGAGTTAGACTATTCGAGTCTAACGTATATTTTACATTAAACGAATAAACGTACAACGTGGGGGTAAGGGGATAATATTAACAGATTTAATTGGCATAAATGCCTTAAAAGGCATAAAATAAATTTGAGGTGGAAGTTGGTATGATTTTACATACCATAAATGGATGGACATAATTGAGTCAATTGTGGACATCGTTAAATTTTAAATTGATTGATAATTTGAATAGGGAAAGTAATTCAAACCGGGGAATGATTAATTAGGAGTAATTAATCGTCTAAGACACGAGGTTAGGCTCTTTTGTGGTGTAAGACTGCCCGGACCCGCTCAGCAAATCCAGCTGCCACAAATGCCAGTCTACTGTGAGAGGTCTTAGGCATAAATTAAATATGTAACAATTGTAAAGACACGAGGTTAGGCTCGTTTGTGGTGTAAGACCGCCTGGACCCGCCCGGCAAATCCATCTGCCACAAATTCCAGTCTAATGTGAGAGGTCTTTAGGAGGTTACAGTCTTAATGAATTAAGAAACACTTAACCAGATAAACATGTAGTGGAACATGAGGGGGTTAAGTGGGTGCCTTGGGTGGCATGTGGAATCTAGTGGGTGCCTTGGGTGGCATTTGAAATACGATTAGAAATACTTAACCAGAATTGAAACATGTAATTGAAACATGAATAAGAAGAGAGTTAAGTGGGATATACTAGAGGGGACCAAGCTTAGGTGGATAGCTTGTGTCAAGTAATGGGGGCCCATTTCAACCAATAACCCATACGTATCTTTGTGGGCTCGACCCAAGTCGAGGACGGGACACACATACTGGGCTTGACTATAAGAGGCCAAAACGAGTTAGCGGTGGCAACGCAAGTCCAACAGGGTCATATGCGTGTGTGGGCCCGTGCTGGTAGGTAAGACGTTGTTGTAACGTGTAGTATAAGCCGTGCATTATTTGTGGTATTGGGTTACCACTTTAGGGAGTGATACACCCCACTGTGGGGCCATCACGAGTATCTACGAGTTAGGGAGCCGATCGCTTGGGGGTAGTGGGTACACCTAGTGGAGATAGGGGCAGGCGGCACCTATGAAGGCAGCTAGGGGTGCACAAAACTACCAATATCACTATTAAGTTGTGTAGGCGGGATCAACCTTAGGGTGACTAGTGGTGGTGCAGTATATTAGTGGTGGTGCAGTATAGCAATTATCCTATACTGTTGGTGTAGTTTAGTAATTATCTTATAGTGGTTTAGGTGCGCTTTAACGATATCGTTATTCATCTTGTTTCCATGTTTACTCTGCCATACTCAATGATTCATAGTCATTTCCTGATTTTCCAACTTATGCCTTAGCCTAGTTACTTTGGTAATTATATTGTTAAAGTTATCGCACTCGCCAGACTTTATGTCTGACCCCCTTTGTTTCCTCCTCTTTTCTTCCTTTTCCCCCCCAGGTTCTCAGGTTGGAACTAGCACCAGTGGAGCTTGATTTTGGACTGTTGTTTCTCTGCTTTTAGAAGATTGCTTGGATCGCTGAAGTAAAGTTCAGCTTCTCTTTTATTTATGGCTATTTTGTATTGGGGATTACGTCTTTCAGTTTATGTACTTTGATTTGGTCAAGATGGATATTATGTACTTTGACTCTGGTTTTTGATGATGTAATCAAACATATGTGTTTTCTACTGCAATGGAATAAAGTTTTAAATTTTTGAGTACCGTTTATATCTATCTTGTTGTTAAGTTTCTGTTCTATACTTACTTAAAACGCTCCGTAGAAGTTAATGCATTCCCTTTGTGAGTGGCATTAATGGACGTGGGGTGTTACAGGTGGTATCAGAGCCGAAGGTTACCAGGGCAGATATGAATTTTGAAAAGTGTTTTTGAAAACCAACTTTTATAAAGAATCACTTTCAAAAGTATGTTTTAAGGAAAGTGTTTTCAAGAGATAAGCTTATTTTAGAAAGCATAACCCCAAGAGCCATATATCTTTCCCTCGGTTCTTTTGTATTGAATCTTTCCTTTTTCGTTTCAGCATGTCTGAAGCATATGAGATACCATAGGGTGTTCATGTACCCGGTTGGTTTCGTCAATATCTCGAGGCTAGGGCCGCCACCGTAGGTCCAGCAAATGCTCCTCCTCCTCCCCTCCTCCTCGAGCTGATACTTTTGCTAAGATATGTAAGGACTTTAGACCAATGGGTGGAAAACCTTTTCACGGGATGAAGACATTTGTAGAAGATCGTAATTGGCTAAAGGAGGTGGAAGAATTGTTTGGAATCTTTGAAGTGGATAATGGAAGAAAAGTCCAGCTAGCTGCCTGGCTAATGAAGGATGAGGCCTCGTTTTGGTGGGAGGTCACTAATAGGGGACGTCCAGTCGATACATGGCCAGATTTTAGGCAGAGGTTTGAGGCAAATTTTCTCTCACGGGCTGAAGAGAATCTATACATGGATAGGTTTTTGGTGCTGAAGCAAGGGAATCTATCGGTGAAAGAATACGTCAACAAGTTCAACCAGTTGGCGAGATTTGGCTTGGACTTGGTGAACACTCCAGAAAAGAAGGCCCTGAGATTTGTTAAGGGTTTAAACGAGCCGCTTCATGGGTTAGCTATGACCCACATCCCCATGGGGGCTACCTTCGAGAGACTAGTTGACATGGAGCTTATGCATGAAGAGGAGAAGGGCGCCAACGCTAATAAGGCACCCGGGAAGAAAGGGGATCAAAAGATGCCGCAACAGCAATAACAGAACAAGAAAGGTGGCAAAGGCAACAATGCTAAGGGAAAGAAAAGATGCTTTAACTGTGGGACACCCGACCATCTAAGCAAAGATTGTGGGAAGAAAAAGAAGGCTGGTTGTTTCCACTATGGCGAAGCAGGACATCTTATTAAAGACTGCCCAAGGAATGGGCAGAGGGCAGGGTCTACCTCGGGAGAACAGATGCAGGCTCTCATGGCACCAGGGCATGTAAGGGGACAAGTTCAGGCTCTCGCGGTCGCACCGCTGCAAGAACGAGGTAGAGCAATTTCCGTTGAAAGTTTAGTTTTTCTATTTGATCATCCTGTCCATACTTTATTCAATTCTGGCGCATCACATTCGTTTATCTCTACATCATTAGTTGAAACACTGCACCTTGGTACTAGTCTAGTTACTGATCCCTTAGTAGTTTCAAATCCTATCGGTGGTTCGGCTCATCTTTCTATGATTTGTCGGGATTTGAGAGTGTTTATCTTGGGCGTTGAGTTTGAGTGCAACGCCTTTGTTCTTGGCTTCATGGGCTACGTTTTAATTCTAGGTATGGATTGGCTAACTAGATATGGGGCCATCCTAGATTGTGAAAGAAGGGTAGTTAGATTGTTGACTCGATTTGGAAAGACCCTTGATATTTCTTGTGACCCTAGAGGTCCAGTAATGCTTAGCTACCTAGAATCCCTTGACGCATCAGATGATGATTTACATTCTGTTCCCATAGTCCGTGAATATGCTGATGTCTTTGATGAGGTGAGGGGTTTACCCCCAAAACGTGAAATAGACTTTCGAATATATCTAGTAGATAATGCAAAACCAGTTGCATTTCCAGTGCACCACATGGCTATGAGAGAGAGAAGAGAACTTAGTAAGCAAGTGAAGGAATTGCTTGAGAAGGGATTCATCAGACGTAGTATATCGGAGTGGGGTGCTCCAATAGTATTTGCCACGAAGGCAGATGGGTCCCTTACACTTTGTGTGGACTATAGAGAACTTAATAGGCTTACTAAGAAGAATAGACACCCACTGCCGGGGATTGACGATCTCTTCGATCAGTTAGTTGGCGCCTCAGTGTTTTCGCAATTGGACTTAGCCACTGGTTTCCATCAATTGAGAGTGGCTGAGGATAGCGTAGACAAGACTGCCTTTAGGACTCCAGACGGCTTCTTCGAGTGGCTAGTGATGCCCTTCGGTTTGACAAACTCCCCCGCATGCTTTGTTGACTTGATGAGTAGGGTGTTTAGGGAGTACCATAATAGATTCGTGGTAGTCTTTGTGGACGACATCTTGATCTTTTCTAAAAACAAGGAAGAGCATGCCTTACATCTTAGGGAAGTGTTGGACACTCTTCGAGCGCATAGCCTTAAAGCTAAATTTTCTAAATGTCACTTTTGGAGGAAGGAAGTGCGATTCTTAGGGCACGTGGTTTCCAAAGAAGGGATAGCTATGGATCCCACGAAGGTAGTGGCCATCCAAGATTGGAAGGTTCCTAAAAATGCTACCAAGGTGAGGAGTTTCTTAGGGCTGGCTAGCTACTATAGGAAGTTCATCAAAGACTTCACAAAAATATCAGCCCCATTAACACGCTTGATGAAGAAGAACTTAGTTTTCACATGGGACGTAGATTATGATGATGCATTCCAACATTTAAAGAGAGCTTTGACCACAACCCCAGTCTTAGTGTTACCAGATGGGAGTAAGCCATTTACCGTTTATACCGATGCTTGTGGGACAGGACTAGGCGCCGTCTTAATGCAAGAGGGAAGGGTAATAGCCTATGGTGGAAGGCAGTTGAGAGTGCATGAGAGAGATTACCCTACACATGACCTAGAGTTGGCTACTATTGTCTTCGCGCTTAAGTCTTGGCGTCGTTATCTTTTTGGCGAAAAATTCGAATTATTCACTGACCACAAATCGCTAAAATACTTATTCTCTCAGAAGGACTTGAACTTAAGGCAACAAAGGTGGATGGAATTCTTAGCATCCTATGACTTCGAGATAGCATATACCCCTGGCAAGGGTAACGTGGTGGCAGACGCCTTGAGTAGAAAAGGGTTGTCCTTGAGTCCGTTGTTTGTAGAGCGGCGAAGCTTAGAGTTCATCTCTACGTTTGACTTTAGACCCTCCGTTGACTTTGTACCCGGTTTGCTAGCATCCTTGGAGGTCAGACTTACGCTTTTGGGACGGATTGGCGAGGCACAGCGAGACGAACCACGGTTGGTTGAGTTAGTAGAAAAGCTCAAAAGAGGGGAGTCATCGAGCCATCTCCGTAGGTATACCGTAGATGATAAGGGTTGGTTACGTAGGTACGGTAGACTTTGTATACCACGGGACGAGAACTTGAGGAAGACCATTCTTGATGATGCACATCGTTCGAAGATGACCATCCATCCCGGCGGGGACAAGATGTACATGGACATGAGACTAGTTTACTTTTGGGCCGGCATGAAGAGGGATGTGATAGAGTTTGTCGTGAGATGCTTGGTGTGCCAACAAGTAAAAGCAGAGCAAAAGAAGCCCGGTGGATTGCTTCACCCATTGGAGGTCCCACAATGGAAGTGGGAAAGTGTCTCGATGGACATTATCGATGGGTTACCGAGATCAAGGAAGGGTAATACGGGGATTTGGGTCATGGTAGACAGACTTACTAAGAGTGCCCATTTCATTCCCGTGAAGAGTAAGAGGACTGCTCCATGGTTAGCCTCCGTATACATTCGAGAGATAGTTCGTTTGCACGGTGTTCCTTCTAGCATAGTGAGCGACCGCGATCCTATTTTTACTAGCGAATTTTGGAAGAGCTTGCAAGAGGCGGTAGGGACTCAGTTATGTTTGAGCACTGCATATCATCCTTAGACAGACGGCCAGACCGAGAGGGTGAATCGTATTCTAGAGGACTTATTGAGATTGTGTGTCTTAGACTTCAGAGGTACATGGGAGGAACATCTTCCGTTGGTAGAGTTCGCATATAATAGTAGCTTTCAGTCTAGCATTGGCATGGCACCGTTCGAGGCTCTTTATGGACGACCGTGTCGTTCGCCTACATGTTGATGGGAGTCTACAGACAAGATCTTGCTTGGACCCGACATGATTAGAGAGACTTCGGAAAAGATCGATTTGATTCAAAGGAGGATGAAGACGACGCAAGATAGGCAGAAATCTTATGCGAACAAGAGGAGGTCAGATCTTGAGTTTGATGTTGGGGACATGGTCTTTGTCAAAGTGTCTCCATTACGGAACGTCGTTCGCTTTGGGTCCGTTGGGAAGTTAGCACCAAGGTTCGTAGGGCCGTTTCCTATTAAGGAGAGGATTGGGCAGATGGCGTATAGAGTGGAGTTGCCCGAGAGACTTAGTGGTGTACATGACGTATTCCATGTATCACATTTGAGGAAGTGCTTGCACGAGACCGCGGAAGTGGTAGAGCCGAGCTTGCTTAGAGAGGTGGGGATCGAGCGTGATGCGACGATTCGATGAGCTCCTACATGCATTCTTGGGTCGGAGGTTAAGAAGTTGAGGAATCGAGAGGTCAAGCTAGTCAAAGTGCAATGGGGAGATGATGAGAGCAACGCTACTTGGGAGACGGAAGAGAAGATGCGTTCAATGTACCCTTTTCTTTTTGAGGGTATGTCTTTTAATTTTTCCTTTATCGCTTACCTTGTACTTATCCTATCTTTAGTATGTCCTCTCGCTAGTATCTTTGACCTCTAGATAGGGTAGTCCTATGGTTGAAACATGTGTTTGATACATGTTATGTATGATGGATGCACGTGGATGCAAGTGGTTGCTAGTGGTTGCTCGTGGATGCATATACACACACTGTAGGCACTAGATCGGCTCAGTCACTTCATATTGCATATAAATGTGTGTACATATTTAAGTAATGGATGTATAATGGTTGTACCATCATATGGATGTTGCATTTTGGTGAATGGATGTGCACACATGTAGAAATAATATGTATCGATAGGGTTCTTTCGCATACATAATGGACGCATGGCACTATCATGGTTTGCATTAAGGAGGTTAACTGAATCAATAGACCGCCTGATTTTGCATTAGATAGAGAACATATACACACACTTCTTGCATATGTTCATGCAACATTAGGAATTTTATAAGGACAATGGATGCCTGTGTTTGATGGTTGAGTAGATGGTTGTTTGGATGGTAGGATATGCATTCTCCTTAACTTGGAGATTTCGGGGGCGAAATCCTTTAAGGAGGGGAGAATGTAACACCCCGTATTTCTGTTAACTCTATAATAACAAATTAAAGAAAACTAATCTTAGACGTGAGAATTAAGGGAAACAGGTTGCGCCATTGTGTTCGTCTCGGAATTCTGGTTGAGATAGAGTCCGAGTTTGCGTGAATTGGACTTCGTATGAAGGAGTTATGGCCATCGGAAGTTTCTGAAAATTCAAAACAGATTTCGGAAAATTCAAATTTCGGAGTCAGACAGGCTAGGCAGGAAAATTCCCGCCAGGGCCAGGTCGACCTAGGGGTCGACCTGCCCTAACCAAGTCAACCTGGGGGTCGATCTGCCCCCCCCCCCGGGCAGAATTGTTTTGTGACCTGTTGATGACTAGATGCTGACTCATTATGGTTTCTGATATGCTCTGGTTGGCTGGGATTATTTCTGGGTTGATCGGACGGCTTAAACTAATCCTAAACTCTATAAAAACACCTCTAGACTCAAACCCTAAAATCAAAACAAAATTAGATTCTTGGCCTCCATGCCGTCACCTAGCAACTTAGCATAGCCGCCACCAATTAGAGAGGAAGAAAGCTAGTCTAAATCAATCCTTTTCAACTTTAAACAACGAATCTTCTTCAAGGGAAAGCTATTACAACTTCAGAAATCAGAACTCAGAACTTAAGACCTTCGTTGAGTTGTGAGTTCGATAATTTTAATAAAATAATTAACAAATTAATTGGATTATGTTATGATGCGGATTACTTGGATATGATGTGAATTATTGATCGCATGTTATAATTATGTTGTAAAACTGTGATGAATTCTATGATGTTATGTTGTGATCATCTACTGTAAAGTTATAATGCTATCATCCATGATTGGCTTATGTATAATCAAATCACCATGTTGTTCATTTGCTAGTTTGGGTATGATGATTCATATGATAAATCATAAGTATGTAGGCTAGTTTAGATTTTTATTAAGACATGAATCATATGAAAATTGGGGAAAATTATATGTATAACCTTATATGCTTCATGACACCTATTTTAGATCTAAAGTTAGGTTATGACATGTGTGAGTTATAGGCCAAATTCTACATGCTAGTTTACATGTTTAGATGTAAGTTTATACCATTGTTATTTTGTATAAATTACATATGCAAGTTTATATGAATACATGTGCTTGACTATGAATCATGTTATATAAGTTTGTGGTTATTGCCTATCCAAGTTTACACCTTTAGATGTAGACCCATGACATACATGATTTATGAAAGTTTGTGACCATTATCCCAACAAGTTCACACCTTTAGATTTGGGTCTATGACATATGTAGTTTTATGCAAGTTGTAACTTTGGCCTATGCAAGTTTTAGATGTAGAACATCATTCACACATGCAAATTCACTCCTTATGTTTAGATCTAGTTTTAATTATGTGTATGTTGTGATGTTTTCTCTTTATTCCATGAGTTAGACTATTCAAGTCTAACGTATATTTTACGTTAAATGTGACGGCCCGCCCCGCACCAACCGACATTTCCTCCATTTGTGCGTTGTACACATGTCTAGTTAGCACGGGAGGGTCGTAAGAAGAAAAGAAAGAAGGTGAAAGAAGAAGGAAAGAAGATAAAGAAGCTAATCAAAGAACCTGTAGAATGCCTTACAGCGCATGGGACAAAAATATAATAATAATATACTTGACATAAAACAGGTGAGACAGTGCATAAGCTGAAAACTAAAACCAACATCAACATCGTCATCAGAGTAGCGGAAATCCAAAATACAGCTTATTACAAATTTCCAAATTACTGTCTCTAAACAAAAGAAAGAAAGAAAGGTACACCACTAACGCCCAAAGTAGTGACCGCAGCAACACAGGGAGAATATATATATATATATATATACCATACGTGAAAGCCTCCTGCTCGTCTCCGGATTAGCTACTCGTACATCAGCAGCTAACCTGTCTCTAGTCTGCTCGTGTGAGCACCCAGAGTAATAAGAAGAGACATAAAACTCTGGGTCAGACAAAAAGTCGGGTATGAGCGATAAGCAGCTAAACAGAACAATAACAGGTATACTAAACCATACCTAAACCTGGACCTGCAACCAAAGAGTTAGCACTACATACTGTACAATACTCTAAGGTGCCTCAAAACAAGTGGTGTAAAGATACGGGGGTGGGGGTGTGCATGTCATAATGATAGCAAACAAACCAATCATAGCAACCATCCTCGCATCTCTCACTCAATGCGTAAAGCATACGATGTCCACCACTGTAAATCACTAGACTCATCGAAGTAGTGACGGAGTTCGACTCTGTACTACTACTGCTACAACCAAGCTTACCCACATGGAATCATGACCAAACCTTTTCAATGATCCCACTTCATTGGTCTATAGCTACTTTTAGTCGTACCTAGGTCACTACATACTGTGACCCTAAATCCGTTCACGTACTTCCCATACATAGTGATCCAAAGATACAGACATCGACAACTCCTTATCACACGTCCCGCAGCAAAGCCCAACTCCTGAAGTGAACTCATTGGTTCCCAACTGGTTCCGGGATCCTGAGCTCTAACTTCCATTTGGACTACCTTTGCATCTCGGGTTATAGTCTTCACCTCCGGATCGGTCTTCATTCAGTCTTCTCCTCGGATCGTGCTCCCTTGGATGGTTCGGTTCGTGGCGCGCCTCCCCAATCGGATCGGGTTGAGTTCCTCCATTCGGATCGGGTCGCGCCATCAACTCGTGGTCCTCCAGCTCCATCGAATCGGTTCGAGTACCCTTCAGCCGATCGGGTCGGGGTCTCCAAGTCCATCGCCACGGATCGGTTCGTGACAAGCTCCTTCGGGTCGGGTCGTGCTTCATCAGTTCGTGGCGCCCCTGTCGGATCGTGGTTAGCAATCGGGTCGTCTCGCATGGAGTCCTGGTCGGTTCGTGACACATGGGGCGATCCGGTCCCTGTGCAAATTCCTGCAACTTCTTCCAGCGACTGTTTACGCCATCCGACGGCGTTTTTGACCAAACTAACACTTCTAAACAATCATAAAGCATACCATACAGTCATAACAACATATAGTATCGACCACAAACACCAAAACATAAATCATAGCATGTGAAATAGATCAAACATACCCAAAAACCCATATTTTTCTCTTAAGCATGTTCAAGCAAACTTAATGATAGAATTAACAAAATTTAACCAAATTAGCCAATTTTTCTAACAGAGGTCTAAAATAATATTTCAGAATTTATAAATATTTTTCCAGATTTTTAACATGCATAAATTCGCTAATTATCACTAATTACCCCTTAATCCTCTAAATTCCGGGATTAGCAAAACTAGTCCGAATTAGCCCAAATTCATATCAGAGGCATAAAATGATGTTTTAGAATTTTAGGAATTTTTCTAGATTTTTCTGAGTTATAATTTCGCTAATCTTCGCTAATTACCCTAATTAGCCGTAATTAGTGTAAAACAAAGCAAATCACAAACCTTTGGCACTAATAAAATCTCAAATCTGAAATAATCTACTGTATGGGTTGAATTCCAATGCCTAGCAGCAGCTCCAACTCTGATTTGATGCTATTTCCCTTTGATTTGATGTAGTTTAAGCCAAAACTGGATTAAGAAGTGATTAGGGGTGTTTTTAGATGTTGGAGGCCATTGTTAGAGCTTCTAAAATGTTTGTGGCGGCTGGAGAATGAGTGAAAAACCGAAATCCTAACCCTAGCAGCCCTCAAATACCCCCATTGGGGCTAGCTGCTAATCACCCGATTAAGCCCAATTAGCTGTTTTTAACCCTCTAAACCTTAATTCAGCCATATCTCCCAAACGGTAAGTCCGTTTGGCTAATGTAACCACTCTACGGAAAGAGAAACCATCATCCGGAGCCAATGAAAGTGGTTTCATATCAAAATTCCTTTCCAATCAAAAGTTATGGCCAAAACAAGATCAGCTAGGGGCAAAACGGTCATTTAAAAATCGGCAAAAATCGTGAACATGGGAAATGACCCCAATAGTCGTCTCCCAAAGTTACATGACCATACGACTTCGTATGTGAAAGAAATAAATATTCTACGATCCTATGATGCGTAGAATGCGGGTCGTTACATTCTCCCCCCCTTAGGAAATTTCGTCCCCGAAATTCCTTAACCCAAGCAAACACAGGTATCCCACATGCCTATCAATCATTTGCAAACAATCAATCATGCACAACAAACAAAACAAGCCTATCCTAGCATGTGGAATAACTAAATCGAAATGAAAATCTTACCAAGCAAAGAGTTCTAGATACGTCTTCCTAATACTCTCCTCTGTTTCCCAAGTACAGTCATTCTCATTCTCACCCCACTAAACTTTGACTAATTTCACCACCTTCCTTCACACTGCCTCGTATCGTCCCCAACAATACGCATCGGTCTGTGGCTCCATACCGCCTCGGATGCTATCTCGATATCGTTCAACTGATTCGGTGAAATAGTCATATCGGGGTCATGTACTAACTTTCTTAACTGGGAAACATGAAATACGTTATGAACTCCTGCCATCTTGTCTGGTGACTCAACTCTACTAGATGCAAATGGTCATCTCATAATTCACCAAAATCCAATACACAAGCTCTCAAAAGATCTTCCAATATTCGATTCACCCTCTCTGTCTGACCATCTGTTTGAGGATGATATGCGGTACTGAGATGTAACTCTGTTCCCAACGCCTCTTGTAAGCTCTTCCAAAACCCACTAGTGAATAGTGGATCTCGGTCGCTCACAATGCTTTTTGGTACTCCATGAAATCTCACTACCCACTTCATATACAGTTATGCCAAGTTGGCTACTGTTCTATTTGACTTGACTGGAATGAACCTTGCACTCCTGGTCAATCGATCCACAATAACCCAAATACTATCATGGCCTGGCCTAGTCCTTGGTAACCCATCAATGAAGTCCATCGATACTTGTTCCCATTTCCATTCTGGGACTTCCAATGGTTGTAATAGACCACTAGGCTTCTTTTGCTCGGCCTTGACTAGTTGACAATTCATGCACTTGGATATAAATTTTCCAATGTCTCTCTTTATTCCTTCCCAGTAGTAGGTTTGCTTCATGTCTCAATACTTCTTGCTATCACCGGGGTGTATGGTCGGGTTTTGAGTGATGGTACTCTCTCAACACTTCATCTCTCAATCCATCTACGTTGGGTACTACTAACCTTCCATTCTTTCGAAACCATCCATCTCGATCAAGCCCATACTCGTTCATCTCCTCATCGATACCCATCTCTAACTTGGAGATGATTTCCAATAGATTAGGAACGTTCTTCTGACTGGAACCAATCCGCTCAATCAATGTGGGTCTGATCGTCAAACTTGCTAACATTCCTGGATCCAATTCGTACTTAGGTCGGGAATCATATCCTGCGATATATTCCACTTGCTTCCATTCCAAAAACATAGCCCCTAAACTGGCATGTCTCCTACTCAATGCACTTATTACTGCAGCCAACGAAAAATCGCCACAACTATTTGTCTCCCACGCAAACCATCCTGGTCGGACTCGACATTCCCAAAGCACAAGCCCCAAAGGCCTAAACCAATATCAGACAAGCACCCCAGGAATATCTCCTCCGAATTCAGAAAATCTACGTGAGATGATACTAGCAAAACAACCAACAAAAGCTTGATTCTTCTTTATCAACTGAGTCAGCGGTGCTGCTATCTTGGAGAAATCTTGGATGAACTTACGATAATGTCCAGCTAATCCTAAGAAACTTCTTACGTCTGTTACATTCTTGGGCGTAAACCAATCTTTTGCCATAGCCACTTTTGAAGGATCAACGGCAATACCATTCTCTGAAACGACATAGCCCAAGAATCTCACTTCGCTTCCAATTGGTGTTTTCTCAACACCTCCATGGCTATCCCTAAATGTTACTTGTGTTCTTCCTCTGTCCTCTAGTAAACCAAGATGTCATCCACGAACACAAGAACAAACTTATTCAACTGGTCTCTGAATACTCCATTCATAGGATCCACAAAATATGCTGGGGCATTGGTCAGCCCGAATGGCATGACCAACCACTCATAAAACCCGGACGGCGTCCGAAATGCCGTTTTAGCTATACTCTCAGCTTCCACTCTAAGCTGATGAAAACCTGTCGCGAGATCCAACTGAGAAAATACTCTCGCGCCACTCAACTGATCAAACAAATCATCTATCCGCGGTAGAGGATACTTGTTCTTCCTCGTCACTTTATTCAACTCGCGGTAGTCTACACACAAACGAAGGGAACCATCCGCCTTGGTAGCAAACACAACTGGTGCTCCCTATTCAGAAACACTCCTTCTGATAAATCCCTTCTTCAAAAGATCGCTGACTTGCACCTTGAGCTCTCGCTGCTCCCATGGTGCCATACGACGAAGTGGCATCACTATAGGTCTGGCGTCTTTTACCAAATCAATACGGAACTCAATCTCTCGGTGTGGTGGAAGTCCGGTCAATTCTTCGAAAACATCAGGATACTGGGCAACCACGGGCGAACCTGACAACTCACTATGCGGAATATCGAGGGAGTTTAGAAAACTAGCCAATACCCCCTCACTGGGTAGACCACCAAACACTATCCTCCGCCCATCATCCGCTCTAGCTGTTACCAAAAAGCCCTCACAGTCTACCACCACCCCGTATCTTCGGAGCCAATCTACTCCCAAAATAATGCCAAACCCAGTAAAACCCAAAACAAAACAATCACAGACAAACATGCATCCATGACTCGATAGGACCACATTACGACAAATCATGCTAAGGCTAGTCGAACCACCAATCGGGTTCGTCACTACTAAAGGTCTATCGACAATCTCGGGCTCCAATCCCAACCTATCTACCAGGTCACTAGATATGAAAGAACTGGAAGCTCCGGTATCAAACAAAACTCTAACAGGAACATCTTAAACAGAAAGCATACCTTGGATAACAACATTCTTTCCCTCCTCCGCCGCAGTTGGGGCATTCGACGAAGAAGGAACAACACTGATAGCATATGCTTTCACGATCTGCTTCTCTTTCAAAGGTTGTGGACACTTATCCTTTTGATGTCCGACTTGTCCATAGTTAAAGCACTTCCTTTCCCCAGGCTTTTCTTGACAATCTCTGGCGTAGTGGCCCTTCTTGCCACAACTAAAGCACTTGCCATCTTTCTTATTTTTCTTTTTCTGACCATCCTTAACTTGGTCTTGTTTCCTCTTGCTCTGAGAATTCTTTTTGCCTTCACCGCCTGCTTGCGGCTTTGGCTCTTCTGCAGATGTAACCTCAGTCTTCGACTTAGGGTATCGGCTCTCTGACCTTAATTTCTTTTCTACAATAGTCTCGAACGTCTCATCGATATGGTTAATAAGTCTTTCCCCCAAGTACCCATCCAAGCCAATTATGAACTTCTCGTTCTTCTTCTCGACTGTATCGATAAGGGACAATCCATATTTCGATAAAGTATTGAATTCAGCGATATACTCCGAGACTGCCCTACCATTCTGCTTAAGCTCTAAGAACTTCCTGAACAATTCTGATCTATGAGCAGCTGGAATGAACTTTTCACTGAAACGAGTCATAAACTGATTCCAAGTAACTTGATTCCCTGGAGTAGCTGCCTTAATAGCGTTCCACCAATTCATAGCTCGTCCTTGCAGTTGACGGGATGCTAGCATTCTCTTCATCTTATCCTCGATTCCCAAATCTTCAAAGATGCGCTCACAACTATCAAGCCAATCTTGAACTTCTGTAGCCGACTCCGTTCCGTGGAACGGCTTCCCACCAAGACTAGTATAATCCTTGTTAAGCTTGGCGAAATCGGCCCTAGGCGCCTGCACCGCTGCACCACCACCATTAACAGCATTAGGGACTGCTCCTTGCACTTCACTAAGCATCTCTCTCATGAGGTTAGTAAACATCAACCTCATCTCAGCAGCATTCCCATTATTGGCTCCCCTACCAGCACCTCTAGTATCTCGGCTCATCGTCAATCTGAAAAAGGAAACGATTAACGACTCCATAGTGGTGCTAGTGCAGTACGACTTCATCCTTATACTGGTAAGAGTATATATATAAAGCCTTTAAAAACCAAAATAATCACAAATACGCTCTCTCGTATACGTATACTATCTCTCCCTGATAACTTCCCTAGGTTAACTACGCAACCTAGAGCTCTGATACCAAGTGTGACGGCCCGCCCCGCACCAACCGACATTTCCTCCATTTGTGCGCTGTACACATGTCTAGTTAGCACGGGAGGGTCGTAAGAAGAAAAGAAAGAAGGTGAAAGAAGAAGGAAAGAAGATAAAGAAGCTAATCAAAGAACCTGTAGAATGCCTTACAGCGCATGGGACAAAAATATAATAATAATATACTTGACATAAAACAGGTGAGACAGTGCATAAGCTGAAAACTAAAACCAACATCAACATCATCATCAGAGTAGCGGAAATCCAAAATACAGCTTATTACAACTTTCCAAATTACTGTCTCTAAACAAAAGAAAGAAAGAAAGGTACACCACTAACGCCCAAAGTAGTGACCGCAGCAACACAGGGAGAATATATATATATATACCATACGTGAAAGCCTCCTGCTCATCTCCGAATCAGCTACTCGTACATCACCAGCTAACCTGTCTCTAGTCTGCTCGTGTGAGCACCCAGAGTAATAAGAAGAGACATAAAACTCTGGGTCAGACAAAAAGTCGGGTATGAGCGATAAGCAGCTAAACAGAACAATAACAGGTATACTAAACCATACCTGAACCTGGACCTGCAACCAAAGAGTTAGCACTACATACTGTACAATACTCTAAGGTGCCTCAAAACAAGTGGTGTAAAGATACGGGGGTGGGGGTGTGCATGTCATAATGATAGCAAACAAACCAATCATAGCAACCATCCTCACATCCCTCTCTCAGTGCGTAAAGCATACGATGTCAACCACTGTAAATCACTAGACTCATTGAAGTAGTGACGGAGTTCGACTCTGTACTACTACTGCTACAACCAAGCTTACCCACATGGAATCATGACCAAACCTTTTCAATGATCCCACTTCATTGGTCTATAGCTACTTTTAGTCGTACCTAGGTCACTACATACTATGACCCTGAATCCGTTCACGTACTTCCCATACATAGTGATCCAAAGATACAGACATCGACAACTCCTTATCACACGTCCCGCAGCAAAGCCCAACTCCTGAAGTGAACTCATTGGTTCCCAACTGGTTCCGGGATCCTGAGCTCTAACTTCCATTTGGACTACCTTTGCATCTCGGGTTATAGTCTTCACCTCCGGATCGGTCTTCATTCAGTCTTCTCCTTGGATCGTGCTCCCTTGGATGGTTCGGTTCGTGGCGCGCCTCCCCAATCGGATCGGGTCGAGTTCCTCCATTCGGATCGGGTCGCGCCATCAACTCATGGTCCTCCAGCTCCATCGAATCGGTTCGAGTACCCTTCAGCGGATCGGGTCGGGGTCTCCAAGTCCATCGCCACGGATCGGTTCGTGACAAGCTCCTTCGGATCGGGTCGTGCTTCATCAGTTCGTGGCGCCCCTGTCGGATCGTGGTTAGCAATCGGGTCGTCTCGCATGGAGTCCTGGTCGGTTCGTGACACATGGGGCGATCCGGTCCCTGTGCAAATTCCTGCAACTTCTTCCAGCGACTGTTTACGCCATCCGACGGCGTTTTTGACCAAACTAACACTTCTAAACAATCATAAAGCATACCATACAGTCATAACAACATATAGTATCGACCACAAACACCAAAACATAAATCATAGCATGTGAAATAGATCAAACATACCCAAAAACCCATATTTTTCTCTTAAGCATGTTCAAGCAAACTTAATTATAGAATTAACAAAATTTAACCAAATTAGCCAATTTTTCTAACAGAGGTCTAAAATAATATTTCAGAATTTATAAATATTTTTCCAGATTTTAAACATGCATAAATTCGCTAATTATCACTAATTACCCCTTAATCCCCTAAATTCCGGGATTAGCAAAACTAGTCCGAATTAGCCCAAATTCATATCAGAGGCATAAAATGATGTTTTAGAATTTTAGGAATTTTTCTAGATTTTTCTGAGTTATAATTTCGCTAATCTTCGCTAATTACCCTAATTAGCCGTAATTAGTGTAAAACAAAGCAAATCACTCACCTTTGGCACTAATAAAATCTCAAATCTGAAATAATCTACTGTATGGGTCGAATTCCAATGCCTAGCAGCAGCTCCAACTCTGATTTGATGCTATTTCCCTTTGATTTGATGTAGTTTAAGCCAAAACTGGATTAAGAAGTGATTAGGTGTATTTTTAGATGTTGGATGCCATTGTTAGAGCTTCTAAAATGTTTGTGGCGGATGGAGAATGAGTGAAAAACCGAAATCCTAACCCTAGCAGCCCTCAAATACCACAAATCCCGAAATCCCCCATTGGGCCTAGCTGCTAATCACCCGGTTAAGCCCAATTAGCTGTTTTTAACCCTCTAAACCTTAATTCAGCCATATCTCCCAAACGGTAAGTCCGTTTGGCTAATGTAACCACTCTACGGAAAGAGAAACCATCATCCGGAGCCAATGGAAGTGGTTTCATATCAAATTTCCTTTCCAATCAAAAGTTATGGCCAAAACAAGATCAGCTAGGGGCAAAACGGTCATTTAAAAATCGGCAAAAAAAGTCAACATGGGAAATGACCCCAATAGTCGTCTCCCAAAGTTACATGACCATACGACTTCGTATGTGAAAGAAATAAATATTCTACGATCCTATGATGCGTAGAATGCAGGTCGTTACATTAAACGAACAAACGTACAACGTGGGGTAAGGGGATAATATTAAAAGATTTAATTGGCATAAATTCCTTAAAAGGCATAAAATAAATTTGTGGTGCAAGTTGGTATGATTTTACATACCATAAATGGATGGACATAATTGAGTCAATTATGGACATCGTTAAATTTGAAATTGATTGGTAATTTGAATAGGGAAAGTAATTCAAATTGGGGAATGATTAATTAGGAGTAATTAATCGTCTAAGACACGAGGTTAGGCTCTTTTGTGGTGTAAGACTGCCCGGAACCGCCCGGCAAATCCAGCTGCCACAAATGCCAGTCTAATGTGAGAGGTCTTAGGCATAAATTAAATACGTAACAATTGTAAAGACACGAGGTTAGGCTCATTTGTGGTGTAAGACTGCCCGGACCCGCCCGGTAAATCCAGCTGCCACAAATGCCAGTCTAATGTGAGAGGTCTTTATGAGGTTACGGTCTTAATGAATTAAGAAACACTTAACCAAATAAACATGTAGTGGGACATGAGGGGGTTAAGTGGTTGCCTTGTGTAACAACCCGCAAAAATCAGGACCAATTTAAAATTTTTATTTTAGAAAATTTTAATGAATTTTGACAAAATAAAATAATTTATTTAAATAATAATGATCCCAAATTTGATTTAAATCGAAGTTAGAATGAATGATTTAATTTTAATTAACAAAAGAGTTAGAAATAGCGCGGTAGTTTGAAAAGTCAAACTTGAACTTTGACTGACCGTACAGGATGCCAAATTTAACGGATTTTAGTGAAACCAAAAATATTAGAATCTATTTAAAAATATTTTTCCAACGAATCTGAAAAATTGAAATTTCATAGCGGAAATCAAAAGTTATGGCCAATTCAATATTTAGAAAGGTCGCTATGAAATTTGTAAAGGTCAAAATGCTACTTTTTGCATACGAAGGAATTTGAACTCGAAACCACTTCCATTGAGTTCAGAATGATGTTTCTACATTGAAAAACAGTAAACACTTATATATTTTGAGTTTCGGGATTTATTTGTTTAAAAATATATTTTTAATATTAAATATATTGGCCTTAAAAATAGTCATTTTTCAAACGACCTCGGTTTTCGACGAAATCTCTTTTGTTGGAACCGGAATGTCAAATTATTGCTAGGTTTCAATTTTCAGAATTTTTCGAATTAATATGTGAGCATGGGAAAAGAAAATGTGTTTTGACTATTTCAGTTAAATTTAAACGCCTTAAAAATAGACATTTTTCAAACAGTCTCAGAATTCGATGAAATTAGTCTCGTTAGAACCGTATCGTCATAAGAAAGCTAAAAATATATTTTTTAGAATTTTTAGAGATCGTATGTGGCCCCAGCATATTTAAATGTACGGTAGAAATTAAATAATTAATTTAATATTGTATTTTCAAGTAAAACCGAAAAAAAACTGCTGTATATTTCGGAATTGGACCTTGGGACATAGCCCATCGCGTTCAGAAGGCCTCAAAACGTTAAGATCGACAGTAAGCAGGCCTTAATCCGAGAAAGTCCAAAAATCCACTTTATTTCACGAAATTCGTAATTAAACATTAAAATAATATTAAAAAAAAATGGCTGAAACCCTAATTTTCTAATGGCCAGCCGCCGCCCAGATTTCGATGGCCAGAATTGCTCCAACTTCAAATGCTTAGATCTCCCAATCCGTTCAACGAAATTCGACGTATGATATACCAAATCGAAGAGAATTCAGAGAGCTTTCCATCCATACGGTCAAGATTGGGTTTTGGTTCACGGGTTTCGCGAATTCAGGGCTAGAAGGTGACGGTTTTGGGTGCATTTTTCCATGCAATGGGCCCACCGAGCTCGGCCTCGGTCCTGGTGCAACAAGGTGGTGGTGCGGGCTTCGGACTGGTGGCGGTTGATCGGTGAATGGAGGTCCAAAGGGGGGTGCGACATGAAGGAGGGAGAAGCAAGATGGGTTCGGCCGTGAGAAACACGGTGGAAGAAGAAAGGTTGCGTCTCTTTTTTTTATTATTATTTTATTTATTTTATATTTAATTTGTCTGATCTTTAAAAATCCGTAACTCTCTCATACGAGGTCCGTTTTACAAACCGTAAGTTGCGTTGGACTCGTCTTCTCGAGAGCTTCGCGATGGCGCAGATTTCAGCCAAATTTCAATGTGAGAATTCTAATTTTAAACATTTAATTAATTATTAATTATTTTCTCGCATTAAAGAAAATTGTATTGTCATATAAATTCAGATCTGGATGTCATGTGTGGTTTGGATTGATAATTGTTGTTTGTTGAATGCTTGTTGTTCATGATATGCTAAATCCGCTTTGAATTGTATATATTTTAAACAATACAAGAAAATAAAATTTACGTTTTTGTTTGCATTCTACAATGCAAACGAAATGTAGAAAATAGAATATGCATTTTTATTTGCATTCTATCATGCAAATAAAACAAAGGAGATAAAATTACATTTTTGTTTGCAACTTTAGTTGCAAAAAAACAAGAAAATAAAATTTACATTTTTTTTGCAAATTTAGATGCAAACAAATTTATTAAAAACAAATGTTACATTTTTGTTGCATGTTTTAAAGGCGAACAAAGCATTAAAATAAAACTAGAAATTTAATATTACACTTTTATTTGCTTTACTCAACGCAAATAAAACAGGAGAATAAAAGAAATATTTTCATTTGCAATCCTTAATGCAAATAAATTATGAAATGAAAAAGTTACAATTTTTTTTTATTTACATTCCTCTATGTAAATAAACATCAAATAAAAAGGTTGAACCTTTATTTGCATTCTCTATTGCAAATAAAGCATGAAATGAATAGTTATATTTTGTGTTATTATTTATATTCCCTATTACGAATGGAATTAAAAGATTACATTTTTCTTTTCATTTATTTACAATGAAAGGAATTGAAATAAAGATTATATTTTTATCATCATTTTTGATGCGATAAAAGAGTAGAAATAAAGATTACATTTTTATTGACATTTTACAGGCAATAAAAGGAATATAAATAAAAGAGACATTTTTATCATCGTGTTATATATTGTGTATTACACTGCCATAGGCAAGTTACCTGACTTGTTTATGTGATTGGGTCGATTATTTTTATACATCGCCCAAGTGCACAAATAATTTATTATTTGTTTGCTGATTGAAACCCCACACGGGTGTTGGGATGAAAATTAACATACACTAATCCCAATATTTAGTTGTATGTTGATCGTTAGATCGACAGGCTGCGATGAGCGTTATTATTTAATTTTAACGCTTACGCAGTGGAATTTACACTTTGGATGAAATGGATGATTTGATGATTATATTGTTATTGTCATATATATGATGTGTGTGAAATCCATATAATCCAAATTATATGGTAAATGATTGGGTCGCATTTCGATTCAGATGATCTTTTAAATAAGAATATTCTTACACTAGAAATTCTTTTTATATAAAGGATATATTTATCTTTGATAAAATTTATGAAAATCTTTTAATATGAATATCTTATTAAAAGAATATTCGGGGTCGGAATGTGACATAATGTGTGATTTTCCAATATTTGATTTTTAATCAAAAAATACGCGAGTTATTCAGAAAGACCGGGTTTAACCCATTCTGAATAATCATCACGACGATCAAGAGTCGAAGATGAAGACGGTGGTAGAAGACCGAAGGTTTTCACATCATTGGGATGATGATGACTGGTATCTTGAATTGGGATAGTACATTCCAAGGCAAGGTATTTGGTAATGATCATCCAAACGTATTTGGAGATCGACGGACACGTTGTTTCGCTCAGACCCAGAGCGGACTTGTAAATGGATTGCGTGTCTGACATTGTATTCTTTTCTACTGTATTTGTTAAACGCTACTGATTATATATTTCTGTTTGGTGGTGGAGAATTTATTCTTCACTTAACCCCTTCTCTAAGACGTATGAGCTTAGAGGTTATATATATATATATTGGTAGATGATCAATGATATGGTAGAGTCTGACAATGTGGCATGCTAAGATGCAATTGATCAAGGCTTTGTTGAAAAGCAGGCCTTGTGGTTGATGATCAAAGCACAGTCTATTTAGGCATAGCTTTGTGTATATCGTGACTTCGCGAGCCTCACAGCCCGGCAGAGTCTAAAACGGGAGAAGGGAACGCAGGGAGTGCACACGTTTCTTTCTAGCTAGAGTAGTGCCAGGGACCTACCAACGCTGGCATTTATTCATTGTGGTTGTTGGATTTTTCGAGGCCTCGGTTTATGCGGTCGCCACTGGCCGTATTATAGGTCCAAAAGGACCGGGGAACGTGTGTTCAGGCATTTCTAATCCACAAAAGTAAGTGTGGACCGACCCTGCAGGATCCAAGGGTTGGACAGAGTACCAATCCTGGGGCATTTGCTAGAGTGTCTCGAATCGGTAAGGATCTCCTCCCTAGCCTTGACTCAGATGGAAACCCAAATTTCCAATACGACATCACGCGGTTTTGATTGTATACCTATATATGGCGACATAGTGGGATGGGGCACTCATGCCGTCTAGGATTGATATATTTACTTTGATGTATTTCAAATTGGTTGCACACTATTATTATATAATACCGTGTTTATCGTATCAAGCATCTTTTGATCATTATAAGGTAAAACCCTATCCTTCGGTTTGCGTTGCATTGTGTGATGGGACTTGGGTCTTATAATGGTTTCATTTTTCTAAAAAGCATTGCGTTATTTTGACGATTTACTTTAGTCATGCACTGGCAATCCATAGGAGAAAACCTGTTCCGCGAAAGTGGCGTGGTCCTGTGATTAGCCTTATTATATTTTATTGGTTAGGTAGAATTCTCACACCAGTCCCATGACTGACCTGTAGTTTGTCCACTGGCAAACTCGGGTGCCCATATTTTCCACACGGGCAGTCGAGTATCTATTTTTGCAGATATATTAAGCAGGATTCTGGGTTGAAGCTTAAAGCTGTGTCCATAGATAGAGAGTCTTCCGCTGTGTTCTTCCGTTGTAGTATATTACATTTTTGTATTTATCTTCCGCTGTAATTATATTCCAATGTACTCTGACATGTATATTATGTACTCTGATGTAACATTTATTATAGTGTTATAAAAGTCTTCTGTTATCTGTTGTAATGTGTTGTATGCCCAAAGTTAAAGTATTCGTAGGTTTCCACTTTTTGGATCAGACCTGTGTGGTTTATGGTCGATTCAAAGGGCGGGGATTTGCGGGTCTTTACACCTTGGGTGGCATGTGGAATCTAGTGGGTGCCTTGGGTGGCATTTGAAATATGATTAGAAATACTTAACCAGAATTGAAACATGAATGAGAAGAGGGTTAAGTGAGATATACTAGAGCGGACCAAGCTTAGGTGGATAGCTTCTGTCAAGTAATGGGGGCCCATTTCAACTATTAACCCATACGTATCTTTGTTGGCTCGACCGAAGTCGAGGACGGGACACGCATACCAGGCTTGACTGTAAGAGACCAAAACGGGTTAGCGGTGGCAACACAAGTCCAACGGGTTCGTATGCGTGTGTGGGCCCGGGCTGGTAGGTAAGACGTTGTTGCATCGTGTAGGTATAAGCCGTGCATTATTTGCGGTATCGGGTTGCCACTTTGGGGAGTGATACACCCCACTGTGGGGCCAGCACAGGTATCTACGAGTTAGGGAGCCGATCGCTTGGGGGTAGTGGGTACACCTAGTGGAGATAGGGGCAGGCGGCACTTATTAAGGCAGCTAGGGGTGCAAAAAATTACCAATATCACTATTAAGTTGTGTAGGCGGGATCAACCTTAGGGTGACTAGTGGTGGTGCAGTATAGTAGTGGTGGTGCAGTATAGCAATTATCCCATGGTGTTGGTGTAGTTTAGTAATTATCTTATAGTGGTTTAGGTGCGCTTTAACGATATCGTTATTCATCTTGTTTCCTTGTTTACTCTGCCATACTCAATGGTTCATAGTCATTTCCTGATTTTCCAACTTATGCCTTAGCCTAGTTACTTTGGTAATTATATTGTTAAAGTAATCGCACTCGCTAGACTTTATGTCTGACCCCCTTTGTTTCCTCCTCTTTTCTTCCTTTTCCCCCCAGATGCTCAGGTTGGAACTAGCACCAGTGGAGCTTGATTTTGGACCGCTGTTTCTCTGCTTTTAGAAGATTGCTTGGATCGCTGAAGTAAAGTTCAACTTCTCTTTTATTTATGGCTATTTTGTATTGGGGATTATGTCTTTCAGTTTATGTACTTTGATTTGGTCAAGATGGATATTATGTACTTTGACTCTGGTTTTTGATGATGTAATCAAACATATGTGTTTTCCGCTGCAATGAAATAAAGTTTTAAATTTTTGAGTACTGTTTATATTTGTCTTGTTGTTAAGTTTCTGTTCTATACTTACTTAAAACGCTCCATAGAAGTTAATGTATTCCCTTTATGAGTGACATTAATAGACGTGGGGTGTTACAGTTTTTGTGTTGTTTTGAAGATTTGGTGAGTGATATGTATCTCTTACACAGATTCAATCAAGTATATGAGTTGCTTGATCATAATTTCATCATTTTCAAAGTGTTTCACCTAGATCTACATCATGGTAAGTATATTTTCTATTGAATCACCATAGGATCTGATTAGCAAATTAAAACAAGCAATTTTTATGTTAATTCATTGGTTTATGCAAATTAGATCCATAAATTCATTCATTTATTCTGATTTTGGTGCATTTTTTATGAATATTGATGACAATAGTCATTTTCATGTTATTTGTGGTCTCATAACATGTATATGGTTGATTTGAAAGAATTGGATGAGTTGATTTTGTCTACGTTATCGTTTGACGAAGATTCAGTTGAGTTTGGAGTTGTTTTGGTCAGATCTGGGAGTTAGGTTGTTTTTCTTAAGTCGGGTCGTTTTTTTAGCTTTCCAAGAATTGGTATTGGACCGTTGGAAGCCTCTAGGTCGTTGGGATTTGGATCATGCGTCATCCTTAGGTCGCGTCGTTAGGTTGACGTGGCAAGAGGTGATTGGTCGAATAGGTGAAGACTTAGTGTTGTGAGGAAGCATTAGGTCATCTATGTGTTATGGGATGGATCGGCTATAGTGGGTCGTGGCTTGGAGAAGGAAAGTCAAGTCGTTAGCGGCATATGGGTTTAGGTGATGTCATGACCTAAGGTACTAGGCAATTGAGTTTGCTCGAGCAGTGGATAGTTTGGAGTTAGGTCGTGAAACAAGGTGACGACCTTGTCAGGTCGTTAGACCGTTGGAACAACCTAATTGGGTCGTGGGTTGAGTTTGCTTCCATGGTTAGGTGGAAGTGAATTCAGGTCGTGTTTTATTGGGTTGGGGTACGACTATGGGGGAACGACCGGGGTATGTGGAACCTTACATTGATGTTATTTTGGTTCGTGAATGACTGTGACTTTGATGTATATCCAGGTGGGAATGTTCGAAGTGGTGTGATGTGTTCTTTAATCGTCATAATGTAACGAATGTGAAGATGACTCAAAGTGGTGAGTTGAGGGATAGTGGTTGCTCGAGAAGGTTGCCTGAGCTATAAATAGCCGTCAGGTTAGATGACTAGAGATACTGATGGCTAAGAGATTATCGCTGTTGTAGGTTCTAGCTAGCTCAAAGCAGGGGTATAATAGGAACACCTAAAAGACCGAAAGGTTTCTGGTCGAATACCCTGGGTGTCGCTGAAAGTCCTAGGTACGTATCAATGAAAGGATATGGAGTTTGTGCTAGAACCGGTGATTACCATTAGCCCTTGATGTATGACAAGGTTAGTCGTCATGCGATAACGATGGTTTCGAAGCAGTAAAGGCAGTGATAGTCAGGGTCATAAGTGTTGGTTGTTTGCTTGTACCATTTCACGTAAGTTGTCTGAGGTCGAAGGAGATGTTCTTAGGTGCTTGTTTGATATTGGTTTGGCATCTGGAGCTTGTGATTGATTGATGCTGATCTCAATTAGGTTGGTTTATGTGAAATATAACTAGTTGCTATGATTGTTATTGAATAATGGCTGTTTTGCTATTGTCTGGTTACTCCTGGTTTCCATGGTTGAATTGTTGTTACATAATTGCTTGGTTGTAAAATCTATCACTGTCAGATGTGGGGAAGATAGGTTGGGGTTCTTCTATGGTGTGTGGTAGAATGGTTGATAAATCTACCTATTCTCATATACATACTGATGATGTTAGATAACTGTTTTATTACTCACTAATGTTGTTGTCAGACTTAAGGTTTTATGTTTCCCTCTTATTACCTTGGGTTGTTCATCCGCTTTTGGATGGATAGACTGAGAAGTAGGTAACATGTGATATCTTGGTGAGAACGATGCTTATGTGCGGTGGCGAGCAGGAGGCTAGCGTATTATTTTCTACTATCTAGTATCTGTTATTTTCGTTTTTTGATGTTTGACTCTGAGTGTTGTAGTGAGGCAAATTTGTATAGACATTTATGTGATAATCCAGGGGAATACGGATATTTTTCTGGATTTTATGAAAGTTAAAGTTTTTGTTCAAATATGCTTCGCTATTAGTGCCTGTTGTATATGTTCTATTATATTTTATCCTTGCGCTGTGAGTTATATGATAGGTTCCGCTTGTGTTATCTTACTCTGATGGTCATCCATAGCTGCCTGGCATGTCTTTCAGCGCATTATTCCTCTTGTTAAGTACAGGAGTTATGGGCGGTCGTCCCATTGGTATCAAAGCTCTGGTTATCGATTTTAGCCAAAGTTCAAAGACGTAATTACATATGAGTGATGTGTTTGTAGATTTTAGATGGATGTATACTATATAGTCGTACATAGTATAGTATTGTTTGAACTCAATTAGCAGTTTTCTTGTAAGTGACCAATCATTCTATATTGCAAATTTAGAATGAGTCGACGGACTTCAAGACATACAATTAGGGAGGGGGTTATGCCTGGAGGGGGAAATGGAGGTACACCGGATTACCCAACTATGTTTGAAGCCATGATAGAGGCATTCAATAAGAAGGGTACCTGCTCAGTGGCAGCCACGGTACATGTAGGGATGCAAGTGCCTAAGGTTGTGGATTTTGCGAAGCTGTGTGAAGACTTCACATCTTTAGGAGGAAAGCAGTTTAAAGGGATAGAGCCGACTGAAGAGGTTCCAAGGTGGTTAGATGCTTGTATTCGTATTTTTGGAGACTTAGGCACTGATGATGCAATAAAGAGAAAGCTTGCATCGAGACAATTGCAAGGCAGGGTCATGGATTGGTGGGATTCTGTTACGCTTGAGACTACGGAAGATGAAATAACTTGGGAACAGTTCCAAGTCAAGTTTGAAATAAAGTTTATTTCTACTGCTCAGAAATCGGTTCTGTTCAAGAAGTTTGTGGAATTGAGACAGAATGGTAGACCAGTGCTTCATTATGTTTCTGATTTTGAGGCCTTATCTAAGTATTCTCGTTCATATATTGACTCTCCATACCAGAAGAACGAGAAGTTTGTTATGGGTTTGGATACCTATATTGGGAAGCCATTGGTGGATCATCTTGACGATTCATATAAGAAGATAGTGGAGAAAGCTATTCGACATGAAAGCTTGTTTTCTAAAGAAGCAAATGTTGTACCTGCAACCATGGAAGTTTCCAAACCACAACCGGGTGGTAACAACAATAAGAATAGGAAGCACAATAGCAGAAAGGGAAGGATGACAAGAAGAAGCAGAAAGGCGAAGTAACTTGCTATAAATGCTGACAGAAAGGCCATTATTCCAAGAATTGCAAGAATCCAAAAGCTAAAAAGAAGTGCTTCAAGTGTGGAAAGCCTGGGCATGACAAGAAGGATTGTCCAAAACCAGCTACGGGTAAGCAGATTGTGAAGGTATATGCCTTAGAGGCCATGCCATCTTCTTCAAGAGCTCCTACTACAAAAGAAAAGGGAAGGGTGTCATCGTTCAAGTGCTCTTTCCGTTAAAGGTGTTTCATTGTTTGAAATTGGAGCATCGCATTCATTCATCTGTAATGAGCTTATGTGCCGCTTGGGTTTGGAACCCGAGATTTGTGATAGACCTTTGGTTGTGACTAATCTAGTTTGGGGTTCGTCCAGTCTTTGTATGCTTTGTCATGGTCTAGTATTATTGAGTGATGGTTGCTCTTTTGTGTGTGATTGCTTTGTTTTGAACTTCGCTGGGTTTGGGATCATCTTGGGCATGGATTGGCTCAAGAGGTATGCGACAAGAGTGAATTACGAGAAGCTTGAGGTGAGAGTCGGGGATGTGGAATGACGAAAGGTTTTGATTCGGTGTAAGCACGAAGATGGTGTCTTCATGAGATTTTTATATTCTTTTCGGATTCCACAGGAAGACTTATCATCTTTGTTGATCACTAATGAGTTTGAGGATGTCTTTGAGAAAGTCAAAGGTTTGTTGCTGCATCGTGAGATCGAGTTTAGAATGGATTTGGTTGAGGGTGCTAGACCTATCGTTATGCCTCTTAGACGGATGGCGCCTAAGGAACAGCGAGAGTAAGAGGTGCAAGTTCTTGACATTTTAGGAAAAGGATTCCTTTGGAGAAGTGTATCCAAGTGGGGTGCACCATTTATGTTTGCAACCAAGGCTGATGGATCTTTTAGATTGCATGTGGACTACCGTGAGCTAAACAAGGGGACCAAGATGAACAAGTATTTGTTGCCGAGGATAGATGACTTGTTCTATCAGCTTCACGAATACAAAGTGTTTTCTCATATCGATTTGGCAACGGGATTTCACCAGTTGAGAGTGGAAAAAGATAGTGTGCCAAAGACTGCTTTCAGGACCCATCCGGTTTCTTTGAATGGTTGGTGATGCCATTCGGGTTGACTAACGCGCCATCGTACTTTGTGGGTCTTATGCATAGAGTGTTCAGAGATCAGTTAAATAAGTTCGTGCTTATGTTCGTGGATGACATTCTGGTTTACTCTCGGAACGAGGAAGAATATAAGATGCAACTGCGAGTTGTTTTGGAAATCCCGCGAAAGCATCAGCCGAGAGCTAAATTTTCAAAATGTCACTTTTGGAAGAGCGAAGTGAGGTTCTTTGGCCATGCTGTTTCTAGAAGTGGTTTACCTCGCTAAAGTGGCAGCAATCCAGAACTGGGATAGACCTAAGGACATGAGAAGTTTCCTTAGGTTGGCACGTTATTACCGACAGTTTAACAAGGAGTTCTCAAAGATAGCTGCACCATTAGCAGGATTGACGAAGAAAAACCAGGTGTTCACATGGGATGCAAAGTGTGAGAAACTTTCGAAATCCTGAAAGAGAGACTAACGGGTGCTCATGTGTTTATCATTCCAGGTGGTAATGAAGAGATGGTTGTGTATACCGATGCATGCGGTATTGTACTTGGAGCAGTGCTGATGCAGAAAGATAAACTTGTGGCCTACGCAAGTCTATAGCTGAAGATGCATGAAAGAAATTATCCAACTCATGATTTGGAGTTGGCGGAAATCGTGTTTTCTTTGAAGATGTGGAGACATTATCTGTTGGGAGTTCAATTCGAGTTGTTTACGATCGTAAGTCATTGAAGTATCTTTTCTCCCGAAAGGATTTGAATCTTTGGCAGCAATGGTGGTTAAAGTTTCTAGCGTCGTATGATTTTGGTATAGCCGATAATCTTGGTAAAGGTAACGTGGTTACAGATGCGTTGAGTCGAAGACATGTGTGACGACCCGCTCCGCACCAGCCGACATTTCCAATGAAAGTGCGCTGTGCCAATGCCCGACTAACACAGGACGGTCGCCAAAGAAAGGAGAAGAAAGGAATTTGAACTAACAAGGAACCTGTAGAATGTCTCACAGCGCATGGAATAAAATATAACAATAACATACTTGACATATAATAGGCGAGACAGTGCATAAGCTGAAAACTAAACCATTATCATCATAGCAGCGGAAATCCAAAATATAGCTTATGATCCATAACCATTATTACAACTTCAAAATACTGTCTCTAAAGCAAAAGAAAGGAAAGGTACACTACTAATGCACAAAGCAGTGACCATCAACAATACAGGGAGAATATATGTAGATAATATGTAGAAGCCTCCTGCTCGTCTCTGGTACAACTACTCATGCATAATCACCTGACCTGTCTCTAGTCTGCTCGTTTAGGAGCACCCAGAGTAATAAGAAGAGACATAAAACTCTGGGTCAGACAAAAGTCTGGCATGAGCGATAAGCAACGAAACAGAACAGTAGCAGGTATACTAAACCATACCTGGACATGCAACCAAAGAGTTAGCACAACATACCGTACAATACTCTAAGGTGCCACTAACATATGGTGTAAAGGATACGGGGGTGGGGGTGTGCATATCATAGTGGTGACAAACAATCAAGCATAGCAACCATCCTCACATCTCTCACTCAGTGCATAAAGCATACGATATCCACCGCTTTGATTACCCAATACTTTGTTACGAAGACGGCTCCACTGCACTGATCCGTAACCACTAATACTTTGCTATGTCCACTCTACCCCATGGAGTCATGATAACTCCACTACACTGGCTCATAGCCATGCTACGATCACCCTGCCCCATGAAGTAATAACTACCCCACTGCACTGATCTGTAGCCTACATTCGTCTTTCGATGGTGAATCAAAGTTATAGATGTCGATAACTCCTTAGCACACGTCCCGCAGCAAAGTCCAACTCATGAAATTCATTCATTGGTTCCCAACTGGATCCTGAGTTCTACTTCTTATTTGGACTACCTTTGCATCTCTGGTTTTGGTCTTCTTCGGATTCTATCTCCATTTGGTTCGTGATCATCACCTGAGTTTGGTTCGGTATTCTTCCACTTGTGGTCAGCTCCCGGTCGTGGTCCACATCCTCTGGCGGTTCGGTTCATGGTGCCTCGTCCGGGTCGGGTCGTGGTGCTCCTGGTCAGTTCAGTTCATGGCACACCCTTCGGGTCGGGTCGAGCTCCTTCATCAGTTCGGATCATGACTCCACATTCGGATCGTGGGACCCTCTGGTTCGTGATAATGGATGCTCCACGGATCATGGTCCCCTGCTTGGCTTAGCCCGTGATCTTATGTTGGTGACCCAGCACATAATTCTGCTCGCAGCTTGTGGAGGTCAGCTCGTGGTGACAAGCTTGGGTCGTAAGGCTATCTCACGAATGGAGGGATAGGGTCGTGATGGCTCTCCACGGTCGGATCGGTTCGGATAAAGGGGGGATCCAATCCGGTTCTGGGTCATTTCCTGCAACTTTTCCAACGACTGTTTTTATGCCACACGACAACGTTTTCAACCATTCTAACTTTTCTAAACAATCACAAGCATACCATACAGTCGTAGCAACATATAGAATTGACCACAGACACCAAAACAATAATTTGATATGTCAAAATGGATCAAATCTACCCAAAACCAATGTTTTCCTCTTAATCATGTTTAACGGTAACTAATGTTAGGATTAGCAAAACTTAACCAAATCCACCAAAATTTCTAACAGAGGCCTAAAACAATATTTTGAAGTTTATAAATATTTTTCCAGAATTTAATCATGTATAAATTCACTAATTACCACTAATTACCCTTAATTAACCTTAATTAGTGTAAAAACAAGGCTAATCACTCACCTTTTCCTCAATTAAAACTTTCAGAACTGAAACTCCACTGATTTTGGCGAATACCAATGTCTAACAGCAGCTCTAACTCATAAATGGTGCTATTTCTCCTTGATTTGATGTTGCTAAGCTTAGTCCTTGATTAGAGAGCGATTTGGGATGAAATTAGAAGGTGGAGGCCATTGTTAGGGTTCCTAGGAGGTAAATGGCGGCTGGAAAACTAAAATAGAATGAAAACCTAACTCATTTCAGCCTCCCCATAGCCCTAATCCCGAAATGGGTTATGGGCCCATTCACCAATCACCTTATTTGGCCCGGTTAAGCAGTTTTTCACCTTTCAAACCTTATTTTAGCCATATCCCCCAAACAGTAAGTCCGTTTTTCACGTGTGACAACTCTACGGAAAGGTAAACTATCATTCGGATCTAACGGAAGTGGTTTCAGGTCAAAACTCCTTTCCAATCAAAAGTTATGGACAAAACAATATCAGCTAGGGGCAAAACGGTCATTTAAAAATCGGCAAAAATCGTGAACATGGGAAATGACCTCAATAGTCGTTCCCCAAAGTTACACGACCATACGACCTCATATGAAAAAGAAATAAATATCCTACGATCCTTCGATGCATAGATTGCGGGTCGTTACATTCTCCCTCTCTTAAGAAATTTCGCCCTCGAAATTCCTTAACTAAGAAACAAGCAAAGGATCCCGCATGCCTATCAACCATCCACAATAATCAAACATACAAAAACAAACAACAAGCCTATCCTAGCATGCGGAAGATCAAGTCGCAATTAAAATCTTACCAGGCAAAGAGTATCAGATACGTCTTCCTAATGCTCTCCTCTGTCTCCCAAGTACAGTCATTCTTGTTCTCGCCCCACTGAACTTTGACTTGATTCACCGCTTTCCTTCGAAGTTGCTCCATATCGTGCTCGACAATACGAATTGGCTTGCGGTTCCCGACCTCCTCAGGTTCTATTTCGACATCATCCAACTGATCAGGTGAAATAGTCACATTGGGGTCGTGCACGAATTTCCTTAACTGGGAAACATGAAATACATTATGAACTCCCGCCATCTTGTTTGGTAATTCAACTTTATACGCCAAATTCCCAACTTGCTCGAGGATTGGAAATGGACCAACAAATCTTAGTGCAAGCTTTCCTCTCCTTCCAAATTGAATAACAATCTTTAGTGGAGAGATCTTGACAAATACTAGGTCGCCAACAAAGAATTTCAAATCCTTTCGCCTCTTATCATCATAACTCTTCTGCCTATCTTAGGCAGCTTTCATTCACTATTGAATGATCTTAATCTTATCTTACCAAATTCTCTCACATCTGGTCCAAGCACAAACTTCTTTCCAGTTTCTAACCAACATGAAGGTGAGTTGCACGGTCTTCTTCTGACTGGAACCAATGCGCTCAATCAAAGTGGCATGTCTTCTACTTGATCGTCAAACTTGCTTACATTTCTTGATCCAATTCGCACTTCGGTCTGAAATCATACCCAGCGATGCACTCCAGTTGCTTCCATTCTATAAACATAGCCTCTAAACTGGCATGTCTTCTACTCAATGCATCAGCTACAGCATTGCCCTTTCCTGGTGTATATGCGATATCGAAATCGTAGGAAGCCAAGAATTCTAACCATCTTTGTTGTCGGAGATTTAGATCCTTCTGAGAGAAAAGATACTTTAATGATTTATGATCGG
Source organism: Allium sativum (assembly GCA_030737875.1). Taxonomy (NCBI): domain Eukaryota; kingdom Viridiplantae; phylum Streptophyta; class Magnoliopsida; order Asparagales; family Amaryllidaceae; genus Allium; species Allium sativum. Next base: position 869,042,616 of record CM060924.1, on the reverse strand, counting down.
TAAACAACTCAAATATTTTCCCAAGAGGTAACGTCTCTACATCTTCAATGCGAACACGATCGCTGCCAATTCCAAGTCGTGGGTAGGATACCTTTTCCCATGCGGTTTCAGTTGCCGACTAGCATAAGCTACAACCTTACCTCCTTGCATCAATACAACACCTAGTCCGGGATCACAGGCATCTGTGTATACCGTCACCTCTTCATTCCCTTTAGGAATGACTAACACTGGTGCACATGTCAACTTTTCCTTTAGGCTCTTAAATGCATTCTCGCACTTTTCGTCCCAGACGAAAGCTTGATTTTTCTTGGTCAATTGAGTCAACGGTGCTGCTATCTTGGAGAAGTCTTGGATAAAATTACGATAATATCCAGCCAATCCCAAGAAACTTCTTACGTCTGTTGCATTCTTGGGCATAGACCAATCCTGTACCATAGCCACCTTCGCAGGGTCCACGGCAATACCATTCTCTGAAACAACATGGCCTAAGAATCTCACTTCTCTCCTCCAGAAGTGACACTTAGAAAACTTTGCTTTCAATTTGTGTTTTCTCAACACCTCCATCACTATCCTCAAGTGTTCCTTTTGTTCTTCCTCTGTCCTCGAATAAACAAGTATATTGTCCACGAACACAAGAACTGAATACCCTATTCATAAGATCCACAAAATATGCTGGTGCATTGGTCAACCCGAATGGCATGACCAACCACTCATAAAATCCAGACGGCGTCTGAAATGCCGTTTTAGCAATACTCTCAGCTTCCATTCTAAGCAGATGAAAACCCGTCGCGAGATCCAACTGGGAGAACACTCTCGCGCCACTCAACTAATTAAACAAATCATGTATTCGCGATAGAGGATACTTATTCTTTCGTGTCACCTTATTCAGCTCGCGGTAGTCCACACACAATCGAAGGGAACCATCTGCCTTGGTAGCAAACACAACTGGTGCTCCCCATTCAGAAACACTTCTTCTGATAAATCGCTTCTTCAAAAGATCGCTTACCCCGAGCTCTCGCTACTCCCTTGGTGCCATATGACGAAGTGACATCACTATAGGTCTGGCATCTTTCACTAAATCAATACGGAACTCAATCTCTCGGTGTGGTGAGTAACGGCCCCGGTTTTCGCCCGAACCGATCGACCATTAGATCGACAAAGACCGTTCAAAACCCAAACACGTTAACTCTGGGAATACAACAACATCAAAACAATAACAACATACTTTTATTACATCATGGTAACGTAACATCAGAGTACAAAATATCAGAGTACATCGAATAAAATTACAGCGGAAGATAAATTACAATATTTTAATACATTGCAGCGGAAACAATAAAATAGATACAGCGGAAGATAACTATGCTCTGGACACAGCTTTAAGCTTCAATCCAGCATCCTGCTCAAAAGATAAATATCTGCAAAAAGCTACTCGACTGCCCGTGTGGAAAAGAGGGCACCCGAGTTTGCAAAGTGAAACAAACTACGAGTCAGTCATGGGACTGGTATGAGAAATCTAACTCAACTAATCTAATAATAATAGGGCAAATCCAAGGACCACGCCGCTAACGCGGAACGGGTTTTATTCCAATGGATTGTCGATGTATAAATTAAAGTAAATCGTTAAATAACGCAATGCTTTTTAGCAAAATTGGAATCATCATAAGACTCAAGTCACATCACACAATGCAACGCAAACTAGAGGATAGAGTTTTACCTTATCATGATTAAACATGCTTGATACGATAAAAACGAATTTGATATTATTATTAGTGTATATACGTTTCAAAAACATTTCAAAGTAAATGTATCAATCCTAGGAAGCATAGCTACCATATATTATGCCTCCATACTAGTAATACAATCAAGTCTGTAGGGTCGTATTTGGAATTGGGTTTCCATTGTGAGCCAAGGCTAGGGAGGAGCTCCTTACCGATTCGAGACACTCTAGCTGATGTCTTAGGATCCCCCGCAGTGAACCCTTGGAAAGCTGCAGGGCCGGTCCACACATACGATTTTGTGGATTGGCAATTCCTGAACACACGTTTCCCGGTCCTATAGGACCTATCATCCGAGGCGCCTCATTCCATCATCCACATAAGTAAAATATCAGTCAGTTTAAGCACTGACACTACTTCTAACTAGAAAGAAACGTGCTGCTCTCCATGTGTTTCCTTCTCCTGTTTTAGACTCCACCGAGTGGTGAGGCTCGTGAAGCTACATAATACACAAAGCTATGCTTATTCAAACTGTGCTTTGATCGTCACTACAAGGTTCTGCTTTTCAACAAGAAACCTTGATCATTGCATCTTAGTATGTCACACTGTCACTCCATATCACACTACCAATCCTTTGCCGAAATATATGAAAGGGTGTTAAGAAAGAGAATAAATTCTCCGCCACCAATCATTCATACATTCGGCAGAAAATCAATAAATACAATATAAAGGAGTACAATGTCAGACACACATTCCATTTATAAGCTTATGCTCTGGGTCTGAGTGAAAGCCAAATCCGTACAAATCAACTCTACGTCCGGACAACTACCATCTTAGCCCCATCTTGGGAGCAAATCAATCAAGGGCCTCCACACTAGTTACCCATTCGATGTGAAGATCATCGGTCTTCAATCGCCGTCTTCAATTCTTCGAACGTCGTATCATTATTTGGAATGAGAGTGAACTCGGACTTTCCAAATAACTCTCGCATATATAAATTTGAAAATCATTTCATATCGTTGCTAATATTTATAACGATCTATCGCTATTTTTATTTTGCTTTACATACACATCCTAAACACAAAAATGTATATTTTCTTCTTCTATCCTTCAATTTACACAAAAAGTATATTTGGTTTCATTATTCTTCCTAATGAAAATCTATTCCTTAGAAATGTAAATTTATAATCTTATTATTTACATTGAAAAATGTAAATTTCTATTCCTATTTTATTTACATTGAGAAACGTAAACTTATATTTTAATATATTATTATATTGAAAATGTAACTTTTATTCTATATTCCATTTATATTGGAAAATGTAAATTCCTAATCATTCTGCTATTTCCTTTGTTTACATTGAAAATGTAAATTCTTTAAAAATATAACTTCTATTTCATCCTTATTTACATTGAAAAATATAAGTTTCTACATTTCCCTAATTACATATAAAAATGTAATTTCCTATTTTTCTTTTATTTACATTGAAAAACGTAACTTCTTTTTTTACCGCCTCTAAAATGACGATAAAAATATATAATTTTTATTCTATTCTTTTATCGCATCTAAGGTGAAGATAAAAATATACATTTCATTTCTATTATTTTTATTCACATTAAAAATGTAAACTTTTCTTTTTAATCTAATTTACATTAAAAATGTAAACTATTTCTATAATCTAATTACATTAAGAATGTAAACTTCTTTCTACTTTAACTTGATTCATAAGATGTAATTTTTCTCCTTTATCTTAATTTACATGATAAATGTAAATTTTCCACTCTCAATTTAATTCACATGCAGATTGACTTAATTACACAAAATGAAATTTTATGTTCTCTAACTTAATTACAAAAAAAAAAAAATGAAATTTTCTTCTAATCCTCATTTACATTATGAAAATGTAAAACTTTTCTAATCCTTATCTTATTACATTAAAAATGTAACTTTCTTTTATAACAAACTTGGAGGTGAAAATATTCATTTCAATATTAACACATAACGGTGTGAAAATAACGTCAATTTCTAATTTTACTCATGACGGTGTAAATAATGTCCATTTTCTATTTAACCATTTATATTTTAATATGGGCCAGACCTCTCACATTAGGCCTGCAACTTGTGGATGCGGGATAGGCCGGTCGGTTCCGGGCAGACTTATCCCACAAGTTGGATTTAACCTCGTGTCTTGGCCCAATTTGTATTTGCGCACTTGGACCCCTCACATTAGGCCGAACATTTGTGGTTGCTGGATATGCCGGTTGGGTCCGGGCAGACTTCCACCACAAATGAGACCTAACCTCGTGTCCGAGTATAGTTTTAATTAATCATTATAATTGTTCTACTAAAAAATATATTATTTTAAACAGTTTCTCATTTCAAAATATCTTAATTTTGGAATATTCTATATTTCCAAAATAACTTGATTTCAAATACAATAACTTACCCTTTCAAATCTTAATAAAACTTGGGACTTTCTCAATTATTATATTAGTAATAATAAACCTTTCAAAATGTGTAATTCTGAATCTAATCTTCTTATCTTAACATAATGACAGTAAAGATAAAATCTTTTTAATTGAATCCTTTTTATTGTAACTTTTAGACAACAAAGACATAATCTTTTTAAATCAACATCAATTAATTCCATTAATTGAATTATAAAATATTCTTTTAATTCAAGATTGATAACTATAATATTCATCTTTCCAAAATGTTTGGTTTTGAAAACAAATCTTCTTAATTACTTTAAAAATGTAATTTATATTACAAGTCAAATCTTGCTCTTTAATTTGCAATGTAAATTTTATTGACTATGTAAATTCTTACTCTTTCATTACATATAAAATGTAATTCCTATTGTCTTCCTCTTTTCTACTATTTTATATTACAACAAAAATGTATTTTTTATTGTTTATTCTTTTCTAATCATGTTTCCTATATATATTCATGACAAATAAAGGAACGTTTCGTTGGTTAAAAATTGTCTATATTTATTAATGACACATAAATGCATGTTCCATTTGTAAACAATTTCCTATTAAAACATTCCATAATGAAATGGTATTTTTATTCTATGTATCATTTTATAACAAAAACTTTACTTTTATTCTATTTCAACATTTTATGACAAAAATGTTATTTCTTCTATTGACAAAAAGAATATTTTGTTTGCATTCAATGTTTCTATCAGCAAATAACAGAATATTTTATTTGCCAAACATTTCTATATTTTTAATGACTAATAAAAGAGGCGATTTATTTATGTAACTGTTCTAATGACAAATAAAGAGGGATTTATTTGTGTACACTTTCTAATTCAACTTGACAAATGAAAAAAGGTGATTTATTTGTTTACAAATTTCTAGTCCGATCTTAACAAATAAAATGAAAATTTCATTTGCTTACAATTTCTATTTACAGAAATGATAATTTTATATGTCAATTCTAAATTTGACAAAAACAACAAATTTATATGTTAATACTAAATTTAACAAAAGCGACAAATTTATGTGTAATTTCTAAATTTGGCAAAAGGAACAAAATAATATGTAAATCCTAAATTTGGCAAAAGGGACAAATTTAGTTTAACATAAAAATGAAAATTTTATGTGACATAACTATATTTCAACCAAAAATGATATTTTGTTCAACATTTTATTTATAAATGCATATTTTCACGATGTAAACATTTCATACCTTTCGTACCATCCATAAACACTATACAGTCAATTTACCACAATACAGACAATTCAAATAATATAAAATTCACACAGTGTACATATTTGCTATTGCAAACACCACCAACATAAGAATATGTATATATAACGATTTTAATCTTAAATTTAAAAACGAGAAATCTCACCGAGCTTTTTATTCAGAATAGATCAGATCTGAAATTTGCTGAATTTCTAAGATGCTCTGTTTACGGTCTAATCTGTTCCATAGTTTAGATCTTGTCACAAGGATTCCAACGCAACAAAAATCGTTCAATTTCGTCGTCGTTTGAAAGAGTTATCGTTGTTTAAACACTTGATCATTAATTAAATAAAGAACTAATTAGTTAAAGTGATTAGTCCATTAACCTTGTCTTTTCCTTCTTAGATGATACTGCACCTCGCAACCCATTCGTTCGATTTCGAAGCTTCTCTGACGTGCTTCACCAGGGCTGGATCCAAGGACCCCACGTCGAAGGCTAACCCGAGAGCATCCGCCGCCCACGCCCCCGCCCAGCTCGGTGGGCCCCTCCTCCCTAAACGGCGGTCCGAACATGCCGACTTCAGGCTGAGAATTCGTGAAATTCGTGAACTAAAACCCGATCTTAACCGTATGGATCTGTAGATCTCTCCAAGAGCTTCGATTTAGTATATAATATATTGAATTTCAATGAGCGGATCAAAAGTTATTGAGGTTTGAATTTTCGGTCATTCGTGGCCTTCAGTTTCAATAGCAGGCGGCCGACCATTTTTAGGGTTTTAAATAATTTTTTATTAATTTATTCATCGTAAAGCGTGTTATAAAGGTAAAGATGCGGGCTGTCTCCGAATTGGGCCTGCTTACTGTCGTTCTTAAGGTTTTGACACTTTCTGAATGCAATGGGACAGGCTAAATTTTCAAAATGTCACTTCTGGAAGAGCGAAGTGAGGTTCTTTGGCCATGTTGTTTCTGGAAGTGGTTTACCTCGCTAAAGTGGCCGCAATCCAGAACTGGGATAAACCTAAGGACATGAGAAGTTTCCTTAGGTTGGCACGTTATTACCGACAGTTTAACAAGGAGTTCTCAAAGATAGCTGCACCATTAACATGATTGACGAAGGAAAACCAGGTGTTCACATGGGATGTAAAGTGTGAGAAACTTTCGGAATCCTGAAAGAGAGACTAACGGGTGCTCATGTGTTTATCATTCTAGGTGGTAATGAAGAGATGGTTGTGTATACCGATGCATGCGGTATTGTACTTGGAGCAGTGCTGATGCAGAAAGATAAACTTGTGGCCTACGCAAGTCTACAGCTGAAGATGCATGAAAGAAATTATCCAACTCATGATTTGGAGTTGGTGGCAATCGTGTTTTCTTTGAAGATGTGGAGACATTATCTGTTGGGAGTTCAATTCGAGTTGTTTACGATCGTAAGTCATTGAAGTATCTTTTCTCCCGAAAGGATTTGAATCTTTGGCAGCAACGGTGGTTAAAGTTTCTAGCATCATATGATTTTGGTATAGCCTATAATCTTGGTAAAGGTAACGTGGTTATAGATGCGTTGAGTCGAAGACATATGTGATGACCCGCTCCGCACCAGCCGACATTTCCAATGAAAGTGTGTTGTGCCAATTCCCGACTAGCACAGGACGGTCGCCAAAGAAAGGAGAAAAAAGGAATTTGAACTAACATGGAACCCGTAGAATGTCTCACAGCGCATGGAATAAAATATAACAATAACATACTTGACATATAATAGGCGAGACAGTGCATAAGCTGAAAACTAAACCATAATCATCATAGCAGCGGAAATCCAAAATACAGCTTATGATCCATAACCATTATTACAACTTCAAAATACTGTCTCTAAAGCAAAAGAAAGGAAAGGTACACTACTAATGCCCAAAGCAGTTACCATTAACAATACAGGGAGAATATATGTAGATAATATGTAGGAGCCTCCTGCTCGTCTCTGGTACAGCTACTCATGCATAATCACCTGACCTGTCTCTAGTCTGCTCGTTTAGGAGCACCCAGAGTAATAAGAAGAGACATAAAACTCTGGGTCAGACAAAAGTCTGGCATGAGCGATAAGCAACAAAATAGAACAATAACAGATATACTAAACCATACCTGGACCTGTAACCAAAGAGTTAGCACAACATACCGTACAATACTCTAAGGTGCCACTAACATATGTTGTAAAGGATACGGGGATGGGGGTGTGCATGTCATAGTGGTGGCAAAAAATCAAGCATAGCAACCATTCTCACATCTCTCACTCAGTGCATAAAGCATACGATATCCACCGCTTTGATTACCCAATACTTTGTTACGATCACTCTGCCCCATGGAGTCGTGACGGCTCCGCTGCACTGATCCGTAACCACTAATACTTTGCTATGTCCACTCTACCCCATGGAGTCATGATAACTCCACTGCACTGGCTCATAGCCATGCTACGATCACCCTGCCCCATGAAGTAATAACTACCCCCACTGCACTGATCTGTAGCCTACATTCGTCTTTCGATGGTGAATCAAAGTTATAGACGTCGATAACTCCTTAGCACACGTCCCACAGCATAGTCCAACTCATGAAGTTCATTCATTGGTTCCCAATTGGATCCTGAGTTCTACTTCTTATTTGGACTACCTTTGCATCTCTGGTTTTGGTCTTCTCCGGATTCGATCTCCATCGTGATCTTCACCTGAGTTCGGTTCGGTATTCTTCTGCTTGTGGTCAGCTTCCGGCCGTGATCTACATCCTCTGGCGATTTGGTTCGTGGTGCCTCGTCCGGATCGGGTCGTGGTGCTGCTGGTCAGATCAGTTCGTGGCATACCCTCCGGGTCGGGTGGAGCTCCTTCATCGCTTTGGATCGTGACTCCACATTCGGATCGTGGGACCCTCTGGTTCGTGATAATGGATGCTCCACGGATCGTGGTTCCTTGCTTGGCTTGGCCCGTGATCTGTTGTTGGTGACCCAGCTCGTGATTCTACTCGCAGCTCGTGGAGGTCAGCTCGTGGATGTTAGCTCGTGGTGACATGCTTGGCTCGTGAGGCTATCGCACGAGTGGAGGGATCGAGTCGTGATGGCTCTCCATGGTCGGGTCGGTTCGGATAAGGGGGGCGATCCGATCCGGTTCTGGGTTATTTCCTGCAACTTTTCCAACGACTGTTTTTACGCCACACGACGGCATTTTCAACCATTCTTACTGTCCTAAACAATCTCAAGGCATACCATACAGTCATAGCAACATATAGAATTGACCACAGACACCAAAACAAAAATTTGATATGTAGAAATGGATCAAATCTACCCAAAACCCATGTTTTCCTCTTAATCATGTTTAACTATAACAAATGTTAGGATTAGCAAAACTTAACCAAATCAACCCAAATTTCTAATACTGGCCTAAAACAATATTTTGAAATTTATAAATATTTTTCCAGAATTTAATCATGTATAAATTCACTAATTATCACTAGTTACCCTTATTTAACCTTAATTAGTGTAAAAACAAGGCTAATCACTCACCTTTGCCACAATTAAAACTTTCAGAACTGAAACTCCTCTGATTTGGGCGAATACCAATTTCTAACAGCAGCTCTAACTTAGAAATGGTGCTATTTCTCCTTGAATTGTTGTTGCTAAGCTTAATCCTTGATTAGAGAGCGATTTGGGATGAAATTAGAAGGTGGAGGTTATTGTTAGGGTTCCTAGGAGGTAAATGGCGGCTGGAAAATTGAAATAGAATGAAAATCTAACTCATTTCAATCTCCCCATAACCCTAATCCCGAAATGGGTTATGGGCCCATTCATTAATCACCTTATTTGGCCCAGTTAAGCAGTTTTTCACCTTTCAAACCTTATTTTGGTAATATCTCTCAAACAGTAAGTCCGTTTTTCACATGTGATCACTCTACGGAAAGGTAAACTATCATTCAGATCTAATGGAAGTCGTTTCAGGTCAAAACTCCTTTCCAATCAAAAGTTATGGCCGAAACAAGATCAGCTAGGGGCAAAACGGTCATTTAAAAATCGGCAGAAATCGTGAACATGGGAAATGACCCCAATAGTCATTCCCCAAAGTTACACGACCATACGACCTCATATGAAAAAGAAATAAATATCCTACGATCCTTCGATCCTTCGATGCATAGAATGCGGGTCGTTACAACATGCATGTTTGGAAGCCATGTTTTCAGAATGGAAATGCCTCGTTTACTTGTTAGGGTTTGATTTCAGGCCACGGTGTGAGATGGAACCTGAAATGTTGGCAAGCTTATCGATATGACCTACTCTCATCAAAAGGATTGGCGAAAGCCAAAGGCGAGATGCAAAGCTTGACGAGTTTATCCAAAAGATGGAACCAAAGGATAAAGAATTCGAGGTTGATCAAGAGGGTTGGCTTCAAATGAAAGGATGACTTATTGTTCCTGATATCGATGGGTTGAGAGATGAGATTCTGAGGGAATGTCATCACTCGAAGTTGACGATTCATCCTGGTGGTAATAATATGTATCAGGACATGAAGCGAGTCTATTACTGGGAACGGATGAAAAGTGATACTGGAAAGTTCATTTCCAAGTGTATGAACTGTCAGTTGGTTAAAGATGAACAGAAGAAGCGAGTAGATTGCTTCAGCCATTGGAAGTTCCTACATGGAAGTGGGAACAGATATCGATGGACTACCTAGAACCATGGCAGGAAATGAAGGAATTTGGGTGATCGTGGATCTCTTGATCAAAAGTGCAAGGTTTATTCCTGTCAGATCGACTAGGACAACATCAAAGTTGGCTAAGCTTTATATAAAATGGATAGTTTGATTCCATGGTATCCCGAAGATCATAGTAAGTGACCGAGATCCATTGGTTACAAGCTGATTTTGGAAGAGTTTGCAAGAAGCTTTAAGAACCAATTTGTATTTAAGTACAAATTATCATCCCCAGACTGACGGTCAAACCAAGAGGGTTAACCAGGTTTTGGAAGATCTCCTGCGAGCATGTATGTTGGATTTCAGGGGACCGTGGGAAGACCATCTACATCTAGTTGAATTTGCATATAATAATAACTACCAGTCGAGCATTGTAATAATAGCATTTGAGCCGTTGTATGATAGACCATGTAATTCTCCAACTTATTAGTTAGAAACTGGAGATAAGCTGATACTTGGGCTAGAGGTGATAAGAGAAACCTCGGATTGTATCGAGATCGTTCGACAATGAATGAAAGCAGCCCAGGATCGTCAGAAGAGCTATGTTGAAAAACATCGAAAAGGTTTGGAATTCAACATTGGTGATATGGTTTTCATGAAAATTCGTTATTGAAGCATGTGATTAGATTCGGAAGTAAAGGAAAGTTAGCTTCTAGGTTTGTCGGGTTGTTTCCGATAGTCGAGCGAATTGGAAATCTCGCATATAAATTGGAGTTACCCGAAAAGATGTCATGCATAATGTTTTCCATGTGTCATTTCTATGGAAGTCCGTGCATGATTCGAATGTGGTGGTGTAACGGCCCGCAAATCCGTACTATCTAAGTTGACTAATAACACCACATGTCCAACCCAAATTGCACAGAAATACGAATCATTATTAGAAAGAAGTTAGAGGATGAGAAATAGAAAGAAAGAAAAGTTAAAATAGAAGAAAAACAAAGAACACAAATCTCACCGTGGAACGAATAAAATATATTAAATAACGTAACTTTTGAAATACAAATCAGTAACTGTATATACATACCATTATCAGAGCACAACAGTTATTCCTGGAACAGTTATAAACACTTGTTTCCAGATACAACATAGTACACAATGGAATTATGATAGTCTATAGCTAACTGGTGAGGCCTCCTGCTTCAAACTCCTCCAAGTGAATCTACAAAATCCTGACTACTTGACTGCCCGTACAAATTTGGGCACCCAAGAGTTTAGGAAAAACAAAACAAAATAAACTCTGGGTCAGTCATGGGACTGGTGTGAGTAAACTCCAAACAATTGTTTAACTTTCAAAATCCTTTAATAATAAGACCAGCCCACACAAAAACATGGATGGTTTTTACCTTAGTATAACCCAAACACTTTGATTCAAAAATCCAGTGATATTATAATAGTGTCTAAATCAAATAAATAACAATCTAGCGGAACGCTTGCATCTCACGCTCCATATATAATATAAAATCAAAAACCGCAAGGCGCTTATTGGAGATTGGATTTCCAACATGACAAGGTATGGAACCACCTTCCGATAGTGTATCTCTAGAGAGGAATACACTGGGTTCAACAAGAACGTCTTGCAACCCAGCCCACACATGACCGACCACTCATTTCGCTTGAGTGTATCGAATGTATATCACCAACGGTTGGGATCAGCAACCGTTTCCCGAAAAGGGACAGCATCGATAGACTTAAGAAGTAAAAGGAATTTTCTTAGATAGGTGATTATACACCCTAATGGGAGCGACCCACATAGCCATGCTGCCCGTCCGATTTTTGTCATTTCCCGGTTGTTGAAGCCTGAGGCTACGATTTCTTGCCATTCATTGATAACATAATCACTTTGAATGCCACATTGACAGATCTGTTAATCATTTATTGATTTGCACAAATATATTATGGATATTATGTTAAGGGAATAAATCCGTTGCTACCATATATATTTATACAGACCAACATATTTGATCATTGGAAATACTTTGTCAGACATTCGTCCATATATGTTCGTTCTGGGATTGAACGAAACCGAAGGCACAATTTCCATTAATAGAAAAAGCCCTTGCACTCTACTCCGTCTTCGATTATCTTCGTATAATCTGATTCGCGACGTTACTACCAATACGGAGTGGTTCTCGGATAATAATCCAACCGGTCTCTCCATATTGACAACGAAATTGGCAAACACTTCGATAGTCGGTTATTTAACGATCGAAGAAAAACAAACATCCATTCAAAACATCAAACAATCACTGGGCCTTTTAATTAATATTTTCATTAATTAAATCACTTCTTCATTTCCTTATCAACATTTATTAACCAAATCTTTTCAGTAATCTTATTGGTCTCTTACGCTATTTGGAAAAACAACCTTCTTTTATTTTCTGTACTTAGAAAATATATTTTATTTGCAATTTAAAACAATTTCAATCACTTATCTCTTTCCCGGCTACTTTAACTATACTCAGGAAATATTCACTTTTATATTTCCAAAATTCCACTACTTTGGTTAAAACGAATGCTGTGTAAAACATCGTTACAACAACCCAAAATATTGTATTCACTAACTCATATTCAAACACTTCTCTTCGAGACTGAATCTTGCTATTTATCAATTAAAAATGAAATCAATCAAGTTGGGCTAAATTACCTCTCAGACCTTGACTGAAAACATCCTCAACTTCAAAACGGATAAAACCACTTACCTCGAATAAACACACCATAAAAACCAATTATTCATTTTTAAAACATGTATATGGTTCACTTTCTATTTCTAATTTATAGATTTTCTTTTTGTTTACAATATTCTATTTTTAATTTCGTTTCCTTATCAAATTCTATATATATCGATACATTGATTTCTAACTATCAAATTATCTTAAAAATATTCTAACTCCTTAAATTTCCGGAAAATTTCGCCATAACCTCCTTTGTACCGGGAATATCGGGAAAATCCCCAAACCGCCACACGGGCCCCTCCAATCAAAAAGAAAAAGAAAAAGCCAAGCGGCTTGCCGATACGGCGTATAAAACCTCATATGGAATTTAAACGTGCACCTTTTTGTCGGGCACACGAATTAAAATCTTCATATACTTCATTCCATACCTGTCTAACACATGTTCACCTGTTTTCAATTCAATTCAACTCAATCCAATTGTTTTTAACTTACTTCGCTAATTTATCCGTTAATTAGCTCTTTAGCCTATTTCACTTTTATTTGAATGTATCTCGTTTATAAATATATCTTTATTTACTTATAAACCCATCAAATTCCATTTTTCAACTCGGGTTTCATATTCGAATTCGAATATAAATTTCTAAATTGAATTCACTTATTCAAAGCCCAATTTCAATTCAAAAATCTCATTAACTAATTATTATTCAAATTAGTTAATTCTATTCAATAATTAAAAATCTGATTTTTGTTTCAAAAACAAATCTGTTTATTCCACTTGAGTTCATATTTATTTTACAACTCAAATCTGGGATTTTCTAAATAGAATTTCGGATTTTATTTGTTTAAAATCCTTTTATAGAATTAAATAAACCGTTATGGTTTTTAAATGGTTATGGCGCATTTTTCAAAAAATTTGATTTTGACAGAACTCAAAATCTATACGACGAAATCCAGATTTTTCTCTTCCATTAGAAAACTATTATTCAATCGGTCCTGACGGTTCTTGTTTCAAAGGATTCTGACTTAAATTGAGTTCTATATACTCAATTGAAGTTCGAATCGCCAATTTACGAACTGCAGCGCTGCGGCGAGTTCGTTTTAATTATATTTATATATATAAACGTTTAAACTTCGTTTATAATAAATTCAACTCCATTCTAGTATCTTTTTGATATATATCAAATCAATTTTTCCAATTCAACATAATATTTCCAATTTTCTAAAATTGTCGATTTTTCCTAACTTGGAAATAAATTTATTTATACCGTTCTTCTATATTTAATTCCAATTCCTTTTACAAATTATAAATCCTTTGGATTTATTTCTATTCTGTTTAAAAATCCGCATTCTGAAATATATTTCATCGTTCCCATTTCGAAATGATTTCAACTTTCTATTTTCAAATTCTATTTTCAATTCTATTTGAATTTTCTATATTCAAATTCTATTTTCAATTCTATTTTTAAATCCATATTTGAATTTAAATATTCAAATTATCTCTTGATAATTAATTCATTATATTTATAAATACCATTTTATAATTTTTTCCTCATTTTATATTTAAACAAGTTTATTTCGAAATCTATTTAAAACAAAAATCTTGTTTTGGAAATTTATATTTATAATAACTTATATATATATATATATAACACCCAATTTATTTCCATATTCAATTTGACTTCTATTTAAATAAATTCGAATTAATCAAATTCAAATCATAAATCCTTACGAATTTATTTTAGTTCAATTTATATTCTGAACATCAGAATAAACTCCATCGTTTATTTCTTTAAAACGATCTCCCCATTTCTATCTTTAAATTCACATTTGAATTTAAATATTCAAAGTATCCAATGATGATTTTTTCCCATTTCTATATATAAACATTGTTTATAATTTCTTTTCAATTCCCTTGTTATCCCATGAAAACCATTTCATTTTATTTATAAATGTCGTTTACAAATTCACTGCATTATCTAATTTATAAACGCCGTTTATAAATTCAATACTTGATTTATTTATTCAATACCAATTAATATTTCTAGTTCGATTCGAATTCTATTTTTAGAAAAATTGGTTTTTCCTTTTTTAAATCTCAAAATTTCCTTTTCACGATATTTTTATAAATCATCATTCAGGCCCAGTGATATTTCAACCAATCAAAATCACCCAATTATTTATCATCGGTTTTCAAACACATCATATATGACAATATATATGGAAAAAAACAAACAATAATAGTTTTGAGGAATCCAGTTGGATCCCTCCAACCTGTTTTCCTGCAACCACAGATGTTAGCCAACATAAATAATATCTATACTGCTTCGAGGCAAGATATCGCAGTATAGAAGGCCATCCACTATCATAACGTGGGGCGTATATCGTAATCATCCGCTAGTGGTACCGCGGGCATCCGCTAATGATACTGCGAGAATCCAACCACCAATATATATATAATAGCCACAAACAACAATCCTAAATAACTATTATATTTAAATAATAGCCACAATAATATTTAAATGCAACCAAACAGTCAACAAATTATTTTTAACGATAAAAATAATTTTAATAAAAAATTTTGAGTGAGAATTACTCACCGAGATTTTACTTGCGATCAGATACAATTTTAATTCAAATTGAATGATATTCGATTTAAATTAAAATTTCTAAGTTGGTTCCGATTAATCCCAAAAATTCCAACCCAGCTCTATTGTGAAGCTTAAGCTCTTACAATTCCAGTGAATTTCATTTGGTTTGATTCTGGTCATGGATAAATACATATTTATATTTTATTATTTTAGTCCGATCACATTAAACATATGAACTAAATAAATAATTAAATTAATTACCTAATCTTGTTTTGCTCCTTTGAATTTAGAAATAGTCTTGCTTCCAGCTTACCCCGGAATTGTCGAAACCCTCACCTATACACAATGCACTATCCCAAATTGACATCCAACCCATTCATCATCAAATCCTAACTTTTTCTGCCATGTTAACTACTACAATTCCTATACAAACCACAAATGCTCACTACAGACCAAACTCCTCCCTTTCACCTCCAAATAGCAGCACTACATGGCCTTGAGGCCAACCCATCCTTCGTATTCATCATCAACAGATTCAAATCACCCCAGTTAGAGCTCCAGTTCGATATTCAAACATGCTTTAGTGAATCACATCGCACCATTCAAGCTTTGTCAACAACCACCTCGTAATCCTCCCCATGAATTAACGCAAACTAAACTAATCAGCTTTCTGTTACCTGAACTCACGCATTCCCATTCACAGATCTGAACCCTCCAAACTTCTTGTTCATCCATCTGTGCATCGCAGTATACCCAGAAGCAAACACCAACGTCAGATTCCACATACTTGCCTTTCTAAAATGCAGTGAACTCTTCTAAATGCATGCCTTAATCAACGTATGCTGAACTCCTTTGGAGCACCACGACACCCCTTCTTACCCTACTTCTCTCCAAATCTTGAACGATGGTCTCGAAATCCCAAATCTTGAAGTCACCCTAGCCTCGGCAAATACACGATTTTCGAGCGACAGGGAACAATCGAACTCAACGGTACTTGTGCGGTTATGAAGAGGATGATGATTCAAGTTTAACGAACCTGAAATCAATTGATTTTAAATGTTGTGACATGATAAAGGAGTGGACGACTTTATTTTTGTTTTACTGAAGCTTTGATTTTAAACGATTAAAATGAAAAGAGGATTTCCATTCTTGAATTTGCAAAAGGATTAAAAAGGAGTAAAGGGGTATGCGCTATATTTTATAGAGGAAGATAGCTTAGGCCTTAAGTTAATTCTATTAAATTCTGATTTGATTAGTATAGATTTTTGTTTAGATTTTTATTTGATTTTGATTCGATATAAAAAGATCTTTTATTCTTTTTAAACAGATATCGATTTGATTTCGATCTTATCCATTATAAATATCTCGGGGTTCATGAACCGCTATTTTAGCGTACCGACGGTCATTCCATTGTTATAGCGTTATACTGAACTCAACAGAATATTTTCTGAAATTTATTTCGAACGTGTATATATAAAATAACCATATTAAATTGATATAATATAATTTAAATTCAAAAACAAATAAATTTTCCGAAAATAAAAATATATTTATTATCATCTATATTCAAACACAATTAGTATTGATCATCTGTATTGTTTTAATTCAGTTTTTGACTTCAATTTGAATTATTTTTCGTATTACAATAATCATTTATATTCGAAATAAATCTTATTTCGATTATTTAATTGATAACTGAATATAAAATTCATTTATTTTATCATCTCAAGATTTAAACGATATTAAATATTTAAAATAAACTGTTCGAAAATCTGAGTCGTTACATTCTTCCCCCCTTAAAAAAATTTCGTCCCCGAAATTTCTAAGGTAGGAAAAATGGTACAAACCCATTACTTTTCAAAATCTTACTTATGTTGAAATTCAACTCTTCACATTTCAAAAAATTTAATTTCACCAAACTTTTGGTTTTCAATCCTATTACACATCATATATACTCGCTTTCATTTTATTCGTATGATTTACATTCAGTATGTTAACACCCAATTCTTATTCCTTTCAAATTGATTTGGATCAATTAATTCACTTTAATCCATTTAACTTGCTTAAGTAAATTTTAATTTCAGAATTCAAATTCTCAGGTTTTCATTTCAAATCCTTTTGAAATCATATAAATATATACATACATTTATAATCTATCACAAATTCAAAACATTTGAATTTTCAAATCAACCTGTTTTCTTTCAAATAAATTTCCATCAAATCTTTTCTAAGGTAGTAATTCATTACTTAGAAACTCGAAAATGAACACTGATGATGCTGCAGTCATCACCAGAATTATTTTCCAGCCACTGAAGTGAGTTCAGTGCTTTATCACTTTCAAAATCCATTCAAATATGATTTTTATTTAAAAATCCTTCAAATACAAAGCTATATTGTACTAATATACTTCATAAAATATTTCCAAACTTCCCAGGATTTAAATTCCAAATTCTGATTCTGAATTCAATTTCAGTTCAGCCCATTTGTATATATTATTCATATACAAATTTTATTTTGGTTATACATAACCATTCCAATTTTTTATAATCTCATTGGATTATAATCAACCAACACATCCATATCTTATAATACTTTAAGAAAATTATTTCTTCTATATCAACATAGAATTTTGGGTAAAATTATTTCATTTACCCAATTAAAACATTATTATGTTGAATTTCTTTGTTCAAGAGTTTAGAAATTCCTATCGACTTTGTGGCGTCCCACGATTCGATCAAAATTCATAAATCACTCAACAGACTAGCCAACACAATATAAAACAGTTTTTATATCAATTAAAAAAAATGCTCTCTCATATATATACACAACTCATTCTAGGGTACTACTGACCCTATCTCTAATGAGCACAACTCCACCAAAGCCTAGGTATTCGCTCAACCTAAGCTCTGATACCAACTGTAACGGCCCGTAAATCCGTACTATCTGAGTTGACTAATAACACCACACGTCCAACCCAAATTGCACAGAAATACAAATCATTATTAGAAAAAAGTTAGAGGATGGGAAATAGAAAGAAAATTTAGAATAGAAGAAAAACGAAGAACACAAATCCCACCGCAGAACGAATAAAATATATTAAATAGCATAACTTTTGAAATACAAGTCAGTAACTATATATACATACCATTATCAGAGCACAAAAGTTATTCCTGGAACAGTTATAAACACCTATTTCCAGATACAACATAGTACACAACGGAAATATGATAGTCTATAGCTAACTGGTGAAGCCTCCTGCTACAAACTCCTCCAAGTGAAACTGTAAAATCCCGACTACTTGACTGCCCGTACAAATTTGGGCACCCAAGAGTTTAGGAAAAACAAAACAAAATAAACTTTGGGTCAGTCATGGGACTGGTGTGAGTAAACTCCAAACAATTGTTTAACTTTCGAAATCCTTTAATAGTAAGACTAGCCCACACATAAACATGGATGGTTTTTACCTTAGTATAGCCCAAACACTTTGATACAAAAACCTAGTGATATTATAATAGTGTCTAAATCAAATAAATAACAATTTAGCGGAACGCTTGCATCTCACGCTCCATATATAATATAAAATCAAAAACCGCAGGGCAATTATTGGAGACTGGATTTCCAGCATGACAAGGTATGGAACAACCTTCTGATAGTGTATCTCTAGAGAGGAATACACTGGGTTCAACAAGAACGTCTTGCAACCCGGCCCACACATGACCAACCACTCATTTCGCTTGAGTGTATCGAATGTATATCACCAACGGTTGCGATCAACTACCGTTTCCTGAAAAGGGACAACATCGATAGACTTAAGAAGTAAAAGGAATGTAACAACCTGGAAAATCTGAGCCAGTTTAAATTTTTTAATTTGGCTATTTTAGTGGATTTTAAATATTTAAAATAAATATTTTAAATAATAATGATGAAAAGTAAGTTTGAATCGACGTTTGAAAGTAAATATAATTACTTTAAATTATAATCAAGGCCTGAAATGGCGCGGCAGTTTCAAATTTTCAATTCAAACTTTGACTGACTGTACCGGGTGCAAAACAAAACGGATTTTAGTGAAACCAAAAATATTTAAATTTTTTAATGAATATCTTTCTAACGAATCTGAAAGATTGAAGTTTCATAGCGGGAATCAAAAGTTACGGCCAAATGAATTTTCAGAAAGGTCGCTGAAGAGAATATATCGCCCTTGAAAATAGACATTTTGCATACGACCTCAGAATTCGACGAAACCACTTTTGTTGGGTCCGGGATGTCAAATTATTACTAGATTTCAAATTTCATAATTTTTGAAGTTAATATGTGAGCGCGACAAAGGAAAATATGTTTTGGTCAATTACAGTTAAATTGGATCGACCAGAAAATGACCATTTTTCAAACAATCTCAGAATTCGACGAAACTAGTTTTATTGGGACTGTATCATCAAAACATAGCTAGATTTATTTTTCAGGAATTTTTAGAATCAGTATGTGGCCTCGGCAAATTGAAATGTACGTTCAAATTAAATATTGAATGTTTTATATTTTAATTTGAAGAAAAACTGACTGAAACAATCGAACTGACCTACGAAACATATCCCATTGTCTTCGGAATGAGGGTATTTAGCTTGGGACGACAGTCATTGGGTCTGGATTGGAGTTCATGTGTGAAAGAGGGTATTTTTGAAATTAAAGAAATTAAAAATAATTGTTTAAAACCCCGGCCAATCACTTTCTTCCAAATCACCTTCACTCTCCCCGATTCTTCAGCGCACGAAGCGGAAACCGCCTTCCAACATTCTCTCCTCCCTAATTCCACCACCACGCCACGATAGGCCCTGCCACCTCCCACATTTTAAAGCCTTCCTTCCCCTCTTTAAATCCATACCACTCTCAACCTCCAGCGTTGCGTCTTTGTCGAGATCTAAGGCCAAAAAGTCGCCGCCTTCCGACCTCCGCCCTGCCTCCCTGACGCCGAGGAGCTGGCCGTTCCTGGTACCGCCAGAGAGCCCTTTCAGAGCTCTGTCGCGGGGTGCAAGCTGATCTGAGCATCGTGCTTCGATTTGGAAGAAATCGTGCGACCTAGTTTTGAACGAAATAGTAAGGTATCGGCTTTGTTTATTTTGAATTGATTTTAACATTTAAAAGTGTTGCAAACTTGTAAAAATCATATCTTTCTCATTTGTTGACGAAATCCAGTGAAACAAGAGATAGTGGACTCGTGAGGACGTCTTCTACATTTCAGAAGAGACCGCATATTTAACTGAGCCTTCTGCAATTTTTGGTGGAGTGGAACCCAATGTATTTATAAATGATATGGAAAACAACGATGTATAAATTATATAGTCGATGTATGAGTTATAAAAGCGTTGTACACCTCATGTATAAGCGTTGTATAAGTTGTATGTTCGATGTATAAGTTATATATGCATTGTAAAAATAATACATGTGTTGAAATAAATTGAAGTTAAGTGAAATCGAAATATATTTATATATGTATATATATATATACTCCCCTCGTCCACAGACCATGGACGATATATATATTGGTTGTGATATTGTTTGGATTATTGGTTGATGTGAAATTTGGTGAATATCATGAATGGTTGATTTGAAATGATTGATTGTGGTTGAAATCCCAATAGGATTAGTATATGGGAAAATTCGTCTGCGTACGAACTAGATATTGAAAATCCCCATTGTCAAAAACCGCGAGGTTTTAAGGTAGAGCGAGGAGCAGTACTAGGGACAGTGCCGGTTTTGACAACCCTGCCGTTATGCTGCCGAAATTTTCAATAATATTCATGTGTTGAAACTATATTCGTGTGTTGAATAGAATTCATGTGTTGAGTAGAAATTCATGTGTTGAATGAAGTTCATATGTTGAATAAATTATTTGAAAGATAAAAATCACATTTTTGTTATATATAGGCTATATAAAATATTAGCATTTTAAATAAGTTGTTTTAACACCAAAAATAACATTTTTAACTTATGTATAGACTGTATAAAATAATCGTGTTTTGAAATAAATTGTTTTACAATAAAAATCACATTTTTATTATATATATAAACGATATAAAATATTCATGTGTTGAATAGAGGAGTAGAACGATAAAAATCATATTTTTATCGTATGTGTGAAGTCGAAAACGTTCATGTGTTAAATATATGGACTGAACAATAAAATCTACATTTTTATTGTGAATATGAAGTGCTAAAAATAATCATGTGTTGAATAAATATTTTTGATGATAAAAATATCATTTTTATCAAATATATGAAATGAAAATTGTTTTGAAATCGAAGAAAGAATTATATTTATATAAATATAATTAAAATAAATTGAATAACAAAGCTGCAGTTTGTATTTTGAAACCGTGATTTCAAACGATTAGTGTGGGAGATCCAACCATTGGATTTTCCCGTAACGGCAACCGTTGGGTTCGCTATGGAAATATCCTTCCAACGACACCCACTTTGTGAAGATCCAACGGTTGGATTGTCTGGAATGTTTAATTCAAATCTGAAAAAAAACAGCGCTAGAATCGATTATATTTATATATATATATATAATTAAATTAAATCGAACAACGACGCTGCAGTTCGTATTTTGAAATCGTAACTTCAAACGATTAGTGCGGGAGGTCCGACCGTCGGATTTTCCCAAAATTGAAACCGTTGGATTCGTTTTGAAAAGATCTTTCTAATGATATAAAATTTGTGAGGATCCAACGGTTAGATTTTCAGATATATGTAAATCAAATCTGAAGAAAAACAACGCCACAGCTGCGTTATGGCCTGAAGCGTCGTTTGAGTGAATTGGCTATTTTTAAATAAATAAAAATAGCGATAAATCGTGGTAAAATATTATGAATGATATGGAATGGAAATAAACTGAATTTTCTCGGTTTATGTGATATTTGATGGTTGAATGTGTTTGGCGTGAAAATTACACTAAAGAACAGAATTAGTGATGTCGAATAATTTAACCATTGAAATGAATTGATTTGAAATTCTAAATATACGTGAATTATTTGAAAAGGCCGAGTTAATTCTCATTTCAAATAATTGATCGACGATTGAAAGTTGAAGATATGAAGACGGTGCAAGACCGTTGATCTTCACGTCGAATGGTGGGGGTGCTACTGATGCTCATGATAGGAGTAGCTACCTTGACGGGGCTGAAGTAGTAGCCGTCCGGACGTACTTGTTGATTGTACGGATGTGCGAGGTATTGAGTGCCTCCGGTTTCGTTCAGACCCAGAACGAAGTTGTAAATGGACTGTGTGTCTGACATTGGATTTTGTTCTGTGCTGATTGATCTCTATTAAATATATATCTGTTTGGTGATGGAGAATTTATTCTCTTGCTTAACGCCCTTCTCTGAGACGTACGAACTCAGAGGTTATATATCGATAGAAATCAGTCGCATGGAGTGAATTGCCTGTGTGGCATGCCCAAGTGGAAGATTATCAAGGCTTCTGTTGAAAAGAAAAGTCTTGTGGTTGATGATCAAAGCCCTGCCTGTGTGGCATAGCTTTGTGTATAACGTGAATTCGCTAGCCTCACACCCCGGTGTGGACCACAACCGGGAGAAGGATCCAGGGAGGACATGCGTTTCTTTCTAGCTAGGGTGGTGTCAGTGACCTACCAGCCCTGACATTTATATTATTTTCACCTGTGTGGTTGTTGCGTTTGCGAGGCGCCTCAGATATATCAATGACTATGTGGAGCCGATGGAGACGTAGGACTCATTTACGCCCCAAAGGGCAGGGAAACGCAGTGTTCAAGAATTTTAATCCACATCTGTGGACCGGCCATGTAGCTCCAAAGGGTCGATGCGTTCTGATCCTGAGGCTCGGGCTAGAGAGTCTCGAATTCGGTAAGGACTATCTTTTGCCTTGGTTCATGATGGAAATCCAATTTCCAAATACGACACCGTGCGGTTTTGATTGTATATATAAATGGCGACATGATATATGGTACCCATGCCGTCTATGATTGATAGTTATGATTGAAATTGTTTTTGAAACATATATACACTAGTAATAATATCAAATGATTTGTTTTCCTCGTATCAAGCATATTTTGGCCATTATAAGGTAAAACTCTATCCTCCGGTTTGTGTTGCATTGTGTGATGGGAACTGGTCTTATAATGGCTTCATTTTTATAAAAAGCATTGTGATGTTTAACAGTTTTATTTGTTTTAAAGCACTGGCAATCCAATGGAGTAAACCCATTCCGCGAAAATGGTGTGGTCCTGTGATTAGCCTTATTGTAAAATGTGTTAAGTAGATTTCTCATACCAGTCCCATGACTGACTCGTAGTTTGTTTCACTTGTAAACTCAGGTGCCCCTTTTTCTACATGGGCAGCCTTGTATTCAGGTTTTAGCAGGCTCTTTCTGGATAGTTGGAGCTGAAGATGGTGTGACGGCCCGCCCCACACCAGCCTGCATTTCCTCCGACAGTGCGCTGTACACATGCCCGACTAGCACGGGACGGTCGTCAGAAGAAAGAAAAGAAGGGAATTAACTAAACGAGGAACCTGTAGAATGTCTCACAGCGCATGGAGTAAAATATAATAATAAAATACTTGACATAAAACAGGTGAGACAGTGTATAAGCTGATAACTAAAACCAACATCAACATCAGAACAGCGGAAATCCAAATACAGCTTACTACAACTTTTCAAATTTACTGTCTCTAAACAAAAGAAAGCTAAAGTAGAAGATGCACCACCAATGCCCAAGCAGTGATCTTCAACAACACAGGGAGGATACTATATATATATTACGTGGAAGCCTCCTGCTCGTCTCCGGATCATCTACCCGTGCATCTCCAGCTAACCTGTCTCTAGTCTGCTCGTGTGAGCACCCAGAGTAATAAGAGGAGACATAAAACTCTGGGTCAGACATAAAGCTTGGTATGAGCGATAAGCATCTAAACAAAACAATAACAGGTATACTAAACCATACCTGAACCTGGACCTGCAACCAAAGAGTTAGTACCACATACCGTACAGTACTCTAAGGTACCATAAATAGTGTAAAGAATATGGGGGCGGGGTGGTGTGCATGTCATAGTAATAGCAAACAAATCACCCATAGCAACCATCCTCACATCTCTCACTCAGTGCGTAAAGCATACGATATCTACCACTTTGGAACACTAGACAAATCGAGGTAACGACAAATCCCGACTTGTAGAAACCCTGTTGTGACCAAGCTAAACACATGGAGTCATGACCAAACATTTCAATGACCCACTTCATTGGTCGTAGCCCTTGGTTCTACCGATGCCATAATGGCTCTGAATCCGCCTTCGTACCTCCTACCATAGTGGTCCAAAGCTATAGACATCGATAACCCCTTGGCACGCGTCCCGCAGCAAACCCCAACCATGAAGCGAACTTGTTGATTCCCATCTGAATCTTGAGCTCTAACTTCTCATTTGGACTTCCTTTGCATCTCGGGTTTGGTCGAATTAGAGTGGGTCTTCAGAAGAGTTGTCGCACAGTAGCAGCCCTAGAATTCGGTTCGGTTCGGTAGTCATTACCCTCCTTCCTTGTCATCTTTCCATTCGGTTCGAGTGCTCCCCTGGTTCGGTTCGGTACACCGAACCGATCCCATCCCTTGTCCTAGCCTCTACTTTCTCCGTTCCGACCTTATGCTCCTCATCTTCATCCCATCCAGTGCTTCAGTCCGATCCGATCTGGCCCCCATTGTTCTTCCGATCCGATCCCGTTGTCCACTCCAACTCTAAGTAAACGGCCTTCCATCTCGCCAAGCCTCGTTTGTGCCAGATTCCAGTTCGGGTCGGGTTCCTTGCTCAGGTCTCCTATCCGATCCGAGCCCATATCCGATCCGAACCCTGCACAACTTTCTGCAACTTTTTCCAGCAACTTGTTTACGCCATTCGACGACGTTTTCGACAAATCTAACTATACTGATTAATCACAAATCATGTCAAACAGTCATATCAACATAGCAAACTAACCACAAACACCAAAACAATGAATTTACATTTCAAAATGGATCAAATATACCAAAAAACCCCTTATTTTCCCTTAAGCATGTTTAAGTAAAACTAATCATAGGGTTAACAAAACTTAATCAAATCGAACCAAATTTCTAACAGAGGCATAAAATATTATTTAAGAATTTCTAAACATTTTTCCAGAATTTATTAGTGTACAAATTCGCTAATCTTCACTAATTACCCTTAGTTAACTGTAATTAGTGCCAAAACGATGCTAATCACTCACCTTGGCCACAAATGAAACACCAAATCTGAAATACTCTCTGTTTGGGTTGAATTCCTATGTATAGCAGCAGCTCCAACCTTGCTCTGTTGCTATTTGGCCTTGTTTTGATGTAGTTTAGGCTTAATCTTCACTAAAAATGTGTTTTGGAGTGGTTTTAGAGGATGAAAGCCATTACTAAGGTCTCAAGAAGGTTTGTGGCGGCTCAAAACTAAAATAAAAGTGATTTCCAAACCCTAATCAGCCCTCCTATGCCTCTAAACCCGAAATTCCCCTCTGGGCCTAGCTGCTAATCACCTGGTTAAGCCCAATTAAGCTGTTTTTCACCACCTAAAACTTGTTTCAGCCATATCTCCCAAACGGTGAGTCCGTTTGGCTAATGTGACCACTCTACGGAATTGTAAACCATCATCCAGAGCCAATGGAAGTGGTTTCAGGTCAAAATTCCTTTCTAGTCAAAAGTTTTGGCCAAAACAGTACCAACTAGGGGTAAAATGGTCATTTAAAAATTGGGAAAAATCATGAACATGGAAAATGACCCTAATAGTCGTCTCCCAAAGTTACATGACCATACGACTTCCTATGTGAAAGAAACAAATATTCTACGGTCCTATGGTGCGTAGAATACGGGTCGTTACACTCCCCCCCCCCCCCCCCCCAAGAAATTTCTTCCCCGAAATTCCTTAACCCAAAACATACAAAAGATCCCGCATGCCTAACAATTATATACAACAATCAAACATGCAAAACAAGCAAAAGCCTATCCTAGCATGCGGAAAACTAAATCGAAGTCAAAATCTTACCAGGCAAGGAGTTCTGGGTATGTCTTCCTAATGTTCTCCTCTATCTCCCAAGTACAATAATTCTCGTCCTCGCTCCACTGAACCTTGACTAGCTTCACCGCATTCCTTCGAAGTTGCTTCATGTCGTGCTCGACAATACGGGCCGACTTGCGGTTCCCAACCGCCTCGGGTTCTACTTCAAAGTCCTCTAACTGATCAGGTGAAATAGTCATACCTGAGTCGTGAACGAACTTCCTTAGTTGGGAAACATGAAATACATTGTGAACTCCCGCCATCTTCTCTGGTAAGTCAATTTTGTATGCCAAATTCCCGACTGGTTCAAGAACAGGGAATGGGCCAACGAACCTTGGTGCCAACTTGCCTCTCCTGCCAAATCGTATTACGCTCTTCAACGGAGAAATCTTGACAAACACCAAGTTGCCAACGGAGAATTTTAAGTCTCTTCTCCTCTTATCAGCATAACTCTTCTGCCTATCTTGGGCAGCCTTCATTCGTTGTTGAATGATCCTAATCTTATCTGAAGTTTCCCTCACCACATCTAGTCCAAGCATAAACTTCTCGCCAGTTTCTATCCAACATGATGGTGAGTTGCACGGTCTTCCGTACAAAGCTTCATATGGAGCCATACCGATACTGGATTGGTAGCTATTATTATATGCAAACTCTACTAGATGCAAATGGTCATCCCATGATCCACCAAAATCCAATATACATGCTCTCAAGAGATCTTCCAAAATACGATTCACCCTCTCCGTCTGACCGTCGGTCTTTGGATGATATGCGGTACTGAGATGTAACTCTGACCCTAGAGCCTCTTGTAAGCTCCTTCAAAACCCACTAGTGAACAACGGGTCTCGGTCACTCACAATGCTTTTAGGTACTCCATGAAATCTCACTACCTACTTCATATACAATTCTGCTAACTTAGCTGCCGTTCTGGTCGATTTGACTGGTATGAATCTTGCACTCTTAGTCAATCGATCCACGATTACCCAAATGCTATCATGTCCCGATCTAGTCTTTGGTAAACCATCGATGAAATCCATCGAGACTTGCTCCCATTTACATTCGGGAATTTTTAATGGTTGCAATAACCCACTAGGCTTCTTTTGCTCGGCTTGAACTAGCTGGCAATTCATGCACTTGGATATAAATTTCCCAACATCTCTTTTCATCCCTTCCCAGTAGTAAGTCTGCTTCATATCTCGATACATCTTATTACCACCGGGGTGTATAGTCAGTTTTGAGTGGTGACACTCTCTAAGCACTTCATCTCTCAATCCATCGACATTGGGTACAACAAGTTTTCCATTCTTTCTAAGCCATCCATCTCGATCAAGCTCATACTTGTTGATCTCCTCATCGATACTCATTTCTAATTTGGAGATGATTTCCAATAGGTTAGGATCGTCCCTCTGACTAGAGCCGATCCGCTCAATCAAAGTGGGTCTGACTGTCAAACTTGTTAACATTTCTGGATTCAATTCGCACTTTGGTCTAAAATCATACCCAGCGATGTACTCCAGTTGCTTCCATTCTAGAAACATAGCCCCTAGGCTGGCATGTCTTCTACTCAACGCATCGGCTACCGCATTGACCTTTCCCGGTGTATATGCGATATCAAAATCATAAGAAGCCAAGAGTTCTAACCACCTTTGTTGCCGTAGATTTAGATCCTTCTGGGAGAAGAGATACTTCAACGACTTATGATCTGTAAACAGTTCAAATCTTTCTCCCAAGAGATAATGTCTCCACATCTTTAATGCGAACACGATCGCTGCCAATTCTAAATCATGGGTAGGGTATCTTCTCTCGTGCGGTTTCAATTGCCGACTTGCATAAGCTACAACCCTACCGCCTTGCATCAATACAGCACCCAGTCTGGTACCACAGGCATCCGTGTATACCGTCATCTCTTCATTCCCCTTAGGAATGACTAACACTGGTGCGCTTGTCAACTTGTCCTTTAGACTCTTGAATGCATTCTCGCACCTTTCATCCCAGACAAAAGCTTGATTCTTCTTGGTCAACTGGGTCAATGGTGCTGCTATCTTGGAGAAACCTTGGATAAACTTACGATAATATCCAGCTAACCCCGAGAAACTTCTTACATCTGTTGCATTCTTGGGCGTAGGCCAATCCTGTACCGTAGCCACCTTCGTCGGGTCTACGGCAATACCATTCTCTGATACAACATGGCCCAAGAACCTCACTTCCCTCTTCCAGAAGTGACACTTAGAAAACTTTTCTTTCAATTGGTGTTTTCTCAACACCTCCATCACTATTCTTAAATGTTCCTTGTGTTCTTCCTCTGTCCTCGAATAGACCAAAATATCATCAATGAACACAAGGACAAACTTATTCAACTGATCTCTGGATACTCTATTCATAAGATCCACAAAATATGTTGGGGCATTGGTCAGCCTGAATGGCATGACCAACCACTCATAAAACCCAGACGGCGTCCGAAATGCCGTTTTAGCTATACTCTCAGCTTCCACTCTAAGATGATGAAAACCTGTCGCGAGATCCAACTGAGAAAATACTCTCGCGCTACTCAACTGATCGAACAAATCATCTATCCGCGGTAGAGGATACTTATTCTTCCTCGTCACTTTATTCAACTCGCGGTAGTCTACACACAAATGAAGGGAACCATCCGCCTTGGTAGCAAACACAACTGGTGCTCCCCATTCAGAAACACTCCTTCTGATAAATCCCTTCATCAAAAGATCGCTGACTTGCACCTCGAGCTCTCGCTGCTCTCTTGGTGCCATACGACGAAGTAGCATCACTATAGGTCTGACATCCTTTACCAAATCAATACGGAACTCAATCTCTCGGTGTGGTGGAAGCTTGGTCACTTCCTCGAAAACATCCGGATACTGGCCAACCACGGGCAAACCTGACAACTCACTATGCGGAATATCGAGGGAGTTTAGAAAACTAGCCAATACCCCCTCACTGGGTAGACCACCAAACACTATCCTCCGCCCATCATCCGCTCTAGCTGTCACCAAAAAGCCCTCACAGTCTACCACCACCCCATACCTTTGGAGCCGATCTACTCCTAGAATAATGCCAAACCCAGTAAAGCCCAAAACAAAGCAATCACAAACAAACATGCATCCATGACTCGATAAGACCACATTACGACAAATCATGCTAAGGCTAGTCGAACCACCAATCGGGTTCATGACTACTAAAGGTCTATCGACAATCTCGGGCTCCAATCCCAACCTATCTACCAGGTCACTAGATATGAAAGAACTGGAAGATCCGGTATCAAACAAAACTCTAACTGGAACATCATAAACAGAAAGCATACCTTGAATGACGACATTCTTTCCCTTTTCCGCCGCAGTTGGGGGCATTCGACGAAGAAGGAATAGCATTAAGTGCGTAGGCTCTCACCATTTTCTTTTCTTTGGGGGGTTGCGGACACTTGTCCTTGTGATGTCCCATTTGGCCACAGTTGAAGCACTTCCTATCCGCTGGCTTGACCCGACAATTACTAGCATAATGGCCCTTCTTACCACAGCTGAAGCACTCAACATCTTGCTTATTCTTTTTCTTCTGGCATCCTTAGTCTGATTTTGCTTTCTCTTATTCTGGGAACCACCCTTGCCTCCACCACTTGCTTGTGGCTTTGGCTCATCTGTGGATGCAACCTCAGTCTTCGGCTTAGGGTAAAGACCTTCTGATCTCAGTGCTTTCCCAACAATCGATTCAAACGTCTCATCGATGTGGTTAATAAGCCTTTCCCCCAAGTACAGATCCAAACCAGTTATGAATTTCTCATTCTTCTTCTCGGCAGTATCAATAAGAGATAACCCATATTTTGACAAAGTGTCAAATTCAGCAATACACTCCGAGAATGCTCTGCCATTCTGCTTGAGCTCCAAGAATTTCTTAAACAGCACTGACTTCTGAGCAGCTGGAATGAACTTCTCGCTAAAGCGAGCCTTAAACTGCTCCCAAATAATCTGATCTTCGGGAGTAGCTGCCTTTATAGCATTCCACCAACTCGTTGCCCGCCCTTGCAGCTGACGGGATGCTAGCTTTCTCTTCATCGCATCCTCGATACCCAAATCCTTGAAGATACGTTCGCAACTATCCAACCAATCTTGAACATCCGTGGCCGACTCCGTTCCGTGAAACGGCATCCCACCAAGGCTAGTATAATCCTTATTTAGCTTGGCGAAGTCGACCCTCGGCGTCTGCACTATTGGACCACCACCATTTCCACCATTGGGAGCTGCCCTCTGTACATCCCTAAGCATCTCTCTCATGAGGTCAGTAAACATTGTCCTCATGTCAGCAGCATTCCCATTATTGGCCCCTCTACCGTACCTCTAACATATCGGCTCATCGTCAATCTGAAAAAGGAAACGATTAACGACCCCATAGTGGTGCTAGTGCAACACGACTTCATTCTTACACTACTAATAGTATATATATAGCTTTTAAAAACCAAAATAATCACAAATACGCTCTCTCGTATACGTATACTATCTCTCCCTGATAACTTCCCTAGGTTAACTACGCAACCTAGAGATCTGATACCAAGTGTGACGGCCCGCCCCGCACCAGCCTGCATTTCCTCCGAAAGTGCGCTGTACACATGCCCGACTAGCACGGGACGATCGTCAGAAGAAAGAAAAGAAGGGAATTAACTAAACGAGGAACCTGTAGAATGTCTCACAGCGCATGGAGTAAAATATAATAATAAAATACTTGACATAAAACAAGTGAGACAGTGTATAAGCTGATAACTAAAACCAACATCAACATCAGAGCAGCGGAAATCCAAATACAGCTTATTACAACTTTTCAAATTTACTGTCTCTAAACAAAAGAAAGCTAAAGTAGAAGATGCACCACCAATGCCCAAGCAGTGATCTTCAACAACACAGGGAGGATACTATATATATTACGTGGAAGCCTCCTGCTCGTCTCCGGATCATCTACCCGTGCATCTCCAGCTAACCTGTCTCTAGTCTGCTCGTGTGAGCACCCAGAGTAATAAGAGGAGACATAAAACTCTGGGTCAGACATAAAGCCTGGTATGAGCGATAAGCATCTAAACAAAACAATAACAGGTATACTAAACCATACCTGAACCTGGACCTGCAACCAAAGAGTTAGTACCACATACCGTACAGTACTCTAAGGTACCATAAATAGTGTAAAGAATATGGGGGCGGGGTGTGCATGTAATAATAATAGCAAACAAATCACCCATAGCAACCATCCTCACATCTCTCACTCAGTGCGTAAAGCATACGATATCTACCACTTTGGAACACTAGACAAATTGAGGTAACGACGAATCCCGACTTGTAGAAACCCTGCTGTGACTAAGCTAAACACATGGAGTCATGACCAAACATTTCAATGACCCACTTCATTGGTCGTAGCCCTTGGTTCTACCGATGCCATAATGGCTCTGAATCCGCCTTCGTACCTCCTACCATAGTGGTCCAAAGCTATAGACATCGATAACCCCTTGGCACGCGTCCCGCAGCAAAGCCCAACCATGAAGCGAACTCGTTGATTCTCATCTGAATCTTGAGCTCTAACTTCTCATTTGGACTTCCTTTGCATCTCGGGTTTGGTCGAATTGGAGTGGGTCTTCAGAAGAGTTGTCGCGCAGTAGCAGCCCTAGAATTCGGTTCAGTTCGGTAGCCATTACCCTCGTCGGTTCGGTTCGGTAGTCATTACCCTCCTTCCTTGTCATCTTTCCATTCGGTTCGGGTGCCCCCTGGTTCGGTTCGGTACACCGAACCGATCCCATCCCTTGTCCTAGCCTCTACTTTCTCCGTTCCGACCTTATGCTCCTCATCTTCATCCCGTCCAGTGCTCCAGTCCGATCCGTTCTGGCCCCCATTGTTCTTTCGATCCGATCCCCTTGTCCACTCCAACTCTAAGTAAACGGCCTTCCTTCTCGCCAAGCCTCGTTTGTGCCAGATTCCAGTTCGGGTCGGGTTCCTTGCTCAGGTCTCTTATCCGATCCGAGCCCATATCCGATCCGAACCCTGCACAACTTTCTGCAACTTTTTCCAGCAACTTGTTTACGCCATTCGACGACGTTTTCGACAAATCTAACTATACTAATTAATCACAAATCAAACAGTCATATCAACATAGCAAACTAACCACAAACACCAAAACAATGAATTTACATGTCAAAATGGATCAAATATACCCAAAACCCCTTATTTTCCCTTAAGCATGTTTAAGTAAAACTAATCATAGGGTTAACAAAACTTAATCAAATCGAACCAAATTTCTAACAGAGGCATAAAATATTATTTAAGAATTTCTAAACATTTTTCCAGAATTTATTAGTGTACAAATTCGCTAATCTTCACTAATTACCCTTAATTAACTGTAATTAGTGCCAAAACGATGCTAATCAGTCACCTTGGCCACAAATGAAACACCAAATCTGAAATACTCTATGTTTGGGTCGAATTCCTATGTATAGCAGCAGCTCCAACCTTGCTCTGTTGCTATTTGGCCTTGTTTTGATGTAGTTTAGGCTTAATCTTCACTAAAAATGTGTTTTGGAGTGGTTTTAGAGGATGGAAGCCATTACTAAGGTCTCAAGAAGGTTTGTGGCGGCTCAAAACTGAAATGAAAGTGATTTCCTAACCCTAATCAGCCCTCCTATGCCTCTAAACCCGAAATTCCCCTCTGGGCCTGTGAAAACCAGTAACTTCCCCGTAAAGGAAAGCGACGGATAGTTCGAGAACAAACCACAACAGAACGCATACAGAAGAACATTTCATTGTATATTACAGCAATGCATCAGATTACAAGAATATACAGAGTATGAATAAATATTACACAGAAATAACAGAGGTTTAAATTACATTTAAATACATAGCAGCGGAAAATAATATAATGAACAACTAGAAGAGATATACGGATACAAAGCTTTCCGGATATCATTCCAGCTGTAAACCAGGATCCTGTGAATATAAATCTGCAAAACCAAAACTACTAGCTGCCCGTGTCAAAATAAGGGCACCCAGAGTTTAGGTTAAAACAATAAACTCCAGGTCAGTCATGTGACTGGTGTGAGAACTAAAACAGTTATTAATCTTTATTTGAAAGTTAGGTAAATCAAGGGACCACGCCGTATAACACGGAACGGGTTTCCTCCCAAGAATACCAGTGCATATAACAAACCGCGCAATGCTAAATAAAGGAAAATGAAGCTGTTATAAGACCCAGGTCCTATCACACAATGCAACGCAAGCCGGGGGATAGGGTTTTCCCTTATAACAGCCAAAGAATGCTTGATACGGTTAAAACAAATCGTTTGATACTATTATAAGTGCATAGTGTATAAAACAACTTCAAATCATAAGTATAAATCATAGGCGGCATGAGCGTCCCATGCCACTATGTCGCCATATATAGGTTTACAAATAAAACCGCAAAGTCACGTATTTGGAAATTGGATTTCCGTCTATGAACCGAGGCAAAAGATAGTCCTCAACCGATTCGAGACTGCCTAGCCCGAGCCTCAGGGTCAGAGCGCATCGACCCTTGGATCCTCAGGGCCAGTCCACCGATGTGGATTAAACTTAAACCCTGAACATGCATTTCCCTGCCCTATGGGGCGTAAACGAGCCAACTAAATGACTCCATCGGTTCGAGAACGACTGATCAATCCGAGGCGCCTCGCAACAGCAACAACCACATAAGTCAAACTCGTCAGGGCGTGTAAAACCACTGACGCCACTTCTAGCTAGGAAGAAACGCATGCCCTCCCTGACGTCCTCTCCCGTTTTTGGTTCATACCGGGTGTGAAACACGCGAGGTAAACGTTACACAAAGTTGTGCCACACAGGCTGTGCTTTGATCATCACCACAAGACTTTGCTTTTCAACAGAAGCCTCGATCCATTGCCACTTAGGCATGCCACACAGGCAATTCACTCCATGCGTTTGATATCCATCAATATATAACCCCTGAGCTCGTACGTCTCAGAGAAGGGCGTTAAGCAAGAGAATAACTTCTCCGCCGCCAAACAGATATATATTTAATAGAGATCAATCACACGGACTAAAATCCAATGTCAGACACACAGTCCATTTACAAGTCCGTTCTGGGTCTGAACGAAACCGGAGGCACCTAGTACCCCGCATATCCATCGATCTCCAAGTACGTCTGGACGATCACCAACTGTTTCCATCTTCTTGGGTGTACAGCCCAATCAAGATCATCAGTTATCACCCAAACGACGTGAAGACTTCCGGTCTTCGACCACCGTCTTCATCTTCGACTTATCGTCGTATCAGTTATTCAGAATGGGATAAACCCGGTCTTTCCGAATAACTTGCGTATATTTTAAATAAGTGTTACACAAACACAACATACGCCTCATTCCAATTCATCAGTCGCTAACCGTAAATTAATCAAGAGAATAATTCCCCAAATATTAACCCCGAAGGCCGAAACCAACATCAGATCAATATCCAGAAAACCATTCTGTTTAGCTAACCGACAGTTAGTTTCTGATTTCACATTCATAGGGAAAGGTTCCCATTAATTTTATCCAAGATAAATTTCTTGAATTTATTCTTCAATCTATTTTTGAATATCAATTCAAAACTAGTCGGGATTAACGAAACTTACCGAAGTAATCATTTGTTTTAATTTCCCAATCCCAACCTATTTATCCCATGAAGTAAAACTGGTAATACTTCATATCTAACACCTCAGTGTTATCGGTAAATTCAATTACCATTTCACGTTCAAATCTAATTAAAGATTTAACTATCGCCTGGAGTAAAACTGGTGATACTCCATTCTCGATTTCCAATCTAATTAAAGATTCATTAAAACTCCACTTAGTTTTAATCGTTAACTGGGTTAAAGAATCAGTGTCATTTAAAACACGGTTCACGGTAAACCCAAAATCACAATCATTAATTATCGGGTTAAAGAACGAGTGTTATTTAAAACACCATTCACGATAAACCCAAAAATCAATATCGATTCAATTCCAATTAAATGTTATTTAATTGGTACACTTCATTAAATCTAAATAAAAAGATTTAATCTTTTCTCAACTGGGTTCAAGAACAGTGTTAGTGAAGACACCATTCACGACAAACCCAAATCACATTTGATATTCAATACAAGGCTCTGAATAGAAAATATCCCGGCTTATATTCAATATCAAATTCTACGACCAACAAATATCGTATTGGAAATAACGATATATATATCTATCTTTCAAATTTCCATAACAACATCTGTATAGTCACGAAATCCAACATCGAAATATTCCGAAGACAATTTCGATTCAAATCCATTTCAATGCAATCATTGGAAATTTTGGTTATTTTTAAAACCCTTTCCGAATTCAATTTATTTATTTAAAAATAAATAGAATTATAATTCTAGTTCAAAACTAGTTCATTTCGATAAAAATCTATTTTTATCCTTTCAAATATGGAGTTTTTCATCCCAATTCTTTCTAAATCATTTCTTATGATTTTGCACAAATTATTACTATTTTTAATAATTTTATCAAGGCCCGTACAGTCGATTTCCATCAACGGCCATCGAACTGCACTTACAGCGACCTTTTTCGAATTTGATTTGGACGTATCTCCAAATCCAACCGTTAGATTTCAAATTTCTAACATTCATTAGAAAGCTCTTTTCGATACGAACCCAACAGTTCCGGTTTTAGGAGAATCCGACGGTCGGATCTCCCGCAATGTCCGTTTGAAATAAATGGTCGAAATTCACGAACTGCCGCGGCGCGGCGCGTTCTATTCAGGCCATTATATTATATATATAATATATATAATATATACTTCGTCGATTTCTATTTAAAACGAATTATATAAATAGTTTTAAATTCGTTTCAAAAGCAATTTCAACTTCCTTTTCAATTCAAATCAAAATTGAATTCTTCTTTATAAATTCGTTTCAAAATTCATTTCTATTCAATTCAAATTTCAATTCAATTTGAATTCATTTTCAATTCATTTCGAAATCGTTTTCAATTCAATTCATTTCGAAATCGTTTTCAATTCAATTCATTTCGAAATCGTTTTCAATTCAATTCATTTCGAAATCGTTTTCAATTCAATTTGAATTCGTTTTCAATTCATTTCGAAATCGTTTTCAATTCAATTCATTTCGAAATCGTTTTCAATTCAATTCATTTCGAAATCGTTTTCAATTCAATTCATTTCGAAATCGTTTTCAATTCAATTTGAATTCGTTTTCAATTCAATTCAAAATATTCGATTTCGAAATCACTTTTCAATATTCATTTTTAAGATGAATAAAATCGATATAAATATCGTTCACGTCAAAATGGCGTCAATCTAATCAACACGGCTTCATAAATTTCTATTTTCAAATATTCTATTTCAAATATTTCTTTTTCCAAAATAGTTGTTATTATCAAAATATTTCGTTCAACACATGACCAATCTCAAAGGATGAGTACTGTCAACACATGAACTTTTATTTTATAATATTTTTTATTTTTCAAATTGGAATGAGGCCCAATCAATCACCATATAAAGTTAATTATATGGATTTTCATACAACACATGTATATAATAACACTGAAAATAATCAACCATCAACCAAAGTGCACTACACTGTAAAAGCATCAAATATAGATATTCAACGCTTATAACAGCCTGTCAATCAATCGATCGACATATTTAATCAATCAGGATGAGTGAACTGCAAATTTCATCCCAACACCCGTGTGGGGTTTCAAACAATCAAACAAATATTTTATTCGTGCAGTTGGGCGATGTGTAAAATTTATCGTCCCAATCAATGTCATTCAAATAGGTGTACATAAACAAACCGTCTGGTTTGTAAATGAATATTCTATTTTATTCACTTCACGTTAAAAATTATATTTTTAACGATAAAACATTTTATTCCAACATATGAATTTCTATTCAGTTCATTCTTTAAATAAAATGATATTTTTATTTTTCTAACACATTTTAGAAAATTTCGGCGGCATAACGGCACGATACTAGAAACGGGGCAAGGCCTAGCCTTATCCCCGGTCTAGTGAAGGCCCACGCCATTCACACATCAATCAAATCAAATTCATTTTGCAAACCACAAAATTTGGAGTAAGAGTCTAACCTAGCCTTACTCCTTCGCCTTATAACGGCGCACGTCTAATCCTAACCAATTTATCGATTCGATTTTTCACACCACAAACCACATTCAAATCAAATTATATAACTAACTACACAACCAAACAATTTAACAAACAAGCCATCCATGGTCTGTGGATGACGGGTGTCGGGTGCTACTAAGCACCGTCTGCATCCTAGTATATATATAACTAGAAAAATTAAATTGAAAGGTGAGGAGTTCTCACTTATAGCTATCCAAGCTCCACGGCACTTCATTGATAGAAATCTTCATCGCTATCGCCTTTTTGTTGCTTTCGCCCGTATTCTCTACATATGTAAAAATCGAATTTTTACTTCGCTATTCAATATATAAAAATCGAATTTTTACTTCGCTATTCAATATATAAAAATCGAATTTTTACTTCGCTATTCAGTATATAAAAATCGAATTTTTACTTCGCTATTCAATATATAAAAATCGAATTTTTACTTTGCTATTCAATATATAAAAACCATATTTTTTCTATCGAAGTTCAATATATAAAAATCATATTTTTCTATCGAAGTTCAATATATAAAAATCATATTTTTCTATCGAAGTTCAATATATAAAAAATCATATTTTTTCTATCGAAGTTCAATATATAAAAAATCCTATAATTTTTCCAAAGATCACATCTTTTTGTTTTCTTATTTTTTTTTAACAATGCTTTATATACATAAAAAAAACAAAGCAATTTTATTTTCAAAAACAATGTTAATTTCAACTTGATACATATATAAAAAATTACATTTTTATTATAACCTGATCTATTTATGAAAAACTGGATTTTAATAACCCTTAATTAACTAAAAGAAAAATATAATTTCACTGTAAATGGCATTTCACCTTTTTAGCCGTCGAAGGAGGGGTTAGGTGGCTTGTGCGATCAGCGGAGGGGCGCTACTGGCGGCGGAGGTCCGGCCAGGGGTGGTTGCTGCACTGGTGGACGGAGGCGCCTCGATTCTGGGGGTTTAGGGCTTGGAGGTTTCGATTTTTGGGCTAGAGGAGCGAGGGGTGGGGCCAACGGTGACGGAGGGGGCCAGAGGGGCGACGCGGGCGTGAGGTCAGGCGGCTTCCTGGTGGCGGCGTCGATCGCCAGTCTCGATCGAGGAGCAGCGTTTCTTCTTTTTTTTTTTATTCGATTTGATAAAGTAACAGAAAAGGGGGGAGGGGGCCAGAAGATAAAGGGGGAAAATATATTTTCTTTTTATTTAATTATTTTATTCGCCCTAAAGTTGACTTTTACATACGACCCCGAAATGAGGCCCACCGCCCGTCGTCCATAGCGTTTTACCCCCATTCCGAACACAATGGGATATGTATCGTAGGTTGATTCGATCGTTTGAATCAGTTTCCGTTAAATTTACATTTAAATCACTATATTGAATTTTAAACGTACATTTCAAATTACCGGGGTCACATACTAACTAGAAAAATTCCAGAAAAATATTTTCTAGCTTCGTATTGACGATACGGTCCTAACAAAACTAGTTTCGTCGAATTCTGAGACCGTTTGAAAAATGGCCAATTTCCAGTCGATTAAAATCAACTGAAATGGTCAAAACCCGTTTTCCTTTGCCACGCTCACATATTGATTCAGAAAATTATGAAATTTGAAACCTAGCAATAAGTTCACATCCCGGACCCAACAAAACTGGTTTCGTCGAAATCCGAGGTCGTTTGCAAAATGTCCATTTTTAAGGGCCTGAATTCCATAGCGACTATTCAGAATTTTCAACTGGACATATCTTTTGATTCCCGCTAAGAAATTTTGATCATTCGGATTCGTTGGAAAGATATTCACTATTAGATTCCATTATTTTTGGTTTCACTAAAATCCGGATTGTTTTGCACCCGGTACATTCAATTGAAGTTTGAAATCGAATTATCGAACTACCGCGCCATTTTCAATTCTATTTATAATTATATATAAATATTTATATTCTAACGACGACGCGTATAATATATACGTTTGAATTATATTCAAAATAAATTTCTCGCCGATATTATTTAAAATAATTCATTTTAAATAATCAAAACTCGCTATAATTGCCAAAATAAAAATTTTAAACTGGCCCAGATTTTACGGGTTGTTACAATCTCCCCCACTTAAAACTTTTCGTCCCCGAAAAGGAACAAAGCCGAAAGTGGATTGATTAATCAGCTCTACGCTCGATCTGGCTTCCATTCTCCAACTCTTTAGTTTCTGAGAATTTTCAAAACTTCAAAAATTTGGCTAACACCCTAAATTTTTGAAAAATTTCGCCATAACCTCCCCTGCACCGGGAGCATCGGGGAATTTCAAATAGCTTCCCCGGTCCTTCAGATCTCAAAAAGAAAAAGAAAAAGCCAAGCGGCTAGCCAATAGGCTCATAAAATCATCATCACCCAAACAAAACAGTAAATTATGTAGTAAACATGTACCTATTTGTCGGGCAAACAAATTTTATTCTCTGGCTCTAGCCTCTTTGCTATGACCTGTTCAATGTAAGTACAAGTATGTGCAAGCAAATGCGACCAATTTTCAATATAATTCAATATTTGGTTCAATTAGGCATAATGGTTAAAAATTAGCAAACAAATGAACAAACAACACAAACATCAATCAATTAGTGAATTTAACGTTTCAAATTCATAATTTTGATACATATACAGAAAATCTTGTTTTTGATGCCAATTCACAACAAAGTGTTCTAGCTATATAAGATTTGGTTCTCACACCAGTCTAATGGAAATATATAGATATCGCACCTTCGAAACACGAATATAAATACTGATGATGTGGCCACATCATCAGAATTATCCCCGAGTGTCTAGAATGTGACTCTATATCTATCCAGTATATTAAAATTTCAAATACACGTGGATCAGACGTATACGCAAAATCTTTATATACTGGACTGTCCAACTCAATATAAAGAGATAATCAAATACGAATAATTGATTTAAATTTTCAAAACAAAACTTTGTTTTTATTTGAAAAATATACTCTTCACACCCGTTCTAGGATACTACTGATCCTATCTCTAACGAGTCATTCTAATTGGATATTACTAATCCAATATCTGATGAATTCTTTCGTAAGGTTCTAATGTGTCTTGTTCTCTGAGCCTTGTAAACCAAAGCTCTGATACCAACTGTGAAAACCAGTAACTTCCCCGTAAAGGAAAGCGACGGATAGTTCGAGAACAAACCACAACAGAACGCATATAGAAGAACATTTCATTGTATATTACAGCAATGCATCAGATTACAAGAATATACAGAGTATGAATAAATATTACACAGAAATAACAGAGGTTTAAATTACATTTAAATACATAGCAGCGGAAAATAATATAATGAACAACTAGAAGAGATATACGGATACAAATCTTTCCGGATATCATTCCAGCTGTAAACCAGGATCCTGTGAATATAAATCTGCAAAACCAAAACTACTAGCTACCCGTGTCAAAATAAGGGCACCCAAAGTTTAGGTTAAAACAATAAACTCCAGGTCAGTCATGTGACTTGTGTGAGAACTAAAACAGTTATTAATCTTTATTTGAAAGTTAGGTAAATCAAGGGACCACGCCGTATAACACGGAACGGGTTTCCTCCCAAGAATACCAGTGCATATAACAAACCGCGCAATGCTAAATAATGGAAAATGAAGCTGTTATAAGACCCAGGTCCTATCACACAATGCAACGCAAGCCGGGGGATAGGGTTTTCCCTTATAACAGCCAAAGAATGCTTGATACGGTTAAAACAAATCGTTTGATACTATTATAAGTGCATAGTGTATAAAACAACTTCAAATCATAAGTATAAATCATAGGCGGCATGAGCGTCCCATGCCACTATGTCGCCATATATAGGTTTACAAATAAAACCGCAAAGTCACGTATTTGGAAATTGGATTTCCGTCTATGAACCGAGGCAAAAGATAGTCCTCAACCGATTCGAGACTGCCTAGCCCGAGCCTCAGGGTCAGAGCGCATCGACCCTTGGATCCTCAGGGCCAGTCCACCGATGTGGATTAAACTTAAACCCTGAACATGCGTTTCCCCGCCCTATGGGGCGTAAACGAGCCAACTAAATGACTCCATCGGTTCGAGAACGACCGATCAATCCGAGGCGCCTCGCAACAGCAACAACCACATAAGTCAAACTCGTCAGGGCGTGTAAAACCACTGACGCCACTTCTAGCTAGGAAGAAACGCATGCCCTCCCTGACGTCCTCTCCCGTTTTTGGTTCATACCGGGTGTGAAACACGCGAGGTAAACGTTACACAAAGATGTGCCACACAGGCTGTGCTTTGATCATCACCACAAGACTTTGCTTTTCAACAGAAGCCTCGATCCATTGCCACTTAGGCATGCCATACAGGCAATTCACTCCATGCGTTTGATATCCATCAATATATAACCCCTGAGCTCGTACATCTCAGAGAAGGGCGTTAAGCAAGAGAATAAATTCTCCGCCGCCAAACAGATATATATTTAATAGAGATCAATCACACGGACTAAAATCCAATGTCAGACACACAGTCCATTTACAAGTCCGTTCTGGGTCTGAACGAAACCGGAGGCACCTAGTACCCCGCATATCCATCGATCTCCAAGTACGTCTGGACGATCACCAACTGTTTCCATCTTCTTGGGTGTACAGCCCAATCAAGATCATCAGTTATCACCCAAACGACGTGAAGACTTCCGGTCTTCGACCACCGTCTTCATCTTCGACTTATCGTCGTATCAGTTATTCAGAATGGGATAAACCCGGTCTTTCCGAATAACTCGCGTATATTTTAAATAAGTGTTACACAAACACAACATACGCCTCATTCCAATTCATCAGTCGCTAACCGTAAATTAATCAAGAGAATAATTCCCCAAATATTAACCCCGAAGGCCGAAACCAACATCAGATCAATATCCAGAAAACCATTCTGCTTAGCTAACCGACAGTTAGTTTCTGATTTCACATTCATAGGGAAAGGTTCCCATTAATTTTATCCAAGATAAATTTCTTGAATTTATTCTTTAATCTATTTTTGAATATCAATTCAAAACTAGTCGGGATTAACGAAACTTACCGAAGTAATCATTTGTTTTAATTTCCCAATCCCAACCTATTTATCCCATGAAGTAAAACTGGTAATACTTCATATCTAACACCTCAGTGTTATCGGTAAATTCAATTACC
The DNA here is from genome assembly GCA_030737875.1 of Allium sativum. Taxonomy (NCBI): domain Eukaryota; kingdom Viridiplantae; phylum Streptophyta; class Magnoliopsida; order Asparagales; family Amaryllidaceae; genus Allium; species Allium sativum. Next base: position 868,999,774 of record CM060924.1, on the reverse strand, counting down.
ATTTCACGTTCAAATCTAATTAAAGATTTAACTATCGCCTGGAGTAAAACTGGTGATACTCCATTCTCGATTTCCAATCTAATTAAAGATTCATTAAAACTCCACTTAGTTTTAATCGTTAACTGGGTTAAAGAATCAGTGTCATTTAAAACACGGTTCACGGTAAACCCAAAATCACAATCATTAATTATCGGGTTAAAGAACGAGTGTTATTTAAAACACTGTTCACGATAAACCCAAAAATCAATATCGATTCAATTCCAATTAAATGTTATTTAATTGGTACACTTCATTAAATCTAAATAAAAAGATTTAATCTTTTCTCAACTGGGTTCAAGAACAGTGTTAGTGAAGACACCATTCACGACAAACCCAAATCACATTTGATATTCAATACAAGGCTCTGAATAGAAAATATCCCGGCTTATATTCAATATCAAATTCTACGACCAACAAATATCGTATTGGAAATAACGATATATATATCTATCTTTCAAATTTCCATAACAACATCTGTATAGTCACGAAATCCAACATCGAAATATTCCGAAGACAATTTCGATTCAAATCCATTCCAATGCAATCATTGGAAATTTTGGTTATTTTTAAAACCCTTTCCGAATTCAATTTATTTATTTAAAAATAAATAGAATTATAATTCTAGTTCAAAACTAGTTCATTTCGATAAAAATCTATTTTTATCCTTTCAAATATGGAGTTTTTCATCCCAATTCTTTCTAAATCATTTCTTATGATTTTACACAAATTATTACTATTTTTAATAATTTTATCAAGGCCCGTACAGTCGATTTCCATCAACGGCCATCGAACTGCACTTACAGCGACCTTTTTCGAATTTGATTTGGACGTATCTCCAAATCCAACCGTTAGATTTCAAATTTCTAACATTCATTAGAAAGCTCTTTTCGATACGAACCCAACGGTTCCGGTTTTAGGAGAATCCGACGGTCGGATCTCCCGCAATGTCCGTTTGAAATAAATGGTCGAAATTCACGAACTGCCGCGGCGCGGCGCGTTCTATTCAGGCCATTATATTATATATATAATATATATAATATATACTTCGTCGATTTCTATTTAAAACGAATTATATAAATAGTTTTAAATTCGTTTCAAAAGCAATTTCAACTTCCTTTTCAATTCAAATCAAAATTGAATTCTTCTTTATAAATTCGTTTCAAAATTCATTTCTATTCAATTCAAATTTCAATTCAATTTGAATTCATTTTCAATTCATTTCGAAATCGTTTTCAATTCAATTCATTTCGAAATCGTTTTCAATTCAATTCATTTCGAAATCGTTTTCAATTCAATTCATTTCGAAATCGTTTTCAATTCAATTTGAATTCGTTTTCAATTCATTTCGAAATCGTTTTCAATTCAATTCATTTCGAAATCGTTTTCAATTCAATTCATTTCGAAATCGTTTTCAATTCAATTTGAATTCGTTTTCAATTCAATTCAAAATATTCGATTTCGAAATCACTTTTCAATATTCATTTTTAAGATGAATAAAATCGATATAAATATCGTTCACGTCAAAATGGCGTCAATCTAATCAACACGGCTTCATAAATTTCTATTTTCAAATATTCTATTTCAAATATTTCTTTTTCCAAAATAGTTGTTATTATCAAAATATTTCGTTCAACACATGACCAATCTCAAAGGATGAGTACTGTCAACACATGAACTTTTATTTTATAATATTTTTTATTTTTCAAATTGGAATGAGGCCCAATCAATCACCATATAAAGTTAATTATATGGATTTTCATACAACACATGTATATAATAACACTGAAAATAATCAACCATCAACCAAAGTGCACTACACTGTAAAAGCATCAAATATAGATATTCAACGCTTATAACAGCCTGTCAATCAATCGATCGACATATTTAATCAATCAGGATGAGTGAACTGCAAATTTCATCCCAACACCCGTGTGGGGTTTCAAACAATCAAACAAATATTTTATTCGTGCAGTTGGTCGATGTGTAAAATTTATCATCCCAATCAATGTCATTCAAATAGGTGTACATAAACAAACCGTCTGGTTTGTAAATGAATATTCTATTTTATTCACTTCACGTTAAAAATTATATTTTTAACGATAAAACATTTTATTCCAACATATGAATTTCTATTCAGTTCATTCTTTAAATAAAATGATATTTTTATTTTTCTAACACATTTTAGAAAATTTCGGCGGCATAACGGCACGATACTAGAAACGGGACAAGGCCTAGCCTTATCCCCGGTCTAGTGAAGGCCCACGCCATTCACACATCAATCAAATCAAATTCATTTTGCAAACCACAAAATTTGGAGTAAGAGTCTAACCTAGCCTTACTCCTTCGCCTTATAACGGCGCACGTCTAATCCTAACCAATTTATCGATTCGATTTTTCACACCACAAACCACATTCAAATCAAATTATATAACTAACTACACAACCAAACAATTTAACAAACAAGCCATCCATGGTCTGTGGATGACGGGTGTCGGGTGCTACTAAGCACCGTCTGCATCCTAGTATATATATAACTAGAAAAATTAAATTGAAAGGTGAGGAGTTCTCACTTATAGCTATCCAAGCTCCACGGCACTTCATTGATAGAAATCTTCATCGCTATCGCCTTTTTGTTGCTTTCGCCCGTATTCTCTACATATGTAAAAATCGAATTTTTACTTCGCTATTCAATATATAAAAATCGAATTTTTACTTCGCTATTCAATATATAAAAATCGAATTTTTACTTCGCTATTCAGTATATAAAAATCGAATTTTTACTTCGCTATTCAATATATAAAAACCATATTTTTTCTATCGAAGTTCAATATATAAAAATCATATTTTTCTATCGAAGTTCAATATATAAAAATCATATTTTTCTATCGAAGTTCAATATATAAAAAATCATATTTTTTCTATCGAAGTTCAATATATAAAAAATCCTATAATTTTTCCAAAGATCACATCTTTTTGTTTTCTTATTTTTTTTTAACAATGCTTTATATACATAAAAAAAACAAAGCAATTTTATTTTCAAAAACAATGTTAATTTCAACTTGATACATATATAAAAAATTACATTTTTATTATAACCTGATCTATTTATGAAAAACTGGATTTTAATAACCCTTAATTAACTAAAAGAAAAATATAATTTCACTGTAAATGGCATTTCACCTTTTTAGCCGTCGAAGGAGGGGTTAGGTGGCTTGTGCGATCAGCGGAGGGGCGCTACTGGCGGCGGAGGTCCGGCCAGGGGTGGTTGCTGCACTGGTGGACGGAGGCGCCTCGATTCTGGGGGTTTAGGGCTTGGAGGTTTCGATTTTTGGGCTAGAGGAGCGAGGGGTGGGGCCAACGGTGATGGAGGGGGCCAGAGGGGCGACGCGGGCGTGAGGTCAGGCGGCTTCCTGGTGGCGGCGTCGATCGCCAGTCTCGATCGAGGAGCAGCGTTTCTTCTTCTTCTTTTTTATTCGATTTGATAAAGTAACAGAAAAGGGGGGAGGGGGCCAGAAGATAAAGGGGGAAAATATATTTTCTTTTTATTTAATTATTTTATTCGCCCTAAAGTTGACTTTTACATACGACCCCGAAATGAGGCCCACCGCCCGTCGTCCATAGCGTTTTACCCCCATTCCGAACACAATGGGATATGTATCGTAGGTTGATTCGATCGTTTGAATCAGTTTCCGTTAAATTTACATTTAAATCACTATATTGAATTTTAAACGTACATTTCAAATTACCGGGGTCACATACTAACTAGAAAAATTCCAGAAAAATATTTTCTAGCTTCGTATTGACGATACGGTCCTAACAAAACTAGTTTCGTCGAATTCTGAGACCGTTTGAAAAATGGCCAATTTCCAGTCGATTAAAATCAACTGAAATGGTCAAAACCCGTTTTCCTTTGCCACGCTCACATATTGATTCAGAAAATTATGAAATTTGAAACCTAGCAATAAGTTCACATCCCGGACCCAACAAAATTGGTTTCGTCGAAATCCGAGGTCGTTTGCAAAATGTCCATTTTTAAGGGCCTGAATTCCATAGCGACTATTCAGAATTTTCAACTGGACATATCTTTTGATTCCCGCTAAGAAATTTTGATCATTCGGATTCGTTGGAAAGATATTCACTATTAGATTCCATTATTTTTGGTTTCACTAAAATCCGGATTGTTTTGCACCCGGTACATTCAATTGAAGTTTGAAATCGAATTATCGAACTACCGCGCCATTTTCAATTCTATTTATAATTATATATAAATATTTATATTCTAACGACGACGCGTATAATATATACGTTCGAATTATATTCAAAATAAATTTCTCGCCGATATTATTTAAAATAATTCATTTTAAATAATCAAAACTCGCTATAATTGCCAAAATAAAAATTTTAAACTGGCCCAGATTTTACGGGTTGTTACAATCTCCCCCACTTAAAACTTTTCGTCCCCGAAAAGGAACAAAGCCGAAAGTGGATTGATTAATCAGCTCTACGCTCGATCTGGCTTCCATTCTCCAACTCTTTAGTTTCTGAGAATTTTCAAAACTTCAAAAATTTGGCTAACACCCTAAATTTTTGAAAAATTTCGCCATAACCTCCCCTGCACCGGGAGCATCGGGGAATTTCAAATAGCTTCCCCGGTCCTTCAGATCTCAAAAAGAAAAAGAAAAAGCCAAGCGGCTAGCCAATAGGCTCATAAAATCATCATCACCCAAACAAAACAGTAAATTATGTAGTAAACATGTACCTATTTGTCGGGCAAACAAATTTTATTCTCTGGCTCTAGCCTCTTTGCTATGACCTGTTCAATGTAAGTACAAGTATGTGCAAGCAAATGCGACCAATTTTCAATATAATTCAATATTTGGTTCAATTAGGCATAATGGTTAAAAATTAGCAAACAAATGAACAAACAACACAAACATCAATCAATTAGTGAATTTAACGTTTCAAATTCATAATTTTGATACATATACAGAAAATCTTGTTTTTGATGCCAATTCACAACAAAGTGTTCTAGCTATATAAGATTTGGTTCTCACACCAGTCTAATGGAAATATATAGATATCGCACCTTCGAAACACGAATATAAATACTGATGATGTGGCCACATCATCAGAATTATCCCCGAGTGTCTAGAATGTGACTCTATATCTATCCAGTATATTAAAATTTCAAATACACGTGGATCAGACGTATACGCAAAATCTTTATATACTGGACTGTCCAACTCAATATAAAGAGATAATCAAATACGAATAATTGATTTAAATTTTCAAAACAAAACTTTGTTTTTATTTGAAAAATATACTCTTCACACCCGTTCTAGGATACTACTGATCCTATCTCTAACGAGTCATTCTAATTGGATATTACTAATCCAATATCTGATGAATTCTTTCGTAAGGTTCTAATGTGTCTTGTTCTCTGAGCCTTGTAAACCAAAGCTCTGATACCAACTGTGAAAACCAGTAAATTCCCCGTAAAGGAAAGCGACGGATAGTTCGAGAACAAACCACAACAGAACGCATACAGAAGAACATTTCATTGTATATTACAGCAATGCATCAGATTACAAGAATATACAGAGTATGAATAAATATTACACAGAAATAACAGAGGTTTAAATTACATTTAAATACATAGCAGCGGAAAATAATATAATGAACAACTAGAAGAGATATACGGATACAAATCTTTCCGGATATCATTCCAGCTGTAAACCAGGATCCTGTGAATATAAATCTGCAAAACCAAAACTACTAGCTGCCCGTGTCAAAATAAGGGCACCCAGAGTTCAGGTTAAAACAATAAACTCCAGGTCAGTCATGTGACTTGTGTGAGAACTAAAACAGTTATTAATCTTTATTTGAAAGTTAGGTAAATCAAGGGACCACGCCGTATAACACGGAACGGGTTTCCTCCCAAGAATACCAGTGCATATAACAAACCGCGCAATGCTAAATAAAGGAAAATGAAGCTGTTATAAGACCCAGGTCCTATCACACAATGCAACGCAAGCCGGGGGATAGGGTTTTCCCTTATAACAGCCAAAGAATGCTTGATACGGTTAAAACAAATCGTTTGATACTATTATAAGTGCATAGTGTATAAAACAACTTCAAATCATAAGTATAAATCATAGGCGGCATGAGCGTCCCATGCCACTATGTCGCCATATATAGGTTTACAAATAAAACCGCAAAGTCACGTATTTGGAAATTGGATTTCCGTCTATGAACCGAGGCAAAAGATAGTCCTCAACCGATTCGAGACTGCCTAGCCTGAGCCTCAGGGTCAGAGCGCATCGACCCTTGGATCCTCAGGGCCAGTCCACCGATGTGGATTAAACTTAAACCCTGAACATGCGTTTCCCCGCCCTATGGGGCGTAAACGAGCCAACTAAATGACTCCATCGGTTCGAGAACGACCGATCAATCCGAGGCGCCTCGCAACAGCAACAACCACATAAGTCAAACTCGTCAGGGCGTGTAAAACCACTGACGCCACTTCTAGCTAGGAAGAAACGCATGCCCTCCCTGACGTCCTCTCCCGTTTTTGGTTCATACTGGGTGTGAAACACGCGAGGTAAACGTTACACAAAGCTGTGCCACACAGGCTGTGCTTTGATCATCACCACAAGACTTTGCTTTTCAACAGAAGCCTCGATCCATTGCCACTTAGGCATGCCACACAGGCAATTCACTCCATGCGTTTGATATCCATCAATATATAACCCCTGAGCTCGTACGTCTCAGAGAAGGGCGTTAAGCAAGAGAATAAATTCTCCACCGCCAAACAGATATATATTTAATAGAGAACAATCACACGGACTAAAATCCAATGTCGGACACACAGTCCATTTACAAGTCCGTTCTGGGTCTGAACGAAACCGGAGGCACCTAGTACCCCGCATATCCATCGATCTCCAAGTACGTCTGGACGATCACCAACTGTTTCCATCTTCTTGGGTGTACAGCCCAATCAAGATCATCAGTTATCACCCAAACGACGTGAAGACTTCCGGTCTTCGACCACCGTCTTCATCTTCGACTTATCGTCGTATCAGTTATTCAGAATGGGATAAACCCGGTCTTTCCGAATAACTCGCGTATATTTTAAATAAGTGTTACACAAACACAACATACGCCTCATTCCAATTCATCAGTCGCTAACCGTAAATTAATCAAGAGAATAATTCCCCAAATATTAACCCCGAAGGCCGAAACCAACATCAGATCAATATCCAGAAAACCATTCTGCTTAGCTAACCGACAGTTAGTTTCTGATTTCACATTCATAGGGAAAGGTTCCCATTAATTTTATCCAAGATAAATTTCTTGAATTTATTCTTTAATCTATTTTTGAATATCAATTCAAAACTAGTCGGGATTAACGAAACTTACCGAAGTAATCATTTGTTTTAATTTCCCAATCCCAACCTATTTATCCCATGAAGTAAAACTGGTAATACTTCATATCTAACACCTCAGTGTTATCGGTAAATTCAATTACCATTTCACGTTCAAATCTAATTAAAGATTTAACTATCGCCTGGAGTAAAACTGGTGATACTCCATTCTCGATTTCCAATCTAATTAAAGATTCATTAAAACTCCACTTAGTTTTAATCGTTAACTGGGTTAAAGAATCAGTGTCATTTAAAACACGGTTCACGGTAAACCCAAAATCACAATCATTAATTATCGGGTTAAAGAACGAGTGTTATTTAAAACACCGTTCACGATAAACCCAAAAATCAATATCGATTCAATTCCAATTAAATGTTATTTAATTGGTACACTTCATTAAATCTAAATAAAAAGATTTAATCTTTTCTCAACTGGGTTCAAGAACAGTGTTAGTGAAGACACCATTCACGACAAACCCAGATCACATTTGATATTCAATACAAGGCTCTGAATAGAAAATATCCCGGCTTATATTCAATATCAAATTCTACGACCAACAAATATCGTATTGGAAATAACGATATATATATCTATCTTTCAAATTTCCATAACAACATCTGTATAGTCACGAAATCCAACATCGAAATATTCCGTAGACAATTTCGATTCAAATCCATTCCAATGCAATCATTGGAAATTTTGGTTATTTTTAAAACCCTTTCCGAATTCAATTTATTTATTTAAAAATAAATAGAATTATAATTCTAGTTCAAAACTAGTTCATTTCGATAAAAATCTATTTTTATCCTTTCAAATATGGAGTTTTTCATCCCAATTCTTTCTAAATCATTTCTTATGATTTTACACAAATTATTACTATTTTTAATAATTTTATCAAGGCCCGTACAGTCGATTTCCATCAACGGCCATCGAACTGCACTTACAGCGACCTTTTTCGAATTTGATTTGGACGTATCTCCAAATCCAACCGTTAGATTTCAAATTTCTAACATTCATTAGAAAGCTCTTTTCGATACGAACCCAACGGTTCCGGTTTTAGGAGAATCCGACGGTCGGATCTCCCGCAATGTCCGTTTGAAATAAATGGTCGAAATTCACGAACTGCCGCGGCGCGGCGCGTTCTATTCAGGCCATTATATTATATATATAATATATATAATATATACTTCGTCGATTTCTATTTAAAACGAATTATATAAATAGTTTTAAGTTCGTTTCAAAAGCAATTTCAACTTCCTTTTCAATTCAAATCAAAATTGAATTCTTCTTTATAAATTCGTTTCAAAATTCATTTCTATTCAATTCAAATTTCAATTCAATTTGAATTCATTTTCAATTCATTTCGAAATCGTTTTCAATTCAATTCATTTCGAAATCGTTTTCAATTCAATTCATTTCGAAATCGTTTTCAATTCAATTCATTTCGAAATCGTTTTCAATTCAATTTGAATTCGTTTTCAATTCATTTCGAAATCGTTTTCAATTCAATTCATTTCGAAATCGTTTTCAATTCAATTCATTTCGAAATCGTTTTCAATTCAATTTGAATTCGTTTTCAATTCAATTCAAAATATTCGATTTCGAAATCACTTCTCAATATTCATTTTTAAGATGAATAAAATCGATATAAATATCGTTCACGTCAAAATGGCGTCAATCTAATCAACACGGCTTCATAAATTTCTATTTTCAAATATTTCTTTTTCCAAAATAGTTGTTATTATCAAAATATTTTGTTCAACACATGACCAATCTCAAAGGATGAGTACTGTCAACACATGAACTTTTATTTTATAATATTTTTTATTTTTCAAATTGGAATGAGGCCCAATCAATCACCATATAAAGTTAATTATATGGATTTTCATACAACACATGTATATAATAACACTGAAAATAATCAACCATCAACCAAAGTGCACTACACTGTAAAAGCATCAAATATAGATATTCAACGCTTATAACAGCCTGTCAATCAATCGATCGACATATTTAATCAATCAGGATGAGTGAACTGCAAATTTCATCCCAACACCCGTGTGGGGTTTCAAACAATCAAACAAATATTTTATTCGTGCAGTTGGGAGATGTGTAAAATTTATCGTCCCAATCAATGTCATTCAAATAGGTGTACATAAATAAACCGTCTGGTTTGTAAATGAATATTCTATTTTATTCACTTCACGTTAAAAATTATATTTTTAACGATAAAACATTTTATTCCAACATATGAATTTCTATTCAGTTCATTCTTTAAATAAAATGATATTTTTATTTTTCTAACACATTTTAGAAAATTTCGGCGGCATAACGGCACGATACTAGAAACGGGACAAGGCCTAGCCTTATCCCCGGTCTAGTGAAGGCCCACGCCATTCACACATCAATCAAATCAAATTCATTTTGCAAACCACAAAATTTGGAGTAAGAGTCTAACCTAGCCTTACTCCTTCGCCTTATAACGGCGCACGTCTAATCCTAACCAATTTATCGATTCGATTTTTCACACCACAAACCACATTCAAATCAAATTATATAACTAACTACACAACCAAACAAGCCATCCATGGTCTGTGGATGACGGGTGTCGGGTGCTACTAAGCACCGTCTGCATCCTAGTATATATATAACTAGAAAAATTAAATTGAAAGGTGAGGAGTTCTCACTTATAGCTATCCAAGCTCCACGGCACTTCATTGATAGAAATCTTCATCGCTATCGCCTTTTTGTTGCTTTCGCCCGTATTCTCTACATATGTAAAAATCGAATTTTTACTTCGCTATTCAATATATAAAAATCGAATTTTTACTTCGCTATTCAATATATAAAAATCGAATTTTTACTTCGCTATTCAGTATATAAAAATCGAATTTTTACTTCGCTATTCAATATATAAAAATCGAATTTTTACTTCGCTATTCAATATATAAAAACCATATTTTTTCTATCGAAGTTCAATATATAAAAATCATATTTTTCTATCGAAGTTCAATATATAAAAATCATATTTTTCTATCGAAGTTCAATATATAAAAAATCATATTTTTTCTATCGAAGTTCAATATATAAAAAATCGTATAATTTTTCCAAAGATCACATCTTTTTGTTTTCTTATTTTTTTTTTAACAATGCTTTATATACATAAAAAAACAAAGCAATTTTATTTTCAAAAACAATGTTAATTTCAACTTGATACATATATAAAAAATTACATTTTTATTATAACCTGATCTATTTATGAAAAACTGGATTTTAATAACCCTTAATTAACTACAAGAAAAATATAATTTCACTGTAAATGACATTTCACCTTTTTAGCCGTCGAAGGAGGGGTTAGGTGGCTTGTGCGATCAGCGGAGGGGCGCTACTGGCGGCGGAGGTCCGGCCAGGGGTGGTTGCTGCACTGGTGGACGGAGGCGCCTCGATTCTGGGGGTTTAGGGCTTGGAGGTTTCGATTTTTGGGCTAGAGGAGCTAGGGGTGGGGCCAACGGTGACGGAGGGGGCCAGAGGGGCGACGCGGGCGTGGGGTCAGGCGGCTTCCTGGTGGCGGCGTCGATCGCCAGTCTCGATCGAGGAGCAGCGTTTCTTCTTCTTTTTTTTTTATTCGATTTGATAAAGTAACAGAAAAGGGGGGGGGGCAGAAGATAAAGGGGGAAAATATATTTTCATTTTATTTAATTATTTTATTCGCCCTAAAGTTGACTTTTACATACGACCCCGAAATGAGGCCCGTCATCCATAGCGTTTTACCCCCATTCCGAACACAATGGGATATGTATCGTAGGTTGATTCGATCGTTTGAATCAGTTTCCGTTAAATTTACATTTAAATCACTATATTGAATTTTAAACGTACATTTCAAATTACCGGGGTCACATACTAACTAGAAAAATTCCAGAAAAATATTTTCTAGCTTCGTATTGACGATACGATCCTAACAAAACTAGTTTCGTCGAATTCTGAGACCGTTTGAAAAATGGCCAATTTCCAGTCGATTAAAATCAACTGAAATGGTCAAAACCCGTTTTCCATTTCCACGCTCACATATTGATTCATAAAATTATGAAATTTGAAACCTAGCAATAAGTTCACATCCCGGACCCAACAAAACTGGTTTCGTCGAAATCCGAGGTCGTTTGCAAAATGTCCATTTTTAAGGGCCTGAATTCCATAACGACTATTCAGAATTTTCAACTGGACATATCTTTTGATTCCCGCTAAGAAATTTTGATCATTCGGATTCGTTGGAAAGATATTCACTATTAGATTCCATTATTTTTGGTTTCACTAAAATCCGGATTGTTTTGCACCCGGTACATTCAATTGAAGTTTGAAATCGAATTATCGAACTACCGCGCCATTTTCAATTCTATTTATAATTATATATAAATATTTATATTCTAACGACGACGCGTATAATATATACGTTCGAATTATATTCAAAATAAATTTCTCGCCGATATTATTTAAAATAATTCATTTTAAATAATCAAAACTCGCTATAATTGCCAAAATAAAAATTTTAAACTGGCCCAGATTTTACGGGTTGTTACAGGGCCTAGCTGCTAATCACCCGGTTAAGCCCAATTAAGCTGTTTTTCACCATCTGAAACTTGTTTCAGCCATATCTCCCAAACGGTGAGTCTGTTTGGCTAATGTGACCACTCTACGGAATTGTAAACCATCATCCAGAGCCAATGGAAGTGGTTTCAGGTCAAAATTCCTTTCTAGTCAAAAGTTTTGGCCAAAACAATACCAACTAGGGGTAAAATGGTCATTTAAAAATCGGGAAAAATCATGAACATGGAAAATGACCCTAGTAGTCATCTCCCAAAGTTACATGACCATACGATTTCCTATGTGAAAGAAAAAAAATATTCCACGGTCCTATGGTGCGTAGAATACGGGTCGTTACAGATGGACTCTATCATTTATCTCTTTTTATGCTGTTCAGCTCCTATTGTACATATTATGTTTGTTTTACACTGTAGACATTTATGTATAGCTGAACTGTATTTGTACTAAGTATGATCCTGTATATTATGTAACTCTGATGATTATGTTTATCCAGTGTATTCTATTGTACATTATCTGGTGTATTTATTTATTTCTGTTCTGCTGTTATCTGTTTATGTGTTATATTCCAAAGATTACCCTTGCTACCGTCTTATCGGGGATTGGGGTTGTCACAAACGTGGTATCAGAGCTTTGGTTAAGCTTAGCTCTGGAATATAACATATTAACGAATTCGTCAGGAATAGAACCAGTAGTGTTCTAGGACGAGTAACTCATTACAGATAGGATCAGTAATATCCTAGTATGAGAATAGCAGAATGAAATACACCTCGATAGGCACATTTACATTCAAGTATATGTCTCTATGCTTTAAAATTTCCTTTTCTGTTGGCCTAACACTTTGTCTGCTATTTGCAGACACTGAAAAATGAGTGTCAGAAATAGACGGAATGCAGAACCAATTTAAGAGATATCGAAACCTGGGTGGAGCACAATTCTCAGGCAATGAACCCCTTATTCAAACTCAAGCTTGGATGAGTTATGCTGAAAGAATTTTTGAGCGTTTCCAGCTGAGAGATGATCAGAGAAGATTAGTGGCATCTCGGGCACTCAAAGATGAAGCTTTAATCTGGTGGGAAACGGTTACTAAGGGTAATCCAGAAGGTAATATTACCTGGGATAGATTTAAAGAAATTTTCAGTAAAAGATTTATTCCTCCAGAAGCAACTGAGCGGTTATGTGATGAATTTTCTTATCTGATACAAGGAGATATGAATATCCTAGAATATCATAAGAGATCTAATGAACTTTCTCAGTTTGCCCTTCGTCTAATTCAAGATCCAAAGAGGAAGAATCTGAGGTTTATTAATGGTCTTCAAAGAAGATACCAGAATAGTGTAATTGGGCATGAGAAGCTTCCTTTTTCTGAAATGATATACATGGCTTATCAGTATGAAGATCTTGATAGGCGAGGCCTTTTTGTCGATGAAGAGGAGGTCAGTTTTAGCAATAAAAGGAAGTTTGAAACTGATAGCCTAGAGACAAGTACACAACCTGAGGCCAGCACGAAGTCTGAGCTCAGAAAGAAGCCTAGATTCAATCGAGAAACGGTTAAGTCTGGGAAAGAACCAGTAACAACTGCCATATGCTCTAACTGTAATAAGCAAGGACATCTGTCGATAAGTTGCAAGTCTCTAAAGAAACATATAAAGGGTAAATTTAAATCCAAGAACAGGTTTCAAGAAAATAGAAAATGCAGTCAATGCCGTCGGACTGGCCATCTTGAAAAGGATTGCCAACTCTTAAAGAAATCTGAAAAGGTTCATGTAAATGAAGTGGCAGAAGTTCCTGCAACCTCATCTAGTCATGAAAGGTCAGATGTTTTAGAAGGCACACTTACTGTCAAAAACATTCTGGTGAAATTACTGTTTGATACAGGCACATCGAGAAGCTTTATTGCAAAGAATGCGATTAAGAAATTGGATTTGAAATTGAAAAAGCTTAAACAACCTATAACTGTTCATAATCTGGTTGGGGGTTCCCTCGATCTTAGTTGGGTTTGTGGGGTACCTGTTTCTTTTTCTCATTATCGGTTCCCTTGTATCTCGATCGTCATGAATTTTACCGAATTCAATCTTATTTTAGGATTGGATTAGTTAACCAAATACGAAGCAGAAGTTAAATGTGCAGAAAGGGTTGTCAAGGTTAAGACGAAGCTTGCCAATATTGTAATTCCCTATGAAGGTCCGAATTTTGATAGAAAAGACTTCTGGGTAGCTTTAGATGTTTCTCCTGCTCAAATAGAACCTGTTCCTGTCATTCCGGAGAATATTTCGGTCGACATTGAAAATATCCCAGTTGTCAAGAACTATGTGGATGTGTTCGAGGAAGTTGTTAGCTTACCTCCGCAGAGAGAGATTGACTTTAAAATCTCTTTAGTTCCAAATGCAAGGCCAGTAGTTCACGCTATTCGAAGAATGACCTTGAAAGAGAAAGAAAGTTAGACAATCAAACTAGACAGCTTGTATGGAAAGGTCTGATCGGGCCTAGTTTCTCTGATTGGGGAGCAGGTGTGGTATTTTGCCCAAAGTCAGACGGTACTCTCAGACTATGCGTAGATAATCGTGACTTGAACAAGCAGATGCTGAAAAACAAATACCCATTGCCGCGAATTGATGATTTGTTGGTTCGATTGAATGACGCACAAGTATTTTCACGAATGGACATAGCTACAGGTTTCCATCAGCTTCGTATTGTCGAAGAGTGTGTTCCTTTGACAGCATTCAGGGGCCCATATTTATTCTACGAGTGGTTAGTAATGTCGTTCGGCTTATGTAACACTCCAGCTTATTTTGTCGATCTAATGAATCGGGTATTCAGAGGAGTATTGAATAATTTTGTTCTGATTTTCATTGATGATATATTGATCTTCTCTAAGTCAGAAAGCGAGCACGAAAAACATTTGGAACAAGTGTTAGAAATTCTGAGAAAGAATGTGTTGAAAGCAAAGTTTTCCAAATGTATATTATGGCAAGAAGAAGTTAAATTTCTTGGCCACGTCATGTCAAAGGAAGGTATTTCAGTGGATCCCAGTAAAATCACTGCTATTCAGAATTGGAAACAGCCTCGTACACCCACAGAGGTAAGAGGTTTTCTTGGATTGGCTAGTTATTATCGGAAGTTCGTTAAGAATTTTTCGAAGATATCCAGTCAATTAACAAAGCTTACTAAGAAACATTCGAGATTCAACTGGACTCCCGAATGTGAGGCAGCTTTCAAGGAGCTGAAGTTAAAATTGACGACTGCTCCAGTGCTCACAATTATTGATGGCAATCAAGATTTAAAAGTCTGGACCGATGCTTCTAAAGAAGGTCTTGGTGTAGTGTTAATGCAAAGAGGCCATGTAGTCGCCTATGTTAGCCGTCAATTGAAACCACATGAAAAGAATTATGTTACTCACGATCTTGAATTGCTAGCTATCGTGTTTGCTGTGAAAATCTGGAGGCATTATCTATTGGGTGAAAAGTTCGAATTATATACTGATCATCAATCATTGAAGTATTTATTCACCCAGAAAGATCTGAATATGAGACAACAACGTTGGTTAGAATTTCTCGCGGCATATGATCTTGATATCTTATATACTCCAGGGAAAGCTAATGTGGTGGCTGATGCTCTCAGCAGAAAGAATGTAATTGTCGCCAGTCTTATTATCACGCCTTCGTTTATTGATAACTTATCTGCTCTTCAGAAGGATGATCACTTCATTCAGAAGATCAAAGAGAGAATTCAGAAAGGCGAGCCCTCGAGTTTTCAGATAGATAACGAGGAGATTCTTAGGTTAAAGGGGCGGATTTGTGTTCCAAACTTTCCTGAACTCCGGAGAGAAGTATTAGATGAATGTCACAAAGCTAAGCTTAGTATCCATCCAGGGGTGAGAAAAATGTATAATGACATCAAACGCACTTTCTGTGGAAATTTATGAAACAGGACATTTCTCTATATGTTAGCCGGTGTTCTACTTGTCAACAAGCCAAAAGCGATCAGCAGAAGCTCGTTGGATTGTTGCAACCTTTGGATGTTCTAGGTGGGAAGTGGGAACAGATTTCTATGGATTTCATAGATGGTTTGCCCAGAACCAGGAAAGGAAATGATAGCATTTGGGTGATCGTAGGTCATTTCACGAAGACCGCCCATTTCATACCTGTCAAATCGAATAGAACTGCTCAGAGTCTGGCGCAAGTTTATTTCAAGAAATTGTTAGACTGCACGGAGTTCCCATGAGCATCATTAGTGATCGTGACCCGATTTTTGCTAGTAAATTCCGGGAAGCATTCCAAGAAGAATTGGGAATGAAACTGAACTTGAGCACCGCATATCATCCTCAAACAGATGGTCAAACTGAGAGGGTGAATCGTATTCTTGAAGATTTGTTGCGGGCTTGTGTTACTGATTTTGGTGGATCATGGGAAGACCATTTGCATTTGGCCGAGTTCTCTTACAACAGCAGCTACCAAGCGAGCCTAACAATGTCACCATTCAAAGCATTGTATGGTAGACCGTGCCGATCTCCTGCTTGTTGGGTAGAACCTGGTAATAGACTCGTATTGTGACCGGATATGATTCACGAGGCTGCGGACAAAGTCAATTTCGTAAAGAAACGATTACTCGCCGCTCAAAGCCGGTAGAAGAGCTATGCAGATAAAAGAAGAAGAGATATATTATATGTTGTTGGCGACTATGTGTGTCTGAAAGTATCTCCGATGAGAGGAGTAATCCGGTTCGGAAAAACAAGGAAATTGGCACCCAAATTTATTGGTCCGTTTCCTATTCTGGAACGGGTTGGAACTCTCACTTATAGGGTTCAATTACCTGATTGGTTTCCTGGAGTACATAATGTGTTTCACGTATCTCAACTTCGAAGGCATGTTCATGATCCAGACTTGATCATGGAAGAAGCAGCGCAACGAGATATAGAAATTACTCCAGAATTGGCTGTGAGAAGGAAGCCGCTAAAGATAATTGGCAAAGAAACCATAGAACTGAGGAGCAAGAAGGTTCACTTAGTCAAAGTGCAATGGAGTGGAGATCCGCAAGATTGTACTTGGGTAACTGAGGAAAGTATTAAGAAAGCCTATCCTAAGTGCAGGGTGGATATCTTTGATTGACTCCAGTGCAAGGTACATTTACCATATTTGGCATTACCATTTTGTTCTCTACTTTGTTGTTGTTTTCTTTTCATGCATGTAAACTTTTTAATTATATAGTCTGAATGATTTTCAAAGGAGTATATGAATTAATTAGTATATTTTTGAAAAGTTAAAACAAATTGATTGTTGGTTGCGTTGTGTGATTGTGGATTTGATTAATTGAATTATTAGAATAATAGTTGAATGTATGCAATTGAACAAGTATTGAACTTAATTGAAAATATATACATGTGCATTATATATGTGTAAACAAGTTATGGATAAACAGCTAAGTAGAGGAATAAAATTGTTTGCCCGACAAATAGGTACATGTTTATTGTATTTCTTAGGATTTTATGATTTTATGAGCCGATTGGCTTTTCCTTTTTCTTTTGGATTGGTGAGGGCCATGGGAGGCTATTTGAAATATCCCGAAGTCCCCCATATAAAGGAGGTTATGGCGAAATTTTTCTAAAATTTAGGGTGTTAGCCAAATTTTTGAAGAATTTGAAAATTCTTAGAAACTGAAAAGTTGTAGAATGGGAGCCAAAAGTAAAGTAGAGTTGGTTAATTAAACCACTTTCGACTTTGTTCCTTTTCGGGGACGAAAAGTTTTAAGTGGGGGAGATTGTAACAACCCGGAAAATCTGAGCCAGTTTAAAATTTTTAATTTGGCTATTTTAGTGGATTTTAAATATTCAAAATAAATATTTTAAATAATAACGATGAAAAGTAAGTTTGAATCGACGTTTGAAAGTAAGTATAATTACTTTAAATTATAATCAAGGCCCGAAATGGCGCGGCAGTTTCAAAATTTCAATTCAAACTTTGACTAACTGTACTGGGTGCAAAGCAGAACAGATTTTAGTGAAACCAAAAATATTTAAATCTGTTAATGAATATCTTTCTAGAGAATCTGAAAGATCAAAGTTTCATAGCGGGAAACAAAAGTTATGACCAAATGAATTTTCAAAAAGGTCGCTATGGAGAATATATCGCCCTTGAAAATAGACATTTTGCATACGGATTCAGAATTCGACGAAACCACTTTTGTTGGATCCGGGATGTCAAATTACTGCTAGGTTTCAAATTTCATAATTTTTGAAGTTAATATATGAGCGTGGCGAAGGAAAATGTGTTTTGGTCAATTACAGTTAAATTGGATCGACCAGAAAATGGCCATTTTTCAAACGGTCTCAGAATTCGACGAAACTAGTTTTGTTGGGACCGTATCGTCAAAACATAGCTAGATTTATTTTTCGGGAATTTTTAGAATTAGTATGTGGCTCCGGCAAATTGAAATGTATGTTCAAATTAAACATTGAATGTTTTATATTTTAATTTGAAGAAAAAACGACAGAAATAGTCGAATTGACCTACGAAACAAATCTCATTGTGTTCGAAATGGGGGTATTTAGCCAGGGACGACAGTCGTTGGGTCTGGATTGGAGTTCGTGTCTGAAAGAGGGTATTTTTGAAATTAAAGAAATTAAAAATAATTATTTAAAACCCCGACCAATCACTTTCTACCAAATCACCTTCTCTCTCCCCGATTCTTCAGCGCACGAAGCGGAAACCGCCTTCGAACCTTCTCTCCTGCCTAACTCCCCCACCACGCCACGATAGACCCTGCCATCATCCACGTTTTAAAGCCCTCCTTCCCCTCTTTAAATCCATACCTCTCTCAACCTCCAGCGTTGCGTCTTTGTCGAGATCTAAGGCCAGAAAGTCGCCGCCTTCCGACCTCCTCCCTGCCTCCCTGACGCCGACGAACTGGCCGTTCCTGGTAGCGCCGGAGAGCCCTTTCAGAGCTCTGTCACGGGGTGCAAGCTGATCTGAGCATCGTGCTTTGGTTTGGAAGAAATCGTGCGACCTAGTTTTGAACGAAATAGTAAGGTATCGGCTTTGTTTATTTTGAACTGGCTTTAACATTTAAAAGTGTTGAAAACTTGTAAAAATCATATCTTTCTCATTTGTTGACAAAATCTAGTGAAACAAGAGACAATGGACTCGTGAGGACGTCTTCTACATTTTAGAAGAGACCGCATATTTTTCTGAGCCTTCTGCAATTTTTGGTGGAGTGGAACCCAACCTGAGATTTCTAATTTATAAACGATATGGAAAACAACGATGTATAAATTGCATAGTCGATGTATGAGTTATATAAGCATTGTACACCTCATGTATAAGCGTTGTATAAGTTGTATGTTCGATGTATAAGTTATATATGCGTTGTAAAAATAATATATGTATTGAAATAAATTGAAGTGAAGTGAAATCGAAATATATTTATATACGTATATATATATACTCCCCTCGTCCATAGACCATGGACGATATATATATTGGTTGTGATATTGTTTGGATTATCGGTTGA
The DNA here is from genome assembly GCA_030737875.1 of Allium sativum. NCBI lineage: Eukaryota > Viridiplantae > Streptophyta > Magnoliopsida > Asparagales > Amaryllidaceae > Allium > Allium sativum. Next base: position 868,980,208 of record CM060924.1, on the reverse strand, counting down.
TGTGAAATTTGGTGAATATCATGAATGGTTGATTTGAAATGATTGATTGTGGTTGAAATCCCAATAAGATTAGTATATGGGAAAATACGTCTGCGTACGAACTAGATATTGAAAATCCCCATTGTCAAAAACCGCAAGGTTTTAAGGTAGAGCGAGGAGCCGTACTAGGGACGGTCCCGGTTTTAACTACCCTGCCGTTATGCTGCCGAAATTTTCAATAATATTCATGTGTTAGAATTATTTTCATGTGTTGAAACTGTATTAGTATGTTGAATAGAAATTCATGTATTGAGTAGAAATTCATGTGTTGAATGAAGTTCATATGTTGAATAAATTATTTGAAAGATAAAAATCACATTTTTGTTATATATATATATAGGCTATATAAAATATTAGCATTTTAAATAAATTGTTTTAACACCAAAAATAACATTTTTACCTTATGTATAGACTATATAAAATAATCGTGTTTTGAAATAAATTATTTTACAATAAAAATCACATTTTTATTATATATATATATATATATATATATATATATATATATAAACGATAGAAAATATTCATGTGTTGAATAGAGGACTAAAACAATAAAAATCGTATTTTTATCGTATGTGTGAAGTCGGAAACGTTCATGTGTTGAATATATGGATTGAACAATAAAATCTACCTTTTTATTGTGAATATGAAGTGCTAAAAATATTCATGTGTTCAATAAATATTTTTGATGATAAAAATATCATTTTTATCAAATATATGAAATGAAAATAATTTTGAAATCGAAGAAAGAATTATATTTATATATATTTATATAAATATAATTAACATAAATCGAATAACGAAGTTGTAGTTCGTATTTTGAAACCGTGATTTCAAACGATTAGTGCGTGAGATCCGACCATCGGATTTTCCCGAAACTGCAACCTTGGGTTCACTTTGGAAATATCTTTCCAACGACACCCACTTTGTGAAGATCCAACGGTTGGATTGTCTAGAATGTTTAATTCAAATCTAAAGAAAAACAGCGCCAGAATTGATTATATATATATATATATAATTAAATTAAATCGAATGATGACGCTGCAGTTTGTATTTTGAAATCGTAACTTCAAAAGATTAGAGCGGGAGATCCGATCGTCGGATTTTCCCAAAACTGAAACTGTTGGATTCGTTTTGAAAATATCTTTCTAATGATATAAAATTTTATGAGGATCCAATGGTTAGATTTTCAGATATTTGTAAATCAAATCTGAAGAATAACAGTGCCACGACCGCGTTATGGCCTAAAGCATCGTTTGAGTGAATTGGCTATTTTTAAATAAATAAAAATAGCGATAAATCGTGATAAAATATTATAAATGATATGGAATGGAAATAAACTGAATTTGCTCGGTTTATGTGATATTTGATGGTTGAATGTGTTTGGCGTGAAAATTACATTAAAGAACAGAATTAGTGATGTCAAATAATTTAACCATTGAAATGAACTGATTTGAAATTCTAAATATACGTGAATTATTTGAAAAGGCCGAGTTAATTCTCATTTCAAATAATTGATCGACTGTAGAAAGTCGAAGATATGAAGACGGTGCAAGACCGATGATCTTCACATCGAATTGTGGGGTGCAACTGATGCTTATGATAGGAGTAGCTACCTTGATGGGGCTGAAGTAGTAGCCGTCCGGACGTACTTGTTGATTGTACGGATATGCGAGGTATTGAGTGCCTCTGGTTTCGTTCAGACCCAGAACGAACTTGTAAATGGACTTTGTGTTTGACATTGGATTTTGTTCTGTGCTGATTGATCTCTATTAAATATATATCTGTTTGGCGGCGGAGAATTTATTCTCTTGCTTGAAGCCCTTCTCTGAGACGTACGAGCTCAGAGGTTATATATCGATAGAAATCAGTCGCATGGAGTGAATTGCCTGTGTGGCATGCCTAAGTGGCAGATGATCAAGGCTTCTATTGAAAAGCAAAGTGTTATGGTTGATGATCAAAGCCCGACTTGTGTGGCATAGCTTTGTGTATAACGTGAATTCGCGAGCCTCACACCCTGGTATAGACTAGAAATGGGAGAAGGATCCAAGGAGGACATGCGTTTCTTTCTAGCTAGGGTGGTGTCAGTGACCTACCAGCCCTGACATTTATATTATTTTCACCTATGTGGTTGTTGCTGTTGCGAGGCGCCTCGGATATATCGATGACTATGTGGAGCCGATGGAGTCGTAGGACTCATTTACGCCCCAAAGGGCGGGGAAACACAATGTTCAGGCATTTTAATCCACATGGATGGACCGACTTTGTGGCTCCAAAGGGTCGATGCGTTCTGATCCTGAGGCTCGGGCTAGAGAATCTCGAATTTGGTAAGGACTATCTTTTGCCTTGGTTCATGATGGAAATCCAATTTCCAAATATGACACCGTGTGGTTTTGATTGTATATATATATATATGGCGACATGATATATGGTACCCATGCCGTCTATGATTGATGGTTATGATTGAAATTGTTTTTGAAACATATATACACTAGTAATAATATCAAATGATTTGTTTTCCTCGTATCAAGCATATTTTGGCCATTATAAGGTAAAACTCTATCCTCCGGTTTGTGTTGCATTGTGTGATGGGAACTGAGTCTTATAATGGCTTCATTTTTCTAAAAAGCATTGCGATGTTTAAAAGATTTATTTGTTTTAAAGCACTGGCAATCCAATGGAGCAAACCCATTCCACGAAAGTGGCACGGTCCTGTGATTAGCCTTATTGTAAAATGTGTTAAGTAGATTTCTCATACCAGTCCCATGACTGACTCGTAGTTTGTTTCACTTGCAAACTCGGGTGCCCCTTTTTCTACACGGGCAGCCTTGTATTCAGGTTTTAGCAGGCTCTTTCTGGATATTTGGAGTTGAAGATGGACTCTATCATTTATCTCTTTTTATGCTGTTCAGCTCCTACTGTACATATTATGTTTGTTTTCCGTTGTAGACATTTATGTATAGCTGAACTGTATTTGTACTAAGTATGATCCTGTATATTATGTAACTCTGATGATTATGTTTATCCAGTGTATTCTACTGTACATTATCTGGTGTATTTATTTATTTCTGTTCTTCTGTTATCTGTTTATGTGTTATATTCCAAAGATTACCCTTGCCACCGTCTTATCGGGGATTGGGGTCGTCACAAGGAATTTCTCTAGATATGTGATTGTACACCCTAATGGGAGCGACCCGCATAGCCATGTTGCCCGCCCGATTTTTGTCATTCCTCGGTTGTTGAGGCCCGAGGCTACGATTTCTTGCCATTCATTGATAACACAATCACTTTGAATGCCACATTGTCAGATCCGTTAATCATTTATTGATTTGCACAAGTATATTCTAGATATTATGCTAAGGGAATAAATCCGTTGCCACCATATATATTTATACATACCAACATATTTGATCATTGGAAATACTTTGCCAGACATTCGTCCATATACGTTCATTCTGGGATTGAACTAAACCGAAGACACAATTTCCATTAATAGAAAAAGCCCTTGCACTCTACTCCGTCTTCAATTATCTTCATATAATCTAATTCACAACGTTACTGCCAATACGGAGTGGTTCTCGGATAATAATTCAACCGGTCTCTCCATATTGACAATGAAATTGGCAAACACTTCGATAGTCGGTTATTTAACTATCGAAGATAAACAAACATCCATTCAAAACATCAAACAATCACTGGACCTTCTAATTAATATTTTCATTAATTAAATCACTTCTTCATTTCCTTTTCAACATTTATTAACCAAATCTTTTCAGTAATCTTATTGGTCTCTTGCGCTATTTGGAAAAACATTTCCATATATCACCTTCTTTTATTTTCTGTACTTAGAAAATATATTCTATTTGCAATTGAAAACAATTTCAATCACTTATCTCTTTCCCGACTACTTTAATTATACTCAGGAAATATTCACTTTTATATTTCCAAAATTCCACTACTTTGGTTAAAACGAATGCTGTGTAAAACATCGTTACAACAACCCAAAATATTTTATTCACTAACTCTTATTCAAACACTTCTCTTCGAGACTAGATCTTGCTATTTATCAATTAAAAAGGAAATCAATCAAGTTGGGGTAAATTACCTCTTAGACCTTGATTGAAAACATCCTCAACTTTAAAACGGACAAAACCATTTACCTCGAATAAACACACCATAAAAACCAATTATTCATTTTTAAAACATGTATATGGTTCACTTTCTATTTCTAATTTATAGATTTCCTTTTTGTTTACAATATTCTATTTCTAATTTCGTTTCCTTATCGAATTCTGTATATACCGATACATTGATTTCTAACTATCAAATTATCTTTAAAATATTCTAACTCCTTAAATTTCCGGAAAATTTCTCCATAACCTCCTTTGTACTGGGAGCATCGGGAAAATCCCCAAACCGCCACATGGCCCCCCTCCAATCAAAAAGAAAAAGAAAAAGCCAAGCGGCTTGCCGATACGGCGCATAAAACCTCATATGGAATTTAAACGTGTACTTTTTTGTCAGGCACACAAATTAAAATCTTCATATACTTCATTCCATACCCGTCTAACACATGTTCACCTGTTTTCAATTCAACTCAATCCAATCGTTTTTAACTTACTTCGCTAATTTATCTATTAATTAGCTCTTTAGCCTATTTCACTTTTATTTGAATATATCTCGTTTATAAATATATCTTTATTTACTTATAAACCCATCAAATTCCATTTTTCAACTTGGGTTTCATATTCGAATTCGAATATAAATTTCTAAATCGAACTCACTTATTCAAAGACCAATTTCAATTCAAAAATCTCATTAACTAATTATTATTCGAATTAGTTAATTCTATTCAATAATTAAAAATCCGATTTTTGTTTCAAAAACAAATCTGTTTATTCCACTTGAGTTCATATTTATTTTACAACTCAAATCTGGGATTTTCTAAATAGAAATTCGGATTTTATTTGTTTAAAATCCTTTTATAGAATTAAATAAATGTTATGTTTTTTAAATGGTTATGGCGCTGTTTTTCTGAAAATTTGATTTTGACATAACTTAAAATCTATACGACGAAATCCAGATCTTTCTCTTCCATTAGAAAACTATTATTCAATCGGTCCTGAAGGTTCTTGTTTCAAAGGATTCCGACTTAAATTGAGTTCTATATACTCAATTGAAGTTCGAATCGCCAATTTACGAACTGCAGCGCTGCGGCGAGTTCGTTTTAATTATATTTATATCTATAAATGTTTAAACTTCGTTTATAATAAATTCAATTCCATTCTAGTATCTTTTTAATATATATCAAATCAATTTTTCCAATTTTCTAAAATTGTCGATTTTTCCTAACTTGGAAATAAATTTATTTATACTTCGATCTTCTATATTTAATTCCAATTCCTTTTACAAATTATAAATCCTTTGGATTTATTTATGTTCTATTTAAAAATCTGCATTCTGAAATATATTTCATTGTTCCCATTTCAAAATGATTTTAACTTTCTATTTTTAAATTCTATTTTCAATTCTATTTGAGTTTTCTATATTCAAATTCTATTTTCAATTCTATTTTTAGATCCATATTTGAATTTAAATATTCAAATTATCTTTTGATAATTAATTCATTATATTTATAAATACCATTTTATAATTTTTTTCCTCGTTTTATATTTAAACAAGTCTATTTCGAAATCTATTTAAAACAAAAATCTTATTTTGGAAATTTCGGTTTATAATAACCTATATATATATATATATAACACCCAATTTATTTCCATATTCAATTTGGCTTCTATTTAAATAAATTCGAATTAATCGAATTCAAATCATAAATCCTTACGGATTTATTTTAGTTCAATTTATATTCTGAACATCAGAATAAACTCCATCGTTTATTTCTTTAAAATGATCTCCCCATTTCTATCTTTAAATTCACATTTGAATTTAAATATTCAAAGTATCCAATGATGATTTTTTCCCATTTCTATTTATAAACATTGTTTATAATTTCTTTTCAATTCCCTGGTTATCCCATGAAAACCATTTCATTTTATTTATAAACGCCGTTTACAAATTCACGGCATTATCTAATTTATAAACGTCGTTTATAAATTCAATACTTGTTTTATTTATTCAAAACCAGTTAATATTTCTAGTCCATTCGAAATCTATTTTTAGAAAAATAGGTTTTTCCTTTTTTAAATTTCAAAATTTCCTTTTCATGATATTTTTATAAATCATCATTTAGGCCTAGTGATATTTCAACCAATCAAAATCACCCAATTATTTATCACTAGTTTTCAAACACTGTAACGACCCAGAAAATCTGAACCAATTTAAAAATTTTAAATTGGCTAAAATAGTGGATTTTAAATATTTAAAATAAATATTTTTAATAATAGCAATGAAAAGTGAGTTTGAATAGACGTTTGAAAATAAAAATAATCACTTTGAATTATAAACAAGGCCCGAAAGGGTGCGGTAGTTTCAAAATTTGAATTCAAATTTTGATTGACTGTACCCGGTGCAAAACAAAACGTATTTGAGTGAAACCAAAATTATTTAAATCTGTTAGTGAATACCTTTCTAACGAATCTGAAAAATCGAAGTTTCATAGCGGAAAGCAAAAGTTATGGCCAAATGAATTTTCAGAAAGGTCGCTATGGAATTTATATAGCCCGTGAAAATGGCCATTTTGCAAACGACCTCGGAATTCGACGAAACCACTTTTGTTGGATCCGGGATGTGAAGTTATTGCTAGGTTTCAAATTTCATAATTTTTGAAGCTAGTATGTGAGCGTGGCAAAGGAAAACGTGTTTTGGTCAATTATAGTTAAATTGGATCGACCAGAAATGGCCCTTTTTGCAAACGGTCTCAGAATTCAACGAAACTAGTTTTGTTGGGACCGTATCATCAAAACATAGCTGGATTTATTTTTCTGGAATTTTTCGAATCAGTTTGTGGCCCTGGAAAATTGAAATGTACGTTCAAATCAAATATTGAATGTTTTATATTTTAATCTGAATGAAAACTGACTGAAACAGTCGAATGGGCCTACGAAACATATCCCATTGTGTTCGAAATGGGGGTAAAACGCTAGGAACGACAGTCTTTGGGTTTGAATTGGTGTTCATGTGTGACAAGGGGTATTTTCGGATTTTTAAAAACTTTATAAATAAAAAAAATTACTGGTCCACGTCAGGAAACCCCCCCCCCACCCCCCGCTATTCTCTCTCGCCCTAGATCTCGAACGGCGGAATTCGTTCAATCCTTTCCTCCTCAATTCCTCCTCGTACACGCACCATTAGACCTCGACCCAGTTGAGGATTTTGTAGCCCTCGTCGAGCTCTTCAAATCCATACAAGAATCGCCCCTCCTCGTTGCTCCTCCACCAAGAATCGCGCCTCCCAAGTTCGGAGTTTCAGGCCGCCACTACGACCACCAGGGTCCCCCGAGCTGGCCTACTCCCCCACGCGCGCGGAGCTCTCTCCTAGCCCTTCGACGCTGCGAAGGCCGATCGTCCTCTAGCTTCACGGATTTGGCAAAAATCTTAAACCTAGTTTTGAAGAAATAAAGGAGGTATACGGCTTGAATTTTCTGAATTAAAAATAACACTTTTTAGTGTTGCAAACTTGTAAAAATCATATCTTTTTCATGTGTTGACGAAATTCAGTGAAACAAGAGACAGTGGACTCGTGTGGACGTATTCTACATTCTAGAAGAGACCGCATATTTTTCTGAGCCTTCTGCTATTTTTGGTGGAGTGAACCCAATATGAGATTTCTAATTTATAAACGATATGGAAAACGATGATGTATAAATTATATAGTCGATGTATGAGTTATATAAGCGTTGTACACCTCTTGTATAAGCGTTGTATATGCGTTGTAAAAATTATATATGTATTGAAATAGAAGTGAAATGCTATATATAAATATATATATATATATATACGCCTCTCGTCCACAAACCATGGACGATATTTATTGGTTGTGCTTGGATTGAAAATTGATTGATAGCGAATGGTTGATTGAAATTGTTTGTGGTTGAAATTGATTCATTGTGGTTGAAAAATACACGTTTGTGGTTGAGAAATATTTGGTTGAAACCACATAGGATTAGTTTGTGGAAATGAGAAAATATACATGCCGCCTGCGTGCGAACTAGATGCATGATTCCCCATTGTCAAAAGCTGCGAGGCTTTAAGGTAGAGCGAGGAGCCGTACTAAGGACGGTCCCGGTTTTAACTACCCTGCCGTTATGCTGCCAAAATTTTGAATAATATTCATGTGTTAGAATTATTTTCCTGCATTGAAACTATATTCGTCTGTTGAATAGAAAACCTTCATGTGTTGAATTGAAATTCATTCGTTGAATAGAATTCATGTGTTGAATGGTATTCGTGTTTTTAAATATAAAAATCACCTTTTTATCTATTTATATAAACTATAGAAAACCTTCATGTGTTGAATTGAAATTCATTCGTTGAATAGAATTCATGTGTTGAATGGTATTCGTGTTTTTAAATATAAAAATCACCTTTTTATCTATTTATATAAACTATAGAAAATCTTCATGTGTTGAATTGAAATTCATTCGTTGAATAGAAATTCATGTGTTGAATGGTATACGTGTTTTAAATATAAAAATCACCTTTTATCTATTTATATAAACTATAGAAAACCTTCATGTGTTGAATCGAAATTCATTCGTTGAATTGAAATTCATGTGTTGAATGGTATTCATATTTTGAAAGAAAGTGTTTGATAATAAAAATCCTATTTTTATCATCAATATGAACTATATAAAATAATCTTGTTTTGAAATGAATTGTTTATAATAAAAATCCTATTTTATCACCAATATTAACTATATAAAATAGTCGAGTTTTGAAATAAATTATTTTACATTAAAAATCACATTTTTATTATATACATGAATTGTTAAAAATAGCGAAATGTTGAAATAGAAAACAGTTAGATAAAAATATCATTTTTATCAAATGTATGAAAATCATATGGTTTTGGAATCGAAGAATCGATATATATATATATAAAAATAGAATTGAAATATATCGAATAACGAAGCTGCAGTTCATATTTTGAAACCGTGATTTCAAATGATCAGTGCGGGAGATCCGACCATCGGATTTTCCCGAAACCGCAACCGTTGGGTTCGCTTTGGAAATATCTTTCCAACGGCACCATTTTTGTAAAAATCCAACGGTTGGATTGTCTGGAATGTTTAATTCAAATCTGAAGAAAAATAATGCCAGAATTGATTATATATATATATATAATTATATTTAATTGAATAACGACGCTGCAGTTCGTATTTTGAAATCGAAACTTCAAACGATTATACCGGGAGATCCGACCGTCGGATTTTCCCGAAACTGGAACCGCTGGATTCGTTTTGAAAAGATATTTCTAATGATGTAAATTTTGTGAAGATCCAACGGTTAGATTTTCAGATATGTGTAAATCAAATCTGAAGAAAAACAGCGCCACGACCGCGTTATGGCCCGAAACATCGTTTTGAATAAATCGGCTATTTTAAAATAAATAAAAATAGCGATAAATCGTTATAAAATATTATAAACAATATGGATGTGAAATTTAGAAATTAACTGAAGGTTATTTTAGTCGAATGGTTTCCTAGATTTTGATCTGATGTTGGTTTCGGCCTTCGGGGTTAATATTTGGGAAATCGTTCTCTTACTGACTGACGGTTAGTGACTAATGAACTGAAATGATGCGTATGTAGTGTTTGTGTAGCACATGTTTATTATATATGCGAGTTGCTCAGAAAGACCAGGTTTATCCCATTTTGAATAACTGTATCGACGATAGGAAATCGAAGATGAAGACGGTGGTCGAAGACCGGAGATCTTCACCTCGTTTGGATCGTAACCGAGGTCCTGATTGGGAGGCATCCCGAAATATGGATAATGAGTGGTGATCGTCCAGACGTGCATGGTGATCGATGGGTTTGCGAGGTATATAGTGCCTCCGGTCTCGTTCAGACCCAGAACGGACTTGCAAATGGACAGTGTGTCTAACATTGTGATTGATAGCTATCAGTTGCACGGTGTGAATTGCCTGTGTGGCATGCTAAGATGCAGTGATCAGGGCCTCTGTTGAAAAGCAAAGTCTTGTGGTGATGATCAAAGCACCGCCTGAGGGGCATAGCTTTGTGTATAACGTGAAATCGCGAGCCTCACACCCCGGTATGAACCAGAAACGGGAGAGGACATCAGGGAGGGCATGCGTTTCCTTCTAGTTAGAAGTGGCGTCAGTGGTTTTACACGCCTCGGATATATCGGTCGATCCGGGACCGATGGAGTAGTCATTCGTTGGCTTACTCACGCCCCATAGGGCGGGGAAACGCATTGTTCAGGAATTTTAATCCACATCGGTGGATCGGCCCTGACGATCCAAAGGCTTGACTGAGTACTTGCCTGAGGGGCGGACTAGAGCGTCTCGAATTCGGTGAGGACTATCTTTTGCCTTGGTTCATGACGGAAATCCAATTTCCAAATACGTAATTGTGCGGTTTTGATTGTATATATATATGGCGACATGATATATGGTACCCATGCCATCTATGATTGATAGTTATGATTCGAAATCGTTTTTGAAACATGTGAACACTAGTAATAATATCAATTGCTTTTGTTTTATTCGTATCAACCATATTTAGGCCATTATAAGGTAAAACTCTATCCTCCGGTTTGCGTTGCATTGTGTGATGGGAACTGAGCCTTATAATGGCTTCATTTTTATAAAAAGCATTGCGATGTTTAAAAGAATTATTTGTTTTAAAGCACAAGCAATCCAATGGAGTAAACCCGTTCCACAAAAGTGGCGTGGTCCTGAGATTGGCCATATTTTAAATGTGTTGAGTAGATTTCTCATACCAGTCCCATGACTGACTCGTAGTTTGTTTCACTTTCAAACTCGGGTGCCCCTTTTTCTACACGGGCAGCCTTGTATTCAGGTTTTAGCTGGCTCTTTCTGGATAGCTGGAGCTGAAGATGGATTCTATCATTTATCTCTTTTTATGCTGTTCAGCTCCTATTGTACATTATGTTTGTTTTCCGCTGTAGACATTTATGTATAGCTGAACTATATTTGTACTAAGTATGATCCTGTATACTGTGTAACTCTGATGATTACTTTTATCCAGTATATTCTATTTTTCATTATCTGGTGTATTTATTTAATTATGCTCTGCTGTTATCTGTTTATGTGTTATATTCCAAGGATTACCCTTGCCACCGTCAGTACGGGGTTTGGGGCCGTCTCAAACACATCATATATGACAATATATATGGAAACAAACAAACAATAATAGTTTTGAGGAATCCAGTTGGATCCCTCCAACCTGTTTTCCTGAAACCACATATGTTAGCCAACATAAATAATACCCATCCTGCTTCGAGGCAGGATATCGTTATATAGAAGGTCATCCACTATCATAGCATGGGGCGTATAGGGTGATCATCCGCTAATGGTACCGCGGGTATCCGCTAATGATACTGCGGGAATCCAACCACCAATATATATATAATTGCCAAAAACAACAATCCTAAATAACTAATATATTTAAATAATAGCCACAATAATATTTAAATGCAACCAAACAGTCAACAAATTATTTTTAATGATAAAAATAATTTTAATAAAAAAATTTGAGTGAGAATTACTCACCGAGATTTTACTTGCGATCTGGTACAATTTTAATTCAAATCGAACGATATTCGATTTAAATTAAAATTTCTAAGCTGGTTCCGATTAATCCCAAAAATTCCAACCTTGCTCTTTTGTGAAGCTTAAGCTCTTACAATTCCATTGAATTTCATCAGGTTTGATTCCTGTCACGGATAAATACATATTTATATTTTATTATTTTAGTCCGATCACATTAAACATATGAACTAAATAAATAATTAAATTAATTACCTTATCGTGCTTTGCTCCTTTGAATTTAGAAATAGTCTTGCTTCCAGCTTACCCCAGAATTGTCGAAACCCTCACCTATACACAATGCACTATCCTAGATTGACATCCACCCCATTCATCATCAAATCCTAACTTTTTCTTCCATGCTAACTACTACAATTCCTCCACAAACCACAAATGCTCACTATAGACCAAACTCTTCCCTTTCACCTCTAAATAGCAGCACTACATGGCTTTGAGGCCAACCCATCCTTCGTATTCATCATCAACAGATTCAAATTACCTCAGTTAGAGCTCCAGTTCTATATTCAAATATGCTTCAGTGAATCGCATCGCACCATTCAAGCTTTGTCTACAACCACCTCGTAATCCTCCCCATGAATTAACGCAAACTAAACTAATCAGCTTTCTGTTACCTGAGCTCACGCATTCCCATTCATAGATCTGAACCCTCCAAACTTCTTGTTCATCCATCTTTGCATCGCAGTATACCCAAAAGCAAACACCAACGTCAGCTTCCACATACTTGCCTTTCTAAAATCACAGTGAACTCTTATAAACGCACGCCTTAATCAACGTATGTTGAACTCCTTTTTAGCACCACGACACCCCTTCCTACCCTACTTCTCTCTAAATCTTGAACGATGGTCTCAAAATCCCAAATCTTGAAGTCACCCTGGCCTCGGCAAATACATGATTTTCGAGCGACAGGGAACAATCGAACTCAACGATACTTGTGCGGTTATGAAGAGGATGATGATGCAAGTTTAACTAACCTGAAATCAATTGATTTTAAATGTTGTGACATAATAAAGGAGTGGACGACTTTATTTTTGTTTTACTGAAGCTTTGATTTTGAACGATTAAAATGAAAAGGGGAATTCCATTCTTGAATTTGCAGAAGGATTAAAAAGGAGTAAAGGGGTATGCGCTATATTTTATAGAGGAAGATAGCTTAGGCCTTAAGTTAATTCTATTAAATTCTGATTTGATTAGTACAGATTTTTATTTAGATTTTGATTTGATTTTGATTCGATATAAAGAGATTTTTTATTCTTTTTAAACAGATATCGATTTGATTTCGATCTTTTCCATTATAAATATCTCGAGGTTCACAATTGAAAATCGTGAACCGCTATTTTAGCGTACCGACCGTTGTTCCAATGTTATAGCATTATACTGAACTCAACAGAATATTTTTTGAAATTTATTTCGAACGTGTATATATAAAATAACCATATTAAATCGATATAATATAATTTAAATTCAAAAACAAATAAATTTTCCAAAAATAAAAATATATTTATTATCGTTTATATTCAAACACAATTAGTATTGATCATCTATATTGTTTTAATTCAGTTTTTGACTTCGATTTGAATTATTTTTCGTATTACGATAATCATTTATATTCGAAATAAATCTTATTTCGATTATTTAATCGATAACTGAATTTAAAATTCATTATTTTATCATCTCAAGATTTAAAAAATATTAAATATTTAAAATAAAATATTCGAAAATCCGGGTCGTTACAGGTGGTATCTCTAGAGCAGTATGAAGACCTAGAAGTAGAGTCCGTAGTCACGACGCTTCATAAGCTGATTCGTATTGTGGGGAGTGACACGAAGCAGCTTAAGAGGAAGACAGTTAAGTTGGTCAAGGTACGATGGAGTGAGGATGGCATGATTGTACATGGGAGATGGAAGAGAGTATGAAGACCAACCATTCAGAACTCTTTGCCGGTATGCCCCATTGATATCATGTCATCATTACATCATTGTAACTTGTGTTATTGTTGTTGTTAGAATTCTGCGTGCTAGCATAAGGCTATGGATGCATGGCTTGACGGCTACTAGTTTGGATGATATAATTGGCTGCTCATAGATGATAGGCATGAAGAATTGTTTTGGTTGCTTGTGTTTGCTTAAAATTTCAGAGGCGAAATTCTTAAGAGGGGTAGAATGTAACAGCTCACATTTTTATGTATCGAAGGATTGTAAAATATTTTTATTTTATTACCTGAAGGTTGGATCATTCTCAAGTTTTGATATGTTGCCTATGGGGATGTAGGACATGTACATAATATTTACCAAATTTGTTTATGACCATTTTACCCTTAACAGATTTGTACAGGGCATAACTTTTGATTGGGATCGAATCAAAGGCTGAGGTCAATTCATTGTACAGGAAATGGTGTTGCTTTGGGAGGAATCATTGGTTTAGTGTTTCACAGTTGGTTGTTCAGGTTTTGTAAGCCATAATGGGCTGAGTTGGGAAGGTCCATTAGTGGGATGGTGGGAGGATATAAATAGGGGGTAAAAGGAACGGAAAACATTTTACTTTCTTTATTCTCTCATTCAGTTGAACTCATGATCCTCCTCGCTCAAAAAAATACACCATTCCACCATCGAAATCTAGATCTAAGGAAGAGAATCGAAGATCTACATCATTTAAAGCTAGATCTACATTAATCGAAGAGAGATCTCATAAAATTTGAAGATTTTGAAGAGTGTTCTTCGCTATTCAAATTTAGATTCAAGTGTTTTTTTGTTGTTTTGAATATTTGGTGAGTGATATGCATCTCTCACATGGATTCAATCAAGTATACGAGTTGTTTGATTATAGTTTCATCATTTTCAAATTGTTTCGCCTAGATCTACATCATGGTATGTATAATTTTTTAGAATCACCATAAGATCTGATCTAGCTACTTAGAACCAATAATTTATATGTTAATTCATTATTTTATGCAAGTTAGACCCATAAATTCATTCATTTACCATGATTTTGGTGAATTTTATATGAGTCTTGATGATAATAGCCATTTCATGTTGTTAGTGGTTTCATAACATGTCTATGGTTGGTCTGGAAGGATTGGATGAGTTGATTTTGTTGATTTTCTCGTTTGGCAAAGATTTGGTCGAGTTTGGAGCTGTTTTGGTTAGATCTGGGAGTCAGGTCATTTTTCTTAAGTCGGGTCATTTTTCTGTTTTCCAAGAAATGGTATTGGACCGTTGGAAGCCTCCATGTCATTGGGATTTGGATCATGTGTCATCCTTAGGTCAGGTCGTTGGGTTGACTTGGCAAGAGATGATTGGTCGAACAGGCGAAGACTTGGTGCTATGAAGAAGCTTTAGGTCGTTTGTGTGTTATGGGATGGATCGACCTGGGTGGGTCGTGGCTTGGAGAAGGCAAGTCAGGTCGTTAGCGACCAATTGGGTTAAGTCATTGTAATGGCCTAAGTTAGTGGGAACCTAAGTTTGATCAGCAGCGGATGCTTTGGAGTTAGGTCGCGAAACAGGGAGACGACCTAGTCAGGTCGTTAGACCATTCTAGCGACCTAATTGGGTCGTAGATCGAGTTTGCTTGCATGGTTAGATGGAAGTGAAGTCAGGTCTTAGTTTGTTGGGTCGGGGTACAACCTAAAGAGAACGACCTGGGTATATAGAACCTTACATTGATGTTATTTTGATTCGTGAATGAAGGTGACTTCGATGTATATCCAGGTGAGAATGTTCGAAGTGATGTGATGTGTTCTTTGATCGTCGTAATGTAAAGAATGTGAAGACAACTCAAAGTAGTGAGTTGATGAATAATGGTTGCTCGAGAAGGTTGCTTGAGCTATGAATAGTTGTCAGGTTGGATGACTAGAGATACTGAAGGGTAAGAGATTATTGTTGTCATATGTTCTAGCTAGCTCAAAGCAGGGGTATAGTAGGGGCGCCTAAAAGACCGAAAGGTTGCTGGTCGAATACCCTGGGTATGGTTGAAAGGCCTAGGTACGTATCGTTGAAAACGTATAGAGTTTGTGCTAGAACCGGGGTTTACCATTAGCCCTTGATGTACGACAAGGTTGGTCGTCATACGGTTAATGATGGTTTCGAAGCAGGAAAGGCAGTGATAGCCAGGGTCGTTAATGTTGGTTGTTTGCATGTACCATCTCACGTATTGTCTAAGGTCGAAGGAGATGTTCTTGGGTGCTTGTCTGATATTTGTTTAGGCCTCTGGGGTTTATTCTTGAGGGATGTTGATCTCGATTAGGATGGTTTAGGTGAGATATAACTAGTTGGTATGATTGCTACTGAATGATGGTTGTGTTGCTATTGTCTGGTTACTCCTGGTTGCCATGGTTTAATTGTTGTTACATAATTGTATAAACTAACTCTTTGATTTGATCTTCCATGTGTTCGTTGTCTTGAATCAAAAATCTTGTGACTGTAATCTTATGATTTATTTCAACCATATAATATTTATATTACTATTGATTAAATTACAAAGTCAATCTATTAAAAATTTATATTACTATTGATTATCTTTTGCAGTTTTATTTCATACTTATTTGAATGTAATCTTATGATTTATTTCAACCATATAATATTTTTCCCATATTCCTATTCTATTCCACGTATTTCAATTTTAGGACTGTTATCACATTGCATGTGAATAAACAAACAAATTATGGCATAATTGCAGCAAACCTTTGTAAAATATGACATAATACACTTAATTACATGTAACTAAATAATTGATAAGTAATTTTACATTTTAACGTGAACACGGTTCAAACTATCAATTCTTTTTTAAGGGAGTCTTTTGTTTACGTGGTGATTGTAATTTACTAAAATAATGATTCTTACAATATTATTTTGAACAACTGATGTATGTCCTATTTATAATATTTACCGGTATATTTATATATCAAAAGTGGGTTGATTGATACAACTCTTGACATGGATACTGTGACATTCGAAGTACACGTGACAGCTCTATTGTTAAGGCATTCTTTCTTGCACAAGGGGTTCAACATTAATGCCAAACGTTGTAATTCAGGAGATTTTTCCCCATCTTTTCTATCTAGACCCATAATTGATCAATTACGTATCATTAAATAAAGGTAAATATTTTGTTAAACAAACAACCCTGGAGACAGACATTCACAAAAACCAAGAATATTGTCGTATATCTAACTAAACTACAAAATAGTAGTAGAAAATGAAACAATTGAGTACAAAAATAATAGATAGCAAAGAGTAAACATGTACTTGTTTTTAATATTAATTGATCTTTTTTGCAATATAAACATTATGTATGTATAGAAGGTTTGTTGATGTGCACTTAATAAAGTGTTGGAGTGTATACCAAAATATGCAGACATTTAAGCAAGCACGCTATACTTCAGTTCAAAAGGCCATATTTATTGCAATGCATATCATTTAATACAATTTTGAAGATGAACAATACAAGGTTATGTGAAACAAACATCTTCATACTAAAAATAGTTACTTTCATTTTTTTTCCTTAAACTTAAATAAATTTATTTATGACGGAAACAATTAGGCTATCTTGGGAATGAATATTGAATTTCAAGGAAATTTTAAGGCAATAACGGGGTTTACGGAAACTGGAATAAATCCAACCTTGAGTATAAGTGAATTAATAACGATTTGGAAAGAGATTTAAACGGGAAATCCGAAATAATCCATAGCATGTTTTAAGAATGAGCTTATTGCTTGGAAAGACCAGGATCGAATATATGTTCGAAAACCATTCCAAGTAATAATACGATGTTATAAATTAATTGAAGATGTTTAAAGATAAGGGAATGAATATATGGGATAAATTTCTATTGGAAGAAACGATTCAAGAGTTTTTCTACAGTTTTAATCAACCAATCTTAGTGGAATGAGACTTATCAAGTTTTGTATTTCCACATTGTCTTTTCAAATAATACTCATTATTCGAAAAGACCGAGATTAGATTTCTATCTGTAAACCATTACAAATAATGATACGACGAAATGACTTTCCATTACAAACCATATCTTCTAAACAAAGATGAATCGATTCTTAATGAAGATTTCTTTTCAATTTTAGTTAGGGAAATCATTTAAAATATCACATTATTAAATCTTAATTAAAATATTTTTTAGTTCTTAAATGAATATTTCCCATTTCATAACTATAAACGAGTCATAACAGGTTAAAGTTGTTGCCATCTGAGACATCATTCATAATAAATCCAAATTAGTATTAAGTATAAGCAATGAATATAAATCATATCAACTTATATTCAATATTAATTTCTAATCATGAGCGTTATTTGAAAAGAAGACGTGGAAATACATAACTTGCTAAGTCTCATTCCACTGAGATTGGTTGATTAAAACTTTAGAAAAACCCTTGAATCATTTCTTCCATTAGAAATTTATCCTATATATTCATTCCCTTATTTTTAATCAAAGATTCATTAAATCTTAACAAATATTTATTCTTAATTTAGCCCCGGAAATCATTCAATATATCCATTAATCTTAATCAAAAGATTTCTCAAATATTTAACCATTACTTTCCATTACAAATCATATCATCTAAACAAAGATTATTCAATTATTAATGAAGATTTTTCCCAATTTTAATTAAGGAAATCATTTCAAATATCATATTATTAAATCTTAATTAAAATATTTTTTAGTTCTTAAGTTAATATTTCCCATTTCATAACTATAAACGAGTCTTAATGGGTTAAAGTTAATGCTATCTGAGACATCATACATAACAAATCCAAATTAATATTGAGTATAAGCAATGAATAGAAATCATATCAACTTATATTCAATATCAATTTCCATATTCAACAATAAGCGAAATAACGGTATAATCACCTTTTGAATTCCTCGAATCGTATGAGTTCCATCTGCAGATTTTAATACCAGATATATGAAGATTATTTCTTCCCCAACCCGATTAATTTATAATTGGAAAACTTTAATCTTATTATAGTTAAATCTTCAAAATATCATTCCAAAGTATCCAGGCATCCTTTTTCGACCTGTTCCAACCCTTGCCCAGATAAATAAATGTTGGCCCAGTAAGTTCAGCGCACGGATTGCTACATCCCTTACCTTAATTATGCACCCCGTTTATCGTTCCAAGTTTCATAGGTGGGACAAAAGTACTAGAGGTTTCTGCATGCTCAAATTAGTTGAGTTTGTCTGCTTCTTGATTTGGTTAAGTATTTCAAACTCCAAAATTATCGTTAAAATTCATCATTTATCATTTGAAAATGTTTACAAAAGATTTGGATAAGAATCGTTAAGTTTAAAACCTTTAATCTTAATATCGTTGAAAAAGAGTCGCAAAAATCATTGCTAAACAGCTTAAATTAGCTTGTTTGATATGGATAACTTCTTTACTATTCAAAACTTCATATTTTTAATACAAATCAATTTCCAAACATTTATTATGATTGATTATAATTTTTCATATTTTTAATAACTTTAAAATAGTCATTTCAAAATATTTCCAAATTTGGTCATCGAACTGCACTACCGCGATTCTTATTCAAACTTGATTTAAACATAATTCAAAATTTAAAACATAATTCAAATCTACACACCGAAATCTAATGAATTTATTTTTCATTTGAAACTAATATCATTTAAAAACAAACAATTTTCATTTCCGGCAAATCCGACTTAATTTGCATTCTATTTGTCCGTTTGAAGTTAAGGTCAAAACTCATGAACTACCGCAGCGTGACTAGCTCTACTCTAGCTGTATTTCAACTTCAACTTGAAATTAAACCATTTTGCTTCCAATATATTTATTATTCATTTAAAATACAAAAAACTTCATTTTAAAACAAAATTTCAATATTTCTACCATTGAAAATAAATATTCATTTCAAATGAATATTATAATATTATTTTATTAATATTATAGTAATATTTTTCAAAATTTAACTTTTTGAAATCCAAACTTTCCAAATATCAAATTAAATATAATATTAAACATATTGTAACATTCAATTTGGGTTCAAAACATTGCTTATTTGGCTAATTCAGTTTCAATTTCAAAATCGCTATCTTAAATCGATTCCGCTATCTATTTTGAATTTGAACATGCTATTTTATAACAAATCCTTATTCAAATAAATTTCCACCTTCATAAAAGTTTTTCATAATCACTTTAATTTCATTTCTATCTAACTTGATATGAAATCTCAACTTTCATTTTTACGCACTTAAATGAATATAATATTCAAATATATTATCTAAATGGAAAGAGACTTAACCAATACCTACATAATTCCATATATGTGGGTGTATTGTGTTACATTATCACTAATAGCAACCATAATAACATCCATAACAAGCATTCATCCATCACACAGTATTTACAATATAAGCTTTTACAGTAATTAAGGCTTGTGCACACATGGTTGATAATACTTGTAATAACATCTATAACATCCATTAAGAAATTATACAAGCACAACGCAACCAATATAATCAGGTTATGATTATAATAAATATATAAACATAGTTAAATAAGTTCTCGCCATCTTTGCCACTCCGTCAATCTTCATGGTAGGACCAGTGTTTTCGTTAACCGTTTATGCTCTAGCTTTTCTTTTCTATATTCTAATGTATATGTATATTGTATATATATACTTACCCTTTTTTTATAATGGAAGGGTGGCCATAGGGAAAAGGAGGTGGTGCAAGGAGGTAGGGGGCGCTGCAAAGCCGAGTTGGAGCTAAGTTGTAGGAATGAGGTGGGAAGGCTTTAGGCCGAGAGGAGGAGGGAGAAAAGGGGAGGAGATGGAGAAGAGAGTGAGGCAGAATAGGAAGAGGAAGGGAGGGAGGATATTGGATCGAGAAGGAGGGAGAGGGAGAGGAAAAGGAAGAGGAAGAGGAAGAGGAAGAGGGAGAGGCCTTGGCTAAAGGCTAGAAGGAAGGGGAAGGAGAAGGTAAAAATGAAGAATGGAGAGGGTTGATGAGAATGTAAGTGAGGGTATGTTTGTATAGTCTTTTCAAAGCCATGAGAGGCTTACACATTATATGACACTTGTCTACTTCTTAAACTTCATGCCATGCATGTGTAACGGTGAGTCATTACTCCATTTATGGTAGCACTTGTTTTGCAAATGCTATGGTAAGCTATAACAACATAAATCAAGTGCTACGAATGGTTTAGTTAATAAGTATTTGAACCGCTGATTTTGACAAAGCTAATACATTTTTACCAGTATATTTTACAGTCACGTTCTATAGTTTTAAACAAACTATTTAAATTAAATTCAAAAATCAACTTTAAAACATATTTTAAATTGCTAAAAATCATGTATAATAATTTGAAAATTTGAATCTTCAGATTGCTCAAAATTTGGGTTTTTACAATAAACAAAAGCATACTGTCAAAGTTGGTTATGTTTTCGGCTTAATATTAAGAGGTTTAGGGTTGGGACTAATTAGAGCTTTAGAATTGTCATTGTTACTTTGTTGGGTTAGTTTCAAGAGATTTTTTGAAGATTGGTTAACATCCAAGCACCTAAAAGGAGGTTTACATGAATAGTACGAATGATTTTATCCACAAATTGGCTATTTCTTACCAAGAGGAAAAGAGTCAAAACCCAAAAATTTAGTGTGAAGCTTTTAATAAGGAAGCATTTGCTTTGCAGGTCATGCTAAAGGAATTTGCTCGCTGAAGGTTCAAAAGCATTGTAGTAGCGTGACGATAGCCGGAATTTGGTGATGTTAACTTGATGACGAATGGAGTTAGGTTCCGATGATGGAAGCTCAATGTTGAAAGAAGTCAAGACAATTATTACCCACAAAGGATGGGTTCTCTTATTGATGTCTAGATCACCTTGAGTGATATTGATGATTATTTGACGAACAATATCGTTTCTTTGATTATCTTATACCCTTCTATCGCTTATGAGATGTGATGATCGTCTCATACCACTTGCACAAAAACAAGGAAATAATGAGCTAAAAGTGTGCCATGCTGGTATGGGTCGACCGTCAAGGGTAGAAATCAAAGCAAGATCCGTTGTATATCTTACAACGCATGTATAAAGTATTATAAGAAATATAGACAATAATGTAGTGAGACATAACAAGGTGAACAAAATAATAGAAACATCATCATATCACCGAGTCATGTACATGAAATCCAAAATAAATGAACACATTCCATTGTCACTATATCGCTTAGTGTACTCTTATTGCATTAAAAGATAAAGATATGCAAGTATAGTATATGTTATAGCCACTCCAATATAGTCTCATCCACAACAACATCACAACCTAATTTGGAATCTAGTCTACTAATCAGTAATGCCAACCTGTCAATTACAATGCCGAAGTGTCCCTAACGTTATAAGAGGAAACATAAAACTTGGGCCAGACAATAGTCTAGTGTGAACGATAAGATCTATCAAAATCTATAATGTAAAAATATTGAAATAAACAAGTTAAGTTCCATACCTGATAAGTCCCTGCGACCAAAGAGCCAACACATAATAAAAGATATTATATGCTACTCAAAATAAAAATAGTGATGGACATAATCATAGGATAGAGGAATTTTTATAGCCTACACTATCCCCATTCCTCATCCCCTTCTTTAAGCCCTATAAGTTATAGTCTACCTAAGAAGTGAAGGTAAAAGCAATCATAGCAACCATCATCCAAATCCCAACTATTACCTTCTAATGTTGCGAATACATTAATAAAATATATAACAATACTTTCTCATCCATGAACCAATGGAAATTCGGGTTCTGTTCCAACTCCGTATTTACGACAACACGTTACTTACACCAGCACAAGGTTACACCACCCTTGGTACACAATCTCCCCGATACTAATGGCCGTCCCCACGATATCCTTACTCTTAATTTGGGTCAACTAGAACACTCTGAGCTATTAATGATTCCATGTCACTCCTAATCATTAGAGTTGATGCACTTTATCATATGCTTGAGTTTCCCTCAGACAATACATTATCCTACAGCTTTGTTATTCCATGAACTGCTTCCATTCTCTTTGCAGCTTCTTTACACCATAAGCTGAATCTATTGTAGTTTCATTATACAATGAATTGCTCTTGTCATCTTACAGCTACATGACGCTAGGAGCTGTATATAACCTTTCTTTGTATCCCACTCGAAATCGAGTCTTCCATCGAAGAGATATAACTTTGATAGACTATGGATTATTCTTTATATAAGAAATCGACAGACTACAAGTTCCTACAAGCTCATGAAGAAGTCCACTGCGACTATGATGAGTCGCACTACCAAACCATGCTCCTCGATAGATTGGTACTATTGATACAAAAAGTGTCACAATACCCAAAATATGCAATATGTAAGAATAAAATGAAGAAAGGCAAATTAAAATGAGGAAAAAGCACTGCATACACAATTTTATAGTGGTTCATTATTAACGATCCTACGTCCACTTATCTCTTGATTATATACGAAATTCGGAATACAATGCTTATAGTTCTCAAACTCTCAAAATACAATAATGAAATTGAAGATAAACTTAGATATGATGCTGCTGCAAGCTGTGCGAGAGTGATTGAAATGCCAAAAGTCCTCTTCATGCGGCTTTAGGGGGTCTATTTATAGGTTAATATATGGGTTGGGTCGGCCCATACATGTGGCGACCGATTCGAGAATGTAAGGGCTGAGTGGAATTGTTCTTCTAACCGCTGGAGCATGTCTTTGTGTGAGTACTAGTCCGAGTCAGCATGATTGGACCCGTTGCCCGACATGTGGCACTTGATCCATGCTTGGAACTGGAATATAGTGAGTGAGTTCGTGGTAGTTGTATAATAGGCCTTTTGCTATATCTCGGCTAGTGGAGTAGTATCCTCGGATTAGGAACAAGGATATAGGGAAGGTATTCCTTCGGGTAGGCATGTCTTAGGTCGACATTGTCGATCCGAGAGTTCTTCGATTTGGGATCCGATTTCTGGGTAGTATATTTTTACTAATCTGGGATCACACTGATCCAAAGCCTTTCCAGTCCGGAGCTTACCGTGTCCAGCTTCACCGATCTGGGGTATGCCGAATTAAGAGTTTGTCATTCTCTTGATCTTGCCAGTAGGTGGTCATACTTGACCTGATCACTTTGCCTCTTAGTCATGAATGCTTGAGTCTTGGACGACTTTGAAAAATGCAGGTCGACAGTTTGCCCGCTAAAGCATGTTTCGTTATAGCTGGAATATGCCTTGAATCTATTGAGCTATACTTTCCAATGAGATTTTGACAAAATGGTAATAAAGACGTATCAGATCGTTGGCTCCAGTCTGTGCTTACCTACTTACATGTAATTACCAAATGATATTGTCTCTTTTCGCGAGTCGAGCATGCGATCAAGTCAGACTTGCCGATCACGTACAAATCAGTATAAGAAGTTGTCAGACACAAATATGAGTCCATGTTGAGTATAACTGCTAGCGTTATGGAATAGGTAAGGAATCATTTCTTCGTTGTTCTTGTCGGATCGACATCAAACCAAAAAATGGTTCAATATATTTGGATTGACCCGTCTCAGATCGATATCTTCAATCAGATCCCTTTTTTCCTACGCCATTACTTCAGGAGAGAACACAAAGAGTCACTCTTCATTTGTTATAAATAGGCAGCCCACTTCTCTTATCATTTTGCTCTTACTTTTAACAGTATTCAAACCGAGGTTTCCTAAAAATAGAAATCCAACCCTCGATCCAACATCGCATCTTTTATTCTCAAACACTAGGTTAGTTTTGATCATCTATGTCATTTTTCACTCATGATTTCACACAAAACCGATTTTCAAATTAGGCATAGGGTTCTCAACTCAAATCGACTTTACTTTCACAATTTGGGTTTTGGATTCTGATATATGGGATTATCACTGGTGGTGATGGATTCGCTATGGATTCTCGTCTGACATGGCATCTCGAACCCTCTAGTTTGTCATTGTCATTGGCAATGTTAGAATCGCTTCGGTTAGGCTCTTATGTTATCGCGACATTGCTTCATGGAAAGAGATTTGATTTTGAAACGAAACGTGGAGAGACTTCGATGGATTTAGCATATTGGTGAAGATGAAGGGTAGGTTCGAAACTTGGGGAGTGTGGAAAGCATCCCACGAAGTCAGGGGAAAAAAGGAGGTGAGGGCTTTGGAGTAGGAAGTTCTTAGTTTCAGCTCGATATATGGCCATATCAATCTAGAGAGCATGGGGTCGGTAAATATATGGAGTGGTAAATGATAGAAGAGGTGTAAATGAACTTCGGATCGGACAGAGGTTAATCGAGATGGACGCAATTCAAATTGAAGAAGCTGGTTGCTAAATCATATCTTTTCTGCGTTGCCCAGATCAGATTAGTTCCTTTCCGATCTAAGAAGGCCGATCCGGGAATGTTGGCATGGGGCCCTTCCGATCTGAACCTTGTTGATTCCAACCTAACACTTCCACAGACTTAAATGATAATGAATCAACTAAAAACATCTAGACAATTAGGATATAGCAGACAAGGACTTAACTCGGTATATCATAGCATATGACTTCAGGTTATCCGGACTTTAGAACATATCTTTCCATAATGGAACTGGTCACTAGTGAGATTTAGCAAAACGGTTGGGAACAACGGTCTTCTGCATCGAAATGGAACATGCTTTTATCGTTTTATCCTAACTGTTATTCCAATGCACTTGCTCTGTAAGCAATACATTAATACACACACCGGAGGTACAAGTTTATCGCCCTAACCAATCAATGTTTCTTGAATAGAACAACCAAAAGTTGTCTAAGAGATATGATACAAGGAATTCTAGAGCTGGAAGGGGAAAGGTACTCCCGACGAATAAGAACACGGTGTCCAACTCTGGGACTGAATTATATGAGGGTACTCAATTTAGAGTTCAACCCCACGAAGCTGGGGCCCGCGTTTTCTTGCTCGAAGAATAGTCATCATCCTGGGAACAAGGGGAAAGAGGAGCCGGACAAGCTCCCAATCAGCTCCCCGCTACCGTTCTTCTGGTTATTCCTAAAAATACTTGGTCGACCACCTTGGATGAGGGAAAGGTACGCGTGCTGAGTCTTAAAAATGTAATTTCTTGGTAAAATATTCAGATTCTGGCCTTAGCTAAGGCCGCCCACAACCCTCTATTAGGCTTCATTACGATTAGTCATTAAATGTGCACTGTCGAAGCCATTCCTCCCTTCGACTTGTTCATCATTAATTTCCTTCAATGCATGCAACTTGCACCAATGTAGCTCCACCTTATGGCATATTCTTACCTTTATTCGCTGTACATCGTTTTTACGGAGCATCTGGGTCAGGAACCAACATTTGACGATATTGTCTATCTTTACAACTTCAAGAACAGAACGGTCTGGGACTCCTTCATTACTTTATTTTGAGTCCGCTCCAGGCTAAAAGGTCATCACAGAGGGATTCAACAAGATAGGTGACATTAGGCCAAAATGATTTTACGTTCCTTCACAAGAAGGCTATGCAAGGAGGTGGATTAAGTGCATTAAGTGTCAAAACTCAACTCGCTTTTCTCGGGTTTACGAGGAAGTTTTAACACTTATCGCCCTTTTGTAATAGAAATTTTGGCTAGGCTTGTCGGACAGGAATTCTACGATTACATGGACATTTTACTAAGTACTTTGGCGAACAGTCGTAGTGTTAACAGATGCCTCTCTGATGAGATCTTACATCATTATGTTCATCTTTTTTTCGGGGCCCGAGTTCCAGCGAGTGCTCCCTCAGCAGCTTCTCCAAATGTCGTATTGCCCCTTGTCGAGGGGCAAGTGGTCATGCCCTCAGTCGGAAGGTCTGTGGTTACCACAGCTCGGCCTCAAGTCCAAGTCAAGAAGTTCATGAAAAAGAGAAAGGGAATGAAAGGAACAGGTGCCCCCGGGAGAGGAAAAGGAAGGAGAGGGAATGAGCCAAAGAGAAAGTGCATGAAAAGAAAAAACACCATTCTGTCTCCAATTCTCATGACAAGTCCTCCCAGGGTGATGGTAAAACTATTATTGAACATGCCCAAACAAAGACCTCTCAGCACAGACTTCCTGTTAATGCTCTTCAACTATCACAGTCAGTTGTTTCTCGAGGTTGAGAACCACCTTTCTCTTCTAAGCACAAAGATAAAAGTACTCAGTTGTCAATTTCTCCTGGGGTAGAGAATACCCCTGCAGAGAGGATCAAAGAATTATAGAAGACATTTCCTCAATATCGTTTCTCTCAAATGATGTTCGTTCCCAACTTATAGTCGGTTCTAGAGTCTTTTGGCGATCGGGTCAAGGATAACGTCAATTTTATTTTGACTCAATATAATGAAATGTCCAATTTTGTAATTCGACTGTCTGAAGTCATGGAATCATGGAGGTAGAGATAGAGGGCTTGAATTTGGAACGGTGCTGTGAGAAAAATGTTTTAACAAAGAAAGAACTGGCCGAACGTGATACTGAATTGGCCACCCTCAAGGAGAAATATGACAAGACCCAGACTAAGACTGATGGTGTACGTGATCGATTCAAAAATGAGTTCAATCACTGGTCTCTTCTAACTAAGGTAGCTCAGGATTATGTGAAATTGGTGGGGAGAAGAATAAGTCTTCAAATGTGTAGAACGAATGGCTGAGAGGTGAGAATGGGCAGCTGGAGATAGAGGTTACAGATCTTAAAGCCTAACTCGTTGCCTCTGAGGAAGCCAGAAAGAAAGTGGAAGAAAATGCTCATGATGCACTGAAAAATGCTTCTAATCCCTTTCTTTAACATGACATAGAAATCAAAGGGCCCAAGGAAAATCATGCGGCCGGGATAGAAAATATGCGGTTGGAATTCGACAATCATGTGCTTATGTTTTATTCTCAAGTCTTTCGTAATTGGGGCATATCATGGGTTGTTAATTACCCGTGAACACTAGCCAACACTTGGGAGGTTTTTATGGATGAGGAAAGAAGGGTTTCTGCCGAGGGACAGTAAATGAAGAGGCGTTTGATGGTCCAAATTCTGAGGGCTATGAGATAGAGGTTTTGGCTGAGGGAAAGCGATTATTGAAAGAGGAGGAAGATGCCGATCGATACAGGCAGAAAGGAAAAAAACTATGGAAGGGGAGCCTGGTATGGGTATGGTTGATGTAACTTATATGCAAACCACTTTTTAGTCTACCCCTGTCGTCGATCCTCCTATAAAATAAATAATCATTCTACCTTCTCTATCCCAAACATCGAAAACAGTGAAAGATACAATCCAAATAAGCCAGGTTTGGCCCCAAGAAAACCTCTTACTCCTATTCAAGTGGTCACGACTCCTGCCATTCCTTGAGACCCCTCAGCCAAGAATATATCTCTTCTTTCTCCCTAATTTCAAAAAGTAATCATGTCATGTCGTTTGCCAGCCGAGCATCTAGTCAGGAGACCAATTATTCCATCAGGACTAATCGTTGCTCTTCCTGCTTTAGGTACCCCTAGGGAGAAGACCGCTTCTAAGGTTGAGGTGATAGTGACTAACGTGCAACAAGTACCTCATGTCGGAGACCCAAATAAAAACGAAGAAATGATTGATGCGCTGAAGGGGTTAGATGGCAGGGGCTATCAACCAGAGGAAGAAGATGTGATTTATACTGGGGATTCTAGAAAGACGGACCTGAAGGCACGGGAAGAGGGAAAGCTTCTCTTTGTCAATTTTGATTCAATCTCGGGACCTCTCATGGTCAAGCCACTTCAAGCTATTGCTCCTTCCAACACTAACTCACTAATAAAGGAAACTCCTCCATCTACCTTAACAAAGCGTCACAAGAAAAAAAATGATGTGCCTACGTCAGGACCTTCTAATTCTTCTAGTGATTAGTCCAGGAAAAGGCACAACATTAATGTGGATGAGCTAGCCGAGGAGAAGGAGAAAGAGAAGAAGAAGAATGATGATAAGCAATCGAAGGCTTAGTTGACCTTACTTTTGTATCTAGGCCCTTTGGTGTTGTTGCGAGTGCGGCCCTTATAGAATCTGCATTTGTAAATAAAGTGTTGCTTTTGTTAAACAAAACGATGTCATTTGTCTACAAATATTGCTTTTTATTCAATGTACTTGCAATTCAAATATTACTAAGTCAAGTCATAAGTAATAGATTATAAGAAGTAAGTCGTAAAGAAGTGTTAAACAATTTTGTTTAGGAATTTATACCATAAGTTGTCTCACTCATAATTGCTAACTATCGTAGCTTAGAGTGTCACGTTACTAGGCATCGTAGTCTAGAGGTAAAATATATATTCCCCCGATTAACTTTGAATCACGAGTTGCGTTTTAATTTATAGGTCTATACCTGTGATCCCAGCTTCGACGAGGACATGTTTATGTCATTCATACATTGGGTCCTTAAGTCTTTATGCTACCCCCAGTCGAGGGGTAGTGGAGTTGGTATGGACGTCGTAGTATCGCCTTTTATACTCTCCTGAAGTCGATCCGGGTTAGAGTTACGGGAATAGCGATCGGAATTCATGTTGCACCATTCACACTAGCCTAATTTTACACTCTCTCTTAAGTCGTGAGAGTTAGAGTTGGACACACGAACAGTTGTATCACATTCTCCTTAGCGTCATTCCAACACTTCGGTTCACAACGTAGGGATCACCATATCGAACGCCAAATTAAACTTGAATTTAGTCAACCCAAGTTCGACTGTCACGGAGTTGGGTCAGCTCGCCAAAACGTGGTCCAATGAACGTCATTAACGAGTTAGTCTTGCCCTTCATTTGATCTTCGGTACATGTCCGTCAAATCACAACATAGAGCCATAGTAATAGATGTAATCATGGAGCATGGAAAATAGCTTTTATCCATAAACAATTGGTTAGTCACGCCTTATTACATAATCAAAAAAATGAAATGACAAATACATAAGTGAAAGAATAAAAGCTTAAGTCAAATATGGCCACAAACGGTCGGCATTTAATGCTCTTTGAAGATCATCGCCATTGACGGTCACTAGCCTAAAAGTTCCATCATCAAGCTTATATCGAATGACATAAGGTCCTTCCAATCTCGGGCCAATGTGCATTAGGGTCGGGAAGACACACTTTAGAATGAGATCGCTAGATTCAACGGTTATGTGCCGGACCCTTTTTTATAGTATCGGGTGACCCATTGTCTATGTGTTAAAGCATGCAAGTTAGCCTCCTCTCTCTTCTCGTCAACCATGTCAAGTGATTCTAGGAGAAATGCCTTGTTATTTAAAGGATCATAGAATGTCGTTCGATGAGAGGAGACTTCGAGCTCCATAAGGATCACCACTTCGGAGCTGTAGGACAAGACGAATGTAATGTAGCCATTCGCAGACTTATGGGTCATGCTATAAGCCCAAAGGGCTAATGGTAGTTCATCAACCCATTTGCCTTTAGCTTCCCCCAGTCTCTTTTTCATAATGGACTTGATAATCTTGTTCATGTCTTCAACTTGTCTATTTGATGCGGGTGGGAAACTGTCATATACTTCCTTTTAATGTGATACTGTTTACGTAAATCTCTGAATTCTGAGCTATCGAATTGGGTCCCGTTATCATTAGTCCTGGGAAGTCCAAATCAACAATGATGTTTTTGACGATGAAGTCGATCACCCTCTTTGTCGAGATCGTGATAAGTGGTTCAGCCTTGGGCCACTAAGTAAAATAGTCAACTGCTATGATCACATACTTCGCTCCGCCCTTCGAAATCGAAAGAGTACCAATGATGTCTATTCCCCAGACTGCAAACAATCAAGGATTGACCATATGAGTGAGCTGAGTTGGTGGAGCTGTAGGAATCCTTGCAAACCTAAGGCATTTGCTTCAGTGTCATGAATAATCATCCGCATCTCGGTTCACGGTAAGCCAGAAGTAGCCGTACCTAAGTATCTTCTTGGCCAAAGTTTTCCCTTAAGTGTGATCACTGCACTCACCTTCGTGTACTTCCTGCAATACGCGTTTGACGTCATCGTTGGCGATACACCAGAGTAAAGGAATTGAGGAACCTTTAGTTTACATAGTGTCTCCCTGAATGATGTATCTTGAGGGTTTACGTATGAGAGCACATATTTCGTTCTTTTTCTTTGGAAGGGTTTCCTACACGAGGACGTTAGAGACTGAGACATTGATGATGATGGTTTTGATGACAACAGTCTTGTTTCTACTTTGATCCAATTATTAATTTTATTATAAAATATATGCTAACACTATTTTCTAGGATATATATACATATACAGGAAAATCTATGCGGGGATTTATTATTAAAGATTGTACAGTTCAAGGAAAGATTTCATGTAGAAGAGTTCAAGTTTTAAAACCCATGAGTATCAAGAAATCAATAGTTCAAAAATTAAAGAGAAAATGTGTCTAGAATTTCAGTTAAAACTCTAATTAGCACTAGATTCAATTTTCAAATTTAAATTCTGATTCCAAAATTGAAATTCTATTTTTAAATTCTTTTCAAATGATTTTAAATTTATTTACTTTTTTTATACCTAGTTTTCAAATGATTTCAAAATTACTTCTTACTTATAAATATATATATTTCTTTATTTAAGAAATATTTTAACTCCTGAAATTCAAACTTATGTTTAATGAACTTTTAACTTATGATTTATTAACTAGTTTTATAATTACTTATATTTTTCAACTTTCTTGTTTATACCGAGTTTTAATATATTAATAGTTGTATACTTATACTTTTGTATCATTTTATATTTAGTTTCTTAAATATTTTTATTATATCTTTATATAAGTTTTTAGACTACATTTATAATGTTTTAATATCAAGGAATATTGTTTTTTTAACTCTGGATTCATCATAATTTATTTAAACATTATTTACTTTGTTTTAAAATTCAAATTTTGTTTTTGTACTAGCATATGTTGACATATCAAAAAGGTTATGTCGACATACTAGCCATTAACATGTTTTCTAAATTTTGAAAAGAAGTGTCTTTTCAATTCAAACCTTTTTAGAAACGTTGTGATTATTAGAAATCTATAACTACCTTCCAAAATTCGAATTATTAACATCTTTTCATCTCCTTCTTCCTCTCTTAACATTCCACCATTAGAATACTTTATTTCTTGACTTTTGCATTTATACTATGTCGATTTCAATAGAAATCATATCATTATTCTTCTCTTTCAGTTCTAAATCAAAATCTCAATGGATTCAAGTGATACTCAAGAGTTATAGGTTGTTTGTAATCAAACATCTCAAGATCAAGTCTGATCGAGTCAATTCTACAAAACCTGATAAGAGAAGGGTGTGCTCTATCCCATTTAAAGTGACTGGGTGTGATTGTATCTTGGAAATCGATTAAGTATAAAGTTGTGGCCCGTAAATCAAGTAAGTCTCACAGTACTGTACTTGGAATCAGTTGGGTTGTGCCCTTGTAGCCCTGAAATCAAGGATTATAACTGGATATTGTTAAAAAAAATCTACGTCAACCCAGCATTGCATTGGACTAGATGTAGGGAGTTCCAAACCATAATAAAATCCTGGTGGGTACTTTCCTTTTACTGCTTTTACTTCTATTTTATGCATTTTGTATTTGTTTTTGTGTCTGTTATTATATGTGATCTGCATACTTTTTTTAATTCAAAAAGATTTCAAGAAATTAATAAATTTCTTAACACACTATCCATCCCCCTCAAGTGTTTAACTTGCCTTAAGATCCTTAATCCGCATCTCCAACAATTGGTATCAGTATTAGTTTTCATAGTTTTCATAATATGAATTTTGAAAAAGTTTAAATGGAAATTTTTGAAGTTTTTCATAACACTTTTTCAACAGTATGCATTTCATCATTGTTTCATAAGCTTGCATTAAATTATTGTGAAAAGTTAAGTTGTCTACTGAATCAGTGCATTGTACAAGAACAGAGGTGTTACATAGTCGTTGATGATTCAAAACTTGATGGTTAATTGGTGCAAATCAAAAGAGATAAATGGATATTGGATATTGGTTGTTCGAGGCATATGACTAGAAATTCAAATTTACTAAATAATTTTGTCTACGAAGATGGGGGAATAGTCAATTTTGGTGATAACTCGAAAGGATACGTGATTGGCATCAATAATGTTGGTAACTCTAAAGCTCCTACTATTTCTGGTATTTTATAATTTGTGCCTTTTGACCAATACAAGTGACGTTTGGATTTGGCATAAGAGATTTGGTCATTTAAATTTCAAACATCTGTCCAAATTATCTAAATTAGAATTAGTTAGAGGATTACCCAAAATGAATTTCAAATTAGATAACCTATGTGATGCTTGTCAATTAGAGAAATTCAGAAAAAGTTCTTTTAAGTCAAAAGATGATATTACCACTTCAAATCTGTTTGAATTACTTTATATGGATTTATTTGAACCATCTCAAACACAATCAATAAACCATAGTACACATGTTTTTGTTATTATTGATGATTTCTCTAGATTTACTAGGGCATTGTTTCTTAAACATAAAAGTGATGCTTTAGAATTAATTAAAACTTTTTCTACAAGAATTAAAATTTTATTATCTTCGAAAATTAAAACTATACGTAGTGAGCACAGTGGAGAATTTGAGCATGAAAATTTTGAGAAATTTTGCAATAAAAAGGGAATTACTCATAATTTTTATTTTTTGAGAACTCCTCAACAAAACAGAGTAGTTAAGCGTAAAAGTAAGACGATACAAGAGTGTGCGAGAACTATGTTATTTGGTAGTAGTTTAAAAAAAATTGGGATGAAGCAATCGCTAAAGCTTGTTATAGTTTAAATAGAATTTTAGTTTGACCCTTAACTAACAAAACTCTGTATGAACTTCTATATAAAAAGAAACCAAAGGTATCTTGTTTCATAATTTTTGGAAGTAAATGCTTTATTTTAAATATTAAAGGTAATTTAGATAAATTTGACCCTAAATCTGATAAAGGAATATTTATTGGATATTCAAATAAAATTAAAGCTTATAGAGTTTTCAATTTAAAAACTAATACTGTTGAAGAAACTTTAAATGTATCTTTTGATGAAAATTATAAAGATTTAAATCAAAATGAAGATGAATTTGATAATAATGATGAATTATATGAAATAAATAATGAGATTAATCAACCTTATAAAATAATTAGGCTTTTAAGAGATCACCCTATAGAAAATATACTAGGAGATATTGAATCTATAGTTAGGATCAGAAATCAATTAAATAATATAAGTAATATAACATTTATATCAACTGTTGAACCGAAAAATCCAAAGAAAGCATCATCTAACAATTCATGGATACTTGCTATGCAAGAAGAACTGAATTAGTTCACCAGAAATGACGTATGGGAACTTGTTTCTAGACTAGAGGATAAAACTATAATAGTATCTAAATCGGTACATAAAAATAAAATGAATAATTTGGTGAGGTCGTTAGAAATAAAACACGATTAGTTGATCAAGGATACTGTCAGGAAGAAGGAATAAATTACGATCAAACCTTTGCCCATATAGCAAGATTAGACGCTATTAGAATTCTACTTGCTTTCGCTAATCATAATAAATTTAAATTATTTCAAACAGATGTAAATAGTTCTTTTCTAAATGGATTCATAAAAGAAGATGTTTATGTTGAACAACCCCATTATTTGAGGATGAAAAATTTCTTAATCATATTTATAAATTAAAGAAATATGTACACGATTTAAAATAAGCTCTTAAAGCCGGGTATGATCGTTTCAGAACTTATTTATTACAATTAAACTTCAAAATTGGTAAAGTAGATAATACACTATTTATTAAATGAAATGGAAATGATATTCAATTCATACAAATCTATGTATATGATATAATTTTTGGATCAACAAATAATAAAATGAATTAAGAATTCTCATTTGAAATGAGTCATATAGAAGAACTTACTTTCTTCTTAGGATTACAGATTAGACAATTAGATAACGGAATATTTATTAATCAAGAAAAATATGTTAGAGGTTTAATTAATAAATTCAATATGGCTAGTACTAAAGGAAAAATCACTCCAATGGCAACTAATGAAGCCTTAAGTAAAGATGATGCTTCAGAAGATGTAGATCAAAAACTTTATAAAGGAATGATAAGACGTTTACTATATATAACTGCAAGCAGACCAGACATAATGCATAGTGTTCGTTTTTGCGCTATATATCAATCACAACCTAAGGAAACTCACTTAAAATTTGTAAAACGTATTCTAAGATATGTCAAACATACTTTAGACTTTGGATTATTCTATCCTAAGAATGATTGATTTGATTTAATTTCATATTTGATGCTGACTATGCTAGTTATAAATCAGAACGAAAAAGCACAAGTGGAATTTGCCACTTTTTGGGTCTTTCCTTGGTTTCCTCGTTTAGTAAAAAAAGCAAAATACTATTTGCTTGTTAACAACTAAAGCAGAATATATATATCTACTGCTTTGGCTTGTTCTCAAGTAATATATATGTAACAAGCTCTAAGAGATTTTGGTTTAAATATAACCAAATCACCAATTTACTGCGATAATACGAGTGCTATTAATTTATCTAAAAAATCCTACGCATCATGCTAAAACAAAACATATTGATGTAATTCATCATTTTCTAAGAGTAAATAAATAAATTGTTTCACTAGAATTTATTAACATAGAATATCAAATTGTAGATATATTAACTAAACCATTAACTGAAGCGACGTTTGCAACATTAAGAAGAGATCAAGGAGTATGTTCTCTAATTGAAGTAAATTAATTAAATAGTTTAGTATAAATATAGTTTAAATAATAAAAAAATTAAAAGTTTTTCAAAATTAACATGCATATATTGACATATAACAAAAAAAAATTAAAACTAAAATTCCCTCCAAAGCTAGTTATAACTCTTATTCAAACTCTCCACTTCGAAAATCCTTCTTTTCTCACTCATTTTCTATGTAACAAACATTTTGAAACATTAAAATAATGGCTTTCACTTCAAATAATAACCAAAACAACCCCTTTTCATTTCCTACGCCTAGCCAAGGCCCATCTCAGTGATCTACACATGCAAGATTTATCAAATTAGAAGATCTTATGAAAGATACCCTTCAACTGCTTGCTGAAATTCAACTTTTTCAACTCCGGATGACCAAAGAATAAGAGAAGCAGGAGAAGATCATCAGGAATCTTCAGAAACATATAATGGATACCAAGAGAATCCAATTATTATTGAAGATGATTCCTCCAATATTCATAATCATAATCCCATGGAGGAAGATGAAGAAGAAGTGGAAGAAGAAGAAGAGGAAGTTGAAAATCAAAATGAAGGAATGAACAAAGATGATCAAGTAATTTATGTTGGTGAAGTTTGTTTTCGATATGGATAGGAATGTTGTTGAACAAAATGGAAATTTCTGTCTTCATTACCTATATTGTCAAAATCACAAATCCTCAATTGTTAAAAACAATTAAGAGTTAAGTTTGTATATTCATTTATTGTGTAAGCAATAATGTATGTAAATATATGTTTGTATGGATGTTATTTAGTACTCAATGTTTATATCTAAGGATATTATTGTACTATTATACTATGATTGATATAGAATAGTTCTAGGGTTGTTAGTCCTTGTTTTAGATATTATAATAAGTATTAGTTCTTATAACTTTGCCTTAGTTTTAGGGGGAGTATTAGAATCTACTTAAGAATATATAGCTTTTGTTGATAACGAAGGGGGAGAATTATAAAATAAGTCTTAGAATAAGGTAGAGTTAGTAATTTCAAGTGATGATTAATGGGGTAAAGGGGAGTAACCGAAGAGCTGAGACATCAGGTATGAATATTTTATAACCAAGGTTATTATCATCAAAAAGGGGGAGATTGTTAATGACTGAGGCGTGATGATGATTGTTTGGATGACAACAACCTTATTTCTGCTTTGTTTCAATTATTATTGGTATAAAATATATACTAATACTATTTTCTAGAATATGTAGGTGTATATATATAGAAAAATCTATGCAGGAATTTATTATTGAGGACTGTACAGTTAAAAGAATCAAGTTTTCAAATAGAAGAGTTCAAGTTTCATGACTCATGAGTATCAAGAAATCAAGAGTTCAATAGTTCAAGAATTATAGAGAAAATGTGTCTAGAATTTCTGTTAAAACTCTGATTAGCAATAAATTCTGTT
The DNA here is from genome assembly GCA_030737875.1 of Allium sativum. Lineage (NCBI taxonomy): Eukaryota > Viridiplantae > Streptophyta > Magnoliopsida > Asparagales > Amaryllidaceae > Allium > Allium sativum. The sequence goes on along the minus strand of CM060924.1, from coordinate 868,943,242 downwards.
TTCAAATATAAATTCTAATTTCAAATTTAAAATTTTGTTTTTAAATTCTTTTCAAATGAGTTCAAATTTATTTACTTGTTTTTAAATCTAGTTTTCAAATGATTTCAAAATTACTTCCTTTCTTATAAATATATACTTCTTTATTTTAGAAATATTTTAACTCCTAAAATTAAACTTATGTTTAATAAACTTTTAACTTAAGATTTACTTACTAGTTTTATAATTACTTATGTTTTTCAACTTTCCTGTTTATATTAAGTATTAATATATTCATAGTTTTATTTTATACTTTTATATCATTTTATATTTAGTTTCTTAAATATTTTTATTATATCTGTATATAAGTTTTTAAAATATATTTTACTTTGAAAATAATGTCTTAATATAAAGGAATATAGTCCGTTTTATCTCTGGATTCATCATAATTTATTGAAAGATTATTTACTTTGTTTTAAAATTCAAAATTTTATTTTGTACTAGCATATGTCGACGTATCAAAAAGGCTATGCCGACATACTAGCCGTGAATTTTGAAAAGAAATGTATTTTGAATTCAAACCTTTTCAGAAACGTTGTCACCATTGCAAACCTATAAATACCTTCCAGAATTCGACTTTATTAACATCTTTTCATCGCTTCTTCCTCTCTTAACATTCCACCATTAGAATACTTTATTTCTTGACTTTCAGTGCTTATATCTATCTATTTAAACAAAAATAATATCATTCTTCTCCTCTTTCAATTTAAATCAAAATCTCCCTAAATTTATATGCTACTTACGAGTTATAGGCTGTTTGTAATCAAAGATCTCAAGATCAAGTCCTATCGAGTCAATTCTACAAAAACTGATAAGAGAAGGGTGTGGTCATGTCTCGTTTAAAGTGACTGGGTGCGATTGTGTCTCAGAATTTGATTGGGTGTAAAGTTGTGGCCCGTAAATCAACTAAGTCTCACTGTACATGGAATCAATTAGGGTGTGCCCTTAGCACTGAAATCAAGGACTGTAATTGGATATTGTTGAATAAAAATCTGCATCAACCCAACGTTATATGGGACCGGATGTTGGGGAGTCCCGAACCAGTATAAAAATCCGGTGTGTACTTTCCGTTTGCTTCATTTACTTTTACTTTCTGCATTTTTTATTTATTTTGTGTCTGTTATTATCTGTGATCTACATGTTGTTTTGTTTGATCCAAAAAACTTTCAAGAAATTAATAAATTTCTTAAAACACTATTCACCCCCTCTAGTGTTTAACTTGCCTTAATATCCTTAATCTGCATCTCCATTAGAGGAATCTTTGATAGGAATCATCCATGACTCCCTTTCGGGTTTGACGACCAGGGCGTAATCAATTTCCATTTGATCTATACTCAAAGCCTCCAAAACTTCTATCGGGACCATCTCCGTTTGCTCTGGATCATCGGAACTAGCCAGCTTTGCCCATTGGTCAGCTCTTTGATTCTGCTCCCATGGGATATGAGAGATGTTGTAATAGTCAAATCCATCCAATAGTTTTTTCACCAAGTTGAAGTAACTGGCTAGTCGTGCTACTTTTATCTGGAACACCCTCCTGACTTGAAATACAACAACTCGTGAGTCATAGAAATGTCGATAGCTTTTATTCCCAGTTCATTTGCGAGTTTAAACCCGACAATTAGGGCTTCATATTTGGCATCGTTGTTCGTGGCTGAAAACTCCAACCTTATTGCGTAATAGATCAAGCATCCTCAAGAGTAAATAATGTGGGAGAATGGTGTTTTGATGACAAAAACCTTATTTCAATATTAATTGATTATAAAATATATACTAACATCTTTATCTAGAATATATATACATATGCAGGATTTGTATACAGGAATTAATACTGAAGACTGTACAGTTTAAGAGCTTTTAGAGATTCAGAATTCATTGTAGATTCAAGACTCATGAGTAATCAAGATTTCAAGAGTTCAAGAATAATATATTTATAGAGTCTAGATTTTGTAAGACTCTAAATAGTACTCCAGGTTCAAATCCAAATCCAAATCCAAATCCAAATCCAAATTCTGATTTTCAATTCTATCCTCAATCCTCTCTATTTTTGTTCTCAATTCTCTCTATTTTGTTTTTATATTTGTTTCTATTTTTATTCTTCTTTGTTTTTTCAAACTTAAATATTTATATATACTTTATTTATAGTTTATATAGTTTAAAACCTTATAATTTTATAGATATATTTACATAGTTTAAAATTATGTTTTCATATGTTTTTCTATCATATAATATTAATTTACAACATTAGAATTTTACTCAAGAATTTCCAGAATTAATTTTATATCAAAATACTTGAAAAATTCTTTGAAAAAGAAAATTACACATGACTATGTCGACATTGCAAAATATGTATGTCGACATATAACAGCTATGTTTCTAATTTGGAAGGGAAGTGTCTTTTCACTATTTGAAACGCTTCAAAACTGTTGCAACTCTTCATACTCTATAAAAAGAGGTTAAACCGGATTTTTTAATATATCTTCTTCCCCATCTTCATCCTCTTTCATCCCACCATTATTCTTAATCATTTTTATGGTTTTTACACTTATACTCTGCCGAATTCATTTCTGAATTGATCAAACTTCTCTCTCTACACTCTCTACTCTCTAGTCTCTGAATCAAGTGATATTGAAGAGTTATAGGGATGTTTTGTAATTGCTTGGGTTGAATAAACCCTGTTTGTAGGTCAAAGAGTAATCGGTGTATCCTTATAGCCGTGAAATCAAGGAATAGGAGTCGGTGTGCCCTTGTTGAGCTGTGAAATCAAGGGATAGGAGTTGGTGTCTCCTTGTTGAGCCGTGAAATCAAGGAGGTTGTATTTGACTATTGGAAATAGTAATAAAACTCTTCAAAATTCAGCGTTGTGTGGGACTGGACGTAGGAGTGATTCGAACCAGTATAAAATCTGGTGTGTTCTTTCCTTTTTTGCACTTTTATTTCTGTTTATTTTGCTTCTGTGTTTGAATCTATGTCTGTGTTTGTGGTGTTTGATTCATCCCATAGTTCTCTTTAGTTTTTAGTTTTGTTTAAATTCTTACAAACACTATTCACTACCCTTTAGTGTTTGCTTTGCCTAAAAGATCCATTCCGCAGTCCCTAACAATTGCTATCAGAGCAAGGTCTTCCAAATAGTTCATAATCTGATTTTTGAATATGTTAAATGCCAAATTTTGAACACTGGTTTTAATTCATGTATTGCATCAAGTGTTAGATGAGTCTGCATTCAGTTTTATTGAAAAATCAATTTACTATGATTTAATTTTTGAAATTTAAAATTTAAAATGTTTTAAATTTTTAAATAATTGATCTATGGATGTGTTACAAAACTATCATGATAGAATTGTGGTTAATTTTTTTGGAAAGTCCTTTGATTATTTGAAAAGTCATTTGAATATTTGAAAAGACATTTGAATTATTTGAAAAATTGTGTTGTTTTACAGGAAAAGATGGGTTATATGGCTATTGGATATTCAAACGCGGAAAAGATGGGTGACGTGACTGTTGGCAATTCAAATTCCGAAGTGGTGGATATTGAAAATTCAAATTCCGAAAAGAAATAAAAGAGGGGAAGAGTAACGACGATTGGTGAAGAGACATCAAGAAGAAATGGATATATATAATGTAAATCAGAGAAGAAATGGGTACCAGATCACTATATAACTTTGAATTTTCATGTACAACTTATCTTCATATTGTACTTCTCTTCATTTTCTTCGTAATGCCACTGGTTTCATGTAAATTCGTCAAGAGTTGATCAAGTAATGATCAAACGAAGTTTTAGTGAATAAAGAGAAAAGGAAACCAAAATTGTCGATTGTTATCTTCAAATTGCATCCACAGGTTATACTATTTTGTCCTAAATCCTTTTCCAGATTGTAGTACTCGTTCTCGCAGTTGATTTTATGGGTAGATCGTCAAATTCCGATCAAAACTGAGTGAGATATAGCAGTTTGAAGTTGGCGATTCAAAACTGAAAAACTATTACGGAATTTCATGCATACCTCTTACCGACTTGCCGCACCCCAATACCATCCAAATTCATCCTCAAACTGCTACTAGATCGTAGTCCTCGAATTCCTCTTCGATTTGCCGCTGATTTCGTCCAATTCCATTAAGAAATGAATAAGTTATGCCTCTTGAAAGTTTGATTGAAAATGAAAAACGAGAGGAAGAAGAAGAAGAGAAGAGAATGTGAAGAGACATGACTTTTGGGCCTATTTATAATGGCTAAATTGTCTTTTCATTCAAATTCAAAATTTTGGCACTAAGTAGGTCGAACTACTAAATATTTGATATCTTTCTCATATGGTGTTCAAATTCTGCAAATAAATATACTATCCTGACCATAAAAACGAGCCAGTCGTAACAGTTAAGATCTCATCACCAAATTCCGGAAGATCAATTCAGAATTCAGAAAATTTCGAAGAAAAGGATCTAAAAACCGGGTACGCCTTAATTAATTTTTAATTTTATTCAATTGAATGGTTACTTTGTTTGTTTGCTTTGTCTTGAATTTTAAATTTTAAACTTGAAATTTGAAATTCAATTTTTGAAATTAAAAATAATAATATAATAATAAATAACAAATAAAATAATAAAATAATTTTTTTGAATGTTTGTTAGGATTACTATTATTTCATGAAATAGTTAAACCTGAAATATGAATCGATAATTTAAAACAAAATTCACAAAACCATATGTTCTTTGAAAATTATGCATGAATGTCGACATACATATGTTCTTATGTCATCATAAAGGCTTTTAAAATGAAACTCAAATTTTGAGTTTCAAAAGCTTAAACTTTCAAACTTCCCTCCATCATTTAAATAAAAAAATGCAAGTTCAAATTATAGTGATTAACTTTTTCCGTCTACTTATTTTCTTATATCTTGTTTCAAAATATATATAAACTAATAAAATTATTAATATGATTGAAAAAATTTAAACTTTTCAAACATTTGATATTATAAGTTTATATATCTTTAGTTTAAGCATACATAGTTTAACTTATATATTTTTTCACATATAATAAGAATTTTGGGTTACATTACAACAAATATTATTTGTAACTTCATACTAATTTTGATTTATACATTTAACTTGCTATTTTGGTATAAAAAATAAATAATAATATATATATATGATTTTATGTCTTAAAAATAAGAAATTATAGTTTTATTTATATCCAAATTTCATAATTTTGAAATGACTATAGATTTCTTTTTAATATTTTAACATATAAATGATTCTATAGCAAATTAATATATTTTGATTTCTAAAGTTTAAATTTATTATTAATTTGTATTAAAAAGATTAATATATATCTCATAATAAATTGAATTTTGAGTTCTCTTTAAAAAATCAGTTTTTATATATATTTTTATGAATATATGTTCATAATTTTTCTTTGTATGATACAATTTTTATATTTTTTTTAAAATAGATCTTCAATTTTTACTATATTAAAGATGCACCCTACTAAGATTATTTTACTCCCCATTTCTCATACAATTATTTTAAATATTTTATTTATATATGATGAATACCATATAACTTCTATCTTTACTATCCTTTCAATCTCATTTATAAGTATCATTAACCTAAGTCTAGAAATTAATATAAATTACCCTTGTTTAATTCAAATAATGTATGCCTGTGCATAATAGCTAAATAGTACTTTGAATATATGTTACCTAAATGGATATAATTATCAAATCATACTGCATACTATCATTACACATCTTATTTCATATCATACATCATTATTAGAGTACATCTCAAATTAAAATCATTCACATCACAAGTTGCATTTAATTCAATATATCACTTCATATAATTTTGCATATAACATACTGCATTATAACCAACATACTGACCTTAAATTCACACATAACAAGTATATAATAAGAAAAGTTTTTATCTAGGATTATTAATTAGATACATAACATATTTACCTTGTCTTGATTGGCTTGGTTGAATTGATTGACTTATTTGGTTTGTTTGATTTGTTTGACTTAAATAACTTGATTGACTTACTTGACATGTTTGAATTTCATTAGCGGTTGATAGGTTTGTTATAAATATGCTTATGCATTTATAGTTGATAGGAGCTTTATAGGTTTTATGATAAATAGAAGTTACAAGAAATCTTTAATGTTTTGTGACAAAAAAACTTCAATTGATTGATTGCTTAGATTAAATAGCTTTACTTATATCATAATTTTAAGGATATCATATTAGAGTTATTTCTTTGTTTAGATTAAAGTCTTATTATAGTTTAAAGGGAATTAGAATATAGGATAAGTTTAGTCTTTTATTAAATTAAGAGGGAGTTCTAGAGATTCTAAGGATTAGTTGAAGGTTCTAGAATATTTTGGTTGATTTAATTGTTAAATTTGATTGTTTGGTTGAAATGCTTGTTTGTTTGAATTGTTTGGTTGAAATGCTTGTTTGTTTGAATTGGTTGTTTGTTTGCTTGTTTTGATTGATCTCCTTGTTTCGATTGATTTGCTTGTTTGAATTGATTGGTTTGCTTAGTTTATTATTCTTCAATTAAGGATATTAGATTAGTGTAGTCATAGATTTAGGGGGGTTATAGAAATTTATAGAGGATTACAGATTTAGGGGAAGTTATATAGAATTTGGATATTATATAGGCATAAATTTAGGGGGAGTATTTTATAAGGTATAGATAAATTTCCGATTCATGGTCAGTACTTTACTTTAGTATATGAATTATTTAGATCGTTATAGGATTTATGGGGAGTTGTTTTAGAATTTCTTTTTGATGATGCCAAAGTGGGAGAAATTATAAAATATAGACATAGTTTATAGGATTCACATAGTCAGGGGGATTATTAAAAGGATCATCATCAACAGGTATAAACATGTATGATATTTTATAAAATAAGGTTGCCATCATCAAAAGGGGAGATTGTTGGAGAATGGTGTTTTGATGACAACAACCTTATTTTAATATTAATTGACTATAAAATATATACTAACATCTTTATCTAGAATATATATATATATATATATATATATACATATACATATGCAGGATTTGTAAACAAGAATTAATATTGAAGACTGTACAGTTTAAGAGCAATTAGAGATTCAGAATTCAGAGTAGATTCAAGACTCATGAGTAATCAAGATTTCAAGAGTTCAAGAATAATATATTTGTAGAGTCTAGATTTTGTAAGACTCTAAATAGCACTCCAAGTTCAAATTCAAATTCTGATTTTCAATTCTATCCTCAATCCTCTCTAATTTTGTTCTCAATTCTCTCTATTTTGTTTTTATATTTGATTCTATTTTTATTCTTCTTTGTTTTTTCAAACTTAAATGTTTATATATACTTTATTTATAGTTTATATAGTTTAAAACCTTATAATTTTATAAATATATTTATATAGTTTAAAAATTTGTTTTCATATGTTTTTCTATCATACAATATTGATTTACAACATTAGAATTTTACTCAAGAATTTCAAGACATAATTTTATATCAAAATACTTGAAAAATGCTTTAAAAATGAAAATTACACATGACTATGTCGACATAGCAAAATATGTATGTTGACATATAACAGCTATTTTTCTAATTTTGAAGGGAAGTGTCTTTTCAGTATTTGAAACGCTTCAGAACCGTTGCAACCCTTCATACTCTATAAAAAGAGGTTAAAACCGATTTTTTTAATATTATCTTCTTCCCCATCTTCATCCTTTTTCATCCCACCATTATTCTTAATCATTTTTTAGTTTTTACACTTATACTCTACCGAATTCATTTCTGAATTGATCAAACTTCTTCTCTTTACACTCTCTACTCTTTGAATCAAGTGCTACTGAAGAGTTATAGGGCTGTTTTGTAATTGCTTGGGTTGAATAAACCAGGTTTGTAAGTCAGAGAGTAATCGGTGTATCCTTAAAGCCATGAAATCAAGGAATAGAAGTCAGTGTGCCCTTGTTGAGTTAGTGTCTCCTTGTTGAGTCGTGAAATCAAGGAGGTTGTATTTGACTATTGGAAATAGTAATAAAACTCTGCACAATCCAGCGTTGTGCGGGTGTAACGACCTGGCATTTTGACCACTCCAAGTCGATAATTAAACCAACTCGAACCGTTCAAAACGACAGATTGTTATTGCTTATGAAGTTAAAATATAATCATCACAGAATCACAGACACAGAACACAGAGTATATCATAGTGGGACTGGACTTAAGAGTGATCTGAACCAGTATAAAATCCGGTGTGTTCTTCCCTTTTCTGCACTTTTATTTCTATTTATTTTTCTTCTGTGTTTGAATCTGTGTATGTGTTTGTGTTTGTGATGTTTGATTCATCCCATAGTTCTCTCTAGTTTTTAGTTTTGCTTTTTTTGCAAACACTATTCAACCCCTCTAGTGTTTTCTTTGCCTGAACGATCCATTCTGCAGTCCCTAATAAATAAAACCACTCTAGTTCCATAACATTGATCGTTTCGGGTCCCGTCAGTATACAATTTCAATGTAGTAATCGGTGGGCTAGTCCTTTTATCGTTCTCATCTTCCGGAGTAGTGAATTCAGCTATGAAGTCCGCCAATGCTTGTCCTTAAATAGCCCATCTAGAAATATATGCAATATCAAACTGATTGAGTTCAATATTCCATTTGACTAACCTCCCAGATGCCTCAGGTCATTGAAGAACTCGTCGTAGCGGCTGGTCAGTGTACACTTTGATGGAATAGTCTTGGAAATAATGACGTGTAACAACCTGCAAAATCCGAACCAATTTAAAAATTTTATTTTCGCAATTTTAATGAATTTTGAATATTTAAAATGATTTATTTTAAATAATAACAACGAGAAATTTATTATGAATAGAATTAGAACGTATATATTTATTTGAATCGTCGTTAGAATATAAATATTTATCTTTAAATATAAAAGGAATTGGAAATGGCGCGGTAGTTTGAAAATTCGATTTCAAATTTCAAACGAATGTACAGGATTCAAAATAAACCGGATTTTAGCGAAACCAAAAATATTGGAATCTATTTGAAAATATCTTTCCAATGAATCTGAAAATTTGAAATTTCATAGCGCGAATAAAATGTAATGCCCAGTTGAAAATTCGGAATAGTTGCTATGGAAATAAAGCCCTTAAAATAGCCATTTTGCAAACGATCTCCGTTTTCGACGAAACCACTTTTGTTGGATCCGGGATGCCAAGTTATTGCTATATTCCAAAATTCATAATTTTGTGAATCAATATGGTTTTGTCAGTTTCAGTCAAGTTGGATCGACCAGAAAATGGGCATTTTTCAAATTGTATTCAAATTTGACGAAATTAGTTTTGTTAGGACCGTATCGTCTATACGAAGCTAGAAATAATTTTTCTGAAATTTTTGGGGTTCGTATGTGACCCCAGTAAATTGAAATATACGTTTAAATTCAATTTAATGATTTCAATGTTAATTTAAATGAAAACTGATCGAAACGATGGAATTGGCTTACGAAACATATCCCATTGTGTTCGGAATGGGGGTAATTAGCTAGGGACGACAGTCGGTTGGTTCGATTTAGAGTTTGAAATAAAAAGTTGCTTTATGAAATTAAAATAAATAAATTAAAGAAATAAATATATCTCCCCACCCCTTTTTCTCTCTCCCCGACCATTTCTGAAAAGAAAAAAAGAAAAAAAAAACTGGAGAACAATGGGGGGAATCCGCCGCTGCCTCCCCCATCGGACCCCCTTCCCGCCGCTAGCGCAAGGCGGCGCCCACCTCCGAAGGCCCCCCTCGACAGTTGCCACCCTCTCTCCTCCTTCCAAAGCCCTAACACCCACGAAACCCCCAAAAACCCCCTGACCTCGCCAATGGAGCCCCAATCCGCCGTAGTGGGACCCCCCAGTCGACTTCTGCACCTTCCCCCGCCACCTGCGAACTGTCCAGAGCTTTTCCCCTCCGTCTTCCTTCATCGTTTGTACACCCACAGCTCCAATGAAGCCTGAAACTGCCGTTGCCACGCCGGAGCACCTCGCCGTTGACTACCATTGTCACCCCGAGCCTTCTCCGCCACCCACCACCACACGTGAATTTTTATCTTTACTTTTAATTCATATATGTAATTAAAAATACGATTTTTACAATTAAAAATGTGATTTTTATTTATATACTAACATTATAAAAATATGATTTTTATTTATATAGTGACAATATAAAAATGTGATTTTTATTTATATAATAACAGTATGAAAATGTGATTTTTATTTATATAGGTATAAAAATGTGATTTTTATTTATATAGTAATAGTATAAAAATGTGATTTTTATTTATATTTAAACAGTATAAAAATGCGATTTTTAATATAAATTCCGTGAAAACAGATTGCGTTGGAATCAGAATAGCGAATCTGAGCGACAATAAAGCACGGCGGAGTGGATCCCAACAGTGAGAATTCCTCACCATATTTTTTTATACAGTTATTTATTTTTATAACTGCATATATGAACTGTTCCCCATCGTCCACAGACCATGGACGACTTGTTTGATGGTTTGGTTTGGTTTATTAGATTATTTGGTTGTTTTAGTGAAATGAATTGATTAGAATTGTTATGTGTGCATGGCGCGAGCCAATATCGGGAGAGGGGTAATGCTAGACATTACCCGATTTTGATATCGCGCCGTTATGCCGTCAAATTTTTCTAAAATATGTTAGAACAATAAAAATATCATTTTTATTGTGTAAATGAACCAAATAAATATTTTATCGTTAAAAATATAATTTTTAACGTGTATATGAATAAAATAAATATTCATTCACAAATCACATGATTTTTTTATGAACACCCATTTTACTGATATGGATTGGGATGATATATTTTACACATCGCCCAACTGCACAAATCGTATTCAGTATTTGTGGATAGAAACCCCACACGGGTGTTGGGATGATATTTGACGTACATTAATCCCAACTGTTTAGTGATATGCCAATAGATTGATCGACAGGCTGTTCTAAGCGTTAAATATTTATATTTAATTCTTATGCAGTGTAGAATGCACTCTGGACGATGGATTGTCGTTTTCATTGTTGTTATACACATTTTTGTGCGAAATCCATATAATGACATTATATGGTAATTGACTGTGTCTGATTCCAGTTCAAAAAGGAATGAATATTTTAAAATAACGATTATTTTAAAATAATGAATATTTTTAAAAATAATATTCAGTAAAAGATCAAAATTTGATTTTGATGTCTGATTTGGGATGGACACGAATATATTTAAATATATATAGCCGTGTTGATTAGATATGCGCTATTTTGACACGAACGATATTTATTGCGATTTAATTTATTTTTATAATGAATATTGAAAAAGAATTGATTTCAAAATATAATGTTTTGAAAATATTATCATTTATATATTAATGATATGGAATATTCAATTTTGATTAGAAATTGAATATGAAGTTGAAATCGTTTTGAAAACGAATTTAAAACAATTTATAAAATATGTTTTAAATGGAAATCGATGAAATATATATTATATATATATAATATAATGGCTTGAATAGAACGCGCCGCGCTGCGGCAGTTCGTGAATTTCGACCATTGACTTCGAATGGACATTACGGGAGGTCCGATCGGTGGATTCTCCTAAAACCGGAATCCTTGGGTTCATATCGAAAAGATCTTTCTAACGAATACAAGAAATTAGAAATCTAATGGTTGGATTTGGAATTATGTCCAAATAAAATTTGGAAAAGGTCGTTGTAACTGCAGTTCGATGGCCGTTTATGGAAATCAACTGTACAGGCCTTGATAAAATTATTAAAAATATAAATAATTAGCGTAAAATCATAAGAAATGATTTGGAAAGAATTGGGATGAAAAATTCCATATTTGAAAAGATAAAAATAGATTTTTATCAAAATAAACTAGTTTAAAACTAGAATTATAATCCAATTATTTTTAAAATAAATAAATTGGATTTGAAATGGTTTTAATAATAAACAGAATTTCTAATATATAAATTGGAATGAATTTGAATCGAAATTGTCTTCGGAATATTTCGATGTTGGATTTCGTGATTATACAGATATTGTTATGGAAATTTGAAAGATATATTTATATCATTATTTCCAATACAATATTTGTTGGTAGTAGAATTTGATATTGAATATAAGCCGATATATTTTCTATTCAGAGCCTTGTATTTAATATCAAATGGGATTTTGGGTTTGTCGTGAATGGTGTCTTCAGTAACACTGTTCTTGAACCCCATGTGAAGAGAATAAATCTTTTAATTAAGATTTTTAGAGTTTCCAATTATATTAAATAATTGGAATAAAATGGAATGTGAATTGGGTTTATCGTGAACTGTGTTTTTAACGACACTCGTTCTTTAACCCGATTTACAATGAAATGTGATTTGGAATTTATAAATCTTTTGTTAAGATTTAAAGGAGATTTTCCAAAGTAAAGTTTTCCAATTTAATAAAATAAATTGGAATGGAATGGAATTCGATTTGGTAATAATCGAAGTGAATTTCTGTGGAGGAAGACTACTAATATATATGGAATTTAAAAGGCTCTGCCGTTATTTCATTTATATTATTAGTCGGATATGGAAGTTTATATTGATTATATATATTGATCTGTTTTCCGTGAAGATTCCATAATTAATGGAATGTGATTTTAGGTTTATTGTGAGTTGTGTTTTAAATGGCATTAGTTCTTTAACCTAGTTAAAGACAGGATTTATTTCCTGGCTTTGAGTAATCATTAAGTAATGATTTTTGGAAATTAAAATTGATTTAGAGTTCTAATGAATCTTTAAATAGATTAAAAGGTGAATTTGATAACTAAAATTATCAAATTCAAGAAATGATCGAGAATGGAGTATCACCAGTTTTGCTCCGAGCGATAGTTGAATCTTTAATTAGATTTGAACGTGAAATGGTAATTAATTTTACCGATAACACCATGGTGTTAGATATGATGTATTACTAGTTTTGCTTCATAGGACGAATAGGTTGGGATTGGGAAATTAAAACAAATGATTACTTCGGTAAGGCTCGCTAATCCCGACTAGTTTGGGTAAACCATAATTTGGTATGGATTGAATTCCAAAGGAAGACTAAAGAATAAATTTAAAGAATTTATCTTTGATAAAATTTATGGGATCCTTTCCCAAAGTATAAGAATATTTGAATAAAGGAATATTTTGCATTGGAATGAGGCATATGTTGTGCTTTTATAGCACTTGTTTATTATGTATGCGAGTTATTCAGAAAGACCGAGTTTATCCCATTCTGAATAACTGATTCAACGATATGTCGAGGATGAAGACGATGGTCGAAGACCGGAGATCTTCACATCGTTTGGATGATTACTGATGTCTTAATTGGGTCGTACACCCAAGGCAAGGTAATAAGTGGTGATCGTCCAGACGTACTTGGAGATCGACCGGATATGCGAGGACCTCTCTCCTATATTGGACATACGGGATGAGGAATAAGGTGCCTCCGGTTTCGTTCAGACCCAGAACGAACTTGTAAATGGATGTGTGTCTAACATCGGATTTCATTCTGTGTGATTGATATACATCGGTTGCATAGCGTGAATTGCTTGTGTGGCATGTTGAGATGCAAATGATCAAGGCTTCTGTTGAAAAGCAGAGTCTTGTGGTTGATGATCAAAGCATGGCTTTCTTTTAGTGTAGCTTTTGTGTGGCGTTTATTCGCGAGCCTCACACCCCGGTGTGAACCAGAAACGGGAGAGAACATCAGGGAGGGCATGCGTTTCTTTCTAGCTAGGAGTGGTGTCAACGATTTACTAGCCCTGGCATTTTACTTATGTAGATGATGGATAGCGAGGCACCTTGGTTATATCGATCGATCCGGGACCGATGGTCTGGTCGGGGTATGACCAGTTTACACCCCACAGTGCAGGGAAACGCAGTGTTCAGGCATTTTAATCCACTCCGTGTGGACCAGCCCTGACGATCCAAGGGTCACTTGAGCTCTGATTCAGAAACACGGTAAGCTAGATTGACTCGAAGCGGTGAGGAGGATCCCTTGCCTTGGTCCATAGACGGAAATCCAACTTCCAATACGTGACTTTTCAATTTTGATTGCAGAGCCTAGTATTAGCCACATGATATATGGTACCTATGCCGCCTAGGATTGATACATTTATATTTGAAGTTGTTTTATGCACTATGCACTTATAATGTTATCAAATGATTTGTTTTAAACGTACCAAGCATGTTTGGCTATTATAAGGGAAAACCCTATCCTCCGGCTTGCGTTGCATTGTGTGATGGGACCTGGGTCTTATAATAGCTTCATTCTTCCAAAAAGCATTGCGCTGTGTTTTTATATGCACTGGTATTCTTGGGAGGAAACCCGTTCCGTGTTATTCGGAGTGGTCCCTTGATATATCTGATTTAAAGTAAAGTTTTAAATAACTGCTTTAGTTCTCACACCAGTCACATGACTGACATGGAGTTTATTGTTTTAACCTAAACTCTAGGTGCCCTTATTTCCACATGGGCAACTAGTAGTTTTGGTTTTGCAGATTTATATTCACAGGATCCTAGTTTACAGCTGGAATGATATTCGGAAAGCTCTGTATCCGTATATTCTTTTCAGTTGTTTTTTGTATTATTTTCCGCTGCATTGTAAATTTAATTCTCTGATATTTATCAAATGTATATTATTTGCTCATACTCTGTATATTCTTGTACTCAGATGTAAATTGTTGTAATAATAAATGAAATGTTCTTCTGTTTGTGTTCTGATTTGTCATGTTCCCAAAGCTATCCGGGCTTTCCTTCACGGGGAAGTTTACAGAGCTTGGAGAACAAGACATGTTAGAACCAAACATAAGAATTCATCAGAGAGTGGATAAGTAATATCCAATGAGAATGACTCATTAGAAATAGGATCAGTAGTATCCTAGAACGAGTGTGAAGAGTGATATTTTTAAAATAAAATTGAAAACAAGTTTTGTTTTGGAAATTTAAACATGTTTATACGTATTTGAATATTTATCTTAAATCGATTTGGACTGTCGAGTATATAGAGATTTTAATATATGTCTGATCCACGTGTATTGAAGCCTCAAATATACGAGGTAGATATAGGATCACACTCTAGTCGCCCAGAGATGGTTCTGGTGATCGCTATAGTATGTACATCATCAGAATTTATATTCGAGTTTCGAAAGTGGGATTTCTATATATTTCCAATTGACTGGTGTGAGAACCCAAAACTAGATAGGGTTATTGTTGTAAATTGGCATCAAAAACATGATTTTGTGTGTATATATATCAAAATTATGAATTTGAAACGATAATCAACTAATTGATTGATGGTTGTGTTGTGTGATTATTCATTTAAACCATTATGTGAATGTAAGGTAAATTTGGCCAAATTGTATCAAATGTTGAACTGAATTGAAAATTGTTTGAAATTGCATGCATATACATGTACATACATTGAACAAGTCATAGCAAGGAGGTTAGAGCAGCGGAATAAAATTGTTTGCCCGACAAATAGGTACAAGTTTATTGTATTTCTTGGGGTTTTTGAAGATTTTATTAGTCGATTGGCTAGCCGCTTGGTTGTTTCTTTTTCTTTTTGATTGGAGAGTCTGTGTGGCAGTTTGGGGATTTTCCCGGTGCTCCCGTACAAAGGAGGTTATGGCGAAATTTTTCGAAAATTTAGGGTGTTAGCGAATTTTTGAAAAATTTGAAAAGTTCTTAAAAATGAAAAGTTGAAGAACTTAAGCCGTAGTTAAAATAATGAAAGCTGAGTTGATTAGATAAACATCTTTCAGCTCCATTCCTATTGGGGACGAAAAGATTTTAAGTGGAGGAGATTGTAACAAACTGGAAAATCCGAACCAATTTAAAATTTTATTTTCGTAATTTTAATAAATTTTAAATATTTAAAATGATTTGTTTTAAATAATAACGACGAGAAATTTATTATGAATAGAATTAGAGCGTATATATTTATTTGAATCGTTAGAATATAAATATTTATTTTTAAATATAAAAGGAATTGGAAATGGCGCGGTAGTTTGAAAATTCGATTTCAAATTTCAAACGAATGTACACGATTCAAAATAAACCGGATTTTAGCGAAACCAAAAATATTGAATCTATTTGAAAATATCTTTCCAATGAATCTGAAAAATTGAAATTTCATAGCGGAAATAAAAAGTTATGCCCAGTTCAAAATTCGAAATAGTCGCTATGGAAATAAAGCCCTTAAAATAGCCATTTTGCAAACTACCTCCGTTTTCGACGAAACCACTTTTGTTGGATTCGGGATGTCAAGTTATTGCTATATTCCAAAATTCATAATTTTTGGAATCAATATGTGAGCGTGTCACAAGAAAACGTGTTTTGTCAGTTTCAGTCAAGTTGGATCGACCGGAAAATGGTCATTTTTCAAACGGACTTCAATTTTGATGAAATTAGTTTTGTTAGGACCGTATCGTCTATACGAAGCTAGAAATAAATTTTCTAGAATTTTTGGGGTCTGTATGTGACCCCAGTAAATTGAAATATAGGTTTAAAATTCAATTTAATGATTTATATGTTAATTTAAATGAAAACTGGCCAAAAAAATGGAATTGGCTTACTAAACATATCCCATTGTGTTTGAAATGGGGGTAATTAGCTAGCGACGACAGTCGGTGGGTTCGATTTAGAGTCCGAAATAAAAAGTTGCTTTATGAAATTAAAATAAATAAATTAAATAAATAAATATATATCCCTACCCCTTTTTCTCTCTCCACGACCATTTCTGAAAAAAAAACTGGAGAACGAGGGGGAAAACCGCCGCCGCCTCCCCCGTCAGACCCCCTCCCCGACGCTAGCGCAAGGCGCCGCCCACCTCCGATGGCCCCCCTCGACAGTCGCCACCGTCTCTCCTCCTTCCAAAGCCCTAGCACCCACGAAACACCAAAAACCGCCTGACCTCGCCACTAGAGCCCCAATCCGATGTTGTGGGACCCGCCGCCCCCCAGTCGACTTCCGCACCTTCCCCCGCCACCTGCTGACACAACCCGAACTTCCCCGTGAAGGAAAGCGCGGATAGCGTTGAGAACAAGACAAAATAGAACGCAGACGAAAGGACATTTCATTGCTATTACAACAATTCCATCAGATACAAGAATATACAGAGTATAAATGAATAAATTACATTCGATAAATATCAGAGATTTAAATACAGTACTGCAGCGGAAAAATAATACAAAACACAACTGAAGGTGATACACGGATACAGAGTTTTCCGAGCATCATTCCAGCTGTAAACCAGGATCCTGTGAATATAAATCTGCAAAACCAAAACTACTAGCTGCCCGATTCGAAAATAGGGGCACCCAGAGTTTAGGTTAAAACAATAAACTCCAGGTCAGTCGTGTGACTAGTGTGAGAACTAAAACAGTTATTTAAAACCTTACTTTAAAAGAGAGTAATTCAAGGGACCACGCCGTAAAACACGGAACGGGTTTCCTCCCAAGAATACCGGTGCATAGAATAAACAGCGCAATGCTTTTTCGAAAAATGAAGCTATTATAAGACCCAGGTCCCATCACACAATGCAACGCAAGCCGGAGGACAGGGTTTTACCTTATAACAGCCAAACATGCTTGGTACGTTTAAAACAAATCATTTGATACTATAATAAGTGTATAGTGTCAAAACAATTTCAATCATAAATATAAATCATAGACGGCATAAGTGCCTCATACCACTATGTCGCCATACTAGTTCTACAATTAAAACCGCAATACACGTATTGAAAATTGGATTTCCATCATGAGTCGAGGCAAGGGGCAAGCTCCTCTCCGCTTCGAGACACTCTAGCAAATGCCTCAGGACTACACACTCTGGGTAACCCTGGATCGGTTGGGCCGGTCCTCTCTTACGTTTGAGGATTAATTATTCCTGAACACACGTTTCTCGGTCCTTACAGACCTATAATCGAGGCGCCTCATTCCAACAACCACAAAGGTGAAAAGTATATAAATGTCAGGGCTGGTAAGTCACTGACACCACCAAAGCTAGAAAGAAACGTCGTGTTCTCCCAACGGTCCGTATCCCATTTTTAACTCATACCGAGTTGTGAGGCTCGCGAATCCACGCTATACACAAAGCTGCCACGTAGGCCGTGCTTTGATCATCAACCACAAGACTTTGCTTTTCAACAGAAGCCCACACAGGCAATTCATGCCATGCGATTGATATCTATCAATATATAACCTCTAAGCTCGTACGTCTCAGAGAAGGGCGTTAAGCAAGAGAATAAATTTTCCGCCGCCAAACAGATATATATTTAACAGAAATCAATCAACACAGAATAAAATCCAATGTCAGACACACAATCCATTTGCAAGTTCATTCTGGGTCTGAACGAAACCGGAGGCACTTTCCTCGCATATCCATCGATCTCCAAGTACGTCTGGATGACCACCAACTGATTCCCTCATCTTGGGTGTACAGCCCAATCAAGATCATCAGTAATCACCCAAACGATGTGAAGACTTCCGGTCTTCAACCACCGTCTTCATCTTCGACTTATCGTCGAATCGGTTATTCAGAATGGGTATAAACCCGGCTTTCCGAACAACCCGCGTATATTAAAAACAAATGTTACACAAACACAACATACGCCTCATTCCAATTCATTAGTCACTAACCGTAAAATCAGCAAGAGAACAATTTCCCAAATATTAACCCCGAAGGCCGAAACCAACATCAGATCAATACCCAGGAAACCATTCTTCTTAACTAACCTACAACTAGTTTCTAAATTTCAATTCTTAGGGAAAGGTTCCCATTAATTTTAACCAAGATAAATTCTTTAGAATTTATCCTTTAATCTTCCTTTGGATGTCATATCAAACCAGATTATGGTTTTCCAAACTAGTCGAGATTAGCGAACCACACCGAAGTAATTATTTATTTTATTTCCCAATCCCAACCTATTCTTCCCATGAAGCAAAACTGGTAATACTCCATATCTAACACCACGGTGTTATCGGTAAAATTTATTACCATTTCACGTTCAAATCTAATTAAAGATTTAACTATCGCTTTGGAGCAAAACTGGTGATACTCCATTCTCGCTCACTTTCCAAATTTGATAATTTAAATTATCAATTCTCATTTCAATCTAATTGCAGATTCATTAAAACTCCTTTTACTAGGTTTAAGAACTAGGGTCATTTAAAACACAGTTCACGATAAACCCAAATCACATTCTATTTATTATCGGGTTAAAGAACAAGTGTCATTTAAAACACCGTTCACGATAAACCCACAAATCAATTCTTTTTAAACCCGTTTCAATTCCAATTTATTTATTTAAAAATCAACGGGTTTAATTTTAGTTCAAAACTAGTTCATTTCGATAAAAATCTATTTTTATCTTTTCAAATATGGAGTTTTTCATCCCAATTTTTCCTAAATCATTTCTTATGATTTTACACAAATTATTACTATTTTTAATAATTTTATCAAGGCCCAAACAATCGATTTCCAGCAACGGCCATCGAACTGCACTTACAACGACCTTTTCCAAATTTGATTTGGACGTATCTCCAAATCCAACCGTAAGTTTCAAATTTCTAATATTCATTAGAAATCTCTTTTCGATATGAACCCAACGGTTCCAATTTTAGGAGAATCCGACGGTCGAATCTCCCGTAATGTCTGTTCGAAGTCAATGGTCGAAATTCGCGAACTGCCGCGGCGCGGCGCGTTCTATTCAGGCCATTATATATATAATATATATATATATTATATATATTTTGTCGATTTTCCTTTTTAAACGAATTTTATAAATCATTTCAAATTTGTTTCAAAAACAATTTCAACATTCATTTCAAATTCAAATCGATTTCATTTCTATTTCAAATTCGTTTTCTATTCGATTCAAATTAAATTCGTTTTCTATTCAAATCAAATTCAATTCGTTTTCTATTCGATTCAAATTAAATTCATTTTCTATTCGATTCAAATTCAATTCGTTTTCTATTCAAATCAAATTCGTTTTCTATTCAATTCAAATTAAATTCGTTTTCTATTCGATTCAAATTCAATTCGTTTTCTATTCAAATCAAATTCGTTTTATATTCAATTCGAATTCGTTTTATATTCAATTCGAATTCGTTTTATATTCAATCAAATTCGTTTTCTATTCAATTCAAATTAAATTCGTTTTATATTCAAATCAAATTCGTTTTATATTCAATTCAATTCTATAAAAACGAATATAATCGATATAAATATCGTTCACGTCAAAATAGCGCATCTCTAATCAATAAGGCTTTATATATTTCAATAATTCCTTTATTCTATTCAACAAATGAATATTTATTTTATTCAATACGTGAATCTATATTTTTGTCAACACATGACTAATCTCAACGAATGAGTACCGTCCACGTGTGACTATTTCTGTTATTTAATATATCTTATAAAAATTATGGTACCTATCGTTTGATTTCAAATCAGACTCCAACCGTAAATTAGTAAGAGAACGATTCCCTGAATATTAACCTCGAAGGCCAAAACCAACATCAGACCAATATCCAGGAGACCACTTATCTCATCTATTTTCCAGTTAATTTCTAATTTCATATATGATATAGATGTAAATTTTATTGTTAAAATATTTCGTTCAACACATGACTAATCTCAACGGATGAGTACTGTCAACACATGAACCTTTATTTTATAATATAAAAAGATGTGAATTTTATTGTTAAAATATTTCGTCCAACACATGACTAATCTCAACGGATGAGTACAGTCAACACATGAACCTTTATTTTATAATATTCTTTATTTTCTAAATTGGAATGAGGCCCAATCAATTACCATATAACGTTAATTATATGGATTCCATACACACATGTATAAAATAGCAGCGATAAATAATCAACCATCATCCAAAGTGCACTACACTGTATAAGCATCAAATATAGATATCTAACGCTTATAACAGCCTGTCAATCCATCGATCGACATATAACTGATTATTGGGATTAGTGTATGTCGTATTGCATCCCAATACCCGTGTGGGGTTTCAAACAATCAAACATAGATTTTATTTGTGCAGTTGGGCGATGTGTAAAATTTATCGAACGAATCAATATCAGTCAAATCAGTGTATATAAACAAATCAGTCGATTTGTTTATAAATATTTATTTATTCACATTCACGTTAAAAAATATATTTTTAACGATAAAATATTTATTTCAACACATGAATATATTTCATTAACTATTTCACATCAACATCACAAACAAATTTCACAACACATCAATCAAACAAACAAGCCATCCATGGTCTGTGGATGATGGGTGTCGGGTGCTACTAAACACCGTGTGCATCCTAGTATATATATATAACTAGAAAAATTAAAATAAAAGGTGAGAAGTTCTCACCAATAGCTATCCCAACTCCACGACACTTCACAAGTAGAAATCTTCGTCGTTCTCGCCCTTCTTCACTTTCGTTGCCCGTATTCACTACATATGTAAAAATCGAATTTTTACTTTACTATTAAATATATAAAAATCGAATTTTTACTTCGCTATTCAATATATAAAAATCGAATTTTTACTTCACTATTCAATATATAAAAATCAAATTTTTACTTCGCTATTCAATATATAAAAATCGAATTTTTACTTCGCTATTCAATATATAAAAATCGAATTTTTACTTCGCTATTCAATATATAAAAATCGAATTTTTACTTCGCTATTCAATATATAAAAATCGAATTTTTACTTCGCTATTCAATATATAAAAATCGAATTTTTACTTCGTTATTCAATATATAAAAATCGAATTTTTACTTCGCTATTCAATATATAAAAATCGAATTTTTACTTCGCTATTCAATATATAAAAATCGAATTTTTACTTCGCTATTCAATATATAAAAATCGAATTTTTACTTTGCTATTCAATATATAAAAATCCCATTTTTATAATCATGCTATATGGATAAAAATTCTATTTTCACACCGCAACTATATAGATAAAAATTATATTTTCACACCGCTAATATATAGATAAAAATTATATTTTTATTCGACGGTGTTCATATAATAAAGATTATATTTTTATCACGCTATTCTCTATATAAAGATTTCGCCTTTTCCATTTCAAAAATCTAATCTTTTCTATTTTAAAAACCTAATCTTTTCTATTTTAAAAGCCTAATCTTTTCTATTTTAAAAACCTAATCTTTTCTATTTTAAGAACCTAATCTTTTCTATTTTAAAAACCTAATCTTTTCTATTTTCAAAACCTAATCTTTTCTAAAATAAAGATCCTATCTTTAAGCTGAAAATCCTATTTTAAAAATAAAAATAAAAATCATAGCCTTTTAAATAAATCAAAATCAAAATTTTAAACTATATAAAATTCAGAAATTAAACTACGGTATTACATACTAAAATCGAAAATTTTCACATGACTAAATAAAATAAAATATGGAAAAACAGTAAAAACTAACTTTGGCTTTCGGATGGGGGGAGGTTCGGGTTTCAACAGTGGAGGGGGCTGGAGGATGAACGGAGGGAAGGTCGGTGGGGGTGAGGCGGTGGTCCAGGCGGGGTTTGGGGGTCTTCGCGTCAGGAAGTGAGGAGGGAGGAAGAAGAAGAGAGGGGGGCACGGTCGGCCGATCTGAGATGGAGAGGGGGTGTTGGGGAGGGTGGTGGCGTCACCGTCGATGGGCGACGGGGGGGGGGGGGGGGGGAAGGAGGCTCGTGGGGCTAGGGCTTGGGTTTCGGGTTACAGGAGGAAGGGAGGATGGAGGCGAAAGGATCGTCGGAGTGGGGGGGGCTCCTCGTCGACGGCGGCGACCAGCGTTGGCGCCAGGAACGGTGGTCTCCGTCGCTCTTCCCTTCCTTTTTATATTTTTTTATTTTCGATCCGGTAAAGTGAGAGAAGTGGGAAGGAAGGAGATTTATATAAATAAATATATAATTATTTTATATTAATTTTCAAAAAGCACCTTTTTAATTCGAACTCAAAATTGAACCCACCGACTGTCACCTCCAGCGTTTTACCCCCATTTCGAACACAATGGGATATGTATCGCAAGCTGATTCGATCATTTCGATCAGTTTTCATCAGAATCAACATATAACTCTATATATTGAATTTGAACGCGCATTTCCATTTACCGGGGTCACATACTAACTAGAAAAATTCCAGAAAAATATTTTCTAGCTTCGTATTGACGATACGGTCATAACAAAACTAGTTTCGTCGAATTCTGAGACCGTTTGAAAAATGGCCATTTTCCAGTCGATTAAAATTAACTGAAACTGGTCAAACGCGTTTTCCTTTTCCACGCTCACATATTGATTCGAAAAATTATGAAATTTGGAATCTAGCAATAACTTTACATCATGGACCCAACAAAAGTGGTTTCGTCGAAATCCGAGGTCGTTTGCAAAATTCCCATTTTTAAGGGCCTGAATTCCATAGCGACTATTCAGAATTTTCAACTGGACATATCTTTTGATTCCCGCTATGAAATTTCGATTTTTCGGATTCGTTGGAAAGATATTATCAATTAGATCCTAATGTTTTTGGTTTCACTAAAATCCGGATTGTTTTGCACCCGGTACTTTCAATTGAAGTTTGAAATCGAATTATCGAACTACCGCGCCATTTTCAATTCTATTTATAATTATATATAATTATTTATATTCTAACGACGACGTATATAATATATACGTCGAATTTTATTCAAAATAAATTTCTCGTCGATATTATTTAAAATAATTCATTTTAAATATTCAAAATTCGCTAAAATTGCCAAAATAAAAATTTTAAACTGGCCCAGATTTTCTGGTTATTACAATCTCCCCCACTTAAAACTTTTCGTCCCCGAAAAGGAACAAAGTCGAAAGTAGTTTGATTAATCAACTCTACGTTCGATCTGGCTTCCATTCTCCAACTTTTCAGTTTTTGAGAAATTTCAAATTCTTCAAAAATTTGGCTAACACCCTAAATTTTCGAAAAATTTCGCCATAACCTCCCCTGCACCGGGAGCCACGGGAAAATCCTGAAATTGCCATACAGGCCTTCTGATCTCAAAAAGAAAAAGAAAAAGCCAAGCGGCTAGCCAATTGGCTCATAAAATCATCATCACCCAAACAAAACAGTAAATTATTGTAAACGTGTACCTATTTGTCGGGCAAACAAATTTTATTCTCTGCTCTAGCCTCCTTGCTATGACCTGTTCAATGTAAGTACATGTATATGCAAGCAAATGCGATCAATTTTCAATACAATTCAATATTTGATTCAATTAGGCATAATGGTTCAAAAATTATCAAATAACTAAACAAACAACACAAACATTAATCAATTAGTGGATTATAGTTTCAAATTCATAACTTTGATGTATATACTGAAAATCATGTTTTTGATGCCAAATCACAACAATGTATTCTAGCTATATAAGTTTTGGTTCTCACACCAATCTAATGGAAATATATAGAAAATCACACCTTCGAAACTCGAACACACACTACTGATGCTATATAGTCATCAGCAGAATCATCTCCGGGCGACTAGAGTGTGATTCTATATCCATCTAGTATATTAAAATTTCGAATATACATTCATGACGCGTATATGCAAAACATTTATATACTGGATTGTCCAAATTAAAAATAAATAAATATTCAAATACGTATAAAACGATTTAAATTTTCAAAACAAAATTGTTTTCATTTGAAAAATATACTCTTCACATTCGTTCTAGGATACTACTGATCCTATCTCTAATGAGTCATTCTAATTGGATATTACTAATCCAATATCTGATGAATTCTTTCGTATGGTTCTAATGTGTATTGTTCTCGAGCTCTGTAAACCAAAGCCCTGATACCAAATGTGACGGCCAGGAATTTCGCTCGATCCGAATCAGTCGTTAAACCGATCTAGACCGTTCGAAACCCCTGTTCGTTTGAGAACAGGACAAATCAGAACGCAGACTGTAACGACCCGCAAATCTGAGCTATCTGAGTTGACTAAATACATCACACGTCCAACCCAAATAACACAGAAATACGAACCATTAATAGAAAGAAGTTAGAAGATGAGAAATAGGAAGAAAGAAATATTAGAATAGAAGAAAAACGAAGATCACAACTCACAGCGGAACGAACAAAATATTTTATATAACATAACTTTTGAAATACAAATCCGTAACTTTATATACATACCATCATCAGAGCACAACAGTCATTTCTGGAACAGTTATAAACACCTGTTTCCAGATACAAACAAGGTCCACATCGGAATATATAATAGCCTATAGCTAACTGGTGAAGCCTCCTGCTTCCAGCTCCTCCAAATGAATCTGTGAAATCCTGACTACTTGACTGCCCGTACAAATTTGGGCACCCAAGAGTTTAGGGAAAACAAAACAAAATAAACTCTGGGTCAGTCATGGGACTGGTGTGAGTAAACTCCAACCACTTGTTTAACTTTAAAAATCCTTTCAAAGGAAAAGGTAATAGTAAGACCAGCCCACACATAAACACGGATGGTTTTTACCTTACTATAACCCAAAACACTTTGATACGAAAATCTAGTGATATTATAATAATGTCTATATCAAGTAATTAACCAAATAGCAGAACGCTTGCATCTCACGCTCCACATATATAGTATAAAATCAAAAACCCCATGGCGCTTATTGGAGATTGAATTTCCAACATGACAAGGTATGGAACCACCTTCCGCTAGTGTATCTCTAGAGAGGAATACACTGGGTTCAACAAGAACATCTTGTAACCCGGCCCACACATGACCGACCACTCATTTCGCTTGAGTGTATCGAATGTATATCACCAACGGTTGGGATCAGCAACCGCCTCCCGACTGGGACAGCATCGAATAGAATAAGAAATTAAATGAACCTCTAGATAGGTGATTATACATCCTAATGGGTGCGACCCACATAGCCATGCTGCCTGCCCGATTTTTGTCCTTTCCCGGTTGTTGAGGCCTGAGGCTACGCATACTTACCATTCATTGATAACACAATCACTTTGAATGCCACATTGTCAGATCCGTTAATCACTAGTTGAGTTTGCACAAACATCCTGGATGTTATGCTAAGGGAATAAATCCGTTGCAACCATATATATTTATACAGACCAACCCATTTGATCATTGGAAATACTCTGTCAGACATTCGTCCATTTACGTTCGTTCTGGGATTGAACGAAACCGAAGGCACTATTTCTATAAATAGAAAAGCCCTTGCACTTTACTCCGTCTTCAATATATTCAGCATACTTGGTTCGCAACGCTTATGCCGATACGGAGTGGTTTTTCGGATAATAATCCAACCGGTCTCTCCATATTGACAACGATGGTCAAAAACTTCGATAGTCTGTGATTTAACTATCGAATAAAACAAGTGTTCATTCAACATATCAAACAAATCACTGGGCTCTTTAATTAATATTCATTAATTTAACCACTTCTCTATTTTCTCTATCAATATTTGTTAACCAAATATTTTCAATAATCATCTTGCCTCTTATGCCATTTGGAAAACGTTTCCAAATATTAACTTCTTTTATTTTCTATATATTAGAAAATATCTCTATTTGCAGTTGGAAACAATTCCAATCACTTATCTCTACCCCGACTCTTTTAATTATACTCAGGAAATATTTACTTTTATATTTCCAAAATTCCATCACTTGGGTTAAAACGAATGTGGTGTAAAACATTGTTACAACAACCCAAAATATTTTATTCAACTAACTCTTTTTCAAACACTTCTCTTCGAGACTGGATCTTGCTATTTATCCATTAAAAATGAAATCAATTAAGTTGGGGTAAAATTACCTCTCAGACCTTAACTGAAAACATCCTCAACTTCAAAACGGCAAAACCACTTACCTCGAATAAACACCCTATACAATCCAATTGTTCATTTTTAAAACATGTATAAAGTTCGCTTTCTAATTCCAATTTATAGATTTCCCCCTTTTGTTTACAATATTCGATTTTTGATTTCGTTTCCTTATCGAATTCTATATATATTGATATATAGATTTCTAATCGTCAAATTTCTTAAAAATATTCTAACTCCTTAAATTTTCGGAAAAATTCGCCATAACCTCCCCTGTATCGGGAGCATCGGGAAATTTCAAATAGCTTCCCCGGTCCTTCTAATCTCAAAAAGAAAAAGAAAAAGCCAAGCGGCTTGCCGATACGGCGCATAAAACCCATATATGAATTTAAACATGTACCTTTTTGTCGGGCACACAAATAAAAATCTTCATATACTCCATCCCATATCTGTTTAACACCTGTTCACCTGTTTCCAATTCAATTCAACTCAATCCATTCGTTTGAATTAAATTTTGAATCGTTTGAATCCAGTTTCGCTCAATTATTCTTTAATTAGCCCTTTTGCCTATTTCACCTTTTTGTTTGAACATAACATGTTCAAACAAAATATTTAATTAGCTTATATCCAAATTGAATTTCAAGTTTCCAATTCTAGCTTCCCTTTCGATTTTGAATATAAATTTCAAATTGAATTCGCTTATTCAAAGCCCAATATCAATTCAAAATCCCATTTAACTAATTACTATTCAAATTAGTTAGTTCTATTCAAAGTCAAAAATCTGATTTCTGTTTCAAAATCAAATTCATTACTTCACTTGAGTTCACATATAATTACAACTCAGAATCTGAAATTTTCTAAATAGAAATTCGGATTTTTATTCGTTTAAAATCCTTTTATAAAATAAAATAAACCATTATGGGTTTAAAACGATTTTGGCGCTGTTTTTCTGAAAATTTGATTTTGACATATCTCAAAATCTATACGACGAAATCCAGATTTTTCTCCTTTATTAGAAAACTATTATCAAACCGGTCCTGACGTTTCTTGTTTCAAAGAATTCCGACCCCAATTGAGTTCTTTATACTCGATTGAAGTTCGAATCGCTATTTTTCGAACTGCAGCGCTGCGGCGAGTTCGTTTTAATTTTATTTATATATATAAACCTTTAAACTTCTTTAAAATGAATTCAACTTCATTTAACTCTATTTGAATTCCTTGATTCCAATTCCAATCTCACTTTTATTTGAATTCTATATTCAAATTTCAAATTCCTTTTCTATTTGATATTCAAATTCAATACTTGAATTTCTATTTCAATTCCATATTCAAATTCAATACTTGAATTCATTTGAATTCTCTTATTTAAACTCTATATTTAAATTCCATTTGAACTTCTATATTCCAATTTCTATATTTGAATTCTATTGGAATTCAAATATTCAAACTCCCTTTTTAAATTCTATATTCAAAATTCCATAGTTTAAAACCCATTTGAATTTCATATTCAAATCCCATAGATTAAATCCTATTTGAATTCAATTTGAATCTCTTATATTAAATTTTCATTTTCCATTTCCATTTGAATTCTAATATTCAAATTCATCTCCAACCCCATTTGAATTCTAATATTCAAACTTATTTTTTTACACCATTTGAATTTCTTCACTCAAATCCATTTGAATTCCCTTGAATTCAAATTCCATTTCAAAACCATTTGGATTTCCTATTTTGAAATCCTATTTGAAATTCTATTTCCAATTCTACTTTGAAAATCCTATTTCAAAGTTTATTTCAAATTCTATTTTGAAATTCTACATGCAAATCTCTATTTGAATTTCTTTATTCGAATTCCTTTGAATTCAAATTTTATTTTAATTCCTTGAATTCAAATTCTATTTTTCATTCTAATTTCGTCTATTCAAATTCTATTTGAACTTCTATTTGAATTTCTAATATTCAATCTCCTTTTTCTTTTATTTAAAATTCAAATATTTAAACTCCTTTTCTAATTCTACTATTCAAATGTTATACTCAAATTTCATTTGAGTTATATATTTAAAAATTTCATTTCACATCCTATTTTGAAATTTCATTTCAAATTCCAATTTCACACTTGTATTTCTATTTCTGAATTATCAAATGATAATTCTTTTCACTTCATTTATAACTTCGTTATAAAAGAACTATTTATAAACTTCGTTTATAAAGGAACTACTTGTTTTATTTTTCAAAACAAGTTTATATTTTTATTCCATTAAAAATTCAAATTCTATTTAAAAATAGAATTTTCCCCCTTTAAATCTCAAATATCCTTCCATGATATTTTAAATAAATTAACACTTAGCCCAGTGATATTTAAAACAATCAAATCACCCAATTTTCAATCATTTTATTTTTAACACATCATATACGAATATATGAAATCAGCAAACAACAAACAACAAACAGATAAAATAAATTTTTGAGGAATCCAGTTGGATCCCTCCAACCTGTTTTCCTGCATCCACAGATGTTAGCACATAAATAATACCCATTCTGCTTCGTGGTAGAATATCGCGGTATAGAAGGTCATTCACTAATCATAGCGTGGGGCGTATAGGGTAGTCATCCGCTATGAAACTGCGGGCATCCGCTAATGAGACTGCGGGAATCCAACCAATCAATCAACCCAATATATATATATAGCCTAAATAACTAATATATATATAACAACCAGAAAACATGCACACAAGCAACAAACAATTATTTTTAATGAAATAAAAATAATTCTAAAGGTGAGTGAGATTTACTCACTTGATTTTTCCTTTGCTCGAATATCCATTTAAATTCCGTTTTGTTGCGGATATTATCTATTTGAGTTGAATTCTTCTTTCACCTACGATATTTATTTCATATTTTATCGATCACCATTTATTTAAATTAACCATAACATAAATAAATAGATTATCCTAGGTATTTTAAATTGCATGAAACATATACCTTATTTCGATAGCAATCTACTTGACCCATCCGCGAACCAATTCAACAATCGATGATCAATGTTTACCGAAACAGCTCCAAAAACTGCCCTGATCCACATTGGCATTTCATCGAGCAACTGGCAGTCGATCTCCATTTCATTTACAAATCCAAACCAGCCCCATCAGTCCTTACTGCAGACTCCAACCGTGCTCCTTTCCCAAATGACAGACCCCCTTCACCACATCCACCATCCCGAAAAGATAGATCCGAGCTCCCCAGAAATCAAATGAAACGGTCGCAACTTCCACACCTCAGTTCCTCATGAGCGTGAGTACCTCGAAGCTGATGCATATATCACCATAGCCGTTGTTTCCCTATCTCTACAGATTTGCCCAAAACCGCACTCAGTAAAAGACCAAAACCGTAACCTGCTTCCTCCAGAATCAACAAATCGAACTTCCCCTTTCGCCATTGAAAACAATGCTTCGAATTACAGCGCCGAACTGACCCCCCCACTAACCATAGCGTCGCACCCTTCCTTCCTCAATCGCGACTAGTGTTGAACCTTCTTAAACAAATCGCGGCTTCCCTTAACACCCAGTGACCCATCGTCAAACCACCTGCATGCGTGTGCTCTTTTTTATTATTATTATGGAGCGATTTGGTTTCTGACATGAAGAATAGAAATGAAGAGAACGAAAATTCATTTTGTTCGTTTGGAATGAAGAGGAGGCTCGGCCTTATATAGATGCGATGCGCAGACAGGAAGGACGCGCCATTTATTTCTTGTTGGATTGATATTAGAGGTGGGAGACATGAATGGAAAGAATAGCGACTGTAGGTATAGGTAGGTACTGAAAAAGAAGCCAGGTCGGCCTAGTTTATTCTGAAAATTTTGATTTGGTTTTATTTATTTCGTTGCCCCTAACTTGAAACCCCAAACCGCTATTCAACGTAACGACCGTTGTTCTCAGATTATAATGATATTCCTGAACTCAACCAAACAGATTCAAAAATTTATTTGAACATATATATAAAATAACCATTTTAAATCAATACAATATAATTTAAATTCAAACAAATGAATTCTTCGATAATAAATTATTATTTGTTATCGTTTAAATTTAAATAAAACTTCATGTAAATCAATTTGATTCCATTTCAAATTTAATTACTTAAGATCCTCGTATTACGATAGTTATATCGATAATTCAATATAAAGATTGATTATATTATCAGCTCATTATTTAAAATAATATTAAATATTCAAAATAAATCGACCAGAAAAATCTGGGTCGTTACATTCTTCCCCCCTTAAAATAATTTCGTCCTCGAAATTGCTAAGGTGGGAAAATTGGTACAAATCCATTATTTTTCAAGATCTCACTCATGTTGAAACTCAACTCCTCATACTTCAACAAATTAACTCCAACCAAAACTTTTGGTCTTTACACATTTGATTCGAATGATCTGCGATCAATCCATTTATATCCAATCTATATTCCATTAAACCTATTCAAATTGATTTTTTTATCAATTCATTCACTTCGACCCATTTAGCTTGTTTAAGTTAAATTCCAATTCCAGAATCCAAATCCCAGGGTTTTCATTTCAAATCCTTTTGAAATCACTTAAACATGTACATATATTTATAATCTTTTCAAATTCAAAATATTTGAATTTTTCAACTAAACTTGTTTTTTTTCAAATAAATTCCAATCAAAAACTTTTTCTAAGGTAGCAATCCATCACTTAGAAACTCGGAAATGAACACTGATGATGTTGCAATCATCATCAGAATTATTTCCCAGCCACTGAAGTGAGTTCAGCGCCTTATTATTTCAAAATCCATGATTTTCTTTCAAATCCTTTAAAACAAATCTATATTATTTTAATATACTTTGAAAAATATTTTTCAACTTCCCAGGATTAAAATTCCAAATTCTGGTTTGAATTAAATTCCAATTCATCTCATTTGTATATTTAATTCCTATACAAATTCTATTTTGGTTCAAATTTTATAATCTCATTTGATTATAATCCTAACAATCAACACATCCATATAATATAATAATTCAGAAAATTATTCTTTTTATATCAAAATAGAAATTTGGGTAAAATTATTTCATCTACCCACTTTAAAACAATATCGTGTTCAATCTTCTGTTCAAGTATTTATAAACTCTTATCGACGTCGTGGCGTCCCACGATTCGACCAGAATTCATAAACCACTCAACAGACTAGCCAACACAATATAAAACAACTTTTATATAAATTTACAAATACGCTCTCTCGTATATATACGCTCAACTCATTCTAGGGCACTACTGACCCTATCTCTAATGAGCACATGCCACACAAGCCTAGGTATTCGCTCAACCTAAGCTCTGATACCAACTG
Organism: Allium sativum; assembly: GCA_030737875.1. Lineage (NCBI taxonomy): Eukaryota > Viridiplantae > Streptophyta > Magnoliopsida > Asparagales > Amaryllidaceae > Allium > Allium sativum. The sequence goes on along the minus strand of CM060924.1, from coordinate 868,910,913 downwards.
TAACGACCCGCAAATCTGAGCTATCTGAGTTGACTAAATACATCACACGTCCAACCCAAATAACACAGAAATACGAACCATTAATAGAAAGAAGTTAGAAGATTAGAAATAGGAAGAAAGAAATATTAGAATAGAAGAAAAACGAAGATCACAACTCACAGCGGAACGAATAAAATATTTTATATAACATAACTTTTGAAATACAAATCCGTAACTTTATATACATACCATCATCAGAGCACAACAGTCATTTCTGGAACAGTTATAAACACCTGTTTCCAGATACAAACAAGGTCCACAGCGGAATATATGATAGCCTATAGCTAACTGGTGAAGCCTTCTGCTTCCAGCTCCTCCAAATGAATCTGTGAAATCCTGACTACTTGACTGCCCGTACAAATTTGGGCGCCCAAGAGTTTAGGGAAAACAAAACAAAATAAACTCTGGGTCAGTCATGGGACTGGTGTGAGTAAACTCCAACCACTTGTTTAACTTTAAAAATCCTTTCAAAGGAAAAGGTAATAGTAAGACCAGCCCACACATAAACACGGACGGTTTTTACCTTACTATAACCCAAAACACTTTGATACGAAAATCTAGTGATATTATAATAATGTCTATATCAAGTAATTAACCAAATAGCAGAACACTTGCATCTCACGCTCCACATATATAGTATAAAATCAAAAACCCCATGGCGCTTATTGGAGATTGGATTTCCAACATGACAAGGTATGGAACCACCTTCCGCTAGTGTATCTCTAGAGAGGAATACACTGGGTTCAACAAGAACATCTTGTAACCCGGCCCACACATGACCGACCACTCATTTCGCTTGAGTGTATCGAATGTATATCACCAACGGTTGGGATCAGCAACCGCCTCCCGACTGGGACAGCATCGAATAGAATAAGAAATTAAATGAACCTCTAGATAGGTGATTATACATCCTAATGGGTGCGACCCACATAGCCATGCTGCCTGCCCGATTTTTGTCCTTTCCCGGTTGTTGAGGCCTGAGGCTACGCATACTTACCATTCATTGATAACACAATCACTTTGAATGCCACATTGTCAGATCCGTTAATCACTAGTTGAGTTTGCACAAACATCCTGGATGTTATGCTAAGGGAATAAATCCGTTGCAACCATATATATTTATACAGACCAACCCATTTGATCATTGGAAATACTCTGTCAGACATTCGTCCATTTACGTTCGTTCTGGGATTGAACGAAACCGAAGGCACTATTTCTATAAATAGAAAAGCCCTTGCACTTTACTCCGTCTTCAATATATTCAGCATACTTGGTTCGCAACGCTTATGCCGATACGGAGTGGTTTTTCGGATAATAATCCAACCGGTCTCTCCATATTGACAACGATGGTCAAAAACTTTGATAGTCTGTGATTTAACTATCGAATAAAACAAGTGTTCATTCAACATATCAAACAAATCACTGGGCTCTTTAATTAATATTCATTAATTTAACCACTTCTCTATTTTCTCTATCAATATTTGTTAACCAAATATTTTCAATAATCATCTTGCCTCTTATGCCATTTGGAAAACGTTTCCAAATATTAACTTCTTTTATTTTCTATATATTAGAAAATATCTCTATTTGCAGTTGGAAACAATTCCAATCACTTATCTCTACCCCGACTCTTTTAATTATACTCAGGAAATATTTACTTTTATATTTCCAAAATTCCATCACTTGGGTTAAAACGAATGTGGTGTAAAACATTGTTACAACAACCCAAAATATTTTATTCAACTAACTCTTTTTCAAACACTTCTCTTCGAGACTGGATCTTGCTATTTATCCATTAAAAATGAAATCAATCAAGTTAGGGTAAAATTACCTCTCAGACCTTAACTGAAAACATCCTCAACTTCAAAACGGCAAAACCACTTACCTCGAATAAACACCCTATACAATCCAATTGTTCATTTTTAAAACATGTATAAAGTTCGCTTTCTAATTCCAATTTATAGATTTCCCCCTTTTGTTTACAATATTCGATTTTTGATTTCGTTTCCTTATCGAATTCTATATATATTGATATATAGATTTCTAATCGTCAAATTTCTTAAAAATATTCTAACTCCTTAAATTTTCGGAAAAATTCGCCATAACCTCCCCTGTATCGGGAGCATCGGGAAATTTCAAATAGCTTCCTCGGTCCTTCTAATCTCAAAAAGAAAAAGAAAAAGCCAAGCGGCTTGCCGATACGGCGCATAAAACCCATATATGAATTTAAACATGTACCTTTTTGTCGGGCACACAAATAAAAATCTTCATATACTCCATCCCATATCTGTTTAACACCTGTTCACCTGTTTCCAATTCAATTCAACTCAATCCATTCGTTTGAATTAAATTTTGAATCGTTTGAATCCAGTTTCGCTCAATTATTCTTTAATTAGCCCTTTTGCCTATTTCACCTTTTTGTTTGAACATAACATGTTCAAACAAAATATTTAATTAGCTTATATCCAAATTGAATTTCAAGTTTCCAATTCTAGCTTCCCTTTCGATTTTGAATATAAATTTCAAATCGAATTCGCTTATTCAAAGCCCAATATCAATTCAAAATCCCATTTAACTAATTACTATTCAAATTAGTTAGTTCTATTCAAAGTCAAAAATCTGATTTCTGTTTCAAAATCAAATTCATTACTTCACTTGAGTTCACATATAATTACAACTCAGAATCTGAAATTTTCTAAATAGAAATTCGGATTTTTATTCGTTTAAAATCCTTTTATAAAATAAAATAAACCATTATGGGTTTAAAACGATTTTGGCGCTGTTTTTCTGAAAATTTGATTTTGACATATCTCAAAATCTATACGACGAAATCCAGATTTTTCTCCTTTATTAGAAAACTATTATCAAACCGGTCCTGACGTTTCTTGTTTCAAAGAATTCCGACCCCAATTGAGTTCTGTATACTCGATTGAAGTTCGAATCGCTATTTTTCGAACTGCAGCGCTGCGGCGAGTTCGTTTTAATTTTATTTATATATATAAACCTTTAAACTTCTTTAAAATGAATTCAACTTCATTTAACTCTATTTGAATTCCTTGATTCCAATTCCAATCTCACTTTTATTTGAATTCTATATTCAAATTTCAAATTCCTTTTCTATTTGATATTCAAATTCAATACTTGAATTTCTATTTCAATTCCATATTCAAATTCAATACTTGAATTCATTTGAATTCTCTTATTTAAACTCTATATTTAAATTCCATTTGAACTTCTATATTCCAATTTCTATATTTGAATTCTATTGGAATTCAAATATTCAAACTCCCTTTTTAAATTCTATATTCAAAATTCCATAGTTTAAAACCCATTTGAATTTCATATTCAAATCCCATAGATTAAATCCTATTTGAATTCAATTTGAATCTCTTATATTAAATTTTCATTTTCCATTTCCATTTGAATTCTAATATTCAAATTCATCTCCAACCCCATTTGAATTCTAATATTCAAACTTATTTTTTTACACCATTTGAATTTCTTCACTCAAATCCATTTGAATTCCCTTGAATTCAAATTCCATTTCAAAACCATTTGGATTTCCTATTTTGAAATCCTATTTGAAATTCTATTTCCAATTCTACTTTGAAAATCCTATTTCAAAGTTTATTTCAAATTCTATTTTGAAATTCTACATGCAAATCTCTATTTGAATTTCTTTATTCGAATTCCTTTGAATTCAAATTTTATTTTAATTCCTTGAATTCAAATTCTATTTTTCATTCTAATTTCGTCTATTCAAATTCTATTTGAACTTCTATTTGAATTTCTAATATTCAATCTCCTTTTTCTTTTATTTAAAATTCAAATATTTAAACTCCTTTTCTGATTCTACTATTCAAATGTTATACTCAAATTTCATTTGAGTTATATATTTAAAAATTTCATTTCACATCCTATTTTGAAATTTCATTTCAAATTCCAATTTCACACTTGTATTTCTATTTCTGAATTATCAAATGATAATTCTTTTCACTTCATTTATAACTTCGTTATAAAAGAACTATTTATAAACTTCGTTTATAAAGGAACTACTTGTTTTATTTTTCAAAACAAGTTTATATTTTTATTCCATTAAAAATTCAAATTCTATTTAAAAATAGAATTTTCCCCCTTTAAATCTCAAATATCCTTCCATGATATTTTAAATAAATTAACACTTAGCCCAGTGATATTTAAAACAATCAAATCACCCAATTTTCAATCATTTTATTTTTAACACATCATATACGAATATATGAAATCAGCAAACAACAAACAGATAAAATAAATTTTTGAGGAATCCAGTTGGATCCCTCCAACCTGTTTTCCTGCATCCACAGATGTTAGCACATAAATAATACCCATTCTGCTTCGTGGCAGAATATCGCGGTATAGAAGGTCATCCACTAATCATAGCGTGGGGCGTATAGGGTAGTCATCTGCTATGAAACTGCACGCATCCGCTAATGAGACTGCGGGAATCCAACCAATCAATCAACCCAATATATATATATAGCCTAAATAACTAATATATATATAACAACCAGAAAACATGCACACAAGCAACAAACAATTATTTTTAATGAAATAAAAATAATTCTAAAGGTGAGTGAGATTTACTCACTTGATTTTTCCTTTGCTCGAATATCCATTTAAATTCCGTTTTGTTGCGGATATTATCTATTTGAGTTGAATTCTTCTTTCACCTACGATATTTATTTCATATTTTATCGATCACCATTTATTTAAATTAACCATAACATAAATAAATAGATTATCCTAGGTATTTTAAATTGCATGAAACATATACCTTATTTCGATAGCAATCTACTTGACCCATCCGCGAACCAATTCAACAATCGATGATCAATGTTTACCGAAACAGCTCCAAAAACTGCCCTGATCCACATTGGCATTTCATCGAGCAACTGGCAGTCGATCTCCATTTCATTTACAAATCCAAACCAGCCCCATCAGTCCTTACTGCAGACTCCAGCCGTGCTCCTTTCCCAAATGACAGACCCCCTTCACCACATCCACCATCCCGAAAAGATAGATCCGAGCTCCCCAGAAATCAAATGAAACGGTCGCAACTTCCACACCTCAGTTCCTCATGAGCGTGAGTACCTCGAAGCTGATGCATATATCACCATAGCCGTTGTTTCCCTATCTCTACAGATTTGCCCAAAACCGCACTCAGTAAAAGACCAAAACCGTAACCTGCTTCCTCCAGAATCAACAAATCGAACTTCCCCTTTCGCCATTGAAAACAATGCTTCGAATTACAGCGCCGAACTGACCCCCCCACTAACCATAGCGTCGCACCCTTCCTTCCTCAATCGCGACTAGTGTTGAACCTTCTTAAACAAATCGCGGCTTCCCTTAACACCCAGTGACCCATCGTCAAACCACCTGCATGCGTGTGCTCTTTTTTTTTTATTATTATGGAGCGATTTGGTTTCTGACATGAAGAATAGAAATGAAGAGAACGAAAATTCATTTTGTTCGTTTGGAATGAAGAGGAGGCTCGGCCTTATATAGATGCGATGCGCATACAGGAAGGACGCGCCATTTATTTCTTGTTGGGTTGATATTAGAGGTGGGAGACATGAATGGAAAGAATAGCGACTGTAGGTATAGGTAGGTACTGAAAAAGAAGCCAGGTCGGCCTAGTTTATTCTGAAAATTTTGATTTGGTTTTATTTATTTCGTTGCCCCTAACTTGAAACCCCAAACCGCTATTCAACGTAACGACCGTTGTTCTCAGATTATAATGATATTCCTGAACTCAACCAAACAGATTCAAAAATTTATTTGAACATATATATAAAATAACCATTTTAAATCAATACAATATAATTTAAATTCAAACAAATGAATTCTTCGATAATAAATTATTATTTGTTATCGTTTAAATTTAAATAAAACTTCATGTAAATCAATTTGATTCCATTTCAAATTTAATTACTTAAGATCCTCGTATTACGATAGTTATATCGATAATTCAATATAAAGATTGATTATATTATCAGCTCATTATTTAAAATAATATTAAATATTCAAAATAAATCGACCAGAAAAATCTGGGTCGTTACACAGACGGAAGGACATTTCATTGCTATTACAACAATTCCATCAGATACAAGAATATACAGAGTATAAATGAATAAATACATTCGATAAATATCAGAGATTTAAATACAGTACTGCAGCGGAAAAATAATACAAAACACAACTGAAGGTGATACACGGATACAGAGCTTTCCGAGCATCATTCCAGCTATAAACCAGGATCCTGTGAATATAAATCTGCAAAACCAAAACTACTAGCTGCCCGTGTCGAAAATAGGGGCACCCAGAGTTTAGGTTAAAACAATAAACTCCAGGTCAGTCATGTGACTGGTGTGAGAACTAAAACATTTATTTAAACCTTTACTTTAAAAGAGAGTAATTCAAGGGACCACGCCGTATAACACGGAACGGGTTTCCTCCCAAGAATACCAGTGCATAGAATAAACAGCGCAATGCTTTTTCGAAAAATGAAGCTATTATAAGACCCAGGTCCCATCACACAATGCAACGCAAGTCGGAGGATAGGGTTTTACCTTATAACAGCCGAACATGTTTGGTACGTTTAAAACAAATCATTTGATACTGTAATAAGTGTATAGTGTCAAAACAATTTCAATCATAAATATAAACCATAGACGGCATAAGTGCCCCATACCACTATGTCGCCATACTAGTTCTACAATTAAAACCGCAATACACGTATTGGAAATTGGATTTCCGTCATGAGTCGAGGCAAGGGGCAAGCTCCTCTCCGCTTCGAGACACTCTAGCAAATGCCTCAGGACTACACACTCTGGGTAACCCTGGATCGGTTGGGCCGGTCCTCTCTTACGTTTGAGGATTAATTATTCCTGAACACACGTTTCCCGGTCCTTACAGACCTATAATCGAGGCGCCTCATTCCAACAACCACAAAGGTGAAAAGTATATAAATTTCAGGGCTGGTAAGTCACTGACACCACCAAAGCTAGAAAGAAACGTCGTGTTCTCCCAACGGTCTGTATCCCGTTTTTAACTCATACCGAGGTGTGAGGCTCGCGAATCCACGCTATACACAAAGCTGCCACGTAGGTCGTGCTTTGATCATCAACCACAAGACTTTGCTTTTCAACAGAAGCCTTGATCCATGCAACTCAGCGTGCCACACAGGTAATTCATGCCATGCGATTGATATCTATCGATATATAACCTCTAAGCTCGTACGTCTCAGAGAAGGCGTTAAGCAAGAGAATAAATTTTCCGCCGCCAAACAGATATATATTTAACAGAAATCAATCAACACAAAATAAAATCCAATGTCAGACACACAATCCATTTGCAGGTTCGTTCTGGGTCTGAACGAAACCGGAGGCACTTTCCTCGCATATCCATCGATCTCCAAGTACGTCTGGATGACCACCAACTGATTCCCTCATCTTGGGTGTACAGCCCAATCAAGATCATCAGTAATCACCCAAACGATGTGAAGACTTCTGGTCTTCAACCACCGTCTTCATCTTCGACTTATCGTCGAATCGGTTATTCAGAATGGGTATAAACCCGGCCTTTCCGAACAACCCGCGTATATTAAAAACAAATGTTACACAAACACAACATACGCCTCATTCCAATTCATTAGTCACTAACCGTAAAATCAGCAAGAGAACAATTTCCCAAATATTAACCCCGAAGGCCGAAATCAACATCAGATCAATACCCAGGAAACCATTCTTCTTAACTAACCTATAGCTAGTTTCTAAATTTCAATTCTTAGGGAAAGGTTCCCATTAATTTTATCCAAGATAAATTCTTTAGAATTTATCCTTTAATCTTCCTTTGGATGTCATATCAAACCAGATTATGGTTTTCCAAACTAGTCGAGATTAGCGAACCACACCGAAGTAATTATTTATTTTATTTCTCATTCCCAACCTATTCATCCCATGAAGCAAAACTGGTAATACTCCATATCTAACACCATGGTGTTATCGGTAAAATTTATTACCATTTCATGTTCAAATCTAATTAAAGATTTAACTATCGCTTTGGAGCAAAACTGGTGATACTCCATTCTCGCTCACTTTCCAAATTAGATAATTTAAATTATCAATTCTCATTTCAATCTAATTGCAGATTCATTAAAACTCCTTTTACTGGGTTTAAGAACTAGGGTCATTTAAAACACAGTTCACGATAAACCCAAATCACATTCTATTTATTATCGGGTTAAAGAACAAGTGTCATTTAAAACACCGTTCACGATAAACCCACAAATCAATTCTATTTAAACCCGTTTCAAATCCAATTTATTTATTTAAAAATCAACGGGTTTAATTTTAGTTCAAAACTAGTTCATTTCGATAAAAATCTATTTTTATCTTTTCAAATATGGAGTTTTTCATCCCAATTTTTCCCAAATCATTTCTTATGATTTTACACAAATTATTACTATTTTTAATAATTTTATCAAGGCCCGTACAGTCGATTTCCATCAACGGCCATCGAACTGCACTTACAACGACCTTTTCCAAATTTGATTTGGACGTATCTCCAAATCCAACCGTTAGATTTCAAATTTCTAATATTCGTTAGAAAGCTCTTTTCGATACGAACCCAACGGTTCTGGTTTTAGGAGAATCCGACGGTCGGATCTCCCGTAATGTCCGTTCGAAGTCAATGGTCGAAATTCGCGAACTGCCGCGGCGCGGCGCGTTCTATTCAGGTCATTATATATATAATATATATATATTATATATATTTCGTCGATTTTCCTTTTTAACGAATTTTATAAATCGTTCAAATTTGTTTCAAAAACAATTTCAACATTCATTTCATTTCTATTTCAAATTCGTTTTCTATTCGATTCAAATTAAATTCGTTTTCTATTCAAATCAAATTCAATTCGTTTTCTATTCAATTCAAATTAAATTTGTTTTCTATTCAATTCAAATTCAATTCGTTTTCTATTCAAATCAAATTCGTTTTCTATTCAATTCAAATTAAATTCGTTTTCTATTCAATTCAAATTCAATTCGTTTTCTATTCAAATCAAATTCGTTTTATATTCAATTCAATTCGAATTCATTTTATATTCAATCAAAATCGTTTTCTATTCAATTCAAATTAAATTCGTTTTATATTCAAATCAAATTCGTTTTATATTCAATTCAATTCTATAAAAACGAACATAATCGATATAAATATCGTTCACGTCAAAATAGCGCATCTCTAATCAATAAGGCTTTATATATTTCAATAATTCCTTTATTCTATTCAACAAATGAATATTTATTTTATTCAATACGTGAATCTATATTTTTGTCAACACACGACTAATCTCAACGAATGAGTACCGTCCACGTGTGACTATTCCTGTTATTTAATATATCTTATAAAAATTATGGTATCTATCGTTTGATTTCAAATCAGACTCCAACCGTAAATTAGTAAGAGAACGATTCCCTGAATATTAACCCCGAAGGCCGAAACCAACAACAGATCAATATCCAGGAGACCACTCATCTCATCTATTTTCCAGTTAATTTCTAATTTCATATATGATACAGATGTAAATTTTATTGTTAAAATATTTCGTCCAACACATGACTAATCTCAACGGATGAGTACAGTCAACACATGAACCTTTATTTTATAATATTCTTTATTTTCTAAATTGGAATGAGGCCCAATCAATTACCATATAACGTTAATTATATGGATTCCATACACACATATATAAAATAGCAGCGATGAATAATCAACCATCATCCAAAGTGCACTACACTGTATAAGCATCAAATATAGACATCTAATGCTTATAACAGCCTGTCGATCCATCGATCGACATACAACTGATTATTGGGATTAGTGTATGTCGTATTGCACCCCAATACCCGTGTGGGGTTTCAAACAATCAAACATAGATTTTATTTGTGCGGTTGGGCAATGTGTAAAATTTATCGACCCAATCAATATCAGTCAAATCAGTGTATATAAACAAATCAGTCGATTTGTTTATAAATATTTATTTATTCACATTCACGTTAAAAATTATATTTTTAACGATAAAATATTTATTTCAACACATGAATATATTTCATTAACTATTTCACATCAACATTACAAACAAATTTCACAACACATCAATCAAACAAACAAGCCATCCATGGTCTGTGGATGACGGGTGTCGGGTGCTATGAAACACCGTGTGCATCCTAGTATATATATATAACTAGAAAAATTAAAATAAAAGGTGAGAAGTTCTCACCAATAGCTATCCCAACTCCACGACACTTCACAAGTAGAAATCTTCGTCGTTCTCGCCCTTCTTCACTTTCGTTGCCCGTATTCACTACATATGTAAAAATCAAATTTTTAATTTACTATTCAGTATATAAAAATCGAATTTTTACTTCGCTATTCAATATATAAAAATCGAATTTTTACTTCGCTATTCAATATATAAAAATCGAATTTTTACTTCGCTATTCAATATATAAAAATCGAATTTTTACTTCGCTATTCAATATATAAAAATCGAATTTTTACTTCGCTATTCAATATATAAAAATCGAATTTTTACTTCGCTATTCAATATATAAAAATCGAATTTTTACTTCGCTATTCAATATATAAAAATCGAATTTTTATTTCGCTATACAATATATAAAAATCGAATTTTTACTTCGCTATTCAATATATAAAAATCGAATTTTTACTTCGCTATTCAATATATAAAAATCGAATTTTTATTTCGCTATTCAATATATAAAAATCGAATTTTTACTTCGTTATTCAATATATAAAAATCGAATTTTTACTTTGCTATTCAATATATAAAAATCCCATTTTTATAATCACGCTATATGGATAAAAATCCTATTTTCACACCGCTACTATATAGTTAAAAATTATATTTTCACACCGCTATTATATAGATAAAAATTATATTTTTATTCAACGGTGTTCATATAATAAAGATTATATTTTTATCATGCTATTCTCTATATAAAGATTTCGCCTTTTCCATTTCAAAAATCTAATCTTTTCTATTTTAAAAACCTAATCTTTTCTATTTTAAAAACCTAATCTTTTCTATTTTCACAACCTAATCTTTTCTAAAATAAAGATCCTATCTTTAAGCTGAAAATCCTATTTTGAAAATAAAAATAAAAATCATAGCCTTTTAAATAAATAAAAATCAAAATTTTAAACTATATAAAATTCTGAAATTAAACTACGGTATTACATACTAAAATCGAAAAATTTCACATGACTAAATAAAATAAAATATGGAAAAATAGTAAGAACTTACTTTGGCTTTCGGATGGGGGGAGTTTCGGGTTTCAACAGTGGAGGGGGCTGGAGGATGAACGGAGGGAAGGTCGGTGGGGGTGAGGCGGTGGTCCAGGCGGGGTTTGGGGGTCTTCGCGTCAGGAAATGAGGAGGTAGGAAGAAGAAGAGAGGGGGGGACGGTCGGCCGATCTGAGATGGAGAGGGGGTGTTGGGGAGGGCGGTGGCGTCACCGTCGATGGGCGACCGAGGGGGGGGGGAAGGAGGCTCGTGGGGCTGGGGCTTGGGTTTCGGGTTACAGGAGGAAGGGAGGATGGAGGTGAGAGGATCGTCGGAGTGGGGGGCTCCTCGTTGACGGCGGCAGCCAGCGTTGGCGCCAGGAGCGGCGGTCTCCGTCGCTCTTCCCTTCCTTTTTTTTTCGATCCGGTAAAGTGAGAGAAGAGGGAAGGAAGGAGATTTATATAAATATATATATAATTATTTTATATTAATTTTCAAAAAGCACCGTTTTAATACGAACTCAAAATTGTACCCGCCGACTGTCGTCTCTAGCGTTTTACCCCCATTCCGAACACAATGGGATATGTATCGCAAGCTGATTCGATCAGTTTCGTCAGAATCAACATATAACTCTATATATTGAATTTGAACGCGCATTTCCATTTACCGGGGTCACATACTAACTAAAAAAATCCAGAAAAATATTTTCTAGCTTCGTATTGACGATACGGTCCTAACAAAACTAGTTTCGTCGAATTCTGAGACCGTTTGAAAAATGGTCATTTTCCAGTCGATTAAAATTAACTAAAACTGGTCAAACGCGTTTTCCTTTGCCACGCTCACATATTGATTCGAAAAATTATGAAATTTGGAATCTAGCAATAACTTTACATCACGGACCCAACAAAAGTGGTTTCGTCGAAATCCGAGGTCGTTTGCAAAATTCCCATTTTTAAGGGCCTGAATTCCATAGCGACTATTCAGAATTTTCAACTGGACATATCTTTTGATTTCCGCTATGAAATTTCGATTTTTCGGATTCGTTGGAAAGATATTATCAATTAGATCCTAATGTTTTTGGTTTCACTAAAATCCGGATTGTTTTGCACCCGGTACGTTCAATTGAAGTTTGAAATCGAATTATCAAACTACCGCGCCATTTTCAATTCTATTTATAATTATATATAATTATTTATATTCTAACAACGACGTATATAATATTTACGTCGAATTCTATTCAAAATAAATTTCTCGTCGATATTATTTAAAATAATTCATTTTAAATATTCAAAATTCGCTAAAATTGCCAAAATAAAAATTTTAAACTGGCCCAGATTTTCGGGTTATTACACCTGCGAACTGTCCAGAGCTTCCCCCTTCCGTCTTCCTTCATCGTTTGTACACCACAGCTCCAATGAAGCCTGAAACTGCCGTTGCCACGCCGGAGCACCTCGCCGTTGACTGCCATTGTCACCCCGAGCCTTCTCCGCCACTCGCCACCACACATGAGTTTTTATCTTTACTTTTAATTCATATATGTAATTAAAATATGATTTTTACAATTAAAAATGTGATTTTTATTTATATAGTAACAATATAAAATTGTGATTTTTATTTATATAGCAACAGTATAAAAATGTAATTTTTATTTATATAGTAACAGTATAAAAATGTGATTTTTATTTATATAGTAACAGCATAAAAATGTGATTTTTATTTATATTTGAATAGTATAAAAATGCGATTATTAATACAAATTCCATGAAAACACATTGCGTTGGAATCAGAACAGCGAATCTGAGCGACAATAAAGCACGGCGGAGTGGATCCCAAAGGTGAAAACTCTTCACCATATTTTTTTATACAGTTATTTATTTTTATAACTGCATATATGAACTGTTACCCGTCATCCACAAACCATGGACGACTTGTTTGATGGTTTGGTTTGGTTTATTAGATTATTTGGTTGTTTGAGTGAAATGGATTGATTAGAATTGTTATGTGTGCATGGCGCGAGCCAATATCAGGAGAGGGGTAATGCTTGATATTACCCGATTTTGCTATCGCGCCGTTATGCCGCGAAATTTTTCTAAAATATGTTAGAACAATAAAAATATCATTTTTATTGTGTAAATGAACCGAATAAATATTTTATCGTTAAAAATATAATTTTTAATGTGTATATGAATAAAATAAATATTCATTTACAAATCAAACGATTTGTTTATGAACACCTATTTTACTGATATGGATTAGGATGATATATTTTATACATTGCCCAACTGCACAAATAGCATTCAGTGTTCGTGGATTGAAACCCCACACGCGTGTTGGGATGATATTTGACGTACACTAATCCCAACTGTTTAGTGATATGTCAATCGATTGATTGACAGCCTGTTGTAAGCGTTAAATATTTATATTTAATGCTTATGCAATGTAGAATGCACTCTAGATGATCGATTGTTGTTTTCATTGTTGTTATACACATTTGTTGTGTGAAATCCATATAATGACATTATATGGTAATTGACTGTGTCTGATTCCAGTTCAGAAAGGAATGAATATTTTAAAATAACGATTATTTAAAAAAAATGAATATTATTAAAAATAATATTCAGTAAAAGATCAAAATTTGATTTTGATGTCCGATTTGGGATGGACACGAATATATTTAAATATATATAGACGTGTTGATTAGATATGTGCTATTTTGACGCGAACGATATTTATATCGATTTTATTCATTTTTATAATGAATGTTGAAAAGGAATTGATTTCAAAATATAATGTTTTGGAAATATTATCATTTATATATATTAACGATATGGAATATTCAAATTTCATTATAAATTGAATATGAAGTTGAAATCGTTTTGAAAACGAATTTAAAACGATTTATAAAATACGTTTTAAATGGAAATCGATGAAATATATATTATATATATATAATATAATGGCCTGAATAGAACGCGCCGTGCTGCAGCAGTTCGTGAATTTCAACCATTGACTTCGAATGGACATTACGTGAGGTCCGACAGGCAGATTCTCCTAAATCCGAACCATTGGGTTCGTATCAAAAAGAGCTTTCTAACGAATACAAGAAATTAGAAAGCAAACGGTTGGATTTGGAATTATGTCCAAATCAAATTTGGAAAAGATCGTTGTAAGTGCAGTTTGATGGCCGTTTATGAAAATTGACTGTATAGGCCTTGATAAAATTATTAAAAATATCAATAATTAGTGTAAAATCATAAGAAATGATTTGGAAAGAATTGGGATGAAAAATTCCATATTTGAAAAGATAAAAATAGATTTTTATCGAAATGAACTAGTTTTGAACTAGAATTATAATCCAATTATTTTTAAAATAAATAAATTGGATTTGAAATGGTTGTAATAAAAGCCAGAATTTCCAATATGTAAATTGGAAAGGATTTGAATTGAAATTGTCTTCGGAATATTTCGATGCTGGATTTCGTGATTATACAGATATTGTTATGGAAATTTGAAAGATATATTTATATCGTTATTTCCAATACAATATTTGTTGGTTGTAGAATTTGATATTGAATATAAGCCGATATATTTTCTATTCAGAGCCTTGTATTTAATATCAAATCGGATTTTGGGTTTGTCGTGAACGATGTCTTCAGTAACACTGTTCTTGAACCCCATGTGAAGAGAATAAATCTGTTAATTAAGATAATTAGAGTTTCCAATTATATTTAATAATTCGAATAAAATGGAATGTGAATTGGGTTTACCGTGAACTGTGTTTTTAACGACATTCGTTCTTTAACCCAATTTACAGTGAAATGTGATTTGCAATTTATAAATCTTTTGTTAAGATTTAAAGGAGATTTTCCAAAGTAAAATTTTCCAATTTAATAAAATAAATTGGAATGGAATGGAATTCGATTTGGTAATAATCGAAGTGAATTTCTGTGGAGGAAGACTGCTAATATATATGGAATTTAAAAGGCTTTGCCATTATTTCATTTATAATATTAGTCGGATATGGAAGTTTATATCGATTATATATATTGATCTGTTTTCTGTGAAGACTCCATAATTAATGGAATGTGATTTTGGGTTTATCGTGAGCTGTTTTTAAATAACATTAGTTCTTTAACCCAGTTAAAGACAGGATTTGTTTCCTAGCTTTGAGTAATCATTAAGTAATGATTTTTGGAAATTAAAATTGAATTAGAGTTTTAAGGAATCTTTAAATAGATTGAAAGGTGAATTTGATAACTAAAATTATCAAATTCAAGAAATGACTTGAATGGAGTATCACCAGTTTTGCTCCAAGCGATAGTTAAATCTTTAATTAGATTTGGACGTGAAATGGTAATTAATTTTACCGATAACACCGTGGTGTTAGATATGAAGTATTACCGGTTTTGCTTCTTAGGATGAATAGGTTGGGATTAGGAAATTAAAACAAATGATTACTTCATTAAGGCTCGCTAATCCCGACTAGTTTGGGTAAATCATAATTTGGTAGGATTGATTTCCAAAGGAAGATTAAAGAATAAATTTAAAGAATTTATCTTTGATAAAATTAATGGGAACCTTTCCCAAAGTATAAGAATATTTGAATAAAGGAATATTCTGGATTGGAATGAGGCATATGTTGTGTTTTTATAGCACTTGTTTATTATGTATGCGAGTTATTCAGAAAGACCAGGTTTATCCCATTCTGAATAACTGATTCGACAATATGTCGAGGATGAAGACAGTGGTCGAAGGCCAGAGGTCTTCACATCGTTTGGATGAAAACTGATGTCTTGATTGGGTCGTACACCCAAGACAGGGTAATAAGTGGTGATCGTCCAGACGTACTTGGAGATCGACCGGATATGCGAGGACCCCTCTCCTGTATTGGACATACGGGACGAGGAATAAGGTGCCTCTGGTTTCTTTCAGACCCAGAACGAACTTGTAAATGGATGTGTGTCTGACATCGGATTTCATTCTGTGTGATTGATATACATCGGTTGCATAGCGTGAATTGCCTGTGTGGCATGCTTAGAAGCAAATGATCAAGGCATCTGTTGAAAAGCAGAGTATTGTGGTTGATGATCAAAACACGGCTTTCATATAGCGTAGCTTTGTGTGGCGTTAATTCGCGAGCCTCACATCGTAGTGTGAACCAGAAATGGGAGAGGACATCAGGGTGGGAATGCGTATCTTTCTAACTAGGAGTTGTGTCAGCGTTTTACTAGCCCTGGCATTTTACTTATGTGGATGATGGATAGCGAAGCACCTCGGTTATATCGGTCGATCCGGAACCGATGGTCTGGTCAGGGTATGACCAGTTTACGACCCATAGGGCAGAGAAACACAGTATTCAGGCATTTTAATCCACTCCGTGTGGACCGGCCCTGGCGATCCAAGGGTCACTCGAGCTCTGATCTTGAGACATGGTAGGCTAGATTGTCTCGAAGCGGTGAGGACGATCCCTTTCCTTGGTTCACAGAAGGAAATCCAACTTCCAATACGTGACTTTGCGGTTTTGATTGTAGAGCCTAGTATTGGCAACATGATATATGGTACCCATGCCGCCTAGGCTTGATACATTTATATTTGAAGTTGTTTTATACACTATGCACTTATAATATTATCAAATGATTTTTTTAAATGTACCAAGCATGTTTGGCTATTATAAGGGAAACCCCTATACTCCGGCTTGCGTTGCATTGTGTGATGGGACCTGGGTCTTATAATAGCTTCATTCTTCCAAAAAGCATTGCGCGGTGTTTTTATATGCACTAGTATTCTTGGGAGGAAACCCATTCCGTGTTATACGGCGTGGTCCCTTGATATATCTGATTTAAAATAAAGTTTTAAATAACTTCTTTATTTCTCACACCAGTCACATGACTGACCTGGAGTTTATTGTTTTAACCTAAACTCTGGGTGCCCCTATTTCCACACGGGCAACTAGTAGTTTTGGATTTGCATATTTATATTCATAGGATCCTGGTTTACAGCTGGAATGATATTCGGAAAGCTCTGTATCCGTATATTCCTTTCAGTTTTGTTTTGTATTATTTTCCGCTGCATTGTAAATTTAATTCTCTGATATTTATCAAATGTATATTATTTGTTCATACTCTATATATTCTTGTACTCTAATGTAATTGTTGTAATAAGAAATGAAATGTTCTTCTGTTTGTGTTCTGATTTGTCGTGTTCTCAAAGAAATCCGGGCTTTCCTTCACGGCGAAGTTCGAGTCGTAACATGACGGAGCTTCCCTGAGGTTATCAACAAACTATAAGCAAGCTAATCAATCTTTAGGTAGTTGCACTTCGCCCATATCAACTTCTTGCTTACATAGTACACCAGTTGCTGAACTCGATTGCCTTCGTGGAACAGTGCTGAGATGATGGCATGTGGAGATACTACTAAGTAAATGAACAAATTCTCGTGATCCACTGGCTTTGATAAAATATGAGGCTTCTCCAAGTGAACCAACAAAATCTGGAATGCTTCGACATAGTCAGGTGTCCAAGCAAAATTGTGCTTTCCCCATTTCTTTAATTCAAAGAAGGAAATGCACCTATCAGTATCCCTGGATACGAATATGCCCAATGCTGCCACCTTCTCAGTCAGGCTTTACATATCCTTGATCTTTTGACGTTTCCGGATACCCTTGTGGTATCAGTTTTCTCGGTATTAATCTTTATTCCTTGTGAGCTGATGATGAAACCCAAGAATTTCCTTGATGCAACGCCAAAAGAGCATTTCAAAGGGATAAGCTTCATCCCATATTGTTGGAGGATGCCAAACATTTTAGCTAATTCCCTGACATGGTTGGATGATTGCTTTGACTTTACAAGCATGTCGTCTACATAAACCTCCATCGATCTCCCTATTTGATTTTGAAACATGCGATTAACCATTCTCTGATATGTTTCTCCTGCATTGTTCAGTCCAAATAGCATAACCACATCGCAACACAACCCAAGATCTGTTATGAAACCGATGTGCTCCTGCTCTGCAACATGCATTGCTATCTGGTTATATCCAAGCATCCATGACCAGCAGTTGAGTCGACGAGCTGGTCTATCCGAGGAAGCCAAAAGTTGTCTTTAGGGCATGCCTTATTCAAATCCAAGGAATCAATGCATGTCTTCCACTTCCCATTGGCTTTATTCACTAGGACTGGGTTTGATATCCATTGGGA
Organism: Allium sativum; assembly: GCA_030737875.1. Taxonomy (NCBI): domain Eukaryota; kingdom Viridiplantae; phylum Streptophyta; class Magnoliopsida; order Asparagales; family Amaryllidaceae; genus Allium; species Allium sativum. Next base: position 868,892,332 of record CM060924.1, on the reverse strand, counting down.
TAGGTCTCACGAATAAACCAGTTTTTCTTTAGCCTCTCAACCTCTTCCTTCAGCGCAGCTGATCTCTCTGGGCTAAGCATACTTTTTTTTATTTTCTGTAATGTATTTCGGGCCGATATTGAGCGAATGGCTCATGATCGATGGAAATATCCCGCATATGTCAGCATGGGTCCATGCCAGCATGTTAAGGTTCGCATAGAGAAAGTCAGTCAACCCCCTCTTTCGGAGGGGGTCTCAGTGGGATCCGATCTTCAAAATCTTAATTGGTTCTTTGCCCTCCCTTGGATCAATATCGTCAAGTTGATGGCTGGATGGTCCTCGCCCAGATGTTGTCTTTATTTGTTATGCTCCTACCTACTTAGTAGGAGGTGGTGGTCCTTGAGCTCTCCACGTTCTTTGATGCGGACTTCTTTCCACCCTGCTAAGTAGCACACTCGTCTTGCTACCTGATCTCCTCATACTACTCCGACTCCACCTTCCATCAGAAAATTCAAGAGCAAGCACCAAGGAGCAACATAGGATCTAAATTCAGTAAGGGCCGGACATCCCAAAAAGGCATTATACGGACAGTTTATGTCCATCACAAGGAATGGGAGGATCCTCACTTTCCTACGGTCCCCTTCGCCCATCTCTACAAGTAATTCAACAATTCCAACTGGCTCATTGATCGAGCCAATGAAGTCACGTATCCGACCTTTGCATGGCTTCAAATCTCTCTCTTCGAGCCTCATCTGATCATAGGCTCTGTTGAATAAAATATTTAGCGGAACTCTCGCAATCCACAAGGACTTTCCGTACAGTGGCTGAGCCGATGATGGTCGTAATTACAAAAGGATTAATGCTTTGGGTTTCTACCCCATCAGACCCTCTATCATGGAAGACAATATCATTAGTCATTGTCATCTGCTGCTTCATAGGAACATTCTCCATGGGAGTATTGCACTTTCCAACTTCTAAATGTTTTGTGACATTTACATACTGCTACATGATCTTTGCATGGAAACTTGCCGAATGGTGTCCTTCGATGAGAGTATTAATAACTATGCTTTTTCCTTTATCACGATTTCCAGGATGGGCGATGATTCTAGGAGCTGCCTGACCTTTTTGGGGGATGAAGCCCCTTGCTTCCTAACCCTCGGGACAACTTTATATCCGTCTAATTTTCCTTCTATAACCAACTTTTCCACTATATATCTAAGATGACGACACTCGTTTGTTGCGTGGTCGTAGATCTCATGAAACATATAAAACTTTCTAGTCTGCACCACCTTTTTAGTAGACTCATGTGGCGGTGGCTTCTTAAATTGCAAGGTTTGGCATGCGTCTAAATAAATGTTCTCCAATATATCGTTTATTGGAGTATAGGTATTGAATGTCTGGAATCGAGGTCGCTTCTTAGCATCCCCTTTCTTATTCTTGTTTCCTCCATTACCATTCTTCCACCGGTTCCCGCTTTGTCTGTTACGGTTTCCAACGTTTACCTCTACCTTGACAGACTTGTCTCTAAACTGCTTCACTGCCACATTACTTTGTATTCCCTAATTGTTTACACTGTCATGCACTCTCCTTTTTTGATTGTCCCCTGCCTCTTCAATAAGCAAGTGTATATTTTCCTTTTCATAAAACATATTAAAGCTCATAAGAGGCTTTCCTGTCAGGTATTTTCCAAACTCAATTTTGGCATCAACTCTGTCCCTTAATGCCATCAACACTGACTCTGGGTTGGGGTTGGTGACTTCTGTTACGACCATATTAAAATGGTCGAGATAGTTTATTAGTGTTTCTTCCCGAGCCTAAGTTATTCGGTAGAGGGACATCATGTTTTTTGACTTAGCGGCATGCAAGCGAAATTGGTTCATAAACTTCTTACCCAAGTCTTTAAAGTTAGGTTCCGACCTTGGAGGCAACCTGGTAAACCACATAAGCGCTATGCAATGGAGGTATATTGGGAAGGCCTTACACTTTGTGGCATCCGAGATTGCCTCTGCATTCATAAACCAAGTGTATCTGACCAAGTGCTGGCTTGGATCGGTCCTATCTGAGTAGTGATTCGTTTGAGGCAGGTTGAACCTTCTCGGGAACTCAACTTCTGGAACATCATCAGTGAATGGGGTGACTTCGGTCCAACCACCAATCCTCATTGGTGTAGTTATGGCTGTCATTCATGCATTGACGCACCATGGCTACAACCTCGCCGTTGGTCATCACACGCTCAGGCTCTGCGCTTTTAGCTCGTTGGGTTGCTCTTGCCTATGATGACCCCAAACCCCCGTTCCACGGTGGCAAGGGTAATCTTTGGAATATAACACGTATACAATAACAGCAAAACAGAAATATATCATTACACCAGATAATGAATAATAAATTACACTGGCACAAATATAATCATCAGAGTTACACAGTATAACGGGATCACACTTAGTACAAAATACAGTTTTCAGCTTTTTATAAAATATCTGCAACGGAATCAAATATAATATACATAACAAAAGTTGAACAATGTAATAGAAATGATAGAATCCATCTTCAGCTCCATAGCTATCCAGAATGAGCCTGCTTAAACCTGAACACAAGGCTGCCCTTGTAGAAATAGGGGTGCCCGAAGTGAAACAAACTACGAGTCTGTCGTAGGACTGGTATGAGAAATCTACTTAACTTATTTTATAATAAGGTCAATCACAGGACCACGCTGCTACGGGGGAACGGGTTTACTCCATTGGATTGTCAGTGCTTAAAACAAGTAAATCATTCAAACATCGCAATACTTTTTTTACAAAAATGAAGCCATTATAAGACTCGGGTCCCATCACACAATGCAACTCAAGCGGAGGATAGAGTTTTACCTTATAATGGCCAAAATATGCTTGATACATATAAAACAAAACCATTTGATATTATTACTAGCGTTTATATGTTTCAAAAACAATTTCAATCATAAGTATCAATCATAGACGACAAAAGTGCCCCATACCACTATGTCGCCATGTATAGGTTTACAATCAAAACCGCACAATGTCGTATTGGAAATTGGACTTCTGTCATGAACCAAGGCAAGGGATCATCCTTACCGCTTAGAGACTCTCTAGCCCGAGCCTCAGGCAAGTACTCAATCAAGCCTTGGATCGTCAGGGCCGGTCCACACGGAGTGGATTAAAATACCTGAACATTGTGTTTCCCCGCGCTATGGGGCGTAAACTGGTCATATATCGATCAAACCATCCATCGGCTCCGCAGAGACCGATATAACCGAGGCGCCTCGCTATCCATCATCCACATAAGCAAAACGTCCGGGCGTGCAAAACCCAAACACCACTCCTAGCTAGAAGGAAACGCATGTCCTCCCTGAGGTCCTCTCCCGTTTCTGGTTCATATGGGTGTGAGGCTCGCGAATCAACGCTATACACAAAGCTAGCTATATTAAAGCCATGCTTTGATTATCAACCACAAGACTCTGCTTTTCAACAAAAGCCTTGTTCACTGCATCTTAGCATGCCACATTGTCAATCTACAACGTCAGACACACATCCATTTAAAAGTCCGTTCTGGGTCTGAATGAAACCAGAGGCACCTTATTACTCGTCCCATATGTCCAATACAGGAGAGATGTCCTCGCACATCCGAACGATCAACAAGTACGTCTGGACAACCACCACTGTAACCCCTTCAGGGCAGCAACTCCCATCAAAGGCATCAGTAGTCATCCATTCAATGTGAAGATCATCGGTCTTGCACCGTCTTCATATCTTCGACTTTTTATCGTCGATCAATTATTTGAAATGAGAATTAACTCGGCCTTTTCAAATAATTCACGTATATATAGAATTTTAAATCAAATCTGTCCATGGTTAAATTACTAGACATCCATAATTCAGTTCATTAATACAATTTTCATGTCAAACGCATTCAGCCATCAAATATCCAATAAACCAAGTAAATTCGGTTTATTTCCATTTCATATCATTTATAATATTTTTAAACGATTTATCACTATTTTTATTTATTTATAAATAGCTCATTTATTTAAACGACGCTTCAGGCCATCACGCGGCCATGGCGCTGTTTTTATTTAGATTTGATTTACACATATCTAAAAATCTAACTGTTGGATCATTACAAATTTTATATCGTTGGAAATATCTTTTCAAAGCGGACCCAACGGTTCCAGTTTTGGGGAAATCCGACGGTCGGATCTCCTGGTATAATCGTTTAAAGTTATGATTTCAAAGCACAAACTACAGCATCGTTATTCGTTTTAATTTATATATATATATATATATATATATAATTCATTCTGGCGATGTTTCTATTCAGATTTGAATTAAACATTTTACACAACCTAACGGTTGGATCTATACAAATTTGATATCGTTGGAAAGATATTTTCAAAGAGAACCCAACGGTTTCGGTTTCGGGGAAATCCGATGGTCGGATTTCTCGGTATAATCGTTTAAAATCACGATTCCAAAAATGAACTACAACATCGTTATTCATTTTATTTTAATTATATATATATATAATCCGTTCTTCGATTTTCAAACTATTTTCATTTCATATACGTGGTAAAAATAATATTTCTAGCCAACAAATATTTATTTCAACACATGACTATTTTTAACACTTCATATATATAATAAAAATGTGATTTTTATTGTTAAAACAATTTATTTCAAACATGAATATTTCTAGCGATTCATATATATAATAAAAATGTGATTTTTATTGTTAAAACAATTTATTTCAAACATGAATATTTCTAGCGATTCATATATATAATAAAAATGTGATTTTTATTGTTAAAACAATTTATTTCAAACATGAATATTTCTAACGATTCATATATATAATAAAAATGTGATTTTTATTGTTAAAACAATTTATTTCAAACATGAACAGTTTATCAACACATGAACATTTCAAAAAATTTCGGTAGCATAACGGCCGGGGGTTTAAAATCAGCACTGTCCCGAGTATGGCTCCTCGCACTACCTTAGGCCTCGCGGCGTTCCCTAAGGGGCTTATTCTAATGATCTAATCATTTCGATCGTTTTCATAGCATATTGAATTTTTCCACAAACAATTCCAGTTTTGTTTCAACCACAAACAACCATTGTCAATCATTCGCAATATAAACCAAATTTCACACCAACCACAATCCAAACAATCGCAACCAATATATATCGTTCATGGTTTGTGGACGAGGGGAGTGTGTGCATGTGTGTGTGTGTGTGTGTGTGTGTGTATATATATATAAACGTATATATTTCCATTTCAATTCCATATCGCTATATATGGTATATACAACGCATGTATAATTTATACATCGCTTATATAATTTAACAACGCCCATATATGAGGTATACAATGCGTATATAATTTATACTTCTCTTATATAAATTATACATCGCTATTCCATTCCAGTTTGAATTTAGAAATCTCACATTGGGTTCCACTCCTTCAAAAATTGTAGGAAGCTCCAAAAATTCTCTGGTCTTTTCTAGAATGTAGAAGATGTTGCCACGAGTCCAATGTCTCGTGTTTCACTGGATTTCGACAACATAGAAAAAAGATATGATTTTTATAGTGAAATCACAATTCGTAGCGCTTTAAAGCATTATATACAGTTTAAAATATACTGGTCGTTACCTCTAAGCAGATGTTCAAAACTAGGTTTTTATTTTTCGTGCAAATCATTGCACGAGAGGAGGATCGGCCATTACTACGAGTGAAACACCCCACCTCCGTTAAGGTCACTCACAAAGGGAATGCCTTAACTTTGGTGGAGCATTATAGGTAAAAGACACAGAAAATTTACAAGACAGAAATATAAGCAGCGGAAACAAACATTTATTTCATACGTGGTTCAATACAAAAGTCATTACAGCAAATTGTCTCAAAATAACTTCCAAACATTACATCATATTCTCTGTCTTGATTAAAACATAAAGAATCATAAAACATAAATAAAACTGCATAAATCCCCAAGTCTAGTGTGTCCAAAGCCATAGCCAGAGATAAGAAATTCCAAGTCGTACATCATAGAGTCTTCAAGCTTGGAAAGATGAGCAGTCCAAATTAAGCTGAGCTATTCCCTCCCTGGCTACCGGAGGGGGGAATGGAAGAATAGAAGACGAAGGAAAAATGGGTCAGACATAAGTCTGAGTAAGTCCAGTGACTTTTCAGTGTGTGAATAAGTAAAAGGTCATGATAGGAATAAACTAAAAATAGGATTGTACCAGAACAACAAATTAACATAAAGCTATATAAGGCAAGATAAACCGAATATACATCGCACCCATGTCTAATTCTCTGCATCTACTTATACTTGTCCAAATGGCACCATATGTTCATGGTGAAATGATCCCCTTATATCGATCGGCTCCTAGTCGCATGCATTTATCACGTGTGTCATTCGGCCCTCGCTTGATTATAGATACCTGTGATGGTCCCACCACGGGGTGTACCAAATCCTATGGTGGCAACCCGACACGATTCAAGATGCATAGTGTATGACTACTGATGCCAAGTGCCTGCTTTTTCCACTCCGGAGTACGTGCACACCCGTACTCCATCGGAACCAATACTGATGCACCACCCACCGACATTTTGACCGCTTACAATTCAGCCCAGTAATCGTGCCCCACCCTGCCTAGTTCAAGGTTCCATGATACATCTATGTGGGTTACTACTGAAATGGGTCCCCGTTACTAGGGTTTTCTAGCCAACATGTTAAATTGATTAAGTGTCCAATTTACCTAACCCCGCCCATCAGTTTAGTTAACATGTTGAATTGGTTAAGTGTTTCCTTAATTGACTTAACCCTACCAATCTTGACTTAGCTTTATTAAAGCACCAGCCACTCACATTATACTTGTGGTCACTGGATGTGTCGGTCGGTTCCGGGCAGTTTTACACTACAACTCGGTCTAAACTCGGGTCCTTTTTGGGCTCAATGCGCTAACCACCCACATTAGACAGGTATTGTTGTGGTCACTGGATGTGCCGATCGGTTCCGGGCAGTTTTACACCACAACTCAGTCTAACCTCGGGTTAGGCATATTCGTCTTTTCTAAATTTACATATTTATCCTTTTATGCTTATGTGTAAATTTTTCAAAAATTTATTGTCATGGCCCACTTTCCTCTTAATTCAAATTCATAATTTTGGTATGTGAATTATACCATTTTCATGCCACTTATTCTGATTATGCCCAACATGCCAATTACATGTAATTTTCATGTTTTCCCCCAACGTTACCCCCGTTGTACGTTCGCACAATTACATAGAATGTTAGGCTCGATATTTTAGCCTAACTCATAAATAAAAAGGGAAAACAAAGAATATGAAATATTTAAACAAGCATAATATGGGTCCAACATATGTCATGTGAATTTGGCATAGGATCAATGTACATGAACTTGCAAATTTAGATCCAATAATCATGAATCATAAGCATATGAGTTTACATAGAACTACACAATTTAAACTTGGCCTGTGAAGGTGAACTTGCATTGAATTGGATCTAATTAACATGGACCTAACATATACAAAGTTGTAGATCTAATCATATAAGGTCGTAGATATAAACATGTGGGCATATGGATCTAACATATAAAGTGTAGATCTAAACATATAGGTTTACATAATCATGTATTTAACCTATAAACTTGCATGTATTCATAACATGATAGCATTACCTAACTTGTATAAACATGGCAAAATTACCAAATTGACATACAACATATAGATATCATCACTAATTTATACAACATGACATGTTATCGCCCATTCAACATACAACTCATAGGTTCATTGCCAAGCCTTTTACAATGGTACTTTTATCATCAAACTACATACAATATGACCGCAAATTTAACATGATAAACCAAAATAGTTCATAGGCAAACATGATAGAATAGACATGAATAGACATAAATCAGCATTACATACAACTTGGTTCAAATTCTATTTTACAAATCATGTCTTTAATTTATTCACAACTGAAAGGTGACTACACTTACAAACGAAAAGGAATTCTTGATTTCTGGAATCTGTATTCTGAAACTGAACTGCTCGCCTTTGATGTAGATCGTTGAATTAGATTAGATTAGATTAAATTTTTGATGTAGCTTCTATCTTGCCTTTGAGTTGAAGGAGATGACGGCTATTCTAGGTTCACTACTGACGACATGACGGCTCTAGGAATATTTTTGTGTGACTTAGGGTTTAGATTTAGGTTGCTTATATAGAAGTTTGATTAAATTAGAGCTGTCAGATCAACCCAGAAGCGATCAAGACCATCCAGACAAGATAGAATAGCCAAATTAGCCTTAATGACTCAGTAGGGAGTCAGAACACAAAAAATTTCAGATCTGCCCGAGGGAGGGTAGGCCGACCCCCAGGTCGACACTAAGGTCGACCTGTATAGGAGAGGTCGACACTAGGGTCGACCCCCTGGTCGACCTGATCCCTGGGCGGGAAAATTCCCTCCCTGTCCGCTTATTCTTCTGATTTTGAATTTTGAATCTGAACTGAGCTGTTTTGAATTTTCAATTAAACTTCTGAAGGCCATAACTCCTTCATATGTTACCCGATTCATGCAAACTTGGACTCTATCCTAAGCATAATTCCAAGACGAATGCAATGGCGTAACCCATTTCCCTTAATTCTCACATTTAAAATTAAATATTCTTTAATTTGTAACTTCAACGTTAATAGAAAATACAGGGTGTTACATTCTCCCCTCCTTTAAGGATTTCGTCCCCGAAATCTTCAAGTTGAGAAGAACGTATATCATACCATCCAATCGTCCATCTACTCAACCCTCAAACACAGGCATCCATTATCCTTAAAAAACTTCTAATGCTTTATGATCATATGCATAGTGTGTGTACATGTCCTTATCTAATGCAAAATCAGGCGGTCTACTGATTCAGTCGACCTCCTTAATGCAATTCATGTCGGTGCCATGAGTCCATTATGTATGCAATCATCCCTAATTATACTTTCTACATGAGTGCACAATCATTCATACAAATGCAACATCCACATGACAGCGCATCAAGTTTTCAATCATATACAAGTACATATATGCATATGCAATATGAAAGTGACTGAGCCGATCTAATACCTAATGTGTGTATATGCATCCACGAGCAACCACTAGCAATCACTTGCAACCACTTGCAACCATCAATCATAAAATGTTTCAAATACATGTTTACATCCATTGGTTTCTACCTAAGGATCGAAAACAGCAGTGAGGAAAATGCTAAAAAGATAGATACGAGCATGAACAAACTTAAGGAAGAAAAAAGATCAAAGATGTACCCTCAAAAAGAAAAGTCTGCACGCGTCTTGGCCTCAGTCTCCCAAGTTGCGTCTTCCTCAGCGTCACTCCATTGAACTTTAACAAGTTTGACTTCGCGATTGCGTAGCTTTTTGATTTCTATACCCAAGATACGAGTTGGAACTCTTCTCACAATCGCCTCTCGTTCTACTTCTATTTCCTCTAATATGCTTGGTTCCACCACTTCCCTAGACTCATGTAAGCACTTCCGTAGGTGAGAAACCTGAAAGACATTATGAACTCCAGCCAATTTTTCGGGCAGCTCTACTCTATAAGCCATCTTCCCATTCTTCTCGATGATAGGAAACGGTCCTACAAATCTTGGTGCTAACTTCCCTGCGGATCCAAAGCGAACGACATTCCTCTAAGGAGATACTTTAAGGAACACCTTGTCTCCAACCTCAAACTCAAGGTCGGTCCTTCTTTTGTTTGCGTAGGACTTCTGTCTATCTTGGGCAGTCTTCATTCTTTTCCGTATCAAGTCCACTTTCTTTGAAGTTTCTCTAATCATGTCCGGTCCAAGTATGAGCTTGTCTGTAGACTCCCACCAACAAGTTGGTGATCGACATGGTCTTCCATATAAAGCTTCGAAAGGTGCCATGCCTATGGTGGCTTGATAACTATTGTTGTAAGAGAATTGCACCAAAGGTAGATGATCCTACCATGTACCTCCAAAGTCAAGAATGCATAGTCTCAACAGGTCTTCTAACACTCTGTTCACTCTTTCCGTCTGACCATCGGTTTGGGGGTGATAGGTCGTGCTTAAGCATAATTGTGTGCCTACAGCTTCTTGCAAACTCCTCCAAAACTCGCTTGTAAAGATAGGATCTCGGTCACTCACTATGTTGGAGGGTATCCCATGGAGTCAAACTATCTCTTTAAGATATATGGATGCTAGGGATGAGGCAGTCCTTCTACTCTTAATGGGTATGAAGTGAGCTCTTTTTGTGAGCCTGTCCACTATTACCCAAATACTGGTATTGCCTCTTCTTGACCTAGGCAGCCCATCAATAAAGTCCATCGAGATGCTATCCCATTTCCACTGTGAGACCTCTAGAGGATGAAGCAAACCATCAGGCTTCTTCTGCTCCGCCTTGACTTGTTGGCATATCATGCACTTAGAAACAAATTCAGCTACATCCCTCTTCAAGCCATTCCAAAAGAAAACCCTTTTGATGTCTTTGTACATTTTGTCTCCACCGGGGTGTATGGTCAACTTGGAATGGTGTGCTTCTTCAAGAACTTTCTTCACCAGATCCCTTGTTTGTGGGACGCATAGTCTTCCATCCTGCCTCATCCATCCCTTGTCATCGATGGAGTATCTAGTGAGGTGACTAGAAGTCTCACCCCTAATCAGCTTATCTATCACATCAACTAGCTGAGGGTCTTCACGTTGTGCGGTTCCTATTGAGTTCAAAAGAGTAGGCCACACTTCTAGCGATGTTAACAGACCAGTCACATGATCGACAGAGGGTCTAAAATCAAAGTTGGCTATGTACTCCAAGCTTTGTCTTTCTACAAAGAGAGGGCTTAGGGTCAGCTTCTTTCTACTCAAAGCGTCTGCTACTACATTGCCCTTGCCAGAAGTATAGGAAATCTCAAAATCATATAAGGCAAGAAACTCCATCCATCTTTGCTGCCTCAAGTTAAGATCTTTCTACGAGAAAAGGTACTTTAACGATTTATGGTCAGTATACAATTCAAATTTCTCACCTAGGAGATAGTGGCACCAAGACTTAAGCGCAAAGACGATGGCAACCAACCCAGGATCATGAGTTGGGTAGTTTTTCTCATGCACTCTCAACTGTCTGTCCCCATAAGCTACTACCTTCCCTTCTTGCATCAGAACAGCACCTAATCATGTACCACATGCATCCGTGTATACGGTAAACATCTTGCTCCCATCCGGCAATGTCAAGACTGGGACTGTTGTTAGAGCCCTTTTCAAGCATTGGAAAGCAATATCGCAATCCAAATCCCAAGTGAAAGTTAAGTTATTCTTTGTCAATCTTGTAAACGGGGCTGAGATTTTTGCAAAGTATTTGATGAACTTTCGATAAAGCCTGCTAGCCCGAGAAAACTTCGGACTTCGGTTGCATTTCATGGGGTCTACCAATCTTGCACAACAACTACTTTTGCGGGGTCCATAGCTAACCCTTCTTTGGACACCACATGTCCAAGAAACCTCACTTCTTCTCTCCAGAAATGGCATTTGGAGAATTTGGCTTTCAGCTGATGTGCAAGAAGAGTATCCATGACTTCCCTTAAATGCTGAGCATGCTCTTCTTCTTTCTACGGTCCTTAACCAGATGTCCAGGAATGCCACAAAAGTTACACTTCCTCTTTTCACGGGATTTGTTATTCTTCAAGCCTTTCTTTGAATCTTCTTTCTTATTCTGTGACCCCTCCGCTTTCTTGTCTTGAGGCACCTCCACCTTTGCCTCTTTCTTGCCCTTGTCTTCCTCGTGTAAGAGCGCCATATCCACCAATCTCTCGTAAGTCGCCCCCATGGGTATGTGGGTCATAGCTAGGCTGTGTAGTGTCTCATTCAATCCCTTAACAAAACGAAGAGCCTTCTTATGAGGAGTGTTCACTAAATCCAATCTGAATCTGGCTAGGTGGTTGAATTGGTTGATGTATTCTTTGACCATCATACTTCCTTGCTTAAGAGATAAGAACTTTTCCACCTGTAGACTTCGTTCAGCTTGTGAGAGGAATTTCATTTCAAACCTCATTCTGAAATCCATCCAAGTTTCAATTGGTCTTTCAGCGTTAGTAACTTCCCAACAATAAAAAGCTTCGTCTTTGAGCAACCATACCGCCAACTGTATCTTCTGCCTATCATCCACCTCGAAGATAACGAATAGATCCTCAGTTTCTTTGAGCCAGTTCCTTGCTTCCACGAATGATTCAGTTCCATTAAAACTCTTTCCACCCATGGCTCTAAAGTCTCTATAAATCTTTGAGAAAGCATTTGCATGAGGAGGAGGAGGAGGAGGAACCGCTGCAGCTGGGGGAGGAGGAATATCTGTTGGGCCTGCATCGTTGGTCCTAGCCTCTAGGTACCTCCTGAACCAACCAGGTATCGGTACACCCTCTGGAAGGTTAAGATTCACAGACATGCTGAAACGAAAAAGGAAAGATTCAAAACAAAGGATAAAAAGATAGTGCATATGGCTTTGGGGGATTATGCCTTTTAAAGTAAAATAACACTTTTTCTTGAAAATTGCTTCTTTATACTTCTTTTTGAAAATAGTTTTCAAAAACTTTTATCTGATCTAGTAAACCTTTGCTCTGATACCAAGTGAAACACCCCACCTCCGCTAAGGTCACTCACAAAGGGAATGCCTTAACTTTGGTGGAGAATTATAGGTAAAAGACACAGAAAATTTACAAGACATAAATATAAGCAGTGGAAACAAACATTTATTTCATATGTGGTTCAATACAAAAGTCATTACAACAAATTGTCTCAAAATAACTTCCAAAACATTACATCATATTCTCTGTCTTGATTAAAACATAAAGAAGCATAAAACATAAATAAAAATGCATAAATCCCCAAGTCTAGTGTGTCCAAAGCCATAGCCAGAGATAAGAAATTCCAAGCCATACATCACAGAGTCTTCAAGCTTGGAAAGATGAGCAGTCCAGATTAAGCTGAGTTATTCCCTCCCTGGCTACCTGGGGGGGGGGGGGGACAAAAGAAAAGAAGATGAAGGAAAAATGGGTCAGACATAAGTCTGAGTAAGTCCAGTGACTTTTCAGTATGTGCATAAGGAAAAGGTCATGATAGGAATAAACTGAAAATATGATTGTACCAGAAAAGCAAACTAACATAAAGATATATAAGGCAGGATAAACCAAATATACATCGCACCCATGTCTAATTCTCTGCATCTACTTATACTTGTCCAACTGGCACCACATGTTCATGGTGAAATGATCCCCTTATATCGATCGGCTCCTACTCGCATGCATTTATCACGTGTGTCATTCGGCCCCCGCTTGATTGTAGATACCTGTGCTGGTCCCACCACGGGGTGTATCAAATCCTATGGTGGCAACCTGACACGATTCAAGATGCATAGTGTATGACTACTGATGCCCAGTGCCTGCTTTTTCCACTCCGGTGTACGTGCATGCCCGTACTCCGTCGGAACCTACACTGATGCACTACCCGCCGACGTTTTGACCGCTTATAATTCAGCCCAGTAATCGTGCCCCACCCTGCCTAGTTCAGGGTTCCATGATACATCTATGTGGGTTACTAATGAAATGGGTCCCTGTTACTAGGGTTTTCTAGCCAACATGTTAAATTGGTTAAGTGTCCAATTTACCTAACCCCGCCCATCAGTTTAGTTAACATGTTGAATTGGTTAAGTGTTTCCTTAATTGACTTAACCCTACCAATCTTGACTTAGCTTTATTAAAGCACCAACTACTCACATTAGATAGGTATTGTTATGGTCACTGGATGTGTCGGTCGGTTCCAGAAAGTTTTACACCACAACTCAGTCTAACCTCGGGTCCTTTTTGGGCTCAATGCACTAACCACCCACATTAGACAGGTATTGTTGTGGTCACTGGATATGCCGGTCGGTTCCGGGCGGTTTTACACCACAACTCAATCTAACCTCGGGTTAGGCATATTCATCTTTTCTAAATTTACATATTTATCCTTTTATGCTTATATGTAAATTTGTCAACAATTTATTGTCATGGCCCACTTTCCTCTTAATTCAAATTCATAATTTTGGTATGCGAATTATACCATTTTCATGCCACTTATTCTGATTATGCCAAACATGCCAATTACATGTAATTTTCTTGTTTTCCCCCAACGTTACCCCCGTTGTACGTTCGCACAATTACATAGAATGTTAGGCTCGATATTTTAGCCTAACTCATAAATAAAAAGGGAAAACAAAGAACATGAAATATTTAAACAAGCATAATATGGGTCCAACATATGTCATGTGAATTTGGCACAGGATCAATATACATGAACTTGCAAATTTAGATCCAATAATCATGAATCATAAGCATTTGAGTTTACATAGAACTACACAATTTTGACTTTGCCTATGAAGGTGAACTTACATTGAATTGGATCTAATTAACATAGACCTAACATATACAAAGTTGTAGATCTAATCATATAAGGTCGTAGATCTAAACATGTGGGCATATGGATCTAACATATAAAGTGTAGATCTAAACATATAGGTTTACATAATCATGTTTTTAACCTATAAACTTGCATGTATTCGTAATATGATAGCATCACCTAACTAGCATAAACATGGAAAAATTCCCAAATTGACATACAACATATAGATGTCATCACTAATTTATACAACATGACATGTTATTGCCCATTCAACATACAACTCATAGGTTCATTGCCAAGCCTTTTGCAATGGTAGTTTAATCATCAAACTACATACAACATGACCGCAAATTTAACATGATAAACCACAATAGTTCATAGGCAAACATGATAGAATAGACATGAATAGACATAAATCAGCATCGCATACAACTTGGTTCAAATTCTATTTTATAATTCATTACAAATCATGTCTTTAATTTATTCACATCTGAAAGGTGACTACACTTACAAACAAAAAGGAATTCTTGATTTCTGGAATCTGTATTCTGAAACTGAATTGCTCGCCTTTGATGTAAATCGTTGAATTAGATTAGATTTGATTTGATTTGATTTTTGATGTAGCTTCTATCTTGCCTTTAAGTTGAAGGAGATGACGACTATTCTAGGTTCACTACTGACGGCATGACGGCTCTAGGAATATTTTTGTGTGACTTAGGGTTTAGATTCAGGTTGCTTATATAGAAGTTTGATTAAATTAGAGTCGTCAGATCGAACCCAGAAGCGATCAAGACCATCCAGACAAGATAGAATAGCTGAATCAGCCCTAATGACTCAGCAGGGAGTTAGAACACACAAATTTTCAGATCTGCCCGTGGGGGGTAGGTCGACCCCTAGGTCGACACTAGGGTCGACCCCCTGGTCGACCTGATCCCTGGGCGGGAAAATTCCCGCCCAGCCCGCTTCTTCTTTTGATTTTGAATTTTTAATCTGAACTGAGCTGTTTTGAATTTTCAATTAAACTTCTGAAGGCCATGACTCCTTCATACGGAATCCGATTCATGCAAACTCGGACTCTACCCTAAGAAGAATTCCGAGACGAACGCAATGGCGTAATCCGTTTCCCTTAATTCTCACATTTAAAATTAAATATTCTTTAATTCGTAACTTTAATGTTAACAGAAAATACGGGGTGTTACAACGAGGAAGGGGGAGGAAACACGTGCCTGCGCAGGGTGGTGGGACCCACTTCGGTGGTCGGATGCGATCGGGGCGGCGGTTGAAAGTCTCTGACTTTGGGGAGCTCGATCTTGATGTAAAGGGCACGGTGGAGGGTGAGGTTGCTATGGATTTGAAGATCTTGGAGTCCTCTACAAAATTCCAAACAAGAGGGAGGTCTAATTTTGCGTGTGGAGGGAGTAATCCGAGGCGGAAGCGGGAAGCAACTTCCCCCGTCGCGATATAGGGATCGGGGAGAGAGAAATTATTTTTAGGAATTTTAATTAATGAATGGAAATTTTCTATTGGCCGATATTTATATTAACTCCAAAATTAGGGTTTTCTTATCCAAACTCCAAATTAAACCCAACGACTATTACCCCTAGCTAATTACCCTCATTTCGGAAATAGTGGAATATGTTTCGTAAGCCCATTCGACTGTTCCAGTCAGTTTTTCTTCAAATTAAAATATAAAACATTCAAATATTCATTTGAATATATATTTTAATTTGTCGGGGCCATATACTGATTCTAAAAATTTGTATTGACGATATGGTCCTAACAAAACTAATTTCATCGAATTTGGAGACCGTTTGAAAAATGACCATTCTCTGGTCGATCCAAATTAACTAGAATTAACCAAACACGTTTTCATTTGCCACACTCACATATTAATTCCAAAAACTATGGAATTTGAAATCTAGCAATAATTTGACATTCCGAATCCAACCAAAGTGGTTTTGTCGAAAATGGAGGTCGTTTGCAAAATGTCAATTTTTACGGCCTACATTTATTCCATAGCGACCATTCTGAATATTCAACTGGCCATAACTTTTGATTCCCGGTATGAAATTTCGATTTTTCAGATTCGTTAGAACAATATTTTTAAACAGATTTAAATATTTTTGGTTTCACTAGAATCCGGTTTATTTTGAATCTTGTACATTCAGTCGAAGTTCAAAGTTGAATTTTCAAACTGCCGCGCTATTTCTAACTCCTTTTGAAATTAAAAAACAATATTTATATTCTAACTTCGATTCAAATAAATATATAAATTCTAATTCTATTCAAAATAAATTTCTTATTGTTATTATTTAAAATAATTCATTTTAAATATTCAAAATTCATTAAAATTTCCAAAATAAAATTTTTAAATTGACTCTGATTTTCCGGGTTGTTACATTGCCCCTGCTTCAAGTAATGTTGCTTGGGCCACCGTTCGGGCGGTACTTCCTTGGCCGCTATTGTTCCGGTCATTCATGAAGATAAGGGAGGAAGTGCGAGAGCGCGAGTGGCTCTAGAGGTGCCATGATTCCTAGAAAAGGAAGGAATTATGGTCGGCATGGAGTTGGGACCGGGTAGATTCAGCACGGTGGAGTTCGGATTGGCCGAGCTCAGGTTGGTGTTGCTAAGCCGAACTGTTGCTTTTGCTCAAGTAGGTAAACTTCCAAACCTGAGCTGTTGAATATTCTCTATCCTCTCTAGTTGTTGTCACTGCCTTGGCTTCTACACAAAATTCTAGATGAAGATGAGCCTTCGGTTGCTTGGCGATTTCGTAGGGAAGGTGTTCTTTGCCTCTTGAATTCCTCTCACTGTATTGCCATTCGATCCATTTCCTGTGACAATGTGGCATTCTCGCGTGATTGAACATGCAACACCGCGGTGTCATTTAGCAACATGACGTCATCTTAAGTGGCGAAGGCTGAGGTTGGAGCTCGATTTGCTGGGCCTACGAAAGTGGTGGTTACCTGGACTTGGTTTATTACTGACCCAGACTCCGATGCAACGAAAGTAAAGGGAGAATTCTAGGTTCGGTTCGGCACTGACCTAAGTTGGTTCAAATTCAAACCAAGGACTGGTGATAGTGCTGCTCCAGCGGCTGTTTGCTGGCTGTTGCTTATTGATGGCCTGGAGGCGGCCCTAATCTCATCTTCTCTAGTAGACACCATTGTTGTTGAGCTTGTTAAAAATGCTAAAATTGCAGGAGATGTAGGAAAAAAGGTTTTCTTTCTGAACATGGCGATTCAGAAAGTAGATGTAAAAACCCTTAACTACTGAAAACTTAAAGAATTCTCAGTGGAAGCACTAAAGTGTTGACATCAAAAAGCGGCACAACATCCAAAATAGGGAATATGCAGAGAATAAAAGGAAGAAAAACAAATTAAAATGAGGAAAAAGCAATGCACACACAAATTATAGTGGTTTTGTGATAAGAACCTGCGTCCACTTTATAATTTCTTGATAGTGTATGCAATTCGGAATACAGTGCTTACAATTCTCAAACTCCCAAAATACAATAATGAAATTGAAGATAAATGTAATAACCCGGATATCTGAGCTAATTTAAAATTTTTATTTTGGCAATTTTAATGAATTTTGAATATTTAAAATGAATTATTTTAAATAATAACAACGAGAAATTTATTTTGAATAGAATTAGAATGTATATATTTATATAGATCCTCGTTAGAATATAAATAATTATTTTTAATTATAAAAGGTATTAAAAATGGCGCGGTAGTTCGAAATTTCGATTTCAAATTTCAAACGAATGTACAGGATTCAAAATAAACCGGATTTTAACAAAACTAAAAATATTAGAATCTATTTGAGAATATCTTTCCAACGAATCCGAAAAATTGAAATTTCATAGCGGGGATAAAAAGTTATGCCCGGATGAAAATTCAGAATAGTTGCTATGGAATTCTGGCCCTTAAAAATCGAAATTTTGCAAACGACCTCTGTTTTCGATGAAACCACTTTTGTTGGATCAGGGATGTCAAGTTATTGCTAAATTCCAAAATTCATGATTTTCTGAATCAATATGTGAGCGTGGCGAGGGAAAACGTGTTTTAACAATTTTAGTCAATTTCGATCGACCAGAAAATGGCCATCTTTCAGACGGTCTCAGAATTTGACGAAATTAGTTTTGTTAGGATCGTATAGTCAATACGAAGCTAGAAATAATTTTTTTGGAATTTTTGGGGTCCGTATGTGACCCTAGTAAATTGAAATGTACGTTTAAAATTCAAAAAAATGATTTATATTTTAATTTAGATGAAAACAGATCAAAACAGCCGAATTGGCTTGCGAAACATATCCCATTGTATTCGAAATGGGGGTAATTAACTAGGGATGCCAGTTGTTGGGGTCGAATTGGAGTTCGAAATAAAAAGTTAACTTTTTTTGGAAGAAAATTAATTAAATAAATTAATTATATTATATACACCCCCTGCACTCTCTCTCCCTCACAATAAAAAGAAACCCCGTTGACCTCTTTTGCCCCAAATCGTTCAGTGCTCCCCTTCGCAGCCCTCTCACCGCCGCGTCGCCACGCTGGACCACCGCCGCTCCATCACCAGACCGTCATACCACCTCCTCTCTCCGATCCTCTTTAAACCGATGCTCCTCCAACCAAAACCCGAACCCTACACCCCCAAACTCACTAAACAGCAGCCGCCAGTCAATTAGGGGGCCCGCCTTTAGCCATCTGCCACCCCTCCGATGCCCCGACCCCCTGCGCGCCCTCAGCCTCTTCTCCAACCCCAAAGCACCCGGAAACTGTAAGTTTTCTCCCTTTTCTTTCTTGTTTATAAAGAACATTGTTTTCTTTTAATTCAGCTTTGTTTGTATAAATTAAAAGTAATATAAAAAGGAGATTTTTATTATCATATAGTGAATGCATAAGAATTTGATTTTTTTTTTAATATAGAAAAGCTTTGATTTTTATAATATGAAGGATCGAATTTATATAAGTCGAAAGATCGAATTTTTAGATGTGAAAAGATGATGTTTTTATAAATATGAAGGTTATCTTTCTTATATAAGAAAAGATAATATTTTTATATAGGAAAATACTATACTTTTATAAACAAAAGACTCGATTTATAAAACTGAAAAGATAGGATTTTTATGAAGTAAAAATATAATTTTTATATATATAACAACGATATAAAAATGTGATTTTTATTTTAGAAGTAAAAATATAATTTTTATTATATTACTAGCAAGATAAAAATATAATTTTTATCATGGAAGTAGTATAGTAAAGGAGTGATTTTTACATATGTAGTAGAGATATAAAAATACGATCTTCATATATAAAAATGTGATTTTTATATAGAGAATGGCGAAAGAAAATTATGATTTTTATTATATGAACATCGATATAAAAATTCGATTTTTATATATATGAAGTAGCGATTTTTATATATATGAAGTGGAAATAAAAATACGATTTTTATGTACATGTAGTGATAATAAAAATGTGATTTTTACTATGAACAGCATGTAAAGGGTTGCGTTGAATTTCGGATAAATCCATGCCATTCATAAATTCAGAAATGAAACGGCGGAGTGGAACCCTCGGTGAGAACTCCTCACTTTTATTTTGTTTTCTAGTTAAAATATATACTAGGATGCAGACGGTGCTTAGTAGCACCCGACACCTGTCGTCCACAGACCATGGATGACTTGTTTGTTTGATTGATGTGCTGTGAAAATTGATTGTGCGATGCTGAATGAATAAATATTTTATAGTTATAAATATAATTTTTAACGTGTATATAAAATAAATATTTATAAACAAATCGAACGATTTGTTTATGTACACGCATTCGACTGATATCGATTGGGACGATAAATTTTACACATCGCCAAACTGCACAAATAAAACCTGTGTTTGATTGTTTGAAACCCCACACGGGTGTTGGGATGAAATTGGACATACACTAATCCCAATAATTAGCTGTATGTCGATCGATTGATTGGCAGGTTGTTATAAGTGTTAAATATTTATATTTGATGCTTATGCAGTTTAGAATGCACTCTGGATGATGGATTGTTGTTTTCATTGTTGTTATACACATTTGTTGTGTGAAATCCATATAATCACATTATATGGTAATTGACGGTGTCTGATTCCAGTTCAGAAAAGAATGAATATTTTAAAATAACGAATATTTTAAAATAACGAATATTTTCTAATAATATTCAGAAAAGAATAAAAATATGATTTTGTTGTCCGATTTGGAATGGACACGAATATATATAAATATGTATAGCCGTGTTGATTAGATTGGCGCCATTTCGACGTGAACGATATTTATATCAGTTTTATTCATTTTTATGATGAATATCGAAAAGGAATCGATTACAAAATCTAATATTTTGAAAATATTATCACTTATATATAAAAGATATAGAATATTCAGTTTTGATTAGAAATTGAATATGAAGTTGAAATCGTTTTGAAAACGAATTTAAAATGATTTATAAAATATGTTTTAAATGGAAATCGACAAAATATATATTATATATATAATATAATTGCCTGAATAGAACGCGTTGCGCTGCGGCAGTTCGCGAATTTCGACCATTGACTTCGAATGGATATTACGGGAGATTCGACCGTCGGATTCTCCTAAAACCGAAACCGTTGGGTTTGGATCGAAAAGAGCTTTCTAACGAATACAAGAAATTAGAAATCTAACAGTTGGATTTGGAATTGTGTCGAAATCAAATTTGGAAAAGGTCGCTGTAAGTGCAGTTCGATAGCCGTTGATGGAAATCGACTGTACGAGCCTTGATAAATTTATTAAAAATATCATTAATTAGTGTAAAATCATAAGAAATGATTTGGAAAGAATTGGGATGAAAAACTCCATATTTGAAAAGATAAAAATAGATTTTTATCGAAATGAGCTAGTTTTGAACTAGAATTATAATCCATTTTTTTTAAATAAATAAATTGGATTTGAAATGGTTTTAAAAATAACCAAAATTTCCAATATATAAAGTGGAAATGGATTTGAATCGAAATAGTCTTCGGAATATTTCGATGTTGGATTTCGTGATTTTACAGATATTGTTATGGAAATTTGAAAGATATATTTATATCATTATTTCCCAGACAATTTTTGTTGGTTATAGTATTTGATATTGAATATAAGTCGATATATTTTCTATTTAGAGCCTTGTATTTAATATCAAATGGGATTTTGGTTTGTCGTGAATGGTGTCTTCATTAACACTGTTCTTAAACCCAGTGGAGAAAAAGATTAAATATTTTTGTTTAGATTTAATGAAGTATACCAATTAAATAATATTTAATTGGAATTGAATTGGAATTGATTTATGGGTTTATCGCGAACGGTGTTTTAAATAACACTTGTTCTTTAACCTGATAATTAATGGAAGGTGAATTGGGTTTGTTGTGAACTGTGTTTTAACGACATTCGTTCTTTAACCCGATTTACAGTGAAATGGGATTTGGAATTTATAATTCTTTTGTTAAGATTTAAAGGAGATTTTCCAAACTAAAGTTTTTCCAATTTAATAAAATAAATTGGAATTGAATGGAATTCATTTTGGTAATAATCGAAATGAATTTCTGTGGAGGAAGACTACTACTATATATGGAATTTAAAAGGATTTGCGTTTATTCCATTTATATTATTAGTCGGATATGGAAGTTCGTATCGATTATATATATTGATCTGTTTTCCGTGAAGATTCCATTGTTAATGGAATGTGATTTTGGGTTTATCGTGAGTTGTGTTTTAAATGACATTGGTTCTTTAACCCAGTTAAAGATAAGATTTATTTCTTAACTTTGATTAATCATTAAGTAATGATTTTTGGAAATTAAAACTGAATTAGAGTTTTAATGAAACTTTGAATAGACTGAAAGGTGAATTTGATAACTAAAATTATCAAATCCAAAAAATGATCGAGAATGGAGAATCACCAGTTTTGCTCTAGGCGATAGTTAAATCTTTAATTAGATTTAAACGTGAAATGGTAATTGAATTTATCGATAACACCGTGGTGTTAAATATGAAGTATTACCAGTTTTACCACATGGGATGAATAGGTTGGGATTGGGAAATTAAAATAAATGATTACTTCGGTAAGGTTCGTTAATCCCGACTAGTTTGGAAAACCATAATTTGTTTTGAATTGATATTCCAAAGAAGATTGAAGAATAAATTTAAAGAATTTATCTTTGATAAAATTAATGGGAACCTTTCCCAAAGCAAAAGAATATTTGAATAAAGGAATATTCTGGATTGGAATAAGGTGTATGTTGTGCTTTTATAACACTTGTTTATTATATACGCGAGTTATTCGGAAAGATCGGGTTTATCCCATTCTGAATAACTGAATTGACGATAAGTGGACGATGAAGACGGTGGTTGAAGACTAGAGGTCTTCACATCGTTTGGATAATTACTGACGATCTTGATTGGGTTGTACACCCAAGAGGAGGGAATCAGTTGGTGATCGTCCAGACGTACTTGTAGATCGATGGATATGCAAGGAAAAGGTTACTCCAGTTTCGTTCAGACCCAGAATGGACTTGTAAATGGATGTGTGTTTGACATCGGATTTCATTCTGTGTGATTGATATACATCGGTTGCATAGCGTGAATTTCCTGTGTGGCATGCTGAGATGAAAATGATCAAGGCTTTTGTTGAAAAGCAAAGTCTTGTGGTTGATGATCAAAGCACGGCTTTAATACAGCGTAGCTTTGTGTAGCGTTAATTCGCGAGCCTCACACCCCGGTGTGAACCAGAAACGGGAGATGACATCAGGGAGGGCATGTGTTTCCTTCTAGCTAGGAGGGGTGTTTTGGGTTTTACACACCTGGGCATTTTACTTATTTGGATGATGGATTACGAGGCGCCTCGGTTAGTTCGGTCTCTTCAGAGCTGATGGCCTGGGCGGATATGACCAGTTTACGCCCCATAGGGTGGGGAAACGCAGAGTTCAGGCATTATAATCCACATCGGGTGGATCGGCCCTGACGATCCATGGGGCAGTTGTGGATGTTCCTAAGACTCGGGCTAGACAGTCTCGAAGCGGTAAGGACAATCCCGAGCCTTGGTTCACAGATGGAAATCCAACTTCCAATACGTGACATTTGCGGTTTTGATTGTAGAGCCTAGTATTGGCGACATGGTATATGGTGCATATGTCGTCTATGATTGATACTTATGATTGAAATAGTTTTGACACTATACACTTATAATAATAATAAAAGATGAAATTTAGCGTATCAAGCATTCTTTGGCTATTATAAGGTAAAACCCTATCCTCCGTCTTGTGTTGGATTGTGTGATGGGACCTGGGTCTTATAATAGCTTCATTGCTCTTTATTTAACATTGCGTTGTTTTTTTATGCACTGGTATTGTAAGACCCCGTAATTCTGTAACATTAAGTTTCACAAATTAAAGTATAAATAATTTTTAGAAGAAGAATTTAGGGAAATATGTCACGCCATTGCGTTCGTCTCGAAATTCTGCTTGAGATAGAGTCCGAGTTTGCATAAATCGGACTCTATATGAAGGAGTTATGACGTTCAGAAGTTTCAGCAAAAATTCAGAACCAGCTCAGAAATTCAAAAATCGCAGAACTGGGCTGGGCGGGAAAATCCCGCCTAGACGGGTCGACCTAGAGAACGACCTACCTCAAGGGAGGTCGACCTGGAGGTCGACCTACCCTAAGGGAGGTCGACCTGGGGGTCGACCTACCCCAGATCTGAGCAGAATTCACATTTTTGGACCTAGACGCGATTTTGGCCCTATACATTGATCAAACAGTTATAAAAACACCCCTAGGCCTCATATTTTCTCCTCACAACTTCTCTGCGTCTATACTCTGCTCTAATTCTAATTAAAATAAAATAATATATAAATCTAAGATGAGGTTATGCTGCTCAAGTTTTTCAAGGAGAGATTTAAATCAAGTTAAAGCTTCAAGAAGGGAATCAAAGGCTAACTCAACGGCTTCGAGCAATGCCACGCAAATCATAGAAAATCACCACAACGCTATCTTATTATCCTTTTCTAAAACCGATCGATGTAAATCAGTTACTTTTTAGATTTGAATGCCTAGATCTATTTTGTGACATGAAATCAAATGGATATGAGAATATGCCTGATCCTTTCATTTGAATATGTGTTTGTACTTGCCTTTGAACCTGATTCAGGAGTATTGTGATTAATTACAAATTAGACTGTGCCTATGCCTATGATTATGAACATAAGACTATTTCCTATGCCTATGACTATGAACATAAGACTATGCCTATGACTATGAACATAAGACTATGCCTATGACTATGAACATAAGACTGTTGCCTATGACTATTACTATGATTCAAAATTTTGGGACTATTGCCTATGATTCATGACTATGAGACTACTACCTATGACTATGATTGAGAAACTATCGTGGTTAGTCGTACATGAATATTGTGGTTAATTGCCTATAACTATTGTAGTTAGTGGCTTATGCCTATTCCCATTAACCTATTAAGTTGTACTTAGAACTGGCATTAAGTTGGGCCAAATCACCTATGCATATTCCCTTAATTATGTTGGATCTCATATTTAGGGTGTAACTTGTCTAGTTTATTCCTACTTACTGTTATGTACATCGAACCTATTGGAACCATTATTTTTGTACTTGGTTCATTCTTGCATGTCTATTCTTTTATGTCAATTCTTGTACTTATCCTCTATTCCTTTTGTTAGTTTCATTTCATGAGTACTCAGAAACTTTTGAAATCATGTTATACGTACGATTACGGCACGGGAATTTGGGTGTAGCTTAATTAAGATAATTTGGCATAACAAATATGATGGCATAATCTGAATTAGCTATAATCGTAAATAATTTACGTGCATATTAGACTTGGGCGTAAATGGTAAAATTGTTAATTGGCCGCAAAGTATGTAATTAGCTTGTAAACCAAGTTTTGGGCATAAACTGTAAACTAGAATATTAAATCTAGTTTTAACATGGATTGTAAGTTTGGATATTTAATCTAGATCGGGTGTAAAATGTAAATAGGAACATTAAATCTAGATTAGGCTTAATTATTGATTTGGAACGCCAAATATGTGACATAGTGATTTTGGGCATGACTATTATGGCGAGTTTGGGAAGGTGGGGTATAGCCTATTCTGATTAATAACTTGAAATTTCATGTAATTGTCATGTTTAGCATAATCATGGTTAGTGACACTTAATTTGGTATAATTTACATACCAAAAATTACAAACGTGATTTAGAGGGAAAGTGGGCCATAATAATAAATGTTGATAATGTACATTAAAAGAGTAATTATGGCATAAGTAAATTAGGAATAATTTACATATAAAATTTGTCATAAATGAGAAATGTGTACATTGTAGAAAATATGAATAGGCCTAACCCGAGGTTAGATTGAGTTGTGGTGTAAAACTGCCCAGACCCGCCCGGCTGTCCAGTAACCACAACAATACTTATCTAATGTGAGAGGTTAAGGCATTGAGCTCAATAAGAACCCGAGGTTAGACTAAGTTGCGGTGTAAAGCTGCTCGGAACCAATCGGCACATCCAGTGACCACAACAACACATGTCTAATGTGAGTGGTTGGTGCTTTAATAAATGAATTAAAGCTAAGACAAGATTTTGTAGGGTTAAGTAAATTTTAGAACACTTAACCAATTTAATATGTTAATTAGACAAGTGGGTAAGGTTAAGTAAACTTAAAACACTTAACCAACTTAACATGTTAATTAGACAAGTGGGTAAGTTAAGTAAATTTAGAACGCTTAACCATTATAACATGTTAATTAGACAAGTGGGTGAGGATAAGTACATTAAGGACACTTAACCGATATAACATGTTAGTTAAACAGACAGTAGAGTTAAGTTAACTAAGGTAACACTTAACCGATATATATTTATATATATATATGTTTATATATATATAACATGACGTGTGGTATGGTTAAGTAACACAAGAGGATACACTTAACCAGCATAACATAATTTGTGGCAGGATTAAGTTAATACAAGAGGGCAACACTTAACCATAGTAACATGACAAGTAGATGGGTTAAGTTAACTTGAATAGACCGATGACACTTAACCAATATAACATGGTAAACGGGTGGGGTTAAGTTAATATGAACTCTTAAGCAACATAACATTACGAGTAGGAGGGTTAAGTACATATCGGGTTGGTGGGTAATATCAGTAAATATAGGCCCACACACTTAACCATTAAATACACGTGCTAGGATCTGTAGAAGGGTTAAGTACTCATCAGGGTTGGTGGGTAATATCAGTAAATATAGGCCCACACACTTAACCATTAAATACACGTGCTTGGATCTGTAGAGGGGTTAAGTACACGTCAGGGTTAGTGGGTAATATCAGTAAATATAGGCCCACAAACTTAACCATTAGGAAACTAGTAACGGGGACCCATTTCAGCAGTAACCCACATAGTATACCATGGTACCCTGAAACTAGGTAGGGTGGGGCACGATTACTGGGCTGATTATAAGCGGTCAAAACGATGGCGGTTGGTGCAGTAGTGTAGGTTCTAACGGAGTGCGGGCGTGCACACACTCCGGAGCAGAAAAAGCAGGCATTGGGCATCAGTAGTATACACTATGCACTCTAGAGTTGTGTCGGGTCGCTACCATGGGACTTGATACAACCCATGGTGGGACCAACATAGGTATCTACAATCAAGTGGGGGTCGTATGACACATGTGAATATGCGAGTAGGGAGCCGATCGATAGGGTAGTAAGGGTACATCGAACGTATTCATGGCAATTGGGCTGATTGAGGTGGAGTCCTCATAATCGATGTACACCTGAAGGCTACCATAACTGCGGGGATTGGGATCACGTTGTAATTATTTTCATTGTATACAGATTACTAGTTGGGACACTAGTTAGGCGGTACAGAGACATAGAAATCCGAATAACAGGGTAGTGGCGAGGCAGAGAAAGAGTAGAAGCGCATCCAGTTTATCCTGCCTTATCATATCTCATGCTTATCCATTGTTATCTTGTTATCCTTATTATTATGGTTATGTCTTGTATCCAGTTAATTCATGTCATGTTGTTTTTACTTGTTCACATGCTGAAAGTAACCGAACTTACCAGGCTTTATGTCTGACTCTGTTTTCTTTCGTCTGCTTTTCTTCCGTCCCCCCTCCCCAGGTAGTCAGGGAGGAAACACTTCTGCTTAGCTTGGATTCTTGTTGCTTCAAGATCTCATGTGTTGCTTTGGACTCAGTTCCACTTCAACTATGGCTTGCTTTGCTCTATTGGGGAATATTATTGTCATTTATGCTTCTTTATTTTATTAAACAAGATAGATACTTTGGTATTGTAAACAATCTTTGTACAAGTTGTTTTATAATAAAGTAAAGTTTCATTTTCCGCTGCTTTATTTGTTTGTCTTGTAATTGTTCTGCATCTTTTACCCAAAGCGCTCCACCAAAGATAAGGCATTCCCTTAATGAGTGACCTTAACGGAGGCGGGGTGTTTCACTTGGTATCAGAGCTGAAGGTTACTGGATCAGATAAAAGATTTGAAAAATTATTTTCAAAACAGTTTTAAAAGAAGCATTTTCAAAAAGAGAAGTTTGTGTTTTAAAGGCATATTCCCCAAAGCCATATGCATTATCTTTTGACTCTCTACTTGAATCCTTGTTTCCTTCTTTCTTGAGTCTCTGGGGCTCCTGGCTTTCTGGGAGGTAACCTCATCGCGGCATGGTTCCGTAGGCTTAATGAGACTATGACACTTATCAAAGGGAAAATAAGTGCCTAACTTCCATCTGTAGCCGTAATTTTCTTTCAAGCTTAGGATTCTCCGTGCGATGGAGGAAGCTTCCGAGGGACATGTCAGCAAGTTACACAAGGGTGGCAAAGTTGAGAATGAGGGAGTTTCGCTAAGGAGCACAACACAAGGATAAAGAACCCATGGATATGGACTTGGCACACAAAGGAGGGGTGGAAAAAAATAGTAAAACCTAAGACAAGAGGAAGTATCTTTAATAGGGTATAACGGGTCATATAATTGAGGACAAGGGCAAGAACAAGGGACAGGAATTTTCGGAAGGCGAGCGCATGCTCTCACCGCCAGCGTACTTAAGAGAGAGGCTGTAAGATTTCGATTGAAAGAGTTTTTCCTTTTTGATTATCCTGTTAGTACTCCTTCCGATTTTAGCGCTTCACATCCGTATATATCTGCTTCCATAGTTGAGTCTCTGTACCCTAGATATTGTGTAGTAGAGGATCCCATTATAGAATCAAATCCAATTGTTGATTTGGCCCATTTATCTTTGACTTATGAGGATTTGAGAATAGATATATTTATGCTTAGGTGTTTGGGCTATGGGTTGATTCCAGGCTTTGATTGGTTAGCTAGTAATTATGAAACAAGGGTAGTTAGACTTTCGACTTGCCTCGAGAATACCCTTGAGATTTCGTACGATTATAAGGGATCAGTTTGTCTTATCTACCTAGAATCACTTTACTTATCTATCGATGATTTTCGATCCGCTGGGGTAGGGGTTTTCCCCCTAAGAACTCGAGATAGATTTCCGCATGTATCTAGATGACACTGTAAAGCCAGTTATGCGATCAACGATAATTCTGGAGCAAGGTTGGTAGGATAGCCAGAGTCGGTAAAGTGCTCAATTGTTGGGTTGTTTTGTTAGTATCATCTCACATAGATCGTCCAAATTCGGAGGAGGTATCCCTTGGGTGCTTGTCTGATATTGGTTTAGGCCTTTGGGGCTTGTACTTGAGGGATGTCGAGTTCGACTAGGATGGTTTGCGTGAGAAATAAATGGTTGGGACTGGCACCCTAAGTTAGACTGACCTTAAGAGGGGTAATAAGCACATAGTAACCATTAGCTTTAGACCCTTAGATTTGCAACATGATGGATAAGCTAAGTAGAGGAGAGACCTCTAATCATCTTAGGTATATACACTTGGTATCACGATTAACATACGTTTTTCTCGGGAAGATCGTTTGACTACATTGGATACCCTCTAGCATAGTAAGTGAGCGAGATCCTATCTTTACTAGTGGGTTCTGGAAATGGAGGCCAAGAAGCTTCGCAATCGTGAAGTTAAATTAAATAAGGTACAGTGGAGTGAAGCTCAAGAAGGTGCGACTTAGAAGACCGAAGACTAGATACGCGCCTCCTACCCTTTTTGAGGGTATATCCTTGATTCCTCTTTTTCTGTAAAATCTATTTGCGTGCTAGTCTTTAGCTTTTAAGTATATCCTCTCGGTCCTATCCTCAATCCTTAGGTAGAAGCCAATGGATGTAAACATGTGTTTGAGACATGTTATGTTTGGTGGATGCTAGTGGTTGCTCGTTGATGCATATTCACACTTAGGGCACTAGATCAGCTCAGTCACTTCCATATTGCATTTGCACATATGTATTTGTTTATGGATTGAACTTAATGTGCTATCCTGTGCCATTGCATTTGAGTGAATGGTTGTGCACTCATATAGAAATGATATGTATCGTTAGGATTGCATATATATTGGACGCATGGCACTGACATAATTCGCATTAAGGAGGTCAACTGAATCAGTAGACCGCCTGACTTTGCATTAGATAAGGACATATACACACACACACTATGCATATGAACATGAAAGCATAAGAAATCTTTTTAAGGACAATGAATGCCTATGATTGAATGGTTGAGTAGATGAATGACTGAATGGTAGGACACATTCTTCCTAACTTGAAGATTTCGGGGACGAAATCCTTTAAGGGGGGAGAATGTAACACCCCGTAATACTGTAACATTAAGTTTCACAAATTAAAGTATAAATAATTTTTAAAAGAAGAATTAAGGGAAATGGGTTACGCCATTGCGTTCGTCTCGAAATTCTGCTTGAGGTAGAATCCGAGTTTGCGTAAATCGGACTCCGTATGAAGGAGTTATGACATTCAGAAGTTTCAGCAAAAATTCAGAACCAGCTCAGAAATTCAAAAATCGCAGAACTGGGCGGGGCGGGAAAATTCCCGCCTAGGTAGGTCGACCTGGAGGTCGACCTACCCCAAGAGAGGTCGACCTGGAGGTCGACCTACCCCAGATCTGGGCAGAATTCACATTTTTGAACCTAGATGCAATTTTGGCCATATACATTGATCAATCAACTATAAAAACACCTCTATGCCTCATATTTTCTCCTCACAACTTCTCTACGTCTATACTCTGCTCTAATTCTAA
Source organism: Allium sativum (assembly GCA_030737875.1). Classification (NCBI taxonomy): domain Eukaryota; kingdom Viridiplantae; phylum Streptophyta; class Magnoliopsida; order Asparagales; family Amaryllidaceae; genus Allium; species Allium sativum. The sequence continues at coordinate 868,861,593 of CM060924.1, read as the reverse complement.
TTAAAATAAAATAATATATAAATCTAAGACGAGGTTATGCTGCTCAAGTTTTTGAAGAAGAGATTTGAATCAAGTTAAAGCTTCAAGAAGGGAATCAAAGGCTAACTCAACGGCTTCGAGCAACGCCACGCAAATCATAGAAAATCACCACAACGCTATCTTATTATCCTTTTCTAAAACCGATCGATGTAAGTCAGTTACTTTTTAGATTTGAACACCTAGATCTATTTTGTGACATGAAGTCAAATGGATATGAGAATATGCCTGATCCTTTCATTTGAATCTGTGTTTGTACTTGCCTTTGGACCTGATTCAGGACTACTGTGATTAATTACCAAGGAGATTATGCCTATGACTATGAACATAAGACTATTTCCTATGCCTATGACTATGAACATAAGACTATGCCTATGACTATGAACATAAGACTATGCCTATGACTATGAACATAAGACTGTTGCCTATGACTATGATTCATAAATTTGGGACTATCGCCTATGATTCATGACTATGAGACTACTACCTATGACTATGATTGAGAAACTATTGTGGTTAGTCGTACATGACTATTGTGGTTAATTGCCTATAACTATTGTAGTTAGTAGCTTATGCCTATTCCCATTAACCTATTAAGTTGTACTTAGAACTGGAATTAAGTTAGGCCAAATCACCTATGCCTATTCCCTTAATTATGTTGGATCTCATATTTAGGGTGTAACTTGTCTAGTTTATTCCTACTTACTGTTATGTACATCGAACCTATTGGAACCATTATTTTTGTATTTAGTTCATTCTTGCATGTCTATTTTTTATGTCAATTCTCGTACTTATCCCCTATTCCTTTTGTTAGTTTCATTTCATGAGTACTCAGAAACTTGTGAAATCATGTTATACGTACGATTATGGCATGGGAATTTGGGTGTAGCTTAATTAAGATAATTTGGCATAACAAATATGATTGCATAATCTGAATTGGCTATAATCGTAAATAATTTACATTCACATTAGACTTGGGCGTAAATGGTAAAATTGTTAATTGGCCGCAAAGTATGTAATTGGCTTGTAAACCAAGTTTTGGGCATAAACTGTAAACTAGAATATTAAATCTAGTTTTAACACGAATTGTAAGTTTGGATATTTAATCTAGATTGGGTGTAAAATGTAAATAGGAACATTAAATCTAGATTAGGCTTAATTATTGATTTGGAACGCCAAATATATGACATAGTGATTTTGGGCATGACTATTATGGTGAGTTTGGGAAGGTGGGGTATAACCTATTCTGATTAATAACTTGAAATTTCATGTAATTGTCATGTTTAGCATAATCATGGTTAGTGACACTTAATTTGGTATAATTTACATACCAAAAATTATAAACGTGATTTAGAGGGAAAGTGGGCCATAATAATAAATGTTGAAAATGTACATTAAAAGAGTAATTATGGCATAAGTAGATTAGGAATAATTTACGTATAAAATCTGTCCTAAATGAGAAATGTGTACATTGTAAAAAATATGAATAGGCTTAACCCGAGGTTAGATTGAGTTGTGGTGTAAAACAACCCGGACCCGCATGGCTGTCCAGTAACCACAACAGTACCTATCTAATGTGAGAGGTTAAGGCATTGAGCCCAATAAAAACCCGAGGTTAGACTGAGTTGTGGTGTAAAGCTGCCCGGAACCGACCGGCACATCCAGTGACCGCAACAATACCTGTCTAATGTGAGTGGTTGGTGCTTTATTAAATGAATTGAAGCTAAGACAAGATTTGGTAGGGTTAAGTAAATTTTAGAACACTTAACCAATTTAACATGTTAATTAGACAAGTGGGTAAGGTTAAGTAAACTTAAAACACTTAACCAATTTAACATGTTAATTAGACAAGTGGGTAAGGTTAAGTAAATTTAGAATGCTTAACCATTATAACATGTTAATTAAACAAGTGGGTGAGGTTAAGTACATTTAGGACACTTAACCGATATAACATGTTAATTAAACAGACAGTAGAGTTAAGTTAACTAAGGTAACACTTAACTAATATATATATATATATATATATATATATATATATATATAACATGACGTGTGGTAGGGTTAAGTAACACAAGAGGATACACTTAACCAACATAACATGATTTGTGGTAGGGTTAAGTTAATACAAGAGGGCAACACTTAACCATAGTAACATGACAAGTAGATGGGTTAAGTTAACTTGAATAGACTGATGACACTTAACCAATATAACATGGTAAACGTGTGGGGGTTAAGTTAATATGAACTATTAACCAACATAACATGACGAGTAGGAGGGTTAAGTACATATCGGGTTGGTGGGTAATATCAGTAAATATAGGCCCACACACTTAACCATTAAATACACGTGCTTGGATCTGTAGAAGGGTTAAGTACACATTAGGGTTGGTGGGTAATATCAGTAAATATAGGCCCATACACTTAACCATTAAATACACGTGCTTGGATCTGTAGAGGGGTTAAGTACACTTCAGGGTTAGTGGGTAATATCAGTAAATATAGGCCCACAAACTTAACCGTTAGGAAACCCTGATAACGGGGACCCATTTCAGCAGTAACCCACATAGTATACCATGGTACCCTGAAACTAGGCAGGGTGGGGCACGATTACTGGGATGATTATAAGCGGTCAAAACGACGGCGGTTGGTGTAGCAGTGTAGGTTCTAACGGAGTGCGGGCATGCACACACTCCGGAGCAGAAAAAGCAGGCATTGGGCATCAGTAGTATACACTATGCACTCTAGAGTTGTGTCGGGTCGCTACCATGGGACTTGATACACCCCATGGTGGGGCCAGCATAGGTATCTACAATCTAGTGGGGGTCGTATGACACATGTGAATATGCGAGTAGGGAGTCGATCGATAGGGTAGTAAGGGTACATCGAACATATTCATGGCAATTGGGCTGATTGAGGTGGAGTCCTCATAATCGATGTACACCTGAAGGCTACCATAACTGCGGGGATTGGGATCACGTTGTAATTATTGTCATTGTATACAGATTACTAGTTGGGACACTAGTTAGGCGGTACAGAGACATAGAAATCCGAATAACAGGGTAGTGGCGAGGTAGAAAAAGAGTAGAAGCGCATCCAGTTTATCTTGCCTTATCATATCTCATGCTTATCCTTTGTTATCTTGTTATCCTTATTATTATGGTTATGTCTTGTATCCAGTTAATTCATGTCATGTTGTTTTTACCTGTTCACATGCTGAAAGTAACTGAACTAACCAGGCTTTATGTCTGACTCTGTTTTCTTTCGTCTTCTTTTCTTCCGTTCCCCTCCCCCCAGGTAGTCAGGGAGGAAACACTTCTGCTTAGCTTGGATTCTTGTTGCTTCAAGATCATCATGTGTTGCTTTGGACTCAGTTCCATTTCAATTATGGCTTGCTTTGCTCTATTGGGGAATATTATTATCATTTATGCTTCCTTATTTTATTAAACAAGATAGGTACTTTGGTATTGTAAACAATCTTTGTACAAGCTGTTTTATAATAAAGTAAAGTTTCATTTTCTGCTGCTTTATTTGTCTGTCTTGTAATTGATCTGCATCTTTTACCCAAGGCGCTCCACCAAAGTTAAGGCATTCCCTTAGTGAGTGACCTTAACGAAGGCAGGGTGTTTCAGGTATTCTTGGGAGGAAACCTGTTCCGTGTTATACGGCGTGGTCCCTTGATTTACCTAACTTTAAAATGAAGATTAATAACTGTTTTAGTTCTCACACCAGTCATATGACTGACCTGGAATTTATTGTTTTAACCTAAACTCTGTGTTTCCCTATTTTCCACATGGGCAGCTAGTAGTTTTGGTTTTGCATATTTATATTCACAAGATCCTGGTTTATAGCTGGAACGATACTCAGAAAGCTCTGTATCCGTATATTACTTTCATTTATGTTTTGTATTATTTTCCGCTGCATTGTAAATCTCTGATATTTTTCTGATGTATATTATTTGTTTATACTCTGTATATTCCTGTAATCTGATGAAATTGTTGTAATTAACAATGAAATGTTCTTCTGGCTGTTTTCTGATTTGTCTTGTCCTCAACTCAATCCGTGCTTTCCTTCATGGGGACGTTCGGGTTGTTTCATTGTGGTATCAGAGCTTTGGTTTACAAAGCTCAGAGAACAAGACAGGTTAGAACCGAACAAAAGAATTCATCAGAGATTGGATTCGTAATATCAAATGAGAATGACTCGTTAGAGATGGGATCAGTAGTATCCTAGAATGAGTGTGAAAAGAATATTTTTAAAATGAAAACGAATTTTCCTTTGAAAATTTAAACCTTATTCAAAGTATTTGAATATTTATTTGTATTGAATTTGGACAATCCAATATATAAAGATTTTGCATATACGTCTGATCCACGGGTATTCGAAGTTTTAATATACTGGATAGATATAGAATCACACTCTAGTCACCCGGGATAATTCTGGTGATGCGGCCGCATCATCAGTATTTATGTTCGAGTGCCGAAAGTGGGATATCTATATATTTCCATTTGACTGGTGTGAGGGCCAAAACTAGATAGGGCTTATTGTTGTGAATTGGCATCAAAAACATGATTTTCTGTATATGCATCAAAAATATGTATTTGAAATGATAATCAACTAATTGATCGATGATGGTGTCGTGTGATTATTTAATTAAATCAACATGTGAAAGAACGGTACATATAACCAAATTGTACCAAATATTGAACTGTATTGAAAATTGTTTGGAAATGCATGCATGTGCATATATATATGTGTGAACAGGTCATAGCAAGGAGGCTAGAGAAGAGGAATAAAATCGTTTGCTCGACAAATAGGTACATGTTTATTCTATTTCTTGGGATTTTCGATGATTTTATGAACCGATTAGCTAGCCACTTGGCTGTTTCTTTTTCTTTTTGGATTGGAGAGGCCTGTATGGCAATTTCGGGATTTTCCCGGTGCTCCTGTGCAGGGGAGGTTATGGTGAATTTTTTCGAAAATTTAGGGTGTTAGCCAAATTTTTGAAGAATTTGAAAAGTTCTTAGAAACTGAAAAGTTGAAGAACTTAGGCCATAATGAAAATAATGAAAGTTGAGTTGGTTTTTAAAACAACTTTCAGCTTCGTTCCTTTTCGGGGACGAAAAGTTTTAAGTGGGGGAAATTGTAATAACCCAAAAATCTGAGCCAATTTAAATTTTTTATTTTGGCAATTTTAATGAATTTTGAATATTTAAAATGAATTTTTTTAATAATAACGACGAGAAAATTATTTTGAATAGAATTAGAATGTATATATTTATATAGATCGTGGTTAGAATATAAATAATTATTTTTAATTATAAAAGGAATTAGAAATGGCGCGGTAGTTCGAAAATTCGATTTCAAATTTCAAATGAATGTACAGGATTCAAAATAAACCGGATTTTAGCGAAACCAAAAATATTAGAATCTATTTGAGAATATATTTCCAACGAATCCAAAAAAATGATATTTCATAGTGGGGATAAAAAGTTATGCCCAAATGAAAATTCAGAATAGTCGCCGTGGAATTCTGGCCCTTAAAAATCGAAATTTTGCAAACGACCTCTGTTTTCGATGAAACTACTTTTGTTGGATCCGGGACGTCAAGTTATTGCTAGATTCCAAAATTCGTAATTTTCTGAATCAATATGTGAGCGTGGCGAGGGAAAACGTATTTTAACAGTTTTAGTCAATTTCGATCGACCAGAAAATGGCCATTTTTCAAATGGTCTCAGAATTTGACGAAATTAGTTTTGTTAGGACCGTATCGTCAATACGAAGCTAGAAATAATTTTTCTGCAATTTTTGGGGTCCGTATGTGACCCCAGTAAATTGAAATGTACATTTAAAATTCAATATAATGATTTATATTTTAATTTAGATGAAAACAGATCAAAACAACCGAATTGGCTTGCGAAACATATCCCATTGTGTTCGGAATGGGGGTAATTAACTAGGGATGACAATTGTTAGGGTCGAATTGGAGTTTGAAATAAAAAGTTAACTTTTTTTTGGAAGAAAATAAAATTAATTAATTATATTATATACACCCCCTACACTCTCTCTCCCTCACAATAAAAAGAAACCCCGATGACCTCTTTTACCCCAAATCGTTCAGCGGTCCCCTTCGTAGCCTTCTCACCGTCGCGTCGCCATGCCAGACCACCCCTTATCCATCACCATACCGCCATGCCCCTTCCCCTCTCCGATCCTCTTTAAACCGATGCTCCTCCGACCAAAACCCAAACCCTACACCCCCAAACTCACTAAACATCTGCCGCCAGTCAATTAGGGGGCCCGCCTCTGGCCATCTGCCACCTCTTCCGATGCCCCGACCCCCTGCGCGCCCTCAGCCTCTTCTCCAACCCCAAAGCACCCGAAAACTGTGAGTTTTCTCCCTTTTCTTTCTTGTTTATAAAGAATATTGTTTTCTTTTAATTCAGCTTTGTTTGTATAAATTAAAAGCAATATAAAAAGGTGATTTTTATTATCATATAGTGAATGTATTAGAATTTGATTTTTTTTTTAATATAGAAAAGCTTTGATTTTTATAATATGAAGGATCGAATTTATATAAGTTGAAAGATCGAATTTTTAGATGTGAAAAGATGATGTTTTTATAAATATGAAGGTTATCTTTTTTATATAAGAAAAGATTATATTTTTATATAGGAAAATACTATATTTTTATAAACAAAAAGATTCAATTTATAAAACTGAAAAGATAGATTTTTATGAAGTAAAAATATGATTTTTATATATATAACAACGATATAAAAATGTGATTTTTATTTTAGAAGTAAAAATATAATTTTTATTACATTACTAGCAAGATAAAAATATAATTTTTATCATGGAAGTAGCAGAGTAAAGGAGTATTTTTTACATATGTAGTAGAGATATAAAAATACGATCTTTATATATAAAAATGTGATTTTTATATAGAGAATGGCGAAAGAAAATTTATTATATGAACATCGATATAAAAATTCGATTTTTATATATATGAAGTAGCGATTTTTATATATATGAAGTGGAAATAAAAATATGATTTTTATGTACATGTAGTGATAATAAAAATGTGATTTTTACTATGAACGACGTGTAAAGTGTTGCGTTGAATTTCAGGCAAATCCATGCCATTCAGAAATTCAGAAATGAAACGGCGGAGTGGAACCCTCGGTGAGAACTCCTCACTTTTATTTTGTTTTCTAGTTGAAATATATACTAGGATGCAGATGGTGCTTAGCAGCACCCGACACCTGTCGTCCACAAACCAAGGATGACTTGTTTGTTTGATTGATGTGTTGTGAAAATTGATTGTGTGATGTTGAATGAATAAATATTTTATAGTTAAAAATATAATTTTTAACGTGTATATAAAAAAATATTTATAAACAAATCGGACGATTTGTTTATGTACACACATTTGACTGATATCGATTAGGACGATAAATTTTACACATCGCCCAACAGCACAAATAAAACCTGTGTTTGATTGTTTGAAACCCCACACGGGTGTTGGGATGAAATTGGACATACACTAATCCCAATAATTAACTGTATGTCGATCGATTGATTGACATGCTGTTATACGCGTTAAATATTTATATTTGATGCTTATGCAGTGTAGAATACACTCTGGATGATGGATTGTTGTTTTCATTGTTGCTATACACATTTGTTGTGTGAAATCTGTATAATCACATTATATGGTAATTGGTGGTGTTTGATTCCAGTTCAGAAAAGAATGAATAATTTAAAATAACGATTATTTTTAAATAACGAATATTTTCTAATAATATTCAGAAAAGAATCAAAATATGATTTTGTTGTCCGATTTGGGATGGACACGAATATATATAAATATATATAGCCGTGTTGATTATATTGACGCCATTTCGACATGAACGATATTTATATCGATTTTATTCATTTTTATAATGAATATCGAAAAGGAATTGATTTCAAAATCTAATATTTTGAAAATATTATCATTTATATATAGATGATATAGAATATTCAATTTTGATTAGAAATTGAATATGAAGTTGAAATCGTTTTGAAAACGATTTTAAAATAATTTATAAAATATGTTTTAAATGAAAATCGACGAAATATATATTATATATATATTATATATAATATAACGGCCTGAATAGAATGGGCCGCACTGCGGCAGTTCGCGAATTTCGACCATTGACTTCGAACGGATATTACGGGAGATCCGACCGACGGATTCTCCTAAAACCAGAACCGTTGGGTTCGTATCGAAAAGAGATTTCTAACGAATACAAGAAATTAGAAATCTAACAGATGGATTTGGAATTATGTCCAAATCAAATTTGGAAAAGGTCGTTGTAAGTGCAGTTTGAAGGCCGTTAATGGAAATTGACTGTATGAGCCTTGATAAATTTATTAAAAGTATCAATAATTAGTGTAAAATCATAAGAAATGATTTAAAAAGAATTGGGATGAAAAACTCCATATTTGAAAAGATAAAAATAATTTTTTATCGAAATGAACTAGTTTTGAACTAGAATTATAATCCATTTTTTTTTAAATAAATAAATTGGATTTGAAATGGTTTTAAAAATAACCAGAATTTCCAATATATAAAGTGGAAATGGATTTGAATCGAAATATTCTTCGGAATATTTCAATGTTGGATTTCGTGATTTTACATATATTGTTATGGAAATTTGAAAGATATATTTATATCGTTATTTCCCAGACAATATTTGTTGATTATAGTATTTGATATTGAATATAAGCAATTATATTTTCTATTCAGAGCCTTGTATTTAATATCAAATGGGATTTGGGTTTGTCGTGAATGGTGTCTTCATTAACACTGTTCTCAAACCCAGTGGCGAAAAAGATTAAATCTTTTTGTTTAGATTTAATGAAGTATACCACTTAAATAATATTTAATTGGAATTGAATTAGAATTGATTTATGGGTTTATCGTGAACGGTGTTTTAAATAACACTTGTTCTTTAACCCGATAATTAATGGAAGGTGAATTGGGTTTGTTGTGAACTGTGTTTTAACGACATTCGTTCTTTAACCCGATTTACAGTGAAATGGGATTTGGAATTTATAAATCTTTTGTTAAGATTTAAAGGAGATTTTTCAAAGTAAAGTTTTTCCAATTTAATAAAATAAATTGGAATGGAATGGAATTCGATTTGGTAATACTCGAAATGAATTTCTGTGGAGGAAGACTGCTACTATATATGGAATTTAAAAGGCTTTGCCATTATTCCATATATATTATTAGTCGGATATGGAAGTTCGTATCGATTATATATATTGATCTGTTTTCCATGAAGATTCCATTGTTAATGGAATGTGATTTTGGGTTTGTCGTGAGTTGTATTTTAAATGATATTAGTTCTTTAACCCAGTTAAAGATAAGATTTATTTCTTAACTTTGATTAATCATTAAGTAATGATTTTTGGAAATTAAAACTGAATTAGAGTTTTAATGAATCTTTGAATAGATTGAAAGGTGAATTTGATAACTAAAATTATCAAATCCAAGAAATGATCGAGAATGAAGAATCACCAGTTTTGCTCCAGGCGATAGTTAAATCTTTAATTAGATTTAAACGTGAAATGGTAATTAAATTTACCGATAACACCGCGGTGTTAGATATGAAGTATTACTAGTTTTACTTCATGGGATGAATAGGTTGGGATTGGGAAATTAAAAAAAACGATTACTTCGGTAAGGTTCGTTAATCCCGACTAGTTTGGAAAACCATAATTTGTTTTGAATTGATATTCAAAAGGAGATTAAAGAATAAATTTAAAGAATTTATCTTTGATAAAATTAATGGGAACCTTTCCCAAAGCAAAAGAATATTTGAATAAAGGAATATTCTGGATTGGAATAAGGTGTATGTTGTGCTTTTATAACACTTGTTTATTATATACGCGAGTTATTTGGAAAGACCTGGTTTATCCCATTCTGAATAACTGAATCGACGATAAGTCGACGATGAAGACGGTGGTTGAAGACCGGAGGTCTTCACATCGTTTGGATAATTACTGATGATCTTGATTGGGCTGTACACCCAAGAGGAGGGAATCAGTTAGTGATCGTCCAGATGTACTTAGAGATCGATGGATATGCGAGGAAAAAGGTTCCTCCGGTTTTGTTCAGACCCAGAACGAACTTGTAAATGGATGTGTGTCTGACATCGGATTTCATTCTGTGTGACTGATATACATCGGTTGCATAGCGTGAATTGCCTGTGTGGCATGCTGAGATGCAAATGATCAAGGCTTTTGTTGAAAAGCAGAGTCTTGTGGTTGATGATCAAAGCACGGCTTTAATACTGCGTAGCTTTTTGTAGCGTTAATTCGCGAGCCTCACACCTCGGTGTGAACCAGAAACGGGAGAGGACATCAGGGAGGGCATGCGTTTCCTTCTAGCTAGGAGTGGTGTTTTGGGTTTTACACGCCCGGACATTTTACTAATGTGGATGATGGATTACGAGGCGCCTCGGTTAGTTCGGTCTCTTCGGAGCCGATGGCCTGGTCAGATATGACCAGTTTACGCCCCATAAGGCGGGGAAACGCAGTGTTCAGGCATTATAATCCACATCAGGTGGACCGGCCCTGACGATCCATGGGGCAGTTGCGGTTGTTCGTAAGACTCAGGCTAGACAGTCTCGAAGCGGTAAGGACGATCCCTAGCCTTGGTTCACAGATGGAAATCCAACTTCCAATACGTGACATTTGCGGTTTTGACTGTAGAGCCTAGTATTGGCGACATGATATATGGTACCCATGTCGTCTATGATTGATACTTATGATTGAAATTGTTTTGACACTACATACTTATAGTAATAATAAAAGATGAAATTTAGCGTATCAAGCATTCTTTGGCTATTATAAGGCAAAACCCTATCCTTCGGCTTGTGTTGCATTGTGTGATGGGACTTGGGTCTTATAATAGCTTCATTGTTCTTTATTTAGCATTGCGTTGTTGTTTTATGTATTTGTATTCTTGGGAGGAAACCTGTTCCGTGTTATACAGCGTGGTCCCTCGATTTACCTAACTTTAAAATAAAGATCAATAACTGTTTTAGTTCTCACACCAGTCACATGACTGACCTGGAGTTTATTGCTTTAACCTAAACTCTGGGTGCCCCTATTTTCCACATGGGCAGCTAGTAGTTTTGGTTTTGCAGATTTATATTCACATGATCCTGGTTTACAGCTGGAACGATACTCGGAAATCTCTGTATCTGTGTATTACTTTCAGTTGTGTTTTGTATTATTTTCCGCTGCATTGTAAGTTGTAAATCTTTGATATTTTTCTGATGTATATTATTTGTTTATACTCTGTATATTCTTTTAATCTGATGAAATTGTTGTAATTAACAATGAAATGTTCTTCTGGTTGTGTTCTGATTTGTCTTGTCCTCAACTCAATCCGTGCTTTCCTTCACGGGGAAGTTCAAGTTGTTTCAATAAACTCGTACGTGATGATGCTTTAAGTTATACGAGAGTGATTGAAATGCTAAAAGTCCTCTTTATGCAGCTCTAGGGGTCTATTTATAGGCTGATACATGGGTTAGGTTAACCCTACACATGGTGACTGATCCGATAATGTAGGGGTTTAGTGGAAGTGTCCTTTTGGCTGTTAGAGCCTGTCTTCGGGTGGATACTCGGCGGGTCGGCATGGTCGGACCCGATGTTGGACAAGTGGCACTTGATCCAGGCAAGGAAGATGGTAGAGTGTGTTCGTGATAGCTGAAGAATAGGTCTTTTGCTAATATCTCGGCTAGTGGAGTGGTATCCCCGGAGTAGGAACATGGCTACAGGGAAGGTATTCCTTTGGGTCGACACGTCTTGGGTCGACATTGTCGATCCGGGAGTTCTTTGATCTAGGATCCAATTTCTAGGTGGTATACTTTTATCAATCCGGGGTCACAACAATCCAAAGCCTTCCCAGTTCGTAGCTTTACCATGTCAACTTTCACTTATCCACGGTATGTAACCCGAGAGTTTGGCGTTCTCTTGATCTTGCTAGTAGGTAGTCATACTCGACCCGATCCCTTTACCTCTTATTCATGGATGCTAGAATCTTGGACGACCTTACCAAAAGGTAGGTCAACAAGTACTTATCCATGTACTTAACCAATTTTTGTGTAAGTACTTAAACGTCTTCTTTGCCTCCTTCCAGCTACCCTTAAGTCCAATTTCATGTGCTCAATACTATTTTAATAGTGCATGCTGATCCATAACATATATCCCACGTGCTTCGACCAGATTTGATCTAACTTTGCCATAGCCTTCCTTATGCCCCCATAAGCCTCTAGTAGGAATCGTATGTCCCATGCAATATGATGGATCAACTCCGATCCACGTAGTTAGCTTATTTTTGCCTTAAAATTTTTAGCTCTGATTACGATGCCTTCCAGAGCCTATCTTCCATGTTTCATGTGATTTCGATGAATTTTGATCTTGATACGCTCCAGTCTTCAATCTAAGTCCTAATTACGATGTGTTTAACACAAAATCAAGCAAAGAAACCAAGAAAGGCATTATAACAAATCAAATAGTAAAGGCTATGAATATCAATCATAGGAAAGCACCCAAATGCATGCAAAACATGAGTTAATCATATATGTGCATAGACCAAGTGTAAATCTACATATTAGCCAATCTAATTTCATTAGTCTTAATCCATTATATGTCGACATAGGTTAACTTAAGGCTTTCAAATCTAAAACTAACATAAATTATCATATTTTAAGGTGATTTAAACATATAGGTGATAAAATTTCCTAATCTAAATATAGTATTGTTAGAGATCAAGATCACTTGCCAAAACAACAAATTTATGTAGATTCATGAGATATCAATTTGGGATGGTAAGAAATGAATGCAAATAGCCTTCTAAATGGACAAAACATGTAGATCCATGAAGATCTAATGCCTTTTAGGTGTTTATAAGAGATTAGAAATGGATCTAATGTGATTTAGAGTTTAGGAAAAAGAACTAGAGTAGATCATAGTTCTAGGGTTAATGGAAAATAAGAAGAAAGGATAACCTAATCCCCTTCCGCCTTATTTATAACTATAGGTCATTAGTATAATGGGCTAGCTATTCCAAGCCCATTAGCCGTTCTAAGTCTATTCACTGGTCTAAAAACTTAAAACTGCAGTATCCCCTGAACCCCTTGGCCAAATCGCTCATATGACCACCCGTACGGAGTGATGAACCATTATTCTGATCGAATAAAAAATATTGGAGCATCTAATTTTACAACAATAAAAAGTTATATGCATAACAAGATACTCAGTGGTAAAATAGTCACAAAACAATTCAGCGAAAATTATGGGTGTACAAAACGCCATAAATAACTATATTTCAAAATATGGGAATGATCGAACTTTATATGAATTAAATAGAATTATTTTATGATCCCTGGATACCTAAAATATGGGCCATTACAAGGGACATAATTCGAGATAAGTACCAGGGATAGGGATATGTGGATTCTCGCTATTGTACTTAGTTTATAGTATACATTTACAATGTATGTGTAGTAGCGTATTATGTTCGTAAAATGGGCACAAAACAATTCGGCAAAAATCATGAGTGTGAAGAACATCCTAGATAACCATATTTCAAAATATGAGAATGATATGACCTTATATGAATTAAGTAGAATTATTTTACGATCCCTTGGTACCTGAAATATGGTTCATTATAAGGGACATCATTCGAGATAGGTATTAAGGAAAGGGATATGTGGATTCCTGGTATTGTACTTAATTTATGGTATACCTTTACAGTGTATGTATAGTAGCATATCATGTTCATTATATGCTAAATCTTGGTTGTAAAGATAGGTCAGATATGATTTGTATGCCATTTTTCTAACTAAATTGACTCATATGGTATTTGGAGGTTCATTTGCAGCTCACACCAGACTATTATTTGACCGAATGTTTTACATTTTGCAACTTATTATCTTGGATGTTCTTAAATGAGTATAATAGATAATATGTATAAGTGCGTTGTAGTAGCCATGCAAAGAAGAGCTAGATGGAGGTATCTTATATTATATATGTGTTTCAATACTATTTCTGCTATGAAACATTATGGATGCTCAGAGTACTCACTTGCTTAGATTATTAGTGAGACAACTTGATTTGTTTCAATTCTGTACGAAATCTATTACTTTTTTATATAACTATAAGGATATATGCTTTAATAGTAAGTTCACTTATTAATATTATCTCTATTTTTTTGTACTTATAATGTATATATTTTATTTCATGCACCATGAGATATGTGATGGGTTATGTGATTTTTTTTAATTTGGTTTGCAACCCTTGATGATCATCTTACATTGGTAGGCACATCAGAAGTGCAACATTTAGTCATATAGGGTCTTGATAGTGTAGCGCGATCATTACAAAACCAAAAAGCTCGTACTTCTTGGTATCAACGCTTTTCTTTAAATTGAGAGAATGCACTTGAATTTTTTTTTCAAAAAAAAACTTCTGTTAAGGTTTTTCCAAATTGATTTGTAATTTCTTTCAAAATGAGTTTTAAAGGGTGTGTGTGTGTGTGTGTATATATATATATATATAACTTTTTCAGTTGTTATATAACACAAACAACTTACCTTTACTCTGGAAAATTTCAAGATAGTTTCTCATAAATTATTAAAATCATAGGTAGGATGAATGGTTGACCCTTCCATTTAATTTAGCTGACAAGGTTGATTCTTCCACCGAATGCTAATATTTTATTTCCTCTGTATTTATAAGTGAGAGGACAAGCCGAGCTTAACCCTAATTAGGGACCTACAGAGCAGGCTTCCAGCGCAGTTCGAACTTACCCATCCTTTGCCGATTTTGTTAAGATTATAAGGAATTTGCAAGTATAGACGGGAAAAATTTTGTAGTAACTGAGTCGTACATGAATTTAAGGGCTCAAATTTGTACTTATGGGAGGATCTTTGGATTGACAGGTTACATAGATGACATGAGGAGATAGCTTGTTGCGTAGCATTTACATGGGAGGTTCTAAATTAGTATGGGAGGACTGATCAAGAAGAGATCACTTATAGAAAGTTTAGAAGACATTTTAGATGAAACTTCCTTTCAAAGAAAAGGATGAAGCATATTTTGAAAAGTTCATACATTTCTGTAATCAATGATTTTATGAAGGACAATAGGAATATATGGATCGATTAAATGATATAACTATGTTTCGGATGGAGTTGGTAAATATCCCTTTCTTGAAAACTATGATATTTACTAAAGGTTTGAACCAACCTCTTTGGGTTTGGCTTTTATCGTCACATGGCGCAACTTATGAGAAATTAGTGAAGAAGGTTGTGCAGAATATCATATTCTAGGTGGAAATAAAAGGTGAGCCAAAGAATCTAAGAGGAAAGGCATTATATAATAATCATTGCAAGTTGGAATGAGACATAAAGTAAATGTTAAGAAGCAAGAGCTGTAGTTTATGAAATGCGGTAATATAGCGAATATTTTAAATAGCGCAAGTCAGATCTATCTAAGGTTATGTTCAATAAATGCAATCAATTTGGGCATATGAGAAGGGAACGTATAAGATCATAGAAAACCTTTACCTAGGTAGTTTCAGCTTATGCACTAAAAGCTGCTTTTAACTTGAATGTGCCTCCAGTTATAGACAAGAGGAAGAAAATTGTGATTAAGGGCATGTTAAATTTATATAGTTTATCCATTCATACCTTAGTTGACACTGGGAAATAATATTCTTTTATTCAAGTAGATTGTAGATGAACATATCTAGAAACTAGCCTAATTATGGACCCTTGTGGTTAAATTGACCCTACTAGAGGATCAACTTATTTGTCTATGATATATAAGGGTTTGTAATTGTTTTCTTTGAGAGTCAAGTTTGATCTTAGGAACTTTTTATTTTGGTTATGGAGTGGATGACAACGTATAGGTAAATTCTACATTGTGATTGGAAGGTTATTATGTTGGGTTGTTGTAGCAGATGCAGCTTGGAGGTATCAAAGGCTCAGTTATGTTGAGTACATATATTATTATGCCGATAACATGATGAGATAGATTCAATACCAGTAGTTTGACACTATCTGTATGTCTTTTTCGAGATTATCAGTCCCAGAGAGAGACCGAGTTGTAGATTTATCTTAAGGAGACTGTTTGATATGTTGTTTTACCCTTGAGGTATATGGCTGCAATGGAGAGATTCGATTTAACAAGGCAAGTGAATAGGTTATTGTTCTTCATACGAAGGAGTATCTCAAAGTTGCAACACAAGTTGTCTTTGCCGCCAATGCGAATGGTTCTTTGAGGCCTTATGTCAATTTCCAAGAGTAGAATAAGCTCATAAAGAGAAATTGCTTCCCATTGCCTCATATACCGATCTCTTTGATAAGTTGGTTGGAGAAAAGGTGTTCCTACATCTTCATTGGCTATCAGATTCGATCGGCTACATATAGCCGAGGTTATATCCAAAAGCTACTTTTTATACAATCATTAAATTTTAAGGGGTTATTCATTCCCTTTGGATTAACCAATACATCCACTTAGTTCGTCAATCTGATGAGTCTAGTCTTTAAAGAGTTTCTTAATAGGTCCATGATAGTATTTGTGGATGACATGTTAGGCAATTTAAAAAGAAAGGAATAAAACATCATGCATTCAGAAGAAGTATTAGAAAGACTCAGTGAGCATAAGTTGAAGGCAAAATTTTCCAATTGTCACTTTTAGCGCAAGAAGGAATGCTTTTTGGAAGATGTTGTCTTGGAAAGAGGGCTAGCGATCGATACTAGTAATGTAGCTATAGTACGTGATTGGTATATGTCTTGGAATGACATAAAAGTGAAGGGGGTCAAACCTGCAGGATTGGAAAACAACCTTGTATTCAATAGAAAGCTCATTATGCCGAAAGATGCTTTACAAAAGAATAAGATGTCGCTAAAAGCCGGGAGCTTGTATGAACATATGCCTGTAGTAATCGAGCCAAGATATTCTTCAGAGGTACTATAAGCACAAACTGCTTACGAACAAAGGCGTCTTTTCAGAGCTTTCGGGTCTTCCTCCAAAGAGGCATCAATGTGAAGCATATTGGGCAAAAAGGGAGGGTCAACCCGCATCTATAAATATGACCTTAAGGGTCCATTATTAGGATAAGTAATTTAATTTCAAAATCTGTAACTACAATTGCAAAATGTAACCCTAATTTCAAAATCAAACTGGGGTTTCTCTTTTATTTTGTAATCTTATTTGATAATTTATAATAAAAGAAGGGGAATTAAGAATTCCAACCTAGGGAGATTAATTATAAAAGAAGAAGCTTAATCATTTTGGCTAATAACTTGTCTAATAGTCAATTGCACATGGTTTAACTTCCAAATTTTTATTCTTAACAGAAACCATGTTACGAAACTCGTAGGGAGGGAAGACACATCTAGGGTCGACAGTGGTAAAGCCTTATCTAAAATGTGTAGAGAGAATTGCCACTGGCGGAACTTGATTCCCTCTGGAAGATATAACTGAATTCTTTTCCTCTTTAATGAGTTTCACAATATAAGATTCTTTATTTACTAAGTTTTGAAATAGGCCCTTCCCAATAGAATTATCGATCCTTCAAGAGGAGAAAGGGATTTTATGTTGCCAGATGTTTCGATCAGACCTTTCATATATAACCTTAGACTCACGTGCCTTCGGTAACCCGAAAGCACATATATCTACTTACCAGGATTTCAGGGTATAAAGGATGAAAATTAATTCCTTTCAGAACGATTTGTAATGATAAATCTAGTATGAAAGTAGCTGCTTCCGTAATTTGGCTATCGTAGTCTAATTTAGGATGTTGACCATTTTTATGGCTAACAAGTTATGTTTGGTAATGATAATGAACTATTTTGCGTATATAACTTTATCAAACATTTCATGTTTTCATATTGTAGCTTTTCAACACATGTTATTAATACACAATTGAACATGCAACCAAATGAACCCAATGCAGATATGGATATAGATGTAGATAAAGATGTAAATGAAGAATCAAACGAAATTCTTGCTCTTGATAGCACGACTTTTGTAAGTATATTAAAGAATAATACAACATAGATCGAAAACATGCAAGTAAATAATACTCCCGTGTATGAGGATTTTGAAGGAGTAGACAATGTTAGTGGTGATAATAATGAACCAAATATGGAGATAACGCTAGACGATAATTTGTCTAATGCACAAATATTGACAAATCCATTGTTTCAAAGATGCAATCCTATCGTCTATTGTTTAAAATCGTTTCAAAGTAGGTGTGCAATTCAAGAGCAAAGAAAAATTCCCAGAACAACTTAGCGAATGACCAATTTTACACGTAGTTTTGTTTAAATCGATCACGTTAAAAAAAGAAAAATACACTGTCATTTACAATGTCTATTCAAATCATCTATAGAGAATACATGCTATAAATTCCAAAAAGTCACAATTTAGATGATGGGTTATTATAAAATATCCAAATGACTATATTTGAGTGAACTTAAAAGTTAAATCTAATTACATTAAGCTATATCTAATTTTTTGGTTTCATAGATCATGCCTCTTATGAAAGCAGTTTGAACATTACAGCTGGAATAGTGCATGACATAAAGGAAAAAAAATCTGTCTAGTAAAATTGACCATATGGAAGCATAGAGGGCATTAAGTACAGTAATAAAATGAATATACGATGATTGTGCAAAGTCAAATTCCGACCTACATTATTTTTCTAAAATTACTAAAGTGAATTTAGGTAGTGTTGAACATGTAGCAACTGATGAGTATGGCGTTTTGGAATGTGCTTTTCGGGCCTTTGGCCCTAGTATAGAAGGATTTTCACATTATCAACTTTTTCTTTGTGCCGATATCATACACCTATATGGTAAATAAAAAGGTACCTTACTAGTTACCACTACATTAAGTGCAAATGATTAGCTATATCATTTGGCTTATGCAATTATTGAGTCCAAATCATAAGATAGTTAGGGTTGATTTTTTTCTTGCATGCGAACATTATTATAGTATTAACAATCGATATTACTTTCTTTTTTGATAGAATATAAGAAATACTGACAACATCAAAAAACCATTGAAAGATTCGCTCATAAACATATATTTTGTGCTAGAAATTTGAAAGCTAACTTTCAAGCTGTCATATTTATAGACAAACGTTTGACGGGTTTATTTTATGCTACAGCATGTGCTTCAGATGAGGTAAAGTATCTAAAATTTTGAGAGGAAATTAAGACCACCAATATTCGAGCTCACAACTATATTGAGAGAATTCCAGAAGGAAGGGAGGAGAACTAGGCTTCGTGTAAGGACAATGCTAAACGATTTCATGTCATAATGATGAAAAATTTGAAAGCTTTAACAGTGTTTTTAGAGGTGCAAGATCATTATTTGTTAAAGCTTTAGTTGATTGTACCTTCTTTCGATCGGTGGATTATTTTTTTTCAATGAAGAGAATTTGTATCACTTCCATATCTCGATAAACTCCAAAATGAAAAACAAAGATAGTCAAGGAAGTAGGTGAATCATGACATTATAGGATTGTCTAATTCAACCAAATCAAATGGCAAGTAATTCACTTCTTTGGTGATGGATTCAAAGTAATAATTGATGGTACTACCTATTCTTGTAATTTCTACATTACATCACTTCAACAGCTTCCTTAGGCACATTTTATGGTTCCTTCATCAGTTGCTAATGGTGTAAACATAGCTCATCATGACTTCGCTTCACTTTGGTACTCAGTTTGGAACTAGTAGGCGGTTTACACACCAGAATTTCATTCTGTTTGTGATGAATGTTATCAGAGTGCCCACAAGGGTCCTTTAGTTATGCCTTCAACAACATACAAAACACTTGAAAGGCCTAGGTCTAGAAGAATTAAAGGATCCATGGATGAAATACAGACTTTAAAAACAAATAGATAGCACGGATATGGGGTTCTCGGTCATAAAAGGAGTCATTGTCTTTTAACAACTTAGCTTTTATTAGTGTTTTCTATGTTTGGTAACAGAATTATTTATTCGGCAGCCATATTATTCATGTATGTGTTGTTCTTGTTGTTTGTTTTGTTATTCATGTTTCATGTTCAAATATACAATCCAACGCACACCAACTTACCATTTAATAACTTACAACAAAACTTCCATTCGCATGTATGATACAACATACAATAAGTTAACATACAATGACATACTACATGACTTTCATTCCAACATATGATATGGTATACAACATATTACCATGAATTACTTACTAGGATATAATTTTAGGATCGCCAGTAAATCTCCTTTTTCAACCATAAATTTTCTTCTTGCATCTCCTTGCTCACCTATGATTTTTTTTGTACATCTCATTTTACAATCATGAATTACATCTCAAGTGCATACTCATGTCCTCTATGAAACATTGGAGGAACAATCCACTTGGTAAATCTACAACAAGAGATTATTCTACTATTATCTCTATTTTGCATGGAATTTGTACATGTGCATAACCTATTATCTACAGTTTTTTTCCATCATCGCATCACAGCCTCATTTATAGTTACATCATTTCCATGGAGAAGGTCATCCAGCTAGTGATCTACTAGGATTAACCCACTTACTGCCATCTACTATCATGAAATATGTTTGCTTGTCGCTAGGTACATATTCTGGTTGTTTAAAAACTTCTACCTCTTCAATGTGAACTTCTTTACCCCTGGACGGTGATCTGCTTCGACATTTAATTGAGTAATAAACACAACTCTATTTTGTAGGGTTTGTGGAGGTAATTGGTTTTTTGGTACGTATTTAACTTCCATCATGTTTTCTGTAGAATCAAATAAGTGTCCACAATATTTCATTAGTGTCACATCATCGATTTCCCATTAATTCATTGCAACTAATGATAAAAAAACAACTGAGTCATGAAACGAAAATAAATTGAAAATCAACTTTAGTTTTAGAAGATTACCTAGGATTGTGAAACGAAATGTAGTTAAGGTATTTGGTTTGTAGCTTGGCAAAGAAAGAAAATAAGAAGTGAGACGAAAAAGACAAGTGGTCTTTTGTTTTAAAACATGTAAAATGAACTTGGGCGGCATTTGAAATTGCGCCAACGTGGGCTATTTCAAATTACGGCCAAAGGTGCAATTTGAAATGTCACCCCAGTATTGTTTTACATGTTTCAAAACTAGAAATCCATAAAAACAATACTTGTTGGATACAAACAACCAATAAACTAGTAATCCTATAGTAAATTGCACCACTAAGCATCACATAACCATAAACATAAACATTGAACCAATATTCGAACAATCCAAATCAATCTTCGACAAAACGAAAAATAACTGCAACATAACATCCAAATCGTAACCTGTCGTACTAACAACATACCACAAAATGCAGTCATTGCATATTATTCACTTCGTGTTCTTTTGGGCTTCCTCTACGGAAACGGAACATTGTCCAGCAATTCCTCTTCGTTGGACCCTTGAGGTTATGACGGTCCATGCACATATTGCTCGTGTAAATGTTGAGAAGATGATGGAGCACTGTTGTCGAGTAATAGGAAACCCGAATGCTATTGACGGTGCTTTTACTAGCATATGAGGAGGCAGAGGAGGAGATGGTGGTGGAATAGGTCTCGTGAGCTTTTTCTTTCCCAAAATTTATTGTAATATACGCTTCTTACCAAGCATGTTCCTTTCGTACGCTCCGGCATACTCCAGTAGCTCATCAATCAATTCATGGCATAGAAAATTTGATCCTTCTGCTAAATAATATCCATTAACATGTATATAAATTAAATACGATCACTTTTTCGAATAACTACACATACCACATTTCTCTTAATAGGAGGTTCAGAAATATATCGATCTATCTCACCAAAAGCCTCTACCTCAAAGGGATGTTCTTTTGCAAGAAGAATATATCCTTGCGTGATGTTCTAGTATCATGTATAATACTATAAATCCCTTAACGTGAGTCTCATTCTTGTTACGTATGCATATATCGATGGTTCCATGTCTCATTTCCATATCATACTCTCATGTTGTATTATCGATCGTGTAATAAGGCACTGCTTCCAACAGATGTTATCTCAAACCAAACCGTCGAATCACTCTGTCCGGAAGATGAAACACCATATTACCAAAACAATTGCATGGGATACATGTCCATAAACTAGTAGAAGCGGTGCATAACTGCAAAAGTTGTCCAAGTGCATGAGCTTATGGGGTTATATCACAAATTCATAATCTAGTACATCAAACTCCTTATGGTAGAGCGTAACATTACATCTATGAGTATTTGTAATCAAATAACGTTGTAAATATACTTAGCACCAAATGGAAATGATAAATCAACATCCAGTCTCTCCATTTATATTCCCTAGACCGGAAGATACGTCTAGTAATATAGCTACACACACACACACACACACACACACACACACACACATATATACATATATATAATGCAATGTATATATTGATAAATCTTATGCATAAGAAGAAAAAAACACTAATACATATACTAAAGTGTGACAACCTCTAAGAGATGTGTTCTCCTGTAAAGTTATCGCAGTCATCTCAGTGTATGTATATTCAAAATCGCACCGCCCCACAAATACTGGTGGCATATATCAAATTTCTGTAAATAATGAAGCCACCCGAGCAAGTCCCTGGTCTTTGAATGATTACCGACTAAATGCAAGGTGGTGATAAGCAATATAATAGCTCGAGAGTGCTGCTCAATCTGAATCTGTGAGGCGTTTAATGGAATGTCTCCTGTAAGCTGCCCCCGAAACCAAGAGGTAACTATTATCTCGTTATCCCAACACTAGTGGAAAGGAGGAGATAACCCTAATATCCTCTCGCACATCTCCAAGTAATCAACTTTATATGAATTAATCGACGGAGCATCATCAATAGGTAAACCAAGCGACACAACAGCGTCAACCAATGTGATGGTCATTTCTCCGCTTCTAAGGTGGAATGTAGAAGTCTTTGACCTCCACTCATGTATCAAGGCAGTAATAAAGTGACAATCCAATTGGATATAGCTCAATTGAAAAATAAGTAAGAAATACCTCGATCTAATAACTCTAGCACTACGGGATGAGATAAAGTCACCATCTTCAACGATAATGAGTGACCGATGGTAATAATTGGAGTTTTCTCTGTCATAAAAGCTACGAAAAAGTTGCACTAAGAATAACAAACATCGATGTATATTAACATACAAAAGTGTATTAACCCCACCAAAATGTTGTTGTTTGATTGATGGTGTTCTTATAGATATAGTACGCTCAGGTCGATCAATCGAGGTAAGATCTCAAAATAATATACATCAAATGTTAGTAATTTCAACTTAGTAAAATTTCCAAACTTATTTATTAATTAAATTTTCTAAATTCAACTAATGCAAAATTAACTAAAATGTGAATTTCAAACAACATAAAAGATTGAAATTCTCACATCTTGGAAATCACCAATTTGTGAATAAAATGTAGTTAAGTTGTAAAATGATACCTATAGTAGCTTCATGTGTTGATGAACTAGTCATGGTTCAATCCAGAGAAGAAACCAGCAAAAATATTGATTGATTTTGGTTTTTAGGAAAAAATTGGAATTAAATTAGGTTTTGAAAAATAGGTGGAATCTGCGAAAGGAAGAGAAAGAAGAGGACTCTGAATTGTAGTATACATTCTTGAGAATGAGTTTAAATCGCGTCAACTGGCTTAATTTGAAATTGTGCTCAAGCACATATTTTTCTAAAGAAAATTTCAAGGATGAAATTTTAATTGCGTAAGTGTACACATACAGAAATAAAATGCTTATGTACTAGCATAATTCGAAATTGCATCAGTATATTTTGACCAACCCTACGTTGAACTAGCTAAAATAGGATGATGCATGTAAATAGTTTTGAAACAAGGCTATTTGCTTAATAAGTTTGTAAAATAGAGCTAAAAATGAAAAAATGAAAAGAAAAAAAATCCAGTATATGTGGAGCATCTATAAGTTGTTTAGTGTTCGTAGCATCTATAAGTTGTTTAATTTTGCTGGGGTTAGGAGGCAGGAGTTCGAGCTTATGTGGCGATTCAAAATCCCTGATAAAGTCAAAATTCATATGTGGATCGTGATACATGGTAGATTGAATACGGTTAACAGAATTCGCCAGAGAGGAGTGCATGTTCTGGACGGTTGTGTTTTTTGTGGTCATGACGACGAGGACTACCACCATCTATTTTTGGCTTGTGACTTTGCTTTTTATATTTGGACAAAATGTTTGGTTGCGCTTCACCTTGACTTGCACTGGAGTGATTTCATTGCAGACCAATTTGTTTTTTGGCACACAATTTACCCGACCTTGCATGCCTCTCATGATAGTCTTCTTTTTGCTTTGTTGAACTTTGCTTACACTTGGTTGCTCTGGCATGAACGAAACTCCAGAAAATTTAACCGCAAATTGAAAGCTTCTAACAGTATTATTTACTCTATTCTTAATTTTGTCTATGACTGGGCAGGCATGGAGCGCAAAAGACATGTTGAGAGCATTGCAGACCGAGTTCGTAAGAGGGGGCGGATCACTGGCTCACATGATTGACGATGATGCTTACTGTTTCTTGCTGTTTTACTGTTATGTTTAAGGCTTTGTAATGCTAACTTTGATGTATGGCTCCTTTTTGTATGGCCGTATGTAGTGATGGCCTGTTCTGCTGTTTTGCTGTTTTGGTTGTACATATTTTGTAAATATACGCACGGTTACTTGATGTATGTTATATATTTTAGGCGTGAATCATGTTGATTCACTACCTTTTACTTCAAAAAAAGAAAAAAAATCCAGTATAGAAAGGTTATAAAATTAGGTTTTGTGGTATCCTATGCACAATGTTCTGTTCACGTGCAGACAACAAATGATAGAAATAAAATACAATTGTATAACGACATGTGACAAAATCTTAAAACAATTATAATATATATATATACACACACATATATATATATATATATTAGTTATCTTATTTTGTAAAACCATAAAAATACCACTGTTTGCTACACAATTCAAATATTTTCTAAAGTAAACATTATGGAAAAATTCTATATATTAAAACAAAAATACTACAATAAAAATCAAGTCATTCTATTAAAATGAATTTAATTTTTATTTATTCGAGATATTTGTTATTTTAAATAAATTTACAAAATGAATTCACTATTATAATCAATTAATTACACAAAATTATTTGATTTATTCAATTAATATTTGATTCAAAATTCACTATGCAAATATTAAATCAATCATAATACCTGAATGTAAGTTATTTATACTTTTAAATACTAATCATTTAAATATTTAAAATTAATTTAGTATTCAGTCAAAAAGCAATCTCTTAAGTCATTAGACCATTGAGTTTTTGCTAAAAAGAACAGTGTTATTTCTTAACAACCTCACCTTTGTGTCGATAATAGGATAGGTTCAAGGGTAGAAAGTTAGGTTAGGCTTGATCTCGACGTATTTAAGGTGTCCCTAACTCCATAATAACGTCAATGTCTTGCACGCATCTCCTTCGTTAGGAAATGTGGAATCATTATGCATTCTTAATAAATAAGCATGAAAATCAACCTAGTAAGATATATTACAAACGCGCTTCACTATATGGTCTTATGTATATCAAGCTTGCCAACTCTACCATTCTTGCAACTCTTTTCATTGATGTTTGTCTTAACAAATACACAACCACTAATTGAGAATTCTAGGTCTCTATGCTTATCAGCGTAAATTCTCTATCTGGATTGAGCAATCTTCATTCACTTGTTAGGATTTCAATGTACTTGAACAACAACCAATCATGAAACCCTAGATCCAAATATTTAATCCATATTGATTTAATTGAGAACAAATCAGAAAACGAATAAATAGATCAGCTGAAGCATACCTAAATTCATAGTTAATCATTTTAGTACTTGAATCCATAATTGATTGCCATGGAGAAAATGAATTAGGTTCGGTCTTCCAAATTGACACAAACCCTAGATCAGAATCTATCTCTTCGTGGAAGAGGGTTAGAGAGTTGCAAAGGCTTATGTAATTCGGGGACCATGACCTCTTATTTATAAAGTTGGCATTTTGTAATTCGGCCCTTCAACAAATTATAAGACGCCCCTGATACCTACGCATTAGGCCCATAATAATTTAAGATTTAAGCCTTTTAACTCTAATTTATAATTAGATCACCTCATTAGGCTTTTACACCAAAGTAGCACAACACATTTTATTTTACATATGTGACCCAATTTTCGAAATATTCCAACAATCTTCCCCTGGACCACATATGAAATAACCTTAAAAATGTGTTTAACTTTACAAGCTCCAAAATTTGCTATTTATAACGATATAGTGTATCTGGAACAATCTTGTCCATTAACTGTGTTGACAAAGGATTAAAATGATATTCGTTACATTTATCGTAACTAAACCCATCAATGGTCACATATATCAATACAATCAAATGACATAGATCAATTATGGATATGTAGCATGGAAATTACATGAAATGTGATCTATACATGTTTATTTCCAACTCGTCCTTCTTTAATGAGATCAAAACATTTAATATTTAAACGACCTAAGTGCAAAGAAAATTTTACTACTTTATTTCTGATCACAAAAAGAACTTGATATGCATATATCTGTAACTAAAGTATAGAACAACGAGTAATATGGCAATACCAAATACAAACTCCCCCTGAACCAAAATATCCTTACATAAAAGTTACACCAATTGAGCTACATGCTCATGAAAGACCTTAGGTGATAATCTTTTGGTAAGCAGATCCGCCATAATGGAGTTTGTCTAAGTATGCTCTATAAATTATAATATATTTGCACTCTTCCCTTATTGGAAAATAATACGTTCTTTACTATCACAATATTAGTTGGTCTTTCAATTCTTTATTAATAACCGGAATTTTGTGACAATATATTTTCCACAGTTTGATGTCTTATAATTAATCACAACCGGTATTTTCAAATTGATGGAAGTTATAAGTGTTTAAATGACACTTTTCCTTATAGTTTCCCCCATAAAATACATTATCATTGTCTGAAGTGGATCTTTTACAGTAATGACATCCAAAATATCTGAATCGTAATTCTTTATGATCTCCAACCGATCCGATCTTATATCTACGACCATATAATCTTTTATTTTGTCCCTTAAAGATATCTCATAACCATTTTGGCTAATAAAGCAGTGATCCACTTTTAATATCAGTAAGGTATCTCCCAAATAATACATGCATATCCATATATGTATATACATTAGTATGCATTAGAATTCACACTGCAAATGCATGAGAAATTATTTACATTTCTTTAATTTCAAGGATGTTAACATTTGTCTTTTTTAGCAAAAGAGAGTAAACAGAAACATAGTTTGAATACTAAACCCTTTTTTTAAGCACTTATATGTCAATTCTTTTGTGATAATTCAAATATTCTCCATGAATAATAATGGTATATTTGAATACAAAAGAATAGTCCAAAAGTGAGATCCTTAGGTTGTTTCATTAATGACTCCAATGAAAAATATGACTTTAATATCCATTAAATAGTGCTAAAAAATACAATATATATATATATATAATAAACAAAACTTTAAAGTAGTTCTAAAGCACCCTTAATTAAATCCAAAGAGAGTTTCTTAAAAGGAAACAAGTTTTCCTTTTCAGAATAGTCTTTTCCATATAAAAATACCTTATACAATTCTATATCACCCACTTAATTCCCTTTAATTAGATTTGAATAGTTATCCACAACCAATAATCTTGTTACTTAAGTTAGAGGAAAATTACAAACTTTACTGTCCATATAGATGTATACTATATGTTCATATCTTAAATCCACTTATTTTTTAAATTAGTATCGTATGTGGATTGATGTAAGCACACAGTCATATTCACCAATCCATTATTTATCTTTGAGGAGAAATACTACATAGTCATCCAGAGCAATAATTTTTCCTCTATAAGTGAATTTCCTTAGTAACCAAACACTTTGAGGTTGTTGCGTTTGTCTTCTTGAAACATTAACCTTTACTTAAAGGAAAATTTTCTTTAACATCATCTTATTATGATTCTTAATTTAGTTCTTCTTAATGAAACAAATCTTAAAATTTAGTCAAAGAAGCAACTGTATTTGAATCAAAGATAATGATTTTTTTCTAAAGACAATGATCATACTTTATTTCTCCCCCCAAACTCAACATCCTCAATGAACTATTGCATTTTCCATCTTAAAACTTTTCCGCAATGTGGGTTCATAAAACTGTAAACTTTAAATCACTTAAACCTTCAATAATATATTTTCCATCTTCATTGTCCCAATTTAGAATTATTTTGTGCTAAAGAATATAATCGCAATTATTACCAAATCGAAGTTTGAAACTTCAGTATTAAGAATATTTAGCACAATTTAATATAAGTTATATTTAAACAGTAGTAGCTTTAATTCCAAAGAAATATTTGGATTTCCTCATAAATCACTATGCCATAGATTGCATACTGCAACACCGGAGAAGTGATGCAGAAAGTGCCAAAAAGTGTTGCTATAGGCAAAAATGATTTATGGCAACACTTTCTCGTGGTTGCCTTTTGCCGTGTTGCCATAGAGTCAAAGGCAACACCTTTGTGACCCTATGGCAACATTAGTACAGATGTTGGCACATGTACCACTACAACAAAAAAAAACTTTCACAACTGCCAAAAACAGTTGTAATATGTCTACTACAGCTGGCAGTGTAATAAAGTCAACCTTTTTTACAACTGTTTCTAGTAGTTGTTAAAATTTGTTTTACAACTGCTAAAAGTAATTACACCTCAACTGCTATTAATCAAAGATTTCATAATATTATAATAAATATTATTATAACATAGTATTTTATTCAAATAAATATTTTATTTCAGCATTTCAATGGTACAAATTTTTTGACTCCTCCATTGTACATTCACTCGTATATTACACGATCATTCATATTTACATGCATTCCTCACTATGTTGTCACTCGTTTCAATGACCTAAGTAGCAATTGCATCATCATATGCACCAGCTAACCTTAGTGCCAATCTTTCAGGATCTGCCTTACATTCTACTTCAACCTGCATCATAATTTCAGAAACATTGATAACTTGATAGAAAATAAAATATATGTACCTTCTTTCCAACACATGATGTTGTAATATAGGTACCAGGTTCAGCAGGGCCTCATTCCCCATAGTTTTTCTTCATATACCATCATAGGTTATTAGTTTGGATATGAACTCTTGTCCTCTGTAACAATCAGAGACTTAGTAATCAACTTGCTCCATACCGCAATGTTAAAGCCACTGATTTGAAGTTCTTCATTAGGAAAATCCCCAAGGTATTTTTTTTGTACCATGGCCGTTTTTTTCTAAGTTGTCATGAATCAAAATACAAGTTATATTGTTTAAACACAACTTGTTTCAGGAGCTTGACTCACCATTTCGTGAGCTGGACATAGTTGGCCCTATAAGCAAGCAATCGTTTGATATAGTAACTCTGGAATATCCAGTGATATACATCAGTCTTCCTTCACATAGGTTTGACTTTGAAATTGAAAATGATACAAGATCAGCATATAAAGGATAAGCAATTTTCAGTACCTGTTATCCAACACCAAGCCGAGGAAGAATTTAAAGAGAGCGTGTTTTCTACAAATCAAAGTGCTCTTCTTCAAGTCAACACACAAATTCTACTGGATAATAATACACAGATATTAAATGAAGTTGGTCAATGTTCAAGACCTAATACCTGCTGTGTAGTTTCATAACATCTCACCACTCTCTCCTGTTAATAGCAACAAACATGCACGAATAAATAAATGCATGTACATCTTGAATGAATTTGACACACTTGATATGTTTGAATATGTTATAGTTCAAGAACTTTCAACTACAATGTACATGCACAGGAACAAAATGCACAAAATCAAGAAATTTCACCTTGTTTACATAGTTGCAACAAGTAATAGCTGTATCGATGTCTCTGGCATGGGTTTCTCGATAAATGAACAACATGCACAGTTCCAAAACTATTTCAGTCACTGTATGATAATGATAAAGATTAAATAATAACTAGAATTAGGTAACAATGTATACTTGTAAATCAAGAGATAATGGCAGTTCGGTTTCTTCCATTTTTCTGCCAGCGATAAGCATGCTACTGCTAGTAATTGAATCATCCAAACTTTTCCTTGCTATATTAACATCAAAAAAATTAAAATAAATATAGTTCACAGAGATTATAAAACCGATTAATTCAACCTTTAAGGAGGCATTTTATAGTACTTACAGGAATGTCGTAATCATATAGAAATCTATCCAAGTAATTTACAGACAGATTAGCAGTCAATGGTCCAAACTTGTATGAAGCAATCCATCAATCTGTATTAATAAAGATATCAATGAGAATGGATATAGTGTAAGTAAGCCAAAAAAAAAAAAAAAAAGAATAGGACCGCACCAGATTCTTGCACTCACCAGCTCATCATTCAATCCGGTCCCCTTCAGATTCAACTATTTACACGCTATTTAATCGTTCACACACGTGCTAAATGAAACATACAGTCAATATTTAAAAGTTCAAATTGCAAAATAATGCATATTGTTTTTCTTTTGGTGCTATGTTGAGATTCCCTGAACAAACTGCGACATTCTGCGGAGCATAAACGATTTGAAGCTTTCCTCTTTTTTTTCTTTTTTTTTTCTTTTCTTCTTTTCTTTGACTTGAAGCATTGCATAGAAAATAACTCAACCAACATACCAAACCAAAAAACAGCTTGAGCAACGAAGCCAGCGGTAGATCACAAGAAATATGTATGTCAGATATTCACCACAGGGTGAGATTACATTAGTGCCAATATGACAGAAGAGACATGTCAACCACAACAGCAAACCATGGCGAGCATGAAGATGGCAAAGAAACCACGAAAGCCAGGGCAAAGAAACTAATCCCATCATTACACAAAAAACCATCCATTGTGAAATATGCATGGCGTAGATTTGACAGGCAAATAAAATCGTAGCTCCCACAAAAATCAGTGACAACCTACAGCAAGCTATCACCTTGATCGCCCAAAAAGGAGGAGAAGCCTGAACACACCGTGATCGCCCAAAAAGTAGGAGAAGCCTGAACAAGGACATCCCAACCAAACACTTCGATACACTCCCCTTAAACCGAAAGAAAGCAGAGCCCAAAAAGAAAAATTCTAGCAAAAACAAAGTTCAGCAATGTATAACAAACTGGATTGTATGAAACAAAAAATTAGGAATTTTACCTCAATAAATGCAAAGCGTAAGGGAGACAACCGACAAATTAACCAGATTGTCGCACAGACGGAGTTGGAGGAACGGCACAACAACCAATTGGAATTGCGGCGGCCAAAGAAGAGGAAATTGCTGAGGCAGATGATGGCAGTAGGAAGTGGTAGAAGAAACGAAACAGCGACGATGAGCAGGAACGCTGATTGTCTCAAAGCCGACCAATTTGATTGTAAACGGAAATTAGAAGGGAGGATTGATGGTGATTCGATTTGGAATTAGGGATCGGTGATTTTGGAAATTTGGGGTAGAAACGAAATGAAAAGAGAGGCGACAGAAAGAAAATAAAAGCGGGAATAGAAATAAGTGAGGCGCGGATTGATGATGTGGACGGAGACTGAGATTTTGTTTTAACTAACGGTGTGGATCACTGAGGTGTATTTTCTTTAAAAAATAATAATTAGAATATATCTATAGCTACTACAACACAATTTGATATCTCTGCTAACACATTGAAGCGTGCGTTGCAATAAACAAAAATCAGTATAGATATGGTAACACTGTAGCTAACAACACCTTGGATTTTCGTTGCAGTAGGTCATCTATGGCATAGTGAATCAACCATACTATTTCTTAATGAACAATAATAACATTATTCCCTCATACTAGAAATAGAAAACTTAAATTTGTCCAAATGACAGCTGTTAAATTTGGTGATACAAAATCACAAATTGATTGGAACAAATTTGCAAAGAATGGAAAGTAAATATTTTTATAATGAGAATGCACTGATTGCATTTGATGAGATGGCAGAGAAATAAATAAAGGGATTAATTTATTCCATCTATGCTAAAGAAACAGATTGATTTACTTTCTATGTTTGCACATTTGTTGTTATGGTAATTTGCCTCCATTATATTATTACCATATGTTGGTAATTTAATCGATGACTCAGATAGATTTGCACTGGCTATATATTGAGGGGTAGACTTTAGTGTAAACCCATCCTGACTTGGAGCCAGTGATCCCCAATGGTGTCTCTTCTTGTTAAACCTGATTGAGGTTTGGATATGTAAACTCTTATTGTGTAATCTCTTGTAATTCTCTCATGTGGAATAAAATCTCTCTCTGTTGGACTGGACGTACACTATCTCGAGGACAGTGGAACCAGTATAAATATTGTGTCTCTTTGTTTCTCTGCTATAGTTATTTAGTATTTTGTTGATGTAATAGAATAATTGCTATCGGATTAGATTGATGTTCAATTGGCAAATCTAGATCCTGCTTATTGCGCTTCCGTATATGCTCAATTTTTCATAATAACGGCATAACAAAAAAAACATATCAAATAAATCCAATACCAGTTCGACTAAAAACTCAATAAAAACTTTAAAATATCAAGTTTATTTTACTTTATATGTCTGTATATCTCATTAAAGAAACAACTATAAATATATATATATGTATGTTATCTCTTTTCTTCTAGATCCTTAGCGACTTCTTGATCCTTATTCATACATTTACAATGTATACCAAATGAGAACTTTAGATGTTATAAATTTCATCTCTCTTCTAATTACCAAAGCGCTGAATTTTCCCTATAAGATGATATATTATTCTTAAAATAAGATTAATCGTAAAACGATCACACTGGAGATAGCACAAAAAATAGCAATATAACTTGAGTGACTTTAACCTTTAAACCAATATTTTTCCATATAGCACTTGCTTATATTTCTTTTACTTTGAATTTATGGAATCAAGCACCACAAGGGGTGCTAGTTTCCCTTTATTGTTTTCACAAAAACCGTTTCCATTCTCATTAGATAACTTATCAGAAAATTAGTTATTGTTACATATAGCACATTCTTGAAAACTTCTGAAATATTTACTTAATGATCATTTTAGCTCTTGCCTTTCGAATTATACCACCTTTCAATATTCTCCATGATATTATAAGAATATCTAACCATATTAGGGCTGGTTTTAACCATATTAATTGCAAGAGCAAAATCTATAAACTCAAGACCAAATACGCTTTCTAACAAATCCTCTTAATTACCCCAAAATAAGATGAGAATATTCTTAAAATTGGCAGACAATTCAGTTAAATTAGCTGAAAGTGAACAAAAATAAAATGAAGATTGACCGACATGCTCATAGCCAAATATCAACCGTAGTAAATTCAAATAATTGGTAGGTCTTTTCTCAAGATACCTAGTACACATAAATATCGAGTCTTTGGACGGTAATATGAACTGTATGTAAGTGGTATTCTTGTTGTAATGATTAAACACTGACAATAAATTCAAGTCAAATAACAATTTTTCTTTAGATCGATTAATTATTTACTTGTAAAACCTTATAATTGTCACATATTTAAATCACCTAGTACGGGCAACAACATTAGTATTATTAAAAATTCTAAACAATCCATGCCCAAACCATGCATGATTATAGATAGTGAAATCTAGAATCATGTTGTCTGCAAAAAAAAGAATTTGAAAGCACATGCTGAATTAAAGTGCAGTAACATATGTTCTATTTAAGCCCAAAGATTCATAATTGCTTTTCTGGCGTTACATTTGGGTTGAAGCACTAAATTACAGACCTTTAAAGTGTAATATGAACAAATACCTGGACACATAGGACGATATGAATGAGTATAATGAATCAGAAATGCTATTTTAGGTGCTTTTCATTTTATCAAAAACTACGGTAGAGACAAGAAAATAAAAGACCCACCCCTTGAATTACACAAATACCCCCTAAATTCCGGATTTACCCCTATTTTTTACTTTTTAACAAAAACTTTTTCGGATATTGCAGCATTTCTCATAATGAATAAGTTTAATTAAATTCAAATTGCTTTCTTTTGGAAAGCATTCGAATTAACGAGATCCAATATTCTGTTAGATCACTGAATCCATTTTCAATCCATCTTGCTAAAAATAATGCATAACTAAAATGTCTGAATAGTTGGACAAAAAATCAATAATCTTGCCAAATTTATCATGCGAAGACATCATGCAATCAAATATATCATGCGAAGCCTGAAGCTCTGTCCAAAAACTATATTATTGCTTATAATGGATTTAGTGGGAAACTTTAATGCATGATTAAAGATACAATAACAAATTCATTAAGCAGTTTAAAGCCAGCAGGCATATTTATTCAGATTATCACAATAGCAACAAGAGATCATTATTATCATGTAGTTCTGACTTCAAAAGATTCGTGATTTATATATGTTTCAGATACTTCATTAAATCCGAAACTCTGGATTCGTCTTGTTGTATGGTTTACGTATACACATACATATACATAACAGAGGTATAACACATAACTGCAAATTAATTGACAGCTCTTGATTTTCCGGCTGCGGCTTCCACGGATAGTTGCAATCTCTACCAGCAGAACAGACTCTGGATTTACAAGTTCAGTAAGCATATAGGCACAAAGAGAACGATAATTTGTATCTAAAGTAACCCAAAAATAAAGGATATTCAATTGTTAATCATAATTGTCCAATAATTAAAAGGCTTATTTCTTCTATTTCCTCGATATTTGATCCAAAGGCATCGTGACAGAAAATGTAAATCATCCCAACATAGGGTGGCAGAGGAAGAGAAAAGGTAGATTTTATATTTTGGAAAAGCAGAAGAAAAAAAGTCAATTTAAATTTTTACATGTTAGAGCCATTTTTCAAATTGGCCATTTTCCGACTCTTTATCATCTCCAGCGCATTTTGAAATTGGAAAACATAACTCGTTTTCAAACTAAACACCGTCTAATATTCTAACTGATCCATGACTTGGGCATATTTAGTGATGTAAATCTTGAAACTAAGAGCTTTTATGCCAAGTTTAAGAACATGATATTAAGCCTTAGTTTCACAATTTTGACTTACAAACTTGTTCTTCTTGGTTTTCTTCTCTTCCACGTAAGTAAGAAGCTCTTCTTGGCGTGCAAGAGAATCCTCCAGAGCCTGTGAAAAAAAATATTAAGCTGACTTCGTCCGACTCATAAAGATAAAGATAGTTTTGAATTGAATTGTTACAGCATAATTAATGATTTGAAAATCTTTATCAGCCCTTATTTAGGTCAGCAATTCATACAGACATAGTTATCAGGTTCTTGAACCTCTCATTTCCTTGATGCTTACAAGTTTAAATGACACTTAAATTGAAAGCAAAACCACTCAAGATAACATAATTTCAGAATCGCACGCACATATGTTACCTCGGGAGAAATAAATTTAGCAGTAATATATATTGATCTCCACTTAATTCATTAAGGGTGGCAGCTATTCCATAAATATCAGTCGTATAGCAATCCAGATAAAGAATTATTTGTCGGATTTTATGACCCATTTGTTTTGGCCATAACCCATTATTTGGTAACAGCCCATATTTTTCTTAACCGCCCGCTAATTTTTTGTTTTCAACGTTATAACCGCTCAATGATGGGAAAAGCGGTATAACAAAACGTGATTCATTTCTTTCTGATTACGGTTCACTGAACCTCCTCTCAAAAACGGAAAACACCATCTAAATTGAGAAGAAGGGTTTGGAAACAAAATCAGAGACAAGGAATTGAAATTGGAGGAAGAAGAGCATACAAACTCATCCGATTTCGCTTAGCAATGGCTGGAGGTACTCTTTAATTCCATTATTTGCTTCCGCCTTTGTTTTATGCAGTAGTTAGCGATTCTAACATTTGGTATCAGAGCAAGGCAGAAAAATGTTGAGTAAGTGGTACCATATATGCTAACAAAAATGTTGTTGTGCTTCAAAACAACATTCTTACTGTGCTAACATATATGCTTCATGAAAAGTGTGCGGAAGCTTCTCTTGTCATTAAAAATTGACTAAGTGGTACCATTTTATTATTATCATCAAAGAACCCATGCCTGGTTCTCCAGACCAGAATGGTGTAGCTGAAAGAAGAAATCAGACATTAATTGATATGGTGCGTAGCATGAGAAGTAATGTTAAACTTCCATCATTTTTGTGGACTGATGCTCTAAAGACGACAGCATATATATTAAACCGGGTTCCATCCAAGACCGTCTCTAAGACGCCTTTTGAGTTATTCAAAGGTTGGAAACCGAGTTTGCGACATATACGCATTTGGGGATGTCCGTCTGAAGTGAGAATCTACAATCCACAAGATAAGAAACTTGACCACAGGACTATTAGTGGGTATTTCATTGGATATGCCGAAAAATCAAAGGGTTATAGATTCTATTGTCCGTCCAATAATACCAGGATTGTGAAATCAAGAAATGCTAAATTTCTTGAGAATGATTTGATCAGTGGGAGTGATCAATTTCAGAATATTATTCCTGAAAAAGACCACTATGAGGTTCCACCTTCTGATTCAAGTGATAGATTGATTGTCTTTCACGCTCCTCAAGTTAAGCCGAGTATTAGACAACCAAATATAGATATTCCACAAGTTATTGATCAAAATCCGATAGATCGTGTTGTAAATGAGGATTTGGTTCATAATGAGAATGAACAAGATTTGGTTCATAATGAGAATGAACAAGTCTCATTAAGAAGATCTACTCACGAAAGGCGATCAGTTGTTCCTGATGATTATGAAGTGTTTCTACAAGAATCGGATTATAATATTGGAGTCGATGATGATCCTTTGTCATTTTCACAAGCCATAAGTTCTACAGATTCAAACTTATGGATGAATGCTATGAAAGAAGAGATGAATTCAATGGCTTCTAATCGAGTTTGGAATCTTGTCGAGTTGCCTGATGGTGTAAAAGTCATTGGATGCAAGTGGATTTTTAAGACAAAAAGAGACTCATTAGGCAACATCGAAAGATATAAAGCGAGACTCGTTGCTAAAGGGTTCACTCAAAGAGAAGGAATCGACTACACGGAGACATTTTCTCCTGTATCAAAGAAAGATTCCTTTCGTGTAATTATGGCATTGGTAGCTCATTTTGATTTCGAGCTACATCAAATGGATATGAAAACGGCATTCCTTAATGACGATTTAGAGGAAGAGGTTTATATGAAACAACCTGAAGGATTCTCCTCTAAGGATGGTGAACATTTGGTTTGTAAGTTGAATAAATCCATATATGGGTTAAAACAAGCCTCCCGCCAGTGGTATAAGAAATTCCATGAAATAATTACTTCATTTGGTTTCGAAGAAAATATCATGGATCAATGTATATATCTTAAGGTCAGTGGGAGTAAAATTTGTTTTCTTGTATTATATGTGGATGATATTTTGCTTGCAACCAACAATAAAGGGTTGCTACATGAGGTAAAACAGTTCCTTTCAAGAAACTTTGATATGAAAGATATGGGAGATGCATCTTTTATGTCATTGGCATTAAGATCCATAAGGATAGATCTCGAGGCATTTTAGGATTGTCTCAAGAGGCCTATATCAACAAAGTACTTGAAAGATTTAGAATGAAAGACTGTTCACCAAGTGCAGCACCCATTGTGAAGGGAGATCGGTTCAGTTTGGACCGGTGCCCTAGGAATGATTTTGAAAGAGAATAGATGGAAAATATTCCATATGCTCCAGCTGTTGGTAGCATAATGTATGCCCAGGTCTGTACCAGACCTGATATTGCATATGCAGTTGGGGTATTAGGAAGATATCAGAGTAATCCAGGGATCGATCATTGGAAGGCTGCAAAGAAAGTGATGAGGTACCTTAAGGGTACTAAGGATTACATGCTTATGTATAGAAGAACTGATAATTTGGAAGTGGTAGGCTATTCGGACTCTGACTACGGTGGCTGTAGTGATTCACTTAAATCCACATCAGGATATGTGTTCATGCTAGCCGATGGTGCCGTATCGTGGAGAAGTGCAAAGCAAACTTTGACAGCTAGTTCCACTATGGTCGCAGAGTTCATTTCTTGCTTTGAGGCTACCTCGCATGGTGTTTGGTTGAAAAGTTTCATATCTGGACTTAGAGTTGTTGACTCTATTAATCGGCCGATAAGAATGTATTGTGACAATTCAGCAGCTGTCTTAAGAATAATAGGAGTGGAAGTCAAAATAAACATATTGACACAAAGTATCTAGTCGTGAAGGAACGTGTTCAAGAAAGAAAAGTGATCATCGAGCACATTAGCACTGGTTTAATGATTGTTGATCCCTTGACTAAAGGCATGCCAATTAAGACTTTTAGGGATCATATAGTGAAAATGAGACTTGCACCCATTATGTAATACATTCATTATGTTGTTAGTGAACTTTATTATGTTGGATATTTTCTCCTTTGGATTTATGCGCATATTTATGTTATTATGTTGAGAAATATCATTTGTTTGAACCTAGAGTAAGCATGAGGTTTACTCATTAAGTTAAGTGTGTGTGGTTGTTGAGAATTTGATATATTGTGATACATGGAAGACTAATTCTCGTATTAAGAGATTTCGTCGCTATGATTCGTATATCATATCTCATCTCAAATGGGCCAAGTGGGAGAATGTCGGATTTTATGGCCCATTTGTTTTGGCCGTAACCTATTATTTGGTAACATCCCATGTTTTTCTTAACCGCCCGCTAATTTTTTGTTTTCACGTTATAACCGCTCAATGATGGGAAAAGCGGTATAACAAAACGTGATTCATTTCTTTCTGATTACGGTTCACTGAACCTCCTCTCAAAAACGAAAAACACCATCTGAATTGAGAAGAAGGGTTTGGAAACAAAATCAGAGACAAGGAATTGAAATTGGAGGAAGAAGAGAATACAAACTCATCCGATTTCGCTTAGCAATGGCTGAAGGTACTCTTTAATTCCATTATT
This sequence comes from Allium sativum, assembly GCA_030737875.1. Taxonomy (NCBI): domain Eukaryota; kingdom Viridiplantae; phylum Streptophyta; class Magnoliopsida; order Asparagales; family Amaryllidaceae; genus Allium; species Allium sativum. The sequence continues at coordinate 868,822,362 of CM060924.1, read as the reverse complement.
TGCTTCCGCCTTTGTTTTATGCAGTAGTTAGCGATTCTAACATTATTGACCAATGTACAGGGCAAAATACTAGTTGATTTATAGTCCTGATATTTGTCTATGAGCCTTGCAAATGGTGTCTGGATTTAGTGAAGGAATAACATACCATGTTACATATTCAGATTGATTTCATGTGAATACATCTTATGTGATTTATTCATCTTCTTAGAAAGGTCATGGAGTTATATAAAACACCAAACTAATACATAAGATAAATTTCTACAGAGAAGTTGTGATGAGTCTCAATGAATAAAGAAGTGATCAATCACATCAATTAAGAACTCCCCAGTGTTTAGATCAATCAATAATTTCACAAGAATATATATTTACATATATTTGTGCATGTGTATAGAAGATTGCGTCAGGACTCCTAATTAGGAGTTTATCATTCAATAGGTTGTAAAAATCAGTGAGAATGTGGAGCACAAATTTAGACAAGTTGGCTGAAATGCAAGAATAAATAGTGTTAGGCGACTGAAGCATGACTTTAAGAATAATAGTGCATAATTTATATGAAGGAGATGATGCCCGCTAGAAGAATAGAAATATCAATGTTGTATTGGATGTGTATTAACAATAGGAATAAAACGTGAAACAAAGATATTCAAGCGAAGGTAGAAATTGTCCCTATAAGAGACATGGTGAAAAATCAATTACAGTCATTCATTCATATTCAATCATTAAACATAAACAAATGTTAATAAAATCTGCTTGAAGAGATATGGTTACAAATAAAGAGAAAAATACCTAGTAATCATGAGGTAGTATTATGTTTATGACAATTCGTTTGAATTAAACTTTGATCGATAATGTTCGACTGAAGATTAAAATGATGAAAAGTATTCAGCATGAATATCAATAACAAACTAAAATAATAATTACACAGAATACCATGCTTGTAATTTACCCATAATAAAACATAAATTAGGTTTACCTTCTTAGTAGATTTAAGCTCCTCTTCTAGTGCATCAATTCTACTAACAGCAGTATTCAACATCTGCTCCTTCTCTACAGGGATCACAACAGGCTTCGAGCTCACATCGCTTACTTTGCCTTCCAACTCAGCCAATCTCTTCACTGCCTCCGAAAATTCTCCCACGGTAACGCTTGGTTGACTTTTGTTGACAACAGCTTCATGCTTTGGTGGTGTTAAAATAGTAGCAGTTGCAACAGCTTCGGCATCAGTGATTTTCTTGGGAGCTGCATGAATAACTTTAAGTACAGTCACAATGCCAGTAACAGCCAAGATCTATTATTGCTTTACTATTTTTTTAACAATCTCTTCTTGATTATAATCATCGAGTAAAGTACTATTGTATGCACCTGAGTTTTTTGCTTCTTTCTTGTCCCCGCTGTGTCCTTCTTGATGTTTAATTGCAAAATACATCAGACATAAGCTGAAGTTAATTTTTAAATAGAAGAAGCATGTATGTTATAGTACGAAGGGCTTTGAGTATCAAGTTCCTGTTTTTTCATTGCAGTTATTAAGAAAATCCATGTGCCAATGAACACGTAAATCAGATCATTGTTTTCAAAAGAACTAAAAGCACAAGTTAGAAAGACTGAAGTAGAATTAAAAATCAATTTACTCAGCTTCTCGTAAGTATGCATAGTTGTAGTCTAAAAATGTTATTTTATCAAATTACACATTTTTTCTTAGCATTATCAAATTTCCAAGAATTTTGAAAGTAAGGCTGTCAGTGTCTCAATTGACATCCAAAAAAACTGAAATCCATTCGCATTCTTATCCAAAAGTAGATAAATATCTGATATCTGAAAAAGTGGATACAGGTGTGGATGCAGACATCCACATCAAAAAATAATCAGTTCATCTTTTGTCAGTATAATGGTTTATTTTACGTGCATTTTAGTACATTGTAAGATATGTATTTATTATTTTATAAAGATAATATTTTATATTATATCCATGTAATTCATATTAACTCCTAAAATCTATTTATTTTCATTATATAAATTGATTTTGCAAACTTTGATAATCAATGTGATTGAAAAAGAACTGTAACAGACCAAAAAAATTCATATATATTTGTTGATTTAACGATTGTCAACGGATATGATAATTATTTGATATTTGCCTGTATCCTTGGATGCAGATATCCAACATCCCAAACTGATGTAGATGTGAAAAAGACACTTTCCGCATCTGAAAGTATCTGTGTCCGACTTAACTTTCAAAAAGCGCTAACTAGCTTGGGTTTTCGTTTTTCCGAAAATAAGAACTTGATTACAGATTCATTGGTACATTGCAACACCATTAAAAATATGGATTTGCCCCCAACTTTTCTAATAACCATGGTGCAATAAATTTACCCGATGAATCTTCCTGCCAGCTGGTGTTTACAGTCTTATCGACCACTGGAATGTCTTCATCTGGGGTTGGTGCCTGAAATTTAATATAAAATAAATAATACAGGACTCACAGCCATAATAAAAATAAAAATAACAGGTCTATAAAACTAGGGAAAACCTCATATCCGGAAGTGATCGACTCTTCTCGAACAGGTGATAGTTGAGGATGCTCTATCAAATCCCGAGAGACGGTAGGAGAAGAATACACTGAATCAGCATGAAATGAATCTTTCCTCTTCACATAAGAAACAGTAATTTAAAAATAAAAAAAATCAATAAATGATGCATACATGCCAAACTACATGCTAAATAGATAAGGATAAGAAATCAATTTTAAGTTAAACAAAGAAAGAAGAAAACACTGTTGCTAGCCAGCACCATTGAATACACTATTTCATCTTCAGAAATTGTCTTCTCGTCTGCAGCTGATGCATCAAAACTATATCTCCCACATCTTCCTTCTCCATTTTGAATCATCTGTATGCCAACATTATGGCTTTTATATATGTTTAATTTGAACTTTTACAACAAGAAATGCCTAATTTAAAAACTGAAACTCCCATAGCAAGAAACAATATGTAATTCAAATTTGTATACCACTTTAGCTCCATAATCTAAACTATAAACTCTGTCACACGTGAACATAATGAACGTTTTTTATTTTTGATACTCTGGTCTAGGTACAGCTATTATTTATGAGATCAAGAAATTAAATCTTTGCCTCCTCTATTTAATCTGTAATGACCCCCACTATGTTAAGAGCATATGCACACATCTCCCCAAATTTCAATTTTCAACACATTATTTTAGATTTAATCCTAATAAATAAAGGTAGCTGAATATATTGTGTTTTACATATTTTATGTCTTCTGGACATAATTCCAATAAATAAAGGAGCTACACATGATCATATATGCTTTACATATTTTACAAGTAAAGACTTATTCCAGTTATTAAGGTCGGCTATGTGATCACAAATATAGAGTCTATATGCAAAAATATGTTTTCTAAGCATTTAAAGAATTGATTGAACATGTTAAGTTGAGAGCAAGGAAAATTATATTGTCCTGGCGAACAATTTATTTATATTTATGTTCTCAGTACAAAAAAAGCTTTATAACAATGCATCTATGTATATACAAGATGTACAAACAGAAATGTAATAACTGAACGTGAGAATGCAGATGACCACCACCTCTCAGGATATTAGAAACTTTTGTGGTTGTAGCATATTTTGCTAAATCGAGGGCATAGAGAAGTGCTCTATGGCACCCATATTATGCAGCACTCCCTTTAGCTCTTTTATCCTACCTTGAGCTACATCCTTCCAAATCTAACAATATTATGTTGATGTTCAATCCACACATAAAGGATCATCTATGTAAAATTTGCGTTCATTTCGATATTCGTAGCATAATATTGTTTAAATTTAATGGATTAAATAAATGTTTGAATGGTGAATAATTGAGTTAAAATTTTGAAAATGCTACAAATATCGATATAAGCCCAAATTTTATATAGAAGATGCTCTATGCGTAGATTGAACAACTGCAAAATTTTGTTATATTTGGAATGGTGTTGTAACTCACGATACGATAGGGATACAAAATGGAGTGGTACAAAACATAACCATGCGAAAACATGTTGCTCGTAAACTGTGTAAATTATCAACCCTGAAGCACACTGGCCTTGAGTTTTCTAGGAACCAAAAAGGTTAATAGTTTATCTCTATAATTACAACCAACTTATATCATGCAGCGTCCACATGTAATAATATTATAATGAAAATTGCACCTTCAGAATCTCAGGATCCTTCCATGGTCCTTTATCAGATCGAAGGCATCCTCCTTCACCCTCACATTTACAAGTCCCACCCAGAAACTCTGGTAATTGACTGCAATAATCAGATTAAAAACGCTCAGTAATTATGTTTGTTCATTAGGGAATTTTAAAAAAAAAAAAAACAGATAAATAAATATTTTACTCAGCATCAATAACTTCAAGCAATTTGCTCTGATACTTGTTCCCAAGGACCTGAAACAAAAAATAAATATTTAAGTATGTGAAGTATTCTTATACTACAAAATTGATGAAACAAAACTTACAGTGATTTTTGCTGTTGTTTTTGGATCTAGGAAACCTTTAACTGTGTTCCACAATAATCTGAATCCTTGACCAGCATTGATGATAAACATGCGGCACAATGTCTAAATTGCAAAAAGGAAAGAAAAAAAATCCATCTGTCATCATTGCAAGGTACAGTAATTTTATACACACGTGTAAATATATTACACCAGATATTAGATTCTGGGCAACATGGAAAAGATAAATACCTCAGGATAGTTATTACCATCGATTGTCTGAAGTTTGCCAATAAGATCCCTGGCTGCTTTGTTGAAGTTCTTGTAGCCCTGAAATTTTAAGAATAAGACACTAGTATCAAAACAGAGTGTGGGTGTGCCCTCATGTGGTGTGTGATCGTCATGAGCAAATGGATTATAAGTACAAATATACTATCACTAAATGATATTCCTACATTAAAGAGAAAAACCAACATGTGGATTCCACACCCCAGTTTCTCTTTTAGAGCATCCAGTTGTGAGTATAGATGCTGACATTATATCCCAATAGGGGTAGCAAATGAGTACCTAATATCTTGCTACCAGTTAGCAAGAAGTAGCTACTCAATAATATCCATGTTAATAAAATATATTATGAAACTATGAACCAAACAACCTTTAAATTTTGTGAACAAGAAATATATATCACAAACTCCTCCCTAGTAAGAAAATGAAAGTTTGCCGCATAGGAAAACCATCCAACGTTTGCTAGGGTACTTCTTGCATGCAAGTATTTATGAACTTTAATTTAGCATGAATAGGAATGTCCATTCAATTATACAAATACTGTAACCATGTTGTCTTCCATATGAGTGCATCATGTATGCAAAATGCTAGTGTAACCCATGTTAGGGAAATTAACTTAGCAAATTCACATTTAATGCTATCTATATGCATATGGACTTAAGCAGCTCAATTTGAAGGATAACTTACTTTGACAACATCTAAAGGAATAGCCACGAATTAATAGACTTACCACTCCAGCAACATCAAGAATAGTTGTACTTTGATCAATGTGTCGTTTTGCAGCAATAGAGCAAGCTGGGAATTTAACGACAAAAATTCTCTCAAATTCTCTCACGTGATATTTTAGATACCGCTCCATGGTTGTAACTTGCATTAGTTTGTTTGAATCGACTTGTCCCAGTTTCTCAATATAAACAGGTCGGCCATCCTTATCAACCCCATGATGACATTGTGGGTAGTTTTCTAAAACTTCATCAATCTCTTTGAATTCAAAGTCCTAGTAGAGAAACATTAATAAATAAATTGGTAATGTAAGTTGATTATTATATTTTACAACAAATTATCTCAAAAATGCGTTACTTCTAAGATGGTGTCAGCACCAAATTCCTTTCTCCACTGGAGCATGTCAGCCCACATTTTCTTTGTATTTTCAATATCAAATTTCCTTGCCTTCAAAAATCTGTAATTTACAATGATTCAAATTATTTAGCTATTTAATCTGGTGGAAAAATGTGAAGCAGAAGATTAGAAGCAATGTTGTTTATCAGACACTCAACCCATCTACATGCTTGATAGCGAGCATACCCTGTTGTACCATGTTGAATTTATAATACTCTTAAATCAAAAAGAAAAGAAAAGCTGGGCATCTTGCATAGAGAAAGAAAACTTTCATCATGACCAGTTTTTTTTTTTTTTTTTTCCCATACTGTACTGAAATGCCGAAGTATTTAAAAATAAATAAATAAAACACCTTAGCATAGTATGATAGTCATCATGTTTAGAAGGAAGCAACTCTTCTAGCATAAGAGTTTGGCGGAAGGCATCCACAACCTGCATTTCTTCGGCATCACGTACGTCCTCGATTGGAACGGACATGACCCTGCTACTTTTCTTACCCCTTTTATTCATTGAATTCCTAAATTTAGCTGAGGCAGTATTTGCCTTTTTCTTCAAAGATTCAATTTTCATCTTCTTCTCATCTTCTGAGTTCTGGCCCTCAGTGCCTATAAACCATCACTTAACATGTTACTTCAAACAAACAGACATCAGGCACAAGTTACACTAGCACAACACTCACTAATCATCAATACAGGAGTGAAGTGTTTACTAATACAATATCTTGTTTCTTTCACATAAAGTGTTCTATTTTTTGCAGATGCCATTACTTATAGATGAGGACATGCATCCACGAATAAGAGCAAATCCAGTTCTCTTATGTGAACTCTGCATGGTTCATGCATTCATCTTAAAATGCCTAATTTGAATGATAGACACAACAAAAAAAATAAACTACGTTGTGCTACACAAACATCCAAAACCTAAACCATTGAAAGTTTCAAACCTGAAGAAATGTAATTACAGGATATAAGCTATAACACAATAATTAATATTGGTGTAATATCTTTATTAATTACTGGCTTGAAGGCACAAACTTTTGGTCGACTCTTTACAAAATACCCTTATATATAGCTTTTTAAATATTAGATTGTTATTTCACATGATCTCCCCAATAAACTTGAAGATAAAATCTTTTTATCAAACCAAGATGTTAATTCCAATTACTTATGGTAGAATTGTTCAAATGTAATATCATTCTTGTAAATCAATCAACATTTTTAATAATTATTATAGTATCTTCAGTGTCACTTTTTGTATCAGCATGAACTATTGAAAATGACATTTTTATATTATTTAAAAAAGTATCTACAAAATAAACTATTTTTACAAATTCAAATCGATTCTCTACAAATATTACCAAATCTTAATATTTCTTAAAATAAAAATCCGTTTACAAGTTGGTTCTTTGTTAATTTAATAATACAAATAAATTAAAACAACCAAAAAATTGACGTTGCAACTTCAAATAAAAATTCAAATCATCTACACATTGATTTCAACAAAGCAAAAATATGATTAAATGTCGGTGCGAATCTTTTTTCTGAATTTTTTAAATGTATACAATTTATAGAATAATTCATGCAAGAAGCACGTGGCATAATCACGGGCGAAGAGCGCGTCATGACGCTCGTAAGTAGTAAACTACTAATCAAGATACTCCTGAACCCGGACGGATGTTTGGAAGTTTACATGGAAGTTTAGTGGAGACGGTTTCTTATGTTTATGTAGATCCATTTTTTTAATCAAAAATTGAAGCATGAAGCGATCAAGTTACCAGATTTTTGGTCCATGGCATCGCTCATATTGTCCTTTGTATGCGAACTGGACCTGTATAAATAAAGGGGTGGAGAATTAAAAGCTCATTTGAATGAGGATATCTGCACCTATGTTTGTCTCCAGTCCCCTGGAAAATTTCAATTGAAAAGAAACGAAAATTATCGTATCAAATAGATCAATTTGTTATATAATCTGCAATCCTTTCATGTATATAAAGGGGGAAAAAATTTACTTACATACTAACATTGTTAAAAGCGTTATATAACTGCTAACATACCTATAATTACAAGCTAGAAATGTGCGTTATAACATGTTATTTCTAGCTTTAAAAACACAAATAGCCATTATAGTTGGAGAAAATGCATATGAGATAGAAGCACATATTATATTCTTATAGCAAATGTGAAACACCCGAGCTACATAATTTTTGGGATGATCCATCTTTACCTATTCACCTAAAGCCTGAAACATAGAAGTTTTACACTTTTCAAGCAAATTAAATCCAATTGACCTAATGCGTTGAAATCCACTTCATATTTTGACACAACGAAGACAGCCAACCAAGCAAAATTCAAAACTTTATACAAACCCACGAATCAAATATTCAAAATATTGCTGTAGACAATATAAAAGCTAATCAAGTACCTGTTATTATTGCAATGGGGAAGAGGGAGAAAATGAAATGAATATGTTTAAAAGAGTAAAATAGAAAGCTAAATTTGAGGAAGATGCAATTGATGAATGGATTAATATTAAAACAAATATATTTCTTTTTTAGTAATAATTTGTGGATATCAACGTTGTCTGATTGTGTGTCAAAAATTTGAAACTAAGGAAAAAATTATAAGAAATTTTTGCCTAGATGCGAGCCAGTCCATTAAATTTTTTGTCAACCTGTAATCCATTCGCGGGTTCCACCACTGACAAAACAAGAAGAAATCTTGAAACCATTCAAGCGTGAAAACCTGACCGCAACACCTGAATTGAACTCCACTGCCATCGCCTAAACTTCAGCAACCACACTTTCCCTAATTCTCCAACTCCGGCAGCCTCCATAAATCATTGTGCTTCAGGCCACAACGCTGCCTGGTCGCAGAACCTTGCTAGTCGCATTGCTTTGAATTGCATGCCTCCAGGAGTTTGCTGTCCGTGAACCATGGTGCTGTCTCAATCTTTCTGAGCCACGAGATTTTTCTTTATATGTATAAGAGCCAGGTCGATAAACCACTAGAAATATGGTATGTTTTGTGTTTGATAGAACGTGGAATTCAAATGGGCGTCTAACCAATTTGCATTTATACAGAAAGTGTAATTGAAGTAAAGAAAGATAACAAACCAAAAGCAGGTCTGAAACACGAAACAGCCACCTAACCTGCGCGCTATCATTTCCACAGAAGTGGTGAGAGAACTGGAAAATGCAGAGTGGAGGGTGAGAAGTGATGAACCGTGAAGAGATTAAAAAAGTAGAGCTACAACTAAGGGAAGATACAACCACCTACAGTTTAACATAATGGCCTTTCTTCTAATGTATTGCGTCCTAACATAAAAGGAACATTTTGACAACAATTCAGCTTAACTTTTAGTATCAGCAAGCTAAAGAGCCTAAAGTCATATATAGCCATTACTAATGTATACTTTTTCCAGCACATCGGTCAAGAAACAAAAAACCACTAAATGCCACTACTCCCAAAATCTAGCTAAGTGCCCACAAAATCAAATAGCTGAAGCATCCATTGATGTAAATTTCAGTTAGTTCCCAAGAGAAGATAGAACAATGCTGCCAGCTGGACTTCCCATCCTGGGCCTTTGAGGGGAAGAGAATAACTGGGGTCCGACGCTGAGGTGGGGTCGAGCATGGGTAATGGTACGGCGGAGGTCGAGCATGGGTAAGTACGACGCTGAAGGGGGGGGGGGGGGGGGGGGGGGTTGGAGAGTGGGCTTTCGGTTGTTAACAATTTCTGAGTGGGTATTTGGATAGATAACGAAAATTAATCCCATGTAATGGATGCAGCTCATTTGGTTTCCAAAAGGATCCGGGCTAGATTTGTGGCGGTGAGCAACATTCATTGCCTTGAAGTAGGCTTGTAGAGAGCAACAGTGACATATTTGGACTGAAATCTATGGGTCACGCCAAGGGCAACAAGAGAAACAGGGTTTTTTCTCCCCTAGGACCGTTCGATGACTTTGTGGAGGTACAGTTGGTGGTTCCTTGGCAAAGTCTTCATCCATTGGGAATGCTTGCCCATAGCTTGAATCCAGGGATGGAGGCCGCGTCAGGTGCAGGGCTGGCCATGCCACTGTTGGTGTTAGAAGGGAAGGCCAAGTCGTCGGAGACCGGGCTGGAGGCAGCAGCGTCCGGCGAAGGCAGCAGGTGAGGATTAGGGAGACTGGGAAGAAGGAGTCATGGCTGCAGCATCACGTGATGGCATGTGAAACTTTTTCAAAAGAGCATGAAACCGGCTAAGCAAGTGAAAAGGTCAAGGTGCAAATCGGACCGGACCGGACCAGACGGAGGAATGTTCAGTTTCTGGCCTAAAAAAGTCGGATAGAACACGGATCAAATTAAAAAAATTCTTGGACAAATTTCGTTGTCTTAATTTGTGTCTTAAATAAAACCGGTCGAACACGGACATATATTTTTCGGACTCGGTCGGACATGGCTATTTATATCACATTTTGTACATGTTACTAAGATTTTCTCTCAACTATACGCCAGATTACAAGTTATTCGGACGAATTCGAATGAGCCCCAGACCGGACATGATTTTTTCTCGTACAAATTTTATTGCCCTAATCGTGTCCTAAATGAAAATCGGACGGACGTATTTCGGTCACGGACATTGGACATTCGGACAAAATTTACAGCCCTAAACGAGATGGATATGAGAAGGCACCCCTAAACTTTGAATTATTAAAAAATAATTTAAACTTGGGATTATTATTGTAGGGCACGTTAAATTTCGGATTATTCGTGTCAACTAATCCTTTGCCCATCCATTAAATTTGTTCATATTTGTAAATAGTTTTAAAAATGGTAATTTAATTTTAAAAATGTTCCAAATTAGAAAAAAAAAACTTTCAAAACAGTCCATAAAACAAATGTTCCGGTGATACATTTTGATTATCAAAATTTTACATAATCCAAATGTAAGGATTATAAAAGCTTTGAGTCATCGGGAGAAACTGACATAATTTTTTAAATATGCATCCCCAGTAGTAATTGAATTTGTTGTAAAATATGTTGTGGCGAGTTTTATGTTAGTCGTTGTGAAGTATAATATCTAGTGGTAGACATTCTATTTCACAATGTTAAACAATAACCACCAATATCATCATATCATGCCACATAATAATAGAATTAGTTGTTCATAAGGTATTTCCATTAGGGTGAATAAGTATACTATTTATCATTTGTTATTTTTTTTCTTTCTTTGTGCATTTGACTAAATGGTATAATCCATGCCATGTAATTGTTTCAGAACTTACAACGTGAAAGTATTCGGAATGTAACAATTGTCTACTGAATAAATGATTAGTTGGTGGGTGGAAAATAACTCATCAAACCGAACACAAGCTCGGTGCAAGCCAACCGACCAATCCTGTTAAAGGACATCATCGCTACAAATGTTGTAATATGTGTAAGTAATAAGTGAATATGCTAAATGCGAAAGAACGTTATTGCAATTTGCAGAGCATGTCAAGTTTATAAATAGAGAGTTTATCTACATTGTATTGTGTAACTAAATCAATATAAAATAATCGGTCTTCTCGCTTTAGTATCTTTTGTTCTTATTTTACTTTATAATACGTTATCAACACGACCTTTAAATAAAAAATAGTTATATATAAAGGGGGACGGCTAGTTGGACACAAACTATGGGACACAAAGTCTCGACCGATAGATCATTTTGTCCTTATATGGAGAGATGGACTTCAAGGGATGATCCAATGGTGGAGATCATACGTGTCATCAATTGGGTCAAAATTTTGTGTCTTAATAGACGCTTCTTAGATATAGTCTCTTTTCTTAACTAGTTACTGAAATCAAATCCATCTCTTCCTTCTATCTAGTTTATGAAATCAGGTTTATTTTTTTTTCTAGTTGTTAATATGTAAAAGTAAAAGGGGTGAATAGGCTAAATGCTAAAGGGCATTATTGTAATTTATAGGGCATGTAGAGTTTATAAATAAATGACTTGTTTACATTGTAAAGTCCATATGAATCAATAGAAAATAAAGGATTTCTCTCTTTATTATCTTATGTCCTTATTTCCCTAATATATCTTTTGTTCTTTTTTAAATTTTACAACACGTGATCAGCTCGAGTTGTTGTTATGTCTATTTTAATTTTTCATATCTAAGTTCAAAATTTTCTAGATCTACATTTATGGATTTGTCAAGTAATTTTTATTTTAGAATTCTTGATTCATGAATTTCTGGATTTAATCTGTAATTATTTTCAATTTGAAAATTCTTGATTAATAAATCTATGGATTTATTCTGCAATTATTTTCTATTCGAAATTCTTGATTTATACTTCTAGGTATATTTTCTTAAAAAATTATATATCTGGATTGGAAACTAATGGATCTAATTTTTCAAATCTATTTTTTTTAATATCTAAACCCGAAAATGTATTTAGATTTATTCTTTCAATACTTTACAGATCAAATTTTGAGTTTTTCAAATCTAATTTGATGGACCCTTGATTATATATGTACTGTTTTCATTATTGTCGATATAGGTGGATCTAATTTTATCTTTCCCTATCTACTATTATTTTGTATATGTAATATTTTGGGAAAGACTGAAGACATATTACCTCTTGAAAAGATGTTCTTTTGATGTACATCCAACAAAATTAGGGGTATGAAATATCATGATGTAGCATTTAAATTCAATAGTAATATTGATTTATCACTAGAAGTGAAATTAAAAAGCGAAAATTTGAAAACTATGAAGTAAACAAATTCTTTCTAATTTAAAAAAAGAAACTTGAAGTTCATATACAGATTTAAAGCTTTCAAAAGCTGAAATAAAACCTTAAAGCATACAAGTGCATTTAATATTTTCTTATAGTAGAAGATTTAGGCTACGATTAAAATAAAGGGAAATGAATGGAAAAGCTTCAATGTAAAGCAAAATTCTTATATTCAAATGCTTTAATGGATAACTCCAAATTTTGTTTTAGAAGGGATCAGTACTATAACGTCTCGTATTTTTGATAATCAGATATTTAATATATTTTATTATATTAAATGCTGGATAGGGATTTTATAAATGGATTATAATATATAATTCGTTTATATAACGAAGTTTGAACGTATAATTTATGTATAATTATAAAACGAACTCGAAACGTCGAGGTAGTTCGTAATTTACAACTTGAATTTCAATTGAATATACATAATCCATTTTAAGCCAGAATTATGTAAAACAAGAAACGTTTGAATCGATTTGATTATAATTTTCTAATGAAAGAGAAAATTGGAGATTTCATATTATAAATTGTGAGTTATTTCCAATTCAAAATTTCAAATAATCGCTATGGAATTCGTTTATAAAAATAATAACGATTTTATTTAATAAATATAAAGGATTATTTATATATTTTGAATATCGTTTAATCCAGGATTTTAATTATTGAGTTTAAAATCTATATTAGTTAAATTTGAAGCACTATAAGATTTTATTTGGAAATAGACGATAATAATAATTTATTATTATTATTTAAATTAAATTGTTTGAATTTAATTATATTATATCGATATTATATAAGCCTTATAAATAACTTTCTTTTCAAACGATCTCCGTATCTGACGAATCAAATTTTATTGGAATACGTGTAGCTAGTTATTGCTAGATTTCCATTTTAGAGCCAATTGGAGTTGTTTTATCGATGTGTGCAATTTAAGGATGAACCGACGAATAAATTGGAATTAAAGTAACACCGCTTTGCAAACGAAATCGATTTTCAATTAAATTAATTTCATTAGGACCGGAACGTCCAGACGTAGCAGTATGTCATTGTGTTTGGAGTTTGTGTGTGACGGTATGAATTTAACGGTTAACAGTAAACAACGATTAACGATAAAATTTAATACCCTAAAAAAATATGTATAAGCTTAGATTCTAAGTAAAAAGTACATACCTACCCTAAGATTTATATAAACCGTAGCCTACCTAAAATTTGAAAAGAAAACTTAAGGCAACCTATATTTTGATGGGTACAAACCGCAGCTACCCCTATATTTATATGACTGGAAAACACAATGCTTTGTATTATCACCATCATTTGAATCAGTCCTAACACCTATACGCGCATACACAGCTTCCCCGGAGCCTAGTTTACATCATCTCTTCTAGGCAAAGAAATAAAGATGCACATGCTACCTGTAACAACTCGGAAAATCAGAACCAATTTAAAAATTTTATTTTAGCTATTTTAATGAATTTTGAATATTTAAAATGATTTATTTTAAATAACGACTAGAAATTTATTTTAAATAGAATTAGAACGTATAAATTAATTTAAATCGAAGTTAGAATATAAATATATATTTTAATTATAAAAGGAATCGGAAATGGCATGGTGGTTTGAAAATTCGATTTCAAATTTCAAATTTCAAATGAATGTACAGGGTTTAAAATAAATCGGATTTCAGTCAAACCAGAAATATTTGAATCCGTTTGAAAATATCTTCCCAACGAATGTGAAAAATCCAGATTTCATAGCGGGAATAAAAAGTTATGTCCAGTTGAAAATTCAGAATAGTCGCTACAGAATTTAATATAATATATAGCCCCTAAAAATAGCAATTTTGCTAACGACCTCCATTTTCAACGAGACCACTTTTGTTGGATCCGGAATGTCAAGTTATTGCTAGATTCCAATTTTCATAATTTTTGGAATCAATATGTGAGTGTGGTAAATTTAAACGTGTTTGGTCAATTCAGTTTGAATTTAAACGACTGGAAAATGACCGTTTTTCAAACAGTCTCCAAATTCGACGAAATTAGTTTTGTTAGGACCATATCCTCAAAACATAGCTAGATTTATTTTTCTGTAATTTTTAGAGTCAGTATGTGGCTCCGGTAAATTAAAATGTACGCTTGAATATATCGATTTATATTTTAATTTAAAGAAAAACTATTCGAAACAGTCAAATTGGCTTACAAAACATATCTCATTATGTCCGAAATGGGGGTATTTAGCTAGGGGTGACAGTCGTTGGGTTTGATTTGGAGTTCGCATTAATAAATAGGTATTTTTTTGAAATAAAATTATAAAACCCTTAAATTCCCCCAAACCCTAGCATATCCCGTTCATTTCAGTTACCGCCGCCAGGGAGATGTTCGAAGGCCAGAAAACTCCCATTTTCATTTCAATTTTTCTCACAATCTACACAATGGAATTCAGAACTTCTGAAGCGAAAGTTGAAGAGCATTCCCCGAGCTACAAATCTGTGTAAATATGATCGAGTTTCGTGAAGAGTTAGGCATGGATTTTTCTACCAAACCCGGTGCGTTCGAGCCTCGTTTCAATGACGAGGAGGGCACCGGACTTTGAGCTAAGCCAGGCGTGGGTGGCGCACACAATGGTCTTCGACGTGGTGCTTGTGGATGAACCTCCAGTGGAGGATTCGAGGGTGCCCAGGCGATTTCTTGTTTGGCAGTGATGGGTTTCTCTCATCCAAACGGGAACGACAGTGAAGAGAGCCAAGTGTAAATTTGGAAAAGGGAAATTAATTTAAATAATTACAAGTTTAATTATTCGAAAGTTTAAAAATCTGTAACTTTTCCACATGAGGTCCAAATCGCGTGTAACTTGATCCATTGCGATCGTGGAGCCGAGGCTTCGCAACAAAATTGATCGGGTCCAATTTGGAGTATGTTAGAATTCCGGGAAAATTCAAACTGTTTAGAAAATTCAGAAATAAACCTGGCGGAGTGAAAACGAATGTGAGAACTTCTCACTATAATTTCTTGTACAGTTATTTATTTTATAACTGCATATATGAGCTGCTCCCCGTCGTCCACAGACCATGGACGACTTGTTTGATTGTATTATGCTGTAGAAATTGGTTGTGATTGTGATGTGAAATGGAAAATAAAATATTCATGTGATGAATAAAATATTTGAATAATAAAAATATCATTTTTATTGTATATATATGCTGTATAAAATATTCATGTGATGAATAAAATATTGGAATAATAAAATATCATTTTTATTGTATATATAAGCTGTATAAAATATTCATGTGATGAATAAAATATTTAAATAATAAAAATATCATTTTTATTGTATATATAAGCTGTATAAAATATTTATGTGATGAATAAAATATTTGAATAATAAAAATATTATTTTTATTGTAAATATAAGCTGTATAAAATATTCATGTGATGAATAAAATATTTGAATAATAAAAATATCATTTTTATTGTATATATAAGCTGTATAAAATATTCATGTGATGAATAAAATATTTGAATAATAAAAATATCATTTTTATTGTATGTATAAGCTGTATAAAATACTCATATGATGGATAAAATATTTGAATAATAAAAATATCATTTTTGTTGTATATATAAGCTGTAAAATATTCATGTGATGAATAAAATATTTGAATAATAAAAATATCATTTTTATTGTATATATGAACTTTATAAAATACTCTTATGTTGAAATAAATATTTTATAGTTAAAAATATAATTTTTAACGTGTATATGAATAAAATAAATATTCATTTACAAATCGGACAATTTGTTTATGTACACACATTTGACTGATATTGATTGGGACGTTATATTTTACACATCGCCCAACTGCACAAATAATAATCAGTGTTTGTTGTTTGAAAACCTCACAAAGGTATTGGGATGATATTGGACATACACTGATCCCAATGTTTAGTTATATGTCAATCGATGGGTTGACAGACTGTTGTAAGCATTAATTATTTATATTTAACGCTTATGCAGTTGTGTAATGCACTCTGGATGATGGTTGACTGTGTTTGATTATTGTTGTGTACATGTGTGTATGAAATCCATATAAATAAAATTATATGGTAATTGACTGTGTTTGATTCCAATTCGGAAAGAACGAATATTTTAAATTAAAGAATATTTTAAAATGACGAGTTATAAAAAATTTAAAATAACTAATATTTTAAATAATATTCAGCAATGGATCAAAATATTATTTTGATATCCGATTTGGGATGGACATGAAAATATTTAAATATATAAAGCCGTGTTGATTAAATTAATGCCATTTTGACGTGAACGATATTTATATCGATTTTATTCATTTTTATAATGAATATCGAAAAGGAAGTGATTTCAAAATCTAATGTTTTGAAAATATTATCATTTATATATTAATGATATGGAATATTCAATTTTGATTTGAAATTGTTTTGAAAATGAATTTAAAACGATTTATAAAATACGTTTTAAATGGAAATCGATGAAATATGTACTATATATATATATATATTTAATGGCCTGAATAGAATGCGCCGCGACATTTCGCGAATTTCGACCATTGACTTCAAATTGACATTACGGGAGATCCGACCGTCGGATTCTCCTAAAATCGAAACCGTTGGGTTTGTATCGAAAAGAGCTTTCCAATGAATATAACTAACAGTTGGATTTGGAATTATGTCCCAATCAAATTTGGAAAAGGTCGATTTAAGTGCAGTTCGATGACCATTTTTGGAAATCGACTGTACGGGCCTTGATAAAACTATTAAAAATATCAATAATTTGTGTAAAATCATAATAAATGATTTGGAAGTAATTGGGATGAAAAGTTCCATATTTGAAAAGATAAAAATATATTTTTATTGAAATGAACTAGTTATGAACTAAATTATAAATCCAATATTTTTAAATAAATAAATTGGATTTGAAATGGTTTTAAAAATAACCAGAATTTCCAATATATGAATTGGAATGGATTTGAGTCGAAATTATCATCGGAATATTTCGATATTGGATTCCGTGATTATACAGATATTATGGAGGAATTTGGAAGATATATATATATATATATATATATATATATATCATTATTCCCAATACGATATTTGTTGATTTCAGAATTTGATATTGAATATAAGCCGATATAATTCCTATTCAGAGCCTTGTATTTAATATTGAATTGGATTTGGGTCCGCCGTGAACAGTGTCTTCATTAACACTGTTCTTAAACCTAATGGAGAAAAGAATAAACCTTTTAATTAAGTTTTAGTGAAATTTTCCAATTAATTAATGTTTAATTGGAACTGAATAAAAGAATTGGATTTTGGGTTTGTCGTGAATGGTGTCTTCATTAACACTGTTCTTAAACCCCGTGTGAAAAGAATAAATCTTTTAATTAAGATTATTAGAGTTTCCAGTTATATTTAGTAACTGGAATAAAAATGGAATGTGAATTGGGTTTATTTTGAATTGTGTTTTTAATAACATTCGTTCTTTGACCCGATTAACAGTGAAATGTAATTTGGAACTTATAAATCTTTTAATTAAGATTTAATGGAATTTTCCCAAAGTAAAGTTTTCCAATTTAACAAAATAAATTGGAATGGAATTCGATTTGGTAATGATGGAAGTGAACTACTGTGGAGGAAGACTTTTACTATATATGGAATTTAAGAGGCTTTGCCATTATTCCATTTATATTATCGGTTGGATATGGAAGTTTATAACTATTATATATATCGATCTGTTTTTCGTGAAGATTCCATTGTCATTGGAGTGTGATTTTGGGTTTATCGTAAGTTGTGTTTTAAATGACTTTAGTTCTTTAACCAAGTTAAAGATAGGATTAATTTCTTACTTTTGAATAATCATTAAGTAATGATTTTTGGAGATTAAAACTGAATTAGAGTTTTAATGAATCTTTAATTAGATTGAAATGTGAATGTGATAATTTAAATTATTAAATTCGGGAAATAATCGAGAATGGAGTACCACCGGTTTTACTCTAGGCGATAGTTAAATCTTTAATTTGATTTGAACGTGAAATGGTAATTAATTTTACCGATAATACCATGGTGTTAGATATGGAGTATTACCAGTTTTTGCTCCATGGGATGAATAGGTTGGGATTGGAAAATAAAATAAATGATTACTTCGGTAAGGTTCGCTAATCCCAACTAGTTTGGAATACCTTAATTTGGTTTAAATTGTGAAAAGAATATTTGAATAAAAGAATATTCTGAATTGGAATGAGGCGTATGTTGTATTCTTATAACATTTTATATAAGATACGTTGGTTATTCGGAAAGGCCGGGTTTATCCCATTTTGAATAACTGATTCGACGATAAGTCAACGATGAAGACGGTGGTTGAAGACCTGAGGTCTTCACATCGTTTGGATGATTACTGATGTCTTGATTGGGCTGTACACCCAAGACGAGGTAATAAGTGGTGATCATCCAGACGTACTTGGAGATCGACCGGATATGCGGGGACCTTTCTCCTGTATTGGACATATGGGACCTGGAATAAGGTGCCTCTGTATTCGTTCAGACCCAAAACGAACTTGTAAATGGATGTGTGTCTGACATTGGATTTCGTTCCATATTGATTGATCTCTATTAAATATATATCTGTTTGGTGGCGGAGAATTTATTCTTTTGCTTAACACCCTTCTCTGAGACGTACGAGCTCAGAGGTTATATATCGATAAACATCAATCGCATGGCGTGAACTGCCAGTGTGGCATGCTGAGATGCAAATGATCAAGGCTTCTATTGAAAAGCAGAGTCTTGTGGTTGATGATCAAAGCACGACTTTAATATAGCATAGCTTTATGTATAGCGTTAATTCGCGAGCCTCACACCCTGATGTGAACCTGAAACGGGAGAGGACCTCAGGGAAATGGACATATGCTAGTTTCTAGCTAGGAGTGGTGTCGTGGTATGGAGCCCAAACATTTTACTCATGTGGATGTTGCTTATTATTACTTGATGGATAGAGAGGCGCCTCGGATATATCGGTTACGACGGAGCCGATGGATACTGAGTCGTCTGGCTCATTTATGCCCCATAGGGCAGGCTAGCATATAGTTTATGGTATTATTAACCTGCTAAGTGCGGGTTGGCCCTGATGATCCAAGGGTCACTCGAGCTCTGATGCTGAGGCTCGGGCTAGACAGTCTCGAAGCGGTAAGGACGATCCCTTGCCTTGGTTCACAGACGGAAATCCAACTTCTAATACGTGACATTTCGGTTTTGATTACAGAGCCTAGTACTGGCGACATGATATATGGTACCCATGCCATCTATGATTGATACGTTAATATTTGAAGTTGTTTTATACATTATGCACTTAAAATAGTATCAAATGATTTGTTTTAAACGTACCAAGCATGTTTGGCTATTATAAGGGAAAACCCTATCCTCCAGCTTGCGTTGCATTGTGTGATGGGACCTAGGTCTTATAATAGCTTAATTTGGAAAAGGTCGTTGTAAGTGCAGTTCGATGACCGTTTTTGGAAATCGACTGTACGGGCCTTGATAAAATTATTAAAAATATCAATAATTTTTGTAAAATCATAATAAATGATTTGGAAGGAATTAGGATGAAAAATTCCATATTTAAAAAGATAAAAATATATTTTTATCGAAATGAACTAGTTATCAACTAGAATTATTCCAATATTTTTAAATAAATAAATTGGATTTGAAATGGTTTTAAAAATAAACATAATTTCCAATATATGAATTGGAGTGGATTTGAATCGAAATTATCATCGGAATATTTCAATATTGGATTCTGTGATTATACAGATATTGTGGAGGAATTTGGAAGATATATATATATCGTTATTCCCAATACGATATTTGTTGATTTCATAATTTGATATTGAATATAAGCCGATATAATTCCTATTCAGAGCCTTGTATTTAATATTGAATTGGATTTGGGTATGTTGTGAACAGTGTCTTCATTAACACTGTTCTTAAACCCAGTGGAGAAAAGAATAAACCTTTTAATTAAGATTTAGTGAAATTTTCCAATTAATTAATATTTAATTGGAATTGAATAAAATAATTGGATTTTGCGTTTGTCGTGAATGGTGTCTTCATTAACACTGTTCTAAAACCCCCGTGTGGAAAGAATAAATCTTTTAATTATGATTATTGGAGTTTCCAGTTATATTTAGTAACTTCAATAGAAATGGAATGTGAATTGGGTTTATTGTGAACTGTGTTTTTAATGACATTCGTTCTTTAACCCAATTAACAGTGAAATATAATTTGGAATTTAAAAATCTTTTAATTAAAATTTAATGGAATTATCCCAAACTAAAGTTTTCCAATTTAACAAAATAAATTGGAATGGAATGGAATTCGATTTGGTAATAATGGAAGTGAACTTCTGTGGAGGAAGACTGTTACTATATATGTAATTTAAGAGGCTTTGCCGTCATTACATTTATATTATCGGTTGGATATGGAAGTTTATATCGATTATATGTATTGATTTATTTTTTGTGAAGATTCCATTGTCAATGGAGTGTGATTTTGGGTTAATCATGAGCTGTGTTTTAAATGACATTAGTACTTTAACCCAATTAAAGATAAGATTAATTTCTTAACTTTGAATAATCATTAAGTAACGATTTTTGGAGAATAAAACTGAATTAGAGTTTTAATGAATCTTTAATTAGATTGAAATGTGAATGTGATAATTTAAATTATCGAATTCGGGAAATGATCGAGAATGGAGTACCACCAGTTTTACTCCAGGCGATAGTTAAATCTTTAATTAGATTTGAACGTGAAGTGGTAATTAATTTTACCGATAACATGTGGTGTTAGATATGGAGTATTACCAGGTTTTCTCCCTGGGATGAATAGGTTGGGATTGGGAAATAAAAGAAATGATTACTTCGGTAAGGTTCGCTAATCCCGACTAGTTTGCAAAACCTTAATTTGGTTTAAATTGTGAAAAGAATACTTGAATAAAAGAATATTCTGAATTGGAATGAGGCATATGTTGTGTTTTTATAACACTTGTTTATAAGATACGTTAGTTATTCGGAAAGACCGGGTTTATCCCATTATGAATAACTGATTCGATGATAAGTCGACGGTGGTTGAAGACCGGAGCTCTTCACATCATTTGGATGATTACTGATGCCTTGATTGGGCTGTACACCCAAGATGAGGTAATAAGTGGTGATCGTCTAGACGTACTTGGAGATCGACCGGATATGCGGGGACCTCTCTCCTGTATTGGACATATGGGACGAGGAATAAGGTGCCTCTGGTTTCGTTCAGACCCAGAACAAACTTGTAAATGGATGTGTGCCTAACATTGGATTTCATTCTGTGTTGATTGATCTCCATTAAATATATATCTGTTTGGTGGCGGAGAATTTATTCTCTTGCTTAACACCCTTCTCTGAGACGTACGAGCTCAGAGGTTATATATCGATAGACATCAGTCGCATGGCGTGAATTGTCAGTGTGGCATGCTGAGATGCAAATGATCAAGGTTTCTATTGAAAAGCAGAGTCTTGTGGTTGATAATCAAAGCATGGCTTTAACATAGCATAGCTTTGTGTAAAACGTTAATTCGCAAGCCTCACACCCCGGTGTGAACCTAAAACGGGAGAGGACCTCAGGGAAATGGACATATGGTAGTTTCTAGCTAGGAGTGGTGTCATGGTATGGAGCCCAGACATTTTACTCATATGGATGTTGCTTATTATTAGTTGATGGATAGAGAGGCGCCTCGGATATATCGGTTACTACAGAGCCGATGGATATTGAGTCATCTGGCTCATTTATGCCCTATAGGGCAGGCAAGCGTATAGATTATGGTATTATTAACCCACTAATTGTGAGCCGACCCTAACGATCCAACGGTCACTCGAGCTTTGATCCTGAGTCTCGGGCTAGACGGTCTCGAAGCGGTAAGGACGATCTCTTGCCTTGGTTCACAGATGAAAATCCAACTTCCAATACGTGACATTTCAGTTTTGATTGTAGAGCCTAGTATTGGCGACATGATATATGGTACTCATGCCGTCTATCATTGATACATTTATATCTGAAGTTGTTTTATACACCATGCACTTATAATAGTATCAAATGATTTGTTTTAAACGTACCAAGCATGTTTGGCTATTATAAGGGAAAACCCTATCCTCTGGCTTGCGTTGCATTGTGTGATGGGACCTGGGTCTTATAATAGCTTCATTTTTCCAAAAAGCATTGCGCTATTTTTTTTATGCACTGGTATTCTCGGGAGGAAACCCATTCCGTGTTATACGGCGTGGTCCCTTGATTTACTTTATTTTTAAAGTAAAGATTTAATCACTGTTTTAGTTCTCACACCAGTCACATGACTGACCTGGAGTTTATTGTTTTAACCTAAACTTTGGGTGCCCCTATTTTCCACATGGGAAGCTAGTAGTTTTGGTTTTGCAGATATTATATTCATAGGATCCTGGATTTACAACTAGAATTATATTCGGAAATCTCTATATCCGTGTATTCCTTTCAGTTGTGTTTTGTATTATTTTCCGCTGCATTGTAATTTGTAAATCTTTGATATTTATCAAATGTATATTATGTGTTCATACTCTATATGTTCTAATACTCTGGTGTAAATTGTTGTAATAACAATGAAATGTTCTTCTATTTGTGTTCTGGTTTGTCGTGTTCTCAAATCTATCTGGGCTTTCCTTTACGGGGAAGTTCGGGTCATTTCACTACTTCTCATGTTTTTGCATGCCTACACGATCCTCTATATCTTCTTTTTTGCAACCTCAATAATGCGCCTAATGGAGTGAGCAGCTCTTCTCCTACACGTGCCTGTTGTACCATTTGGATGGAACGTAATGCTTACCTTCTCTATTTCCCCTACAAATATCCCTTCGTTTTATTTTTTGTGCAACAAGCAACGTTCTGCTTTCCATTTCCTTTCTAGTATGAAGCAAAACAACCTATCCGCGAGTACTAAAAAAACGAAAATGCAAGTGCCAATGACAAAACAACAGAGTAGAAGGAAGCTGTGGTAGCAACAAGGTGGGGCGGCCATTGTTTTCTTTTCATATTCAAACACAGGGTTAAAATGAGCAGACTAAACGCTGAAGGCATGAGCAGTGAAGGAAGTGTATGGAATGGTTGTGAAGACAACTGCGTGCATAGGTAGGGGACGCATTCAAAAAGGGAGACTGTTGTTTCAAACAAAGTAGTTTATAAGAAAAAGTAAAAAAGAAGAGAAGTGGCAGCATGGGAGCGGAATAAGGCGCGGGTCAGTCAGGAAATGAGGCGTAAAAGGGTGGGAGGCGGTGGTCAGAGTGGGCGCAACATGGGTATGGAGATCAAAATGAAGTTCGGTGGTATCAGTTGTGCAGTGAGTTCAAACACAGCTTGAACTTTCGAAGAAGAGGAAAAAAAGGCAGTTGAGGTCGGAAGTAGGGACTGGGGGAGTGGAGGGGCGCAGTGACAAACTGACGTCGGTAGCAGTTCGACGGGGGGAGGGGTGGGTGTACAGCGGTGAAGTAGAGAGAGGAAGTGCAATTCGAAATAATTTATACAGGTATAAGAAGAATCAGACTATATAATACCATTTAACGTGCCTAATAATAATTATGTGATGCCAAATTATGTTTAGTAACATGCCTAATAAGGTTTTAAACCAACATAAACGGTGCCTAAGTTTTCTTCACATGGCCAGTAGATAAAATTTTGACGTAGCATGTTATTTTAATTCTTAAACGAGCCCAATCAGAATTATGCATATACTTGACTGCAATTCTAATGTGCATAACCTAAGTTATAAGTGCCTAAACATTTTTACCACGGCCTAATCAAAGTTTAAACCATGACTTATCCAGTTTTGTATATAACGTAAAATAGAAAATAGGTTAATAACTTATTATTTAAGTATGAATAAATATTATATTAAATCATGAATACCGTATTAAATGTATAACTGTACCCTGCCATAGCAGATTGGACAAAACGAATGACGTTGGATCCATATCGATGAGCACAACACGATGAAGCTGGTTTGATCAGAGCTGATAGCAACAGGGATTTTTAATTAAATTAAATGAAGATTTAATGTAATTAAAAATGGATTGTTTCAACGATTAAATAACCAAGGTGAGTTCAACTCACTCAGTTTTTATCCCACTTGTATTTTATATAAGTTGGGTTTAATATTTGTGTGCTATGGTTGTTACTACTGGATGTTTACTGAATATATTATTTTATATTGGCTGAATCGATTAAATTAAACATTGTTTAATTTAATTGGAATCAGTCGTTATTTTTAATGATCGCAACCAACTGTGGTAACTTACCTTAGGTAACGTTTATAACAATATAAATGTATAAAATTAATAATTGGTCGTTTAAATACTATTATTGGTTGATTATTGAAAATTTATCTGAATATTGGATTGAATGATATTATTTGAGATAACCTATTTGGATGCAAGGAAAACAGGTTGGAGGAATCCAACTTGATTCCTCAAATATATTTAATGTTGTTTATTTTTTCATGGTATCAATATATGAACTGTTCTGATTAGATGATTGATTTGGTTGTTGATAATTGACTAGAAATTCAACGTTTTGTTCTGTCTTAACCAATGGGCAGTATTGGTTGAGTAATTGGCAATGTATGGCCTATAAAACAATCGTTTTATAAATATTGATTTACCGTCATGTAAATCAACATAAATGAAGTTATAAAATTTATTTTATAACTGAAGATAAATTTTGAAATCTATTATTTTGAATAAAAGTTTATGAAAATGAAATGAATATTTATTATTTATTTATTTAAGTTTATAAGTAATTATTTAATGATTTTATAATGAAAATTTCTTATGTTAATAAGATTTATGAGCGAATGAGCTGAAATTGATGTAACAGTTAAGAGTTGGGTAAATTGTTTCTAAGAAATAATTAAGAGGAATTATTTAAATTTATTATATTATTAATTAATTTAAAGAAGGAATTAATTGGGATTGGTTGAAGGAATAATCGGGTTTTGAGTTGACCAAGTCGATTGACCGTTTTAACTAGAATTGGTTATTTAATTGATTTGTTATCAATTAATTTAATGAAATAGTTTAACGAGTACTTGATAAATTTTAATAAGATTTTAAAACAGATTTACTAAGATTTTAGTTAATATAGAAATAAACTACTTATATGGTAGTTAGTGATAAAGTAAAATATTATTTTAGTGAATGATAATTTAAGTAATTATTTGGTAAATAAAATTCATTTAAGTATATAATCGATTTGAAAAGGAATCAAGTTGAATTGCGAAAGGAGGTCATAAACGAGTTTTATATTAACCCGGGTTTTATAAATGAAGTTGTAAAAGAGTTTTTAAGTGAATGCGATAACTTAAATTAAATATTTAAGGGTTGAATTAAGTAAAAAGGAATAATGGTAAAAGGGTTTTTAAACCTAAGGTTTATAAGAAGAGTGCGAGGCTAAAACATTGATTTTAAGTTGTTGTTACTTAATAATGAGATTAAGTGAAGTGAGTGAAATTGAAACGAGATTTCAAAAGGGAAAAATGGTTAAAAAAACAAACGTTTTGCAGATTTGAACGGAGGTAAGGAAATTAGAAACTGATTGGAGATTAATTGAGTCGAACGACTTCTTGAGTATCGATCTGATGTTGGTTTCCGCCTTCGGGGTTGATATCTTGGAAGTTGTTCTCTGACTAGTTTTGAGTTAGGGACTAATGAATGGTTAAGTAACGGGAATAGAAAGAGATTTTGATAATATAACAACATTTTCGAGATTTAAGAAATTTAGGAGATGAGTGAATAAGTTTATTCAAAAGAGAAGTATTAGTTTTTGTTTTTGAAAATTAAAACCAAAATGATTTCATGACGATGTTTATGTGAAAGTATTGAAACCAAAGTTGGTGTGTGTGTATATATATATATATAATTCTAATGCATTTAAAAGGGTTTGAAAATACTCCTACAGTATAATAAGATGTATATACTGTGTTTTAAAAATATTGAAAGATTAAGAGTTAATTAGTTTTTAAATTAAAAAGGCCAAGTGATGCTCTGTACCAAATTAGTGAACTCATTTTTTTTCATGGTTGAATGAATGTTATTTGATAGTTAAATAATCGACTATTGAATCTGACCTATACGATTGTTGGTACAGAAAGACTGGGTTTGAATTTATATTCGAAAACCATTCCAGACCAGTGAATACGAAGTCGTCGAAGATGCAGATTGAAGATGGAGCAATCGAAGACTATGGATCTTCATAAGTGGAAGGACTACTTGATAAATTTCTCTGGATATAACTAAAGAGTTTTGATGGTAATTCAGTCGTGATTGGAATTTGTGGATTTGCAAGGACTACTCGCTACTGATCCATAGAGTAACTTAAGGATGCAGCAGGAGAGTGCCTCCGCTTCAGTCCCAGGACAAATTGTATGGATGGATGTCTGATAGAATATTTCCAAAGGAGTCATGTTCGTTGTTTTCTTCAAACGTGCCATAGGTTGTGGCAGAGAAGACACCTTCTTTTAGCTTAACAACCCGAGTATTTTTGTGTAAATCAACTAGTGATTTTTTGGTGGATTTGACGATGTGGCATTCATAGTGAACGGTGGTGTGCTATCTTGGAAAGGTAATTTAAGCCTCAAACCTCACAACCAGAAAATAACAAAAATCGGGCAGACAACATGGCTAAGTCGGTCACTCCCAAATACGGTGTATAATCACTTATCTATAGAAAATTCATTTCCTTCTTTATTCTATTGGATGTTGTCCCTTTCGGGAAAACAGTTGCTGATCCCAACCGTTGGTGATATACATTCGATACACTCAAGCGAAATGAGTGGTCGGCCATGTGTGACCGGGTTACAAGATGTTCTTGTTGA
The DNA here is from genome assembly GCA_030737875.1 of Allium sativum. Lineage (NCBI taxonomy): Eukaryota > Viridiplantae > Streptophyta > Magnoliopsida > Asparagales > Amaryllidaceae > Allium > Allium sativum. Next base: position 868,794,765 of record CM060924.1, on the reverse strand, counting down.
ACTCAATATATTCCACTCTAGAGATACACTATCGGCAGGTGGTTCCATACCTTGTCATAGTGGGAATCTAATCTCCAGTAAGCGCCTGCGGTTTTGATTGTATAATATATATGTGGAGCATGAGATGCGAGCGTTCTGCTAGATTGCTATTTATTTGTATTTAGACATTATTATAATATCAGAGTGAAATATTGATTTCAAAATGTTTTGGGTTATCGTAGGGTAAAAAACGTCTGTGTTTATGTATGGATTGGTCTTACGATTATCATTTTTTTTTTGAAAAGAAATGTTTGACTTTAAAATCAAGTTGGATGATATGTTAAACTTAATAGATTTCTCATTCTGGTTCACCAGACTAATCCGGCGTTTGTAATGCTCGGGTTAGACCGGGTTTTTCAGGTTCACGTTATTGGTATTACAAGATCCAGAAGATGCGCTGGAGGAGTTCAGACGCATTGGTATTTTTTCCGTTGTGTGTTGTATGGAGGACAGATTGTTATAACTGTCCAGATGTGTTGACTATAAGTTGTACTCTGATTTGTAAGTTTTATTTCAAGCTCTCAATAAAGATCTATTTATATATTATATTTTGTTCTACTGCGATGTGAGACTTTGATTCTGTTGTGTTTTTCTTCTTCTTATTTCTTCTATTCCAATATTTCTTTCTTTCTTATCTCACCCTCTTATTTCTTTCTATTAACTATTTGGTGTGTAACACCCCACCTCCGCTAGGGTCACTCACAAAGGGAATGCACTAGGTTTGGTGAAGCATTATCGAGGTAAACATGCATAGAAATATTACAAGACAGAACATATATAAAACAGCGGAAGTAAAACAAATTTCATTACCTTACAAAATAAGGTCTAAAGCCTTTTACATCAGAATACATCAAAACCTGTCTTGCAATAGTAAAGAAGCATAAAACCATTTCATAAATTATTCCTCAAGTAAAACAGTAAAGTAGCCATAGCCAAGAAAAGTCCAAGCCATGCGTGATGACCTTCAAGCAGAAGAAGTCCGAACTAGATAACAGTGTTTCCTCCCTGAAACCTGGGGGGGGAAACGGAAGACAAAGGGGCAAAACAAAACGGGGTCAGTCATAAAGACTGGTAAGTCCTATCTATTTTCAGTATAAAAACAGGTAAAGGTAACATGACATGCATAAACTGAAAGTAAACATAAGGATGACTACAAGATAGATAAACTAAACCAGGGTAACAGGCTGGACTACTGTAGCAAGGTAAACTAAGATATCATGATAAACTACGGTGTCATGATAAATCAAGGTATCACATCGTCAGGTTTCTATAAAGTATACTATCCCAAGGTATCTATCCTGTATACCATCCCATGGTGTCTATCACGTATACCATCCCAGGGTATTTATCATGTATATTTTCTCTGCACCTCTCGTACTAGTATCCCAACCCGCGTCATGTGTCAACTATGAATGTCCCTTGCCCAATGTCATGTAATGGTCCATGTCAACCTAATATATATAGCGTATGTAGGTTTTTCCAACTCATATGTTTCTTTCCATGTATAAGTTCAGTCCTTTGCCGTGGGCCATACGGGCTTTCCCATGTAAACGTTTTGTCCTTGAGGTTATTTTGGACTGCTACCCTTGATCTGGTTATGTTTTCTTACCATGAACTATCGCGTGTTCACTTAGGATTTATGTCACCTGGGACCACTACGGATTATACTACCTAATGAACGTATCCGTGTCTCGGTTTGGGTTCAGCCACCTAGGGCCATTAGGGATTATGCCACCCGTCAACCGCGCCCTTTATCCCGCGTATGTATCGTGAATCATTTTCCATGTCTAGACGCACATGTTCCTCAATGTTCCATCCGAGTTCCGTGTCAGGGCAAATCAAGAAATACGGAATTCGGCCGGGAGCTTTAAGTCGTTTGCTGATGTAGATATCAAGGTATGTTTTTGTACCCGTGGCTATGGTCCTACGTGACCCCTCCCTCAACTACTGAAAGGCAATCCAAGAAAAATCATGTATGAGAACTACATCCCGGTCCCACTATAGCCCCACTTTCCTATGGGCCAACCTCACCCATGACTCGATAGCAAGAACATGGTCTGTTGGGAGTTCTCTGCCTTTCCGTTCGTACACGATTGACTAAAGATGGTAGGTAGTCGGCGACGTGCTATCCAGGGCAAAATCAAGTATCGTCGACTCCACGCTAATCCATCCCAGTCTTTAGGTCGCTCGCATAGCAACCAAGGCATACTCTTGGCTCTTCTATCGCAGACCTTAACCTCTATGAGGCCGGGTTTCATGGACCACCTGCCACCTCACAGAGGGATACCAAGAGTACCCTCACGTCCCCCGAAGCTACCGCTTCGTCACCCAGTTCGTTGGAGCCTTTATCCAAGTAGGATAATTTGCTCCTCCTCGTGTGTTTAAGCGATGACCTACCATATCGGGTTTCTCATCCATTCATGAACTAGTCCCATGTCCTTGACTAAGAATTATTACTTAGTTATACTTAACTAAGGTTTACCACTTAGCTTTTTTTCCCCGTTACCCTTGATTAACCACGATTTTCTACCTAGTTCCTCTAACTAGGGTTTTGTCTATTGGGTTGGGTGTTGTTATTCAGGTTCATGACTTAGCCTGCCTACGAATCATGTCAAGATTGGCTAAGTATTTAAGTTCAAGGCTTAGCCCTACAAGGTGGTTAAGTATACCAAGAAGCTCATGACTTAACCCTATCAAGTCAAATTGGTTAAGTATTTATTTGTCTAACCCTATCAGATTATCATGTTAGATTGATTAAGCATAGATTATCTTAATCCCATCAGATTATCGAGTCGGATTGGTTAAGTATAGGTTAACTTAACCCCATCCACTAATCGTATTACAATGGTTAAGCCTAATTTAAAGGGTCTTGTGACTTAACCCTACCAGGTCCACATATTAGATTGGTTAAGTGTAGGTTACTTAACCTCATCAAATCATCATGTATAATTGGTTAAGTATAAGTTACTTAACCCCATTAAATTATCATGTTAAGTTGGTTAAGTATTGGTTACTTAACCTCATTGAATTACCAAGTTTAGATTGGTTAAGTGTTTAACTTAACCCCATCGAATTACCGTGCTTAGATTAGTTAAGTGAAGGTTACTTAACCCCATCTAATTACCGTGTTTAGATTAGTTAAGTCTAAGTTACTTAACCCCACCTAATTACCAAGTCGGATTAGTTAAGTGTAAATCACTTAACCCCATCGAATTTACCGTGTTAGATTAGTTAAGTATGGATTACTTAACCCCATCTAATTACCGTGTTTAGATCAGTCAAGTGTAGGTTACCTAACCCCATCCCCTAATTGTCTTATATGGTTAAGTGTCATTAAGGAACCAAGTCCGGTTTAACTTAACCTACCCATTCGTGTCATATCGGTTAAGTGCCATTAATCAAAATTACTTAACCTTTTCATGTGGCATTAATTAGATTAATGCACCTCAACCTCTCACATTAGACTTTGTTGTGGTTACTAGTTAAGCCGGGCGGGTCCGGGTAGATTTACACCACAACCTAGTCTAACCTCGGGTTTTAAGTGCTACATGACCAACTACCCACATTGGGTCCTATTGTTTATAGCCACTAGTTAAGTCGGGCGGGTCCGGATAGATTTATGCTACAAACTCAACCCAACCTCGAGTCGGCCACTTTCATGTTTGGTCTAGTGTCTTATTACACTCACAACCCACCCATGTCTAGTTCAAGTTCCATGTTTTCCCCACGTGTCATGACCATATTTAAATGTATCATGAATGTCATGTTCTCATGTAAACCCCATGTCAAGTTTTTCATGTCATACGCACGTTTTTCCTAAGCTACCCAAACATATTCCCAACCCAAGTGGAAGCGAGTCACATAGTAGGGTATTATGCCAACATATTGGCCACAAACATGCATAGTATCATAAGGCAATTTGGCCAAAAACATGCATAGTATCATAAGGGAATTTGGCCACAAGCATGCATGATAACATAAGGGGTTTGGGTTCATTTACATGCATAAGCCCCAAAGTCAAGTCTTTGCCAACGTTTCACAAGTCAAATGGTTCCCAAAGGTTCATGCTAGCATTCCATAGATAAAGATTCAAACTTGCAAGATAAACTAGGTTAATCATAACATGAATAGCATGATTTAGTCACTAAGCATAGCCAAAAGTCATAGGTTCAAGCAAAAGAGGCATGACAAGGTTCATATAGGCTAGCATACTTAGTTTAATCTCGTTTTATTCCATGCCATCATTAAGACTACCGTTTAGATCTAGAAGTAGCTAGAACTTACATAGCGAGGCTTAGGGAAGGATTATGCATCGTCGTGACGAAGAAAGGTGGCTCCTTTGATGAAGAACCGTCATGAAATCGCCGTAGCAACGTTGATCGAGCCTCGATTTGGTGTAGCAAGCTTGCACCTTTCGATTCGGATCCGATTTGCATGCATAGTCTCTTGGAGTTGGAGATGGAGGCCATGATCACTTGGCATTTGGGCAGCACTTCGTGGCATGAGAGAGTTTGAGTGATTTAGGTTAGGGGGTTAGGGTCTTTTTATAGAGTTTAGGAGCATTTTAGGCCATAGGATTAACCCTAGATCGAATCCAAGCCATCCAAAATCGTCACAAGCCTCCAAAACCGAGCCAACATGACAAGCAGGTGCACCAGGTCGGGGTTCTACAGGGGGGTCGACCCAGGGGTCGACACCCATGTCGACCCCCTGGAGGGGGGTCGACACCCATGTCGACATAGGTGTCGACACCCTGTGTGTCTGGCGGGAATTTTCCCGCCTTCTCGTTTTGGGCTGAATTCAAATCTGTTTTCGGATTTGAATTTTCGTGAAACTTCGCGAGGCCATATCTCGGTCATACGGACTCCGATTTACGAAATTTCGGACTCTATTTCGCGTATTTTTCCGAGACGAACGCAATGGCGCAACCTGTTTATCCTGATTCAGATTTTATAATTTAATTCTGCCTTGATTCTTGTCTTAACACGTTGTTTAAAATTCGGGTTGTTACATTCTCCCCTCCTTTAAGGATTTCGTCCCCGAAATCTCCAAGTTAGGAAGAACGTATCCTACCATCCATCATCCATCTACTCAAAACATCATCCACAAACAACCATGGTCCTTAAAAGGCTTCTAATGCTTTATGAACACATGCAAGAAAGTGTGTGTATATGTTCCTTAGCTAATGCTAATGATCAGGCCTGAATGATCTTCTAATGCAAAATATGTTTAGTGCCATGAATCCAACATGTATGCAAATAGTCCTAGCCATATAAATGCTATATGTGTGCACAACCATTCATTCTTATGCAACATCCGCATGATAACACATTCAGTTTCATCCATAAACAGGTATAAATACTCGTGCATATGCAATATGAAATGTGAGTGCGTCGATCTAGTATCTAATGTGTATTCGCGCATCCACGGGAAACCACTTGCAACCATATCAATCATAACATGTTTCAAACATATGTTTACATCCATAGGATTCTACCTAAGGTTCTCACAATAGGATTGAGGAGATAAACAAGGTAAACTCCCTACGGGGTTTGCAACAGAAACAAGATCGAGAGGATATTCACCAAAAGATAACATGCGAGCAAGCTCTACAGGAAAAACCAGGGATCAAGGATACACTCATCAAAAAGAGGTACGATGCACGTGTCTAGCCTTACGTCTTCTAAGTCGCATTTCCTTGAGCTTAATTCCTCGGTGCCTTGACCATCTTTTTAACTCCATGATCTCGTCGCTCCTTGATTCCTATTTCCAAGATATGAGTTTGAACTCATTTCATTGTCGCCTCTTATTCCACTTTCACTTATCCTTTTCCTAGTATACTTGGCTCAAACGTATCCACTTACTCATGCAAGCTCTCCAAAATTCACTAGGGAATTCTGGATCTCGTCTGCCGATGCCAATCCATGTTGCCAAGTGTGCTTACTAGGGTGATCCCCATAACTCATGCATAAGCGAAACGAACCATCCGACTTAGCGGCGAATTCTACTCGAACGGATTACCAACAACTGCATCATGAGATTCTAGGTAACTAGCCATGACAGAACCTAGAAGGTTACACGAGACTTCGAGGGTATTACCAAAGCAAGTCAAGAGTCTAACTACCCTCCTTTCAAAACCGAGAATGGCACCCCTTATTGGATGACCACTTTATCCCCGGAATCCATCCACGGCCTAGAAACATAGGCATTCTGAAATCCAAACAAGTCATGAATAAATGGACCGATCGTCCAACAAGATTTGGGACAAAAATGGGATCTTCTATCATGCTAGTACTAAGGTGCAGAGACTCAACTATCGAGGCAGACTTAAATGATGCGATGATCAACAAAGTCTGGACGGGATGATAGAAAAGAAAGGCTAAGCCTTTAACAGAAACGGTACCATCCTCCTTAGGTACGCTAGTGAGGGCATACGATTGCCTTCTTGCTGATCTCATCCTTATCTTCCTTTGTGAATCAAGCCATACCAACAAGTTGCTTATTCTTAAGCTTGTGTCCTTTATCCCTTCTTATAACTTCAGTAACAGGTCTCTCGAGAACTTCCTCCATCGTACGGGAAAACACTTACGTAGCTAGACAAGGATTAGTCACAGTTAAAACTACTGTGACTACAGATGGAGGAAAGAAAGGAAAAGAGATTCAATCAAGGAAACAAAGGATAGTGCTAATGGCTTTTGGGGAATAGCCTTTAAAAACTTTTCTTGAAAAAAAAATTGCTTCTTTGTAAAACGGTTTCTCAAATAGTTTTCAGAAGGTTTTAAAAACTTTTGCCCAGTCTGGTAACCTTCTGCTCTGATACCAAATGTAACACCCCACCTCTGCTAGGGTCACTCACAAAGGGAATGCACTAGGTTTGGTGAAGCATTATCGAGGTAAACATGCATAGAAATATTACAAGACAGAACATATATAAAACAGCGGAAGTAAAACAAATTTCATTACCTTACAAAATAAGGTCTAAAGCCTTTTACATCAGAATACATCAAAACCTGTCTTGCAATAGTAAAGAAGCATAAAACCATTTCATAAATTATTCCTCAAGTAAAACAGTAAAGTAGCCATAGCCAAGAAAAGTCCAAGCCACGCGTGATGACCTTCAAGCAGAAGAAGTCTGAACTAGATAACAGTGTTTCCTCCCTGAAACCTGGGGGGGGGGGGACGGAAGACAAAGGGGCGAAACAAAACAGGGTCAGTCAAAAAGACTGGTAAGTCCTATCTACTTCCAGTATAAAAACAGGTAAAGGTAACATGACATGCATAAACTGAAAGTAAACATAAGGATGACTACAAGATAGATAAACTAAACCAGGGTAACAGGCTGGACTACTGTAGCAAGGTAAACTAAGATATCATGATAAACTACGGTGTCATGATAAATCAAGGTATCACATCGTCAGGTTTCTATCAAGTATACTATCCCAAGGTATCTATCCTGTACACCATCCCATGGTGTCTATCACGTATACCATCCCAGGGTATTTATCATGTATATTTGCTCTGCACCTTTCGTACTAGTATCCCAACCAGCGTCATGTGTCAACTATGAATGTCCCTTGCCCAATGTCATGTAATGGTCCATGTCAACCTAATATATATAGCGTATGTAGGTTTTCCCAACTCGTATGTTTCTTTCCATGTATAAGTTCGGTCCTTTGCCGTAGGCCATACGGGCTTTCCCATGTAAACGTTTTGTCCTTGAGGTTATTTTGGACTGCTACCCTTGATCTGGTTATGTTTTCTTACCATGAACTATCGCGTGTTCACTTAGGATTTATGTCACCTAGGACCACTAGGGATTATACTACCTAATGAACGTATCTGTGTCTCGGTTTGGGTTCAGCCACCTAGGGCCACTAGGGATTATGCCACCCGTCAACCGCGCCCTTTATCCCGCGTATGTATCGTGAATCGTTTTCCATGTCTAGATGCACATGTTCCTCAATGTGCCATCCGAGTTCCGTGTCAGGGCAAATCAAGAAATACAGAACTCGGTCGGGAGCTTTAAGTCGTCTGCTGATGCAGATATCAAGGTCTGTTTTTGTACCCGTGGCTATGGTCCCACGTGACCCCTCCCTCAACTACTGAAAGGCAATCCAAGAAAAATCATGTATGAGAACTACATCCCGGCCCCACTATAGCCCCACTTTCCTATGGGCCAACCTCACCCATGACTCGATAGCAAGAACATGGTCTGTTGGGAGTTCTCTGCCTTTCCGTTCGTACACGATTGACTAAAGATGGTAGGTAGTCGGCGACGTGCTATCCAGGGCAAAATCAAGTATCGTCGACTCCACGCTAATCCATCCCAGTCTTTAGGTCGCTCGCATAACAACCAAGGCATACTCTTGGCTCTTCTATCGCAGACCTTAACCTCTGTGCGGCCGAGTTTCATGGACCACCTGCCACCTCACAGAGGGATACCAAGAGTACCCTCACGTCCCCCGAAGCTACCGCTTCGTCACCCAGTTCGTTGGAGCCTTTATCCAAGTAGGATAATTTGCTCCTCCTCGTGTGTTTAAGCGATGACCTACCATATCGGGTTACTCATCCATTCATGAACTAGTCCCATGTCCTTGACTAAGAATTATTACTTAGTTATACTTAACTAAGGTTTACCACTTAGCTTTTTTCCCCGTTACCCTTGATTAACCACGATTTTCTACCTAGTTCCTCTAACTAGGGTTTTGTCTATTGGGTTGGGTGTTGTTATTCAGGTTCATGACTTAGCCTGCCTACGAATCATGTCAAGATTGGCTAAGTATTTAAGTTCAAGGCTTAGCCCTACAAGGTGGTTAAGTATACCGAGAAGCTCATGACTTAACCCTATCAAGTCAAATTGGTTAAGTATTTATTTGTCTAACCCTATCAGATTATCATGTTAGATTGATTAAGCATATATTATCTTAATCCCATCAGATTATCGAGTCGGATTGGTTAAGTATAGGTTAACTTAACCCCATCCACTAATCGTATTACAATGGTTAAGCCTAATTTAAAGGGTCTTGTGACTTAACCCTACCAGGTCCACATATTAGATTGGTTAAGTGTAGGTTACTTAACCTCATCAAATCATCATGTATAATTGGTTAAGTATAAGTTACTTAACCCCATTAAATTATCATGTTAAGTTGGTTAAGTATTGGTTACTTAACCTCATTGAATTACCAAGTTTAGATTGGTTAAGTGTTTAACTTAACCCCATCGAATTACCGTGCTTAGATTAGTTAAGTGAAGGTTACTTAACCCCATCTAATTACCGTGTTTAAATTAGTTAAGTCTAAGTTACTTAACCCCACCTAATTACCAAGTCGGATTAGTTAAGTGTAAATCACTTAACCCCATCGAATTTACCGTGTTAGATTAGTTAAGTATGGATTACTTAACCCCATCTAATTACCGTGTTTAGATTAGTCAAGTGTAGGTTACCTAACCCCATCCCCTAATTGTCTTATATGGTTAAGTGTCATTAAGGAACCAAGTCCGGTTTAACTTAACCTACCCATTCGTGTCATATCGGTTAAGTGTCATTAATCAAAATTACTTAACCTTTTCATGTGGCATTAATTAGATTAATGCACCTCAACCTCCCACATTAGACTTTGTTGTGGTTACTAGTTAAGCCGGGCGGGTCCGGGTAGATTTACACCACAACCTAGTCTAACCTCAGGTTTTAAGTGCTACATGACCAACTACCCACATTAGGTCCTATTGTTTGTAGCCACTAGTTAAGCCGGGCGGGTCCGGGTAGATTTATGCTACAAACTCAACCCAACCTCGAGTTGGCCACTTTCATGTTTGGTCTAGTGTCTTATTACACTTACAACCCACCCATGTCTAGTTCAAGTTCCATGTTTTCCCCACGTGTCCTGACCATATTTAAATGGATCATGAATGTCATGTTCTCATGTAAACCCCATGTCAAGTTTTTCATGTCATACGCACGTTTTTCCTAAGCTACCCAAACGTATTCCCAACCCAAGTGGAAGCGAGTCACATAGTAGGGTATTATGCCAACATATTGGCCACAAACATGCATAGTATCATAAGGGAATTTGGCCATAAACATGCATAGTATCATAAGGGAATTTGGCCACAAGCATGCATGATAACATAAGGGGTTTGGGTACATTTACATGCATAAGCCCCAAAGTCAAGTCTTTGCCAATGTTTCACAAGTCAAATGGTCACCAAAGGTTCATGCTAGCATTCCATAGATAAAGATTCAAACTTGCAAGATAAACTAGGTTAATCATAACATGAACAGCATGATTTAGTCACTAAGCATAGCCAAAAGTCATAGGTTCAAGCAAAAGAGGCATGACAAGGTTCATATAGGCTAGCATACTTAGTTTAATCTTGTTTTATTCCATGCCATCATTAAGACTACCGTTTAGATCTAGAAGTAGCTAGAACTTACATAGCGAGGCTTAGGGAAGGATTATGCATCGTCGTGACGAAGAAAGGTGGCTCCTTTGATGAAGAACCGTCATGAAATCGCCGTAGCAACGTTGATCGAGCCTCGATTTGGTGTAGCAAGCTTGCACCTTTCGATTCGGATCCGATTTGCATGCATAGTCTCTTGGAGTTGGAGATGGAGGCCATGATCACTTGGCATTTGGGAAGCACTTCGTGGCATGAGAGAGTTTGAGTGATTTAGGTTAGGGGGTTAGGGTCTTTTTATAGAGTTTAGGAGCATTTTAGGCCATAGGATTAACCCTAGATCGAATCCAAGCCATCCAAAATCGTCACAAGCCTCCAAAACCGAGCCAACATGACAAGCAGGTGCACCAGGTCGGGGTTCTACAGGGGGGGTCGACCCAGGGGTCGACACGGGGGGTCGACCCAGGGGTCGACACCCATGTCGACCCCCTGGAGGGGGGTCGACACCCATGTCTACATGGGTGTCGACACCCTGTGTGTCTGGCGGGAATTTTCCCGCCTTCTCTTTTTGGGCTGAATTCAAATCTGTTTTTGGATTTGAATTTTCGTGAAACTTCACGAGGCCATATCTCGGTCATACGGACTCCGATTTACGAAATTTCGGACTCTATTTCGCGTATTTTTCCGAGACGAACGCAATGGCGCAACCCGTTTATCCCGATTCAGATTTTATAATTTAATTCTGCCTTGATTCTTGTCTTAACACGTTGTTTAAAATTCGGGTTGTTACATGGTGTTTTCAATACTTGTGTTTTGGCAAGTAATATGGGTTTATGTATTATTATTGAAATTCGGGTGTTGAACCCGCTGGGTTGTTACAGTGGTATCAAAGCATAAGGTTGAGTAATAACCTTGGCTCTATAGTGCAACTCGATAGAGATGGGGTTAGTAATACCCTAGATGGAGTTTGAGTGTATATACGAGAGAGCGTATTTGTAGATTTTATAAAAATATTTTATATTGTTTATTTGATTGGTTCAATTTTGAAATAGTAGCTGACATGATATTGTTTTGTAAAGGGGTTTAAATAAAATAATTTTGGCTGAATTATAATTTTATATAGAAAGATATAATTTTACCAAATTATTCGGATATTGGTTTGTTTGATTGGTGAATGAAATTCAAATTGGATTAAAAATTTGAAAATGGTTTAGTATAACCAAGAAAGATTTCTCATACTTGTAAATGAGATCGAATGATTTAGAATACAACCTGGCGCTAAGTTAAATAAGAACAGAATGAATGATTTTTGTAATAAAATCAGAATTGGAGTTCTGAATTGGAAGTAAACTAGTTTTGAGAATCAATTAGTTAATTGAATTTGAATTTGAAATTTTACTTGGTTGAATGAAGTTAAAAATGGATATTGAGATGGAATAAATAGATTTGGAAATTTGAAATTTAATGAATAATAATGGAAATAAATCTAATATTAATCGACTGATATTTAAGTAAGTTAAATCCAAGTGATTCTTAATATCGTTTATAAATTCAATTGATTTGATTAAGTTGGTTGTGCATTGGTTGTAAATTGGTTGTTGATTGTTTGTTAGATTGGTTGGATATATAATTCATCAGTGATTTAATAAAAGTGTTGAATGAATTAATTTTCGATTTAAAAATTGGAAATGATTGGGATTGAAACATTCTTCTTACTTAAGTAATTTCCGGGAGGAAATTCTTTTAAGGGAGAAGGAATGTAATGTCCCGTATTTTTGGTAATCAGATATTTAATATATTTTATTATATTAAATGTTGAATAGGGATTTATAAATGGATTATAATATATAATTCATTTATATAACGAAGTTTGAACGTATAATTTATATATAATTATAAAACGATCTCGAAACGTCGCGGTAGTTCGTAATTTACGACTTGAACTTCAATTGAATATACAGAATCCATTTTAAGCCGGAATTCTGTAAAACAAGAAACGTTTGAATCGATTTGATTATAATTTTCTAATGGAAGAGAAAAATGGAGATTTCATATTATAAATTGTGAGTTATGTCCAATTCCATTTTTCAGATAGTCGATATGGAATTCATTTATAAAAATAATAACGATTTTATTTAATAAGTATAATGGATTATATATATAATATCTTCTAATATAGGATTTTAATTATTGAGTTTAAAATCCATATTATTAAATTTGAAGCAGTATAAGGTTTTATTTGGAAATAGACTATAATAATTTATTATTATTTAGATTAAATTGTTTGAATTTAATTATATTATATCGATATTATATAAGCCTTAGAAATAGCTTTCTTTTCAAACAATCTCTGTTTCCGACGAAACAAATTTTATTGAAATACGTATAACTAGTTATTGCTAGATTTCCGGTTTGGAGCCAATCGGAGTTGTTTTATCAGTGTGTGCAATTTAAGGATGAACCGATGAATAAATTGGAATTAAAGTAACACCGTTGTGCAAACAGAGTCAGTTTTCAACGAAATTTATTTCATATGGGACCAGAACGTCAAGACGTAGCGGTATATCCATTTCCATTTTGTTTGGAGTTTGTGTGTAATGGTATGAATTTAACGGTTAACAGTAAACAACGGTTAACGATAAAATTTAATACTCTAAAAAAATATGTATAAGCTTAACTTCTAAGTAAAAAGTACACACCTACCCTAAGATTTATATAAACTGCAGCCTCCTAAAATTTGTAAAGAAAACTCAATGCAGCCTATATTTTGATGGGTACAAACCGTAGTTACCCCTACATTTATATGACTGGAAAACACAATGCTTTATATTATCATCATCAACTGAATCAGTCCTAACAAATATACGTGCATACACAGCTATCCAAAAGCCTTGTTTACTTCATTTCTTCTAGGCAAAGAAATAAAAACACACATGTTACCTCTCATGTTTCTGCATGCCTACACGATCCTTTGTATCTTCTTTTTGCCACCCCAATACTGCGCCTAATGGAGTGAGCAACTACTTCACCTACACATGCCTATTGTACTATTTGGATGGGACGTAATGCTTATCTTCTCCATTTCCCCTATAAATATCTCTTCATTTTATTTTTTGTGCAATAAGCAATGTGTTGTTTTCCATTTCCTTTCCAGTATGAAGCAAACCAACCCATCCACGAGTACTAATAATAAACAAAATGAAAACGCTAGTGCCAATGACAAACAACAGAGTAGAAGGAAGCTGTTGTAGCAACAAGGTAGGGCGGCCATTGTCTTCTTTTCATATTCAAACGCCTGGGTTAAAATGAACGGACTGAACATTGAAGACATGAGCAGTGAAGGAAGTGTATGGAATGGTTGTGAGGACAACTGCGTGCATGGGTAGGAGACGCATTCGAAAAGGGAGACTATTGTTTCAAACAAAGCAGTATATATGAAAAAGTAAAAAAGAAGTGAAGTGGCAGCATGGGAGTGGAATGGGGGGAGGGTCAATCAGGAGATGAGACGCAAAAGGGTGGGTGGTGGTGGTCAGAGCGAGCGCAACATGGGTATGGAGCTCAAAATGAAGTTGGGTGGTATCGGTTGTGTAGTGAGTTTAAACACAACTTGAACTTTCAAAGAATATAAAAAAAAAGACAGTTGAGGTCAGAAGCGGGGACTAGGGGGAGTGGAGTGGTGTAGTGACGATCTGGCGTCGGGTAGTAGTTCGATGGGGGGAGGGGTGGGTGTACAGCAGTGGCGTAGAGAGAGGAAGTGCAGTTTGAAATAATTTATACAAGTATAAGAAGAATCAAATTACATAATACTATTTAACATGCCTAATAATAATTACGTGATGCCTAAATATGGTTAGTAATATGCTTAATAAGGTTTTTAAACCAACATAAATTGTGCCTAAGTTTTCTTCACATGGCTAGTAGATAAAATTTTGACGTGGCCTGTTATTTTAATTTTTAAACAAGCCCAATCAAAATTATGTCTATACCTAACCGTGATTCTAATGTGCATAACCTAAGTTATAAGTGCCTAAATCTTTTTACCAAAGGCTAATCAAAGTTTAAACGACGACTAATCCAGTTTTGAATATAACGTAAAATAGAAATTAGGTTAATAACTTATTATTTAAGTAAGAACAAATATTATATTAAATAATGAATACCTTATTAAATGTATAACTGTATCGTACCATAGCAGATTGGACAAAACAAATGACGTCGGATCCATATCGACGAGCACAACACGATGAAGCTGGTTTGACCAAAGTTGATAGCTATAGGGATTTTTAATTAAATTAAACGAAGATTTAATTTAATTAAAAGCGGATTGTTTCAACGATTAAATAACCAAGGTGAGTTCAACTCACTTAGTTTTTATCTCACTTATATTTTATATAAGCTGGGTTTAATATTTGTGTGCTATGGTTGTTACTGCTGGATGTTTAATGAATATATTATTTTATATTGACTGAACCGATTAAATTATACGTTGTTTAATTTAATTGGAATCGGTCGTTATTTTTAACGATCATAACCAACTGAGGTAACTTTCCTTGTTGGTAACTTTTATAATAATATAAATGTATAAAATTAATAATTAGACTTTTAAATACTATTATTGGTTGATTATTGAAAATTTATCCGAATATTGGATTGATTGATATAATATGAGATAACCTACTTAGATGCAGGGAAAACAGGTTGGAGGGATCCAACTGGATTCCTCAGATATATTTAATGTTATTTATTTTCATAGTATCAATATATGAACTGTTCTGATTAGATGATTGATTTGGTTGTTGATCGTTGGCTAGAAATTCAACGTTTTGTTTTGTCTTAACCAATGGGCAGTATTGGTTGAGTAATCGGTAATGTATGGCATATAAATCAATCGTTTTATAAATATTGATTTACATATTGATTTACCGTTATGTAAATCAACATAAATGAAGTTATAAAATTTATTTTATAACTAAAGATAGATCTTGAAATCTATTATTTTGAATAAAAGTTTATGATAATATAATGAATATTTATTATTTATTTATTTAAGTTTACAAGTAATTATTTAATGATTTTATAAAGCAATTTTCTTATCTTAACAAAATTTATGAGCGAATGAGCTGAAATCGATGTAACAGTTAAGAGTTGGGTAAATTATTTCTAAGAAATAATTAAGTGGAATTATTTAAATTTATTATATTATTAATTAATTTAAAGGAGTAATTAACTGGAATTGGTTGAAGGAATAATCGGGTTTTGAGTTGATCAAGTCGATCGATCGTTTTAACTGGAATTGGTTATTTAATTGATTTGTTATCAATTAATTTAATGAAACGGTTTAACGAGTACTTGATAAATTTTAATAAGATGTTAAAGGAGATTTACTAGGATTTTAGTTAATATAGAAATAAGCTACTTCTGTGGTAGTTAATGATAAAGTAAATTATTATTTTAGTGAATGATAATTTAAGTAATTATTTGGCAAATAAAATCCATTTAAGTATATAATCGATTTGAAAAGGAATCAAGTTGAATTGCGAAAGGAGGTCGTAAACTAGTTTTATATCAACCCTAGTTTTATAAATGAAGTTGTAAAAGAGTTTTTAAGTGAATGCGATAACTTAAAATAAATATTTACTTGAGGGTTGAATTAAGTAAAAAGGAATCAAGGTAAAAGGGTTTTTAAACCTATGGTTTATAAGAAGAGTGTGAGGCTAAAACGTTGATTTTAAGTTAGTGTTACTTAATAATGAGATTAAGTGAAGTGAATGAAATTGAAACGAGATTTCAAAAGGGGAAAATGGTTTAAAAGCAAACGTTTTGCAGATTTGAACGGAGTTAAGAAAATTAGAAACTGACTGGAGATTAATTAAGTTGAACGACTTCTTCAGATCGATCTGATGTTGGTTTCAGCCTTTGGGGTTGACATCTAGGAAGTTGTTCTCCTACTAGTTTTCAGTTAGGGACTAATGAATGTTGAAGTAACGGGAATAGAAAGAGATTTTGAGAATATAACGATATTTTCGAGATTTAAGAAATTTAGGATATGAGTGAATAAGTTTATTAAAAAGGGAAGTATTAGTTTTTGTTTCGAGAATTAAAACCAAAATGATTTCGTGATGATGTTTATGTGAAAGGGTTGAAACCAAAGTTGGTATATATATATAATTCTAATGCGTTTAAAAGGATTTGAAAATATTATAATAAGATGTATATACCGTGTTTTAAAAAAATTGAAAGATTAAGAAGTTAATTAGTTTTTAAATTTAAAAGGCCAAGTGATGTTGAGTACTGAACTAGTGAACTCATTTTATTTTCTTTGTTGAATGGATGCTATTTGATAGTTAAATAACTGACTATCGAATCTGACCTATACGATTGTTGGTACGGAAAGACCGAAATCGAATTTATACACGAAAACCTTTCCGAACCAGCGAATACGAAATCGTCGAAGATGTAGATTGAAGATGGAGAAATTGAAGACTGTGGATCTTTATAAGCGGAAGGACTACTTGACAAATTTCTATGGATTGCAACCAGAGGGTTTTAATGGTAATTCAGTCGTGATTGGAATCTGCGGATTTGCAAGTACTACTCACTACTGATCCATAAGGTAACTTAAGGATGCAGTAGGGGAGTGCCTTTGGTTTGTCCAGTCCCAGGACAACTTGTATGGACAGGTGTCTGACAGAATATTTCCAAAGGAGTCACGTACGCTGTTTTCTTCAAACGTACCATAGGTTATGGCCGAGAAGACACCTTCTCTGAGCTTAACGAGCCCAGTATTTTTGTGGAAATCAATTACTGATTTTCTGGTGGATTTGACGATGTGGAATTCATAGTGAATGGTGGTGTGCTACCTTGGAAAGGTAATTTAAGCCTCAAGCCTCACAACAGCAAAATGAAAAAAATTGGGCAGGCAACATGGCTAAGTTGGTCGCTCCCGGGTGTATAACCACCTATCTAGAGAAAATTCATTTCCTTCTTTATTCTATTATATGTTATCCCTTTTGGGAAAACGGTTGCTAATCCCAACTATTGGTGACATACATTCGATACACTTAAGCAAAATGAGTGATCGGTCATGTGTGGTCGCGTTACAAGATGTTCTTGTTAAATCCAGTGTATTCCACTCTAGAGATAGACTGTCGGCAGGTGGTTCCATACCTTGTCTTGGTGGGAATCCAATCTCCAATAAGCGCCCGCGATTTTGATTGGTTCCGCTAGATTTCTATTTATTTGTATTTAGACATTATTATAGTATCAAAATGAGATATTGATTTCAAAATGTTTTAGGTTATCGTAAGGTAAAAACCGTCCATGTTTATGTGTGGATTGGTCTTACGATTATCAATTTCTTTTGAAAAGAAATGTTTGACTTTAAAATCACGTTGGATGATCCGACGTTTATGTGTGGGTTTCTCACTCTAGTTCACCAAACTGATCCCGCATTTGTAATGCTCGGGTTAGACCGGGTTTTTCAGGTTATTGGATATTACAAGGTTCAAAAGATGTGCTAGAGGAGTTCAGACGCATTGATATTTATTCCGTTATGTGTTTTATAGAGGACATATTATTATAACTATCCAGATGTGTTGACTATAAGTTGTACTCTGATTTGTAAGTTTTATTTCAAGCTCTCAATAAAGATCTATTTATATATTATATTTTGTTCCGCTGCGACGTGGGACTCCGATTCTATTGTGTTTTCTTCTTCGTATTTCTTCTATACCAATATTTCTTTCTTTCTTATCTCACCCTCTAATTTCTTTCTATTAACTATCTGGTGTTTTCGATGCTTGGGTTTTGGCAAGTAATATGGGTTTATGTATTATTGTTGAAATTCGGGCATCGATCCCGCTGGGTTGTTACAATTACATTTATAACAAATACTATTTTCTCAAAGAAAAATAGTAAACTGACTCTCATATATGAATAAAAGCACTTTTAGGAGAAGTTGCTTTAATCTGAAATATATGATAATAATATGTAAATTACAATAAAACTTTTGGTTTTATTATAGTAACTTTAGAACATGTAATATTGAGATCATTTTTTGTGAAGTTTGCTTTGGACCACGTAAACATTATTTACATTCTTCTTTAATATAAATGTATTAAATTTGATCGTTATGGTAGTAGATTCATAGATGCATTAGTTACAGCGAATTAAATGATGTTGATTGTTTTTTTAATAAGAATAAACATATGTGTTATTATTTGATGTATTTGTTTTGACAAGTAATATCTTATGTAACTGAAGGGAGGGTTGGAACCATAACATGACGTTGTGCAACGAACTTTACTTTAAAAATAGAAGTTATATAATTTAGAGTATGAGACGTGAAGTCTTGAATTATGAAAAGACCTTTTTATAAAGTTTACAAGTTTTGAATCGTATCATTTTTTTTTCTAATTGTTAAAAATGTTAAAGCTTCTAAATTAGAAGTTTGCAAAAAGTTTGGGAACCAGAAGTCCATCATAGATTAATAAATTTGATATACATATTCATATATATATATATATATATATATATATATATATATATATATGCATTATGGACCCTGAAGTTCCTCTCAATGAACTTTGAATAACTCATAAATTAAAAGCCCGAAACTTTATTGAAACTTTGTAAGATGATAAGATGACATTTCTCGAAGAAGTTAAAAGAGAGATATATCATCATATGAGACCATTATGGTGCGTTCAAGCGATTTTAAAATTCTCGAAATGAGTTATATCATACTTACATATTTATATTTTAATACTGTATTGACCAAACATCCTAAAGATATTGTGTTATACGACATTTCAAACATACCCCGTTATTAAAAATAATTATTTACATGGTAATGGAAATAGGAATACATTAGTAGTAAAGTATGGATTCAAATCACATTATAGTTATTTCTTCTATCTCATTACATTTATACGTTTTCTCCATTGTTTACCCCCAGTATGGAAAAATACAGATTGTCAATTTACATATTTTAGCACAATGGATAATCCTAATTCATATGTAGCTTGATTTAATTTATCTCTTTGTTGATTTTTCTTTATATATCTAGTATAACTCAAATTTTAAGTTTGAGGAAGCAATGTTAATATATTTGATTTTTAATTATCACATTATGTTCTATAAATTAATTTTTGTGATAAATTATTTGTGTACACGTATACATAGAAATTTTGCTGAAGATCATATTTTCGTATTCGTCGAAAGAGAACCCATATGACACTCAATTTATATTTGTAAATTTTTTAATCTCTTTAAGAGATCCATATACTACCACTTATTTTTATCTATTGATATTCACATTATCTCTAGAAGAGATTTTCTAGAATTCTAATTTTGCACTTCCTTTGAAAATAGCATAATAACTCCGAAGGAATGCCATATAAAATTCTGTAAGTAGTGATGATAATTTATTTGAAAGAAAAAACAATATAATATAGCAATACTACACTTCAGAAGTATTGGTTTTATCTCTTCAATATTACTTTTATTTGGTGCAACCAATGTTGTTATTGTATTTAAAATTTGGTATAGTACTTCAAAAGTGGTTACAACAAAAATCTCCAGCGGAGATATTTTATACTACTAAAAAAGTAGCAATTACGTAATTCACATAGTAAATAATATTATATATTAATATGACATTACAAAAGAAGTGCATATAAATTATCACTGCAAAGAAACGCAGCACTCCAGAAGAAGCAATGATAAAACATCTCTGGAAAAGATTTGTATATATTTTATGATTTTACTAAACCAGATAAATGTATAAAAAATTAGGTTAAGAAGTATTCCTATGTTGTCCAAATTCGATTCAAACTTAAACTTGAACATTATGTCGTGTTTATCATCTGATTCATTATAATTATATCAAAATTCTCTTGAAGGTAAGAAATCAAGCTATATGTAGAACACAATATTCTATGTTTGTGTGTCTAATTATATCATAAGTTTCATATTCTTAATTATTTCATAAGGAATACCATATGTGTAACTATTTCTTAAAGAAATAACTTTAGATGTTCTACTTAAGAGATCGTGAATATGCTGATAGAGTGGCCCTATGGAACACTTCGTGTGCCTCTTATAGCAATCTTAGCCCATCATTAAGGTCGACACATCTCAAATATGGAATTGCATAGCCTTTCTTATACGGGGCCCCATCTAAGATGATAAAATTAGGAGCCTTCCTCTTGATTTTCCTGGCTTTTATTTTATCCGTAAGTAATATGTCTTCATTCAGATATTTAAGAAATGGTGTCATCCAGTTGATTACGCCATAGTTTCAGGAATGGGTTTCCATTTCAAATGGAACTTCTTGACTTATCTCCTTTTCAGTTCCAATTTAGCCCTTTGCTTCAGATCTAGTCAGCACTAAAGACTTCTTTCCTTTTTCAATTTCTTTTTCCTTAATACTTAGAATCTCTTGATATCTGACAAGAACTATTCGAATTTCTAGAGCTCCTCTCGAGATGGCTAATTTAGCCAAGAAATCCGCTTGGGAATTCTCTCCTCTTAGGATGTAATGTATTGAGAAATCTTCAAAAAACCACCGCCATTTGTAATATTTTCTTAACATACTGAAATTTTTTTGGATCCTTTCTTTGATACATTTTCTTGAGTTTATTTACCATTAGTTAAGAATCACTGAAAATTTGGATCCGTGGAATTTTGAGCTGCTTCGCCATGGTAAACCCGACAACCATAGACTCGTATTTTGCTATATTATTTATTGTGAGGAAACCCAATTTCATGGAAAAATGCAGTCGCCGACCATCGAGTGTTATGATAATGTATTTCGCTTTCGTACTTTGCTCATTAGATGCCCCATCAACAAATAATTGTCATTTCGGCTCTAAATCCTTTTCTCTCGAATTTTTGCTCAATAAATCCAGTGCATTCATTTACAAAATATGCTAAAACTTGGCCCTTGTTGGTTTTTCAAGATATACTCAATATCGTATCGGCTTAGCTCAATTCCTCACTTCACAAGCCTTCCGGAGATCTCTAGCTTGCTAAAAAACTATTTGAGAGGTAAGCTAGTCAAGACATTAATAGGAAATGCTTGAAAGTATGACTGTAGCTTTCGGGTGATTAGGATCAATCCATAAGCCAACTTTTCAATAATTAAATAACGGGTTTTGGGATCTCTTAGCCTTTGGCTTACATAATAAACAAGAAGTTAGGTTATCTTCTGGTATCAAGACTGAACTAACAAAATGTTCTGAAACTGGCATATAAAGATACAAGGTTTCCCATCTTTCGGACTTGACATTATAGGGGTTTTATCCAAACGATCTTTTTATTTTTGAAAATTCCCTTCGGATTCTTCTCCCAATTAGAAATTCCTTTTTTAATCACACTAAAGAATAACACACACTTATCGGTAGCCGTTGGTATAATATTTTTAGCCAAATTCTTAGTTAACACCCTAAAATAGCATTCTTCAGTAAATCCTTTGTTTTCAAGAAGGATGGGTCTAGATTGAGTATCGTTTCGTAGCTTATTTCTTGTAGAACGGTTCTTCTGATCCTGAAAGCAATTTCCTATAGAAAGTAAGATTAACTTGTAAAACATCCATAGATCTGTAGACTGTTATCTTTTAATGAAGTAACATTTCCTTCAGAACTTCCTATTTGGTTTCATTTAAATCCTTTCGTACTGATAAGGATGTTTTTTTACATAAGGCCCTTTTATCAAATCATTTGAAAACACAAGAAAGAATAGGTAAGATTTCAGATGGATCGGACAATCTTGAAGAACCATTATTCTATTTAAGGCTTTAGTAGGTCTATGGGAGGCCTTGGAAGTTGGTCTGAGCAGGAAAGTCTTAAAATAAGCTAAATAGTCTTAGGGAACCATCAATAGATAAATCTATAGGGTTTCGGTTTGTTTTTACCAATTACAGATTCAGATAACCAATCAGATCACTTAAAGCTTTCGGTAGGAGTTGGAAAGAGTAAGGTGACTCAGTAGTATTTTCGTATGACATAGGGAATTATCATGTAATGTTAGAACTGAATAATAATATAATAATTAAATAAATTCACAATTATTACCTCAAAGATGCAATCAAATATTTTTATCGAAAACTTCCAAATTAAGATACTTTTTCCCCAAATTTATTTATAAATTAGGGTTTTCATTATTGATTTAAGATTACAAGATAGAGACTGAGAAGTTGATCCTCGATTCTGGACTCCAAGGGTCATAATTATAGGTGTTGATTGACTCTTCTTTCTACTTATCGACTTTGCTTTGGTTGTCCGATAGGAATGCATACGAGGGCTTTGTGAGTGTGTCTATCATTCTTATTTACGATAGGGCTCATGCTTCCATAAAGACTTGAGGAAGGTATTTTTTCAAAGTGCCGACTTTCTCCAGGTCATGGAGGAGTAAATTTGCTAAAGATTTTGGCTCATTTCCTTACTTTATGTGATGTTATGTTTGCGAAGCTTTGGAAAACTTAAGTTTGCCCGCGTTTCCTTTCCGGGTAGATTGAAAGGGATACTACACTTAGTCTTTCACGCTTTGAGACAACGATTTTGAAGCTATTTCCCTTCGGGTTATGCCGATATGGGCTTTTCTGACCACAAAGAATTTTTTTCTCCCTCTCTTCAAATTCAGAAGGTATATGTTGAAGGCTTGATTCGTTTTTTTCGAAAGGTTACTGGTCCTTACACCCCTCCACCTTGTCTTTTGCCTTCGATTCATCTTGGTTATTTTTTGTGCTAAAATTTTCTCCCCTGCTAGTGAAGGGGTGTTCTTGACTTTTCAAGTCAATTAGTCTAAACTTTTATACGCATGATGTAACACCCGTATTTTAACAATTGGATATTTAAATATTTTCTTTAAATATTAATCATTAATTATTCAAATTAGCATCTTCAAAATTGGATTTTTCACAAATGATCGAATTAGGATTGGGATTAGTTCCATTGAGTCCAGATTGTTAGTTATGTAGGGAATAAGTGTATGGATTACAATATTTCGAGTCAAAACCAGTTGACGGTCATAATGATCTCAATATGAGCCTAAATATTCGTTTGGGATCAATGTCAGATTATGATAAAATTTATATTTTTGGAATCATCAAAATGAGTTGCTGCATGTCGTCAAGTTTCACAGAGAATGGATGTGCTGTTCGATGGAATGTAAATTAAATATGTGTCATTTTCTATAAGAAACTAACATTGTACTCGAGCTTTCAAAGCTCGCTTCCACATATGAATGAGTTAAGTCTCGAGGATAGTT
Source organism: Allium sativum (assembly GCA_030737875.1). Lineage (NCBI taxonomy): Eukaryota > Viridiplantae > Streptophyta > Magnoliopsida > Asparagales > Amaryllidaceae > Allium > Allium sativum. The sequence goes on along the minus strand of CM060924.1, from coordinate 868,771,056 downwards.
CCAACTGAGTTCGTATGGTCCGTTATGTTAATAAGAAGTATTAGGTTCGATATGTTTGGAGTTCGGGAGATTTCGGGCTTTGTGAATAGTGTTTTGGGTAAAGGTTATAAATAAACCTCATCTTCCCCATTTATAATCCAAGCTTCCATTTCCTCCATTAATGGCCGAAATTGGCCAATTTGATCCATCCACTTTTTGCCAACCCCCCCCCCCCCCAATAAGAAAGTTTTATATATATATCGCTGATATGAGCTCAACAGCGTCGCGCGCTCATCGACTGGACGGCGGAGTTGACCAGAAATCACCAAAAACCAATCCATATCTGTTTCGTTCTTTTGCTTGTTGCGGCTTCATCATCGAGAATCAGATCTTGGCACCAAAAGGAAAGTTGTACAGGATTGAAAAATAAAGAGAATGCCACTGATTTAAGGTCAATTGTATTTCGTATGAGAGGAAAATCTATGATTTAGCATTTTCTAAATTTTTGATTTTCTCGATGAACGGAGAATGGTCGGACGACGACTTTTCTAGCAAGGGTAACATGAAGGGAGGCACTTCAAATGGTTTTTTCTGTGTCGATCAGAGGGGCGAGGTGGTTGTGGTAGTTGGTTAAAGTTCATTCAAAGGTGCGGTAGTTTTTGGGCAAGCATCTTAACCCTGGTTCGACTATGTCAAACCGGAAAGGGGGTCGAACTAAAAAAGTGAGTGTTGACCTGCCTTTTTGGTAAAGCCGTCAAAGTTTCACACATATCAGGGTCAAGCCAAGCCATCTCTAAGAAGTCATAATCTAGGGTCAAACTAGCTTCGGGTCGAACTAGTCTCACGTTGAACTAGCCTCGGGTTGAACTAGCCTTGGGCCGGGTAAAGTAGACCACCAGAAGATGCATCAGCTTAAAGAAGCACCTCGCTTCGGGTTAACCAACTCCCAAGTCGATCAACCTTCAAGTTGACCAGGTAGAGCCCAGCCTGTTCAATCCTAGTGAATATCTTCCTAAATGACCGGTTCCATCTTCGTTTAGACCGCTTCTAACACTTCTACAACATCTGATTAGCCTCCACGTGTCCATATCGAGCCGAATTGGGCCTTCTCCCATGTTTTGAAGACTTCCTCCATACTTTCTACACTCCCGGGTAAAGCACACGTGTCCTAATTCACCCGAGAACTGTAGCATCTATAAATAGCCTACCAGTGCTACGAAAATCTCATGTTGTTTTATTCATTGTTTTTCCTTGTACACGACTTTAGCTATTAAACCACCATTTGTACTCGAATTTATAGATAATCAAGAGACTATAAAGTGGACGTAGGCTTGTTAACGCCGAACCACTATAAATTTGTGTGTATCCTCATTTTAATTGATTGCTCTTTATTTATTTCTCTACTTTATATCATTCTTTGGTGTTGTGCTAATTTTTGGTGTTTAACACTTTGGTGCTTCCACTGAGAAATATCAATTCTCAGCGTTTAAGGGGTTTAATCGACTTTTGGATTACTGAGTCCGAGATAAAAATCTTAATCTCCATTATCTTCAGCAACAATGGTTTCTTAAACTTCCATCCGCGCTTTTGGAAAATAGCCTCAACCTCAAAATCCTACCTTGCCATCAAACGCTACTTTGCACCAGCCTCCGGTTTGACACAGGCCAGTCTGAATATTCCCTGATCGATGTCGACCTGAACCAATGCCCAACCAACCATCCATTCTCATGCACGTCCCTCTCCATCCAACCATGCTCCCTCCTTGGCATTCACTACTCACAACTATTTCATGGTATTGATGAACTAGCACCAGGAAACGACGACAACACTGGATGCTCAGGCACGAGGGAATGCTATGATAAGGTAGGACATGAACCAAATGAATAGAACGTGGGAGGAATTCAGGAACCAATAAGACACTTATGCATCATGACATCAAGATGTAGAAGGCTCATCATCATTCGGGAGGAGTGATGACTAGCCATGGCAGCGATGCCCGCTTGAAAGGCTACAAAACATACGAGAATTGTGCTTTGGGAGGGTTCCATCTCAGCTCAAAACAGCCAGCCTAGCTCAACATTGTCAAGCCAGGGAATATTGATCCCAACATTTTGCCTACTCGGAACCCTCCTCCTCCAGCTAACTACGACACTTCTAGGACCACTCATTCTCCTGTGCTTCCTCTTGTGCATCCTATGATTCACCAACACAACCGGGGCCAAGAAAGTACCACCCAGACCGAGGCCTAGGTGATGTTGCCTGGTGCAGAGAACGAGGAGCCTTACAAGCGGATAGCTCAGAACAAAATATATTCAGCTCTCTCGATTTGACCGCCATGATGTGGCAAATCATGAATGAAAAAAAGGCTACAAGAACAAAGATTTGGGGATTGATCATAGCCACACTCAGTTTATAGATGATATTCTTCAAGTGGAATTCCTAAGGAGATTCAATATGTTGTCGATAAGCCACTATTCAGACACAACGGATTCTTAGCAGCAATTGATGAGATATTCATCGCACATGGAGACATTAGCTGCCTCATATGCGGTTAAGTGCAAGGCTTTCCTAATATATCTTGATGGGGTGGCACTCATGCGGTTCACACGACTTCCTCCAAGACCAGTCTCGAACTTCAAAGACTTGAGTGAGAATTTCTTAAATCAATTTCGCATTTATGCCACTAAATCAAAGTATGTCATGTCTCTTTCTACAATCAAGCAAGCCCATGGAGAATCTTTGAGGGGTTATCTCAACCGATTCAATATGGTCATTGCTGAAGTTTGTAACCCCAATCCATAAATTGTCTTGATGGCGATGGTCGATGGAGTCGATAATGAAACAAAATTTGGGAAGTATTTGATTAGAAATCCCCTACGACGATTAAATCGTTTTATGAAAAGGCCAATGTGTGCCAATGACTGGAAGACACACAAGTGAATCAGAAAGTGGGTCGAATGATGTGTTGAACGAAGGCATTCAAATCAGCATAGCGATGAAGCAGTAACGTTGGAAACCATGGCTAACGAAATAATAATCAATGAAAAAACGACAGTAGAAGCCGTAGCCATAAGGGGACCTAGGAAGCGACCCTGGTTTCATATGTTTAATAGATATACAACATTGAATGACACGTTTGAAAATATTTATTGTGATACGTACAATGCGATGAAGTACAAGAAACAATCTACTTGGAAATCCATAGAGAAAAAGTGTGAGATAGGGAATTCTTGTTGGTTTCATGAGATCTACAGCCACACGACTAACGAGTGCCGTCATCTCAGGTATATGATCGAGAAGCTGATTAGAGAAGGAAAGCTCGATAAATACAAAGTTACCCCAAGGGAAAGGGTGTTAGGTACCTCGGCCCCCAAACAAGGTCAGGTGGATCCCAGAGCCACCTCCCAGCAGAAAGCTAAAAGAATTGTTATAAATATTGTCGTTGGAGGACCACAACCGGCGGGTCATAATGCTCAGACCATGGAGAAATATGTGAATGTTGCAAAGCATTTGGATGTTGGGGAATGTATCACCCTCAAAGCAGCGGATCCTATAAAGTAGAGGAAGATAATGGCAGACGATACTGTCTTCCATGATAGAGAGTTAGAAAGGTTGGAGACCCAAAGCAACGATCTTTTGGTGATTACGACCATCATTGGCCCGGCCATATAAAGTCCTTGTAGACTACGAGAGTTCCATAAATATTCTATCCAAACAAGCCTATGACTAGATGAAGTTAGAGGCGAGAGATTTAAAACCATGCAAAGGCAGGATATGCGGCTTCAATGGCTTAACCAACAAACCGGTGAGAATGATAGAATTGTCAGTGGAGTTGGGAGAGAGATTCCATAGGAGAATGTGTATCCTCTCGTTTCTATGATGGACATAAACTCTCCATACAATGCCTTCATGGACCGACCGGCCCTAGCTGAATTTCGAGCATGCATAACTCCCTGGTGCCTGCTCCTGAAGTTTCTAAATGAATTTGGAATTAGAATAGTGCAGGGAGATATACTAGCAGAACAAGCATGCTACTTAAAAATGGATGGAAATCCGCATCGGGGAAGGCGAAGAACCTAAAGGAAATCTGCCTCCAGCCAGGGAAGCGGATGCATAGAAAATAAAGGCATCCTTCTCTATACCATCCAGTTGTTAGTTCGAGGATATTGATCCAAGAGAGGACAAGGAGCTAGGGACCTGAAGGGCAATACCTAACGAGACTACGGTGGAGGTTCCGATCGATTAATGATGACCCTATTAAGGTCTTAAAGATCGGATCCTATCAAGACTCCCTCCGGATGAAGGAGTTGACTGAATTTCTCCGAGTGAACCTTAACATATTCGCATGGACCTATGTTGACATATGTGGAATATCTTCTGCTATCATGAGCCACTTACTCAACACCAACCCAAAGTACGTCCATGTCAATTAGAAAAGGCGTATGCTTGGCTCGGAGAGGTCGGCAGCTTTGAAGAAAGACGTTGAGAGGCTGCTCTGCTAAAGAAAACTAATAGAAAGTGGCAGACATGCATTGATTTTTCAGACGTGAACAAGGCGTGCACTAAAGACAATTTCCCACTTCCTCGGATTGATCAGCTCGTCGACTCAATGGCTGGGATGAGCTCTTTTCATTTATGGATGCCTATTATGGATATAAAAAAATTCCCTATGCATGTTCCGGACCAGAAACATACAAGCCTCAAAATGGAACTCCTATTATATTCCTATGTGGTCATGCCATTCGAACCGAAAAATGCAAGGGCAACATGTCGGCGATCAGTTAACTTCTTGTTCTATAATCAGAATGGGAAGTCGGTGGAAGTGTACGTGGATGATATGCTTGTGAAGTCAAAGCAATCATCCAATCATGTCAACAATTTAGCATAGATGTTTGGAATTCTCCGACACTATGGAATGAAGCTTAACCTTTTGAAATGCTCTTTTGGAGTGTGTCATGAAAATTCTTAGGATTCATTATTAGTTTTCGAGGAATTGAAATTAACCCCAAAGAAATCGAAGTAATTAAGGATATTCAGGGGCCACGGAAGATCAAAGATGTGCAGAGTCTGGTAGGAAAGGTTTCATCTTTGGGTAGATTTATTTCTAGGGCTATAAACAAATGCATTACCTTCTTTGACTTAATAAAAAGAGGGAAGCACAACTTCGCTTAGACACCTGATTGTGTCAAAAAAATTCAGAACCTGCTTGATCATTTAGGGAGGCCTCCTATATTGTCTAAACCTGTCGACCATGAGGGCTTGTTTGTGTACATGGAGAGGCTCATAGTGATCGACGTTCTGGCACCAGTTTTTTTTTTTTTTTTACTAATTTCTGAGGGATGATTGATTTATTACACCCTGAAGTTAAACTTTCACACTACCAAAAATGACTTCGAGTATGAAGCCCTGATTGTCGGGCTGAAGTTTGCAAAAGAGTTGGGGGTAGTTGCATTGAATATTATATGTGACTCACAACTTATTGTATTTTAGGTTCAGAAGCAGTACCAAAATAAGGGGGCATGACTTTCCGCCTATCTCGACCATGTCGAAGAATTGTTGGACGGTTTTGACTATCATATGGTCTCCTACATAATAAGGGAAGAGAATCAAAAAGATGAAAGACTGGCTAAACTGGCCAACTCTGTTGCCCAAGATGGAAAAGAAATGGTCCCGATTGAGATATTAGACACTCCAAGCATGGACTAGATGGAAGTTAATCGAGCCTTGGAAGCCGAACCCGAGAAGGAGTCATGGATGACCCCCATCAAGAACTTCATCTAGCATGGAACTCTCCCAGAAAGAAAGAACGAAAAGCGAGATCTTATGTTTAAAGCCTCAAGATACAACATCCACGCTTTACAGAAGAGGGTTCTCAATTCCAATGCTACAGTGTATGGCGGATGATGATGCCAAGAAAGTGCTACGGGAAGTGCACGAAGGTGAGTGCAGCGCTCACAACTGGGTGCAAACTCTACAAAAAAAGGTGTTGCGGTATGTCTATTTTTGGCCTACTGTTAGTCGTGATGATGATAATTATTCCAAATGTTGCAACAAGTGCTAGAGGTTTGCCCAAATTCTAAGAGCTTTGCCGACCCAGATCACCTAGATGATTAGTCCTTATCCATTTGTTGTATGGGGAGTGGACATCATCGTAAGCCTGCCAATTTCTTAGGTGGAGTATAGTATGCGATCGTGGTTGTGGATTACTTTACGAAGTGGGCCTAAGTCGAACCATTGACCATGATCACGACATAGTGAATGATCAACTTTGTCGTCAGAAATATCATATGTTGATTTGGGCTCCCCAAGGACATTATAACTAATAATGGGACTAAATTCGACAGCTTAGAGTTTAGAGATTTCTACCAATGATAACATATCAAAAAGAAGTAAACTACAGTTGCACACCAGCAATAAAATGGATAAGTCAACGCTGTGAATAAAATCATCAAGTACACCTTAAAGAAACAATTAGAGAAGGCCAAAGGAAATGGGTCAATGAACTACCTCTAGCTCTTTGGGAAAATCTCACAACCCATAAGTCGACGACTGGTCACACTCTCTTCTCATTTTCCTATGGCTCAGAAGTAGTCATCCTAATAGAGCTTGAAGTTCCCTCTTACAGAACGACATATTATGACCCATTGACTAACAAGGCACTACTCTTAGAATCACTGGACATGATTGACGAGAAGAGGGAGGAACTAACTTGTGTGCTGCAGCGCATAGGCAACAAGTTATCTGATACTATATTAAGAAGGTTTGACTCAAAACCTTTGACTTTGGGGATCTTGTTTTGAATTCCTAGCCCCAATTCACATAGGTTTGAAGTGGGAAGCGCCTTACATCATCCAACAGAGGTTTGTTAATGGAACCTTCATGAGCCAATGAATATTGATGGCGACCAACTCTCGAGAGCATGGAATGCCAGCAACTGCGAAGTTATCTTTCTTAAACCTCTATTCTTAATTATTTCATTTTTTTTCAACATCGTAATGAGGTGTGAATCACCACTTATTATTGTTCATAAATAAAAGCTCTTTTCCATACTCTAAGACCGTGTCTATTACTTTGGCTATGTATTATATCTGACTGACATGTACCAAGGATTGAACAAATGGGATGAGTAACTCCCCAACAATGTTCATTGGCTCAAGTTTCGATGAGTCGACTTAATTCCGTGCATGGTCGGGCTTAAGTAAACTAAATTCGATCTCGACCTCAACGCTCAACACGATGATCCCCACTTTGTGAACCAAAGTGATGGAACAATGCTTAAATGACATCCTTAACTCTTTCCCACGTTTCGACGGGACAAGTATAAACTATGGGGATGTGATCCGACTATCCTGATGGCGGCCTTTGACCTTGATGTTAGGGAAAAGGAATGATGTCAGGGCAAGTGTGACCCTACTGCTTACCTGACTAACTCCATTCCTCAGAGCTTTGAACGGAGCATAAACTAGGGACGAGCACTCGCTCCCTAACTCTAACTTCTGATGATTAAGGATATAGTATATAATGACTTGCATGCCTCGACACAAGGCCGCTTGACTTACGACTCTAACCCAGAACGACTATAGGAGAGTATAAAGGGCGTACCATGATGTTTATACTAATTCTAGCGTCCTCAACTAGGACCAGGGGTATTAACAATCAAGGATTAGGTGTCCAGTTGATTTAGCTTAACAACCACCAACGTTGGGAGAATGAGCATTAACTTATAAATTAACCTCAAACATGCTCCTAACATGGCATGTAATTCAAAGTTAATTGAGGATATATACACTATACCTTCGAATTATGATGCTTTCTTATTCAAGCGAGACAACTTATGAGTTAAGAGTGACTTGAAAAACTTAAATCTTAAGTACAATGAATGGAAAACAAAAGTAAATTTGCAAAAGAAACATAGTATTTCATTGACATTGCAGGTACAAGAAAGGAGGGTCGCACTCGCAAACAACCACACCTGGCTAGCAAAAAGAAAATTCATAATATAGATCCTCTAAAGCTCGGGAGTCTTCGATTTCTTATGTTTCTTCTGCTCGAGAACGTCCTATTCCGCATCCGTGTAGATATGTTTCTTTTTGGACTTGTCGCTTTGTGGCTCTTCAACCCTAGACATGGGTTTGTATCGCCCTATTATTTGAATGTATCTCACGATGAGTTAGATCAGGTTGGTCTATTGCAATTCGGTGTCGGGAGGAGGAATAACTTGAAGGGGATCGACAGAAAATGGACCCAGTATGATCTAGATCTTTAGGTCATGAATTTTCTCCTCTTGTTGCTTCTTGGTCTCAGCCAATCCCAAGGCTCTCATACCCCAGACTCCCCCGTGCAAACGACTTCTTCTTCACCAGTGCCCTGGGTGTTAAGGCCCTTTAATGCATTGATAATATCCTAATCCTTGTGGGGATCGTCGACCGGGGGAACCTGATGCTCTTTAGTGGCCTTTGGCTAGGCCTTAGAGGGAGTCTGGATCTAATGAGAACCTGTGACATGTAAACCAATGATAGTTATCCCTTTCGAAATGACGAATTCCATGGCAGCCGCTTCCATGGCTTGTCGACATGCTAACAAAGCTTTCTGGAATTGCGGTGAAATTAGAGAAATACCTTCGGTAGAATCGCCTCCGATGATTATAGTCTCTGGTAGCTTCTATGATGGGGTGAGGTGTTTGGTAGCTCCTAGTCCAGGAATGTTGGGATTTTATTCCTCTGGATCAAGGTAGAAAGAAGAGGAACCGATGTTGCCTTCAACAAATTTTCCTTTGGCTTGAAGCTTGGCAGCGTCCTCTGCTTCCTTTTGCAGCTTCCGTCCCTCGGCCAGGAATTTCGATTCCTTATCCTGGAGGAACTTTTTCATTAGCTCATACACATCTCTAATCACCTATTCTCATCAACTAACTTAGCATAGGCATTAGCTAAAGTCTAGGGACAATCATCTATCCACGATATATCTCAGTGGCAAAGGACCTTAATAAAGATAGATAAAATCAGCGACCCAATGTCTTCTATAGCAGATTTGGTTTCCTTAACTTATTTTTTCATCCCTTGAATTTTAGCATCGTGAAGAAGTTGGGAGTTGGAAGTGGACTCCAGAGCTGTATTAGCGTTTTCTTTATCCTCCTTCACCTTTTTCTCAGTCTCGGCCAGTTTGGCCTTCAGGTCGGCATTTTGTTTCTCAAGGGAATCTTTCAGCGTCTTTGAAAGGGTGAAAGCAAGCCTTAAGTTGGTATTTTCAGTAGTAACATTCTTACACTCCTCTTTGAGGGTCGTTATTTCCTTGATGTTGAGGTCAAGTTCTTTGTGGAAACGATTTTCTAAATCAATAAACATTTTCTTATACTTCTCGACCTCCACCTCTACCGCCTCCAATTTACAATGGGCATCAGTATGTTCTTTCTCAACAAAGTCCAATGCTGATTTATCGTAGTCCCATAACAACTTCTAGTTAGCTAAGTCCAGTTTTAAGCCTTTAATGACTTCAGACAACTTTTGGGCATACTTACATGTTTCCTGATACTGTCCCGATATGAAATCTATCTATTTATTAACATTATAAACCAGTCTTCAGGTGCTAGTTGGAGAGCAGGGACAATGTGCATATGCTCAAGGTAATAGTGAGGGAATTTCCCCTTTAAGGTTTTCATTCGTTATGCAGTCAATAATTCTAGCCTGGTTGGATCTGAAGATGTCTTGGGACTTGCGCATCGCTTGAATTGGCGCTTCTTTCTACTGTTTATCTTTGGAGGATGAATCCTTTTAAGAGCGAGGTTTTTTGCAATGAGTTTCTTTCAGAGGGGTCGAGGCTTTGATTAACAACTGATCACTCCCACGAGGGTATTGATGGCTCTTCGACTTTTTGGTGTCCTGGTGGACTGTGGAGTGCGAGCGAGACCGAGGACGGAACTTGTCCATGTAGTAATGCTCCTATCCATTATCTTTATCCTCCCGGTGTCGGTCCCGGACCTCTTCGTATTCCCTCTTGGAATTTGATGGATTGTGCTGTGACCCTCCTCCCTTGGATAAGCTACTCTTGAATTTTTAGAACTCGTAAGATCGGTGAGGCATTGTACTTACAACCAAGACAAATAAGTGTTAGAACTAAGAAATCATATGAAGGACAAGTGATGTGACGTGCAGTGCGAGTATCATGTGTGTCTTAGTGCATCCCCTGACATACCCATAGTTGTCGCTTGACTTGTAGGCGTAATCTCTCCCATTGAAGTCGAAATACTTTCTCCTGAGGATGCAAGGAAAAAGGCTTATATGGCTAGGTCCAGGAAAGAATATCACTTAAAAGAAATATCTAGATAGTCCAAGCCTTTCTAAAGATCCGTTGGAGAGATTGATTCTCCTTCCCAAGTGGAGGACTGAAGCAATTAACCGTCGGGTGACAGGATATGCTTGAGAGTAGTTTTTTCCACATCGCCTTCCTTCGTGGTAGGTGTTGACCTGCCTTTTGGCAAGGTTGTCAAGGCTTCGTGTAACACCCCAAATTTTCTATTAACAATAAATTAACAAATTAAAGTATAATTAATTCTAGATGAAAGAATTAAGGGAAATGGGTTATGCCATTGTGCTCGTCTTGAAATTCTGCTTGGGATAGAGTCCGAGTTTGCGTAAATCGGACTCCGTATGAAGGAGTTATGACCTTCCGAAGTTTCAGAATTCAATTTAAAATTCCAACAGTTCAAAATTCGAAAAACAGACCCAAATTGGGCTGGGCGGGAAAATTCCTGCCCAGGACCCAGGTCGACCAGGGGGTCGACCTGGGTACCTAGGTCGACCAAAGGGTCGACCTGGTCAGGTCTTGGCTGGGCTGGTCGGGTTCTGAGCGATTTTCTGAGTTCTGGTGTGTCACTAGGGCTGATTTGTCACTTTCTTATTGGCTCCTCTTGCTGTGTATGGTCTGGATTCACTCTATGATCATCTGATGGCTCAAATCAATCTGAAATTCTATAGATACAACCCAACACTCAACCTAAATTCACACAAATAAAATAGAGCTAGAGCCGTCATGCTGCTGGGAGGATACTAAGAGTAGCCGTCAGTTGGAGAAAGCTTAGAGATGAGCAAAACTAAAGTAAAAACAAGATTCAAACAATGTTTATCTACCCAAAGGAAAGCATTGCAAATTCAGAACTCAGAAACCAGAAAATCAAGATCGTTGTTTGTTGTAAGTATAGTGATTTTTCCGATGAGAATAAAATTAAGACTTGGTTCGATGTAAAGTGGAAATGGAATTTTACTATTGTATAACGACGATGCTAATTCATATCTATGTATTGCAATGATTGTATTGTGAATGGTATTGGGATGTTTGTGGTATAATTGACTTGATGTTGGTCCTATTGTACATTTAGAATGAAAGCAACATCACATACAAGTATGTGGTTAATATTAGAATTTACACCTATATGTTTATATGTTTAACATAGGTTGTATACATTTTTCTAAGTCCAAGTTAAGACTTATATACACATGTTCTATGTTAAGACCATTATGCCTACATGATTAAATCCCATGTATATGTTCTTATGTTCTTTGCAAGTTTGTTATCGGGTCCATGCCAATTTAGTTTCACACGATTATTACAAGTTTCATGTTATAATAGGATACATGATTTGATCTAGTTCACGCTTTTGGGTTAATGTCAAAAATAGACACTTTTATGGACATGTAATAACTTTGTCACATGCTAGTTTGTGTTTGAAGTTATGCCTAGATAAAAATATGTTTAGGCTTATGTTTTATGCAAATGTAAATTATGTCATTTCTTGTGACACCTATTTAATTAGATTCTTATTTGAATGCAAGTTCACATGACAAGTTGAAACCCATGATTTATGTTAATTAGATCGCAAAGTTGCAAGTTCATATGTCACACACCCTTTATGTTATTTAGAATATTTCATGTTCTTGGCTTTCCCTTCTATGTTTATAAGTTGGGCTGAAATATCTAGCCCAACATTCATTATAATCTTGCGAACGTACAAACGGGGGGAATATCGTTGGGATTAAACATTGAAAATATATGTGTTGGCATGTTTGGCACATGCCAATAATTGGTGACATTTAAATGCTATGAATTTCCATACCTAAAAAAATAACGAACTTGGAAAATGGGCCACAACATTTACATATAATAAGTAAAAGAGACAAATATGTAAATTTAGAAAATACGAATATGCTTAACTCGAGGTTGGATTGAGTTGTGATGTAAACCTGTCCGGACCCTCCCGGCTATCTAGTAATCACAACAATACCTATCCAATGTGGGAGGTTAAGGCATTAAGCCCAATAAGGTCTCGAGGTTAGACTGAGTTGCGGTGTAAACCTGCCCGGAACCGACCGGCTGTCCAGTAACCGCAACAATACCTGTCTAATGTGAGTGGTCGGTGCTTCAATGAATAAATTAAAGCTAGAACAAGGATGGTAGGGTTAAGTTAACTAAAACACTTAACCAATTCAACATGTTAACTAAACTGATGGGTGGGGTTAGGTTAATACAGACACTTAACCACTTAACATGTTTGACTAGAAAACCCTAGTAACGAGGACCCATTTCAGCAGTAACCCAATTAGGTATCATGGTACCCTGAAACTAGGCAGGGTGGGGCACGATTACTGGGCTGATTGTAAGCGGTCAAAAGCGACGGCGAGTGGTGCAGCAGTGTAGGGTGCGGGCGTGCACACACTTCAGAGCAGACAAACAGGGCACTGGGCACCAGTAGTATACACTATGCATTCTAGAATTGTGTCCGGCCGCCACCATGGGACTTGATACACCCCATGGTGGGACCAGCATAGGTATCTCAATCATTGGGGGCCGTATGACACATATGATTTTGCGAGTAGGAGCCGATCTTTAAAAAGGGGATCACTTCACCCCGATCATGGGGTGCCAATCGAAACAAATACAAGTAGGTGCGGAGATATAGTGTGGGGTGCGATAGTATATTCGGTTCAAAACTGCTTTATCTTAGTTTATGATACTTTCATGTTTCCAGTTTATACCTATCATGCCCTTTTTCTTATTCTCATACTGAAGAGTCACTAGACTTACCAGGCTTTATGTCTGATTCTATTTTTCTTTCGTCTTCTTTTCTTCCGTTTCCCCCCCAGGCCCACAGGGAGGAAACAACCCAGCTTAGTCAGACTCTTTGCTAGCTTCAAGATAGTAGATGTATGGTTTGGACTCTCTTTCCTTGGCTATGGCTTTTGGATAGGTTCTATGGGGATTTATGCAGTTTTAACTATGTTTTATGCTTCTTTATTTAATAATCAAGACAGAAATGATGATGTAATGTTTTGGAAGTTATTGTGAGACAATTATGGAAATGTTTTGTATGAACGCGTATTTATGAAATGAAAGTCTGTTTGTTTTCCGCTACTTATATATATATATATATATATATATATGTGTGTGTGTGTGTGTGTGTGTGTGTGTGTGTCTTTACATCTGTCTTGTGTTTTATCTGTGACTTTTACTTATAAACCTCCACCGAAGTTAAGGCATTCCCTTTGTGAGTGACCTCAATGAAGGTGGGGTGTTTCACTTGGTATCAGAGCACAGGTTTACCAGACTGGATAAAGGTTTTTGAAACTACTTTCAAAAAGAAGTTTAAAGAATTATTATTTTTTAAAGAAAAAGCGTTGTTTTTAAAAGGCATAATTCCCCAAAGCCATATGCATTATCTCTCTATCCTTTTGTCTTAAATCTTTCCTTTTTGTTTCAGCATGTCTGGAGATCTTAACCTTCCAGAAGGAGTACCGATACCTGGCTGGTTCTGAAGGTACCTCGAGGCTAGGGCCAATGATGCGGGTCCAGCAGACATTCCTCCTCCCACAGTGGCAGCGATTCCTCCTCCTCCTCGTGGAAATGCTTTCGCTAAGACATGTAGAGACTTCAAGGCTATGGGTGGAAAGGACTTTTATGGAACTGAACCCTTTATGGTAGTAAGGAACTGGCTAAAGGAGACCAAAGATTTGTTCATCATCTTCGAAGTTGACGACAGGCAAAAGATACAGCTAGTAGTGTGGTTGCTTAAAGACGAAGCTTCTTATTGGTGGGAGGTTACCCAGGCTGAGAGGCCAGTGGAAACTTGGGAAGATTTCAGTATGAGGTTTGAGATGAAATTCCTCTCCCAAGCTGAAAGAAGCCTGCAGATGGAGAAGTTCCTAACTCTTAAACAAGGAAGTATGACGATCAAGGAGTACGTCAATCAATTTAATCAGCTGGCCAGATTTGGGCTGGATTTACTAAACACCCAACACAAGAAGGCCCTTCGCTTCGTCAAAGGTCTGAATGAGCCTCTACACAGCTTTGATATGACCCATATACCCATGGGAGCGACTTATGAAAGCTTAGTGGACATGGCGCTGCTACACGAGGAAGATAAAGGCAAGAAAGAGGCAAATGTGGAAGTGCCTCAAGAAAAGAAAGAGGGTTTACAGGCTAAGAAAACAAACTTTAAGAAGGGCGGGAAGAACAACAAATCCCGTGAAAAGAGAAAGTGTAATTTCTTTGGCATTGTTGGACATATAGTGAAAGACTGCAGAAAGAAGAAGGCGAAGATGAATGGTGGTTCTTTCCATTGCGGGAGACTGGACACATGGCTAAGGACTGCCCAAAGAAGCGGGGGCAGGGACAGAGGACTGGATCCACTTCAGGGGGACAGGTTCACGCGCTGGTGGCACCTCCGCAGGAACGAGGTAGAAATATTTCTGTAGAAAGCTTAGTTTATCTCTATGATCATCCAGTTCGCACTCTCTTTGATTCTGGTGCATCACACTCCTTTATTTCATCTGCTTTAGTAAAATCTCTACACCTAGACACTAGTATGGTAGAAGATCCCTTGGTTGTTTCAAATCCAATTGGGGGCTCAGCTTATTTGTCAATGGTTTGTTTGGATTTGAAAATCTCTATTCTAAGTGTTGAGTTTAGACGTAGTGCCTTTGTTTTGGGTTTCTCGGGAAATGGATTGATCTTAGGCATGGACTGGTTATCCTGTAATGGTGCCATTCTTGACTGTGAGAAGAGAGTGGTTAGACTCTTGACTCGGCTCGGTAACACTCTAGAAATTTCTTGTAATCCCTTGAATGCTGTTATGCTTAGTTATCTAGAGTCGCTTGATGCTTCTGTTGAGGATTTGCAGTCAGTTAGAGTGGTCCGTGAATACCCGAATGTCTTTGAAGAGGTGAATGGCTTACCTCCGAGGCAGGAAATAGACTTCCGCATATATCTTGTTGATAATGCAAAGCTCGTAGCTTTACCTGTTAGACACACAGCTCCAAAAGAGAGAAAAGAGCTCAGTAAGCAAGTTAAGGAGCTTCTCAAGAAGGGATTTATAAGGCGGAGTATCTCGGAATGGGGTGCTCCAGTGGTGTTCGCCATTAAAGCAGATGGCTCACTACGTCTTTGTGTGGACTATAGGGAGCTAAACAAGCTGACTAAGAAGAATAGACACCCGCTTCCCAGAATAGATGATTTGTTTGATCAGCTTGTAGGTGCGTCGGTTTTCTCCCAACTTGATCTGGCTACTGGGTTCCATCAGCTAAGGGTAGCTAAAGATTGCAGTGATAAGATGGCATTCAGAACCCCAGACGGTTTCTTCGAGTGGCTTGTCATGCCTTTCGGCTTGACAAACGCACCTGCTTATTTCGTAGACCTAATGAGCAGGGTGTTCAAAGAATTCCTTAATAAGTTCGTGGTGGTCTTCATAGACGATATTTTGATCTTCTCAAAGAATGAGGAAGAATATGCTCAGCATCTGAAGGAGATCATGGAAACTCTTTGAGTTCATCAGCTGAAAGCCAAATTCTCCAAGTGACACTTTTGGAGAGAAGAAGTAAGGTTTCTTGGACATGTAGTGTCCAAAGAGGGGTTAGCTGTGGACCCCACGAAAGTGGTGGCGGTGCAAGATTGGAAGGCACCAAGAAATGCAACCGAAGTCTGAAGCTTTCTCGGGCTAGCAGGTTTTTACCGAAAGTTCATTAGAGATTTCGTGAAAATCTCAGCTCCACTCACAAGTCTAACAAAGAAGAATCTAGCGTTCGCTTGGGATTTGGATTGTGATATTGCTTTCCAACGCTTGTAAAGGGCTCTCACAACAACCCCAGTTCTTACATTGCTAGATGGAAGCAAGATGTTTACAGTATACACGGATGCTTGTGGTACGGGACTAGGTGTTGTTCTGATGCAAGAAAGGAAGGGAGTAGCTTATGGTGGAAGACAATTGAAAGTTCATGAAAAGAACTACCAAACCCACGATCTTGAGTTGGACGCCATCGTCTTTGCACTTAAGTCTTGGCGCCATTATCTCCTAGGTGAGAAGTTCAAATTATATACTGACCATAAATCATTGAAGTGTCTTTTCTCGCAGAAAGATCTTAACTTGAGGCAGCAAAGGTGGATGGAGATCCTTGCCTCGTATGATTTTGAGATTCCCTATACTCCTGGCAAGGGCAACGTGGTAGCAGATGCCTTGAGTAGAAAGAAGCTGACCTTAAGCCCTCTCTTTGTAGAAAGGCAAAGCTTGGAGTATATAGCCAGTTTTGACTTTAGGCCCTCCTCTGATTTTGTACCTGGTTTGTTGGCATCACTAGAAGTACGACCCACTCTTTTAGACTCAATAGGGCCCGCACAACGCAAAGACCCTCAGCTTGTTGATGTGATTGATAAGTTAATTAGGGGTAAAACTTCCAGTCACCTCAATAGGTACTCCATCGATGTTAAGGGTTGGCTGAGGCGAGATGGAAGATTATACGTTCCACAAGCAAGGGATTTGGTAAAGATGGTTCTCGAGGAAGCACACCATTCCAAGATGACAATACACCCAGGTGTAGACAAGATGTACAAGGACGTAAAGAGAGTTTTCTTTTGGAGCAGCATAAAGAATGATGTGGCAGATTTCATTTCTAAGTGCATGATATGCCAACAGGTCAAGGCGGAACAAAAGAAGCCTGGAGGACTGCTTCATCCTCTAGAAGTCCTGCAATGGAAGTGGGATAACATTTCAATGGACTTCGTTGATGGGTTGCCTAGGTCAAGAAGGGGCAATACTAGCATTTGGGTAATAGTGGACAGACTCACAAAAAGCGCCCACTTTATACCTGTCAAGAGTAGAAGGACTGCCTCATCTCTAGCATCTCTTTATCTCAAGGAAATAGTTCGACTCCTTGGAGTACCTTCCAACATAGTGAGTGACTGAGATCCTATCTTTACAAGCGAGTTTTGGCGGAGTCTGCAAGAAGCTGTAGGCACACAGTTATGCTTGAGCATGACCTATCACCCCCAAACTGATGGACAGATGGAAAGGGTGAACAGAGTATTAGAAGATCTTTTAAGACTGTGCGTTCTTGACTTTGGAGGGACATGGGAGGATCATCTTCCTTTAGTGGAATTCGCCTACAACAACAACTACCAAGCCACCATCGGCATGGCGCCCTTCGAAGGTTTGTATGGAAGGCCGTGTCGATCACCAACTTGTTGGTGGGAATCTACAGACAAGCTTATACTTGGGCCAGACGTGATTAGAGAGACTTCAGAAAAAGTGGACTTGATACGAAGGAGAATGAAGACTGCCCAAGATAGACAGAAATCCTACGCAGACAAAAGAAGGACCGACCTTGAGTTCGAGGTTGGGGACAGGGTTTTCCTTAAGGTATCTCCTTTAAGGAACGTCGTTCGCTTTGGATCCGCAGGAAAGCTAACACCAAGATTTGTAGGACCGTTCCCTATCATCGAGAAGATTGGGAAGATGGCTTATAGAATAGAGCTGCCTGAAAGGTTGGCTAGAATTCACAATGTCTTTCACGTTTCTCATCTCTGGAAGTGTTTACATGAGTCTGCAGAAGTGGTGGAGCCAAGCATTCTAGAAGAAGTTGAAATAGAACGAGAAACAACTGTGAGGAGAGTTCTAACTCGAATCGTAGGAACTGAAATTAAAAAACTACGCAACCGTGAAGTCAAGCTTGTTAAAGTTCAATGGAGCGATGTCGAGGAAGATGCAACTTGGGAAACTGAGGACAGAATACGCGCTGCCTACCCTTTTCTTTTTGAGGGTACATCTTTGACCTCTCTTTTTCCATAAGTTTATGCTTGTATCTACCTTTTAGTGTATCTTCTCGGTCCTTTTTCTCCTAACTCCTTAGGTAGAAACTAATGGATGTAAACACGTATTTGAAACATGTTATGATTGATGGCTGCAAGTGGTTGCTAGTGGTTGCTCGTGGATGCATATACACACACCCTAGGTATTAGATCGGCTCAGTCACTTCCATATTGCATATGCATATATGTATTCATATTTGTATGTGGTTGAAACTTGATATGTTGTCATATGGATGTCGCATTTGTATGAATGGTTGCGCACTCATGTAGAATTATGAGTAGGGGAAAATTTGCATACATGATGGATTCATGACGCTTACATGATTCGCATTTAGGAGGTCAACTGAATCAGTAGACCGCCTAATTACTGCATTAGATAAGGACATATACACACACTATGCATATGATCATGAAGCATTAGAAGTCTTTTAAGGAAAATGGACGCTTGTGTTTGTTGGTTGAGTAGATGGACTATTGGATGCTAGGATATACGTTCTTCTAGACTTGAAGATTTCGGGGACGAAATCCTTTAAGGAGGGGAGAATGTAACACCCCGAATTTTCTATTAACAATAAATTAACAAATTAAAGTATAATTAATTCTAGATGAAAGAATTAAGGGAAACGGGTTACGCCATTGCGCTCGTCTCGGAATTCTGCTTGAGATAGAGTCCGAGTTTGCGTAAATTGGACTCCGTATGAAGGAGTTATGACCTTCCGAAGTTTCAGAATTCAATTTAAAATTCCAACAGTTCAAAATTCAGTTCAAAATTCGAAAAACAAACCCAAATTGGGCTAGGCGGGAAAATTCCCGCCTAGGACCCAGGTCGATCAGGGGTCGACCTGGGGGTCGACCTAGGGGTCGACCTACCCAGTCGACCTGGTCAGGTCTTGGCTAGCCTGGTCGGGTTCTGAGCGATTTTCTGAGTTCTGGTGTGTTACTACGGTTGATTTGTCACTTTCTGATTGGCTCCTCTTGGTGTGTATGGTCTGGATTCACTCTATGATCATCTGACTGCTCAAATCAATCTAAAATTCTATAAGTACAACCCAACACTCAACCTAAATTCATACAAATAAAATAAAGCTAGAGCCGTCATGTTGTCGGGAGGAAACTAAGAGTAGCCGTCAGTTGGATAAAGCTTAGAGACGAGCAAAACTAAAGTAAAAACAAGATTCAAACAATGTTTATCTATCCAAAGGAAAGCATTGCAAATTCAGAACTCAGAAACCAGAAAATCAAGATCGTCGTTTGTTATAAGTATAGTGATTTTTCCGATGAGAATAAAATTAAGACTTGATTCGATGTAAAGTGGAAATGGAATTTTACTATTGTATAACGACGGTGCTAATTCATATCTGTGTATTGCAATGATTGTATTGTGAATGGTATTGGGATGTTTGTGGTATAATTGACTTGATGTTGGTCCTATTGTACATTTAGAATGAAAGCAACATCACATACAAATATATGGTTAATGTTAGAGTTTACACCTATATGTTTATATGTTTAACATAGGTTGTATACATTTTTCTAAGTCCAAGTTAAGATTTACATACAAATGTTCTATGTTAAGACCATTATGCCTACATGATTAAATCCCATGTATATGTTCTTATGTTCTTTCCAAGTTTGTAATTGGGTCCATGCCAAGTACCATTTAGTTTCACACGATTATTACAAGTTTCATATTATAATAGGATACATGATTTGATCTAGTTCACGCTTTTGGGTTAATGTCAAAAATAGACATTTTATTGGACATGTAATAACTTTGTCACATGCTAGTTTCTGTTTGAAGTTATGCCTAGATAAAAATATGTTTAGGCTTATGTTTTATGCAAGTCTAAATTATGCCATTTCATGTGACCTATTTAATTAGATTCTTATTTGAATGCAAGTTCACATGACAAGTTGAAACCCATGATTTATGTTAATTAGATCGCAAAGTTGCAAGTTCACATGTCACACACCCTTTATGTTATTTAGAATATTTCATGTTCTTGGCTTTCCCTTCTATGTTTATAAGTAGGGCTGAAATATCTAGCCCAACATTCATTATAATCTTGCGAACGTACAAACGGGGGGAATATCATTGGGATTAAACATGAAAAATATATGTGTTGGCATGTTTGGCACATGCCAATAATTGGTGACATTTAAATGGTATGAATTTCCATGCCTAAAAAAAATAACGAACTTGGAAAATGGGCCATAACATTTACATATAACAAGTAAAAGAGACAAATATGTAAATTTAGAAAATACGAATATGCTTAACCCGAGGTTGGATTGAGTTGTGATGTAAACCTGCCCGGACCCGCCCAGCTGTCCAGTAATCACAACAATACCTATCCAATGTGGGAGGTTAAGGCATTAAGCCCAATAAGGACCCGAGGTTAGACTGAGTTGCGGTGTAAACCTGCCCGGAACCGACCGGTTGTCCAGTAACTGCAACAATACCTGTCTAATGCGAGTGGTCAGTGCTTTAATGAATAAATTAAAGCTAGAATAAGGATGGTTGGGTTAAGTTAACTAAAACACTTAACCAATTCAACATGTTAACTAAACTGATGGGTGGGGTTAGGTTAATACAGACACTTAACCACTTAACATGTTTGACTAGAAAACCTTAGTAACGGGGACCTATTTCAGCAGTAACCCAATTAGGTATCATGGTACCCTGAAACTAGGCAGCACGATTACTGGGCTGATTGTAAGCAGTCAAAAGCGATGGCGAGTGGTGCAGCAGTGTAGGTTCTAATGGAGTGCGGGCGTTCACAGACTTCGGAGCAGACAAACAGGGCACTGGGCACCAGTAGTATACACTATGCATTCTAGAATTGTGTCGGGCCGCCACCATGGGACTTGATACACCCCACGGTGGGACCAACATAGGTATCTACAATCATTGGGGGCCATATGACACATATGATTTTGCGAGTAGGAGCCGATCTTTAAAAAGGGGATCACTTCACCCCGATCATGGGGTGCCAATCGGAACAAATACAAGTAGGTGCAGAGATGTAGTGTGGGGTGCGATAGTATATTCGGTTCAAAACCGCTTTATCTTAGTTTATGATACTTTCCTGTTTCTAGTTTATACCTATCATGCCCTTTTTCTTATTCTCATACTGAAAAGTCACTAGACTTACCAGGCTTTATGTCTGACTCTATTTTTCTTTCGTCTTCTTTTCTTCCGTTTCCCCCTAGGTCCACAGGGAGGAAGCAACCCAGCTTAGTCAGACTCTTTGCAAGCTTCAAGATAGTATATGTATGGTTTGGACTCTCTTTCCTTGGCTATGGCTTTTGGACACGTTCTATGGGGGTTTATGCAGTTTTAACTATGTTTTATGCTTCTTTATTTAATAATCAAGACAGAAATGATGATGTAATATTTTGGAAGTTATTGTGAGACAATTATGGAAATGTTTTGTATGAACACGTATTTATGAAATGAAAGTCTGTTTGTTTTCCGCTGCTTATATATATGTGTTTATATATGTCTTGTGTTTTATCTGTGACTTTTACTTATAAACCTCCACCGAAGTTAAGGCATTCCCTTTGTGAGTGACCTCAATGAAGGTGGGGTGTTTCACTTCGTATATGTCATAACAAGCTTCGTCATTTCACAAATCATCAATGAGTGGCCTTCATCCTGGTTCAACCCTCATTTAGCTCGAAGAATCCTCGAGTTGACCTAAGCTCAGGTCGGTGTCGGTCCCACTGTATGTCTCATGGAAGCACCTGCTATAGGGTTTGGCTCGGTGTAGCCCCTGGGTCGAACAAGATTCGGGTCGATGGATATAAACACATTTGAAGCAAGCTAGGTGACAAAGCCTTGGGTTGAACAACTCCATGTTTGACTATGTTGAGCCAAGACCGCTCCAACACCCTAATATTTCCCTACAAACTCATTCCATCTTTGACGTGACTGCTTGCAACACTTCTACAATGCTGGGTTGTTCTCCATGTGGCGATACCAGGCGGGCCTTATCCCTTGTTCTGAAGACTTCCTCTACACCTTCTACATTTCCGAGTAGAGCGCAACGTGTCCTAGTCAACCGGAGGACTGTAACATCTATAAATAGCCACCTAAAGCTATGGAAAATGGACCTTTGGCCAATCTCTTGTAATTTTATTAAGTTTTATTGCATTGTACTCAGGTTTAGCCATTAAACTACCATTTTTACTCAAAGTTTATAAATGATCAAGAGATTATAATGTGGACGTAGGCTCGTTGATGCCGAACCACTGTAAATTTGCATGTGATTGCATTTTCTCTCATTTTCATTTATATTTCTTCATTTATTCTCTGCATAACCTCTATTTAGGTGTTATACCACTTTTGGTGTCAACACTTTGGTGCTTTCACTGAGAAATTTTAATTCTCAACATTTAAGGGTTTTAATAAATTTTTGGATCACCAAATCGGAGATAAAATCTTAAATTCCGTGCTCTTCAGCAATAATGGTTTCTAATACTTCAACATGTGTTTTTTGGAAATAGCCTCAATAGCCAAATCATGTCTCACCATCAAACATAGCTTCTTCCCCAGCCCTCAGCTGGACTCAAGCCAGGTTGATTATCCCCAGGTCGACATCAACCCAAGAAAGGGTGCAACCAAACAAGAACCCTCATGCACGTCCCTCTCCATCTAATCAAGCTCCCTCTTCGGCATTCTTCACTCGCGATGACTTCATGATATTGATGAACCAGCTCTGGGAGACAACGACAACAATGAATGCTCAGGCACGGGAGAATGCCACAATAAGGCAAGACATGAATCGAATGAAGAGATGGCGGGAGGATTTTAGAAACCAACAAGCAACTTCTCCATCACAAAATCAGAATTTAGAAGGCTTATCATCATCCGTGAGGATCAGGGGCTAGCCACGACAATGGCACCCACTTGACTGGCTAGAGAATGTGCGAGAATTGCGCTTCGGGAGGCTCCTACATCAGTTTGAAATAGCCGACCCAGCTCGACATTGTCGAGCCGGGGTATGAAAAGCTAGGACCTCTCGAACCCAACTCCTTTCCCACCTAGAACCATCCTCCTCCAACTAACCATGATGCTTCCAGAGCTACCCGTGTTCCTATGCTTCCTATCGTGCATCCTGTGATATACCCAAACAAGCCGTGCCAAGGGAGTACCAACTTGATGGTGGCCCAAGCGACGTTTCCTGGTACGGGAGTAGGGGGAGCCCAATGAGCTGAGAGCTCGGAGTAGGTTTTGTTCAGTGCTCCCGATCTGACTGCCATGGTGCAGCAGATCATGAATAACAGCAGAGGCTACAAGAATGAAGATTGGTGAATTGATTGTAGCCACACTCCGTTTACATACAATATTCTGCAAGAGGAGTTCCCAAGAAGATTCAATATGCCATAGATAAGCCACTATTCTGGCATGTCAGATCCCCAGAAGCATCTGATGAGATATTTGTGGCATTTGTAGACATCATCCTCACCAGATGCGATTAAGTGCAAGGCTTTCTCGGTATACCTTGACGGGATGGCACTCATGTTGTTCACAAGACTTCCCCCAAGACCAGCCCGAACTTTAAAGACTTGAGTGAGATGTTCTTGAACCAGTTCCGCCTTCACGCCACTATGTCAAAACATGTCTTGGGCCTTTTCTATAATAAAGCAAACTCTAAGAGAATCTTTGAGAGATTATCTTAACTGATTCAATATGGCCATAACTAAAGTGAGTAATCCCAATCTTGAAACATTCTTGATGGCATTTGTTGATGGAGTCGATAAGAGAACAGAATTCGTGAAGTACTCGATTAGAAAACCTCATACGTCCATTGAATTATTCTATGTAAAGGCCAACGTGCGCCTGCGATAAGAAGATGCACAAGTGAATTAGGAAAGGAGGTTGAGTAATGTGTTCAACGAAGGCATTCAAAGTAACGTGGTAGTGAAGAAGTTCGAAAATATTGAGGTGAATGTTGGGAATTGTGGAAAATGAAATAATAATCAACGAAAGAACGACAATGGAAGCCATAACTAGAAGGGGGATGCCAGGAAGCGACCTAAGTTTTCAGATGTTTGATAGGCATATAACATTAATTGACACGTTGGAAAACATCTATCTTGATACATGCAATACGATGTAGTACAAGAAATCACCTCCGTGGGAATCCACGGAGAAAGAGCATGATATAAGAAAGTTTTGTTTGTTTCACGAGATATATGGCCATGCAACTAACGAATTTCGTCATCTCAGGGACATCATCGAGAAGCTGATTATAGAACGAAATCTCGATGAATACAAGGTTAACCCACGAGACAGGTGGCTCCTAAGGCCAACACCTAATAAAAAATAAAGGAATTGTTATTAATACCATTGTCGGAGGAAAGCATCTAGCGGGTCACAGTGCTCGAACTATGGAGCAATATGTGAATGTTGCAAACATTTGGACTTTAGGGAATGTAGCAGCCTGAAGCAACGGGTTCTCCGATGCAGAGAAAGATAATGGCAGATGATATTGTCTTCCATGACAGAGAGTCATAGGGAGTGGAGACCCCAAGCATTGATCTTTGGTGATTACGACCATCATCAGCTCAGCCACAGTACGGAAAGTCCTTGTAGATTGCGGAGTTCCATAAGTATTCTATTCAAACAAGCCAATGACCATGTTAGAGGTGAGAGATTTAAGCTATGCAAAGGCAGGATACATGGCTTCAATGGCTCAGCCAATGATTTAGTGGGAATGATTGAATTGACAGTAGATTTAGGAGAGGGGGACCATTTGAGAGTGTGGATCCTCCCATTTCTTGTGATGGACAAAAACTCTCCATACATTGCCTTCTTGGGCCGACCGACCCTAGCAGAATTTCGAGCATGCATAGCTCCCTGGTGCCTACTCCTAAAATTTTTGATTGAAGATAGAGTTGGAGTGGTATGGGGAGATGAGTTGACTGAATTCCTCCACGCAAACCTTGATGTGTTAGCGTAGACCCATGTTGATATATGTGGGATATATCCATCCATCATGGCTCATTCATTGAATATTGACCCGAAGTATGTCCCAATAAAGCATAAAAGACATATGCTTAGTCCGAAGAGATCTGTGGCTTTGAAGGTAGAGGTCGAAAGACTAAAGAAAATGGGTTCATTTGAGATGCTATATACCCCATGTGGATATAAAACCCATTACTTATGAAGAAGTCCAACTTAAAATGGCGAATGTGCATCGACTTTTCGGACTTGAATAAGGCTTTCCTTAAAGAAAATTTTCCACTTCCTAGGATTGATCAGCTTGTTGACTCAAAGTATGGACACAAAATCCTCTCTTTCATGGATGCTTATTTGGGATATAAGCAGATCATGATCCATGTTCTAGACCAGGAACATACTGGCTTCATAACCGATCACGGGTTGTATTGCTATGTAGTTATGCCATTTGGACTTAATAATGCTGGAGAAACATATCAGCGGTTGGTCAACTGCATGTTCCATGATCAAATCGGAAAGACAATGAAGGTATATATAGATGACATGCTAGTGAATTCGAAGCAATCAACCGATCATGTCCAGAACTTGGCATAGATGTTACGTGTTCTCTACGGATATGGAATGAAAGTCAACCCTTTAAAATGCTCTTTTGGTGTTGCGTCAGGGAAATTCTTGGGTTCCATCATTAGTTCTTGAAGAATTGAAATCAACCCCAAATAGATAATGGCAATCAGAGGCATCCAGGAACCCCGGAGGATCAAATATTTTCAGAGTTTAGATGGAAAGGTTGCAACTTTGTGAAGATTCATTTCCAGGGCTACAGACAAATGCATTCCCTTCTTTGACTTAATAAAACGAGGGAAGCGCAATTTCGCTTAGATGATTGACTGTGTCGAAGCCTTTCAGAACCTGCTTGATCATTTGGAGAGGTCGCCTATATTATCTAAGCCAGTTGACTATGAGGATTCATCCATGTACTAAGCGGTGTTCCTACAAGCTATTAACTCGATGCTCGTCCGTGAGGAAGACTGGGTTCAACAACCAGTATATTATGTGAGCAAGACAATAACGGGGGAAGACTGTAACAATCCAAAGATCGAGCAACTCGCTTACACTTTGTTGATCGCCTCAAGAAAGATCTGCCATTACTTTTAGGCTCAACCTATCAAAGTGTATACTGACCAACCACTACGACAGGTCCTTTGGCGACCTGAGGTGTTTGGGGGTTACTCAAATGGTACATTGAGTTGAGTTAATCCGACCTCACCTTTCTTCCGTAAAGGTCTATCTGAGGACAAGCATTGGCATACTTCATAGCCGAGTTTACGACTCCCAGGGATAACATTCTAGAGGATGGTGCAAATCTTCCTAATGTCAAACCGAGACTAGACACATGGAAGTTGTACAGAGACGGGCTCATAATTATTAATGTTCTGGCATAGGAATTGTTTTGCTGATTCCGGAGGGGCGGTCGATTTATTATGCCCTAAATTTAAACTTTCCCGCTACCAATAATGACTCAAAATACACAGCCTTAATTGTCGAGTTGAGGCTCGCAAAGGGGTTGGGGGTAGTTGCATTGGACTTTTTCTGTGACTCATAACTTATTATATTTTACGCTCGAAAGGAGTACCAAACTAAGGGGGCACGGCTTGCCGCCTATATTAAGAATGTGGAAGAGTTGTTGGGATATTTTGACTATCATAACATCTCCCATATTCCAAGGGAAGAGAATAAAAAAGCTAACAGATTGGCTAAACTGGCTAGTTTCGATGCCCGAGATGAAGCAGAAAATGGTCTCAATTGAGACATTATACACTCCGAGCATAGACCTAGTGGAACTTAATCAAGCCTTGGAAGCTAAACCTGACAAGGAGTCATGGATGTCCCCCATCACAAACATTCTCCAGCATGAAACCTTCCCGAAAAGGAAGAATAAAAAGTGAGATCTCGTGTGTAAAGCCTTGAGATACATTATTCTGGAAGATACGCTCTACATAAGAGGGTTCTCAGCTCCTATGCTCCGGTGTGTGGCCAACAACGACGACAAAGAAAGTGTTGTGGTACAACTACTTCTGGCCTACCATTAGTCGGGATGCAGCTAACTATTCCAAACTTATGACAAGTGTTAGAGGTTTTCCTAGTTTCCTAGAGCTCCGCCGACTCAACTCACCTAGATGGTTAGTCATTATCCATTCCTATATTGGGAGTAGACATCATTGGAAGCCTTAAAATATCTAAAGGCAGAGAGAAGTATGTGATCGTGGTCATAGGTTACTTTACAAAGTGGGCCAAAGCCATGCCATTGACCATGATCACGAAAAAGCGGTGACCAACTTCATTATCAGAAATATCATATGCCGATTTGGGCTTTCCAGGACCATCGTAATTGATAATGGGACACAATTCTACAACTCATAATTCACAGATTTTTGCCAATGATACCATATTGAGAAGAAGTACACTGTAATTGCACACACTCAATAAAATGAACAAGTCGAGCCTGTAAGCAAGATCATCAAGTCCATCCCAAAGAAATGATTGGAGCATGCCAAAGGCAAATGGGTCGATGAACTACCTTTAGCTCTTTGGGAATATCGTACAATCCATAAGTCTATGATTGGCCACTCTTCATTCGTCTTGTCCTACAACTTTGAAGCAGTCATCCTAATAGAAATCAAAGTCTCCTCTCACATGAAGAGATATTACGACCAGCTAATTAATAAAGCGTTTCTTTTAGAATCACTAGACATGATGATGAGAAGAGAGAGGAAGCTAACTTACGAGCTGTAGAGCACAGGCAATGAATCTCCCGATACTATAATAAGAAGGTTCGACTTAAAACCTTGACTATGACGACCTTGTTTTGAAACGTGTCTTCCCAACCCTAATTCACATGGGCCCAAAGTAGGAAGGACCTTATGGCATCCAATAGAGGCTTGATAATGGAACCTTCAGGCTAAAGACTATTGATGGCGATCCACTCCCAAGAGCATGGAATGCTGAGCCCCTGCGGTGTTATATTTCTTAGGCTTTTGTTCCTATTTATTTCATTTTTTCTTAGTATTGTAATGAGGCGTGACTTGCCACTTAATATTGTTTCATAAATAAAAGATCCTTTTCATGCACTATTACTTTGGCTATGTGTTGTTATTTGATCGACCTGTGCCAATGATTGAACGAAAGGGATAATTAACTCCCCTAACAATGTTCATTGGCTCGTGTTTCGACTAGCTGACTCAACTACATGACTTGTTGGACTTAGGTCGAGTTAGACTTCGAAGCTCGATACGGAGACCCCCACTTTGTGAACCTAAGTGATGAAACATGCTTTAACAACATCTTTAACTCTTTCCCACATTTTGACGGGATAATTAAACTATAGGATGTGATTTGACCATTCTGATGATGACCTTTTCCCTTGACGTTGGGACAAAGGAACGATGCAAGAGCAAGTGTGACCCGACTGCTTTCCTGACTAAATCCATGTCTTGGAGCTTGGAATGGAGTATAAATTAAGAACGAGTGTTGTAACACCCCACATCCATTAATGTCACTCTCAAAGGGAATGCATTAACTTTCATGGAGTATTATTGGTGTATAGAACAGAATATAACGAGACAGATACATATATTGGTCTTGAAAAATTAAAACAACTTTTATTGCAGTGGAGAAATAGTTTGGTTACAACAACATCAAAAACCAACAATAAAACCAAGTACACTTAATATCCATCTTAACAAATTATTTTCAGAGTACATAAAGTAAAAATGCATAACCCCAACATAAGTAGCCATAAAAGAGATAAGTTGAACTTTACTTTCAGCAATCCAAGCACTTGCAAAAGAGAGAGAAAGATCCAAAACAAGCTCCACTAGCAGTAGTCCCACCATGAGAACCTGGGGTGGGGAAGGAAGAAAAGAGGCGAAAACAAAGGGGTTCAGACATAAAGTCTGGCGAGTCCAATAACTTTAACAATATAATTATTAAAGTAATTATGATAAGGCATAAACTGGTAAAACAAGGAATGACTGTGAAACAAATGGGCATGACAAAGCAAACAAAAAGAATAAGATAACGTTAATTGCGCCTCCAGCACTATAGGATAATTACTACACTGCACCATTACTAGCCACCCTAAAAGTTGATCCCGCCTACTGAACATAATAATCATAATGGTAGTTTCGTGTACCCCTAGCTGTCTTCATAGGTTTCGCATGCCCCTATCTCCACTAGTTGTACCCACTACCCCCATGCGATCGGCTCCCTAACTCGTAGATACCCGTGTTGGTCCCACAGTGGGATGTTTCACTCCCCAAAGTGGCAACCCGACACCACTAAATATGCACGGCTTATATCTACACGATGCAACAACATCTTACCCACCAGCCCGGGCCCACGCACACACATAACCCCGTTGGACTTGCGTTGCCACCATTAACCCGTTTTGACCTCTTACAATCAAACCCAGTAAGTGTGTCCCGTCCTCAATCTAACTCGAGCTCACAAAGATACTTAATGGGTTATTGGTTTAAAACGGATCCCCCATGCTTGACACAAGCTTTCCACCTATGCTTGGTCCCCACTTAGGATTTCCCACTTAACCCCTCTTATTCATGTCTTCTTACATGTTTCAATTTGGTTAAGTGTTTCTAATCGTATTTCACATATCATCCATGTCACCCACTTAACCCCCATGTCCCACCACATGTTTATCTTGGTTAAGTGTTACTTAATTCATTGTAAATGTAACCTTGTAAGACCTCCCACGTTAGACTACTGTTTGCGGTTGCAGGATTTGCCGGGCAGGTCCGGGCAGTCTTATACCACAAATGAGTCTAACCTCGTGTCTTTACAATTGTTACACATTTAATTTATGCCTTCGACCTCTCACATTAGACTACCGTTTGTGGGTGTTGGATTCGTCGGGTCGGTCTGGGCAGTCTTATACCACAAACGAGTCTAACCTCATGTCTCAGGCGTTTATTATTACACACAATTATTTCACCCCAATATGAATTAATTATCCCTATTCAAATTGTCAATAATTTCCAAATTAAACTATGTCCATAATTGTCACCTAAATTATGTCCATACTTTTCAGGTATATAAATTATACCAATCAATGTCTCAAATTAGTTATATGCCTTTAAAGCCATTTTATGCCAATTCACAATATGTATTATTTAATATTTTCCAATTATCCCCACGTCGTTCGTACGTTTAACATGAAATATGTTAGACTCGCAAATAGTCTAACTCATAAAAAAGAAAAGCAACATCACAACTTGCATAACACATAAAATAGATCTAACTTGTGAATAAGAATTATAACATAAGTTTGCATGGACAATAACTTGCATAGGCAATGGACATATAGAACATAAATTTACATAAACTACCATGGATCTAAATATAGATCTAAACATGAAATTGTGAACTTGCATATATGAATATGGGTTTCACCTAAACTTGCATATGTGAATATGGTTTTCATCTAAACTTGCATATGTGAATATAGTTTTCATCCAAACTTGCGTATAAACCGATGTCATAAAATGAATCAAGTTAAACATATGTGATTGGACATATGAAATAGATCTACTAACATAGGTTAACAAAACTCTCATATGTTCACAAACAGACGATAACAAAATTAAGTAACATCACATGATTCAACAGACATATTCTCATAATCCAAATTATAACTCATCATAATTTATTTATTAATTATTTTGTGAAAGAAATTGTACTCACAAAGACAGCTTAAAGAAGAGAATAATTCGTTAGTCGTTTGTATTAGAATTCTAACTCTCAATTCCTAAACTAAAAGAAGAAGAACTATTCTAGCAGCAGCATAGAGGCCAAGAGATTAATTTAGTTTAGGTTTAGAGCTTGAGTCTATGCATTCTTATATAGAAGTTTAAATCAATAGAAGCAGTTAGATTATCATAGGAGCAATCACAACCGTCCAGGCTAGATAGAGTTATCCAGAATTGTCACATATGCCCTAGTGACTCAGCAACAGGTCAGAAAAGACTCAGAATCAAGTCAGGATCGTCTCATTTCAGATCTGCCCCGGGGGTAGGTCGACCTGTATAGGGGAGGTCGACCCCCCGGTCGACTTGGCCAGGGGCGGGAGAAATCCCACCCAGCCCGCTTCCTCGTTTGAATTTTGATTTGAACTGTTTTTAATTTATTTAAATTACTGAAACTTTTAAGGGCCATAACTTCCTCATACGAAGTCCGATTTATGAAAACTTGGACTCTATTCCAAGTAGAATTTCGAGACAAACGCAATGGCGTAACCCGTTTCCCTTAATTCTCACTTTAACAATTAAATATTCTTAAATTCATTCTTTAATAGTCATAGAAAATTCAGGGTGTTACAAATGCGATAAGTGCACCAAGACTAATGACCACTCTCTCCCGAACTCTAACTTCTGATGACTAAGCAGAGAGTACAAAGTGACTCACGTGCCTCAATGTAAGGCCGTTTGTCCCTACAACTCTAGCCTAAACTGACTATGGAAGAGTATAAAGGCCATAAGTATAAACACTCAATGACTATGTTAACGATATTTTTCGTCAACACTGGAGATTGGTCAAAGGAAATGGACCTAAAGAAAAAATGGGTTGTTGAGCATTTGTAAGTTTGGATTAATTCGCTTTTCCTCGGTATCAAGGGCTTGGGGAGAAGGATCACTGAACACAACCCTCGATAAAGGACTTAATGGACGGTAAAAATGGATTTTGCACCAACCTTGTGGAAAGATCTAAGCTCGTAAAGGGAGGATTTCTAAACTTTTAGGAAGGGTTTAAACCTATAGAAAGGGGGGGGGGGTTTCATCCGATTTACGGAAAGGTTTTATGGAAGGATTCATGCATATGTAGGAAGCAAATAGTTAATTGTAGCAACGATAACTAAGGAATATCAGGATAAAACCATAAGGAAAAACCATAAGTATAGATCCATTCTTTATTAATCTTTGATTTAGGATACATGAACAAGATAGAAGAAATCCTCCAATTGATCTCAGTATAAGAGTATTTCTTTAGAGAGAAAGAGTACAAGAATTAGAAAAAAAAAGAGAATCCCCCCCAAGATGTGACTCCTGGGGTCTTATTTATATAGGAATTGGGGCATCTTTTACTGTTAGGCTATTGGGCCAGGAAGGGCCTCTATTAGCCGCTTTTTTCCTTGGCCCTGGTTGTTTGGCTTCCGGCCGCTTTTGTAGTAGTAATTATAGCCTACGAAGTGAGGGTCCTGGTCAAGTGGGGCTCCTTTGAGATTGAGATGAGCTTGTAGATGCAGTGACTTTTGGATGGTATCTAAACTTCCGGTAGTAGCTCCCGGGTGTAGGCTCTCGGATGCAAGTTTTCAGATGTAGGCTTCCGGCTTTCTCGCGTATACTTAGAGGAGCTTGTCCTCCTGATGTACGTGGATAGCTGCCAGTTCGAAACCGTTGTTGATGTCTGTACTAAGTAGATTAGTATGGATAGCCTGTATCTCCGTTAGGGTTCCTGTTGGCCTTATGGTAGAGCCTTTGGGATGGTCTGGTCGTTCGAAAGGTAACTCTTGGTGATGTGTTGTGGTCTATCGATGTGAGCTATCAACATTTTTGCAGTAGATGTTTCAGAAGCTGTTTCTAGATAATCTATATATCTCCGGCATGATACTTTTGATGCCTTTGCTTCTTGATGTATTGGTATTAAGTGAGTTAATACTGATAGTCCTTATGGGTTTCAATAAGAAGAGCTCTTATCTCCCACTTTCTTTATTTCTGGTCTAGACAACTTTTCATCATGGAACTCCTTGCCGGATAGATCCTGTCGGATGAACCCAGTAGGATAGCCCCTTCCGGATAGATTTTGCTGACATTTTGTAGATTTTGAGCTCCTTTCTCCCTGGAGGGTGTCGGTTTATATAGTTCTCAAATCATTTTTCACTGCTGTTTGCTCTTCCTATTATTCTGCTTTTGCTTTTAGAAGGTTCTTCTGTATTTGTGTTCCTTAGATACCCCTTCACCATCAACTGGTTTTGGAGTTGATTTTGGTAGTAACATTTGCCCCCCTTGTGAAGGGGTATTCTCGACTTTTCAAGTCGACCTTTTTTGTCCTTTTTGAAGTGTCATTTCTGTGTCTTCGAATCTTCTTTCGATCGGGAGCGTTGATCGGTCTCTGCTTATATGATCCAGATTGACCTTGGATTCCGAGTACAAATTATTTTTCTTTACTTTATACATCTGGAAAATATTCCTGCTTTCTCAGCATAAATCCTGCTCGTTAATCTGATTTTAGATGTGCGGCTGGTAAGAAAGGCGAACTTTTTGCCAAAAAGGAATCTTGTTCTCTTTCCTCCTTTTTTCTACATAACATTTTACTCAAGTGAGATTATTGTTCATCGAAATTTGTTACACTATTTCCCCGGATTTTAGATCTAACAAATCGTGAGTTCTCTTGTTTAAACCTCGATCACTGATTTGGGTTATGCCTTTGATTGGGGTTTGATGGACCTAGTGTAGATTAAATTCTCAATAATTGTTCGAGATGAGGATTAATAGTGACTTTAATTAGTTGTATCCATCCCCATCTATTATCGGGGTTCTATGATGCAAGGTTTGCACAAACAGATAACCTGTAATAAAGGGTAATTTAACTTGTTGACATCGATCTTTGCAGTTTGCATCGTTGCCTAATGTGTTAACAAAATTCTATGTCGCTTGTTTGCCTGTATGTTGTTTGTGTGTAATTATCAAATAGGAATTAGATTAAAAAACATGTTTATGTTACGAAATCACTTGGCAGGACTATGTCTGAGATTCCACGATCGGGCGATTCTGGATTGAGCAAGTCCTCTAGGTTTCGTTCAGAAGAGAGCAGCTTGGAGCGAAGGAGCTTCAAGTTGTTGATGCAGCGGGTGAAGTTCCTTTTCTCATGCGTTTAACATTTATTGGGGATGATTCATGTTCATCTCCTACTTCCTCTATCCATCTTAGGTTTTATCTAAGAAGAGAACAGCCTCGGCTACCAGCAGTGATTTTACCAAGAGACATAAGAGAGCAAATTCAGTCTCTTGTCTTTTTAGTGATGAGACCATTGATTCGCCCGGGTTTTATTTATTATCTAGCCCCCTCGCTCCTTTTCTTGGAGACTCTCCCAATATGTGTCCTTCTTCAGTTGATACCGCAGGAAGCGATTTTGTTGCTGGTCTTCTAAGATCTAATTCTCAAGGAATTTTGGATTTGAGAGAATGTGAGCCACTTTCCCCTTCTTATCGACAATGTGACCTTGTAAATCATCTTTTACTAACTCCGGGCTTTGATAGTATTGTCAGATCTGTCTTACCTTCTGTTGATGGGTCCGATATTCCAGGGTTTTCTTTTAAGATTGGTCTAGTTTTTGCCTCCATCTTATTAAACGGCAACTCCTGGTTCATACTCTTATTCTACTATTTTTTTATCTGTTTACCTTATGCAAGTGTTAACACCACATCGTTCCTTTCCAGATATCCGATGGTTGGTACATCGCCAGGGCAACAACGACTTTGTTGTTTCATGAGACAAGAGAGCTTAAGGAAAAGAAGTCCTCATTAGAGTCTAACATCTGTGACTTAACTTTAGCGAAGTGCCATAACGAGGAAGCTTATAGTTAGTTGAGAGTGTTTCTTGAGAGGGAAAAGACTGACAACCAAATCTTAGCCGCTAAAGTTTCGACCTTTAAACGCGAGAATTCAGATATGTTGGAAGAGCATGTAAGCGAACTGAGAGTAAAAGAGGAAACCCTTTCCGATGCTAAACGGATAATTTATGAAACCCAGGACAGAACTTCCTCGTTTCTGAGGGTACATCTTCCATATATAGTGACTGAATATTATGAAAAGGCCCTCTTTTGGTCTACCGTGACAATTGTGTTAAGGTTCCGGATTTGGATTTTCCTGCTCTCCCTCCATATCTTCAAAGCAGGATCTTGGGGCGAATTATGATGTCTGGATAGGATGTCGAAATTTCCAAAGGGAATAAGGAGAGGGTTGAGGATCTTTTATTTGTTGAGGAGCTGCTTGATTGTCCAGCGCCTGGAAATGGCTAAAACCCTACTTCACTTATTGGTAGTGTTGACATAGGAGGTCGCAATAATGAATTTAACTTCCAATGCGGGCATGATAAGGATGGAAAGAAGGAAGTTATGTTCTCTGTGGGCTTCTGAGCGCTAATTCACCTCATGTTTCAGTTACTTCATGCAGAGATGGTGGGTTTGTTGAAGAGATAGATTTTTTGAAATCTGGTGAGAGAGATCAGACAATATATACGATTTCTCTATCCCTCAGGTATGAACCTTCATCCTTGAATTTCTTTTTAATTTGTGGGTCTCGACCCTTAATGACTCATTCTTATGGTGATGAAGATTTTGTTTCCATTAATTATTCTATTTCCAAGGATGATCTACACTCTCACTCTAGGTTGAGGAGGGAATTCCTTACAAAACATTCCTACAAATTCGGCAGAGAACATTTTTGAGAGATCCTAGGCATATTTATATGAAGTACCCTCAGCTATCTTTCAATTTCTTAGGGAATGTAGAGAAGTGATACTAAAGAATATGTAATATGAAGGAAAGGAGTATTAGAGAAAAAAGTTAACTTGTTATATCCCTTGTAGTTGTCATTAATTTGCATGGACATGAATTGTGCTTGTGTCCATATTCTTTCTTTTGTAGGTTGTTCTGTCGTTTAAATATTAATGTTCATTATCTGAAAATTAATCCTATAGGTGGTAGCTTATTTTTTTTACACAAACAATAATATTTGCTTGAAGACACTTCCATCTTCAAAGATGAGGACGATCGAAGTATTCCACTCCCAGGAGACTTTCTAGGGGACTTCCTTAGCGATACTGATGACAGATTTGCCATGTCCGGGGAACTACTTGCATAGCGCTTGAAAGAGCAAATAAGTATTTTGGAGTCTCAGATAAAGCAAAAGGACAAAAACATCCTCGAAGCGAAGAGGGATATAAAGACAAATCCTTCTATTGATTTTGATGGAGAAAAGGATGAACTCCATCGTATAGCCGTTGACTTAGAGGCATGACTTGACGATTTACTGACAAAATGTAAAGAATGGGAATCTATCTTTGGATGTACTCTTGAAACTTCCACTCCTAGTGTCTTGCGGGTTTCGATGGGGTCCGAACCTTCCGGGCTTGAGATAAGGGACTTTCCCCTTGGAATGGATCACTCCCTTGCTGCTAGGTGGCATAGACAGGTTAAGGGCAACATGAAAGGTTTTTGCGATAGGAAAAGCATTGAGGACAACTTTCGTCGTACTAATTTTTACACTTCCAAAATTAAGCAATTACAAAAGGAGAAACAGTCTTTACACAAAGATGCTTTTGACTTGAAGAAAGAAAACAAAAATCTTCGTGAAATGGGCAAGGCTTTCAACCGAGCTTTAAAATGCAGCCTAAACCCTCGGATGATTCATGCGTGGTCATAGAAAAGGTGCGAAAGGTTGATTGACTTTTACGTACTGTAATTCATCATTCTGTAACTTTTTCCTTGTCTCATGAATAAGAGACTTTTCATTGAGAGCTAGGCTATTGTTTATACCGAAGCTTTAGCATCGGGATATGGGTGTTTTTTCCAAAGGAGATGTTTGTCTCGCAACCTTTCTTGTAAATAACTATGTAAGATATGAAGTGCCTAATATATCATCTATCGCATGTAATATTTTATGATGATGGTGTTTATGAACAGAGGCAAGACTTACAATGATATTACTTAACGTGTGATTTACACATTTCAGCATAAACGGTTTTTTTGGTTATGGTTTTGGTTATGACAGGATGCATGCCTCTGGCACAATTCATTAAAAATTCGCCTTACGGGATCTTATAGGGTGCAACCCATTCTCAATAGGGCTAACAGTGTCGAGGTACGGAATACGTGACATGTATATAGTGCTTACTTGCATTGTGTGTGCTAACGCGAATTATTCAACATATCGGGAAAATGAATCGATGAATGTATAAGTTAAAGACACTTCCCTAAGCAGGTAAGAGGACCATACGTTTGCTCCTGGTAATGGCGGAAATGCGTTTCCAAGCCAGATTTGAGTTGGTGAGAGGGTTGATTAACTCCTTCTTGTTCAACTTTGAAACCCCAAGAATATCCAGATCTGGATATTTTGTAATGAGACCGAAACCCTATACCTAGTTGTGGTTTACACCTGAGTCGACCTAGATTTGGGCATTAAGATGGAAGGTCGAGAATCCACTTCTGGCTTCTGTTGAAAGTTGAACCAACCCGGGTTCGATGTTGAGATAAGACCGGACTTTCCCATTCGGCATTTTTGAAGACTTGAACCAACCCAGATTCGGGTTATTTAAAGTAAGAGACCGAAAACTATTTCCCATGTTTGTGAAAACTAATCTAACCCAGATTCGGGTATTAATATAGAAGACCTAAACCAACCCTTATTCATGCAATTAGAGATTGAAGACCGAAAATTCTCGTTCGGCATTGATAGATGTCCCAGACCAAACCTTATCCGGGTAATTAAGATTGAAGACCAGAAACCTCCTCCCGGTATTAATGCTTTGGTATCTCCCCTTGGATCTAGTTTGTGAAGCAGAGGTTGTATGTGCTTCCTGAGCCACTCTCTGGGCTTTCGATGCCAAAGAAAAGGATGCACATGCTTTGTTGGCCACTCTCTGGGCCTGTGCGGCCGGTGCGCTTGGCTAGCTTATCCACAAGAAGGGCCCAAGGACTTGCCGGATCTCCCTCCAGGAGGCGCCTTATCTTGACCATCGTAGGTGATGATAAGCTCTTAGAAACTTAGACGGGGCCGTTGTAGACACAGAACTAAGATTTACTCTTTTGATGCTCTACACGGACCATTGTAGGTACTGATAGAGGCTTATACACCCCCCCTCCGAGGGGTGCCCTATCCTGACCATCGTAGGTGATGATAGGGGTTGGCGTTCCCTTCTGCGGGTTACGCGGAACATTAGTAGAGGTAGGATGTGCTCTTCTGCGAGCAGAGGTAGGACATGCTTTTTTCTAGAAAAGGTAGGGCGTACTCTTCTGCGAGCAGAGACAAGGCGTGCTAATGTTAGATGCATCGCCATGACATTTCTAGTGTGAAACAAAGACTTACGCTTTTGATTCTTTAATCTAGACCTCTCTGATTTGGGCATGGAGAAAGACTAACACACTATCCCCCTGTGGGGGATGCCTTGCCCTGACAGTTTGGTGATGACAAGGGATTTGATCCATTTATGGTTTGACCCGTTTGGTTTTCTTTAAGCTTCGAATGAAGGGTTTTCCATACCTTCAGTCGTGTATGATGATCCTTTTCCTAAGGATTTTTATCGATCTTAATATGATCTTGTTATAAACTCTCGTAATTGGCCTTGGTTGGCGAATTTGATGACCATTTCCTAAAGGATTCTACAGTGATTAGTGTCATGTCCATTCTTCATGTGGTAATGACAATAGGGTCCTCCTGCTTTCCTTTCGTATTTGGGATTTTTCTTTGCAGGCGACCAATAGTTGAATTCGTATTTGGTTAGGAAATAGATTCTCCATCAAGGTGGTAAAGTAATATTCCTTGAGTGGTCTTGTCATGAACTTCTTTCCTTGTCGCTGGGACTTAACCCTCTTATGGTCCAATCTTGTTGTTTTACCTACATCTTTGTTCCTGCCTCCTAAAGCACTCTGAGATTGAGATGTTATCCCTTTGGACCATTTGTTAGTGAAGTGGTCAAAATCATTCATTATTTCTTGCTTAAACGTCATTTCTCTGATCTGCTTGTAGAGAGTTTCCTATAGGTGACAGAAAAAGCTAATATCCTCTGATATAGAAACATTTGGAGGAGGTGTTAAGGTTTGGAGGAGGTGTTAAGGTTTGTCCTGTATGGGAAAGGCTATTATCCCAAGCATCATAAGCATGTTGTTATATTTTTCTTTTCCGATTTATTATCCGCAAGGCTTCCGCTCTCAACCTTTGCTATTCTATCACTCAAGGGTCAATGATTTATGACTTATCCATTCGAGATCCTAAAGGCTTTTGTCGAGACCTCTTACCCATAACTTTGCTTCTTTAAAGCCTTAGTCCAATCCGGGATGGAACATCACAGGTAGATACGTGGTAGGGTTAACCACAAGGTCTGAGGTTCAGCCCTCCTTCTAGCGCCAAAATGTTAACGATATTTTTCGTCAACACCGGAGATTGGTCAAAGGGAATGGACCTAAAGGGAA
This sequence comes from Allium sativum, assembly GCA_030737875.1. Classification (NCBI taxonomy): domain Eukaryota; kingdom Viridiplantae; phylum Streptophyta; class Magnoliopsida; order Asparagales; family Amaryllidaceae; genus Allium; species Allium sativum. Next base: position 868,731,728 of record CM060924.1, on the reverse strand, counting down.
AATGGGTTGTTGAGCCTTTGTAAGTTTGGATTAATTCGCTTTTCCTAGGTATCAAGGACTTGGGAAAATGGACTTAACGGACGGTAAAAAGGGATTTTGCACCAAGCTTGTGGAAAGATCTAAGCTCGTAAAGAGGGGGGTTCTAAGCTTTCAGGAAGGGTTTAAACCTATAGAAAGGGGGTTTCATCCGATTTGCAGAAAGGTTTTAGGTAAGGATTCATGCATATGTAGGAAGCAAACGGTATATTGTAGCAACGATAACTAAGGAATATAATGATAAACTCAGAAGGGAAAACCATAAGTATAGATCCGCTCTTTATTAATCTTTGATTTAGGATACATGAACAAGATAGAAGAAATCCTCCAATTGATCTCAGCATAAGAGTATTTCTTTAGAGAGAAAGAGTACAAGAATTAAAAAAAAACAAGAGAACCCCCCAATATGTGACTCCTGGGGTCTTATTTACAGAGGATTCAGGGCCCTTCTGTTGTTGGGCTATTGGGCCTGGAAGGGCGTCTACCGGCCGCTTTTTTCCTTGGTCCCGTATGGGAAAGGCTATTATCCCAAGCATCATAAGCATGTTGTTATATTTTTCTTTTCCGATTTATTATCCGCAAGGCTTCCGCTCTCAACCTTTGCTATTCTATCACTCAAGGGTCAATGATTTATGACTTATCCATTCGAGATCCTGAAGGCTTTTGTCGAGACCTCTTACCCATAACTTTGCTTCTTTAAAGCCTTAGTCCAATCCGGGATGGAACATCACAGGTAGATACGTGGTAGGGTTAACCACAAGGTCTGAGGTTCAGCCCTCCTTCTAGCGCCAAAATGTTAACGATATTTTTCGTCAACACCGGAGATTGGTCAAAGGCTATTGGGCCTGGAGGAGGTGTTAAGGTTTGTCCTGTATGGGAAAGGCTATTATCCCAAGCATCATAAGCATGTTGTTATATTTTTCTTTTCCGATTTATTATCCGCAAGGCTTCCGCTCTCAACCTTTGCTATTCTATCACTCAAGGGTCAATGATTTATGACTTATCCATTCGAGATCCTGAAGGCTTTTGTCAAGACCTCTTACCCATAACTTTGCTTCTTTAAAGCCTTAGTCCAATCCGGGATGGAACATCACAGGTAGATACGTGGTAGGGTTAACCACAAGGTCTGAGGTTCAGCCCTCCTTCTAGCGCCAAAATGTTAACGATATTTTTCGTCAACACCGGAGATTGGTCAAAGGGAATGGACCTAAAGGGAAAATGGGTTGTTGAGCCTTTGTAAGTTTGGATTAATTCGCTTTTCCTAGGTATCAAGGACTTGGGAAAATGGACTTAACGGACGGTAAAAAGGGATTTTGCACCAAGCTTGTGGAAAGATCTAAGCTCGTAAAGAGGGGGGTTCTAAGCTTTCAGGAAGGTTTTAAACCTATAGAAAGGGGGTTTCATCCGATTTGCAGAAAGGTTTTAGGTAAGGATTCATGCATATGTAGGAAGCAAACGGTATATTGTAGCAACGATAACTAAGGAATATAATGATAAACTCAGAAGGGAAAACCATAAGTATAGATCTGCTCTTTATTAATCTTTGATTTAGGATACATGAACAAGATAGAAGAAATCCTCCAATTGATCTCAGCATAAGAGTATTTCTTTAGAGAGAAAGAGTACAAGAATTAAAAAAAACAAGAGAACCCCCCAATATGTGACTCCTGGGGTCTTATTTACAGAGGATTCAGGGCCCTTCTGTTGTTGGGCTATTGGGCCTGGAAGGGCGTCTACCGGCCGCTTTTTTCCTTGGTCCCGGTTGTCTGGCTTCCGGCCGCTTTTGTAGTACTAATTATAGCCTCCGAAGTGAGGGTCACAGTCAAGTGGGGCTTCTTTGAGATTGAGATGAGCTTGTCGATGCAGTGACTTTCAGATGGTATCTGAACTTCCGGTAGTAGCTCCCGGTTGTAGGCTCTCGGACACAAGCTTTCAGATTCAGGCTTCCGGCTTTCGCACGTATACTTAGAGGAGCTCTTATCTCCCTCTTTCTTGGTTTCCGGTCTAGACAACTTTTCATCGTCGAACTCCCTGCCGGATGGATCCTGTCGGATGAACCCAGTAGGATAGGCCCTGCCGGATAGACTTTGCTAGCATTTTGTAGACTTTGAGCTCCTTTCTCCCTGGAGGGTGTCGGTTTATGTTGTTCTTAGATCATTTTTTTACTGCTTTTAGCTTTTCCTATTATTTGGCTTTTGCTTTCGGAAGGTTCTTCTGTATTTGTGTTCCTCCTATACCCCTTCACTGTCAGCTGGTTTCAGAGTTGATTTTGGTAGTAACAGACTGGATGACCGATTGTCTTAGCTTAACCCCTTCTAACGCTGGGGACATGAGCATAGACCTTTAAATTAACTTCGATTGTGCTTCTAACATGGCACGTAGTTCGAAGTTAATTAGGGGAATATACACTATATCCTTAAATTATGATGCATGCTTTCTCATTCAAGCGAGACGGCTTAAGAGTTAAGAGTGACTTGAAAAACTTATATCGTAGGTACAACAAATGGAAAATGAAGTAAACTTGCAAAAAGAAACAACGTATTATATTGACATTGCAGGTACAAAAAGTGAAGACCGCACTCGCAAACAACCGCGGCAGGCCAGCAAAAGGGAAATGTAAAAAAAAAATATGTGATACAAAACCTCTCAGGTTTGGGAGTTTTTGGGTTCTTTTGTTTCTTCTGCTCTAGTTCTTCCTTATCCGCATCCATGTAGATATATTTCTTTTTGGACTTGTCGCTTGGAGGCTCTTCAACCCCAGACGTAGCTTTGTCGCCTTATACTTTGAACATATCCCACAATGAGTTGGATTAGGTTGGTTTGTTGCAATTTCTAAACTGGGAGGAGGGATAATTTGAACGGGACTGAAAGAAAATGGAGTCAATATGATATTGGACTTTAGTATATGAAACTGATCCTCCTCTTGCTTTTAAGTCACAGCCAAACTCAAGGATCCCATCGCCCTAGACTCCCTTATGCAAACAACATCTTTTTCACCATTGTCTCCACTGTCGAGACCCTTCATTGCATCAATCATCTCCTCATCTTTATGGGGATCGTCGGTTGGGGACACCTAATGCTCTTTGGGATCGTTCGATCGGGCCTCAGAGGGAGTATAGATCTGATATGTACATGTGACAATTGTTATTGCATTGCTCGGGTTTAGCCATTAAACTACCATTTGTACTCAAAATTTATAGATAATCAAGAGATTATAAAGTGGGCGTAGGCTCCTTAATGCCAAACCACTATAAATTTGCGTGTAATTGCATTTTCTTTCATTTTCATTTATATTTCTTCATTTTATTCTCTACATAATCTCTATTTGAGTATTGTATCACTTTTTGGTGTCAACCATATGGGATTCGCCAGAAGTTTCTTTCTCTAGAGGAGGTGATCTCTTGCTTCTTCCTCAATTACCTTTTTGAGGGATCCTTCCTTCTCCTTCTCCTTAGGCCTTTGACTTGGCCCACCGAGCTTAATCTCTACTTTGAGGACTTTTTGAATTTCCTTTTGGGTGTGGCGGCAGTGATTGAAGATCTCTCTGACTAGTGGCACGATCATTGGCAGTATGACAACTGTGGTACTTAACCTTCACAAACTCCCAAACTTCGATTCGCCTCGAGAAGATGATAACGTTATAGAAGTGCATCTGTAACACATCTCTTAATACTTCAATCCTTCTTTAAACACTTGACAGTGTACCCAAACGTTCATGGTACACCTATTCGATGGGTTTGGACAGAGTGCCACCTATGAAGAGTAACAAATGTCAGAGACCTTTTTATGAAGCTAATATGGCAGTGAGCTGGGATTCAATGCTTACTGCATTTAAGCCATATTTGGGCGTATCCTGGCTATTGAGGAGTATAAAACCATTCAAGCTTGATGTCTCCTATCTTGCTAGGCACCTCTTCAATCATCTTTCTTCCTCAATCGGCCTCGAAAAGAGAAATGAGGGAGTTAGGATCTTTATATGCTTGAAGTTGAAAAAGAAGGCCACATCCCTGAAAGTTGGGGCCTAATCTAGATGCTCCATATACAACACATACATCAGCATTAAGTTAGCATATGTAGTGAGATGAAGTTGCATCGGCGCCAATTTCATGCATCCGAGAAAATCAACAATAAAGGAGTGGAAAGTAGGAATAAGCCCGACTGTGCACATCTATCAACTTATCGCCAAGAAGCCCTCTAGCAAGTAGTGAGGAAACTCCTTCTCTCTAGGGATCCGATGTCTCCCCAGGGGATTTTGTGCTTTGCACTTAACCTCCTCAGTTTCGCCTCATCCATGGTGTAAGGCTAGGAGTCGAAGGGAGTCTCCAAGAATACGCCTTCAGCGAAACGCCGTTAGCTACTTCTTTCCCTTCTTCTGGTTCGTCCCCTTCTACTTTAGTATTTCTTGCCTCTCTGGCATGCTGGTCCATCATTTTTAGATTTGTTTTTAGAACTAGAATGCTCCTTCGGGTCTTCCTGGAGTGCTTAGTACTTTTCTGCCACAGAGTAGCGAGCTGGATATTTTCCAGATATCTTAGCTATGCTATCCAAGAATGATTCTTGATTAGAATAATAGATCAGATCCCCCCGTGTGTGTACTAGTGCAAGTGTATGCAGTGGACATGTGTTGAAAAAGCTACATCTTGAGTCCGGGTTGTTCAGAATATGCAATGTCGAATTTATATGCTCAGTTGCGTGGGTTCAATCCTAACTATACAAATGGGTATTAGAATTTGGTTATTTAGTTGTCAATATGGCCTGTAGATTTATTAGGTGGAAGCATTGAAGTTGGGGAGATTGCAAAGGCTTGAGTTGGTGAAACTTGGGTCGGCATACCCGGGTCGGTAGACACCTTCTTCGACCCGAAGCCCCATTAGAAAGCACGACTCCATTTATGCTCCTTCGACCTGACAAGTTATCGGGTCGGTAAACGTCTTCGCTGATCTAAGTCACCAAATTTCTTCTCCAACCCATTCCAACTACTCCCTGTCTTGTCCGAACCCATTGCTCTTCGGATCAAACAACTGCCACATCGGCCCGGGGAGGAACCTTCTTCACCCCTGTATTCTAACTCGCTGCTTTCGGTTCAAAGCCTAAAACTTATCCAACCTTCCCTCGAAACTTCGACTCCATCATTTCCACCTTTTTTTCACCCAAATAACTTCATGGGTCATTTGGAAGGACCCTAGAACATTTAAGGCCTTTCCACCTCCTTCTCCAGTGCTAAATTTTGAATCTCTCCCCACTGCTCAATACCTTGCATCGACAACCTCTTCTCTTCCTCGAGCATCGCCAGCATCCCTGCAATATCGTCTCACGATGCCCCGATCTTTTCCTACGACATCGCCCCCATCAACCAAGATAAAGATGGATTCAAGAACATAAAATCGAGACCTGATTAAATGGAGTTATGAATAAACACGTGGATTAAGTGAATCGAAACCTATCAAGGTTGTTGTGAACTCGATAATCAAAGGTTTGGAAAGAAAACGAATTAGGGTTTGAGCGAATTTCGTAATTCGGGAAGACCAGTTAGAACTGCAGCAAAGTAGAAAGTAAAATAATGAAATTGTGGGCCAGTAACTATAATAAAATGAAGAGAGGCTCTTCATGTTCCATCCTACATGACAATCCCTAGACAAGAATAGCCCGGGACGACAATGTCGACCCGGAGATGTCGGACCAGCCTTCGGTTCGATCATCGATTCGAGAAGGATGGATTTGAATTGATTTCTCTACCACCTTATGGTTTCAATAACTTTGATCAATATTAACTCTCATGTGATTCCAACAGCAACTCATACAGACTCAAACATGGTCACTCGGTCTGACTTAACTACGCGCACAACTTGCGCAGGATGATAACATCGTTTGGCAACGACTGATGTGCGTCATCACATATGGGAGCCAATGATTTGACACGACAAATGATAAGCTATTCATGTAGACAAGATAATCCGAGTACAATGGCTCTTCAAGCGAACAAGACTATTCGTTACCACTATTCATATGCTAAAGAATATTCCGTGGAATAACAGTTCAACAGGTTCAAAGCCCATCCCATCTTCGACGCAATGTACTTTTAGGGGAAAAGTGTTGACCTGGCTTTTTGGCAAGGCCGTCAAGGTTTCAAACATATCAGAGTCAAGCCAAGCCATCTCTAATAAGTCATAATCTAGGGTCGAACTAGCCTCGGGTCGAGTAAAGCAGACCACCAAAAGACACACCAGCTTGAAGAAGCTCCTCGCCTCGGGTCAACTAACTCCCAAGTCGAGCAACCTTTAGGTCGAGCCGAGTCTATTCAATCCTATAGAATATCTTCCTGAATGACCGATTCCAGCTCTGCTTAGATCACTTCCAACACTTCTACTACATCGGATTAGCCTCCACGTGTCCATATTGGGTCGGGCATTCTCCCATGTTCTGAATACTTCCTCCGCTCTTTTTATACTCCTGGGCAGAGTGCCACTTGTCCTAGTCAACTAGAACTATAAGATCTATAAATAGCTTCCCAGACCTACGAAAAAAGACTTTTAGTCAATCCCTTGTCCTTTTATTCATTATTATTGCCTTATACTCAGGTTAGCCATTAAACCACCATTTGCACTCGAATTTTATAGATAATCAAGAGATTATAAAGTGGGCGTCGGCTCCTTAATGCTGAACCAATATAAATTTGTATGTTTCCTCATTTTAATTAATTTTCGATAGTTTATATCATTCTTGAGCATTGTGCCAATTTTTAGTGTCAATAGCGAGAAAGAAGGTAATTAGCATAGACCAATTACATTTTTAATTACGTTAAGTAAATTATTGTTGTGGCAGCTACATCTTTTACATAAATTATCAGATTCAGACGTAATTTCGAGCGTTGGACTCGTATTGACGAGCTCTATGCTATGGAACAGCTTTGCACTGATTTGGTTGAGGCGGGTGATATTATCTCTTGTTATATTGTAGTTGCAGCATATGACATTATTGATGCTCATGTGTGATTTCTAGTTATAAAATGTAACATCTATAATAGGGGAACTTGTAATTAGTAAATAAATGAGTTTAGTAGTGATTTAACTATACTTGACATGGACATCACATTGCCTGTTTCTGCACTATTACGTGCCATTATATATTAGTTTGGTCCCGTCGCTAGACTTGGGCCATTTGGACATATATTATACCTTGATTCCTATAGATAGGTTCTACTTGACTTATTATGATCATTTCAGATGTTTGTATGCTAGTTTAGGATTGGGATGACTATTGGTTGCATGGTTGACTTGCTTCCTTAATTCAGCATAAAACTTCATTGGTAGGCGACTTACTATTAGGAAAATTTTCATTCGTTAGAGTTTAGGGTGCTTATCAATCAAATGCACATGTTGATGTATCTGGATTGTGTGCACAAGGATGGTAAACTCAAATGAGCGGGATATATTCTTAATGGAGCTTTAGAGCACTTGGATGGATTCGACGAGAGAGCAACATTGGAGCTCAATATAAGATCTGAAGGCTTAGATGGAGAAAAGAAGTTGATTGACGGAGTGTATTTCAGTTCTACAAAGTCCGAATCAACGTAGTCTATCCGGAGCCAGTTAGATCAAGTTCGGATTGGCTATGCCGATCCGGATCAAGGTCAGCCAAGTGACAAAGCCTGGATCGGCAATACCGATCCGAATTTGAGTTGACATAGGGACCAGGTATGGATTGACTATGCTAATCTGGATCCGATCTGACATAGTTGGACATGAGTTAGGTCAACCCAATGTTGGGCCGACTCGGAGTTGGGTCGAACTAGAAAATGTGATGATGGTGTCCTGAAGGGACGGAATTCTTTATGGTAGCATTTATTCTTGGTGAGGGGCTGGATTTCATGATGAATGTCATACGTTTTTCCTTGGATGTGTATTTAACCAATTTGGTTTAGATGCATGATCCGAGTAGTACTTATCGATTACGATTGAGTAGCCGATATTGATTGCCATCATTGTTGGCCATTTTGGCAAATTTGACATCATGATGTTGTGGTTCCAAGGAGCAGATGTGATGCTTCGTTCAATAGAAATTTCGACACGATGGCTCTTCGATAAGTGACCTTGGCTTAAGGCGAGGATGTGGTGCTTATATGCAGTGATGCGTCATTCAACAGCGGTTATTCCAGGATGGGGAGAAAGATGTTGCGACGGATTTTTTTCTTTGAGGTGCAGAAAAGACAACATTAAGTCGTACTGAGGTGACCATCAGATAGAGAGAGATTGAAGACACATGATGCTATCCTATGACTTACGATGACCATTGGGGATAGTCCCCATATTGGGATGACTTTAGATGGAAGTCTTATGGACGGTCTAGTGTTGGATTCTGCTGTGGAGAACGTGTGCAAATGGGTTATTGGTATTCGTGACTTTGGTACAGCTTACAGAGAGTGGCACAAGAACGGTCAAAGCCAATGCAGTGTGGACCGATCGGCCTGATCCATAGAGCCAATGCGATGTGGAATGGGTAGGGTTATCGACTACAGCTCATGCATTAGGGCGTAGTGATAGTCAGGGTAGGGTTCATGCGGTAGGGCCTGCTAATGGTTTGATTGATTGTGTGACCGAAGTACTGGATTCTATATGCTTTACGCACTGAGTGGGTGAATGTGAGGATGGATGGTGAATGTTATGGATGTTTGTTTATTTATCATCATTAGTACATAGGCATCTATCACACCCCTTATTATATGATGTTGGTCACAGTATAACACATATCAACTTTTATATACTAACTCTGTGGATGGAGGGGCAGGGCTTGTATGATTCTCCAAACCTTCCATGCCATATATATTATTATGACTTTTACAGTACTTTGAGATTTGGTTAACGCTCACACCAGACTTTTGTCTAACTTAAAGTTTTATGTTCCCACTTATTACTTTGGGTTCTCATCGACTATGCTGATGAGAAAATTGGGTAGCAGGTTTGGGTATTGTCTGGAGCTGTGCAGGTGGATTCATAAGAGGCGGCGATTTACATATTTACACTTGCAATATATCTGTTTATTCCACTGTGTCACACTGTGGAGCCTTGACAGTGTTTTGTATTCTATTAGAAACAGTTTATAAGTTGAGCTTATTTACTTGTTATATAAACTCTATTATTGTTTTATATAACTGTATGAACCTGTGTACTCTGATTATATGGGTTGTATAGTTATTACTGTCTCATCTATTTTATATCTGTTATTGATTATTAAATGTTATCTGATGTGATGTGAGATATACGATAGTTTCTGCGGTTGTGTTTATGTTATGTTCTTTTCTATTTTCTTCTTTTCTTCCTCCTTCTGCTTCTTTTCTACTATTTCTTTCTCCTGATGATCGCTTTACATCGATTGGGTGCTTACGCAATGCAAGTTTTTAGTTTTGAGCACCGGTGGTATATGGCGGGTCATCACATGTGACATAATTCCTACCCCTTAGTATTCTTATCTGGACGGTTGGATCTAGATCAATGGTTATCATTTCTTCTTCTTTGTTTTTCCCATATAACTCACCCTTTCTCTTTCTTCCTCTTCTCACCAGCAATTCACCATTTTCAAACTGCAAGTACTAACTCTTTCCAATAAAACTCAATTTTCTCATAATCAATTACTAATTTCAGGTAACTACTTTGTTCTTCATCTTAATTTTTAGAATTGAACTAGGGAAGTTAACTTAATTTGGTTTTCTAGTACTTCAATTTTCGAATAACTGATTTTGATTATCCATGAGGTTGACTATAAAAACTTGGATTGTAATTTGGTGTTGGTGGACTTCAATCTTCTTTTCCCTTGTTCCACTCAAAGTCCATTTGAGCCAAATAGTAGTTCAAAGTAGGTGTACTTTCTATCATGGATTGATTGTTAAAAAAACGGGTGAAAATCTATCTTTCAAAGTTTTAAAAATAAATTCTCCAATTTTTCCCCACTTTCTCTTTCTCTTCCTTTGGTTAACATACTATGTAATTTTGATCACTTTTATGAAAGAGAAAAGATTTTGTTGTGCTTCAGAGGGTGTTTGTTAAACTAAACAATATTAAGCCGAAGGTTTTTAACATGAAATATCGTTTCTTTCGAAAGTTTATTAGTTCAATTTGAAAAGATTATCAGAGTAGGATTGAGTAATATGGAACTGAGTGTATATGCGAAAGTCTTGATAGTCTGGTATATTATACTTGATATAGTTATGCAAGTAAAAATTTAATGAGAAAAACTATGTTAACTAATATCACAAATAAGTAGAGTAAATGCAGTAAATAAAAGTGAATGACTCCAAGTATTTTTATACTGGTTCTGAGCACCATCCTACGTCCAGTTCCAGACTCTTTCTGGAATTTCACTATTCAATACCCTTACTTAACTCGAAGGAACAGGTAATATAACATCTGAGAAGCCAAACAGGGACCTGAGCAGCATAACAGGATTTCACCTAGGCAGCCAAAGAGAACTTCTTGCCTGAGTTGAAAAATAGGACTTCAACAAATATAACAAAATGTTTTGACTGAGATTATGTTCTGAATAACACTGATAAGTCACAGTTTGAGTACACCCTTCCAATAATCTTCTCCTTTGTATATATCTAGACATATATATTTGAAAGCAAGTGAAGAATAGAAAGGAAAATGATTTAAAAATCACGTAGTATTGAATATTTAGGAGCACAAGTGGATTAAAATAGAAAATAGTTCAGAATTTGAGTATAGATAATTCAAGAAAGCTCGGAAAGAATTGGTGATTGAAACAGATGATTCTTAAGTGTATTTATAATAAATAAAAGGTTGCAATCATTTGTAAAAAGTTTGATTAAAAGATATAGTAATAACTCTTGAATTAAAGAGTTATGACTCTTTAGAAAGTCGCAACCTTTTAATTCAGCCTTCTTACAAATGACTATAATTGAAAAATGAATGGACATGTGCACAAATAGCTTATTCAGACATCTGATATGGGAATTCAGACATGTGAATATTCAATGTCGAATTACTGAATATCCAACATTCAAACATTTGAATTTTCCAGATCAAATGTCTGATGCACATATCCTACACGTGTCTATTCAACTTTTATAGAAAATAACCTTTATAAGTTATATATATATATATATATATATATATATATATATACTTAAGGAGAGAATTTAACATAAACTACCATCTAAACAGCGACTCGTTTTCTTACTAAATATATCATCATATTGCCCTGTCAAGTCTTCGATTATTTATATTATATTCTTCTCCTTTTTCCTATAGAAGACGTTATCGAACAATATTGTCGATATAGTTGTCGTAATCAATAAGTCTAAAAGTGGAGGTTCTGACAATCTCCCTCCTTTTGATGATGACAATTATATACGACTTAAGATATATATATATATATATATATATATATATATATATATATATATATATATATATATATATATATATATATGAAATAAAAATAATGTAAACTTACTTATGCCCCCATGAATATATTGCTCCCCATTTTTATATGCTATATATATTTTTCTCCCTCTTTGTCATTACCAAAAAGGAGAAACAACTATTGGGAAACAAATATATGTATATTTCATGAATTATATAACAATTTGAATGAACTAAAATAAACATATATACTTGTTACAATTTCATGACTTATGAATACATAACAAATGGGAAACGATAAGTAACATGATGATATACATCACAAGTTCAATATCAACAAGACCATGGCATAGTGTAATCAAGCGTTAACATCGTATTATATGACTTGCAATAATATAACTTTAGTAAACGATAAATATCATGATAAAGTACATCACGAGTTCAATATTAACACATTCATGACATATAGTAATCTATTTCATCAAGCATTAACATTGTATGATAGTGTTAACATAATATCATGTATATCAAAAATAAACAATATCTTAGAATAATGGCATACATAACATGAAGAGTATGATTGGTGCATAAGATATCATAGCATCACTATAACAAATATACCATTAAAGATTGTACCATATCATCAACATACATAACCTAACAAGTACCAAGCACCAAAAGTAAGGACATATTTTCTTAAAGAAAATTATTATTACATTACCAAAAAATTAAACTTAAAAACTTAAATCACTCATCACCTTCATCATCATCCTCACACCCCTCGTTATCGCCATCGTCGTCGTTTTCGTCGTCATCATCAACTTCTTCTTCTTCGGTTGACCAATCAAGATGATGGGGAACCTTAGAAGAATTCGATCGAGTGCAAGCTGACTTCGCTCAAATCTTAGAATGGAAACCCTTGATCGAGTTTAATCAACGTTGTGTCTTGTCTTGAATTTTTTTTTTTTTTTGCAATTTTAATTGGTTATTTGAGACAATAGCAATTGCCTTCTTTGGATTTTCTTCCGGAGTCACTACTTGAATTATTCTTCATCGTCAATAGTCAAAGACGAAGATGGTTTCTTAGATGTCGACGACTTCGAAGGTTGGTCAACTTTATTTGCAACATTTTGCTTCCATTGCTCAAAAGAAATGATTTTAAGACACCGTCTCACGGGGATTTTCATTGAAGGCAAGGTTTTAGCACCTATTTATCCGATCAATGACGAAGTGGATTCAGTAATCTTAATTTGGGAATTAAGTAATATGCACATAATATAAGCACCATAATGGATGATCTTATACTTCCTCTTGTATGTAATATCCAAGAACTCATCCATTATTATTTTCGCCTAATTGACTTGAGCATTCTTATAGATTGCATACAAAGCTTGGAAATCCCACTTGTACACCTTCTCATAGTTTCTGACTCTTGGTTGGAGTGAACGAATATACGTGCGATGTAAAATGTGAGCTTGATTCGTTAAAGAAGATGACATTAACTTTGACATATCGATCAAATCATTCGATAAAAACTTGTGAGATACTTCATCATTCATCCAACTCATTCATATTAACTTCAACATCATCTATGCTAATTATAGAAAACGCACAATTTAGTATTTTCCAAGACGTGCAATGGGAATAAAAATTGAAACTTCACAAACTTTGGACCATATCACATCGTTTCTATCCTTAGGGTTCTTAAAATCCAAATTCAAATTTGCTAGTAACAACTTGATTAGTAAATGGTCTAGTAGTTTATTATTCTAATCAAACCCAATTAAGATTCAAAATATGTTGACCTGGTTACTGCTGAATCTGGTAGCCTGTGAATTCTAAGAATTTGATGAAACAACCATAATATATCTTCGAATTTTTCATGGCTTTATATCATTGAACCGTTGTTTCATTGTGAAGCCAATGCCTTACTTGTTCAACATCTGGATCAAGGATAATCTTTTGCTTCTTTGTTCTAGGAGGCATTTTGATTGAAGAACTTCAAGTTTTTGAATTTTTTTGAAGTTTTGGATTTGGGAATTTTGTAAGAAATTTTGTATTTAGGTTTATGAGAGGAAGAAACTAACGTATAAGTGTTCAAAAGTAGTTGGATTTCAACCTGGTTCGGGTCTGGGAACCCAAAAAAATGTATCTGCTTCAGTTCAGACATCTGAAATTTAGATTTAGACGGCTGAATCTCAAAAAAGGGAACTCGAGAGTTTTTCATGGATTTCCGACGTTTGTTTTGGGGATTCAGGCGTCTGAATCCTGGGTGAAATGTTTTGTTTACCAAGAATATTAAGACATCTGTTTTTATGAAACAGACGGTTGACTCTATATTTTTTGCAAGGCATTACATTTTTGATATATGTGATATATAAAATTTAAAAGTTTACTATTTCTAGTTTTGTCGAGGGTTATCAAATATATTTAAACCTTTTAAATGCATATAAACATCTTTTCATTTTTGATTAGTTTTTATACATATTGAAACTTAAACAATTTCAATTTTATAACGAATGAAATTACAAATTATCATAAAAATTTCAACATTATTTCTCGAAATAAAATTCTAACAACTAATTTTAAGCATGAAGATGATGATTTCTTTGGAGATGGTGTCTTCTTCATTAGCTCCATAATTCTTGTCCCATGAATTAAGAGTATACGGTGGTCGTTTTGGATTTTGATTCCATGGTGTCCAAGAAGAAGATGGCTCATGAACGTTTGGTTTCACAAAACCACGTACTCATAAGGCTATTTGCTCCAAAAGTATTAATCTATGTGCGACAACTTTTTGTTCGAAATACAATTCATGTTGTAAATCAAGTTATTATTATTGAGATGAATATCGTCTATTTTCTCTTTGGTATATGGTGATATAGCCATAGCTTGTTTCAATTTCTTAGAATCTGGTGTATATCCCGTATGATACGACGACCACTTATATATCAGTTCTTGTTTCGGTGAAATAATTTGAATTAAAGAGGATCATTTATTTGATGAGCTCAAATTCTTTTGTGAACTTGAATTTGACATGTTGAAATGTGTAGAATCATTAAGAAATTAGTTATTTAACAAATATGTTTTTGTTATTATCATTTACAAGCCTTTTATAATATAACCTGCCTTGATGTTTGGAAATTAAGCTATGGTTCTTAAGTAAGATAAAATATAAACCATACATATAAACGGTAGGTTATTCATAGTTAAAAATAGAATTATCAGAAACATACTATAAGAATGTTATAGTATTATAGTTGGATAAGAAATACCAAGTAGCCCAATCGAAAGGCTATTCAATTATCATACACCACACTAGGGTTCGAGTCCCGGTTGATGCACAATTTTTTTTTTTTTTTTTGCACTTAAAATTAAAAAAATCATAAATATTAAAACAAAACAATGCCTAGTTCTCTTCGTAATTTAATAAACGTGTTTTTGTGTAATGTTTAGTGAAAATATCGGCTATTTGATTTTGAAAGGACACAAATTCTAAGTTGATTATTTCTTTTTCTATATTATCATGTAAGAAATGATGTCTAATATCTATATGTTTAGTTCGAGAACGATTGACTGGATTTTTAGACAAATTTATTATGCTTTTGTTATCACAATAAATAGTTGAATTTGAGAAATTTATATTATAATCTTTAAGTGTTTGTTGCATGTGTATAACTTAAGCACAAGCCAAAGCTGCTGATATATATTCATCTTCACACATAGATAGTGAAACGCAATTTTGTTTCTTGCTAAACCAAGAGACTAGTGATTTGCCAATAAAGTCACAAGTACCACTCGTACTTTTTTGATCCATTTGTAATCCTCCAAAATCAACATCGTTGTAAGATACTAATTGAAAGGGACAATCTTTCAGATAAAAACGTCTGAAAATGTTTGGTATAGCTTAGATAACCTAATATACATTTAACTGCCCGTATGTGTGATTCTTTTGGATTGGCTTGAAATCATGCACATAAATAAACACTCGTCATATTATCCAGTCTACTTGCTGTTAAATATAATAATGATCATATCATACTACAATATAATTTCTGGTCAACACTTTACCGTTTTCATCTCTATCAAGATGTGTTGTTGTACTCATAGGAGTTGATTTAGCATAAGTGTTTTCTTTCCAAATCATTTTATTAAATTATTATAGTAATTTTCTTAATTTATAATAATACCATTGGGTAATTGTTTAACTTGTAAACCATGAAAATATGATAATTCTCCCATGTGAGACATTTCAGATTCATTAGTCAATAATATCGGAAAACACTTGACATATTTTTTCATTGGTAGAACCAAGTATAATATCTTCTACGTAAATTTGAATTATTAAAATATCCTTTTTAGATCATTTTATAAATAATGTTTGATCAATCTCTCCAATTTCAAATCCTGAACTTATTAAATAATTCGTAAGGGGTTCATACTAAGCACGGGGTGATTGTTTTAAACCATATAATGCCTTTTTCAATTTATACATGTAATCTGGATATTTTTCACGTGTGAATAAAGGTGGTTATTCAACATAAATATTTCCTTTTTACAGGTCCATTTGAAAATGCACTTTTTACATCCTTCTGATATAATTTAAAGTTGTGAAAACAAGCATAGGCTAATAAGATACGAATTACTTTTAGTCGAGGACCGGAGCAAATGTTTCTACATACTCTATTCATTTTTCTTGATTATATCCTTAAGCAACTAATCTAGATTTATTTCTAATTATATTTCCTAATTCGTCAGCTTTATTTTTATAAATCCATTTTTATCCTATAATAGGTTGGTTGATCACTTGGCCTTGGAACCAATTCCCAAACTTCATTATGTTTACATTGATTATGTTCTTCTTGCATGGTTGTAATCCATTTTCATCAGAAGATGCTTCTTTTGGATTTTTAGGTTCTACATTTGATAAAAATGCTATGTGACTTACTGAATTCAATTGAGTTCTAGTTCTAACATTCGAATTTATTTCTCCAATAATATTTTGTGTTGGATGGTCTTGTAATATACTTGGTAGAGATCTTAACCCATTATTATTATGAACAATGTTTTCATCTTCTATAGAATTATGAACAATGTTTTCTTCTTCTTTTAGAATTATCAATATTGTTTTCATTTTCGGTAATATTTTGATTTTCAGCAATATTTTTATTATTATTGTTATGAATAACGTTTTCATTTTATCTATAATTATAATTTGTTATAATCATCTTGAGAATTTTAATCTTTCAAAATCTCATTATATATGAATATTGAATAAAATTTTCGTCAAATGAAACATGAAGTATATCTTCAATTTTATTTGATCTTTTATTGAAAATGCGATTATCTTTACTTCTATTTGAATATCCTAGAAGTATTCCTTCATCAGATTTCGAATCGAATTTTCCAAGCTGACCGTAGATTTGGAATAAAACATTTTGATCCGAAAACTTTAAAATATGAAATATTTGGTTTTCTACCAATGAAAAGTTCGTAAGGAGTATTTTTCGCAAGTGATTGAATAATAACATGATTCAAAACATAATAGGATATTGCAATAGCTTAAGCCCAGAAATGTTTTGGTAATATACCACCGTTTAATAATGTCCTGATACATTCTTGTAACGTTCTAGTTTTTCATTCTACAATTCCATTTTGTTGTGGAGTTCTAGGAAATGAAAAATTATGAAAAATTCCTTTCTTTTTACAATATTGATCAAATATTTAATTTTCGAATTCTCCTCCATGATCACTTCTAATGTTTTTAATTTTAAAACATTTTAAATTTTGAATTCTTTAACAAATCTTTTAAAATGATCAATGTATCACTTTTATTTTTCATAAAAGTCATCCAAGTAAATCTCGAAAAGTCATCAACAATTACAACATATCTATTATGATTAGTGGATTGAATTTGAGTTGGGCCGAATAAATCCATATGTAGTAGTTCTAATGGTTGTAGTGTTAAAATAACCTTTTTAGATTTAAAAGAAGATTTTGTTAACTTTCCTAATTAACAAGCATCACAAAGGTTATCTACTTTAAATTTCATTTTGGTTAATCCTTTTACTAATTTGTTTTTCGAAATCTTTTGTATTGTTTTAAAATTCATGTGGCGAAATCTTTTGTTGTTATGTAACGACAGTCAGAATAAAGCCCCCTTCCTTGCATGCATATGAGCTGGCACACAACTCCCATATAACAAAAGGAATCCCTGTTGTTACATGCCTACCAGCTCATATTTGTACCCCAATTACTTCAATATATTCAATGATGTGAGACTATTAATTCCAAACCATCATTCCTCCTTAACAATATGCGAGGCAATCCTAACAGTCTCCCCCTTGACTCGCATCCTACGAGTATCTTTTGAGAGCACTGCCTTGCCTGCATGGCCCAGTCCGAACCTTCGGCTCCGATACCACTGTTATGTAACGACGGTCGGAACAAAGCCCCCCTTCCTTACATGCATATGAGCTGGCACACAACTCCCATATAACAAAAGGAATCCCTGTTATTACATGCCTACCAGCTCATATTTTATCCAATTACTTCAATATATTCCATGATGTGAGATTATTAATTCCAAACCATCATTCCTCCTTAGCAACATGCGAGGCGATCCTAACACTTGTGCCATAACCAAGGATCATTTTCTTTGGGCACATATTTGGAATATAATTTTCATATTTGAGATATAAATATTTTTATTTCTATTTCCTTCAAAAATTAAATTTCGATTTTTATCTGAAATACAACACTTATTTTCAAAAAATGGTATTGTAAAACCTTTATCACAAAATTGACTAACATGAAGCAGATTATGTTTAAGATTTTTATCTAACAAAACATTAGTAATAAGAGGTAAATTAGATGTGTCGTAATTTCTCACATCGCCTTTGCCAATGATATAACATTTGCAATTATCTCCAAATCCTCCTTTTGAGTAGATAATATTTGTTAGCTTCTCTGTGTCTTCTGTCATATGTTTTGAGCAACCACTATCGAGTATCCGTTTTCCTCCTTTTTTGAGTGGGACCTGCAAAAAGTATGTAATGATGTTGGTACCCACTTCCTATGTTAGGGTCCTAAGAGTTAGGTCTTAGGAAATTAAACCAAAGAGGGTTTGGTATCCCTTTTATAAATATATACAGTTTCTAAGAATGTTTTTATATATTTATTTCTAATCAAATAATTATTCATTTTAGGAACCCATATATTAACAGTTTTAAAAACCTTTTTCGTTTTAGGAGATATTGGTGAATTGTTAAGCTTAAACTTGCTAGGTTTCTTTTTATTCGATTTCTTTAAAATATCAGCCTTCGATTTATATCCTAGTCCTTTCTTGCTGGATGCAGGCTGAGAATTTTCTATAATTTTAGACAAATTCTCTCAAACTTTTGTTAAAATTAGTGACATTTTTAGTGATACCATTCAATTTAATCTTTAGACTAGAACTATTTAATTCTACTATTTATTCCTTGTTTTCAACTCGTGTTTTTCAGAAATATTAAGATTATTCTTTTTTTTTTGAATTTCAATTCCTCGACTCAATAAGGAAAGTTAAAAATGTGCATTAGAAAGAGATTCTTGAAGTTTTCTAATTTCATATTCTAATATCTTTTTTCCTTCTTTCGACATATTACTTTCAAATTCTGCCTTTTTCTAATCATCATTAGCTTATTTGTATTTTCTTTTAAATTAATTTCTAGATTATAATAATTCTGTATTTATTTCTACCATATGTTCAAAAGTAAAATCACTAACCTCGTTTTCTTTAGCTATGAAGCACACGTTAGCTTGTTCATTATCACTTTCACTATCGCTTTTAGAAGATGAAGAATTTGAGTCATCCCATGTTACTAAAAATGCTCATCATTTGGATTTCTCCTTCTTATTTTTGTTGCGATACCCCTTCTTCTGTTACGAACAATCTTTTTGAAAATGTCCTTTCTTGTCACAACCGAAGCATTCAATTGCTACTGAAGAGGCTTTGTTGTTGTTGAAATTTTTATTTCTATTATTTCTGATTCCTTTCTTGTATTTCAAAAACTTTTTAATTTTTTTGGCAATAAAAGCTGGGTCTTCTTCATCTGAATCTGATTCATCTTTTTCTGCGTGGAAAGCTAAGTTCTTTTTATCATGTACATGATCTCTTTTTGTCTGCAAATTTACTTCATACGACATTAGATTTCCTATTAACTCTTCTGGTTTAATGGCTGAAAGATCATTAGCTTCTTCAATTGTCAAGACCTTTCTTTCTTAATTTTCCGTTAAATAGTTTAGGATTTTCGATACCATATCAAAACAGTGTATTTTCTCCTAAGCCCAATAATGAATTATAAACGTCTTGAAATCTAAAGTGCATACCATTAATAGATTCATTTTCATTCATTCTAAAATTGACTGTTAAGCATGGATATCTTAAATTGCTTTACTTTGTTAGTTCCTTCGTGAGTTACCTTGAGTGTACACCATTTATGCAATATTGCACATATGTATACGGTTAAACTCATTTCTATCCAAAACGCAATGAAACATATTCATATATTTAGCATTTGAAGTAGCATAAGTTTTATGTGAATTTTACCACTTAGAATAATTGGTAGTGGGAATATTATATACTTTTTGAGTGATATTCCATGTTTCTAATCTACTAGCTTGCTTATAAATTCTCATTTGTGTATCCCAGTAATTATAGTTCGTGCCATTGAAAAGTGAAGGTAGTGCAGTGAATTGACCTTTTGTGAAACTTGTGTTCGTGTTGATGTTAGCGTTGTTTTCTATATTATCGAGCTATCAAATAACTGTTTTACAGTAATAAGATGTCCTTCTCAAATACCAAATGAAAAGACTACGAGGGTAGGATCGTGTAATATGGAACTGAGTGTATATGTAGAAGTCTTGATAGTGTGATATACTATACTTGATATAGTTATGCAAGTAAAAATTTAATGTGAAAAACTATATAAACTAATATCATAGACAAGCAGAGTAAATGTTGTAAATAAAAGTAAATGACACCGAAGATTTTTATACTAGTTCGAAGCATTGTCCTACGTCTAGTCCCATACTCCTTTTGGAATTTCACTAATCAACAACCTCACTTAACCTGAAGGAACAAGTAATACAACACCCGAGCAGCCGAATGGGGACCTGAGTAGCAGAAAATGATTTTGCGTCAGCAGCCGAAGAGGACTTCTCACCTGAGCAACATAACAGGGCTTCAACAAATACAACAAAATGTTTTAACTGAGATTGTGTTCTAAATAATACTAATAAATCACAGTTTGAGTACACCCTTCCTATATTCTTCTCCTTTTATATATATTTGAAAGCAAGTGAAGAATAGAAAGTAATTTAAAATCACATAGTATTGAATATTTGAGAGCACAAGTGATTCAGATTGGAAAATAGTTCAAAATTAGAGTATAGATAATTCAAGAAAGCTTAGAAAAAATCGGTGATTGAAACAGATGATTTTGAAGTGTATTTGTAATAAACAAAAGGTTGCAATAATTTGTAAAAAGGTTTGATTAAAAGATATAGTCATAAATTTTGAATTAAAGAGTTATGATTCTTTAAAAAGTCGCAACCTTTCAATTCAGCCTTCTGAAAAATGGCTATAATTTAAAAATGAATGGACATGTGCACAAAACAGCTTATTCAGACGTATGATCTGGGAATTCAGACATCTGAATTTTTTAGATCAAACGTCTGATGCACATATCCTGTACATGTCTATTCAGCTTTTATAGAAAATAAACTTTATAAATTATATATATATATACACACTTAAGGATAGATTTTTTAGATCAAACGTCTGATGCACATATCCTATATTCTTCTCTTTTTCCCGTAAAGGACGTTAGCGAACAATATTGTCGATATAATTGTCGTAATCAAAATTAAGTCCAAAAGTAGAGGTTCTAACACATTTGTGTTTTCAGAAGGAACGACGCATGAGATATCTTCTTTTTACAAAATGATTTTCCTAATGATTATCATAATTATGAAACAATATCACCTGACATCACTATGAGTCGAAAGACTTGCATAACAAAGTCTCCAATGAAGGAACCCCTTCCTACGTTCACCAATTCCCTTCCACAAGTGGGACTCCTCCCCCATAAAAGAAAGTGAACCCCCATGGCTGATGTCCTTTTGAAGAGGTCTTTAATTTCTTGCCAAGAGGAGGTAGATGCTATTCCGGAAGACAACTTGATTTTGGAAGCAGAAATCATGCCTCCCTTTAAGGGTGCCTCTATGAATAATCCTCCAGGGTGCTTCTTTGCCTATTCCACCGCCTATATTTAGCATGGTGGTTTCCTCCCTTTCCCAAATTACAAGCTCTGCTTCTTTCAACAAACTCATTTTGCACTTATCCAATTGTCCCTAAATACATATACCTACATGTTGTTCCTGGAGATGATCTCTTTAAACTACGGTGGCCAGTCACTGAGACTTGCTACCCTTTATAGCTTGCTTCACTTAGCTAAGATCAACAAGGATAGTCCCACCTTATTCTGGTTCAACCCAGAAAAGTCTTTGATTATAGACCCTGTTGACAAGTCTAAAGATTGGGAGAACCTATTCTTTTTCCTTTTTCTTCCCCCAAGAGTTAGTGGGAGGTTTATAAAGCTAGGTAAGGGTTCCCATTCCTTACTGAACGATGGTTGCTACTTATCTTACTAAATGCTTTTTCCATTTCTTAGGGATGTGCCGAAATTTACTATGGAATCCAAGGCCTTAAGGAGGTTTCAGCAAAATTGGGAAGGTCTATGCTCCTGACCATTGCCAATCTCGCAGAATATGGCTTCCTTCCACAAAAAAGGATTATAGGGATTCCCCCAATAGCTTCTCTTATGGAGAAGGGAAATGTGCACCTAGTTTGGGGTAACCCTTTGATGTTCTCTTCTTCATCACCCATTTTATCTTCTTTCGAAAGTTAGTTTTCTTTCTTTGGATTTCACTTCTCCATAACGTTCCATGGGCCATTATATGCTCCTCCTCTTATTAGTACACCTTACCCTCTTCCTGTAATGGGGCTTATGTACTGAAGACGCTTTACGCAACCTCCAAGGCATCCAAAGAGAAGATTCAAAAAGGATCCTCTACAGAGCCTTCCTCGAAGAAGGCTAAATATCTTTGGAATTGGTAGCTGAGATCTTGGATGTTGATAAAGGCAAAAAAGACACTTTTTCTCTTCCTAAAGCCACTATTGCTACTCTACGGGATGTTACCCCCACTGTTGAAGGTATGATCATTTTTTTAACCTTAATGTTTGAATTTATTATTTTCATTAAGTTAGGCGTGGTTGGGAGGGAGACTCCATTCTTACCCTCTTTTCTTCCTGCTCAGCTCATCAAATTCCTTCTGTCTTTGCTTCGAATCTTTCAGTGGGCTTTACCGAATAAATGAAATCAGCTTTGGGATCCTCACTACTAACTTCTTTCGATAACTTTTCTTTGTCCCTATTAGATCAGTTTTTCTTTTTCTTGTTCTCTAGGTATAACTTCTTTCTTTCGAACTTTTGTCTTTTCTATTTTGCTGAGATTAGGAAGAGTGGTTGATAGTTTTTTGGACCAACCTTTAGATCAAATAATTGAGGATTCTTTCTTGACTCCTCTACGCATGGTTTACTTCGAGAACCAAGAGAAATCTCTTGACATGAGTTTGACACAATTCCAGAACAGTAGGCTAATAAGTTTTTACCAACGTTGAGGCGATTGCACACGAAGGGCCTTCCTCAACAGTGTAGGAAATAAATGTTGAGGCTCTTCTCTCTTTTGATGTTCCTTCAATCGAGGAAGATTGTAATGATGATGATTAATCCGAAACCCCAGACACTGAAAAGGCTTCTAAGGAGCCTCACTCTTCGCAGCTTTCGGGAGCCAGTGGTGGCAAATCCCACTTGGTACAATGAACTAAGACCCCTTCTGATCCGAAAAGGAAATAGCTCATGTCTTGCTCTACTAAGCCTCTAGCTCAGGTATTCATCATCTAAATAACTATGCTCTTTTTTAAATATATGCCCTTTTATCTACTTGGCTTGCAAACTTACAACAAAGCAGTTAGAAATATTTTAAGTATACAGAAAAGTATCATGAATTCCTTTATTGATTGCTTTTAGGATAATGTTTCAAGCTCCTTCTATTGCAATGTGAATGAATTTTGCATGAAAGGGCCTCTGTCAAAGTTTTTTGATCTTCAGGAATCATGGTTTGAAATTGACTTTTTTCTTTTCTTGACGAAGTCGAGACTTCGATGGAAGCCTTTCCTAGGACCTCTTTGAATTGTGACGAGGGACAAATTTTGAATATATCTTTTGTATATGTTGTAAACTACATGGAATTTTTGTGATAATGTTATTGTAAATTGTCATGTAAATTTTTGATATGATTTTGGTTATACCATTAATGATTGAGAACTAGAATTTCCAGAAGTCCTATTACTTGGAATTTTCTTTCAAAATTTGTTTGGTTAAGAAGGGAATTTCAAGAAAGATCTCACTTTCTTAGGTCTCCAGGGACTATCCGGGAGGGTTTCGAGAAGGATTTAAACAAACTTCATATGGAACATCCTAGATTTAACTTTGACATTTTGGGATAGGACTAAGAAGAGCTTCTTAGAGAGTGTTGGTTAGTATATTTCAAAATGACTATGAAGTTTGCTATCTTTGTTTTTTAAGAAATTGTTTCGTACTCACAATCTTTATACATTCGAATGTACTATAAGACTTATGTGGTAAAAAAGAGTTTGTTTGTTTGCTTAAAATAGCTTTTTTCGTATTTATCGATTAGGACCTTCTTTCGTCACCATTAGTTTCAACAAAACAAATAGATAATGTTCGTTCTAGACATAATATCAGAAGAAGGGAAATAAAAGCTCTCGGTGAGGCAATCCACTCCAAATTCGTAGGCAACCCCTCAGCATTCGATTGGTTTAAAAAGCACCAAATGTAGAAACCTTGGTTTATAATCCATAACTTCAGCTAAAAAATCAAGCACAAAAACTTGCTGAGATGGGCAAGGTTTTAAAAGATATCCAGCGTCAATTAAGGACGAATCTGGGAGCAGACTTTGACCAAGAGGTGTTTGAACTTTAGCAGAAGATTAGCGAATTGAAGCTTAAATTAGAAGACAACGAGTCTTTGTGCAAGTCTCTTGAATTTATTTTAGGGAGAGGTACTTTAGACTTAGCCCCTAAGTTTTCCGTTGAATTGGCTCAACCTAAGGCTAAATTCCAATATTTATGAACCCTCCAAGTGGTTTAGACGAAAAGTTTATTAGGGACTGGGTTGGTGTCGCAAATCTTGAATTGGAAAATTATTTCGAGGTATAGAAAAAGGTGGCTATTCACTGTGTTTATGATAGTAATGTGGCTCAAATCATAACACTCCAAAGTGAAGTTATTTCATATAAGAAGCGCGATGTGAAGTATGAAATAGCTAACAAGCTCCTTATGAAAATCAACAAAGTTTATGAAAATTCCCTTCAGCTTCAAAAAGATTCTATTGATAGTGCAGAGTCATCTGACAAAAGGAGAAGAAATTTAAGGGAGTGTTACTTTTTATGCTCTAGTGCGTCTCTGACCCAATTTCTTCTCAAGTTTTGATAGAAAAGATATGAAAAATGTAATATTGACTTATTTATATTATAATTTGTAGAAATTAGTTCTGAATGTATGTTTTGAAATTATGAATGAATATTTGAAAGTTAAGTCAATAACCCAACTTTGCAAAATTATTTCTAACTGTTGTGATGTGTTGAAAGAAATAATAATTGATTTAATCTTTTAAGTATAAATAAGTAACTTGTGGTTCAGGCAATTCATACCTTGGTGATTAGACAGTGGTGGTAAAGCATTACCTCTTTATGAGTGCAACTCATTCACGGAGCTTTATTTGATTTCAACATCTGAAATCAAGATGTATGAAAATATTTTCGGCTTAAAAGATCTGAGACCAAGATTCGATTATAATAATAATAGAAGTTTGGAGCCTCCTTCGGCTATATGAAAGACATCAAACCTAGATTAGGGTATTAATGGAATTTTTGTAACCTTCCTTTGGAAGGAAAATATATAGTGGTCCCATTTTGTCCAGTTTTAGATAACATGAAACCTAGATTAGGTGACTAATAAATCCGGAAATCCCAATTTGGGGAAATGCATACTAAGCCTCTTATGGCTTACTAGGAGATTCGAAGCCTATATTCAAGTAAGTAGGTATTTAGAGACCCAGAAATTCAACTTAGGAAATAATGGATATGAAGCCCTCTTTGGCTTAGACGACTGAATCCCAAATTCGAGTGATAACAAATTTGAAAGTATGGATATTTATCCTAGAAATAATAGATATAAATTCATTTTCAGCTTAAGAAGACTCGAAACCCAATTCAAAAATTAAGATAATGGATGCCCAGAAATCTTCTTTTGGAAGTAACTCAACTGTAGCCTCTTCAGAAGATCCAGATTCAGGTAGTAAGAGATTTGAAAGTCGGAATGTCCTCTTACATACTTAATAACGACGAAGCCATCTATAGCTTTAATAGAAGCCTAAAATTTCGTTTTTTGGTTTTTGTGAAGCCATTTCAACTTTTGATAGGAGCCCAGAATGTCCTATTCCAGTTTTAATTATGAATCCATTTTTGGCTTTATCAGAAGCCCAGAATGTCCTCTTTCGATCTTCAAATGTGAAAGTGCTTTTGGTTTTAATATATATTTTCTACTGTAGGTTTTTTTTAAAGCAGAGGCTTGGCATGTTTTAGTACTCCTTTATATCTTTTTGGTCCCTTATGTGGTATAGGACATAAACAGAGGCAATGTGTGTTTATGCCGAAGTAGAGGCAAGGTTGGATCATGTAAGTATCAGAGGCAGAGCGTGCTTCATCCAAGGTCGGGCACATGT
This sequence comes from Allium sativum, assembly GCA_030737875.1. Classification (NCBI taxonomy): domain Eukaryota; kingdom Viridiplantae; phylum Streptophyta; class Magnoliopsida; order Asparagales; family Amaryllidaceae; genus Allium; species Allium sativum. The sequence continues at coordinate 868,705,403 of CM060924.1, read as the reverse complement.
CCCCAGGATTAGCGTCACTCCTCTAGAGGGAGACTTAACTTGGTCCGTGGACGCGGTTAAGGGCTTGTGGTGCACCAGCCTATCCCGAAGGCGTGACAGACAGCTTAACCCTCTTGCCTTTAAGAGGGGCCCATGATCTACTTTGGGCTTGGAGATAGGCGCATGTCCCCGGGCTTACCGCCTTCCCTATTTGAGGGAAGGACCCTGGCATTGCCATGGAATTTGATCGGGGGTCGGTAATTCGAAACTTACCTCTCCTCCCTTTTGAGACTTTGCCCCAACTACGTAGAGGACTTTCTTAAGTTTATCCATTTACTAAAGGAAACTTTACCCCCAACTAAGTAAAAACTCTTATTATCCATAATTCATATAGGAATTTTCAGGAAGAAGTTAATTATATTAAATCCATTTACTTTTACTTCACATACTCATCAAGTTTTCTTCTTCTTACAAAAGAAGCAACATTTTCTCTAAAGCTCTATATTGATTGGTTCCATAACTGTTAACTTAATGATAGAGGCAATAGGTTTTCCCTTCGTTATTTTCGGCTTTCGATGGCTTTATATTCGGAGGCCAACGATTTAACTTATCCTTTATGGACTTATAAATTTCTTTGATGGAGCAGTAAGGTCGGACTCTTTCTTCCTTCTTGACTTAAATTTCCCTTTAAAGGCTTTAGTCTTAGGTTTCTTAGTATTGGGTAGGGGGTTCTTTGCTATCAAATATATTTGCCTTTCTCTTAAGATTTTGGTAGTTCTATAGTCATAGGCATAATTCCCTTCATCCTTTTCAAATATCTAAGTTTTAACCTCATTACGCTCTGGTTTCGGTAATGAAGATTCCAAACTTTTGATGTTTATAGGAACCAACGACCATTTAGAATGACTTTAAGTTCCAATGGGCTATTTCTGGATGGGAATTCAGAATCGGTTTGGGTGAGTTGTTACAATAATCAAGCCAACTCAAGATTGACATAGTTGGTATGGACTGAGTCAACTTTCATGTCACTGAGAAGACGAAAAGTCTTCTGATTCACCTATATATATCGAGCCTATGCTATCACTTTTTTTACTTTTACTTTTATTGCAATGATCCAAAATTTTCTCAAAAATTTAATCTTTAGTTTGATCCGATCCAAACTTGATCGATTGCAAGATTTCACCTTCAAAAATCAAATTTATAGCAACTTTGGGAGCTTTTTACTAGCTTGTTTCATGTTTTTGTATTCGAATCAATCTCACTCAAGTCGAACCCTAATTTGGCTCATTTACGATGAAGGTGATTATGGTAGTGGTGAGACAGAGTCGCGATCGAGCTATAAGGTAAAGCATGTCGAGGCAGTGACTGGGGACGCCGGTAGTTGAGGTGTTGGTGGTCGGTCAAATAGACATAGAAGGGGATAAAAGAGATAAATGGTGGATGTCGTGGAAGGTTTTGGAGAGAGACAGGGGAGTTAAAGGGTTGGAGAAAATTCATATGTCCGGCTCGACATTCCCTTAGTTGATCCATATCCATGCCAAACCGGATTGATTGACCTGGAGACATCCACCAGGAGTTGGTCAACCCGGAGTTAATCGACTCGAAGTTGATCGATACGGAGTAGATCAACCCGATTTGGACCTGCAACTTCAATGCTTTAGATAAACATGACGATCTTGAACCTTGCATGAAAAGATAATAGTGGATGAACTTTGAACTTGAATCGATTTATAGAAGCATTTGGACAGTTATGATAGAGCATATTAGGACTTGCAAATTTGCATAAGAATATAGCTTGATGCGCATATAACTTTGAACTGCCCAAGTAACAAAATAATGCATTCTGAAAAATCATGACATGCAGTCATTACAAATCATGATTTGACGGGATGGTCGGGAAGGATGGTCTATCGATTTGAATTATGTCACACATTTCCATTATTTTATTGTTATCTATGCACAGTTCCCACAGCATGCACTGCAATAGTTCATACATAGAGGGTCTGGGTTACTCGCTCTAATTAATAGTATTTCTTGGGTATCTCAACTACAAAGTCTGAAAGATATCCTATACGAGCCTCCGAAGTTGGAAAGGGAAAGACTATTTAACGAGATCCTGATACAGAGTCTAGCTCCAGAACTGAATCAGAAGATGACTCGTAGTTTGAAGTACAACCTCACGATAGGGATCCCTCCACCTCGTCGTTTGAGGAAGAGTCATCATCAGAGTAAGAAGAAGCTGAGGGAGAAGGAGCTTCTGATAAATTTCCTAAGGCTATCATTCTGGAATAGTCAGCTAATTCCTAGCCCACCTCGATGAATGAACCAATGTTAAGGAGACTATGTGCGAAGAACAGAATTCCATTTGACCAAGTTTAAGCGTTGGCTCAGGGAAAGACTGCTCACAACACTTTAGAAGGCTAAATGACTGTTAGCTGACATATGTGCATGGTGGGGTGCATTCCTCCATTCAATCCATTCATCGTCGATTTCCTTCGTCGTATGAAACTGGCTCCCACGAAACTACACTCCACAACATATGTCTAGCTCTTCACTTTGTACATAGTATGCGGGGAGCATCTTCATCGAGAGCCCAATCTTAATGATGTCTCCTTGTTCTATAGCTTCAAACACCGAACGTATACCCCGTCATATCTTTTCTTCGAGTCCACCTCGGGAAACCAAGTGATAACGAATGGATTCAGCAAGCTAGGGAACATAAGAGTTGACTGGTTTTATGTTCCATAAGAAGCAAGATATACTATGAGATGGATCAAATGTCATAAGTGTCAAGTCCGGATTCATTTGAAGTGCACTAGAGAGTTTCTAACACTCATACTTCTTTGTAAATGACGGTTCGGCCAAGCCTACTAACAGCGTGTATCACGCTCATTCGGATACTTTATGGAGCATTCAGAAGAATGCTGAGAGTGTGTTGACCCATGTGTTGACCCGGTTGGGAGTTGGGTACTGGGTTGACGCAGGCGTTGCCTGGCACGAAATTTATGAATATGTTTATTTTTTCAACCTAAATTAGGGTTGATGTGTTTCGCTCTTGATTTGTTGATCTCACCTATGTCCAAATATAAATATACCCTTACCCCTTCTCATTCCACACAATTCATCTCTTTTCGTCTTTTCACTCCTATGATATTTTTTTAGAGTAATGGAGTTTTAAAAATAAAATATTTTATATACACATATTCTGGATGATTATATATATATATATGTGGAAATTCTACCAGGGCCACATAGGAAGCAATTCTAAGTGAGATTTTGTGATTATTTCAGATTTTTGAATAAGTTAGGTAAAATGGAACGATGCTAGTTGTAGTTTTCAGATCTGATTCTTACAGATCTATTCATTTTTTAGTTTATCCTTAGTTTTTGTAATTGCTTTCTATAAGAATTTTTCTGTAATCCTTCTAACTATTTTTACAGTTTCTATTTGATTAATATTTAGAATACTGTAAATTTTTATTCTCAAATTCCTTTTCCCAATTCTTATTCTAGTTTTTCATTTAGTTTGGTTATGCCCAAATATGCCTAAAGGCATATGAATACGACTGGTTTAGGCATAGATCTGAATGCCTAATTGCCTACGATTGATTATTGTTCTTTTATTTTGTGCACGGCGACTGATTATTATTCTTTCATTTTGCGCACGCTTAGGAAAAAATATAATTGAATTAAAATAATTGAGTTGGGGTCAGTTTGATATATTATAAACCAAAATAAAAGGGAATAACTGGATTTAATAAGAAGTTAAACTTGATATGAATTGCAAAAAAGCTATAAGGCATAATATAACATAAAATTAAACTGAATTCTATATTTGCATAAATAAGATGCACTAAGAACCATAATAAACCTGAATAGTTTATTCATAAATACGAGCATGACTTGAAAAGAGGAATGGTTAGGCTTAGCAAAAAAAAAAATTTAAAAATGTATATTAAATATGCACCTAAAATTATTATTCTGTGAGGCCATGTGATTCGGTGTTATTATTATTCTGGGATGCCACGTGATTTGATGTAAATAAATTAACTATTAGGCTTAATTATATTTGAACTTTAAAAACATTAAGTTAAAAGCATAATTTTATAGTAAATCTAATGGTCCATAGGAGGTCAAATTAGTGGGGTTTTGAACTGAGTATAAATTGTTTGTTGGGGATCCATACCATATAACATACCATTTTTATCACATACGGTCTCATATAGGAGGCGAGGACACGCACCATGCTGTGAGAGGTAGTAAGATGGTCCAAATTAGATGGACACGAGTACGTTCCAATGGGTCAATGTGTGTGCATTGGTCCGACAAGGGAAAATAAGAGATTGTGACACCTGTGATTAATGCTATGTCTTTTTATTAATGGGATAGGGCTTGATAAATCCAAATCCATAGTGGCATGGGTTATCACTCTATGTTGTAGCAACCGATTGATGGGTAGTATTAGGATAATTCTTCCTAATCATTTGATGTTATAAATTGTAGAAGTGCAAAATAGTCACCAACCAAATTATTTTGAATGATAAAAATCAATTATATCTATAATCTTTTATGTTCACTTTTAGGTGTGCACATACACTTATCCTGTATGACACTAGAACTGTTGTTTTACCTGTTTTCCTTTCTTATTCAATCATTCTAGTAATCATAACAACTCACTAGACTTTATACCTGACCCATTTTCCTTCCTTTCTCTTTCCCAAGGCTCATAGGGAGGAAGTACATAGTTTGGATCTCTTCGCTGATTATATCTCGGAGGTTTCTAGCAGTAAATGTATTTCTTTTTATTTCTTTACCACGGTTCGATTGTTTCCAAAACAGAAGAATATAGGGAATAAAGAAAACTCAACATGACTAACCCCCGTGGGTCGCAAGAAATCTTAAGGGCCCTACCATTAAAATTATCCATATGTATTTGAGGAGTGAGAGGGTTGCCACCTAAGCAAGAGATCGACTTCCAAATTTTTCTTACTGAGAACTAGAAGCCTGTAGGCTGCATGTTTGACATATGGCTCCGAGGGAATGAAGAGAGCTTAGCAAGCAAGTGGGTAAGCCTTTTGAAAAAGGGTTTATTAGACGAAGTATTTCTAGGTGGAGAGTACCAGTTGTTTTTGTTACAAAGGCAGGTTGTTCCCTTCGTCTATATGTGGATTATCGAGACTCGAATAAGCTCACAAAGGAAAATCATTACCCACTTCCCCGGATAGATGATTTGTTTAATCAGTTGGTAGGCGCATTTGTATTCTCTCGGTTAGACTTGGCTATTGACTTTCATCAATTACATGTAGTAGAGGATAACATTGATAAGATGATATTTCAGACTACTGATGGCTTCTTTGAGTGGCTGGTTATGTCTTTTGGGCTGACCATCGCACCAGCGTATTTGGACCTGATGAGTAAAGTATTTAGAGACGTTCTGAATAAGTTTGTGGTGGTATTTGTAGACGATATTTTGTCCTCTCGAGGAGTAAGGATGAGCATGCTTTGCATTTAGGATAATTTCTCTGTACTCTTTGGACTCATCAACTTAAGGCAAAATTCTCTGAATGTCATTATTGGCGGAGAGAGGTGCGTTTCTTGGGGGCATATAGTCCAAACGATCGGTTAGATGTTGATCCTGCCACGGTGGTGGTGGTACAAGATTGGAAAAGCCCCAAGAACCGACAGAGGTGTGGAGTTTTCTTGGTCCAGCGGGTTACTATAGGAAGTTCATTAAGGACTTCGCGAGGATCTCAGTACCACTAACTTGACTTACTAAGAAGAATTTGGCTTTCTCTTGGGATATGAATTGCTAGGATGCTTTTCAGAGGTTAAAGAAGACTCTCACCAGTGCATCGGTTTTGACATTATCCGACGGTTCTAAAATGTTTACAGTACATACTGATGCTTGCAGGATTGGCTTAGGCGCAGTGTCGATGCAAGTGGGTAGGGTATTATGCAACAATAGTAGGAAGTTAAGGGTTCACGAGAGAAATTACCCTACCCACGATTTGGAGTTAGCTTCCATATTGTTCGAACTAAAGTCTTGGAGACAATACTTACTTAGCGAGAGATTCAAGCTCTTTACGAACCATAAGTCTCTTAAATATTTATTCTCTCAAAGGGGCATTAATTTGAGATAACAAAGGTGGATGAAGTTCTTAGCATCATATGATTTTGAGATTGCTTATACCCTAGGCAAGGGGAATGTAGTGGCTGATGCTTTTAGTAGCATAGTGATGTTATGTAACGACGCTCGGAACAAAGCCCCCTTCTTTGCATGCATTTGAGCTGACACACAACTCCCATATAACAAAAGGAATCCCTGATGTTACGTGCCTACCAGCTCATATTTGTACACAATTCTTTAATATATTCTGTGATGTGGGACTATTGTATCCAAACCATCATTCCTCCTTAACAACATGCGAGACAATCCTAACAAGGGAGTTGTTGAGTCCTTTGTTCATAGAGTGACATAATTTGAAGTTTATACTAGCATTCAATTTTAGACCATCTACGGACTATACTCGAGGATTATTGGCATTTTTGTAGGTGTAACATACCTTGATAGAGCAGATCAGGAGGACGCGGGGGGGGGGGGGGGGGGATCCATATATTGTGGATATCTTAGATAGATTGAGTGGAGGAGAGGTGTCTAGACATCTTCTCAAATATTATGTTGACCATAGAGGTTGATTTAGGCGTGATGCCAAACTATGTGTACCCCACACAGATGATTTGACGAGGGCAGTGTTGGCCAACTCATCACTCTCAGATTATTATCCATTTGGGTAGTGATAAGATGCATCGTGATATGAGACGAGTCTTTAACTGGATGAGTATGAAGAAGGACATGGGTGAATATGTGGCTAGGTGTGTAACTTGTCAAAGAGTAAAGGTAGAATAAAAGAAGCTCGGTGGATTGCTTCAGCATTTGGATATTCCATTATGGAAATGTAAGAGCGTTTCTATGTATTTCGTGTATGGGTTGCCTAGGTCAAGGAAGGCAACACTATCATTCGGGTCATCGTGGACCGACTAACTAAGAGTGCTCATTTCATCCCAGTTAAGAGTAAGAGGATGATGACATGGTTGGCTTCTGTGTATGTGCACGAGATAGTATAACTTCATTGGGGGTACCTTTGAGTATTGTGAGTGACAGAGACACTATCTTTAATAGTGAGTTTTGGAGAAGTAAGTAAGAAGCTTTCAGAACATAACTCAGATTGAGCATGGCTTATCACCCTCAGATCGGACATATTGAGAGGGTGAATAGGATTTTATAGGACTTGTTGGGGCTGTGTATTTTTGATTTTGGAGGAAGATTGGAGGAATGTTTACCCCTTGTAGTGTTCACCTCTAATAATAGCTTTTAGACTAGCATTGGCATGGCGCCCTTCGAGGCTATGTATGGATGACCTTACAGATCTTCAACATGTTGGTGGGAGACGACAGACCAACTACTTCTTGGGACAGTTATGATTGAAGAGACCTCCCGTAAGATTGATTTGATCAAAGGAGGATAAAGGCGGCATAGGGTCGACAAAAATCTTACATGGACAAGAGAAGGACTGACCTAGAGTTTGTTGTTAGAGATTCATTTTTCATCAAGGTATCTCTGTTAAGAAACATAGCGATATTTGGCTCAGCAGGCAAGATAACACCGAGGTTCGTTGGGCTATTCTTGATCTTAAAGAGAGTGGGGTAGATGTAATATATGGTTCAGCTATAGCAGAGGCTTTTGGGTGGTCACGACATATTCCATGTTTCACACTTGTGAAAGTGCTTACATGACTCAGTAATAGTAGCAGAGCGTAGTACATTAGAGGATGTGGAGATTGAGTGGGAGGCATTTATTCGACGAGCACCTAAGTGGATCCTAGATTTTGAGACCAAGAGGATAAGGAATAAAGAGGGAATCTAGTAAAGATTCAATGAGGTGTAGATTTTACTGAAGCTACTTGGGAACCATAGGAGAAGATGCATATTTCTTATCCTTATCTTTTTGACGATACGCTTCAATCTTTCTCCATCTTTAGTTTTGAATTGGTTCTATCTTTCCTTTCCTTTGAATCTATAATCTTAGGATTTAAGCAGTGAATGGTAGGACATGATTGAAACATGTCGTCGGAACATGTTATGTCTGATAGTGAAAATGGATGCAAGTGTTTGCAAATGGATTCATATACACCCACTAGGCACCATGGGGAGATCGACTGATAAGACACTTACATATGCATATGGATGTGTGTGCATTTTATTTATCTCTATTGTTGTAATATATGGATGCTATCATATGGTTGCTGCATATGGATGATGTTTGATGCACATATATAAAATTACTTGTTATAGGATTTTTTCAGACATTTGGATGCATGGAAAAAACGTAATTGCATAAAAAGGAGGTCATGTGAATTGCTAAACCGCCTAATCTTTTGCATTAGTTAGGGTCATATACACTACACTATTGCATAAGTACATAGATTGCATTAGAAAAATTAAGGACAATGGTTACTAGTGGATGATGAATGAGTAGATGTTGTAGATATTGTTGTGAAAACACTTATCTTATTCTTCTACCTTAGAGATTTCAGGGACGAAATCCTTTAAGGGGGGAGAATATGACAACCCAAATTTTAATATACATGATTAATTTAAAAATAAATAAATTAAGGGATAAGTTGAAAAATAGTGAGAATTGGACAATGGGGATTGTTCATTTGCTTTATTGCATTTGTTATGACTTTCTGGTTCAGTTTGATATTTGGTTTGCGTAAAACGAACTTAAAATGAAGAAGTTATGACAATTTGAAATTCGAAATTTAATCAAAATTTAGAATGATGATGATGATAATAATAATATATTACTGGGACGACCTAGTCCCTGGCTAGGTTGACCCATATGTCATTCCAGCTAGTTACTGGGTCGACCTAGCACGTTGCCAGGCACAATTTCGTGCATGGCACGAAATCAAAGAACAATGTTGATTTTTTCGGCCCAAATTAGGGATGTAGTGTTCGCTCTAGACTTGCTGATGTGACCCATCTCCAACTATATATATACTCCTACCCCTCCCTTATTCCACATAATTCATCTCTTTTCATCTCTTCTCTCCCTAATTTTCTTTTTGGGAGTAGTGGAGTTTTAAAAATAAAATATTTTATACACATACATTTTGGAGGATTATATACATATTTTTGGAGATTCTACGAGGTCACATAGGAATCTATTCTAGGTGAGCTTTTTTGATTATTTCATATTTTGAATAAGTTAGGGTAAAATGGAAAAATGGTAGTTGTAGTTTTCAGATCCGATTCTTGCAGATTTATTTACTATTTCGGTTTATCCCTATTTTCTATAATTCATTTCTATAAGAAATTTTCCATGATCTTTCTTTCTATTTCTACAGGTTCTATTTGATTAATATTTAGAATACTATAAATTGTTATTCACAGATTCCTTTTTCCCTTTTCTTATTCTGGTTTTTCGTTTATTTTGGTTATTCCCAAATAAGCCAAAAGGCATATGAATACGATTGATTTAGGCATAGATCTGAATGCCTAATTGCCTACGACAAATTATTGTTCTTTTATTTTGCGCACGACGACTGATTATTATTCTTGCATTTGCACATGTTTGGGGAGAAATATAATTGAATTAAAATAATTGAATTAGGGCAGATTTTATATATTGTAAATCAAAATATAAAGGGAATAATTGGATTAATTAAGAAGTTAAACTTGAAATGAATTGTAAAAGGCTATGAGATAGAATATGATAGAAAATTAGACTGGAATCTATATTTGCACAAATTAGAGGATTTATTATTTTTAGTCTCCTTTTGACATTTTATTACTCAAATAGCCCAATTTTGAAAATAATTACGTTTAAATTTCAGTTTTGTCCAACTCAGCGCTGATTTGACCATAATACATTGACGCAATTTGAAATTGCGCCAGTGTAAAGAAAATTGCATTGGCTCCATTTTGGATTGTGCCAATGCAATTTTTTTTTTAAAAAAATTTATTTTTGCCTAGCGTCGTTTGAGATGGCGTCGATATAAAGTCAATTTTTTTTTTACACTAGTGCAGTTTGAAATTACGTCAGCGTATTATGGCCAACTAAGCGCTAAGTTGGCAAAAACCAGGCTATAAACGTAATCATTTTCAAAACCAGGCTATTTGCGTAATAAAATGTCAAAATGAGGCCAAATGTAAAAGAATCCTAAATAAGATGGATTAAGAACCATAATAAGCCTGAATAGTTTATTTGGAAATATGAGCATGACTTCAAAAGAGAAATGATTAAGCTTAACATAAAAATAAACTTAAAATGGATATTAAACTATAAGCATAGAATAATTATTCTATGGGCCCAAGTGATTTGGCATTATTATTATTCTGTGAGGCCATGTGATTTGGCGTTATTATTATTCTACGAGACCATGTGATCTGGCATAAATTAACTAACTGTTAGGCTTAATTATATTTGAACTTAAAAATGAAATTAAGTTAAAAGGCTAATTTTATAGTTAATCTAATGATCCATGAGGGGTTAAATCAATGGGGATTTGGACCGAGTACAAATTTTTTGTTGGGGATTCATATAATATAGTATACCATATTTATCACATGTGGTCTCATGTAAGAGGCGAGGACACACAACCATGTCGTGGGAGGTAGTAAGATGGTCCAAATTAGAGGTGGGTATAGGTGTGTTCCAACGGGTCAATGTGTATGCATTGGTCCGACGAGGGAAAACAAGACATTGTGACACTTGTGATTAATGTTATGCCTTTTTGTTGATGGTCCAAGGGCTGATAAACCCAAACACATATTGGGCATATGTTATCACTCTATTGTACAACAGCCGATCGATGGGTAGTATTAGGATAATTATTCTGAATTATATTATGTTTCAAAATTATAAAGTGCAAAACAGTCACCAACCAAATTTTGTTGAATGAAAAAAGTCAATCCTATCTTTAATCTTTTATGTTCACTTTTAGGTGTGCAAAGACACAAACCTTATATGACACTAGAACTGCTGTTTTATCTATTTTTCTTTGCTTATTCAATGATGCTAGTAATCATAACAACTCACAAAACTTTACATTTAACCCATTTTCCTTTCTTCTTTCCTTTTTCTCCCTCCAGACTCATAGAGAGGAAGTGCATAGTTCAGATCTCTTTTCTAATTCTATCTCAGAGTATTATATCAATAGTTGTATTTCTTTTTGTTTCTTTACCACGGTTTGATTGTTCTTTTGGTTATTTAGGGAATATTATTATCGTGTACTCTGGTGTTGTTTTTGATTAGGGTTTTTGAGACATGATATCTTGAGACAATTTTGTTTGTGTTGAAATAAATGGTTTGAAACTATGCGGTTAAAGCCCCCCAATATCCCCGCTATATCCCGTAGCACTCTTCCATTGCTATGGCTATTTCAATTTAGCCCCGATGAATTGTATATCCGCTTTAAACCCGACTATTTTCCGCTGCATCCGCTAAATCAGTGATTTTTAGCATCTGCTTTAGCAATATCAATATATAGATGTTGATTTAACTAGTTCTCTTTGCAAATAAATCAGAAAAGTTGTTGTAAAGAGCTAATTTTTAAGGCTTAAATCCCCAATATAAAGTAGAAATCTATTATAGACATCAAATCTAGTGTGTTAACTACGATATTGTGTGATTTTATAATATAAGGTTAACTAAATTTGATTATTCAGCAATGATCATGTGAGTATGATAGAAAACTAATTATAAACATTCATTTTTACATTTAATGAACCTTTTTGCATATCTATTTTAACCCCACTACTACTTTTTACACCTCCAACGCTATAGAGATGCTAAGCAATTTAACTGCACATGTTTCAAATACATGCTTCTTTTTATTATGTAAATTATTTTCATCTTCAGTTGTATATTTATTTATGTGCTGTGAAATCTTAGTCTATGATGTATTTATGTCTTTATACCTAAACGCCACACATTTCTTAATGGAATTTTATATTGGATAATGTCAAGGGATGTAAGGTGTTTCACTTTAGGTACACCGTTCACCAAGGATGCTCTCAAAGTAGAAGAAAAACGGCAGAGGAGTCTCAAGTGCCCTTGTCAACGACCCAACCAAGGAAGAATAGATGATCAATGCTCTTAATAACTTGGATGAAAAAAAGGCAAACGCCAAAGGCAACGACGACGTAATCTACACTGGCGAGTCTTAGAAAACCAGAGCCTTAGGCGTGGCCGAGATAAAGGCACTGCAGGAAAGGTAACTAGTTGAACTTAAACTCAAGTTAGTATCAGGGCCTATTTACATTGATCCATTGCAAGTCTTTCCTCCTTCTGGCAATGTCGTGCTCTGGGTAAGCTACGTCTCCAATCCGAAAAAAGCGCTCGAAGAAGAAACATACCCAACCTACATCAGGGGTTGAAGAGTCGTCTAGTTAGAAATCCAGGAAATGCTAGTTTATGGACATGGAGTTTAAGAAGAAGAAAAAAACGAAACCAAAGATTTCATGGCTTATTTTATGCGTCCTTTTTTTTGTGTTCCTGTTGTGTTTGTGCGAGTGCGGCCCTCGCTTTTGATTTGTATATACCTACATTATAAATAAAGTAGTTCTTTTGTTTGCAAGTTTATATGATTTTCATTAAATGTACTTGTGATTTAATTTTTATTAAGCCCATTTAGCTCATAAGTCGTCTTGCTTAGAATAAGCAACACTTAACTCATAAGCTATCTCGCTTAAAATGAGAAGTGTCGTAGTTTAGAGGTATAGTGTATATGCCCCTAATTAACTTTGAATCACGCGCCACGTCAGGGGTGTGTTAAAAATTAATTTATAATTTCGCACTAAAGCCTCCAACGTCAGTGTGGGTCAAGCTAAATCTATGGGACGTTTGGTCCTTAATTCTTTTTACTCTCCCATCGTTGATTCGAGATAAAATCGTGGCTTAAGTGGTCTTAAGTCATGGTGCGTCGTTCACGCTAACCTATTTTTTTTATACTCTCTCTCAAGTCATAAGAGTTAGAGTTTAGTGTACGAATGGTCGTTCCCATTCGCTTAGGCATCTATCCTACACTTTAGTATTTAAAGTGAGGATCACCCTATTGAGCATTGGTTTCAAGCTCGAATTTTGCTAACTTTTATCCGACTATTCGCAGAATTGAGTAGCTCGTTGAATCATGAGCAAATGAACGTCGTTGAGGAATTAGTCATTCCCTTCGTTCAAGTTTTGGCACAGGCTAGTCGAATAATAACACTTTGCCAAATTATTATACATAGCCAAAGAGCATGAAAGAGCTATTATTTATAAACAATGGCAACTGGCGAGTCACGCCTAACAAAATTATAGAAATAAAAGCTCAAGTCAAATAATGCTGCAGATGCTCAACATTCCATGTCCTCGGGAGTCAGTCTCCATCAAAAGTCGCTAGCCTAAAAGCTCAGTTATCAAGCTTCCGCTAAATGACGTAGGGTCCTAACCACTTCGGGCCTATGTAAACAGGGACATGGAAGACACACTTCAAGATGAGGTCACCCGGTTCAATGGTTCTAGGGTGAACCTTCTTGTTTTAGTATCGGGTGACTCGATGTCTGTGCACTGAAACACAAAAGTTATCCTCCCCACTCTTCTCGTCAATCATGCAAAGCAATTCTAGGGTAAGAGATTTGCTACTGGATCATAATACGTTACTTTATGAGAGAGGACTTCATAATCCACTAGTATAACCGCTTCAAAGTCGTAGGACAACGTGAACAGAGTGTGGTGAGTCACTGACTTATGGTTTGTATAATAAACCCAAAGGGCCAAAGGTAGTTTATCAACCCACTTACCTCTAGCCTGCTCTAGTCTCTTTTTCAAAATGGACTTTATAGTCTTGTTCACAGCATCGACATGTCCATTTAATTGTGGGTGTGCAACTGTAGTATATCCCTTCTTGATGCAATGACGTCGACAAAAATCATTAAACTCTGAACTATCGATTTTGATCCCGTTATCAGTTATGGTAGTCCTGGGAAGTCTAAATCGACATATAATATTTCTGATGATGAAGTTGATCACCCGCATTATCGAGATCATTGCCAGTGGTTCATCTTTGGCTCGTTTCATGAGATAAACGACTTCCACGATCGTGCCCTTCGCTCCACCTTTCGAAGTCGGAAGGCTACCGATAATGTCTACCTCCCATACTACAAACGGTCAAGGACAAGCCATCTGGGTGAGTTGTGTTAGCGGAGCTCTCGAAACCTTAGCAAATCTCTAGCATCTGTCGCAACGTCATGAATAACCAACTGCTTGGTTAATGACTATGCAGTTAAAGCCCCGCATTATCTCTACTATAGCACATAGCGCTCTTCAACTGCTACTCTATTTCAATTTAGCGCTAACGAATAGTAGATCGGCTTCTAGATCCGATATTTTCCATTGCATCCGCTAGACCAAGGCTTTTTAGCATCTGTTTTAGCAGTATTAACATATAGAGCTTGATCTAACCAGTTCTCTTTAAAAAAACAGAAAATTTAGTATAAAGGGCTAAATTTAAGGCATAAATGCCTAATATAGTTACAACCAATTAAACTCATCAAATTTAACATGCATAACTATGATATTCCTTGATTTTATTTTATAAGATTAATTACTATCAGTTTCTTGTACATTTAATGTGAGAAAGATGATTAACTAATTTTCAAATATTTGGTTTTATATCTAATGAACCTTTTTGCGTCTCCGCTTATCCCTGTTATTTCCCCGCTACACCTTTTCGCACCTCCGCTGCTATATAACCGCTAAGCACTTTAGCTGCACAGGTTAATGGTAGGTTAGAAAAAGCCATACCGAAGTATCTTCTTTACCAAAGCTTGCCCCTCAGTATGATTTTCGCACTTGCCTTCATGCACTTCTTGCAGTACTCGCTTGGCATTGTCATGAGCTACACACCGGAAAGAGGGATTGAGAAACCCTTTCAGTATAACATGTCTCCCTAGACAATGTATCAGGAAGCTTTAAGTATGAGGGAACGATTTTCATTCATTCGTTTAGGAAGGGTTCCATGTAGGAGAAAGTTCTTAATAGGAGTCATCCATGATTCTCTTTTAGGATCGACATCCAACACCACATCAACTTCCATCTGGTCTAGTTAGGGATTGTCAAAGTCTCTATCGGGAACGCCTTCGTAATGGGGTTCTTTAATCTAGCTAGCTTTTCCAAAGAGTCGGCTTTTCCATTCTTCTCTCACGGGATGTAAGAAATGTTGTAATAGTCAAACCAGACTAATAGATCTTCACCCGATCAAGATAAGCGACAAGTTGTTCCCTTTGGTGTAGAAGTCCCGCCTGACCTAAAAAAACTTGTGAGTCACAGAAAATTTTGATAGCTTTCACTTCTAACTATTTCACGAGTTTCATCCTGGTAATCAGGGCTTCATACCCGGCTTAATTGTAGGTTGCTGGGGAGTACAGGCTCACTGCATAAAGACCAATCATTCCTCAAGAGTTAATAAAATAACTCTAGCACCATAACATCGGTCATTTTGAGCTCCATCGGTAAATAACTTCCATATGACGGTTGATGGATCAGTCTCTATATTATCATAATCCGAGCTGTGAAATACACGATAAAATTTGTAGTGCCTGTCCCTGAATTGCCCTCTGAGGAAGGAATTGTATCAAACTGACTTTGTTTAATGTTCCATTTGAGTAATCTTTTAGATGCCTCAGGTAGTTGAAGAACTGTCGTAGCAACTGGTTAGTGTACACTTTGATGGGATGATCTTGGAAATGGCGGTGCTTTCCTCAAGGCTATTAGGAGATTGTAAGTGAGCTTTTCAATCTTTGAATAGTTGCGTTCTTCCCTCTCAACCTCTTACTTACATAATACACTAGCCGCTGAACCCGATTCTCTTCACGAACGAGTGCTGAGCTGATGTCATGTAAGAAGACTGCTAAATACACGAATAAGTCCTCATATTCGATTGGATTTGACAATATTGGAGATCTCTCCAGATGATTTAGCAAATTTAGAAGGCTGCAACGCAGTCAAGCGTCCAAGCAAAGTTGCGCTTCCCTCGCTTTATCAAGTCAAAGAAAGGAATGCACTCATCCGTAGCCCTAAATATGAACCTGCCTAGAGCTGCTACTTTCCCATTCAGGATCTACATATCTTTGATTTCCGAGGCTCCTGAATGTGTTGTATGGTCTTTATATGATTGAGGTTGACCTCAGTACCCCAGGATCTGATGATGAAACCCAAAAATTTCCCTAATGCAATGTGGAAAGAGAATTTCAAAGGGTTGAGCCACATCCCATATTAGTGAAGAATACTGAACATTTCTGCCAAGTCATCAACATGGTTATCCGATTGTGTAACACCCCACATCCGTTAGTGTCACTCACAAAGGGAATGCACTAAGTTCTGTGGAGCATTTAAGGTAAAAGATGCAGATAAATTACAAGACAGACAAAATTAAAACAGAGGAAAATAAAACTTTACTTTATTGATAAAATAGTTTGTAGAACAATTGCTTTCCAATACCAGAGTATCATCTGTCTTACAAAATAAAGAAGCATAAAATAACATTTATATTCCCCAATGTAGCATAAGCCAGCCATAGCAGCAGAAAATAGAGTCTGAAGCGATATATCCAAGAGTCTTTAAGCTTGGAAAGAGTAACAGTCCATACTAAGCAGAGCTATTCCCTCCCTGACTACCTGGGAGGGGGAACGGAAGAAAAGAAGACGAAAGAAAAACAGAGTCAGACATAATGCCTGAGTAAGTCTAGTGGCTTTTAGCATGTGAACTGGATAAAGTTCATGACAGGAGTAAACTGGAAATTGGGACAGTACCAGAATAACAGACTAATATAAACCAAAGCAAGACAGTTTAAACCGAATAAACTATCACACCCCAATCTATATCTCTGCACCACCTAACTAGTATCCCAACTAGTAATCTGTATAAAGATGATAACGTGATCCCAATCCCTGTAATTGCGGTTTCCTTTAGGTGTACATCTATTATTTATTACCTAGATCTAATCTAGGGTTTTCTTATCGAGCGCTTCCTAGATTCAACTAGGGTTTATGCGACTTATCTAATACTTCTCGGATTCAGGATTTATGCCAGCAAGGTCCAACTAGAGATTATGCTACCTGTCGAACGATGCCCCTAGTCTAGGACACACTACCTAGAGTGGTATATGTTCCTAGACTTTCCCCACGTATGTGTCGTGAATCGTTTATCGATGTCTAGATGCACATGTCCTGAAATAAGCGACCCGAGTACCGTGGCAGGGCTATTCTAGAAACACGGAACTCGGTCGGGAGCTTTCAGATATCTGCCGATGCAGATGCTAAGGTCTGTTTTTTCAGTGGCTATGGTCCCACCTGACCCCTCCCTCAACTAATGAAAGGCAATCCAAGAAAATCAAGCACGAGAACTATACTCCTGCCACCTATGCCCTACTTTCCTATTGGCCAGCCTCACCCATAACTAGATAGCAAGTATATGGTCTGTCGGGAGTTCTCTGCCTTTCCGCATGCGTATCTCGACTGACTCAAGATGGTAGGTAGACGAGGGTCGCTATCACAGGGCCATTTGTCCCGTCGAATCACGCTGGTCCATCCTAGTCTTTAGGTTGCCTTATATCGCAACCAAGGCATACCCTTGGTTCTTCTAACACAGACCTTAACCTCTGTGAGCCCAGGCGGATCATCTGCATTCTCACAGAGGGATACCAAGAGTACCCTCACGTCCCCTCGAAGCCTTGGGCTTCGTAACCCAATTCGTTGGAGCCTTCTTTAAGATAAGATGGATGTTCGCTCCTCCTCGTGTTATACTAAGGATTACTACTTAGTTTTCCTAACTAAGGTTTACCACTTAGTTTCCTGAATCGTCGTTTTCTTAACTAAGGTTTACTACTTAGCCCCTTTCAACTAAGGTTTACTACTTAGTTCTCTTTCTCGTCAAGTTGGATTGGTTAAGTGTCATTAGTCGATACAAGTTAACTTAACCCATTCATTTGTCATGTTAAACTGGTTAAGTGTTATCAGTAATTCACGTTGACTTAACCTTATCACAAACCAAGTTATATTGGTTAAGTATTTCTTATTACTTAACCCTACCCATTCACATTGTATTGGTTAAGTGTCCCTTTTAACCTAACCTTGCCCATCTGTTTTAACTAACATGTTATAACGGTTAAGTGTTCCATTAGTTAACTTAAACCTAACATCTGTTTAATTAACATGTTCTAATGGTTAAGTATTGTCCCTTCATGTTTCAACTTAACCTTGTTCAATTTATCACACTATGATGGTTAAGTTTTCTAAGTTTACTTAACCCCACCCTCTAGTCCAACTAACATATTAAATTGGCTAAGTGTATTTACTTAACCTTACCCACTTATCTAGCTAACGTGTTATAATGGTTAAGTATTTTAAATTTACTTAACCTCACCCACTTATCTAATTATCAGGTTATAATGGTTAAGTGTCCAGAATTTACTTAACCTCACCCTCTAGTCTAGTTAATATGTTAAATTGGTTAAGTGTATTAACTTTACTTAACCTCACCTTCTAGTTTAGTTAACATGTTAAATTGGCTAAATGTTTTCTTAGTTACTTAGCCCCTACAAGTCTTGTCTTGTTAAGATGTTAAGTTGGTTAAGTGTTCAGATTAACTTAACCCTACCAATCCTAACTTAGCTTTAATAGTCTTATTAAAGCACCAACCACTCACATTAGACATGTATTATTGTGGATGCCTGTATGCCGATCGGTTCCGGGCAGTCTTACGCCACAACTCGGTCTAACCTCGGGTCTTTATTGGGCCCAATGCCTTAACCTCTCACATTGGATAGGTATTGTTGTGATTACTGGACAGCTGGGCGGGTCCGGGCAGGTTTACATCACAACTCAATCCAACCTCGGGTTAAGCATATTCGTATTTTCTAATTTACATTTTAATTATGTAAATTATTCAAATTCAAGTTACTGCCAAATTTGTTTCCAATCAATCTCATTAGTTTAGGTATATAATTAATACCATTTTATGCCATAAATCACTTATGTGATTTTTAAGCAATTTATGTCAAGTTTCCTATAATTATCAATTTTACCCAACGTTACCCCGTCTAAATATTAGGCTAACAATCTTAGCCTAATTTTCCATCCACATTATTTTGATATATAATATTAGGCTAAAAACTTAGCCTAATTTAGCGTACACAAAATTGGCATAAAAATAATTCATTTACATAAACATGTCATAGGTGTAAACTTGGCATTCTCGACATCGTCAATATGAACATCATAGGTGTGAACTTGCAAAATAATCGACATGAATATCATAACATTGCATAACATGCCACAAAATTGCATATAAATATTGGGCCCAGTTAAATAGGTGTCACATGAATCATATAGTTTTAGCCTAACATAAATGTATAACATAGTATAACCTAATAGGTGTCATATGAATCCACTACAACATGGTATAACATGTTAATGCATAGGTCTAGGCATAACCTCAAACATAAAACTGGCGTAAGACAAAACTATATGTATAACTTTGACAACCACTTGGGTGTGAACTTGCAACACAAATGTATAAACATAGATCTAACAATAAACTTTCCTATCAATCCTAAACGGATCTTGACATGGATCCGATTATAATTTCTCACTTGCATAAGAATATGTGAATATAGATATATTCTAGTCATGTAGGCACAATTGGTTTAAAACATATATACATAGAGCCTACATGAATCATTTAAATATTTGTGTAAATCTAACTTGCAACCTATAACTTGCATAAGCATATATTTAGATCTAACTGTATACATACAATTCGCATAAGGTGTTGATTGTTTGATTCACAATACATAAAAGATTCAATCACCACAACATTCAAATTATCACAAATAACAAATATAAAACAACATCATCAACACTGATATAATTCCATATTACAATTTACATCAAATCATGTCTTAATAGCATTCCCATCTAAAGAGCCACTATACTTACAACGCAAGACGGTCTTGTTTTTCTGAGATCCGAGATTCTGAAATTGAGATGCGTTCCTTTGGGTAGACGTTGTTTTGATTCTTAGTTTTGAGTTAGATTTGTTCTAGCTTTGTTTGTCTTTAAGCTTTAGGCGGTGGCCACTCCAAACTATCTTATAGCAGCGTGACGGCTCCAAGTTTAATTGTGTGAATTAGGTTAAGATATAGGTTGTATATATGGAATTTTAGGATTAATTTAGGCCGTTTGATTAACCCTAGAAATGACCACAACCATTCAGTCAAGATAGAATTATCCTATTGACTCAGCAATGAGTCAGAAATGACTCAGCAATGAGTCAGAAATGACTCAGCATTGACTCAGCATATTAAATGTTCATTTTTTCTTTTTATTATTTATTGTCAATCAATTCAAACGTAAATACGTATTTAATAGATACATTTTCCCTTTACCGTTTACATTAATTACCCATATATAAATATTTATATATATATATGAATAAATCTTTTCTTACTTTTAATTTGTCATAAATCCAATTGGGGAAGGCCATTTAAAAAAAACAATCCTTGACAACCAAAAATGCGCAACGTACGCTACATGATGCGTACACATCATATATATATGCGTATATATATATATTTTTTTTTTTTCTTTTATCTATCTTCCCAATTACCCATTTTCACATTAAACCACTTTTTGAACTGCGTTCACACTAGGCTATTTTAAGCCATTCCCCTAAAACAAAAATAGGGCGCTGACGGGGATCGAACTTTGTACCTCTTGTATGCAAGTCATGTGTTCCAACCAAATAAGCTACTAAGTCTTTTGCTTACAAAAGTTAGAACAATGCTAAACATTATTCTTTTCTCATTTCTCTTTTTTCATGTTTTGCTGCAATATTTAATTTAAGGATATCTTTTTCATACGGATTACAATTTACGCAAACTCGGACTCTATCTCAAGCAGAATTTCGAGACGAACGCAATGGCGTAACCCGTTTCCCTTATTTCTTCTTCTAAAATTTAATTATACTTTAATTTGTGAAACTTAATGTTATAGAATTACGGGGAGTTACATTCTCCCCTTCTTAAAAGGATTTCGTCCCCGAAATCTTCAAGTTAGGAAGAATGTGTCCTACCATCCAATCACCCATCTACTCAACCATTCAATCACAGGCATTCATTTGTCCTTAAAATGATTTCTAAATGCTTTCATATTTATATGCATAGTGTGTGTATATATCTTTATCTAATGCAAAATCAGGCGGTCTACTGATTCAGTCGACCTCCTTAATGCGAATTATGTCAGTGCCATGCGTCCAATCGTGTATGCAATCCTAATGATACATATCATTTCTATATGAGTGCACAACCATTCACTCAAATGCAACGTCCATATGATAACACATTGAGTTCAATCTGTAAACAAATACATATATGTGAATGCAATATGAAAGTGACTGAGTTGTTCTAGCGCCTATGGTGTGTATATGCATTCACGAGCAACCACTTGCAACCATCAATCATAACATGTTTCAAATACATGTTTACATCCATTGGCTTCTACCTAAGGATCGATTATATGTCCTGGAGGATATACCTTAAAAGCTAGAAAGTAGGCATAAAATTCCTAGAAAAAGAGATCAGGGATATACCCTTAAGAAAAAGGGTATGATGCTCGTATCTAGTCTCCAGTCTTATATGTCGCACCTTCTTGAGCTTCACTATACGGTACCTTATCTAATATAACTTCATGATTGCGAAGCTTCTTCACCTCCATTTCCAAGGTAAACAGATGTTAACCTTGATACTAATGTATATACTAAGATGATTAGAGATCTCTCCTCTACTTAGCTTATCCATCATGTTACAAATCTGAAGGTCTAAAGCTTAAGGTTGCTATGTACTTTTTACCTCTCTTAAGGTCAGTCTTTCTTCCTACCTAGGGCACCTGCCACAATTATTCATCTCCCACCTTTACCATCCTTGTGTAACATGTTTACAGTTCTCTCTAAAGCTACCTCTATCGCACAAAGAACCCTACAAAGCTTGGAAGAAAATTAGCCGCAGGTGAAACTACTGCGGCTATAGATGGAAGTCGGGCACTGCTTCGCCCTTCGATAGGTATCGTAGTCTTATCAAGCTTACGGAACCATGCTGTGATGAGGTTACCTCCCAGAAAGCCAGGAGCCCCGAAGACTCAAGAAAGAAGGGGACAAGAATTCAAACAGAGAATCAGAAGATAGTGCGTATGGCTTTGGGGAATATGCCTTTAAACCAAATCTTTTCTTTTGAAAATGCTTCTTTTTTAAAAAAAACACTTTGAAAATAATTTTTCAAACTTTTATCTGATCTGGTAACCTTCAGCTCTGATACCACGTGTAACACCCCACATCCGTTAGTGTCACTCACAAAGGGAATGCACTAAGTTCTGTGGAGCATTTAAGGTAAAAGATGCAGATAAATTACAAGACAGACAAAATTAAAACAGCGGAAAATAAAACTTTACTTTATTGATAAAATAGTTTGTAGAACAATTGCTTTCCAATACCAGAGTATCATCTGTCTTACAAAATAAAGAAGCATAAAATAACATTTATATTCCCCAATGTAGCATAAGCCAGCCATAGCAGCAGAAAATAGAGTCTGAAGCGATATATCCAAGAGTCTTTAAGCTTGGAAAGAGTAACAGTCCATACTAAGCAGAGCTATTCCCTCCCTGACTACCTGGGAGGGGGAACGGAAGAAAAGAAGACGAAAGAAAAACAGAGTCAGACATAATGCCTGAGTAAGTCTAGTGGCTTTTAGCATGTGAACTGGATAAAGTTCATGACAGGAGTAAACTGGAAGATGGGACATACCAGAATAACAGACTAATACAAACCAAAGCAAGACAGTTTAAACCGAATAAACTATCACACCCCAATCTATATCTCTGCACCACCTAACTAGTATCCCAACTAGTAATCTGTATAAAGATGATAACGTGATCCCAATCCCTGTAATTGCGGTTGCCTTTAGGTGTACATCTATTATTTATTACCTAGATCTAATCTAGGGTTTTCTTATCGAGCGCTTTCTAGATTCAACTAGGGTTTATGTGACTTATCTAATACTTCTCGGATTCAGGATTTATGCCAGCAAGGTCCAACTAGAGATTCTGCTACCTGTCGAACGATGCCCCTAGTCTAGGACACACTACCTAGAGTGGTATATGTTCTTAGACTTTCCCCACGTATGTGTCGCGAATCGTTTATCGCTGTCTAGATGCACATGTCCTGAAATGTGCGACTCGAGTCCCGTGGCAGGGCTATTCTAGAAACACGGAACTCAGTCGGGAGGTTTCAGATATCTGCCGATGCAGATGCTAAGGTCTATTTTTCCAGTGGCTATGGTCCCACCTGACCCCTCCCTCAACTAATGAAAGGCAATCCAAGAAAATCAAGCATGAGAACTATACTCCTGCCACCTATGCCCCACTTTCCTGTTGGCCAGCCTCACCCATAACTAGATAGCAAGTATATGGTCTGTTGGGAGTTCTCTGCCATTCCGCATGCATATCTCGACTGACTCAAGATGGTAGGTAGACGACAGGTTGCTATCACAGGGCCATTTGTCCCGCCGAATCACGCTGGTCCATCCTAGTCTTTAGTTTGCCTTATATTGCAACCAAGGCATACCCTTGGTTCTTCTAACGCAGACCTTAACCTCTGTGAGCCTAGGCGGATCATCTGCATTCTCACAGAGGGATACCAAGAGTACCCCCACGTCCCCTCGAAGCCTCGGGCTTCGTAACCCAATTCGTTGGAGACCTCTTTAAGATCAGATGGATGTTCGCTCCTCCTCGTGTTATACTAAGGATTACTACTTAATTTTCCTAACTAAGGTTTACCACTTAGTTTCCTGAATCGTCGTTTTCTTAACTAAGGTTTACTACTTAGCCCCTTTCAACTAAGGTTTACTACTTAGTTCTCTTTCTCGTCAAGTTGGATTGGTTAAGTGTCACTAGTCGATACAAGTTAACTTAACCCATTCATTTGTCATGTTAAACTGGTTAAGTGTTATCAGTAATTCACGTTGACTTAACCTTATCACAAACCAAGTTATATTGGTTAAGTATTTCTTATTACTTAACCCTACCCATTCACCTTGTATTGGTTAAGTGTCCCTTTTAACCTAACCTTGCCCATCTGTTTTAACTAACATGTTATAACGGTTAAGTGTTCCCTTAGTTAACTTAACCCTAAAATCTGTTTAATTAACACGTTCTAATGGTTAAGTATTGTCCCTTCATGTTTTAACTTAACCCTGTTCAATTTATCACACTATGATGGTTAAGTATTCTAAGTTTACTTAACCCTACCCTCTAGTCCAGCTAACATATTAAATTGGCTAAGTGTATTTACATAACCTTGCCCACTTATCTAGCTAACGTGTTATAATGGTTAAGTATTCTAAATTTACTTAACCTCACCCACTTATCTAATTATCAGGTTATAACGGTTAAGTGTCCTGAATTTACTTAACCTCACCCTCTAGTCTAGTTAATATGTTAAATTGGTTAAGTGTATTAACTTTACTTAACCTCACCTTCTAGTCTAGTTAACATGTTAAATTGGCTAAGTGTTTTCTTAGTTACTTAGCCCCTACAAGTCTTGTCTTGTTAACATGTTAAGTTGGTTAAGTGTTCAGATTAACTTAACCCTACCAATCCTAACTTAGCTTTAGTTGTCTTATTAAAGCACCAACCACTCACATTAGACATGTATTGTTGTGGCTGCTGGTATGTCGGTCGGTTCCAGGCAGTCTTACGCCACAACTCAGTCTAACCTCGGGTCTTTATTGGGCCCAATGCCTTAACCTCTCATATTGGATAGGTATTGTTGTGATTACTGGACAGCCGAGCGGGTCCGGGCAGGTTAACATCACAACTCAATCCAACCTCGGGTTAAGCATATTCATATTTTCTAATTTACATTTTAATTATGTAAATTATTCAAATTCAAGTTACTGCCAAATTTGTTTCTAATCTATCTCATTAGTTTAGGTATATAGTTAATACCATTTTATGCCATAAATCACTTATGTGATTTTTAACCAATTTATGTCAAGTTTCCTATAATTACCAATATTACCCAACGTTACCCCGTCTAAATATTAGGCTAACAATCTTAGCCTAATTTTCCGTCCACATGATTTTGACGTATAATATTAGGCTAAAAACTTAGCCTAATTTAGCGTACACAAAATTGGCATTAAAATAATTCATTAACATAAACATGTCATAGGTGTAAACTTGGCATTCTCGACATCGTCAATATGAACATCATAGGTGTGAACTTGCAAAATAATCGACATGAATATCATAACATTGCATAACATTCCACAAACTTGCATATAAATATTGGGCCTAGTTAAATAGGTGTCACATGAATCATATAGTTTTAGCATAACATAAAGGTATAACATAGTATAACCTAATAGGTGTCATATGAATCCACTACAACATGGTATAACATGTTAATGCATAGGTCTAGGCATAACCTTAAACATAAAACTGGCGTAAGACAAAACTATATGTATAACTTTGACAACCACTTAAGGGTGTGAACTTGCAACACATATGTATAAACATAGATCTAACAATAAACTTTCATATCAATCCTAAACGGATCTTGACATGGATCCGATTATAAGTTCTCACTTGCATAAGAATATGTGAATATAGATATATTCTAGTCATGTAGGCACAATTGGTTTAAAACATATATACATAGAGCCTACATGAATCATATAAATATTTGTGTAAATCTAACTTGCAACCTATAACTTGCATAAGCATATATTTAGATCTAATTGTATACATACAATTCGCATAAGATGTTGATTGTTTGATTCACAATACATAAAAGATTCAATCACCACAACATTCAAATTATCACAAATAACAAATATAAAACAACATCATCAACACTGATATAATTCCATATTACAATTTACATCAAATCATGTCTTAATCGCATTCCCATCCAAAGAGCCACTATACTTACAACGCAAGACGGTCTTGTTTTTCTGAGATCTAAGGTTCTGAAATTGAGATGCGTTCCTTTGGGTAGACGTTGTTTTGATTCTTAGTTTTGAATTAGATTTGTTCTAGCTTTGTTTGTCTTTAAGCTTTAGGCGGCGGCCATTTCAAGCTATCTTACAGCAGCGTGACGACTCCAAGTTTAATTGTGTGAATTAGGTTAAGAGCTAGGTTGTATATATAGAATTTTAGGATTAATTTAGGCCGTTTGATTAACCCTAGAAGTGACCACAACCATTCAGTCAAGATAGAATTATCCTATTGACTCAGCAATGAGTCAGAAATGACTCAGCAATGAGTCAGAAATGACTCAGCATTGACTTAGCATATTAAATGTTCATTTTTTCTTTTTATTATTTATTGCCAATCAATTCAAACGTAAATACGTATTTAATAGATACATTTTCCCTTTACCGTTTACATTAATTACCCATATATAAATATTTTTATATATATATGAATAAATCTTTTCTTACTTTTATTTTTTCATAAATCCAACTGGGGAAGGCCATTTAAAAAAAACAATCCTTGACAACCAAAAATGCGCAACGTACGCTACATGATGCGTACACGTCATATATATATATATATATTCATTTTTTTCTTTTTATCTATCTTCCCAATTACCCATTTTCACATTAAACCACTTTTTGAACTGCGTTCACACTAGGCTATTTTAAGCCATTCCCCTAAAACAAAAATAGGGCGTTGGCGGGGATCGAACTCTGTACCTCTTGTATGTAAGTCATGTGTTCCAACCAAATAAGCTACTAAGTCTTTTGCTTACAAAAGTTAGAACAATGCTAAACATTATTCTTTTTTCATTCCTCTTTTTTCATGTTTTGCTGCAATATTTAATTTAAGGATATCTTTTTCATACGGAGTCCAATTTACGCAAACTCAGACTCTATCTCAAGCAGAATTTCGAGACGAACGCAATGGCGTAACCTGTTTCCCTTAATTCTTCTTCTAAAATTTAATTATACTTTAATTTGTGAAACTTAATGTTACAGAATTACGGGGTGTTACAGATTGTCTTGACTTCACGAGCATATCATCCACATACACTTCCATCGACCTCCCAATTTTCCGATGAAACATATGGTTAACCAACCACCGATATGTAACTCCAGTATTCTTTTGTCTTAATGGCGTGACCACATAATAATATAATCCGAGATCTGTTATAAAGCTATTGTGCTCTTGGTCTTGTACATGCATTGGGATTTAGTTGTACCCAAAGTACGCATCCATAAAGGAAAGAAGTCTATGTCCAACCATCGAGTCCACGAGTTGGTCAATTCTGAGAAGCATAAAGTTTTCTTTAAGGCATGCCTTGTTAAAGTTAGAGAAATCGATGCACGTCTTCCACTTCCCATTAAATTTCTTTACAATAACTGGATTCGATATCCACTTGGGTTATAGCGAGTTTCGGATGAACCCGATACTCTTAGCCTTTCAACTTCTTCCTTCAAAGTTGTCGACCTCTCAGCACCAAGCATACTTCTCTTGTACTTTACTGGGACATACTTCGGGTCAATATTGAGTGAATGACACATGATAGTCAGTGATATCCCACACATGTCAGTATGGGTCCAGGCAGACACGTCAAGGTTAGCATGGGGGATGTTAGTTTGTTCCCTTGTCTGAAGGAGTCTAAGGTGGTATCCGATCATCAAGTCCTTAGAAGGGCCATCATTATCAATCAAGATTGCCACCATAGTCTCATTGGGATTCACCCTTTGATATTCTGGCTTTTCATCTTTTCTCGGATCAATGTCTTTGAATTGATCGTTGTATTGTTAAGGCTAGGATTTTCTCTTTACTAGCTACGAGGTCGCATTCCGAATACGAAGGGAATTGTCGAAAACTTTTCCCTTCTCTTTGCTGCGGGAAACTTTTCAACCAGTCAAGTAGCATGCTCGTTTTGCTGCCTGGTCTCCTCATACCACTCTAACCCCATTCTCAGTCGGAAACTTCAAGAGCAAAAACCAAGGAGCTATGCATGCTTGCTATTCAACAAGGGCCAATCGGCCTGAAAAAGCATAGTATGGAGAGTTAACATCCACTGCAAGAAATGGGAGGGTTCGCACTCTCTGATGGTGTCTCTCACTTAAATCTGTCGGTAATTCAACCATGCCTACCAGTTCATTAGTTGTGTCATTAAATCTATAAATCCTGTCTTCACATGGTTTCATATCCTATGCCTCAGTCATCATCTGGTCGTAGTCTCTTTTGAATAAAATATTAATAGAACTCCTACAATCCATAAGGACTTTCTGCACCAATGCTGGGCCAATCAGGGCCAAAATCCCGAGAAGGTCAATAGTTGGGGATTCCACCCCATCATCTTCACAACCTCAGAAGACGATATTGTCCATCATTGTCCTCCGCTGCTTTGCACTCTTCGGTTAAAACGTGTTTCACCGCATTTACATATTGTTAAATAGCCCGAAGACTAAAGTTCGCCAGATGTGGTCCTCCGACTATAGTGTTAATAACAATCACTTTATTCATGGGTTGGGTGGAAACTCTGGGAGCTAGCTGACATTGATGATTGGGGTCCGTACTGCCCTGACCCTTGACTTGAATGGTAACTTTATATTAATTCAACTTTGCTTCACATATCAGCTTTTCCATGATATCCTAGAGATGATGACATTCATCAATCTCCTATATCTCATGGAATATACAAAACTTTCCGGTTTGCACTTCCTTCTCCGTAGACTCCCGTGGAAGTAGCTTCTTATACTGCATTGTATTTCATGTGTCCAGATACACATTCTCCAAAGTGTCATTTAGACCCATGTAATTATCGAAAGTCTGAAATCAAGGTCGCTTCCCAGCATCCCCTTTTTGATTACAGCCTCCTTCACTGTCATTCCTGCATTAATTATTATTCCTTTAATTTTAATTCTGAACATTGACTTTAACTTTTATGGAGTTCTCTATGGATTGCTTCACTGCCACGTTACTATGAACACCTTCATTCACTATGTTACCAGCTCTCCCCTTCCGGCTTTTCTCAGCCTCTTCGATCCACAAACACACATTGGGCCTTCTTATAAAATTGGTCAAGGGTTAATGGAGGATTCCCAGTCAAGTACTTTCCAAATTCAATTTCTAGGTCAACGCCATCGACAACGGAAACTGTTTCATTTCTGGATTTGGATTGTTGATCTCGGTGACAACAATATTGAAGCGATTAAGGTAGTCTTTGAGTGCTTTACCACATGATTGATTCACATAGGAGAGGTCATTACATATTTTGAGTTGGGGTGTGAAGTTGGAACTAGTTCATGAACTTCTTACTCTAATCCTCAAAGTTTGGCACTGACATAGGAGGTAGTTGTGTAAACCACATTAGCGCAACTCCATCACGATAAATATGGAACGCTTAATACTTAATGGCATATGGGGTTGCAACTGAATCCATATACCATGAGTGTCTAATCAGGTGCTAGCAAGGATTAGTCTTGCCTTAATGACGATTCATTTAAGGCAAATTGAACCTTCAAGGGAATCTAGCCTATAGGATATCGTCAGTAAATGGTGTGTGACTGCGGTCAACCCCCCACTCCTCGTTTTATCCTCGATTGTCATTCATGATCTGGCTCACCATGGTAGTTAAATCAGGTGTATAATAAAACAAGCCTTGGTTCTATACTCTTGCCCTATCTGGCCATGTCCTCTTCCACTACAGGCAATGCCGCTTGAGCCATCGTCCAGGCGGTACTTCCTTGACCTCTATTGTCCCTATCAATCATAGGATGCAATGGAGAAAGCACGGGAGCACGAGACGTGCAAGGGGCATCACTATTTCTAGGAGGAACCTGATTCGATGATAGGGCTTGTTCGATATTACCAACTCGGCATGGTCCGGTTCAACATCGTCGTGCCAAGATGGCTCCTTAATCCAAGCCAAATGTCTACCAAGCTGGATTTCCTGCAGGTTTTGAGGTCTGATGAATTACCGTCATTATTGCACTATCACTCTGCTCTTTCTTGACAAGGATGAGGCTTTTATTGGTGACGCGGTGGAGTAGGATCTCTCTGACTCTTGAATTTATTCCATTGTATTGCCATGCGATTTATATGCTACCTCAGTGCGATGTTCTCGTGCATCTATTCCTTCAATGACGTTTCCATCTCATTCATTCTTGTCATAAGTTCCACAAGATCTTCGTGAGTCGCAAAGGCAGTTGCTAGACTCGATCGGCTAGAGCATTGGTGGCAGAAAGGGAATTTCTGACTCGATTCGACGTAGCCGAGCTGGATTTTGGAGTAGTGGCAGTTTGATTTGCTTTATCTTATGAACGAATGTTGGAGGGCCTGAGGAGGCAATGTTTCTTGTAGACACCATTTTTGCTGGAGATGAAACAATAAAGGTTTTCTCTTCGGACTTGGTAGTATGGAAATTGGAGTTCTGCTTGCGTTGGTTAAGTGAGCTGAGGTGCTTGGTATTTTTTTATGGTCATATGGTACTCATTACCACTCATGTAAAGGTGAACTACTCACCTTGTTCATGCTGGCAATGGTCCTGTTGTTTAGTTTACGTTTGGCATGGTCACCATCTATGAGCATCGGCATAATACGAGATGCCTAGGACTGACCCTGGTCGATGCTTTCTGGTGGTGGTTAAACTTACCTGAATGTTCTCTGAACAACTCGTAGACTTTTTAAATCATTTTGCTGAGCAGTTTGCTAATTGGATCTAGTCTGGTCTGCTTGGTGTATGCCCTTTCCAGTCTTTCGGATATGCATTTTTCTATGTAACTGATGCTCGACTTTGCTGTTCTTTAGTGAATAAGAGGTCCATGCCTGATTTCAGTTTGGTGCAGTGGTTCTGCCCTGTTCAACTTTGGTCTTGGCACGTCACTTGTTGGATACTTTTGCTTCTAACTATCTGGTCATGTATTGTTATGTTGTGTATCCATATGTAATCATTACGTATGTAGTTTGAAATTTGTACCATGTTATGTGTCGTCTCCCTGTGTGGAGTACAAATGAAAATATAGTAGTCCAGTGTCTAGACTAGCTCTTATGCTGTAATCTATATTAGAGTGTGTGGACGGGCCATAATAACTGACGTAGGCGGTGGGCGGTCCACCTTAAATGTCGAATTTAGTTGACTGTTAACCACAGTCACCTATTTCCTTTTGTATTTTATTATTGGTTATAATAAAAGGTGTTTGCGGTCACCTAAAAAACCAGTCGGCTTTGCCAAAAAAAACTAATGTTGAAAATTCTGTCTTTTAATGAAAGCACCAAAATGTTTACACCAAAAATGGCACAAACACCCAAATATTGTAATGAAGAGATTAAAATAAAGAAAAATAATAAATGAAAACGAGCAAAAATCACATACAAACAACTTATAGTGGTTTGACTATGAGTTTCCTACATCTACTTTATAACTTCCCTTTAAATAATAAGAAAATGAGATTACAAGGCTTCAAAATTTAGAATTCTTGAGTACGCAGTGTTTGCAGATGGTTAAACACGTAAAATAAGAAAAAGTACTTTATGTAGCTTTATAGAGATATTTATACGAGATGTCTAGATCTAGTTTGGTAGGGACACGTGGCGGTCGATCCGAAGGTTATGGAGATCGTTGGCTTGGTCACAACGCAAATGAGTTGGTCAACAGAAAGATATAATCTGGCTCAACCTATGCCTAGATCGGCATAGTCGAGCCAGATTTGCTACCAATATCCTCATCGATCCAAATGTACGCCAATCTGGATTTTGTACTCTACCTGACTTAGTCAACTCAGGCTAGGTCGAGCTGGATTTGGGACCTATTTTTGATTATTTCGTTTGATTCCTTGGCACATAAATGTATATAGATAAAGTACTGAGTGCTTTGATTATGAATCTCTTATGAACTTGACAGCTTATCGAATGGCAGGTCAACACTGTATTCTTACTGCAATTGTTATGTTGTATTCATCTACAATTTGTAATGATGGACTATTATAACAATCCAAGCTGATAATTATACTAATCGACCCTGATTGTTATATCTATATTACAGTTTCCTTTTGTAAGGATTTGTTGTATGTTATATTTTACTTGTCGTTGCATTATGAGATTTTTCTCTATCTTTCCTTTCTTTACCCTCCCCGCCAATACTAGATTTGAATGTTCGGCACTTGAATACCACGCATGCATTAATGTCAACTTTTGGGATTGAAAAAAATAGATCATTACAGGTGGTAACATAAGTTAGGTTGAGTGAACACCAGACTTTGTTATAGTATAAGGCTCATTTGAGATATAATAAGTGAGATCCTAGGATGAGGTTGAGTGTCATATATATATATATATATATATATATATATATATATATATATATATATATATATATATATATATGAATATGAAAGTGTGTGTTTGCTAGTGCCAAAAAATGTTTCGTACTATTTTGATTTATATATTGAGTGGTTTATGAATTTTGATTGGTACAGTAGGAACAACTACATTGATAGGAGTTCCTTAATTCTTGATCAAGGAAAACCGACATAGTATTGTTTTTTGAAATTTGGCAAATGAAATAATTTTACTATGATTACATTTTACAAGTAAAAGAATAATTTTAATAAAACAATATATTTGTTTATGCTATGTTTATCTATAATGAAATAATAATATCCAGTAGTTATTATTTAGGATTGTACTAGTCATCCACGTATAATTGTTCCAAAATTTGGTTTACAAAAACAGTTAGTTTCAAGAAAAATTGTTACCGTGATTGAAAGTCATTTTTTGGATTTTCGGCTTTTCATCATTAATTTTTTTGGAAAACATTATGTACACTATTACATACATACACACACACACATACATACATACATATACAACATACTTATAAAATGCTTATGGAATGGCTAGAGTTGAAACAGATTTAAATATAGGGACTGTTTGGCTAAAGTCCCTATTAAATTTCAAAATACCCTTGCTAAAAAGGTATGTAAATTAGGTCCTTAGAATTAAGTTAACTAATAATTCTATAAATTTATGCAATTATTTAATGAATAGTTACAGAAATTTATGCAATTATATCCAAAAATGCGGAAATCTCCATAATTATTCTACGGAAATTTTTGCAATTATTCATCAAAAAGGTTGCGAAGATTTCCATAGTTTTTCGAAAATTATATAAATTTATGCAATTATTCACCAAAAAAATATGAAAATATCACAGAAAAATTACAAATATTCATGTAATATTTTTAAAATAATTGCACAAATGTTTGCAATTATTCGATAATTAAATTCTAAGGACCTAATTTACAAATCCTTTTTTGGGAAGGAGCTTTCGTTTATTAAGTTTGATTTTAAGGACCTAATCCTAATATTCACTTAAATATATATATATATATATATATATATATATGTTTAAGTAAAAATGGAAGGATTTGAACTTTTCTTTTTCAAAATTTAGAACAAAAAAAATTAAAAAGGTTATACTACATAATAAAATAAGTAAAGTGAAAATGCGAGGATTTGACGTGTTGTGTGATCACGAATGCTAAGGAGGATGATGGGACTATTTAGCGTGGAAAGTAAAGAACCAAAGGACAAAAAAATAACTTCTCCATCTCAATTTACATGAGAAAGCTATTTTTTATTTTACAATTTTCATTTTATATTCATTTCCTTCATTTCAAAAACTTTTACTCCTTATTCAAAGCTCTCATTTTTAAATTCCATTATTTTCAAAAAAAAAAAATCTAAATTTTGAAATTTAAGCGTATAGTTGATGGTTAGTAGCTAAAGGGATGGTTGTGAGCATAACAAGCTTGGATTTTTCTCACTAATCTGGGAAGGTGAGATCTCCAACGTTTGGTTGCATAAATGTTGAATACTTTTTTATTGGTTTGATTTAAAAACAATACCCATGTCTATGAAAACTGTTTTAAATAATATCTTATTGAGATTTTCTTTGAAATGGAAATGTTTTCTCGCTCTTTGCAAAATTATCATACAAAATGATACACACATATATATATGGACACAAATGCCATATCTTTTTTTATTTCTTTTCCTTTTCCTTGAAAAAGTAATAACCATCCTTTAACATATCTCCAAAAATAGCAGAGGTAGAGAATGCTTTGTTCAGTACCTTCACCAGACCATAATATGGAAGGATGCGAGGGCTTACCTCCTTCTAGGGGCGCCTTGGACATGCAAGGCTTAGGTGCTTCAGTCAGGTCTTATAGATAAGTTTGAAGGCTAACCCTTCCGCCCTTCAAGAGGTGACTTAACCGAACTATATTACCAGGGGTCAAGGGCTTTCAACCATTTTGGGTCGTTGACCATTTTAGGTTATTGAAAATAACGGAGCATTTCACTCCCAACAATATAAAATTTTACTTGAATCGAAAGTTACTGATCCATTTAATCGTTCTTTACACATCTATTCAGTTTTTCTTATCGAAACAGGTTATCGATCATTCCCTCTAGAGCTCTACAATGATTAGTTTCATGTTCGTTCATCATATGATCACAGTAGTATAATACTCCTTTGTTTCTTTGACACTTAGGTGTTTTCTTACTGGAAGGCTAATAGTTAAGTTCTTCTTTGGTTAACAAGAGGAAAATCTTAATTAATGTCGTTAAGTTGCAATCTTTTGGCAAACTAAGCTTGAAACATTCTTTCAAAAATTTGATTCCTACTTTGTAGCTTAGCACTGTGGTTTCATTTCCATCAATCATTTTCCTTTTTAGATCCTTTTAGAGTTTATAAGATGATAAAGTTTCACTCATTTTTCAGTTTCCACCTTTGAGCGAATGCATCACAGTCTTCCGTAATATTTTCCTTCGAATGTAGTTCCTTTGGCATAGTTGTGAATGGCCATTCCAATTTGAGGAAACAAGTTACTATCCTTAACCATTGTATGTTCATAGGCAAACAAAGGTGTAGCTCTAATATGAAATGGGTTTATACTCCAATTATCAGTATCATTGCTTCTATCTTATTCATGTTGATAATATTCAAAGCTCTTAACATTAGATTTGCTCCTCATATTTCTTCAGAACCATACAAGTTGATCCCATTACATGTGGTTCGGTGGATCCTTGTTACGATCGAATGAATCTTTTACAATTATAAGATCAATGTTGAAATTGGGGAGACACCTTTGTTGAATCATAAGGAACTATTTTTGAACCATAAGAAACTTTTCTTGAATTATAAGAAGTGCTTCTTGAGTTACAATTCATATTCATACTTGTCAAAAGCAACTTTTCTCTTAGTCCAATAAGACCAATGGAGTGTAGAAAGGATTAGGGGTTTCAGAAGTTTGACCGATTCTTCTAGTGCTAAAAATGTTAACCACACCAAAATGGATAATTCTGGGTTGAATCCTTTGTTGCATAGAATTATTTGAGTCATACCTCTCACTTTAACTAGAAGCTTTGTTTTTCATTCAAAAGTAATGATCCAATAGGTCGACTCAGGTTAAGATCAATGCAAATGATCTCGATCGATCCAGTCAATGGATTTAATGCTGACCGAATGTGAGTTCCCGTTAACTAATAACTAAATAGCTAGATGCATGTATCTTGTTATTGAATTCCTTTTGAATCTATATTAATTTGGTCTTACCGTCTTATGGTGTCGATAGGCTCAAAGGTGTTTGAAAAGTCCTTTTCATAATAATGTAAATCTAGTTTTGATGAGCTTAAATTCTTTAAGTGATTTCCATGAGTTTCATAGACGATGGGTCTTTTTCGACTAAGGAATAATTTGGTCTTTCTATTGAGCGGCTTTCAAATGCATCGATGCCTAATAAGGATTATTTTGTTGATAAGTGAATCCTTTCAGTTACACGATTAAATTCTTTAAAGGTTGTGTTAGGAGTCTTTTAGGTTAGTCTATGGATGTCAAGTTCTTATTTATCATCAAATTAATTATTTTGAGTAGGCAGATGAGCTCTCTAATGGTTATTGACAAGGTGCTTTTGGGTAGGCCACTAGTTATTATGTATCTTGAAGAACCTTAGAATAGATCAAGGCTCATAGGCTACAAGAAGAGATCCTTTAAATGGGTTCAGGGTTGTCCAATACCTTCTTATTGCTCAATAATCCCTTTCGATAGTGTCAGAAGTAGTTTGATTGGATGAATTCGTCGGTGCTAAACCTGCAAAGTTTAAGATATAATAATTTAATGATTACCTTCAAATTATCTTGATTGTTAGAAAATAAACTCCTTTTATTAACGATTTTGAGGAATACAAAGACTTAGGTATTACAATCCATAAAATCTCCTATTTGATTTAAGAATTAAGGTTTACAACTTAGAATTTTAGAGATAAGTGCTAAGAATGAGGAATTCAGATCACAATGTTGGACCATAGGGCCATATTTATAGGTGCGGGTTGAGTCCATTCCACCTTGTTGTTTCCACTTTAATGCTCTCATAGAAGTTGATTCAAAGGGATTGTAGAGGTTCCCTTCACATTATGTGTCTTGAAACTATGGACATAGTTGAAAGGAGAGAAACATATCCTATTAGAAGTCTCTGATAGATGGTTTAGAAATGGCTTTCGAATCCATTGAGGGACAAACTTTGATCTTTTAGGGAGATATATGCATGCGGAAGAAAGATGTCTACGAATGCTTTTTACTGGTATTTTGAAAGGATTGGTCTTGGAACAGAGTAGAGTCATCAAATGGTTTGACTCCTTTGAAAGGATTGATTATGACATGATCAATCACTTCAAAGGGACGCTTCTTCTAAGATAAAGCTCTTCTCATGATGTATGGATTTTCCTTCAGTATCTATACAATCATAACTCTCCATCAATTGATTTGAAGGGTCTAAACTCGCTTCTTTTTAGTTTATTTGAATGTTGTTTTCTTTACCGGTTATAGAAAAGTGGGCCCTCTGACTTTGTTGAAAGGGCTTATTATTGTCAAATAGTATCCTTTACTCATTTGTTTTCTTGTTATGATGCAATATGTGGTGATATTCTTTTTGCTCCTTTGAATGCTCCTAGCTCTTGACATTCCATTACCGTAGTTTTCCTTTTCATCAGTGTTGGGGTAGTTTTTGGCGATAACATAATTAATGATGTTTTAAAGGTTATTTATTTATTTTAAGAATGATGTTAAATGTTAATTAATTATTTTATTTTTTTGAAGGAAAAGGTAGTGAATCAACATGATTCACGCCTAATATATATTCCATAAAGTAGCATAAAGTAGCAGTACGTGGTACAACATATATACAGCCAAAAAAAAACAGGCCATCGCTACAACCCAGCGACAATACAACCTGACAAAAAGAAACTAAGCATCATAATTTACATTATACAGCAAAATACATGACAACATAATACAATGCCAGTGAAAATCCCCATCAAGTGCGTGGTCCAGTAATGCACCGCATCCGCTTGCGCACACGGCCAGCAATGCTTTCAATCCTCCCCTTGCGCTCCATGCCTGCCCAGTCATAGACAAAGTTGAGAATAGAGTAAATGATATTGTTAGGGGCTTTCAGTTTATGGTTAAATTTTCTGAAATTGCGTTCATGCCAAAGCAACCAAATGTAAGCAAAGTTCAGCAAAGCAAAAAGAAAACTATCATGAGAAGCATGCAAGGTCGGGTAAATGTTGTGCCAAAATTCAAACTGGTCAGCAATGAAGTCGCTCCAGTGCAAATCAAGGCTAAGCGCAACCAAACATTTCGTCCAAATGTAAAAAGCAAAGTCACAAGCCAAAAAGAGATGATGATAGTCCTCCTTATCGCAACCACAAAATACACAGCCACCCATAACGTACACGCCTCTCTGACGAATTCTGCTAACTGTGTTCAATCTACCATGTATCACAATCCACATATGAATTTTAACTTTATCAGGGACTTTGAACCGCCACATCAGTTCGAACCCCAGCCTCCTAATCCCAACAAAGTTGAACAACTTGTAGATGCTTCGAACGCTAAACAACTTTCTTTCTCCTTCCAACATCCAAATAAACTCATCCCTCTCATTTGTTAAAGTCACCCCTTCAAGCAAAACAAACAATCTGCATAACTGAGTCAATGCATTACTAGCCACCAGCCTCGAAAAAGATAGTCTCCATTTGCAGCCCGATGCTTCATTATCATACATCTCTCTAACAGTGAAATTTTTGTTGCGTGCAATACAAAAAAGCTCAAGGAACTTCAGACAGAAAGGGACATTAGTTAGCCAGCTGTCTAACCAAAATGATGTGTTGCGTCCATTCTTCACCACGATCTTAGTACCCAGCTTCATCCATTGTGCATGAGCCATAACATTGCGCCAAAACACGGAGCACAATGAGAAATCAGTATTCCAGCTA
This sequence comes from Allium sativum, assembly GCA_030737875.1. NCBI lineage: Eukaryota > Viridiplantae > Streptophyta > Magnoliopsida > Asparagales > Amaryllidaceae > Allium > Allium sativum. The sequence continues at coordinate 868,666,968 of CM060924.1, read as the reverse complement.
AAATTGCCATTATAACATGTACTGATAATCCATTCTTTCCATAAAGCGTGCTTGTCAGAGATCATTAACCACAGCCACTTACAAAGTAAAGCACGATTCATTGTCTTCAAGTTAATGACATCGAGTCCCCCTTGCTCTTTAGACTTGCAAACTTGATCCCAAGAAATCAAACAACTAAGTTTCTTTGTCTCTTTAGTACCAGTCCAGAAAAAATTATGACGAATTGCATCAATCTTCTCCAGCACCCAACCAGGAAGTTGGTAGAAGGACATCCAGTACAACGGAATTGACGACAGAGCAGAATTGACAAGCACGAGACGACCAGCTCTTGATAGCGAGTTGCCTTTCCTCCTCGCCAGTCTAGTGTCCACCTTCTCTATCAAGTGCTGCCAGTCTTTCTTCATTAATTTCTTGGTGCGGATGCACATACCCAAATAGTTCAAAGGAAAAACATCTGCCTTGCAATTAAACATCTCAGCACATGACCTGTGTAAATCATCACTGCAACCCAACGTGTAAACACTGGTCTTATGAAAATTAATTTTTAAACCAGATAAGCTTTCAAAAGCATAGAGAATAAATTTAAGTGCAGCAAGGTATTTACAGTCTGGTTTGCTAAAGATGATAGTGTCATCAGCGTATTGCAGAGAATTGATGCCCCCAACCACATGATCACTACCAAAGCCGCTAAGAATCCCATTTACACAGCCCAGCTTCAGAATTTTTGAAAAGACATCTGCCGCCAAATCAAAAAGAAGAGGGGAGAGTGGGTCACCCTGTCTCAGACCACGCTTGGAGTGGATAGTAGAGCCAGCAACTCCATTGACACAAATGTTAAATCTACTTGATGAAAGAATCATAGAAATCCATTTAATCCACTTGGTGGGGAAGCCTCTCGCATTCAGTACTTCAATCATAAATCTCCAGTCAACAGTGTCAAAAGCTTTGGCGAAGTCCAACTTGAGAATAGCACAAGGGACATCAAATCTATCACAATGAGAAATCACTTCACCAACCAACGCAGCACCATCAAGAATGTTTCTTCCTTTGATAAAAGCAGTTTGGGACTTATCAATCAACGAATCCAACTTAGTTTTCAGCCTATTGGCCAACACCTTCGTGATTAGTTTGAAACTAGTGTTAAGAAGGCTAATCGGTCTAAAGTCAGCAGCAGAAACATTACCTTCCTTTTTGGGGATTAAAACCACATTAGCGTAACTAATCAAATCTAACCTTAAAGAGCCTTTGTGAAACTCATCAAACAAACACAATACATCATCTTTCAACATGCCCCAGTAGCGTTTGAAGAAAAAGGTAGGAAAACCATCAGGCCCAGGTGCTTTGTCACCAGGCATCTCCTTCAAAGCATTAAGTATTTCCTCTTCAGAAAAATCACTTGCAATGTCCGAGAGATCAACCACATCAGGATACAATTTGCGCCAATCAACAGAAATGCGGTTCTCAATGCGAGCACCAAAGATACTTTCATAATATTCAGTGAAAGTATCACTCAAAAGTTGTTGTTCACAAATCTCCACTCCATCTTTCCAAATACTGTGTATCAAATTAGTGCGCCGTCTACCATTAGCAACTTTATGAAAATACGCAGTATTTCTATCCCTTCCTTCAGCCACTGAGATCTGCAACGCTGTCTCCAAAAAATCTCTTCTTGATCCAGGACTTTGTTGAGTTCTCTCTCTCGTTGCTGAAGCAATTCTCTTTCAACAGTATCGAGTCCTCTCTCTTCGTCCAGGATATTAAGTTCAAGAATCAATTTTTCAATCCTTTCCTTTTTTGATTCTGATTTGACCAAACTCCTCAATATTCCATCTTCTAAGAAATTTCCTCAAAAATTTGAGTTTAGTACATAGAACTCTCGCTGCATCGCCATTCACCCCCATTTCAGACCATTTATTATATAGCAAATCATCAAAGTTATCTTCCAGGCACCACATTTTTTCAAACCTAAAAAAAGGTTTTTTCCTAACGTCGTCTCCCGAATCCAACACAACAGGACAATGGTCAGAGATAATCGAAGATAAACCTTTTTGAGAAGTTAAAGGATGAAGATCCTCAAAATGGGCGCTAATGAAAAAACGGTCAAGTTTCACAAGCGTCGGAGGAGATCTGCCGTCAGACCAAGTGAACTTTCTATTGGCAAGGGGAAGGTCAATCAACTCACACTCCCCTATAAACTCACTAAAGTCAGCCATGTCACCATAATGGTTAGCACCTAAGTTACTCCTTTCATAACTAAATCTCGTTACATTAAAGTCTCCTCCAATAACCCAAGGGCCATACATCAAACTATGAAATTCCAACACTTCTCTCCACAATATTTTCCTCTCACTTCTAGAATTTGGACCATAGACGTTTGAAAAAAAGTAAAGCTTCTTAGTCGCAACACATTCCAAAGCAACATGCAGACAATAAGTTTGACAAATCTCTTGTTTAAATCGCCATAAATTACTATCCCAACCAGTGAACAAGCCTCCGGCGCTACCAGTGGCCGGAATAAATCTCCATTCATCAATAACCCCCCAACCCAGAGTTTTAAAAGTAATAAAATCAGGATTGTCAAGTTTAGTCTCTTGAAGCAACACAATGTGGGGCTTAACAGATTTAAGATAGTTTTGACTCTAAGACGTTTGCCATAATTACCCAAACCTCTAACATTCCAAGTTAAGACCATCATTGGGGTGTGTTAGCCCTAACTAACTCTTTACTTTTAATATCACTAGCAACAGAATCATTTAACAAAAAACTAGAGCTACTAGCAACAGCATGCATTTGGTCAGGAGACAAAGAATTAAGGATAGCAGGGATAAAAACCCTACCTCCCAAAGGATGAGGAAGGCCACGAGCACTTCTCCTTAGGATAACCACACCAGAGTCCACTGGCTTCTTACCTTTCCTTCTACTTGTTGCACAAGAGCATTCTTCGGAATTTGAAACGGCCAAAGCATTGCTCCCTCCACCAAGATCATAATCATTATCATCCCCCCCAAGATCGTAGTCCTCATCATTATCATCCCAAACATATTCCCCAAGCCATCATATCCACTCTCCTCCCTACCAGCGTCTTCATTACCATCATCAATAGCATCCACTCCATGAGCTTCCACATTATCCTTAGCAACATTATGATCCACCGCATCACCTTCTCCATCAACAGAAATTGGTGCGAAAGAATTGCTCCCCAACCCAACATAAGCCATGGGAGCACTAACGCTTCTAGCCTTTAGCACTTTCATCTCGCCATTCTCCCCTCTAACAAACACCGTTTTACGAAGTTCTTGTCTGTCCACTTCCTCAGAGGATTCACCGTCGACTTTCGTAATGGAAACATTATGGAAAAAACCCTCGACAAGAACCAAAATCGAAGGAGGAAGCTCCAAATCCTCATCAATCCACATCATCGCCCTCAGAGAGGAAAAATCAGTTACATTCCACACTCCATGCTGGAGTCTAATCACTTCTCCTACCTCCGCCAACGCCGACTTGAGGGAATCAACACTTCTACACACTAATGGAATATTTTTAAGTGAAACCCAGACTTCAACCTCTTTTTAGCCATACTCCCAATTTGTGGGCTCCAACGCTTCAAATTAATTACTCCCTTTGAGTCGAAGAGTGAGTAGTAAAATGTTTCAGTCAAAAAAAAAGGAAGGAATTTCACTATGAAATCATCGTCGAATCTACGCACCGTCCACACCCATCCCGGCGCTCGCTTGCCAAAATGAGTTCCCAATAAAGTCTCCATTTCATTGATCGAGAAAGCACCACGAGCGATGGAGAGAACAACCATCGATCTAGCCTTTTTAAAATCGTCAGGGTAAAACGCCGCTGAAAGAGGAGGGAGCGATTTAGGGTTCTCCATTTTTTTCGGATTTTTGAGATGAAATTTGCAGTTGAAGCCCTTATGCCCAATTTTGTTACAGTGAAAACAAACCATAGGATTTCGACAACTCCTAGCCCAGTGATTTGGAGAGCCGCATCTGAAGCAACCATTATCAGATTTGATGTTTTTTAATTTTTCGAAGTAATTGATCGAAATACGAGGCGGAAGCTGAGGAGTATTGCGAGATTTAAATATATTATTTCGAGGAACGTTATGCTTTACACCTGGCCGCAACAAGATCTCCTTGTACGATGGAAGTACACCTTTGTTTTTATCTGATCTATCGTCTAGTGAAGAAGAAACGTGATTTGAGATAGAGGAAGTGAGATTATTGATCACGTTTTTGGAATTCTCCATTAGGGTTTTGAAGGTCACCATTTTTATTTAATTAATTAATTTAATTTTATTATTATTAATGTTTAAGTTAATTAATTATATTTAATAATGATGGTGCAAAATTAATTAATCAAATAGTATTTTAGTTCTATTTAATAATAGAGTATTTAATTCATTTAATTAGTTTAATAATAAAAAAATCAGTGATTGGGCTTTCAGCCTTCAATGGAGACTAGGCAGGCCCGACCCATGCCCAAGGCAGGCAAGACATATGCCTCCGGCATCATCACGTAAGGGGGCAATAAAAAATCGATTTTTTCACCGCTATTCAAAATTCATCGCTCCAGCCTATCCGCTCTGATCGAGTTTCAACTTCGATAGCTTTGTAGGGCTTCTCCTTCATCACGATAGAGGCAACAACTGCTGCTCGCTTTGTTTCAATTCACGATTTCAGTTCGATTTTGAATTCGTTTATATCCCTCAAATCTTGTGCTCAGAACTGATATAAGTAATTTCGCAATTTCAAATTCGATTTCAATTTACAAAATTCCTTTTTTTAAGTTTGCGTTTTCAATTATTTTGCTTGGAAATTGGGCTGAAAAGTACATTTGCAGGAGGCTACCTTCAGTTTTACAGTGGGACAGAGCACAAGGGCAAGGATTACTGGACTAGTAGACAAGCAGCAGGTCTTCATTTCAAGCTTGTTGTTCACTTATTGCGAGACGACGGTCTTCAAATTGCAAGAGAACTTGCTGAGTTGAGTTGTTGTTCATCCATATCCATTTCAAGCTTTCCAATTTCCAACTACAAACATGTAAGTTTAATGTTTATTTTAGTTTTTAATATTTGTTGATTACTTTGTTTTGTTTTAAATATAATTATTTATTGGTTGGTTACTTAATTTATTGAATGAAATAAAAAATTCGTTGAATGAATATTAATTTTACAACAATATTTAAAAAATAATAACACTAAACAAATAGTCGTTGAACGAATTAGAATGAATTGTGGATTATGAATGAATTGATTTGTTGAATTGTGCTTAATGAGTTATGAATGATTTATGAATTATGAATTAATCTGTCTTTCCTATCTTGGTTTGTCTGTTGAATGAATTTTTGATAGGTTATGTTAAAGTATTATGGATCAAATATTAGTACTACTACATTAATAATATTATGTTATGTCTTCGAGATAAGAATCGAAAACAGAATTCTGGATATCAAAATAGGAAGAGAAAACAATATAAAGATGAAGAAGCGAAATCATTAGTCGACTCACTTTCAAATTTATTTCAAGCAAGAAATAAAAAATTCAAATTTCAAGTTCTACTCAAGTTGAAGAAACTAATTTGGAGGATGAAAATATTGGTTCTAGCATTGATATCAACGAAGATGAGGAACCTATAAATGAAAATATTGAAGTAGGAGATCATATCGTAGAGGTTCCAGAGGAGGAGGATAATGTAAATGTTGATGTTAATGCTTATGGAGAAGATGTTGGTAAAGTGCCAATGCTTGATCTTGGAAAAAATGTTGAGGTCAGCTATGATTCGGGATTATGGGGAGGGATTATGTAATAACCCGGAAAATGTGAACCAGTTTAAAAATTTTTATTAGGTTATTAACAAGAAATTGGAATGATTAAAATAGCCTATTTCCACAAAATATAGAATTGTGTATAATATGGCAGTTTGAAATTTTGAATACAAACTTTGTCTGACTGTACCGGGTGGGAAATATAACAGATTTTAACGAAACTGAAAATATTTAAATCTGTTTATCAATACCTTTCTAACGAATCTGAAAAATCGAAATTTCATAACGGAAATCAAAAGTTATGGCCAAATGAATTTTCAGAAAGGTCGCTATATAGTATATATAGCCCTGGATAATTGAGATTTTGCATACGACCTCGGAATTCGACGAAACCACTTTTGTTGGGTCCGGGATGTCAAATAATTGCTAAGTTTCAAATTTCGTAATTTTTGAAGCTAGTATGTGAGCGGGGCAAAAGATAACGTGTTTGGTCAAATTCTGTTAAAATGGGTCGACCTAAAAATGGCCGTTTTTCAAACGAGCTCAGAATTCGACGAAACTGGTTTTGTTAGGACCGTATCGTCAAAACAAAGCTAGATTTATTTTTCTGGAATTTTTCGATTCAGTTTGTGGCCCTGGCAAATTGAAATGTATGTTTAAATTAAATATCGAATGTTTTATATTTTAATTTGAAAAATAACTGACTGTAACAGTCGAAATGGCCAACGAAACATATCCCATTGTGTCCGGAATGGGGGTATTTAGCTAGGGGCGACAGTCGTTGGGTTTAAAAAGGAGTCCGTTTGCAAAAACACTATTTAAAAATTTTTCTATAAATTCCAGCCAATGAGAAATTTTCTTTAAAAATAAAAAAAAAAAACCTAAAACCCTAAGCCGCCAGACGAAACGAACGACGCTCGTCGTTTAGAACTTTCCGACGAGAATCCCGCCGCCACAGGCGACGCCAGCTAACGCCACCACCCTCAATCGACGCCGCCCACCGCCCTCTTTAAATTTGACCAACCCCGCTCCTCCTCCCTTCGCCAGCATCGAGAAAAACGCCCAGGAAGTCGCCGACTTCACGTCGACGCCACGACCGCCAGAGGCGATCGCACCTGCTCCCCCGACCACCGTTAGGACCGCCTCGCTTCCCTCTTTCAAGTCCCACCCTCTGATCGGAGCATAGATTCACGGATTTGCTGAAAAATTCAACCCTAGTTTCAAAACCAAAAAGAGGTATACGGCTAAATTGATTTTTACACTTTAAAGCGTTGCAAATTTGTAAAAATCATATCTTTTTGCTATGTTAACGAAATTCGATGAAACAGGAGACACCGTGACCGCAAGGAGGCTCTCTACATTCTAGAAGAAGCCGCGGATTTTTCTGACCTTCCTACGATTTTTAGCACCGCAAGAACCAATGTGAGGAATCTAAACTATTTATGTGAATGTAATCGCGTTGTATAAATTATATAAGCGAAGTGTAAATTATACACGCATTGTATACCTCATGTACATGTGTTGTATAAGTTATATTAGCAATGTATAAATTATACAAGCGTTGTTTGAAACATATATGCTTTGAATGGTGATGAAATGCAAGTGAATTATTATATTATATATATATATATATACTCCCCTCGTCCACAGACCATGGACGATATTTATTGCTTGCGATTGACGTGATATCATATGATTGACGAATGGTTGGAAATAATTGTTTGTGGTTGATTTTATGGTTGAAAAATACCTTTATGGTTGAAAAATACCCTCTTGTGGTTGAAACAAAATAGAATAGGATTGTGGAATTGAAAATAAAACATGCCGCCTGCGTGCGAACTAGATGCATGATCCCCATTGTCAAAAACCGCGAGGTTTTAAGGTAGAGCGAGGAGCCGTACTAGGGACGGTCCCGGTTTTAACTACCCTGCCGTTATGCTGCCGAAATTTTCTGAAATATTTATGTGTTAGAATAATTTTCATTCATTGAAACTATTTACATATACTATATCGAATATTCATGTGTTGAGTTGCAATTCATTCGTTGAGTTGAAATTCATGTGTTGAATATTATTTGAATTCAAACAAATGGCTTTAGCAATAAAAATCACATTTTTATATATATACAAACTTATCGAATATTCATGTGTTGAGTTGCAATTCATTCGTTGAGTTGAAATTCATGTGTTGAATATTATTTGAATTTAAACAAATGGCTTTAGCAATAAAAATCACATTTTTATATATATACAAACTTATCGAATATTCATGTGTTGAGTTGCAATTCATTCGTTGAGTTGAAATTCATGTGTTGAATATTATTTGAATTTAAACAAATGGCTTTAGCAATAAAAATCACATTTATATATATATACAAACTTATCGAAAATTCATGTGTTGAGTTGCAATTCATTCGTTGAGTTGAAATCCATGTGTTGAATATTATTTGAATTTAAACAAATGGCTTTAGCAATAAAAATCACGTTTTTATATATATACAAACTATATCGAATATTCATGTGTTGAATTGCAATTTGTTCGTCGAGTTGAAATTCACGTGTTGAATGTTATCGTCGTCTAAAAATAAAATGAATCGACAATGAGAACTATATTTTTATAGTAAATAAGAAGTGTTAAAAAAATACACTAGTGTCGAATAAATATTTTTGATGATAAAAATATTCCTTTTATCATGTATACGCTTAGTTAAAAATGCACTAGTGTCGAATAAATATTTTTGATGATAAAAATATTCCTTTTATCATGTATACGCTTAGTTAAAAATACACACGTGTTGAAATAAATAATAGTTTGCTAGAAATATTATTATTAGCTTGTTCTGCATATATATATACATGTGTTGAACAGGAAAAATGGATTAGCTGTTGAGTAAAGAAATTATTTGCGTGCCCGACAAATAGGTAAACCTTGATGAGTTGGCTGCGCAATTTTATTTGTATATCAACTCCTGTGAATGCCATTGGATGCGGAGTGCTGGTTTTTCTGTGTGAAATAATAAACAACGCCATAGGATAGTAACAATTAATTTTGAAATACACTACATGGCATACTTCTTGACGATAGGCATACTTCATCATATTCCACATAAGCAATTGGAGCTTGTGTGACGAGGTGGAAGATTTACCATACAAGCAAGAGGCTTGTATGGCGATGACTAAGTACTACAGGTTGAACTGATGACTGATATGGACTATTTAAATTATAACGATAAATTGCCAGATTAATAAAAACCCCACACGGGTCTAGAGTTGACAATAATCACGTCGCTCTAGTTATTAGATACGGCACATGGACTATTTATTTCCACACGAAAACGGGGTGACGGGAATTTATTCTCTGGAGTGATTATCAGTACATGCTCCCCCGTAAACACCAAAATATATCACTAAAAATATGTGAATGCTTTTTAGGATTTATTGGGTACCTAATATGGCCCAATAAATTTCCAAACCCCTCCCCGTACAAAGGAGGTTATGGCGAAATTTTTCGAAATATTAAGGCGTTAGTAAAATATTTGAAGTGAAAACGAAGTTGAAAATATAAAATGAACTATAGTTGAAACTATGGAATGAACTATATATATATAAATATAAATATAATTAAAAGGAATAGAGGCCGTGCAGTTCGCGTTTTGGAATCGTAATTTGAAACGATTAGTACGAGAAATCCGACCATCGGATCTTCCCGAAACCGCAACCGCTGAGTTCGCCTTGGAAATACCTTTCCAACGGCACCAACCTTGTAAAAATCCAACGGTTGGATTGTCCGGAATGTTTAATTCAAATCTGAAGAAAAACAGCGCCAGAATCGTTTATATTTATATATAAATATAAATATAATTAAATTTAATCGAATAACGACGCTGCAGTTCGAATTTTGAAACCATAACTTCAAACGACTAGTGTGGAAGATCCGACCGTCGGATTCTCACGAAACTGGAACCGTTGGGTTCGCTTCAGGAATATCTTCCCACTGATATGGACTTTGTAGAAATCCAACAGTTAGATTTTCCGATATGTGTAAACCAAACTTAGGGAAAAACAGCGCCAGTGCCACGGGACGACCTGAAACGTCGTTTAATTAAATATGGCCATTTTTAAATAAATAAAAATGGCGAAAAATCGTTATAAAATATTATAAGCAACATAGGTTGCAAATAAACCAATTGTGCTTGAATTGTTTGATATTTGATGGTTGTATGTGTATGACATGAAAATAACACTAAATAACTTGAAGATGGATGTCGAATGATATAACCACATACAGAATCGATTTAAATTCTAATGACGTGAATTATTTGAAAAGGCCGAGCTAACCCTCATTTCAAATAATTCAGCGAGCGATTCGAATTGGAAAATGCAAAGACGATTCAAGACCGACGATCTTCGTATCGGTTGGATGGGCGCTACTGAGGTTCCTAACCGGAGTAGCTACCGGAAGGGGACGGAAGTAGTAGCCGTCTGAACGTATGTGTTGATTGTACGGATTTGCGAGGAATTTGACGCCTCCGGTTTCGTTCAGACCCAGGACGGACTTGTAAATGGACTGTGTGTCTGACATTGGATTTTGTTCTATACTGATTGATCTCTGTTAAATATATATCTGTTTGGCGGCGGAGAATTTATTCTTTTGCTTAACGCCCTTCTCTGAGACGTGCGCGCTTAGAGGTTATATATCGATGGAAATCAATCGTATGGAGTGGACTGCCTATGTGGCATGCCAAGATGCTGTGATCAAGGCTTCTGTTGCAAAGCAAAGTCTTGTGGATGATGATCAAAGCAAGGCCTACGTGGCCTAGCTTTGTGTATTTCGTAGACTCGCGAACCTCACACCCCGGTATGAGTTAAAAACGGGATACGGACTGCAGGGAGAGCACGACGTTTCTTTCTAGCTATGGTGGTGTCAGTGACTTACCAGCCCTGACATATTTATCTACTTTTCACCTTTGTGGTTGTTGGAATGCGAGGCGCCTCGATTATAGGTCTGTAAGGACCGGGAAACGTGTGTTCAGGAATTGCCAATCCTCTAACGTAAGTGAGGACCGGCCCTGAAGCATCCAGGGGTTACCCAGAGTGTGTAGTCCCGAGGCATTTGCTAGAGTGTCTCGAAGCGGAGAGGAGCTTGCCCCTTGCCTCGACTCATGACGGAAATCCAATTTCCAATACGAAATAACGGACTTGATTGTAGAACTAGTATGGCGACATAGTGGTATGGGGCACTTATGCCGTCTATGATTGATATTATGATGCTATTCGTTTTTGAAACATATATGCACTAGTAATAATACCAAATGATTTTGCTTTATACGTATCAAGCATATTTGGCTATTATAAGGTAAAACTCTATCCTCCGGCTTGCGTTGCATTGTGTGATGGGACCTGAGTCTTATAATGGCTTCATTCTTTCTAAAAGCATTGCGTTGTTTTAAAAAGAATTTACTTCGTTTTAAATGCACTAGCAACCACTGGAGTAAACCCATTCCGCGAAAGTGGCGTGGTCCTATGATTTGCTATTTATTGTTGTTTAACTGTTAAATAGATTCCTCATACCAGTCCCCATGACTGACTCGTTGTTTGTTCACTTTGCAAACGCGGGTGCCCTTATTTTCACACGGGCAGCCTAGTACACAGGTGACAGGTGGTTTTTGGTTCTGCACTGCTGCTTAGCGTGCACTTTTGGCTCATGGCGAGGCTGACTTCATAGAGATGACTTAGATATTTTCCGCCATTACTGTATTTATATTATGATTCCGCCACTGGCGATGCAGACTGATTTACTTTCCGTATTTCTCACTATATGTATATGTATTCCGCCTCCGGCGATGTAGACTGATACTCTTATTATGTCTCACTACATGTATGTATTCCGCCTCTGGCGATGATGACTGATCACTTCCTTTTTATTTACTAAGTATATCCCACGTTATGCTATTCTGATATTCCTACATGTTGTGATTCCGCTGTCATATCCATGTAATATTTATTTTAATTATTGTTTCTGCTATTATCTGTACTCTGCTATGATGATTAATGCGTTATTTCCTAATGATTATCCTTAATACCGCCCCTCGGATTTTGGGATCGTCACAGTTGGTATCAGAGCTTTGGTTAACCTTAGTTCCGGGATCTAACACATTAAACACCTCGTCAGAATAGAATCAGTAGTGTTCTAATACGAGTTGCTTATTAGAGATAGGATTAGCAATGTCCTAGAATGAGCTAAGCAGATTAGCAAAACAATTTGATCAGTACATCATCATTATCTTTCCTTGTTTTCCCTTGCTTTATCATTTATGAAAATTATCAAATCTGTGAGCTTGACTCTTTTCTTGCTTATACAGTACTCTTAGATGGCTACACGTGGAGCAGCAGCTAGAGGAGATGCAGTAGGAGGACGGGGGAATATCCCCGTAGTTGTGGAAATCCCTATTATTCCGCCACCAGCACCAGAAGACTTTGAGCTCGACAAAGTAGCTAAGAGGTACAGAAATCTTGGAGGGAAACCTTTTATTGGCACTGGGACAGTGACCGAAGCTATCGCTTGGCTGAAAACCTGTGAGAAAATCTTCGAGGGAATGGGCATGGGAACTAACAACAAAGCCCGACTTGGCATTTGGCTCCTTCAGGAAGAGGCAGAGCTGTGGTGGGATGCCATTACCTCTGGGGATGCAGCTGGTACTATCCGGACTTGGGAGCAGTTCAGGACTTTATTCAATGAGAAGTTTGTACCGGAACAAGCTCTAGAGAGGATGCGGGAGCAATTTGCTAATCTCCAGCAGGGAGACCTCTCTATTCAAGACTATCTGAATAAGTTCACTCAGCTATCGCGCTATGCTCCAGAGCTGGTTTTGACCGACAAAGCGAAGAATAAGAGGTTCATATTTGGGCTGAAGCGCAAGTATCACGATAGAGCTATGAGCAACATCAAACTCTCTTTTACAGAACTAGTAGAGATGGCTTGCAACTACGAAGACATGGATGTGAGGCATGCTAGCCAAGACCGCGCTAAAAGCCAAGCAGGGAATAAGCGCAAGGCCTCAACAGACCAACCCAAATCTAGCATTTCCGCGGCCGCTACTCAAAAACCCGCAAAGATCCCGAGAGGAAACTGCTACAATTGTGGGAAGCCCGGTCATTTCTCTAATGTGTGCAAAGCCCCAAAGAAGCCAAGGGCCAATGACTCAGCCGAATGCTACAACTGCCACAAGAAGGGGCACTATAGCAAGAATTGTCCTTTGAAGAAGAGCGCACAAGTGGCCCATGTCTATGACGGGAATACCCCGCCAGCTACCACCGATGGATCAGGTAAACCCGATGTCTTGGGAGTACCCTTACTTTTAAAAATATTCCTGTTTCTGTACTTTTTGATACTAGTGCATCACGTAGCTTCATATCTGGTATCCTTGTTAACAAACTAAAATTGAAACGAAGAAAACTGAAGGAACCAATCAAAGTACGAAACCCGATAGGAGGTTCAGTTGGTCTCAGTTCATACAGTAGGGTGCCTATCGCTTATTCTTGCTATAAGTTCTCCTTTGATTCGATTGTTATGGACCTTTCCGAATTTGATGTTATACTGGGACTTGACTGGTTGACAAAATATAAGGCCGAAGTTAGATGTGCCGAAAGAATCGTTAAAGTCGAAACGAAACTTGGACCTATATATATCCCATGCCATGGCTCAGAAATAAATAGAACAGAATTTTGGTCTTCTTTAGAAGTTACTCCCCCTTCAATAGAAAAGATACCGGTCGTTAAAAATTATGCGGATGTGTTTGAAGAAGTAGAAAACTTACCGCCGCAAAGAGAAATTGAGTTTAGGATTGATCTAATTCCGAATGCTCGACCAGTAGTTCATCCAATAAGAAGAATGGCCCCGAAGGAAAAAGAAGAGCTAAGTAGTCAAACCCGAGAATAACTTTGGAAAGGTCTGATCAGACCAAGCTTTTCAGCATGGGGAGCCGCAGTAGTATTTGTCCCGAAATCAGACGGTACTCTAAGACTTTGCGTTGATTACCGAGATCTCAATAAACAAACACTGAAGAACAAATATCCTTTGCCCCGAATAGACGATCTGTTAGATCAATTAAATGGAGCAACAGTATTCTCCAGAATGGACCTAGCTACAGGTTTCCACCAATTGCGTATAGCCGAAGACTGTGTTCCTTTGACAGCCTTCAGGGGTCCCGATTTATTCTACGAATGGTTAGTAATGTCGTTCGGCTTGTGTAACGCTCCGGCATACTTCGTTGATCTTATGAACAGAGTGTTCCGTGGTGTATTGAATAAATTTGTTCTAGTCTTCATCGATGACATTTTAATCTACTCTAAGTCGGAAGAAGAGCATGCAAAACATTTAGAACAAGTGTTGAAAATTCTAAGAAGAAATGTCTTGAAAGCTAAATTTTCTAAGTGTGTCTTCTGGCAGAATGAAGTTAAATTCCTTGGCCATGTCGTGTCAAAAGAAGGAATTGCTGTAGATCCAAGCAAAATTACAGCGATTCAAAACTGGAAACAACCTACTACGCCCACAGAAGTTCGAAGTTTCCTTGGATTAGCTAGTTACTATCGGAAATTCGTTCAGGATTTTTCAAAGATATCAGGAGTATTGACAAAGCTTACAAAGAAGCATGAGAAATTCAAATGGACTCCCGAATGTGAAGAAGCTTTCCAAGAGCTGAAACGGAAGTTGACAACTGCTCCGGTATTGACAATAATAGAAGGTAACCAAGACTTGACTGTATGGACAGATGCTTCTATTAGAGGGCTAGGCGCAGTGTTAATGCAAAAGGGCCAAGTGATCGCTTATGCCAGCCGTCAACTAAAGCCGCATGAAAGAAACTATGCTACTCATGATCTTGAGTTATTAGCTATCGTGTTCGCTTTAAGAATATGGAGGCATTATTTATTAGGCGAGAAATTCGAACTATACACCGATCATCAATCCTTGAAATACCTGTTCACACAGAAAGATCTAAACTTGAGACAACAGCGTTGGTTAGAATTCCTTGCAGCATACGATTTTGAAATTATATACACTCCAGGGAAAGCCAATGTTGTAGCAGATGCGCTCAGCAGAAAGAATGAAATCATCGCCAGTTTTGTCATCACGTCTTCATTAATTAGACAGAATCTCGACCCTTCAAAAGGAGGATAATTTTGTAAAGGTAATGATAAAAAGGATCAATGAAGGCATAGACTCCAGCTTCCAAGTGGATAGTGAGGGGGTTTTGAGGTTAAAAGGAAGAATTTGTGTTCCCGACATCTCTGAGCTAAAAAGAGAAGTGCTTGATGAATGCCACAAATCCAAATTAAGTATCCATCCCGGCGTGAGCAAAATGTATAACGATATCAAACGCACCTTCTGGTGGAAGGCGATGAAAAGAGATATCTCATTATATGTTAGCAGATGCCCCACTTGTCAGCTAGTTAAGAGTGATCAGCAGAAATTGGCTGGATTATTACAACCATTAGAAATTCCTGGATGGAAGTGGGAACAAATCTCGATGGACTTCATCGATGGCTTGCCTCGAACTAAAAAAGGAAACGATAGTATATGGGTAATCGTAGATCGCTTCACGAAGACTGCCCATTTCATCCCTGTCCGATCCAACAGAACGGCTCAAAGTCTGGCATAGATTTACTTCAGAGAAATAGTTAAACTTCATGGAGTACCGCTCAGTATAGTCAGCGATAGAGATCCCCTGTTTACTAGCAAATTCTGGGAAGCATTCCAGACAGAATTGGGAACCAAATTAAATCTAAGCACCGCTTATCACCCTCAGACAGACGGCCAAACTGAGCGGGTGAATAGAATTTTAGAAGATTTGCTTCGAGCTTGCGTTATTGATTTTGGAGGTTCATGGGAAGATCATTTGCATCTAGCCGAATTCTCCTACAACAATAGCTATCAAGCACGTTTGGGAATGTCCCCATTTGAAGCATTATACGGTAGACCGTGCAGATCTCCCGCATGTTGGGTAGAACCTGGCAACAGACTTGTGTTAGGGCCCGATATGATTCAAGAAGCATCAGATAAAGTCGATTTCATTAAGAAGCGATTAAAAACCGCACAGAGCCGACAGAAAAGTTATGCTGATGCGAGAAGAAGGGATATATCGTTTGCCGTTGGCGATTATGTTTATTTAAGAGTTTCTCCAATGCGAGGAGTAATCAGATTTGGCAAGACTGGGAAGTTGGCACCGAGATTTATTGGTCCCTTTCCTATACTTGAACGGATTGGAACTCTTGCATATAGGGTTTCATTACCTGATTGGTTGCCCGGTGTACATGATGTGTTCCACGTGTCTCAACTCAGAAAACATGTTCATGATCCAGATCTTGTTGTAGAAGAAGCAGCACAACAGGATATTGACATAACTCCAGAATTTGCACTCAAGAGAGATCCATTAAAAATAGTTGGCAAAGAAACCAGAGAGCTATGGAGGAAAAAGATTCATTTAGTCAAAGTGCAGTGGAGTAGTGATCCTAGAGACTGTACTTGGGAAACTGAGGAAAGCATTAAACAAGCCTATCCCAAATGCAGAGTGGACATCTCTGACTAACTCCGGTGCAAGGTACCTTTACAATACTTTGCATTTACATTTTACTTCCTGCTTAACTGTTATTTCCTTTTCGAGGACGAAAAGTTTTAAGTGGGGGAGATTGTAATAACCCGGAAAATGTGAACCAGTTTAAATTTTTTTATTAGGTTATTAACAAGAAATTGGAATGATTAAAATAGCCTATTTCCACAAAATATAGAATTGTGTATAATATGGCAGTTTGAAATTTTGAATACAAACTTTGTCTGACTGTACCGGGTGGGAAATATAACAGATTTTAACGAAACTGAAAATATTTAAATCTGTTTATCAATACCTTTCTAACGAATCTGAAAAATCGAAATTTCATAACGGAAATCAAAAGTTATGGCCAAATGAATTTTCAGAAAGGTCGCTATATAGTATATATAGCCCTGGAAAATTGAGATTTTGCATACGACCTCGGAATTCGACGAAACCACTTTTGTTGGGTCCGGGATGTCAAATAATTGCTAAGTTTCAAATTTCGTAATTTTTGAAGCTAGTATGTGAGCGGGGCAAAAGATAACGTGTTTGGTCAAATTCTGTTAAAATGGGTCGACCTAAAAATGGCCGTTTTTCAAACGAGCTCAGAATTCGACGAAACTGGTTTTGTTAGGACCGTATCGTCAAAACAAAGCTAGATTTATTTTTCTGGAATTTTTCGATTCAGTTTGTGGCCCTGGCAAATTGAAATGTACGTTTAAATTAAATATCGAATGTTTTATATTTTAATTTGAAAAATAACTGACTGTAACAGTCGAAATGGCCAATGAAACATATCCCATTGTGTCCGGAATGGGGGTATTTAGCTAGGGGCGACAGTCGTTGGGTTTAAAAAGGAGTCCGTTTGCAAAAACACTATTTAAAAATTTTTCTATAAATTCCAGCCAATGAGAAATTTTCTTTAAAAATAAAAAAAAAACCTAAAACCCTAAGCCGCCAGACGAAACGAACGACGCTCGTCGTTCAGAACTTTCCGACGAGAATCCCGCCGCCACAGGCGACGCCAGCCAACGCCACCACCCTCAATCGACGCCGCCCACCGCCCTCTTCAAATCTGACCAACCCCGCTCCTCCTCCCTTCGCCAGCGTCGAGAAAAACGCCCAGGAAGTCGCCGACTTCACGTCGACGCCACGACCGCCAGAGGCGATCGCACCTGCTCCCCCGACCACCGTTAGGACCGCCTCGCTTCCCTCTTTCAAGTCCCACCCTCTGATCGGAGCATAGATTCACGGATTTGCTGAAAAATTCAACCCTAGTTTCGAAACCAAAAAGAGGTATACGGCTAAATTGATTTTTACACTTTAAAGCGTTGCAAATTTGTAAAAATCATATCTTTTTGCTATGTTAACGAAATTCGATGAAACAGGAGACACCGTGACCGCAAGGAGGCTCTCTACATTCTAGAAGAAGCCGCGGATTTTTCTGACCTTCCTACGATTTTTAGCACCGCAAGAACCAATGTGAGGAATCTAAACTATTTATGTGAATGTAATCGCGTTGTATAAATTATATAAGTGAAGTGTAAATTATATACGCATTGTATACCTCATGTACATGTGTTGTATAAGTTATATTAGCAATGTATAAATTATACAAGCATTGTTTGAAACATATATGCTTTGAATGGTGATGAAATGCAAGTGAATTATTATATTATATATATATATATATACTCCCCTCGTCCACAGACCATGGACGATATTTATTGCTTGTGATTGACGTGATATCATATGATTGACGAATGGTTGGAAATAATTGTTTGTGGTTGATTTTATGGTTGAAAAATACCTTTATGGTTGAAAAATACCCTCTTGTGGTTGAAACAAAATAGAATAGGATTGTGGAATTGAAAATAAAACATGCCGCCTGCGTGCGAACTAGATGCATGATCCCCATTGTCAAAAACCGCGAGGTTTTAAGGTAGAGCGAGGAGCCGTACTAGGGACGGTCCCGGTTTTAACTACCCTGCCGTTATGCTGCCGAAATTTTCTGAAATGTTTATGTGTTAGAATAATTTTCATTCATTGAAACTATTTACATATACTATATCGAATATTCATGTGTTGAGTTGCAATTCATTCGTTGAGTTGAAATTCATGTGTTGAATATTATTTGAATTTAAACAAATGGCTTTAGCAATAAAAATCACATTTTTATATATATACAAACTTATCGAATATTCATGTGTTGAGTTGCAATTCATTCGTTGAGTTGAAATTCATGTGTTGAATATTATTTGAATTTAAACAAATGGCTTTAGCAATAAAAATCACATTTTTATATATATACAAACTTATCGAATATTCATGTGTTGAGTTGCAATTCATTCGTTGAGTTGAAATTCATGTGTTGAATATTATTTGAATTTAAACAAATGGCTTTAGCAATAAAAATCACATTTTCATATATATACAAACTTATCGAATATTCATGTGTTGAGTTGCAATTCATTCGTTGAGTTGAAATTCATGTGTTGAATATTATTTGAATTTAAACAAATGGCTTTAGCAATAAAAATTACATTTTTATATATATACAAACTATATCGAATATTCATGTGTTGAATTGCAATTTGTTCGTCGAGTTGAAATTCACGTGTTGAATGTTATCGTCGTCTAAAAATAAAATGAATCGACAATGAGAACTATATTTTTATAGTAAATAAGAAGTGTTAAAAAAATACACTAGTGTCGAATAAATATTTTTCATGATAAAAATATTCCTTTTATCATGTATACGCTTAGTTAAAAATGCACTAGTGTCGAATAAATATTTTTGATGATAAAAATATTCCTTTTATCATGTATACGCTTAGTTAAAAATACACACGTGTTGAAATAAATAATAGTTTGCTAGAAATATTATTATTAGCTTGTTCTGCATATATATACATGTGTTGAACAGGAAAAATGGATTAGCTGTTGAGTAAAGAAATTATTTGCGTGTCCGACAAATAGGTAAACCTTGATGAGTTGGCTGCGCAATTTTATTTGTATATCAACTCCTGTGAATGCCATTGGATGCGGAGTGCTGGTTTTTCTGTGTGAAATAATAAACAACGCCATAGGATAGTAACAATTAATTTTGAACTACACTACATGGCATACTTCTTGACGATAGGCATACTTCATCATATTCCACATAAGCAATTGGAGCTTGTGTGATGAGGTGGAAGATTTACCATACAAGCAAGAGGCTTGTATGGCGATGACTAAGTACTACAGGTTGAACTGATGACTGATATGGACTATATAAATTATAACGATAAATTGCCAGATTAATAAAAACCCCACACGGGTCTAGAGTTGACAATAATCACGTCGCTCTAGTTATTAGATACGGCACATGGACTATTTATTTCCACACGGAAACGGGGTGACGGGAATTTATTCTCTGGAGTGATTATCAGTACATGCTCCCCCGTAAACACCAAAATATATCACTAAAAATATGTGAATGCTTTTTAGGATTTATTGGGTACCTAATACGGCCCAATAAATTTCCAAACCCCTCCCCGTACAAAGGAGGTTATGGCGAAATTTTTCGAAATATTAAGGCGTTAGTAAAATATTTGAAGTGAAAACGAAGTTGAAAATATAAAATGAACTATAGTTGAAACTATGGAATGAACTATATATATATATAAATATAAATATAATTAAAAGGAATAGAGGCCGTGCAGTTCGCGTTTTGGAATCGTAATTTGAAACGATTAGTACGAGAAATCCGACCACCGGATCTTCCCGAAACCGCAACCGCTGAGTTCGCCTTGGAAATACCTTTCCAACGGCACCAACCTTGTAAAAATCCAACGGTTGGATTGTCCGGAATGTTTAATTCAAATCTGAAGAAAAACAGCGCCAGAATCGTTTATATTTATATATAAATATAAATATAATTAAATTTAATCGAATAACGACGCTGCAGTTCGAATTTTGAAACCATAACTTCAAACGACTAGTGTGGAAGATCCGACCGTCGGATTCTCACGAAACTGGAACCGTTGGGTTCGCTTCAGGAATATCTTCCCACTGATATGGACTTTGTAGAAATCCAACGGTTAGATTTTCCGATATGTGTAAACCAAACTTAGGGAAAAACAGCGCCAGTGCCACGGGACGACCTGAAACGTCGTTTAATTAAATATGGCCATTTTTAAATAAATAAAAATGGCGAAAAATCGTTATAAAATATTATAAGCAACATAGGTTGCAAATAAACCAATTGTGCTTGAATTGTTTGATATTTGATGGTTGTATGTGTATGACATGAAAATAACACTAAATAACTTGAAGATGGATGTCGAATGATATAACCACATACAGAATCGATTTAAATTCTAATGACGTGAATTATTTGAAAAGGCCGAGCTAACCCTCATTTCAAATAATTCAGCGAGCGATTCGAATTGGAAAATGCAAAGACGATTCAAGACCGACGATCTTCGTATCGGTTGGATGGGCGCTACTGAGGTTCCTAACCGGAGTAGCTACCGGAAGGGGACGGAAGTAGTAGCCGTCTGAACGTATGTGTTGATTGTACGGATTTGCGAGGAATTTGACGCCTCCGGTTTCGTTCAGACCCAGGACGGACTTGTAAATGGACTGTGTGTCTGACATTGGATTTTGTTCTATACTGATTGATCTCTGTTAAATATATATCTGTTTGGCGGCGGAGAATTTATTCTTTTGCTTAACGCCCTTCTCTGAGACGTACGAGCTTAGAGGTTATATATCGATGGAAATCAATCGTATGGAGTGGACTGCCTATGTGGCATGCCAAGATGCTGTGATCAAGGCTTCTGTTGCAAAGCAAAGTCTTGTGAATGATGATCAAAGCAAGGCCTACGTGGACTAGCTTTGTGTATTTCGTAGACTCGCGAACCTCACACCCCGGTATGAGTTAAAAACGGGATACGGACTGCAGGGAGAGCACGACGTTTCTTTCTAGCTATGGTGGTGTCAGTGACTTACCAGCCCTGACATATTTATCTAATTTTCACCTTTGTGGTTGTTGGAATGCGAGGCGCCTCGATTATAGGTCTGTAAGGACCGGGAAACGTGTGTTCAGGAATTGCCAATCCTCTAACGTAAGTGAGGACCGGCCCTGAAGCATCCAGGGGTTACCCAGAGTGTGTAGTCCCGAGGCATTTGCTAGAGTGTCTCGAAGCGGAGAGGAGCTTGCCCCTTGCCTCGACTCATGACGGAAATCCAATTTCCAATACGAAATAACGGACTTGATTGTAGAACTAGTATGCCGACATAGTGGTATGGGGCACTTATGCCGTCTATGATTGATATTATGATGCTATTCGTTTTTGAAACATATATGCACTAGTAATAATACCAAATGATTTTGCTTTATACGTATCAAGCATATTTGGCTATTATAAGGTAAAACTCTATCCTCCGGCTTGCGTTGCATTGTGTGATGGGACCTGAGTCTTATAATGGCTTCATTCTTTCTAAAAGCATTGCGTTGTTTTAAAAAGAATTTACTTTGTTTTAAATGCACTAGCAACCACTGGAGTAAACCCGTTCCGCGAAAGTGGCGTGGTCCTATGATTTGCTATTTATTGTTGTTTAACTGTTAAATAGATTCCTCATACCAGTCCCCATGACTGACTCGTTGTTTGTTCACTTTGCAAACGCGGGTGCCCTTATTTTCACACGGGCAGCCTAGTACACAGGTGACAGGTGGTTTTTGGTTCTGCACCGCTGCTTAGCGTGCACTTTTGGCTCATGGCGAGGCTGACTTCATAGAGATGACTTAGATATTTTCCGCCATTACTGTATTTATATTATGATTCCGCCACTGGCGATGCAGACTGATTTACTTTCCGTATTTCTCACTATATGTATATGTATTCCGCCTCCGGCGATGTAGACTGATACTCTTATTATGTCTCACTACATGTATGTATTCCGCCTCTGGCGATGATGACTGATCACTTCCTTTTTATTTACTAAGTATATCCCACGTTATGCTATTCTGATATTCCTACATGTTGTGATTCCGCTTTCATATCCATGTAATATTTATTTTAATTATTGTTTCTGCTATTATCTGTACTCTGCTATGATGATTAATGCGTTATTTCCTAATGATTATCCTTAATACCGCCCCTCGGATTTTGGGATCGTCACAGATTACCAATGCTAAAAGAATTATGTTAATTCAACGTGATCCGATCAAAATTTTGAAAGATAATGATGCATTTCTAAGAAGTAAATAAATGGTAGACACTTTACTTCTAAGCACTACATTGGCGGCTATCCAAGTGGAGAAGAACATGAAAAAAATGGCTTGTGTATTCAAATGCATGTGAGAGAGTATTTTTCTTTTTTTGCAAACTATTTAAAAATACACACAAAGCCTCCAATTGGTCAAATGAAGGAATCAATGATTGGCATAATTTATCTACCAAGTTAAGAGAGCATGAAAGAAAATCCATTGCACAATGCAAATCTTATCAAATGGGTCGATTTGCATAGAGGGCTTCAACAAAAAGCGACAATTGATAATCCAATGGAAACTCAAATTGATCGAGAAAACAACATTGAAAAAAAAAGTACTTGTGCGTGTAATTGGTGTTGTTAATACACTATCTCGAAATAATTTTCCATTTCGAGGATCAAATGAGAAAATTTATGAGAAAAATAATGGACATTTTTGTCAACTTATTGAATTTGTAGCGAAATTTGATCCAGTTATGGAAGAGCTTCTCATCAATGTGGTGAAAAATGAGATCAATAGTCATTATCTTAGCCATAAAATTCAAAATGCGATGATAGATTTGTTTGCTTGTAAAGTCAAATCAACAATACTTGCTAAAATAAAGAAAGCAAAGTACTTCTCCATTACTCTTGATTGCACTCAGGATTTGAGCCACAAGGAGCAAATGTCTATTTTTGTAATGTGTGTGAATATTGACAACGCAAATGATATTAAAGTGGAGGAATATTTTCTTTGATTAATAATTGTTGGTGATACGCTCGGGATTGGTCTTTTTAGAGAACTTAAAAATACATTCCATGGTTCAAATATAAAAGGTACGAGATCGAATTAAATTTTACCTTATGCTAGACAATAACATTAATTATTTAACTGAATTAATTGTAGGTAAACATCAAGGTGTACAAAAGAGGTTACTTGATATAAATCATAGAGTTTTCTACATTCCATGCGGGTGTGATAGCCTAAATCTTGCTTTATGTGATATGGCAAAATCATGTATGAAAGCAAGAAATTTTTTCGCCTTTGTGCAAAAAATATATACTTTATTTTCTGGCTCAACTCAATGATAGGAAGTACTTCGGAGTTATGTAAAGGGCTTGACTCCAAAACCATTATCAGCAACACGTTGGGAAAGCCACATTGAAAGTGTTAAAGCAATAAGAACTCAAACACCGGAGTTAAGAGATGTTTTAATTGACATTGCAAATAATTATCAAGATGATGTTGTGATGATGGAGGCTAAAGGATTATGTCAAAATGTTTTGGATTTTGAGTTCTTAATTAGTTTGTGCATTTGGTACACGATATTGGAAAATATTATTTCAGTAAGTAAAATACTTCAACGAGAAGAAATGGATATTGAAGATGCAATTACAAAAATCAAAGAGCTTGTGCTATTTTTCAAAACAATTAGAGAAGATGGGTTCGAAACAATGATGAAGGAAGCTAAAAAGGTTGCAAATGATATTGGTATTGATCCAAAGTTTTATGAGAAAAGAATTGTACTTAGAAAAAAACAATTTGATGAAAATATCGTGGACAATGATGATAGACAATCCCCCAAAGATAATTTTAGATTCACTTATTTTCTTCATATAATTGATCAAGCTTTAACTTCACTTAAAGATCGATTTGAGCAATTTAAACCTTATGAAGAAACTTTTGGCTTTTTGTTAAATTTGAGATTTGAAAACATTGATGATGAGGAATTGAAGAAGCACTGTATTAGATTAGAAAGTTTTTTGGAAAATGATGAAGAACAAGATATTTATGGCAAAGAATTATTCTTCGAGCATTGACAACTAAAAGGAATCCTACCATCGGAAGTAACTAAATCAATTAATATTCTAAATTTCTTGAGGAAATATAGGGATGTAAGCGGATTTCTTAATATTTGAGTTGCTTATCGGATTTTGTTAATTATTCCAGTTACCATAGCTACGGCGGAAAGCAGTTTCTCAAAATTAAAGTTGATAAAAATATATCTTCGAAGTGTTATGTCACCAAAGAGGTTAAATGGAATAGCTATTATTTCCATTGAAAATGTGTACTTGGATAAGCTTAACCATGAGGAGATTATAGAGGAGTTTGCCTCAAAGAATGCAAGACGAAGTTGTTTTCGTTAGTTTTTTTGGTTTGATACCATGTTGACATTATAATATTTTGGCTTGTAAACTAGTGATTTAGTTTAGCAATATTTTGTAATCAACGTTGGTTTTTTTAATTTTATTTTTCATGTATTTTTATGCATATGAAAATATTATTATTTTACAAAATGGGGTTACAAAAATGAAAAAAAAAAATAGTTTGTCTAGGGCATCAAATAGTATCGAGCTGGCCCTGTGACTAGGTAGTCTCCTCTCTCCTTTTTTTCGTTTCTTTCTCTATCTCCCGCATCTTCGGTCCCTAAAATCACTCCTCCTTCCTCATTCTTTTCTGATCCCCCTCTTCCTATCCCAGCTTTCATTATTATGGCCTCTTCACTCTTCGTTCCCTTCCCTATAGCTATTTTTCCCTCGTCTTCTTCCCTTGTCGTGTCTTTCCTCGCCTACCTATCACTGTACTCTTCTAACTTTACCCTAGTTGTATCCCACGTTTATGCTCAACAGCTTGTTTGAGTTACTCTCGGCCCTTCGTACAATTTTTTTCACGTGGCCTATCGCGACTATGCCTTCCGCCTAACCCTCCTCTGCTTTCCATTTGATTGAGTGGCATCTTCCCACCAAAAGATAGAACTTTGGTTGTGGATTAACTTGACCGACGTGTTGGTGGTGTAGCTTGCGTCGTCCGTTTTGGTGAGTTTTTATTTGGGTGTGGGAATGTTTGGTATTGGTTGGTCTGTTGTGTGATTTTTGGCAGTGTTTAGGTGTTGTTTTTTGCCTTATGAGTGAACCATCTTGAGCCTTAGAGTCTCTATGGTGGTGGTGGTTGTTGTGGGTGGTCTATCGGTGACTGGTGGGTTTCGAAGTGCTACGTTGCTTGGCGTTGTAGGACTGTGGATGTTTTATGTTTTTCTCGGTTGCGATTTGAGGAGTGTAGGGATAGTCACCATCACGAGCTTGGTTAAGATCTTCATGTAATTCATGTATTTGAGTTTGGGAAGTGAGTCTTGGTTCTAGACATTTTGGTCTAGGTCATCTTCATGCATTTGAAGCCTGCTTGTAGGTTGACAGTGCACTCGTCTACGTTCCTTCTAAAGTCAGCTGAATGCGCTTAGTGCTTGTTCAAGTCCACTTATCTTGCTGCTGTTGTGTAATCTTCTTTGTAATTTGCTTGTAAATACAACGTTTGTTTGCTTGGGACTGCTTTGATAGTCGTTCGGAAGTGTATCTATTAGTATGAGGTTTATTGTGGGGACAGACTGTTATTTTAGGCTTTAGCTGCTTTTATTGTGCTAGTTTATATCAGCACCATGTGTGATGTCAGTCAAGCTTATCATACATTTGAATTAATAATGGCTTAAGCTTTGTATTATATTGGTGGCAAGCAGGCAAATTGTCTATCTACTGTATATTATTGTACTCATTATTTGTTGTAATGAAAAAGTGTTACGGACCACTATAAAAATAAGTCGGTTTTACCAAAAAGATAAGTTTAATAATGTGTTTTAGATAATAACATTGTTTTAAAAATATGTTTAAACATAGTTTTATAAAAGGGAATTATTTTTAAAAGAAGGATTTAAGAAAAAGTTTATATAGTGGAAAGAGATCTTGGAAACTAGAAAAAAGGATTGTTCGTAAAAATTTGATTCTAAATGAATAATATATTGAGATTTTAAAGATCCTATATTTGACATTAAACTTCGAGGAAGGGAAGTTTCTACCTATTCTGAGAGGTAACTATGTTGTTGAATAAAGGTTTGAGAGGTAACACCTAATTTGGGTGACTTCGTTGTTATTTCAAGGAGAGTTTAAGTTTGAAATAGAGGATTGATGTAGTGTAATTTTTTTGTATACGAAATTGATCACTTATGAAATCAAGTTTATGAAATTAATAAACAATTCCTATTAATTATATTGGTATGGAAATATTTTTTTTCCACATTTAACACTAAAGGGTAAGTGGCTTGGGTTATAATAAATAATGTTTTAAATGACATCAGTTTTTGATCCATCTAAAATGATTTTAAAATAGGAAATCTTTCTTATGTTTTGTAAATATTCTTAACTATTGAGAGAAGTACATGAAAATAGTTTACAAGTATTACAAAGTAATTTTACTTAATGGAAGGATTAATTAACGGAACTTAGTGGTTACTTATCTACATAGCCATGCATGGTTAAAATCTTTAATTTGACTATTTGTGAATTTAATAGTTAAATAGTCGACTATCAAATCTTGATCATTTTATAAAATATCATCATCGGGTTGGAGAGTATAAGATCGTACATAATGTCTAAAAACCACTTTGAACCGGCATAAGCATTCAAATTAAAAGGCATCTTGAAGATAGTGGAATCGAAGACGAAGCTCTTTGTAGTGCATGCGCCACTCAATACTAATAATAGAGTAATTCCAAAAAATGATGAAGAAGTGTTGCATTTAATTCGTTCATATCTTGAACAACCTGTATGAATGAACATTGCATTGCATTGTTTTTTGGAGGACAATGTTAACTTTCCAAGTATGATTTGCTAAAAAGTAAAATGCAATCTTAAGTCTCAATAACCGAGAAAGACAAAAACAAGAGATGCAGCAAAGATGTGTGTCGTTTCCATTAGGGTATGATCATCACCTTTTTAGATTATTGTTTATTGATTTGGTATATCCATGACAGCTCTTGGGAAAAGGCTGCAAATCAAGTCGGGTGATAACATATTCGGTACTATTCGATGAGAGGTAGGCTGATACTTTGTAGCATATATGCAAGATGTTCTTGTCGACCTCGGTACATTTTCTTTAGAGGTGTACTATGATAGGCGGTACCTTATTAGCCTTGTCACCATTTAAAATTCATTTTCCAATAAATGCTTTACGAACTTAATTGTCTACTTGTTATGTTAGAATTTAATTAATGTAATAATTTGGGTTATGATTTTGTATTTATCTTAAACTTTTGATATTTTTATAATATCACAAGACTTCCTATGAAACAGTCTCATTATCATAAGGTGTCCTCTCCACTATGTAAACCATGTTTGAGGAGATAGATCGATATACTTTTAGGTGTTACAGATATGTATCCTACGTTCCTTTTAATCCTGACAAAAATTATAAACGGTTGTTGGATTATCCCTGATTAACTACTCCTAATTGATGCTAGAATTGTATCTTCTTGAGATAAATTTGATCCCCTCATATTGTTGACAGAAACTATAAATAATTCCAATTGTTTGATGCAATTTACTTCATTTGTTTTGCATTTCATATGAGATTTGAATGGTTCAAACATCATAAATGGATTGAATGTTCCAAAGCAACTCAAAAAGCTTATTGTTTCCTTAGCTTCCCTTTCTTGTTGTTATGTACTTATGTAAATAGGTTTATCAAATTATTAATATTATGTTACTAGTCAATTTTTATTGTTATAATGTGTCAAAGTTTACTAACTAAAGAACTTTGGTTGAATCTAAATTTTTCCTATCATATATTTAACTATTTATACAACTCTGCCCAACGCAAAAAATATTCTTGATTTCGTCGTTGGCTACATGGATTTTTACAACACTGCTTGTATCCCCCCCCCCCCAAGTTGATAACTATTTTAGTTGATTTTGAATTGTTTATGTACATTACAGTTTCCTTTTTAAAAATCTAGTGTATATTATATATTAATCATTGTGAGATTCCATTCCATCTTTCTTTTCTTTCCCCCATACAAAATATTTTCCCTACACTTGGATGTTCGACGCTTGAATGAATTAGTGTCGATTTTTAAGATCAAAAAAGCGGGTTGCTTAACAAATAGAGATAAAATGTTTCTAAAGTTGGTGAAAGAATGTGTTAGGCAAAGGAAGCAAAAGCATGAATTGTGCGTGACGTTTTCCCTATAAGAAAATTGCGAGTATAGAACATTTATAGGAGGGAAGTCTACGATGATCCTACTTTTTATGTTGCTAAAACACAAATTTATGTAGAATATAATATTTGAGTTCGAATTTTTTTGGAAGTATGTTCATATTTAGTTAAAATTTAGTCGATAAAGGATTTTATTTTAATAAATTAAATTAATTAATAAGTTTTTTGAGAAATTATATTAAATTTGAAAAAAATATTTACAATGAATATAAATTGTTTTGTGTAAAGAATTTTCTAATGACTATGACAATTAAAAAGAATTTTAATTCAGTAATTATAAAATTAATAAATCAACATCGAAAAAGTGATTATCAAATTCAACTATGTTGTTAAATATTCATAATTTTGTATACTCTAAGATATATAATAGATGAAGATTTATTCACAAATATTGATTATAGTTTGGCTCAAGTCCAGTTTAGATTTCAAAATACAAAAAAAAAACTCTTTGTCTTAAAACTTTATAAATTAGGTCCCTGTTTTTTGAAAATCATCCAAAAAACAAAACAAAAAACTGATGTAGAAATTTACCAAACTTCAAATTTTAATTCAGCATACACTTATCTTCATCTTCATGCAAGAAACTACAAAAAAAGGTTCAAAAAAAGCACATGCTACAACAAATTTCTGCAATTTTTCATTGAATTTCAGACATGGCGGCAATAATTTTAAAATATTGCAAATATTCATGCAATATTTGCTTCAAAATTTCAAATTTGAATCCTACTTTTATTTAAACATCAATGTATTGATGGAAAAATCATCAAAAAAAATGATTAAAACTGCGTATAAATGAAAAATATTTTATTTTTCCGCAAAATTGCAGAAAAAGAAGCCATCAATACGCTGTAAAATAATTGCAAATATGTCTGCAATTATTCAACATAATTGCAGATATTGTTGCAACTATTTTTTTTCATCTTTAATACCAACAATTCACTACGTGAATAACTGTAAATATATGCAATTACTGACAAAAAATGTTGTTATTTCAGCAAACTTTTTTTAGAATCAATCCGTTAATATTTACAATTTTTTGAATTTTTTATTCTATGCAGCAGCGTGAAAAATCAGAAAAACACGTTGCTACAGGAAACAGAGACCCGATTTACATGCAAAGTTACACAACGTGTCGTATTGAACTAAATTTGAAAATAGGGATGCCTCCCTAATTTCCACCTATTTTTATTTGTGTACAATAGGGTGTTAGTCTTAAAAAAGGAGTACAAGTTGCCATTAAAAAGAATGAAGTATGATTATTTTACACTTGGATTCAACAAACCAAACCCAATTCCATTCCTAGTCTGAATGATATCTTTTCGTCTCATTCCCTAGTGACCAGTCTCCTTTTCAAGATCGCAATTAATAAAATGGAGGAAGGAGAAAAAAATGAAAAAATAAACAAAAAAACAAAAATGTTGGATCATCAAAAAGGGAAACACAAACAGGAAAATTGTCGCAATTTGAGAAGAGAGAATTAGACATGAAAGCAGAGGTGGTTGGGCCATTAGGGGGTAGTCGTGCAAATCTAGGTAAGGTAAGGTGCTGGCGTCGATATGATAGAGGTCGTGAGAAGGAGCTGTGTGCACGCTTGTGTCGACGTGGTTGAGGTCATGAGGAGCTATGCGTGCGCTCGGTGTGTCATGACCTAGCGTCGAGCGAAGCTGATGACAACGATTCGCAAGGTTAGTCGATGGTGATGGGTTTTGTGGGGGTTCTAGGCGGGGGGTACAGAGTTGAATTCATTCACTACATTGTGCGATGAGTTAATTCTTGACTCACTTCTAGGTTCTAGTCAGTATTTCCGATGTTTGTTTATTTCAGTGATAAAATTTAGATTGATATGGACTGAATTGGGTCATATTGAGTGTCATGCTATGATTCAATTATTATTATGGTGAACTTATATTGATATTAGTTGAAATACAATTTCATGCCTTTGGTTTTAACTATGTATGAATATTTCCTTTTCGACAATGGTTGTGAATCGATGTTGTTTGGCGTAATTTTGGTTTGGAATTGTATCATAGCAAATCCTTGCCTTGCTTTGATAGTGACTGGACAATGAATTTTGGAATAAATTAGAAGGAAATTTGTATTAAATTGCTTTGGAAACATTTTTATAAAAATGTCTGAAGTATATATATTAATTGTGAAAGATATGGTTTTAAAATTTAAGCATATTAAGGATTCTTATCAAGGAAAGATGCAAAGAGATTTGTTATAATCATTTCAAATTTAAAGGAGATTTGTTATGACAATTTGGTCGGTTTGGAATAAATCAAAGGAAACCTTCTAAACAATATATTTTTAAATCTATGAAATTTAAATATCATGTTGAAATTGATTTTTGGTATTAATTTATAAGTAAAAATAATTTTAGAAAGTGAATAATTATAAGAAGTGTTATACATAAATTGTTTTGGAAAAGGGTTGTTGTAAATTTCCAAAATTAGTTTTGGGATATGGGTTTGTTTTTTGAAGAGGGAAGCAAGAATGGAAGAAGATAAGGTGCAGGGGTTAGTCCCACATTGTAGAATATAAAGGAATTTGTCTCTATATAGGTAAAAGCTTGATATATGATATCAAAAGAAAGAAGAGAAGGAGTTATAAGGCAATCGGCCTTAGGCTTGAACTTGACATAGATAATAATATTTAAAATGTCAAAGATGGGCCTTGAGGCTCTTGGGGTCTCATGATCCATTAGGTCGCGGAAAAAAATCAGCCGACAGGCCAAAACTCAACCAGTCGACCGTTTTGGCCTCTGGTTAAAAACGGTCGACCGGTGACATTTGGGCGGTCGACCGGTTTCAACCCGAAGGGATGCGATGCTTCAGAAGCGTTGCAAAACTGAAAGGGTGCATATGTTATTGATTCGAACAGAAATGACTATTGCAATTAAACAGTCGCAACGCTTGGCTAATGGATGCCTCCTCTCGTCAACTATATATAGAATTGCGCAAAATCATTTCATATATCCCTGAATTTCGATCTTCTTCTTCCTAAGATATTCTGCAACACCATTATACTGTTGCAAAACAGCTCTGTCTGAAACACTTCTAAAGTGTTACATATCTGAAAGTGTTGCAGAATAGCAAACTTTTCTTCCTCTTCATTCTATTTTCGATTCTTGCGTCGTTAGAAAACTAAATCTAGAGTGTTCTTGGTTGGATCAAAGTCGTACAAAATTTGAATCCGATAACGATGTTTCAAGGCTTCATTGAATCCTGTAGTCAATAGTTCGATAACCCTTTCGTACCTGGTGGGTTGAACTATTGTCTGAAAGAATTTGCTACGCAAATCCTTGAAGTCAGAAGTACGACAATCTTTCTCCTCCATTAGCGTCTCAAACCACAAAATTCCCCAACATTTTCCAGACAATAGTTTCAACTATGGAAGGTTTGAGCGCATTGCAAGTGATGAATCAACATTTGACGAAATTAGAGCGATTTGATGGAGAGAACTTCACTCGTTGGCAAGAGACTATGAAATTCTTCCTGATCACGGTCAAATTATTTCATTTTCTCGAAGATGGATCAGCCAAAATACCGGAGGAAACCGATAAGGAAAGTGCGGAACAAAAAGCTAAAAGGGCAAAGCGAAAAGAGGAAGATTTTCTATGCAGAGGCCACATTCTGAATGCACTATCTACTCCGATATACAATGCTCATAGGACTTTGGACACCGCAAAGGCACTCTGGACTACGCTAGAAAGCAAATATCGCATCTCTGAGGCAAGTAATAAAAAATTTCTTATATGCAATTTTATGGATTTCAAAATGGTCACCAACAAGTCCATAATTGGACAAGTAAGTGAAATCCTTTTGTTGGTAAATCAACTTAAGGATGTCGGTATTGATCTCCCTGAATAATTTGTTGTTGCAGTTATTATTTCGAGACTCCCGAATTCTTGAAATGATTATAAGAAAAAATTAAAACATGCAGAAATGGATTATGATTTAGACGGTTTACAGCGTCATCTTCGTATTGAAGAGGATTCTCGTAAACGCAAACTAGATGATAATCCACAGACTGAATCTCAATCTAAGGCTAATAATGTTGAAATTAACGATAAGTTGAATCCTAAGAATGAGACACAGTTTAAAAGAAAAGGTAATAATTCCAAGAATAAGAAGAAGGGTGACTGTTACTATTGTCACAAACCCGGCCATTATGCCCGAGACTGTCATCTTCGAAAGAAACAAAAAAAAGCGAATGTGGTCGAAGAAAAGCTTGTGGCTATCGTACAAGAGGCAAACTCCGTTAGTGGCATTGATAATGATTGGTGGCTCGATACTGGAGCAACTATCCATATCTGCAAAGACCGTAATCTGTTCAAGACTTACGATGAGAATAATGGAGAATCCAGCGAAGTAACTGGCGCAAACAAAGTTGCAAGCAAAGTTCAGGGAAAGGGCACTATTGAATTGACATTCACCTCTGGGAAAGTTCTTACTTTAGTCAATGTATTTTATGTACCTGATATGTGTAAGAATTTGATTTTTGGATACCTTCTTAACAAAGGAGGATTCAAGATGGTGTATGAGTCTGGCAAGTTAGTGTTGTCCAAGAACAGCAAATTTATTGGACAGGGATATTCTTACAATGGCATGATTAAGTTGAATCTAATAAAGAAATCTTCTGCTTATATTGTTGATTCTGTTAATTTATGGCATAGTATATTAGGATATGTTAATTATAAGTCACTTAGAAATATGCATAAATTAGGATTAATTTCTAATTGTCATTTCGAATCTATTTCTAAATGTGAAATATGTGTTCAAGCAAAAATACATTGGAAATCCTTCAAATCTATAGAAAGGAAAACTAGTTTGCTTGATTTAGTATATAGTGATGTGGGTGACTTAAAGAGTCATATCACCTATGGTGGTAACCAATACTATATAACATTTATTGATGATTATTCTAGATATGCATATGTATATCTAACGAAATCTAAAGATGAAGCCTTTGATAAATTCAAAATTTACAAAGCAGAAGTCGAAACACAATTAGGAATTAAAATTAAAGTGTTACATTTATATCGTGGTGGTGAATATTTTTCAAATGAGTTTACTTTTTTTTTTTGCAAACAAAATGGTATTATTCACCAATGTACCACCCCTTATACACCACAACAAAATGGTGTTGCTGAGAGAAAAAAATAGAACTTTAGTACAAATGGTTAACGCCATGATCATAAGTTCTAATTTACCTTATAACTTATAGGGTGATGCTATATTATCTGCATGTTACATTTTAAATAGAGTAACTCTTAAAAGGAATAATATTTCCCCTTATGAATTATGGTTTAATAGAAAACCTAATCTTACTAGACTTAAAGTTTGGGATGTTAGTAAACCAGACCCTAAACAACCAAAGTTAGGTAATAGAGCTTTTAAGTGTGTTTTCATAGGATATTCTCTTAATAGTATAACTTATAGATTTATGATTCTTGATACTTTAGAAGTCGTATAATATGTAGATGTAGAATTTTTGAAAATCAGACTATTGAGAATCCATTAAGATCATCTAGTCCAGAACAAACTGAGACTAATGATACAAATGACGATGAATATGCTCCTGCTCAAAACAGCAAGGAAGTGTCAGTACCAGATGATAGTATTGAACACAGGAGAAGTAAAAGACCGAGAATAGAGAAGGACTATGGTCCTGACTTCATAACATATCTCGTAGAAGGCAATAAGGATGAAGTCCTTAAAGTGACAAGATTTGAAATGAACGTCGATGATGATCCCAAAACTTATTCTGAGGCTATGGGTTCTTGAGATTCTAATTTCTGGAAAGAAGCTATCAATAATGAAATGAATTCCATAATGTTCAACCAAACTTGGGTATTAAGCGATTTACCTCCTGGTGCTAAACCTATAGGATGTAAATGGATATTCAAGAAAAAGTTGAATACAAATGGATCCATTGATAAGTTCAAAGCCAAATTAGTTGCTAAGGGATATAAACAAAGACAAGGAGTAGATTATTTTGATACATATGCTCCGGTGGCTCGCATATCTTCGATACGCTATTTAATAGCACTTCCATCAATTCATAACTTGGTCATACATCAAATGGATGTAAAGACAGCTTTCCTAAATGGAGATTTAGAAGAAGAGATATACATGGAACAACCTGTAGGTTTCATAACCCCAGGCCAAGAAACGAAAGTTTGTAAACTAGTTAAATCTCTTTATGGCCTGAAGCAAGCTCCTATGCAATGGCATGAGAAGCTTGATAAAGTTGCATTGTCATTTGGATTCATTATTAATGATGCAGATAAATGTATCTATAGCAAATCAGATAACAACGGTTATGTTATAATATGTTTATATGTTGATGACATGTTGATATTTGGTTCCGATATATGTTGTGTAAATGAAACTAAGAAGCTTCTATCTTCTAAATTTGACATGAAAGATCTGGGAGAGGCTGATGTAATTCTAGGAATTAAAATCATTAGGAAAACGGGGGAGTTATTGCTAACTCAGTCTCATTACATTGAGAAGTTCCCAAAGAAGTATTATCATTATAATGACAAACCAGCACCAACTCCTTTAGATCCAAGTATAAAATTAGAAAAGAACATTGGACGTACCATTTCTCAATTAGAATATTCCAGTATTATTGGGAGTCTTATGTATGCTATGCATTGCACTAGACCATATATCGCACATGATATAAGTGTATTGTGTCGATTTACGAGTAATCCAGGTTTCAAACACTGGAAAGCCATTTCCAGAGTCTTAGCTTATTTGAAGGGAACCATAAGCTATGGTTTATCTTATAAAGGATATCCTGCTGTAATAGAAGGATATAGTGATGCAACCTGGAGCAATGTAGAATCCAAATCCAAGTCTACGACTGGTTGGATATTTACATTAGGAGGCGCTGCCATGTCTTGGGCTTCCAAGAAGCAGACCAGTATATCTGATTCAACTATGTTGTCAGAATTGATTGCATTAGTAGACGCATGTAAATAAGCGGAATGGTTTAGAAATTTGTTAGTAGAAATCCCATTATGGAAGAAGCCATCTCCAGCAGTTTTAATTAACTGTGATAATCAAGCAACAATATATAATGTCTCTAATAAGACATATAATGGGAAGTCTAGACATGTGAGTCTAAGACATCAAACAGTGAGACAGTTACTCAAAAGTGGAGTTATAACTGTTGACTACATAGAAACAAAGAAAAACTTGGCTGACCCACTTACGAAGAGTCTTCCAAAGGCTATGGTTTCTATAAAGTCAAAAGAAATCGGACTAAGGTCTGTGAATGAAGATTGATCATCCTTAACAGAAACCCAACTTATGTCTTGAAAAGGATAGACAAAGTTCAATAGGTACCAACAAGTTAAGGAAATGATTATGGAACACTAAATCAATAATCCCATAATGTTTAGTGTTGGATTATGCAAGAACAAACGATGGATAAATATCCTTAATAAGTCAAGAAATACTAAAAGGTGTCTCGCAGAAACACCTTAAGTGACTTACCTATATGAGTATGGAAATTAGGTCGTTTTCTAGGAAAGTAAGACCGCTTTCTAAATAGACTCATGAACCAGGATTTAAGCACATGGCCATTAATGTGTTGAGCAATACAGAACACTCTAACTAAGGAATACAACATGTGTGATGGTTACGGCTTTATCATTAAGGGATACTTGGTTCAACATTCGTTCACCATAGAATCTCGATAAAACTTTGAATGGTTTACACTAAGTAAAAGTTAAAATCCAAAAGATACTTTTATTTATGTGTTGTTTCCAGATGATGCAAAACTTGATCTTAGAACTACATAGGCTTGATCCCACTTGGGTATGTAGGAAGTCACACTAGTTATTCAACCGTCCACTTTAATTTATTTTGAAAATTGAGGGAGATTGTTGTAAATTTTCAAAATTAGTTTTGGGATATGGGTTTGTTTTTTGAAGAGGGAAGCAAGAATGGAAGAAGATAAGGTGTAAGGGTTAGTCCCACATTGTAGAATATAAAGGAGTTTGTCTCTATATGGGTGAAAGCTTGATATATGATATCAAAAGAAAGAAGAGAAAGAGCTATAAGGCAATGGGCCTTAGGCATGAACTTGGCATAGATAATAGTATTTAAAATGTCAAAAGATGGGCCTTGGGCCTTGGGGCACTTGGGGTCTCGTGATCCATTAGGCCGCGGAAACAAATCAGTCGATAGGCCAAAACTCAACCAGTCGACCGTTTTGGCCTTTGGTTAAAAACGGTCAACCGGTGACATTTAGGCGGTCGACCGGTTTCATACCGAAGGGATGCGATGCTTCAAAAGCATTGCAAAACTAAAAGGGTGCATATATTTTTGATTCGAACAGAAATGACTATTGCAATTAAACAGTTGCAACGCTTGGCTAATGGATGCCTCCTCTCGTCACCTATATATAGAATTACGGAAAATCATTTCAAATATCCCTGAATTTCGATCTTATTCTTCCTAACATATTCTGCAACATCGTTTTACTGTTGCAAAACAGTTCTGTTCGAAACACTAGAAGTGTTACAAATCTGAAAGTGTTGCAGAATAGTAAACTTCTTCTTCCTTTTCATTCTACTTTCGATTCTTGCATCGTCAGAAAACTAAATCTAGAGTATTCTTGGTCAGATCAAAGTCGTACAAAATTTGAATCCGATAACACTGTTTCAAGGCTTCATTGAATCCTTAAGTCAATAGTTTGATAACCCTTTTGTACCTAGTGGGTTGAACTATTGTCTGAAAGAATTTGCTATGAAAATCCTTGAAGTCAGAAGTATGGAAATCTTTCTCCTCCATTAGCGTCTCAGACCACAAATTCCCCAACAGGGGTATTTAGTTTTACGGACACATTCCAAAAAAAACTAGATCAAAGGACAACCAAGTTTAATAATTAAATGGAGGAGAAAGACCAAATTTTATTATAGTAACACGAAGTTCACATTAATTTATCATCATTACTATATTAATTAAAATAATTGAAAATTGCCCAAAAAATTAAAAGAAAAAAATGTGATTTCAAAACTAAACAATCAACTCAAAAAATTAAATGAATATAGCTTTATAACTTAAAAATATAGCTTTATATTGTATCATCTAAACGCAATACCAAGTCAATTTAAACCTAATGTCGTTTTCACTCGATAAAAGCTATATGTAAAAACCCGTAGCTATATGCATTTAGCTTTCCATCTTGAATTTTCTTATATTCATTTTTCATATTAGCAAAAAATAAATTAATTTTTATTAACTTTTAATATTATAATCACAGATAAACATTTTTGGATTAATTATTATTATTTTTGAAATTTCAATTTGTGTTCTTAATATAAAATATTTGGACCTTTTTCCAATTAAACCATTAAAGTTGTCCTTCATTTAGGTAGCAAAAGTTGTTTGTTCTTAGATATATTTTTTTCCTTTCTAAAATGTGTCCTTAAAACAAATATCCATATTTAAAAATAGGTTATGTGGCTTATACGTGAATTCAAGAATTGATATATTTTATTGTGAATTTTTTTGAAGGGTGATTCTTTTAAAAGAATATTTAAAATTAAATTTCAAAGTAATTTATTTTATATTTGATTCTCTTCAAATAAATAAAAGAGGGAAATCAAATTATACACCTTTGTGGAAATATATAAAAGTGGTTTTGCTGAATTATTTTTAGAAAGAGAAGTTTTGAGATTTGGTTTTAAAAGCAAATATATTTTTTGGTGGATGTTAATAAATAAATATTTGAAAGCTTTTATATAAAGGGAGTCTCCAATAAATTATTATCAAAGCTGGTTTAAGATGATTTGAAAGTAAATAAGAATTTTATAGAATTGATTTTGCCGATCAAATATTTCATTTTTTTTTTGAAGTATTTTGAATTGATGAATAAAAGGTATTCGGGGAATTACCAACTCTGGTATGTCATAGTATTCAAATTGAATTTTTGATAGTATGAAATCATTAAAATAAAAGCTGTAGAGTTAAAATCCAAAGGAAAATTTATAGATTAAACAGAGAAGTAGGTTATTTAAAAAAATGGAAATTTTCGAATTAAGCTTTTGTAAAATTAGTATTATACTTGAAATCTTGTTAAATATTTTTTAAAAGGGATTTATACAATAAATCCCCTTCTAGGTCCATAGACTATATAAGATATGTGAACAGTTATATTAATACGATGCAAATTTTCGAATAGGCAAAGTTAAAATATTAACAAAATGTGGTGTGTGTAATATTTGTTTGGTTATCCTTTTGACCCATGGTATAAAACATGATACTATATTGAGTATGTTATAATGAATCAAATTACACCGTGTGTATTCCTTATGGCTTTTATGGGTTTACATTGAGCTATGTGTGTTATAGCGTAACATTAATGACATTTAGTGGATTACCCTCTTATAGGGTTACGAGTATAAGCACGTATATGGTGATGATGTTAAGTTGACTAAATATTGTTACATCGATGACCAATAATTAAAAACCCTAAATGACATTGGGATAAATGACAGTCAGGTGGTGTTACTTTTACAACAAGAACCTTTAGATAAAAATTAATTGATTAAATAACGAGAGGGACACCAGATGAGCTGGATCCGTCATAGCTAGGGGCGACTAACATTCTGGCCCATTTTTCATCTGTCCGTCGACCTGGTATATGGGAATATCAACGATGATGTAAACACAATATATTTAATGGAGATGATGACACCCATGCAGTAGAGAATAATACAAAAAATAGGTTATGTAGGGACATACAACTTTGACAAGGAACCCATAGATTAAAAGGTTGTGGATTGGTTCGATCGCCATGTGAAATGGTGTAATCTACATTTAACTAGTTAAATAAGCAAATAACGTTCAGTTCATGACTAGTAAGAGCGTAATCTATGTTAAACGAGATAAACTAAATAAATTATGATGGATTCATAATAAGGAAAAGTGTATTGTACAGTCATCGAGTTAAATAAGCCGACTATGATCAATTCATATCGACTAGTTTATTATAAATGCCATTTTTAATAACTGTAATTATAAGCAAATAATAATTGAGTTGATCTACGACTATTGTCACATTGAATAGAGAAATAATTCTTATATCAAAAGTTCAAAAATATTGATCAATGTTGATCGTGTATTATGTTGAGTTTGTTAGACCTTTATTGTAGCGACCCGGAAATTTCAACACTTGAATCTAGACACTAGTATATCCCGTGTCCAAACTCAAGCATTGAAAACCCAGAAAGCTAATAGAAAGAAGTTAAAGGATGAGAGAAGAAAGAAAGAAATGTTGGAATAGAAGAATAAGAAGATCATAGTCTCGCAGCGGAATGGACAAAATATAATAATCAATAATACTTTATAAAAGAACTGTATATTACAACATCATAGTATACATCCAGATCAATACAACACACAGCGGAAATTAACTAGTACCAGTAAATATATGGAATACGTCTCGACTTTAGCTCCTTTTCTGAAGCTCCAAGCGATACCTAACCTGATAATATACTCGGTCTGACCCGAGCACATTTGAAGCAAAGCAAAATTCACCTGGATCAGTCTGGAATACTTTCAGTGATAAATTCATATGGAAAACAACTTGTTTAACTTTAAAAATCCTTTTGAAACAAAAGAATAATAGTAAGACCAGTCCACACATAAACACGGACGGTTTTTACCTTACTATAACCCAAAACATTTAAAATCAATATCTTACTCTGATATTATAATAGTGTCTAAATACAAGTAAATAGAATCTAGCAGAAAGCTTGCATCTCACGCTCTATATATATAGTATACAATCAAAACCGCAGGCGCTTATTGGAGATTGGATTCCGACTATGACAAGGTATGTAACTACCTACTGATAGTGTATCTCTAGAGACGAATACACTTGGTTCAACAAGAACGTCTTGCAACCCGGTTCACACATGACCGACCATTCATTTCTCTTAAGTGTATCGAATATATTGTCACCTCACGGCTGCGCAGCGACCCTAATGGGTGCGACCCACATAGCCATGCTACCTGCCTGATTTTTGTCATTTTCACAGTTGACGAGGCTTGAGGTTATAATTGACTCTTGGAATATCTGACCACCATTCACATCGTCCATACAAGTCATCCAGGAATAGGATGAACCGAAGGCACCCTCCTACCACATCCTAGGCATCACCCTATAGATCAGTAGCGAGTAGTCCTTGCAATTCTGTAGATTTCAATCACGACAGAATCACAGTCAAGATATCTCTAGGGATCAGCTAGAGAAATTCAACAGTAGTTCCCCCGCTCATGAAGATTTACGGTCTTCAATTGCTCCATCTCGATCAGCATCTTCCACATTTTCGTATTCATTAGTCGAAATGGTTTTCGAATATAAATTCGATTTCGGTCTTTCCATTCCAATAACGTTGGGTTAGATTTTGATAGTCAGTTATTTAACTATCAAAATAAACAATCATAAAAATGAAACAGATCCATTGGTTTATTAACCAGCATCACTTGGCCATTTAAAATAATATATCAGTTCTAGTATAATAATATTCTTAAATCATGTTATATACTTGGAAAATTTTCTTAAAACCATATCCAATTTCTCGTTAACTACCATTTCAAAACATTTGCTATAACATTACTTATTATCTATAATTTGGAAATCGATTTAACTTATTAGCGTAAAACAATCGTTACGATTCTCCTTTTGTTTCCATTATTTGAACACAATAATCGTCGCTATTCTTTTAGAATGAACTCATTGTAAATCTCACTTCTTACTTTTGAAAATATTGTTATATTCACACCAACCTCCATTTATATATTTCTATTATGGAAATATCATTTCACATTCTCAAGCCCCTTTCATTACCTTTTATATTTGAATCCCATCATATATATTCCCAACATTAAATAATGTTACGTTATTATTTCACAAATGAATTTACTTCCAACATTTCCCTCATTACAACTAATTTTATCCTTTGATAATCCTAAAGTTGTTCAAGTTGGGGATATTAATTACCTCTCAGACCTTGATCAACAACGTTCTTATCTTAAGATAAATATCAGTTGTAATACAAAAACCGATACTTATTCCCCATACAATAAATCCCATTATAATTCCATCTTGATGAAAAATCATATCTTCTTTAAAATGGCGCGGTTCTATATCGCATCTTTATAACTTATCTCGTTTAACTACTTTAATTCAACTTGGGTTTACGTTTAATTTCCCATTTCATATCTCCACTAGTTCCTAACCATAAATCAGTCAAAAAATAATTCCCTAAATATTAACCCTGAAGGCTGAAACCAACATCAGAACTATATTTAGAAAAATCCGTTATCCCAACTGATTCCCAGTTAAGTTCTAATTCTTTAATCATGGCTTTTACTTTATTTAAATATCACTTCGAATAGCTCACTCCATTTATATATTCAAATAAACTTGGGTTTTATAACTTCGTATAACTTGGATTCATAGAATCCAATTAAATATAATTCAGTAACAGTCAAGTTAAAACTTTGAATTCACATTATAAATATTAAATCGCTTTATTAATCATAAATACGGTTTTAAACTTCAGAAACTTCCCTTACTATATCTTACATTCCGAATTATCATTTCAATTATTATTAAATGAATAAAAATCCAGTTTCAACATTTATTAAAATAAAACAGGTTACTTAACCATTAACTACTCTCTTTAAATTAATGAACTAATTAAATAAACAATTCCAGTTAACGTCGCTAACTTGTTCAACTCTAAACATGACTACCCCATTAGTCAATCGTTATTGATCTTTCCATTTAGATTAATTAGTAATTAATTAATCTAAATAATTATATTCACTTTGATTTTTTTATTAAATTAATATCAATATAAACTTCTTCTAATTATTACATTAATTCTGGTCATTTGAATTAGCTAAATAAAATAATAATCCCTAAATAAGCACGTGCTTCACGCATGGTAGATTTTGGTTAAACCAATCAATGTATATATGCGGTTGGTTTATCCCCTTTTGAAACTACATTTAAAATAATATATATATAAAATCCATATTCGACTATAAAATAAATTCCATAACTTCATTTCTAGCCATTCACCTGACGGTGAATCAATCTTTATAAAACGGTATATACATGGGCCATCTGCTATTTATTCCGCAATAAATACTAAATATTGATTCAAAACTCAACCACAATCACTTGTGTGTACTCCTCTCCTGTAACACCCAGTGTAGTCTATAATAGTGAAATTCACAAATTAAAGTATAATTAATTTGAAATCAAAGAATTAAGGGAAACGGGATACGCCATTGTGTTCGTCTCGGAATTCTGCTTGGGATAGAGTCCGAGTTTGCGTAAAACGGACTCCGTATGAGGAAGATATGGCCTCCGGAAGTTTCAGAATTCAGTTTAAAATTCAAACAGACCAAAACAGCTTAGAAAACAAGTTTAAATTTCAAAAATCGGGCCGGATTGGCCAGGGCGGGAACTTTCCCGCCCAAGACACCCAGGTCGACTGGGTAGTCGACCTGGGCTACCCAGGTCGACTGGGTAGTCGACCTGGGGCACCCAGGTCGACTACATAGTCGACCTAGGGGTCGACTGGGGGGTCGACCTGGCCCCTGAGCCAGGTCGAACCCAGCCCCCCCTGGCTGGCCTGGTCTGTGTTTGGTCAATTTTCTGAGCCTTGCCTTGTTACTAGGGCTAGGTGTCTGCTCCTGATTGGTCTCTCCTTCAAACGAACGGCTATTATTAAACCA
This sequence comes from Allium sativum, assembly GCA_030737875.1. Lineage (NCBI taxonomy): Eukaryota > Viridiplantae > Streptophyta > Magnoliopsida > Asparagales > Amaryllidaceae > Allium > Allium sativum. The sequence continues at coordinate 868,623,542 of CM060924.1, read as the reverse complement.
AGCTCCATCGACGGTCCTAATCAACTCACAAACTCTATAAAAAGGACCTTAGACTCACCCTAATTCACACAAACAAAAATGGAGATGAGACCGTCATGCTGCTGAGGAAAGACTAGGAATAGCCGTCAGGAATTGAGAGACAATTAGGAGATAATTCGAAAGCTTAAAGCAACGTCAATTAAATCAAAACGACGCCTACAACAAAGGATAGCATCTCCAAATTTAGAATTCAGATTCCTGAATTGAAGATTCGTCATACGTTGTAAGTAGAGTGCTATTCTGATGTGAATAAATAATTGTGTTTTGATTTGTGTAAAGTGAGAAAGGGAATTGTGGCGATAATAATCTATATTTGTATGTTGCTTTGATTCTAAATGATTTGGAAATGTTGTGGTATACGATTGGATATTTGCAAGTATGTGATTTATGTTGGAAGTTAACAACCATATGTTGCGGTATTTTATTTGGGATTCATGCAAGTATATGATTCACTATTATGCCAATATGATGTACATACTTTTATGATCACTTTTAGTGTGTAATTGGATTCAACTAAGTACTATGGTTTATATGAATATATGTTGGAGATGGCAAATCATACTTTTGTATTAGAGACAAAAGTAAGCATTTTTATGAACATGACTAAACTATGTTCGGTGTTATGCCTGGTTGAAACCATGTTTTAGGCCTGTGTTGTTATAAGAATCATATGGTGATATATGTAACACATAAATTAAGTTAGATTTACATTCCAATTGCAAGTTTACATGAATAGATTAAAAACCATGATTCATGTTTAGGTATGTTTATGCTATGATCATATGAATAGAATGATTCATGTTTAAGTATGTTTATGCCATGATTATATGTTATTACCATGCAAGTTCACATATGCCTAATTCATGTTAATTAGATCGTTATGTTGCAAGTTCATGCGTTCACACTCCCCTTCTTATGTCACTTAGAATATATAAACACCATGTTATAAGCCTCCCCTTTTTCATGTGGCTAAGTTGGGTTTAAATGTTAAACCCAACATATGTTATATTTTAGTGAACGTATAAAACGGGGGTAATGACGATGGGGTTAAAACATAGAACATATGTGTGGCATGTTTGACGCATGCCAACAACCTTGAAAAAAAACAATTAAGTGGTATAAATTAATTTTACCCAATAAAGATGAATTTGAATAATGGGCCGCAAATATTTACATATAAAAAAGGAAAGAGACAAAATATGTAAATGTAGAAAATACGATGTGTTTAACCCGAGGTTGGATTGAGTTGTGATGTAAACCTGCCCGGAACCGCCCGGCTGTCCAGTAGTCACAACAACACCTATCCAATGTGGGTAGTTAAACACGGAGCCCAACAAAGACCCGAGGTTAGACTAAGTTGTGGCGTAAGACTGCCCGGACCCAACCGGCAACAGGAAGCCACAACAATACCTATCTAATGTAAGAGGTCGAGGCTTTAGTAAGACAATTAAGGCTAAGTCAGGATTGATAGGATTAAGTAAATTAAATTAATACTTAATCAAAATGGAACATGCTAAGCTATACAGACTGATTGGGGGTTAGGTTTACAAAACACTTAACCAACTTAGCATGTTGGCTAGAAATAGAAAACCTAGTTGTGGGGGACCCTTTTCAGCAGTAACCCTACAAGGTGTATCAGGATACCCTGAACTAGGCAGGGTGGGACACGATTACTGGGCTGACTGTAAGAGGTCAAATCGACGACGGTGGTGCATCAGTGTAGGTTCTAACGGGGTGCGGGCGTGCACACACTCCGGTGCAAAAAAATAAGGCACTGGGCACCAGTAGCATATCTGTGCATTCTAGGATTGTGTCGGGCCGCCACCATGGGACTTGATACACCCCATGGTGGGACCAGCATAGGTAACTACAACATCGGGGGCCGTAAGACACATGTAACTATGCGAGTAGGAGCCGATCATTAGAAACGAATCACTTCACCCTGATTATGGGGTGCTCGTTGGGAACCAGTTTATATGGATGCAGAGATTAATATGGGGTACGATAGTATATTCAACCCTAGACAACTTAACTTAGTTTATGGTGCTTTCCCATTTCCAGTTTATACTTGTCATACCCGGTTCTTTATTCATAGACTGAATAGTCCTAGACTTACTCAGGCTTTATGTCTGACTCTACTTTTCTTTCGCCTTCTTTTCTTTCGTTCCCCCCCCCAGGTCCACAGGGAGGGAATACCACAGCTTTACCAGTTTCCACATCCAGCTTGAAGAGAAGGAATGTATGGCTTGGATCTATTCGTTTTGGACTATGGCTTTGGACAGCAATTATGGGACTTATGCAGTTTACTTATGTTTTTATGCTTCTTTAAATAATGTAATCAAGACAGTTATGAAGATGTAATGGTTTTTGGAAGTATTGTAAGACAAGTTATGACATGGTTTGTGTAACACGTATTTTGTTGAAATAAAAATTGCTGTTGTTTTCCGCTGTTCAAAAATATGTGTATTCATATATGTCTTGTATATCTGTGACTTATACTTATAAACCTCCACCAAAATTAGGGCATTCCCTTTGAGAGTGACACTAACGGAGGTGGGGTGTTTCACTTGGTATCAGAGCATAGGTTTACCAGATAAGATAAAAGTTTTGAAAATTTATTTTCAAAGGAAAATTTAAAGAAGCATTTTTAAAGATAAAATATTATATTTTAAAAAGGCAAAGTCCCCCAAAGCCATAGGTACTATCTTTTATCCTTCGTTTTGAATCTATCCTTTTTGTTTCAGCATGTCCGAAGAACTTAACTTGCCAGAGGGTATACCAATACCTGGTTGGTATAGACGATTCTTAGAAGCAAGGGCCACTCAGCCATGTCCTACCGTTCCTCCTCCCCTAGCTACAGGAAATCATCAAGCTGCAGCAGCACCTCTTCCTCCACCTCCTCCGCGGGGAAATACTTTTGCTAAGATATGTAAATATTTTAAAGCTATGGGAGGAAAGGACTTTCATGGAACCGAGTCCTTCGTGGTAGCCAGAAATTGGCTGAAAGAAACCGAGGACTTATTCGTCATTTTTGAGGTAGAAGATAGGCAGAAGGTACAACTGGCAGTATGGCTACTTAAAGGCGAGGCTTCCTACTGGTGGGAAGTCACTAATGCAGAAAGACCAGTGGAAACATGGGAGGACTTTAGGACAAGGTTTGAGGCTAAATTTCTCTCAGAAGCTGAAAGGAGTCTTCAGTTGAAAAAATTCTTATATCTTAAGCAAGGGAATATGACAGTCAAAGAGTATGTTAACCAGTTTGATCATCTGGCTAGGTTCGGACTGGACCTAGTCAACACCCCGCACAAGAAGGCTCTCCGCTTTGTCAAGGGGTTGAATGAGCCATTACACAGTTTGGCCATGACCCATATACCCATGGGAGCTACGTATGAAAGGTTGGTACAGATGGCATTGCTGAACGAAGAGGATAAGGGCAAGAAGGAGACAAAGGAATTAAGCTCTCAAGGGAAGAAGGAGGGTTTGCAGCCTAAGAAGACAGCCTTTAAGAAGGGCGGGAAAGACAACAAAGAGAAAAGGAAGTGTAATTTCTGTGGCAAAGTAGGGCACTTAGTGAAAGATTGCCGGAAAAAGAAGGCCAAGATGAATGGTGAGTGCTTTTCTTGTGGTGAGATAGGCCACCTGGCTAAGGATTGCCCAAAGAAAGCGAGGGCAGGGGCAGAGGGCTGGATCCACCTCAGGGGCACAAGTTCATGCGCTAGAAGCGCCACCTCTGCAGCAGCGAGGTATAAATACTTCTGTAGAAAGTGTAGTTTATCTTTATGATCACCCAGTTCGCACTTTATTCGATTCTGGCGCATCACATTCCTTTATCTCATCTGCTTTAGTAGAATCTCTGCACCTAGAAACTAGAATGGTAGAGGACCCCTTAATTGTTTTAAATCCAATTGGGAGCCCAGCTCATTTATCTATGATCTGTGTGGGATTGAAAATTTCTATTCTAAGCGTAGAATTTAAATGTAGTGCCTTTGTTTTGGGCTTTTCGGGATATGGTTTGATTTTGGGCATGGATTGGCTATCCAGTAATGGAGTCATCCTTGATTGTGAGAAAAGGGTGGTTAGGCTTCTGACCAAACTCGGTAACACTTTGGAAATTACTTGTAATCCCTCGTATGTGGTTATGCTTAGTTATCTTGAATCGCTAGATGCCTCTGTCGACAATTTGCAATCGGTTAGAGTGGTCCGGGAATATCCGTATGTCTTCGAAGAGGTGAAGGGCTTGCCTCCGAAGAGGGAGATAGACTTCCGCATATATCTTGTAGATAATGCAAAGCCCGTTGCGTTGTCCGTTAGACACATGGCTCCACGGGAAAGGAAGGAGCTCAGTAAACAGATTAAAGAACTTCTAGAGAAGGGGTTCATTAGAAGGAGCATTTTAGAATAGGGCGCTCCAGTGGTGTTTGCTACAAAGGCGGATGGTTCACTCCGTCTATGTGTTGACTATAGGGAGCTCAACAAACTAACGAAAAAGAATAGGCACCCTCTTCCCAGAATTGACGATCTGTTTGATCAGCTTGTAGGAGCGTCTGTTTTCTCCCAACTCGATTTAGCGACCGGATTTCATCAGCTAAGGGTGGCTGAAGATAGTATCGATAAGACAACATTCAGAACCCCAGACGGTTTCTTTGATTGGTTTGTCATGCCTTTCGGCTTGACAAACGCACCCGCCTACTTCGTGGACCTAATGAGTAGGGTGTTCAGGGATTTCCTCAATAAGTTCGTAGTGGTCTTCGTAGACGATATCTTGATCTTCTCGAAGAATGAGGAAGAGCATGCTCAGCACCTAAGGGCAATCATGGAAACTCTGCGAGTCCATCAACTAAAAGACAAATTCTCCAAATGCCACTTTTGGAGAGAGGAAGTAAGATTTCTTGGGCACATAGTATCCAAAGAAGGGTTAGTAGTAGACCCGGCTAAGGTAGTAGCGGTGCAGGATTGGAAGACACCAAACAACACAACAGAGGTCCGAAGCTTTCTCGGGCTAGCAGGCTTCTATCGAAAATTCATCAGAGACTTTGCAAAGATATCAGCTTCGCTCACAAAGCTGACCAAGAAGAATCTAGTGTTCAATTGGGACTTGGATTGCGAATTTGCTTTTCAACGACTAAAAAGGGCTCTTACAACAGCCCCGATTTTGACGTTGCCAGATGGAGGCAAGATGTTTACAGTTTATACAGATGCATGTAGGACAGGGCTAGGCGCTGTCTTAATGTAAGAAGGAAGGGTAGTAGCTTATGGTGGAAGGCAATTGAAAGTGCATGAAAAGAACTACCCGACCCACGATCTTGAGTTAGTTGCCATCGTCTTTGCACTCAAGTCTTGGCGACACTATCTCATAGGTGAGAAGTTCGAACTTTACAATGACCATAAATCATTGAAATATCTTTTCTCGTAGAAAGATCCTAACTTGAGGCAACAAGGATGGATGGAGTTTCTTGCCTTGTACGATTTCGAGATCTCCTACACTCCGGGCAAAGGCAACGTAGTGGCAGACGTGTTGAGCCGAAAGAAACTAACCCTAAGCCCGTTGTTTGTTGAAAGACAAAGCCTAGAGTTTATAGCCAGCTTTGACTTTAGGCCCTCCTCTGATTTTGTACCAGGCTTGCTAGCATCTCTCGAAGTACGCCCGACTTTAGTGGACTCAATAAGGACAGCACAACGCGAAGACCCTCAGCTTGTGGAGACGATTGATAGGCTCATTAGGGGTGAGACTTCAAGTCACCTCAGCAGATACTCCATCGACGACAAGGGTTGGCTAAGGCGAGATGAAAGACTATGCGTCCCACAGTCAAGGGATCTAGTAAAGAAGGTTCTCGAGGAAGCACATCACTCCAAGATGACGATACACCCAGGCGGGGATAAAATGTACAAGGACATAAAGAGAACTTTCTTTTGGAACGGCATGAAGAAGGACGTGGAAGATTTCGTTTCTAAGTGTATGGTGTGCCAACATGTTAAGGCGGAGCAGAAAAAGCCTGGCGGTCTGCTCCATCCTCTAGAGGTCCCGCAGTGGAAGTGGGATAACATCTCAATGGACTTCATTGATGGGCTGCCTAGGTCTAGAAGAGGCAACACTAGCATTTGGGTAATAGTGGATAGGCTTACTAAAAGCGCCCACTTCTTACCTATCAAGAGTAAAAGAAACCTCAAGGAAATTGTCCGACTCCATGGAATACCATCCAGCATTATTAGTGACTGAGACCCTATCTTCACAAGTGAGTTTTGGCGGAGTCTGCAAGAAGCGGTAGGCACATAGTTATGCTTAAGCACAGCCTATCATCCCCAAACCGACGGCCAGACAGAAAGAGTGAACAGAGTTTTGGAGGACCTTTTAAGACTGTGCGTCCTTGACTTTGGAGGGATGTGGGAAGACCATCTTCCTTTGGTGGGAATTTTCCAACAACAACAGCTACCAAGCAACCATCGGAATGGCGCCCTTCGAAGCTTTATATGGAAGACCGTGCCGATCGCCCACTTGTTGGTGGGAGTCTACTGACAAGCTCATACTTGGACCGGATATAATCCGAAAGAGTTCTGAAAAAGTAGACTTAATACGGAGAAGGATGAAGACAGCCCAAGACAGACAAAAAACCTACGCCGACAAGAGGAGGACCGACCTTGAATTTGAGGTTGGGGACCGAGTTTTTCTTAGGGTATCTCCGCTAAGGAACGTTGTTCGTTTTGGAACCACAGGAAAGCTAGCACCAAGATTCGTAGGGCCATTTCCTATCATTGAGAAAATTAGGAAAATGGCCTATAGATTAGAGCTACCCGAAAAGCTAGCCGGAGTTCACAACGTTTTCCATGTTTCGCACCTCCGAAAATGTCTACATGAATCTGCTGAAGTGGTAGAGCCAAATATTCTAGAAGAAGCTGAAGTGGAACGCGAAGCAACCGTGAGGAAAGTTCCAATCCGCATATTAGGAACGGAAGTGAAGAAGCTACGCAACCGCGAAGTCATGCTCGTCAAAGTTCAGTGGAGCGACGCTGAGGGAGACACAACTTGGGAAACTGAAGCTAGAATGTAACACCCCACCTCCACCAGGGTGGCTCTTGCAAGCACTCTGACTTTGGAGGGGCGTTTGAATCAGGTAAACATGCATAATGATATATCAAGGCAGAACAAGAACATATGTATATATGTAAACAGAGTAAATAACATAGATAAAACAGCGGAAGATTTCAAAACATTTCAAAACAAGTCTGGTACAACATAGCTTTCCAAATAAACAAGTCTAGATAAAACAACATCAACTGAAAAACTGAAATAAATAAGTGCTATCCCCAATTAAGTGGTAACCATAGCTAGCTTCATGTCGAAACCGTACATGAGCTGAAATCCCACAAGAAAGCAATCTGAAATCCAAGCTAAGCTCCAGTATTCCCTCTCTGAGAACCTGGGGGGGGGAAACGGAAGAAAAGAGGCGAAAGAAAACAGGTCAGTCAAAAAGACTGAGTAAGCCCTACTACAATCAATGTAAACTGATAAAGTTAACTGGCATGAGCAGCAGGGATGAACATAAGGATAACAATATACTAGCATGATGATTAACTAACAAGGTAGATAAAGGTGTCATCGCATAATCAGGATTAAGGTTTTGCACCACAGGTGTACTAGCAAACTAACATGACTTGAATAAACAAGTATTGATCCCTTGGCCCAAGCTTTTGCCCAATAACATGAAATGACCCTAATACAAGGTCCAACCAAACGGTCTAGTCGATCGGCTCCCTAAGCCTAACTCGTCACGTGTTGGTGTCAATACGGCCCAATCATAATTGTAGTCGAACTGTGCCGGGTCCACCCTTCGGGTGTATCAAGCCCTAGGGTGTCAACCCCTGGACACCATGAACATGAGTGCACAGTCCCGATCTACTGGTACCCGTGCATGTTTTCTCCGGCTACGGACTATGTGCACGACCAGAGTCCGCCCGGAACTACACCGGCGTACCCTCTGCCGTCGCTTTTGGTCACTTACCTCCAGTCCAGTAATCGTGCCCCCACCCTAGCCTAGTCCCTAGGGTCATGATGATACTAACTTGGGATTACTGCTAGAGTGGGCCCCCATTGCTAGGATTTTTCTAGTGGGTTAAGTACGGTTTAACCCTCTTGCTAATCCTGGATTAACTTGGTTAAGTGTAACGATGAGTTCACGACTTAACCCCGATTAATCTACCAAGCCCAAATTGGTTAAGTATTAAGTGGACCATGACTTAACCGTAATCACGAGGCATTAATTAATTTAATGCGCCTTAACCTCTCACATTAGACCTTGTTGTGGTTACTAGTTAAGCCGGGCGGGTCCGGGTAGCTTTACACCACAACTTGGTCTAACCTCGGGTTCAAGGTACAACATGACCAACTTCTCACATTGGGTCCTATTGTTTGTAGCAACTAGTTAAGCCGGTCGGTTCCGGGTAGGTTTACGCTACAAACTCAACCCAACCTCGAGTTGGCCACACTTATCTTTTCTAAGTGTCATGTCCATCATGTTTCCAAAACATGTTACAAGTTTTCAAGCAATTGGGTAGACCTAACTTAATAGGTAAATTCCCAATGGGTAGACCTAACTTAATAGGTAAATTCCCAAGCTTATGTTTTATGTCTTTTAAGTTTACCCAACCCCAAACGCAATCCCATCGCTTACATATCGCAATAGCGCATAAAGGATAGAAAGAGGGAACTTGGCATAATCATGACATAAAGGTATTGAAGCCACAAGCTTAACATGGTGGCATATGAAATGTTCATATATTCATACACTTGCATATTACATTGTTAGGCCTCAAAAGCATGCATAAAACCGAACTTAGCATATTGGTGATACATGGTGCTAAATGACATGTAGAGATGGCCATAAGTTCGCATTTAGCCTCACATGCAAGTTATCATAAGAGATATGATAACTTACATGTTGCTAAAATGCAACCTTTGGCATAAAGCTTAAAGCTTTATGTTCATAAACCCAAAATAAGCTTGCATAACATGATAGCATGAACAAAATGTTCAACCCAAACTTGCATAACATAACTTGGCATACTTGCATATAAACTTGCATATCACAACATGATAAACTTGCATATAAACTTGCATATCACAACATGATAAACTTGCATACAAACTTGCATATCACAACATGATAAACTTGCATATAAACTTGCATATCATACATTTAACTTTAGAGTTTAAGTATGAAAGTAGAATAGGGCTTACAATGCTTAAGAAGTCACAAAAATATGACAAAGCCCTTATGAAATCAATTAAACCCAAAATGCAAGCAAAACCCTTGAGCCAAAATGATCAAGACTCTTTCTTTATGATGCAAATATATAAACTTGACTTGAATGCAAGCTAATGATGCTCATACAAGTTTGAAAACACTTGTATGCATGGAAAATCACTTAGGAATTTATTTAGGAATTTTATGAAGAGAGTGGAGGCCATGAGAGGATTGATTTTGCCATAGTTTAGTTGTATGAATGAATAATGATGATTTAGGGTAGGTTAGGGTCTTATTTATAGATTAGGCAATTGTTTTAGGCCATAGGATTAAACCTAGATTCAATCCAAGCCATCAAAGCATGTCTTGGGGAAGAAGTCAAGTGTAGGAACCATCTAGGGCCTTTATATTAAAGATGAACCATGAGAACCATTCAAATGCAAAATCTGCATTTGAGCGAATCGGCCCACGGGTTGACAGCCAAACACCCTGGATTAACCCCTAGTCGACCCAGCGAGCTCGGGTCGACCTCAAAAATCGGCCGGTTCGGTTATTCCCCTCTCCCAATTCGCTGTTTTGAACATTTTTGCATATTTATTTATTTAATTTTCAATTATATATATATATATATATATATCAATATATATATTTCTCTGCGCAACCCATTTCACTTAATTAAGTATACTTTAATTTGGGAATTTTTCGTGAAACTTCGCGAGGCCATATCTTGGTCATACGGACTCCGATTTTCGAAAACTCGGACTCTATTTTGCGTATTTTTCCGAGACGAACGCAATGGCATAGCCCGTTTCCCTTGATTCAGATTTTACAGTTTAATTCTGCCTCCATTTATGTTATAACATGTTATTCAAAAATACGTGTTGTTACATTCTCCCCTCCTTAAAGGATTTCGTCCCCGAAATCTCCAAGTTAGGAAGAACGTATCCTACCATCCATCATCCATCTACTCAAAACATCATCCACGAGCAATCATTGTCCTTAAAAGGTTCTAAATGCTGTATGATCATATGCAAAGGTGTGTGTATATGTACTTATCTAATGCGAAAATCAGGAGGTTACTGATTCAGTAAACCCCCTTAATGCAAAATATGTTAGTGAAATGAGTCCATATGTATGCAAATTCCTAACATAATTTATAATCTCTACATGAGTGCACATAACATTCATCCATATGCAACATCCACGTGATAGCATAACAAGTTTTCATCCATGAATAAGCATAAACACTCATGCATATGCTGTATGAAAGTGTGTGAGCCGATCTTAGTGCCTAACGTGTATTATGCATCCACGAGTATCCACTTGCAAACACTTGCAACCACTTGCAACCATCAAGCATAACATGTTTCAAACACATGTTTCATCCAAAGGGTTTCTACCTAAGGTTCTCATGACAAGATTAACACGATAAACTAGATAAACATGGATAGCAAAGAGAAAGATATGCTAACAAAGAAAAGAGATTGAGAGTGTACCCTCAAAAAGGAATGGATAAAGCCCACGCATCTTCTCCTCGGTTTCCCAAGTTGCGTCTTCTTCGGCTTCACCCCATTGAACCTTCACCAATTTGACCTCTCGATTCCTTAGCTTCTTGGTCTCCGTCCCCAAGATACGAATCGGAGCTCTCCTCAAGGTAGCCTCTTTCTCCACTTCTACACCTTTTAGAACACTTGGCTCAACAACCTCTGCTGATTCATGTAAACACTTCCGGAGATGCGAGACATGAAAAACATCGTGTACTCCAGCAAGCTTCTCGGGCAACTTCACTCTATAAGCCATCTGCCCGATCCTCTCTATAATAGGGAATGGTCCAACAAACCTCGGTGCCAACTTCCCAACAGCTCCAAATTGGACCACATTCCGCAAAGGAGAAACCTTCACGAAAACCATATCCCCAACATCAAACTCCAAATCCGTTCTTCGCTTACCAGCATAGGATTTCTGTCGGTCTTGGGCCGCTTTCATCCGTCTCCGAATCAACTCGATCTTCTCGGATGTATCTCTGATCATATCAGGCCCAAGTATAAGCTCATCTGTAGTCTCCCACCAACATGTATGCGACTTGCACGGCCTCCCATATAAAGCTTCAAATGGTGCCATCCCTATGCTTGCCTGATAACTGTTATTATATGCAAACTCAACAATAGGAAGATGGTCTTCCCAAGTACCACCAAAATCCAGAATACAAAGCCTCAACAGATCCTCGAGTACCCTATTCACCCTTTCGGTTTGACCGTCCGTCTGTGGGTGATAAGCCGTACTTAGATTCAACCTTGTGCCCATAGCTTCTTGCAAGCTATTCCAGAATTGACTTGTAAAGATTGGGTCACGGTCACTGACTATACTAGAAGGGACTCCATGTAGTCTCACAATCTCACGAAGATATACAGACACTAGCCAAGATGCGGTCCTCTTGCTCTTCACCGGAATGAAATGAACACTCTTCGTAAGTCTATCCACAATAACCCAAATGCTCGTATTCCCTTTCCTTGACCTTGGTAGCCCATCAATAAAATCCATGGAAATACTCTCCCACTTCCATAGTGGAACGTCTAGAGGATGCAATAGCCCACCGGGCTTCTTCGACTCGGCCTTAACTTGCTGGCAAATGATACATCTAGAGACAAATTCTGCCACATCCTTCTTCATCCCAGGCCAAAAGAAAATGCGCTTCATATCTTTATACATCTTATCTCCGCCCGGATGTATAATCAACTTAGAGTGATGCGCTTCCTCAAGAACTATTCTTACTAGATCTTCTACCATTGGAACACATAACCTTCCGTCTCTCCTCAGCCAACCCTTGTCATCAATAGAATATCGAGCGAGATGACTAGACGTCTCTCCTCGAATTAGCTTATCCATAATCTCAACTATCTGAGGGTCTTCTCTCTGCGAAGCCCCAACTTGATCAAGAAGGGTAGGTCTGAGTTCCAGAGATACTAAAGAACCGGTCATCGACTCAATCGCCAAAGAGAAATCAAAGGTTGCCACATACTCTAAATTCTTCATCTCAACGAATAGAGGACTTAGGGTCAACCTTCTTCTACTCAATGCATCTGCTACCACATTCCCCTTGCCAGGGGTATAAGCTATCTCAAAATCGTAGGACGCCAAGAATTCCATCCATCTTTGTTGCCTCAGATTTAGATCCTTCTGAGAAAAGAGATACTTCAATGACTTGTGATCGGTATAAAGCTCAAATCTTTCTCCCAGAAGATAATGGCGCCAAGCCTTGAGTGCATATACTATTGCTGCCAACTCTAAGTCATGAGTGGGATAATTCTTCTCATGCACTTTGAGTTGTATACCGCCAAAGCATATCACTCTTCCTTCTTGCATAAGAACAGCTCCTAACCCCGTGCCACATGCATCGGTGTATACGGTAAATAACTTCCCTCCATCGGGCAAAGCTAGAACAGGTGCTGATGTGAGGGCTCTCTTGAGCTTCTGAAAAGCAAGCTCGCATTCTATGCTCCAAGCAAAAACTAAATTCTTCTTCGTCAATTTAGTGAGAGGAGCGGATATCTTTGCAAAGTCCTTGATGAACTTCCGGTAGAAACCCGCAAGACCTAGAAAACTTCTCACTTCGGTTGCATTCCTTGGAGTCTTCCAATCCTGAACTGCCACTACCTTAGCGGGATCCACCGCTAAGCCTTGCTTAGATACTATATGCCCAAGGAATCTAACTTCCCTTCTCCAAAAGTGACACTTGGAGAACTTGGCCTTCAACTGATGCGCTCTAAGCGTATCCATCACCTCCATGAGATGCCTTGCGTGCTCTTCCTCATCCTTAGAGAAAATCAGAATATCATCTACGAAGACCACGACAAACTTGTTCAAGAACTCCCTGAACACCCTACTCATCAAGTCCACGAAATATGCGGGTGCATTAGTCAAGCCGAACGGCATGACAAGCCATTCGAAGAATCCATCTGGAGTTCTGAACGCAGTCTTGTCTATACTATCTTCAGCTACCCTGAGCTGATGGAACCCCGTAGCAAGATCAAGCTGAGAGAAAACAGAAGCACCGACAAGCTGGTCAAAGAGATCATCAATCCTCGGTAACGGGTGTCTGTTCTTCTTAGTCAGCTTATTCAACTCTCGATAGTCAACGCAAAGTCGGAGAGAACCATCCGCCTTGGTAGCAAATACCACAGGCGCTCCCCATTCAGATATACTTCGTCTAATGAAGTTCTTCTCAAGCAACTCTTTCACTTGATTACTTAGCTCCCGCCTTTCACGCGGAGCCATGTGCCGAACGGGCAAAGAAACAGGCTTTGCATTATCCACCAGATAAATGCGGAAATCAATCTCTCGCTTAGGGGGCAACCCCCTAACTTCATCGAAAACATCCGGATACTCTCGAACCACTCTCACAGACTGAAGAGTTTCCATTGACGAGTCGAGTGATTCCAGATAGCACAACATGACGGGACCTCTCGGATCACAAGAAATCTCTAGGGTGTTTCCGAGGCGAGTCACGAGCCTCACAACCCTATGCTCACAATCAAGAATGGCTCCATATCTGGACAGCCAATCCATGCCCAATATCAATCCGTATCCCCTAAAACCAAGAACATAAGCACTGCACAAGAACTCTACACTCAGTATAGAGATCCTCAAATCCCCACATATCATAGACAAATGGGCGGAACCCCCAATAGGATTTGAGACACAGACGGGATCATCTACCAAGCTAGTACTAAGGTGCAAACTATCAACAAGATCAGATGAGATAAAGTTATGTGATGCACCAGAATCAAACAAGGTACGAACTGGAAAATCAGAAATATATACAAGGCTCTCAACAGAAATACTACCTCGATCGGGAACTTGAGCGACATTGAGAGCATGAACTTGCCCTCCTGAAGGTCCAGCACGCGGAGTCTGACCCTGGCCTTGCCCTTGCTTCCTCGGGCAATCCTTACTGAAATGTCCAGTCTCACCGCAGAAAAAGCATTCACCATTCTTCCTTTTCCTCTTCTTACAATCCTTAATAAGATGCCCAACTGAACCGCAATAATGGCACTTCCCCTTGTTGTTCTTGCCCTTGTTGTTATTGCCCTTGTTGTTGTTCCCCTTGTTGCCTTGACTCTTGTTCTTGTTCTAATTGCCTTGACTGCTCTGACCACTTGGATTACCCTGATTTCCTTTTCCCTGGGAATCAGTCTTCTTGGCTTGAGTATCATTCATCTTGGTTTCTTTCTTGACATCTCCCTGAAGTAACGCCATATCAACCAAACTCTCAAACGTGGCCCCATGGGGAATATGTGACATAGCCAATCCCTGCAACGGCTCATTCAATCCTCTAGCAAAACGAAGAGCCTTCTTCTGAGGAGTATTCACCATATCCAAGCCAAAACGAGCTAACTGATTGAACTTGTTCACATATTCTTTGACAGACATATCTCCTTGTTTCAAAGTTATGAACCTCTCCATTTGCAGATTCTCCTCAGCAGAAGATAGAAACTTAAGCATGAACCTTGCCCTGAAATCGGCCCAAGTCTCAACAGGCCTAGTACCATTGGTGACTTCCCACCAATAAGCGGCTTCATCCTTCATAAGCCAAACCGCCAACAAGAGCTTCCTCTGATCGTCTAACCCAAAGATAGCAAACAAATCCTCGGTCTCTTTCAACCAATTTCTGGCCTCTACAAAAGTCTCAGTGCCTTGAAAGTTCTTGCCACCCATTGCTTTGAAATCTTTGCAAGTCTTTGCGAAGTCCACTTGAGGATGCTGAGGGGGAAGAGGAAGAGGAACCTCAGCGACAGGAGGAGGAGGAACATTAACCACCGGAGGAGGAGGAGGAGGAGGAGGAACATTAACTACCGGAGGAGGAGGAGGAGGAACATCTGCGGGGCCGGCTTCGGTCGCCCTAGCCTCCAAAAGTTTCCTATACCAAACAGGTACGTGTACTCCCTCCGGAATAGCAAAGTTATTGGCCATACTGAAAACGAAGAAAAAGACAGATTCAGAATGGAGAAAAACGAAGGAATTTTGCTAATGGCTTTTTGGGGAATAGCCTTTAAAATAAACTAGACTTTTCTTTGGAAAATACTTTATACTTGGTTTTGAAAATAGTTTTCCAAAAGTTTTCTAAAAGCCTTTTTGTTCCTTCTCGTACCATATGCTCTGATACCAAATGTAACACCCCACCTCCACCAGGGTGGCTCTTGCAAGCACTCTGACTTTGGAGGGGCGTTTGAATCAGGTAAACATGCATAATGATATATCAAGGCAGAACAAGAACATATGTATATATGTAAACAGAGTAAATAACATAGATAAAACAGCGGAAGATTTCAAAACATTTCAAAACAAGTCTGGTACAACATAGCTTTCCAAATAAACAAGTCTAGATAAAACAACATCAACTGAAAAACTGAAATAAATAAGTGCTATCCCCAATTAAGTGGTAACCATAGCTAGCTTCATGTCGAAACCGTACATGAGCTGAAATCCCACAAGAAAGCAATCCGAAATCCAAGCTAAGCTCCAGTATTCCCTCCCTGAGAACCTGGGGGGGGGGGGAAACGGAAGAAAAGAGGCGAAAGAAAACAGGTCAGTCAAAAAGACTGAGTAAGCCCTACTACAATCAATGTAAACTGATAAAGTTAACTGGCATGAGCAGCAGGGATGAACATAAGGATAACAATATACTAGCATGATGATTAACTAACAAGGTAGATAAAGGTGTCATCACATAATCAGGATTAAGGTTTTGCACCACAGGTGTACTAGCAAACTAACATGACTTGAATAAACAAGTATTGATCCCTTGGCCCAAGCTTTGGTCCAATAACATGAAATGACCCAAATACAAGGTCCAACCAAACGGTCTAGTCGATCGGCTCCCTAAGCCTAACTCGTCACGTATTGGTGTCAATACGGCCCAATCATAATTGTAGTCGAACTGTGCCGGGTCCACCCTTCGGGTGTATCAAGCCCTAGGGTGTCAACCCCTGGACACCATGAACATGAGTGCACAGTCCCGATCTACTGGTACCCGTGCATATTTTCTCCGACTACAGACTATGTGCACGACCAGAGTCCGCCCGGAACTACACCGGCGTACCCTCTGCCGTCGCTTTTGGTCACTTACCTCCAGTCCAGTAATCGTGCCCCCACCCTAGCCTAGTCCCTAGGGTCATGATGATACTAACTTGGGATTACTGATGGAGTGGGCCCCCATTGCTAGGATTTTTCTAGTGGGTTAAGTACGGTTTAACCCTCTTGCTAATCCTGGATTAACTTGGTTAAGTGTAACGATGAGTTCACGACTTAACCCCGATTAATCTACCAAGCCCAAATTGGTTAAGTATTAAGTGGACCATGACTTAACCGTAATCACGAGGCATTAATTAATTTAATGCGCCTTAACCTCTCACATTAGACCTTGTTGTGGTTACTAGTTAAGCCGGGCGGGTCCGGGTAGCTTTACACCACAACTTGGTCTAACCTCGGGTTCAAGGTACAACATGACCAACTTCTCACATTGGGTCCTATTGTTTGTAGCAACTAGTTAAGCCGGTCGGTTCCGGGTAGGTTTACGCTACAAACTCAACCCAACCTCGAGTTGGCCACACTTATCTTTTCTAAGTGTCATGTCCATCATGTTTCCAAAACATGTTACAAGTTTTCAAGCAATTGGGTAGACCTAACTTAATAGGTAAATTCCCAATGGGTAGACCTAACTTAATAGGTAAATTCCCAAGCTTATGTTTTATGTCTTTTAAGTTTACCCAACCCCAAACGCAATCCCATCGCTTACATATCACAATAGCGCATAAAGGATAGAAAGAGGGAACTTGGTATAATCATGACATAAAGGTATTGAAGCCACAAGCTTAACATGGTGGCATATGAAATGTTCATATGTTCATACACTTGCATATTACATTGTTAGGCCTCAAAAGCATGCATAAAACCAAACTTAGCATATTGGTGATACATGGTGCTAAATGACATGTAGAGATGGCCATAAGTTCGCATTTAGCCTCACATGCAAGTTATCATAAGAGATATGATAACTTACATGTTGCTAAAATGCAACCTTTGGCATAAAGCTTAAAGATTTATGTTCATAAACCCAAAATAAGCTTGCATAACATGATAGCATGAACAAAATGTTCAACCCAAACTTGCATAACATAACTTGGCATACTTGCATATAAACTTGCATATCACAACATGATAAACTTGCATATAAACTTGCATATCACAACATGATAAACTTGCATACAAACTTGCATATCACAACATGATAAACTTGCATATAAACTTGCATATCATACATTTAACTTTAGAGTTTAAGTATGAAAGTAGAATAGGGCTTACAATGCTTAAGAAGTCACAAAAATATGACAAAGCCCTTATGAAATCAATTAAACCCAAAATGCAAGCAAAACCCTTGAGCCAAAATGATCAAGACTCTTTCTTTATGATGCAAATATATAAACTTGACTTGAATGCAAGCTAATGATGCTCATACAAGTTTGAAAACACTTGTATGCATGGAAAATCACTTAGGAATTTATTTAGGAATTTTATGAAGAGAGTGGAGGCCATGAGAGGATTGATTTTGCCATAGTTTAGTTGTATGAATGAATAATGATGATTTAGGGTAGGTTAGGGTCTTATTTATAGATTAGGCAATTGTTTTAGGCCATAGGATTAAACCTAGATTCAATCCAAGCCATCAAAGCATGTCTTGGGGAAGAAGTCAAGTGTAGGAACCATCTAGGGCCTTTATATTAAAGATGAACCATGAGAACCATTCAAATGCAAAATCTGCATTTGAGCGAATCGGCCCACGGGTTGACAGCCAAACACCCTGGATTAACCCCTAGTCGACCCAGCGAGCTCGGGTCGACCTCAAAAATCGGCCGGTTCGGTTATTCCCCTCTCCCAATTCGCTGTTTTGAACATTTTTGCATATTTATTTATTTAATTTTCAATTATATATATATATATATATCAATATATATATATATATATTTCTCTGCGCAACCCATTTCACTTAATTAAGTATACTTTAATTTGGGAATTTTTCGTGAAACTTCGCGAGGCCATATCTTGGTCATACGGACTCCGATTTTCGAAAACTCGGACTCTATTTTGCGTATTTTTCCGAGACGAACGCAATGGCATAGCCCGTTTCCCTTGATTCAGATTTTACAGTTTAATTCTGCCTCCATTTATGTTATAACATGTTATTCAAAAATACGGGTTGTTACATAGAATACGTGCTGCCTACCCTTTTCTTTTCGAGGGTACATCTTTGATCTTTCTTTTTCCTTAAGTTGCGCTTTTATCTATCTTTTTAGGTATATCTCCTCGACCTTATCTTTTAGGTAGAAACTCTTTGGATGAAAACATGTAATTGAAACATGTTATGGATGATGGTTGCAAGTGGTTGCAAGTGATTGCTAGTGGTTGCTCGTGGTTGCATATACACACACAATTTAGGTTTTAGATCGGCTCAGTCACTTCATATTGCATATGCATATATGTATGTTTGCATTCGTATATGGTTGAAGTTTAATATGTTGTCATATGGATGTTGCATTTGTATGAATGATTGTGCACTCAAGTAGAATGATGAATAGGAAAATTTGCATACATAATGGATTCATGGCACTTACATGATTCGCATTAAGGAGATCAACTGAATCAGTAGACCGCCTGATTTTGCATTAGATAAGTACATGTACACACACACTTCGCATATGATCATGAAGCATTAGAAGTCTTTTAAGGACAATGGATGCTCATGTTTGATGAATGAGTAGATGGATGTTTGGATGTTAGGACATACATTCTTCCTGGACTTGAAGATTTCGGGGACAAAATCCTTTTAAGTGGGGGAGAATGTAACACCCTGTGTATTCTATAACAGTGAAATTCACAAATTAAAGTATAATTAATTTCAAATCAAAGAATTAAGGGAAACGGGATATGCCATTGCATTCGTCTCGGAATTCTGCTTGGGATAGAGTCCGAGTTTGCGTAAAACGGACTCCGTATGAGGAAGATATGGCCTCCGGAAGTTTCAGAATTCAATTTAAAATTCAAACAGACCAAAACAGCTTAGAAAACAAGTTTAAATTTCAAAAATCGGGCCGGATTGGCCAGGGCGGGAATTTTCCCGCCCAAGACACCCAGGTCGACTGGGTAGTCGACCTGGGGGTCGACTGGGGGGTCGACCTGGCCCTTGAGCCAGGTCGAACCCAGCCCCCCTGGCTGGCCTGGTCCGTGTTTGGTCGATTTTTTGAGTCTTGCCTTGTCACTAGGGCTAGGTGTTAGCTCCTGATTGGTCTCTCCTTCAAACGAACGGCTATTATTAAACCAAGCTCCATCGATGGTCCTAATCAACTCACAAACTCTATAAAAAGGACCTAAGACTCACCCTAATTCACACAAACAAAAATGGAGATGAGACCGTCATGCTGCTGAGGAAAGACTAGGAATAGCCGTCAGGAATTGAGGGACAATTCGAAAGCGTAAAGCAACGTCAATTAAATCAAAACGACGCCTACAACAAAGGATAGCATCTCCAAATTCAGAATTCAGATTCCTGAATTAAAGATTCGTCATACGTTGTAAGTAGAGTGCTATTCCGATGTGAATAAATAATTGTGTTTTGATTTGTGTAAAGTGAGAAAGGGAATTGTGGCGATAATAATCTATGTTTGTATGTTGCTTTGATTCTAAACGATTTGGAAATGTTGTGGTATACGATTGGATATTTGCAAGTATGTGATTTATGTTGGAAGTTAACAGCCATATGTTGCGGTATTTTATTTGGGATTCATGCAAGTATATGATTCACTATTATGCCAATATGATGTACATACTTTTATGATCACTTTTAGTGTGTAATTGGATTCAACTAAGTGCTATAGTTTATATGAATCTATGTTGGAGTTGGCAAATCATACTTTTGTATTAGAGACAAAAGTAAGCATTTTTATGAACATGACTAAACTATGTTCGGTGTTATGCCTAGTTGAAACCATGTTTTAGGCCTATGTTGTTATAAGAATCATATGGTGATATATGTAACACATAAATTAAGTTAGATTTACATTCCAATTGCAAGTTTACATGAATAGATTAAAAACCATGATTCATGTTTAGGTATGTTTATTCTATGATCATATGAATAGAATGATTCATGTTTAAGTATGTTTATGCCATGATTATATGCTATTACCATGCAAGTTCACATATGCCTAATTCATGTTAATTAGATCGTTATGTTGCAAGTTCATGCGTTCACACTCCCCTTCTTATGTCACTTAGAATATATAAACACCATGTTATAAGCCTCCCCTTTTTCATGTGGCTAAGTTGGGTTTAAATGTTAAACCCAACATATGTTATATTTTAGTGAACGTATAAAACGGGGGTAATGGCGATGGGGTTAAAACATAGAACATATGTGTGGCATGTTTGACGCATGCCAACAACCTTGAAAAAAAAACAATTAAGTGGTATAAATTAATTTTACCCAATAAAGATGAATTTGAATAATGGGCCGCAAATATTTACATATAAAAAAGGAAAGAGACAAAATATGTAAATGTAGAAAATACGATGTGTTTAACCCGAGGTTGGATTGAGTTGTGATGTAAACCTGCCTGAAACTGCCCGGCTGTCCAGTAGTCACAACAACACCTATCCAATGTGGGTGGTTAAACACAGAGCCCAACAAAGACCCGAGGTTAGACTGAGTTGTGGCGTAAGACTGCCCGGACCCAACCGGCAACAGGCAGCCACAACAATACCTGTCTAATGTGAGAGGTCGAGGCTTTAATAAGACAATTAAGGCTAAGTCAGGATTGATAGGATTAAGTAAATTAAATTAATACTTAATCAAAATGGAACATGCTAAGCTATACAGACTGATTGGGGGTTAGGTTTACAAAACACTTAACCAACTTAGCATGTTGGCTAGAAATAGAAAACCTAGTAGCAGGGGACCCTTTTCAGCAGTAACCCTACAAGGTGTATCAGGATACCCTGAACTAGGCAGGGTGGGGCATGATTACTGGGCTGACTGTAAGAGGTCAAATCGACGGCGGTGGTGCAGCAGTGTAGGTTCTAACGGGGTGCGGGCGTGCATACACTCCGGCGCAGAAAAATAAGGCACATGTAACTATGCGAGTAGGAGCCGATCATTAGAAACGAATCACTTCACCCTGATTATGGGGTGCCTATTGGGAACCAGTTTATATGGATGCAGAGATTAATATGGGGTACGATAGTATATTCAACCCTAGACAACTTAACTTAGTTTATGGTGCTTTCCCATTTCCAGTTTATACTTGTCATACCCAGTTCTTTATTCATAGACTGAATAGTCCAAGACTTACTCGGGCTTTATGTATGACTCTGCTTTTCTTTCGCCTTCTTTTCTTTCGTTCCCTCCCCCCCCCCCCCCAGGTCCACTGAGACGACCCCAAACCCCGTACTGACGGTGGCAAGGGTTATCCTTGGAATATAACACAGAAACAGATAATAGCAGAACAGAATAATTAAATACACTAGATAATGAACAATAGAATATACTGGATAAAAGTAATCATCAGAGTTACACAGTATACAGGATCTTACTTAGCACAAATACAGTTCAGCTATACATAAATGTCTACAGCGGAAAACAAACATAATATGTACAATAGGAGCTGAACAGCACAAAAAGAGATAAATGATAGAATCTATCTTCAGCTCCAGCTATCCAGAAAGAACCAGCTAAACCTGAATACAAGGCTGCCCGTGTAGAAAAAGGGGCACCCGAGTTTGAAAGTGAAACAAACTACGAGTCAGTCATGGGACTGGTATGAGAAATCTATTCAACACATATATAATATGGCCAATCATAGGACCACGCCACTTTCGTGGAACGGGTTTACTCCATTGGATTGCCAGTGCTTTAAAACAAATCTTTCTTTTAAACATCGCTATGCTTTTTATAAAAATGAAGCCGTTATAAGACTCAGTTCCCATCACACAATGCAACGCAAACCGGAGGATAGAGTTTTTACCTTATAACGGCCAAAATATGCGTAATACGAATAAAACAAAGGCATTTGATATTATTGCTAGTTTTAACATGTTTTGAAAACAATTTCAAATCATAACTATTAATCATAGACGGCATGGGTACCATATATCATGTCGCCATATATATATATATACAATCAAAACCGCACGATGTCGTATTTGGGAATTGGATTTCCGTCCTGAACCAAGGCAAAAGATAGTCCTTACCGAATTCGAGACGCTCTAGCCCGTGTCTCAGGTACAACCGCGACCATACCCTGGATCGTCAGGGCCGGTCCACACGAAGTGGATTATAATGCCTGAACAATGCGTTTCTCCACCCTTTGGGGTGTAAATGAGCCAACGAATGACTCCATCGGACCCGATCGTCCGATCAAACCGAGGCGCCTCGCAATAGCAACAACCACATAGGTGAAAAGTATATAAATGTCAGGGCTGGTAGGTCACTGACACCACCCTAGCTAGAAAGAAAACG
This sequence comes from Allium sativum, assembly GCA_030737875.1. Lineage (NCBI taxonomy): Eukaryota > Viridiplantae > Streptophyta > Magnoliopsida > Asparagales > Amaryllidaceae > Allium > Allium sativum. Next base: position 868,600,697 of record CM060924.1, on the reverse strand, counting down.
CACGTCCCCCCTGAGGTCCTGCTCCCGTTTCTGGTTCATACCGGGGTGTGAGGCTCGCGATTTCACGTTATACACAAAGCTACGCCACACAGGCGGTGCTTTGGTCATCACCACAAGACTTTGCTTTTCAACAGAAGCCCTGATCACTGCATCTTAGCATGCCACACAGGCACTTCATGCCATGCGACTGATGTCCATCGATACACAACCTCTGAGCTCGTATGTTTCAGAGAAGGGCGTTAAGCAAAAGAATAAAATCTCCGCCGCCAAACAGATGTATATTTAATAGAGATCAATCAACACAGAATAAAATCCAATGTTAGACACACAGTCCATTTACAAGTCCGTTTTGGGTCTGAACGAAACCGGAGGCACTAAATACCTCGCAAACCCATCGATCACCACGTACGTTTGGACGATCACCACTCATTATCCATATTTCGGAATGCCTCCCAATCAGGACCTCGGTTACCATCCAAACGAGGTGAAGATCTCCGGTCTTCGACCACCGTCTTCATCTTCGACTTTCAATCGTCGGTCAATTATTTGAAGTGAGAATTAACTCGGCCTTTTCAAATAATTCACGTGTATTTAGAATTTCAAATCAATTTATTTTAATGGTTAAATTATTCGACAACACCAATTTTGTTCTTTAATGTAATTTTCACACCAAACACATTCAACCATCAAAAGCCACATAAATCGAGCAAATTCAGTTTATTTCCATTAAATATCGTTTATGATATTTTATAACGAGTTATCGCTATTTTTATTTATTTTAGAATAGCCAATTTATTCAAAACGACGCTTTGGGCCATAAAGCGGCCGTGGCGCTGTTTTTCTTCCGATTTGATTTACACTTATCTGAAAATCTAACCGTTGGATCTTCACAAAATTTACATCATTAGAAAGGTCTTTTCAAAACGAATCTAACGGTTCCAGTTTCGGGAAAATCCGACGGTCGGATCTCCCGGTACAATCGTTTGAAGTTTCGATTTCAAAATACGAACTGCAGCATCGTTATTCGATTAAATATAATTATATTTATATATATATAAATATAATCGTTTCTGGCGCTGTTTTTCTTTAGATTTGAATTAAACATTCCAGACAATCCAACCGTTGGATTTTTACAAGGTTGGTGCCGTTGGAAAGATATTTCCAAGGCGAACCCGACGGTTGCGGTTTCGGGAAAAATCCAATGGTCGGATTTCCCGCACTAGTTGTTTGAAATCACGGTTTCAAAATACGAACTGCACGGCCACGTTTCGCTTCAATTTTATATATATTTATATAAATATAGTTCATTCAACAATTTCAATATCGTTTTTACTTCAAATATTTCACTAACGCCTTAAAATTTTGGAAAATTTCGCCATAACCTCCTTCGTACGGGAGGGGCTGGGAAAATTCCCAAATAGCCACACGGGCGTCTCATGTCAAAAAGAAAAAGAAAAAGCCAAGCGGCTAGCCAACAGGCTCATAAAATCATCACCCAAACAAAACAGTAAATGTGTACCTATTTGTCGGGCACAAAATTTTATTCCTCTTCTCTAGCCCCTTTTGCTATAACCTGTTCAATAAAAATGCATGTACATATATACAGTTCTTATAACTTATCATTTTCCATTCAACTTCATATTTGATCCCATTTGGTTTAAAAGCATCATTCATTCTAATGTTACATACATAGGTAAAAATCACGTCATTAGCTAATTAATGAATATTTCAACTCATGCATATTTATTTGAACGAGTTGCTATTTTTAACACTTCCCATTTCAACAATTCATGTGTATAATAAAAATGTGATTTTTATTGTAAAACTATTCATTTCAAAACATTATTATTTTATATAGTTTATGTAGGTGATAAAAATAGGATTTTTATAATAAAACAATTTCTTTTAAAACGAGATTATTTTACATAGTCCATATAGTTGATAAAAGGCGATTTTTATTATAAAACAATTTATTTCAAAATATGAATACCATTCAACACATGAATTCCAATTCAACGAATGAATATCGATTCAACACATGAAGGCTTTCTATAGTTTCTATATATAGATAAAAATGTGATTTTTATATTTAAAACATGAATACCATTCAACACATGAATTTCTAATCAACGAATGAATATCAATTCAACACATAAAGGTTTTCTATTCAACGAATAAATATAGTTTCAGCAAATGAAAATAATTCAAACACATGAATATTATTCAAAATTTCGGCAGCATAACGGCAGGGTAGTTAAAACAGGGACCGTCCCTAGTACGGCTCCTCGCTCTACCTTAAAACCTCGCGGTTTTTGACAATGGGGATCATGCATCTAGTTCGCACGCAGGCGGCATGTATATATTTATTTCATTTCCACAAACTAATCCTATGTGGTTTCAACCAAATATTTCTCAACCACAAATGAGTATTTTTCAACCACAATCAATCAATATCAACCACAAACAATCCCAAACAACCATTCGCTATCAATCAATTCTCACACCAATCACAATCAATAAATATCGTCCATGGTTTGTGGACGAGGGGCGTGTATATATATATATATATATATATATATATATATATATATATATATATATATATATATATAGCAATTCACTTTTATTTCAACACATATATAATTTTTACAACGCATATACAACTTATACATCGAACGTACAACTTATACAACACTTATACATGAGGTGTACAACGCTTATATAACTCATACATCGACTATATAATTTATACATCGTCGTTTTCCATATCGTTTATAAATTAGAAATCTCACATTGGGTTCCACTCCACCAAAAATAGCAGAAGGTTCAGAAAAATACGCGGTCTCTTCTAAAATGTAGAAGACGTCCACACGATCACGATGTTCCCTGTTTCATCGAATTTCGTTAACACAGCAAAAAGATATGATTTTTCAAATTTTGCAACAGTTTTAAACTGTTAAAATCAGTTTTAAAATAAAACAGCCGATACCTTTCAAAACTGTTCGAAACTAGGTTTCGATTTTTCGATCAATCCGTGCAATGGTTCCACGATCGGGTTGCGCATGGTCGAAGAGCTACGTGAGGCGCACGTGCGCCAGGGAGGAGGGTCAACTCGGTGGCTTCTGGTGACGGCGGCGGCGAAGTGAAGGCGGCGACTTCTCGGCGTCCGTTCTCTCAAAATACACAATGAACAAATCGAAACTAGGTATGGATTTGAAGATCTCGAGGAGCTCTACAAAATCTTCAACTGGAGGAGGGGCTAATTTTGCTTGTAGGAGGAGAAACGGAGGAGAGAAGGCACAGGCGGTTTTCCGCCGTATATCGCGATCGGGGAGAGAGAAGCGGGGGGTGGGGGGGTCTGACGTGGACGAGTAGTTTTTTATTTATTTATAAAGTTTAAAAATCCGAAAATACCCCTTGCCTCTCGCGAACCCCAATCCAAACCCAACGACTATCGTCCCTAGTATTTTACCCCCATTCCGAACATAATGGGATATGTTTCGAAGGCCCATTCGACTGTTTCAGTTAGTTTCCCTTCGAATGACAATATAAAACATTCAAAATTTGATTTGAACGTGCATTTCAATTTGCCAGGGCCACAAACTGATTCGGAAAATTCCAGAAAAATAAATCTAGCTATGTTTTTGCGATACGGTCCTAACAAAACTAGTTTCGTCGAATTCTGAGACCGTTTGCAAAAAGGCCCATTTTTGGTCGATCCAATTTAACAGTAATTGACCAAAACACATTTTCCTTTGCCACGCTCACACACTAGCTTCAAAAATTATGAAATTTGAAACCTAGCAATAACTTCTCATCCCGGATCCAACAAAAGTGGTTTCGTCGAATTCCGAGGTCATATGCAAAATGGCAATTTTCACGGGCTATATAAATTTCATATCGACCCTTCTGAAAATTCATTCGGCCATAACTTTTGCTTTCCGCTATGAAAATTCGATTTTTCAAATTCGTTAGAAAGGTATTCACTAACAGATTTAAATATTTTTGGTTTCACTAAAATCCGGATTGTTTTGCACCCGGTACAGTCCGACAAAGTTTGAATCCAATTTTTGAAACTGCAGCGCCATTTCGGGCCTTGTTTTTAATTATAATTAATTATATTCGTTTTCAATTGTCGATTCAAACTCAGTTTTCATCTCTATTATTGAAAATATTTATTTTAAATATTTAAAATCCGTTATTTTAGCCAATTTAAAAAATTTAAATTGGTTCAGATTTTCTGGGTCATTACATCCACAGGGAGGGAATACCGCAGCTTGACCAGTTTCCACATCTAGCTTGAAGAGAAGGAATGTATGGCTTGGATCTTATCGTTTTGGAATATGGCTTTGGACAGCAATTATGGGACTTATGCAGTTTACTTATGTTTTTATGCTTCTTTAAATAATGTAATCAAGACAGTTATGAAGATGTAATGGTTTTTGGAAGTATTGTAAGACAAGTTATGACATGGTTTGTGTAACACGTATTTTGTTGAAATAAAAATTGCTGTTGTTTTCCGCTGTTCAAAAATATGTGTATTCATATCTGTCTTGTATATCTGTGACTTATACTTATAAACCTCCACCAAAATTAGGGCATTCCCATTGAGAGTGACCCTAACAGAGGTGGGGAGTTTCATCTCCCCTAAAATGTTTCAGTCTTCTTCAACCCAAATATACTCATATATACACTCTAACATCTCCTGATATCGCTCATTACCGCATGCACTAACATGGTGCCACTAACACAACACCTTCCCACTACTTTGTTTTGCCACAGTGACCTCCTACTGATCAATACCGCACTCTCACAGAACTCCTTCCATCCCCTTTGTTCTTACATCCCAAATATAAGAAACCAGACCTCCACACTACCCTATCCTCAACGCTGCTGCCATCTTTGTCCCACTTCCTCTTCATCGATCATTCGCCCAACCATTACTACCATCAAAATTCTCATCACCGCCTCGAGTCATCCACCACCTCCAGTCGAGGCTCGCACACCTCCTCTTCGGCGTGGGTCCAGGTTGTCTCGCAACTGTATAGTGATAGGTGCGTTACTATTTCGCACCAAAACCCGTAGAACTTCGTCAACGTGCTCGTCTTCATGCCAGAGACCCTAATTCGTCATCAAACTCCTTGCTGCTGCTACCAGTGATCGCTGGTGCTGACACCATTTCAACAACTTTCCCTCATGCAGTGACGTTCTCGCATGCGCCTCGCTACACAAATTCCAGCGGCAAGCTCGGGTTCCTTGTTTTACTAGTTTCGAATGGTGAAAGAAAATAGAGGAATTAGGAAATGTTTATATGTAGAATGAAGACAAAGAGTATATATTTTCTTTCTCCAGTGAAGCTTCCATGGTTTGTTGAAGGATGGGGGTTGCAGTATGTATAGCTTCAAATGCCTTGGCAAGCACGGTTTGAAGATGGGTAGGCGCGTGTATAGCTTGTTAGATAGGTCTGCTCTGTCCCTTTTCATTTGATTTCGACATGGACGTGGATTTTACAATGGGTAGGTAAGTTGTGTTGATTGATTCGATTGCACCGTGGACCTTAGCTGTTTGATCTTTCCTTTCCCCTTAGCAGCGTGATGGGATTTTGGTAGGTCTGTACCTCTACTTCATTAGATATGTGATGTTTTTCTTAGCCATGTGGTTGAACTGTAGAAGAAAAGTAGGGGCGCAAGGTCTGTAGTGTTTCAGGGTAGACCTATGGTAATTGTAATTCCCAAAATAATATAGCTTGTGCGGTTTCTATTGTAAATTAGATAGGTTGTTATTTAATTTATATAGTATAGGTTGTACATGAAAGGAGTAGGCATGGCTACAATTTCCTTAGTGCTTAAGTATAAAAGTTGGCTGCATAGTTTTTGATATGATGGCCATGTTTGTACCAAATTTTTGTGACACGTTATGTATTTATTATGGGTACCCTGTTGCATATAATTCCGTTCACATATGGACGGCCACAGACAAAAATAAAAATACCACTGCGTCCGGTAGTGCGCCACGATTCCAAAAATATAATAATATCGGTTGTTTAACTTATATTGTGAAACCCCAAAATACTGATACAAGGTGCAAAATACTCCAAATAAAAAGTTGCTTATTTTGCGAATTAAAATTTACAGTAAAATTCTAAAAAAAATTATTATGGCTACGCCTCAAAAATCTTGTCCAAATTCAAAACCAACATTTAATTATAATTAAATAATCATTACGGTTTATAAACGATTTTACAGCGACTATTTTAAATTTTGATTTGAACATATCTTACAATCTATATAATGAAAACTCGACTTTTCTCTTCCATTAGAGAGTTATAATCAAATCGGTCCTAATGTTTCTTGTTTCACAGAAATTCGATCTAAAACAGATTATGTATATTCAATTAAAGTTTTAAATCGTAAATTACGAACTACCATGCCATTTAAAGTTCGTTTTAAATATATATTCGAACTTCATTTTAATAACAAAATAAACCAATTTATAATTGTTATTCAATATTTAATATAATAAAATATTTTAAATATCACACCATTGAAAATACGGGATGTTACATTCTTTCCCCCTTAAAAGAATTTCGTCCCCTAAATTGCTAAGGCGAAAAGAATGCTAAAACCCAGTTTCTTTAAAACAATCATTTTAGAATTATCATAGAAATATTCTAAGTCTTATAATTTTTCGGAAAATTCACCATACTATTCGATCCAAACAACTACAAATGCCACTCTGGGCCATATATCGATCAAAAGAAAATCAAGCCAAGTGGCTACCCAACTCAGGGGTATAAAATCAACCACCCAATCAATATGTTAAGGTTTACCTTTTTTGCCGCGCCACTCTATTTCAATTCCACAGGAAATCAACTAACTGCTCTTCGACTGTACTTCCAGTCTATATAATCAAATTATCTCCACAACCTTCTTGAAATCTGTACTTAACTTCATTCACAATGCAAATAACAATCCATGGTTAAATAATTCAGTTCCATTTCACAACCGATTTTATTCCCATTTTATTATATTGGGATTTATTTTCTTACTTCCCAATTTATTCAATTCCTTATCAACTCATTATCGAATTCAACAAACATCCAATAAATCAAACAATACACAACAAATCAAATTACCCCATATTTAACTTAGTTTAAGTTAAATTCTAACTTATTTAATCCTATATTAAATTCCATATTCACGAATACTTCGGTTGTATTAAACCAGCCTCAATCTTATTTGAATTCCACAATCAAATTGAATTCTAATTTAATTCAACACTAATAATATTATAAGAAATTTTAAACTTGCCTTCTTTATAAAATATATTGACAAAAATAATTTAAAATAATCGTATATCAAATTACAAATACGCGCTCTCGTGTGTGTGTATATATATATATATATTCAAACTCAATCTAGGGTATTACTAATGTCATCTCTATTGAGTTACGCCACAGAGCCAAGGCTATCACTAAACCATTGCTCTGATACCAACTGTAGCGACCCGGAAATTTCAACACTTGAATCTAGACACTAGTATATCCCGTGTCCAAACTCAAGCATTGAAAACCCAGAAAGCTAATAGAAAGAAGTTAGAGGATGAGAGAAGAAAGAAAGAAATGTTGGAATAGAAGAATAAGAAGATCATAGTCTCGCAGCGGAATGGACAAAATATAATAATCAATAATACTTTATAAAAGAACTGTATATTGCAACATCATAGTATACATCCAAATCAATACAACACACAGCGGAAATAAACTAGTACCAGTAAATATATGGAATACGTCTCGACTTCAACTCCTTTTCTGAAGCTCCAAGCGATACCTAACCTGATAAGATACTCGTTCTGACCCGAGCACATTTGAAGCAAAGCAAAATTCACCCGGATCAGTCTGGAATACTTTCAATGATAAATTCGTATGGAAAATAATTTGTTTAACTTTAAAAATCCTTTTGAAGCAAAAGAATAATAGTAAGACCAGTCCACACATAAACATAGACGGTTTTTACCTTACTATAACCCAAAACATTTAAAATCAATATCTTACTCTGATATTATAATAGTGTCTAAATACAAGTAAATAGAATCTAGCAGAACGCTTGCATCTCACGCTCTACATATATAGTATACAATCAAAACCGCAGGCGCTTATTGGAGATTGGATTCCGACTATGACAAGGTAAGGAACCGCCTGCCGATAGTGTATCTCTAGAGACGAATACACTGGGTTCAACAAGATCGTCTTGCAACCCGGCCCACACATGACCGACCACTCATTTCTCTTGAGTGTATCGAATATATTGTCACCTCACAGCTGTGCAGCTACCATTTCTTGGGAGATACAGAAATGAAAAGAAGTAACAAATATGAGTATTCTCTAGATGGTGATAATACACCCTAATGGGTGCGATCCACATAGCCATGTTGCCTGCCCAATTTTTGTCATTTTCCCAGTTGATGAGGCTTGAGGTTATAATCGACTCTTGGAACATCTGACCGCCATTCACATCGTCCATACAAGTCATCCAGGAACAGGATGAATGTAACACCATGTATTTTCTGTTAACATTATAGTAAAGAATCAAAGAATAATTAATTTCAAATGCGAGAATCAAGGGAAACGGGTTACGCCATTGCGTTCATCTCAGAATTCTGCTTGAGATAGAGTCTGAGTTTGCATAAAAAGGACACCGTATGAAGGAGATATGGATGAACAAAGAAAACCAGAAGAGAGAAAAAATATATAGATAAATGCACTGGTGCACTTGGGAAGTGCGCCAGTACAAAATTTGCACTGGTGCACCTGCCAAGTGCGCCTAGGCCGAGCAGAGAGCCTTCATAGCTTTATAGTGTGATCTGATCCATACTATGAGTCATTGTTGAGTCCTTTCTGACTCCTTGCTGAGTCATTAGGGCTGAGGTGTCACCCTATCCTGACTGAAGGGTTGTGGTTAACTCTAGGATCATCCGACGGCTCAAATTAAATTGAAATTCTATATAAATAATCCAATGCTCAAACTTAAAAATCAGACAAAAATAATCCTGGAACTATCATGCCGTCAATAGAGAACTTGGAGTGGCCATCACCAATTCAAAGACAAGATAAAAACCTGAATCAAAATCAAATTAAAAGATAACGGCAGGGGGTACGTCAGTGTAGGTTCCGACGGTTTACGGGCGTGCACGTACTCCGGAGTGGGAAAAATCAGGCACTGGGTACCAGTAGTTTTACACTGTGCATTCTTGAATCGTGTCGGGGTCGTTATCATAAGGATTGATACACCTTATGGTGGGACTAGCACAAGGTAGCTACATGCAAGAGAGGGCCAATTGACACAGACACATGGCAAGTTAACACTGGCAGGGAGCCGATCGATAGGGTAGTAAGGGTACATCAAACATATTCATGGAAATTGGGCTGACTGAGATGGAATCCTCAAATATAGATGTACACCTGAAGGGTACCACAACTATGGGGGTTGGGATCGTATTATACAGATTACTACTTGAGACACTGGTTAGGTGGTGTAGAGATTATAGTAATGGGTGCAATCACATATTCAACCTATCTTGTCTTATATTAGGGTATTGTCCTATGTTATGTTACTCCTGTCATTATCCCTTTTCCTTGTTTAAATGCTAGTAATCATTGAACTTACCAGACTTATTATCTGACCCGTTTTCTCTCGTTTTCTTTTCTTCCGTCCCACCCCCCCAGGTAGTCAGGGAGGGAATAGCTCAGGTTTGTTTGGACCGTTACTCTTTCCAAGCTTGAAGACTCTTTGACGTGTTTCCTTGGACTCTCTCTTCTATTGCTATGGTTGGCTCATGCTTTATCTGGGGAAATCATTTTATGCTTCTTTATTTTTGTTAAACAAGACAGGATACTTTGGTATTGTAAAACAATCTTTGTATAAGATGTTTATCAATGAAATAAAGTTTTATTTATTTGTCGCTGCTTTAATTGTCTGTCTTGTAATTTATCTTCATCTTTTACCTATAACTCTCCACCGAAGTTAAGGCATTCCCTCAGTGAGTGACCTTAACGGAGGCGGTGTGTTTCACTTGGTATCAGAGCTGAAGGTTACCGAATCAGATAAAAGATTTGAAAAGTTATTTTCAAAACGATTTTAAAAGAAGCATTTTCAAAAGAAAAGTTTTGTTTTAAAGGAATATTCCCCAAAGCCATATGCATTATCTTTTGACCCTCTGCTTGAATCCTTGTTTCTTTCTTTCTTGAGTCTCCGGGGCTCCTGGCTTTCTGGTAGGTAACCTTATCGCGACATGGTTCCGTAGGCTTGAAGAGACTACGACACATGTCAAAGGGCAAATAAGTGCCTAACTTCCATCTGTAACTGTAATTTTCTTTCGATCTTTGTAGGATTCTCCGTACGATGGAGGCAGCTTTCGAGAGACATGTCAACAAATTACACAAGGATGGCAAAGTTGAGAATGAGGGGGTTTGGCTAAGGAGCACAACACAAGGATGATGGACCCATGTATATGGACTTGGTTCACAAAAGAGGGGAGGAAAGAATAGTAAAACCTAAAACAAGAGGAAGTATCTTTAATTTTTTATAACGGGTAGTATAATTAAGGGCAAGGGCAAGAACAAGGGACAGGATTTTCCAGAAGGCAAGTGCATGCTCTTACCGCCAGCATACTTGGGAGAGAGGCAGTAAGATTTCTGTTGATAGTGTTTTTCCCTTTGATCATCCTGTTAATACTCCTTCTGATTTTAGTGCTTCACATTCGTATATATCTGCTTCCATAGCGAATCTCTGCACCTTAGATATTGTATAGTAGAGGATCCCATTATAGTCTCAAATCCAATTGCTGGTTCGGCCCATTTATCTTTGACTTGTGAGGATTTGAGAATAGCTATATTTATACTTATGTTTTTTTGGGGCTATGGGTTGATTCTAGGCATTGATGGGTTAGCTAGTAATTGTGAAACAAGGGTAGTTAAACTTTCGACTTGCCTCGGGAATGCCCTTGAGATTTTGTATGATCCTGAGGGATCAGTTTGTCTTAGCTACCTAGAATCATTTTATTTATCTATCAACGATTTGCGATCCGTTAGAGTAGTCCATGAGCACGCAGACATTTTTAATTAGGTTGAGGGTTTTTCACCCTAAAAATTCGAGATAGACTTCCGCATATATCCAGTTGACAATGCAAAACCAGTTATGCTATCAACGATAATTCTAGAGAAAGATTGGCGAGGATAGCCAGAGTCAGTAAAGTGCTCAATGGTTTGGTTGTTTTGTTAGTATCATCTCACATAGATCGTCAAAATTCGGTGGAGGTATTCCTTGGATGCTTGTGTGATATTGGTTTAGGCCTTTTGAGCTTGTACTTGAGGGATGCCAAGTTCGACTAGGATAGTTTGTGTGAGAGATATCGACCCTCAGATTTGTGACATGATGGATAAGCTAAGTAGAAGAGAGACCTCTAATCATATACATTTGGTATCGTGGTTAACATCTATTTATCTTGGAAAGATAGTTCGACAACATTAGATACCCTCTAGCATTGTAAGTGATCGAGGTCCTATCTTTACTAGTGGGTTTTGGAAATGGAAGTCAAGAAGCTTCGCAATCAAGAAGTTAAATTAGTTAAGGTACAGTGGAGTGAAGCTCAAGAAGATGCGACTTAGAAGACTGAAGACTAGATACGTGCATCTTACCCTTTTTGAGGGTATATCCTTGATTCCTCTTTTTCTGTAAAATCTATTTGCATGCTAGTCTTTAGCTTTTAAGTATATCCTCTCGGTCCTATCCTCGATCCTTAGGTAGAAGCCAATGGATGTAAACATGTGTTTGAGACATGTTATGTTTGGTGGATGCAAGTGTTTGCTCGTGGATGCATAAACACACATTAGGCACTAGATCGACTCAGTCAATATCATATTGCATATGCATGAGTGAATTTTTATACATATGAATTGAAACTTGATGTGTTATCATATGGATGTTGCATTTGTATGAATGATTGTGCACTCATGTAGAAGTTATAAAGTATGATTAGGAATAATTGCACACATGATAAACTCATGGCACTGGCATGATTCACATTAAGCAGGTCAACTGAATCAGTAAACCGCCTGATTTTGCATTTAGGTAAGGACATACACACACACTATGCATATATTCATGAAAAACATTAGAAACCTTTTTAAGGACAATGGATGCCTGTGATTGAATGGTTGAGTAGATGGGTGATTGGATGGTAGGATATAAGTTCTTCTCGACTTAAAGATTTCGGGGACGAAATCCTAAAAGGAGGGGAGAATGTAGCACCCCGTATTTTCTGTTAACATTATAGTAACGAATCAAAGAATAATTAATTTCAAATGCGAGAATCAAGGGAAATGGGTTACGCCATTGTGTTCATCTCGGAATTCTGCTTGAGATAGAGTCCGAGTTTGCGTAAAACGGACACCGTATGAAGGAGATGTGGACGAACAAAGAAAACCAGAAGAGAGAAAAAAATATAAATGCACTGGCGCACTTGGGAAGTGCGCCAGTACAAAAATGCACTAGCGCACCTACCAAGGGCGCCCAGGCCGAGCAGAGAGCCTGCACAGCTTTCTGGTGTGATCTGATCCATACTGTGAGTCATTGCTGAGTCCTTTCTGATTCCTTGCATAGTCATTAGGGCTGAGGTGTCACCCTATCCTGACTGAATGGTTGTGGTTAACTCTAGGATAATCCGATGGCTCAAATTAGATCGAAATTCTATATAAACAACACAATGCTCAAACCTAAAAATCAGACAAAAATAATCTTGGAACTATCATGCCGTTAATAGAGAACTTGGAGTAGCCGTCACCAATACAAAGACAAGATAAAAACCTGAATCAAAATCAAATTAAAAGATAACGGCAGGGGGTACGTCAGGGTAGGTTCCGACGGTTTACGGGCGTGCACGTACTCCGGAGTGGGAAAAAGCGGGCATTGGGTACCAGTAGTTTTACACTGTGCATTCTTGAATCGTGTCGGGGTCGCTATCATAAGGATTGATACACCTTATGGTGGGGCCAGCACAGGGTAGCTACACGCAAGAGAGGGCCGATTGACACAGACACATGGCAAGTTAACACTGGCAGGGAGCCGATCGATAGGGTAGTAAGGGTACATCTAACATATTCATGGAAATTGGGCTGATTGAGGTGGAATCCTCAAATATAGATGTACACCTGAAGGCTACCACAACTGCGGGGGTTGGGATCATATTATACAGATTACTAGTTGAGACACTGGTTAGGTGGTGTAGAGATTATAGTAATGGGTGCGATCACATATTCAACCTATCTTGTCTTATATTAGGGTATTGTCCTATGTTCTGTTACTCTTGTCATGATCCCTTTTCATTGTTTAAATGCTAGTAATCACTGAACTTACCAGACTTATTGTCTGGCCCGTTTTCTCTCGTCTTCTTTTCTTTCGTCCTCCCCCCTCCCCTCGGTAGTCAGAGAGGGAATAGCTCAGGTTTGTTTGGACCGTTACTCTTTCCAAGCTTGAAGACTTTTTGACGTGTTGCCTTGGACTCTCTCTTCTACTGCTATGGCCGGCTCATGCTTTATCTGGGGAAATCATTTTATGCTTCTTTATTTTTGTTAAACAAGACAGGATACTTTGGTATTGTAAAACAATCTTTGTACAAGTTGTTTATCAATGAAATAAAGTTTTATTTATTTGCCGCTGTTTTAATTGTCTGTCTTGTAATTTATCTGCATCTTTTACCTACAACTCTCCACCGAAGTTAAGGCGTTCCCTCAGTGAGTGACCTTAACAGAGGCGGGGTGTTTCAATGAACCGAAGGCACCCTCCTACCACATCCTAGGCATCACCCTATAGATCAATAGCGAGTAGTCCTTGCAATTCCGTAGATTTCAATCATGACAGAATCATAGTCAAGATATCTCTAGGGATCATCTAGAAAAATTCAACAGTAGTTCCCCCACTCATGAAGATTTACGGTCTTCAATTGCTCCATCTCGATCAGCATCTTCCATGTTTTCGTATTCATTGGTCAAAATGGTTTTCGAATATAAATTCGATTTCGGTCTTTCCGTACCAATAACGTCGGGTTAGATTTTGATAGTCGGTTATTTAACTATCAAAATAAACAATCATAAAAATGAAACAGATCCATTGGTTTATTAACCAGCATCACTTGGCCAGTTAAAATAATATATCAGTTCTAATATAATTATTTCTTAAATCATGTTATATACTTGGAAAATTTTCTTAAAACCATATCCAATTTCTCGTTAACTACCATTTCAAAATATTTTCTATAACATTACTTATTATCTATAATTTGGAAATCGATTTAACTTATCAGCGTAAAACAGTCGTTACGATTCTCCTTTTGTTTCCATTATTTGAACACAATAATCGTCGCTATTCTTTTAGAATGAACTCATTGTAAATCTCACTACTTACTTTTGAAAATATCATTATATTCACACCAATCTCTGTTTATATATTTCTATTATTGGAATATCATTTCACATTCTCAAGCCCCTTTCAGTACCTTTTATATTTGGAATCCCATCATATATATTCCCAACATTAAATAACGTTACGTTATTATTTCTCAAATGAATTTACTTCCAACATTTCCCTCATTACAACTAATATTATATTTGATAATCCTGAAGTTGTTCAAGTTGGGGTATTTTAATTACCTCTCAGACCTTGATCAACAACGTTCTTATCTTAAGATAAATATCAGTTGTAATACAAAAACCGATATTCATTCCCCATACAACAAATCCCATTATATTCCATCTTGATGAAATATCGTATCTTCTTTAAAATGGCGCGGTTCTATATCACATCTTTATAACTTAACTCGCTTAACTACTTTAATTCAACTTGGGTTTACGTTTAATTTCCCATTTCATATCTCCACTAGTTCCTAACCATAAATCAGTCAGAAAATAATTCCCTAAATATTAACCCTAAAGGCCGAAACCAACATCAGATCTATATTCTGAAAAATCCATTATCCTAACTGATTCCCAGTTAAGTTCTAATTCTTTAATCATGGCTTTTACTTTATTCAAATGTCACTTTGAATAGCTCACTCCATTTATATATTGAAATAAACTTTGGTTTTATAACTTCGTATAACTTGGATTCATAGAATCCAATTAAATATAATTCAGTAACAATCAAGTTAAAACTTCGAATTCACATTATAAATATTAAATCGCTTTATTAATTATAAATATGATTTTAAACTTCATAAACTTCCCTTATTATATCTTACATTCCGAATTATCATTTCGATTATTATTAAATGACTAAAAATCCAGTTTCAACATTTATTAAAAATAAAACAGGTTACTTAACCATTAACTACTCTCTTTAAATTAATGAACTAATTAAATAAACAATTCCAGTTAACGTTGTTAACTTGTTCAACTCTAAACATGACTACCCCGTTAGTCAATCGTTATTGATCTTTCCATTTAGATTAATTAGTAATTAATTAATCTAAATAATTATTTTCACTTTGATTTTTTTTATTAAATTAATATCAATATAAACCTCTTCTAATTGTTACGTTAATTCTAGTCACTTGAATTAGCTAAATAAAATAATAATCCCTAAATAAGCAAGTGCTTCGCGCACGATAGATTTTGGTTAAACCAACCAATGTATATATGCGGTTGGTTTATCCCCTTTTGAAACTTCATTTAAAATAATATATATAAAAAATCTATATTCGGCTATAAAATAAATTCCATAACTTCATTTCTAGCGATTCACCTGACTGTGAATCAATCTTTATAAAACGGTATATATCTGGGCCATCTGCTATTTATTCCGCAATCAATACTAAATATTGATTCAAAACTCAACCACAATCAGCAACCAACAGGATTTTAAAGTTGACGGGTTTTAAACAGTTAATATAAAATATGAAATAAACAACATATTAAATATTTGAGGAATCCGGTTTGATTCCTCCCACCTGTTCTTCCCTGCAACACAGATCATTATAATATTTAATAATAGTATATAATTAACGTTGACCATCCAATCAACAATAGGCATCCAAAGCATCCAATCATCCAATAATCAAATTATATGAATTTAGCACATCATAGTATTTCAGAAGTGTGTGAGAATTAACTCACCTTTTGTTTCGATGGACGGTTGTCGCGTTATTTAAATAATTTTAAACACATGTTTAAAATTACGTGAAATTCCAATCAGTTCCGAACTCCTCCAAAACAACTTCATCACGTTGCCTCCATCGACCTGATCCCAATGGATCCAATTCGGTTCGATTATGTAAACGATGTGAAAGTCATACGTAGTATAAGATAATAATTTTTTAATTAATCTGTTAATTACTCAATTAACTTACGTTAATCACTAATTTTAACCGGCCTTAGTTAAGCGTCTTCCCACGTCCATACCTTCGAATGCCACCACATTCCACATTTTCTACACGCGTACAGCATGCCATCCATGAACTCGAGCTCCTGTTCCTATGCAAAACTCCACCTATTCGATACCATACCCACCATACACTATTTCATTACTTCCCCCACAGTTAGAAATCCCGCTGTCATAACTCGTGTGCACTCCACCCCTTAACTTCCTTGCGTTTGTTTCCACCGCCATGGTCTTCAGTATACACCACATGCCGTGACTCCAGTGTCCGTGCTTCAACCTCAGTCCGCACTTTGCTTTCCTGCCATTGGTGTTCGTCAGCTTTCCTTTGTTGCTAGCTGTAACGCTTCTTCACCCATGGCACTGTAAACTTTGTTTCCTTCACGTCACTACCCAGGCCACACATCTCCACCAACGACAACTCCACTTTGCAAAGACCATTTCTAACAGTGCCATCCTACTTCTGCGCTTTCCCAGTATCATCTCTTCTTCTTGAAACAAACTTTCCCTTCTTTCGCCATAACTCCTCTGAAACCCAGCATCACTTACGTGTACTCCTCTCCCCAAAAATGTTTCAGTCTTCTTCAACCCAAATATACTCATATATACACTCTAATGTCTCCTGATATCGCTCATTACCGCATGCACTAACATGGCGCCACTAACACAACACCTTCCCACTACTTTATCTTGCCACCGTGACCTCCTACTGATCAATACCACACTCTCACAGAACTCCCTTCCATCCTATTTATTCTTACTTCCTAGATATAAGAAACCAGACCTCCACACTACCATATCCTCAACGCTGTTGCCATCTTAGTCCCCCTTCCTCTTCATCGATCATTCGCCCAACCATTACTACCATCAAACTTCTCATCACCGCCTCGAGTCATCCACCACCTCCAGTCAAGGCTCGCAAACCTCCTCTCCGGCGCGGGTTCAGGCTGTCTCGCAACTGTATAGTGACAGGTGTGTTACTATTTCGCACCAAAACCTGTAGAACTTCGTCAACGTGCTCGTCTTCATGCTAGAGACCCCACTTCGTCATCAAACTCCTTGCTACTGCTACCAGTGATCGCCGGTGCTGACACCATTTCAACAACTTTCCCTCATGCAGTGACGTTCTCGCATGCACCTCACCACCCAAATTCCAGCGGCAAGCTCGGGTTCCTTGTTTTACTAGTTTCGAATGGTGAAAGAAAATAGAGGAAATAGGAAATGTTTATATGTGGAATGAAGACAAAGAGTATATATTTTCTTTCTCGAGTGAAGCTTCCATGGTTTGCTGAAGGATGGGGGTTGCAGTATTTATAGCTTCAAATGCCTTGGCAAGCACGGTTTGAAGATGGGTAGGCGCGTGTATATATAGCTTGTTAGATATGTCCACTCTGTCCCTTTTCATTTGATTTCGACATGGACGTGGACTTTACAATGGGTAGGTAAGCTGTGTTGATTGATTCGATTGCACCATGTACCTTAGATGTTCGATCTCTCCTTTCCCCTTAGCTGCGTGATGGGATTTAGGTAGGTCTGTACCTCTACTTCATTAGATATGTGATGTTTTTCTTAGCCATGTGGTTGAACTGTAGAAGAAAAGTAGGGTGCAAGGTTTGTAGTGTTTCAGGGCAGACCTATGGTAATTGAAGTTCACAAAATAATATAGCTTGTGCGGTTTCTATTTTAAATTATTTAGGATGTTATTTAATTTATATAGTATAGGTTGTACATGAAAGGAATAGGCTTGGCTACAATTTCCTTAGTGCTTAAGTATAAAAGTTGGCTGCATAGTTTTTGATACGATAGCCATGTTTGTACCAAATTTTAGTGACACGTTATATATTTATTAGGGGTACCCTGTTGCATATAATTCCGTTCACATATAGACGGTCACAGACAAAAATAAAAATACCACTGAGTCCGGTAGTGCGCCACGATTCCAAAAATATAATAATATCGGTTGGTTAACTTATATTGTGAAACCCCAAAATACTGATATAGGGTGCAAAATACTCCAAATAAAAAGTTGTTTATTTTGCGAATTAAAATTTACAGTAAAATTCTAAAAATTTAATTATGGCTAGTCTTCAAAAATTTTGTCCAAATTCGAAACCAATATTTAATTATAATTAAATAATCGTTACGGTTTATAAACGATTTTACAGCGACTATTTTTAATTTTGATTTGAACATATCTTACAATCTATATAATGAAAACTTGAATTTTCTCTTTCATTAGAGAGTTATAATCAAATCGGTCCTAATGTTTCTTGTTTCACAAAAATCCAATCTAAAACAGATTCTGTATATACAATTAAAGTTTTAAATCGTAAATTACGAACTATCATGCCATTTCAAGTTCGTTTTAAATATATATATTCGAACTTCATTTTAATAACAAAATAAATCAATTTATAATTCTTATTCAATATTTATATAATAAAATATTTTAAATATCACACCATTGAAAATACGGGACGTTACATTTATTATTTATGCTAAGAAACCCATAAATGGTATACATCTCTGTTATGGTTATGTGTACCATTATGATGGTTTTATATATATATCATCTAGACATAGTGTGATCGGTTAATTATTTATATAGTACTCATGTACATTCGAGACTTTATAAGTACATGAACATTAGCATTTCTTGGATGTTGAGCTTGTGAGAAGACCTTTGTTGGCTATACTTGTATGTCTATAAATTTCAGGACTAATTAAGAAGATCAAAAAACATAAGTATTTAGAGTTTTGCTATAATTGCAAAATATCCCAATAGGTGTAACATGTACACAACATTAATTATACATTAGTTACTTATTATTATTGAATTACCAAACTTCTCTTGGTTTAAACACAACTAAAAATAAATGAGCATCATCGCTTTATCAACCACATGTAGATACTTTCATGGTTAATGAATTTTCTCTTGACTTGAATATGGTGGGGAAAAAGCGTACGAAGATGGTTTCAATAAAGTATTCCATGAAAGAAAATCCTAATAAATCAAGAAATTGAAAAGGTTCATACACTTATCAACACTAATACATATACCCCTACGCACACGCACCCATCATGTTTAGTTTTAACTAACAATTAGTGAAATATTTACTTACAGATGCTATTCATATAACTTATTCTGGTAAGAATATGCATGTATATAAGTACTAAATGTATTCTCTCTTTAGTACCCGTATAATCGAAAACATCAACAAAAGCATTTGGGTTAATTTTGTTTCATAATAAACACACCACACAACATGCAACGACAAAATTTTCAACTAATAGATGATTATTCATATGATACTCGCATTTGTCATGTGCGCGATCAATGATTTAAGTTGCAAACAAAAACTGTGATTTGTCCAAGTGCACAATGCCAGTTGTAATACTTGTGCGAATAAGGATAGAATTCACATGGAGTTATTCAATTACTAATGTTTGTTAACTAGGAGAGCTAGACGAAATCGAAATTACGATATGAATAAACTAAAATGATAATTACAAGAAAATAAAAAGAAATGATCAACCAAAAGAATATGGAAATAAGAAAAATAATAAAGAGATCTTACCAGAAATTAAGTCTAGTAGAGAATCGAAAGATGAGATCTACCAATCTCTTGGTAAATCAATAGTTCTCAAAAAAAATTAAAAAATATAAACAATAACAACAATAGAAAGAAATAAAAAAGAGCACAAATTGTAAATAAAATTAACAAAAGTCCAAATAATTTTTATTGATGAAATAAGAAGAATTTGAGAGATACAACTAGTGAAACCCTAATCATACAAAGGAAGAAGAAAAACAAGTTGTCAAGATAATATAAATTGTTGTTAGGTAGGGGTATTTATAACATTATTGTAAAAAATCCTTATAGGCTCTCGTTCATGCCTCCAGCTAGGCGCTAGGCTAGCTTTATCATCGAGGTTTTGCCTAGTTCGTGTATAGTCTATTTAGATGAGATTTATTACATTATCTAAGAACATAAACAAGTTTATAGACATTGTCTTTGCACCGATTTAGGTTTGATGTCTCGTATAAGCATCAAATTGTTTGTTTCTAGTGATTTTTCTCCATTATTACTTCCTAATCCAATCAAATCCACGATATACCATTGCCAATTAATTAATAGTAAATAAGATACTAAATTTTTATTTAATATGCATGAATCTTCAAAAATGCTAAGCTTTGATTAATCCCTATTTTGGCAATTAATTTTGAGTCCATGCTCGCCACATAATGATTTTTACAATCTTGATTTATAGCACTCCATACATCTAGATTCAAAAATAAGGAAATTCTAGAACTTTAGACCAACTTTCTCTAGAAACTGCTTTCATATTATTCTAGAAATCTATTCCTTCAAAATGCTCCAGAAGATTCTTGATTTATTACTTTTTAGAAGTCTTTGACTCGATCTTTTTCTAGATGTTTCTTGATCCGGCATGTCCCGTATTATTCTAACGAAATCTTTCTTAATAGCCTCCTGATAAATGCAAGCTTTCAAACTGGTTGAGCTATGATACATTTTGTGCATGAACATGCATTTTAATTCTTATCAATAGAGTCTTGAACTTTGGATCATTATTTTTAAACTATCGCTTCAACACATTCTTCAATTTCAAAGAATCAAGAACTTATAATAAAACTCAACAGAAAGTCCAAGTAACACTATCTGATGGATATTAGAATGTGTAACTAGGCAAACTAAAATGCTCATAATTCGATATTCATCAAATGCCTCATTACTAGAAGATTTATTCATGCTCGAATAAAACCTAACTAAATTCATTAATTTGTCATACTTTTGTAGGAAATACGATTGCATTTAGCATATGCAACAAGTCACCCTTGATAGGACGAGTTGTATCTCATGAGGATTTTCAGCGGATGTTATCCTCAACATTCAAATGCATATGTTATGATCCTAGTGAGCATACACGAATGCAAAATGTTTTAAAAATTGACAAATCGGTTTATTTTAAACAGTTATGGTATTATAGTGTAAACATGTTTTAGTCAATAGCTAGATATCTACATTCAATCAAAAGTCAAGTTCTCGTCACATTTGACTTTAACTGGCTGGTTATTTCATTTGGAAACATGGTGTAGCTATGTAATTTATTTTATATTTGATCGTCAAAGTTTGCAAAGTAGTATTTCTATATTCTAACCATTATATATTCTAATCATCAAAGTTTGCAAAGTAGTATTTGAATCACGAAATGGACCCATAAAATCAATATTCTAATCATCGGATATTATTACTATGATAAAGAATTTAAAGGTATTTCATTTCTTTTAGCGATTCGCCCTGTTTGTTGGTATCACGAACATTTATTGCAAATTTCATATGCGTTTCAAAAGATAGTATGCCAATAAAAACTGCATTGTAATACTTTATTCCTTACTTTAGGTTCACCACAAGCATGCCTATGTGAAAAGAATATAACACTTAAATTTTCTCATCGGGTACATAATGGCAAATGATATAACCAGGGAATACTTGAATAGATAAGGGTCTTCCTATAATAATCCTTAACATTTATGACAATTTTTTTGCTTATCCAACGCTGACAAGTGCGAAGGTACTAGATTATGTTAGGGACCGCGGAATGGATCGTTCAGGAAAAGCAAACACTAGAGGGTTGGGGAGGTAAATAGTGTTTGTAAAACTTTAAACAAAACTTAAAGCTAAAGAGAATTATGGAATGAATCAAACACCACAAACACAATCACAGATTCAAACAAAGATGCAAAATAAACAGAACTTAAAATGCAGGAAAGGAAAGAACACACCGGATTTTATACTGGTTCGGATCACTCCTACGTCCAGTCCCGCACAACGCTGGATTATGCAGAGTTTTATTACTATCTTCAATAGTCAAATACAACCTCCTTGATTTCACAACTCAACAAGGAGAAATCGACTCCTATCCCTTGATTTCATGGCTCAACAAGGGCATACCGACTCCTATTCCTTGATTTCATGGCTACAAGGATACACCGATTATTCTTTGACTTACAAACAGGGTTTATTCAACCCAAGCAATTACAAAACAACCCTATAACTCTTCAATAGAACTTGATTCAGAGAGTGGAGAGTGGAGAGTGTAGATAGAAGAAGTTTGATCAATTCAGAAGTTTGATCTAGACTCTATAATTATACTAATCTTGAACTCTTGATTACTCACGAGTCTTGAAATTTCTCTGATCTTTGGATCTCTATCATCTTTATAACTGTACAGTCTTCAGTAATATTTCCTGTATATAATTCATGCATATATATATATATATATATATATATATATATATATATATATATATTCTATACAAAAAGTGTTAGCATATATTTTATAATCAATGATAATTTAAATATGGTTATTGTCATCAAAACTTCATTCTCCAATAATCTCCCCTTTTTTATGATGACAACCTTAGTTTATAAAATATCATACTTGTATACTTGTTTGATGATGTTACTCTTATGCTCCCCCTGTCTATAAGTTTCCTATACACTATTCCTGTATTTTATAATTTCTCCCCCTTTGGCATTATAAAAAAGAAATCCTAAAGGTACTCCCCCTAAATCCCATATCTAGCCAAATAATTACTATACTAAAGTAAAATACTCCCTCTAAATTCTAAATCTATCTATCTATATATATATCATAAAATACTGCCCCTAACTTCATGATATAGATATTAAATATAGTTATCCTTAATTCTATAATATTCTTATATCTCCTTCGAAATCTATGATTCTAAGCCTAAAAGATTATAGCTCCCCCTAATAAAAGCAATCTAATCAATCCAAACAATCAACCCAAACAAGCAATTCAATCAAACAATTCAAGCAAACAATTCAAGCAATCAACCAAATAAAAAATAGCTAATAAACACTTCTTGAACCTCCAAATATCCTAGAAACTATAAAACTCCCCCTTAATCTAATACCCTTAATACAAGACTAAACCTATCCTAAACTCTAATTCCCTTAAAACTATTATAAGACTTTAATCTAGACTAAGAGTTAACTAAGATATCCTTAAAATAAGTATTTTTCTAATAAACCTATCAACCACTAATGAAATTTAATCATGTCAAGTAAGTCAATCAAGTTTTTCAAGTCAAACAAATCAAATTAACCAAACAAGTCAATCAATCCAATAAATTCAATCAATTCAGCCAAGTCAAACAAGTCAATCGAGTTAATCAAGGCAAAGTAAATATGTTATATGTTTAATAATCCTATGTATTTCTAAGACAATAATTCCCTATATATTATACTTGTTATATGTGGAGTTAAAGGTATATATGTAATGCAATTTGTTGGTAATAATGCAGTATGACATATGCAAAACTATAAGAAGTGATAGATTGAATGAAATGCAATTTGTGATGTACATGATTTTAATTTGAGATGCATTATAATGATATATGATATGAAATAAGATGTGTAATGATATTATGGTAATAAATTATAGAATGATTTGATGATGATATGTATTTTTGTAAAAGATACTTAAAGTAATATCTAAATATTATGCATATAATAAATTATTTGAATCAAACAAGGATAATGTTAATTTCTAGACTTAGGTTAACTATACTAATGAAAGTGACTGAAATAATAATAAAGATAAGAGTTTAAAAAATATATTCATGATAAGTAGTAAAATATTCAAAAATAATTATGGAGTTAAAGGATATCAGTAGAGTAAATATAGTAAGAATTGAAGATCTTTTTAGAGAGAATATAAAATTATATAAAGTAGACTATAAACATATATTCATAATTGTATATAAAAATTGATATAAAAATACTTAAAATTTAATTTATTATTTATCTTTTGATACAAATCAATTTTTCATTTAAACTTTAGAAAACAAAGTATATTAGTTTGCTAAAAAACCATTTATATATTAAAACTATAAAAGAAATTTGTAGTTATATAAAAATTATTTTTGGTAATATAAAGTAACCTATAAAGCTATAACTTCTTATTAAACTATATATTTAAGACATAAAATTATATATATTCACACACACCCCCCCCCCCCCAAAATCAAGTTAGAAGTAACAAGTTTCATAAATCTTAATAAACCAAGAAATCAAAGTTAGTATTTAATTTCAAATAATATCTATGATAATTTAACCCAAAAATTGTTATGAAAATATAAGTTAAACCATGAATGTTTAAACTACATATAAAAGATATATAAACTTATATTGTATAATAATATCAAAAAGTTATGTTAACTCTGTATATCATATTAACATGTTTATATAATTTTATTAAATTATATATTTTAATATATATATTTTGGAATAAGATATAAGAAAATAAGTAGGCAAACAAGGTTAATAACTAGAGTTTGTATTTTCTAATTAAAAAATGGAGGGAAGTTTGAAAGTTTAAACTTTTGAAATTCAAAATTTATATTTCAAAACTGGTTAGATATGTCGATATGTACTTTTCTGTATGGCAACATACTCAACTCATTTTAAAGGAAATTGAATTTTTATATTTTGAAATATATTATCGATTTATATTTCAGGTTAACCAATTTCCTTAAATAATTCTAATCCTAATAAACACACAAACCAATTATTTTATTAATTTATTGGTTATTTAATATTATATTATTATTTTGAATTTCAAAATTCAAAATTCAAATTTGAGTTTTAAATTTCAAGTTTGAATTTTAAAGTTTTAAATTTCAAATTCAAAACAAAGCAAAGGAAACAAAACATCCATTCAACCAAAAAAATTTAAAAATTAATGAAGGCGTACCTGGTTTTAAGATCCATTTCTTCGATATTCTCTGAATTCTGAATTGATCTTCCTGAATTTGATGATGAGATCTGCTCTATTGCGACGGGTTCGTTTTTCTGATTAGGATAGTGTATTCATTTGCTGAATTTGAACACCGTATGAGAAAGATATTGAAGATTTAGTAGTTCAACCAACTCGGCGCCAAAATTTGAATTTGAATTTTGAATTTTGAATGAATGGACACTTCAACTGCTATATGAAGACCCAAAAGTTATGTCTCTTCACAACCACTTCTCTTCTTCTACTTCTCGTTTTTCATTTTCAATCAAACTTTCAAGAGGCATAACTTCTTCGTTTCTTGACGGAATCAGGCGAAATCAGCGGCAAATCGAAGAGGAATCCAAGGACTACAATCTAATAACAGTTTGGGGATGAGTTTGGATGGTATTTGGGTGCAGAAAGTCGAAACAGTAAGAGATATGTGTGAAATCCCGTAACAGTTTTTCAATTTTGCATAGCCAACTTCAAATGGTCATATCTCACTCAATTTTGATTGGATTTTGACGATCTACCCATCAAATCGACCGCGAGAATGAGAAATACAATCTGGAAAATGATTTGGGACAAAATAGTCTAACCTGTGGATGCAATTTGAAGATAACCATTGGTAGTTTTGGTTTCCTTCTCTCTTTATTCAC
Source organism: Allium sativum (assembly GCA_030737875.1). Classification (NCBI taxonomy): domain Eukaryota; kingdom Viridiplantae; phylum Streptophyta; class Magnoliopsida; order Asparagales; family Amaryllidaceae; genus Allium; species Allium sativum. Next base: position 868,574,785 of record CM060924.1, on the reverse strand, counting down.
CAAAACTTCATTTGATCATTACTTGATCAATTCTTGATGAATTCACATGAAACCAACGCCATTACGAAGCAAATGAAGAGAAGTGTAGTATGAAAATGAGTAGTAGATGAAAATTCAAAGTTGTAATTGATCCGGTACTTATTTCTTTACCGATTTACATTATATATATCCATTTCTTCTTGATGCCTCTTCACCAACCGTCGTTACTCTTCTCCTCTTTTTGATTTCTTTTCAGAATTTGAATTTTCAATACCCACCATTTCAGAATTTGAATTGCCAACAACCACGTCACCCATCTTTTCAGATTTTGAATATCCAATAGCCATATAACCTATCTTTTCCTATAAAACAACACAACTTTTCAAATAATCAAATAACTTTTCAAATAATTCAAATGTCTTTTCAAATATTCAAATGACTTTTCAAATAGTCAAATGACTTTTCAAATAACTAAATACAATAATATCATGAAGGTTTTGTAACATATCCATTGATCAAAAATTTCAAAATTTAAAAACATTTCAAAATTCTAAATTTCAAATTTCAAAAATCAAATCATAGTAACTTGATTTTTTTCAATTAAATTGAATGCAGATTCATCTAATACTTGATGCAATTCATGAATTAAAACTAGTATTCAAAATTTTCCATTTTCAAAAATCAGATTATGAACTTTTTGAAAGACCTTACTCTGATACCAATTGTCAGATACTGCAGAATGGATCGTTCAGGCAAAGCAAACACTAGAGAGGGGGTGAATAGTGTTTGTAAAACTTAAAGCAAAAGAGAATTATGTAATGAATCAAACACCACAAACACAATCACAGACACAGATTCAAACACAGATGCAAAATAAATAGGAATAAAAATGCAGAAAAGGAAAGAACACACCGGATTTTATACTGGTTCGGATCACTTCTACGTCTAGTCCTACACAACGCTGGATTGTGCAGAGTTTTGTTACTATTTCCAATAGTCAAATACAACCCCCTTGATTTCATGGCTCAACAAGGAGACACCAACTCCTATGCCTTGATTTCACGACTCAACAAGGGCACACCGACTCCTATTCCTTGATTTCACGGCTACAAGGATACACTGATTACTCTTTGACTTACAAACAAGGTTTATTCAACCCAAGCAATTACAAAATAGCCCTATAACTCTTCAGTAGCACTTGATTCAGAGAGTGTAGATAGAAGAAGTTTGATCAATTTAGAAGTGAATTCGGTAGAGTACAAGTGTAAAAACCATAAAAATGATAAAGAATAATGGAGGGATGAAAGAGGATGAAGCTAGAGAAGAAGATGTGTTAGAAAATTCTGTTTTAACCTCTTTTTATAGAGTATGAAGGGTTGCAACGGTTCTAAAGCATTTCAAATAGTGAAAAGACACTTCCTTTCAAAATTAGAAAAATAGCTGTTATATGTCGACATGTTCTTTTTGCTATGTCGACATACCTATGTACAATTTTGATTTTCAAAGCATTTTCAAGTGTTTTGATATAAAACTAATTCTGGAAATTCTTGAATAAAATTCTAATGTTGTAAATCTATATCCTATGATAGAAAATCATATGAAAACTTACTTTTAAACTATATGAATATATTTATAAAATTATATGGTTTTAAATATAAATATAAGTATAAAAAATTAAGTTTGAAAAATAAAGAAGAATAAAAATAGAAACACCTAGAAAAACAAAATAGAGAGGATTGAGGAAAAAATAGAAAACCAAAATAGAGAGGATTGAGGATAGAATTGAAAACCAGATTTTGAATTTGAATTTAAATTTGAACCTTGAGTGCTATTTAGAGTCTTACAAAATCTAGACTTTATAATTATATTAATCTTGAACTCTTGAAATCTTGATTACTCATGAGTTTTTAAATTTCTTTGATCTTTAAATCTCTATCATCTTTATAACTGTATAGTCTGTAGTAATATTTCCTGTATATAATTCCTGCATATATATATATATATATTCACTACAAAAAGTATTATCATATATTTTATAATCAATGATAATTGAAATAAGGTTGTTGTCATCAAAACTCCATTCTCCAACAGATTAGTGACTAAGTAATATAATATGTCAGCATACCATGGTGCAATAGATATGGATAATACGTGCTCATCGGGAAATCAGCCTTCGATTTGGGTATCATCTATGTTATCTTGCACAATGCGAGAGAGGCGATCATCCATAATGTTTTCTGAACTATTATTATATCATGTTTTAAAGTCAAATTCTTGAAGAATGACCCACAAATTAGGTGAGCGTTGGCATCCTTCTTCGATAATAAATACCTCAAGGCTACATGATCATGAAAATAATGACCTTTGAACATATGCGATAGGATCTAAATTTTTCGAGAGCAATGACAATTGCAATAGTAGTTGAGAATTGAGTTATGCATCATTAAGAGTTTTACTTGCGTAATAGATTACTCGATGATGATTATCAATTCTTTGACCAAGAATAGCACCTATGGCAAAATATGAAACGCTGCACATTGTCCCAAATAGTTGCGTCCAATCAAGAGGTTGAATTATTGAAGTTGAAGTCAAACCGAATTTTAATTTATCAAAATCAACTCTACTTCCTTGTTAAATTCAAATTTAGTCTCCTTTGTAAATAGGTTCAAAAGAGGCTTTGCTATTTTTGAGAAATCTTTTATAAATCTCCTGTAAAAGCCTTTATGATCTAAGAGTGAGCAACGTCCTTGACAAATTTAGATGGAGAAAGATAAGCAATTGAGTTCACTTTAGATTTATCAACCTTTAGACTATCCTTCAAGACTACATGATTGGCGAATGAAGGTAAGCTGGATGTCGATGATTGTGACACCCCATGTCCGTTAATGTAACTCTTTAACAGAACGCATTAAGTTCTGTGAAGCGTTATAGGTAAACAGAACAGAATCTCACAAGACAGATATATAAAATAGTAGGAGATATTTAAAACTTTATTTTCCAACAGAAAACATTGTGGTCTCAAAATCCAGTTACAACATCAGACTAAAATACTGGAACAAAATACGTCAAATAAAAACATATGTCTTACGCTAAAAACCATCAGAGTAAATAAATGAAAAATCATAATCCCCATAAGTATCCGTAAACAAGTAGACAGGTAGTCAAAGCGATACATTGAAGCAAATCCAAATCCAAGTTGAAAAAGAAGAGAGAGTCCTAATCAAGCTTGAGCATTCCCACCCCGAGAACCTAGAGGAGGGAGGAAGAGAGAGAAAAGGAAACAAAACGGGTTAGACATAAAGTTTGGTGAGTCCAGTGACTTTTAGCATATAAAGAAATAAAAGTATCAAGACAGTAAATGAGAGATAACTGTAGTAGATAACATGTATAAACATGATGAACTATGTTTCTTAATTACTTTCTCTACATCAATACTAGTATACCGAATTAAGTGTTTTCCAATTACTTAACAGAAACAGAATGATCCCAACAAAACATAAATGGTAGACTTAGGTGCACTTCTAGGAACGGGTGTTACCCCAAATAGAAATAATAGGTACCTAAACAGAAATAATGGGTGTTACCCCAAACAGAAATAACAGGTACCTAATTATTACCCCCCAACAATCGGCTCCCTACTACGTAAATTGTGATGACCCCAAACTCCGTGTATACAGAAGTAAGTATGATCAGTGGAAAATAACACATAACAATAACAACAGAATAGAAATAGATAATTACAGCAGAGAATTTTCATCAAATTTCACTGGAAATAATACATCATCAGAGTTACACAGCACAGTCGGATCATACTTAGCAATAATACAGTTTCAGCTTAATATAAAATGTCTGCAGCGGAATAAAAACATAATATACTAAGTGAAGTCTGAACAACAAAATAGGAATGGTAAAGTCCGTCTTCAGCTCCATAGCTATCCAGAATGAATCTTCTAAACCTGTATACAGGACTGCCCATATGGAAAAGCGGGCACCCGAGTTTGCAAAGTGAAACAAACTACGAGTCAGTCATGGGACTAGTATGAGAAATCTTATTTAACCTATTCAATGATAAGGCTAATCACAGGACCACGCCGCTAATGCGGAATGAGTTTACTCCATTGGATTGCCCGTGCATAAATAAAGTAAATCATCAAACAATGTAATGCTTTTTAGAAAAATGAAACCATTATAAGACTCAAGTCCCATCACACAGTGCAACGCAAACCGGAGGATAGAGTTTTACCTTATAATGGTAAAAAATGCTTGATATGATAAAACGAATTTGATATTATTATTAGTGTGTATATGTTTTAAAACATTTCAATCATAATATCAATCATAGATGGCATAACTACCATATACTATGTTGTCGTACTAGTAATACAATCAAAACCGCATGGGTCGTATTGGAATTTGGATTTCCATCATGAACCAAGGCAAAAGATATTCCTTATTGAATTCGAGATAATCTAGCCTACCATGTCTCAGGATACAGCCGCAACTGCACCTTGGATCTTCAGGGCCGGTCCACAAATATGTTAGTGGATTAGTTATGCCTGAACAATACGTTTCCCCGCCCTACGAGGCGTAAATAGAGCCACTAGGGACTCAAATAACCGAGGCGCTTCATTCCATCAACCACATAAGTAAAATGTCGGGCCGTGTAAAACCCAAACACCATTTCTAGCTAGAAAGAAACGTATGTCCTCCCTGCAGTCCTTACTCCCGTTTCTGGTTCATACCGGGGTGTGAGGCTCGCGAAGTAACGCTACACAAAGCTATGTTATTTAAAGCTGTGCTTTGATCATCAACCACAAGGCTCTGCTTTTCAACAATAAGCCTTGATCAAATGCATCTTGGCATGCCACATTATCAATTCATACCATAACATTGATTTCTGCCAATATATAACCTATATGCTCATACGTCTTAGAGAAGGGTGTTAAACACCAAACAGATATATATTTAGCAGAGATCAACGAATACAGTATAAAGGAATACAACGTCAGACATACAATCCATTTACAAGTCCGTTCTGGGTCTGAACGAAACCGGAGGCACCTTATACCTCGCATATCCGAACAATCAACAATACGTCCGGACGGTTACCACTGTAGCCCCTTCAAGGTAGCTACTCCAATCAAGGGAATCAGTAGCCACACATCCATTCGATGTGAAAATCGTCGGTCTTCAACCACCGTCTTCAAATCTTCGACTTCCAATCATCATATAATTATTTGAAATGAGATTTAACTCGGTGTTTTCATATAATTCTCGAACATGTATAGTTAAAAATCATTTCTTTTCATTTCATATCATTTATAATATTTTATAATGATTTATCGCTATTTTTATTTATATAAAAATAGTCATTTTCAATTAAACGACGCTTTGGGTCATTAGATGGCCCTAGCGCTGCTTTCCTCAAAATTTGATTTACGCATTTCTCCAAATCTAACCATTGGATCTTAACAAATTTTACATCGTGGGAAAGATCTTTTCAAAACGAACCCAATGGTTCCAGTTTTGGGAAAATCCGACGGTCGGATCTCTCGGTATGATCATTTGAAATTACGATTTCAAATCGCGAACTGTAGCAGCGCGATACATTTTATTTTAATTTATACTTATATATATATATATATAATTCTTTGATTTCATTCTTTGATTACATTAAAAATGTAATTTTTCATTTCAATATATGTTTACATTGAAAATGTAATCTTCTATTTCAAACTTTCTTTATATTGAAAATATAACTTTCTATTTCAATGTGTAATTACATTGAAATATATAAACTTTTTATTTCAATATGCATTTACATTGAAAATGAAACCTTTTTATTTCAATGTAATCTTTTCTTACATTATGTAAAATGTGATCTTTTTTCTCTTCTATTACATTTGGGAATGTAGTCTTTTCTTTCTTTTATACTACATTTTGAAAATGTAATCTTTTAACTACAATGTTTATCTGCATCTAAATATACAAATAAAAATATAATCTTTTAACTACAATGTTTATTTGCATCTAAATATGCAAATAAAAATACAATCTTTTAACTATAATGTTTGTTTGCATCTACGTATGCAAATAAAAATATAATCTTTTAACTACAATGTTTATTTGCATATAAATATGCAAATAAAAATATAATCTTTTAACTACAATGTTTATTTGCATCTAAATATGCAAAAAATATATAATATTTTAACTACAATGTTTATTTGCATCTAAATATGCAAATAAAAATATAATCTTTTAACTACAATGTTTATTTGCATCTAAATATGCAAATAAAAATATAATCTTTTAATTTCAACATTTTGTCTATATCAATAATGCAAGTAAAAGTATAACTTTTTATTGCAATGTATACTTGCATCAAAGAATGCAAATAAAAGAATAACTATTTATTTCAACGTATGAACACTTTCACATATCTTGTATTTATATTAAAGATGAGATTTTTAATGTGATCAGATTTTCATGTTCAAAATATATATACATTTTTCTACCTTGCTAATTTACATTAAAATGAGATTTTAATGTGAACATATTTATATAAAAAAACATGTACAATTTTCATATATACAGTAAAAATGTGATTTTTTTTATTTTTTTTATTTAATTTCATTTCAGATAATGAATATTTTCCATATTTCTAATTTCAATAAAAATAGTGAATTTTTGATGTTCAAACAAATTTCACTTCATATATGAATATTTCACAACACACAAATATTTCAGAAAATTTCGGCAGCATAACTGCAGGGTAATTAAACCGGCACCGTCCCGATGTACGGTTCCTCGCGCTATCTTAAAGCCTCGCAGCTTATGAAAAGGAGGAATTAAATAATCTAGTTCGTACGCAGACGAATATTTTTCTTTTTTTTTCAATATCAATCAATTCCAATTTCTGTTTCTTTTTCTTTTCCAACCACAAACAAACAACAAATTTCAACCAATCACAAATCACAAATCAATCAAGTCGTCCATGGTCTGTGGACGACGGGTGTCTGGAGTTTCTAAACTCCGTCTACATCCTAATATAATTTTATTTATTTTATTTCTGAATTAAGATATCTCACCTTGATTTGACGACGCCAAAAATTGTAGCGAGCTCTAAAAATTCTGCGGTAAGTTCTGAAATGTAGATCTCGGTTTTACGGTCCCAGTGAATCCTATTTCAATGAATTTCGTTATCATTCGAGTAAGATACGATCTTATGAAGTTTGCAAACCATTAAAAGATAATGAATAATTAAATTAATTAGGAATACCCTTTTCTTCCCCAATTCAAAATCGGCCGACACTTCCTCTTTCGCGTTCAAAACTAGGGCTCGATATTCACTTCACCACGTCACTCCGGGGGATGATCAGAGATCGTCACGGGGAGGGGGATAACGTCGCCGATCACCGCCAGTAGGGGCGGCCAACTCGATGGCGGGCCTGGGGCGAAAATCGAGGTGGTGCGGCGATCGTATGGGAGCAGTTTTCGAATGAATTACACCACTTCACGAGATCCGACCGTATGGATCTGGAGATTATCCGATCCTCTTGAATTTCCTCTAAAGAATCGCTTGAAATTATTATATGGATTGAAATATATTGAGGAATCAATTTCTAAAGATATCAGCCATTGAACGCAAGAATACGGCAGCCACAGTAATTAGTGTTTAGGTTTTACTGTGTACCGTATTTTATACGGTATATTCTTCGTATTTTATTTTGTTTTAAATTCCTTTTTAATTTCTAACTCGCTCCTAACTCTAAATCAAACCCAACAAGTTTCGCCCCTAGCCAAATACCGCCATTCCGGACACAATGGGATAGGTCTCGTGGGTCCATTCGACTGTTTCAGTCAGTTATTCTTCAATTCTAATAATAAAATAGATTATTATTTAATTTGAACGAACATTTTAATTTACCGGGGCCGCATACTGATTCTAAAAATTCCAGAAAAATTATATTTGGCTATGTTTTGACGATACGGTCCGAATAAAACTAATTTCGTCGAATTTGGAGATTGTTGGAAAAATGGCCATTTTCTGGTCGATCGAAATTGACAAATATAATCAAAACACATTTTCTTTTGCCACGCTCACATATTGATCCCAAAAATTATGAAAATTGGAATCCTGTAATAATTTGACATTCTGGTTCCAACAAAAGTGGTTTCGTTGAAAACGGAGGTCGTTTGAAAAATGGCTATTTATACAGGCCATATATTATATTAAATTCCATAGCGACTATTCTGAAAATTCAACTGACCATAACTTTTGATTCCCGCTATGAAGTTTCAATTTTTCGGATTCGTTGGAAAGATAATCTCAAACAGATTTAAATATTTTTGGTTTCATTACAATCCGATTTATTTTGCATCTGGTACGGTCAGTCAAAGTTTGAATTCAAATTTTCAAACTACCGCGCTATTTCTAATTCCTTTTAGAATTAAAATAAATATATTCGTTCAAACTTCGATTTAAATAAATTTTTAATCGTTATTATTTAAAATAAATTACTTCAACTATTAGAAATTCAATAAAATAGCCAAAATAAAAATTTTAAATTGGCCCAGATTTTCCGGGTTGTTACATAAATACCTTATGCCGTCCCCACTGGCAACCACCAGAAGGACAAACCTATTCCAGATGTTCTGGCGTCTTATTTTTCCAGACAGGCCAGACCCATGCACACACACGACTCCGTTAGAATGCGCCATCAGAACACCCCATCCCAAATGAACCTCTTATAATTAGCCCAGTAAGCGTGCCCTGATCCCTACCTAGTGCGGGGTCCCCTTTTAATACCATAATGGGTTACTGACTAATATGGGTCCCACACAACAGATGACACAAGTCAAACACCTAAACTTGTATCCCCAAACTAGGATTTCCACAGGTTGAGTTTTGCAGGATTAATAGTGTCCCTGCAACCCCAACATATTAACAAGTTTACTTAACCCCCAACTGATTAAACAGATTACACAAGTGACACAAAGTTCCATTAACATGTTCCAATTAATCTTTAAATTAAGCCTACATGTTTACATGTTCATACCCCGTATTTTAGTTATATTACACAGTATAAGTTATGCTCTAAATTTTAGTCATATTCATAGTACAGTTTATGCCCCCAATTACCAGTCCCAATTATTCCCAATTTCGTTCGTATGCATATTTCAACGATATTAGCCTAGGCTCAAAGGTAGCCTAGGATATAAAAATAAAAAGGGAATGAAAGAGGAAGAAGAATAGAAATAGGCATATATAGCAGAAATAAGCACAGAACTAGGCATATAGTAATAACTGAATAACAAAACAGGTATATAGAAAATTTCATGTCATTATAGCAGATCTGTTTAAATATTAATCAGTTTCTTAACAGCCATAGGTTTAGATCTAGTTTATTAACATGTCAAGATTTTTGTTAAATATTTATATCTAAAAGTAACATGAACTCACATAGATTGGATCTAAAGAACAGATACTAGTATGCTAATATTGCAGAAGAAATTCTTGTATACGTATAGGCTGTCGTTGTAGAAGATAGTCTAATTCAATCCAAGTTTGGGCAACATCTCCTTGCCTCCATTGTTTTAGGTGTATAAAACAATAGAAATGCCAACCCTTAAATAGACTTTTCCTAACGAATCTCGTTCAGAAACAGGTCCAGGTTCGGGAAATGAACCTGTATGGATCTAGGGTTGGTCGACCCAAGGGTCGACCCTAGGGTCGACACACCCTTGAGTGGGTCAACCTCCCTTGGAGCATAGGTCGACCCCCAATGGTCCTGCGTCGTATTCCCGCTTTGATTTTGAACTATTTTTAATTTCTAGACTAATTTGTTTATATATATTTCTCTTATATGTATACAAACTTCTAACCTCAATATCTTCTTCATACAATATCCGCTTTACGCAAACTTGGAGTCTATCTGAACAAGAATTCCGAAACTAACATAATGGTACAGTCCGTTTCACTTAATTCCCAAAATTAAATTAAGTATTCTCTAATGTTCTTTAAAATTATGGGGTGTTACATTCTCCCCTACTTAAAGAATTTCGTCCCCGAAATCTCCAAGTTAAGTGGAATGTTATTATCCTAACAACCACATCCATCTACTCATTCATCATTCACAAGCATCCATTGTCCTTAAGATTTTTCTAATGCCTTTATGAACATATGCAATAGTGTGTGTATATGTCCTTATACTAATGCGAAAAATCAAGTGATCGACTGATTCAGTTGACCTCCTTAATGCAATTTATGTTCGTGCCGTGTAACCAAAATATACGCAAATAATCCTAGTATAACATGTAAGTTCTATATGTGTGCACAACCATTCATCCAAATGCAACATCCATATGATGATACATCCAATTTCATCCATATAAACTCCTAATGCACACACGTTCATATGCAATGTAAATGATTGAGCTGATCTAGTGCCTAGTGTGTATGCATCTACAAGCAACCACTAGTAAACACATGCATCCACTTACATCCGTCAAACATAACATGTCTCAAACACATGTTTAGACCCATTGGTTTTCTACCTAAAGGTCGAAGATTTGATCTATAAGCTACATACAAATGATAGAAACAAATACTAATAAAAGCTTGGAAAAAAGAAGTTAAGATCATACCCTTGAAAAGAAAAGGGTACGAAGCGCGAATCTTGTCCTCAGTTTCCCAAGTTGCATCCCCGTTGTCTTCTCCCCATTGTACTTTCATCAACTTGACCTCTCTATTACGTAGCTTCTTAACCTTTGATCCAAGTATACAGGTAGGAACGCGTCTAACTGTTGCCTCCCTTTCAATCTCTACCCCCTCAAGCATGCTCAGCTCAACTACTTCTGCCGTATAGTGTAGACATTTCCGCAAATGGGAAACGTGGAAAACATCATGAATACCAACCAACCTCTCTGGTAATCTCACCCTATAGGTCATTTGACCTATCCTCTCTACTATGAGAAATGGCCCTATAAACCTTGGCGCTAGTTTTCCTACAGATCAAAAGAGAACCACATTCCTCAGCAGCTATACTTTAATGAAAACCATGTCTCCTACTTCAAATTCAATGTCACTCCTTCTCTTATCATCGTAGTAATTCTGCCTATCCTAAGCTGTCTTCATCCATCTGTGGATAAAATCAATCTTCTCTGAAGTCACTCTAATCATCTCAGGTCCAAGTAGAAGCTTATCTGTAGACTCCCACCAACAAGTCAGCGATCTACATGGTCGTCCGTACAGTGCCTCAAAGTGTGCCATGCCAATGCTAGTTTGATAATTTTTGTTATAGGCGAACTCCACCAATGTAAGGTGCTCGTCCCAATCCCTCCGAAGTCTAGGATACGCAGTCTCAAAAGATCCTCAAGAACTCTATTCACCCTTTCAGTCTATCCATCAGTCTGAGGGTGATATGCAGTGCTCAAACATAACTGTGTACCTAATGCCTCATGTAGGCTATTCCAGAACTCATTAGTGAAGATGGGATCACGATTGCTCACTATAATAGAAGGTACTCCATGTAGACGGACTATCTCACGAAGATAAACTGATGCCAACCATGCTGCCATTCTCTTGCTCTTAACAGGAATAAAATGAGCACTCTTAGTAAGCATGTCTACTACAACCCAGATGGTGGTATTGCCCTTTCTAGATTTATGCAAATCATCTGTGAAATCCATAGAGACGCTCTCCCAATTCCACTGTGGGACCTCCAAAGGATGAAGCAAATAGCCAGGCTTCCTTTGTTCAACTTTAACTTGCTGGCAAAGTAAACATCGAGAAATAAACTCCGCTACATCTTTCTTCATCCTAGCCCAAAAGAAAACCCTCTTCATATCTCTATACATCTTATCACCGCCCAGATGGATAGCTATCCTAGAATGATGGGCTTCCTCAAGGACTGTTTACAACAGGCTCCCAACCCAGGGAACACAAAGCCTTCCATCCCGTCGCAACCACCCTCTATCATTCGTGGAATATCTACCGAGGTGACTAGAAGTCTTCCCTCTCCTGAGCTTATTTAAGATGTCTGCTATATGCGGGTCCTCTCGCTGCGAAGATCCTATCTGATCCATAAGTGTAGGTCTCACCTCTAAGGATGCCAACAAACCATGTGTAAGATCCGTAGATGGCCTGAAATCATAGGTCGATATGTACTCCAAACTCCACCTCTCTACGAATAGAGGACTCAAAGTCATCCTTTGCCTACTCAATGCGCCCGCCACCACATTATCCTTGCCACGGGTATAAGCAATCTCAAAGTCATAGAACGCTAGGAACTCCATCCATCTCTGTTGTCTCAAATTGAGATCCTTCTGCGAGAACAGATACTTGAGAGATTTATGGTCCGTGTATAACTCAAACCTCTCTCCAAGTAGATAATGTCGCCAAGACTTAAGTGCAAACACTATAGCAGCCAATTCCAAATCGTGAGTGGGGTAGTTCTTCCCATGAACCTTCAACTGTCTACTTCCACAACATACTAGCCTTCCCTCTTGCATCAAAACGGCACCGAGCCCTATACCACATGCATCAGTATACACTGTGAACACCTTGCTCCCATCAGGTAATGTCAAAACTGGGGTTGTTGTTAGAGCCTTCTTTAATCGCTAAAAAGCATCTTCATAATCAATACTCCAAGCAAAAGTCAGATTCTTCTTTGTCAGTCTGATGAGTGGGGCCAATACCCTTGCGAAGTCCTTAATAAACTTCATATAGTATTCTGCTAAACCAAGAAAACTTCTCACCTCCGTTGCATTCTTTGGAACTTTCCAATCTTGAACTACAATTACTTTTGCGGGATCCACTGTTATCCTTTCCTTGGAGACCACATGCCTTAAAAATCTCACCTCCTTTCTCCAAAAGTGGCACTTGGAGAATTTCGCCTTAAGCTGGTGTTCTTTGAGAGTCCTCAAGACCTCTCCTAAATATAGGGCATGCTCTTTTTCATTTTTCGAGAAAATCAAAATGTCATTCACAAAGACCACAACGAATTTATTCAGAAACTCCCTAAACACCCTACTCATCAGATCCACAAAATATGCGGATGCATTCGTCAAACCAAAAGGCATGACTAACCACTCAAAGAAGCCATATGGAGTTCTGAAAGCGGTCTTATCTATACTATCTTCAGCCACCCTCAAACGATGAAATCCCGTAGCCAAATCTAACTGCGAGAAAACAGATCGCCAACAAGATGGTCAAACAGATTGTCAATCCTCGGGAGTGGGTGCCTATTTTTCTTGGTGAGCTTATTCAACTTCCTGTAATACACACATAGGCGAAGTGAACCATCCACCTTAGTTGCAAAAACGATAGGAGCATCCCATTCTGATATTCTCCGCCTAATAAACCCTTTTTCAAGTAGCTCCCCAACTTGCTTTCTAAGCTCCCTCCTCTCCTAAAGAGCCATGTGACGTACATGTAATGTGACTGGCTTCACATTATCCACCAAATATACTTGGAAATCAATCTAGTGCCTCGGAGGTAAGCCCATAACCTCATCAAAATCATTAGGATATTCATAGACTACATGTACAGATCGCAAATCATCGACAGAAGCATCAAGTGACTCTAGGAAACTAAGTATGGAAAACCTCCTTGGGTCATAGGAAATATCGAGAGTCCTCCTGTGGCAAGTCAAAAGCCCCCTAACGACCCTCCTCACACAGTCTAGAATGACACCATACATGGCTTGCCAATCCATCCCTAAAATCAAATCATAGCCCATAAAACCAAGCACATATGCGTCGTACTCAAACTCGATGCCTAACACAGATATCCTTAAACCCCGACAAATCATAGACAGATGAGCCATGCCCCCAATGGGGTTTGAGACAATAACGGGATCAGAAACAATACTAGTACTAAGGTGAAGAGTCTCAACCGTAGAATCATATATAAAAGAGTGAGAAGCGCCAGAATCAAAAAGAGTCCTAACTAGATGATCGGAAAGGGAAATCAAGCCTTCAACGAAAACTTTCCTACCTCTATCCGGTCTGCTAGCCTCGAGAGCATGCACTTGCCCTCCAGAAGGTCCTGCCCTTTGCCCGTGTCCTTGCGTCTTCGGGCATTCCCTACTATAGTGTCCAGTTTCACCGCAACTATAACAAGAATTCCTCCTTTTTTCTTGCAATCCTTAACCACATGACCCAAGCCTCCACAACCATGGCATTTCTTCTTATTCTGGGTTTTTTCGTTCTTTCCATCTTTCTTTTGTTGTTCCTTCTTGGGCCACACTTTCTTGTTTTGCATCTCCTCAGCCTTAGCCTCCTTTTTCTCATCTTTACCATCTTCGTGCATCAACGCCATATCAACAAGTCTCTCAAAAGTTGCTCCCATAGGTATGTGAGATAATGCCAATGCTTGCAGAGGTTGATTCAATCCTCTTGCAAACCTTAAAGCTTTCTTGTGTGGGGTATTCACTGGCTCCAAACCAAACCTTGCCAACTGATTGAACTTATTGACATACTCTTTAACAGACAAGCTCCCTTGCTTAAGTGCTAGAAATTTCTCCATCTGCATACTCTCTTCTGTCTGAGAGAGAAACTTCATCCTGAATCTATATCGAAAATCATCCCAAGTGTCTATCGGACACCCTGCTTGCATCACTTCCCACCAGAATGAAGCCTCATCCTTCAGCTGCCATGCTGCCAACTGAATCTTCCTATGGTCGTCAACCTCGAAAATCCCAAACAAATCCTCCATCTCTTTAAGCCAATTCTGTGCTTCCACAAAGCTTTCTGTTCCACAGAATGGTTTTCCTCCCATAGCACAGAAGTCCTTAAACATCTCAGAGAAATTATCCACTCACGGAGGAGGAGGACGACGGCTACAACTGGGGGAGGGGCGTCTGCTTGGCCTCCGGCAGACACCGTAGCCTCAAGGTATCTACGTAATCAAGCCAGTATCTGAATGCCCTCGGGAAGAATTGGTTCTCTAGACATGCTGAAAGAAAAAGGAAAACGAATTCAAACAGAGAATCGAAAGATATTTTATGTGGCCTTTGGGAATATGTTTTTCAAAAACAGACTTTTGTTTGAAAATACTTTGCTTTTGAAAACAATTTTCAAAACTTTTATCCGATCTTGCAACCTTCAACTATGATACCAAATGTGACACCCTACGTTCGTTAATGTCACTCTTTAACAAAATGCATTAAGTTCCGTGAAGTGTTATAGGTAAACTGAACACAATCTCACAAGACAAATATATAAAATAGCAGCGGAAATTTAAAACTTTATTTTCCAACAGAAAATATCATGGTCTCAAAATCCAATTACAACATCAGACTGAAATACTGGAACAAAATACATTAAATAAAAACATATGTCTTGCGCTAAAGAGCATTAGAGTGCAGAAATGAAAAACCATAATCCCTATAAGTGTCCATAAACAAGTAGACAAGTGGTCAACGTGATACAATGAAACAAATCCAAGCTAAAACAGAAGAGAGAGTCATAATCAAGCCTGAGCGTTCCCACCCTGAGAACTTGGAGGGGGAGGAAAGGAAGAGAAAGAAGGAAACAAAATGGTTCAGACATAAAGTCTTCCGAGTCCAGTGACTTTTAGCATATAAAGAAATAAAAGTATCAGGCTAGTAAATAAAATGGATGAGAGATAACTGTAGTAGATAACATGTATAAACAGGATGAATTATGCTTCTCAATTTCTTTCTCTACACCAATAGTAGTATATCGAATTAAGTGTTTTCCAATTATTTAACAGAAACGAAATGATCCCAACAGAGCATAAATGGTAGACTTAGGTGTACTTCTAGTAACGGGTGTTACCCCAAACAGAAATAATAGGTACCTAAACAGAAATAATGGGTGTTATCCCAAAAAGAAATAATAGGTACCTAAACAGGACTGGACGTACCCAAATTACTACCCCACCGATCGGGCCCCTACCACGTAAATACCCTGTGTCGGCCCCATAGGAGGGTATATTACTTCCTAAAGTGGCAACCACCAGGACACAGAACTATTTACAGGTGTTATGGCATCTTATTTTCCCAGACAGACCGGACTCAAGTACGCACATGACCCTGTTGGAACACACCATCAGAACACCCGATCCCAAATGAACCTCTTATAATTAGCTCAGTAAGCGTGCCCTGACCCCTACCTAGTACGGGGTCCCCTTTTAATACCAGAATGGATTACTGACTAATATAGGTCCCACACAACAGATGACACAAGTCAAACCCCTAAAATTGTATCCTCAATCAACTAGGATTTCAACATATTAAGTTTTACACGGGTTAATAGTGTCCCTACAACCCCAATAGATTAACAAGTTTACTTAACCCCCAACCGATTAAACAGATTACATATGTGACACAAAGTTCCATTAACATCTTCCACTTAATCTTTAAATTAAGCCTACATTTTTACATGTTCATACACCTCCTATTTCAATTATATTACACAGTATAAGTTATGCCCCAAATTTTAGTTATATTCATAGTACAGGTTATGCCTCCAATTACCATTCCCAATTATTCCTAATTTTCTTCGTACACATATTTCAGCGATATTGGCCTAGGCTCGAAGGTAGCCTAGGCTCGAAGGTAGCCTAGGCTATAAAAATAAAAAAGGGAATGAGAGAGGAAGAAGAAGAACATAAATATGCATATATAGCAGAAATAAGCACAGAAATTGGCATATAGTAATAACTGAATAACAAAATAGGTGTATAAAAAATTTCATGTCATTATAGCAGATCTATTGAAATATTAATCAGTTTCTTAACATGCATAGGATTAGATCCAGTTTATTAACATGTCAAGATTACTGTTAAATATTTGTATCTAAAAGTAACATAAACTCACAGAGATTGGATCTAAAGAACAGAGAATAGTATGCTGATATTGTAGAAGAGATATTTGTATACGTATAGGCTGTCGTTATAGAAGATGGTCTAATTCAATCCAAGCGGAGGCAACATCTCCTTGTCCCCATTGTTTTAGGTGTATTAAAAAAAAAGAAATGCCAGTCCTTAAATAAACCTTTTCCAATGAAACTCATTCAGAAACAAGTCGAGGTTCAGGAAATGAACCTGGATGGATCTAGTGTGGGTCGACTTAGGGGCCGACCCTAGGGTCGACACACCCTCGAGTGGGTCAACCCCTCTGGGGCGTGGGTCACCCCCCCAATGGGTCTAAATCCCGCAACGTCTTCCTGCTTTGATTTTGAACTATTTTGAATTTCTGGACTGATTTGTTTATATATATTTATCTCATATGTATACAAACTTCTAGCCTCAATATCTTCTTCATACGATATCCGTTTTACGCAAATTCGGAGTCTATCTGAACAGAATTCCGAGAAGAACGCAATGGTATGTCTATTTCACTTAAATACAAAAGTTAAATTAAGTATTTTCTATTGTTTTTTAAAATTACGAGGCATTACAATGATAGTGGGTGACAAAGAAGTTATAGTAAGGGGACTAGTGTTTGTGAATAGAGGAAGCAAAGTTGATTATCAAGTTTTGGGGGTTCGGTTTTGTCTAGGAGAAGTGGATTTGGGGGATACTGGTTATCGATTCAAGTGATTGATGGGTTGAGGAAGAGGCTACGGTGAAGCTGTGGTGACGAGGGACGTGCCTTGTAGTTTGTTTGGTGATTTGGAGTCGTAGTGAAAGGTTGAACAAGGAAATTAGGAGGTCGATGATGGGTTATCCTCGATAGTTTCTCGATGAATCCAGGCAGTGAAGTATGGTGATGTGTGTAGTGGTGCGAGGCAGATGATAGAATGAAGCAGAAGATGAGGCAGAGAACAAAAATAAATAAAGAGGGAAAAAGTGAATTTTTTTCGAATGAAGCAGAAGAAGAAGATGAGGCAGAGAACAAAAATAAACAAAAAAGGGATAAAGTGATTTTTTTTCTTTTTCTTGAACTTTGTATACTCAAAAATTATACATAAAAGATGGTTTTTTTGAGGGGTTATGTATGAGAAAATCAAAGCAAAAACTGCAAAACTAAATAGAGAAAAAGAATTACAAAACAAAAACAAAAATATTTTGACAAAAATCAAAAAGCAAAACCAAAGCCCACAAAATAGAGTAGAAAGGAGAACAAAGCAAAAGAAAAATTAACACGAATCGGGTATGAAGTAGACAATACAAATTAAATTAATTTACCATCAACGATGTTCAAAATTTTAATAAATGATTTTCGTTGTAAATAAAAATCGTAGTTTATTTAACCGCAAATGCACGATGTGAGTTGTAATAATTGTGCGAATACGGGACTAATTCATATATATTCAATTACTAATGTTTATTCAATTTCTAGGCGAGTTAGACGAAATCGAGATTTAGATCTGATTAAATTAAAATAAGAAATTGCAGGAAAATGAAAGGAAACGATCTAATAAAAAAATAACAAAACAAGAAAATAGCATAGAGATCTTACCATAAATTAAGTCGAGTAGAGAACTAAAGGATGAGATCTATCAATCTCTTAGCAAAATAATTAGGTCTCAAGAAAAAATAAAAAAATAAAAGCATAAAAACAAGAACATGAATAGAAAGAAATAGAAGAATATCTCAATCTGCTTAATTCTGGAATACCTCAATCTGCTACTGTCACTGATTATTATCACGAGGGAAGATTTTCATTACTTTATTCTAGTTCCACTTCTTTAAGAACTTTATGGAGTGACATTACTGATAACTTCTGTTTTAACGGTAACAAACCATTGCTTTGGATGGGGAAGGAGCATTCTATAAAGACACTGTACAATTTGCTTCATACTCACCGTCAAGTGTTTCCTTGGCACTCTCGGATTGGGAATATAGGTTGTTCTGCCAAGGAGAACTTGCTACTCTGGAAAATTATGTCAAATGCAGTTAATACCAAGAGCAAGCTATATTCATGTGGTATCATTCAAAATCATACTTGCATGCTCTGTAATGATGCTGAAGAAACTAACACTCATTATAACACCCTGTATTTTCTATATTTATTAAAATAACAAATTAAAGAATATATAATTGCAAAAGTGAGAATTAAGGGAAACGGGTTATGCCATTGCGTTCATTTCGGAATTCTTCGTGAGATAGAGTCCGAGTTTGCGAGAATCGGACTCCGTATGAAGAAGTTATGGAGTTCATAAGATTTCATGTTTAAATAGAAAATTAAATAATTAAATAAACGAAAGCAGTTCGAATTTCAAATTTAGGCAAAAGAGGCTGAGCGGGAAAATTCCCGCTCAGGGGGTCGACCCCCCCAGGGGGAGTCGACATAGGTGTCGACCCACCTATAGGGGAGTCGACATAGGTGTCGACCCCCTGTAGGGGTCGACTCCTGTATTTTGATCTGAACAATGACGATTTCTGAATCGCTGCTGAGTCACTAGGGCATTGGTGGCAGTTTCTGGATAGCTCTATTTGGTCTGGATGGCTCTGATTTCTCCTAGGTTGATCTAACGGTTTACATTAATTTAAACTTCTGTATAAACAACCCCAACCCTCAACCCTAAACCACAAAATTTCATTCCAAGGAGCCGTCATGTTGTCCATGGCCAAACTAGAGTAGCCGCCATTCTTCTCGAACTAGAAAGCAAGCTAGGAAGCAAGTTACAAGCCTCAAACCAAATTAAGATTAGAGAACCAATAGTCTACATCAAAGGATAGCTTTTCAGTTTCAGAAAACAGATCCCAGAAAACAAGATTTTTCTTTTGTTTGTAAGTTCAGTTATTTTTTAGATGTAAGCAAATAAAAGTCATGATTTGTAATAAAGCGAAACTAGAACTGTGCCTAGTTGTAAAGATGCTGATTCATGTCTATTATTATGACAATTATATCATATATGCCTATGAGATTATTGTGGTTTATTGGACTTATCATGTTGTATGTTAAATTGGTGATGAACCTATCATGTTGAATATTAATTTGGCGATGAACCTATCATGTTGTATATAAGTTTGGTGATTCTTTCATGTTATGTTACACGCAAGTTTTTAGGCTAAGTAATATATGCCTATATGTTTAGATCTACATTCTCATATGTTTAGATCTATGTTAATTTGATCTAACTCAAATGCAAGTTCACATTTACATGCCTAATTGGATTTGTGTAATTCTATGTAAGTTCCCATTCATATGCTTAAGATTCACGTTAATTGGATCTAAAATGCAAGTTCATTGTTCTATGCCAAATTTATATGACACATGTTTAGTTAGATCCATATTATTTTATGTTGTTGGAATGGTACATGCTCCTTTCTTTTCCCTTTTGTTTATGAGTTAGGCTAAGTTGCGAGCCTAACGTTCTATGTGAATTATGCGAACGTATAACGGGGGTAACGTTGGGAAAAACATTAAATTACATATTACTGGCATAGTTTGGCTCATAATCATGTAAATGATTAGTAGCATGAAATGGTATAATTTATATACCTAAAAATTATGAACATGATTTAGAGGGTAAACGGGGCATGACTTGAATGACAATAATTGTGGATAATTTACATATAAATATGAAGGGTAAATATATAAATTAAGTAAAAGACGAATATGCCTAACCCGAGGTTAGATTGAGTTATGGTGTAAGACTGCCCGGAACCGCCCGCATCCAGCAACCGTAACAATATAAATCTAATGTGAGAGGTTAGCGCATTAAGCCCAAAAGAACCCGAGGTTAGATTGAGTTGCGGTGTAAGACTGCCCGGAACCGACCGGCTCATCCAGCAACCGCAACAACATGGATCTAATGCGAGAGGTTGGTGCTTTAATGAATGAATTAAAGCTAAGAAACAGGCAGGCTAAGAAGGTAGGTTAAGTTAATTAAGGAAACAGTTAACCAATACAACATGTTAACTAAACTGATGGGTGGGGTTAAGTAAATTTAGAACACTTAACTGTTATAACATGTTAATTAGACAAAAAGGTGGGGTGAAGTAAATTTATAACACTTAACCGTTATAACATGTTAATTAGACAAGAAGGTGGGGTAAGTAAATTTAGAACACTTAACCGTTATAACATGTTAATTAGACAAGAAGGTGGGGTTGAATAAATTTAGAACACTTAACCGTCATAACATGTTAATTATACAAGAAGGTGGGGTTAAGTAAATTTAGAACACTTAACCGTTATAACATGTTAATTAGACAAGAAGGTGGGGTTAAGTAAATTTAGAACACTTAACTGTTATAACATGATGAATGAGTGGGGTTAAGTTAAGGGGAAACACTTAACCAATATAACATGATGAATGAACAGGGCTAAGTTAATAGGAAACACTTAACCAATACAACATGATGTGTGGGTGGGTTAAGTTAACATGAATGGACAACACTTAACTAATATTACATGAACGAAGTGGATAGAGTTAAGACAAGCTTAACCAATAATACGTATTGACTTGATTAGTGAGAGGGTTAAGTACATCTTGTGTAGGTGGGTAATATTAATATATATAGGCCCACAAACTTAACCGTTAAATAAACATGCTTGAATCGGTGGGAGGGTTACTCGTGTAGATGAATAATATTTGTATATATAGGCCCATAAACATAACTAGTAGGAAACCCTAGTAATGGGGACCCATTTCAGCAGTAACCCTCATAGATGTATCATGGTACCCCGAACTAGGCAGGATGGGGCACGATTACTGGGTTGATTATAAGCAGTCAAAATAGCAGCAGGGGGTACGTCAGTGTAGGTTCCGACGGTTTACGGGCGTCCACGTACTCCGGAGTGGGAAAAAGTAGGCACTGGGTACCAGTATTTACACACTATGCATCTTGAATCGTGTCGGGTTGCTATCATAAGGATTGATACACCTTATGGTGGGACCAGCACAGGGTATCTACACGCAGGAGAGGCCGATTGACACAGACTCATGGAACATTAATATAAGTAGGGAGCCGATCGATAGGGTAGTAAGGGTACATCTAACATCTTCGTGGCAATTAGGCTGACCGAGGTAAGATCCTCATACTAGATGTACACCTGAAGGCTACCACAATTGCGAGGATTGGGATCATGTTGTAATATTATCATTTTATACAGATTACTAGTTGGGACACTAGTTAGGCGTTGAGAGATATAGAAATCAGAATAACAGGGTAGTAGCGAAGTAGAGAAAGAGTAGAAGCACATTCAGTTTACCTTGCCTTACCTTGTCTTAAGCTATCTTGTTTCATGGTATTGTCCTATGTACAGTTTATTCATGTCATGATCCTTTTACCTGTTTACATGCTGAATAATCACTAGACTTACCAGACTTTATGTCTGACCCAATTTTCTTTCGTCTTCTTTTCTTCCGTTTACCACCCAGGTTGTCAAGGAGGGAGTAACTCAGCTTAGTCTAGACCGTTTCTCTTTCCAAGCTTGGAGATTTTGTGATGTATGGCTTGGAACCTCTTACCTTTGGCCATGGATGTGATTGCACTTTAATTTGGGGACTTGTGCTAATTTGCTATGTTTTATGCTTCTTATATGCTTGAAAGTTTTTGAATCAAGATAGAAGTTTTTATGTAATACTTTTAAGTATGATTGAGTCATTTGTTGTAAAAGCTTAACTGAACTACATTGATTATAAAATGACTTTATTTTCCGCTGCTTTATTTGTCTTTCTTGTAATTTATCTGCATCTTTTATCTAAAACGCTCCACCGAAGTTAAGGCATTCCCTTTGTGAGTGACCTTAACGGAGGTGGGGTGTTACACGTGGTATTAGAGCTGAAGGTTACCGGATCAGATAAAAGATTTGAAAAAATATATTTTCAAGACGGTTTTAAAAGAAGCATTTTCTAAAGAAAAGTTTTGTTTTAAAGGCATATTCCCCAAAGCCATATGCACTATCTTTTGATTCTCTGTTTGAATCCTTGTTTTCCTTGTTTATTGAGTCTCCGGGGCTCCTGGCTTTCTGGGAGGTAACCTCATCGCGGCATGGTTCCGTAGGCTTGATGAGACTACGACGCCTGTCAAAGGGCGAAGAAGTGACCAACTTCTATCTATAGCCATAGTAGTTTCACCTACGGCTAATTTTCTTTCAAGCTTTGTAGGTTTTTCCATGCGATGGAGGCAGCTTTCGAGAGACCTGTCAACATGTTACACAAGGATGGTAAAGATGAGAATGAGGGAGTTTGGCTAAGGAGCACAACCCAAAGGCGAGAAACTCATGGATATGATCTTGGTTCACAAGAAGGAAAGAATAGTAAAACCTAAGACAAGAGGTAGTGTCTTTATTATGATATAACGGGTCATATAATTAAGGAAAAGGGCAAGAACAAAGGACAGGATTTTCCGAAGGGCAAGTGCATGCTCTCACCGCCAGCATACCTGAGAGAGAGGTAGTAAAGCTTCTATTGAAAAAGTTTAGTTTTTCTTTTTGATCATCCTGTTAGTACTCTTTTTGATTTTAGCGCTTCACATTCGCTTCCATAGTTGAGCTCTGCACCTTAGTGCTTGATCCCATTATCGTCTCAAATCCAGTTGGTGGTTCGGCTCATTTATCTTTGGTTTGTAAGGATTTGAGAATAGCTATATTAAGTATTGAGTTTAAGTGTAATGCTTATGTTTTTGGTTCCATGGGCTATGGGTTGATTATAGGCATGGATTGGTTAGCTAGTAATTGTGAAAGGAGGGCAGTTATACTTACAACTTGCCTCGGAAATACCCTCGAGATTTCGTGCGATCCTAAGGGATCAGTTTGTCTTAGCTACCTAGAATCACTTGATGCATCTATCGACGATTTGCGATCCGTTGGAGTAGCCCATGAGTACGCAGATGTTTTTGATTAGGTTAGGGGTTTGTCCCCTAAAACGCGAGGTAGACTTCCGCATATATCTAGTTGACAATGCAAAGTCAGTTGCATTACCTGTACGACACATGAATCCAAGGGAAAGGAAGGGCTCAGTAAACAAGTAAAAAAGTTACTTGAAAAAGGGTTCATAAGGCAAAGTATTTTTGAATGGGGTGCTCCAGTCGTTCTCGCTACAAAGGCGGATGGTTCACTTCGCTTGTGCATAGATGATATTTTGGTTTTCTCTAAGAATGAGGAAGAACATACTTTGCATCTAAGGGAAGTCTCGGATACCCTCCAAGCACATCAACTTAAGACGAAGTTCTCCAAAAATGTCATTTTTGGAGAGAAAAAGTAAGGTTTCTAGGACATGTGGCGTCCAAAGAAGGGATAGTAGTAGATCCCACAAAAGTAGTTGTGGTGCAAGACTGGAAAGTCCCAAGGAATGCAACAAAAGTAAGAAGCTTTCTTGGACTAACGGGCTAATATAGGAAGTTCATTAAGGACTTTGCGAAGGTATTAGCCCCACTTACAAGATTGACAAAGAAGAATCTAACCTTTGCTCGGGATATTGGTTGTGATGTCACTTTCCAACAGTCGAAGAGGGCTCTTACAACAGCCCCAGTTTTGACATTTACCTTACAGTAGTAAAAGGCTTACGGTATATACGGATGCATGCGGCACGGGACTAGGCGCCATTTTGATGTAAGGGTAAGATCATAGCGGATGCCTTAAGAAGGAAAAGGTTGACTTCCTCTTTATATGAAAAGGAAAAGTTCAAAATACATATCAAACTTTGATTTAAAAACCTTCGGTTAAGTTACTAGTTGGCATCTCTAGGAGTAAGACCTACGCTTTTGGATCAAATAGGGACTTCACAAAGAAAAGACTCTCAGATAGTTGATGCAATGGATAAGTTAAGACAGTCAGAGCACAATAGAGTGAAGCTCAAGAGGACGCGATGAGGGAGACTGAAGATAAGACACGTGCATCATACCCTTTTTCTTGAGGGTATATCCTTGATCACTTTTTCTAGGAATTTTATGCATGCTTGTATCTACCTTTTTAAGTATATCTCCTCGGCTTAGGTAGAAACCAATGGATGTAAACCTGTATTTGAAACATGTTATGATTGATGGTTGCAAGTGGTTGCTCGTGGATGCATATACGCACACATTAGGTGTTAGATCGGCTCAGTCACTTTCATGTTGCATATGCATATATGTAATTGTATATGGATTGAAACTTGGTGTGTTATCATATGGACGTTGCATTTGTATGAATGATTGTGCACTCATGTAGAAAGTATGATTAGGAATAATTGCATACACAATGGACTCACGGCACTAACATAATTTTCATTAAGGAGGTCAACTGAATCAGTAGACCGCCTGATTTTGCATTAGATAAGGACATATACACACACACTATGCATACAATCATGAAAGCATTAGAAATCTTTTTAAGGACAATGGATGTCCATGTTTGATGGTTGAGTAAATGGACGATTGGATGGTAGGATATACATTCTTCTTGACTTGAAGATTTCGGGGACGAATCCTTTAAGGAGGGGAGAATGTAACACCCTGTATTTTCTATATTTATTAAAGTAATGAATTAAAGAATACTTAATTGTAAATGTGAGAATTAAGGGAAACGGGTTACGCCATTGCGTTCGTCTCAGAATTCTGCTTGAGATAGAGTCCGAGTTTGCGTGAATCGGACTTCGTATGAAGAAGTTATGGAGTTCAGAAGATTTCATGTTTAAATAGAAAATTAAATAATTAAATAAACAAAAGCAGTTTGAATTTCAAATTTAGGCAAAAGAGGCTGATCGGGAAAATTCCCGCTCAGGGGGTGGACCCCCCCAGGGGGAGTCAACATAGGTGTCGACCCCCCTATAGGGGAGTCGACATAGGTGTCGACCCCCTATAGGGGAGTCGACATAGGTGTCGACCCCATGTAGGGGCCGACTCCTGTATTATGATCCGAACAGTGACGATTTCTGACTCGCTGCTGAGTCACTAGGGCATAGTGGCAGTTTCTGGATAGCTCTATTTGGTCTGAATGGCTCCGATTTCTCCTAAGTTGATCTAACGCCTTACATTAATTTAAACTTCTATATAAACAACTCCAACCCTCAACCCTAAACTACAAAATTTCATTCCAAGGAGTCGTCATGCTGTCCATGGCTAAACTAGAGTAGCCGCCATTCTTCTCCAACTAGAAAGCAAGCTAGGAAGCAAGTTAAAAGCCTCAAACCAAATTAAAATTAGAGAACCAATAGTCTACATAAATGGATAGCTTTTTAGTTTCAGAAAACAGATCCCAGAAAACAAGATTTTTCTTTTGTTTGTAAATTCGGTTATTCTTTAGATGTAAACAAATAAAAGTCATGATTTGTAATAAAACGAAACTAGAACTGTGCTTAGTTGTAAGATAATGTTGATGCTGATTCATGTCTATTCTTGTGACAATTCTATCATATATGCCTATGAGACTATTATGGTTTATTGGACTTATCATGTTGTATGTTAAATTGATGATGAACCTATCATGTTGAATATTAATTTGGCGATGAACCTATCATGTTGTATATAAGTTTGGTGATTCTTTCATGTTATGTTACATGCAAGTTTTTAGGCTAAGTCATATATGCCTATATGTTTAGATCTACATTCTCATATGTTTAGATTTATGTTAATTTGATCCAACTCAAATGCAAGTTCACATTTACAAGCCTAATTGGATTTGTGTAATTCTATGTAAGTTCCCGTTCATATGCTTAAGATTCATGTTAATTGGATCTAAAATGCAAGTTCATTGTTCAATGCCAAATTTATATGACACATGTTTAGTTAGATCCATATTATTTTATATTGTTGGAATGGTACATTCTCCTTTCTTTTCCCTTTTGTTTATGAGTTAGGCTAAGTTGTGAGCCTAACGTTTTATGTGAATTATGCGAACGTATAACGGGGGTAACGTTGGGAAAAACATTAAATTACATATTATTGGCATAGTTTGGCTCATAATCATGTAAATGATTAGTAGCATGAAATGGTATAATTTATATACCTAAAAATTATGAACATGATTTCGAGGGTAAACGGGGCATGACTTGAATGACAATAATTGTGGATAATTTACATATAAATATGAAGGGTAAATATGTAAATTAAGTAAAAGACGAATATGCCTAACCCGAGGTTAGATTGAGTTGCGGTGTAAGACTGCCGGGAACTGCCTGGCACATCCAGCAACCGTAACAACATAGATCTAATGTGAGAGGTTAGCGCATTAAATCCAAAAGAACCCGAGGTTAGATTGAGTTGCGGTAGAAGACTGCCCGGAACCGACTGGCACATCTAGTAACCACAACAACATAGATCTAACGTGAGAGGTTGGTGCTTTAATGAATGAATTAAAGCTAAGGAACAGGCAGGCTAAGAAGGTAGGGTTAAATTAATTAAGGCAACACTTAACCAATACAACATGTTAACTAAACTGATGGGTGGGTTAAAGTAAATTTAGAACACTTAACCGTTATAACATGTTAATTAGACAAGAAGGTGGGGTTAAGTAAGTTTAGAACACTTAACCGTTATAACATGTTAATTAGACAAGAAGGTGGGGTTAAGTAAATTTAGAACACTTAACTGTTATAACATGTTAATTAGACAAGAAGGTGGGGTTAAGTAAATTTAGAACACTTAACCGTTATAACATGTTAATTAGACAAGAAGGTGGGGTTAAGTAAATTTAGAACACTTAACCGTTATAACATGATGAATGAGTGGGGTTAAGTTAAGTGGAAACACTTAATCAATATGACATAATGAATGAACAGGGTTAAGTTAATAGGAAACACTTAACCAATACAATATGATGTGTGGGTGGGTTAAGTTAATATGAATGGAAAACACTTAACCAATATTACATGAATGAAGCGGATAGGGTTAAGGCAAGCTTAACCAATAATACGTATTGACTTGATTAGTGGGAGGGTTAAGTACATCTTGTGTAGGTGGGTAATATTAGTATATATAGGCCCCCAAACTTAACCATTAAATAAACATGCTTGAATCGGTGGGAGGGTTAAGTACATCTCGTGTATGTGGGTAATATTTGTATATATAAGCCCACAAACTTAACCAGTAGGAAACCCTAGTAACGGGCACCCATTTCAGCAGTAACCCACAAAGATGTATCATGGTATCCTGAACTAGGCAGGGTGGGGCACGATTACTGGGCTGATTATAAGCGGTCAAAATAGCGGCAGGGGGTACGTCAGTGTAGGTTCTGATGGTTTACGGGCGTGCACGTACTCCGAAGTGGGAAAAAGCAGACACTGGGTACCAGTAGTTACACACTGTGCATCTTGAATCGTGTCAGGTTGTTATCATAAGGATTGATACACCCTATGGTGGGACCAGCATAAGGTATCTACACGCAAGATAGGGCCAATTGACACAGACTCATGGAACATTAATACAAGTAGGGAGCCGATAGATAGGGTAGTAAGGGTACATCTAACATCTTCGTGGCAATTAGGCCGATTGAGGTTAGATCCTCATACTAGATGTACACCTGAAGGCTACCACAATTACAGGGATTGGGATCACGTTGTAATATTATCATTTCATAGAGATTACTAGTTGGGACACTAGTTAGGCGGTGCAGAGATATAGAAATCAGAATAACAGGGTAGTAGCGAAGTAGAGAAAGTGTAACAACCCGCAAATTCTGAACCAATTTAAAATTTTATTTTAGAAAATTTTAATGAATTTTGAGGTTATAATATAATTTATTATAAATAATAACGGCTAGAATTTATTTTAATCGAAGTTAAAACGAATAAATTTAATTTAAATATAAATGGAATTAGAAATAACGCAGTAGTTTGAAAAGTCAAACTTGAACTTTGACTGACCGTACAAGATGCAAAATTTAACGGATTTTAGTGAAACAAAAAATATTAGAATCTATTTAAAAATATCTTTCTAACGAATCTGAAAAATTGAAATTTCATAGCGGAAATCAAAAGTTATGGCCAATTCAATTTTTAGAAAGGTCGTTGTAGAGTATATATATATATATATATATATATATATATTACATATGGCCCGAAAGGCTACTTTTCACATATGAAGGAATTTCGACTCGAAACCACTTCCATTGAGTTCGGAATGACGTTTCTGCATTGAAAAACAGTAAACACTTATATATTTTGAGTTTCGGGAATTATTTGTTTAAAAATGTATTTTTAATATTAAATATATTGGCCTTGAAAATAGTCATTTTTCAAACGACTTCCGTTTTCGACGAAACAACTTTGTTGGAACCGGAATGTCAAATTTTAGCTAGGTTTCAATTTTCAGAATTTTTCGAATTAATATGTGAGCGTGGCAGAGGAAAATGTGTTTTGACTATTTTCAGTTAAATTTGAACGCCTTAAAAATAGCCATTTTTCGAACAGTCTCAGAATTCGACGAAAATAATTTTGTTGGATTCGTATCGTCATAAGAAAGCTAAAAATATTTTTTTTAGAATTTTCTGAGGTCGTATGTGGCCCCGGCATATTTAAATGTACGGTAGAAATTAAATTATTTATTTAATATTATATTTTTAAATTAAAAACCCAAAAAAACATGTATAGACATCAGAGTTGGAGCCCGGGACATAGCCCATCACGTTCAGAAGGCCTCAAAACCTTAAGAACGATAGTAAGCAGGCCCAAAACGGAGAAAGTCCGAAAATCCACCTTTTTAGCACAAATATCGAGATTTATTAATAAAATAATATTTAATTTTGGGCTGAAACCCTAATGGAGCAGCCGCCGCCCAGATTTTAATGGCTGAAATCATCCGATTTTCAAATGCTTAGATCTCTCAATCCGTTCAACGAAAATCGACGTATGATATACCAAATCGAAGAGAATTCAGAGAGCTACAAATCTATACGGTCAAGATCGGGTTTTGATTCACGGATTTTGCGAATTCTGACCGAGAAGGGGCTGCGGTTTTTGGTGTTTTCTAGGCGAGATGGGAGGCCGAGCTTCAGGCGGTGGGTGGTGTAGGCGGCTCTTGGCATGGTGGTTCGGGTGACGGTGGTTGATCGGCTCCGGGGTGCTCCGTTTGGCGTGCGTGCAGAAGGAGGACGGCGGCTTCATGAGTTCATTCGTGAACGTCGAGTCTGGAAGAAGAAGGTCCCAATATTTATAATTTAATTAATTTATTAATTTAATTTTTGCAATCTTTAAACACCCATAACTTTTGCGTACGAGGTCCGATTGACGAACCGTCAGTTGCGTTGGAATCGTCTTTCCGAGATCTTCGCGATGGCGCAGACTAGAACTGATTCTGAGATAGTCGGATTTTCAGCAAAAATCAATGTAAGATTTCTGAATTTATTAAATTAATTATTTAATTAATTTAATTATTTTATTGTTGTTAAATAATTGTTTGGATGTAATGAAATAATTCTGTGATGTATGTTGAATGATTTATTTGTTTTGATTGTGTAAACGCCAGTTTGTCTTTTAAAAATTGTAGATCTGTATTAATTGGATAAAAACATCACCTTGTCTATTTTTGATTGAATCAAAATAGGATTTGTCAATTCAGCATAAAAATTCCATTTTGTACATGTTACTGTATTGAAATAGAGTTTTTAATTCAATCTAGAAACTCCAATTTTGTTGTTATTTCTTTGTATATAAAAATAATAAACATGTTTGTCCATTTTATTTTGGAAACAAAATAGGACATTTTGTCGTTATTTCTTTTTAGCTATTAAACGAATATTTCTGTTTGCATTTCTTTTATAAATAAAAAGGATCACTTTTGTGTCGTTTTCTTTTTACATATAAAAAGAACATTTTTATCGTCATTCCTTTTCAGCAATCAAAAGAAAACATTTTTGTTGTTATTTCTTTTTAATGTTAAAAAGGTCATTTTGTTCGCATTTCTTTTTGTTTATAAAAAGGAACATCTTTATGCCATGTTTCCATTTAACATTTAAAAAGAAGCATTTTTGTTCATGTTTCTTTTTAACAATAAAAAGAAGCATTTTTGTTCGTATTTCTTTCCAACGATAAAAATAATCATTTTTGTCGCTATTTCTTTTTAACATTTAAAAAGAATTATTCTGTTAGCATTTCTTTTTAAGGATTAAAAAGAACATTTTGCTTTCATTTCTTTTGACAATGAAAAGAGAATTTTGTCGCTTATTTATAATAAAAAAACATGTTAGAGAATTTTGTCGCTTATTTATAATAAAAACATGTTAGAGAAAAATCATACTTTTGCTAAAGAATGAACACTGGATTAAAATGACGTTTTTGATAAAGGATGAACATAAGAATAAAATTCACATTTTTGTTAGAAGATGTTGATAAGGATAAAATTCACATTTTTATGTTAGAAATATTAACATGAGAAGAATCACATTTTATGTCAGAAAGGTTAACATTAGAGAAATCACAATTTGTTAGAAATGTACATTATGAGTATAAATATACCTTTGGTTAGAAATGTCATACATGAATATAAATATACATTTTGTTAGGAATATTCATTTTTGCCAAAATGAATTAGTTGTAGCTATATATATATATATATATATATATATATATATATATATATATATTGACAAGATATACACATGTCAAGATAGAATAGTTAAAACAAATATTTATCATTTTTTTCTCATTAGAATTGCCAAAACAAAATAACCATTTTCGTTTAGAGTTTAAATTAGCAAAATAGAAATTGTCAATAGAGATAAAGTTATTATGCTTATTCATTTATTGCAATAGAGATATTTTCTTGTCATCATTATATATATTGTGTATTACACTGCCATTCACAAGTTACCCGACTTGTGTATATGATTGGGACGATAATTTTCACACATCGCCCAAGTGCACAAATTAGTTTATCATTTGCTTGATTGGTTGAAAACCCCACACGGGTGTTGGGATGAAAATTCACATACACTAATCTCAATATTTAGTTGTATGTTGATCGTTAGATCGACAGGCTGTGATAAGCGTTATTATTTAATTTTAACGCTTACACAGTGGAAATTAC
Organism: Allium sativum; assembly: GCA_030737875.1. Lineage (NCBI taxonomy): Eukaryota > Viridiplantae > Streptophyta > Magnoliopsida > Asparagales > Amaryllidaceae > Allium > Allium sativum. The sequence goes on along the minus strand of CM060924.1, from coordinate 868,542,933 downwards.
ACTTTGGATGTAATGGATGACTTGATGATTATACTGTTATTGTTATATATATGATGTGTGTGAAATCCATATAATCCAAATTATATGGTAAATGTTTGAGTCGCATTTCGATTCAAGTGTTCTTTTAAATAAGACTATTTTTACATTAGAAATCCTTTTTATATAAAGTGCATATATTTTTCGTAATATATTTTTAATCAACTATATGTAAAACAAAGAATATTTGTAAAAGATAAAGATTTGTAAAATAAAGAATACTTCTCATTTAGAATCTTTTATATAAAGAATATTTTTATGATTATTTTAAAATATGTTTTTAAAGGGTTACTAGCATTTGCAATTATATTTGGTGATATGAAATAAAGTGAGATGTGAAGTGGATTTATCGTGGACGATGTTTTAAACGACATTTGTCCTTTAATCCAATTTACATTGAAATTATTATTTGGAACTTATGAATCTATTTTATAGATTTAAAAAGACATTTTCTATAAATCAAGTTTTTCAACTAATATATTAAATTGGGATTAAGTGGAAATTCGATTGGTAATAATCGAAATGGGCTTCTGTAAAAGAAGACCGATATTATATATGGAATTTGAGAGGCTTTGCCGTTATTCCATTTATATTATTAGTCTGATACAGAAATCTATATCGATTATGTATTGATTGGATTTCTGTGGAATTCCATATTTTTGGAAATTGATTTATAGATTTTATTTTAAATATTTATCTTTGATAAAATTAATGAGAATCTTCTAAAACGAATATCTTATTAAAAGAATATTCTGAGTTGGAATGTGACGAAATGTGTGATTTTCCAATATTTGTTTTTAATCCCAAATTACGCAAGTTATTCAGAAAGACCGGGTTTAACCCATTCTGAATAATCATCACGACGATCAAGAGTCGAAGACGAAGACGGTGATTGAAGACCGAAGGTTTTCACATCGTTGGGATGATGATGACTGGTATCTTGAATTGGGATTGGCCTTCCAAGGCAAGGTATTTGGTAATGATCGTCCAAACGCATTTGGAGATCGACGGACACGATGTTTCGCTCAGACCCAGAGCGGACTTGTAAATGGATTGCGTGTCTGACATTGTATTCCTTTCTACTGTATTTGTTGAACGCTACTGATTATATATTTCTGTTTGGTGGTGAAGAATTTATTCTTTACTTATCACCCTTCTCTAAGACGTATGAGCTTAGAGGTTATATATATATTGGTAGATGATCAATAATATGGTAGGGTCTGACAATGTGGCACGCCAAGATGCAAATTGATCAAGGCTTTTGTTGAAAAGCAGGGCCTTGTGGAATGATCAACGCATAGCCTATTACGGCATAGCTTTGTGTATATCGTGACTTCGCGAGCCTCACACCCCGGTATGAGTCAAAAACGGGATATGGACCGTAGGGAGTGCACACGTTTCTTTCTAGCTAGTGGTAGTGTCAGTGGTTTAACACGGCTTGGCATTTTACTTATGTGGATGATGGATTTTGAGGCGCCTCGGATTTTTATAGGCCGATAGTGGTCATATTATAGGTTCAAAGGAACCAGGAAACGTGTGTTCAGGCATAACTAATCCACTGCCGATAGGCGGGGACCGGCCCTACCGCATCCAAGGGTTGCCCATAGGTGTGATCTTGAGGCATTTGCTAGAGTGTCTCGAATCGGAGAGGACCTTGCCCCTAGCCTCGACTCATGATGGAAACCCAATTTCCAATACGACATTACGGTCTTGATTGTAAACTTATATACGGCGACATAGTATATGGTACCTATGCCGTCTATGATTAATACATTATGATTGAAATTGTTTTTGAAACATATATATACCCATATATACACACACTTATAATAATATCGTTTTTACGTATCAAGCATCTTTTGACCATTATAAGGTAAAACCCTATCCTCTGGTGTGCGTTGCATTGTGTGATGGGACATGGGTCTTATAATGGTTTCATTTTTCTAAAAAGCATTGCATTATTTGACGATTTACTTTATTTATGCACTGGCAAATCCAATGGAGTAAACCCGTTCCGCGTTAGCGGCGTGGTCCTGTGATTAGCCTACTATATAGATAAGTTAAGTTAAGAATTCTCACACCAGTCCCACAACTGACCTGTAGTTTGTTTCACTTTGCAAACTCTGGTGCCCTCTTTCCACATGGGCAGTCGAGTAGCTTTTTGCAGATATAGTTAAGCAGGATCCTGGATTGAAGTCTGAAGCTGAGTCCAGAATATTGATGGCCTTCCGCTGAGATTAGTTTCGCTGCAATGTATTTAATTTATTGTAAATGTATCTTCCGCTGTATTATTTATTGATGTACTCTGATATATTCTGTACTCTGATGTAACATTTATTATTAATGTTATAAAAGTCTGTGTTTTTGTTCTGATGTGTTGTATGCCCAAAGTTAACATACGCGGGTTTGAACGGTCTTAATCGGTCTTGCGATCGGTTGGGGTCGGGCGAAATCCGTGTCGTTACAGAAAGAGTAGAAGCGCATTCAGTTTACCTTGCTTTATCTTGTCTTAAGCTATATTGTTTTATGGTATTGTCCTATGTTCAATTTATTCATGTCATGATCCTTTTACCTGTTTACATGCTGAATAATCACTGGACTTACCAGGCTTTATGTCTGACCCTGTTTTCTTTCGTCTCTCCCCCCTCCCCCCAGGCTGTCAGGGAGGGAGTAGCTCAGCTTAGTCTGGACCGTTTCTCTTTCCAAGCTTGGAGATTTTGTGATGTATGGCTTGGAACCTCTTATCTTTGGCCATGGCTGTGATTGCACTTTAATTTGGGGACTTATGCTACTTTGCTATGTTTTATGCTTCTTATATACTTGGAAGTTTTTGAATCAAGATAGAAGTTTTTATGTAATACTTTTAAATATGATTGAGTCATTTGTTGTAAAAGCTTAACTGAACTACATTGATTATAAAATGACTTTATTTTCCGCTGCTTTATTTGTCTGTCTTGTAATTTATTTGTATCTTTTACGTAAAATGCTCCACCGAAGTTAAGGCATTCTCTTTGTGAGTGATCTTAACGAGGTGGGGTGTTACACTCATCTTTTCTTTCAGTGTTCTTTTGTTTATCATATTTGGACCAGGTTAATAGCAATTGGTGGCTACCATCGGCCTTTACATCCTATTCAGATTGAGCGGTTCAATATTTTTAAGGCGACAAGGTGGAAGAATAGGAGAGCATGTGTGCTGTTGAAGCTCCTGAAAAAATGCATCTACGCAGTTTGGATAGAGAGGAACACTGGAATTTTTGGAGGAGCAATGCTTGCAGCTGATCAGATTTGCATGCAAATTCATAAGAATATGTTGCGATCCTTTAACTAGTGATCTATGACACTTTCAGTTATGTAATTAGTTTTGTAATAAGTCTAGTTTTGGCGTGTATGTACAAGCATTTTGTTTTTGGCTTATCCTTGTAATTACGATAGTGGACTTCTTGTTATGTAAATAATATACCCGTTCTTTGCATTTTCAAAAAAGAAGAAGAAAGAAATAGAAGAGAGCATGAAGTAAACAGAAAATGAGATAAGGAGGAGGATTTGAGAGACTACAATAGATGAAACCCTAATCATTAAAAAAAGTTACTAAGACAATAAAATTATTGCTAGGTGGGTAGGGGTATTTATAGTAGTTCATACATCAGATTCAGAAATTAAAAAAATATATCAGAACTTTAGACCTAATATTTTTATCCCGTAATTTCTTCATTTAAAAGAATCAAGAATCCACAATAAAGCTCAACAGAAAAACCAAGTGATATCGCCTTATGGATATTAGAATGTTCATAATTTGATGTTCATCCCTTCTGTCAATTTAACTTATAATTTGGATAAATTATAAGCTGGATTAGCTATCATCCTTATTAATTTTGCTACCTCACCACATGAAAATCCATAAAACTATTTGACACCATCATCGAAATAACAAGCTATTAGTATAATCTTTTATCTTCAAAGCAATTTAATCCTTTATCATATTCCCTCTTTTTTCAATCTTTCTCAGTAAACCTCAGTTAATTCTTCAGTAGTTTGATGAGCTTTTCCATCGGTTATCACTTATTTAATTGAGTGTTTAGCCCTTTTTTCCCCTTTAAGACCAGATTTAGACCTGGGCATAGGCCAACTAGGTGGCCGCTTAGGACTTTGGATTAAGAGGAGACCTCAAACATGGTTTTAAGTGTATACATAAGTATGATATAGGATCATATTTGAAAGTGAATGTGGTTGAGTGGAAAGAGCACTCAGCTGCTTTGTTGAAGTCATAAGTTCAAGTAGGAGCAATGTATTCCCCCCCAGCAGTCTTCCTCCAACCGCCGTTTTTTTGCATGGATTTGGCCTTATGACTACAATTGCTCAGGGTCGGCCTGTTTAACACAAACACAACCTCAAAAGAAATACAGAAAAGCTTGACATGCTATTGAAGAATCAATCAGCTGATATTTTGTGAGAAAGATAAAAAAAGAGGGAAAATTATAGGGGGTTACATTGCTTTGAACTCGTGCAGTTAGAGGTGCAAAAAATTATAACGGGGATAACGTGGTGATGCAAAAGGTTTCGTTAGGTATAAAAACAAATATTTAAAGTTAAGTTACGTACATACATATCCTTGCCAAAATAGATTATTTGAATAACATCCATTTGAGGAGCTAAAAGCAAACACAGTGTTTGCATAGAGATATATGTATCAAAGTTACTAAGGTTGCGTTTGACTTGGTCTTTTTAGTTTTCGGTTTTCGTCCATGCAAAAACGCGCACGATACATGTAAATTGTCGAAAACAATAACTTTTGAAATCAAAATTAACAAACAAAACAGAAAACAAACTTTATTTGTTTTTCATGTTTTGATAAATAAAAGAAACACAATTTATAATTCATCCTTCTATCGTTGCTTCACTTGATCTGTGGGTCTCTCCATTTTCCTTTAATCTTATATACCCCCTCTACACATTTCATATTTCATAATTAATGTTAAAAACTAAAAATGCAAAACACATTTTAAAACAAACGCCATTTTAAGTATATGAACCTTTTCAATTTCTGATTTTATTAGGATTTCTTGTCTAAAACACTTTATTTAATCAATATTTGAACCTTTTTTCCCCCACACATTCAAGTCCAGGTCTGGAGCCAAATCCGTTAGACACGCAAATTATTATTTGCATATTGCGGATGAAGTGATAATAGTTATGAAAGACGGACAACGTTTGTGCCTTTCTTCACGGTGGCTTTAACAACAGTCTACAACAATTGCCTTTAATAACAGTGCACAACACAGTTGATGTAAGGACTAATCTGGTATCTATATACCCGAGTTCATGCCATATTATTATTGGGGATTGTTAAAGGGACTCCACATTTGGTTAAGGGGATGACCAATTTTTACTTATTGTATAACTGTTATGGGAAGGACAAAATAAATTAGTCTCCCCTTAAACATATAAATTATAATTCCAATATTAACCCCCTATAATCCTCATTAATATAAACAATAAAACATAAACCTTCATTAATATTTACAATTTAATGCTGCACATAAAAATTAAAAATGGATACAATTAACGTAATGGATACACAAGAAAATTTCATGGGTAATCAGAAGGCATCAGATTAGATAATTAATTGTAATTTCATGTTGGAACTGATAAGATTAATTTTAAATGCAAAAATGAAAATTTTAATCTAATATGTTGTATCAAATTTTTGTAATTGAGATGTTTAGTAATCTGCACGTTTGTTAGTTGCGCTGAATTTAGTAAGTTAGTGTTAATATAAGTGACAAACCAAAGGTAGCTAGGTCTTTTTTTCCTTTTTTTTAAAAAAATAAATCAAATCCCCCTTAACAAAAATATATTAAGCTGGAGTCCTCTTAAAATTATCTTCCCCTTAATCAAATGTGGAGTCCTTTTAACAATCACCTTATTATTATCTTCCAAGGGGAAAATGTGATCAATCAGGTTGTTTTATGTATCACTTCAAATTACATAGTTTATGGTATACATATTTAACATCTAACGCCGCTATTCTCTCAATAAGACGTTGTTAAGGGTGCGTTCGCAGCAAATAAATGCCACGCTATGGTTTTTGTTCGCGTCCGACGCGTCGGACGTGTCGGACGCGAACACCATTTTCCACGTTCAAATGAAACGATTGCTGAACGTTGAAAATCAAGCCGTTGACGTCCGACGCGTCCGACGCCAACGACTTGATTTTCAACTTCCCTCCCACACACCTATAAAACTCTCTCACCTACACCTTCCTCTTCATCCACACTACACTCCTCCATTCCTCTTCTAAAATTTTCTTCCACATTATTAAATTTTCCATTTTATAGTATGACCAATCGAAAGGTTGCACATCACTGGTCGTTTACTGCAACTCAGATAATGCTGCAATGTTCGGTTGATGCATATGGTGCTTGTGGCATCAACAAAAAAGGTGTACATAAAGCAATTGCAGAAAAGTTCAACGATGCAATAGAAACCATTCCAGACATCGTACCGATTGACGAAACCAAGATCCGAAACAAATATGACAGTCTTCGACGGGATTGGATGAAATAGGATGCATTGATGAACAAGACTGGCGCGGGTTGGGATGCATACAAAGGAACGGTCTCTGGAAGCGATGAATGGTGGGAAGATCGTGTTAAGGTCTGTAAATTTATTTTGTTACCATTCCTTTGTAGACAGTTTCTTACAATTTATTTCTTACATTTAGGAATTTGGAACGAGTGTCTTGAAATATAAGAAACGACCAATAGAAAACTTAGAGTTGATGCAACAATTATTTCGTGGGACTAATGCAACTGGTCAATCGTCGTACACTCCTGCTGCTAGTGTACAACCGTCGCAGACTGACACGCCGCCATCAACACAAAGCACGTTTGACAGGACATGGAATTTCGACGGGTTTTTGAAACCATTGGAAGACACGCAAAATAATCATATTCCAAACTTGAATTCGCCATCAAATCCTCCACTGCAACAAACTTCAATGAATACACCAAATTGTGAAGCTCCAAGAATCCCTCCGTCAACCCAAATTCCAATGAATCCGCCCATTCAACCAACTGCACGTCAAAATTCAAGAAGAAAACGTGGTGAAAGTGACGATAAGATGACTATGCTCATTGACCTAATGCACGAGAGACAGATGAAAAAATCTCGGATGCACTCTGATAGTCCTAATACAGGTACTAGCGTGGAATCAACGGGAAGTTCTACAACTTATGCAAATACGGTAGCTCGTATGCAACGTCTTGGAGCAACGGGTGAGTTTGATGTTGCAGACGCACTATTATTTGTGTTGGACCCCAAAATAAATGATATGTTCACTGCTCTTCCGGATGAGATAGCGAAAAGCTGGTTGATTAGAGGGCTTGCAGACAAACGCTACGACCAAGAATACCAAACTTATCTGATAAATAGCAACAAGTAGGAAGTTCATGTCATCGTGTTATTGTATTTCTGTCGTATTTATGTTTGTATTTTCTTTTGTGTAATGAAATGTAGTCATTTTGTTCAACCGAAATTAGTATTTAATTAACTCAAAACAAACAAAGTAACAATTAAAATACCACGCTCAAATACCCCGTTCGTAGCTAAAAACACATTTCCCCTTCGCTACAGTACCACGCTCAAATGGCACGCTCAAATGCCATGCTCACGTTCGTTAAGAACGCACCCTAAGGAGCCTGTCAAAATTGAGTACATCATGCATTGTCGCGCCCGAATTAGAGGGAGAGTCCGCAGAGGTGCCATCATAAACGTTCGTACCTACTCCCCCACTGTCGTGTCCTAGTCACAATTAACACTTTCTTTGTAATAAACAAGTGACAATTCACATGTCCGATGAGTTCATCAACGACTTTTATAGTGTGCTGCTATTCACACCCCAATTTCATCTTCTGGCCACCAAAACTAATGGCCACCATAAAGAATATCATTTTCTTCTTTCAGCTACCGTCCGTTAAAAATATTAATATGAACAGGCACCCCACTACGGAACGAAAGCTTCGGTTTCTTCCTACCGAATTTACAATCATATTTCGGTTGGTAGTAGTCGTACGGTTGCTTCCTGTCGAATTCATATTGTTAATTCGGTTGATTATGACCGAATGAAGAAAAATGATGTGGTGGTCAGAAGTGTAAAAAATATAATCAAGTTTATAAAATTTTGTGTAGTGACCAGAAGAGTAAACTCGGGTGTGAAAAGTAGCACAACTTTTATATGCCAGTCGCCTTTGTTATCTGGTTATTAAGAGCAGACCGTCAAAATTGGGGACATCACTTCGGTAACTTAGATCTGTTTTCCTTAGTCCTGATTTTCAAAAACTCTTTATAACAGTGTCTGATTCATCCTTCTTGCTTCTTTCAGCCAACCTAATTTAAATCTGGATCTCAACAATGCTATGACAGAGAGTGATATCATGATGAAGATGCTGCGCATGAATTTCATTTAAAAGGTAACTATTTTTCCTCCATATATATAAACGCAGCTTATTTTATGGATGTTCGACTTGAAATGTGCTACCAGCTACCTGGATTTCAAATTTAGGCGGATTCGCAGTTGTATTGAATAGTTGTTGATAAAAATCATTTCTTTGTCCTAGATTTATGATGGTTAAGTATTACTACACGTGCTTAATTTAGATTTAGTAAGTTGTATGTTACTGGATCAATGCATTGGCAATAAGCATGTAGTTTCATCTATATATGTATCACGACTTATCAAACTGCGTACAAACTGTTTAGTATTGCATAGTACCCTACTTTGATGACACATTTTATAACTTATTTTCAACTCTTATTAGATTTTAGTTTTATACGGACCTGTATCATACCTTTGTATCTATCGGGCATCAAATTGATATCTGGTGCATCCAAAAAGCAACAAACTAATGAGGTTGCATTATTTTAGCTGTGTAATTCCTCAAAAAGTGAACCAGGAAAGTAAAATAACGAGTAAACAACTAATTTTGATAGAATAACTGTTGTCAAACCCATTATATTACCGCACGCTGATAGGTGGAGAAGGGATTGAACCATTGTCTGCTAGCAACTATTGTGATAAGGCAAATAGAGGCATAGTGTTTCAATATTATTCATTTCCTTCTTTGAGTTCATTCTCATTTATTTGATTGCGCCCTTTTCATTTATTTGCGATTGACATTTATATCTATGTTTGCACTAATTTCATACCTTATTATCTAATTAGACTGCTGGGTATATGCAACTATGGTGTATGTTTCACTTGCCACTGATTCTATTTAAATAAAAAAATTATTTTGTGACATAGGTTAGAGATTTCTTACATAGTTCATTTACTTCGTCTTCCTCAATGCATAACAACACATCCATATGGATATAAATATATTTATTGACATTTAAAATAATTGCAAACTATGGTTACCATCAAACCAATTTTTAACCAAATTTCCAAATGAGAAATGAAGCATGCCATTAATAAATCGCACAACCAATATATCGCTACAACTTAAATGAAAATATCCTGATCTTCAATGGGATTTATGCTATTTGGTAAATGATAGCTTTTCATTTTTGGCTTGAATAAGATGTAAGCTTCGAGAAGAGTATAGTCATGAATTTTGATGTTAGCATTGATCTTATTATATTTGTTTCAGTAATATTTGTCTATTGTAAATGCTATTTTAGATTTCATGGTCAATTTTTAATATTAATATCTCATTTTTGTAAACAAATTGCGATGTCCTTTAGGCTTTTAGGTTGTGGACTCTTACAAATTGTAATCCCTGTTCGGCTCACTCTTTCATAGTAAAAACCCAAAGAGTGTAGTATGATTATGAATTTGTGTCTTTGAATATAGCTATTAAGATATACTTGAGATATTTTTCCTAAGAAGGTTTATTCCAATTTGGATAACACGTTTAATTGCTGAATTTTGTTTGGTTTCACAATGTGATTTTGATGAGGACGCTATATTTATACAGTAGCATGTGTTAATATGGGAAAATATATGTAATGCTTAAATACAATTGAAACAAGATTTTTTTAAAGCTTTTAATGATATTAAACAAATTGTAAACAAGGAAAATGGACAACTAAATCACCTACTCATGGAATTCTCATTTAAGTTGAAACATTTTCTTTCATTAGTGGTGAAACACCTCTTGCTTATATCATATAGATTTAAAATCTATAGAATTCTATTTTTTTTCCCAATCCAAACCAGTTGGGACAAAAAAGATTTGTTTGGAAGAATAAGGTGAAAATAAACCAACAAATCAGAATTCAAATTTTCTAATCAATTAGAACTACATCATTTTCTAAAATAAACTTAATAACATGGATTATTCAATTCAGACTTTCTCCAACTCCCTACTACCATATGATAAATTCTATTTCCTTTTCTTTGTGACTGTATATTCAGTAAATCTTCTACCTATTTCTTCCGCAAACTCTCAATTTTGCACTACCCTTTATTTGTTATGTAAGATCATGATAGGAACTAATGATTGGTCTGCCTAAGAAGAAATAGGTTGATTTTCAAATCAATAGATCTGTTGCTTACATGACTGATTCTAATCCATGCGCTTAATTTTTCCGTTGGTAAGGATAGGTAGTGAGAGGCAACTTATACAATCAAGGCTATGAATTTGAAAAGGATACTAAACACCAATCTGCTTGCCAATCAGCTAGACACGGTGATTGCACTGGCAGAAACTACAAGGATGATCCTTGATTGTGTCATGCTACTTACTCTTTGATTTTTATGATCCAGATTAACCTCTTCCCATGTAATTTCATGTAAATTTGAATAATTGAGGATGTCTTAATCCTTGATGGCTACATATGAATCCAAGGCTGAGATTATCGGTTTCATGCAAGAGGTACTTTAGTTTCACTAGCAATGTTTTATTTTAGTTTAATGTTCTAATTCTATCCAAAAGTTGGTTTTATCAACAGTTTATCATTTACAGTTTACATTTCACTACCTAACTTTTTTAAGTAAACAAACAAGCTTTAAATATAACTGTCATATGTCAGATTGTAAGAATTGTTTGATACTGTTTGTCCTTAGATATTTGTAACAAGAGCTTTAGTGTTACTATTTACTTATCAACTGTCGTGTTGAGGGAGAGGTTGTAACACATTATCCACTGATTTGTGCTTAAGTGACTTAGCAGTGAAGCAAAATAGTAGCAAGCTCTTTTTGTCTTTTAGCATATGACCATATATTAACTCATATTTATGGTCAGTTTCTCATACACAGACTTAATGCAAAACGCTAAATCTATATAAATAGAATTTAGTCCTTTCCACCTAAATTTTGGATAAAAGGATTAGGTATTTCATATGCAAACGAGCGCAGGGGAGGCAGTAAAGGGGTGCAGAAGGGTACACACGTTGTTGGACATAGCTTTCAGGAAAGCTTCAAAGTTGGATGATTTATCGAATGGAAGGATGGAGATGTTCCTTGGGTTTCTTTTTCCACTCATAGATCCGAGGCAAGTTTCTCTTCTGCAAATCATTTGATAATGCGATAGCTATTCTTCAATAACGTGTATCATCAGTCCATGTTGAGTCATCTAATTATGAATTAATTTGTAAATCATATTTACCATCTTACTTTTCGTTCCTACTCATTATTAAATATAGGCGTCGTAATTTCAGTGTTAAACATCATTTTCTGTTATCTTGTTTATATGAAATATTCATTACTTTAATATCATAAAATCACAAGGTAGATTTATCAAAATTAGTTCTGTTAATCTATATTTCACAAATAAACTTTTAATGATTTTTATAGTGTTTTAAGGGTATTTATACAGTACACATAAATTTTACTTAAGAAATTTATGTATAGGTTCCATACATTTAGTATTTGTATTGTTAATATCAAACCTTATTTGTATTCAAGCCTATTTTTGTTAATGAATTCCTAAGGAGGGTTTATATATTATTTAACTACAAGGCTAAAACAGCTGCATATAAACATCGCATGATTTTTATTTTGTTCTTTGTGCACGAGTAAATAATGTATATTTGTATTATCGTTGCTTTATGTACCCCTTTTTTGTCTTTTTATTTCAGATGTGATAAATAGAACATAAAATAGATAGTTCTGAATGTGCTATATTAGGGGTTCAGGTATGTAGAATGGAAACTAACTCTAATGCAGTGCAGAAAGATAGTGAACAGAAATAGCACTGTTGACCAATGCGGTCGAGTGCAGTTACAAATTTTATGTGTAAAACTGGCGATGCCATGGATGTATATTATGTTACATTTTTAGATAAAAACTTTGTAAAAAAAGGGTAAAAACTTAATAGATTGCTTAAAAAATTTGTCCAGTTAACAATAAATTTAATATTACACTTATATACTGTGTGATATACAACCATATGACGCTTGCACTTACGGTTAGATTTCAACAATATTTGTTATCTAGTTCTACCTTTAAGTGCTTTCAGCTCTGCTAATGTTACTGTCATATATAAACTTCATTTGAAAAAAAAAAAAACTTTGGGTTTGAAGTTTTACGAACCATTGGACATATTCAATCAAATTCCATTATCACTTTTGCTTTTTACCCAGCTATACTTCAGTCTTCATCAATTTGGTTTTATTGTATATCTCTGTTATATCATAATACTGTCTACAAAATCCATTTACTTGGTAAAAAATAGAATATGTCCACATAACAAGAAGCTGATGAATAATCAGTTTGAAACTTAAGTCATGTTTAGTGAGGTGACGCTTGGTACTGACTAATCAATTTGTTTTGATGCAGGACTACTACATCCGTTTGAATCAACGACTGTTGTGCAAATAGAAGAGGAAAAGGCTAAGTATCCAGCAAATCTATGAGGTGGAGTGTGTAACTTTCTATATTGAATTGAGCAAACTAGGATTGTGGCTAAACGTTAGTAGCGGTCGGGTGTGACACATCAGGATATTGGCTGTGCATACCTGTTTGGAAACATTTTCACCATATTTGCGTAATCATGGCTTGGTACATACAGACACCTATAGCAGGTTGGAATCGGACTTGACGGACAATTTGTTCATGTCAACGAAGTGTGACGGGAAAAACTAAACTTATGATGGTAGACGTGTCAACTATTAAATAACACGGTCACCTTTGTCGGGCCTAATGGTCATGTTACTTGGAGCGCACACACCTTAATCTGCTCTCAAGTTTTGTCTCTGGTGTAGGAAAGGTTTTTCCCAGACGGTGATCCCACACTGTACCTTTTTTCCCTAATTACCTAACAGAGTAGTTCCATAAATAATTGTGTCTACAATAGGCAATCATTACCAATAAAGTTTTTTTTTCCGTAAATGGTTGTATTTACATATGTAAATTTACAGCTAATATATCTGAATATATATACACCTATAACAAGTAGGTTACATACAGATCGGGACTGCCCTAATGGTATGGAAGATCGGTTAAAGAGTTATAGCACACTCGAAGGAAAAACAGTAAAATCATCATATGAATATATCTATGTGCTTGTGTTGCGTGCGCTTCTGCGTGTGCATTTGTCAATTATTCACGCTTTGACATATTTTTCCTGAATATTTTTTTTACATCTAATAAATTGGTAATCCAATTTATTACGTCAAAGGTATTACAGTACATGCTTGGTCCAGTTTGAGACTAACTTTTCCAATAAATACTTTAAATTGCAACTTTTAAATAACTAAAAGTTGAGTAAATCTCAAGTGAATGATTCAAACATCATTGTGCCTTAAATAAGTTGAACTTCTAGTGAACTATAACTGACAAAATACAAGAGGGAGAGAACAGCTTGTTGTTTATTGCTTTTTAGGTTATAACCAACTTATCATTTGTAGTTCATAGACTAGTTCTTGATCAAAAATCAGAAAAGATGCAAAAACAGTAGAGGACATTAACATAACAGTGACATCTTCATCTACAAACAGTGGCGGATCCAGCTTGAAATCTGAGGTATGGCCAAACCAAAAACCATTTGTCCCACATCACAAAATTAATTAAACCCCTCTTGCATATATATCAATATGCCTCAGTCCAAATCGAATTAAGTAGTGGAGCTATGGCTTGTTGGCATATGCTGGAGGCTTGAGCATTGAGATAGGGCATATGCTTCAATCCAGGTGGGGCTAAGCTGTTGGATCCTGGTTAGCTCTGCCAGGAATTGTTTTTTCCACCTAGGGCGGCGGCCCTTGCTGGCCCTAGTGTGGATCCGCCCCTGTCTACAAACATGTATATGTACAAAAAACAGGAAGAAAAAACCCCTCAAAATCATGTTTATGTTTTAGATTACATTTAAATTCATTTTAGGTTAATGTAGGATATTATTTATTCCTTACGTAAACAGTTGTGGAATCGAATCATTGCGCAAGTTTTTGTAACGTTAATTCAATATTAATTCAATTATATTGCAAATTAATAATAACAATTTAACGAAAAAAGAAATCTAGTTCCTTTACATTTAAAGAATAAGAAATGACTAATTCTCTACGCTTTAGAGAAAAAGGGATTTTTTTTTAATTCTCGAAAAAGAAAACTAATTTTCCACACTGTCTACAGTTTAATTTTGTCAGCATTAAGAAGAAAGAAATTAATATATAATTTAAAGGTCTTTAAGATCTATCATTTAACTAATTTGATCTAAATCGGGTTTAATTATTTATATATATCCTTTGCAAAACAGAAAAGAATGAATAAGTTTAAAGTTTCAAATCTACAATTTGAAGAAAAGAGTAATAATGGATCTAGTTAAAATTCGTGGTCTGAATCATTTAGCATAGAAACTGAAAATTAGTTGTATTTATAACTTCATTTGTAATAGTGTGGTGCTAAGGGCACCCCGATTTACTCTTCCTAATACTGTAATTAAAAAATACCACAAAAATTATCATTGCACTCTTCTTAATACCTCACATAAAAAATAGGGGCTACCACACCACCGTTACCTTATTTCCATATCTTCTCTTATTCGTTCTTTCATTCCATTCTGAAACCCTAGTTCTTCAGTCGATCGATCAACGATAAATTGTTCGATGCCGCAGTAATGCTGAGAATGAAGAAAGCAACAAATACATCGTTGTCTCAACCCCAGTTAATTCAATTAAGTAAGTTTAGGGCTTCAAACGGTAAAAATTTGATTTTTTTCCGTGAGAAAGATGAAGTAGACAACGATTGTTGTTGATTAGGGTTTTCATATTAGGGCTGACTATGTGATTGGTTCGACAAAAACTGGTTGAGTGAGAGATTAGAATGGAGAGTTAATATGGTATTAGGAAGCATACAAAATTTTATGAGTTTTATATTTTTAATTAGTGGTATTAGGAAGAGGATACTGAGTTGCCCTTAGCATTACACTTGTAATATATGCCTACTAATCTCCGCTCTAAGTTAGACCCGAGATGAAAACTTAGAGCGGAGATGAATATGCATATATTACAAATGAAGTTATAAATACAATTGATTTTTAGTTTCTATGCTAAATGATTCAGACCACGAATTTTAATTAGATCCATTATTCCTCTTTTCTTCGAGTTGTAGATTTGAAAATTTAAACTTTCTCATTCTTTTCTATTTTGCAAAGGACATATCTAAATAATTAGACCTGATTTAGATCAAATTAGTTAAATGATAGATCTTAAAGAAGTTATATATTAATTTTTTCTTCTTAATGCTGATAAAATTAATTTGTAGACAGTGTGGAAAATTAGTTTTCTTTTCTGAGAATTATTAAAAATTAGCCTTTTTTCTTCAAAGCGTAGAGAATTAGTCTTTTCTTAATTTAAAAGGTAAAGGAGCTGGTTTTCTCTTTTCGTCAAAGTGCTATTATTAATTTGCAATATGATTAAACTAACGTTACAATAGCTTGCGCAATGATTAGATTCCACAGTTGCTTGTGTAAGGAATAAATAATATCTTACATTAATCTAAAATAAATTTAAACGTAATCTAAAACATAAACTTGATTTTGAGATTTTTTTTTTTTTTTTTTTTTGTACATATACCTTTTTGTAGATGAAGATGTCTCTGTTATGTTAATGTCCTCTTCTGTTTCTGTATCTTTTCTGATTTTTGATTAAGAATAAGTCTGCGAAGTACAAATGATAAGTTGATTATAACCTAAAAAGTAATAAAAAACAAGCTGTTTTCTCCCTCTCGTATTTTGTCCGTTATAGTTCATCAAAAGTTCAACTTATTTAAGACACAATGAGGTTTGACTCATTCACCTGAGATTAACTCAACTTTTAGTTATTTAAAAGTTGCAATTCAAAGTTTTTATTGGAAAACTTAGTCCTAAACTGGACCAAGCATATGATGTAATACCTTTGACGTAATAAATTGGATTACCAATTTATTAGATGTTAAAAAAAATTCAAGAAAAATATGTCAAAGCATGAATAATTGACAAATACACACACGCAGAGGCGCGCACAACACAAACATATTGATATATCCATATGATGATTTTACTGTTTTTCCTTTGATTGTGCTATTTTCTTGCAATTTAATGGTAAAAAATTACAATCTTCATGCCAAAATCCTAAATGTCTATGATTTCCCATTTCATCAGTTTACATTTACGTGCGTATTACTTTATTTACAAAACTTGTAACCAACATTTCGATTTTTAAATGTCCTTTTATAATTGGTTTCAGGTATTTAACTTTTTAGCACCAGGCTCTGCTTTCGAAATACTACTTCAAAATGGTTAAAAAAAAGAAAAATATGTTTATAATTTATATTAGTTTGCTGCAGCAAATCTTACGGTTATTGGATGTGAGACATTTGATAATTTACATCTTTGTAATCTTCTTTGATTTAGATCCCAATATGACTGAATTGACTTCAATTGGTTACAATCCAAAATTTACCTGCAATTACTTTTTGAAAACATTATCATACCTATTTACTCTAACCAATGCTGCGACTGTTATACCGGCTTCTTTAGTAAATTCAGACACGACTTGTACCAGTTTGTATTTGCAGTCATTTCTAGTATGACAGTGAGGCCAATCCTTGTAAATAACCCAAGCTTCGCCTCTTCTAGGAAATATTTCGTAGTAGAAGGTTCTATCTTGATTCAATGTTATATCTTTTGGTTTTACTTCATCACATATGACTCGATGTGAAAACAATTACTTTAGTTCAGAAGGATCTATTATTCTAATACGTTCAGATTCAGAGTAACTCTGTGTTGTTAGTTCACCTAATAAGCCTGGGTTTAAATAAGCACAAAAATAAATTATGAATTTGCAATAAGAAATACAAACTGCAAAAGAAGGATAATAATTCCCCAAGCATATTTCAATCAAACTGTCCTTTATTATAGATTTACTGCTGCAGAGTTGGTTTGTTGGACTTCATTTCCTAGATTGAATAAGGTGACTGTTAATTTATTTTCTCCTTTTGTTATCTACAAATAATAATTTGTGTGAGATAATAAGAACCGTACCTGTCTATGAAATAAACACACATCATAGCAACGCATTGTTTACTTAACTTGTAAATATATACCATACTGTTCTTCTCATGTTTAACTTATTATGCTATGTTTTTCAGGGCAAAAAGACTCAGAATCGAGGTAAACCAAAGTACGGTCATCAAACAAGAGAAAGGGAAAGACAAGGTGTAAACTTACACATGATATCATGACTTACCATATATGAGTTCTAATAACTTTTGCATGTTTGATAAGAAGCCAGGTGAACAAAAGCACTAATAATATATGCTAACAGCAGCACTTGCATTGCGTTTAATTGTACCAGCTCAGCATATTAGTAATCACTATAAACGCCTAACATCATATTACATTTATTTCTTTGACTGCAACAGTAAGTGGTAACTTACATCGAATTAAATACTATCATTACCTTCAACAACAACGATTACACCAACATAATTTCTATATTCACACACTGTCCTTATGCGTAGCACAGGCCACACACTACACTTGTTATTTTTGAATGTCAGTCACCTTTATTCTCTGGTTAGTTGATGCCCTTAATTTGTTTGGGTTAATGACTTATTTTTACTTTGCATTTACTCTAACTTGCTTACTATTATGAGTGCAGTCGCGTGTTTACTAACTGCAGTGACCTTTTTACGCATAATAGGACAGTAAAAATCCTGAAAAGCAAGAATGCAATCGCTGCATGTTAACTTATTGTATGCCTATTTGTTGATTAAGGTATCGAATCCCATGTTTACCTTGCTGTCCGTATTTTTACCTCATAGTTTTCTACGGTTATTTGATTATATATTATGGGTTATCAATTATTGCTTTAGTACATGTTTTGTTATTCGCCTGCTACAAAACTTATACAGGTGGATGCGTTAATTAATAAATATGCAGATAAAAAATGAACCACAAATCCACAATTTTATTTTGGCTCATATACGCATTTTATTCTTGACATAAAATGCAATTAATTAGGACTGTTGTGGTAGTGATTACCATTACCATTTCACAAATACTGTTATCGTAACCTTTTTACTAATAAGCCAAAATTGTTTATCGTTTGGTATACCTAAGATCGAAAATTTGGTAATCCACTTGGCATGTAGTATATTGTATGCTAATTAAACTTAACACTTATAGAGTTATTTAATAAAAAATGTATAAATAAAGAAGTAAAGTGTATTTAATATTATTTTGTCTAATTACTGAACTAAATTTAATAATTTGTTTGGTTGTAAATAGGTATAGTAAAGCATGCTACATGAATATACTTGTATTAAAAAATTAACTGGTAAATTTACCGTTATCGTTGATGCTAAAGAGATGTTGATTTACCCTATAAAAAAAAGGCATGTTTATCGTTACTATGGTTAAAATGCAATATTAATTTTTGGTAATCGATTTATTGGTAATGGTAACTTTACCGTTATCATAACAACTATACAATCGATGGTTGTGGACATAACAGGCAAACGATAGACGGATCGTTAATGTCATTGTTGATCACTGTATGTTTCGTGTTTCATACTATGTTATTGTGTTGTTAATCATGTGTGTTTTCCAAGCAAACTGGTTAAATAACTAGATCTACTTGTAGATCAATAAACCGAATTATATTTTTGACATGCATACATTATGAAAGGACAATAACCGTGGAGATACAACTGGTAATAAACATAAAGATTCTACTGATTATAACCAGGTTTGACCAACATAACATAAAATACGAAAACTTCTAATTTAAACAATTTTGAAGTCGATAATTTGCCTGATCCAGATTAGTGGTTTGATTACGTAGCTTTCTGATTTCTTCTTCCAATTCCAAAGTATGCATACTAGCATTGGAAATAAAACGATCGTCTATCCACTGTCCAAATTCACATCCATTTGAACGTACTGGACAACAATAATATCTACAACCTACACCGTTTCCATGTCGGACGACTAGTAGTGGTGGTTTAAACCCACCGAAACATACAATATTTGCAGTTTGTACCTCGTCAACTTCAACCACATTTTGAGTAGGAGGAATTACAATTTGTGATCTTTGGGTACGTTGATGAATTGTTGTTGTTGCTGATGGTCAACTTGCAGTTGTTGCATCCCTTCATCAAACTCTCTTTGTTGCGATTCCTCGTAATGTCGCTCTTTCATTTCAATGTACCATTCAGTTGGTTCTCTAGGTGAAGATGGATTTGAATTTGATGGTCCAGACGTAATGTTGGTGTAATCGTATGAGGATGGATATGAAATTGACATTTTTATGAATTGAGATAAATTTGCAGATCGGTTTATCTCACATTTGCTGGTATTTATGAGTGAATGCTGACAAGTGAATGCAAGCAAAAGAATATTCAACGGTTCGTTTGGAAAATGAGTGAATGTTGGCAAGTGCAAAGAATACCGTGTAACGTTAGCTACAGTGACCAAATGCTACTTGACACTGACTTTCTTTACATAAAGTTGCTACAGTTTGTATCCTGACGCTGAATATGCCTGTACACTGTAGCCACTTAAGTAGCTCCACAAATTGTCCTGACACTGATGTGATTGGACACTGTAGCTACTTTCTTAACATATCGTGCCTACAGAGATTTTCCTGACACCGAAAACGACTGGACAATGCGACTAGCAGCAACATGTATTGCATTTGAGACTTTTTTAAATTTTGGATTTGTAAAGCTTATAAATGTTCATCTCCTTCTGTAGATTTAAACATAACTTATTGAATAAAAATGCCGACCATTAATTTTTCTTCTTTAGAGTTACATGTTCTCATGAAAGGATATATTGAAGTTGATCGCATGCATGATTTAATGCTGCAAATAGGTGGGGTCTAAGCCATGAAGGGTTATGGAACATGGTGACAGAGGTTCATAATAACCATCTTGACCGCCTTGCTAGGCGGTCGTCTTGTAAAATCTATAAAGCGCATCGTAGGTTTGTAAAAGCTTGTGATCGATACCGTGAGATCATCGAGATTGTTGAAGAAGACGATTTTCAAGCAAATAAATCTATGTTTGATTCGCGTGACCTATTAGAATACAAAATCAAATTTGTTGGTCATAAAGCATATGAACTTCACTATAGCTGGCTGAACTTCACACTTCACTATAGCTAGCTTACGCAATATAGCTCCGAGTAAGTCAATTTTATGTAGTATGTTTTCGCCAGTTTATGTAGTATGTTTTCTCAATGTATTACGGTTATGAAAGTATTATGAAGCCGATTTTAACTTCATAATTTAACGCATGTTCACTCAACGGAGGATGACCCCATACTTTTTAACTCTGTAATTTAAAATATTCGATTTAGTTGATTAAATGGGTATGATTTACAAGCGAACTAACCGTTTTTTTTTTTTGTTTTTTGAAAATTTAGCTTATATCTCATAATGTAGAAAACCGAATCACAGGTTGTGACATTCATTTAAAAGATCTAGTTGAATAAGTCCTTAAGAATCTTGTTTGAATAAAGCTACACACTTAATGATAAGCTTCGTGATTCAATCATAACACATGTGATGTACTAAACCCGTCTGATAACTTGCTATGTGACATGTGGCGATGTTTTCAAGTCATTTGTTATATTAGGCTGTAAAAATTGCAAGGAATAGCTCATATTAAAAAACAGTAAACACAAAAATGAGTTCATTATAGTTTCTCTAGTGCATGCTAGCTTTCGACGGTGATTCTGAGGAAGAAACTATCCTTCAGGATGAGGCCGAAGAAATACAAGAAATTATCGACATACGTCAAGAAGCTTATAATTCATCGTCCAGAAAGCGAGGCAGATCGGTTCATGAAAGGAAGTTTATAAATCGTAACCAAGCTGCATACCATCAATCTCTTATGCAAGATTACTTTAATGTCCACCTCATTTACGGAGTAGATATGTTTCGAAGAAGATACCGAATGAGTAGAGAACCATTTCTACGAATTTTGATAGGTATATAAAACAATAAAAAATACTATAAGTACAAACCAATTGCTTCAAAAACACAGGGGGGTTATCGATGAATAAAAAATGACGGCCGGTATGAGAATATTAGCTTAAGGCACTCCTGCAGATGCATTAGACGATGCATATCGAATTGCGAAGAGCAGGACAGTTGAAATACTAGAAACATTCTGTTAATTTGTGGTAGATGTCTACGGAATGGAGTACTTATGGTCTCCAAACGAAGCCGATATAGTGTGCATCTTGACTGTATGCATTGGTAATGTAAAAATGCCCCAAGGCATACCGATGTTCTTACAACGGCAAGAAAGACGATCGACCATCATTTTGCAACCCATAACATCGTACAATTTGTCGATTTGGCATGCTTTCTTTGGAATGCTCGATTCTAATAACGAGTTAAATGTTATTGAAAGATCATATGTGTAATGATCTAGCTCAAGGTCAGGTACCTCCAGTAACATTCACTCTCAGGAAAAATACTTACAATCATGACTATTACATAGATGATGACATTTATCCGAAATGGAGCATCATTGTTCAAACTTGTTCAAATCCCTTAACACCAAAACAAGCCAAATTTCCTATGATGCAGGTAGGACAAAGAAAATATGTAGAAAGAGCTTTTGGCGTTCTACAATCTAGATTTGCAATGATCAATAATCCATGCCGTTTGTGGTCTAGAAGAAAAAATGTCTACAATCATGTTTGCCTGCATTGTTACTACACAACAAGATTACTGAAGACGAAAGAGATATGAATGTAGGGAAACAAAACTATGAATATGAATGTGTTTCGCAACCACTGGATATATTCTGAGACAACACCCGTATAACGGAAGAGGCCTTCAACATTCATTTAGATCACCAGCTTTCGTTTAGACGTACAACTGCATAATAGGCTACAGAAAGATATTTTGGACCATATATGGAACCACTACGGGGTTAATTAGACTTAACGGTTTTATGTTTGTGTACGTATGATTGTTTGAACTTGTATTGTTTTTATGGTTTTATGAACTTATTTGCTCTTTATGATTTAGTGCTTTATTGCTTTGTTAAGAGAGAAAACCATTAGCTTCAACTTGTTATTGTTACCAATGAGCAACTACTACTAATAAAACTAAAGGTAACAGTTAACGACAAAACTAGTAAAATAAATCAAACACTCATTGTCGTTTTATAGCTGTTGAAGGATAATATGAATAGTTTATAATCGTTGGAGGTGAATATGACTGTTTTATAGTCGGTGAGAGGTGAAATATTACTGGTTTGTTGTTGAAGGATTCTCAGACGATTTAATCAGCGCCTGATTACTAGACGTTGATTAAATCAACGTCCGTGACCAATTTTGAATTCTGAATTGGTCCCTGAATTTTCCCATGAATATTCAAGGCGAATTCCACTGTTGGGAACGTTCACTCGAAATTCAGAAAAGTAATAACCTGCTGTTGGATATGCTCTAAGAGCACCACCAACAGGTGATGAACGAGCTTTATTTAGAGCTCACCACTGAGTAACTAGGTTTGTTTGGTGACCATAGTAGGCGGTCATTTATCCAGCCTTGTTAAAGTCGATTAAGTACCTGGCCTTAATAAAGCCGTATAAATCAGTGCATTTGTCTTCCACGTGTAACCTTTGCCAAGTTATCTGACCTTATTAAAGTCGATGACTGAAGTTAAATTACATATAAGGTTGCCCTCTGCTCTATTTTGATCTGAAATTTGTGTATCTTTTTTTTGTTAAATAAGCCAATTACAATGTCCGTCATTGCTTGCTCTTTTTCGAAATTGTTTATACTTATGAAATCCCACATAGAGGCTAACCGAAGGTATGAAACTATGTTACGTATAGGTGTGTATGTAAATCATAGAGGGTAATGCAACCTAGTAAATGAAGTTTACAATAATCACCCAGATTGTATGAGAAGCATTCAATTTTAGAAACCAAAACAACTTGCGGTGAATTTATGGTTTTAGCATTTGGTATGGCAAAATAATTCAGGAATTGAATAAGAAAACATATTAAAGCAACTCGATCTATTTTTATTCACGTTACATGTTGAAGTACAGAACAAAATTCGTCGATCGTGAGGCATTTAAACTTCGTTACAGTGGGCTTACGTATTTTAGTCAACTAAAACCACGACTTATCATAATTCTATATACGGTTTCTCTATTTTTGTATCTTGTTTGAATTTCAATGGATTTTACTATTATCTTATATAACTATGTTTCAAGTTAACATGGTAAGATAATAACTAAAAACACGTGTTCAAATATTGGTACAAATAAAACTGAATAATACATAACAATTCCACTTAACACGTTATAGACTAACTTCTAAATTGAACAGTTACAAAGGCGGTAGCTTTGGTGCATAATGTCATGGAGTTGAGTATGAAGTATTTTAATCTTTTTGAAATGTAACTAATAGCTCGAGAAGATAACTGATCATCTATCAATTGTCCAAAATCGCATTTGTTTGGGAAAAACAGACACCTAAATTATTAGCAACCAACATTATTCGTTTGGGAATGAGGTATGATTTCTGTTATAATATCAATCTTTGTAAGCGTTGACTGTTTGGATGGATTAGTGATAGAGGCTTGATTTTCAGTTAAAGAGCTTATTTGTTTAGTGTAATAAGTTTTAAGGACGATACTTTTTAAGGATATTTTGCAGGAAAAAGATAAAAGAATTTATCATTTATAGTTATATATAAACAATGATAAAAGAATTTATCTTTTTCCTATATAACTTAAAAAGATTAAAAAAATTTATCTTTTTCCTGTAAATTGTCCTTAAAACTAATTATTCAGAAGTGACATCCTTAAAATTTGTTACGTTGAAATAAAATGCACTTCAACTTAATTTCCACCTTTTGTAAGTTATTTGGTTTAGTTTTGATAAAAGTTACTTTTAAAGGATATAGCAGAATCTGTATTATTGGGAAAAATAATAATTAGTCTGTACATGGACTTATTATAGGCAACAATCATGCACTAGTTTAGATGTTTAAAAAGATTTGGACTCAAATTCGAATAATTCAGATATGAGCATTGAAATATTATTCCTTCCCAGATCTAGAAAGTCAAAGTACATTTCAACCAATTTATGTTTATTATATGTGATCATCACTAAATATAAACACTTGAATAAGTAGATATATAAACATTTGAATAAGTGGATATATAAACACTTGAATAAGTGGATTGTATAGATTACATAAGATAGACGTTAAAGTTGCTGAAGAGAGACATGCTAATTTGTCCGAACAGATACTATATTCTAGTGCCTTAAGGATACGAGCCAAGTGGCATCAACTCTTCAATACACTGGCAATGTTGATCTTGGAACTACATGTGGAAAGTATTTCTGTTTTGTTTGCCTAAGCATTAATGATCCAGTATTGTCTGTAGTAGCTTTGAACTCAAATAGGGGATCCTCATTTCTGTGCATTCAGGTGATGCGCTAGGAACTTGAGTATGTGCTGCTATTCTTTTAGTTCAGATCTTTCAGGTGTATGGCTGTGCAAGTGAAAAAAAGTGTTCTAGATCGGGTGTATGGCTGTTCGGGTCTGAGCGTTGATGAAGATGGTTGATGCTTGAGTTTAGCTTGGCTCAAAATCATATGCTGAAGGATGATCAAAACCACAATTATATGCCAAAAATTTCCAATCGACTGCATTCCCTTTGGAATTAGCTCTTCCTTTCAAGTTGCATTACTTAAGTCAACATAATCTCCGTTTGATCTGCGGTAAGAATATCAAATCTATTACTATTGCTAATAGGAGTGTTTGTATCGATCTTTTATTTCCCTTTATGTTCGCTGCATTTTTGGATGTTACAGTCATTAACTTGTTGTCAATACATGTTTAGTAGTAATTGTGAATGGATTTCATTCAAAAAAAAAAAATAAAAAAAAAATGGTGGATTGAAGCTGAAATATGAGCATGTTTTGGCAAGTATAGGTAAACAGTTTGTAAGCTGCTTACTGCAGTTTCTATGTTTGCCCACTATTAACTATGTTAAAATAAGATGCTTTGAAGTTGATAAGTCATAAGTCAGTAGCAACAAATATTAGCCTATGGCTCATTTCAATTTTTACTGCTGAAATCTATCATAATTTCAGCTTGTTTTCCTAACTACATTTACCTTTTACTGTTCGTAATTTCAATTATTACCGCAGAATCAGGACCCCTCACGAATTTCAAGTGGGTTCACTCCCTAATTACAGGTAAGAGGAAGCACTTGCATTATGCTTTGTACCTGTTTTTTCTTGCCTATTGATTTTAAATGGCTAGTGATGTCTTTCCATGCAGGATTAACGTTAGTTGAGATACTAGATACGGTGGTGAATTCGAAAGAGGGTCGTTTCCTGGTTTATTTGGCTCTTGTCCGTGAACCTATGCTGTCAGTTTCCTGGTTGTCAATTGCTACACTGCCATGATATTCTCCTCGTCACAATGTTGGATAATGTTCTGATCGTTATCAAAAACCATTGAAGTTGAAGTTTATTATTTTACTCATGTTAAAGAAATCACAAGCCAGTCGTCGCTACCACGGTCGGAGATTGGGTACAAATGACACAAGAAAGCTTGAAGACTTGAAGGGACCTTGTTCACCACCCATCATATGCTCATTTTAGCTGTTTGTTACTGTGATGGACATGCACATTAACTTAACATGAACCATGTCATGTTCAACTCATGCCATTTGCAGACATGCAATAAGAGTTGTTGCTGCATGTTCAACACATGTCATTTGTAGAAATGTAATAAGAGTTGTTGCGGCATGTTAAAAAAAAAAAAAAGGAAAGGATAAATTTATCTGAAGGATTTAAAATCTCCCTTATCCATCTCTGCTCTGTAAATATAACGTGCCTTCGTATCTCTCTGATGACAGTGCAACGATATAAAACTTGCAACAAAAAATGATGGTACGACCGTATGTTTCAACCATTTCATTCGTCCAACAAATAGTTCAATACAATTTTCCATATCGACTGTTGATACGTATTAACAACGCTTTTGAATGTGCCTCTAAAACATTGTGCTGGTCTTAAGGTGAGATGAAAAGTTAAATTAGAATGTTGAATATCAAATTAGCATTAGACTTCATGTTAAGTTAGGTTTTCGTAAGATATATTAAGCATTGTTTTACCCTAACAGCGTGGATAAGGTTTGAAAAACAGAGGATTATGGTCCAGTAACTAATTTTGCTTTATGTCTCATAGCAACGTGATTTACATCAACTTGAGTTCCACCTGCCCCATGCAAACTACAAAACAAGGAAAATACGGCAAAGTGATCCTGCAACTACTGAGACAAAGCTCGGAATCCCGATGTCCTAAGATAACTATAAATATTGAAATTTTGCACGGATTCTTTTGTTTTAATTTTTATAATCTGAACTTATTTTAAATTCATGGAAAATCTAAGCAAATCTAATACAATACTTAAAGAATCTTTTGAAGTTGTAATTTAGTCCAGAAGCCAAGAGTTACTGTTACCTTTTCTCTTGTCAGAATTTCAAATTTCAAATAATCACCCAATCCAAACGGCTACTTATTATCTATACAGTAAATGTGGCACATAATAAGAGATTAAATACTGTATATTCATCGCTTATATAAATATGTTTTAGCAGTGGATTGTTACATCTAGCTGGGGTTTAGGGTTTTAGTGAGCTTCAAGAAACTTGGGTTGAGTTATATTATGCCATATATAATACTAACATTATTTGGCTCCAACTTTTTATGTTAGCTTGTAATCTTTTGATTCAAGAACTAGTATTCAATCAAGCAAAAGAAATATTTTGAAGGGGTTTGCATATTTTAGATGGAAAATAAGCAAAGCCATCATGTAGTGCTGCCAGTATTAGGAGAAGAAGAAATAAAGTCCACTACAAATTCAAGAAGATTAGATACTAGTAACGGTAACCAAATTCCAAGTCCTGAAATTGCACTACCATCAAGCCCAAGTACCCTGAAACCGCCTCGGCCTCCACGTACCACCACCCTCACTCGTCGCATTTCGATCTCTAAACCAAAATCAAGATTTGAAGAACCCGTCCCCATCTCAAACTCAACCCAAGACTCTTCACTCAGGTCCTATAGCAATAGATCCTTAGGTTCCAAAATACGCAATGATTTTGAAAACGAGGATGAAGATGAAGAAGAGGAGGAGGAGGAAGAGATATACAAAAGAGAACTATCTATGCAAAGCCCAACTAAACGTAAGAAGTTTAGATTCATAGACTTCATCGAATTGTCGGTTCTAGTTCTATCAGTAGCATTTTGCATAGCTAGTTTATCAGTTTCTAACTTGAAAGGACATGTAGTATGGGGTTTGGAGATATGGAGATGGTGCTTGATGGTCGCCGTAGTATGTTGCGGTCATCTGGTTTGCCATTGGCTCATCGCTTTGCTTGTTTTCTTCATAGAGAGGAATTTTTTGCTCAAGAGGAAGGTGTTGTACTTCGTGTACGGATTGAAGCAGAGCATCGAGGTTTTTTTATGGTTTCTTCTTACTCTTGTAAGTTGGTTGTTTGTTTTCAACCGAGACCTTCGTAGGTCGAAAACAACCAGTAGGGTTTTGTTTTTGGTAACTCGGCTGTTGATAGCACTGTTGATTGGATCACTCCTTTGGCTTTTGAAGACGTTGTTGGTTAAGATATCAGCGGCTAACTTTCATATGAACAGGTTTTTTATTTTTATTTTTTTAGAGTATACATGGAATCAGATGTCTTACCGCTATCACCAGTACTGACTTCTATATATGAACAGGTTTTTTGATAGGATTCAGGAGTCAATATTTCATCAGTATATTCTTCAGATGCTTTCAGGTCCACCGGTGATGGAGATGGAGGAGGGTTTAGGGACGGCTGCAAGTGCTGGGAAGTTAAGTTTTAGGACTAAGCTGAAAGGGAAAGGCAAGAAGAAAGAGGAGGTGATTGATGTCTGGAAACTTTACAAGATGAGGCAAGAAAAAGTGTCTGCTTGGACTATGAAAGGGTTGGTTAATGTTATTAGTACATCCGGGCTCTCCACGCTTTCAAATGCCATCGATGAGAGTTATGATGAGACTCAAAGGGAGATAACTAGTGAATGTGAAGCCAAGGGTGCTGCGTATAGGATCTTTAAGAATGTTGCAAAACCTGGTTACAAGTGAGTACATGAATCAATGCAATGAGGGAAAAAATAATAATAATCTTGTGCCGTGACATCTAAGTTTACATGCTTTTTGGCTATATATAAAAACGTTTTGGCGCTTACACTACAGATACATTGATGAAGAAGATCTGATGAGGTTTTTGACTAGAGAGGAAGCAGAGTACGTTCTTCCGTTGTTTGAAGGAGCAGCAGAAACCGGTAGAATAAGAAAATCAGCATTGAGAAATTGGGTGGTATATTTTCAAAAGAATTTGCTTATGTTATTTGTTCTTACTTATAAATTTTACACATTGGTCAAATCTTGTAGGTGAAATCGTACCTGGACCGCAAATCCCTTGCCCATTCTTTAAATGACACCAACACAGCAGTAAAGCAACTGCATAAAGTGGCAACCTGCGTAGTCTTAATAGCAGCCCTCATCATATCCCTTATTCTAACGGGCATCGCGACTACTAATGTACTTGTTTTCATTTCCTCTCAGCTTCTTTTAGTTGCGTTCATGTTTGGAAACTCCTGTAAAATGGCCTTTGAAGCCATTATTTTCGTGTTCGTAATGCACCCTTATGATGTGGGCGATCGTTGTGTTATAGATGGAACACAGGTAAGTTCCAATTACCTGTGACTTTTTAACGTTTTGAGATTAGATTTTAACATGCTTGGGTGGATATGTCATACAGATGATTGTGGAGGAAATGAATATACTGACTACTGTATTTCTAAGATTTGATATGGAGAAGATATACTATCCAAATTCAGTTTTGGCAACCAAACCGATCAGTAATTTTTACAGAAGTCCTGACATGTGGGATACTGTGCTTTTTTCTGTGAGTATGTCGACTTCGATTGAAAGCATTGGAGCTCTAAGGTCTAGGGTCAAGATGTAAGTTTATCTTATATATTGAATATTCTATAGTCCATAATCTTCTGAAAAAAGAGGCTTTGCTGTGTGCACTCTCTTTAAAGCAACTGCAACTTACTCTAATGGAAAATTGGGCCATAATAAAGCAAGTACCATGCACACTAGCTTTTAGTTACTCGTTGAAGCAAGCTTGTTGCAAACTTATTTAGTTCATTTTCTTGTGACATGTATACTTGATGAAAACTTTCAGATACTTGGAGAACAAGCCAAATCATTGGCATCCAAATCACAGTGTAGTGGTTCTTGAAATCGAGAACCTGAATAAGATGGACATGGCTTTATATGTTTACCATACAATGAATTTTCAGAATGTAGTTGAGAAGGGGAGTAGAAAAACCGAACTCATACTTGAGCTGAAGAAAATATTTGAGGAGCTATTGATTCAATACACTTTGCCGCATCAACAAATTGGACTTAGCTATACTGGTAATACACCATTGCCAATGGCCATCACTCAAAAGACCGAAATTTGATTTCTTGATGAAGAGGTTTCATGGGTTTTTTTGTCTTCAATTTTTTAGCTAAGGATCTTGTTGTTTTACATTAGTTAAATGCTTTGTTAGTGAATTTTGAAGAAATTCCAGTGTTTCATTGTGTTTCTTAGTTTATTTTTGTTGGTAGTAATTAAATTGTAGGAAAATGTTTAACTATCCAATTTCTTGAAAAAATATGGTACGATAGCTTTGGGTGCTCAACTCAGGAAGAATGATCACAATATATTAGATTAATCTATTTCTTTCAACTAAAATAAAAACAAAGAGATAATTACAATGTTGATTTTTTTAACAATATCATCTTAAGTTCTCATCAAATGTTGGCTCAATTTAATATTATTCCCTGTCCAATAGTATAAATGAAGTTCACATTTCCCTTTTAAGATTGTTGGGCAAGAAATTTCCTGCATGTACAAGCAAAGAACCATTTAGACTAATATTTACTTTGAAACTGAAAAAAATCAGCAGTATGATCAACTCAATTTTGATGAAGGGTGGGGAAGAAGGTAACCTTGTAATGAAAGAAATGGTTCGGCGTAGTGGTTATGCAAATCGTTGTCCCAAGCATGTGCTTTCTGAACCTTAAAAAAGGCAAGCATCATTTAGCATACAAATTTTGAAACATGAAGCATTATATAATTATAAATAAATAAACAGAGTTGGCCGGTGGTTACATTGAAGCATGCATCTATGAATGATTCATTTTGGTTGATCGTAGCCAAGTCAAGCAATGAATTGAACTGAAGGAAGTTTGGATCGACTAGTTCTGCTGGCATTTGAACGTTTGAGATGCACTGCATGTTCATCTATGATTTATGAAGGGAAAAAAATTATCATTAGTACCTATAGCATTTTATATTGAAAAAAATTAAAAGCTATATGAACATGCATCATCACACAGAATTTTCAAATGTTACACTCAGCCATATGCATTTTAAGACAAACTTACAAGAGCATCTTCAATCGATAAACTTTTTTGACGTAATCTCAATTACGCAACGTCAGATTTAGCTTGAATTTTTATCTTTAGTGTTAGTGTAAATAATAATGCTATGATAACTTGACCAAAAAAATGTTAGACATTGCATGTCAATATGTGAAATAACAACTATACATAATGAAGTAAATTTTTAAATATCATTTTTATTTATTTACATTATAATTGTGACACGTTGTCAATTTCTTATCTATGAATATATTTGCACTGGAGTAGTTTTTACTTTTTAATGTAATGTTTAATTTTAGAAATCAAATTGAATTAACATTGTGATTTATCCTTTGGCACTTAAAATGCAATTGACATAATGACATTACATTCTTGCATTGAAGATGCTTTTAGTCTTTGGTTCATTAAAGCATCTTTCTCCTATTTGATCAAAACAGATGATCCTAGACAACTATTGAAACATGGTGTAAAATCATTGTTCTCACAATTTTAGTCCCAAATAATCTGGGTAGACCCCATAAATTCTCAATTTAAGTACCTTTTAATTTCTTATGTCTATTAATGTTCATTTTTTTTTAAACAAGGTTCATTAATGTCAGCAAATGTAAATCTTGAGGATCGATCTGCTGATGACATTTAATCTTATACTTTGAACTACTAAGCAACTGAGCCAACCGTGTTATCATGTTAAATAAATAATGTCTTACTTTTCCTTTGATGTAGATGTTATCTCATTTCGTTGTTGAAGCATTATTTCATCTTTGTGTCTGTCAATCAAAGCATGTTTTCTCTCAAGTTTTCCATGTATTTCGCTTTAATTCTAATTTCTAACATAATATTTTCTGGTAATTTCAATATACAGTATTCATATTTCCTCTACAATTAACTAATTTCACTGTTTCTTTTTAAATGTGAGATGTAAAAGGATATACCTCCTTGCTCAGCAAGGCTTCCATGTTGAAATCCAGCCTTGGATTCACAGTTGCCAGCTTCATGGACAAAAACTGTTCAAAGAAAAGAAGCACAGCATTATTGATACTAATCAATAAGTGATACACTTTCAATATATATACCAGGGTAACAGTTTTTTATTTATTTAATTACCTCTACTTGTCTTTGTAAGGACTGTACATAGTTAATAATCTCTTCAAGCATTCCAGCTTTTCCTGTAACTTTATTGCATCCTGGAACCAGGTCTTGTAGATATTTCATCCTCTCACTTATCTTTTCTCTCCTCACCTAAAAGTACACACATTGAAACATTAATCAGAAAGTGTAATTTTTTTTCTGTTTTATGTCTCTTATTTCTAAATTTAAGAGTGATTGTCAAGGCCTGTATTGTTTATGGTTATGGCTTATGAAAAATAATAACATGAGCAGTTACTAAAATTATTCTAATACCTCCTAAATTACACTTCATTTTTTTTTTTTTTTTTTTTTTTTTTTTTAAATATAGATGTATTTCATATTCATAAGGAAATTGGAAGAGACCTAAAACTTAGTTTTTATTAAAAAAACAGAATTCCCATTGTAAAAACTGTCTCTCAAGTTAAATTAAATTTGTAGTGTTACCGAGTCATGCAATTAATTAACTCACTCTTTCAGCCAAGCTATGGCTATCGGTTGCCTCCCCTCTTCTTGCTCTTACATGTATATAATCTTGCTTTTTATCTTCAATTTTAGACTTCAAACTGCTTTCGGAATCTTCCTTCATCCTCTTATCCCTGTCATCATTGTTCGTTGTCAACTTTTCGGCCTTTCTTTTCTTTGAAATGTTTCCTTTTCCTTTAGCTTGAGACGATGAGTTTGAATTAGAATTTGTAGTGATGTTACTCGTATTCATTTCGTCTTCATTCCTCATAGCTACTTGATTCCTCATGGCTATTTGATGATCAGATATCGTTGAAAAATTTGGACATCCATCGCATAAGGTTTCACCATTGAGTGAAAGCAAATTGTCCATGGAGAAATTAGAATTCATGAACTCATGTTGATTTGGTTGTTGCCAATGAATGTGTGCGCTTTGTCTCTCAAGAATTGAAGGGCTAAGGCAATGCATCATATCTTCTTGAATTGTGGAATATATTATGTTATTATTATCTTTATGTTTTATTTTTGGTTGCAGTTATTTAGATAGCTTGGCTTGTGTATAATATATATATATAGGTAGATGAGGAGTTGATTGGATAAGTGATGGGGCTACAAGATTAGAGATCATGGGAAAAGAAATGCTAATATGGAGATTGTTAGTTAAGTTTGATTGTGCAGTAGTTTCTGGTTAGAACTGCAAGATATAACGTGGAGCAGTGGGGATTTTTTTGTTTACCATTTCATGAAACCCCACACCCCACTCCACCCACAATAAATCAAAATTGAGTTTATCACCATCTCAAAATTAGATTTCAAGGATTATCTCCATGTGTTGTCTACTTGTCCATATGGTAAATATTTGTAATCTACGCTGTAAATATTTGTTATAAAAAGTACATATTTCCGATGAAAAATATTTGTTATAAAAACTACATATTTCCGGTGAAAAATAACCATAAGAGTATTTCCTAAAACCTGCTATATATAGATTTTTTTTTTTTTGATCAAATTTAAAAACAATGAACGGATACTAAATTTCACTTTTTTGTACTTGATGATATAGGGTAGCAATATAAACTATGTAGCATACCACGTATCATAATATCCAAAGTACTAGGATTTTGAATCATAATATATAGTTTTATTTATTTAAGCATCCCAGAATTCTTCTTTGGTTTCCCATAAGAAATTTGAACATGACAAGCGCCATTGTTGTAATGGACTGTAGAGCTAACTGTTTTACGATTTAGTATGTTCAATGAACTTAACACTTTTGACATATTTTAAAAGGAACCCATGACTTGGGTCCAGTGACAAGGCGGCCACGTGGTTGTGTCAAAAGAATATTGCAGGAGTGGTTTAGATGGGGAGCATGGACAGTGCGTCGATTTTCAGCCGCCCATGCCTTGCAAGCAAACCAAGGCACTTAAGGTTGAACGTGGAACTGCAAAAGAAATATACGTGTTGGTTTCTAATAAGCCAGTGCAACTTAAACTGATATGACACGTGGCAAATTCTAAACCGTACGATGTGGCAGAAGGTTGAAACTGAATTTTAGATCAAACTACGAGCAATCAGGTCGCATGGTGGTTTTTGGATATAGATTTTAGCCCGAGGCTGCAACTCAGTCAAGCAATCGAATCTATATTTTGTATAATGCTCCGACACCTTAATCAACTGAAAAAGAATGTTTGTCAGTTGCAACAGACTTAAGCATAAAAATATTGTTAGAACTTTTGTAATTACACAATTGTATTACAAACAGACAGCAACAAAAATCAACGTTTATCAATTATGCCACAATTATCACGTCAAACTGTGTTTACAATAATCACAGAAAGCGTAACCGATTTGTGCGCAAGATAGAAGATAAACAGAAAGTATTCTGTTTCGCTAATGTCCGAGTCCAGATATTTTCTGTTTCCTTGAAACAATATTGCTGTCGTATGCATCAATCGACGTAGTTACAATTTGTTTCTCAGGATAAAACGGACCAACTCCGTTGCGTAGTGCCAGCAAACAAAGCTCTGATGAACTGAAGTTGATTACAGAAACTAGATCAGAAAATTACTTTGAAGAAGAAGAAGCAATGCAAGCAGAAAATTTAATTCTGTCTTGTTTTGGGCAGTGCATATATAGGTAAGGAGGAGTGCCTGTTCGCATGCATCAGTAACCGTTAGAATATGAAAGGTTGCGACCCTTTAACCGCTCGGTTATTAATATGCATAAGCTGAGAATTCAAATGGTTGTACTCGTTCAGTTAACAGACATTCTTTTCGAATTTTGGACTGAACAGACACACCTTTTAAAATTTTAAGAAAAAATATTCTCATGTCAGTGCACTAGCCCAATCAGCAACGTCAGCCATATCCAATCAGGAGACCCCAAGAGCCCCAAGGCCCTCATCTTTGACTTTTTAATGTATTTAATATGACCAAGTCCACATCCTTTTATCATCCTTTTTTTTATTTTACATAAGCCTATTTGGCTTCTAATATATAAGGAGAGATTGTGCTAATATTTCTATGATGTGGGACTTTAAATGTTGCTATCCCTTCTTCTTCCCTATCTCTTCTTCTTTCTTTGCTCATTCATTTTCCAACAATCCCCCAAATGAATGAGCAATCGATCTTAGTTTCACGAACCATTTATCGCATCGGTTAAAGTAGCACAAGGGCTTTGAACTTTCCTAGTGATTACCTATTTGTATCACAGACGAATCAGTAGATATAGACTGTCCTTGAACTGTAAGCCTTTTGTGTAATTCCAAAGTAAATAACACACGATAAATGTTTCTTATAACCCTTCGTTCTCTGTATGTGTTCGTTTTTGCCTTGAACACCTACCTGGTCTCATAAGTGCTTAGAGAATCTGGCCTCATAATTCTTTTTGAAGCGGCGCCTTCGCATTTACGTAGGTGATTCTTTAAACGGTATTCTTTAATTCCTCAAATACAGACATCATTAAAAGTACTAATACTTATCCTTATTCAACATATAATGCACTGACTTATCATAGGAATGGTTTGTGTATAACAGTGCCATCAAGTTTCTCTAAAACTTCGTTGTCCCTTTGAACCTAGATCTTGGGATCTCCAGTCAACTAGGTGGGGTTTCCATTTTAGAAAAACCTTTGGTCTATAAGCCTTAGCCCCATTCCCTTCGATAAGGTTTGAACTTTCTCTCTTGACAAACCTTTTGTAAGTGGATCCGTTAAGTTATCTTTAGATCGAATGTAATCTATTGTGATAACCCCATTAGAGAGAAGTTGTCTTATCGTTTTATGTCTACGACGAATATGCCTAGATTTACCATTGTATAGTGTACTATTAGCTCTTCCAATAGCTGATTGACTATCACAATGTATACATATTGGAGGTATAGGTTTGCTCCAATTAGTAATGTCTTCCAAGAAGCTTCGTATCCATTCTGCTTCTTCTGCAGTCTTATCTAGTGCAATAAACTCTGATTCCATCGTAGATCTAGCGATACAAGTCTGTTTGGATGATTTCCATGAAATTGCTCCATTTCCTAATGTGAACACGTATCCACTTGTAGACTTTGTATCATTTGATCCAGTGATCCAATTAGCATCACTGTATCCTTCCACTATTGAAGGATAGTTTGTATAGTATAGACCATAACTCTGTGTATACTTTAGATATCCTAGAACTCTGATTATCGCTTTCCAATGATGTTTAACAGGATTGATGGTAAATCTACTTAGTTTGCTTACAGCATATGCGATATCAGGCCTAGCACAGTTCATAACATACATGATACTTCCTAGTATACGAGAGTATTCCAATTGGTAAATACCATCACCAGTGTTTTTTAGCCAATTTTGGTTCATATCTACTGGTGATTTTGCAATAGTTACATTATATTGCTTGAATTTCTCAAGTATTTTGGTGATGTAATGCGATTGGGATGATGTAATGCGATTGGGATAATGCATATCCCTGTGATTTTCTCAGAATTTTTACACCCAATATCACATTAGCCAGTCCTAGGTCTTTCATATCGAATCTAGAGGATAACATATCCTTTGTAGATGTTATTATGGCCTTGTTGTTGCCTAGGATCAATAGGTCATCAACATAAAGACAAACAATGACATATCCAATGTGTGTATGTTTTATGTACACACATTTATCTGATTCATTTATCGTGAATCCATTTGATAATATAGTATTATCAAACTTCTCATGCCACTGTTTTGGAGCTTGCTTAAGGCCATAAAGTGATTTTACCTGTTTGCAAACTTTATGCTCATTTTCTGAGCTTAGAAATCCTTCAGGTTGTTTCATATAGATTTCCTCCTCTAGTTCACCATTCAAGAATGCAGTTTTAACATCCATTTGATGTATTTCCAAGTCATTTACGGATGCAATTGCAATGAGCAATCTAATTGACGTTATCCTCGTTACAGGTGAATATGTATCAAAATAGTCCAAGTCTTCCTTTTGTCTGAATCCTTGGACTACCAGACGAGCTTTGTACTTGTCTATTGAGCCATCAGGTTTCAATTTCTTTTTAAATATCCATTTATTACCTAAGGCCTTACATCCTTGAGGTAAATCAACCAATTCCCATGTATGATTCGACATAATGGATTCAATTTCATTGTTAATTGCCTCCTTCCAATAAGGGGCATCGCTGGAAGACATAGCTTGTTTGTATGTCAATGGATCATCTTCTAACATAAATGTATAGAAGTCCGGTCCAAAGGTTTTCAAAGTCCTTGACCTTTTACTTTTTCTTGGTTCCTCCACTTGCTGCTCAACACTACTTTGTTGAGTGTTATTTTGTTCAGCATCCTCAATAGAGTAAGGAACTTCATTTTCCCTTGGTCTCTTAGGTGCATGATTTTCAGTACCATGTTTCAAGGGAAATACATGTTCGAAAAATCTAGCATTTCTCGACTCGATGATGGTATTTTCATGAATATCATCAATTTCAGATTTGTGTATCAAAAATCGATATGCAGCACTATTTTGTGCATATCCAATGAATACACAATCAATTGTTTTTGGTCCAATTTTGACCTTCTTTGGTTTTGGTACCTCTACTTTGGCAAGACACCCCCACACTTTTAGGTATTTGTAGGATGGTGGTCTGTTTTCCCAAAGTTCATGAGGAGATTTAGATATTTTCTTTCGGGGTATTTTATTTAAAATATGATTTGCCGAAAGAATAGCTTCTCCCCAATAGTTATCTGGCAAGTCAGAGCTAATTAGTAAGGCATTCATCATTTCTTTAAGAGTTCTATTTTTCCGTTCGGCTATACTGTTGGATTGAGGTGAATACGGGGCTGTAGTTTGATGTATAATTCCATGTTCAGCACATAATTCCTCAAATGGAGACTCGTATTCTCCTCCTCTATCACTTCTTAAAGATTTTATTTTCTTGTTGAGTTGATTTTCAACTTCTGCCTTATACTGTTTAAACATTTCGAATGCTTCGTCCTTACTTCTAAGGAGATATACATGACAGTATCTGGTACAATCATCAATGAATGTAATAAAGTACCTTTTTCCACCTCTAGTTTGACACATTTTCAAATCGCATACATCAGTATGTATTAAGTCTAGAGGTTCTGTCACTCGTTCAACATGATGAAACGAGGTTCTTGTCAATTTTTCTTCTGCACAAACTTGACATTTATAGTTGGAATCTATATTGCATTTTGGTATAAATTCTAGATTAATCAATTTTCGCAATGTATCAAAGTTTACATGCCCTAATCTAGAATGCCATATGTTAGAAGATTCAACAATATAAGTAGAAGATTCACTTTCATTCATTTCAGTGCGTGGTACAATAGTGGTTACATTTGCTTTAAATAAACCATCACACACATATCCTCTTCCAACATACACCCCATTCTTGGAAAGAACAAATTTGTCAGCTTCAAAGATCAATTTGAAGCCATGCTTGCTCAGCAACGATCCTGAAATCAGGTTCATGCGAATTTCTGGAACATGGAGAACATCATTTAAAGTCAGTTCCTTTCCAGAAGTCAGTTTCAGCACAACTTTTCCTTTGCCTTCGACCTTTGAAGTGGAAGAATTGCCCATAAAAAGTTGTTCAGCATCAGTTGCAGTTTTATAGGTTGTAAACATCCACTTGTTAGCACATATGTGTCGAGTGACTCCAGTGTCTACAAACCATTCCTTTGAGTTACCAATAAGGTTGCATTCTGATATTATTGCACATAAATCAAGATCATAAATGCCTTTTGAAACGTCAGCCGTATTTGCTTCCAACTTCTTCTTTTTAGGTGCACGACATTCGGCTGCTTTGTGCCCCTTCTTTCCACAGTTGTGGCAAGAACCCAGAAATTTCTTTGACTTCTTAGGAGCATTCTCCCTTTTTCTTTTGTTAGTTTTGTCTGACTCAACAACATTTGCTTTGGCAGCAATATTCTGAGAAATCTTTTTCTCAGAATTTCTGTTATCTTCCTCAATGCATAGCCGAACTATGAGATCTTCCATTGTCATTTCCTTATGCTTGTGCTTAAGGTAATTTTTTAAAGTCCTTCCAAGAAGGAAGCAATTTCTCAATAGTTGCAGCAACTTGAAAAGTCTCGCTAGGAGTCATCTTTTCATCTTCTAATTGACGGATGATGAGTTGCAGTTCTTGAGCTTGACTTATCACCGTCTTTGAGTCAACCATTTTGAAGTCTAGAAATTTTCCAGCAATGAATTTCTTCATGCCTGCATCTTCAGTTTTATACTTCTTTTCCAGAGCCATCCAGAGTTGTTTGGACGTTACAAAATTACAATAGACATTGTAGAGGCTATCATCCAGACCATTCAGAATATAGTTTTTGCACATGAAATCTGAATTTGTCCAAATATTAAGTGCCTCTACTTTAGTAGCGTCAGGTTCGAGTTCGTCTACCACAGGAGCCTCTTCAGTCAAAAACTTTGCAAGGCTTAATGTTGTTAAATAAAACAACATTTTCTGTTGCCAGCGCTTGAAATTGATTCCATTGAACTTCTCTGGCCTTTCGCCATGAGACAGAGCCATTGTTGGAAGCACTGGCGCTAGCTGAGCAGTTTTCACCGTCTGAATCGGTGCAGAAGCAGTGTTGCTGTTTTTCGTCATCTGCAACAAAATATTGTTTCAAGATGTTAGAACTTTTGTAATTACACAATTGTATTACCAACAGACAGCAACAAAAATCAACGTTTATCAATTATGCCATAATTGTCACGTCAAACTGTGTTTACAATAATCACAGAAAGCGTAACCGATTTGTGCGCAAGATAGAAGATAAACAGAAAGTATTCTGTTTCACTAATGTCCGAGTCCAGATATTTTTTGTTTCCTTGAAACAATATTGCCTTCGTATGCACCGATCGACGTAGTTGCAGTTTGTTTCCCAGGATAAAACGGACCAACTTCGTTGTGTAGTGCCAGCAAACGGAGCTCTGATGAACTGAAGTTGATTACAGAAACTAGATCAGAGAATTACTTTGAAGAAGAAGAAGCAATGCAAGCAGAAAAGTTAATTCTGTCTTGTTTTGGGCAGTGTATATATAGGCAAGGAGGAGTGCCTGTTCGCATGCATCAGTAACCGTCAGAATAGGAAAGGTTGCGACCCTTTAACCGCTCGGTTATTAATATGCATACGCTGAGAATTCAAATGGTTGTACTCGTTCAGTTAACAGACATTCCTTTCGAATTTTGGACTGAACAGACACACCTTTTAAAATTTTGAGAAAAAATATTCTCATGTCAGTGCACTAGCCCAATCAGCAACGTCGGCCATATCCAATCAGGAGACCCCAAGAGCCCCAAAGCCCTTATCTTTGACTTTTTAGTGTATTTAATATGGCCAAGTCCACATCCTTTTATCATCCCTCTCTTTTTTTATTTTACATAAGCCTATTTGGCTTCTAATATATAAGGAGAGATTGTGCTAATATTTCTATGATGTGGGACTTTAAATGTTGTTATCCCTTCTTCTTCCCTATCTCTTCTTCTTTCTTTGCTCATTCATTTTCCAACAATGAACTAAGAAATGTTAAACATACTCTTTCTTCAGTAAAATTATTTGGTACTTAATACATGTTTGGTGAAAAGCGTGCTCCATCAATAATTAGACACCTACTTTGTTTTCGATCTTATTTTCATATGACATGTGCAACAACAATAAAAATGGGTTTGGGTTGAAGAAGTTGAGTTCAAGAAGATTCCATGATTTTATCTTTAAAGTGGTACAAAAATCAGGTTATAGCATAGACTGAAATAGCAAAATAGTGAGGATAAGATGATATATATGAGGAAAGAACTAAAATGCATTTGAACTTTAAACTGAATAAGACAAATAAAGAAAAAAAACTAGATTAAATTTGAAAAGATAAGAAGAAGAAAAAGTAATTTTTTATTTCTCTCTCTCATCCGACTGAACCAATACAAGAGTATACTTATACACATACCATACAAACCAGTACAGCAAACACCAAACAGAGTACAAAACATCATACAACAAACAAAGAAAACAATACGAAACAACAATACACAACACTCTACATCCCCCCCTTTTCAAACTTGACTTGGTGGTGAGGCAACAAGACCAAGCTTGGACGAGAGAAAAGCATGCTGATCAGCACCCAATGGTTTAGTCAAGGGATCTGCTAGGTGAAGAGCAGTTTAACATGAAATATGTGAATGAACTTAGCATCAACATAATCTCTGATGAAATGACAATCAACTCTCAAATGCTTCGTTCTCTCCTGAAAAACCTTTTTCTCAGTAATATACTTTGCTGCTAAATTGTCACAAAAGAGATAAATAGGCAGAGGTACTACAACTTGCAGATCTTCAAGTAAACCTTGCAGCCATAAAAGTTCACTTGTGGTATAACTCATGTTCCTATACTCAGCTTCACATGTGCTTTTAGATGTAGTTTTTTGCTTCTTAGTCTTCCAAGAAATCAA
The DNA here is from genome assembly GCA_030737875.1 of Allium sativum. Taxonomy (NCBI): domain Eukaryota; kingdom Viridiplantae; phylum Streptophyta; class Magnoliopsida; order Asparagales; family Amaryllidaceae; genus Allium; species Allium sativum. The sequence continues at coordinate 868,501,402 of CM060924.1, read as the reverse complement.
CGAATTTCCTAAGGACACTACATAACCAGAAAGAGATTTTGCACTGAAAGGACAGTTTCCCCAATCAGCATCACAATATGCTGTTAAACTTAAATCAGTTTTAGCTGAATAGAACAAACCAACATCAATAGTGCCTTTAAGATATTTGATCACATGTAAAGTTGCATCAAAATGAGATTGAGCTGGATTACTTTGACTGAGTTGTTGCACAACAAAGGATATCTCTGGACGAGTCATATTAAGAAAGTAATTTTCCAATAAGTCTTCTATATGATTCAGAATCAACAACCAAAGGAGAATCAGTCATACTTAACTTTACATTCTTTTGCATTGGAAAAGCTACAGACTTACATTGCTCCATATTTGTGTCTCTTAAGAGATCCAAAATATACTTCCTCTGATTTAATAGTATACCTTCTTGTGTTCTAAAAATTTCAATTCCTAAGAAGTACTTCAAATGGCCCATATCTTTGATAGTAAAAACTGAATGAAGTGTATTTTTAACACTATGAATTTCAACAGGAGAATTTCCAGTGATTAACAAGTCATCTACATAGGCAACAATAATAGTAAAAGTACCATTACCAGATTTGATGAAGAGAGAATAATCCTGTTTTGATTGTCTATATCCCAAAATTTCTAATTGCTTGCTCAATTCAAAGTTCCATTGCCTTGCAGCTTGCTTCAATCCATACAAAGACTTCTTTAATCTACATACTTGTCCTGGTTCTGCCTTAGAATATCCAGGTGGAGCTTGCATGTAAATTTCCTCTTCGACATATCCATGCAAGAAAGCATTGTTAATATCAAGTTGATGAATATCCCAAGCTCTTGTAGAAGCTAAGGCAATGACAACCCTGACAGTAGTAAACTTGGCAACAGGACTGAATGTGTACTTGAAATCTTTATCTTTTATTTGCTTATCACCTCTAGCAACCACTCGAGCTTTACACTTGTTTAAAGTGCCATCTGGATTGAATTTATCTTTATACACCCACTTACTCCCAATAGCTTTTCTGTTTAAAGGAAGTGTAGTAATTTCCCATGTTTCATTATCTTCTAGAGCCTGTAATTCTTTCTGCATAGCTTCTTGGCAGTTAGGATCATTTTTAGCTTGGTTATAAGAACTTGGCTCATGAACAGAAAGCACATTTACCAGGCTAGCAACATATTCAGAAATGAGATGTGACAATGTAGAATTAGAAAGAATTTGTTGAACAAAAGAGCAATTTGTTGAAGGTTTATGATGTTTGTCAAGAATGTATGGGTCAAATTTTCTAGGAAGTTGAGTAACTCTTGATTATTTTCTGATAGAAATAGGAATTTTTTTAGGAGGAGATTGTTGTGGAGAATCAAGAGACAAATCATTTGTTTGTACATCAGTGGACAATACATTTTCAGAAGAAGTTTAAAATGGAGATGTTTCATTTGAATTCTGAGTAGTGTTTTGGGGTGAAGATGAAAAATTTTCTATTGGAAATGACAGAGGAAAATCAGAAGATAATGCTGGGTTAACTAGAGGAAAAGAAGGATTTTCAACATGATCAGAAGGAATGGAACCAGTAGATTGATAAGGAAAAATATCTTCCTCACTAATTAAGATCTTTTGATTATCCAAATCATAAAGCTTGTACCCTTTTTGAGCGTAAGGATATCCAATAAATATACATCTCCTTGTTCTGGAAGCCATCTTGTCTTTTGTTTTGATTGCAGGATAGCACAAACACCCTACGACTCTTAAATGAGAATAATCTGGTACTTTATTCAATAAAACTTCATATGGTGTTTTCCAATCAATAACTGAGCTAGGCATTAAATTTATAAGATATGTTGCAGTAAGAAAACATTCACCTCAAAATCTGTTAGGCAAATTTGCATGAATACTAATTGACCGAGCAGTTTTAGCTAAATGTTTATGTTTACGCTCTACTCTACCATTTTGCTGTGGAGTTCCTACAACACTTCTTTGATGAATTATGCCTTTTGATGCAAACAAATTTGTGCAACTTTCTTGAACTATCTCTGTGCCATTATCAGATCTAACAATTTTCACTGAGCTTTGAAACTGATTTTGAACATATGCTAAAAAATCAGATATGATTTTAAAAACTTAATCCTTATAATGAAGTAAATATGTCCATGTAGTTCTAGAATGATCATCTATAATTGTTAGAAAGTATCTAGCACCAGTCACATAAGAAATTTTGTATGGACCCCATAAGTCAATATGAATTAATTCAAAACAAGCATTTGCAATGGAATTTGATACAGGAAATGGTAGCCTATGATGATTGGTAGAAATACAAGATTCACAATGAAATTTACTATCAGTTTTAATTGAAGAAGAAAAAAAGGTACATAGTTCAATTTTCTTAAAGAAACATGCCCAAGTCTAGCATGAAACAAATCAACATAATTTTTAGAACTGGATAAAAAAGCAGAAACACACTGATCATGAGAAACATTATTGGAAGAAACTATATTATTTGGAAAGTCTTTAAGAAACTTATACAAACCTCCTTGTCTCAATCCAATGCCCTTCACTTGTTTAGTTGAAAGGTCCTGGAAAGAGCAAGAATGTTGTTCAAATTTAGCAACAAGATTATTATTATCTAATAACCTTCCAACAGATAAAAGATTGTGTTTGAATTCAGGTATATAAAAGACATTTTTGAGGACAATATGAGGATTGATAGTAACATTTCCAATGATAGAAACAGATTTGCAATTACCATCAGGCAATGCTATTTGAATAGGATGTTCTAGGGAATGTGTTTTATCAAAAATATTCAAATCGAATGTCATATGATCACTAGCTCCTATATCAATTATCCATGTAATTTCATGCTGAATTGAATAAAACACATTGAATGCAGAAACAATACATGTAAAATTCACAGCTGCATTGTAAGAATCAGAAGAAGAAGAACTTTGATTAGCTTGAGTTATCTTGACAAATTCTTTGTACAATGCAGAGACCATTTGAGGGTCAAAAGAGGAGGAAGAATTTACAGTTAAAACCTTCTCTGTAGAAGCAGAATTAGGAGCAGAACCAAGAATTCCATTTCCACTTGTGTTTTCTTGAACATTTGCAACCAATTTCTGAGAAGCCTGATTGTTTCTTGCTTTCCACCACTCTGGATACCCAACAATTTTAAAGCACTGCTCCTTAACATGTCCCCTCATCTTACAATGTTCACAGAATTTATCATATTTAACTCTCTTAGCTTCCCTTTTTGCACAGATGACTTAAAATGTTGAGATAATTGATCATTCTTTGCTTAAAAAAAGCATTCATCTCAGCATACTGACTCCCTAAATTCAGATTATTTTGTTTCTCAATTTGCTGAATCATGTGATAAGCTCGATTGACATTTGGTAGGGGATCCATACTGAGCAAATTTATTTTAGCTTGATCATAGGATTTGTTCAATCCACATATAAACTGTATAAGTTTCCTAAGCTGATCTCCTTCAACCATTTTTTTTTAAGAAACCACAAGAACAATTATCCATTGCTTGGCATGTACAGAAAGGAAATGGATCTATGATTTGCAACTGGTCCCAGATTTGCTTCAAATTAGCATAATAAGTAGCTATGCTATCATCATTTTGTCGAACATTCATTAAATTCTTATGTAATTCATAGATCTGAGGAGCGTTCGACTGGCCATCCTTTCTTGAATTTCATTCCAAAGATGTCTTGCAGAAGAATTGAAAATAAAACTTTTAGAAAACTTCTTATCCATCGAATAGAGGATCCATGCTGTAACCATGTAATCGTTTCGAATCCACTTCTGCAAATCTGGAGAATCATCAGATGGACGACGAAGAGATCCATTGATAAACGAAATTTTATTCTTTGCTCCGAGCGCAAGAAGAACACTCCTACTCTAGTTTAAATAATTGTCGCCATTAAAAAGAATTTGACCTAATTGAGAGTTTGGATTATCTCCATGTGATAAGAAGTATGGATCGTTGTAATTGATTGCTGAATTTGCAAGATTATCTTGATTAAAAGTAGAAATTTCACTTGAATCAAGCATTAGGGTTAGAGACGTGTTTCCCTAAGCTCTGATACCATGAAAAGATAAGAATAAGAAAAAGTAATTTTTTATTTCTCTCTCTCATCCGACTGAACCAATACAAGAGTATACTTATACACATACCATACAAACCAGCACAACAAACACCAAACAGAGTACAAAACATCATATAACAAACAAAGAAAACAATACGAAACAACAAAGTACACAATACACTACACAATACTCTACAAAATTCAATGAGTGCATTGTTAAAGGTACTGAAAATGTGGATAACAAAGGTAATTTTCTCACCTTTTTTATAAGTGTTAACGGATGTAAATAAATTTGTCCTTGTTCATAAAGAGTAAATAGATTTATAGTGTTCGTAATTAGAACCGAGAAGTGCATATCCAAACTAACATGAGAAGATCCAAAGTTGAATCGTACATCTCGGATCGGATGAAAAAGAGCATAAAGATCCAATCAAACCCAATTCGGCTTGAATGAGTCATCCATAAAACATAGAAATACATACATTTTTAGTGATATCATCCAATTAGACCCAATCCGCCATGAATCAAAGTTTGAATTGGATCGGGTCTAGGCTCGGAAGCAGGGGTGCGACTTCTGGGTGATGTACTGCGTATCGGGTGCGGTTGTGGTGTGAGGGTGCGGCGGTGCGACAAGGGGTGCGTACAGAGTGTGTCATGTGGCGTGTCCCCATATTTGTGTTGGGAGTGCGGGAAGAGTGCGGATTTGGCGTGCGTCAGTGGCATGAAAGGTAAATTTTAGGACTTTTGGGACAGCCGTGGTCTTCTTCTTGTTGCGAGGGAAATTGGAGTACTCCGCACCCAATAATCTTCGACTCCTTTCAAGGAAGAGTGAGCACTACTTGAAAGAAAAAAATAAAATTATGGGATGTTGGAGACGATAAATTTGATCCACTTGATGGTACCGAGGAGCTTGAAGTAGCAAATCTTTCACTTGATGAGCCGGAGATGGAATCCATGATTATTCAAGACGATGAATATCAAGTGTGAAATGAATGTTTAATTTTTTTATCTTTTAACTGTTAAGGTTTAAGGATGATGAAGTAGTGTATTTGACTATTTGATTTAATTTTAATGAAGGATTTAATTTTAATGAAACTCTTAATTTTCGTAATAGATTTTATCATATATATATATATATATATATATGTATGTATATAATACTTTTACAAATGTCGTATCCCCCGCACCCGAATCCTCATATTTTCATATTTGTCGAATTTACGTATCCCCGTACTACGCACCCGTACCGCCGCACCCGTATCCTTGCTTCCTAGGGTCTAGTTTTAAAAAAGTATAATTTGAAGCCAACAAAACTTGACCCATCTAGAAGGAAGACCACCAAGTCGAGTCTCGACCCATCACCACCCTTATATATTCGTAACTACCTCCAACTTTTTGGAAATATTCACATTTTTTATAAGATTGGCTAAAATGGTTTCATTTAACAACCTGCTATTATATCTCAATTTTTGATGGGTATACGAAATTTTGTTTTGAACCGAAGGTAATACAATAAACAATTATATTTGGATGAGGTCTTTATAATAGTTTTTTATTTCTAATTGGAATCCCTTAAAAATTTTCCTCTATTATCCAAAAGTTTAGTCTCTTTGACAATGTCTTTTAGTAAACAGGAAAATAGTGTGAAGGACAAAATGAACAAAAAATAGTTCCATAAGGGCAAGAGGCTAAAATTTTATCCATGAGAACAAATTTTAGTGTAAAGTATGAAATTATAGCGGGTCCCTGAATTCTGACCTTTACAATAAAATTTGTCCTTATGGATAAAATTTTAGCCTCTTTTCCTTATGGAACAATTTTTTGTTCATTTTGTCCTTAAGGCTAAAAACCCCTTTAGTAAATAAAAAATATAGGTGATGTTATCAATTAAATACCGTGGAATATATCACGTTACGGAAATTAGACGGATGTACATAACAAATCTCAAATGGTGAATCTAAGTCCATTTAAAAAACAAAATAAGATTGAAAGACTGAGATTCACTATATCGATAGTTTATATCAAAATAGCATTTCACTAAATTATTAGTTGTATGGTAAAAATTAAGGGTTTTCAAACATTCTTTTGTTGTTGTGCACATTAACATCGGTTGGCTACAAGAGGTCGTGCTAAAAATGTTTTTATTTATTCATATGTTTAGCGGGAAAAATATTCTCTACATAAATACAATCGGTTATTCCACCTGTATAAGCTATAAACAAATCATTTCCGTAATTGTTGTTTTAATAACCAATAAAATTGTTCCAGTTGTAAGACTCTTCGTCTTTGATGTGAGATGTCATAAATTTAAAACCTACATAGCGTGATTCGAACATGTATTAATATGTTGTATATTACCTAAGAACTGTAGTATTAATATGTGCTTCCATTCAAGTACACAGTTGTTTCTTTAAAAGAATTTGCTTTTCCAAGGTTAGATTACTTAATAGTTTGGTCTTAGAACCAGCTACGATTGAGATGATGAATTAGGTTTTCTTTCTAACACATTACATATTGTAGTTTACACTATATTGCATATATAAATACTCTACAACTTATGGTTGAAGAGATGCGATATTTTACAGCTTATAAAATACTACAAATAAAGTAAAATACTTAACCACTTCAGCAAATGAAGGCAAACATGTGCTATGATCAACATGTGTTGCCCTTTTTGCTTTAGTTTTCTTTTCTTGATTCAATATTTAAGCTCGATCCATATAGGTATTATATACAATATATTCAATCCATACAGGGTCACAACTTCATACAACACAATGTACGTAGGTGCGCATGCATGATCAAACGATCTTAAACTGGGAAAAATATTAGACGATATGTCTTTTGATATTTTTGACTCTTAGAATTAACTGGACGAATTTGACCTTACTATCTCGTAATTGGTATAACTTTTGATAAAAATTGGATTTGGGTTTGAAACTTGTTCCATAAAAACAGATGGTTTCTTTTTTCGGATAATGGTCACGATATATTTTGACCAAACAAATTGTAAGGTACTTGCAACAAACATGGTTTTTGGTTATCTGGGCAAATATATTTTAATGAATTTGTAATTTAAGATTCGAGAAAAACAAAATATGATTTCAAGAGGGAGAACTCGTATAATCATCCAAGTTGTATAAATTAAGGACTTGGGGATTTTGTGAGTAGCTATGCTGAACTGAATATATATTAAATTTAAATGCTGAGAAAAGAAGATTGAATTCAACATATATTTATTGAATAAATTCAAATATGTAGGAAATGGAAATCTTATAATACGCGTTTGAAGATTTTTTTATCAAATGCAATAATTTTGTAAATTATTGCTAGGCAACGATCTTGGTTGTTAAAGTAAATATTAAAAATATAAAATATTGATTGGTAATTAATATTTAGTTGTAAAATATTTTTAATATGAGTTATTATTTTGTTTAAGTAAAACAACGAGTGTTTGTGTAATTTTCTTGTTAAATGTAAGTTTTAAGTAATTGAAAATATAAGATGAAAAGTTGTGTTATAATTGAAAAACCATAGTGGTTAAAGTTTATTGAATGATTGCATAATATTTTGTTAAGTAAAGAATGAAATAATTTTGTAAATAATAGTAAATGGTGAATTTTGGTTTTAAAAGAGCATTTTAAATTTATTTGGGTTGTTATTAAAATAAAAAGTGTAAACATTGATTGAGAATCAATATTTAAAGGTTAAATATTTCAATAAAATCCATAAATTTATTTTTTCTAAAAACTATGATGTTTTTGCAAATTTAGTTGACAAGAATGTGAGTTTTAACAACTAAAGCGAAAAGAACATGTATTTTGATTAAAATGTAAACTTTATGGTGTTTATGTAAAAATATAGTTTAATTTGCTTAAAATACTTTAAATATGTATTAAAATTTTGAATGTTGAAACATTGAGTTGCAAACTTTATTAATGAAAAATGGTGTCAAGATATGTTAGTGTATAAATAGATAACCTAACTACTAATTTGCAAGACCTACCTTATTAGCTTGAATTTGTAACAACTACCTTATAGACTGAATTTGTTACACTTAGTTATTGGTAGGTTTTGAATTACAGCCCAAACCCAAGCCCAAAAAAGGTTTGTAAATGAGAAAAAGGGGAGAAACAAAATACAACACATTTGTTTCTTCTTCGGTTTTCTTTTCTTCTCCTTATAGAAAAACCTGAGAAAGAGAAAATCAAGCTTCCTCCTCAAGACTCTCAAATCCAAGCCCAATCAGAAATAAAATAGAAGGCATGTGAGTGAATCCTAAAAATATCAATCTTTCAATAGGAAATCCATTCATCAGCTTAAGAGATTCGGGAAGAGGAAAACTATAAGAGAAGCTCATGGATTTTATGTCACTGTATTTTAGTCTATAGTTTCTAGAAGCTCAGAAATCATCACTTTCGCGAGCTAAAATTGTTATAATCCCTTCTAATCCAATCAAGGTGAGTGCAAGCTCACACTATCTAGCTTAATAGTGCTTGCATGTTTGAGTTTTGTGATTTCCTATAACAATTTAGTTTACTGCAAACTATTCTTCCCCGTGTTAAGTTTACAATCAAACAAGGTTTATGTCCATTTTTGAAAGGCTTTACTTTACCTTTATGTTTCAGAACCATGTTAGGTTGGTTCAAGATTCTAGCTTGTGTATTGTATCGTTTGAATATTGATAATTTTGATCAAATTCATCCTGTAGCATCATCAGAATCGAACTCAAAAATGGACATGGGCAAGACGCACACTTTCCTATGAATAAAGTGATAACGGGTCGACCTTGGACCCAGTAGTGTCGAAATATAGATCAACTCTTGACTCATATATAGGTCGACCTATGCTGGGAGAAAAGTTGACCTAGGGTACCTATGTTTTGTTCCTAGGTCGTGTAGTACTCCTTGAAGCACATTTTGTCTTACTACCTAGTTCTCAATTGATTATGTGATGATTTCAAAGCAATATTCTGTGTAGTTTTGATGGGATTAATTCAAAAATAGGTAATGCAATATTAGCGTCGTAATTCGAGTTAACGAATTTTTGTATGAATTTTGTGGTATTGCGATTTTGGAGTTTATGTGAATTTTGTTGAGATCACATACACGTTTATAAAAACGATTTCTAAATGATTTTTGACTTATAATATACATAATTATTTCTAAACGATTTTAAAAATATTTATAATCTTTTATATATATGTAATATTTATTATAAAGATATTTTATTACGAATGCTTTCTAAATGACTTCAACATAGCTTTTTAACTTGTTTTTCAAATAAAGTATTTTCAATAAAAACACGTGTTTTTGCACTCTTCAAGAGAATGAGAAAGTGAATTAAGCAATACAATAAATCTCGTAATATTGGACATGTAGGTATATTATACCGACTAATTATGGACTTGTTCGACTGAAGCTATTTTATATGAAATCGACTGACTTGTATTAAACTGATAAGTGAGAACGTATGGTACAGGACGCAGTGTTATTTGGGTTGCTATTAGAAAGTTGATGACAAATACTTGGAGAACTGTGTGGGACCTTTGAGCTAGATGTTTACCTGTACTAGGCCAGAACAATCATTTATGTTAAACCTATGAGTCTATCTTATGTAAACCTGGGTGTACCAATGTGGGATTTATAAGCCATATATATACTTTCGAGCAATTGTGTGTGGAACCAAAATTGCTTAGGTATTACTTGTTGACTTCAGCCTATTGTGTGTAACACGTGCATGTGTAGCTAGATATCGCCTTTTGAATCCAAGCTGTATGGTACGATATTTTCTACATTCCCCGAGACTGTGCGATATGATGACTTTATGGTGTTGTATTTTCAAGATTTCAGGCATTCTTTGATTTCTGGAATTTTGTGATATTTTATGATGTTTCACTATCTTATGAATATTGAATTTATTACATAACCTTGGTGTCATTTGCTATTTATTACGTGGTGATTACACCAGTGTGTGGCAAACTCCTAATCAAGTTCGATGTGTTGTGTTTTGCGATCTCCATCGTATGTTTCTATTTGATTTGGGATTTTCTTAGACCATCTTAGCCTTAGGCTTTGGTCACTTAGTTGATGGAAATGAATGTGCTATATGGGTACTATTTTACATAAGAATCTTGATTGTGAGTTAGTGAATCTATCTCATGTGTACTATGTTGTTGTATATTTATTTTATTTCCTCCTTTATTGTGATGAATCATTTCTTATATGATAGTAACTTCCACTTATATTATCCTAACTGATATGTTTAAGCTGGACTGACTTGTGTATTTAATACTCAGGTTAGACCAAGTTATTTCAAGTACATAGCTTGTTGTAGATTCGTGCTTAGCTCTGCTTTCATCTTATGTGAAGTTTTGTGACACCCTACGTCTGTTAATGTCACTCATAAGAGATTGCATTAACTTTCGTGAAGCACAATAGGTAAACAATACAAAAATTCACAAGATAGACATAAAATAAGCAACGGAAAATTTCAACTTCATTATTAAAAATAAACGTAGTATCAAACAGGTTACATCAAAACCAACTACATTAAATCTGTCTCACAAAACAAAACATCAGAGTACATAAAATCATATCCCTCGCCACAAGCCATGATAGAATAGAGAGCAATTGAAAACTATACATTGCAAGAAATCCAAGTCCAAGCTATAAGAGAAAGTCCTAGTCACTGTTGAGTGCTTCCACTTTGAGAACCTTAGGGGAAAGGAAGAAAGAAGCAAAAACAAAAGGGTCAGACATAAAGTAAGTCTGGCGAGTTCCAGTGATTTTCAAATATGTATAAACTAGAAATGCTAAGACAGGTACATAAAACCGGATGAGAAAGGTACAGTGTCATATAAGGTAATAGATAAACTAAATAGAACAACAGGATAGACAGGAATAAACTATGATCAAGTAATGCTTCATATTTATATCTGTAAAAAAGGTATGTCTGCACCAATTTAGTATAACATGATTAACAGGATTAGGTATTTGACCTAATTACATAACAACAGAAGTAGGCGTACCCTAATTACATAATAGAATTAGGTGTTACCCTAATTACATAACAACAAGATTAGGTGTACCCTAATTACTATCCATGCGATCAACTCCCTACTATGTATATACACCGTGTCAGTCACGACACTAAGATGTATTACTCCCTAACCCAATAACTATATAACACAGACCTATTTACTAGTGTTACAGTGGCTTAATTAGTTTCCCTAATCGGACTCATGAACGCTCATGACTCTGCTGGAACTCGTCTGTACCAACCTTCCCCATGTGAACCTCTTACTATCTAGTTCAGTAATGTGTGCTCTAGCCCCTACCTAGTGCGAGGCCCTTTCTCACAAAATGCCAACAAAGATACTGACTGATATGGGTTCCAAACAGCAGACTGACACAAGCCAAACCCCCTAAGCTTGTACCCCAAAATGACTATGATTTAAGAGTCCCAAAAACCCGATATAATAACAGAACAAGGAACCTCTTAGCTTATTAATAGTCATGTTTAACCTAGCATGTTTAGGTTTACTAATAAGCGTGTGGTTGTAATTTTACAAGTCATTATGTGTGTACAACCATACCCCAAAACAACTTCCCAGATGTATACAATTTCTAAAGCGTTTCCGTTTATTAACCTACATCTGGTACTTACAATATTCTAACATGTCATTTACTTAATGTCTATATTAAGTCAAATCTAATATGTTTAATACATATACATATTATTCATGGAACTATGTTCCCAAATTACAACATATACATGTTTATGCATATTATCCATTTTTATCGATCTTCAGCAAGTATATACACATTTTCCCTTTTTAACAATTTACACCAAGTCTAAACATATGTATATTATCCATTTCCCAAATTATAGTTAAACAGTCCTCAATTTAACAATATGCCTAAATTCCTTTTTTTATGTTATTCATTATTGCCCCAATTATATACACACTCTAATCGTATATAGCCTAGGCTTCCAAAGGCCTAGGCTTAGCGTAAAGTAAAAAAGGAAAACAGAGGAAGGAGAATAGAATCAAATCATGTAGGCGTATTGGCAAGACTGGAAATAAACTAGAACATTGAAACAAGGAAAAGGAAGATATATACATATAACTTACTAATTATCCAACAATAAAGGCATATGTTTTACTTATCACAACAACATACGTGATTAATAGTGAAAAACATGTATGTATATCCTAACCCAATTTTATTTAACTGTCATGTTATAATCTAAGAAATCGGATTTGAAAAAGTCAGGGAACTCACAGTGGGTCTTGGTGAAGAAGAAAATGAATCTCTTATATATACAACTATATATATGTCATAGAAAAAGTCCAATATAGTCTTTTCGTTGTCGTATGTATGTAAGTCCTGAATGTTGTTTCTGCAGATCTAGGCTTCAGCAACATTCCGCTATTGCATATGTTTATTTAGAATAGATTCATAGAGGCAGAAGATATGAAGAAATGGTGTGTATTGAAATGGGAAAAGCCACCTATTTATAGATTCATAGAGTCAACCTCAACATTTAGATTCTAGGGTTTTAATCTTAACCGTACATGTAGCGCATAGTTGGCACGAATGTAGCCACAAAACAGTCTAGATTCGAAATTTAGAATCTTCCCCGGATCTGGATGGGTTTACCCATCCATACTTCGGTCGACCCAGGCCGGAAGTGGGTCATCCTACAGCGTTCTGGTTTCGCGCCTGTTTTTCCGCTTATCTCGTTTAAATCGATTTGAATTATTTTTATATTATATTCGTATATAAGCCGCTTATATGTATACAAACTTCTATTATCCATAACTTCTTCATTCATTGTCCGTATTATGCAAACTTGGGGTTTATCTGAATCAGAATTCCGAGACGAGCACAATGGTAATGCTAGTTTTACTTAATTCTGGATACTTAATTAAGTAATTCTCATTTTGTGGTCTTTAAGGTATAGTTATAGGGTATTAAATTTTGGAATGTTACATTCTCCCCTACTTAAAGGATTTTGTCCCTAAAATCTCCAAGTTAAAAAGAATGTTACTATCCTAACAACCACCTACAACCATCTACTCATCCATCATCCACAGGCATCATTGTCCTTAATAATTTCTAATGCTTCTATGAACATATGCAAAATTGCTGCATGTATATGTCCCTACACTAATACGAAAATAAGGCGGTTGACTGATTTAGTTGACCTCCTTAATGCAATATATGTTTGTGCCATGAGTCCAAAATGTATGCAAATAATCTTATTATAACATATAAACTCTATATGTTTGCATAAGCATTCATCAAAATGCAACATCCATATGATGATTCACCCATTTCCATCCATAGAAAATTAAAAATTCACACATATATGTATGCAATATATAAGTGGTTGAGCCGATCTAGTGCCTAGTGTGTGTATATGCATCCATGAGCAACCAAAAGCAAACACTCACATCCACTTGCAACCATCAATCATAACATGTTTCCAACCATTGGATTCTACCCAAGGATCGAAGGGTACAAATGATAGGATAAATATACTTTGAATGATAGAAGCAAACGTAAAGTAAAAGCTTGGAAAAGAAGTCAAGAACATACTGTCAAAAAGAAAAGGATAAGTAGCGCGAATCCTATCTTCGGGTTCCCACGTCGCATCTTCTTGGACTTCTCCCCATTGTACTTTCACTAATTTGATTTCCTTATTATGTAGCTTCTTGATTTCTAATCCAAGGATATGAGTAGGAACTCTTCTCACTGATGCTTCCTTCTCAACTACCACGTTTTCAAGTATGCTCTGCTCCACTATCTCTGCCATATGATGTAGACATTTCCTCAAATAGGAAACATGAAATACATCGTGTATGCCCACCAGTCTGTCTGGTAGCTTGATCCTATAAGCCATCTGACCTATCCTCTCCACTATAGGGAATGACCCAACAAATCTTGGTGCCAACTTCCCTACTGAGCCAAAGTGAACTACATTCCTTAGCGCTGATACTTTAATGAAGACCATATATCCCACTTAGAACTCTAAATCGGTCCTCTTTTTGTCAACATATGATTTCTTCCTCTCCTGAGCTGCTTTCATTCTTCGGCGGATAAAATCAATCTTCTTGGAAGTGTCTCGAATCATCTCAGGTCCAAGTATAAGTCTGTCTGTAGACTCCCACCAACAAGTCGATGATCTACTAGGCCGTCCATATAGCGCTTCGAAGGGTGTCATGCCTTTGCTCGATTGGTAACTGTTGTTATAGGAAAACTCCATTAATGAGAGATGCTCCTCCCAAGTCCCTCCAAAGTCTAGGATATGCAGTTTTAGAAGATACTCAAGAACTCTATTCACCCTCTCAATGTGTCCATCTGTCTAAGGGTGGTATGCCGTACTCAAACTTAAATGTGTTCCTAACGCCTCTTGTAAGCTCTTCTAAAACTCACTAGTAAAGATGGGGTCGAGGTAGCTTACTATGCTGGAAGGTACCCCATGCAGTCGGACTATCTCTCGAAGATATTTTGATGCCAGCCAGGCCGCCGTCCTCTTACTCTTAACAAGAATAAAATGAGCGCTCTTCGTTATTTTATCTACTATCACCCAAATTCTCATATTTCCCTTCCTTGATCGGGGTAATCCATCGATAAAATCCATAGATACGCTCTCCTACATCCATTGTGGGACATATAAGGACTGAAGCAATCCACCAAGTTTCCTTTGTTCAGCCTTTACTCGCTGGCACATCAAGCATTGAGATGCAAATTCTGCCACATCCTTCTTTATGCCCGTCTGAAAGAAAACTCTCTTCATGTCTAGATACATCTTGTCGCCGCCCGGATGGATAGTCATCCGAGAATGATAAGCTTCCTCAAGCACTTCCATTAGCAATTCCCTAATCATAGGGACACATAACCTTCCATCTCATCTTAGCCACCCTTTCTCATCCACGTTATATCTAGCAAGGTGACTAGAATTCTCCCCTCTATCAAGTTCGCCCAAGATGTCCGATATCTGCATGTCCTCCTGCTGCATAGATCCAGTACAGTCGAATAGAGTAGGTTGCACCTCACACGATGCTAACAATCCCAATGTGAGATCCGTAGATGGCTTAAAATCAAAGGTCGGGATGTACTCCAAGCTACGCCTTTCTACGAATAGAGGACTCAAAGTCATCCTCTTCCAACTCAATGCATTCGTCACTACTTTACCATTGCCTAGGGTATAAGCTATCTCAAAGTAGTAGGACACTAGGAACTCCTTCCATCGTTGATGCCTTAGGTTGAGATCCTTATGTGAGAATAAGTATTTGAGCGACTTAAGATCAGTGTATAGCTCAAATCTCTCTCCAAGTAGATGGTGTCGCCAAGACTTCAATGCGAACACTACTGCAACCAACTCTAGATCTTGGGTAGGGTAGTTCTTCTCATGAACCCTCAACTGTCTGCTACCATAGCATACTACCCTCTCCTCTTGCATTAGAACAACACCAAGCCCTATGCCATAAGCATCTGTGTAGACCGTGAACATCTTGCTTCCATCTGGGAGGGTCAGAATTGGGGCTATTGTCAGAACCCACTTCAATCATTGAAAGGCATCCTCATAATCAATGCTCCACGAAAAAGCCAAGTTCTTCTTCGTCAATAGGGTAAGCAGGGCTGATACTCTTGCAAAGTCCTTGATAAACTTACTATAGTATCCCGCCAACCCTCGAAAACTTCTCACCTCCATCGCATTCTTTGAAGCCCTCCAATATGTTAGGGATTGCGGAATGGATCGTTAAGGCAAAATAAATACTAAAGGGGGGTAAATAGTGTTTTTGAGAATTTAAACAAAATCTAAAATATATGCGATAAACTATATGAATCAAACATCACAGAAACAATCACAGATGCATAATCAAACACAGATGCAAAATAAACAGAAATAAAAATGCAGAAAAGGAAAGAACACACCCAATTTTATACTAGTTCGAATTTCTCCTACGTCCAGTCCTACGCAACGCTGGACTACGCAGTTTTATTACTATATCAATAGTCAATTACGACCTCCTTGATTTCACGGCTATAAGGGATACCACCGATTACTCGTCCTTGATTTCATGGCTATAAGGGATACCATCGATTACCCGTCCTTGATTTCACAGCTATAAAGGATACCACCGATTACCCGTCCTTGATTTCACGGCTACAAGGGATACCACCGATTAATTTACTCTACCTAAAATATTACAAACAACTCTATAACTTTTCAATAACACTTGATTCAGAGA
This sequence comes from Allium sativum, assembly GCA_030737875.1. NCBI lineage: Eukaryota > Viridiplantae > Streptophyta > Magnoliopsida > Asparagales > Amaryllidaceae > Allium > Allium sativum. The sequence continues at coordinate 868,485,054 of CM060924.1, read as the reverse complement.
GTAATGATTAGAGAGTGTAGAGAGAAAAAGATTGGAGAAAACAGAAATGAATTCGGTAGAGTATAGTTGCAGAAATCATAAAAATGATAAAGAAAAATGGTGTAATGAAAGAGAGTGATAGTGGAGAAGAAGAGATGATTAAAAATTCGAATTCAAGCCGTTTTTATAGTGTGTGTGAATGGTTGCAATGCTTCAGAACCGTCACAATTAGTGAAAAGACACTTCCTTTCAAATTTAAATTTTCGACAGTTATATGTCGACATAGAAATAATTATATGTCGACATATTTATCATATTTTTGATTTTTAACTCATTTTTAAAGTATTTAAATCAATATTTAAATTCTAGAAATTCCTGAAACAAAACTAGTTGCTAAAACATTATTTTTCAAGTATAAAACATAAGAATATATTATTTAAACATATGATTAAATACTTAATATATATGTGATGTGAAAACTATATATAATATAATTATGAACATATATAATATAATTATAAACATATATATAGGAATTTATAAAGAAATATTTATAAACTACATATATAAACAAAAGCTTATATGAAGAATCAAATATAAACATAAAAAAATATTTAATAAAACTAAAAATAAGAATACTTATAAAATAGGAAATATATTTAAAATCATAAGTTTGAAATTATTTAATCAAAACTTAATAATATAAATAAATATTCCAAAGTGTAAAATCATATGAAATCATTATAAAGTTATAAGGTTTAGAACTATAAAACTATATAAACTTATATAAACATATATAATATAATTAAACTTTTAAATTTATCTGTTTGAAATCATAAGTAAAATAATTTAGAATTTGAAAATTGAAAATTTGAAAATTGAAAATTTGAAAAAGAGAACTTGAAATTTGAAAAATAGATTTTGAACCTGGAGTGTTATTCAGGGTCTTAATTAAACTTGACTCTATTACTATATTTATCTTGAGCTCTTGAACTCTTGAAATCTTGATTACTCATGAGTCTTATATCTTGAATCTTTGACACTGTACAGTCTTCAGTACTTAAGTCATGTATACAAAACCTGCATATATATGTCTATATATTCTAGATACAGATGTTAGTATATATTTTATAATCAATGATAATTGAAATAAGGTTGTTGTCATCAAAACTCCATTCTCCAACGATCTCCCCCTTTTTGATGATGACAACCTTAGTTTATAAAATATCATACCTGCTCATACTTGTTGATGATGATCCTTCCAATACTCCCTCTGACTATATGAATCCTATAACAACCCAGATTTTTGGTCGATTAATTTTAATATTTAATATTTATTTTAAATATTTAGTTGATAATATAAATTGATTCTTATATTAAGTTATCGATTTAATAATCGATTTCGATTTAATATTGAATATATTAAATTATTGTAATATGATATATAATTGAATTCAAGGTTAAAAATTGAATTGAAAATAGTTCAGATGGTCAATACAAAATTCTGTTTGAATTAGAATGATAATATTAATTTATTATCGAAGAATTTATTAATTTTGAATTTAATTTATATCAATTTAAAATTGTATCTTCTCCATATGATTGAACTGGGCTTCAAGACATGTCCCAGTGTATTCAGAATAGTATTATAACCTAGGAATGCCTGTTGTTGTGTTCAAAAAGGAGCCCAGAATTTCGGAGAATTTAAATTAACTAATATCGGTTCTAATCAACTAAATAATATATATGTATATAAAATAATTCCTTCTCCCCTAAGCTAAGGTACACCCTTCAGTCACCGTCCTTTTAATTTCTTGTGTGTTGGTTCCCTTTCTTAACTACGAAGTAAAACCATGAAATAAATGCTGTGTACTTCAAGCCTTAATGTTTAAGTTTTCTGTGCGTATAAATCGCAACCCTCCTCACTTCTACTTCTCTTTTCATTTTTGCGTTCCTCGATCAAAACCAAAGAAGAATGGAAAACAAAATGGCCGAGCTCCATAATTAAAGTCCAAAAATCATAAGCTTCAGTAGACTTCAATAAAATTAATGGCATGTACTATTTTTCCACTTCACACCTATAAAACAAACCTTGCCTCTGCCTGTATTTCGATCCTCAAACCAAAAAGGGGTGTTTCAAATTCATTTAACTCAATTTCTTTTTCCTCGGTCTAAAAATAGAAATCGAATATCAGAGAAAAGAATAAATATTGAAATCGAAATTGGCTATCGCGATTTAATCTGAGAAGTTCGTATGGCATGAATCCGATTCTGGAGGTTGACGTGAAGAAGGTTATGGCTCGCGATGGGAGGAGTTAGGGTTATCAACGTTGTGTTGTTCTGAGATTCTGCGAAGGGGGAGATCGATCTCGTTCATCGCCGGCTAGGGTTCACGCTCGAGGATGTTGAGGATCTCGCGATGGTTTCTAGAAGGCGTTGAAGTCGCGAATCAGGGTGATAGGTGGTTGCGTTGGGATTAATGAGTTCTAGGAAGCATCGATTTAGGAGGAGGGAGTATGAGCTATTCCTGTTTGGGGACGAAGCATGAATGGATTCAGTTCGGTGTTGGGAACAGTTGCGTGGAAGTGATTAAGGTACTGTTGAGTGATGCGATTAGCTTGGCAATGTTAGAGGGAATGTGAAGATGGGATCAAGAGCGTGATCTTTACATTGGGGTTGAGCATTCATTTTAAGGAACCACAAGGTAAATGAAAGTCTGGAAAGTGGGGATGCTTGAGTGGTTTGTTGTTTGTTGAAGGAATGTCCACGGTGATGTTTTGGCCAAGGGTTTTTGCAGGAACAAAGTGAATTAGTGGAGGTGATGTTAAGTTGACCAATGCCAATGGGTTGAATTTTGAAAATCAATGAAATAGGATGGTGTAGATTCTGACAGCTGCTGTAGGAGTCGAGCCTAAGATAAGTGGGTGGTTTTTGGGTTCGTAGTTTGAACGAGAAGGAGTAGCTCAATATGGGATTAAAGTTAATTAAATTTAACTAGTTATGATTATAATTAATTTAAATTTAATTTAATTTGATTATAACTTTAACAAGTATATCTATTAATTATATTCGATTGAAACCTGTTATGTTGGAGTCGAAATGACAAAAGCTTTGCATTAGAATTGATTCGAGACGATTTGGAACCAATGAAGATTTTCGATTAAATTGTTTAATTTAATTGAAATAAATCGCTACCTCTATGAATAAAAATCACGGTGAGTAAATCCACTCCGTTTTGATTTAGAATTATTTTTATCTGTTAAAAATATTTGTCTGTTGGTTGTTTGGTTGCATTAAATTTTTATTGTGGCTATATAATATATATTAGTTATTTAGGATTGGTGTTTGTGGTTATTATATATATAATGATGATTGGTTGGATTCCCGCAGTATAATTAGCGGATGCCCGCAGTATCATTAGCGGATGACCTTATACGCCCCATGCTATGACAGTGGATGACCTTCTATACCGCGATATCCTGCCTCGAAGCAGGATGGGTATTATTTATGTCGGCTAATGTCAGTGGATGCAGGAAAAACATGTTGGAGGAATCCAACTGGATTCCTCAAAAATATTATTATTTGTTTGTTCTCATATATATATTGTCATATATGATGTGTTAGAAAATTCATGGTTGATAATTGGTATTTTTGAAATTTAAAGTGAAAATTCTATTTATCTAAAATAGAATTTGAATTTAAATTGGAATATAAATATATTAACTTGTTTGAATACATAAAACAAGTAGTGAATTTATAAACGTTGTTTATAAATTAATAATACAAGTTTTGAAGTGAAATTATAAACAATGTTTATAAATAAAGTGGAAAAATTATCATTGGATAATTTGAATATTTAAATTCAAATGTGAATTTAAAAATAGAAATGAGGAAATCGTTTTAAAGAAATAAACGATGGAATTCATTTTGATGTTCATAATATAAATTGAACTAAAATAAATCCAAAAGGATTTAGGATTTGAATTCCATTAATTCGAATTTATTTAAATAGATGTTAAATTGAATATGACAATAAATTGGATGTTATATATATAAATTATTATAAATAGAAATTTCTAAAATAAGATTTGATTTTAAATAGATTTCGAAATAGACTTGTTTAAATATAAAACAAGGAAATTTATAAAATGGCGTTTATAAATATAATGAATTAATTATCAAGAGATAATTTGAATATTTAAATTCAAACATGAATTTAAAAATAGAAACTGAAATCATTCGAAAGGGAACAACGATTTTTATTCCGCAATTCGGAATATCAAAGGGATGGAGTTTCAAATAGAAATTTGAAAAAGGAACTTGTTTAAATATATGAAACAAGGAAGTTGAATTTATAAATAGTGTTATAAATTTGGTGAAATAAATTATCATTTGGATAATTTAAACCATTTAAATTCAAATAGGAATTTAAAAGTAAATTGGGAAGTGTTTTGAAACAAAACGATTAATTATATTTCGGAATTCGGAATATAAGCTAAATTGAGAAGAATTCAACGGGTTTATTATTGAAATTCGATTATATTGAATTTTATAAATAATTTATTTATAAAAGGAATTGGAATTAAATATAGAAGATCGAAGTATAAATAAATATATTACCGAGTAAGGAAAAATCGAAAATTATAGATAATCGAAATATTATGTTGGATTGGGAAACTTATTTGATATATTTTAAAAATATATCAGAATGGAGTTGAATTTATTATAAATGAAGTTTAAACATTTATATATATATATATACATAGTTAAAACGAACTCGCCGCAGCACAGTAGTTCATAATTTGGCGTTTCGAACTTCAATTGAGTGTATAGAACTCAGTTTAAGTCGGAATTCTTTGAAACAAGAATCGTCAGGACCGATTTAATAATAGTTTTCTAATGAAAGAGAAAAATCAGGATTTTGTCAAATAAATTTTGAGTTGAGTCAAAATCAATTTTACAGAAAAACATCGCCATAACCATTATAAAACCATAACAGTTTATGTAAGTAAATAAAATCCGAAAGTCCACTAGAAAAATCCAAACTTGTGATATAAAGTAAATATGGACTCAAGTGGAGTAAGTGCAAGAGAACTGATTTTTAAAACAAAATCGCATATTTATTATTTAAGAGGATTAACTAAGTTAAAGGATATTTAGATAATTGAATTTCGAATCAAGTTTTGAATCAAGTTGACATTGGATAAGTAAATTAAACTTGTGAATTTATATTCAAATTCGAATATGAAACCTGATCGAAAACGGAATTCGATTGGTAATAAGCAAGTTAAAAATATATTTGAACATGATATGTTCAAATAGAAAGTGGAATAAGCAAAAGAGCTAATTAGAGAATTAATTAGCGAATTGAATTAAAATGGCCAGATTGAGTTGGAGTAAAATGTAAATGGACGTATGTGGGTTAGACAGGTGCGGAATGAAGTATACGAATATTATAATTTGTGTGCTCAACAAAAAGGTACACGTTTAAATTCCATATGAGATTTTATGCGCCGAATCGGCAAGCCGCTTGGCTTTTTGATTTTCTTTTTAAATGGAGAGGGTTCAGAGAGGCATTTTGTAGTTGTACCAAGTGACCCGTACAAAGGAGGTTATGGCAAAATTTTCCAGAAATTTAAGGAGTTAGAATATTTCTAAGAAAAACTGATAGTTAGAAATCCATGTATCGATATACATAGAATTCGATAAGGAAACGAACTTAAAAATAGAATATTATAAACAAAAAGGAATTCTATAATTAAATCGGGTAAAATTAGAAAGAGAACGTATACGTGTTTAAAAATGAATAATTGATTTTGATGGTGTTGATTATTCGAGGCAAGTGGTCTTGTCTGTTTTGAAGTTAATGATATTTTCAATCAAGGTCAGAGAGGTAATTATACCCCAACTTGATTGATTTAATTATTAACCGATAAATAGCAAGATTCAGGCTCAAAGATAAGTGTTTTGGATATAATTTAGTTGAACGCAGTAATTTGGGTTGTTGTAACAATGTTTTACACAACATTTGTTTTAACCTAGATAAGTGGAATTTTTGAAATATAATAACAAATATTTCCAAAGTATATAAATAAATGGTCGTGAAAGAGATAAGTAATTGGAATGTTTTCCAATTGCAAATAGAATATATTTTTCTAAGTATAGAAAATAAAAGAAGTTGATATTTGAAAATGTTCTCCAAATAGCGTAAGTGGCTAAGATGATTATTGAAAATATTTGGTTAACAAATATTGACAAGGAAATGGAGAAGTGATTTAATTATTGAAATGTTAATTAACGGGCCCAGTGATTGTTTGATGTTATGGATGAATGTTTGCTTGTTTTTCTTCGATAGTTAAATAACCGACTATCGAAGTGTTTGCCAATATCGTTGTCAATATGGAGAGACAGGTTGGCTTATTATCCGAGAACCACTCCGTATTGGCAGTAGCGTTGCGAATCAGATTACATAAAGGTAATCGAAGACGGAGTAAAGTGCAAGGACTTTTCTATTAATAGAAATTGTGCCTTCGGTTTCGTTCAGTCTCAGAACGAAGTGTATGGACGAATGTCTGACAGAATATTTCCAATGATCGCATATGTTGGTCTGTATAGATACATATGGTGGTGGAGAATTTATTCTCTTAGGGTAATATCTAGAATATATTTGTGAAATCAATTAGTGTTTAGAGGATCTGACAATGTGGCATTCAAAGTGATTGTGTTATCAATGAATTGAAAGTAATCGTAGCCTCAGGCCTCAACAACCGAGAAATGAAAAAAATCGGGCAATCAACATGGCTATGTGGGTAGCTTCCATTAGAATGTATTATCTCCTATATAGAGAAATTCATTTAATTCCTTATTCTATTCGATGCTGTCCCATTCGGGATATGGTTGCTGATCCCAACCGTTGGTGATATACATTCGATACACTCAAGCGAAATGCGTGGTTGGTCATGTGTAACCGGTTTATAAGATGTTCTTGTTGAACCCAACGTATTCTCCTCTAGAGATACACTATCGGAAGGTAGTTCCATACCTTGTCATAGTTGGAAATTCCTTACCCAATAAGTGCTCGCGGTTTTGATTGTATATTATATATGTGGAGCGTGAGATGAAAGCGTTCCACTAGATTTCTATTTATTTGATTTAGACACTATTATAATATCAAAAGAGTTTTGATATAAAGATTATCATTTCTTTCAAAATGATTTTGAAAGTTAAATCTAGTGTTTGGATTCTCATATGGGAAAAACCCGTTCCGTGTTATACGGTGTGGTCTTATGAGTTATCGTTTATTTTCCCAAACTATTTTAAACTGTTTACTCATACCAGTCCCATGACTGACCCAGAGTTTATTTTGTTTCACCTAAACTCTTGGGTGTCCAAATTTGTACGAGCAGTCAAGTAGTTCAGGATTTTACAGATATGTCTAAAGGAGCTTGGAGTTGGAGGCTTCAGTGCTAGACATATAGTATTTTTATTTCCGCTGTGTTGTAGGTGTTGTACTCTGATATTGTATGTTATACAGTTAAATTTTTATATTTCAAATTTTTTGATATATTATATTTTGTTCCGCTGCGATGTGAGATTCTGTGTTGTTATTTATGTTCTTCTTCTACCTTTTTCTTCTATAAAAAATGATTCGTATTTTTGTGATATTTGGGTTGGACATGCGATGTATGTAGTCAACTCAGATAGTACGGATTTGCGGGCCATTACAGTTGGTATCATAGCTTTGGTTGATCAAATACCTAGGCTTTGGCGGGGTTGAGCTCATTAGAGATACGGTCAGTAGTACCCTAGAATGAGTTGAGTGTATATATACGAGAGCGCGTATTTGTTAGTTGATATAAAAATTGTTTTATATTATGTAGGCCTGTCTATTGAGTGGCTTATGAATTCTGATCGAAGTCGATAGGAATTTCTAAACACTTGAACAGAGAATTCGACACAGTATTGGTTTAAAATGGTTAAATGTAATAATTTTACTCAAATTTCTATTTTGATTGAAAAGGAATAATAATTTTTTGAAATTATTATATTATATGGATGAGTTGTTTGTTAATATTATAACCAGATAATGTTATAAAATTGAAATGTTTATATTATAACCAAATATAATTTGTATATGAATAAAATATACAAGTGAGATGAACTGGAATGGAATTCAAATCAGAATTTGGAATTTAAATCCTGGGAAGTTGGAATTTAAATCCTGGGAAGTTGGAAAATATTTTTGAAGTATATTAATATAATATAGCTTTGTTTTCAAAGGAGTTTTAAATCAAAATTCATTTTGATGGATTTTGAAAGTAATAAAGCACTGAACTCACTTCAGTGGCTAGAAAATATTTCTGATGATGACTGCAGCATCATCAATATTCATTTTCGAGTTTCTAAGTGATTGATTGCTACCTTAGAAAGGTTTTTGAAGGAAATTTGTTTAAAAGAAGACAACTTGGTTTGAAAATTCAAAAAAATTTGAATTTGAAATGGATATAAATATATACATATATTTACGGGATTTCAAAAGATTTGAAATGAAAACCCAGGAATTTAGATTCTGAAATTTAAATTAACTAAAGCAAGTTAAATGGATTGAAGTGAATCAATTGACTAGAGTCAATTTGAATAGGTTTAACGGAATACAGTTTGGATATAAATGTATTGATTGTAGATCTTTCGAAGTAAATGAAGGAAAACCAAAAGTTTTGGTGGAATTGAACTTGTTGAAATGTGAAGAGTTGAGTTTCAACATAAATGAGTTTTTGAAAAGTTGATAGGGTTCGAATCATTTTCCTACCTTAGTAATTTTGGGGACGAAATTCTTTTAAGGGGGAAAGAATGTAACAAACCAAAATTTTGGTCGATTAATTTTAATATTTATTTTAAATATTTAGTCTATAATATAAATCGATTCTTATATTAAGTTATCGATTTAATAATCGATTTCAATTTAAAATTGAATATATTAAATTATCGTAATATGATATATAATTGAATTCAAGGTTAAAATTTGAATTGAAAACAGTTCAGAAGGTCAATACAAAATTCTGTTTGAATTAGAATGATAATATTAATTTATTATCGAAGAACTTAATTATTTTGAATTTAATTTCTATCAATTTAAAATTGTTTCTTCTCCATATGATTGAACTGGGCTTCAAGACATGTCCCACCGTGTTCAGAATAGTATTATAACCCTAGGAATACCTGTTGTTGTGTTCAAAGAGGAGTCCATAATTTCGGAGAATTTTAAATTAACTAATATCGGTTCTAATCAACTAAATAATGTATATGTATATAAAATAATTCCTTCTACCCTAAGCTAAGGTACACCCTTCAGTCACCGTCCTTTTAATTTCTTGTACGTTGGTTCCCTTTCTGAACTACGAAGTAAAACCATGATATAAATGTTGTGTACTTCAAGCCTTAATGCTTAAGTTTTCTGTGCGTATAAATCGCAACCCTCCTCACTTCTACTTCTCTTTTCATTTTTTCATTCCTCAATCAAAACCAAAGAAAAATGGAAAACAAAATGGCCGAGATCCATAATTAAAGTCCAAAAATCGAAAGCTTCAGCAGACTTCAATAAAATTAATGGTGTGCACTATTTTTCCACTTCACACCTATAAAACGAACCTTGCCTCTGCTTGTATTTCGATCCTCAAACCAAAAAGGGGCGTTTCAAATTCATTTAACTCATTTTCTTTTTCCTCAGTCAAAACTAGAAATCGAATCTCAGAGAAAAGAATAAATATTGAAATCGTAATTGGCTATCGCGATTTAATCTGAGAAGTTTGTAAGGCTCAAATCCGATTCTGGAGGTCGATGTGAAGAAGGTTATGGCTCACGATAGGAGGAGTTATGGTTATCAACGTTGGGTTGTTCTGAGATTCTGCGAAGGGGGAGATCGATCTCGTGCATCGCCGACCAGGGTTCACGTTCGAGGATGTTGAGGATCTCGCGATGGTTTCTAGAAGGCGTTGAAGTCGCGAATCAGGGTGATAGGTGGTTGCATTGGGATTAATGAGTGCTAGGAAGCATCGATTTAGAAGGAGGGAGTACGAACTGTTCCTATTTGAGGACGAAGCATGAATGGATTCAGTTCGGTGTTGGGAACTGTTGCGTGGAAGTGATTAAGGTACTGTTGGGTGATGCGATTAGCTTAGCAATGTTAGAGGGAGTGTGAAGATGGGATCGGGAGTGTGATCTTTACATTGGGGTTGAGCATTCATTTAAAGGAACCGCAAGGTAAATGAAAGTCTGGGAAGTGGGGACGCTTGAGTGGTTTGTTGTTTGTTGAAGGAATGTCCACGGTGTTGTTTTGGCTAAGGGTTTTTGCAGGAACACAGTGAATTAGTGGAGGTGATGCTAAGTTGATCAATGCCAATGGGTTGAATTCTGAAATCAATGAAATAGGATGGTGTAGATTCTGACAGCTGCTGTAGGAGTCGAGCCTAAGATAATTGGGTGGTTTTAGGGTTCGCAGTTTGAACGGGAAGTAATTCAATATGGGATTAAAGGTAATTAAATTTAACTAGTTATGATTATAGTTAATTTAAATTTAATTTAATTTGATTATAACTTTAACAAGTTTACCTAATAATTAGATTCGATTGAAACCTGTTATGTTGGAGTCGAATTGACAAAAGCTTTGCACTGGAATTGATTCGAGGCGATTTGGAACCAACGAAGATTTTCGATTAAATTGTTTAATTTAATTGAACTAAATCGCAACCTCTATGAATAAAAATCACGATGAGTAAATCTCACTCCGTTTTGATTTAGAATTATTTTTATTTGTTAAAAATATTTGTCTGTTGGTTGTTTGGTTGCATTAAAATATTATTATGGCTATATAATATATATTAGTTATTTAGGATTGGTGTTTGTGGTTATTATATATATATTGGTAATTAGTTGGATTCCCGCAGTATCATTAGCGGATGCCCGCAGTATCATTAGCGGATGACCCTGTACGCCCCATGCCATGATAGTAGATGACCTTCTATACCGCGATATCCTGCCTCGAAGCAGGATGGGTATTATTTATGTCAGCTAACGTCTGTGGATGCAGGAAAAATAGGTTGGAGGAATCCAACTGGATTCCTCAAAAATATTATTATTTGTTTGTTCTCATATATATTATCATATATGATGTGTTAGAAAATCTGTGGCTGATAATTGGTATTTTTGAAATTTAAAGGGAAAATTCTATTTATCTAAAATAGAATTTGAATTTAAATTGGACTATAAATATATTAACTTGTTTGAATACATAAAACAAGTAGTGAATTTACAAATGTTGTTTATAAATTAATAATACGAGATTTGAAGTGAAATTATAAACAGTGTTTATAAATAAAGTGGAAAAATTATCGTTGGATAATTTGAATATTTAAATTCAAATGTGAATTTAAAAATAGAAATGGGGAAATCGTTTTAAAGAAATAAATGATGGAATTTATTCTGATGTTCAGAATATAAATTGAACTAAAATAAATCCATATGGATTTATGATTTGAATTCGATTAATTCGAATTTATTTAAATAGAAGTTAAATTGAATATGAAAATAAATTGGGTGTTATATATATAAGTTATTATAAATAGAAATTTCCAAAATAAGATTTTGGTTTTAAATAGATTTCGAAACAGACTTGTTTAAATATAAAACAAGGAAATTTACAAAATGGAGTTTATAAATATAATGAATTAATTATCAAGAGATAATTTGAATATTTAAATTCAAATATGAATTTAAAAATAGAAATTGAAATCATTCGAAAGGGAACAACGGTTTTTATTCCGCAATTCGAAATATCAAAGGGATGGAGTTTTAAATAGAAATTTAAAATGGAACTTGTTTAAATATATGAAACAAGGAAGTTGAATTTATTAATAGTGTTATAAATTTGGTGAAATAAATTATCTTTTTTATAATTTAAACCATTTAAATTCAAATAGGAATTTAAAAGTAAATTGGGAAGTGTTTTGAAACAAAACGATTGATTATATTCCAGAATTCAGAATATAAGCTGAATTGAGAACAATTCAACAGGTTTATATTTGAAATTTGATTATATCGAATTTTATAAATAATTTATTTATAAAAGGAATTGGAATTAAATATAGAAGATTGAAGTATAAATAAATATATTACCCAGTAAGGAAAAATCGACAATTATAGATAACTGAAAATATTATGTTGAATTGGGAAACTTATTTGACATATATTAAAAAAATATCAGAATGGAGTTGAATTTATTATAAACGAAGTTTAAACGTTTTTATATATATATATAGTTAAAACAAACTCGCCGCAGCGCGGTAGTTCGTAATTTGGCGTTTCGAACTTCAATTGAGTGTGTAGAACTCAGTTTAAGTCGGAATTCTTTGAAACAAGAATCGTCGGGACCGATTTGATAATAGTTTTCTAATGAAAGAGAAAAATCTGGATTTCGTGGAATAAATTTTGAGGTGTGTCAAAATCAATTTTCCAGAAAAACATCGCCATAACCATTATAAAACCATAACGGTTTATTTAAGTAAATAAAATCCGAAAGTCCACTAGAAAATCCAGGCTTGTGATATAAAGTAAATATGGACTCAATGGAGTAAGTGTAAGTGAACTGATTTTTAAAACAAAATCAGATATTTATTATTTAAGAGGATTAACTAAGTTAAAGGATATTTAGATAATTGAATTTCGAGTCAAGTTTTGAATCAGGTTGACATTGGATAAGTAAATTAAACTTGTGACTGAGCCAAAAATGGAATTCAATTGGTAATAAGCAAGTTAAAAATATATTGGAACATGATATGTTCAAATAGAAAGTGGAATAAGCAAAAGAGCAAATTAGAGAATTAATTAACGAATTGAATTAAAATGGCCAGATTGAGTTGGAATAAAATGTAAATGAATGTATGTGGGTTAGACAGGTATGGAATGAAGTATATGAAGACTATAATTTGTGTGCCCGACAAAAAGGTACACGTTTAAATTCCATATGAGATTTTATGCGCCGAATCAGTAAGCCGCTTGGCTTTTTGATTTTTTTTTTAAATGGAGAGGGTCCAGGGAGGCGTTTTGTAGTTGTACTGAGTGACCCGTACAAAGGAGGTTATGGCGAAATTTTCCGGAAATTTAAGGAGTTAGACTATTTTTAAGAAAAACTGATAGCTAGAAATCCATGTATCGATATATATAGAATTCGTTAAGGAAACGAACTTAAAAATAGAATATTATAAACAAAAAGGAATTCTATAATTAAAGCGGGTAAAATTAGAAAGAGAACGTATATGTGTTTATAAATGAATAATTGATTTTGATGGTGTTGATTATTCGAGGCAAGTGGTCGTGTCTGTTTTGAAGTTAATGATGTTTTCATTCAAGGTCTGAGAGGTAATTATATCTAACTTGATTGATTTAATTATTAACCAATAAATAGCAAGATTTAGGCTCAAAGATAAGTGTTTTGAATATAATTTAGTTGAACGCAGTGTTTTGGGTTGTTGTAACAATGTTTTACACAACATTTGTTTTAACCTAGATAAGTGGAATTTTGGAAATATAATAACAAATATTTCCAAAGTATAGAAATAAATGGTCGTGAAAGAGATAAGTAATTGGAATGTTTTCCAATTTCAAATAGAATATATTTTTCTAAGTATAGAAAATAAAAGAAGTTGATATTTGGAAATGTTCTCCAAATAGCGTAAGAGTCCTAGATGATTAATTAAAATATTTGGTTAACAAATATTGACAAGGAAATGGAGAAGTGATTTAATTATTGAAATATTAATTAACGGGCCCAGTGATTATTTGATGTTATGGATGAATGTTTGCTTGTTTTTCTTCGATAGTTAAATAACAGACTATCGAAGTGTTTGCCAATATCGTTGTCAATATGGAGAGACCGGTTGGATTATTATTCGAGAACCACTCCGTATTGGCAGTAGCGTTGCGAATAAGATTACATGAAGATAATCGAAGACAGAGTAAAGTGCAAGGACTTTTCTATTAATAGAAATTGTGCCTTCAGTTTCGTTCAGTCCCAGAACGAAGTGTATGGACGAATGTCTGATAGAATATTTCCAATGATCGCATATGTTGGTCTGTATAGATATATATGGTAGCGGAGAATTTATTCCCTTAGCGTAATATCCAGAATATATTTGTGAAATCAATTAGTGATTAACAGATCTAACAATGTGGCATTTAAAATGATTGGTTATTAATGAATGGAAAGTAATCGTAGCCTCAGACCTCAACAACCAAGAAATGACAAAAATCGGGCAGACAGCATGGCTATGTGGGTAGGTTCCATTAGGGTGTATTATAACCTATCTAGAGAAATTCATTTAATTCCTTATTCTATTCGATGTTTTCCCATTCAGGAAACGGTTGCTGATCCCAACCGTCGGTGATATACATTCGATACACTCAAGCGAAATAAGTGGTCGGTCATGTGTGGCCGGGTTACAAGATGTTCTTGTTGAACCTAGTGTATTCCCCTCTAGAGATACACTATCGGAAAGTGGTTCCATACCTTGTCATAGTTGGAAATTCCTTACCCAATAAGTGCTCGCGGTTTTGATTGTATATTATATATGTGGAGCGTGAGATGAAAGCGTTCCATTAGATTTTTATTTATTTGATTTAGACACTATTATAATATCAAAAGAGTTTTGATATAAAGATTATCATTTCTTTCAAAACGATTTTGAAAGTTAAATCAAGTGTTTGGATTCTCATAAGGGAAAACCCCTTCCGTGTTATGCGGCGTGGTCTTATGAGATATCGTTTATTTTCCCAAACTATTTTAAACTGTTTACTCATACCAGTCCCTTGACTGACCCAGAGTTTATTTTGTTTTATTTTACCTAAACTCTTGGGTGTCCAAATTTGTACGGGCAGTCAAGTAGTTCATGATTTTACAGATCTATTTAAATGAGCTTGGAGCAGGAGGCTTCAGTGTTAGACATATAGTATTTTTATTTCTGCTGTGTTGTAAGTGTTGTACTCTGATAATTGTATGTTATACAGTTAAAATTTTTGTATTTCAAACTTTTTGATATATTATATTTGTTCCTCTGCGATGTGAGATTCTGTGTTGTTATTTATGTTCTTCTTCTAACATTTTCTTCTATAAAAAAATGATTCATATTTTCGTGATATTTGGGTTGGATGTGTGATGTATGTAGTCAACTCAGATAGTACGGATTTGCGGGCCATTACAAATCCTATAAACTATGTGTATATTTTATAATTTCTCCGCCTTTGGCATTATCAAAAAGAAATTCTAAAAAAACTCCCCCTAAATCCTATAACTATCTAAATAATTCCTATACTAAAGTAAAGCACTTCCCATGAATCCTAAATCTATCTATACCTTATAAAATACTTTCCCTAAATTTATGCCTATATAAAATCCTAATTTTATATATAATTTCCCTTAAATCTATAACTCTCCCTTAATCTATAATTATTTATAAATCTCTATAACTCCTCTTAAATCTATGACTACACTAGTCTAATAACCTTAATAAAAGGATAATAAACTAAGCAAACCAATCAATTCAAACAAGCAAATCAATCTAAACAAGCAAATCAATCCAAACAAGCAAATCAATCCAAACAAGCAAATCAAACCAAACAAGCAAACCAAACAAACGATCCAATCAATTAAATCGACTAAAGCATTCTTGAACCTTCAACTAACCCGTAGAAACTCTAAAACTCCCCTTGAATCTAATACAAGACTGAACCTATCCTATATTCTCATTCCATTTAAACTATAATAAGACTTTAATCTAGACTAAGAAATAACTCTAATATGATATCCTTAAAATTATGATATAAGCAAAGCAATTTAATCTAAACAATCAATCAATTCAAACATAAAACCAAACATTTATTGTACTTCTATTTATCCTAAAACTTATAAAGCTCCTATCAACTAATAATGAAATTTAACCATGTTAAGTAAGTCAATCAAGTTATTCAAGCCAAACAAATCAAACAAACCAAACAAGTCAATCAACTTAATCAAGCCAAATAAGTCAATTAAATTAATCAATACAAAGTAAATATGTTATGTGTACTTGTTATGTATGGAGTTAAAGTTAACATGTAATGCAGTGTATTGGTAATAATGCAGTATGACATATGCAAAACTATATGATGTGATATATTGAATGAAATGCAACTTGTGATGTGAATGATTTTAATTTGAGATGTACTATAATTTATAATAATGATGTATGATATGAAATAAGATGTGTAATGATAGTATGCAGAATGATTTGGTAATTATATTTATTTAAGTAAAATATATTCAAAGTACTATCTAACTATTATGCATATACATATATATTACAAATTATTTGAATTAAATAAGGATAATATATATTAATTTCTACACTTAGGTTAATGATATATTTATGAAAGAGATTGAAAAGATAGTAAAGATAAAAGTTTTATGGTATTCATAATATATAATAAAATATTTAAAATAATTCTATGAGAAATTTGGAGTTAAATAATCTTAGTAGGATGCTTCTTCAATATAGTAAAAATTGAAGAACTTTTCAAAGAGAATATAAAATTATATCATATAAAGTAAATATATAGTCATAATTGTACATATAAAAACTATTTAAAAAAAGATTTAAAATTAGTTTATTATGAAATATAAATCAATCTTTTGATACAAATCAATTTTAAATTTAAACTTTTAGAAATCAAGGTATATTAATTTGTTAAGGAACCATTTATAAGTTTGAAACTTTTAAAAAGAAATCTATAGTCATAACAAAATTATGAAATATGGATATAAATTAAACTTTGAAACTATAATTTCTTATATTTAAGACGTAAAATCACATATATATATATATATATTATTTTTATACCAAAATATTAGGCTAAATACTTAAGATTTTATAAATCTTAATAAGAAATCAAAATAAGTATTTAAGTTACAAATAATATTTGTGATAATGTAACCCAAAATTGTTATGAAGTCATATGAATAATATATAAGTTAAATTATGCATGTTTAAACTATATAAAAGATGAATAAATTTATATTTTATAACAATATCAAAAAGTTATATTAACTTTGTATATTATATTAACATGTTTATATAATTTTATTAATTTATATACTTAGAAACAAGGTATAAGAAAATAAATAGACAGATAAAGTTAATAACCAGAATTTGAATTGGCATTTTCTTATTGAAATGATGGAAGGAAGCTTGAAAATTCAAAATTTGAATTTACTGGGACATATGTCGACATGCTCATTTATGTATGTCGACATACATGTGTAATTTCAAAGGACATATGGTTTTGTGACTCTTGGTTTTAAATTATTGATTTATATTTCAGGTTTAACTATTTCCAGAAATAATATTAATCCTAACAAACATCCAAAATCTTTTATTATATTTATTATTATGATATTGGTATTTTAAATTTCAAAATTCAAACTTCAAATTTGAATTTTAAATTTCAAGTTTGAATTTTAATTTTTAAATTCAAAACAAAGCAAACAAAACATCCATTCAACCAAAAATTAAAAATTAATTAAGACGTACCCAGTTTTTAGATCCATTTCTTCGATATTCTCTGAATTGTTGTGAAACGCATATTTGAATCTTTAGTTTCTGGCTCTCCATCGCTTGGTGATGAATCTGAATCATATTTACCTCTTCCAGAGTTTGACGATGAGATCGTTGATTTAGTAGTTTAACCAAATTGGCTCCAAAATTTTGAATATTGAATGAATGTAAACCTCAACTACTATAACCCCAAAAATCATATCTCTTCATAAAATCTTCTTTTCTTGATTGATGAATAATCATCTTGGTGTCTTTTGGCTAATCAGTCATCAGAAATAACTTCTTTCCTGCAAAACAACATACCTTTTCAAAGAATCAAGCGACTTTTCAAAATAACTAATTGTAATTTAGGATGATAACATTATGATGATTCTGTGATATATCTATTTAAACTTTTCAAGAAATCATATCATGATAACTTGAATTTTCAATCAAATTAAATACAGACTCATCTAATACAAATGTAAGACATGAATTTAAACTAGTGTTCAAAATTTGCTATTTAAAATTTTCAAAAATCAGATTATGAACTTTTTGAAAAACCTTGCTTTGATACCAATTGTTAGGGATTGCAGAACGGATCGTTAAAGAAAAACAAACACTAAAGGGGGGAGGGTGAATAGTGTTTTTTGAGAATTTAAACAAAATCTAAAATATATGTGATAAACTATATGAATCAAACACCTTAGAAATAATTATAGATGCGGAGTCAAACACAGATGCAAAAAAAAAAAAAAAAAACAGAAATAAAATGCAGAAAAGGAAAGAACATATCAGATTTTATACTGGTTCGGATTGCTCCTACGTCCAGTCCCATGCAAAGCTGGATTGACTAGAGTTTTATTACTATATCAATAGTAAATTACAACCTCCTTGATTTCACGGCTACAAGAGATACCGCAGATTACCCGTCCCTGATTTCATGGCTACAAGGGATACCATCGATTACCCATCCTTGATTTCATGGCTACAAGGGATACCATCGATTACCCGTCCTTGATTTCACGGCTATAAGTGATGCCACCGATTACCTGTCCTTGATTTCATGGCTACAAGGGATATCAGCGATTACTTCACTCAATCCAAACAATTACAAACAGCCCTATAACTCTTCAATAGCACTTGATTTAGAGAGTAATGATTAGAGAGTGTAGAGAGAAGAAGATTGGAGAAAACAGAATTGAATTTGACAGAGTATAGGTGTAGAAATTATAAAAATGATAAAAGAAAAATGGTGTAATGAAAGAGAGTGATAGTGGAGAAGAAGAGATGATTAAACCTTCGAATTCAAGCCCTTTTTATAGTGTCTGAAAGATTGCAACGCTTCAGAACCGTCACAATTAGTGAAAAGACACTTCCTTTCAAATTTAAATTTCTGACAGTTATATGTCGACATAGAAATATGTATATGTTGACATATCTATCATATTTTTAATTTTTAACTCATTTTTAAAGTATTTAAATTCTGGAAATTTCTGAAACAAAACTAGTTGCTAAAACATTATTTTTCAAGTATAAAAGGGAAAGTCTATAGGGACACAAAATTTTGAGACAAATGGTGACACAACTGATTTGCACCATTGGATCGCCCCATGAATTACACCTCTTCATATAAAGACAAAAAGATTCAACGGTTGAGGCTGTGTGTCTCTCTCTTTGTGTCTAATTTTGTGTTCAAATAGCCGCTTCCATATAAAAACATAAGAAAAATATTATTTAAACATATGATTAAATACTTAATATATATGTGATGTGAAAACTTTATATAATATAATTATAAACATATATAATATAATTATAATCGTATATATAGGAAATTATAAAGAAATATTTATAAACTACATATATAAACAAAAGGTTATATGAAGAATCACATATAAAGTTAAAAAATATTTAATAAAACTAAAATTAAAAATACTTATTAATTAGGAAATGTATTTGAAATCATAAGTTTGAAATTCTTTAATCAAAACTTAATAATATAAATAAATATTATGAAGTGTAAAATCATTTGAAATCATATACATACTAGTTTAAAACTATAAAACTATATAACTTTATAAACTTATATAAACATATATAATATAATTAAAACTTTAAACTTATATGTTTGAAATCATAAGTAAAATAAGTTAGAATTTGAAAATTGGAAATTTGAAAAACATAATTTGAACCTGGAGTGCTATTCAGAGTCTTACATAAACTAGACTCTATTACTATATTTATCTTAAGTTCTTGAAATCTTGATTACTCATGACTCTTGAATCTTGAATCTCTAAAACTGTATAGTCTTCAGTACTTAAGTCCTGTATACAAAACCTGCATATATATATATATATATTCTAGATAGAGATGTTAGTATATATTTTATAATCAATGATAATTGAAATAAGGCTGTTGTCATCAAAACTCCATTCTCCAACACAATCTTGAACTGCGACGACTTTCGCAGGATCCACTATATCCCGTCCTTGGAGACCACATTCCATAGGCGCCTTCCTTTCTCCAAAAGTGACACATAGAAAATTTGCCTTGAGCTGATGCAATCTGAGAGTGCTTAGAAGCTCTCCTAAGTATTGGGCATGCTCCTTCTCATTCTTTGAGAAGATCAAAATGTCATCCACAAAGACCACCACAAACATGTTCAAAAGCTCTATAAACACCCTACTGATCAAGTCCACAGAATAGGCGGGTGCAATGGTAATCCCAAAAGGCATAACCGACCACTCAAAGAAACCATCTGGAGTTCTGAATGCAGTCTTATCAATGTTGTCCTCTACCACCCTTAGCTGATGAAATCCTATGGCCAAATCCATCTATGAGGAAATTGATACATCTACTAGCTGATTAAACAGGTCGTCAATTCTCGGTTGCGGATGCCTATTCTTCTTAGTGAGCTTATTCAGCTCACTGTAATCCACGCATAGACAAAGTGAGTCGTCCGCCTTAGTTGCAAAGATGACTGGAGCTCCCCACTCTAATATGCTTTGCCTAATAAAACCTTTCTCGAATAGCTCCCCTACTTGCTTATTGAGCTCCTTCCTATCTCTAGGATCCATGTGGCGCATTAGTAGAGAAATTGGCTTCGCATTCTCTACCAAGTAAAATCATAAATCTGTCTCATGCCTCAGAGGTAGTCCCTTAACTTCCTCAAACATGTCCGGATAATCTCAGACTATTGGTACAAATCGCAAATCTTCAACAGAAGTATCAAGTGATTTTAGAAAACTGAGCATCATTGACTCCCATGGGTCACAAAAAATTTCGAGTCCATGATAAGTAAGAAGTCTAACTACTCTCTTTTCGCAATCAAGGATGACACAATACATGGCTAGCCACTTCATACCTAGAATCAAACCATAGCCCGTAAAGCCCAGAACATATGTGTCGCATTCAAAGTTGACGTCCAAGATAGAAATTCTCAAACCCCTACACATCATGGATAAATGAGCCAATCCTCCTATGGGATTTGAGACTTCTACATGATCAGAGATTATACTAGTATTAAGGTGAAGACTATCTACTATAGAACTGGATATAAACGAATGTGAAGCTTCAAAATCAAACAGGGTTCTAACAGGTTAGTCAAAAAGGGAAATCAAACCTACAGCTATGACTTTCCTACCTCGATCAGGTCCATTAGCCTCTAAAGCATGTACTTGTCTAGAAGTTCCTGCCCTTTGTCCTTACTTGCTAGGGCATTGCTTACTGAAGTGTCCCACTTGCCCACAATTAAAGCAAGCTTCCTTCGTCTTTCTACTGTCCTTCACAAAATGACTCATAACTCTGCAACAATGACACTTGATATCTTTCATGATTTGAGCTTTATCAGGATTTCTATCTTTCTTTTTCTTTTGCTTTCCTTTCCTGGGCCACCATTTCTGTTTCTCGTCCTTAGCCTGTATTTCTTTAGTCTCACTGTCTTGCTTCTCATCCTTGCCATCTTCGTGCATAAGAGTTATATCAACCAGCCTTTCAAAAGTCACCTCCATTGGTATATGAGATAATACAAGTCCTTGGAGAGGTTGATTCAACCCTCTCACAAATCTAAGCACCTTCTTTTAGGGAGGATTCACCAAGTCCACAACAAATATTTCCAGCTGATTGAAATTATTCACATAATCCTTAACAGACATGTCCCTTTGTTTCAAAGCCAAGAATCTCTCTATCTGTAATCCCTCTTCCGCCTAAGATAAAAACTTTATCTCAAATCTCTATCGGGAATAATACTAAGTAGCTACTGGTTGTCCTGCTTGCGTTACTTCCCACTAGTAAGAAGCTTCCTCCTCCAGCTGCCATGTGACCAACTGTATCTTCCTTCTGCCATCAATCTCAAAAAGACCAAACGTTCTCCGTCTCTTGTAGCCAATTCTGTGCTTCAACAAATCTCTCTGTACCACGGAATGGTTTTTCTCCCAAAGCGAAGAAGTTTTTTCATAACTTAGAAAAGTTATCTACTCGTGGTGGTGGAGCAACAGCGGCTGCAACTGGGAATGGGCATCTCCTTGACCTTTGGCAGGTGTCATAGCTTCAACATACCTACGGAACTATGTCAGTAGCGGAATACCCTCGAGAAGATTGAGTGCCCCAGACATGCTGAAAAGAGTAGAAAAAAGATTCAACAAGAGATCGAGGGAATAATGAGTATGGATTAAGGGGATATGTTTTTTGAAAACAAATTTTTATTTGAAAATACTTCGCTTTTGAAAACAATTTTAAAAACTTTTTCTCTGATCTTGTAACCTTCAGCTCTGATACCAAATGTGACACCCTACGTCCGTTAACGTCACTCATAAGAGAATGCATTAACTTTCGTGAAGCGCAATAGGTAAACAATACAGAAATTCACAAGACAGATATAAAATAAGCAGCAAAAAAATTGAACTTCATTATTAAAAATAAAACGCAGTGTCAAACAGGTTACATCAAAACCAGCTACTTCAAATCTATCTCATAAAACAAAACGTAAGAGTACATAAAATCATATCCCTCGCCAAAGCCATGATAGAATAGAGAGCAAGTCAAAACGGTACATCTCAATAAATCCAAGTCCAAGCTATAAGAGAAATTCCTAGTCACTATTAAGTGCTTCCACTCTATGGACCTGGGGGGAGAAAGAAAGAAGCGAAAACAAAAGGGTCAGACATAAAGTCTGGCGAGTTCCAATGATTTTCAAATATGAATAAAATAGAAATGCCAAGACAGGTAAATAAGACTGGATGAGAAAGGTACAGTGTCATATAAGGTAATAAATAAACTAAAAAAACAACATGATAGACAAGAATAATAGGAATAAATTATGATCAAGTAGTGCTTCATATTTATATCCTTAAAATGGGTATGTCTGCACCAATACTAGTATAACAGGATTAATAGGATTAAGTGTTTAACCTAATTACATAACAACATAATTAACATCAGAATTAGGCGTACCCTAATTACATAACAGGATTAGGTGTTACCCTAATTACATAATAGAAGGATTAGGTGTACCCAAATTACTACCCATGTGATCGGCTCCCTACAACGTAGATACCCTGTGTCAGCGGAGTAGGGTGCATCACTCCCTAACCCAACAACTCTATAACACAGAACTATTTACTGGTGTTACATCGGCTTAGTTTCCCTAATCGGACTCATGCATGCTCATGGCTCCACAGGAACGCTCCTGTACCCACTTTCCCTATGTGAACCTCTTATTATCTAGTTCAGTAAAACGTGCCCAGGCCCCTACCTAGTGTGAGGCCCCCTCTAACAAAATACCAACAGGGATACTGACTGATATGGGTTCCAAACAGCAGTTTGACACAAGCCAAACCCCCTAAGCTTATGCCACCAAATAACTAGGATTTAAGTGTCCCCAAAAACCCGATACAACAGCAGAACGAGTGACCTCTTAGCTAATTAATAGTCATCTTTAACGTAGTAGGTTTAGGTTTACTAATAAGCATGGTTGTAAAATTACATGCCATTATGTGCCCTTCCCCAAAACACCTGCCCAGATGTATATAATTTCTACAGCATTTCAATTTATTAGCATACATCTGGTACTTACAATATTCTAACATGTCATTTACTTAATGTCTGTAGTAAGTTAAATCTAACATGTTTAATACATATGCATACTATTAATCAAACTATGTTCTCAAATTACAACATATACAGGTTATATTATCCATTTTTATCAATTTTTAGCAAGTATATACACATTATCCGTTTTACCAGTTTACAACAAGTCTAAACATATGTATATTATCCCTTTCCCAAATTATGGTTAAACATTCCTAAATTTAACAATATGCCTAAATTCCTCTTTTTATGTCATTCGTTATTGCCTCAATTACACGCATACTCTAAACGGATATAGCCTAGGCTTCCGAAGGCCTAGGCTTAGCATAAATTAAAAAGGGAAAACAGAGGAAGAAGAATAAAATCAAATCACATAGGCAAGAATGGAAATAAACTAAAACATAGAAAAAGGGAAAAGGAAGATAAATACACATAACTTACTAATTATCCAACAGTAAAGGCATATGTTTTACTTATCACAACGACATTGGTGATTAAGACTGAAAAACATTTATGTATATCCTAACCCAATTTTATTTAAATGTCATGTTATAATCTAAGAAATCAGATCTGAAAATTACAAGGAACTTACAGTGGGACTTGGTGAAGAGGAGAATGAATCTCTTATATATACAAGTATATGCCGTTGGAAAAGTCCAGTCTAATCCTTTTCGCTGTTGTATGTATGTAAGTCCTGCATATTGTTTCTGCAGATCTAGGCTTTAGCAGCATTCCCCCATTGCATATGTATATTTAGAATAGATTCATAGAGGCATAAGATATGGAGAAATGGTGTGTATTGGAATGGGAGAAGCCACCTATTTATAGATTCACAGAGTCAACCTCAACCTTTAGATTCTAGGGTTTTACTCTTAACCATATATGTAGCGATGAATCAACAAAAATCTAGCCACAAAATAGCCTAGATTCGAAATTTAGAATCTTCCCCGGATCGGGGTGGGTCGACCCGACCATACTTGGGTCTACCCATAGGTCGACCAAGGCTGGAAGTGGGCCGTCCCGCAATGGTCTGGTTTCCCTCCTATTTTTCCGCTCATCTCGTTTAAATTGATTTGAATAATTTTTATAATATATTCATGTATAATCCCCTTGTATGTATACAAACTTCTAATGTCCATAACTTCTTCATACATTGTCCGTTTTATGCAAACTTGGGGTCTATATGAACCATAATTCTGGGACGAACGCAGCATAATGCTGGTTTTACTTAATTTTCAATATTTAATTTAGTAGTTTTCATTTTATTATCTTTAAGGTATGATTATTGTGTATTAAATTTCGGGA
The DNA here is from genome assembly GCA_030737875.1 of Allium sativum. Taxonomy (NCBI): domain Eukaryota; kingdom Viridiplantae; phylum Streptophyta; class Magnoliopsida; order Asparagales; family Amaryllidaceae; genus Allium; species Allium sativum. Next base: position 868,460,062 of record CM060924.1, on the reverse strand, counting down.
TGTTACAAAGCTAGTATCCAATTTGTGTAGTCATGTATTTGTGTCTTGTGTATATACACGTATTGAGACATATTGTATTGTACATGGCTTGTATGAGCCATTCGTTTATGTAACACATGTATATCTTATATTCCGTTATTTGTGTATCATGTATATCCTGTTTTGTGATATGTAATATGTATATGTACTTGTACATTATTCTGAATAGATTTTAACCATCGTAGTTTTATATTAAATATGAATTGATTATGTCGATCCACTTGAGGTAAGTAAGAAAAATTTATATGTCCAATCGAGTGTTCGATACTTATTTGGTATAAAACCTACGGATGTTGTAACAACCCAAATTTCGATCGACCGGTTATTTTTTCGAAAATTCCAATCTATCAAAGCTCAAGTTGGTTGTCTCATATCCTGCAGAAAAAACACAGATAATAAAAATATTAGAGCTTGATAAAACATTTCACAGTGGAATAAATAAATAATAATAATCAAATACAGCCTTACCAAATTAATAACATTGTCTACAAGTGTCCAAAAGCTACCAAATCCCTGCCATAAACCTAACCTACGAGTATGTAATGAGGAGGGGGTCGGAACACAAAGTACCGATGATTGGAAAAATTATACATTCTGCAATTACCCTACAATACTATTCAGTTATGTTTTCTTAATTATTAGGATATTTGGGATAATAACACTCTAGGCTCTGCACACACGTTGTACCCATCTACTCTCTAATAAATTAACCTTATATGGTATACGTGTAGCATTACCCAACATCTCAAGGTACTTCCCATAGTACCCTCCTCGTACGGTCTCCGCCGTCACGCCACGGAAGCATATGCAACTTTCATTCTACGCCGAATGACATATGGAAATCTAAATCATTATGCTACGTAATCGCACAGAACCATCATCTCTATGCCATATAAGCGTACGGATCGTCGTTTCTGAACTCATCGGACGAATCAAGTCTCAACATGGAGTAATGCCCTAGTGTCTACAATACACCACCCAGTGCGTGTATTTCGACCCTCACACGAACTTATTGTCTACTGCAACCCGAATCGCGTAATAGGGCTGCATGCAATGCACGAAACTCAGTCGAGAGCTTTCAGTATTTGTAACTACAATACAAATATTTAAGAATGGTCTGTATTTTCACAGTTGCTATGGCCCTACCATAGCCTCTCCCTCAACTAGTGAAATACTACATCAAGAGCTAAGTGGCAGGCCCCTATCAAACAATCTAACATCCAATTTGGCGTGTCCTGCAACCAACATATTGATAGTGAGAGATCGATGATTGTAGGTTTAGCTCTATGTTTTCTGCGTCACACTGACTTCTGATGATGTGTATCAGACGATTACTATCCTTAATTTGGTTTTGACTAACCTCTCCTGAGGCAACTGCCGAATCACCCAGCGTCATTCGCCACAACCTTCTGACTGCCAACTATAGTTGCGGTCGAGGTATACTCACTGGGTGGTGCAGTACAAACCAAAAACCCTATGAGTACAGCCTGAGCATGTACTGCACAGAGAACCACCACGGAGTACTCTATCACGTCTCGTTGAAGCACATGCTTCCCTCTAAATACCATGATGATCTACCTCGTTCGTTTCTTCACCTTCAGACGTGTGGCCTGGTCCAAACACATCATGCGAACGTGTTATTAGATCCAACGTCTAATCTTTTAATCACATGCTTGCTTTATCTTATCAAATTGCCAATTAACTTGATTATCCGCATATTCACTTTTTATTTGAGTTACAAGGTACGTTAGCTTACAATTGGCTGCTTACTTACTTTATTCAACCCTATGCCGCCGAAGTGGTCTTCCACTTATTATTTTTTACGTTAATTAGACTTTATATTTATAGTTATAAGTCTACTAATAATAAGCCTACTTTATTCTTTCCTATTTAATCATAGCCTTGTCTTACTCTGTCATCACAACTTGTTGTTGTTTACTTATTAACTAAGTTTCCTAATAAGTTCTCTTTTTTATTTATTATAATCCATGTTATAATTATACTTGTCCCTAGGACAAGCCTGCCTATTATATTACATTCTCATTCATGTAATTATTTGTAATAGGTTATATTCTCCGTTCATCACATTTTCCCTCGGTTCCTTAACATTAACTAAACTTTTACTGTTGTAACATCCGTTTATTTACCGTCTTGTATATTCTCATTATTTCAAGAAAATATTTCACATACCTCATTAGATTGGTTGGTGGAAAGATGTAAAGATCCATTTTCAAAAACACATCAATCAAGATCCGTAGTTGCAAGCTATTTCTTTTATTTTCATCGTGTACATACATACATACATACATACATATATATATAATTTGATTAGTGTGCAATATGGTAAAAGAATACCTATTCACACTAATTGCTTTTTCCTTTCTTTTCTTATAACTATGTTTACATTAGTTTTGTCGTTATGGAAATGTATCCATTTTTTCTAAAATCCAACTAACTTAGTCCATTATGAATTTCCCCTTTATATTTTTTGAGTTAGATGTTAAATTCTGTTTTCATTTACCATTTCCAAATCATAGTAAATTTTCCATGCATAATTTGGCATATCTATTCTTTTACCATTCTTTCCTATTTCACTGTAATTCTATTTACAACGTATCCAAATTTTCATTAAATAACAATTTCAAGAACATATTCTAAGTGATTTCATCCTCAACTCCTCTAAAAAAACTTGAAAATGGCATCAGCTGCCTATTTTTTCCTTTCTTCATCTTCTATCCCTCTCGCATCCTATCGTCTAACCGCGTTCAACCCCTACCACCGCCATCTTCTTCCATGTCGCGATCTTCTCTACCCATCCCTAGTCTCTCTATGCCGAAGAACAAGAAGAAGAAACCTCATTTCTCAAATAGCATTACTCGATCTGGATGTTGCTTCTCTATTCAAAAGTTGGTGCCTAACTTTTCGAATGCAGATCAAGTCTTCTCAACATAGATCCAGAGATTTACCAGTGGCTTAGCTAAGTCAACGCTTTCATATCCGATTTCTGGTATTGGATCTGTTTCGAAGTTATCTCCTGTTTCTCCTTTGCTAGTTAGTATGAATGATGCTGAGAGATGGAAGGATGTTAACCCCATTTCGTTTCTCGAATCTGAGAATAGGAAAATTATTCTAGGTAATTTTCAATTCTAATTTGGGGTTGTTGTGTTAGAGAAAGAAAAGTATGGTGATCTTTCAAGTACAGTTAGAACCACTATGGGGGATGAATTAATTGTGCATAATGAAACTGAGAAAATGCAAAGTGTTGTTGTACCTTCTTTGGCGGTTGCCAAACCAAATTCTTCAACAGTTTCTAATAGCAATCAAAGTGCTCGACTAAATGTCCCAATGGGTCCAATAGTGCTTTCCACAGAACATATCGTTTCAGTTATTCCCACTAGCCCTTCCAATTGGAATGTTATGAATAAGGATATTAAGAAAAGTATTGTTAGGCCTTCTGATGTCATAGTCAAACCTATCGCCTCTACTGTGCTTGATACTCCCCGTAATGTGCACAACAAACCGACTTATGCTTCTTGCTTCTCGTCCCTACCTCGTTGTACTAGTGAATATACTCCCCATGTATTCACTTCTTCTTATGAAAACCCGGTTCCACCTCCAGGCATTGTTCGAGAGGGTACTAACATTTGGAAAGATCACTTGGTAGGATTCTTTCTTGATTCTGAAATTCCAAAACTTGATGTCCGTGCACACTGTCGTAAGATCTGGAATTTGAGAGGAGGCCTAAGTGTTAATGTAGTGAATGGTCTATTCTACTTTAAATTTTCAATGATGGAAGAGAGAAGAAAGGTGTTGGAATCATATCCGAAAATAATAGGAGGAAAACCGTTTATTATTACATCGTGGACTGCGACTATAGAGAGTGCTAGACAGCGGGTGCCATCCATTCCGATATGGTCTATCTTTACCAGAATTCCTTCTGTCTTGTAGACTCTTCCAGGTTTGAATTGGCTAGCTAGTAGGATTGGGAAGTTTAAATGTTTTGATATGAACATGGAGACGAGGAAGAATTTAGTTTTTGCAAAAGCTTTAATTGAAATAACACCTAGCAAGCCTTTACCAAACAAGCTCAAAGTTACTATTGATGGCTATGACTTCTATGTTGATGTTCAATACACTTGGCAACCAGTAATATGTACTAATTGTCAGTCTTTTGGTCACGTTCTTGAAACTTGTAAGTTAGGAGGTCCTTCTAAGGCACAACCTCCTCTCATGAATCCTCCTCCAAGCATTTGGGTTCAAAAGATGAAGGCAGATGACAAGCTCGTTGATGAGGAACCAAGCATGGAAGCACATCTGAAAGGAAAAGAATCTACCAGTGTTGATGAACTATTGAAGGGTTCGGATCAGGTTTGTGACGTTGAATTAAAGGAAAATGAAGGGTTAACATCAGAAGGGGAAACTGAAGATGATGGGATACGTTGGATGTCGGATGACCGCTCTTGGGTACATGTTGCCTCTGGTATGAGATATGATCCATATGAAAATGAATATTACAAATATGTATTGGGCTTAGTGACGGATTCTAGAAGATTGGAGTATAAGGTAGTGGGAGATAGCTTTGAGCTCATTCAAGAGGGTGTTCTTGGAGAGAAGTATCAGACACTTTTCCACGACTCGTCATGGGATTGGGAATGCGAATTTCGCAGCCCTAATCCGTGTTTTCTATCTAACCTTGTTGTACAGTTTACTGAGTATATCAACGTTATAGGTAGTAGTAGTGACTCTTCCAGTTATTCCACCGTTGTGGGGGATTGATTGTTAGGTCCTTGATAGTAGCTGAAACTTTATGTTTCACTCCTGTTCTTTTTACATATAGTGTTATGGCACTTCAAACCAGATCGAGTTTCTGTGCCTGTGCAGAACTCCACTTCTTTCTATGCTTTCCAAATAAACAGTGGTATGGCCATTATAAATCCGGCTTAGCATGCAAAAAAAGAAACAATTTCAAGAACATATCCATGTTTATTGTAAATTCCACAATTTTAATATTTCAATCATCTATAATCCAAATAGAAGATTAATGGAATAGATTTGTACAACAACAATATTCTTTATGTATTTTAAAAATAAATTAAATCACAATTACCACTAATTACAATTATTTATCATGATAAGAATTACGGGAATGTAAACAGTAAATATACCGTTACCTAAAAAGTATAATTTTAAATCCACTTACTTGGCTGTTTTCCAATCCTTGAATTTGATCCAGATCTTCTATTATGTGGTGTTTCTAATTGAATCTAATATTAAGATAACCACAAATTTACAAATCCGATGCTAAAAGAACAAGGAAAGAAATAAACCTAAATAATTCAGATTCACGGGATTTACTTCACGTTGGTAAGAAATCTAAACACCTATATTATAGATTTATAGTCTTTGTTTTCAAATCTTAAATCACAATTCCTAAAAACTAATATTCTAATTTTTGAAAGTTTTGGAGAAGAGAGAAAATGACAGAGCCTTGGCGTCGTTCCAGAAAATATGATTTGGAGGCTAGGCTCTGCTGGTCTATTTATAGGTGTACAGAAGAATCTGGTCTATCAGGATTAATAATATGAAATCTGAACTATACAAGCCAAGAAATACGCATCAGAAAAATCCAGATCTGGCCTCTGATGGGTCGACCCATGTGTCGACACACTGTCATGGTGTATTGACCCCATGGTCGACCTACGACCTGGGTCTTTAATGTTAATTCTGCCTTCTTTAATTCTTGTTTAATGTTGCCGATAACATGTAATAACCCGGAAAATCTGAACCAATTTGAAATTTTTATTTTGGCAATTTTGGTAAATTTTGAATACTTAAAATGGTTTATTTTAAATAATAACAATGAGAAATTTATTTTGAATAGAATTGGAAGGTATATATTTATTTGAATCGGCGTTAGAATATAAATATTTTTTTAATTATAAAAGGAATTGAAAATGGCGCGGTAGTTTGAAAATTCGATTTCAAATTTCAAATGAATGTACAGGATTAAAAATAAAGCAGATTTTAGCAAAACCAAAAACATTATAATTTATTTGAAAATATCTTTCCAACGAATCTGAAAAATTGAAATTTTATAGTGGGAATAAAAAGTTATGCCCAGTTTAAAATTCAGAATAGTCGCTATGGAATTTTGGCCCATAAAAATGGAAATTTTGCAGATGGCCTCCATTTTCAATGAAACCACTATTTTGGATCTAGGATGTCAAGTTATTGCTAGATTCCAAAAATCATAATTTTCTGAATCAATATGTGAGCATGGCGAAGTAAAACGTGTTTTGTCAGTTTCAGTCTATTTCGATCGACCAGAAAATGGCCATTTTTCAAGCGGTCTCAGAATTTGACAAATTTGTTCTGTTAGGACCGCATCGTCAATACGAAGCTAGAAATAATTTTTCTGAAATTTTTTGAATCAGTATGTGGCCACGGTAAATTAAAATGTGCGTTCAAATTGAATATATATTGTTTTATATTTTAATTTTGATGGGAACTGATTCAAACAGTCGAATTGGCCTATGAAACATATCCCATTATGTTTGGAATGGGGGTAATTAGCTAGGGCGACAGTTGTTCGGTTTGATTTGGGATTCGAATGGAAAATTAACTTTTTGAGGATTAAAATAATATAATAATTATATTAGTATATAAATTCAAACTCACCCCACTTTTCTCTCCTGAAATCAGTCAACGAACGAAATAAAGAAATAAAAAAAACCCACGCGTCTCAATCCACGCCGCACTGCCGTTCACATGAGACAACCGCGATGGTAGGAAACCGATAACGAGAAAAAGAAACTGGCACTCCATAAACCCAACTGAGATCAATGGAAGCCCCAACCGGATTCTGGACAGTCATTGGTTCCTTGAGCTTTTTCAAATTCAAATCCAGCTTCTTAGCTGTATTCTTTGCAATGAAGCTTCGTGACGAGCCGGTGTCAAACAGAACTTTAACTGGAATATCTTTGACAGTTAGCATGCCTTCTAAAACATCCGGCCTTTCTTGAATAGCTGAGGGCTCAGAAGTTTCTACTACTTCATTTATATGTACTGTTTCAGATTCCTTTGATAGCTGGCTATCTTGCTTTACGTGACCCACCTGATGGCAAAGATTGCATTTTCTATTTTCTTTAACCTTGTTCTTTGATTTAGATCCCTCCTTCTTCTGCATTTTCAAGGACTTACATTTCTTGGACAAATGACCCTTTTGATTGCAGTTAAGGCACATGGCGGTCATTACTGATTCTTTCTCAGATCTGGCCCTTTTCCGATTCACTTTGGGCTTCTTACTAACCTCTGACATCGTACTGGCCTCGGGACGATCAGTTTCAGACTCAACTTTATTAGTAGAACTTACCTCCTCTTCGTAGCGTAACATACCTTTCTTGTCTAGATCTTCGTACTGATAAGCCATATAAATCATTTCTGAAAAAGGAAGTTTCACATGCCCCATTACTTTATTCTGGTATTTCCTTTGAAGCCCGTTAATAAATCTTAGATTCTTCCTCTTCGTACTTTGAATTAGATGGGGAGCAAAGTGAGAAAGTTCGTTGAATTTCTTATGATATTCTGGGATGGTCATATCACCTTGTATCAGATAAGAAAATTCATCACATAATCGCTTGGTTGCTTCGGGAGGAGTAAATTTTTCTAGGAAAATCACTTTGAATCTGTCCAAGGTGATATCACCTTCTGGATTATCTTTAAAAACTGAATCCCACCAAAACAAAGCTTCTTCTTTGAGTGCCCAAGACGCCAGTAATCTTTTCTGATCATCTCTCAGCTTTAAACCCTCAAAGATTTTCTCTATAGAACGAATCCAAGCTTGTGTTTCCATGATGGACTCTTTGCCTAAGAATGGCGATCCACCCAAATTTCGAAATCTCTTAAATAGAACTTCTATATCTGATTCTGGCTGTGACAGCACCACTGGCTCATTAGCTGGTCGAGCCATACGATTATTTCTTCTGTTCCTGTCACTCATTTTCTAGTGCGTCTGCAATCAGCAGACAAAGTGTCAGGTCAACAGAAAAGATATTTCAAAATATAGAGACAAATACTTCAAATGTAAATGTGTCTATCGAGGTGTAATTTCATTCTGCTTTACTCATACCAGGATATTACTGATCCTATCTGTATTGAGTTACCCATCCTAGAACACTACTGGTTCTATTTATGACGAGTTTGTTAATATGTCATATTCCAGAACTAAGCTTAACCAAAGCTCTGATACCAAATGAGACGACCCCAAACCCCGTACTGACGGTGGCAAGGGTAATCCTTGGAATATAACACATAAACAGATAATAGCAGGACAAAATTAAATAAATATACCAGATAATGAACAATAGAATATACTAGATAAACGTAATCATCAGAGTTACACAGTATACAGGATCATACTTAGTATAAATACAGTTCAGCTATACACAAATGTCTATAGCGGAAAACAAACATAATGTATAATAGGAGCTGAACAGCATAAAAAGAGATAAATAATAGAATCCATCTTCAGCTCCAGTTATCCAGAAAAGCCTGCTAAACCTGAACACAAGGCTGCCCGTGTAGAAAAAGGGGCACCCGAGTTTGAAAGTGAAACAAACTACGAGTCAGTCATGGGCCTGGTATGAGAAATCTACTCAACACAATTAAAATATGGCAAATCACAGGACCACGCCACTTTCGTGGAATGGTTGACTCCATTGGATTGCCAGTGCTTTAAAACAAATAGTTCTTTTAAACATCGCAATGCTTCTTATAAAAATGAAGTCATTATAAGACTCAGTTCCCATCACATAATGCAACGCAAACCGGAGGATAGAGTTTTTACCTTATAACGGCCAAAATATGCTTGATACGAATAAAACAAAAGCATTTGATACTACTACTAGTGTTTATATGTTTCAAAAGCAATTTCAAATCATAAGTATCAATCATAGATGGCATTAATGCCCCATACCACTATGTCGCCATATATAGGTATACAATCAAAACCGCACAGTCACGTATTTGGAAATTGGATTTCCGTCATGAACCAAGGCAAAAGATAGTCCTTACCGAATTCGAGACTGCCCAGCCTGAGCCTCAGGTACAGCCGCAACTGCCCCTTGGATCGTCAAGGCCGGTCCACCGATGTGGATTAAAATTCCTGAACAATGCGTTTCCCCGCCCTTTGGGGCGTAAGTGAGCCAACGAATGACTCCATCGGACTCGGATCGTCCGATCTAATCGAGGCGCCTCGCAACAACAACAACCACATAAGTCAAACTCGTCAGGGCATGTAAAACCACTGACGCCACTTCTAGCTAGGAAGAAACGCCTGTCCCCCCTGAGGTCCTCTCCCGTTTCTGGTTCATACCGGGATGTGAGACTCGCGATTTCACGTTATACACAAAGCTACGCCACACAGGCGGTGCTTTGATCATCACCACAAGACTTAGCTTTTCAACAGAAGCCCTGCTCACTGCATCTTAGCATGCCACACAGGCAATTCACCCCGTGCAACTGATAGCTATCAATCACACAGAATAAATTCCAATGTCAGACACACTGTCCATTTGCAAGTCCGTTCTGGGTCTGAAAGAAACCGGAGGCACTATATACCTCGCAAACCCATCGATCACCACGTACGTCTGACGATCACCACTCATTATCCATATTTCGGGATGCCTCCCAATCAGGACCTCGGTTACCATCCAAACGAGGTGAAGATCTCCGGTCTTCGACCACCGTCTTCATCTTTGATTTCTTATCGTCGATTCAGTTATTCAGAATGGGATAAACCCGGTCTTTCTGAGAAACTCGCTTATATAATAAACAAGTGCTACACAAACACTATCACGCATCATTTCAATTCATTAGTCACTATCCGTCAATCAGTAAGAGAACGATTTCCCAAATATTAACCCCGAAGGCCGAAACCAACATCAGATCAATACCCAAGAAACCATTCGACTTAGCCAACCTTCAGTTAGTTTCTAAATTTCACATCCATATCGTTTATAATATTTTATAACGATTTATCGCTATTTTTATTTATTTTAAAATAGCCAATTTATTCAAAACAACGCTTCGGGCCATAACGCGGCCGTGGCGCTGTTTTTCTTCAGATTTGATTTACACATATCTGAAAATCTAGCCATTGGATCTTCACAAAATTTACATCATTAGAAATATCTTTTCAAAATGAATCCAACGGTTCCAGTTTCGGGAAAATCCGACGGTCGGATCTCCCGGTATAATCGTTTGAAGTTTCGATTTCTAAATACGAACTGCAGCGTCGTTATTCGATTTAATATAATTATATATATATATATATATATATATAATCGATTCTAGCGCTGTTTTTCTTCAGATTTGAATTAACCATTCCAGACAATCCAACTGTTGTATTTTTACAAAGTTGGTGCCGTTGGAAAGATATTTCCAAAGCGAACCCAACGGTTGCGGTTTCGGGAAAATCCGATGGTCGGATCTCCCGCACTAATCGTTTGAAATCACGGTTTCAAAATACGAACTGCAGCTTCGTTATTCGATATATTTCAATTCTACTTATTTATATATATCGATTCTTCGATTTCAAAACTATATGAATTTCATACATTTGATAAAAATGATATTTTTATCTAACTGTCTTCTATTTCAACACTTCACTATTTTTAACAATTCATGTATATAGTAAAAATGTGATTTTTAATGTTAAACAATTTATTTCAAAACCAGATTATTTTATATAGTTCATAATGATGATAAAAATGGGATTTTTATTATAAAACAATTTATTTCAAAACACGACTATTTTATATAGTTCATATAGATGATAAAAATATAATTTTTATTATAAAACGATTTATTTCAAAATATGAATACCATTCAACACATGAATTTCAATTCAACAAATGAATTTCGATTCAACACATGAAGGTTTTCTATAATTTATATATATAGATAAAAATGTGATTTTTATTGTTAAAACACGAATACCATTCAATACATGAATTTCTATTCAACGAATGAATTTTGATTCAACACATAAAGGTTTTATATAGTTTATATATATATAGATTGTAACACCCCACGCCTGCTATGGTCACTCTCTAAGGGAATGCCATAGCATCGGTGGAGTATTTTAGTGAATATAGAACAGAAAAATTACAACAAGACAGATATAAATAGTACTTGAAATTTAAAACATCATCTCATAACAGCGGAAATAAACATGTCTGGTTACATCATAAAACCACAATAAAAGTCAAGTACAATATCCATCAAAATAAAGAAGTACATAATCCCACTCTCTCATACAATAGCCAGGACAAAAGAAAAGATAACTGGGTAACTGGAGCTTTACATCTATCCAAGCTCCTAAAGACTTGAACAGCAATCCGATCAAGCTCCACTACTGCTAGGATCCACCGTAGGACCTGAGGGTTGGGAAAAAGATAAAAACAACGGGGTCAGACATAAGTCTGAGCGAGTCCTATAACTTTAACAATACAATCATTAAAGTAACCAGAGAAGACATAAACTTGACCTACGGTAATGTCTGGGGATGAATGGCTACACTAAGCAGCTTGGTAGACTTAGGATAAACTAAGATAACTGTAAAGACGCATCTACCCACCCAAGGATAATTACTAACTGCACCACACCAGTCATTCCTACTTAAAGGTTGATCCCACCCAAGGACTTAGAAAATTTACCCAGTAGTTTCGCGTACCTCTAGCTCACTACATAGGTGCCGTCTGCCCCTATCTCCATTAGGTGTACCCACTACTCCCAAGCGATCGGCTCCCTACCGTAGATACCCGTGCTGGTCCCACAATGGGGTGTATCATTCCCCAAAGTGGCCACCTGATAATATCAACGGTGCACGGCTTTATATCTACACGATGCAACAACGACTTACCAACCAGCCCGGGTCCACACACGCATATGAAACCCGTTGATCCTGCGTTGCCACCGCTAACCCGTTTTGGCCTCTTATAATCAAGCCCAATATGCGTGTCCCGTCACCCGACTAGAGTCGAGCCCATAAAGATACGTTTGGGATATTGGTTGAAATGGGCCCCCACAAGCTACCCACCTAAGCTTGTCACTTATCTAGTGTATCCCACTTAACCCTTTAATCATGTTTAATTACATGTTTCCACTTGGTTAAGTATTCTAATCGTATTTTCTATTGCCACCCAAGGCAACCACTAGATTTCCACATGCCACCCAAGGCACCCACTTAACCCCTCATGTCCCTCTACATGCTAATATGGTTAAGTGTTTCTTAATTAATTAATTAAGATCATGACCTCATAAAGACCTCTCACATTAGACCATCTTTTATGACTGCTGGATATGCCGGTTGGTTCCGGGCAGACTTCTGTCATAAAAAGGGTCTAACCTCGTGTCTTTACTTTAATCACATATTTAATTTATGACTAAGACCTCTCACATTGGGCCAATCATTTGTAGCCGCTGGATGGCCGGTCGGTTCCGGGCAGACTTCCGCTACAAAAGGGTCCAACCTCGTGTCTTAGTTGATTAATTACACCTAATTAATCACCCCCATATTAATTATCCCTAATTAATATCAAGTTTTTCATAACATGGGTAGACCTAACTCAATAGGTAAATTCCCATGGGGTAGACCTAACTCAATAGGTAAATTCCCACTTATGTTAATTTATTTTTATGGTATGCTTAATCATACCCAATCATACTTTTATTAACATATTTATTAACCCCATCGTTCCCCACGTAAATCGTTCTCATTTCATGACATAATAAAGGGAAGATCCATCACAAATATCATGGGTTTAACCAAATCTTAGCATATAACTTTGTCATGGGTTAAGAGGATGTCAACTTGCATATATGAGCATATATTAACCCAACTACATTTAACCCAAACTTGCATATTATCATACACATATCTTGCATAACATGTTGAACTTGCATATAAGCATTCTCATAACTTGCATAACATGTTAAACATGCATTTAAGCATACACATAACTTGCATAAGCATTCACATTCTTGCATAAGCATTCACATACTTGCATAAGCATGCATAACTTGCATATCATGTTAAACTTGCATTTAAGCATATACATAACTTGCATAAGCATTCACATACTTGCATAAGCATGCATAACTTGCATATCATGTTAAACTTGCATTTAAGCATATACATAACTTGCATATGAACTTGCATAACAACCTACACATAACTTACATAACATCATACACATAATTTGCATATAAACTTGCATAACTCACTTGTTAAACATGCATAAACCCACTTATTAGATATGCATAAACCCACTTATTAAACATGCATAAACCCACTTGTTAAACATGCATAAACCAACTTACTAAACATGCATAAACCCACTTGTTAAACATGCATAAACATAGGAAAACATAGAGTAGCATATCATTACAAATGATTCAAACTCACTAATCCGCATTTAAGACCATAAGTCTCATTACACCCAATCTACTTACTTTAGCAATTGATGTTAAAGTGATAGAAACTCACCAAACCCAAGAATAGCAAACTTATGAAGTGGAATTAGTTGCTAAATATGAAGAAGATGATGATTAGAGGTTGATTAGCTTGCAACTTCCTTCATAAATTAGTGGAGGCTCCTTCTAAGATTTAATTTGGCGGCATGAGGCCATCATTCCTATTTTTAGTATGGATTAGGGTAGGTTTAGGGTGTATTTATAGATTAGGTGAGTGTTTTAGGCCCTTAGATTAACCCTAGGTTAGATTAGGTCCGTTAGATTTAGGAAATCTCTAGAACCCAGCCCAGCCCTAGCCAGAAAACCAAATCTGGTGCACCCAAGCCCTCTGGCTCGACACGCCGTGTCGACATGCAAGTCGACAGGCAAGTCGACCCCCCTGTCGACAGGCCTGTCGACAGCCCTGTCGACATGGTTAGGGCGGGAATTTTCCCGCCTGGCCCCGCTGGTTCGATTTTGAAATCTGAATTTGGATTTTTAAATCTGTTTTTAGCTTTAATTTTTCTGCAAACTTCATTGGGCCTTAACTGGGCCATACGGACTCCGATTTACAAAATTTCGGACTCTATTCTGCGTATTTTTCCGAGACGAACGCAATGACGCAGCCCGTTTCCCCCAATTCTCACATCTGAGATTATTTATTCTGCAATTAGTGAATTTTAGCATTAACTGAAATACGGGGTGTTACATTCTCCCCTCCTTAAAGGATTTCGTCCCCGAAATCTTTAAGCTAAGGAGAATGCATATCCTACCATCCAAACAACCATCTACTCAAACCATCAACCACGGGCATCCATTGTCCTTAAACAGTTTCTAATGATGTATGAGCATATGCAAAAAGTGTGTGTATATGTTCCCTATCTAATGTATGAACATATGCAAACCATGATAGTGCCATGCATCCATTATGTATGCGAGAGGACCCTATTGACACATACAATATCTACATGAGTGCACAATCATTCACCAAAATGCATCATCCATATGATAACACCATCATTATACATCCATAAATATAGCTTCCTACACACAATTTTATGCAATATGCAATATGAAGTGACTGAGCCGATCTAGTGCCTAGAGTGTGTGTATATGCATCCACGAGCAACCACTAGCAAACACTTGCATCCACTTGCATCCATCAACCATAACATGTCTCAAACACATGTTTCACCCATAGGTTTACCCTATCAAAAGGTCAAACAGTACTAACGAGAGGACATACTAAAGATAAGATAAGTACTAGACAACGATAGAGGAGAAAGTAAAGACATACCCTCAAAAAGAAATGGGTACAATGAACGCATCTTCGCTTCCGTCTCCCAAGTTGCGTTGCTCTCATCTTCTCCCCATTGCACTTTGACTAGTTGAACCTCTCTGTTTCTCAACTTCCTAGTCTCTGACCCAAGGATGCAGGTAGGAGCTCGTCGAATAGTCGCATCACGCTCTACTTCCACTTCTTTAAGCAAGCTCGGCTCTACCACCTCTACGGTCTCATGTAAGCACTTCCTCAAATGGGACACATGGAATACATCATGTACACCACTAAGTCTGTCAGGCAACTCCACTCTATATGCCATCCGTCCAATTCTTTCCTTAATGGAAAATGGCCCTACGAACCTTGGTGCTAACTTCCCAACAGATCCAAAGCGAACCACATTTCGTAACGGAGACACTTTGACAAAGACCATGTCCCCAACTTCAAACTCAAGATCCGTCCTTCTCTTGTCCGCATAAGATTTTTGCCTATCCTGCGCTGCTTTCTTCCTTCTTCGAATCAAGTCAATCTTCTCAGAAGTCTCCCTAATCATATCAGGCCCAAGCAAGATCTTATCCGTAGATTCCCACCAACATATAGGTGATCGACAAGGCCTTCCATAGAGAGCTTCGAAAGGAGCCATACCAATACTGGACTGAAAGCTGTTATTATATGCGAACTCCACCAATGGAAGATGCTCTTCCCATGTACCTCCAAAATCTAAGATACAAAGTCTCAAAAGGTCTTCTAGAACACGATTCACCCTCTCAGTCTGGCCGTCCGTCTGAGGATGATATGCGTGCTCAGACACAATTGAGTCCCCACTGCTTCTTGCAAACTTCTCCAGAACTCGCTAGTGAAGATAGGATCTCGATCACTCACTATGCTAGAGGGTACCCCATGCAATCGAACTATCTCTCGAAGATATACAGAAGCTAGCCATGGAGCGGTCCTCTTGCTCTTCACAGGTATGAAATGGGCGCTCTTAGTAAGTCTGTCTACCACCACCCAAATTCCCGTATTACCCTTTCTTGATCTGGGTAACCCGTCAATAAAATCCATCGAGACGCTATCCCACTTCCATTGCGGAACTTCCAATGGGTGAAGCAACCCACCTGGTTTCTTTTGCTCCGCCTTTACTTGCTGGCACACCAAGCATCGAGCGACATACTCGGCCACATCTTTCTTCATACCGGCCCAGAAGAAAACCCTCTTCATGTCTTGGTACATCTTGTCCCCACCGGGATGAATGGTCATCCTAGAACGGTGTGCATCATCAAGAATAACCTTCCTCAAACCCTCGTCATGCGGTACACAAAGTCTACCGTCTCTACGCAAGCACCCCCTATCGTCTAGGGTGTACCTACTCAAATGGCTGGACGACTCCCCCCCTTATGAGCTTCTCCACCAACTCAACCAACTGTGGGTCGTCCCTCTGTGCTTCTCCAATCCGTCCCAAAAGAGTAGGTCTAACCTCCAAGGAAGCTAGCAAACCGGGTACATAATCAATGGAAGGTCTGAAGTCAAACATCGAGATAAATTCCAAGCTTCGTTGTTCCACAAACAACGGACTCAAGGACAACCTCTTTCTGCTCAAGGCGTCCGCCACCACGTTACCCTTGCCAGGGGTATACGCTATCTCGAAATCATAGGATGCTAAGAACTCCATCCACCTTTGCTGTCTCAAATTCAAATCCTTCTGAGAAAACAAGTACTTCAATGATTTGTGGTCAGTGAACAATTCGAATCTCTCACCAAGAAGATAATGGCGCCAAATCTTAAGCGCAAAAACAATAGCGGCCAACTCTAAATCATGGGTAGGGTAATTTTTCTCATGCACTCTCAACTGCCTTCCACCATAGGCTATCACCCTTCCCTCTTGCATTAAGACTGCGCCTAGTCCAGTCCCACAAGCATCGGTATAGACAACAAATGGCTTGCTCCCATCTGGCAACACTAAAACTGGAGCAGTGGTTAAAGCTCTCTTTAACCGTCGGAACGCATCATCACAATCTATGTCCCATGCGAAAACAAGATTCTTCTTCGTTAAGCGGGTTAATGGGGCTGATATCTTCGCGAAGTCTTTGATAAACTTCCTATAGTAACCCGCCAACCCCAAGAAACTTCTTACTTCGGTAGCATTCTTCGGAACCTTCCAATCCTGAATTGATACTACCTTCGCGGGATCCACAGCTATCCCTTCCTTGGAGACCACGTGCCCCAAGAACCGCACCTCCTTCCTCCAGAAGTGACATTTAGAGAATTTAGCCTTAAGGCTATGTGCTCGAAGAGTCTTCAATACCTCCCCAAGATGTAGGGCATGCTCTTCTTCACTCTTAGAAAATACTAAGATATCATCCACAAAGACCACCACGAATTTATTAAGGAACTCCCTGAACACCCTACTCATCAAATCCACAAAGTATGCAGGGGCGTTCGTCAACCCAAATGGCATCACCAGCCACTCATAGAAACCATCCGGAGTCCTAAAGGCAGTCTTGTCTATGCTATCCTCAGCCACCCTCAATTGATGAAACCCCGTGGCTAAGTCCAACTGAGAAAATACTGAAGCGCCAACCAACTGATCGAAAAGATCATCAATCCTCGGCAATGGGTGTCTATTCTTCTTTGTGAGCTTGTTGAGTTCTCTATAGTCTACACAAAGTCTGAGGGACCCATCCGCCTTTGTAGCAAATACTACTGGAGCACCCCACTCCGATATACTTCGTCTTATGAACCCCTTCTCAAGCAACTCCCCTACTTGCTTATGGAGTTCCCTCCTCTCACGAGGAGCCATGTGGCGCACTGGTAAAGATACAGGTTTAGCATTATCCACCAGATATATTCGGAAGTCAATCTCCCGCTTCGGAGGTAAGCCCTTCACCTCCTCAAACACATCCGGATATTCCCGGACCACTTTAACAGATTGTAAACTCTCGACCGAAGCGTCAAGCGATTCAAGATAACTTAGCATAACAGAATCCATGGGATTACAAGAAATCTCGAGAGTGTTACCCAAGCGGGTCATGAGCCTAACAACTCTCCTTTCGCAATCGAGAACGGCACCATTACTGGATAACCAGTCCATGCCCAAAATCAAACCATAGCCCGTGAAGCCCAACACAAAAGCATCACATCTAAACTCAATGCTAAGTATAGAAATCTTCAAACCCAAACATATCATGGACAAATAAGTGGAGCCCCCAATTGGGTTTGAAACAACCAAGGGATCATCTACCAGACTGGTGTCTAAGTGCAGTGACTCAACTAATGATGATGAGATAAACGAATGCGATGCGCCTGAATCAAACAATGTACGGACAGGATGATCAAATAGAAAAACCAGACTTTCAACGAAAATAGTTCTACCTCTCTCCTGAATCGGTGGGACTGCGAGAGCCTGTACTTGCCCCCTAGCCTGACCTGGTGCCATAAGAGCTTGCACCTGTCCTCCTGAGGTAGACCCCGTCCTTTGCCCTTTCTTAGGACAGTCTTTCACTAGATGCCCTGCTTCGCCACAGTGGAAGCAGCCAGTCTTCTTCTTCTTGCGACAATCCTTGCTTAGGTGGCCAGGTGTCCCACAATTGAAACACTTCTTCTTCTTGCCCTTGCCACCGTTGCCTTTCCCACCTTTATTTTGCTATTGTTGCTGAGGTCTCTTTTGATCTCCCTTCTTCTCGGGTGCCTTATTAGCATTGGGACCCTTCTCTTCTTCATGCATGAGTGCCATGTCAACTAGCTTCTCAAAGGTGGCCCCCATAGGGATATGAGTCATAGCCAACCCATGCATTGGTTCATTCAAGCCTTTCACGAACCTCAAAGCCTTTTTCTCCGGTGTATTCACCATATCTAGGCCAAACCTTGCCAATTGATTAAACTTGTTGACATATTCCTTCACTGAGAGATTTCCTTGCTTTAAAGTCAAGAATCTTTCCATATACAAGTTTTCCTCCGCCCTTGAGAGAAACTTTGCCACAAATCTTTGTCTAAAATCCGCCTAAGAGTCAATGGGGGCGTTCTCCATTAGTGACCTCCCACCAGAATGAGGCCTCTCCCTTCATTAACCAAGCAGCTAACTTGACTTTCTTTCCTTCTTCCATCTCAAAGATATCTATCAACTCTTCCACCTCCTTAAGCCAATCTCTAGCCTCCACAAAAGTTTCCGATCCTTGAAAAGGTTTCCCTCCCATAGCTTTAAATTCCTTGCAAGTCTTAGAAAAAGTATCCGTGCGAGGAGGAGGGGGAGGAGGAAGATCGGGTGCTACGGTTGGTGGAGGAACATTTGCTGGACCCGCAGTGGTGGCCCTAGCCTCCATCAATCTCCTATACCATACTGGTACCGTCACACCCTCCGGAAAGTTAAGATCCTCAGCCATGCTGAAACGAAAAAGGAAAGATTCAAAACGAAGAATTCGAAGGATTTAGATATGGCTATTGGGGATTATGCTTTTCTTTCAAAAACTTTTCTCTTAAAAGACATGTTTTTGAAAATATCTCTTCCAAAAATGTTTTAGAAAAATAGTTTTCTAAAAATTTTATCTGTTCTGGTAACCTTTGCTCTGATACCACGTGTAACACCCCACGCCCGCTATGGTCACTCTCTAAGGGAATGCCATAGCATCGGTGGAGTATTTTAGTGAATATAGAACAGAAAAATTACAACAAGACAGATATAAATAGTACTTGAAATTTAAAACATCATCTCATAACAGCGGAAATAAACATGTCTGGTTACATCATAAAACCACAATAAAAGTCAAGTACAATATCCATCAAAATAAAGAAGTACATAATCCCACTCTCTCATACAATAGCCAGGACAAAAGAAAAGATAACTGGGTAACTGGAGCTTTACATCTATCCAAGCTCCTAAAGACTGGAACAGCAATCCGATCAAGCTCCACTACTGCTAGGATCCACCGTAGGACCTGAGGGTTGGGAAAAAGATAAAAACAACGGGGTCAGACATAAGTCTGAGCGAGTCCTATAACTTTAACAATACAATCATTAAAGTAACCAGAGAAGACATAAACTTGACCTACGGTAATGTCTGGGGATGAATGGCTACACTAAGTAGCTTGGTAGACTTAGGATAAACTAAGATAACTGTAAAAACGCATCTACCCACCCAAGGATAATTACTAACTGCACCACACCAGTCATTCCTACTTAAAGGTTGATCCCACCCAAGGACTTAGAAAATTTACCCAGTAGTTTCGCGTACCTCTAGCTCACTACATAGGTGCCGTCTGCCCCTATCTCCACTAGGTGTACCCACTACTCCCAAGCGATCGGCTCCCTACCGTAGATACCCGTGCTGGTCCAACAATGGGGTGTATCATTCCCCAAAGTGGCCACCTGATAATATCAACGGTGCACGGCTTTATATCTACACGATGCAACAACGACTTACCAACCAGCCCGGGTCCACACACGCATATGAAACCCGTTGATCCTGCGTTGCCACCGCTAACCCGTTTTGGCCTCTTATAGTCAAGCCCAATATGCGTGTCCCGTCACCCGACTAGAGTCGAGCCCACAAAGATACGTTTGGGATATTGGTTGAAATGGGCCCCCACAAGCTACCCACCTAAGCTTGTCACTTATCTAGTGTATCCCACTTAACCCTTTAATCATGTTTAATTACATGTTTCCACTTGGTTAAGTATTCTAATCGTATTTTCTATTGCCACCCAAGGCAACCACTAGATTTCCACATGCCACCCAAGGCACCCACTTAACCCCTCATGTCCCTCTACATGCTAATATGGTTAAGTGTTTCTTAATTAATTAATTAAGATCATGACCTCATAAAGACCTCTCACATTAGACCATCTTTTATGACTGCTGGATATGCCGGTTGGTTCCGGGCAGACTTCTGTCATAAAAAGGGTCTAACCTCGTGTCTTTACTTTAATCACGTATTTAATTTATGACTAAGACCTCTCACATTGGGCCAATCATTTGTAGCCGCTGGATGGCCGGTCGGTTCCGGGCAGACTTCCGCTACAAAAGGGTCCAACCTCGTGTCTTAGTTGATTAATTACACCTAATTAATCACCCCCATATTAATTATCCCTAATTAATATCAAGTTTTTCATAACATGGGTAGACCTAACTCAATGGGTAAATTCCCATGGGGTAGACCTAACTCAATAGGTAAATTCCCACTTATGTTAATTTATTTTTATGGTATGCTTAATCATACCCAATCATACTTTTATTAACATATTTATTAACCCCATCGTTCCCCACGTAAATCGTTCTCATTTCATGACATAATAAAGGGAAGATCCATCACAAATATCATGGGTTTAACCAAATCTTAGCATATAACTTTGTCATGGGTTAAGAGGATGTCAACTTGCATATATGAGCATATATTAACCCAACTACATTTAACCCAAACTTGCATATTATCATACACATATCTTGCATAACATGTTGAACTTGCATATAAGCATTCTCATAACTTGCATAACATGTTAAACATGCATTTAAGCATACACATAACTTGCATAAGCATTCACATTCTTGCATAAGCATTCACATACTTGCATAAGCATGCATAACTTGCATATCATGTTAAACTTGCATTTAAGCATATACATAACTTGCATAAGCATTCACATACTTGCATAAGCATGCATAACTTGCATATCATGTTAAACTTGCATTTAAGCATATACATAACTTGCATATGAACTTGCATAACAACCTACACATAACTTACATAACATCATACACATAACTTGCATATGAACTTGCATAACTCACTTGTTAAACATGCATAAACCCACTTATTAGATATGCATAAACCCACTTATTAAACATGCATAAACCCACTTGTTAAACATGCATAAACCAACTTACTAAACATGCATAAACCCACTTGTTAAACATGCATAAACATAGGAAAACATAGAGTAGCATATCATTACAAATGATTCAAACTCACTAATCCGCATTTAAGACCATAAGTCTCATTACACCCAATCTACTTACTTTAGCAATTGATGTTAAAGTGATAGAAACTCACCAAACCCAAGAATAGCAAACTTATGAAGTGGAATTAGTTGCTAAATATGAAGAAGATGATGATTAGAGGTTGATTAGCTTGCAACTTCCTTCATAAATTAGTGGAGGCTCCTTCTAAGATTTAATTTGGCGGCATGAGGCCATCATTCCTATTTTTAGTATGGATTAGGGTAGGTTTAGGGTGTATTTATAGATTAGGTGAGTGTTTTAGGCCCTTAGATTAACCCTAGGTTAGATTAGGTCCGTTAGATTTAGGAAATCTCTAGAACCCAGCCCAGCCCTAGCCAGAAAACCAAATCTGGTGCACCCAAGCCCTCTGGCTCGACACGCCGTGTCGACAGGCAAGTCGACAGGCGAGTCGACCCCCCTGTCGACAGGCCTGTCGACAGCCCTGTCGACATGGTTAGGGCGGGAATTTTCCCGCCTGGCCCCGCTGGTTCGATTTTGAAATCTGAATTTGGATTTTTAAATCTGTTTTTAGCTTTAATTTTTCTGCAAACTTCATTGGGCCTTAACTGGGCCATACGGACTCCGATTTACAAAATTTCGGACTCTATTCTGCGTATTTTTCCGAGACGAACGCAATGACACAGCCCGTTTCCCCCAATTCTCACATCTGAGATTATTTATTCTGCAATTAGTGAATTTTAGCATTAACTGAAATACGGGGTGTTACATAGATAAAAATGTGATTTTTATTGCTAAAACACGAATACCATTCAACACATGAATTTCTATTCAACGAATGAATTTAGATTCAACACATGAAGGTTTTCTATAGTTTATATATATAGATAAAAATGTGATTTTTATTGTTAAAACACGAATACCATTCAACACATGAATTTCTATTCAACGAATGAATTTCTATTCAACACATGAAGGTTTTCTATAGTTTATATATATAGATAAAAATGTGATTTTTATATTTAAAACACGAATACCATTCAACACATGAATTTCTATTCAACACATGAAGGTTTTTTTTATACAATAGATGAATATAATTTCAACACAAGAAAATAATTCTAACACATGAATATTATTCAAAATTTCGGCAGCATAACGGAAGGGTAGTTAAAACCGGGACCGTCCCTAGTACAGCTCCTCGCTCTACCTTAAAACCTCGCGGTTTTTGACAATGGGGATTCATGCATCTAGTTCGCACGCAGGCGGCATGTATATTTTTTTTCATTTCCACAAACTAATCCTATGTGGTTTCAACTAAATATTTCACAACCACAAATGGGTATTTTTCAACCACAATCAATCAATTCCAACCACAAACAATTCCAATCAACTATTCGCTATCAATCAATTTTCACACCAATCACAACCAATAAATATCGTCCATGTTTGTGGACGAGGGGCGTATATATATATATATAGCATTTCACTTCTATTTCAACACATATATAATTTTTACAACGCATATACAACTTATACATCGAACGTACAACTTATACAACGCTTATACCAGAGGTGTACAACGCTTATATAACTCATACATCGATTATATAATTTATACATCGTCGTTTTCTATATCGTTTATAAATTAGAAATCTCATATTGGGTTCCACTCCACCAAAAATAGCAAAAGGCTCAGAAAAATATGCGGTCTCTTCTAGAATGTAGAAGACGTCCACACGGTCACGATGTTTCCTGTTTCATCGAATTTCATCAATACACGAAAAAGATATGATTTTTCAAAGTTTGCAACGGTTTAAAGGTGTTAAAATCAGTTCAAAGAAAATCAGCCGTACCTTTCAGAGGAGGTTCAAAACTAGGTTTTGATTTTTCGTGAAATTCGTTGCTCGATACGACGATCGGCCACTGCCACGTGGAAGGGCTTGGAGAGGCGCACGTGCGCCAGGGAGGGGGTTGTACTCAGCGGCTCCAGGTGATGGCGGCGGCGGCTTGAAGACGTCGACTTCCTGGCGTCGATTCGCACTCCACAGGCCACGAAAAATTCCAAACTATATATGGATTTGAATATCTCGAGGAGCTCTACAAAATCTTCAACTGGAGGAGGGGCTAATTTTGCGTGGATTGATCGGAAAATGAGGGGGAAGGTTTTGAACTATTGCCGCCGTCGATCGCGTTTAATCGGGGAGAGAGAAAAATATCTGGGCCAATGATAATTATTTTATATTTATAAATTTTTAAAATCCAAAAATACCCTCTTTCATGCACGAACACCAATTCAAACCCAACGACTATCATCCCTAGCGTTTTACCCCCATTCCGAACACAATGGGATATGTTTCGTAGGCCCATTCGACTGTTTCGGTCAGTTTTCCTTCAAATTAAAGTATAAATCATTCAATATTCGATTTGAACGTACATTTCAATTTGCCAGGGCCACAAACTGATTCGAAAAATTTCAGAAAAATAAATCTAGCTATGTTTTGACGATACGGTCCCAACAAAACTAGTTTCGTCGAATTCTGAGACCGTTTGCAAAAAGGCCCATTTCTAGTCGATCCAATTTAACTGTAATTGACCAAAACCACATTTTCCTTTGCCACGCTCACATACTAGCTTCAAAAATTATGAAATTTGAAACCTAGCAATAACTTCTCATCCCGGACCGAACAAAAGTGGTTTCCTCGAATTCCGAGGTCGTTTGCAAAAATGGCCAATTTCACGGGCTATAAAATTTCCATAGCGACCTTTCTGAAAATTCATTTGGCCATAACTTTTGCTTTCCGCTATGAAACTTCGATTGTTCAGATTCGTTAGAAAGGTATTTACTAACATATTAAAATATTTTTGGTTTCACTCAAATCCATTTTGTTTTTCACCCGGTACAGTCAGACAAAGTTTGAATTCAATTTTTGAAACTACAGTGCCATTTCAGGCCTTGTTTATAATTCAAAGTAATTATATTTATTTTCAACTTCGATTCAAACTTACTTTTCATCGTTATTATTTAAAATATTTATTTTAAATATTTAAAATCCATTATTTTAGCCAATTTAAAATTTTTAAATTGGTTCAGATTTTCCGGGTCGTTACATCACCGCACCCGACCCCCATGCCCGCCGCCACCTCTAACAGCACCCTCCTCCCCTTCTTCTTCTCCGACGAAGGCCCCCTTTCCCTTCTCTCTCGAAACCCGTAGTCCCCGAAATCCCCTTGCTGATGCCACCGCCGTGACCACCGAAGACCGCATCTTAGCCACAGCTACAACCTAGAGCCGACCACCGTGCCTTCCCTGGCCCATCACCGTCGACCGCGAAGCACCCCTCCCCTGGCCCACCACCGTCGAGCGCGAAGGACCCCTCCCCCTTCTCCCGATTTCAACTGTGAGTTGTTTATATATTTTTTATATGCTATTTTCTTTTAAAAAAATCATCTTTTACTATGTAAATCCTTATATAAAAAAATCATTTCAAAATATATACATAGGATTTTTATTCATATTTATGGAGGATAAAAAAATATATGATTTTTATTTATGAAAAACAATGATTTTTAAACACGTAAAAATAGGATTTTTCTAAGATAAAAAGGTAGGATTTTTCTTAATAAAAAGGTTAGATTTTTAAATGTGATAAAAATTAGATTTTTAATACGATAAAGATTGAATTTTTATATGTATGAAGAGATGTTAAAGATTTGATTTTTATAATAGAAAAGATTTGATCTTTAATTATATAAAAATATGTTTTTTAATATAAGATGTGGCGGTAGGAAAATACGATTCTTATACATATGGTTTTGAAATAAAAATATAATTTTTATTATGAAGAGAGCGATATAAAGGTATGATTTTTATAAAATATAATTTTTATTATGAAGAGAGCGATATAAAGGTATGATTTTTATATTGAGGTAGCAAAGGAAAAATATGATTTTTTATAAAGAAAGCGTTGAAATAAAAATGTGATTTTTAATAATAAAAATTATTGTTTAGAAATGTGATTTTTAACGTAAACCCGCGTGAAAACAGATCTCGTTGGAAACACATCGAAGATATTCTACAGTAGAAGTGTCGAGGCGATTGGTATAGCTAGGGTGAGAACTTCTCACTTTAAATTTATTTTCTAGTTGAAATTTGTACTAGGATGCAGACGGTTCTTAGCAGCACCTGACACCCGTCGTCCACAGACCATGGACGACTTGTTTGTTTTTGTTTGATTTTATTGTGAAAGTTGATTGTGTGATGCGGAATGAAATGAAATATTTTATGTAGTTAAAAATATTTTATAGTTAAAAATATAATTTTTAACATGTATATGAATGAAATAAATATTTATAAACAAATCGGACGATTTTTTTATGTACACACATTTGACTGATATTGATTGGGACGATAAATTTTACATATCGCCCAACTGCACAAATAAAATTCATTATTTGTTGATTGAAACACCACATGGGTATTGGTATGATATATGACATACACTAATCCTAATATTTAGTTGTATGTCGATCGATTGATTGACAGACTGTTGTAAGCGTTAAATATTTATATTTGATGCTTATGCAGTGTAGAATGCACTTTGTATGATGGCTGACTGTGTTTGATTGTTGTTGTATACCTATGTGTATGAAATCCATATAAATTACATTATATGCTAATTGACTGTGTCTGATTCCAGTTCAGAAAGAATGAATATTTTAAAATAATGAATATTTTCAAATAATATTCAGCAAAAGATCAAAATACGATTTTGATGTCTGATTTGGGATGGATGGGAACATATTTAAATATACATAGCCATGTTGACTAGATTAACGCCATTTTGAAGGGAACAATATTTACATCGATTTTATTCATTTTTATAATGAATATCGAAAAGGAATTGAATTCAAAATATAATGTTTTGAAAATATTATCATTTATATATCGATGATATGGAATATTCAATTTTGATTTGAAATTGAATATGAAGTTGAAATCGTTTTGAAAACTAATTTAAAACGATTTATAAAATACGTTTTAAATGAAAATCGATGAAATATAATATATATATATATATAACGGCTTGAATAGAACGCGCTGCGGCAGTTCGCGAATTTTGACCATTGACTTCGAACGGACATTACGGGAGATCCGACAGTCGGATTCTCCTAAAACCAGAACCATTGGGTTCGTATCGAAAAGAGCTTTCTAACGAATATTAGAAATTTGAAATCTAACGGTTGGATTTGGAATTATGTCCAAATCAAATTTGGAAAAGGTCGATGTAAGTGCAGTTCGATGGCCGTTTATGGAAATCGACTGTACAGGCCTTGATAAAATTATTAAAAATATCAATAATTTATGCAAAATCGTAATAAATGATTCGGAAAGAATTGGGATGAAAAATTCCATATTTGAAAAGATAAAAATAGATTTTTACTGAAATGAACTATTTATGAACTAGAATTATAATCCAAATATTTTTAAAATAAATAAATTGGATTTGAAATGGTTTTAAAAATAACCAGAATTTCCAATATATAAATTGGAAATCGATTTGAATCGAAATTGTCTTCGGAATATTTCGATGTTGGATTTCGTGATTGTACATATATTGTTATGGAAATTTGAAAGATATATATATATATATATATCGTTATTTCCAATACGATATTTGTTGATTTCAGAATTTGATATTGAATATAAGCCGATATATTTTCTATTCAGAGTCTTGTATTTAATATCAAATTGGATTTGTCGTGAATGGTATCTTTAATAATACTATTCTTAAACCCAATGGAGTTAAGAAAATTAGAAACTGACTGGAGATTAGTCTAGTTGAATGGTTTTGCTGGGCATTGATTTGATGTTGGTTTCGACCTTCGGGGTTAATACTTAGGGGATTGTTCTCTTACTAATTTACGGTTAGAGGCTATTGTGAATTGGGTTTATTGTGAACTGTGTTTTTAACAACATTCGTTTTTTAACCCAATTTACAGTGAAATGTGATCTTGGATTTATAAATCTTTTTATTTAGATTTAATAGGAATTTTCCAATTTAAAGTTTTCCAATTTAATATATATTAAATTGGAATTGAATGGAATTCGATTTGATAATAATCGAAGTGAACTTTTGTGGAGGAAGACTGTTAATACATATGGAATTTAAGAGGCGTTGTCGTTATTCCAGTTATATTATTGGTCGGATATGGAAATTGATATCGATTATATATTGATTTGTTTTTCCGTGAAGATTCCATAATTAATGGAATGTGATTTGGGTTCTTCGTGAATGATATTTAATAATACTGTTCTTAGAACCAATGGAGTTAAGAAAATCAGAAACTAACTGGAGATTAGTTAAGTTGTATGGTTTCCTGGGTATTGCTCTGAAGTTGGTTTCGGCCTTCGGGGTTAATACTTAGGGAATTGTTTACTTGCTAATTTACGGTTAAAGGCTGATGGAATGGAATGTGATTTTGGCTTTATCGTGAACCGTGTTTTAAATGACATTGGTTCTTTAACCCAATTAAAGACAGGATATGATTTGCCAAGTTAAACAATTGTTAATATTTATTTTTGGGAAGATTAAAATCAAGTGGAGTTTTAATGCATCTTTAATTAGATTGAAATGATATCCAAAGGAAGATTAAAGAATAAATTAAAAGAATTTATCTTTGATAAAATTAATGGGAACCTTCCCTGAAGTATAAGAATATTTGAATAAAGGAATATTCTAGATTGGAATGAGGCATATGTTGTGTTTTTATAACACTTGTTTACTATATACGCGAGTCATTTAGAAAGACCGGGTTTATCCCATTTTGAGTAACTAATTCGACGATGTGTCGAGGATGAAGATGGTGGTTGAAGACCCGAGGTCTTCACATTGTTTGGATGATTACTGATATCTTGATTGGGCTGTACACCCATGGCAAGGTAATAAGTGGTGATCGTCCAGACGTACTTGGAGATCGACTAGATATGCGAGGACCTCTCCCCTGTATTGGACATATGGGGGAGGAATAAGGTGCCTCCGGTTTCGTTCAGACCCAAAACGAACTTGTAAATGGATGTGTGTCTGACATCGGATTTCATTCTGTGTGATTGATATACATCAGTTGCATAGCGTGAATTGCCTGTGTGGCATGCTGAGATGCAAATGATCAAGGTTTCGGTTGAAAAGCAGAGTCTTATGGTTGATGATCAAAGCACGCCTTTGTGGCGTAGCTTTGTGTAGCGTTAATTCGCGAGCCTCACACCCTGGTGTGAACCAGAAACAGGAGAGGACCTCAGGGAGGACATGTGTTTCCTTCTAGCTAGGAGTGGTGTCAGCGTTTTGCACGCCCTGGCATTTTACTTATGTGGATGATGGATAGGAGGCGCCTCGGTTATATCGGTCGATCCGGGACCGATGGAGTCATTTGGCTCATTGACGCCCCATAGGGCAGGGAAACGCATTGTTCAGGCATTTTATCCACTCCGTGTGGACCGACCCTGACGATCTAAAGGCTTGACTGAGTACTTGCCTGAGATACGGGCTAGAGCATCTCGAAGCAATAAGGACGATCCCTTGCCTTGGTTCATAGATGGAAATCCAACTTCCAATACGACATCATGTGGTTTTAATTGTAGAACCAGTATGGCGACATGATATATGATACCCATGCCGTCTATGATTGATACATTTATATTTGAAATTGTTTTCTTCACTTATAGTAATAATAAAAAATGAAATTTAGCGTATCAAGCATTCTTTGGCTATTTATTATAAGGTAAAACCCTATCCTCCGGCTTGTGTTGCATTGTGTGATGGGACCTGGGTCTTATAATAGCTTCATTGTTCTTTATTTAGCATTGCGCTGTTTTTTTTATGCACTGGTACTCTTGGGAGGAAACCCATTCTGTGTTATACGGCGTGGTCCCTTGACTTACCTAACTTTAAAATAAAGATTAATAACTGTTTTATTTCTCACACCAATCACATGACTTACCTGGAGTTTATTGTTTTAACCTAAACTCTGGGTGCCCTTATTTTCCATGGACAACTAGTAGTTTTGGTTTTGCAGACTTATATTCACAGAATCCTGGTTTACAGCTGGAATGATATTCGGAAAGCTCTGTATCTGTATATTCCTTTCAGTTGTGTTTTGTATTATTTTCCGCTGCATTGTAATCTGTAATCTATGATATTTTTCTTATGTGTAATATTTATTCATACTCTGTATATTCTTGTATTATGATGGAATAGTTGTAATTAGCAATGAAATGTTCATCTTTTTGTGTTCGGATTCATCTTGTTCTCAAAGCAATCCGTCCTTTCTCTTCACTTCGAAGACCGGGGAAGTTCGGGTCATTTCATAACATTTCTTTTTGTTGTGAAGTATCGCTATGTAAATTCTTTTCTTCATTTTATGACATATATCCATCAATTGAATTTCAAACTTATGCACATATAATTCTTCAAATCTTTGTCCACTCTCCCGCTCCTAGGCCATCAGGAAAGAAACAAGGAAAGCAATAGTTAATAACTACTCAATTAATGTCATCTATAATGCCATCAATAAATTGTTTCCTTCCTTTTAATATATTCAAATTTCAAATGTAGCTCTCTTCTTGCCTATTTTTCATTCATTATACATTTGTTACTTCCCGCTCTTGAATTACACTTTAAATTTCAACTTTTGAATTTATGCATATATATATATATATATATATATATATATGTGCATAATCTTCATTTCTTTTCAAAATTAATACAGTGTCATGCCATCATTTAGTTTTTATTCATTTTTATTGACTGCAGTTTATGTTTTGAATTTCTTTTTTTTTTTTGAAAATTGGTTCACATTATTGCTAAAACTAATAAAAAGCCTCCTTTATAAGCCTCATTAAAACCTTGTAACCCCCCTAACCTAAGTGGGTGCCTTACAGGGAAAAACAGTACTTTTGAATTTGCTATACATAGCAAGGAAAACATCTTTTACTATTCGATTATTACAAAAAAATAAAAGAGAAATGCCTATTAGATCCAAACAAGCTCCATGGCCCAATCCATACCCATCTTCCCTTCATTCTTCCATTAAAATTCAAAATGCCATTTCAAAGTCAACCAGTGTCCTTCAATTCGATACCCCATCTACCCAGTACCATCTCGTTACTCCCATCTCGAGTTGTCCCACTGCCATTATTGCTTACCAAACAAACAAATTCTCTTTCAATTTTCCAAAGATATACCATTGATTTCAATCTTCTACCCTAAAATACCCTCATGTTTCTTTCTTTCCAAATGAAATAGATAGCATTTGTGAAAGCAACACAAGCCAAGTCCTTCAGTTGGTCTTTTCTCTTAAAGCAATCATGTATGAGATTAGCTTCTTCTTTCAGATTTGTAATATTCAGAGGAAGATCTTATTTTTGCTTTAAAGATAGCCAAATAAATGCAGAAAATTCACAAGAGAAAAATAAGTGTTGTAGAGTTTTAGGATGATTGTTGCATAGAGGGCACATTGGATCTGAAATATTGCTATACTGTTGAATTCTATCCTTAGTGTTTAATCTGCCAAGAATTGCAAGGTAATCAATAAAATACATTCTTCTACTATTTTTAGTGTGCCATATAACAAAAAAAATCCTGATGCTCATGATTTCTCAAATAATCCCATGCTTTATGGAACAAAAAAAAATTACCACCTTCACACCATTTATAAGTATCATGACTTCTGTTTGGATATGTAGATATGGAATTAATTTCTTCTAAAAATTCTCTAGTGGTAGGATGGATTTCTGGTACAAAAGCTTCATTTCTAATGATACAGCTAACTCTCTGATCTGCAACTCAAATGAAATTCAATCTAAACAAGCAAATCTACCAAACACCGACAACTAATCCAAGGTTCATACCATATGTAAGTTTCCTCACCATTAACAATAATTTTGTTGAACAACTGTTTAGAATTTGTCCTTAACCTTAGAAATGATTTCCAAGTTGACGATGCATTATTATCTAGTGCCATTGACCAGAAATATTCCCTTTTACAATATCAATTGTGTATCCATCAACTCCATACGGATGTATAAGATAAGAAATTCCACAATAATTTCACATGTGCTGCCTTTTTGAGATCTGATAAAATTTTCAACCCTATGCCTCCTTCTGCCTTTGGCCTACATAATTTTTGCCATGAAATTTTATGTGATGTCCCTCCCCAAAATAAATCTGCACAAACTGATTGTATTTTGTCTATTGTATACTCTGGGATTTGATAAATGAAGAGCCAATATAGAATGATAGGAGTAATAATAGTATTAATCAGTTCAGCTCTTCCTGCAAAGCTAAGCAATTTAGTTTCCCATCCATTAACTCTACTTTGTATTCTCTGAATAAGTGAATTACACTCTGAATAATGCAAATTGTTGGAGGATAAAGGCACTCCCAAATATTTGATAGGCAGAGAACCTTGTTCAAATCCTAATATGTTGTATCTCCCCTGAATTTGTAACTGAAATACTAAATAAAACTTTTGTCTTTGTAGCATTCACACTCAAACCAGCAAATTTGCTTAAATTCTTAAATATTTTTTTTAGTGACTGAGCATTAGATACTGATGATTTCCCAAAGATCATGGGATCATCAGCATAAAGGAGGTTAGAAATAATAAGTTGAATTGCATAACTGGGTTGAAAACGTTTCAGCTGGTTGCCTTATCCATCATGTAGGAGAAAAACTGCTTAGCAATACAAAACAAATAAGGGGATAAAGGATCTCCCATTCTAATACCCCAATTTGATGTTATAAAACCTTTTGGGACACCTTGAATCATGGTAGAATAAGTGGCATTTGACATACATCCATATATGAGATTTATGAAATGTGTAGGAAATTCCATTTTTGACATAATGGAACATATGAACTCCCTATTTACTCGATCATAAGCCTTTTGCAAATCTACTTTAACACACATTTTAGGCATCCCCCTTTTCTTTAAATCCCTTAATAATTCATGTGCTAGCAATATATTATCCCCAATGTATCTTTCTTTGATAAAAGCACTTTGATTTTCCGAAATTCAATAAGGCAGAAAGTGTTTTAGTCTATTACATAAAACTTTGGAATTTTTTTATAATAGACATTACAACAAGCTATTGGCCTGTAGTATGCTATCTCAGATGGCCTACCATTTTTGGGGATCAAAGTGATGAATGTATAGTTTAAGGATTTAGGCAATTTACCTGATATGAATATATCAGAAATAGCCAACAATAGTTCATTTTTCAGAGCATCCCAGTGAACTTTAAAGAACTTAGCATTTATGCCATCAGGTCCAGGACTAGACTCATCATGAATAGAGAATAATGCATCTTTTACTTCTAATAATTCAATTGATTTTAAAAGAATTTGCTAACCTTTCGAATTGGTAGTAGAAATAGGATGAAAGCTTGGAAATTCTGTAATGCTTGGTCCATTGAACATGCATTGAAAATAATTGATAGCTTCAGCTTCAATATCCTCAGCTTTAAATATTAAATTCCCATTTTGATCAATTAAGGCTCTGATGTGATTAAAAAAATCTTCTATTGACATTCGAGCGTAGAAGAATGTAGAATTTATATCTGCTTGTTGAAGCCATGAAACTTAGCTTGTTGTTTGAACCCATTAAAGTATATTTGTTGCAAATTCTAATATTCTTTCTTGGCCTTCAGATAATTGTCATACCAAAAAGTATCTTCAGGGTTATTATCAGCAGCTTTTTCAAGTTGAGTTGCAAGTTCTTTGGCTTGTTTGAGGTTATCTGAGTTTTTATCCCTCATTTTGTTCCAATTTTTCAATTCATTTATACAGTGTTTAAGCTTTTTCCTGAATTGATAATTATGATAGCCCCAAACTGCTAAATTAATACCTTTTTTAACTACATCATTATAACCAGCCATTTTATGCCAATCATTTCTGTATCTAAAAGGAAAGCCCTTAGCTCCTTTAGTAGGAATAAGCCCTAGCATTGTGGGGTTATGATCACTTGATTTTTGAGGAAAAGAAATGGCTTTCATGTACAGAAAAAACTGCAAGCATTTGTTATTTACCATTATTTTTTCAATACAAGTAGCAATCCCCCTTCTACGCCAAGTAAAATTAAATCCCAAAGGTTTGATTTCTGACAGTGAAGCTTATATTAAAGATTTCTGGAATTCTCTAATCTGTTAGAAAGGAACATATAGTCCTCATCTTTTGTCATTTGGGGATAAAACATTGTAAAATCCCCCATAAGAAACCAAGCATTATCAATCATAATTTATTCATTTAACAGATTTTGCCATAAATCAAGCCTTTATGCAAAAATATTACTAGCATAAATGACTGAGAAAACCATCCCAAATCCACCTTTGTTACAAGCATTTACTGTCAAATGTTGAGAAGAGATAAATGTAAGTGTCACATCCCAAAGATTAGTATCACATATAAGCAGAATTATACCAGAAGAAAGAGCAGAATTATTTGTTTATGACCTCCAAGAACTAGGTAATAAAGAAGTAAAAAAAACTAAGTTAGTAGCAGATAGCTTTGTTTCCACTAAACAACCAAAGTTGGTTTAGTATAATTCTGGAGAGCTAACACATCCTTCATACGAGAAGTTGTGTTCATTCCCCCGACGTTCCAAGTTAACAGCGTCATTTAATTGAGGAGGACCTCCTTGTATTTCATTTAGGGGGAGCAATAAATGAAGAAGAAGCCACTGTGCTATCACCTTTCAAATAGTTTGCATCCTTGTCTACCATATTTGAAGCATCTATTTGTTTACCCTTATCTTTATTTTCTGTCTTATCTCCTTCTACAATTGCATCTGCTACAATATTTAACTCATCTGGCATTATATTTTCAGGTAGTTTGGAGTTCAGAAAGTCAAGGTCATTAGTTGGTATAGAAGAATTAAGTCCTAAATCATTTTCATAGGTATTTTGCATTGATTCTTTAGTAACTTGATATGTTTCTATATCCTCTGATGATCATTGGTATCAACTTGTAAATCAGGTGGAATCCAATGAGGGTCATTAGATACTTCATGAAATATATCCTCATGACCAAACAAATTACATGGAAGGCATTTAGAAGGAACAAACTCATATTCCACAGATATATTTGTTTTAGAGCCAATATGCAATAATATGGGGATTTCTGTTTTTAAGTCAGAAGAAGTATCAATTGAAAGTAAAACTCTAGCATACATTGTAAACCTTTTATTTGTTGTATTCCCATCAATTAATAAAGGCTTTGACATAAAACTTGCAATCATTTTAATGGCGTCTTTAGTCCATAACTCCATGGGTAGATCTAACAATCTGACCCAGATCTGGACTTCGTCACTCTGTTTTTTAGTGCAATTGTATCCTAAAGACCATGCTTCTATCGAAAGAAGCCTACCAAAATATGAGTATGTAGAGATTTCTAAGATGTGAGAGAAATCAGAGTTGTTTTCAAACTGAACAGCAAAGTCATAACAGGAAGAAGCATGAATATGAAATTTACCCAATGGCTTCCAAACCCTCGAAATGTACTCACTAAGTTTGATGGAGGATAGTATGAAATGGATCGGGATCAGCGCTACAATATTGATCCAAGCTTTTTCAGATTTGTTAAAAATCTTTTCAGGAATAAAGACGTACTCAGATGTTGGTTTCAAAAAACTTTAACTTCGAGCAGATAAATCCTGTTTACGATTAATATTTATATCGATATTAGGATTCGAATTTGGATTTGATGTAGCTGATGCGGATTGGTTTTTTTTCGATGAAGAAGGAGGAGGAGGTTGAGAACATGGTGGAAATCGTGAGTTGGGTTACGGGGGCAGAAGAAGTCATTTAAAATGAAAACAGTTGTAATTTTTTTATATA
The DNA here is from genome assembly GCA_030737875.1 of Allium sativum. Taxonomy (NCBI): domain Eukaryota; kingdom Viridiplantae; phylum Streptophyta; class Magnoliopsida; order Asparagales; family Amaryllidaceae; genus Allium; species Allium sativum. Next base: position 868,424,393 of record CM060924.1, on the reverse strand, counting down.
TGTTTTGAATTTCTTATTCATATATATATATATATATATTTATATATTTACACACACATAAACTTATATATACATATACATATATTTATTTATTTATACTCGCCTATATGCATAATTTTCCTTATATGTACATTTATACATATTTTTATCATGTATAGGAACAAGAACAAACTTATAGAAAAATTTAGTGAAAAGGACAAGAAGTTTGAATTTTAGTCAGAATGACACTTTTTAGTGTAAACAAGGAGATAGTGGGCCTCTAAATTCCTTGATTTACACTAAAAAGTGTCTTCAGACTAAAATCCAAATTTCTTCTCATTTTCATTAAATTTTTCTCTAAATTTATTCATATACCTAAAAACTCCTCTATTAGAATATCCATTTCTTTAGGCGTCCCTCTAAAATAAAAAATATGACGCTAGCGGGCTCTAACTTGCACCACTCACATGAGAGAAACATTCCTGTACCAACTCACCTACATAGCACTTCGTTCACAAGACTAAAAACATTGGTATTTATTATTCTTATTAGTCTTCTTCTATATCTTCTTTTTCACATTTGATCTAATAATTCATTGAAAGATATCTTTTTTATTTTAAATTCATTTTCTGTAAGAAATAGCTTTAAATTGATCAGAAAATCGCTACGAACCCAATGGTGCTAATTCCATGATCAAATTCTGAAAACTTTTCAAATTTTTATTTTAATATTTAATTAACAATGCACTGTATTACATTCTCTCATCCTTAGGAAATTTCATCCCCAAAATTTGGTAATGGTAAAATTAAATAATTCCTCACATTATTTACAACCATCATATGTACATCCAACTTTGCAACCATTTTTGCACTTATGCAAAGTGCATTACAACATAATAATACATGAATGCCTAAGCGGTACCTCCTATATGATTGTATTTTTTTTTAACTTTTTGAAAACATGATGCAAACATGCTAAATATACTAGCAATTTTTATATGAATGCAAAATATTTGAAAGTCAAAATATTTTTCATCCAATTTTTCCAACACTCTCACAGAGGAAGAGCGTAGTTCATCCAATTTTTTTATCCAAACCCTACCAACTAACTTTTAATTTTTAAATTACAGAGAAGTCTAATTTTCTGAATTTGATTTCTTATGTTACAAAAAGGTGGAAAATGGAAAACTTCACATTTTTCGTTTTTCTTTTATATACCTTTTTTATCTATACTTAGATTTTATGCAACTATTGTAAAAGATTTTCCAATCTTCCTACCCAAGCATAGTTTTCATACGAAAAATTCGTCGTTATAAATTTTCTTTTTCCAGCTTACTTTGGAAAAAAAATCCATTTTTCTCAGTTGTCATATTTGTTGCTTTGTTTTTCTCAGTTGTCATCATTGTCTGGTTTCTTTTAGTTATGTCATTACTTTTTTCTTAGCTTATTTAACCTAATCCACGGATCTAAACTTAATTTTAAATAAGCATTCTAATTCTTTCAAAACTAATATAGGAAAACAAGCATACTACACAACTACTACTAAGGGCTAAGAATTATAGGGCTATGTCCCCGCTAAAAGAGAAAAGTTGAAACCACTGGATCTAAATAACTCACTTTCCCTCTACCATCTACTTGTCATAATTAGTCTTTGTTGTGTACTACCAGTCTTTTCCAAGCAACAACCTAGGCTTTATAGTGCTTATGCACTCTTTGGGAATTTACTATTATTCCAAAATAATTTTTGCTATCTACTATATAGCCTCAAAAATATTCTCAGTCTTTCCTATGTATTAATCCTTCCTACTCCATGATTTAAAAACGTGGTTTAGCTTTGTCACTTTTTTTTTCAAAAATTAAAAGCTTCTAAACTTTATTTTTCTTCATTAAAACTTATTTTTTGTCAAAGCATAAAAATGACATCTCATTAAAAAACATACTTTTTTTCTTTAAATCATAAAAGCTGGAGTAGACATGGGATATTATTTCTTAATTAATTTCATGACAACTCAATTTTTTTCACTAGTTCAATTACGTAGAACTTGGTGCAAACATCTACTCTATTCTAAACTTTTAACAACTTATCTTGTGCACCCACCAACGTTTACGTCAAACCAATTGTCAAAATTTATTGTCAAAAGAATAGGGATTTTTAAAATTTTCCTTACTGAAAATTTTAGTTTTTGACAAAATGCAATTTTTTCTTTATTTTGTAATTTAATTCTTTAATACTTTATAGCTTAAAAACTAGCAAGCCGTACATGCTCTATAATGTACACAGTTTTCTTAAAGAATTCATTTGAGATAAAAAAATTCATAAAAAATCACCATTTCCAAGATATACCTCATTTTCCCTAAAACTCAATATGTATTGTTCAAATATGTTACTTACACAATTTTTTTTTCAAACGTCAAAAATACCTCCTTTTGTTTTAAAAATTGTTTCTACACAATTTAGCTAGTACATATTTTAAAATTGTAAACTTTTAAGGTTAATACTTGAAAAACACTGTAAATTATCACCCAAAAACTTTTAAAATTCCAAGTTCTTAAAAGTTAACGATGTGGCTAGATTGAAAGTGAGTTTCTAATTTACTTAGACTTTCCTAAATATTCCCACAAAGTCATTTCTCTCAAATATATATATTCCCAATCCATTTCCCAACTATAAGGCTCTGCTGCCAAACTCATAATCCATTGCACATTTTTTTTAATCCAAACCACCTAAGGGTCTCTTATTCTCACATTTCCATAATTATTTCTTTAATGTACGTAATTGATGTCTCAACTCTTTCCATATGCCGCTTTTCCTATTCGGTGGGTTCCTTTATGGATTTAGGTGTGTATACATAATGCATTTATATTTTAAAAATACAAATATGATCACTCACTATCTACACAAGAATCCCAACCATGAGCTCTGATACCAGATGTGAGAACCGAAATTTCGATAGACCGGTTTTTTTTTTCAAAAATCTCAATCTATCAAAGCTCGATTTGGCTTGTCTCATATTCTACAAAATAGAAGATATAATAAATATATCATAGGTCGATAAAACATCTCACAGTGGAATAGATAAAATATAATAATCAAATATAACCTTACGAAATTAATAACACTTACTAACAAGTATCCAAAAGCTACCAAATCTCTACCATAAACCTAAGCTGCGAGCATGTTATTAGGAGGGGTCAAAGCATAAAGTTTTAGTGATTGGACAAATTATACATTCGACAATAATCATACATATATCATTCAGTTTTGTTTTATTAATTATTAGGCTATTTGGGTTAATAGCACATAAGGCTCTGCACTTACTTCGTACCTATCTATCCCCCAATAGATTAGCTTAATGTGGTATACATGTAGCTATGCCCAACATCTCAAGGTACTTCTCATAGTATCATCATCGTATGGTCTCCGCCGTCACGCCACGAAAGCGTATGAAACTTTCATCCTACGTCTAATAACGTACATAAATATCAATCATTATGCCACATAATCACACAGAACCATCATCACTATGCCACGTAAGCGTATGGATCGTCATATCTGAACTTCTCGGTCAACTTAAGTCTCAACATGGAGTAATGTCCTACTGTCTACAATACACCACCCAGTGTGTGTACCTAGACCCTCACACGAATGTACTGTCTACTGTAACCCAAGTCCTGTAATAGGATTGTATCCAGTGCACGATACTCGCTTGGGAGCTTTCAATATCTATAATGGTCCACATCATTAGGCGTACAATACAGATATCCAAATTTGGTCTGTATTTCCACGATGGTTATGTCCCTACCATGGACCCTCCCTCAACTACTGAAAGACTACATCAAGAGCTAAGTGACATGCCCCAATAAAACAATATAACATCCAGTTTGGTGTGTCCCACAACCAACATCTCGATAGTGAAAGATCGATGGTCTATAGGTTTACTTCTAGTCTTTCTGGGTCATACTAGCTGCCGATGACAAGTATCCAACGATTACTACCCTTAATTCAATCATGACCAATATTTCCCGAGGTAAACCGCTGAATCACCCAACTCCATCCGCCACAACCTTCTGACTGCTAAGTTGTAGTTGTAGTCAAGGTATACTCTCCGGGTGGCACCGTACAGACCAAACCGCTATGAGAACAGCCTGAGCATGTACCACCACGGAGTTCCCTATCACGTCCCGTAGAAGCCACATGCTTCCCTCTAGTCCTGTAGAATAATCATATGGACGTGCTCTTCTCATGTCTCCAGACATAAGGATGATCTGCCCCATTGTGTTCTTCACCTTCAGACATATGGATCAGTCCAAGCGCATCACATCAACGTGTTATTACATCCAGCGTCTAATCTTTTTATCACATGCTTGCTTTATCTTATGAGATTGCCAATTAACTAGATTATCCGCATATTCACTTTTTATTCAAGTTACAAGGTACATTGGCTCATAATTGGCAGCTTACTTACTTTATTCAGCCCTATGCCGCCGGAGCGGTCTTCCATTTATTATTTTTTACGTTAATTAAACTTAATACTTCCAATTATAAGTCTACTAATAATACGTCTACTTTATTCTTTCTTACTTAATCATAACCTTGTCTTACTTTATCATCATAACTTGTTGTGTTTACCAATTACTTAGTTCTCTTAACTAAGTTTACTAATAAGTTCCCTTTTTCATTTATTATAACCCATGTTATAATTCCACTTGTCTCTAAGAGAAACCTGCCTATTATATTACGTTCTCATTCATGTAATTATTTATAATAGGTTATATTCCCCGTTCATCACATTTTCCCTAGGTTCCTTAACATTAACCATACTTTTACTTTTGTAACATCTGTAACACCCCGTTATTTTGAAGCATGTCATAAGAGATAATTAAAGAATAATTAATTTTTAAGAGAAGAATCAGATGAAATGGGTTACGTCATTGCGTTCGTGGCTATTTTCTAGTCAATTTAGACCTATGGTTTGCAGAAAACCGATTTAGGATGAAAAAGATATCTTTTAATTAAATATTGCAACAAAACATGAAAAAAAGAGGAATGAGAAAAAATAATGGATACCATTTTCCTAAGTATTGTTAACAAAAGATTAAGTAGCCCAGTTGGTTAGAGATGTGACTTGCATACAAGAGGTAGAGAGTTCGATCCCCGCCAGTGCCATATTTTTGTTTAGGGGAATGGCTAAAAAGTGGCTTAGTGTGAACGCAGTTCAATTAAAAAGCAGTTTAGTGTGAAAAGGGTTAATCGGAGGATTAATTGGAAAAATGGTTAAATATATATATGTATATGACGTGTGAGTGTCAACACCTTGCTGCTGCGCATCATGTTGCACACATGGCGCATTTTATTGGTTAATGATCGTTTTTCAGCAACAAGGCTATTTTCTATTGGTCGGATGACGTGGACGATTCCTATGGCTCCTGATCTAATCTAATGGCACTAAATAGCTCACTACACCTATATAAACACACCTAGACCTAAACCTAATTTCACTACACTAATTCATGGCGCCTCCATGCTACCTCAACCTAAACTAGTCCTTCTTCTTCAACAAATCAAAGTAAAGGAATTCTGTAAAGGGGATCGAATCTACAACAACTACAACACCTAATTCTCTTCCTTAATCCAATCTTTGTGAGTTCATTAATTATTTTTAGATTAAAATAATGCTAAAGAAATTCTGACATGTTGTAAATTAGATTTGGGAATTATACATGATAATAAGATTGAATCTCATCAATTCTATCTTAGCCTATAACATCAGATTCATGATTCTTATATGCCCATGTTGATAATATCATCAGTTTTATCATATCTTTATGATCAGTTCATACTTATGCCTATTGTTATTATTATGCCTTTTCTTTATCTTATCCCTTCCTCCTTCCCTTTTTGGTTTTTATAGCCGGGCTACTTCGACCCTAGGCCAAATCTCATAGAGATGAACGTACAGCGGTAATTTAGGAAACGATGGGAAATTTGGCATAATATATGTTAATAGTTAGGGATACGAAATTGGGAATTTTGGGTAATTGACATAACTAGCCTAAAATTGGCATAAACTGCAAATGAATAAATTGGCTAAGATAAGCATGCTGAGACATGAGGTTAGACTCCGTTTGCGGTAGAAGCCTGCCCGAAACCAACCGGTCTAACCAGCAATCGCAAACGGCCGGTCTAATGTGAGAGGTCGTAGGCATAACTAAAATATGCTTAGACATGAGGTTAAGTCTGGCTTGTGGCAGAAGTCTGCCCGGAACCGCCCAGCACATCCAGGGGCCACAAGCCATCGACTTAATGTGAGAGGTCTGTGCATTAATAACTAATTAATGCTGATCAAAGATGAATATGATACCTAAAACATGTTAGGTGGGTGGGGTTAAGTTAACCTGTGTAAGATGACAACTTAACACTTAATACATGAACAAAATGGATAGGGTTAAGGCAACCTTAACAAATAATGCTTATTGATTAGATAAGTGGATGGGGTTAAGTCTGATATACAACACTTAATCAATATAAGTTTGGGTTAGGATAAACCCTGCGGAAAAACCTAGTAGTGGTAGGGACCCATTTCAGACTATAACCCACTTAGTGGTATCGAGAACCCTGACCTAGGCAGGGTAGGGGCACGCTTACTAGGCTGATTATAAGAATCAGATAAGAGCGAGGGTGTAGTAGTGTAGGTTCCGATGGGTTCGTTAAGCGTGCACAAGGTGTTCCCAACATTGGAAGATTTAGCCACTGTACATCAGTAGGTATAAAGCTGTGCACCCACGGGTTGCCACTTAGGGAGTGATACATCCTAAGCTGGAACCCGCACAGATATCTACAAGTTAGGGAGCCGATCGATTAGGGGAAGTGTGGGGACATCTAGTATCTATTATGGGCAAGTGGACTTTCAAGGATTGTATGGGGCGGATACCACTTACTAGAAGTTACGCCTGAGTGCTACCAATTGCTGGGTTGGGATCATTTCGTTAAGAATTACTAGTAGGTGGTGTAGAGAATCAAATTAAGTAAGAAATCTGGGAAGCGCACTAGACATTCCTTTATATTCATCCTGTTATCCAGCTTTACCTTATGTCCTGGTTATACTTTCCATCCTGTTTATTCCTGTCATATTGCTTTACTTATTTTCATGCTAAAAGTAGCTGAACTCGCCAGGCTTTATGTCTGACCTTTTTGTTTTCACCTCTTTTTCTTTCCCCCCAGGTTCTCAAGGAGGAAACATTGAAGCTTGACTTGGATTTCTTTCTTCTTGAAGCGCTTGGAAGTGTTAAGAGTAATGCTCAGCTTTATCTCTTTTCATCATGGTTATTTGGAGTGGGATTATGATTTTACTTTTATGTACTCTGATAATAATTTTGTTTAATATGGATATTTACGTACTTGATTCTAATATGTGGTTTTGATGTTGTAACCAAACATGTTTTGCTTTTCCGCTGTAGTGAATAAAGTTTGAATTTTCTTAAGTACCATCTATATATCTGTCTTGTGATATTTTGTTATATACTCTTATAATACTCCATGGAAGTTAATGCATTCCCTTAGTAAGTGACATTAATGGACGTGGGGTGTTACACATGGTATCGGAGTTGAAGGTTACCAGAACAGATAAAAGATTTTGAAAACCGTTTTCAAAAGTTATTTTTAGAAAGAAGTATTTTAAATAACATGTTTTAAAGAGGGTATTTTCAAGAGAAAAATTTATTATAAAAAACATAATCCCCAAAAGCCATATATCTATCATTCGATTCTCTGTTTTGAATCTCTTCCTTTTTCCTTTCAGCTTGTCTGGGGAACCCGATATACCCAAGGGCATACCGATACAAGGCTAGTTCAGAAGGTATCTGAAGGCTAAGGCTACTGAAGCAGGCCCAACCAATGTTCATCCTCCCCCAACTGCAACTCCTCCTCCTCCCCATGTAGATGCTTTTTCTAAGATATGCAAAGGCTTCCGTGCGATGGGCGGAAAACCATTTCATGGGACTGAGACACTTGTTGTGGCTCAGAATTGGCTCAAGGAAGTGGAGGACTTGTTTGGTATCTTTGAGATAGACGATGGAAGGAAAGTTCAGCTAGCTGCTTGGTTGATGAAGGACGAAGCTTCCTTCTGGCGGGAAGTAACTAATGGAGGACTTCCAGTGGAGGCGTGGATAGACTTTAGATGGAGGTTCGAGTTGAAATTTCATTCACAAGCGGAGGAGAGTTTATAGATGGAGAGGTTCTTGGCTTTGAAACAAGGGAATTTATCTGTGAAGGGGCACATCAACAAGTTTAACCAGATAGCAAGATTTGGTATGGAATTAGTTAATACACCACATAAGAAGGCTTTGAGATTTTTCAAGGGTTTGAATGAACCATTACACGGGTTGGCTATGTCTCACATTCCTATGGGGGCTACTTTCGAGAAACTTGTTGACATGGCGCTGATGCATGAAGAGGAGAAAGGTGCTAAGGTAGATAAGGCACATGACAAGAAAGTGGATACTAAGAAGGGTAGGAAATCCCGAGATAAAAGGAAGTGCCATTTCTGTAGTATACCAGGTCATATAGCTAAAGATTGTAGAAAGAAGAAGGCGAGAAAGACTAGGTGCTTCCAATGTGGCGAGGCAGGACATATGATTAAAGACTGCCCAAGAAGGCAAGGGCAAGTGCAGAGGACAGGATCTACTTCTGGAGGGTAGGTTCATGCTCTCATGGAACCTACGCAAGAGAGAGGTAGAAACATTTCGGTTGAAAGTTTGATTTTCCTCTTTGATCATCCTATTCGAACTTTGTTTGATTCTGGCGCTTCACATTCGTTTATATCTGCTTCTGTTGTTGAATCTCTACACCTAGATACTAGTCTAGTTATGGATCCCATTGTAGTCTCAAATCCTATTGGGGGTACGACCCATCTTTCTATGCTATGTCGGGATTTGAAAAAATTTGTGTATGGCGGTGAGTTCGAATGCAACGCTTATGTACTTGGTTTCACGAGCTATGGGTTGATTCTAGGAATGGATTGGCTAGCCTAGTATGGTGCCATTCTCAACTATGAAAAGAGGGTAGTTAGACTGTTGACTAGTTTGGGTAATACTCTCGATATCTCATGCGACCCTAAGGGTTCTATTATGCTTAGCTATCTGGAATCTCTTGACACATCTATTGATGATTTGCAATCTGTTCGAGTAGTCCGTGAGTATGCAGATGTCTCTGAGGAGGTTGGGGGCTTACCTCCAAAACGTGAGATAGATTTCCATATATACTTGGTAGACAATTCAAAGCCAGTTGTATTGCCTGTGCGCCACACAGCTCTAAGAGAAAGGTGGAAGCTTAGTAAACAAGTGAAAGAGTTGCTTGAGAAAGGGTTCATAAGAAGAAGTATCTCGGAGTAGGGTGCTCCTGTTGTTTTTGCCACGAAGGCTGATGGTTCACTTAGATTGTGCGTGGACTATTGGGAGCTGAATAAGCTCATGAAGAAGAAAAGACAACCATTGCCGAGGATAGATGATTTGTTCGATCAGTTGGTTGGTGCTTTGGTTTTCTTGCAGTTGGACTTAGCTACAGGATTTCATCAGTTGAGGGCAGCTAAGGATAGTATAGATAAGACTGCTTTTAGGACTCCCGACGGTTTCTTTGAATGGCTCGTCATGCCTTTTGGTTTGACAAATACACTTGCATATTTTGTAGACTTGACGAGTAAGGTGTTTAAGGAGTTTCTAAACAAGTTCGTGGTAGTCTTTGTAGATGATATCTTGATATTCTCTAGAAGCGAGGAAGAGCATGCCCTATATCTTAGGGAAGTTTTAGAGACCCTTCGAGCACATCAACTCAAAGCTAAGTTCTCCAAATGTCATTTTTGGAGGAAGGAGGTGAATTTCTTAGGGCACATGGTCTCTAAGGAAGGGAAAGCAGTGGATCCCGTGAAGGTGGTGGCAATCCAAAATTGGAAGGTTCCTAAGAATGCAACAGAAGTAAGAAGTTTTCTTGGTTTGGCGGGCTATTATAGAAATTTCATCAAGGACTTTGCTAAGATATCAGCCCCACTCACACGGTTGACGAAAAAGAATTTGACCTTTGCTTGGGATGTTGACTGTGATGATGCTTTCCAGCGTTTGAAGAGGGCATTGACGACAGCTCCAGTTTTAGTTTTGCCTGATGGGAGTAAACCATTCACAGTGTATACCGATGCTTGTGGGACAGGGCTTGGCGCAATTTTGATGCAAGAGGGAAGGGTGATATGCTATGGTGAAAGGCAGTTGAAAGTCCATGAGAAGAATTACCCTACCCACGACTTAGAGTTAGCTACCATAGTTTTTGCGCTTGAGTCTTGGCGCCATTACTTGCTTGGTGAGAGATTTGAGTTGTATACAGGCCATAAGTCACTAAAATACTTGTTCTCCCAAAAAAATTTAAACTTAAGGCAATAGAGGTGGATGGAGTTTTTAGCATCCTACGATTTTGAGATTGCATATACCCCTGGAAAGGGTAACATTGTAGCGGACGCCTTGAGTAGAAATAAGTTGACTTTGAGTCCTTTGTTTGTCGAGTGGCGGAGTTTAGAGTATATCTCTACCTTTGAATTTAGACCCTCTACAGATTATGTACCCGGTTTGTTGGCATCGTTAGAGGTACGACCTATGCTTTTGTGACAAATAGGTGCGGCACAGCTAGATGACCCACAATTGATAGAGATAGCAAACCAGCTCATCAGAAGGGAGTCTTAGAGCCATCTTAGTATGTATACTATCGGCGACAAAGGTTGGTTGCGTAGGGATGGGAGACTTTGCGTATCTCGAGACGAGGGTTTGAGGAGGACAATCCTTGAAGAAGCACATCGTTCTTAGCTGACCATACATCCCAGTGGAGACAAGATGTATAGGGACCTGAAGCGAGTTTTCTTTTGGGCCGGAATGAAGAAAGATGTGGCTGAGTTCGTTTCTAGATGCTTAGTGTGCCATCAAGTCAAGGCTGAGAAAAAGAAGCTTGGTGGTTTGCTTCACCCTTTAGAGGTTCCACAGTGGAAATGGGAAAGTATTTCCATGGATTTCGTCGATAGGTTGCCGAGGTCAAGGAAAGGTAATACGAGGATTTGGGTAGTAGTAGATAGACTTATCAAGAGCGCTCATTTCATTCCTGTTAAGAGTAAAAGAACAGCAGCATGGTTAGCATCTATTTATCTCCGAGAGATAGTTCATCTACATGGCATACCTTCTAGTATTGTAAGCGATCGAGATCCCATTTTCACTAGTGAGTTTTGGAAGAGCTTGCAAGAGGCAGTAGGAACGCAATTGTGTTTGAGCACCACTTATCACCCTTGGACGGATGACCAAACAGAAAGAGCGAATCGGATTCTTGAAGATCTTTTGAGGTTATGCATCTTGGACTTTGGAGGGATGTGGGAGGAACATCTTCTATTGGTAGAGTTCGCCTACAACAATAGCTATCAGACTAGTACTGACATGGCATCTTTTGAAGTTCTATATGGACGACCTTGCCGATCACCGACTTGTTGGTAGGAGACTACGGATAAGATTTTGCTTGGGCCTGATATGATCAAGGAAACTTCGGAGAAGATAAATTTGATTCAAAGACGTATGAAGATGGCACTAGACTGACAAAAGGAATATGTTGATAAGAGAAGTACCGATCTTGAGTTCATCGTTGGAGACATGGTCTTTATTCAAGTGTCACCATTGAGGAATGTAGTTCGCTTTGGATCTGTAGGGAAATTGGCACCAAGGTTCGTAGGGCCATTCCCCATTACAGAAAGAATTGGACGGATGGCCTACAGAGTGAATCTGCCCGAGAAGCTAAGTGGTGTTCATGACGTATTTCATGTTTCGCATTTGCGGAAGTGCTTACATGATACCGCGAAAGTAGTAGAGCCGAGCATGCTTAGAGAAGTGGAAGTGGAGCGAGATGCCATGATTAGACGAACTCTTACATGCATCCTTGGATCAGAGGTCAAGAAATTACGCGACCGGGAGGTCAAGTTGGTTAAAGTCCAATGGGGAGACGATCAAGGAGACGTGAATTGGGAGATTGAAGACAAGATACGCGTGTCGTACCCTTTCCTTTTTGAGGGTATGTTCTCAACTTCTCCTTTTTTTACCGCTTTGTTTATACTTGTTCTATCGTTTAGTGTATGATCTCGATTATATCTTCGATCTTTAGGTAGAAAACCCAATGGTTGTAAACATGTGTTTGTTACATGTTATAATTGATGGTTGCAAATGTATGCAAGTGATTGCTCGTGGACGCATTTACACACACATTAGGCACTAGATCGGCTCAATCATTTTCATATCGCATGTGAATGAGTGTTCATATTTAAATTAATGGATGTATATTGAATGTGTTATCACATGGATGATGCATTTGAATGAATGGTTGTGCACCCATATAGAAATGATATGTATCATTAGGATTCGTTTGCATGCATAGTGTACGCATGGCACTATCATATTTTGCATTAAAGAGGTCAACTGAATCAGTAGACCGCGTGATCTTTGCATTAGATAAGGAACACATACACACACTTTTGCATATGTTCATATAGCATTAGAAATCTTTTAAGGACAATGGATGCTTGTGGACGATGGATGAGTCGATGGATGATTGGATGGTAGGATACATTCTTCTTAACTTGAAGATTTTTGAGACGAAATCCTTTAAGGAGGAGAGAATGTAACACCCCGTTATTTTAAAGCATGTCATAAGAGATAATTAAAGAATAATTAATTTTTAAGAGAAGAATTAGGTGAAATGGGTTACGTCATTGCATTCGTGGCTATTTTCTAGTCAATTTAAATCTATGGTTTGCAGAAAATCGATTTAGGACGAAAAATATATCTTTTAATTAAATATTGCAACAAAACATGAAAAAAGAGGAATGAGAAAAAAATAATGGATACCACTGTCCTAAGTCTTGTTAACAAAAGACTAAGTAACCCAGTTGGTTAGAGCATGTGACTTGCATACAAGAGGTATAGAGTTCGATCCCCGCCAGCGCCATATTTTTGTTTTAGGGGAATGGCTAAAAAGTGGCTTAGTGTGAACGCTGTTCAATTAAAAAGCAGTTTAGTGTGAAAAGGGTTAATTGGAGGATTAATTGGAAAAACGGTTAAAAAGAATACATACATACATACATACATACATATATATATATATATATATATATATATATATATATATATATATATATATATATATATATATATATATATATATGACGTGTGGGTGTCAACACCCTGCTGCTGCGCATCACGTTGCACACATGGCGCATTTTTATTAGTTAATGATCGTTTTTTTTGGCAACATGGCTATTTTCTATTGGTCGGATGACGTGGACGATTCCTATGGCTTCTGATCTAATCTAATGGCCCTAATTAACTCATACACCTATATAAACACACCTAGACCTAAACCTAATTTCACTACACTAATTCATGACGCCTCCATGTTGCCTCAACCTAAACTAGTCCTTCTTCTTCAACAAATCAAAGTATAGGAATTTTGTAAAGGGGATCGAATCTACAACAACTACAATGCCTAATTCTCTTCCTTAATCCAATCTTTGTGAGTTCATTAATTATTTTTAGATTAAAATAATGCTAAAGCAATTCTAACATGTTGTAAATTGGATTTGGGAATTATACATGATAATAAGATTGAATCTCATCAATTCTATCTTAGCCTATAACATCAGATTCATGATTCTTATATGCCCATGTTGATATTATCATCAGTTTTATCAGTTTTATCATATCTTTATGATCAGTTCATACTTATGCCTATTGTTATTATTATGCCCGTTCTTTATCTTATCCCTTCCGCTTTCCCTTTTTGGTTTTTATAGCCGGGCTACTTCGAGCCTAGGCCAAATCTCATAGAGATGAACGTATGTACGTTAAAGTAATTTAGGGAACGATGGGAAATTTGGCATAATATACGTTGGGTTTGTTTGGGCATGACAAATGTTAAATTTGGTATAATATATGTTAATTGTTGGACATGATATGAAATTGGGACTTTTGGGTAATTGACATAATAAGCCTAAAATTGACATAAACTGTAAATGAATAAATTGGCTAAGATAAGCATGCTGAGACACGAGGTTAGACTCCCTTTGCGGTAGAAGCCTGCCCGGAACCAACCAGCCTAACCAGCAACCGCAAACGACCAATCTAATGTGAGAGGTCATAGGCATAACTAAAAGATGCTTAAACACGAGGTTAAGTCTGGCTTATGGTAGAATTCTGCCTGGAACTGCCCGGCACATCCAGCGGCCACAAGCAATCGTCTTAATGTGAGAGGTTTATGCAATAACTAATTAGCGCTGATCAAAGATGAATATGATACCTAAAACATGTTAGGTGGGTGAGGTTAAGTTAACCTGTGTAAGATGATAACTTAACCAATAATACATGAACAAAGTGGATAGGGTTAAGGCAAGCTTAACCCGTAATGCATATTGATTAGATAAGTGGATGGGGTTAAGTCAACTAGGTTGATAGACAACACTTAACCAATATAAGTTTTGTGACGACCCCATTTCCCGTACAGACGGAGGCAAGGGTAATCTTTGGAATATAACACAGAAACAGATAATAGCAGAACAGAATTAAATAAATACACCAGATAATGTACAATAGAATACACTGGATAAACGTAATCATCAGAGTTACACAGTATACAGGATCATACTTAGTACAAATACAGTTCAACTATACATAAATGTCTACAGTGGAAACAAACAAAATATGTACAAGAGGAGCTGAACAGCATAAAAAGATATAAATAATAGAATCCATCTTCATCTCCAGCTATCCAGAAAGAGCCAGCTAAAACCTGAATACAAGGCTGCCCGTGTAGAAAAAGGGGCACCCGAGTTTGAAAGTGAAACAAACTACGAGTCAGTCATGGGACTGGTATGAGAAATCTACTCAACACATTTATAATATGCCTAATCACAGAACCACGCCACTTTCGTGGAACGGGTTTACTCCATTGGATTGCCAGTGCTTTAAAAAAAATCTTTCTTTTAAACATCGCAATGCTTTTTATAAAAATGAAGCCATTATAAGACTCAGTTCCCATCACACAATGCAACGCAAACCGGAGGATATAGTTTTACCTTATAATGGACAAAATATGATTGATACGAATAAAACAAAAGCATTTGATATTATTACTAGTGTTCATTTGTCTCAAAAACAATTTCAATCATAACTATCAATCATAGACGGTATGGGTACCATATATCATGTCGCCATATATATATACGATCAAAACCGCACAGTCACGTAATTGGAAATTGGATTTCCGTCATGAACCAAGGCAAAAGATAGTCCTTACCGAATTCGAGACACTCTAGCCCGTGTCTCAGGAACAGCTGCAATTGCCCCTTGGATCGTAAGGGCTGGTCCACCGAAGTGGATTATTATACCTGAACACTACGTTTCCCCGCCCTTTGGGGCGTCAACGAGCCAACGAATGACTCCATCGGACCCGGATCGTCTGATCTAACCAAGGCGCCTCGCAACAGCAACAACCACATAAGTCAAACTCGTCAGGGCGTGTAAAACCACTGACGCCACTTCCAACTAGAAGGAAACGCAGGCCCTCCCTGATGTCCTCTCCCGTTTCTGGTTCATACAGGGGTGTGAGGCTCGCGATTTTACGTTATACACAAAGCTACGCCACACAGGCGGGGCTTTGATCATCTCCACAAGACTTTGCTTTTCAACAGAAGCCCTGATCACTACATCTTAGCATGCCACGCAGGCAATTCACACCGTGCAACTGATGGCTATCAATCACACAGAATAAATTCCAATGTCAGACACACTATCCATTTGCAAGTCCGTTCTGGGTCTGAACGAAAGTGGAGGCACTATATACCTCGCAAACCCATCGATCACCATGTACGTCTGGACGATCACCACTCATTATCCATATTTCGGGGTGCCTCCCAATCAGAACCTCGGTTACCATCCAAACGAGGTGAAGATCTCCGGTCTTCGACCACCATCTTCATCTTCGATTTCTTATCGTCGATTCAGTTATTCAGAATGGGATAAACCCGGTCTTTCTGAGCAACTCGCGTATATAATAAACAAGTGCAACACTAACATACACACACATCATTTTAATTCATTAGTCACTAACCATCAATCAGTAAGAGAACGATTTCCCAAATATTAACCCCGAAGGCCGGAACCAACATCAGATCAACACCCAGAAAACCATTCGACTTAGCCAACCTTCAGTTAGTTTCTAAATTTCACATCCATATCGTTTATAATATTTTATAACGATTTATCGCTATTTTTATTTATTTTAAAATAGCCAATTTATTCAAAACGACGCTTTGGGCCATAACGCGGCCGTGGCGCTGTTTTTCTTCAGATTTGATTTACACATATCTGAAAATCTAACCGTTGGATCTTCACAAAATTTACATCTTTAGAACGATCTTTTCAAAACGAATCCGATGGTTCAAGTTTCGGGAAAATCCGACGGTCGGATCTCCCGGTATAATCGTTTGAAGTTTCAATTTCAAAATACGAACTACAGCGTCGTTATTCGATTAAATATAATTATATATATATATATAAATATAAATATAATCGATCTTGGCGCTGTTTTTCTTCAGATTTGAATTAAACATTCCAGACAATCCAACCGTTGGATTTTTACAAAGTTGGTACCGTTGGAAAGATATTTTCAAAGCGAACCCAACGGTTGCGATTTCAGGAAAATCCGATGGTCGGATCTCCCGGTATAATCGTTTGAAATCACGGTTTCAAAATAAGAACTGCAGATTCGTTATTCGATATATTTTAATTCTATTTATATATATATATATATATATATCGATTCTTCAATTTCAAAGCTATATTCTTTTCATACATTTGATAAAAATGATATTTTTATCTAACTTTCTTCTATTTCAACACTTCACTATATTTAACAATTCATGTATGTAATAAAAATGTGATTTTTATTGTAAAACAATTCATTTCAGAACACCATTATTTTATATAGTTCATATAGGTAATAAAAATAGGATTTTTTATTATAAAACAATTTCTTTCAAATCGAGATTATTTTATATAGTTCATATAGATGATAAAATGTGATTTTTATTATAAAACAATTTATTTCAAAATATGAACACCATTCAACACATGAATTTCAATTCAATGAATGAATATCGATTCAACACATGTAGGTTTTCTATAGCTTATATATATAGATAAAAATGTGATTTTTATATTTAAAACACGAACACCATTCAACACTTGAATTTCAATTCAACGAATGAATATCGACTCAACACATGAAGGGCTTTCTATTCAATGAATAAATATAGTTTCAACAAATGAAAATAATTCAAACACATGAATATTATTCAAAATTTCGGCAGCATAACGGCAGGGTAGTTAAAACCGGGACCGTCCCTAGTACGGCTCCTTGCTCTACCTTAAAACCTCGCGGTTTTTGACAATGGGGAGTCATGCATCTAGTTCGCACGCAGGCGGCATGTATATTTATTTCATTTCCACAACTAATCCTATGTGGTTTCAACCAAATATTTCTCAACCACAAATGGGTATTTTTCAACCACAATCAATCAATATCAACCACAAACAATTCCAATCAACCATTCACTATCAATCAATTTTCACACCAATCACAACCAATAAATATCGTCCATGGTTTGTGGACGAGGGGCGTGTGTGTGTGTGTATATATATATATATATAGCAATTCACTTCTATTTCAACACATATATAATTTTTACAACGCATATATAACTTATACATCGAACGTACAACTTATACAAGAGGTGTACAACGCTTATATAACTCATACATTGACTATATAATTTATACATCGTCGTTTTCCATACTGTTTATAAATTAGAAATCACACATTGGGTTCCACTCCACCAAAAATAGCATATGGCTCAGAAAAATATGCGGCCTCTTCTAAAATGTAGAAGACGTCCACATGGTCTGATGTTTCCTGTTTCATCGAATTTCGTCAAGAAACGAAAAAGATATGATTTTTCAAAGTTTGCAACGGTTTAAAGGTGTTAAAACTGCTGAAAATAGCCGTATACCTCGTTTTTTCTTCGAAACTAGGTTTTTGATTTTCGTCGAATCCGTGAAGCGATATGAAGATCGGCCAACACCACATCGCAGCGCTTGGAGAGGCGCACAAAACGAGGTAAGGGGGTCCCACTCGGTGGCCTCTAGCGAACACGGCGGCGGCTGAAAGTCGCTGACTTTGAAGCTGCGATTCTCGAGAACCAGAGCACGAGGGAGGGAGCAACAGGTATGGATTTGGAGCTGGAGAGGAGAGCTTCAAAAAGCTTAACTGGAGAGGGGGGGGTCTAATTCGGGCTGTAGCGATCGGAATTCGCCAGGTAAGCGGCGTACAACTTTCCGCCGTCGGTCGAGGGAGAGAGAAAATTTTTTCCCTTTTTTTTGTTAAATTCTGATTGGCCAGTGGGTTTTAAAAGGTGTTTTCTGACATGACCACCAATCTAAACCCAACGACTATCGTCCCTAGCGTTTTACCCCCCCTCCGAACACAATGGGATATGTTTCGTAGGCCCATTCGACTGTTTCAGTCAGTTTCCATTCAAATTAAAATATAAAACATTCAATATTCGATTTGAACGTACATTTCAATTTGCCAGGGCCACAAACTGATTCGAAAAATTCCTGAAAAATAAATTTGGCTATGTTTTGATGATACAGTCCCAATAAAACTAGTTTCGTCGAATTCTGAGACCGTTTGCAAAAAGGCCCATTTCTGGTCGATCCAATTTAACTGTAATTGACCAAAACACGTTTTCCTTTGCCACGCTCACATACTAGCTTCAAAAATTATGAAATTTGAAACCTACCAATAACTTCACCTCCCGGATCCAACAGAAGTGATTTCGTCGAATTCCGAGGTCGTATGCAAAATGGCCAATTTCACGGGCTATATAAATTCCATAGCGACCTTTCTGAAAATTCATTTGGCCATAACTTTTGCTTTCCGCTATGAAACTTCGATTTTTCAGATTCGTTAGAAAGGTATTCACTAACAGATTTAAATATTTTTTGTTTCACTCAAATCTGTTTTGTTTTGCACCCGGTACAGTCCGACAAAGTTTGAATTCAATTTTTGAAACTACAGCGCCATTTCAGGCCTTGTTTATAATTAGAATTAATTATATTCGTTTTCAAACGTTGATTCAAACTCACTTTTCATTACTATTATTTAAAATATTTATTTTAAATATTTAAAATCCATTATTTTAGCCAATTTAAAAATTTTAAATTGGTTCAGATTTTCTGGGTCGTTACAATCTCCCCCACTTAAAACTTTTCGTCCCCGAAAAGGAACAAAGTCGAAAGTGGTTTGATTAATCAACTCTAAGTTCAATCTGGCTTCAATTCTCCAACTTTTCAGTTTCTGAGAATTTTCAAATTCTTCAAAAATTTGGCTAACACCCGGAATTTTCGAAAAATTTCGCCATAACCTCCTTTGTACGGGGAGAGGTTTGGAAATTTATTGGGCCGTATTAGGTACCCAATAAATCCTAATAAGCATACACATATTTATAGTGATATATTCTGGTGTTTACAGGGGAGCGTGTATAGATAATAACTCCAGAGAATAAATTCTCGTCACCCTGTCAAAGCCTGAGGGAGTGTGTATTTTAAATGCTCCAGAGGATAAATCCTCGTCACCTCATCCCGTGTGGGAAATAAATAGTCCATGTGCCATATCTAATAACTAGAGAGACGTGGTTATTGTCAACTCCAGACCCATGTGGGTTTTTTTTATTAATCTGGCAATTTATCGTTACAAATTTTAATAGTCCATATCAGTCATCAGTTCAACCTGTATAATATAGTCATCGCCATACAAGCCTCTCGCTCGTATGGTAAATCTTCCACCTCGTCACACAAGTTCCAAATGCTTATGTGGTATATGATGAAGTATGCCTATCTTCTGAAATATGCCATGTAATGTAGTTCAAAATTAATTGTTACTATCCTATGGCGACGTTTATTATTACACACAGAATAACCAGCACTCCGCATTCAATGGCATTCACAGGAGTTGATATAATAATATTTCGCATCCAACTCATTAAGGTTTACCTATTTGTCGGGCACGCAATTAAAATCTTTACTCAACAGCTAATCCGTTTACCTGTTCAAACATATATAATGCACAAGTATATATATTTCTATCTATTTTCTAATTAGTTCAATGTGTGATTTAAATGAATAAATTCTACCATTATTCTATTATTGATTAAATTAACTATCGTTTCAATAATTCAATTAATCAAGTTTACTATCACACCACACAAACAACAATCAAATTGTTTATAACTTTTCAAAATCATACAAATCAATTTCTATATTCTTTTAAAATCATTCAGACTATAGAATTAAAGGTGCACATCCATGGAATGAAGATAACAACAGAGTAGAGAACTAATTGTTAATGCAAAGTATGGTAAATGTACCATGCACCGGAGTCAATCAGAGATATCCACTCGGCATCTAGGATAGGCTTTCTGAATGCTCTCCTCAGTTTCCCAAGTACAATCTCGCGGATCTCCACTCCATTGCACTTTGACTAAGTGAACATTCTTGTTCCTCAGTTCTTTGGTTTCTTTGCCGATGATCTTTAGCGGCTCTCTTCTCACAGCTAATTCTGGAGTAATTTCAATATCCTGCTGAGCTGCTTCTTCCACGATCAAGTTTGGATCATGAACGTGCTTTCGAAGTTGAGATATGTGAAATACATCATGAACTCCAGGCAACCAATCTGGCAATTTAACCCTATATGCGAGAGTTCCGATCCGTTCCAGAATAGGAAACGGACCAATGAATTTGGGCGCCAACTTTCCAGTTTTACCGAACCGGATAACTCCTCTCATCGGCGATAGTTTCAAATATACATAGTCGCCAACATCAAAGGATATATCTCTTCTTCTCCTATCGGCATAGCTCTTTTGTCAGCTTTGAGCGACGAGTAATCGCTTCTTAATAAAGTCGACTTTGTCGGTAGCTTCTCGGATCATATCTGGCCCCAATACAAGTCTATTTCCGGGTTCGACCCGACAAGCAGGAGATCGGCACGGTCTACCATACAACGCTCCGAATGGCGACATTGTCAGGCTTGCCTGGTAGCTGTTGTTATATGAGAATTCAGCCAAATGTAGATGGTCTTCGCATGATCCACCGAAATCTAGAACACAAGCCCGCAATAGATCTTCCAGTATGCGATTCACCCTCTCAGTCTGACCATCTGTCTGAGGATGATAGGCGGTGCTCAAGTTCAGTTTTGTTCCCAGCTCTACTTGAAATGCCTCCCAGAATTTGCTAGTAAATATTGTATCTCTATCACTGACTATACTGAGCGGCACTCCATGTAGTCTAACTATTTCCTTGAAGTATATCTGCGCCAGACTCTGAGAAGTTCTGTTTGATCTGACAGGTATGAAATGGGCAGTCTTCGTGAAACGATCTACGATCACCCAAATACTGTCATTTCCTTTTCTGGTTCTGGGCAAACCATCAATGAAGTCCATGGAAATATGTTCCCACTTCCAACCAGGAACGTCTAGCGGTTGTAACAATCCAGCCGGTTTCTGTTGGTCGCTCTTGACTAGCTGGCAATTAGGGCATCAGCTAACATATAAAGAAATGTCCCTCTTCATCGACTTCCACCAGAAAGTTCGTTTGATGTCATTATACATTTTGCTTACTCTCGGATGGATACTAAGTTTTGACTTGTGGGATTCATCCAGAACTTCCTTGCGGAGCTCAGCAATGTTAGGGACACAGATTCGACCTTTCAGCCTTAGAATCCCATCATTATCAACTTGAAAACTCGAGGGTTCGCCTTGTTGAATTATCTCTCTGATCTTCTGAATGAAGTGATCATCCCTCTGAAGAGCAGATATTTTATCTAGCAATGAAGTGGTGATAATAAAACTGGCGATCATTTCATTCTTTCGGCTCAATGCATCAGCCACGACATTGGCTTTCCCTGGAGTGTATATAATCTCAAAATCGTATGCTGCAAGGAACTCTAGCCAACGTTGCTGCCTCAGATTCAAGTCTTTCTGGGTGAACCGATACTTTAACATTGGTGATCTGTAAACAGTTCAAATCTCTCACCCAGAAGATAGTGTCTCCAGATTTTCAAGGCGAATACTATAGCCAATAACTCAAGATCATGAGTTAAATAGTTTTTCTCGTGCGGCTTCAGCTGACGGCTAGCATAAGTAATCACTTGACCCCTTTGCATTAACACTACACCAAGGCCTTCTCTAGAAGCATCAGTCCAGACTTTTAAATCCTGACTGCCATCGATGATGGTTAACACTGGAGCTGTAGTTAATCTTAACTTTAGCTCTTCAAAAGCCTCTTCACTTTCTGGAGTCCATTTGAATTTAGAGTGCTTCTTTGTAAGCTTCGTTAAGTGACCAGATATCTTCGAAAAGTTTTTAACGAACTTCCGGTAATAGCTATCCAATCCGAGAAAACTGCGGACTTCTGTAGGAGTACTGGGCTGTTTCCAGTTTTGAATAGCCGTGATTTTACTTGGATCCACAGCAATTCCTTCTTTCGATACGACATGGCCCAGAAATTTCACTTCTTCTTGCCAGAATATACATTTGGAAAACTTTGCTTTCAACACATTCTTTCTGAGAATTTCTAACACTTGTTCCAAATGTTTTTCGTGCTCGCTTTCTGACTTAGAGAAGATAAGGATATCATCAATGAAAACCAGAACAAATTTGTTCAATACTCCTCTGAATACTCTGTTCATTAGATCGACGAAATAGGCTGGAGCGTTACATAAGCCGAAGGGCATTAATAACCACTCATAGAATAGGTCGGGACCTCTGAGTGCTGTCAAAGGAACACACTCCTCGGCGATACGAAGCTGATGGAAACCTGTAGCTAGGTCCATTCATGAAAATACTTGTGCTCCATTTAATCGATCCAACAAATCATCAATCCGCGGCAATGGATATTTATTCTTTATGGTCAGCTTGTTCAAATCGCGATAATCCACACATAGTCACAGAGTACCGTCTGATTTTGGGACAAACACCACTGCTGCACCCCAATCAGAGAAACTAGGCCTGATCAGACCCTTCCATACTAGCTGTCGTGTTTGATTGTTTAATTCCTCTTTTTCTTTCAAGGACATTCTTCGAATAGCGTGAACTACCGGCCTTGCATTCGGAATCAAAGCAATCTTGAAATCTATTTCTCTTCGCGGAGGTAAGCGAACCACTTCTTCAAACACATCCGCATAATTTTTGACGACAGGAATGTCTTTGATGAGGCCAGGAATATTCTATGTGACTTCAGGGATATTTTCTATTTGGGCTGGAGAGACATCGAGAGCTGCCCAGAAGTCTTTTCTATTAGATTTCTGACCTTCACACAGTATGGTTATATAATTCCCTGATTTAATCTTAGCCCTAACAACTCTTTCAGCACATCTAACCTCTGCTTCATATTTGGTTAGCCAATCCAATCCCAGAATAAGATCGAATTCATTAAAATTCATGACGATAGAGATAGTAGGGAATTTATAGCAGGAAAAGGAGACAGGTACTGCACAAACCCAACTGAGATCGATGGAACCCCCAACCGGATTTTGGACAGTCATTGGTTCTTTGAGCTTCTTCACATTCAAATTCAACTTCTTAACTGCATTCTTGGCAATGAAGCTTCGTGACACGCCTGTATCAAACAACACTTTAACTGGAATGTTTTTGACATTAAGCGTGCCATCCAAAACATCTGGTCTTCCCTGACTAGCTGAGGGATCAGAAGTTTCTGCTACTTCATTCACTTGAACTATTTCAATCTTTTTCAACTGCCAGCAATCTTGCTTTACGTGACCAGCCTGATGGCAGAGATTGCATTTTCTATTCGCTTGAAGTCCTTCTTTGGATTGAAGTCCACCTTTTAATCGCTTCTTTAAGGGTCCGCAGTTTATCGACAAATGCCCTTTCAGATGGCAGTTAGAGCAAGTGGCGGTCTTTACTGGTACCTTCTCAGATTTGGCCCTTTTCCTCTTGGCACTGGGCTTCTTACTGACCTCAGACATTGTACTGCCTTAGGACGATCAGTTTTAGACTCATTTTTATTACTAGAGCTGACTTCCTCTTCGTACTGTAACATACCTTTCTTGTCGAGATCCTCGTACTGGTAAGCCATGTATATCATTTCAGAAAAGGGGAGCTTCACGTTCCTCAATACACTGTTCTGATATTTTCTTTGAAGCCCGTTGATAAATCTCAAATTCTTCCTCTTCGGATTTTCAATTAGATGAGGGGAAAAGTGTGAAAGTTCATTGAATTTCTTATGATATTCGGGAATGGTCATATCTCCTTGTATCAAATAAGAAAATTCATCACATAGTCGCTCAATTGCTTCTGGAGGAGTAAATCTTTCCAGGAAAATCACTTTGAATCTATCCCAGGTGATATCACCTTCTGGATTATCCTTGATAACTGAATCCCACCAGAACAGAGCTTCGTCTTTGAGTGCCCAGGATGCCAGTAATCTTTTCGGGTCATCCCTCAGCTCTAATCCTTCGAAGATTTTCTCAGCCGAACGAATCCAAGCTTGAGTTCACATAATAGATTCTTCGCCCGAGAACGGCTTTCCACCCAGATTTCTATATTTCACAAATAGAGCTTCTATATCCGGGTCAGTATTACTTCTTCTGTTTCTGGCACTCATTTTCTAGTACTTCTGCAAATAGCAGATCAAGTGTCAGGTCACATAAAAGATATTTCAAAATATAGATACAAATACTTGAATGTAAATGTGTCTATCTAGGTGTTATTTCATTCTGCTTTACTCATACTAGGATATTACTGATCCTATCTGTATAGAGTTACCCGTCCTAGAATGATACAGGTTCTATTTCCGACGAGTTCATTAATATGTTATATTCCAGAACTAAGCTTAACCAAAGTTCTGATACCACGATTTGACGACCCCATTTCCCGTACAGACGGAGGCAAGGGTAATCTTTAGAATATAACACAGAAACAGATAATAGCATAACAGAATTAAATATACACACCAGATAATGTACAATAGAATACACTGGATAAACGTAATCATCAAAGTTACACAATATACAGGATCATACTTAGTACAAATACAGTTCAGCTATACATAAATGTCTACAGTGGAAACAAACAAAATATGTACAATAGGAGCTGAACAGCATAAAAGATATAAATAATAGAATCCATCTTCAGCTCTAGCTATCCAGAAAGAGCCAGCTAAAACCTGAATACAAGGCTGCCCATGTAGAAAAAGGGGCACCCGAGTTTGAAAGTGAAACAAACTACGAGTCAGTCATGGGACTGGTATGAGAAATCTACTCAACACATTTATAATATAGCTAATCACAGGACCACGCCACTTTCGTGGAACGGGTTTACCCCATTGGATTGCCAGTGCTTTAAAAACAAATCTTTCTTTTAAACATCGCAATGCTTTTTATAAAAATGAAGCCATTATAAGACTCAGTCCCCATCACACAATATAACGCAAACCAGAGGATAGAGTTTTACCTTATAATGGCCAAAATATGATTGATACGAATAAAATAAAAGCATTTGATATTATTACTAGTGTTCATTTGTCTCAAAAACAATTTCAATCATAACTATCAATCATAGACAGCATGGGTACCATATATCAGGTCGCCATATATATAGACAATCAAAACCGCACAGTCACGTAATTGGAAATTGGATTTCCGTCATGAACCAAGGCAAAAGATAGTCCTTACGAATTCGAGACGCTCTAGCCCGTGTCTTAGGAACAGCCGCAACTGCCCCTTGGATCGTCAGGGCCGGTCCACTGAAGTGGATTATTATACCTGAACATTACGTTTCCCCGCCCTTTGGGGCGTCAACGAGCCAACGAATGACTCCATCGGACCCGGATCGTCCGATCTAACCGAGGCGCCTCGCAACAGCAACAACCACATAGGTCAAACTCGTCAGGGCGTGTAAAACCACTGATGAAACTTCTAACTAGAAGGAAACGCAGGCCCTCCCTGATGTCCTCTCCCGTTTCTGGTTCATACCTGGGTGTGAGGCTCGCGATTTTACGTTATACACAAAGCTACGCCACACAGGCGGGGCTTTGATCATCTCCACAAGACTTTGCTTTTCAACAGAAGCCCTGATCACTGCATCTTAGCATGCCACACAGGCAATTCACACCGTGCAACTAATGGCTATCAATCACATAGAATAAATTCCAATGTCAGACACACTATCCATTTGCAAGTCCGTTCTGGGTCTGAATGAAACCGGAGGCAATATATACCTCGCAAACCCGTCGATCACCACGTACGTCTGGACGATCACCACTCATTATCCATATTTCGGGATGCCTCCCAATCAGGACCTCGGTTACCATCCAAACGAGGTAAAGATCTCTGGTCTTCTACCACCGTCTTCATCTACGATTTCTAATCGTCGATTCAGTTATTCAGAATGGGATAAACCTGGTCTTTCTGAGCAACTTGCGCAGATAATAAAAAAGTGCAACACTAAAATACACACAACATTTTAATTCATTAGTCACTAACCGTCAATCAGTAAGAGAACAATTTCCCAAATATTAACCCCGAAGGTCGAAACCAACATCAGATCAACACCCAGGAAACCATTCGACTTAGCCAACCTTCAGTTAGTTTCTAAATTTCACATCCATATCGTTTATAATATTTTATAACGATTTATCGCTATTTTTATTTATTTTAAAACAGCCAATTTATTCAAAACGACGCTTCGGGCCATAACGCGGCCGTGGCGCTGTTTTTCTTCAGATTTGATTTACACATATCTGAAAATCTAACCGTTGGATCTTCACAAAATTTACAACTTTAGAATGATCCTTTCAAAACGAATCCAACGGTTCCAGTTTCGGGAAAATCCGACGGTCGGATATCCCGGTATAATCGTTTGAAGTTTTGATTTCAAAATACTAACTGCAGCGTCGTTATTCGATTAAATATAATTATATATATATATATATAAAATCGATTCTGGCACTGTTTTTCTTCATATTCGAATTAAAATTCCAGACAATTTAACTGTTGGATTTTTACAAAGTTGGTGCCGTTGGAAAGATATTTCCGAAGCGAACCCAACAGTTGCGATTTCAGGAAAATCCGATGGTCGGATCTCCCGGTATAATCGTTTGAAATCACGGTTTCAAAATAAGAACTGTAGCGTCATTATTCGATATATTTTAATTCTATTTATATATATATATATCGATTCTTCGATTTCAAAGCTATATTCTTTTCATACATTTGATAAAAATGATATTTTTATCTAATTGTCTTCTATTTCAACACTTCACTATATTTAACAATTCATGTATATAATAAAAATGTGATTTTTATTGTAAAACGATTCATTTCAAAACACCATTATTTTATATAGTTCATATAGGTAATAAAAATAGGATTTTTATTATAAAACAATTTCTTTCAAATCGAGATTATTTTTTATAGTTCATATAGATGATAAAAATGTGATTTTTATTATAAAACAATTTATTTCAAAATATGAACACCATTCAACACATGAATTTCAATTCAACGGATGAATATCAATTCAACACATGAAGGTTTTCTATAGCTTATATATATAGATAAAAATGTGAATTTTATATTTAAAACACGAACACCATTCAACACATGAATTTCAATTCAATGAATGAATATCAACTCAACACATGAAGGGCTTTCTATTCAACGAATAAATATAGTTTCAACAAATGAAAATAATTCAAACACATGAATATTATTCAAGATTTTGGCAGCATAACGGCAGGGTAGTTAAAACCGGGACCGTCCCTAGTACGGCTCCTCGCTCTACCTTAAAACCTCGCAATTTTTGACAATGGGGAATCATGCATCTAGTTCGCACGCAGGCGGCATGTATATTTATTTCATTTCCACAACTAATCCTATGTGGTTTCAACCAAATATTTCTCAACCACAAATGGGTATTTTTCAACCACAATCAATCAATATCAATAACATACAATTCCAATTAACCATTCGCTATCAATCAATTTTCACACCAATCACAACCAATAAATATCGTCCATGGTTTGCGGACGAGGGGCGTGTGTGTGTATATATATATATAGCAATTCACTTCTATTTCAACACATATATAATTTTTACGACGCATATATAAGTTATGCATCAAACGTACAACTTATACAATGCTTATACAAGAGGTGTACAACGCTTATATAACTCATACATTGACTATATAATTTATACATCGTCGTTTTCCATATCGTTTATAAATTACAAATCTCACATTGGGTTCCACTCCACCAAAAATAGCAGAAGGCTCAAAAAAATATGCGGTCTCTTCTAAAATGTAGAAGACGTCCACACGGTCGTGATGTTTCCTGTTTCATCGAATTTCGTCAAGAAACGAAAAAGATATGATTTTTCAAAATTTGCAACGGTTTAAAGGTGTTAAAACTGCTGAAAATATATATAGCCGTATACCTCGTTTTTTCTTGAAACTAGGGTTATGATTTTCGTCGAATCCGTGAAGCGATATGAAGATCGGCCAACACCACGTCACAGCGCTTGGAGAGGCGCGCAAAATGAGTAAGGGGGGTCCCACTCGGTGGCCTCTGGTGAACACGGCGGCGGCTAAAAGTCGCTGACTTTGAAGCTGCGATTCTCGAGAACCAGAGCACGAGGGAGGGAGCAACGGGTATGGATTTGGAGCTGGAGAGGAGAGCTTCAAAAAGCTTAACTGGAGGGGGGGTCTAATTCGGGCTGTGAGCGATCGGAATTCGCCAGGGAAGCGGTGTACATCTTTCCGTCGTCGGTCGAGGGAGAGAGAAAAAGTTTTTCCCTTTTTTTTATTAAATTCTGATTGATCGGTGGGTTTTAGAAGGTGTTTCTGACATGACCACCAATCTAAACCCAACGACTGTCGTCCCTAGCGTTTTACCCCCCCTCCGAACACAATCGGATATGTTTCGTAGGCCCATTCGACTGTTTCAGTCAGTTTCCATTCAAATTAAAATATAAAACATTCAATACTCAGTTTGAACGTACATTTCAATTTGCCAGGGCCACAAACTGATTCGAAAAATTCCAGAAAAATAAATTTGGCTATCTTTTGACTATACGGTCCCAATAAAACTAGTTTCGTCGAATTCTGAGACCGTTTGCAAAAAAGCCCATTTCTAGTCGATCCAATTTAACTGTAATTGACCAAAACACGTTTTCCTTTGCCACGCTCACATACTAGTTTCAAAAATTATGAAATTTGAAACCTACCAACAACTTCACATCCTGGATCCAACAGAAGTGGTTTCATTGAATTCCGAGGTCGTATGCAAAATGGCCAATTTCACGGGCTATATAAATTCTATAGTGACCTTTCTGAAAATTCATTTGGCCATAACTTTTGCTTTCCGCTATGAAACTTCAATTTTTCAGATTCGTTAGATAGGTATTCACTAACAGATTTAAATATTTTTGGTTTCACTTAAATCCGTTTTGTTTTGCACCCGGTACAGTTCGACAAAGTTTGAATTCAATTTTTGAAACTGCAGCGCCATTTCAGGCCTTGTTTATAATTAGAATTAATTATATTCGTTTTCAAACGTCGATTCAAACTCACTTTTCATTACTATTATTTAAAATATTTATTTTAAATATTTAAAATCCATTATTTTAGACAATTTAAAATTTTTAAATTGGTTTAGATTTTCTGGGTCGTTACAAGTTTGGGTTATGATAAGCCCTGGGGAAAAACCTAGTAGCGGTAGGGACCCATTTCAGACAGTAATCCACTTAGTGGTATCGGGAACCCTGAGCTAGGCAGGGTTGGGGCACGCTTACGGAGCTGATTATAAGTGGTTAAATAAGAGTGAGTGTGTAGCAGTGCAGGTTCCGACGGGTTCGTTAAGCGTGCACAAGGTGTTCTCAGCGTTGGAAGATTTAGACACTGTACATCAGTAGGTATAAAGCTGTGCACCCACGGGTTGCCACTTAGGGAGTGATACACCCTAAGATGGGACCCGCACAGATATCTACAAGTTAGGGAGCCGATCGATTAGGGGAAGTGTGGGGACATCTAGTATCTATTATGGGCAAGTGGACTTTCAAGGATTGTATGGGGCGGATACCACTTACAAGATGTTACGCTTGAGTGCTACCAATTACGGGGTTGGGATGATTTCGTTAAGAATTACTAGTAGGTGGTGCAGAGAATTTGATTAATTAAGAAATCTAGGAAGCACACTAGACATTCCTTTATATTCATCCGTTTATCCAGATTTACCTTATATCATGGTTATACTTTCCATCCTGTTTATTCCTGTCATATTACTTTACATATTTTCATGCTAAAAGTAGCCGGACTCACCAGGCTTTATGTCTGACCTTTTTGTTTTCACCTCTTTTTCTTCCGTTCCTCCCCCTCCCCCCAAGTTTCTCAGGGAGGAAGCACAGAAGCTTGACTTGGATTTCTTTCTTCTTGAAGTGCTTGGACGTGTTGAGAGTAATGCTCAGCTTTATCTCTTTTCGTTATCGCTATTTGGAATGGGATTATGATTTTACTTTTATGTATTTTGATAATAATTTTGTTCAAGATGGATATTTATGTACTTGATTCTAGTATGTGGTTTTGATGTTGTGACCAAACATATTTTTCTTTTCCGCTGCAATGAATAAAGTTTTAATTTTCTTAAGTACCATCTATATATCTGTCTTGTGATATTCTGTTCTATACTCTTATAATACTCTTTGGAAGTTAATGCATTCCCTTAGTGAGTGACATTAATGGACGCGGGGTGTTACAACATCCATTTATTTACCAACTTGTGTATTCTCATTATTTCAGGAAAATATTTCACACACCTCATTAGATTGGTTAGTGGAAAGATGAAAAGATCCATTTTCATAATGCATATCAATCAAGATCCATAGTTGCAAGCTATTTCTTTTATATTCATCATGGACATACATGTATATATATGTGTGTGCGTATATATATACATGTATATATATATATATTTATTTATTTGATTAGTGTGCAATACAGTGAAATGATCCCTATTTCACACTAATCTCTTTTTCCTTTCTTTACTTACAACTACGTTTACAGTAATTTTGTCGTTATAGAAATGCATCCATTTTTCCCAAAGTTCAACTAACTCGATCCACTGCGAATTTCCCTTTCTTATTTTCTAAGTTAGATATGAATTCCTGTTTTCATTTACCATTTCCAAATCACTATAAATTTTCCATATATAACTAGGTATATCTATTCTTTTTCCATTATTTCCAATTTCACTATAATTCTATTTACAACATATGCAATTTTCCATTAAACAACAATTTCAGAACATATTCACGTTTATTGTAAATTCCACAATTTCAATATTATAGTAATTCTTAATCCAAATAGAAGATTAATGGAATAGATTTGTACAACAACAATATTCTTAACGTACTTTAAAAACAAATTATATCGCAATTATCTCAAATTATAATCATTTATTATGTTAAGAATTATGAGGAATGTAAATGGTAAATGTACCGTTATCCAAAAGGTATCATTTTAAATCCAATCATCTGATGGCTTTCCAATTCTTGAATCTGATTCAGATCTGATATTCAATGGCCATTCTAATTGAATCTAATATTAAGATAACCACAGATTTACAAATATGATGTTAAAAGAAGAAGGAAAGAAATAAGCCTAAATAATTCAGATTCACAGGATTTATCTCTCGTTGACAAGAAATCTGAACATCTATATTATAGTTTTATAGTCTTTGTCTTCAAATCTTGAATCAGAATTCCTAAAAACTAATATTCTAATTTTCGAAAGATTTGAAAAAAATGGTAGAGCCATGGCATAGTCTCAAAAAACATGAATTGTAGGATAGGCTTTGCAGGTCTATTTATAGGTGTACAGAAGATTCTAGTCTATCAGATTTAATAATATAAAATCTGAACCATACAAGACAAGAAATACACGTCAGAGAAATCCAGATCTAGCCCATGGTGGGTCGACCTATGTGTCGATCCACCTTCATAGTGTGTCGACCCCATGGGTCAACCCATGTAAGGCCTAGGTCTACCCACGACCTGGGTCTTTATGTTAATTTTGTCGTCTTTACTTCTTTTTTAATGTTGCTAATAACAATATTTTTGTTGCCAAATATCACTAAGTAAATTATTTTCTTCCGTTTGTAACATATATCCAACATTTGAATTTCAAATTTATGCTCATATATGTGCTTATAATTTTTTTTAAATCTTTGTCCATTTATAGCTGCTCAATTAATGTCATTTATAATGCTATCATTTCATTGTTTCCTTCCTTTTAATATATTCAAATTTCAAACATAGCTATCTTCTTTCCTATTTTTCATTCATTATACATTTATTATTTCTCTCTCTTAAATTACACTTTTAATTTCAACTTTTATTTTATGCGTATATATATGCGCACAATCTTCATTTCTTTTCAAAATTCAAATGGCGTTATGCCGTCATTTATTTCTTACCCATTTTTTTTGATTGCAGATTACTTTTCAAATTTGTTATATATATATATACACACACATACATATGCACATATGCATGTATGTGTGTGTGTGTATATATATATATTTATACTCACCTATATGTATAATATTCCTTATATGTACATTTATACATATATTTTTCTTAGAATATGCATTTCTTTAGTCGTCCCTCCAAAATTAAAAATATGACGCTAACGGGACTCGAACTTGCACCAGTCACATGGGAGAGACATGCCTCTACCAACTCACCTACTTAGGCTTTTGTTCATAAGACTAAAAAAAATTGGTATATATTACTTTTATTAGTGTTTTTATATCTTCTTTTTCACGTTTGGTCTAATACTTCATTCAAAAATGTTTTTTTCATTTCATCTTTTTTTTCAAATCATAGCTCTAAATTGATCAGGAAATTGCCGTGGACTCAATAATGCTAGTTCCATGACCAAATACTGAAAACTTTTCAAATTTCTATTTTATTATTTAATTAAAAATGTCGGGTGTTACAGATGTTCGCTCTTAATTCGCCCTATTCTTCGTACTAGAAAACAGCATTACCTGCTTATGCTCTTTGTTAGTGCGGGTTTCGAGGTGGGCATTATAAATTGGTATCACAGAGAAATTCCAGACAAACTTTAATAAACACATAAAATATAAATAGAATAGTACATTTGTTACAACAATGAAGGATAACATTTGTGTCTATCTTAGTCTTCTTTCGTGGTTATCCTTAATCATCATCCCTTAATATTTTGTGTCCTTAGGGGAAATATAATTTAGGGATACGTCTAGGAATGTATATAAAGTCCTTAGTATCCCATAAGTTGAATCATATTATCTATATCCACTATTAGGGAAACCTTTCATCTAATCAAATCCTTTCGGTGTATCTTATCTCGTGTTTAAACTTTGGTGAAACTTGATATCATGTCCCTTAGTGTGTGGTTAATAACTGAGCTAGTTAATTAAAAGTGGATAGGAAAATGAATTAAGTGCTCAGACAATAGAAGTTGAAACTTACATTGGGGTAATAAGTGTAAATAATTTGGAGTTAATCAGAGTTACATAGTGGAAACAAGTGAATTGTTTTGATTGAGCATGTAAATTTATAATTTCAAATGTGGGACTTTTGGGACAGTGTATAAATGACTAATTTGGATTGAGAATTAAATGCTTATATTTACTTAATTAAAATAAAAGACAAGTGGATGTTTGGGGTGATTAAATAAATATAACTAAGTAGCACTTATGATTTATTGTGTCGAATTGTCCGTTGAGTATCTTAGAAAATTTGGTCGATGCGTCCGATCAACAGTATCGATATGAATTTCTTAAACACTAACACGAGATGTTCAAAATAGTGTTTGGGCTATAAAATAATTAACAAAGAAGGTGTTATTAAATGTTAGTGGTAAATTGTGTTAAACCACCAAATAAGATGAGAAAAGCAGAAGAGACAACGATGTAATATCGATACTATATTGACTTTGCAGCCAAGTAATGAGATGAATCGTTATAAATTTGGGGTTTATTATTATTTTGATGCAAATTAAAGTAATGGTTTTAAGATGAATCATGTCTCGAGAAATAAATGAGTAATTATGAGTGTATTTGTGTATAAAGAGAAGTTTTAAGAGAGTAAATACCTTGAACATAATCAATATTTTATAATACACTCTTATGTTTAAATATAAAAGAAATATGCAGCCGTCGGGTTATTAACAATAAACAGGGAAAATGGAAAGGCTGCTTTGATTTTGTAATCAAAATTGTAGCCATTGTTTGAGTATTCGGTGCATATTGATGGCGAGGTTATGTCATAAGCTAATTTGAAACTGGAAATAATGAATGTGAATTTTTATACATATGTTATGTGAAGGATAATATGTAATATGTTAGTCTATTGTGTAAATTACTTATTAAAATTTAGGGATGGATGTTAAAATTTTGCATACTATGTATTTAGAAATTTAAACTGTATATTCCTAAAGGAGGAAAATTTGTAAAGAGTTAATCAAAAAATTTAAATATAAATACATTATCATAAGAATATCACGAGGACACAATTTATTTAGGAGAGAGAATGTGAAACAACCCAGATTTTTGGGTAAAAAAAATTAATGACTTTGTAATTTAAGATTAAAGAAAAACAAAATATGAGTTCTAGAGGGAGAACTCATATAATTATCCAAGTTCTGTAAATAAAGGATTTAAGGACTTTGTGAGTAATTATGCTGAATTAAATTTATATAAAATTTAAACGTTGAAATAAGAAGATTGAATTCAACATGTGCTTGTTCAATAAATTCATATATGTAGGAAATGGAATTGGAAATCTTATAATATGTTTTTAAAGAATTATTTCATCAAATGCAAAAAATTTGTAAACTGTTGCTAAAGAACATTTTTGGTTATTAAAATGAATATTAAAAATATGAAATATTGATTGGAAATCAATATTTAAGTATAGAATATTTTTAATATGATTTATTATGTTGTTTAAGTAAGATAATGAGTGTTTTGGATGATTTTGCTGTAAAATGTAAAGTTTTAAGTATTTGAAAACATGATATGAAAAGTCGTATCATAGTTGAAAAACCATGTTTTGAATTGGTTAAGTAAAATTTACTGAATGATTACATAATATTTTATTAAGTTAAGAACGAAATAATTTCACGAATAATAGTAAATGATGAATTTTGGTGTTAGAAGATTATTTTTAATTTATTTGGGTTGTTATTAAAATAAAAAGGTGTAAACATTGATTGAGAATCAATAGTTGAAGGTTAAAATATTTTAATAAAGTTTGCAAATTTATTTTGTCTAAAAACAATGAACTATTTCGTAAATATATTTAATAAGAATACGAGTTTCAGCAGCTAAAAGTGAAAAGTATGTATTTTGAATAAAATGTCAACTTTACAAATTTTGTGTTAAAAAGTTTAATTTGTTTGAAATATTTTACACAAGTTGTCCTAAAATTTTGTAAGCTAAAACATTCGGTTACAAGCCTTCTTTGTGAATATTTGTGCTAAGATATGTTAGTGTATCATAGATAACCTAACTAAGAGTTTGTAACGCCTACCTTATTAGCTTGAACTTTGTACCACTTAGTTATTAGGGGAGGTTTTGAATTAAAATTTGAATCAAAGCACCAAAAAATTGTCAAGAAATAAGAAAAAAGAGAGAAACAAAATGATGTGCGTATGTTTTTTCCTCAGTCCCTTTTCTTCTCACTATAGAAAAAACTGAGGAAGTGAACATCAAGCTTCCTCGTTAAAACTTTCAAATTCAAGCTCATTCCAAAATAAAAGGAGAAAGCATGTGAGTGAATCATAACAAGAATCAAGCTTTCAACAGGAAATCCATTCATCAGTTTCAGAGATTTAGGAAGAGGAAATTACAGTGGAAGTTCATGCATGTCACTGTATTTCAGTTTATGGGTTCTGGAAGCTCTAAAATCGTCACTTTGCAAAATAAAATTGTTGTAATATTTTCCAATACAAGTAAGGTGAGTGCATACTCATGTTATCTAGCTTAGTGCTTGCATGTTGGAGTTTTGTGATTTCCTATAATAATTTACTTTGTTGCAAACCGTTTTCTTTCTGCTAAGTTCACAGTATAATAGGGTTTATGTCCATTTTTGAAAGACCGTATATTTCTCTCTATGTACCGAACCATGTTGGGTTGGTTTTAGATTCTAGTTTGTATATTGTACTGTTTGCGTGTTTAAAATTTCGATCAAATTCACCTTGTAACGTCATTAGAATTGAACTCGAAGTTGGATGTAGACTAGATGTGCACTTGCATGAGAACAATGTGACAATGGGTCAACCTTTGACCTAGCAGTATCGATCTATGGGTCGACCTTGGACTCACATTGTACTGGGAGAAAGGTCGATCCTAGGTGCCTATATTTTGTGCTTAGGTCGTGTAATACTTCTTGAAGCATATATTGCCTTACTACCTAGTTTCAATTGATTATTTGATGGTTTTAAAGCCATATTTTGCGTAGTTTTGATGGGCTTAATTCTAAAATAGCTAAGCCAACATTAGCATTGATCCATAATTCGAGTTGATATGTTTTCATCTGAATTTTATGTATTGTGATTTTAGAGTTTCTATGAATTTTGTTGGGTTCACTCACTTGTTTTACAAAACAAATTTCTTAAAGATTTTCAATTTACAAAATATATAATTATTTATAAGCTATTTCAGATATATGAAATTTATATTATAAAGATACTTTATTATGAACGCTTTCTAAATGAATTCAAAATCGCTTTTAATCCTTTTCTCGAATAATTACTTTGCATAAAAACACATGTTTTTGCACTTTTTGAGAGAGAAAGGAAGTGAAATAAACGATACAATAAACCTCATGGTATGGGACATAAAGTTATATTATATCGGTTAATTATGAACTTGTTCAATTGAAGTTATTTTGTGTGGAATTAGGTAATTTGATAAGTGGCATCATGTGGTGTGTTACTAATATTTGGGTAACTTTTAGGAAGTTGGTGACACATGCTCGGGGAACTTTGTGGGACCTTTGAGCCAGATGTTTACCGATAGTAGGCCAAGATGGTCATTTTTATTAGATCTTTGAGTTTATCTTATGTAACCTGGGTTCTACCTGTGTAAGGTTATGAGCCACACACACATATATATATATGTATGTATGTATGTATGTTTCGAGTAACTGTGTGGGGCGCCAAAATTTTGTAGGTAGTACTGGTTGGCTTCGACCGACTGTGTGGAACTTCGTACGGGCGTAACTAACTCTCATCCTTTTGGATTCAAACTGTATGGTACATTGTTTTCTTAATTCCCCAAGACAGTAAAGTATGATGACTATATGGTGTTGTATTTTTTTAGATTTCAAGTATTTTTGGGTTACTAGAACTTTATGATATTTAACAATATTTCACCATCTTATGAATATTGAGTTTACTACATAACCTTGGTTCCATTGGATATCTATTACATGGTGATTACATCAATGTATGGCCAACTCCTAATCAAGTTCGATGTGTTATGTTTTATGATCTCCATGTATTTTTTATTTGATTTAAGATTACTCCAGACCATCCTAGCCTTAGGCTTTGGTCACTTAGCCAATGAAAATAAATGTGTTGTGTGAATACTATTATACATGAGAACCTTGACTATGAGTTACTGAACCTGTCTCATATATCCTATGTTGTTGTATTTTTATTGTATTCCTCTTTTATTTTGAGGAATCATCTCTTATGTGATAGTATTTTCAACTTATCTTGTTTTAACTGATATGCTTAAGCTAAATGGACCCATGTATTTTATACTTCGGTTAGATCAAGTTATTTCAGGTAAATAGTTTGCTATAGATTTGTTCTTTGCTCCGCTTTCATCTTGGATCATCCTACCCGAAGCTAGTATGCAAGTTGTGTAGTCATGTATTCATGTCTTATGTATATACATGTAATGAGAATATTGTATTATATATGGTCTTTATGAGCCATTCGTGTATGTAACTTTTTATATCATGTATATTATGTTCTATGATTAGTCATATGTATTTATACTTGTACTTTGTTCTGAATAAATCCTTAGCCATTGTAATTTTATATTAAACAAATTGAGTACATTGATCCACTTGAGTTATGTAAGAAAAATTTATACATCTAATCGACATATTCTATACTTATTTTGTATAAGACATACAGAAAGTTGCTACTAACAAGCCCTATTCTCTGCATTAATAGACGTTATTGCTTGTTAATTCTCTTTGTTTATATGGATGTCGGGGTGGGACGTTACAATGTCCTAGTTTTGAATAGGCAATTTTC
This sequence comes from Allium sativum, assembly GCA_030737875.1. Classification (NCBI taxonomy): domain Eukaryota; kingdom Viridiplantae; phylum Streptophyta; class Magnoliopsida; order Asparagales; family Amaryllidaceae; genus Allium; species Allium sativum. The sequence goes on along the minus strand of CM060924.1, from coordinate 868,385,902 downwards.
AGATTGATTTAGAGTAACATCCCTGATTAGTAAGACATATTCAATAATTTAATTTCATGATTATATTGGAATAATGTAATGGATGAGGTAATGGGATTTGTGCTTAATATATTAATTATAAGATTGGCCTTTACAACCAAATAAACGAAATAAAACATGTATAAGGATAGGAGATATGAGGAGGGCAAAATTGGAACTTTTGGCCTATGTATAAATGTATCATGTTCTCCAACATTTCATTTACAATTCTCATTCTAGAACCTAAACGGGAACTAAAGGGAACTAGAGAAAGGTCGTCCATTACAAGTTAGGATAAGAAGAAGAAGATTACGCTAGGAAAATTTAGAGTTTGGAACAATTCGTAGACAGATCTCATCAGCTTTACCCAACTAAGGTGAATAATATACTTACCCCTATGATTTTCGGTTATCTTGGTATAATCTGAAAATGTGTTGATTGTTGATTTTGTATATTATTGTTATACATGAAAAATGAATAAGGATAGGGAGAAACCCTTACGTAGAGATCTCTAAATAGTAATAATTTTTTGTACGATGTGTGTTGAATGCTCATGGTGATGGGTTTCGAATTTTATGAATTGTTATGATGGTATAAATTTGCGTGTGATGATACATTCCTATATTTTTTATTTTAAGTGGCACAAAATATTGGGAAATAATATATACTTTATACTAAATACTTTTTATAAACTAATAGAATTTCAACAAATAGCGTGGATTTGGTAAAAAGATATACTTTTTACAGTAATAAAACTGTTTTTCCTACTATTACTGTCAGTGCCCTTTCTTGACTCAGGAGCATCACCGGCAATGGTCGAGACCACCCATCAGTGGCATTGGATGCTTAAAATATCACAAGTATGGTATGTATATTATTCAGGATTTCCGTCTCTTAGCTTTCGGTTTCGGGAACTTGTCCAGATGCTTATGATCATTTTAAAATATAGCCGCTCCATATAAGACTTCTACCTCATCTCTTTCGACTAGGACGAAGGTGTATTTTCTATTAAAAGAACTATTTTACAAAATAAAGCATTTAAGATAGTGGGTTCGAAAGGAACACATGTTGTATGCCTTTGGGTCTCTCATTGGAACTGGAAGGGGATTCCCTCCGAAGCTTATGCCTCCGAAACTATGGAAATCCTTGAAGTCGTTGCTTATGCAGACATGCCTTCATAGAACTGTTTTCTTATACTACTTCCTTAGACACTGAATGAGCCGTGAAGTAATTTTTCCTAAACCAATGATTTAAGGCTCCAACTATCGCTATTAGCAATGATGATTAGAGAACTTTTATCTAATTGTTTTCTAAATTAAGGAATAGAGGCTTTGCCTTTATTGCTTATTGTCATTACAGGATGAAGAGTATTGTTAGCTGCGAAGTCGGAAGGGTTGCCTTTCGGAATATCTTATATATGAGCTTCGATATTATTGCGGGAGTCGAATTAGATTGGAAACGGTACAGGTCTCGTATCTAATGTAGTGTAGGTTGGACTTTCGCTAGAATCCCTTGAAATGTTATATTTTTGGTTATTGTCGTTGTTTGGACACTGCTATGTAGGGAACAACGAGAGGGTTCCAGAGGTAGGAATTGATACTTACCAATTAAAATATAAATAATGTTATCTGAATCCTGTGTTTCGTGTAGTATAGAGGATGTACGAATGAACCTTCGGCTTTGTGTCAGTAAGGAGGGACTCTGCGAAGCAATGAGGGGACCAAAGGGAATGTTGGTTCAGTGTATGTGGAATATGATACCATAAAGAACTGGAAGGGAACAACCAATAGAATGAGATTTAGCTCCATTGCCTCGCAAATCAGTTCTTTACGAAAGCCAGAAAAGGACTAACATTGAGAGAGGGGATCCATTAAGTGTTGCGTAATAAATATAATGAATGTTGATGTTGTATGTATGTATTGTTGTGATAATGGAACTAACATTGTGGTGTAGAGGTGTAGGGTTAGTATGATTTCATATATGATACTAACGAGAAGGAAACCCATTCCACTATGTGGTGTGGTCTTATTAGATATTGATGGTGTCGGATTATCAAGTTATTATTCATATCAATCTTTTTAAACGACCCATAGTTTTACCTTTCTCTTAAACTCTTAGGTACTCAATTGAGTAGATCGAGAGTTAGGGTATTTCAAGTGTCGTCTATAAATAAGCTTCCAAAGGTAAGTAGAAGACGCTAACTATTTTGGTTGCATTGTGTTGTGCTTTGCTCAGTCACTCGTATGGTTGATGGATGTTTTGGCTTGTTCTACAAATGCCATTATATATGTTTATACTTTGATCATCCGAGGGGTGTGCTGCTTTTATTGTAATTTTGTAATTGCTATTTTTCTCTAAAGGGATATATGGTAAGGGTTGTATGAATGAATTATTATTATCAATAAATATTTTATGAAAATTTTCATACTCTTATGTTATCTGATACTAAGATTGAATAACATTTTATTTCTCTCACCGAAAGTTGAAACTAGAGATGACTGCAACATCTATAGCGTTTAGCCTCCAACCTTAGAGAACGAGATGTTATATTTAGTATTAAATAGTAAAAAACCATAATTAGACTAATCATTTTGGACTTTGTGCTACTACTGCACAAGAGAACATTCTCAATCACTTTTCTGCGATCAAAAACCATATTTAATCCTCCACTAATTATATATGTAAAGCCAATTTTAGTAATATTTTTTACAAATGTTGATATTTATAACAAGAATAACAACGAAATAAAAACTAAAATATGAGGGTATGCCTTGTTTCTTCAGGCCGTATCTTGAGCTCTAAAAGTACCTATAGTCTGAGAAATATGCTCGGTTTGAAAGAAGCTACAAAAATAACATCTAGATCAGTCTAGTAAACCAACATAAGAAAACTCAAATCATTAGGAATTCATTTGTTATATTTTGAAACCGTTTAAAATGAAATGTATTTTGGAATACCACGCTGCACATAAAAACAGATGAATTTTTACCGAAACAAAATGTTTTCTAGAGAAAATCCGTCGGTATAATAATATTGTTAGATACAAATATATATAAATCAAAGTCAAAATTGTTATATTAATTAAATTCTTGCATACCAGTTATGCAACTGGAAAAGTGCATATTGGAGAATGAATCCCCACAATGATAAGTTAAGGGATTACCCTTTGAATAACATATCTCAAGATGATGTGTACCAAAGGCATCTCCTTGACCCCTACCAACATAGAACCGACATACCCCTTACTGGATAGTACCCAATATACCATTGCCATGATTTTGATTAGAACCTATATTTAACCTAAAATAAAAAGGCTTAACCCGATATATATCAAGCTAAGAAGATATACTAATGTGAGCGACCCACATAGCCCTTGCAACACCCATTCTCTATGGCTAAAACCTAAACGCTACAGTTGCTGCAATTATCTCTATTTTTAACTTTTGATGATAGAAAATCGAATGTTATTCAATAATAACAACAAATAATGTGAGAGTACGGAAAATTTCACAAAAAAATATTTATATAAATACTTCATTCATACAACCCTTTGCATAACTCATTAAGAGAACATATAAATTATTATAAATTAGATTCTGAGAGAAACATATGACGATGCCTCCTTGGGTGATCTGAGTACAAATAATGGCAGTTATAAACTTGTTGATACACACATCCAAAAGACAATACACAGCGAAACTCCTAAATAGCAACAGCCTCTGGAAGTAGGGCTGTCAACGGATACTTTCAGATACAGATAGTGCTATATACATATCCGTATCTGAAATCATTTTCGGATATCAGATATCTATATCCACAGATATGGACAGATATCGGATAATTATCCTATCCACCAACGATCGATAAATCAAGAAATATAAATGAAAATGTATAGTTTAACATAAATGTTTTTCAATTTCTTTGATCACTAACGTGTTAAAAATAAGCATATATGATCAAATTAAATAGATTTGAGTAGTTAATATGCATTTAGTGCTATAATATAAACCGTCGACTTAGTAAAGCAATAAATAATTTTGATTCATTGTACTAAAATACATGTAATTTTGAGCATAATGTTAAAAAAATCCAGATGGATAATTTTCGGATATGGATATATATGTATTTGTATCTGCATCTGCTTTTTCGGATATCGGATATTTATCTGCTTTTCAGATACGGATGCGGACGGATATCATATTTTTCGGGTATCCATTGCTCGCCCTATCTAGAAGCTTATTCGATGAAAGTGCCTTAAAGACCTTAACTCTCAGCCTACTGATTGAGTACTCAAGAGTTTAAGGGGAAAAAACAATTACTATGGTTCAGCCAAAAAGACTTATATGAATAACAACTTTGTTACTTGATACTATGGATATCTAACGAGACCACGCTTCATAGTGGAACGAATTTCCCTCTTGCTAGAATCATGCTACAAACAGAATTAACCCTATGCTCCTCCACTTCAGCGTTCAATACAAATATCACAATAGCATACATAAAAATAACAACATATCATGCAACAAATAATGGGTTCCCATCCCCGTTACACTGACCTACTGTTTTAACAGCTTTTACAATTTTACTTATTATTATTTTATTCCTCAGCTACCATATTGTGCATTCGCAAAGAATTATATTACCAAGTATCAGAGACAAAACAACATTCTATCTTTTATTTCCATACTGTGCTTCATAGGGTCATATTCCACTTACACGACACCGACTTCCTTTTTATGTTTGTGTCCCCTACTTTGGCGATTACCCACCGGCTAACACGAAACCAAAACCTACTTCCTAAATCCTTCATACTTGTAATGACCCGAAAATCTGGGCCAGTTTAAAATTTTTATTTTGGCAATTTTAGCGAATTTTGATTATTTAAAATGAATTATTTTAAATAATATCGACGTGAAATTTATTTTGAATATAATTCGAACGTATATATTATACGCGTCGTCGTTAGAATATAAATATTTAGATATAATTATAAATAGAATTGAAAATGGCGCGGTAGTTCGATAATTCGATTTCAAACTTCAACTGAATGTACCGGGTGCAAAACAATCCGGATTTTAGTGAAACCAAAAATAATAGGATCTATTTGATACTATCTTTCCAACGAATCCGAAAAATAAAAATTTCATAGCGGGGATCAAAAGATATGTCCAGTTGAAAATTCTGAATAGTCGCTATGGAATTCAGGCCCTTAAAAATGGAAATTTTGCAAATGACCTCGGATTTCGACGAAACCACTTTTGTTGGGTCCGTGATGTCAAATTATTGCTAGATTCCAAATTTCATAATTTTCCGAATCAATATGTGAGCGTGGCAAAGGAAAACGCGTTTGACCAGTTTCAGTTGATTTTAATCGACTGGAAATTGGCCATTTTTCAAACGGTCTCAAAATCCGACGAAACTAGTTTTGTTAGGACCGTATCATCAATACGAAGCTAGAAAATATTTTTCAGGAATTTTTCGAGTTCGTATGTGACCCCGGTAATTTGAAATGCGCGTTTAAAATTCAATATAATGATTTAAATGTAAATTTAACGGAAACTGATCGTAACGGTCGAATTGGCCTACGATACATATCCCATTGTGTTCGGAACGGGGGTAATACGCTATGAACGACAATCGGCGGGTTCGATTTCGAGTTCAAATGGAAGGCGTACTTTTTATAGAAAATAAATGAATAAAATAATAATTAAATCTATATAAATAACCTCCCCCCGGTCAAAACCCTAATCCCCAATTGAAACCCAGCCGCCACGCATCTCGTCCAACGGCGGAGAACACCTCGATTCCCTTCTTTAATTTCTCCACGCACGTTTGGAATTAAATAATGATCCTAAAACAAAATCGAAGCGTTCTCCTCCCTCTACAAATCCAGGCAGTTCTGATCACGAATGGCGCTCTGATTTGAAGGATTTTGGGGCTCAAAGCCACCGGTTTTTGAGCCGATCTCGAGGAGATGGATGGCGCCGAGTCCAACGCCTGGCCAGGCGGAGGGAGGCACGGGGAAGGTCAACGCCATGAGCACCTCCGATCGTGCTCCGGCGGTCTCTGTCAGCGGCGCGATGTGGAGGAGTGGTTCGAGCAGTCCAGGAAGAAGAACAGTGAGCTCTCTTGTTTTTTTTATTTATTTTAAATACATAGTTTAAAATTCAGTTTAAAATTATAAATGCATTGTTTGAAAATCAGTTTTCAAAAATGTAAGGCACTGAAATTTATTTTCATATTTGATAATAATAGCATTATTTTAAAATGTAATATATATATATATATTAGTAATAAAAATGTAATTTTTAAAATATAAAATTAGCTTTATATATGAAATGAAAATAAATATCATTGTTTTGAAATGAAAATAAATATCATTGTTCTGAAATGAAAATCGTATAAAGTTTTGTTTTTAAATAAATGAATAGCATTGTTAGTAAAAGTGTCTTTGTTTAGGAAGTAAAAAAAATTCGATTTTTATATATTGAACAACATAGTAAAAATTCGATTTTTATATATTGAATAGCATAGTAAAAATTCGATTTTTACATATGTAGTGGCTACGGGCAACGAAAGTGACGAAAGGCGAGAACGGCGAAGATTTATATAAAAGAAGAGTCAAGATGTTTGGATAGCTATCGGTGAGAATTTCTCACCTTTCAATTTCATTTCTATTTATATATATATACTAGGATGCAGACGGTGTTTAGTAGCACCCGACACCCGTCATCCACAGACCATGGATGGCTTGTTTGTTAAATTGTTTGGTTGTGTAGTTAGTTAGAATATTTGGATTGAAATTGAATTGTTTGGTGAAATGAAATTGATTTGATTGATGTGTGAATGGCGTGGGCCTTCACTAGACCGGGGATAAGGCTAGGCCTCGTCCCGTTTCTAGTATCGTGTCGTTATGCCGCCGAAATTTTCTAAAATATGTTAAGAAAATAAAAATATCATTTTATTTAAAGAATGAACTGAATAGAAATTCATATGTTAGAATAAAATGTTTTATCGTTAAAAATATAATTTTTAACGTGAATATGAATATAGTGAATGTGAATAAATAAAATATTCATTTACAAACCGGACGGTTTGTTTATGTACACTGATTTGACTGACATTGATTGGGTCGATAAATTTTACACATCGCCCAACTGCACAAATAAAATATGCGTTTGATTGTTTGAAACCCCACACTGGTGTTGGGATGAAATTTGAAGTTCACTCATCCTGATTGATTAAATATGTCGATCGATTGATTGACAAGCTGTTATAAGCGTTAGATATCTATATTTGATGCTTACACAGTGTAGTACACTTTGGTTGATGGTTGATTATTTTTCAATGCTATTATATACGTGTGATGTATGAAAATCCATATAGTTAATATTATATGGTGATAGATTGGGCCTCATTCCAATATAGAAGATAAAGAACAATATAGAATAAAGGTTCATGTGTTGACAGTACTCATCCGTTGAGATTAGTCATGTGTTGAACGAAATATTTTAGTAATAAAATTTCCATCTTTATTAATATAGAATAAAGGTTCATGTGTTGACAGTACTCATCCGTTGAGATTAGTCATGTGTTGAACGAAATATTTTAGTAATAAAATTTCCATCTTTATTAATATAGAATAAAGGTTCATGTGTTGACAGTACTCATCCGTTGAGATTAGTCATGTGTTGAACGAAATATTTGAAAAGGAATTATTTGAAATAGAAATATTTGAAAAAGAAATATTTGAAATAGAATATTTGAAAATAGAATTATATGAAGCCGTGTTGATTAGAGATGCGCCATTTTGACGTAAACGATGTTTATATCGATTTTATTCATTTTAAAATGAATATTGAAAAGTGATTTCGAAATCGCATATTTTGAAATGAAATTTGAATCAAATTGAATAGGAAACGAATTCGAATTGAATTCGAATTGAATATAAAACGAATTTGATTTCAATTGAATATATAATGAATTTGATTCGAATAGAAAACCAATTTGAATTGGATCGAATAGAAAACCAATTTGATTTGAATAGAAAACCAATTTGAATTGAATCGAATAGAAAACCACTTTGAATGGAATCGAATTGAAAACGAATTCGAATTGAATTGAAAACGAAATGAAATGAATTCAAATTGAATTGAAACTTGAATTGAATAGAAATGAATTTTAAAGCGAATTTATAAGGAAAGATTCAATTTTGATTTGAATTGAGATGAAAGTTGAAATTGTTTTTGAAACGAATTCAAAACTATTTATAAAATTCGTTTTAAACAGAAGTCGACGAAATATTTATTATATATATTTTATATATAATATAATGGCCTGAATAGAACGTGCCGCGCCGCGGCAGTTCGTGAATTTCGACCATTTATTTGAAATGGACATTACGGGAGATCCGACCGTCGGATTCTCCTAAAACCGGAACCGTTGGGTTCGTATTGAAAAGAGTTTTCTAACGAATATTTGAAATTCAAAATCTAACGGTTGGATTTGGAGATACGTCCAAATCAAATTCGAAAAAGGTCGCTGTAAGTGCAGTTCGATGGCCGTTGATGGAAATCGACTGTACGGGCCTTAATAAAATTATTAAAAATATTAATAATTTGTGTAAAATCATAAGAAATGATTTGAGAAAAATTGGGGTGAAAAACTCCATATTTGAAAAGATAAAAATGGATTTTTATCAAAATGAACTAGTTTTGAACTAAATTTAAAACCCAGCTATTTTTAAATAAATAAATTAGATTTAAAAAGAGGTTTTAAATAATCGGAATTTCTAATATATTTGGTTGGATTTGAAATGGGTTTATCGTGAACGGTGTTTTAACTAACACTAGTTCTTTAACCCGATAACAAATAGAATGTGATTTGGATTTGTCGTGAACTGTGTTTTAAATAACACCTAGTTCTTTAACCCAGTAAAAGGAGTTTTAACGAATCTGCAATTAGGTTGAAAAGTGAATCTATAATCTAAATTATCAAATTTAGAAATGAGCGAGAATGGAGTATCGCCAGTTTTGCTCCAAAGCGATAGTTAAATCTTTAATTAGATTTGAACGTGAAATGGTAATTAATTTTACCGATAACACCATAGTATTGGATATGGAGTATTACCAGTTTTGCTTCATGGGATGAATAGGTTGGGATTGGGAAATAAAATAAATAATTACTTCGTTGTGGTTCGCTGATCTCGACTAGTTTGGAAAACCATAATTTGGTTTGAAATGTCATCCAAAGGAAGATTAAAGGATAAATTTTAAAGAATTTATCTTGGATAAAATTAATGGGAACCTTTCCCTAAAAATGCGATTTTATGAATAAAAGAATATTCTGAGTTGGAATGAGGCGTATGTTGTGTTTGTGTAACATTCGTTTTTAATATACGCGGGTTGTTCGGAAAGTCCGGGTTTATACCCATTCTGAATAACCGATTCGACGATATGTCGAAGATGAAGACGGTGGTTGAAGACCGGAAGTCTTCACATCGTTTGGGTAATTACTGACGATCCTGATTGGGCTGTACACCCAAGAGGATGGAAATAGTTGGTGGTCATCCAGACGTACTTGGAGATGGATGGATATGCGAGGAAAGTGCCTCCGGTTTCGTTCAGACCCAGAACGAACTTGAAAATGGATTGTGTGTCTGACATTGGATTTTATTCTGTGTTGATTGATTTCTATTAAATATACATCTGGTTGGCGGCGGAGAATTTATTCTTTTGCTTAACGCCCTTCTCTGAGACGTACGAGCTCAGAGGTTGTATATCGATAGATATCAATCACATGGCATGAATTGCCTATGTGGCACGCTAAGATGCAATGATCAAGGCTTCTGTTGAAAAGCAAAGTCTTGTGGTTGATGATCAAAGCACGCCTACGTGGCAGCTTTGTGTATAACGTGAATTCGCGAGCCTCACACCTCGGTATGAGTTAAAAACGGGATACTGGCCGTTGGGAGAACACGACGTTTCTTTCTAGCTTTGGTGGTGTCAGTGACTTACCAGCCCTGACATTTATATACTTTTCACCTTTGTGGTTGTTGGAATGAGGCGCCTCGATTATAGGTCTGTAAGGACCGGGAAACATGTGTTCAGGAATAACTAATCCTCTAACGTAAGTGAGGACCGGCCCAACCGATCCAAGTGGCTGCCCAGAGTGTGTAGTCCTGAGCATTTGCTAGAGTGTCTCGAAGCGGAGAGGAGCTTGCCCCTTGCCTCGGCTCATGACGGAAATCCAATTTCCAATACGTGTATTGCGGCTTTATTTGTAGAGCCTAGTATGGCGACATAGTAGCATGGGATGCTATGCCGTCTATGATTTATATTTATGATTGAAATTGTTTTGACACTATACACTTATTATAGTATCAAATGATTTGTTTTAAACGTACCAAGCATGTTTGGCTGTTATAAGGTAAAACCCTATCCTCCGTCTTGCGTTGCATTGTGTGATGGGACCTGGGTCTTATAATAGCTTCATTTTTCGAAAAAGCATTGCGTTGTTTATTCTATGCACTGGTATTCTTGGGAGGAAACCCGTTCCGTGTTATACGGCGTGGTCCCTTGAATTACTCTCTTTTAAAATTGAATTAATAACTGTTTTAGTTCTCACACCAGTCACATGACTGACCTGGAGTTTATTGTTTTGACCTAAACTCTGGGTGCCCCTATTTTCCGCACGGGCAGCTAGTAGTTTTGGTTTTGCAGATTTATATTCACAGGATCCTGATTAACAGCTGGAACGATGCTCGGAAAGCTCTGTATCCATATATCACCTTCAGTTGTGCTTTGTATTATTTTCCGCTGCTATGTAATTTATTTTAATCTCTGATATTTATCGAATGTAATTTATTCATTTATACTCTGTATATTCTTGTATCTGATGGAATTGTTGAAATAGCAATGAAATGTTCTTCTGTATGTGTTCTGATTTGTTCTGTTCTCAACGTTCAGGGGTTTCGAACGGTCTAGATCGGTTTAACGACTGATTCGGATCGAGCGAAATCCCAGGCCGTCACAATACTACACCAGGCAATGAACATGATACCATTATCTTCAATTTTATTTAATTGATATTTCCCAATTTTCCACTCATTGGACCCTCCCAATGTTCCACACACGAATGCAATATCTAAGCAATGCCACAACTAGCAACCAAAATAAAAATTTCAATAGTTCTAGTCAAAGATTACTTTACTCTACAATTGGAACGACACTTGTGTCATTCCCAATCTCCTTCGAATCCTTCATAGGTGTCGTAATTCATATTCATGTTATTCTTAGAGGGGTAACCCTTCCGGCTTCACATGATCACCATACACAAGCCTGTCGTCAATGGCGGTAGATAATAGAGGCAAATCCTATGTTTCTTTTTAGAAAATATTTTAATGGAAGTTCTCCTTGCTGTCATTACTGATACCAATAGCCATAGTGGCAAATCCTTAAAACATTGGATTTTAGAAAATGTTCCTCATCGATCCCATCTGTGTCGAAGGAAGTTGTTTGTAGAACTTATGGAGGCATGTCATTATAGGCAATGGCTTCAAGGGTTTCTGAAGCATATGCTTCAGTTAATATAATGTTCTATCCACACTATAGGTGTTATTAAGATCATAAGAATATGCCTTCGATTTCGAAAGCATTTTATAAACAAGTTTACGAAACAGTTTTATGAAATTGGTCCCACCGACAGTCACCGCCTAAAGGATAAATAGCAATAGCCCATTTTACTTCTCAACCTGGCCAACATATATCATGACAACCTGACTCTAAGGAAAAAAGAGTAACCTCATCACCTTTCTGCAATAGGTGCCGATAGGCTCAACGGGTAACAACCTAATCATCAAACAATTCAGTATCAAATTTTATATTAGCAAACTTACTCTTCGGAGTTGCTAAAGGGTGTCGAATAACAATTTTCAATTAAGGTTTATAATACGAAACCCCCTTTTTCTTCCAAAAAGTAGTGAGGTGGTAACTTCTTTTCTCTTTGTATAATAAAGTTTGAAACCATCGTTCAAGGCAAGTAACAATAGACATTCAAAACAAACACATTCCCCATTAAGGGATCCCTTCGTCAAAGATTGAAGGAATGGAGGCCGCAACCTTTTAAGTCATAAATTTACGAAAACAAGCCCCTTTCGATTTAACTGAAGGGTGCGGAGGAAAAAGCCTCTATTCCTTGCAACATTATAATGTAGAAATCATTCTTTATAAAATAACTATTTTATAGAAAAGCACCTCTTTGTCCTAACCAAAAGAGTCAAGGCGAAAGTCTCTTACTGAGTGGCTATCTTTCTAAACCAAAATATTTATAAGTATCGGGACCAATCTAAAACCGAAGCTTGAGAGGCAAAAGCCTGAATATTTCAAATATCATGCCTGTGCTATTTCAAGCATTCAGCAGTACCAAAAGGTATACAATACTATCGGAAGGGTGCTTTTGGATCTAGAAATGGTACTAACGGTAATCTTAGGCAAAATTGATTTATTTCTTTATAGAACTTTTGCTATACCAACTCCACTATATTTATAGAAAATCTATTGGTTTATAAAGAGTATTTTGACCAAAATATACATATTTATCTAGTACTTTGTACTATACAAAAATAAAAAATACATGAACATATTAACATAAACGTTAATACCATGATTAATGAATAATCCTTCCTAAAGGAAACACCCTTAGGAAATTCATGGCAAATTCATTCAATCAAAGAAAATTATGAAATTCGAAACACATCTACACAACCATTAAACACACGTCATATCAAAGTTTTGTGTTATTTGGAGATTTTTAACTATAGGTTTTGACCTATAACTTATCATTTTTCATGCATAAAAAAACGTTCATCATGAAACCAAACATATACCAGAAAACTAACGTGTATATTTCTTAACAAAGAAGTGACATCAAGAACAATGTGAAGTCACTCAAAAACAACCACACATATTTCAGGATACTTAAATAATCGAGACCCGCAAAGGTAGAGTACATTTTTCACCTTTATCGAATAGAGGTGATGAGTTTTGTTGATGAAAATATCCAATATTAATTTTCCTAGATTTTTCTTTCTTCTTCTCCTAGCTTTAATGGCTAGCCTCTTCTTAGTTTTCTTTTAGTTTTCAGAAAAAAATGCTATGATAGCATGGTAGGAATATGATGCTTATATATGCGTTGAAAGTTCCAACTTTGCCTTCCTTATGTTTTCCTTCGTTAGGCACATTCCACTTAGTTAATAAATTTCAAAGGCCAACCTTCTAATTATTTTATTAGACATAAATCTCATTTCATCATCCCTGACATTATTACTATTTAGTTACTTTTAACTAAATTCACGAATATGTTTTACTAAAATTAGGAATGTTACAGCCTTGTTGCATCTACCAAGTTTTAGTCATTCCTGATTGATGAGGATTGAGGCTAACAATTATCTTTCTACGACAGATTCACATTAAATGCCACACAGTCCTTAGATAAAAATGTGACAATTCATTTGGAAATAAACAGAAAAATTTGCAAGTGCAGAGATCACTGGCTAAACTTTAATGAATAAGTTTACCTATCATTTGTCCTAGAAGAAAAAAATGAAATTTATACGCTATATTACAACTTCATCGAAATGATTATGCCATATAACTTAAATGTTTATTCCGGATAATCCAATAGTTACATTTTGGTCTAGATTTAATAGTTGGTTATTTAACTATCAAAAAATAAAATAACTTAGAATATATCAAATATACTCAATACCTACCCCATTGGAATAAGTATATTCACCATACATTGCAAAATATTTCTTATGCCAAAATCATATCAAAAAGATCAAAAGTAATTATTATTTATATTAGAGATATTAACAGGCCTATACACTATTTCTCATACAAATCCTTTTAATAAGTTCCTATCACTTACAAAAATCTCTTTTACTTAAATTCCAAATCCATTTATAGAGACTTCTTTACAAACCTTCAAGCTTATGTAAAAAAAAATCAATGCCCTAAAATCATTTATAAATTATTCTTTAATATCCAGAACGGCTTATAGAATTCTATCCTATTTCCAAGGTGTCCATTTAACTTATAAACTTTCCTCGGTATAAGCAAAAATTTTGTAATGCTTTCGTAACACCTCGACAAACAAAACCTAATTAAACATAGATAACCAAATTAATAAACACTAATAATTAAAAATAAAAATATTTAATACTTGGGAATTTAGACATGAGAATATCATCGTTGTGTCTGTGGTGAGATTCTAATCCGTTTTCATATTTTATTTGTTTAAAACGGAGTCCATATAAAGAAGATATGCATATAACAAAGTTTGAATATAAAATAATACTAAATAATAAGCATAAAGATTTGTATTTGAAATAAATTGGATAAGTATGGAATAGAATAATAAGAATGGCATAACGGAATATTCTATATTCAAATCCAAAGTTATATACGAATATATACATGAAAAAAGGGGACACGGTTTAAAAGATATCAAATAAATTAATTAACATTTATCAATCAATCAGATAGGTGAATTAAATTCACAATGTTCAAGGTAAATGGGCAGTCGGCCACTCCTTCTATAGAAGGGTCAACCGCTGGGTCGACTGCCCTTCAAACGGGGAGGTAGACCGCTACATTGCCTTGGAAGATAGCGGCGACAAGTTTTTTATTGTATTATTTTAGGTTTATGTGTCATGGATGGTTCAATCTTATATTTTGTGATCTAATGGCTCCAATACATTTTGACACCTATAAATAAAGCCGGATCACCTCCTCTCCCAGTTCAAATAATCTAAGGTTTTTTGCCTCCATTTCTTCGTCTTTGTCTCTATTTGTAACATACCGACTTTTCAGTACCGTTTAAGCTGACACCAACTACCTAAGTCCAACTCGAAGGCACAGAAAAACGGATAGTTATGAGAAAAAAGTTAAAGGGTGAGAAGTAGAATGAAAAGATATTAGAATAAAAGAAGAAGAAGAATACAAACACTTACATAATGAGAGTAGAATAGAATCTCACAGCGGAACAAATAAAATATAATATATCAATAACTCTTCAATTAAAAGAAAAATGTATATATATGTGTGATTGCAACATCAGAGTACACACTTGGTCAATATAACACACATAAAATAATAACAGAAAATAAGGGAATACGTCTCGACTCCCGCTCCTCTCCTGAAGCTCCAAGCAAATCCTAATGCAACTTGGAAAATGCACTCGTCTTAACCAAGCCCATTTTGCGGAAAGCAAAATCACACGGATTATCAATCTGGAAGACTTTCAATGATAAAATTCACAATCCAAACAACTTGTTTAACTTTGGAAAAATCCTTTAAAAGAATGGAACTCTCGTAAGACACGACCACACATAAAAGTGGCACATGTTTTTATCTTACAATAACCTCACTTTTTATATCAAAATCCAGTGATATTATAATAGTGTCTATCAATCCATAAATAAATAGGAACATAGCCGGAAAGCTAGCATCTCACTTTTCAACATAGTTGGCATACATCTAAGAATTTATTGCTCGTATGGAGATTGGATTTCCAACATGACAAGGTATGGAACCACCTCTCGATCAGTGTTCTCTAGAGAGGAAACATTGTGGTTCAACAAGAACATCTTGCAACCCTGCTACACATAACTAACCACTCATTCAACTTGAGTGTACCAAATATATTGTCACCCACGGTTGGGATCTACAACTATTTCCTGTAAGCGTACAAAAGCACAAGCAGAAGAAACAAATAAATTTTCTCTAAATGGTGAAAATGCACCCTAATGGGAATGACCTACATAGTCATGTTGCATGCCTGACTTTTGTCATTTCTCGGTTGATGAGGTTTGTGGTCACGATTACCTTTTAGAGCACCATGTCATCATTTATTTTGAATGCCACATTGTTAGATCCATCAAATCACTAATTGGCGTCCACAAAAATACTCCGTGTGTTATGCTAAGAGAAGTTGTCTTCTCCACCACCAAATAGATGTATATTTGAGAGAATCAATGTACATGATCATTTGATAATAGTCTATCAGACATTCATCCATACAAGTCATCCAGGAATAGCATGAACTGAAGGCATTCTTCTACTACATCCTATATAGGAATCAACCCAAGGATCGGTAGCGAGTAGTCCTTGTAATTCATAGATTTCAATCATGATAGAATCACAGTCTATCTCTAGGAGCTACCCAAAGATTTTAAGTGGTTCTTTTGTTTTACAAAGATCCATGGTCTTCAATTCTTTCATCTTTATAAAAATCCCTGCAAGTTAGCTTGTAACATAAAGTCGGTTCGAAGTGGTTTTGATCCAGATCCCAACTCCGTCTCTTCGAACTAACACATAAAAAGTCTATAAGGGAACCTATTGATAGTCGGTTGTTTAACTATCAATCACAATAGTATTGATAAGTACATCAACAAATTAGGAACTTTTTATCAAAACCATGTACTAAAAGTATTTATCGATTCTTAAAAATTAACTACATATACTTTTCTCAAATCTCTCCTGTCTTTTTTACTTTGAAAAACAATAACCAATAATTATTTCTTCATAATAGGCATATTCACAAAATCCCTTTTATATTTCTTTATTTAAAAAAATATCACTATATTTTCACAACCTATTTATATTTTCTTACTCTGGAAATATTGTTGTATATATACAAAACCTCTTTTTATATCCTTTTCTATAAACCATTGCCATTTACTTGTTACTTGGAATAAGTGTATTCCCAAACCGTACTATTTCCTTACTTTAGAATATA
Organism: Allium sativum; assembly: GCA_030737875.1. Lineage (NCBI taxonomy): Eukaryota > Viridiplantae > Streptophyta > Magnoliopsida > Asparagales > Amaryllidaceae > Allium > Allium sativum. The sequence continues at coordinate 868,369,084 of CM060924.1, read as the reverse complement.
GTGTTACATACTTAACCAAATGGTATAAGTATAATCACACTTCATAACTACAATGTCAAATAATACATTGTTTGCTATAAAACCCAATGGTTTTTATTTAAATTATAAAATTTGCAAATAATGTTGCAATATTCTCTTATGAAAATTGTAGTAACCCGAAAATCCGGGGGAATTTGAGCTGACTAAATAACACAAGTCCAACCCAAATCGCATTGGAAATTCAAGAAACTAATAGAAAGAAGACAGAGGGTGAGGATAGATAAGATAGAACTTATAGAATAGAAGAAGAAGAAGAACATCATCATTAGAGTAAACACGAATCTCACAGCGGAACGAATAAAATATAACATAACATATCTTTGAAATAACATCAGTATATGTATACAATAACACTTATCAGAGTACAACACTTACAACAACAGCGTAAATAATAATAGCTATAGAATCCTGAAGCCTCCTGCTCATGGCTCTCCAAGTGTATCTGTAAAATCCCGACTACTTGACTGCCCGTACAAATTTAGGCACCCAAGAGTTTAGGGAGAACAACAAAATAAACTCCGGGTCAGTCATGGGACTGGTATGAGTAAAACAATTTAATACTTGATTTAATAAAGGATATCTCACAAGACCACGCCGCATAACGGAACGGGTTTTTCCCTTATGAGAATCCAAACAACTTTGTAAAGTAATATCATTCTGATATTATAATAATGTCTAAATACAAATAGATATCAATCTAGCAGAAACGCTTGCATCTCACGCTCTACATATATAATGTAAAATCATAAACCGTAGGCGCTTATTGGATGATTGGATTTCCAACTATGACAAGGTATGGAACCACCTTCTGATCAGTGTACTCTAGGAACGATACACTGGAGTTCAACAAGAACATCTTGCAACTCAGCCACACATGACCGACCACTCATTTCGCTTGAGTGTATCGAATGTACATCACCAACGGTTGGGATCAGCAACCGTTCCCGTATATATATGGGACAACATTGATAGATTTAAGAAACAAATGAATATTCACTAGATAGGTGATTATACACCCTACTTCGGTGCGACCGACTTAGCCATGCTGCCTGCCCGATTTCTGTCATTTACCAGTTGATAAGGCTAGAAGCTACGCTTTATCATCACATCAGATTCACTTCGAATGCTACATTGTCAAATCCATCGAAATCACTAATTGACGTTTTACAACAGTACATTACGTGTCAGCTAAAAGAAGTTTCCTTCTTCGCTTCCACTCTTGGCACGGTTGGAGAAATCAATGTACGTAATCGTCTGGAAATACTCTGTCAGACATCCATCTTCATTCACTTAGAATGTCACATCGTCATACCCGCCAAATCACAAATTGACTTATCCAAAAATAACACGGGTATACAGCTAAGAGAAACGAATTCCTCCGCCACCAAACGTGAATACGTTTGAACAGATCAACTTACGCGATCCATTGGATATACTCTGTCAGACCTTCGTCCATACAAGTTGTCCTGGGACTGGACAAACCGAAGGCACTATTCCGTATATCCATCTTAGTCACTGTTATCTAAGACTTATACAACAGCCCTTGCATTTTACTCCGTCTTCAATTATCTTTGGCATATATGATTCGCAACGCTTATGCCAATACAGAGTGGTTCTATGGATAATAATCCAACCGGTCTCTCCATATTAACACGTTAAAATGGTCAAAACTTCGATAGTCGGTGAGTTAACTATCAAAGAAAAACAAGTGTGCAAACAACGATATTATTTCCAAATGGAAATTATATCGAACAAACATCATTTAACATAAATCTCTTTAGTTCATTTATTTACTTATCCCCTGTTTCCCTATATTCTAAATTCTTATTTTCTTTTATCAGAAAACATTTCTGATTCTCGTTTGGAAAACATTTCCAAAACTTCTTTACGATCAAACCTTACCATTTCTTAGTTAAGAAGGAAGCCACTCAAGTTGGGGTATAATTACCTCTCAGACCTTAACTGAACAACGTTATAACTTCGAAATGGTCAAAGTTTATCTTTTAATCTTTAACAACTTCTTTACGCCTTTCTCGGATTCAATTTTTCTAATCCACTTCTATATTTAAAACATTGGTTATAACGATAACGTTATAATCCCTACTTTCGAATTATCTAACTTTAATTATAACTTCTATTCTTATTAGTGAATAATTAACCTAACACTTATTTATTTATAAATAAATAAATCTCTATTTAAACACTGGAAGTATAAGTACTTTCCCGAATTCGATATAATCGAATTTGCCGATTAACTCTCTTCGAGAAATCTCTATTTGATTAACTCTTCTTCGAATAACCTATATTCGATTAATTCCTTCTCGAATAAACAATATTCGATAATCTCTCTTCGAATAACTAATATTCGATAACTCTTCCTTTTCAAATATCTCATATTTGAAAATCTCACTTCGATTAAACTATAATCGATAACTTCCTTCGATGAAACTAACATCGATAACTCCTTTCGATGAAACTAACATCGATAACTCCTTTCGATGAAACTAACATCGATTTATTTAACTCGACTAACTTAACTCGACTAACTTAACTTGACTCGACTAACTCGACTTACTTGGTTCGACCAATTCGATTCGATTAATTAGGCTCGACTAACTTGACTAACTTAACTCGACTCGACTAACTCGACTTACTTGGTTCGACCAATTCGATTCGATTAACTAGGCTCGACTAACTTGACTAACTTAACTCGACTTACTTGGTTCGACCAATTCGATTCGATCAACTAGGCTCGACTAACTTGGTCGAACCACCCGATCAACTCAACTTATTTAACTTAACTTATTTCTCAACTCGATCAACTCGATTAACTCCTATCGAATAACAAATATTCGATTTAAACTCCATTCACTTGACTCTAGATCGCAGCGATCACAATGGTTACGCCTGACTCCCTCAGGAAACATCCGACCGCCGTAGGCTATTTACAGCCCTGCGAATTACGCTAGTAGTCATACAAGATGGCAACTTACCCTGAATACTATGTTTGACTAACTCTGTCTCAAATAACTATATTTGATTAACTCTAGTTCGTTTTAACTCTAATCGATTAACTCTAACTAATTAACTCCAACTGGTTAACTCTAACTGATTAACTCTAACTGGTTAACTCTAACTGATTAACTCTAACTGGTTAGCTCTATTTGACTAACTCGACTTGACTAACCCCTTTCGAATAACATATTCGATTAACTAACTTTCGAATACCATATTCGATTAACTCTTCGAATACCATATTCGATTAACTAACTTCGAATACCATATTCGATTAACTAACTTCGAATACCATATTCGATTTCTCCTTTCGAATGTCTATATTCGATTAACTAACTTCGAATACCATATTCGATTTCTCCTTTCGAATACCATATTCGATTTACTTTATTCACTTTATAAAGATTTCCTTTTTAACAACGTTTTATTCATTTGAAAAGATTTACTTTTAAATAACGGTTCTACACTTTAAAAATGATTTTTCTTTTTATAATGTTTCCTTTCCAATTCTATTTGTAAATGGTTTACAAATATTTCCTTTTCAAATTTATTCTTGAAATATTCTAACTCCTTAAAATTTCGGGAAAATTCGCCATAACCTCCTTTGTAACGGGAGCATCGGGAAAATCCCCAAACTCGCCACACAGGCCTTTCCATTCAAAAAGAAATGTTTTGAATTTATTTTCCTTTTTAAAATATCTCCTATTTATAAATATCCCAATTTATAAATATTCCTTATTTATAAATATTTAAATTTATAAATATTTCATTTTCAAATATCACTTTGAAAATCCCCTTATCAACATTTCAGTATGTTATGGTATTCAATCATATCAAATCACGATGTTCAATATCGTCCAAGCACATATAATCACCCCCAGATTTTATATCACATCATATAAAAATATATGAAAAACAATAAAATAACTGTTGAGGAATCCAGTCGGATTCCTCCAACCTGTTTCCCTGCATCACAGATGTTAAACAATATAGATAACATCACTTTCAGTTCCATATGATATATTCTGTTAAACAGAATCAATATAGAAATTCAACTAACTGACTAGCAGTTCAATCAAACAATCAACACACAACAATCAACAGATGATTAACAGTTCTAAAAATACATTATAAAAATATAACTGTTCAGAATTGGTGAGTTTTACTCACATTGGACTGTTATCGTTAAAATGATTAACTGTCTTTGATTTGATTCATACGGACAATTTATTTTACAATAAATTGTAGCGAGCTCGGATTCACTCCCGGTCAGCCTCATTGTGTTGCTCCCGTCCATACGGTCCCAACGCAACTTACAGTTCTGAATTCTGATCATATATGACGAAGTTATTCGATTTTAAAGTTTGAACAAATTTAAAGTAAAACTCGATTTAAAGAATATGGGCTTAACTTCTATTTCTCCTCCGGCCCAATAAAAATCACCAGCCCACCTCACTCTAGCCCAGCCCGCACTACTCCCTTCCTTTCTTCCTCGTTTGGACTGAACTCCACCGCGATGTCATCTGTAGAACCACCGAAGTAACCCCCATGTAAACACTCCATACTTCCACGAAACCTTAAACCGACATCATTAACATCATCTCCTTTGCAAGCTCTTAACTTCCAACCCAAAATGGTTGAACTCGCAACCATCAATCCTCCTCCCTCCAGTATTCATCTCGACGCCAGAACCATGGTGAAACCCAAACTTTGCAGCCGCCGTTACACCTACTTCCTTCACGGATTTTCAAACCGATCCCACTATCAAGCTTCTCCTCGAGTTCGGCATCTCCTGAGCTCGACAAATCGAAGCTCGATCGCAATTCTTCCAGTCGCGAGGCAACAGATGCTCGCCCCTTCCAGAGATCGTGCGACAGTTATTAGCACAGGAAATCCCAAAAATTTGCCAAACCCTGCTACTCTTCACCCTCATCACCACAACGATATCGGATTCGCACCGAAGTGCTTTAACTCGAGGAAAATAGGAGCCCTAGGCTTTACTGTCACATTTCGAGCATCAGGAATTTGCGTCGCTCACCACAAAACAAGTATGGGATTGAAGATAATCATCCCAGGATCTTAAATACATATATAAAATTATTTAACGATTTTTATTCGAATTGATTTCGATTTTGCAAAAGTAGAAATGGTTTACAGAAGAGGGAAAATGTGGCGGCTCCATTTTTCTTTGAGCAGAAGTGATTTTATTAGGTTTTATAGAAGGGTAGGGGTATATATAGGCCACAAAAATATCTAGATATTTTTATATTAATATTAATATTTTAATATTTTTGTTTATTCCTTTATATTCATTTCTGACTTCTAAAAATCCGTGTGATCACACAAAATGCCCAAAAATCACGAAAACCGGCATGCAGCTGCAGTTCGATATTACGGTCCCAACGAAACTGGTTTCGTCGAATTCCGACTCCGTTTGCTCACACAGCGTATTTTTAACTATCAAAATACTGACTGTTTTACACTCTAAAAATCCGTACGGCCACACAGTGACTCTAAAAATCACGAAACTGGAAATCTAACTATTTGATATTGCGGATCCAACAAAACTGGTTTCGTTGAATTCCGACTTCGTTTGCAGAAGTGGCTATTTTTAACGCTCTGGATGACCCATTTAAATATATAAATATAATTAAATTAAATATAAATAAATTTATATTATCGTATATCTCCACATATGATATCGTACAGCTCCAGAATATCATATCAGAATTTACAGTTTGATATTTCAGATTTTAGATTTATCGATATTCAGTTTTTATCGAAAATCCTTTTATAACGTAAATAAAGCGTCGCAAATTATAAAGGAACTCCACAGCGACTTTTCTGAAATTTGATTTGGACGTAAATCAAAATCTACACGACGAAATCCCGATTTTTCTCTTCCACTAGAAAGATATACCCCACCAGCTCCACACGTTTCTTGTTTCACAGAAATCCGGCTTAAAATGAATCCTGTACATTCAGTTGAAGTCTGAATCGCCAAATAGCGAACTGCCGCGTCGTTTCAAGCTCTATTTTAATTATATTATAATTATACGTTCAAACTTCGTCGATTGAATATATTCGTCAATATAATCCAACTCTAAGTTGAATTACATCTTTGGGATGACCCCATTCACAGAATATTTGTATTTCCAATATTTTTGATTATTTCGACATTATAATATATTTTATTATATTATAATTATTAATTAAATATTCAATATTATTTAATTCACGTTCTCGATATCGATAAATCGATATTTAATAATTAAATAAATAAATTGTTCAACAGCTAAAAATGCGGGTTACTACAAAAATAATGAATTATTTCCATCATCTTTTACCATTACAAACTAATACCATCCCTTAATAATAGTGAAGTCGTTCAAGTTTGGGTATTCTGATTACCTCTCAGACCTTGATTCACAATGTTCTTATCTTAAGATGGATAAAACTTGTAACTCAAAATTTGATATTAATAATAATATCACACGTTCTATTTGTTGTTCAATTTAAAAATATAGTTTTTATAAACCATTCCTTACTTTGGAAAATCTTTTCCAATTATAACCATTTAACTTAATTCATTGATTAAGTGAATTGTCTGCTAAAGCACCAACCTTTCGCTTTAGAACCTCTTTATACAATTCTATTTATAACTTGGATTACAATAACCCATTTACCAAGTCCTTTACCCCAAACCATTTAACATTTTATTATAAAACTTAATTTGGATTTTTATTACTAAAATCCAATTACCTCCTTTCTTTTACATAATTGAAATCTTTCTTCAATTACAAACGTTTATTCTCAAGTAAACGTTTATTTTAGAATCATGTCCTTGATCTTAAACTTCTTTTACAAACCTTATTTATAAAACTCAGATTTATTTCCAAATCCTTTAAAAAATTACATTACCAGATCCAACTAAGGTCTTATAACAAGCTTGTTTACCTTCCTAAATAATTTAAATTAAAATGGTAAACCTTTTAATTTTTTTTTTTTTTTAGCAAAGCTGGCCAGTTTTTATAGTGGATCGTACCACTTTTTCATTATAGAAAATAACGAGTACAAAATATAACAGGAGATAGGCTGATCACCTATCTGCTACAGACATGATTGCCTTATCAAATTCTAATACAATAATCTATCACCACGCATGGTGAGATGAATATCAAAATAGTTAAGGCAGTACAATACAATATAGAGTAGTATATAGCACTATTTGAAATACTTAATTATAGAGGATGTAGCAGTCCTATTGAATAACACAGTTTCATATAATAACTTCCTACATGGCTGATACCAATTTCCAGGATATCTACAGGGAATCAAGTAAAGACCTTGATATAGTTGCGGAGGATTGAAACAAAACTTCTAATAAAATAACCAAGAATTGATAAAAACAACTCAACTATCAGAAATCAAGTGAACCTTTCTTTATCACCAAGGCAGAGAAAGGCGTATGATCTCAAGACAAAGCTCAAATCTTAGAAAGCACCACAGACCAAAAGTGAACTATGTACCGAAGTGCAGAAGATTGAAAAAGAAAAAATTGAATGCAACATCACACATAACGAATAGAAAGAGGAGGCACTAAGGCACATAACAACCCAACGACAAAAACCAGATCAGACTAACCACAATGGAAATCCATCATCAAAGCCAAAACCAGAAGAACACGTTCAACCATCCAGAGATCTCTCTAAGACGTCACACCCAAAATAAACTCACCACTTTCAGGGACCGGATAACAAACGACACCAACAGAATCAACATAACCAAAACAACACCAGATGACAACCCAAGATAGCTTACCATGAAGAACGAGCAACATCTAACTCATCAAAAGTAATAAGAAGACTGAGGGGAAGAGCAGACAGATGAGGAGTCTGTGAGGAGCACAAATCCAATTAGATCGACCCTAGGATCGAAAAAACCAGCAAAAGGAAATGCAACCAATGAAGTGGCTCGAGTTATAACCAGGATAGCAGATTAGGGTTGAAGAAGGTAAAGTTCAAAAGTGGATTCAAGGCCACATATCAAGGGAATGAGGAAAGAAAGGAAAGTGGTGATAGGCTTCTAGAAAAGAGAGATAGATGAGGAGAGAGTGGAAAAAAGGATCGGCAAAGTAACGGAGGAAATGTTTAGTACGGGAAGGGGGCAAATCAGGTAGAAAGGCCGCTAAACCACAGAGATAAAAGCTAAGGAGAGGGATAAAGGCGATAAACAAAGGGTAAATGGTAATAAAAGGTAGAAGATAGATCAGTAAAAGAGGGAGCTAAAGAAGTGAGCCCTAGTTGAATCTTAGAAGGTAGAAAACACTGCCATATTTGTTGTTTGGAGCTCCATGCATTTTTGAATGATCCTTTTAATTATTATTAATTAAAATAAAATTACAACATTTATCGAAGTAAAAGTACTTCACTTCATTAATGACTAAAATAAAATAATTAATCACTATTAGAAAATTATTAAGATAAGAATTAACTTATTAATAATGAACAACACGATAATCACCTTTAAATATAGTTAATTAGAAGGTGAATTACATTTTTTAAAAACTTTATTAAATTAAAACAACTATTAGTTAAACTATTTTCATTAGATTTATTGAAGACAAGTTAATCTAACAACCAATTTCAATTAAAACGTTTGACTTTGTCAACTTGAAACTATCAGTTAACTTGTTAACTGATTTCAGTTAATCCCCTCTCTTAATTAGTTAATAACTTAAATTAATTTAATAACATCACTTAATTGTTTTCTCAAAAGCAATTATTCCAACTGTTTACCCGTAGGTTAATTTCTAGTTTATACGCTTAAAAACTAATTAAAATATTAAAATTGCTATACATGGTATTTTTATAACTACTTTTGTAAAATCCATTTATAGATGTCAATTTTTTTTAAAACTTCTATTTACATATAACTTATAAACATATAATTGAAAATCGTGCTTTAGTTATAAAAATAAATTTTATAACTTTGTCAATTTGCCTAACGGCAAATCGACGTCTTTAAAAAGATGGATCAAAGCCATCTACTGCCGACCACTTAATCAATACCGTCTATTGATTAAAACTTTATCAACGTTGAATTTTCAATTCAATAATCAATATCGAAACATGTTATAATGTTACTAGCGTCAAACAGTTCTTATAGGAATTATTGAAATCTAATAGCTTACAAAATATTTGAGGAATACAGCTGAATCCCTCGAACCTGTTTTTCCCTGCATCATAGATCATAATATCATTTAATAGGTGCATATGAAATAAATAATTTAATATAAATCATTTAAATAACAAAAATGTAAATAACGACAATCAAAAATCAAACAATGAACATCCAAACATCCAATTTAAACAATCAATGATGCATTTAAATTTTATGAATTTTAATCACATCGTAAAATTCTAGAAAAAGTGAGAGTCAACTCACAATTTATTTTTGATTCGACGATTCAGGTCAATTTATATAGTTTCAAAGAAGCATTTGAAAATATATAAAAGTCCAATCAGCCTTGAATCCTTCCAAACCAACTCATCTGCATAGGCTTCATCCATATGATCCTAATGGATCTTGTTTCGTTGAATTCTGTTTACGTATGGAAGTGTTATAGCGATAACAATTTTTAAATTAATAAAAATAACTTAAATATTTAACCAAGACCATTAATTAATTCACTAACCCTCGTCTAACTCCTTAATTACGTGGTTAAGCCGTAATCTTTCTTCTATATCGCGTTTCCTTCCTGGAGCTTTCAAACCAAAACCGACCTCAATAAACCCCACAACGCTCACCACCGTTGACCAGAGCCAACTCCGACCTTACTGCCGACACCACCCTACCTTCCAGCGCCATCGCCCCAAGCCTCCAACTCCGACACGCCTCCCTTTGCCATGATTCTTCATATGAATGAAAATTGATAAATCTTTAATTTCTCTGGCACACTTCACTGGAGCCACTCCGATCACGTCCAATAGCTAGCCTTGCCTCCACCCATCCTTCGATCTTCAGAAGCCCAGGTCTAAAACTGACGTGGCGCCTCCAAAATAATTAAAAAACAAAACTGCTACAGTCCTGTTTAGACCGCGATTCAAGCCAACTCCGGCCATCGCAACACACTCCATGACCATAGACTTGAAGCCCTCACCACCCTCTACAACTTCCATGTTGATGACTTCAGCTAATTATGCCTCTAATTCAAAGAAAAAAATTGATTATTAAAAGTATAGGAAATGAAGGTGGCGGCTCGGTTTTACTGAAGTGTTGACTACCAGATTTTGGGTAAAGGAAATTTAGGGTGTATTTATAGGTGAATTATATTATTAAAATATTCATATAAAACTTACCACCTGAAATTTCATGCTTAAACGAGCATACATGAGCTCTAATCGAGATGAAAATAGAATTTCTGCAATAGCTTAATATTCAAGATACGAAACTTCCTTTTAATTTCACAATGTAAATTGATACGTGTTTATATCGTGCATGATCACAGAATAAATCCAATTGTCTTGAAATTGGAAAGCTTACAATAATTAATCATTATGGATTTTATAAAACTAGTTTCGTTGAAATCTCACGTCGTTGGAAATTGGCTAATCTAAAGTTCCATATTAAATCGATAAAATATACATTGATTTCAAAATAATTGGACCTATTGACAATAAACTATCATTATCGTATATATATTCAAAGTAGAATTTATATAGATTCAGCTGTCTTAACTCGATTTTTAAATTCAAGACTATATCGATATTTAATTTATCAAAAATCCTTTTATTTTATTTAATAAGTTGTTCTGGTTCATAAACGATTCCATAGCAACTTTCTGAAAATTTGATTTTGACATAACTCAAAATTTACAAGATAAAATATCTATTTTTCTCTTTTATTTTAAATCTATAATCAAATAGATCTGAAAGATTCTTGTTTCAAAGAATTCTGACTTATATTGATTTCTGTATACTTAATTGAAGTTCAAAACGTAAAACTATGAATTATCATGACGCTGCGAGCTCATTTTTAATTAAATAAATTATACATTCAAACTTCTTTTTTAATTAATATATTCCTTAAAAATCCTTTTATATTTTCAATACAACATTTAAAACAAATTTAAATGTTCAAAGTTAACGATTAAAAATTTGGGTCGTTACACTATCAGTGCTAGAATCTAGTCTAGAAAAGGGCTAGTTCGTCCCTTTACCCCTCCTATTTTATTTTATTCTTAGAGTAATTAGATCTAACATATGTAATTTTAAACATAGAAGAAAATGGAAATGTTTTTTCATGGCTATAATCCAAATCTAGAAATTTAACAAGTCGCTCTTTAGTACTATTGGTGAGACTTTTAAGTTTACCTATTTCCTATTACTTGATAGTATATAAATCTGTATTGATTATGCTTATAGGGTTTGGGATTCACAAAAATAAAATATAAAATTCCCAAACTTTCTATTTTACGAAATTGCCAATTTGAGTTTATTATTTGGATTATGATTGCGGATATAAATGAAAAGATATTTACTTGTTTTTGTTCTTATGCAATTCCAAAATATAGTGTATTTTATTTTCTTTCCCTTCTTCTATAAATCCTAGATTTGTGTACTACAAAATTATGTGTATTCGAATCTTTATTTTATTTATAAAATAGTCGATTTGGCTACAATAAACATGTGAGCATAACCCCTATTTTTTTCTAACATCACCCGAAGTAGACTGAGTAGCAGGTAACAAATATTATTCCCTTATTCAAGGTTTTATGTTTCCTTTTATTATCATAGGCTGCACATTGACGATGTTAATGAGTAGATTGAGTGACACGTAATAGGTTTAAGATGATGATGTTGTATGGTGATGAGTAGGAGGCTGACTTATTAATTTTCCTTTACCATATAGCTATATGTTGTTTCCGTTGTTTTGATACACTTTGAGGGATGTAGTGAGGAACGCTTTGTACAAATTTTCATATATTGGGTTTTGTTGTACTTGATATTTGAGGTTTAATGAGATGGGATTTTCTACTCTGCTATGCTTCACTATTATATCCCATTGTATACTTTGTTATTACATATTGTCCATGCATTGTGAATTTTATGACTAGTTCTATTTTGAGATTATTTTCCTTGATGATCGTCACACGTCGGCCTAGCACGTTAGATTAGTGTAGGAGGTACGGGGCAGACGTCACGCATATTCCCCTCGCTTGAGCATTAATTCATTTGTTTCTAAGGTCAACTTATTGGTTAATTTATTAAGCACAAGTCTCATGTCCTCTTCACCACTTTATTCTTATTTAATTTATTCAATTAAATTCATGAATAATGTTTTCAAATTCAGGGGTGTTACATGAGTTCAATATGGTTCCAAACCATACGTTTTGAAAATTATCATGTGATCTTGATGGATTCACGTTGATAATGAATGATACGCAAAAATTAATAATTTGGACCTTCTTGTTTTTTTTCCTAATATCATTAACTCAAAAGATAAAATAATATGCATATTTATTACATGTAATACGGTGGATGCATATATATACACACAAATATTAAACTAACCACATGAAAATTGCTTGATCAAATAGATATAAGTTCATCTTGTAGATTATTCACGGAAAACATTTAGTGAGTCAAAAATCAACCATCATAAATATCAAAAGACCTGAAGTCATGTGTATATCCAAATGATCTGTATAATACGAACATTCTTCCAAGTTGCTAGATCAATGAATGAGAATAAGTAATATTACATAAATCTATCTTAACGACTAATAAAAATATTATCCTTGTTTAATTGATATATATATATAATGTATTCTAGTAGCAACTTGCTAATGGACCAAAATTAAAATCCAAAAGGGTTATCATTCAATGTGATAATGGTCATCAACGTTGAGGGGAAGATAAAAGGGAAGTAAGTTCATTTTGATTAATAGGATTAAATATTCATTAGGATGCACTATGGTGAAATATAATAAGTAATTTGAATCATTTACCATATTTCTAATAAACTTTCTCCGATATAAGTTGAAATCCTTAAAGGATCAAAAGGTATAGACCCCACCTGAAGTGTGGTAAAGAAGTCAGCTAGAAATATTTGTGGACTAAATGATAAAGGTGCCAAATAAAAAAGAAGGATGTTTTTAAAGAAACGCTTAAGGGTGCTCTCGAAGATACCCATGACATGATTGTAAAGTAACCCTGAGAGTAGTTTAGGTAACTAAAACATGATAAATGTTGAGATCTCAATAAATCATGTATAAAACTGATAAAGAATAATCATCAATGATAAATTTATAAATAATAAAAAGAAATCATGTTTATAAATAGAATAAAGATCTTGGATTAGTGTGACACCCCACGTCCGTAAATATCACTCTTTATCGGAATGCATTAAGTTTCATGAAGCGTTATAGGTAAACAAAAATAGAAACATTACAAGATAAATATAAAATAACAGCGGAATTAAAAACTTTATTAAATTGAAAAGCTTCGTGGTTCAAACGCAATTACATCATAAGTCTAAAATACAGAAAACCCAATTCATCAATTTAAAAACTTCTGTCTTGTACTAAAATCATCAGAGTACAATGAAATATGAAAAGGATAATCCCCAAAATATAGCCATATTCGAGAAGACAGGAAATCAAAGCAGTACATCTAGGCAGCTCCAAGCAGAATGAAAGAGAGGATCCAAATCAAGCCTAAGTATTCCTACCCTGAGAACCTGGAGGGGGGAGAAACGGAAGGAGAGAAGAGGAAACAAAATGGGTCAGACATAAAGTCTGGCGAGTCCAGTTACTTTTAGCATATAAATAAGAAAAAGCATCGTGATAGGAATATAAACTGGATGAGAGAGATAACAGTTTCATAAGATAGGTATAGTAAAAAGAGCAGGATAAGCAGAATAAAAAAATAGAATATATTTCGCTTCTTTAATACTTTTCTCTACACCTATAATAATATTACAAGAACAAGATGATCCCAACAAGTACAAGATGGTAGACTTAGGTGTACTTCTAGTGAGAGGTTTTACCCCCATACAATAACATGTAGCCCAACTGAACTGACAGGTGTTACCCCCAACGATAATAACGACCTCCTAAACAAGCAAAACTAGATGTAATCTAATTAATAACCCCAATCGATCGGCTCCCTAACTCGTAGATACCATGTGATGTCCCCATAGTAGGATGTATCACTTCCTAAAATGGCAACCCTTTGTTTACAAGATGTGCACAAACTATATCTACAGGTGTCACGGCGTCTTAACCTCCCTAGACCGGACCCATGCACGCACATGACCCCATCGGAATGCGCCGCCTACACCGTCCCTTAGATGGGCCTCTTACAACCAACTCAATAAGCGTGCCCTGACCCCGACCTAGTTCGGGGTTCTCCGTTTGATACCATTATAGGTTCTTGACTGATATGGGTCCCTCACTCTGGATGATACAAGCTTCCCCCTAGGCATGCATCCCCTCTACTAGGATTTCAACAGGTTATGCCTACCAGTTTAACAAGATTGCATAACCCCAACATGTTAAGTTTGTTGGGTTTATATGTTTAACCCGTCCCCACATATTTAACAAGATTAACTTAACCCTCCCACTGATTCAAGCAAGTTTACATAACCCCTACTCAATTTGATAGGTTCATGTAATCCTTATGGATTCAAACAGGTTAAGTATTACAAGTTTATCACCATTCATTCATTTATAGTTATTAATGCACTAGACACCTCACATTAAGTCTACCACTTGTGGATTCTGGATATGTCGGTTGGGTCCGGCAGACTTCTTCCACAAGTCGGACTTAACCTCGTGTCTTAGCATCGTTACGTGTTCATGTACTTGGAACATTAGATTTACCACTTGTGGACATTGGATATGCCGGGCGGTTCCGGGTAGACTTCTACCATAAATGTAATCAAAAATCATGTCAAAGCACGCTAACATTTTCTATTACTGTACATCTAGGCATTTTCATTACTAATCAATTTTCATGCTTATGAATCCCCAAATCCCCATACGATTTACGATACACTTATGACCCATATTAATGTTTAGATCAAGATATAGATCATGCCCCTAAATCCCAAATTTTTGCTCAAGGTACAAATTACGCCCAAAATTCCCAATCATACTTTACAATATGAATTATGCCCCAAATTAATCATTCCCAATCGTTCCCAATTTCATGTGTTCCCGTATTTCAATGATAGGCCTCAGCTCGAAGGTAGCTTGGCTATAAAAACAAAAAGGAAAAAAGGGAGAGAAGAGAACAAGAATAGGCATAGTAAATAAAACTGGCATAAGATCATAGAATTGGTCATATTAACGAAATAGACATAAAGTGACATGATTAGGCAAACTAATAGAATAAGGATATTATGAACAGGCATATAAGATCTAAGCAGTATATGATTCAAGTTACAAACAGGCGTAGACTTAGATCCAAACTTATAAACATGTCAAGATAACATTTTAGGTGTTTATATCTAAAAGCAACATAAACTCACTATGACTGGATCTAAAGAATAGAGGATTGATTGAAGACGTTGTAGCATAGATCCTTGAATACATATAACTTGCTATTGAAGAAGAAAAGGCTAGATCAAAATGAGTTATGGCAGCATCTCGTCATCGCCATTAATTTAGATGAATAAAACAATGGGATTAAGGTCCTTTATATAACCATCAGCCAACGAAGCACGACACACACAGGCCCAAATTCGTCCAGGGGGGTCGACATAGAGGTCGACACCCCTGTTGTGGGGTCGACCCATGGGTCGACACCTATAGGACATAGGGTCGACCCCCATTGGGTCGAAATCCCGCACCTTCTCGCCTCTGGTTTTCGGATTATTTTGAATTTTGGATAGTGTTTTTTTACATATATTTCTCTTATACATATGCAAACTTCTAGGCTTAGTAACTTCTTCATACGATGTCTGTTTTAAGCAAACTCGGAGTTTATCTTAAGCAGAATTCCGAGACGAATGCAACCATTTTACTTAATTCCTAGATTTAAGTATTCTTTAATTTATCATTTTACCGTCCTATAAAATTACGGGGTGTTATATTCTCCCCTACTTTAAAGGATTTCGTCCCCGAAACCTTTAAGTTAAGAAGAATGCATATCCTAACTTCCATCATCCACCTACTCATCCACCAATCACAGGCATCCACTGTCCTTAAAAGAATGCTTATATGAACATATGAAAAGGTGTGTGTATATGTCCCTATACTATTGCGAAAGATCAGGCGTTCTAATGATTCAGTTGACCTCCTTAATGCAATGTGTGCTAGTGCCATGAATCCAACATGTAAGCAAATAATCCTACTGTAACATGTAAGTTATATATGTGTGCACAATCATTCACCCAAATGCAATATCCATATGATGATACACCCCCTTTCATCCATTAAAAGCAGAAAAATGCACAAATATTCATATGCAGTATGAGAGTGATTGAGCTGGTCTAGTGCCTAATGTGTGTGTATGTGCATCCACGAGAAACCACTAGCAAACACTTGCACCCACTTGCATCCATCAAACATGACATGTCTCAAACACATGTTTACATCCATGGTATTCCTACCTAAAGTTCGAAGATTCGATCGATAGGATATACTTAAACGATAGAAACAAGCATGAATAAAAGATTTGGAAAGGAAGTTAAGAACATACCCTTGAAAAGAAAAGGGTATGAAGCGCGAATCTTGTCTTTAGTCTCCCAAGTTGCATCCTCTTGGTTGTCTACCCACTGGACTTTCATCAACTTGACCTCTCGGTTGCGTAGCTTCTTAACCTATGATCCAAGAATACGGGTAGGAACTCGTCTAACTGTCGTCTCCCATTCCACCTCTACTTCCTCAAGCATACTCAGCTCAACTACTTCTGCAGTATCATGCAAGCACTTATATAAATGAGAAACATGGAAAACATCATGAATGTCGAACAGTCTCTCAGGTAGCTTTACTCTATAGGCCATTTGGCCAATCCTTTCTGTTATGGGAAATGGCCCTACAAACCTTGGTGCCAATTTCCCTACAGATCCAAAATGAACCACGTTTCTCAAAGGTGATACCTTGATAAAAAAACATATCTCCTACCTCAAACTAAATTTTAGTCCTTCTCCTATCAGTGTAGGACTTCTGCCTGTCCTGAGCTGTCTTCATACGCCTGATATAAGATCATTCTTCCCTGAAGTCTCCTAATCATCTCAGGTTCAAGTAGAAGCCTTTATGCAGAATCCCACCACAAGTCGGTGATCTACAGGGTCGTATGTACAATGCTTCGAAGGGTGCCATGCCTATACTAGCCTAATAACTATTGTTGTAGGCGAACTTTACCAAAGGAAGATGCTCTTCCCAAGTCCTACCGAAGTCTAGGATACACAACCTTAAAAGATCCTTAAGAATTCTATTCACCCTCTCCGTTTGTCCATTGGTCTGAGGGTGATAAGCGATGCTCAAACATAACTATGTACTTAATGCTTCTTGCAAGCTCCTCCAAAACTCACTGGTGAATATTGGGTCACAATCACTCACAATACTAGAAGGTACTCCATGTAGATGGACTATCTCATGAAGACAAATTGCTGCCAACCATGTTGTTGTCCTCTTACTATTAACAGGGAAGAAATGAGCGCTTTTATTAAGCCTGTCACCTACAACCCAAATACTGGTGTTGCCTTTCCTCGATCTAGGCAAACCATCAATGAAATCCACAGAGATGCTCTCTCACTTCCACTGTGGGACTTCCAAAGGATGAAGTAAACTACCAGGCTTCCTTTGCTCAGCCTTGACTTATTGACAAATCAAACATCGAAAAACAAATTCTGCTACATCTTTCTTTATCCCATCCTAAAAGAAAACCCTCTTTATATCCTTATACATCTTATCACCACCAGGATGAATAGTCATCCTAAAATGATGGGCTTCCTCAAGGACTGTCTTCAACAAACTTCCAACTCGGGGAAAACAAAGCCTTCCATCTTGTCATGACCACCCTCTATCATCCGTGGTCTACTGAGCTGACTAGAAGTCTCTCCTCTATTGAGCCTATCTAGATATCTGCTAGCTGTGGGTCCTCTTGCTGCGAAGTCCCTATCTGGTCCAATAGAGTAGGTTGCACCTCTAATGATGCCAATAAACCAGGTGTAAACTGGGTGGAAGGTTTAAAATCAAAAGTCGATATAAACTCCACGCTTTTCCTCTCTACAAAAAGAGGACTCAAGGTCATCCTCTGCCTACTCAATGCACTTGCCACCATATTACCCTTACCATGGGTATAAGCAATCTCAAAGTCTTAGGACACTAGGAACTCCATCCATCTTTGTTGCCTTAAATTGAGATCCTTTTGTGAAAACAAGTACTTAAGAGATTTACGATCAGTGTACAACTCGAACTTCTATCCTAGTAGATAATGGAGCCAAGTCTTACGCATGAATACTATGGAAGCTAACTCTAAGTCATGGGTATGGTAGTTCTTCTCATGAACTCTTAACTGTCTACCTCCATAACATACTACCTTCCCTCTTGCATCAGAACTGCACAAAGCCCTGTACCACATGCATCAGTGTATACTGTGAACACTTTGTTCCCGTCAGGCAAGGTCAAGACTGGGGCAGTTGCCAGATCCCTCTTCAATCGCTGGAAGCATCCTCACAGTCTATACTCCAAGAAAATGTCAGATTCTTCTTCGTCAGTCTGGTGAGTGGGGCTGATATCTTTGCGAAGTCCATAATGAACTTCCTATAATAGCCCGTTAAACCAAGAAAACTCCTCACCTCCTTTGCATTCTTTGGGACCTGCCAATCTGGGACCGTAACTACCTTCGCATGATCTACTGATGTCCCATCTTTAGAGACCACATGCCCTAGAAATCTCACTTCTTTTCTCCAAAAAATGACATTTGGAGAATTTCTCCTTAAGCTCGTGCGGGAGAGTTTTCAAAACCTCCCTTAAATGTAGGGAATGCTCTTCCTCGTTCTTCGAGAAAATCAAGATGTCATCAGCAAAGGCGACAATGAACTTATTTAGAAACTCCTGAAACACACTACTCATCAGATCAACAAAATAGGCGCGTGAATTCGTCAATCCAAAAGGCATGAAGAGCCACTCGAAGAAACCATCTGGAGTTCTAAAAGAAGTCTTGTCTATATTGTCCTCGGCCACCCTCAACTGATGAAACCCCATGGAGAAGTCTAAATGAGAGAAAACAGATGCACCAACAAGCTGGTTGTTAACCGGCCATTTGGTCTGGTTACCAAAAGTACTCAAGACACGCTCGATGCAAATTATCGCGTGAAGGCCGGGCCAAGGGCGAAGCCCAGGAAGTGCAGGAGGAAGGCCGAACAGAGATCGCGCTAATGAGCCTCGACCACATCCTTCACCAAATATACTTCGCACCAAGCCAAGTGCGAAATTCCACATCTACCAGGTGCGAAATTTCGCACCTTACAGATGCGAAATTTCACACCTGGCAGGTGCGAAATTTCGCACCAAGAAGGTACGGAATTTCGCACCTAGTAGGTGCGAATTTCCAGTGGTCGACAGCTGGAGGCGCGAATTTCCTATAGATGGTCCCCATTTCTACCTACTCCTACCTAACCCCTACCTAACCACTTCCTATAAGTACCCCCATGGCCTCACACTTCAAAAGGGTTGGATTCTTGAGCTTGGAAACTGTAACAACCCGAATTTTAACAACATGTTAAAATCATAAATTTAGGCAGAATTAAATTTTAAATTAAGAAACAAGGAAAACGGGTTGCTCCATTGCGTTCGTCTCGGAATTCTGCATGAAATCGAGTCCGAGTTTTCGAAAATCGGAGTCCGTATGACCAAGTTATGGCTCCCCAAACGTTTCAGAAATTTTCAGAGTTCAAAACGGTTCGAATTCTAGTTCAAATTCGAATTTCAAAACCCAGACCGACTGAGCGGGAAATTTCCCGCCCATTCCCGCCCAGCACACTAGGTCGACTGGGTAGTCTACACCCCCCCCAGGTCGACTGGGCAGTCGACACCCCCAGGACCAGGTCGACTGCGCAGTCGACTTGGGTGTCGACCTGGTCCCCGAGCCCATTTTTGGGCTAGTATTCGTTCTGATATATCAAGTCCGATTTCTGTTCAGATTCATCTGCCTAAACCTATTTAAACAGCCCCAAACCTAGCCTTCTCTACACACAATTCTATTATGCTTCTACACTGCCTCTGTTCTAAATAAAAAAATAAAAATGGCGTCGCTACTCTACTGGAATCAAAACTAGAAGCTAATCGACATCAACCTAAGCAACTCAATTCAAACTAGAGATTGAAGTTTCTGCAACGACGCCTAGACCATATTGAATCAAATCAGAAGATTAATCAAGTTAAACGTTTCAACGCGGCAACGAATCGATTTGTCCTCTCTTAGCCAATCAAAGTAAGTTCTAGTTATTTTCCGATTTAAATATTTGATTATAATATGGCATTGAATTAAAGTGAAATTGGATCAAAGTATGTTTATCGATCCAGATCTATTTCTGTTGTTTTTTGAATCTTGAGTTTTTGACTTGTCTATCTTTATTCTCATGACAAGTTCATAATCTATTCAGCTTGTTGTAAATTTGTTTTCTCGATTCATGTTAATATTATTATCAAACTATAATCTTCATGCCTATGATGATGTTTTTCCTTCTGATCTTGCTTTTACTACGAATTCTACTTTTCCCCTATTAATTTTCTTTTGATGAACCTTGGTTAATTTCGGACCTTGGCCTAAAATCGCGATTTGCATACGAGATGTATACGGGGGAATTATGGGATTATTGCCTATATGAATATGTTGAAATTATTGGCAACATGAAATTGGAAATTATCACTGTATCTGCAACTTTGGGGCTTGATCTGTAAATCTTGGTATAATCTTGTTATGGGGAAATTTGCATAAATAATATATACATGGAATTTGGCATTAATAGGATCTATGTAAAAAGGCATGAAACTTGGTATATATCTAAATTGGCTAGGATTGGACACATATAAATTGATATATGAAATTTTGACGTGGATCGTGACATATGTAAAAAGCTAGAACTTGTTATAGGTAAATTGGTGTAAACATGGAATACATGTAGTTTGATGTGGAACTTGAACATATGTAAATTGGCTAGAATTGGGCATATGTATATCGACATGAAAAGTTAGAACTTGGGCATATATATATTAATATATAAAGTTGGGTTTTGGGTAGTTGGCTTGTATTGTAAATAAAAAGGCTATAACTTGGCATAACTTTATAGCAAATTTTAGTAATACTTTGGGAACACGTTTTGGGGCAAAAACGTGAGTTATGAACTTGATAATAGGCATAAGTTGAAAACTAGAAACTTGACATGAAACTAGCTTAGAAATTTGAACATTGTTATAACTTGAACATGGACATGACACTTAGAAAAACTTGAAAATGACCAACTCGAGGTTGGGTTGAGTTTGCAGTGTAAATCTGCCCGGAACCGCCTGGCAAATCCAGTGGCTGCAAACAATAGGTTCCAATGTGGGTAGTTGGTCATATCGCACGTAAGACCCGAGGTTAGACTATGTTGTGGTGTAAATCTGCCCGGAACCGCCCGGCAAATCCAGTGACCACAACAGTTAGTCTAATGTGAGAGGTTGAAGTGCATTAATGAATTATTGCCATGTGATAGGGTTAAGTCATGAACTGCTTGAATATACTTAACCAATTTGACACGATGACTTGATAGGGTTAAGTCACGAACCGCTTGAATATACTTAACCAATTTAACACGATGACTTGATAGGGTTAAGTCATGAACCGCTTGAATATACTTAACCAATTTGACACGATGACTTGATAGGGTTAAGTCACGAACCGCTTGAATATACTTAACCAATTTAACACGATGACTTGATAGGGTTAAGTCATGAACCGCTTGAATATGCTTAACCAATTTAACATGAAGACTTGATAGGGTTAAGTCATGAACCGCTTGAATATACTTAACCAATTTAACACGATGGTTTGATAGGGTTAAGTCATGAACCGCTTGAATATACTTAACCAATTTGACACGATGACTTGATAGGGTTAAGTCATGAACCGCTTGAATATACTTAACCAGTTTGACACGATGGTTTGGTAGGATTAAGTCACAAACCACTTGAACATACTTAACCAACTTGACACATGATTCGTAGGGCTAAGTCATGAACTTGAACGACAACACTTAGCCAATTTGACATGACACGTAGACGGGTTAGGTCACGAACTTGAATGACCACACTTAACCAACTTAACATGCTAGACTGATGGGGTTAAGTCTCGAATTTAAATGACAACACTTAACCTGCTGGACGGAAACCCTAGTTACGCGGTCCTTTTCAGTAGTAACCCACTAGATGTATCATGGTACCCTGGAACTAGGCAGGGTGGGGCACGATTAATGGGCTGATTGTAAGCGACCAGAACGACGTTTGAGTTGGTGCGCCATTGTAGGTTCAGGCGGACTAGGTTCGTGCACTTAGTCCGAAGTTGAAAAAGCAGGCATTGGGCACCAGCAGGTTTACACTGTGCGTGCTTGATTCGTGTCGGTGGTTGACACCCTAGGGCTTGATACACCCTATGGTGGACCTAGCACAGGTGACTACATTCGTGATAGGGCCGTATGACACAGACACATGAACGAGATAGGACTTGTAGGGAGCTGATCGATTAATAGATCGTTTCGTGAGACCAAGTAATGGATAATTTCATGACATTGGGCAAGGGATCATTTTATAGTCAACACATGACACGTGTTGGGATACTAGTACGGTTGGTGTAGAGCAAATAGATATCATAGAAATATTTTAATGGTAAAGCAGAGAAATCTTGCGATGCTTGATAGAAATCTTGCGAAATTATACTTAGTTTATCTTGAATGGAAACCTGGCGATGTTATACTTGACAAAAACCATATGAGGTTATTCTTAGTTATCTTTCCTGTAGCTTATCTTGTCATCATGCTTATGTTTACTTTCAGTTTATTTATGCCATGTTATCTTTACCTGTTTTTATGCTGAAAGTCACTAGGACTTACTCGGTCTTTATGACTGACCCGTTTTGTTTCGCCTCTTTTTCTTCCATTCCCCCCCCCCCTCCGCCCCAGGTTCGCAGGTTGGGAATACAGCTTAGTTCGGATCTTACCAAGCTCCAAAGCTCTTTCATGTACGGCTTGGATTTCCCTTGGCTATGGCTTGCTTTGCTTTATTGGGGAATGATTCATAACTATGGTTTTATGCTTCTTTACTATTGCAAGACATATTTCGATGTAACTGACTTAATAGCACTTTGATGTAAAAGGCTTTAGACCTTACTAAAAAAAAGTAAATGAATTTTGGGTTTTCCTTCCGCTGTTTTATTTATGTTCTATCTTGTAATATTTCTGTGTATGTTTACCTAGATAATACTCCACCAAAGCTAGTGCATTCCTTTTGTGAGTGACCCTAGCAGAGGTGGGGTGTTACATTTGGTATTAGAGCAGAAGGTTACCAGACGGGGCAAAAGCTTTTAAAAACCTTCTGTAATTATTTTCAAAACGTTTACAAAGAAGCATTTTTCTAAAGAAAAGTTTTGTTTTACGAAAGACATATTCCCCAAAGCCATATGCACTATCTTTTGATTCTCACTTGAAATCTCTTCTCTCTCTTTTCACCATAGTTTCTAGGCATCCAACATATGTCGGAGGGCAAAGAAGTGCCCAACCTCCATCTGTAGCCGTAGTAGTTCCATTTGCATCTAATCTTATTTCAAGCTTTGTAGGGTCGCCATGCGATGGAGGTAGCTTTCGAGAAACTTGTCAACAAGTTATACAAGGATAGTAAGAACGAGGATAAAGAACACAAGCCTAAGGATGAGAAACTTGTTGATAATGCGTAATCCACGAAGGAGGAAAAGGTGAAAGGGAAGAGGTCAAAGTAAAAGAATAATAAAATCCATGACAAGAAAGAACATCGTTGGTATGGTAAAAAGGGAAATGTAGTTAAGTATCATAAGACAAGGGCAAAAAACAAGATCGTCGAGAGGGCAATTGTATGCTCTCACTACTAGCATACCTAAGAGTGGTGGTAACGTTTCTGTTAAAAGTTTAGCTTCTCTTTTCTATCATACCATGGGAACTTTGTTTTTATACATCGCATCCTTTTAATTCTGCCTCGATAGTTGAGTCTCTGCACCTTAGTACTAGCGTAGTAGAGGATCCTATTTTTGTCTCAAATCCTGTTGGGGAATCGGCTCATGTATTCATGATTTGTTTGGATTTGAGAATGTCTATGCTAAGTGTTAAGTTTAGAAGTAATGCTTACGTTTTTGGGCTATGGGTTGATTCTAGGGATGGAGTGGTTACCCAGTAAGGGTGTCATTCTCGGTTTTGAGAGGAGGGTAGTTAGACTCTTGACTTGCCTCGGTAATACCCTCGAAGTCGCGTGTAACCTTTAGGGTTCTCTCATGATTAGTTACCTAGAATCTCTTGATATATTTATTGATCCGCTCGAGTAGTGTTCACCACTAAGGCGGATGGTTCATTTCACTTATGCATGAGTTGTAGAAAGTCACCTTAGTAAAGTACATTTGGCAACATGGTTGATATTTGTTATTTTCAAGAGATAGTTCTTCTGCGTGGAATACCCCTTAGTAAGTGAACGAGATCCAAGATGCACTAGTGAATTTTGGAGAGCTTGCATGAAACCATGAGTATGTAGTTAAGTTTGAGCAGAGTATACTAGAAGGAGGATAAGTGAAAGTGGAATGAGGGGCAACAATGAAATGAGTTCCAACTCATATTTTGGAAACAAGAATTAAGAATCTGTGAAGTTAAAGACGGTCAAAGCACAATGGAGTTAAGCTCAAGGAAACACGGCTTAGAAGATTGAAGACTAGATACATGCATCATATCTCTTTTTAAGAGTATATCCTTGGTCCCTCTTTTCCTGTAGAGCTTACTTGCATGTTATCTTTTTTCTCTCGGTCCTATTCTCAATCAAATTTTTGTTACAAACCCCATAGGGAGTATGACTCATCTGTTAGAAATACATTTTGGGGCTTGAGGGTGTCCGTTGGGTTGACTAAACTCTTTGGGTTTTATAGGATACAGGTTGGTTTTAGGAAGGGATTCCCTTGTGACCTAAAAGGAGTCCATCATGCTTAGTTTCCTCGAAACGTATATTGGTTCAGCCTGATTTCAGTCTCCAGGGCTGGTGCTTAGGGAGTTCTTCTCCTGATCAGTATATATGTGACATATATTTCCAGTTTTGACATGGCCTAATGGGCACAAGGTTTTTACTTGCTTCTATCATTCGGCTATACCTTTAGGTAGGAACAATTGGGTGTAAACATGTGTTTGAGACATGTTATGATTGATGGTTGCAAGTGGCTGCAAGTGGTTGCTAGTAGTTGCTCGTTGATGTATTTACACATTAGGCACTAGATCGGATCAGTCACCTTTCATATTGCATATGCATGAGTGTTTATACTTGTTTGTGGATGAATTTGAATGTGTTATCATGTGGATGTTGCATATGGATGGATGTTTGTGCACACATGTAGTGTTATTGTGACTAGGACTAATTGCATACATGTGGATTTATGGCACTAAACGTATTTTGCATTTAGAAAATCAATCAGGCCTGATCATTTGCATTAGACAAGGAACATATACACACATTTTCCGCATATGTTCATACAGCATTAGAAATCTATTAAGGACGATGGATGCCTGTGATTGATGATTGAGTAGATGGATGATTGGATGGTAGGACACATTCTCCTTAACTTGAAGATTTCGGGGACGAAATCCTTTAAGGAGGGGAAAATGTAACAACCCGAATTTTAACAACATGTTAAAATCATAAATCTAGGCAGAATTAAATTTTAAAATAAGAACCAAGGAAAACGGGTTGCTCCATTGCGTTCGTCTCGGAATTCTGCATGAAATCGAGTCCGAGTTTTCGAAAATCGGAGTCCGTATGACCAAGTTATGGCTCCCCAAAGGTTTCAGAAATTTTCAGAGTTCAAAACAGTTCAAATTCGAATTTCAAAACCCAGACAGACTGGGCGGGAAATTTCCCGCCCAGCACACCAGGTCGACTGGGTAGTCGATACCCCCCCAGGTCGACTGGGGAGTCGACTGGGCAGTCGACACCCCGAGGACCAGGTCGACTGCGCAGTCGACTTGGGTGTCGACCAGGTCCCCGAGCCTATTTTTGGGCCAGTATTCGTTCTGATGTATCTAGTACGATTTCTGTCCAGATTCATCTTCCTAAACCAGTTTAAACAGCCCTAAACCTAGCCTTCTCTACACACAATTCTATTCTGCTTCTACTCTGCCTCTGTTCTAAATAAAAAAATAAAGATGGTGTCGCTACTCTGTTGGAATCAAAACTAGAAGCTAATCGACATCAACCTAAGCAACTCAATTCAAACTAGAGATTGAAGTTTCTGCAACGACGCCTAGACCATATTGAATCAAATCAGAAGATTAATCAAGTTAGACGTTTCAACGCGGCAACGAATCGATTTGTCCTCTCTTATCCAATCAAAGTAAGTTCTAGTTATTTTCCGATTTAAATATTTGATTATAATATGGCATTGAATTAAAGTGAAATTGGATCTAAGTATGTTTATCGATCCTGATCTATTTCTGTTGTTTTTTGAATCTTGAGTTTTTGACTTGTCTATCTTTATTCTCATGACAAGTTCATAATCTATTCAGCCTGTTGTAAATTAGTTTTCTCGATTCATGTTAATATTACTATCAAATTATAATCTTCATGCCTGTGATGATGTTTTTCCTTCTGATCTTGCTTTTACTACGAATTCTACCTTTCCCCTATTTATTTTCTTTTGATGAACCTTGGTCAATTTCGGACCTTGGCCTAAAATCACGATTTGCATACGAGATGTATACGGGGGAATTATGGGATTATTACCTATATGAATATGTTGGAATTATTGGCAACATGAAATTGGAAATTATCACTGTATCTGCAACTTTGGGGCTTGATCTGTAAATCTTGGTATAATCTTGTTATGGGGAAATTTGCATAAATAATATATACATGGAATTTGACATTAATAGGATCTATGTAAAAAGGCATGAAACTTGGTATATATCTAAATTGGCTAGGATTGGACACATATATATTGATATATGAAATTTTGACGTGGATCGTGACATATGTAAAAAGCTAGAACTTGTTATAGGTAAATTGGTGTAAACATGGAATACATGTAGTTTTTATGTGGAACTTGAACATATGTAAATTGGCTAGAATTGGGCATTGGGCATATGTATATCGACATGAAAAGTTAGAACTTGGGTATATATATATATATATATATATATATTAATATGTAAAGTTGGGTTTTGGGTAGTTGGCTTATATTGTAAATAAAAAGGCTATAACTTGGCATAACTTTATAGCAAATTTTAGTAATACTTTGGGAACACGTTTTGGGGCAAAAACGTGAGTTATGAACTTGATAACAGGCATAAGTTGAAAACTAGAAACTTGACATGAAACTTGCTTAGAAATTTGAACATTGTTATAACTTGAACATGCACATGACACTTAGAAAAACTTGAAAATGGCCAACTCGAGGTTGGGTTGAGTTTGCAGTGTAAATCTGCCCGGAACCGCCTGGCAAATCCAGTGGCTGCAAACAATAGGATCCAATGTGGGTAGTTGGTCATATTGCACGTAAGACCCGAGGTTAGACTATGTTGTGGTGTAAATCTGCCCGGAACCGCCCGGCAAATCCAGTGACCACAACAGTTAGTCTAATGTGAGAGGTTGAAGTGCATTAATGAATTAATGCCACGTGATAGGGTTAAGTCATGAACCGCTTGAATATACTTAACCAATTTGACACGATGACTTGATAGGGTTAAGTCACGAACCACTTGAATATACTTAACCAATTTAACATGATGATTTGATAGGGTTAAGTCATGAACCGCTTGAATATACTTAACCAATTTGACACGATGACTTGATAAGGTTAAGTCACGAACCGCTTGAATATACTTAACCAATTTAACATGATGACTTGATAGGGTTAAGTCATGAACCGCTTGAATATACTTAACCAATTTAACACGATGACTTGATAGTGTTAAGTCATGAACCGCTTGAATATACTTAACTAATTTAACACGATGGTTTGATAGGGTTAAGTCATGAACCGCTTGAATATACTTAACCAATTTGACACGATGACTTGATAGGGTTAAGTCATGAACCGCTTGAATATACTTAACCAATTTGACACGATGGTTTGGTAGAATTAAGTCACGAACCGCTTGAACATACTTAACCAACTTGACACATGATTCATAGGGCTAAGTCATGAACTTGAATGACAACACTTAGCCAATTTGACATGACACGTAGACGGGTTAAGTCATGAACTTGAATGACCACACTTAACCAACTTGACATGCTAGACTGATGGGGTTAAGTCTCAAATTTAAATTACAACACTTAACCTGCTGGATGGAAACCTTAGTTACGCGGTCCTTTTCAGCAGTAACCCATTAGATGTATCATGGTACCCTGGAACTAGGCAGGGTGGGGCACGATTACTGGGCTAATTTTAAGCGACCAGAACGACGGCTGAGTTGGTGCGCCATTGTAGGTTCAGGCGGACTTGGGTCGTGCACTTAGTCCGAAGTTGAAAAAGCAGGCATTGGGCACCAGTAGGTTTACATTGTGCGTGCTTGATTCGTGTCGGTGGTTGACACCCTAGGGCTTGATACACCCTATGGTGGACCTAGCACAGGTGACTACATTCGTGATAGGGCCGTATGACACAGACACATGAACAAGATAGGACTTGTAGGGTGCCGATCGATTAATAGATCGTTTCGTGAGACCAAGTAATGGATAATTTCATGACATTGGGCTAGGGATCATTTTATAGTCAACACATGACACAGGTTGGGATACCAGTACGGTTGGTGCAGAGCAAATAGATATCATAGAAATATTTTAATGGTAAAGCAGAGAAATCTTGCGATGCTTGATAGAAATCTTGCGAAATTATACTTAGTTTATCTTGAATGGAAACCTTGGCGATGTTATACTTGACAAAAACCATATGAGGTTATTCTTAGTTATCTTTCCTGTAGCTTATCTTGTCATCATGCTTATGTTTACTTTCAGTTTATTCATGCCATGTTATCTTTACCTGTTTTTATGCTGAAAGTCATTAGGACTTACTCAGTCTTTATGATTGACCCGTTTTGTTTCGCCTCTTTTTCTTCCGTCCCCCCCCCCCCTCCCCCCCCCCTCCCCCCCCCCCCCCAGGTTCGCAGGGTGGGAATACAGCTTAGTTCGGATCTTACCAAGCTTCAAAGCTCTTTCATGTACGGCTTGGATATCCCTTGGCTATGGCTTGCTTTGCTTTATTGGGGAATGATTCATAACTATGGTTTTATGCTTCTTTACTATTGCAAGACAGATTTCGATGTAACTGACTTAATAGCATTTTGATGTAAAAGGATTTAGACCTTACTAGAAAAAAAAGTAAATGAAATTTGTGTTTTCCTTCCGCTGTTTTATTTATGTTCTGTCTTGTAATATTTCTGTGTATGTTTACCTAGATAATACTCCACCAAAGCTAGTGCATTCCCTTTGTGAGTGACCCTAGCGGAGGTGGGGTGTTACAGAAACCTCCATAGAGCTTCATTAATGGCGTCTCCTCTTTGAGGAAGAAGAAGGAAAAAATTGCCTTTTCCCTTATTTATTCAATATATGATGATTATGACATTATATATCATGAAAAATGAATGTAATGAGATATCATGAGATAGTCTCACCCTTGTAATCTTCCAAGTGATCAATAAAGTTCCAGTGACTCTTCAAAGTGGACGTAGGCCCTCACTGGGGACGAACCACTATAAATTCCTTATGTTATTTACTGCTTATGTTCTATTTTATGTTCTTGTCTATACAACCATATTTATAATTCCTAGTTATTGGGAATCTTTGGTGTTTACGACATTTTTTGCCGTCAACATTTGGTGCTTTCACTAAGAAAACTCGGATATTGCGTTTTTCTCACATATTACCATCTCGACTTCGCCGAGCTTAAGGTTCCCTGCTTAACCTGTCGTCGAGTCCACTTACGATGGTAAAAGAGTCAAAGAACACAATGATCAGCTCTTCAGCCGCAGCCGAGGCTGGTACATCCCAACAACCTCGACCGGCGGACATCCCAGCCACAAATGAAAGTGAACCTCCAGTTGCAGACCGCGAAGTGCCCACAACCCAAGCGCAAGTCTGCGTTCTTAGTGAAAAGTATGAAAATACAGCTGTCGAGCTTAACCAAACGCTAAGGAATAACATCGACCTTGTGCTGCAACTCCAGGAAAGTCAGCGCATCATCGCTCGGCTACAACTAGCTCGAAACAATGCTCGACCTCGACAACCAACATCGAAATCTTCCTCTTCCGAGTCTAGGGGCCCCGCACCAAAGAAGGAGGTTTAGTCTCATCAACAACGTCGCCGTCCGATCAAACGCCCTCGACAATGGCCATGGCAATGGGTATGCCAACGGCAACGGCGACCTGACCACGGCTACCTATAGCGTGGGCGCCCAATATCGGGACCATTCTCACTTAGTCATCAATGAAGGACCCGCTCCTACTAACCAACCTCCTCGTCGACAAGACTCAACCGCTGCCCGTCGAGACAACGAACCTATTATTTTGATGGCCCGTGCCTTTCCGGAACCGGATCCATGTGACCATGCTCCACATCATCACGCACACCGGGATCCCGTTATAGATGTCGAGGACATGGAAGAAGACGATCCAGACATCCACCCTAGAAGACGCCCTCGCGCCAGAACTCCAGAACCTCGCCAAAACCCATGGGTCCCGATGGCGGACCCCCATCCGACCTATCTTCCTGACATGGTCCGAAGAATCATGAGGGTGATGCGAGGGAATGTGCATGATTCATGGGAAGCGCACATTAGGCGCAGCCCTTTCACTCGAAGAGTCAATGAAGCTGAATGACCATGACACTTCAGCATGCCGCAGATGCTGCTCTGTGACGGCACCACTGACCCTTGTGCTTTCCTGAACCGTTATGAATGGCAAATGGACTCAAGCAGAGGCGACGATCCTGTCAAGTGCAAATGCTTTCCAGTCTTCCTATCAAGGACGGCTCTATTATGGTTCTCTCGCCTTCAGCTTAACTCCATCAACAACTTTGGCCAATTGGCAACACAGTTGGTTAAGCAGTTCAGGATGCATATCCCGACTCCAAAGAATGCCCTAACCCTTTCCAACCTATACCAAGGGCCCTTAGAGTCACTCAAAAGCTACCTTTCCAGGTTCAACAGCGCCCTCGCCGAGGTCGAGGATCCAGATCCGCGCACCGTACTCTTCCAGCTAGCTAAAGGCATCCTTCCAACTACTGAATTTGGGGCATGGATCGACTGAAAACAACCAAAGAGCCTCGATGCTTTCAATGAGAAAGCGGGGTAGTTCTTATGCCAAGAAGAAGCAAGACGGAACCGCATCTCTGAGACCAGTCTCCCCAATATCCCTCGAGCAGACATCGCCAATAACTATCCTAGGGGGCGAGAAGCGGGAGGACCCTCCAATCCGAACACGGAGGCAGGACCACCCAGACAAAGACCAAACATTGGGAGGCAAGGTGGCCGAAGCAACAATCAAGCCCAGACAGAGCCGAGGAAGCCCGACCCTTACCAAGCCTACGAGATATACACTCTGCTAAACGAAGATCCAAAAACTAACTACTTAGAGACATGTAACACCTTGTCGTACAAGAAACCCCGCGTTAGGTAATCAACCGATGCCGAGAAGAACTTGGGGAGGTATTGCCGATATCATGATATGTACGGGCACAATACGAATGAATGTCGCCAGCTAACGGATGTAATTGAAAAGCTTATCCGAGAAAAGCGACTTGAATAATACATCCAAGAGCCCTTTCCCCCCGAAACCAATCCAAAACCTCCAGCGCCAACTCCTCAGACGGCCACCAAGACAGCCCCAGGACCGTCTAACTCGAGACGAGGAATCATGATCAACACTTTATGCGGTGGGCCTGGCCCCACGCATGACAGCTTCCGAAAGATGGAGGAATATGTGGGCACTATTAAGTATGCAACCTACGAGTCTTGCTCTACTCCCGATGAGTTTGTCCCGGCCAAGCTCCGGAAAACCATGCGGGACAACATTATCTTCAATGAAAGGGAGTCCATGGGAAGTGAAATCCCGACCATCGATCCTTTGGTCATCACTGCCCAAATTGGCGCCGTAACTGTTCGAAAAATATTGGTCAATTCAGGTAGCTTGGTCAACATCATTTTCAAAGCCGCATATGACCAGATAAAATTAGAGGCAAGAGATCTCAAACCATGCCATTCCACGATCCACGATTTTAATAGGGCATCCAGCTGTCCGGTAGGAGTCATCGACCTACCCGTCGAACTCGGTATGGGGGATCGGAGCCGAGTCTGAATCCTCACCTTCGTGGTTATCGACGTCATTTCTCCATATAACGCCTTCTTTGGGCATCCATTCCTCATAGAATTTCGCGTCTGCCTATCACCATGGTCCCTCCTGATGAAGTTTTCAACAGAAAACGGGATCAGAATGATCAGAGGCAACCAAGTCAATGCTAGAGAATGTTATGCAATAGAATGGAAGAACGCACGCAATAAGGACAAGGGCAAGGCAGTGCTCGTAGAATTTTGCACCGAGACTGCCTCCGCATAGCAATCAGTGGCATCCGGGCCATGGCTCAGTTGCCACTCCTGTCTTTTCGATGACCTCGATCCAAGGAAAGACGAAGAGCCCGAGTACGAAAGACTTACTCCTATGAGTCTATAGTAGATGTACCTGTCAGTCTCAATGATCAATCACGAGTATTAAAGATAGGATCATACCTTCACCCAGAAGTCAAAGATGATCTTATGGATTTCCTGAAGGCTAATCTGGACGTATTCACATGGACTCATTCTGACATGAAAGGCATAGACCCGACAATCGCCTGCCACTCCCTATGCATAGATCCTACGATGCCTCCAGTCAAACAAAAGTGCCACTTCCTGGGACCCAAGAGATCCAAGGCACTCGAGGAAGAGGTAGATCGCCTGCTAAACAAAACTTCATCCGTGAAGTCGATTACCCCGAATTGGTCTCCAATTCGGTCCTAGTCAAAAAGGCCAATGGAAAATGGCGAACATGTATCGACTTTTCTGATTTAAACAAAGCATGTCCTAAGGACAGCTTCCTGCTCCCAAAGATCGATTGGCTAGTCGATTCAACCGCTGGATACCAATTGCTATCTTTCATGGACGCCTACTCCGGTTACAACCAGATCCTGATGAATCTTCGCGATCAGGACCATACCTCCTTCATAACCAACCTAAGACTTTATTGCTATCGCGCCAGGCCTTTCGTCCTTAAGAACGCCGGCGCCACGTATCAACGGATGGTTAATTAACTCTTCAAAAATCAAATGGGGAAATCCATGGAGGTGTACGTGGATGACATGCTAGTTAAATCAAATGTGTCTAGCAACCACGTCCACGACCTCTCCGAAATGTTCAATGTCCTCCATCGATACGACATGAAACTCAACCCTCTGAAATGCTCCTTCGGCGTCGCTTCAGGAAAGTTTTTGGGTTTCATCGTCAACGCCCGGGGCATTGAAGCTAACCCTGAGAAAATCCAAGCCATTCAGGACATCCAAGTCCCTGAAAACAACAAAGATATTCAAAGTTTAAATGGAAAGGTCGCCGCTTTAAGTCGATTCATCTCAAAGGCCAACGACAAATGCATCCCTTTCTTCGATTTGCTTCGAAAGGGGAAGCGCAACTTCAAGTGGACCTCTGAGTGCGTATCCGCATTCGAGGAACTCCTGGACCACTTAGAGCGACCACCTATCTTGTCTAAGCCTGTAGACCATGAAGATTTATTTGTTTATTTGATTGTTTCTGCGCAGGCAATCAGCTCGGCATTAATACGGATCGAAGATCGCATTCAACGGCCTGTCTACTACATAAGCAAGCGATTGACGAGGGCGGAAAAGAACTACCCGAAGCTCGAAAAACTGGCATTCTGCTTACTAATTTCCTCCCGGAAGCTTCGACTATACTTCCAGGCTCATCCCATAAAGGTCTTCACCAACCTGCCGTTGCGTCCATTTCTACAACGACCCGAGCCATCCGGTCGACTGCTAAAGTGGAGCATGGAACTAAGTCAGTTCGAGATAACATTCATCCCCCGTCGAGCCATCCTCGGACAAGCCCTTGCCGACTTCATAGTAGAGTTCATGGCCCCCGAGGACACTTCAACAGAGAACGCTGAGGCCCCCGACAGTAGGTGGAAGTTGTTTGTGGACGGGTCCTCCATCAACAAGTGTTCGGGTGCCGGCATCGTGCTCATCACTCCCGAGGGGTGCTCGATACACTACACGCTAAAGCTAAATTTCCCTGCTACCAGCAACGATGTAGAATATGAGGCATTGATAGCCGGACTAAGGATCGCGATCGAACTCAATCTAAAGATTATTCAAATTTTCTCTGATTCACAGCTCATCGTGCGCCAGGTGAAGGAAGAATTCCAAACCAAGGGGGAAAGACTTGTTTTATACCTAGATCAAGTACAGAAACTACTCACTCACTTTGACCACTTCATTATCACTCACATTCCGCGAGAGCAAAATGAAAGGGCCGGCTCACTGGCCAGATTAGCAAGTTCCGAGGATCCGCAGCTGTTGGGGTTCGCCCCCATCGAGGTGCTCAATACCCCCAGTACCAAGCCAACACTAACCAGTGCGGCCATGGACGCCAAACCCGAGCCGGAATCTTGGATGACACACATCACAAACTACCTACGACAGGGGATCCTCCCAGAAAGTCGCAAAGAAAGGCGAGCGCTCACCCGTCAGTTAACCCATTATCTCCTTATGGATGGGGTACTCTATCAAAGAGGCTTCTCTGTCCCCTTACTCAGATGTGTGGCCCATGAGGACGCCATCAAGGTTCTAGTCAGCGTACATGAAGGAGAATGCGATGACCACACCTGAGGGCAAACCCTAGCTAGGAAGATACTCACTGATTACGCTCGTAAGTGCGACAAATGCCAATGCTTCTCAAAGATCCGGAGAGCCCTGCCTATAGAACTGACGCAAGTGACCAGCCCATGGCCATTCGCCATGTGGGGAATCAACATCATTGGGACTCTTCCCATGACCAGAGGCGGGGCATGATACGCTGTCGTCGTTGTCGATTATTTCACCAAATGGGCAGAGGCCGAAGCCCTCGCCACAATCACTACCAAGAAAATGACCAACTTCGTGGTACGCAACATCATCACCCGATATGGGGTCCCCCAGGCCATCATTTCAGACAATGGCACTCAGTTCTAGAGTGCAGAGTTCAAATCCTTTTGTAAGTGGCACGGCATTGAAAAAAGGTTCTCGACTGTAGCACACTCCCAGGCTAACGGACAGGTTGAGGCAGTTAACAAAGTTATCAAGTCCATCATCAAGAAGCGCCTCGAGAAGGCCGGAGGCATGTAGGTAGATGAAATTCCTTTAGCCCTATGGGCCTACCAGACAACCCACAAGACAGCGACCGGGCACACTCCCTTCACCCTCCCCTACGGGTCCGAAGCCGTCATCCCCATCGACTCGAGCTTCAGTCTCATCGAGTCACCTATTTTGATCCAAAGACGAACCTAGATTTACTCATGGGATCACTCGACCTGCTTGAAGAAAAGAGGAATGAAGCCGACCTCCAAGCCACTCCCCAACGACAACGAGTCGCCTGGTACTTCAACTCTCAAGTCCGCTACAAAGACCTCAACATCGACGACCTCATCCTAAAACGGGTATTCCCTCTGCCAACAGGCCTCGCTCCTCGTTGGGAAGGCCCATACTCTATCCTACGAAGGCTCAGCGATGGAACTTTCAAGCTAGCGACCGTGGACGGAGCTGAAATGCCAAGGACTCACTGGCCAGATTAGCAAGTTCTGAGGATCTGCAGCTGTTGGGGTTCGCCCCCATCGAGGTGCTCAATACCCCCAGTACCAAGCCAACACTAACCAGTGTGGCCATGGACGCCGAACCCGAGCCGGAATCTTGGATGACACACATCACAAACTACCTGCGACAGGGGATCCTCCCAGAAAGTCGCAAAGAAAGGCGAGCGCTCACCCGTCAGTTAACCCATTATCTCCTTATGGATGGGATACTCTATCAAAGAGGCTTCTCTATCCCCTTACTCAGATGTGTGGCCCATGAGGACGCCATCAAGGTTCTAGTCAGCGTACATGAAGGAGAATGCGATGACCACACCTGAGGGCAAACCCTAGCTAGGAAGATACTCACTGATTACGCTCGTAAGTGCGACAAATGCCAATGCTTCTCAAAGATCCGGAGAGCCCTGCCTATAGAACTGACGCAAGTGACCAGCCCATGGCCATTCGCCATGTGGGGAATCAACATCATTGGGACTCTTCCCATGACCAGAGGCGGGGCATGATACGCTGTCGTCGCTGTCGATTATTTCACCAAATGGGCAGAGGCCGAAGCCCTCGCCACAATCACTACCAAGAAAATGACCAACTTCGTGGTACGCAACATCATCACCCGATATGGGGTCCCCCAGGCCATCATTTCAGACAATGGCACTCAGTTCTAGAGTGCAGAGTTCAAATCCTTTTGTAAGTGGCACGGCATTGAAAAAAGGTTCTCGGCTGTAGCACACTCCCAGGCTAACGGACAGGTTGAGGCAGTTAACAAAGTTATCAAGTCCATCATCAAGAAGCGCCTCGAGAAGGCCGGAGGCATGTAGGTAGATGAAATTCCTTTAGCCCTATGGGCCTACCAGACAACCCACAAGACAGCGACCGAGCACACTCCCTTCACCCTCCCCTACGGGTCCGAAGCCGTCATCCCCATCGACTCGAGCTTCAGTCTCATCGAGTCACCTATTTTGATCCAAAGACGAACCTAGATTTACTCATGGGATCACTTGACCTGCTTGAAGAAAAGAGGAATGAAGCCGACCTCCAAGCCACTCCCCAACGACAACGAGTCGCCTGGTACTTCAACTCTCAAGTCCGCTACAAAGACCTCAACATCGACGACCTCATCCTAAAACGGGTATTCCCTCTGCCAACAGGCCTCGCTCCTCGTTGGGAAGGCCCATACTCTATCCTACGAAGGCTCAGCGATGGAACTTTCAAGCTAGCGACCGTGGACGGAGCTGAACTGCCAAGGGCTTGGAACAGTGAACATCCCCAATGCTACTTCACATAACTTAGTACATGTTTGTTTATGCTTTCCAGCGATGTTTTGTAGCAATTCAAGGCATTGTAAAGGCTATTCATGCCAAAAGTTATTAGTGGAAATGATGTTCATCTTTCTGTCTCTTTATTTCTGTGTTTACTCCTAGCATAATATGTTTGATTAATCCTGACAGCTAGCTTTCATGTAAACTCATGACCGCTGTGTCGACCTCTAGTATAGGAGCCGACATCGCCGTCTGGGCCACGTGCCAACCTCGCGGCCTAATCACATTGGCACAGACCGGCACCCCGAGCATGGGAGCCGGCAACGCTACTCGAGTCGCCGGCCCGCGACACGACCGAGTACAAATAACCTCTAACTCGGACCTAGGCCCAAGGCCGAAGTCGAGGATAAGTCATTCGCCTACGTCCCACGCGACTTGGGGCCACCCAACAGCTAGACGGGGTGATACAAACTCCCCCTGAACTACGGGTGATAGTTGAATCTTGGCGCAACATCGAGACCGACCCGTAAATTGTTACTTCCCCGAAGCTCTCAAGGCTAAGGGGTAGCCCACGGCCATGTTCGGACCCTACGGGCTGATGATCCGGGCTTCTCTTCCTAGGCGAACAACAACGACTACAGGCTCGCCTCAACCCGATGAACGATGGGAGAGCCTACACCGGACGGACCGCACACCGCGACGTCATACGCCTTCGCTACACTTGAGATTAACCCCGGGAAACTCAAATACAGCAGGGCACTTAGCCTGGCTTCACAAACTACAGGTTTCCTGAGCCGAGGGAAACATACTAGAAGCCTGCGCACTACCACTCCTCCCTGGAACCGTCAATCCAGGACACAACACTCACAATTTCTTTTTTGTTAAGTGTAACGATAAGTAGGCCTATGCAAGTACGGGACGCCCGAAAACATGGGAAGAACATCCGAAGATTTAACATAAAATGTGATCTTTACTAATTCATATTTCGTTACAACGCACACACCCATTACAACCAACTACATAGTTAATATCTTTCTTTCTAATGACAGGGTGTACATGAGAACCACACCATGTCTTGAGAAACCAAAAGCGAGGGCCGAACTCGTGTAAACTATCGGCCTACACTACCAAATGAGCACTAAACCTACACTTAAGCAACTAACGCTAATCGTGCTTCTTCTTCGTGTCTTTACGCTTTTTCTTTGCAGATTCGGCACTCGACAGTTCATTCTTGGAGCTAGGCTTTCTCTTGTCAGACCCGCCTTTTCTACTTCGGCTCCTTTGGGAAGTGGTCGACTCGTGAGAGGCTGAGAGATGCCTCTTGTCCGCCCCGTCACCGCTAGAAATCTCAGTGGCATCGGTAGGGCGGTAAGCAGCAAAGGCCTGGGAGCACCCCTGGCAGCGAGACCTATCACTGCGGCACTCGTCTCTGGGATAGTTTTCCCTTCCCGTCTAGCTTTCTCCCTAGCTTCCTTAGCAGCTCGTCGCTCAATGCATTTCTGGGACTTATGCTCTGGATCACCGGCCCTGTTTTTCTTTAAAGTCTCGATGGCCCTCCGCGGAGCCTACTCGTCATCTCGTCTCTTCTGAGCCTCGTCAGCTGCCCTCTTCCTCTCTGCTTCCTCCTCAGTATGTTCCTAGGCAACAGTCACAGCAGCCCTCTCCACAGTATACTCCCAAGTCTGAGTTACGAGCTCCTGCCTTGTAGCTTCATCCGGCCCCAACTTTTCCTCCACCAGACCTCGGGCAGTCGCACTTTGCTTATCTACCTCCTCTTCTTCATGAATAAGGCCTTCATAGAAACTGGGAGTTATCCTTATCCCCGAGAAGGTATCAAGCTGATCTCCGCTCTCTCCAAACTGTATCCCCTCGAGTCCTTGCCCAGACTCGGTCACTCGGGGCATCGCGGGGGCAGGGCCCGATGCCGTAGTTAATCCAGAAGGGGTTGCACAATGAAAACACAATCTTTTAGTCTGCAAACACGGTGACCACATCATACTCTAAGATGCATTGCAAAGAGAATTTACCTTCGTTCAAGGATGGCATAGAGAAAACCGAAGGGGCACCTGGCACAACATGCAGTGTACATTCAGTCCTTCTTGGCTCCAAATCATGCTCGGTTGAAACCCAAGTCAAACCCATCGGGTCACCCGTAATAACCAATCCAGGGACTGACAGTTAGAAGCTCCCCTCCGCGAAAGTCTCTGCCACCGCAACACTCTTAGTCACGACAAACTTCCCGTTTTCGGCAGCAAGCCTCTCCAACCTCTCTCTCTTCACATTCTCGAGCAGCAACTTCCTACCCTCCTCCAACTTCTTGCGCTCCTCCTTGGTCAAGAGATCAATCATAAGTTGTCGTTCATCCAAGGTCCCAACATCTACTTCGCGCAGGAAGGCCTCATACAGAACCAGCAATTCCCAAGTTCGAGCTTGCTCAAGGGAGTAGTCATCCATCCAAGAAATTCCACAGAATTTTAGGACCTTGACGAGCATGTCCTTAATGTCTTCCTCCACAGATGAATGTGCCTGGTACTTTGCATCCTCTAACTCGTCCTTTAATTGCTCCACCTCTCTATGGAACTCGAATTCTGATCCTTCTATGGTGCCCAGCACATCCCGATTGCTGGCTTCCGCATCCTCCTTTGCCTTCTCCACCGCCTCATGCTCCCTCTTTAGGCGGCCATTCTCTGCTTGTAAGGCTTTGTTATCCTCCTGAAGTTGGAAAACCCAGGCGTTTTCTCTCTCCAATTCAATGCAAGTCTGGTCCACCTCAATCTTTTCCTTCTTCAAGGTCATGTTCTGGGTGGTTAAGTCGGCTATAGTCTCTGTAAACACAGAGCAAGAGTCATCGGCCTCCTTGTTGAGTGTCTCGTACCCCTGCTTCAGTTCCGCTGAAAGACCGCGAGATCAGTAAGCCAGTGTTTAAAGATAAAAGAACTAAATACTTATAATGAACAGGAAAGGAGGAGAACGAGGAAGACCTACCGATTTCGGTATTCAAGTTAGCGATAGATGTCTTCTCAGCATCAAAGGTTAGTTGGCGGTTCAGGAGGTGCAGGTTCTTCTTCCTAATCAGGTCTGATAGGTGGTGAGAGTATTTGATAAGTTCATTGACCTGGTGATACGCGGCCTCCACGTGCATTCATATCTCTC
Source organism: Allium sativum (assembly GCA_030737875.1). Taxonomy (NCBI): domain Eukaryota; kingdom Viridiplantae; phylum Streptophyta; class Magnoliopsida; order Asparagales; family Amaryllidaceae; genus Allium; species Allium sativum. The sequence continues at coordinate 868,328,528 of CM060924.1, read as the reverse complement.
CGGATGCCCTATCAGGAGCTGGACGAAGATCAGGGAGAGATGGAAGCTCGTTGAAGTAAAGACGAGGGGAGTGATGCTTCAAGAACGCCATCTTCTCCTCTGGGGAAAGCTCTTGGACTTGGGGTTCCGTCAAATTCTGTGTTTCTTTCATAGTCGCCTTATTCGACCTTGGCTAAGCAATCGGTGGCTCCCTCTCCCTTGAAGTCTGAACGGGAGCCGACGGAGCAGTGATGGGCGGAGTTGTTGACGACGTATGACTCGAACCTCCTAGATCAAGCCGTGAATCTCCCCTGGGCACCCGAATCGAAGGAGGAGGGAGAGGAGTAGCGAAAGACCGAGGCCTATCCTGGCGATGACTCCCGCTGCCGTGACCCCTTGGGGGCGGAACATTGCCATATAAACTAGCTCCCCTCCTGAAGGAGCTGATAAAAGCACTTTCGGGGCGATGGCGGTCTCCGCGACCTCGTCCTACACTTCCTCTGGCCATGTCACCTGTCAAAGAAACGAAGCGAAATCAGTCATGCAACATGCACTCTTCTTTGTAGTGTGGTGTGTATAAGTGTATGCCCTAAGTGTTCTCTCAACAAACCAGATTGTTCCCCAATCGAGGGAGGTAGCCCCTCCGCGGCTCGAGCTAGATCTTCCATACTAGCTACGCTCGGCCACAGAGACAAGTCCATAGGGACGGTAACCAGACTAGCAAACTGGTCCACTTTTTCGAGGGAAGCGGTAGCACCTAGAGAGGTCACAAGAGAATGAGGGCTAGTCAACGCTTCTTCTACCGTTGCTCTCACCGGGGGCGGGACAGAAGCGTCAATTAGCCCCTCATCCCGAGCAGCCGTCTCCGTGCTACCAACTTTGCTACCGCCAACATCTTCTTGGAACTTAACGGCCTTTTTTGGTTTAGGCCCGGTAGAAGCTATTTTCCTCTTTAAACAAGAAACAGTATTTCGTCGTTTTCCCTTTCAATGCACCACTCGCCACGACTGGCCTGATTATGGCCCGATTGACCGGAAGCAACCCAACACGCCGAAGGCGGTCCTGATCTACCACAACATCCGTCTTGTGAGAGCCTTCAGGAATAGCTCGCATAGCATTGAGGCATTGCCTATACTCGTCACTAGTAGGCGCCTCGGGATTTCCTGCCACAATCAGAAAACAGTGAGACACGGAACCCGACATTGTTATAAAATGAGATCGAAGGTACTTACTCCCTTGTATCCACCTCCTCGCAAACCCGGGAGGACATCAAACAAAGAACCAATCGTACTTGATCACGGACGGCCTGGGCCACTTTCCAACAAAGAATCTAGTTGTGGGAGATGCTTCCAAGAACCATTGGGAGGACGATCCACCAGTTGATCACCTAAAGTGAAAGAGATACCGAATATCCTCTCTGGTAGGATCCCGGTGTAGAAATTCTCGATAAAGAACACAAGTACCTAAGAGCGAAGAATAAGCGTTCGGGTGTAGCTGTGAAGGGGCAAGGTGGAAGTATAATAGCATTTCCCGAATAAAGTCATTGTCCAGGGGCATGCACCCCATAAAGCAAGTATGTCGATTCCAAGCAGTAAAGCCCTCTAGTGGTGCATGGGCCCTTTCGCTTGGTCCAGGGGCATGAGCATCTCCGTCTGGGATGCTAAACCGTAATGCCAACTTCCTAACTGCTGTGGCATCCAAACGTGACGGCCCCGAGTCCGGTGGATTGTCCAAAATAACTGCGTCAGGTAGCATGTCCGGAGCTATTGGGGTAGGCGGCTCGCCACCGTCCATAATATCCACATTCTCCATCTCGGCATGTACGACTGGAGAATGTAGCCTCTCAACATGTCCCCCGTGCTCCGACACCTCAAGCGAGCTCCCTGACTGGGAAGGAACCGACTCTTCGATAGTCTCAAGCTTGCTGCTTCCGGAGCTGGAATTGTTCATAGAATCAGAAGGATGAGACGATGGCGGGGAAGACTCAGCATCCAGAAGTTTCCCAGTCCTAGATCTTGTTTTCATGGTTCGCTATACTTTAATACACCAGTATTAGACATCGCAGTGACATAGCCTGTACCCCTCGCGCTGGTGAAAATTAACAAGTGTGTGCGGTGTCATGCAAGAATTAGAATGTACATAGAAACTTTAAAGACCCTAGCAGTTCTGTTACAGTCCAAATACATGCTCTATCCTATGTGAAAGATTCGAGTCCCTGTCCGTATAGTTATCTATGTGCACCTTGGTGCATTCATGCAATCAAACAGGAAGTATATAAGTCCAAGGATAGGCAGTCCGGAAATCGAAGTTCGAAGCGACAAATACCGGCATTCAGCCAAGGTAACACTATTAAGCCAGCCCACGTGCTCGAAAATTCGAACCACTTAGGTCGAAGATCCGAGCCTAGGTGGATCGAAAATTCGAACCACCCTGGGATCGAAAATTCGAACCTAGGTGGCTCGAAAATTCGAACCGCGGCAGCTTGAAAATACGAACCCCTCTGGTTCGAACTTTCGGGCTCTCGGGGTTTGGAATTTTGAGGCCTTGGGTTCGAAGTCTCGAGCTCCAGTGCTCGAAGACTCCTGGGCGTAGGGTACCGGAACTTCGAGCCTAAGGCTCGAAATTTAGAGCCCAAGGCTCGAATTTTCGAGTCCCACGGGGTTCGGAAATTCGAGCCCAAGGCTCGAAATTTCGAACCCTACAGGGTTCGAAAAACCGATCCCCATCAGGTTCGAATTTCCGAACCTCCCTTGCCAGGCTCGAAATCTCGAGCCTCCTTTGACCACTGTACTTCGACCTCCCTTCTTCCTTCCGTCCTTCGACCAAGTCCATTACCTAATTTTTTTTCTGAAAGGGTCGAGTAACGAAGCTTTCAGAATAGTGGCAGCTGATGGCGTAAAAATGAAGATGGAAGAGAAATGAAGGGGGGAGGGGCCTATTTATAATAAAAGGGAAAAAGTCCCTTCGCATTCCGACCCGTGGCTTGAAATTTTGAACCTACGGGCTCGAAATTTCGAACCTCCAGGGCTCGAATTCCGAGCCTTGCGGTTCGAAGTTTCGAACCACCATGGTTCGAAACTTCGAACCCCAGTGGCTTGGAATTTCGTACCTAAAAAAAACAAAGAGAGAGAGAGAGTAGGTACATATATACCCTCTCAGCCCTAACATTCGAATACACATATTCCCCTCAAGTGTCAAATCGCCTAAAAACGGGCGAAGACGGCACCATGCGAATACCCAGCGACGCGAATGTAGCACCAACAACGGCTCACTCATGATCCCCCAGCGAGCAAGCCCGCTAGATAACATGTCTTCTCCTATAACTTGCAGGATAAATCCGCAACCCAACTGCCATCTCAACTTTCATTCCAAAGCAATCATGTCAAGACAAAATGTACTTTGGGGGAAAAATGTTAACCGACCTTTTGGTACGGTTACCAAAGTACTCAAGACACGCTCAACTCAACTCATCGCGTGAAGGCAGGAACAAGGGCGAAGCTCAGGAAGTGCAGAAGGAAGACCGAAGAGAGATCGCGCTAACGTGCCTCGACCACATCCCTCACCAAACATACTTCGCACCAAGCCAGGTGCGAAATTTCGTACCTGGCAGGTGCAGAACTTCGCACCAAGCAGGTGCGAAATTTTGCACCTAGCAGGTGCGAAATTTAGCACCTCTGTCTAGATACGAATTTCCAGTGGTCGACAGCTGGAGGCGCGAATTTCCTGTAAATGGTCGCCATTCCTACCTACTCCAACCTAACCCCTACCTAACCACTTCCTATAAATACCCCATGGCCTCACACTTCAAAAGGGTTGGATTCTTGAGCTTGGAAACCTCCATAGAGCTTCATTAATGGCATTTCCTCTTTGAGGAAGAAGAAGGACAAAATTGTCTTTTTCTTTTCATTCAATATATGATGATTATGACATCATATATCATGAAAAGTGAATGTAATGAGATACCATGAGATAGTCTCAACCTTGTAATCTTCCAAGTGATCAATAAAGTTCCAACGACTCTTCAAAGTGGACGTAGGCCATCACTGGGGCCGAACCACTATAAATTCCTAGATTTACTTATTGCTTATGTTCTATTTTATGTTCTTGTTTATGCGACCATATTTATAATTCCTAGTAATTGTGAATCTTTGGTGTTTACGACATTTTTTGCCGTCAACACTGGTCAAATAGATCATCTATCCTCGGAATGGGCGCCTATTCTTCTTAGTGAGTTTATTCAACTCTCTATAATCCACACATAAGCGAAGCGAACCATCCACTTTAGTTGCGAATACTACCGGAGCACCCCATTTAGATATGCTTTGCCTAATAAACCCTTTCTCAAGTATCTCCCCTACTTGCTTGCTGAGCTCCCTTCTTTCTCTTGGAGCCATATGGCGCACATGCATTGCAATTGGCTTTGCATTGTCCACCAAGCATATATGAAAATCAATCCCACGCCTCGGAGGTAATCCCCGAACTTCCTCAAAAACATCAGGATACTCACAGATTACAGGTATAGATCGTAGATCATCGATAGATGCATCGAGCGACTCTAGGAAACTAAGCATGACAGACCCTTTAGGGTCACAAGAAATCTCGAGGGTCCCCCCATGACAAGTCAAAAGTCTAACAACCCTCCTCTCACAATCCAGAATGGCACCATACATGGCTAGCCAATCCATCCCTAGAATCAATCCATAGTCCATGAAACCAGGCATATATGTGTCGCATCCAAATTCGACGCCTAACACAGATATTCTCAAACCCCAACAAATCATAGGCAAACGAGGTGTACCACCAATGGGGTTTGAGACAACAACGGGATCCAAAACCATACTAGTACTAAGGTGCAGAGACTCAACCACTGAATCAGATATTAAAGAATGTGAAGCACCAGAATCAAAAAGAGTTCTAACTGGATGATTGGAAAGAGAAATCAAAGCTTCAACGAAAAATTTCCTACCTTTGTCTGGCACATAGCCATGAGAGCATGCACCTGCCCTTCAGAAGATCCTGCCCTTTGATCATGTCCTTGCTTCTTCAGGCAATCCTTAACAAGATGTCCGACTTCTCCACAATGGAAACAAGCGTTCTTTCTTTTCTTGCAATCCTTGATCATATGACCCTTGGGTTCGCAATGATGACATTTCCTCTTATCTCGAGCTTTGTCGTTCTTACCGCCCTTCTTTTGTTGTTGCTGTTCTTTCTTGGGCCACACTTTCTTGTTCTGTGTTTCCTCAACCTTAGCCACTTTCTTTTCACCTTTATCTTCCTTGTGCATTAATGCTATATCAACGAGTTTCTCAAAAGTTGCTCCCATCAGAATATGAGATATAGCCAACCCATGGAAAGTTTCATTCAATCCTCTAGCAAACCTCAAAGCTTTCTTGTGTGGGGTATCTACTAGTTCCAATCCAAACCTCGCATACTGATTGGACTTATTAACATACTCTCTAACAGACACGCCCCCTTGCTTAAACACTAAATACCTTTCCATTTTCATACTTTGCTCAGCTTGAGAAAGAAACTTCATTTCAAATCTCTATCAGAAATTATCCCAAGTCTCAAATGGACGCCCTGCTTGCGTCACTTCCCACCAAATGAAGCCTCATCTTTCAACTGCCAAACGGCTAACTGAATCTTCCTACGATCGTCAACTTCAAAATTTTCAAACAAATCCTCCGTCTCTTTGAGCCAGTTCCTTGCCTCTACAAAAGTCTCAGTTCCTTGGAATGGCTTTCCACCCATAGCACAGAAATCTTTGCATATCTTAGAGAAATTATCAGCATGTGGAGGAGGACGAGGAACAACAGCTGCAGCTGGGAGAGGGGCGTATGCTTGGCCTTCGGTAGGTGCCATAGCCTCTAGGTACCTACGAAACCAAGCCGGTATTTGAATGCCCTCAGGAATATTAGGTTCCCCAGACATGTTGAAAAGAAAAGGAAAAAGGGATTCAAAAAGATAATCGAAAGATATTTCATATAGCTTTGGGGAATATGTTTTTCAAAACAAACTTTTCTTTTGAAAATGTTTTCCATTAAAACCGTTTTGAAAGAAATTTTCAAAATCTTTTATCTGATCTGGTAACCTTTAGCTCTGATACCAAATGTAACACTCCACATCCGTAAACGTCACTCTTTATCAAAATGCATTAAGTTTCGTGAAGCGTTATAGGTAAACAGAAACAAAAACATTACAAGACATATATAAAATAATAGCGGAATTAACAACTTTATTAAATGGAAAAGCTTCGTGGTTCAAACCCAATTACATCATAAGTCTGAAATATAGAAAACCCATTTCAACAATTTAAAAAATCTTTGTACTAAAATCATCAGAGTACAATGATTAAAAAAAGCATAATCCCCAAAATATAACCATATCTGATAAGACATGAAATCAAAGAAGTACATCTAGGCAGCTCCAAGCAGAATGAAAGAGATAATCCAAATCAAGCCTGAGTATTCCTATCCCGAGATCCTGGAGGGGGGAGAAACGAAAGACAGAGAAGAGGAAAGAAAATGGGTCAGACATAAAGTATGGCAAGTCCAGTTACTTTTAGCATATAAATAAGTAAAAGCATCATGATAGACATATAAACTGGTGAGAGAGATAACAATATGAGAAGACAGGTATAACAAATTGAGCAGGATAAGCATAATAAACTGAATAGAATATACTGCGTTTCTCTAATAATTTTCTCTGCACCAATGCTAATATAACAAGAACGAGGTGATCCCAACAAGTACAAGATGGCAAACATGGGTGTACTTATAGTGAGAGGTTTTACCCCCATATAATAACAGGTAGCCCAACAGAACAGACATGTGTTACCACCAACTATAATAACAGGCTCCTAAACAAGAAAGACTAGATGTACCCTAATTAGTACCCCCAATGGATCGGCTCCCTAACTCGTGATACCCTGTGCTGGCCCCATAGTAGGATGTATCACTTCCTAAAGTGGCAACCCTTTGTTTACAAGATGTGCACAAACCATATCTACAGGTGTCACGGTGTCTTAACCTACCTGGACTGGAACCATGCACGCACATGACCCCGTTGGAATGCGCCGTCCACACCATCCTTAGATGGGCCTCTTACAACCAACTTAGTAAGCGTACCTTGACCTCAACCTAGTTCGGGGTTCTCTGTTTGGTACCAATATAGATTACTGACTAATACGGGTCCCACACTCCAGCTGATACAAGCTTCCCCTAGGCTTACATCCCCACTACTAGGATTTCAACAGGTTATGCCTACCAGTTTAACAGTATTGCATCAGGTTAAGTTTTTTGGGTTTATATGTATAACCCATCCCCACATATTTAACAAGATTAACTTAACCCTCCCACTGATTCAAGCAACTTTACTTAACCCCTACTCAAGTTTCAGGTTCATGTAATCCTTATGGATTTAAACATGTTAAGTATTACAAGTTTAATACCATTCATTCATTTATGGTTATTAATGCGCTAGACCCCACACATTAAGTCTACCACTTGTGGACTTAACCTCGTGTCTTAACACCATTACGTATTCATGCACTTAGACCCCTCACATTAGATTTACCACTTGTGGATGTTGGATATGACGGGCAGTTCCAGGAAGACCTCTACCACAAATGTAATCTAACCTCGTGTCTAAGCGCGGTTACAGTTTCTAATTGTTGTACATCTATGAATTTTCATTACTAACCAATTTTCATGCTTATTAAGCCCTAAATCCCTGTCTAATTTACGATACAAGTTATGCCCCAGATTAAGGTTTAGATCAAGATATAAAGCATGCCCCTAAATCCTAAATTTTGGCTCAAGGTATAAATTATGCTGAAAATTCTCAATCACGATTTACAATATGAATTATGCCCACAAATTAATCATTCCCAATTGTTACTAATTTCGTGTGTTTCCCAATTTCAGCGATAGGCCTAAGCTTGAAGGTAGCCTGACTATAAAAACAAAAAGGGAAAGAAGAGAACAAGAATAGGCATAGTAAATAAAACTGACATAAGATGATAGAATTGGTCATACTAATAGAATAGGCATACAGTGACATGATTAGCAAACTAACAGAGTAGGGATATTTGTTATGATTCAGGTTACAAACAGGCATAAACTTAGATACAAACTTATAAACATATCAAGATTACATTTTAGGTGTTTATATCTAAAAGCAACATAAACTCACTGTGATTGGATCTAAAGAACAGAGGATTGATTGTAGATGTTGTAGCACAGGTCCTTGAATACGTATAACTTGTTGTTGAAGAAGAATAGGATAGATCAAACTAAGTTGGAGAAGCATCTCGTTGTCGCCATTGATTAAGATGAATAAAACAATGGGATTAAGGTCCTTTATATAGACATCATCCAACGAACCAGGACACACAACATATTCAGATTCATCCGGGGGGTCGACCCCGGGGTCGACATAGGGATCGACTCCTCTATTGTGGGGTCGACCCATGGGTCGACACCCATAGGGAATGGGGTCAACCCCCGAAGGGCCGGATTCCCACGCCTTCTCGTCTCTAGTTTTCGGATTATTTTGAATTCGGGATAATGTTTGTTTACATATATTTCTCTTATACGTATACAAACTTCTAGGCTTAATAACTTCTTCATACGATGTCCGTTTTATGCAAACTCGGCGTCTATCTTTAGCAGAATTCTGAGATGAATGCAATGGCATGGTCCATTTTACTTAGTTCCCAATATTAAATTTAAGTATTCTTTAATTTATCATTTTAGTGTCCTATAAAATTGTGGGGTTTTATAATTAGAGTAAAACATGATTGGCCATCATGAAATTTATTCGAATGGAGAAATGTGTACCTATAATCCAAAATATATAATTAGAAATACATAGACTAATAAAAGAACAATGAGATTATAGAAGCACATGTAGTACCAACAATATTTAAATGCCAGAAGGCATAATAATTTTAATATTGATTGAATTTTTTTCTAGACATTGTAAGTGTTTCAATGCTTAATATTCCCCAAGGTTATAAATAGTAAATCACAATAAACGATGAAAATAAACTAATTCCTGAAGAATATGGATAACTTTGTTATTTATGAAGCAACGAAAAATTAGTATAAAATTATAACCTTCTTTTATGTATTGTTGTAATGAAAATCTTGATATAATTTAAGTTGAGTAGATTACTTTCTAATTTTAAGTTTTTCATAATAAATCTCTTATATACACTGATGGTACAAATGAAATAAGAAAAATTGATATGAAGCATCGAGAACGAAAGAAACAAGGTTGCTTTCCATAAAAGTATGATATAAAGTACATAAAATGCAAATAATATTTAAAGAAAACAGTCTTGGGAAAATTGATTGTATTAAAGAAAACTATTTATAAACGATGAGCATATAAAGAAGGCAAAATAGAACTATTACCTTTTAGTTTTAATTTTCTTGATGCTTTTATTAGCTATATGGATTAGAAGTATTTATTGCTGATTTGAATTATCAAAATATGTATTCAAACTTAAAGGGAAAAAAATACAAAATTAGGGAGGAGAATAAACAAGTATATTATAATATACTCTTTTTTCTTCACTAAGATTTTTTCCCATTTGATTTTTCATAATAAGTTTTAGCAAGGCATTATATTGATTCAGAAGCATCAATTTCCATTTGACATAGTAAATTATTGAAATATGCCATTCCATATTATAGTATGTTTGCTTCACTAAGATCTTTCCAACAAGATTTTTCATGATAAGATTTTAACTAGCTGTATCTTGATCAAGATGTATCAAACATGTTTTGATGCAATAAACTATTAAAATATACCATACTATATTATTTTTCTTTATTAATATTTTTCCACTGGGTTTTTCGTAGTAAGCTTTTAATGACACATTATCTCCAAAAATATCAAACTTATTTAATGAAATATGATATTAAAATATGTCATTGTACAGTTTCTTCTTCATTAATATTTTCCCATTGGGTTCTTTTCATTAAGGCTTTAATGTGGCACTATATTGATCATAAAACATTGAAATCTTCAAAAGGAATATCCTTCTACAGGTTGCACTTTTTTCTCGATAAAGGTTTCTTTCCTTGAGTTTTTCAAACAAAGGTTTTTAACGAGTCAATGGACGATATGTACATCAAATATATATATATATATACACATATATTGTAATAACCCGCCTTACAGCACCAGTGCTTAGAGCTAAAAATCGCGCTATACTAGCACCCAATCGATGTAAAACGATCGTTAAGAGAATGAAATAATAAAACAGAAGAGAAAAAATAAAAGAAAGAAAGGAAATAAAGGAGGAAGAGAGTGTAAATCCTAATCACAGAACCTGTCGTATATCTTACAGTGCACAAGATAGCAAATAATAATATGTAACACCCTATGTTTTTTGTTAACATTAAACTAACGAATTGAGGAATAATTAATTTTAAATGTGAGAATCAAGGGAATCGGGTTACGCCATTGTGTTCATCTCAGAATTCTGGTTGAGATAGAGTTCGAGCTTGCGTAAATTGGACTTCGTATAAAGAATTTATGGTTGTCGGAAGTTTCCAGAAATTCAAATTTAAATTCAAAAACGAATTCAAACTCAGAACCGGGCAGGGCAGGAAATTTCCCGCGCCAGGCCAGGTCGACCTTAGTGTCGACCTACCCTATAGGTCGACCTGGGGGTTGACCTAGGGGTCGACCTGGGGGTCGACCTACCCCCCTGGGTAGATTTGAATTAAGCCCAATTCTAAGCTGCTGCTGAGTCATTAAGGCTGAGTTGGCTTTTTGGATGGTTCATGTTGCTTCTAGGTTGATCGGATGGCCTAAATTAATCCTAATCTCTATATAAACACATGTAGACTCAAACCCTAAAACCTAATAAAAATTAGAACCATGGCCGTCATGCTATCACCCCGCAACGTAGAGTAGCAGCCACCAACTAGGAGCAAAGAAAAGCTAATCAACTCAACCCAACTCAAGTCTATAACAACAACAACGAATTTGTCTACTTCAAAGGCGAGATAAATCAATTTCAGAATACAGATTCCAGAAAGACAAGACTATTCTTTTTGATTGTGAGTATGATAGCTTTCACAAGATAATTCGTTAATTTAATTATGATAAGATATAATTGGGATCATAAGAATATGACTGCGAATCATGTGATGTAAATTATATGTATGTTTGTGGTGTTGAATCAAATGTTAGTTCTTATGTGAATTTTATGCAAGTTGGATCATATGTTAGTTCTTATGTAAATTTTATGCAAGTTGGATCACATGTTAGTTCTTATGTGAATCCTATGCAAGTTGAATCATATATCTTATGCAAGTTTGTGGTGATTGGATCATATATTCTTATATGAGTCTTATGCAAGTTTGTGGTGATTGGATCATATATTCTTATATGAGTCTTATGCAAGTTTGGGTTGTTAAAATATATGTGAAACATTTAGATGCACATGCTAGTTTATGTGACATTAATCTATATGTTAAATCTATATGCAAGTTCACACCTTTATGATTAGATCCATAAGCAAGATTATATCTTTATGTTTAGATCTATATGCAAGATTACACCTTTATGTTTAGATCCATATGCAAGTTCACACCTTTATGTTTGGATCTATAGAAGTACATAAGCTATGCAAGTTTATGTCCAACACCTATGCTAGTTTTGTATCATATGCTAGTTTGAATGAAATTCATATGCAAGTTATTAGCTATGTAATCATATATCATGATCCTTAGATCTATTTTATGTGTTATGTAATGTTGTATTTCTTTTTTGAGTTAGACTATTTGCGAGTCTAACATATGTCATATGAAAACGTACGAATAATGTGGGGACGATGGGATAATACTGAATATACATAAAAATGGTGAAATTGGCATAAACGGCCTTAAAAAGGCATATAATAAATTTAAGACATTAATTGGCATAATTGGTATTTATGGACATAATTTTGACAGACAATTATGGACATAATTTTGAGAGACAATTATGGAAATAAATAAATTTGGAATTTATGTACAAATTTGAATAGGGATATTAATCCAATTTGGGGTTAAATAAAGATGTATAATAATAAACCGCCTAAGATACGAGGTTAGACTCTTTTGTGGTGTAAGACTGCCCGGACCCGCCCGACAAATCCAGCAGCCACAAATGCCAGTCTAATGTGAGAGGTCAAAGGCATGAATTAAATATGTAACAGTTGCAAAGACACGAGGTTAGGCTCGTTTGCGGTATAAAACTGCCCGGACCCGCCCGGCCAAATCCAGCAACCACAAATTCCAGCCTAATGTGGGAATTCTTTACAAGGTTACGGTTCTAATGAATTAAGTAACACTTAAACAGATAAACATGTGGTGGGACATGGGGGGTAAAGTGGGTGCCTTGGGTGGCATGTGAAATTTAGTAGGTGCCTTGGGTGGCATGTGAAATACGATTAGATGCACTTAACCAAGTTGAAACATGTAAGAAGACATGAATAAAAAATGGGGTTAAGTGGGAAACCTTAGTGGGGACCAAGCATAGGTGGAAAGCTTGTGTCGTGCATGGGAGGGGCCCCTTTTCAAACCAGTAACCCATTAAGTATCTTTGTGAGATCGACCCAAGTCGAGGACGGGACACGCTTACTGGATTTGATTGTAAGAGGTCAAAACGGGTTAGCGGTGGCAATGCAAGTCCAACGGGGCATGTGCGTGCGTGGGCCCGGGCTGGTAGGTAAGACGTTGTTGCATCGTGTAGATATAAGCCGTGCATCTTTAGTGGTATCGGGTTGCCACTTTGAGGAGTGATACACCCCACTGTGGGGCCAGCACGGGTATCTACGAGTTAGGGAGACGATCGCATGAGGGTAGTGGAGTTAAGGGCAGGCGGCACCTATGTAGACAGCTAGGGTACACGAAACTACTATTATGATTATTAAGTTTAGTAGGTGGTGATCAACTTTTAGGGTGTTTGGTGTGGTGCAATGTAGTAATTCTCTTATAGTGATTAGGTGCGCCTTTAACGTTATCTTTGTTCATCTTATTTCCTTTGTTTGCTCTGTCATGCCCATTTGTTCACAGTTATTTCCTTTTTTACCAGCTTATGCCTTATCCTAGTTACTTTAATGATTATATTGTTAAAGTTATTGTACTCGCCAGACTTTATGTCTGACCCCTTTGTTTGCACTTCTTTTCTTCCTCCCCCCCCCCCTCCGAGGTGCTCAGGGTGGGACTAGTACTAGTGGAGCTTGATTTGGACAGCTTTATCTCTTTCTTTTGGAAGTTTCTTGGATTGCTAAAGTAAAGCTCAGCCTATCTTATTTATGGCTATTTTATGTTGGGGTTATGTCTTTTATTTTATGTACTCAAAACTTATTTGTCAAGATGGATAATAAGTGTATTTGGTTTTGTAGTTGGTTTTTGATGTGATGTAACCAAACTATTTCTCCGCTGCAATAAAAGTTGTTTCTTTTACTTTCCAAGTACCAATATATTTATCTGTCTTGTTTACTTTTCTGTTCTATACACAATAAACGCTCCACCAAAATTAAGGCATTCCCTTTGTGAGTGACCTTAATGGATGTGGGGTGTCACATAGTCAAATTAAAGATATAAAACAAGTGAGACAGTAATAAGTATATAAACCAGATAATCAGAGTAAACAGGCTCATACAGTTATGTGTATGATAATAGTAGAGTTTCTACAAAAAGGTAACTAAACTTAACTGATCAATTGTTTCTAACATAACACATAACACTATCAAGGCTCCAAAACGTAACACAACGGAAATAAACAAACTTGGTACAAGTATAAATATATAAGCCGCCGCCTCTTGCGAATCCACATGCGTAGCTTTGAATAATTCTTGAACCTGTCACCTGGTCTGCTAGTCAGCATTTTTGATGAGCACCCAAGGCAATAAGAGAAATAAAACCTTTGTTCAGACAAAAGTCTGGTGTGAGCAATAAAAAATCTCAAAGTACTGTAAAAATTCGTAATAGTATATATGACAAGCATGGTATAGAGAATCATACATGCTCCTGCATCCACAGAGTTAGCACATAATAGTTTTATACGCTATGCTATGACCAACATCATATAAAAAGGGGTGTGATAAATGTGTAAGTACTAATGATGATAAATAAATAAATGTCCATAGCATCCACCAACATCCTCCCATTCACTCACTCAGTGCGTAAAGCATATGGCATCCGACACTTTAGTCACCCGATCCATAGAACACAAGTAGGCTTAAACCGTTAACTAACTATATCATGCTATTTCCGCATCAATAACTAGGTCAAAATGTGAATGCATCCTAGTGGATAGCACTACCCAGTCCACAACCTCAACAGGCTTTGGGGTTCTGGAAGACCGGGCCTAAAACGTCAACTGACCTTGATTCCATCCTCGTGCCACTCTCTTAAAGTTGTACCAAAGTCATGAATACCAACAACTCCTTTGCACACGTTGTCCGCAGCAGAATCCATCTTTAGACTATCCATAAGGCTCCTATCCGAAGTCACCTCAATATGGGAATTATCCCCTATGGTCATCATATGTCATAAGATATCCTCATGTATCTCCAGTTGATCTCTCTTATTCCGACAGTTACCTCACTACAACTTAATATCGTTTTTCTGAATCTTAGAAAAAACAATCCATCGCAGCAGCCTTGCTTCCCATCTTGGAATTATCATTGTCGAATGAGCATCACTACATAGAAGTACCACATTTTCTCCTCAAGCCAAAGCCATTGATCAAGAAGCCATCACCTCAAGACTACCATCGAATGAACCATCATATCCTGCTCCTTAAAATTGCATCGTCGTCGATACCAAATAGGCCAAGATGGCCACAACAATGGTAACCGATATTGATAACTTCATAGTAATCAATAACGAATACCCAGATCACCTATTTAGCAAAAATTGGTTAAATACACATACAAGGAAAACATCTGGCATTCGTTGCGAAATCCACCTCGTTGCTAAATCCATTTCGTCGCCCAGTCCATCTCATCACTAAGTACATCTTTCATTTCCAGATAGGTCATCATCACGTCACCTTTCCCCAGGTCGACCTAACTTCGGTTCGACCTAGTCAAACCGGATCCGGATCAGCATACCGATCTAAACTTAGTCACCTATATCTAGATTGACATGGTCAATCTGGACATGGTTGAACCAGGATCCACTCCGTCCTTTGACTTCCTTGACCCATCCAGATCTTCAGATCTGATGTCCAGCTCCAATGTTGCTCTGTCATTGAATCCATCTACATGCTTAGAAGCTTCATCAGAATATATCTCTCCCGGTCGAGTCTACCATCCTTATGAATTCAATCGATATACACCAACGTGTGTATTCGATCGATGTACTCCCGAAATCTTACGAACGAAATATTTCCTAATATTAGGTCGCCTTCGAACAACGTTTTAACCTATACCAAGCAAACAATTCAAACAAAAAACCAATAGTCAAACAATGTCCTAAACTAGCATTTAAGCATTCATATGACCATAATAAATCAGACAAAACCTATCGATAGCAGTCAGGATAAAATATGTGTCAAAATAGTCCAAATATATCTATATAGCCCAAATAGTGCTTAATAGCGCATAAATAGGTAAATAGCGTGCAATTGGGTAAAATGTCAAATGGTCAATTCTCCTCAAACCACTTTTTAATATTTTTATTTATTATTTACTAGGTCTAGTTATCCTAAATATTACATTTTATAACAAGAAATCATTTTAATAAGTTATAATTATACTATACGAATAATTACAATCTAATGAGAGACAATATCACGCACCTTAGCCAAATCACCTTAGGTAGGCTCTAAAATGTAGAGACCATCAATATAAGTCCATAGGAAGAAACATCATCCAATTCCGACCTCATATGAGAAAGTTATAAGTGATATAAGTTTCACGATTTAAATAGTAATTTTAATAACTTAAGTAATAATT
Organism: Allium sativum; assembly: GCA_030737875.1. NCBI lineage: Eukaryota > Viridiplantae > Streptophyta > Magnoliopsida > Asparagales > Amaryllidaceae > Allium > Allium sativum. Next base: position 868,312,576 of record CM060924.1, on the reverse strand, counting down.
TAATTAACTAATTACCTCTTATAATTAACTAATTACCTCTTATAATTAACAAAGGAGGGGAAATTCGTCAACTATAAATACAACCCTGTAGGTCTAGAATTGGGATCATATATCTTATTCTCAATCTTGTATCTATAAGTTTGAGTTGTAAACCCTAATTTCTGAATCAATTTGGGGAAAAGTCTGTAACTTTAGAAGTTATCAATAAAGAGATTTAATCAGGCAATTGAGGTAATGAAATAGAAAGTTATTAATCATTATACTATAATACTCTTATAACTTTGCAAATCAGTCATCAAAACTATTCAAATGTTAGTAGTTCAACCGAAACACCTTATTGAAGACCTGAAAGTTATAAGTACTGGAATTAGTAAATTGTTTCTACATTGGGATAGGTACATGTTAAATCAGCCAAATGTTGATCATCTAAGATGATCCAAACTAGTGAGAACTTCGAACCCCATTTAGAAGATCCAAAAGATGCGTCGTCAAACTAACTAAAAGCACCTTTAAGTGACCTACTTAGTAATTTATCACAATAATGTTGAAAATCTCGAAACCCTATACAAGAACTTATGGTTTGACCAAAGGACAACTCCATAACAATTAAGAAATCATTAATAGAATTTAACACATCAAAAAATAAAAACTCCATTAATATGGTCATTAGGCTCATGTTTTAACGATCGCTTACCATTATATCTTGTTTTCTATAAGAACCTACTTTTGGAAGTCACAGAAAGCATACAATGGGAAATTTTCATCGGAAACGGTATCCTAACCTGAGCTAACCCTTTAGCAAGCAAAGAAATTTACAAGAGTACATAGTTTTGGGGTGTTAACCATCTTTTCGGCTAACAATTTTGGTGCTAGAAGGAGGGATTGAAAATCTGATACCTTTTAACCCTACTATTCTATAAGAACTTATACTGAGAAAAATAATAAATGAACTTTAAGTATAAGGAACCTCATGATGATTCGTGAAGGATTACTTCATATAGGGAAAAAATTATTAACTCCATTTTGAGAAAGCTGTCTCGAGAAACAGAAGGACATTTCCAATGAGTTGGATATGAGCCCAAAAAAAATATTGGACACATCTATAGTCGAACAAAGCAAAGGAAGACAAAATCCCTTCAGGCTATCGATTGGAAAATAATAAAGGATCAAGGATAACATTGATTTAAATTTTGAAGGAGAGGAAAACATTACTTCTTTTGGCATGCTTGTAACCTAACATGGGTAATAGATTGAATGGAAAGGTTTAGATAAATGGATTCGACACATGTAGACTTACAGATCAATAGGGAATTTTTTTTAAGAATGAAAGCTTTGAGTATGGTTAATCAGAAGAAGGATGAAGCTTACAACCGAGATAGGTAGAGCATAAACTCATTCCACTTTGAATCAAAACCCATTTTTCTTATGAAAGGATCCAAGGAAAGTATGATGATTTGTTTGTGAAAACAAGAAATAAAATCTAAAATTATCCCAAAGGAACTAAATCCGAAGGAGAGACGGTAATAGATTAAAACGCTTCCATACTGAAATGGAAATAAATCTTAAGGAATGTAAGCTTTGCCATAACCTCCAAAGGATACCTAAAAATGGTGAAATGAAAAAAAAAGCTTTATATCTGACTATAAAATGACCAAGAACTTTAAAAGAAAGGTAACCAAAAACGTAAGCAAAGAGCTTCCGTTGAGTTCAAAGAAACAAAGAATTATACCTCCCAAAGAAATATCTAAGTCGAAAGCGATGAAGGAATATAACTTAACTACTTATATTAAGGAAATTTACTTATTAACCAGGGATGAATTAGACTATTGGTCTACCCATAAAATGCCATCAAAGTCTGAAAAGAATCAAAGAAAATCTTATTATATTTATTATATGGTTAACGGACATGATTGTAATCAATGTAGGGCATTGCAAAAAATGGTGACTGACTTCATAAGGGAAGGGAAACTTAATGAATATGTAAGGAAATGCTATGTGGATTTAATAAGATGGGATTTTGTCTTGAAGTGAGATCTTCTACATGATTTATAGATAAAAGCCAATCCAAAACAATAGATTCTAATTGGTGAGGAAATGCCCTCCATATATCGACAACCTTAAAAAAAATCCTTGATGTAGTCAAGGTGCTTCTCAAAAGGGAGGAGGGGTAAGCCCAAGGGATGTGCTCGACACCCATTAAAGTTCCTTGGCATACCAAGATCCTTCCATAAAGAGGATGGGGTAAGCCTAATGCAAGTGCACCTAGCTCCAAGCCCTAGGTATAACCAGGTACATCCTAGAGGTAGGAGGATAAGCCTAAGGGATGCAACCGACGCAAAAAGGCCCTGGAAGCTATCAAGGAATCCTTCGAAGGAGGGACGAGTAATCCTAGGGGAATGTGTCTGGTTCCTAACGAAGCACGCTCTGTCTCTATTATTTTTAGAAAAATCCCTATGTATTCTTTGGTATAAGCACGTTTGCTACTCTAAAGTTGAGTACTCTCCGCCTCCACTTATGTCTCATCTTGTAGAAGGCAACGAAAGCTCAGAAGGACCATTTAAAGAATGCCAAGCCTCTACTTTAGAAAATGCCTTAAAATGGCAAAGAGTGTCAAAACCGAATGGCTTTCCTATCTATTATTACTGAAAGAAAATTTGTAGAAATCTATCATCTTATTACCCGAACATTGGTTTCCTAAATTCTATCTAAAAGAGACTTCGTTCATACTAATTGCTTCCAAAAGGGGGTTTTCTCTAATTGTAATATTTAACACCCGAACCTAAGTTTCAGGTCTTCTATTGAGCCGAAGGAGGCTTTGAATTTATTATTTCCAAAAGAAGGTTTCTAAACAAATATTTTTCTAACTTCCAAATCTGCATTTTGCAATGTCTATTAATTGGAAGAGGTTGCGATTTTATTAACTATTTTGGGAATATGGTCTCTAGATTTCAATTATTCTAATACCTAAATATCGGTAATGGATCTTCTATTAAGCCAACAGTGGCTTCCTGTCTATTATCTTTAGAAGAGGGTTCCTAAAAGTTTACCCAAATTTAAGTTTCGGAATGCCGAAGAAGGCTTCATTTATGATTATCTCTAAGAATGGGCCTTATGGATGTCAAATATTCTAGTAACCAAATTTTGTTCTTTGAAGCTCTATTATTCCCAGAAAAAATCCAATTCTAAAAGTTATTATTCTATTACCAATGTTTAGGGTTTCGATCCTCTTACCATAAGTAATCCATTTTATCTAAACCAAAGACTCAGAGACTCTAAAACCAAAGATGGTTATGAATTTATTATAAAGTTTAAGAAGAAGGTTCATAGGATCATAGTACTGATATCTACTCATTAATTTTGAATGCTTTAAAAGCTAAAGAATATAGGTTTCTCAAAATAGAGTGTTCTGGAAAGGAAAACCAGTAAAAATATGTAGATAATTTAAGTTTATATTATAAAGAATATTAATCAATTGCTATCTATACAAATTTTGAGATATTCACAGTGATATATGGGAAGTATCAAAGCTTTCGGATCTTTCTATTAGGTTCTTTTAATGTAATTGGATCTGAAATGCGGGAGAGAATGGTATATTACACATCTTTGAGCTTCTTCTCTTTGTATCTAATAGCTTTGGCACTATAAGTAGATCCAACCTGAAGTTTAAGAGAGTGTTTATAAACATTATTCGCTTCTGAGAGAAGTTTATTGGCTCTTTTATATTTGGCTCTCGTTTCTTAAAAGAATATATTTCATCATAAAGCTTTTCGATTTTGGCCAACTATTTGCTGAAAAGGCAAGGAATGTCAGCCTTCTTCTTCGCATCAAAATAATATTTCAATTTAAGTTTACAGTTTTAATCCAATCTCTTATGACCCTGTTGATGTCAAAAGTTGTGCTAGTGACGGTCAACACCTAACATGTGCTGAGTACACACGAAAAATAATCACAGAGATGCAGGAAAAGGTAAATGAACAAGGAAGGCACAATATTTTATAGTGGTTCGGTTTATATCGATGCCTACATCCATTTATAATCTTTGTTTATACTATTGATTACAGGTTACCGTGATTTTTCAGTGGAAGAAAGTAGAGAAAAGGATGATTTAAACACAAAATCCTTGTCTTGATTCTAGATAATATGGCATATTATTTCTAGTAAGTTGAGCAAGAGTTTTTCTTGTGGATTTTGCTCGTTGCCTTTCCACTTCAGGAGGTAGCTGTATTTATAGGCAAGCTCGTGGGCCAAATTTGAATGAGGCATGGCACACAATTTTCTGGGGCTTTTACATGTTGAGTTCGATCTGGATGAGTAGTTGTAGGCGGCGGGACCCTGTACCGCTCGTGAATAGTTCTTCATCGAAATTGGCGGGTTATATGGAATGTAGAAAGAAGAGCTGGTCAAACTTATTCGCTGCTTCAGGCCTTGGGAATAGGACTCTGTTTGATAGCGTATCACTTGTTCTGACTCGATTCTTTAGGAGATAAATTTACTGGATACTTCTACTTTGATACTTTAGCTCGATCTGATCTTTCAGGAACAGATCAGTTGATCCATTGCTGACTCGACGACTAATTTGATTTCTTTGGGAGGATGCTGACATGGCTTCGGGATGGTGGACCTAAGATAACAATCATCCCTTAAGGTCTGGAGTGGGTCGATATCTGGTTATGGTTTCGTCTATTGGTTGGAATAACTTTTTGCCAAAAAGTTGGTTAACAATTTTCCTTCCATAACACATCTTATTTAGGAAAGGAGATGTGTTCTGGATCTTCTGAATAATGTTGAATAAAAGAAATCCACGAAACTATGGTTACACTGGACCATATTAAGGCCAGATAACCGACGATCGGCAATGGCTGTATTAAGGCCAGAGGTCCGATGACCGTTGAGGATCGTATTTAGGCCGAGAAACCGACATCATTGACGATCGTATTAAGGCCGAAAAACTTGCGAATGCCAGGGAATAAATCGACCATTTTCAATTGATCTTGATATAAGCAGAACCGAGATCCCACCAATTAAAGAATACCTACAAAGAATTGGGGTACGAGCATGAACCATGCTCGGTTATGTGTGGTGGGCGAGTATCAACCATAATTGGCTTAAAGAATTAGCGAGTATCAACCATACTCGGCTTATGGAGTTGGCAAGTATTAACCATACTCGGCTTATGGAGTTGACGAGTATTAACCATACTCGACTTATGGAATTGGTGAGTATTAACCATATTCCGCTTACAGAGTTGGCGAGTATTAACCATACTCGGCTTATGGAGTTTGTGAGTACTAACCATACTTGGCCTATGGAATCGGTGAGTATTAACAATACTCGGCTTATGGAAATGGTATAGATATGGTGGCGGGTCTTGACCATGCTTGGTATAGAGATGGTGGCTAGCACTTACCATATTTAGGTCGGCAAGCATCAATCATGCTTGGTTTTGAGTCGTTCAAACATAATCCATATTCGAAGAAAAGTTTACTGTTGCTAAGAAGCTGCTACAGAAATATGGAAACAAATCCTAAGAGGGTGATAGTTGAATCTAGAGCATGCCTAGAAGCTAAATCCTCACCCCGTACGTGTGTACTTCAACATAACCATGTTATTGAACATATAATTAAAGTACATTTCTTATATCCTAAGAAATGGAGGGTAAATATCAGTTGATGATGATTCCATGGTTGTTGGGCTCAGGGTCCTTTGCATTTGAGAAGCTCGAGGACCGGGCTAATGAGCTTGGGCAAAAGGTTGAGGTGGCACGATCAATGTAGGTTTCTTGATGTACTCGGGTAGTTCTCCACGCCTAACCCTATCCTCAATGATATCGCTTAGGAGCCTGCATTCACTGATGCTGTGGCCTTCCATGTTATGATACATGCAGTGCTTTCCAGAATCGAGTTCTTTTGGGTTCGTTCCCTTCAAGAAGGTTTATGGAAAGGTAGAGATCCTCGAACATCAAGTTAGATGTCAAGCAGGAATGAGTTGAGCTCAGTTTATTGATTATACTTGTTCTCCCTCTGTAGTCGTACGTTCTGATCATTCTTTTCCGAGACTTTTCCTTTCCCTTGGTTCTGGCCATTGTTATTGGATGGACCTCCGTCCTTAGTAGCAAGTACCTCGAGGTTTTCCATATCGATGCTAGCATCCTCTTGCAAGAGGAATCTATCGTCTTCGGCATAGAAATCTTCAATGTCCTTGGGGGTCTCTGGTTAAAGAGATCATGAATTCTGACTAGTTCTGAACACCAGCTATAGCGGTCATAAGCACCATTGATGGCTTGGGCCGATCGATTGATGCTACGGCTGCGTTGAATCTTTCTAAAAAGGATCGTACGGTCTCGTCGGACTTTTTCTTGATGGAGGTAAGGAACTTGATGCCCTTTGGTCGAGAGATGTGAACTCTGAACTGTTCGATGAAGTGGGTGACCAACATATTCCAGTTGTTGATAGACTTAGTTGTTAACTGTCGGAACCACGTGCCAGTTATGTCGGTGAGGAAGAGAGGGAAGCACTAGGCCATGACATTGGTTGATGCAGAAAGTACTTCCATGTGACACATGTATCGCATGAGATGAATGGTCGGGTCGGTCCTACCGCTGTAGGGCTCCAGGACTGGAAGCTCAAAGTCTGGTTGGTTTCGGGAGTTTCTGATTTCTCATGTGAATGGACCGCGATGGATGTCATCCACATTCCGTTGAGAAGATGTGCCTCTAATGAAGCATTTGATGATGCTTGCAAGTTGGCTTCCACCTTCGAATAGTCGTTGCCACGAATCCAATTCAGCATTGGGGACGTGGATGAGAATCCCAGCACTAGGATATGGCAAAGGCATGCTCGGAAGTTAAAAGGTCGACTAGGTTTGACCTTCGAGAGTTGAGTGAAGGTGAGGGTGAGTGTGTATCCAAGCCTCGGGATCTAGTTCAGACGCAGCTAAAGTGACTTGGTTATTGTTGGACCGAACCATGTCCGCTCCTGTTGGAAGTGATGGGATTAGGTGAGTGGTACCCATCTGGGGCTCGGTATTTCCCCAGCTTGGAGCGATTTTAGAGTGGTTTATAGTAGCATTTCCCTCCGTCACGTTGGGGACCGATATGGTAAAGTGGTCTTTGTGACATGGAGGGTTGTTGTCCCCAGCTCTTCGGTGAAGGGGAGGCTGCATAAGACGGGTTTACAGTTAGACGTTGGGTCGAATCGGATGTAACAAAATTCCTGGTTCTGGATGACCCAAAGGTTGAACTGGATCAAAAGCTATTTATCCAGGAAGCTGAGTCGATCCCTGAACCGGAGGTAAACTGGTCGACTAGTTCTGAACTTGGCCAGGGTCGACCTACGAATCTGCAACTACCAAAGCTCCGTTTGACACTGGAAGTGGTAATCCTGGAACTGGTCGATCGGGAAGTGAAGTTGAGCTAGGAGAAAGTAATGGAGTGGAATGATCCAGGGCTTGGATTTCCGTAGACCAAAGATCAGTTGTTTCCCCAGCCTCGCTCGATGCAAGAAATGACACTGGAATGTGAGATCCCTTTTCCATCCTAACGAGGAGGTTATTCATCACTTCCTTTTGATGTTTGATAAGTTCACCCAGAGATGCCATCTGATTTATGAACCCAGCCAAAAATTTACCCAAGTCGTCCCTAGTGAGGTATTGGGATGGGTCTCTATGGAAGGAAGCTTCTAGGCTTGCCCTCGTTGATACTTCTCCTGTTGCGTTAGCAGGTCGAGATTGATAATGAGAAGGTCTTGTGCCCTTTCGCTTTGTCATTACTTCCTTAAGACTTGACAAAGGTCGTAGGATATATCTATGTTCCCCTTCCTGGTGCGCCAAAGTGTTGACATCAAAAGTTGAGCTAGTGATTGTCAACCCCTAACGTGTGCTGAGTACACACGAAAAATAATCAAAGCGATATGCAGGAAAAAGTAAATGAACAAGGAAGGCACAATATTTTATAGTGGTATGGCTTATATCGGTGACTACGTCCACCTATAATATTTGTTTATACCATTGATTACAAGTTAGTGATTTTTCAGTGAAAGCAAGTATAGAAAAGGATGATTTAAACACAAAATCCTTATGTTGAATCTAGAGAATATGACATACTATTTCTGGTAAGCAGGGCAAGAGGTTTTCTTGTGGATTTCGTTCATTGACTTCCCATATCGTGAGGTAGTTGTATTTATACGTGAGCTCGTGGGCTAGATTTGTATGCAGCGTAGCACATAATTTTCTAGGGATTTTACACGTGGAGCTCGATCCGTCTGAGTAGTTCTTCCTCGAAATTGGTGGGCTTGTGCGGCATTAAGTATATGGCACGTAAAAAGAAGAGCTGGTCAAACTTATCCGCTGCTTCAGGCCTTCATAATAGAACTCCATTTGATAGCGTATCACTTGTTTATACCTAATTCTATAGGAGATAATTTTACTGGATAATTTTGCTCTGATAATTTAGCTCGATCCAATCTTTCAAGAACGGATCGGTCGTTCCGTTGATGACTTGACCGACTAATTTGATTTCTTTAGGAGGATGCTGGCATGGCTTCGGGTTGGTCGACCTAATATAACAATCATCCCTTAAGGCCTCGAGTGGGCCGATATTTGGTTATGGTTTCGTCTATTGGTTCAAATGACTTTTGCCCAAAAAGCTGGTCAATAGACCCTTTCATCTAAACCACTCGGAGGATTTACTAGAAATTGAAACTTCATCGATGGATCCTGGGTTTCAGTAGAAGTTGTCGAGAGGATCGAGAGGCTGGTTTTTGAAATTCCTCCTCTCATGATAAATTTTAAAGATTTATAAGAAGATTGACTATCTTCCAATTGAATCAGGATTTATTACAAACTAAAAGTTTGTCGAAGGATCCTAGGTTTCAGTAGAAGTCAATCTAAAGGATCAAGAGTCTAATTTTTGAAATTCCCCATCTCATGACAAATTCTAAAGACTTATAAGAAGACCAACTAACTTCTAATTAAAGATCCAATTTGCAATCCCAATACTGAAGCTTTAGCATTTCTTTATCAAAATCTGCCTCTGGATGAGCCCAAACTTGATGATTTACCACTTCTAAGGCTTTTCTTTTTTGAGAAAGCCTTTGTACAGAATTTTTCAGTTGCATCTTTAATCCATAAACCAAAACCTTATGTATTTAATGCTTCTTAAACCATTCAAAACAGAGGGGTTATCTTTGATTTTGAAGGAGTAGTCTCGTTGAAAGTTTTTCTTGGCCACTTTCGATAGTTTGACCTTAGGGATCTAAACATGTCTTCTCTATCTGAACTAATAGTAGCTACAGAGGATCATAATCAATAAGTAAAAAATACACTTTTCAATATGCAGAAATAAGTTCTTTATTTCATATAAAATTTGTACATTGTTTTCTTAAAAGTAAATCCATGATTCTAAGAAAAAAAATTATTGCCAATTCTATTCACCAGAAGGAGGAGTGCCATGTTCTAAAATCCTTATGAAATGTTGTAATTGGTTTTCCCAAAGAAGCTCCTCCTTATCATCAACCAAGAAGTCAAAGTGAAACCTAGGACACTACATGTGGAGTTTGTGTAAAGATTTTAAAAAGCATTGCTGGATGGGTCCTGATGACTTAATTAAAGAGGACCTTACTTGAAAGTTAAAAGTACTTATGTGGATTTTATGTATCTTATTAAGCAAGTTTAACATTTATAAAAGCTAGAAATATAAGAACAAGTAAAGTCATAAGCGATCACACCAGATTTTATCCTGGTTTGGACCTCCCGTCCTACGTATAGTCCCAAAGCTTCCATTTGGCTTTCTAACTAATAAATCAAACCTCTCTTTTCCCAGAGGAACAAGCTCACAGAATATATTTTTTGATTTGACATGATCATGTTCTTTACAACTTTGGTTTTATTGAATGGTATAGAATTCTTCTTTGACCTTCTCGAGTAGATATATGAGTTGAAGTACCTTTGTATATAGAATAATTAATGTGCTTTTGAGTAATAGAAGATTGCAAGAATATATAGAATGTATAAGATAGATTCGTAATAGTTCGGTGCTTAAACTCTTTTTTTTTTCAATCTGTATATAGAGATTGAAGAGGCTTTATTGAAAAGATACTGCTTTTGGAATGAAAACTTTCGAATAGTTGTATTCTTTGATAGGAAGAAAGTAGGATTTAGAAAAATAAGCATGTCTTTTCAATTTGGAAGAAACCCTTTGTAATAACCCGGAAGTGCGAGCCAATTTAAAATTTTTATTTTGGCAATTTTGATGAAATTTGAATATTGAAAATGAATTATTTTAAATAATAACGACGAGAAATTTATTTGGAATAGAATTAGAATGAATATATCTATATAGATCGACGTTAGAATATAAATATTTTATTTTAAATATAAAAGGAATTGAAAATGGCGCGGTAGTTCGATAATTCGATTTCAAAGTTCAAACGAATGTACAGGATTCAAAATAAATCGGATTTTGGAGAAACCAAAAATATTAGAATCTATTTGAGAATATCTTTCAAACGAATCCGAAAAATTAAAATTTCATAGTGGAATCAGAAGATATGCCCAGTTGAAAATTCAGAATAGTCGCTATGGAATTCTGGCCCTTAAAAATAGCCATTTTGCAAACGACCTCGGTTTTCGACGAAACCACTTTTGTTGGATCCGTGATGTCAAGTTATTGCTAGATTTCAAAATTCATAATTTTCTGAATCAATATGTGAGAGTGGCGAAGTAAAACATGTTTTGGCAGTTTCAGTTGATTTTAATCGACTGGAAAATGGCCATTTTTCAAACGGTCTCAGAATTCGATGAAATTAGTTTTGTTAGGACCGTATTGTCAATACGAAGCTAGAAAATATTTTTTGGGAATCTTTAGAGTTCGTATGTGGCCTCGGTAAATTGAAATGTGCATTCAAATTCAATATATAGAGTTATATGTTGATTTTGAGAAAACTGATCGAAATGATCAAATCAGCTTACGATACATATCCCCTTGTGTTCGGAATGGGGTTAATTAGCTATGGACGACAGGCGGTGGGTCTCGTTTAGAGGTCGAAAATAAAAGTTGCTTTTTAGAAAATTTAATAATTAAATATATATATCTTCCTTTCTCCCCCTTCTTTTCATTCATTCAGAAAAAAAGAAAAATCGATCTCGTGCACCCCCCTGATGTTCCACCGCCGCCCCATCGCGGCCCCCCCAAGGTGGCGCGCCGACCATCGAGCAACCCCCCCCTCTTCTCCTCCTCTTCCTATTTCCTCCCGTCCTCCACGCGAAACCGTCCCATCGCGAGCCCCCCCTGAAACCCAATGCATCGCCTCCCCCACGTCGGTGACCCCTCCCCTTCCTCCCAGACCTCGCGCGATCTCCCCCTCTTCTCCCCTTGCCGTTCGAACAGCCCCCCTCGATTTACGCTGTAAGTTTTTATCTCTGTTCTTTTTTTATTTTCCCTTTGACAATATTTTCTTGTTTATAAAAATAAGGTTTTTAAAGTAAATAAAAATCATATCTTTAAAGTAGAGATAGTTTGGATTTTTATTGAAATAAAAGGAATGGATTTTTCATGGTAAAGTTTACATTTTTATATAGAAGAAAATGATTTTTATTTATGTGTAAGGCATAAAAAGGTTTGGTTTTCAATAATGAAAAAGATTCGATTTTTAATTTATGAAAGATATAAAGATATGATTTTTATAAAGTAGTAGTATTAAAAATATGATTTTTATATTATAGAAATAATAAAAATTTGATTTTTATAGTATAGAAAGAATATAAATACGATTTTTATATTATATTGATGGTAAATATTCGATCTTTATATTAGAAGTAGATATAAAAATATAATCTTCCTATAAGAAGGAGCGTTATAAAAATATATTCTTTATTGGAAGAAGAGCGATATAAAAATATATTTTTATATAGAGAATAGCGTGATAAAAATATGATCTTTATTATTTGAACACCGTTATAAAAATAGAATTTTCATCTATATAGTAGCGGTATAAAAATAGAATTTTTATCTATATAGTAGCGGTATAAAAATAGAATTTTTATCTATATAGTAGCGGTATAAAAATAAAATTTTTATCTATATAGTAGCGGTATAAAAATAAAAATTTTATCCATATAGCGTAGATATAAAAATGTGATTTTTATATATGTAGTGGCTACGGACAATGAAATAGACAAAAGGCGAGCACGGAGAAGATTTCCTACATAAGAAGAGCAATGGCATTTGGTTTAGCTAGTCGGTGAGAATTTCTCACTTTAAATCTTGTTTTCTAGTTTGAAATATATACTAGGATGTAGAGGTGCTTAGCAGCACCGGACACTCATCGTCCACAGACCATGGATGGCTTATATGTTTGATTGTTTGTTGTGATGAAAATTGATTGTGTGATGTGAAATAAAATAAAATATTTATATAGTTAAAAATATTTTATCTTTAAAAATATAATTTTTAACGTGAATGTGAATAAATAAATATTCATTTACAAACCGGATGGTTTGTTTATGTACACCTATTTGAAGGACATTGATTGGGACGATAAATTTTACACGTCGCCCAACAACACAAATAATATTCAGTGTTTGTGGATTTAAACCCCACACGGGTGTTGGGATGATATTTGGCGTACACTAATCCCAATTATTTAATTGTATGTTGATCGATTGGTCGACAGACTGTGTAAGCGTTAATTATTCATATTTGATGCTTATGCAGTTGTGTGTTGCACTTTGGATGATGGTTGATTATTTATCGTTGCTATTATATACATGTGTTGTATGGAATCCATATAGTTAACGTTATATGGTAATTGATTGGGCCTCATTCCAATTTGGAAAATAAAGAATATTATAAAATATAGATTCACGTGTTGACAGTACTCATTTGTTGGGATTAGTCATGTGTTGAAAGAAATATAGATTCATGTGTTGAATAGAATAAATATTCATTTTTTGAATAGAATAACAGAATTATTGAAAAATATAAAGCCGTGTTGATTAGAGATGCGCCATTTTAACGCGAACGATATTTATATCGATTATATTCGTTTTTATAATGAATATTGAAAAGAGATTTAAAAAAATCGAATATTTATAAAATGAATTCGAATTGAATTGAATATAGAATGAATTTGAATTGAATATAGAACGAATTCGAATTGAATTGAATATAGAATGAATTCGAATTGAATCGAATATTTATAAAATGAATTCGAATTGAATTGAATATAGAATGAATTCGAATTGAATTAAATATAGAATGAATTCGAATTGAATTGAATATAGAATGAATTCGAATTGAATTGAATATGGAATAAATTCAAATTGAATTGAAAATGAACTGAAATTGAAGTGAAATCGATTTGAATTGAAATCAAATAGAAATTGAAGTAAAAAGAATTTATAATGGAAAATTCAATTTTTATTTGAATTTGAAATAAAGGTTGAAATTGTTTTTGAAACAAATTTGAAAACGATTTATAAAATTCGTTTTAAAAGGAAATTGATGAAATATATAATATATATATATATATATTATATATAATGGCCTGAATAGAACGCGCGACGCCGCGGCAGTTCGTGAATTTCGACCATTGGCTTTGAATGGACATTGCGGGAGATCCGACCGCCGGATTCTCCTAAAACCGGAACTGTTGGGTTCGTATCGAAAAGAGCTTTCTAACGAATACAAGAGATTTGAAATCTAACGGTTGGACTTGGAGATACATCCAAATCAATTTCAGAAAAGGTCGCTGTAAGTGCAGTTCGATGGCCGTTATTGGAAACCGACTATACGGACCTTGATAAAATTATTAAAAATATCAATAATTTGTGTAGAATCATAAGAAATGATTTGTGAAGAACTGGGATGAAAAATCCCACATTTGTAAAGATAAAAATAGATTTTTATCGAAATGAACTAGTTTTGAACTATAATTAAAATCCAATTATTTTTAAATAAATAAAATTGGATTTGAAATGGGTTTTAAATAACTAGAATTTCTAATATATTTAATTGGAATTGAATTAAAATTGATTTGTGGGTTTATCGTGAGCTGTGTTTTAAATGACATTAGTTCTTTAACCAAGTAAAAGGAGTTTTAATGAATCTTTAATTAGATTAAATTGAGCGAGAATGGAGTATCACCAATTTTGCTCCAAAGCGATAGTTAAATCTTTAATTAGATTTGAACATGAAATGGTAATTAATTTTACCGATAACACTGTGGTGTTAGATATGGAGTATTACCAGTTTTGCTTCATGGGATGAATAGGTTGGGATTGGGAAATAAAATAAATAATTACTTCGGTGTGGTTCGCTAATCCCGACTAGTTTAAAAACCTTATCATGGTTTGAAATGACATCCAAAGGAAGATTAAAGAATAAATTTTAAAGAATTTGTCTTTGATAAAATAAATGGGAACCTTTCCCTAAGAATGTGAAATTTAGAAACTAACTGTAGGTTAGCTAAGAAGAATGGTTTCCTGGGTATTGATCTGATGTTGGTTTCGGCCTTTGAGGTTAATATTTGGGGAATTGTTCTCTTGCTAATTTACGGTTAGTGACTGATGAATTGGAATGAGGCGTATGTTGTGTTTGTGTAACATTTGTTTACTATATACACGGGTTATTCAGAAAGGCCGAGTTTATACCCATTCTGAATAACCGATTCGACGATATGTCGAAGAGGAAGACCGTGGCCGAAGACCAGAAGTCTTCACATCGTTTGGGTGATTACTGATGATCTTGATTGGGATGTACACCCAAGATGAGGGAATCAGTTGGTGATCGTCCAGACGTACTTGGAGATTGATGGATATGTGAGGAAAGTGCCTCCGGTTTCGTTCAAACCCAGAACGGACTTGTAAATGGACTGTGTGTCTGACATTGGATTTTATTCTGTGCTGATTGATCTCTATTAAATGTACATCTATTTGGCAGCAGAGAATTTATTCTCTTGCTTAACGCCCTTCTCTGAGACGTACGAGCTCAGAGGTTGTATATCGATGGACATCAGTCGCATGGAGTGAATTGCCTGTGTGGCATGCCTAAGTGGCAGATGATCAAGGCTTCTATTGAAAAGCAAAGTCTTGTGGTTGATGATCAAAGCACGGCCTACGTGGCCCAGATTTGTGTATAGCGTGGATTCGCGAGCCTCACACCTCGGTATGAGTCAAAAACCGGATAAGGACTACAGGGAGAGAACGACGTTTCTTTCTAGCTATGGGTGGTGTCAGTGCTTAAACTGGCTAACATCTATATATATTTTTACCTACGTGGTTGTTGGAATGAGGTGCCTCGATTTTAGGTCTGTTACGACCGGGAAACGTGTGTTCAGGAATACTAATCCACTAACATAAGTGTGGACCGGCCCTGAAGCATCCAAGGATTACCTAGAGTGTTTAGTCCTAAGACATTTGCTAGAGTGTCTCGAAGCGGAGAGGAGCTTGCCCCTGGCTTCGGCTAAAGACGGAAATCCAATTTCCAGTACGTGACTTGCGCTTTTATTTGTAGAGCCCAGTATGGCGACATAGTAGCATGGGATACTATGCCGTCTATGATTGATATTTATGATTGAAGTTGTTTTGACACTATACACTTATAATAGTATCAAATGATTTGTTTTAAACGTACCAAGAATGTTTGGCTATTATAAGGGAAAACCCTATCCTCCGGCTTGCGTTGCATTGTGTGATGGGACCTGGGTCTTATAATAGCTTCATTTTTCGAAAAAGCATTGCATTGTTTATTCTATGCACTGGTGTTCTTGGGAGGAAACCCATTCCGTGTTATACGGTGTGGTCCCTTGAATTACTCTCTTTTAAAGTAAAGTTTTAAATAACTGTTTTAGTTCTCACACCAGTCACATGACTGACCTGGAGTTTATTGTTTTAACCTAAACTCTGGGTGCCCTTATTTTCGACACGGGCAGCTAGTAGTTTTGGTTTTGCAGATTTTATATTCACAGGATCCTGATTTACAGCTGGAATGATGCTCGGAAAGCTCTGTATCCGTGTATTACTTTCAGTTGTGTTTTGTATTGTGTTTCCGCTGCTATGTAAATTATTGTAATCTCTGATATTTATCGAATGTGTAATATTTATTCATACTATGTATATTCTTGTATTTTGATGGAATTGTTGTAATAGACAATGAAATGTTCTTCTGTTTGCGTTCTATTTTGTCATGCTCTCAAGGTCATCCGGGCTTTCCTTTACCGGGGAAGTTACGGGTTACTACACCCTTTCATAATTGCAGCCCTTCACTCAAGACCGACGTCTGACCCAAGAGGACACACGTCTGTTCATATACTCTATAAATTTCTTGAGAGTAGTGATAGACATTTGTCCATATAGGTCAGACATTTGTTCTGAGTTTGGAAAATTTCTAGAGAGCATAGACAAACATCTAGCCTTGAGGGACATACATATGTCATGTGCACAAACCTATATATTCAGTATTTCTTCTGAAATATATATGTCCAAGGAGATTATACATGTATTTCTACCATTACACATAATGCTATCTTACTATGAAGCTCTTGTACAAGTCCCTTATGCATGTCTTCAAATATTCAATGATATTTCTGCATTTGTAAATATCCTGCATAGGTAGATAGTGTATATATATGTTGTATATAGTGATTGTATAGTTTTTGTTATTAAAACCATGAATTAGAGGATCTAACATTCTCCCCCTTTTGATGATGAGAACTATACAATCGTAGTTAAATAAGTACTCCCTCTGAGTTAATGATCCCCTATGTTTTATCTCCCCCTTTGGCATTATAAAAAAGCATAGGAGATATATAAATATAACAACAAACCAAACCATATCATTACATAACACACACAGTACATATGTTTTAGAGTTTGTATAAACCAAATATTACATAGCGTCAAGTTAAAGTTAATATGAATAAAGTTGTAGGTAAATTATAAGAACACCAACTTATGAATCGGTGAAGTAACCCCATAAATTGGAAGATTGGTCCTTGTAAGCATAATTTTCCATTGTTATTCATTGTGATATTTGGTATTTTCCTAAATAGACAAACCTTGAAACAATTGATAAAGGTCATAATGGGTGCATCCTCCGGAGGCCATGAGCTTTCCTCTTCCTCTTCCTCCTGTTGCGCAGTTGTAGGGTCCTCAGGTTCCTTACCAGGTGTGTGCTCCTCTAAACGTTCTATAGTAGCACTAAGGCCCATTATATATTGTTGAGATGTAGGAGGTGGAGTGGTGTCATCGGAGAGTGAGAAGAAGACCTTGACAACGAACGACCTCGAACCTTTCTTATTATTTTTCCAAGAAAGGATACTACCTTGTAGAGGGTCTTCTCAACCTTAGACATTCAGGTAGAAAAGGAGCCTTCCAAATGAGTGACTTTCTTTCCTAATACCTTTTGATTAAGAGACACATTCCTTTGATTATGAAGAGTGACATCTTGAATAATTTCTCCCGTCTCAGTAGCAATTCGAGCCTCTTGAATTTCCAGATCGGAGTAATATTATGTAGATTTGGTAGATTCATATGAGATTGAAGGTTGTTGTCTCGTCATCATCATTATTGTTTGAGTTGTTGTAAAGGTGGTGGTTGTCCATGACTATGTAACCAATCAACAAAAGGCATAATTCTTGGTGGTGACTCAAGAAGATGCATAAGTGACGCAAAAAAATTTCCGCTCTCTTTAATTTCAACTTCTTCATATTTCGATAGAGACAAAGTAATTCCTTGTGATTTGAGAATCCACATAATACATGCTACATATGGAATAGTTCATTTTGTCGGTGTTCAAAAGCTTTTGATTTGTCAGAAAATATATTGAGCCTAATTTACTTTTTCATCGCTAAAGATGGCATATAAGACTTTAGGATTATGATCATATACTTGTTCATGACTGCCAAGTCTCGGAATCACGGTATTAATCAGAATTCTGTTTAGTAAACGTGCTCTTGGACAAATATACCAAGGTGTCATTCCTGGAAAATCATCTTCCCAAATAAGATTAGTGATAAGGTCACTTGGTTTAAAACGCATAAACTCAATATCTTGTAGTCTAGTGCCAAAGTGGGGACATTGCAAAATTTAACCAAGCATTTCAATATTAAATTATACAATTTTTCCATAGACACTGGTTCAAATCCAATTTTTAGGATCGATAGGGTTCCAAAAATGAATAAAACATAGATTAATGTAGAATAAATAAATTGCTAAAGGATCTATGACTCCTTTGTTTGATTCATATTCAATTAAATCCTCAGTTTTGGTGTTAGTAACCAAGTCATGAAAGTCATATTTTTGTAAACGATTTAGAGAATAGAATGGATCTGTATGGATATTATTCTTCACTAATCCTTTTGATAGATCTTTCCTATCTTGCTCAACCATTCAATCATTGATTTGTCCTTGGGAGACTATCCTTTCTTCAGTTTGTGAAGATTCTCTTTATTGTGTCGTGTTCTTGCATTTGTAAACAGGTTTTTTAGGATCCATGAGCTAAAAATTGATGTGAAATTTGATTTGGGGATTAGGGTTTGGTTGAGAGAATGAGTTGTTGTAAAAAGTAGATAGTAAAAAATGAGGTATAGAGTAAATGAGTGAAAAGATGGTTTTTTGGATAGTCAGTCGCATATGTATATCAAGCAGACGTCAGTGGTTACAAGAAACAATTCCCCAAAAGTTCGAACAGATGTCTATGGTTGATGATAGACATTTGGGGTTATAGTAAAAAATAAACCGAAACTACTAATAGACATTTGCTTATTTGACAGATGTTTGTTGTTATAGGTCAGACATCTGTGCTAAGTCTGGAAATTTTCCAAAGAGCATAGACAGAGTCTGGCCTTAGGAGATAGACATTTTTCATGCGCACAGATCTATATTCTGAGTATTTGTTCTAAAGTATATTTATCCAAGGAGATTGTACATTTATTTCTACTATTACACATAATGTTATCTTACTATGAAGCTCTTGTACATGTCCCTTGTGCTTGTCTTCAAATCCTTGATGATATTTCTGCATTTGTGGATATCTTGCATAGGTAGATAGTGTATATATATGTTGTATATCATGATTGTATAGTTGTTGTCACTAAAATCATTAATAAATGGATCTAACAAAAGTCCCTTCCTAGCTTAACTTTAATAAGAAGTCTTGGGTGATGGGACTAGCTGAAGCTTTATTTCCTTATCATTATATGATGAAGTAGTTTCGATCATACAATACCAAAATCCATGTGATTATTTTATCGACGAAAGATGTTACTACTACAAGAATTAAGTATAATTTAAAAAAATTATACGCAAATAGATATTCAAAATCCTCTCTCGTGGTTCCTAAAAGGTTTTTAGATATTATACAAGATGAGGGAGGCTTCCGTCAAGGTTTGTTTTGACAAGAAGAATATAATGCTAACTTTGACATTCTTACTTCCCGAGGATCCAAATACTATGATGGAGGCCTTGTTATGCAGAAGCTTCACCCTCGTTGCAAAATGGTAGCAGTATCTTCACAAAATTAATCCTAGAAACAATTTTTTTGAGGAAAAACTACTATACTATTTCACTTGTTTAAATTCAAACTATGAAAGTTTTCTCTCTAACCACTTGGTTGCAAGCTTGTTAGCAAACAGGATAAATACATAGTTGGCACTAAGAAGTAGATCAAAAGAAAATACCATGTCAGTAATGAAAAATAGATACTAGATCCGAAGGTGGTGAAGAGCAGGCCGTAGGCTCCTTATATTTTGAGCTTTTGGAGGTTTTATCCCTCCTCTCTATCTGGGAGCCATCACTGCTGCTTCTTGGAAATTGTAAAGAAGATAGCATTTTGGAGGATCGACCAATAGCTAAAACTTCCTATACTCCTTCACCAAACTCTTCCTCTTTAGATTCCTCCTCAATCGATGGAACTTAAAAGGTTAGGATGGCTCTTGCATCCACCTCTTCTACTTTTGTAACGTCCTCACTACAAAGAAGTGCTTCCATTGAGGACCAAAACTTTTTAACTATGTGTTTCAAGAGCACATCAAAACTTAGGTTTGGGCATCATTTGAAATTTTCAAAGTAGACCATAAGTAGTGGAGTCATGAAGAAATCCTCAAGATCCTTGTCATAGAAGTGGTCCATAAAGTGCCTACTTCCCTTTTAGCCTCCAAAAGGTACCCATGACCTTCTTTGAATTTTTCTCCTACTTCGCCATGCATTTCTTTGAAGAAGAATGTTCCATTTCCATAGTTTCTACAAAGATGAGAACTCCTTCTCTTTCCTTCCTTTCATTTTTTATGAAGCGCTCACCTTTTAGCTCCTTAAGTTCCTCCTTTAAAACAACATTTTCATCAAGAGTAGTTCAAGCAGATGACTTAGTAATGGAAGCCTCGTATTAGCTTCATCGATAGCGATAACAAAGGAGGCATTTTGATCATTTAGTGCCTCAACCTCCATTCTAAGATGTAAGGATTCATCTTCATATGTGAAGGGTATGCGGTGGAAGACATACAAACTTTGTAAAAGCTAAAAAACAAAAAGAAAAAAAAATGAGATTGAAGGTAAAGAAGTAAAAGTTAAAGAGAGAAAGCATACCTTGAGGTTTCGCAAAATAACAGATTGATCTATCAAAGAGGAAGCATGAAAATGGTCAAAAGAGAAAAGCATTAGAGATGCAAAAAAGACTACAGTGCCTCATAAAAGCTAACCTAAGGGCTCAGAGAAGGTGCGGTGGCAGCCTCGGAAGTCAGAATGAGAGGAAGAGATGGAAGCTCCTTTTCAACGATACCTAATACTAAAAAGAAGAAGTCTCAAACAATAATATATTTCAAAATTAAATAGGGGGTGAAATCATACCATTGAGAGAACGCTCAACACTTCTTATTAACGCACCTGTAGTTTTCGGAGTTTGGGAAGGTTCTCTCCTATCACCCTCTTCGTCTGAAATGTTGATTGGGGTTCCGAAGAGAGTTTGACCTCCTTTTGAGAAGGTTCATTGGAAGAGTCCTTCCGCAGTTTCTTCCTAGCCATCTTAAGGATGTTGTAAACCGAGTGTACCATAGAAGAACCTTTGAACCTTAGAGAAGAAGGAGGAGGCACATTAATAATGGAGGGAGCATATAAAGACCCATAGGGAGCTACTGAGATAAGCTGGCAGAATGCTATGAGAAATGGAATGCTAATAAGTACAAAAAAACAAAATAAAAACTTACTTTCGCAATTAAATAGGATGTGCGATGTGGAGATGAACTTTAGAGGATCACTTCGAGCCAAATGGAGGCTCCCTTCGCCAGAGAACTGTCATGGGGGGCTCCTCCAAGATTCTTTGTTTTTGAGGGAGAAGATTATATTTTTCGAGCTTGGAGACGACCAAAAGTGTGGTACTCATCACCATTTTTTCTGAAGTCTATTTGATGTTTTTGATCACTTGAACCATATCATTGTCGGAAGCTTTCAGAATATCCTCTATAAAATGATCATGAGAATAAACACTTAGCAAAATGAATAACAATAATTGCAATACAAGCAAAAAGTTTTTACTAAGTTAAATGAACTTTCCACTGACTCCAAGAGTGCACCGGATGAAAAAGAACTAGATCTCCCAGTATTTAGACTTGTTGATAGGGTCAACAATCAAAGCCTTTTCAAGGTCAGCCCAATATAATCTTGGGTTGGCCTTGCCGATTTTGGCCAAGCGAAGAAGATTGTAAAGGATTGAAGGAATCAAAGACTGGCCTTCGAATTTGAAAGCGATCATCTCCAGAAAAAGCATATAGTTGTATGTGTTTGAATATAACTGGAAAAAAACCTCCATGCCAGATATGGACGGCGACATATGCAAAGAAACCCTCTGTGGGATTGTCAATGGAAGAGCCATTCGGTGGGGGAATAGCCTCAATGTTAGCAATAAGAAAGTCTTCAAAAATGGCGTCCATCTCCTCTTGGAAGTTGATTAGTAACCTTCTAGTAATATCTGCAACTTTTTTTAACTCTCTTCGTCATCTTTTCGTAGGAGTACAGGAGGACTCACCAATGGTAGGGGTGTTCTTTGGGGAAGTCTTTGGAGCACTCTTCTTCTTATCCATGATGCTACCGGGTGATATTGTGATATGGTTATGATACAAATAATACATAAAAACTTAAGAAGAAAAGGCTTTGTATACCATTCCTCATGAAAGCATTATGAAATAGTTGAATAAAAAAATATTAAATGTGAGTGCTTCTGGAAGAAACAACAACTAAGAATGTAAGACGAAATCCACTAGCTAAGTGATAATTGTAAGTTATCCTTTGATTGGCAATGAAATTATTTCTCTTTTGTGTGTCAAAATCCTAAAATAAGGTATCGTATGAACAAATGAAAGAGTAAGAGATTAGAAAAAATGGAAGGGAAAATTTTTGGGCTTTAATAACCAATTACTTAATCATATTATGATTACTAGGTCCAGAACATGCGGTCGGGACATATCAAAATCAGTCAAACAAATCATAATTTGGCTAAATAGGTTTCCATCTGAAAAGGTATGTCAAATACATTAAAAAATATGGCTAAACTTAAGAAAATCGGGCTAAAATAAAAAATGATAAATCAATATCGAAATTTGTGAGACCTTTAGAATTTTGTAATATGCTCCATTAATCGAGACTTAAAACAGTTATTGATTTTTATACCCAAAATAAAAAAGGCCTAAATCTTAGATAAATTGAAATATATTGTCGATTATGAAGTTGAAATAAAAGACAGAATATTTAACTTAAATTAGTTATTTGATAATTCCAATAAATTAAGATTCCTTGGTAAACTTTGATGCTGGGATTTTGGAATAATATTTGCAGGTAAAAAGTAAGAAAAAGAAAGGTACGCTATTTATTAAAACAACGAAAATGAGAGAAGTAACAGTGGCCATTGATTCAAATCTGACTGTCCAGATAGGAATACCAAGAGGCAGGAAGAATGTCACATACCTCGTACAATATGTCTAGATATACCTTTTATAACAACCTCTCTTTTTGACAGCTTTAAGTCGTTAATTAAACCAACTCAAAACGTTCTCAAAGGCAGATTGTTAGGGGCAATAACACATCAAAATATTAAAAAAAAATGAGCCTTTTTATTACTTCACAATAATTTGCATCATTTTACATTGATTTATCATAATACATAACAGAGTACAAAGCGAAAATCCAAAATGCTGCTAATCCAACTCCAGCTTAAATCCAGTGTTTCTCCAAAATAGCTCCAGTCTATAATAACTCAACTACAACGCTTCCCATTAGAAAATAAGGGCACTTAGAGTCTAGAGGTAAAAGCAATAAACTTTGAGCTAGTCATGGGGCTGGTGTGAGTAACTTAAAACAGTTAAAAGTGAGATAATTCATAATACCATGCCGTATAAACATGGAACGGGGTATTCCCCTTATGAATACCAATGCATAAAATTTGTAATGCTTTTTAGAAAATGAAGCTATCATAAGGCTCTTCCCACATCAAACAATGCAAGGGCACACTATGGGCGATTTTTGTCCTTATGATAACCAAAAATGCTTGATATGCAAAAATCATTTGATTTTATTATTAGTGCCTAGTGTGGAAAAATCACTTCACAAGTAAATGTATCAATCTTAGTCAACATAATACCCCATCCTATTATGTTTACATAGGTATATAACTAAAACCATATGGGCTCGTAGTGGTGAATTGGATGCCTACAATGATAAAGGCAAATGAACTTCCTTATCTGAAGGAAATACCTCTAGAGGGATGTTCCCGGGGAAACAACTGATGAATCTCCTGCCAACACAAGGATGAACCATCTCTATATGCTGACTAGCTATATAGCAATATAAATATGACATTCCTTGGTTGTAACCAACCTTTATCCGAGCGCTCGCTTTCCATCATCCACATAAGAAAATAGTTGGGATCCATATCATGGTATAACTTTTTATCTAGAAGGGAATGACCATACTCTAATAGGAATGGCACACATAACCTTGCGGCACAAATCATGTTTTAGGTCATTACTAGGATGTGAGGCTTGGCGAAGTCTCATTACACAAAAGCTAAGCTTTATCTTAAAGTCATGCTTTGATCATCTGCATTTCAATCACTTGGAATGCCACACTGTCATTTCATAACATATAATTGATTATCACTGACCATATCACCTTTGAGCTCTTACGTCTCAATAAAGGATGTTACACTAAGAGAATATATTAACTTCCACCAAACAGAAATATGTATAGTAAAGATCAATCAATATATTACAAAATGCAATGTCAGACATACACCCATACAAGCCTGTTCTGGGTTTGAACGAAAATGAAGGCGCTTTATTCCTTGTCCAATAAAGCAGAGAAGCCCTAGCAAATCTAAAAATCCTCTAACAACATTTGAACCACTGTTATAATATGGATAATAAATCTTAAGGTTGGAGCTAAACACTTTAGACCATCAACGGGCAGTCTTCCCAATGTGAAGGCTTCCAGTCTTCAACCATCGTCTTCAAAATCTCAATTTTCTCCGTTTCGTCATATTATTATTAGGAATGGTTTTCAGATAGAAATTTAATATCGGTATTTCTGAATAATAAGCGTTATTTTAAAACGACATGGATATATAAAATTCTAGTTAAGTCTTAATACATATTCACTTCTTGAAACTTCCATTTATCATTGAAAACACTTCATTATACATTTGAAAAGCTTTAATGAATTTTGGATGAAGATTATTAAGTTTAAACCATTCAAAACCAATTATTAAGCAAACAATGTTTCAAAAGCATTGCTAAAAGCATTACAAATAGGCTTATTTAACCAGTTTGATAAAAGCAACTTTAAAACTCTATAATTTTATCAAATTACTTTGAAATTTTTTATTATGATTTATCAAAAAAAATCTATATTTCTAATAATTTTTATATATCCATTTCAGTTGATTTCCAAATTCATACATTATACTACACTACCATGATTTTTATTGAAAACTGTTTTGGATATCACTTGAAAACTACACATTGAAATTGAAAAATTCCTTTTTCATTTGAAAACAATTGTTAAAAGAAAGCAGAATTTTTTTCATTCTAGGGAAATCTGATTTAAAATGAGTCCATTATGTCAATTTAAATTCTACGGTCGAAAATCTAGCCATATTTTATATTTATATTAAAAATAATCGGATTTACTTCAAAATAGTTTAGAAAACCATTTAAAATGTATATAGGACTATTTCAAATAAATATTTCACCTTAAAATCCAAATATTCATTTTAATAAATATTATTAAATTATTAGAATATTATTATTTTTCAAAAATTAATCTTTTGAAACCTAAACTTTTAAGAACTCAAATTAAATATTATATAAGATATAGGAAACAATCAATTTTAGACAAAATATCTTCTATACAGCTAAACCGAACTTCAATTTCAAAATCAATTTTAACCGTTTAAATTTGAACATGTCGTTTACTATCAAAAACTTATCCAGTAAAATTCCAACCTTTACAAAAGATTTTCAAAAGCACTTTAATTTCATCTCTATCAAATTCTGGATAGAAAATTCCAACTTTTATTTTTTCTTTATATTTAAATGAATAAAATATTCATTTATATTACTCGATAAGCATGAGACTTAACAAATATCCAAATATTTCCATATAAGTAGGTGTAACATGTGTAGTATGACTAGTATCACTTCTAACAACCATTGCATCATTCATAGAATCCATTCAACTATCACATAACATGTATGTCACAATATATATATATATATATATATCATATCTCATATCTTTTTCCAATGTAATTTTTCTTCGTTTATCTGGAAATCCCTAAAAGGTAAATTGGATTTACCACTGAATCTTCTGGTGGATGTTAAAGAGGAAGCTCGTAATTTGTTTTTGAGGTTTCCAACTAAAGAACAGCTTCGAGATTTAGCGTTTGGTGCTTTTACCACAGCAATTTACTTCATTTGGAGGGAAAGAAACTTGAGGATCTTTCAGGATAAACGATCGCTTGCTTCAATTTTGCTTCTAAGAATTGAGAAGGAGATTGTAGATCTGGTTCAGTTGAATGGTTCGAAGTCAACTCGATGCTCAAGGAACATCCAGCTGTTAGAGAAGTGGGGTATTGAACTGGTAGATGCCGGTTGAACGAGAAGTTTGAAGAAGTTGAGGCGGTGGATTTATTTGGGCTCTTGGCGGGCCAGAAAGTTGGACCTTTTATTTTTTTTGTTTTACCTTGTATTTGCTTTTGACTATGCTGGACTGGATTGTCTTTTGTATTTCCCTATTTTATAAGTACTCTTTTTCCTTGTAAGGTACCCACTAGGGGGATTGCAAGGTTTTAACGAGGCTTATAAAATAGGTTTATTTGGTTTTGCAATAAAGAGAACCAATTTTCAAAATATATATATATATATATATATATACGTATAAACATTTGGTAATTAACGCTTACACTATGTTTAACAACTAAATAACTATCAATCCACATCCATCAACATAACTTACATAATAAACAAACATAAGTGTAGAGTTTCTCATCGATGTTTCCACTCCACCAATCTTTACGGTAGGACTTACTAGCATAATCACTACTTCCATGAACTACTTAGTTTACTTTAGTGACTTTCCTATAATATTGTATATATATTTATATGATATTTAATTTAATTTCTTTTTTATATAGGAGGAGGTGGGGATGTGGTCGAGTGGGGGTGATGAGATGGCACAAGGGACGAGGAGGGAAAGGGCGTGAGGGAGAGGTGGTGGCGGAGGCTTTTGGATGCAGTTTTTTAGGAGGACGGAGGGGCGTAAAGAGGTGCAAGAGGGGAAGGGAAAGGCGGATTTGGTGGGGGCGGTGGAGGAAAATAATAAGGAAGGAGAAGTAGTTTAGGATGAATTTTGGGAGGAAAGGAATAGGAAAAAAGGGAGGAGGAAGGAGGGAAAGAAAGAGAGTTTGGAGGAGGAGATAGGCTTAGGATGCCATGGATGAGATGGTAAGGAAGAAAGGAGAGAGAAAAGTGAGAAAATGAGGCGGTGTAAGGTGCCTTATATAGGAAGAGCTAAGAAAAGTTCGGTAAAAATGCACACAACAAAGCCATGGATTCTTGGAACATGGTTTCCTACATAACCTTTTGTAACACTTATGTTACATTTTCAAGGTGTGTCAAATTGCTAATGCTTATATGTGTTTCAATATTTCAATACCTATGCGGTTACTGATCAAATCTAAATACTGACAATGCATGGTGACAGAACTCAATTTGTTAACATCCATTTGAATTAAATTTTAAAATTTATATGTATTGTGAAAATAATTTTTTTAATTCATATTGTTCATTTATAAATTAAAAAATCCTTATTTCTAATTGATAAAATTTCTAGGTTATTGCATTCTCCTCCCTTAGAAAAATTTCGTCCCATAAATTGAAGAGAGAGAACAACTAGAATATAGGATCTTACCAGAAAACTATGCGGGAATGTTAATTCCACAATGGAGATAGAGTTTATGCCTGCTTTCCTCTGTCTCCTAAGTGTAATCATTTGGATCCCCTCTCCACCCTACTTTAACGAGTTTACGATCTTTCTCCTTAATTTCTATTCATCCCGATCACAATCTTTAGTGGTTGCCTTTTTATTGCCGTGTTTGAAGCAATTTCTAAATCTTGTTGAGCAGCCTCTTCAATATTCTGGTCTAGATAGTAAACATACTTTCGCAGATGCAATACATGGAAGACATTGTAGACACCAGATAACCAGTCGGGAAACTATATTTTATAAGCTAATGGCCTAAATTTCTCGAGAATAGGGAATGGTCCAATATATCTAGTACTAGCTTACCAGTTTTACCAAACCTCAAGACTCCTCGTGTTAGAGATACCTTTAGAAATACCTTATCTCTAACTGAAAACTCCAAATCTCTCCTTCTATTATCTGCACAACCCTTTTGACGACTTTGAGCATCTTTCAACTTCTTTTAATCAACTAAACCTTTTCTGTTGCATCGCGAATAAAGTCTGGACCAAGAACCTATTTATCACCAGATTCAATCCAACTAGTAGACAATTTGCACGAGCGACCATACAGAGCTTCGAAAGCGCCATCTCCATGTCTTCTTGATAACTGTTATTATAGGAGAATTCAACCAAGTATAAATAGTCTTCCTATGTTCCCCCAAAATCCAGAATGCAAGCTCGCAACATATCTTCAATAATCCGATTAGCTCTTTCAGTTTTCCTATCTGACAGAGGATGGTATGCAGTGCTAAGATTTAACTTGTTACCCAAAGTTGTTTGAAATGCTTCCCATAAATGGCTAGCAAAGATAGGATCACCGTCACTTACTTTACTACTGGGAATTCCATAAAGTCGAACAATTTCCTTTACATAAATCTATTCAAGACCT
Organism: Allium sativum; assembly: GCA_030737875.1. NCBI lineage: Eukaryota > Viridiplantae > Streptophyta > Magnoliopsida > Asparagales > Amaryllidaceae > Allium > Allium sativum. The sequence continues at coordinate 868,284,187 of CM060924.1, read as the reverse complement.
GCTTCCATTCTAGTTGCTTTAACAAGAATACAAGGCGCACTCTTGGTTAGTCGATCAACTATAGCGCAAATAACTTCGTTCCCTTTTCTGGTCTGAGGCAAGCCATCGATAAAGACCATAGATATATGATCCCACTTTCAACTTGGAATTTACAATGGTTGAATAAATCCTACCACTTTCTGCTGATCGTTTTGGACCTGTTGACATGTTGCGGATTTGTTGACATATCCGGGCATGTCCTTTCTAGTAGACTTCCACCAAAATGTTCGCTTAACATATCGACGCATTTTGTTGATTCCCGAATGAATACTAAGTTCGGATTTATGGCACTCATCTAGAACTTCTCGTTTAAGCTCTTCTATATCCGAAACACAAATTTTTTCCATTAGCCTTAGAATTCCTTTATTACCAACTTTAAAACTACAATCCTCACCTTGCTAAATCTTTTCAGTGATCTCTTGGAGAAACTTATCTTCTTTCTACTTACTAGCGATCTTATCAATGAGGGTAGGGGTGATCACTAAATAGGAAAGAACAACGTGATTCCTACTTAATGCATCGGCAAAAATATTGGCTTTCTTTGGAGTATACATGATATCTAGATATCATGATGCTAGAAATTCTAACCAACTTTGTTGCCTTAATTTGAAATCCTTCTGAGTAAATAAATACTTAAGGGATTTATAGTCCGTATACAAGTCAAATTTCTTGCCTAGTAGATAATGTTACCGGATCTTCAAAGAAAATACTACTACCAGTAGCTCCAAGCCATAAGTTGGATAATTCCTTTCATGGGGTTTTAATTGTCTACCTGTGTAAGCCACTACCTTTCCTTCTTGCACCAACACTGCACCAATACCTTCCTTACAAACATCAGTATAAACTGTTAGTCCTTTATTTTCATTTATGATCATCAAAAATAGTGTTGTAGTTAACCTCTTCTTCAATTCTTGAAAAGCTTCTATGCACTTGGAAGTTCGTACAAACTTGGTATTTTTCTTTGTTAGTCTTGTTAAGAGATAAGATATTTTAGAGAAATCTTTAGCGAACTTTCTGTAATAGCCATCCAACCCTAAAAAACTTTGGACTTCTTTAGGGGTTATAGGTTGCCTCTAGCCTCGAATAGCTGAAATGTTTTAAGGTCCACTAATATCCCATTCTCTGGGAAAACATGGCCAAGAAATCTGACTTCCTTCTCCCAAAAATGGTATTTTGATAAATTTATCTTCAACACATTGCTCCTTAATGTTTCAAAACCGTTTTAAATACTAGGCATGCTCTTCTTCAGTTTTGAGATATATAAGGATATTGTCAATAAAAACCAATATAAATTTAGTCAGCACTTCTCTAAATACTCTATTCATCATATCTACAATCATTAGATCCACAAAGTAAGCTGGCGCATTGGTTAGCCCAAAGGGCATAACCAACCATTTATAAAAGGTATCGGGTCCCTTGAAAGTAGTTAAGAGAATGCAATCTTTAGTAATTCTTAACTGATGGAAATTTGTGGCTAAATACATTTTAGAGAAGATTTTGGATCCACTTAATTGATCGCATAATCAATTCTAGGAAAAGGATACATATTCTTAATAGTTTGCTTATTCAAATCTCGATAATCAACACATAGCCTTAATGCTTTATCTGACTTTGGAACAAATACCAACGTAGAACCCTAGTTTAAGCGACTTGGTCTAGTAAGTCTCAACTTCAACAATTCTTAGGTTTTCTTCCTTAATTCTTCCTTTTCTCTTGGAGCCAACTTTCTATTTGGGTGAACCACTAGTCTTGCATTTGGAATAAGATCAATTCTAAATTCAATTTCTCGGTGCGGAGGGAGGCTTTTACTTCTTCGAATACATCTGGAAAATCTTTAAACACGGCAACAGTTTCAATTTTTGATTCAGAAGAATCCAAAGCATATAGAAACATCCCTTCTTATACTGGGATCTTCCTGATATATTTCAATAAAATTTCCTAATTTCGTGTTTATTACTACCGTTCTTTTCACACAATCCAGAATAGTTTTATACTCCACCAACCAATTCATCCTATGAAAAATATCAAATCCAATAAAATCTAGGACATAAAGGTCAAAAGGAAATTTATGAAGAGAACAGAAAATAGAAACTCGCTTACAATACATGCATAGATTCGTAGAACCTAATATGGGATTTTCTATACAATGGGGTTGTTTGCTGAACTTTGTTTTGAGTTCCAATTCCTCTACTAATTCTCTTGAAATAAAGCTGTGAGAGGCTCCAGTATCAAACAATAACCTGACTGGATTATCTTTAACGAAAATGCTTCCTTCTAGTATTTGTATTCTTTCCTTCAGTGTTGAAGAATCATCTCTGATTGTATATACATCTGCCACATTCATATTCCTTTGCTTTTTTAGTTTTTGACATTCATTTGCACGATGCCCTCTTTCTTGACAATTGAAACAAGTGGATTTGTTTAGTCGTTCTCCCTGAATCCTTTCTTTTGGCTTTAACTTACATTCATTCACATAGTGACCCTTTTTTTACAGTTGTAATAAGAAATCTCTGGATTTTTCTTTTCTTCGCTTTGCATTGGTCCTACTTCTACTAACTTTAATTTATCCCCATTATTCTTATTGTTTTCATCCTTTTCCTCTGGTGGATTTTTCTCATCCAAGTACACATAGTGATATCCCATGTCTACTAACTCCGCAAAAGATCCTTTTACATGAGTGGTCATCCTTTCTTAATACTTCTCATCCATACCTCAAATGAACCCCTCGTTTTTCTTTAGTGGCAAGTTAATCGGCTCCGGCCCAAAATGAGACAATTCATTAAACATTCTAACATCTTCTTTAAAAGGCCTACCTTCCTACTTCAAATCCATAAATTCTTGGCGTAATTGAGACATTCCAGTTGAAGGCAAGTACTGATCTTCAAACGCCTTCTTAATCTGCTTCCATGATATCTCTTCTTCTGGCCTCTCTTGAGTGAAGAATTCTCACCGTATTGAAGCTTCATCCTGAAGTTGCCATGACATCAAAAGTCTTTTTTTGCTCATTATCCAGTCTTAATCCTTTAAATATCTCTCGCATGATCGAATCCAGGTTTGTACTACGATACTAGATTCAGTACCTTTGAACTGCTTTCCACCCATACTGCTGAAGTTCTTATTCTGAATCACAAAATCGAGTTGAGGTTGAATTAGGATAGTTGGCTCTACTATTGCAGTTGGATTTCGACCATAGGGAGTGGTAATTTCCCATCCCTATCTCATATCCTTCTTCCTCTCATCTTCTACTATCTATGTATAGTAAAAAATGGTTTGAACGAGATATCCAACAGTTATATACATATAAGGAGGGATTTATTTTTATTATAATTTCATAGGTTTATTAATGTTTCCATAGGGCATTACTAACCCTAATTCTAATGAGTTATATTCCATTGCTTTGTATAAACCAAAGCTCTGATACCACGTTGTAACGACTTGCCTTTTAGACCTCTTTAAGTCGGTAATTAAACTAACATGAAACGTTCTCAAAGACAGATTTTTACGGGTAATAACACATCAAAATAGAAACAAAGTGAGCCTTTTTATTACTTCACAATAATTTACATCATTTTACATTGATTTATCAGAGTATTCCAGAGTACAAAGCAGAATAACTAATCTATAGAAGGTCCAAAATTCTCATAATCCAGCTCTAGCTTAAATCCAGTGTTGCTCCAAAATGGCTCTAATCTATAACAACTCAATTAGCAGGTTGTCCATGTGGAAAATAAGGGCACCAGAATGTTAAGGACTAGGATGTTGATGATGATGTTTTGATGGCAACAACCTTGTTTCTATTATTATTGTTATAAAAAAGATACTAACACAATTTTCCAGAGTATGTATGCATATATTTATTTATATATATATATAAACAGGAAATCGATGTAGGTATTTTATAATCGAAGACTGTACAGTTCACAAGAATCAAGATTTCAAATAGAAGAGTTCAAGTTTCAAGACTCATGAGTATCAAGAGTTTAAGAATTATTGAGTTAGCAAGTCTAGAAATTCTATTAAAACTTTATTTAGCACTTGATTCTATTTTCAAATCTAAATTCTGACTTTAAAATTTAAATCTTGATTTTAAACCTGGTTTCAAAATAATTTCAAATTTATTTACTTGATTTCAAAAAAAAATCCTTATTTAAAATATATGTATACATTGTTTTAATAATATTTTAACTCCTGATAGTTATTTTCAAAACTCCTAAAAACTAAGTTTATATTCAGATTTATATTTTAAATTTCAAACTTAAGTTTTGCTTAGTTACTTATATTGTTCAACCTTCTTGTTTGTAATAAGTTTTTAATATATGTATATATGTATAGTTTTAAATATTTATAACTTTATATATTTTTATTTTTATTTTTAAATTAAATTAATATATCTTTGTATAGGTTTTAAAATAAATTTTATACTTTGAAAAATGTTTAAATATAAAGGAAATTAGTTTGTTTTGACTCTAGATTTACCATAGTTTATTTAAACATCATTTACTTTGCTTTAAAATATATTTTTATTTTATACTAGCATATATCGATATAGGCGTATAGGCATGTCAACATACTAGTCATTAGGGCATTTTTTCAACTCTGAAAAGAGGTGTCTTTTGAATTCAAATCCTTTCAGAAACGTTATGACCACCGAAAACCTATAAATGCCTTCCAGAATTCGATTTTTTTTTTTAATCAATTTTCATCTTTTTTTCTGTCTTAACATCCTACCATTATACTACTTTAATTCTTGATTTTCTACACTTATACTCTGTCAATTTCGATAGAAATCATATCATTCTGCTTCTCTTTCAATTATAAATCAAATTCTCTCTGAATTCAAGTGCTTCTCAAGAATTATAGGCTACTTGTAATCAAAGATCTCAAGATCAAGTCCTATAGAGTCAATACCACAAAAACTGTTAAGAGAAGGGTGCGGTTATATCCTGTTTAAAGTGATTAAGTGCGATTGTGTGCCGGAAATCGATTGGGTGTAAAGTTATAGCCCGAAAATCAACTAAGTCTCATTGTACTTAGAATCAATTAGGGTGTGCCTCTGTATCCCCGAAACCAAGGATTGTAATTGGAAATTGTTGAATAAAATTCTATATCAACCAAGCTGTGTGGGACTGGATGTAGGGGAATCCTGAATCAGTATGAAATCCCCGTATGTACTTTCGTTTTATTGCTTTTACTTTTACTTTCTGAGTTCTGTGATTGATTCTATGTCTGTTTGTTTCTATAATCTGTATATTGTGTGTTTGATTCAAAAAGACTTCAAGATATTTTATAAATTCCACTAAGCATTATTTTACCCCCTTCCAGTTTTAACTTGCCTCAAGATTCTTAATCCGCATCTCCAACTATTGGTATTAGAGCACTGGTTTTCAGAGTTTTCATAATTTGAATTTTGAAAAGTTTAAATAGCAACCAACGCTGGAATTGTCACTGATGGTAGTTCATTCGTAGAGGGCCAATCCACAATTAGACCACCACTTTTTAATTGTAGTAATTATGCATATTGGCACGTAGAATGAAAACTTGTTTGCAATCAGTAGGATTAGACACTTGGAATATCACACAAACTGAATAATTTGAACCCAGTGTTAATTTTGCACAATGGATTAATGATTAGAAAGCTACCGCACAAAATAATTCTAAGGCTACGAATATTTTATTATGTTCATTAAATAGGAATGAATTTAGTAGGGTTTGTGTTTGTAAATCTGTATATGAAATCTTGAAGACTTTGCAAGTAACTCATGAAGGAACAAGCAAAGTTAAACAGACCAAAATATCTATGTTAACAAATCAATTTAGTTATTTAAAATGAATCAAAATGAGACTATCTCCAATATGTACTGCAGGTTCCAGGAAATCGTGCATTTACTAATGGCTTTGAGAAAATCGTATTCTAAGGAAGATCAAGTCAGAAAAATTTTGAATTCAGTAAGATTTGATTGGGATAAAAGACATTTGCCATCTAGGAAGCCAACGACATCAGTACAATGAAATTTGAAGGATTAATTAGTAATCTAATGTCGTTTGTAGTTCAGATGCAAGGAAGGAAAGAGAATAAATCATCTGAAAAGAAATTGATAAAATTCAAAGCAAACAACTGGAGATTCAGACTTAGATAGTAACGACGATAAAGAGACATCACTATTGACAAGGAATTTTAGAAAATTCCTATGGTACATATAAAGGAATAATTTCAAAAGGTATGAGCAGAAAAATCAAGTGGAAAATAGTAATGAAAATATGAGTAATATCAGATGTTATAACCGCGACGAATTAGGCCATCTGAAGAGATTCTGTCTATATCCGAAAAAATAAAATCAATATACTAATAACAGTTCATCAAATAAAAGGAAAAGAGTGTATGCAGCAACATTAGACGACCTAGATTCATCTTCTAGTGATGAAGATCAAGAAACAAATAATTTGAATATGTGTTTTACTGCAATTCGCAAATTAGATGAAACTGAAGAACATATCTAAAAATGGGCACGCCTTTATTTTACATTTTTAGTTGAGTGGTTGTTTGCTTGCTTGATTGTTTGTTTGGTTTGAAATTTAAACCTTAATCCAAAATTCAAATTTGAAATTTAAAATAAGAATTATATAATAATTATATAAAAAGTATGTTTAAAGTATATATTGTTTCATGAAATAAATAAATAATAATATAGGATAATAATTAATTCAAAAAGTCAAAATTTTAAAGGTTGTCTTGAAAATGTAATGGGATATATCGACATGCCCTTTTGACTATGTCGACATATACCAGAAATGTCAAATTTGAATTTCAAAATTTAAAATTCAAACTTTTGAAATTCCGACCAACTTTTCGTCAACTTCAGTGTGACTGAAAAGATGTCCTTTAAACCAGTGAATTGTCCTTTGATTCTCTATATTTACTACCTATTCCATTCATTTCTTTTCCACCCTTACTTCAAAATTCAAAACTACTCTTCATATTCCAATACTCTTCATAGCTATTGTAATGGCGTCCTCAAGTACTTAAAAAACCATGAGATTAACCAAGACCATCAAAGGTTTCCTCATCAATAACCCAGGCGCTATCCAAGATTACATTAGCTATGTAAATTTTGGAGAAAAAAAGACATGGGAAAATTTTCTATCTTTAGTGATTTTGTTTCTTATGAACTTGAACTTCTCTTTCATCAAAATGGAATTTTGATCTTATTTATTCTTGGGATAATGATGAAATTTGTTATTCTAATCTTGTGAAATTCTTTTATGCAAATTTAAATCACAACTTTTATCAAGGAAGCAAAGATGAAACTTGGAGTAGTATTAAAGGAACACAAATAGTTTTGGATTGTGATGTTTTAAGTACTATTTTGGGGTGTAGGAATACAGGGATGGATCTTTCGGATTTTAATACCAATGAAAGTAATTTAGAAACTTTTCATTACACTTTTTAAAACAACGAACATTTGGAATTCAAAAATCACTTTTATCGTCCAAAGGCAACAATTGTCAATTTACTACTTCAACATATCATCACCCCTCGGCCTGGAAATTTCAACAACCCTACTATGAAAGTTAACTAGGCTCTATTTTCTATCTTTGGAAATTATGAAATAAATTGGGCAAAAGTTATTTTCAACCAAAGGAAATTTTGACAAAAAAAAAATGTTATATCATGGAGTTTATCTTACACGAATTTTCAAATATTTTGGAGTCGATTTCAAAAGAGAAGAGTTCATTTCTAGAAAAGTTTTCAATGCGGGAAATATTCCTCTTATGAAGATTCCACTTGTGTTCCATCCATATGAAACATATGCCCAAAAATGAGCAAGAATTGAACAAGAAGAAGAAATGGATATTGATGAAGAAGAAGGTACCTCTTTAGAAATCATTGAAGTCCATACCAACCCCTCGAAGAAAACCATTCTCCAAAATCAAAAGATTTTAGCCAAGAACCAAAAATTACTTAAGGTATCATTTAGTAAGAAATTTGAAAAGATATCTACTAAAATGAGTAAGTTATTTAGCAAAGTTAGGAGAAAATTTGGCTTGTCATCCTTTTTATCCTCTTCCTCCGCTAAGTTCTAAGTTTAATAAGTATTGTGTTTACTCGTATTTCTATTTCCGTATTTTTATCTTATGTTATGTATTCATTTCATGTATCGTTATCATTAGAATGAAATGAAGTTCTTTATTTGTGTCAGTACTTGTTTTAACATCTCTGGAATCACTATTAAAACCAAAAAAATAAGTTTGTATGAGTCAAAACAATTCACAAAGCACCAAAATTATTCAAAACTTGAAATAATACATGTATATGTCGACATGGGTAAAAGTGTATAGCAGTACAATTTCCAAAATTGTTTGAATTTGAAACTACGCTAACTAACTCATGTCTATTCAGTTTAGACGAATTTTGAGCCTGTTTATACTCTTCTCTCCCAGAAAATTTATCCATTCATTTATTATATTCTCTCTTTCACTATTTCTTAATATATTAAAAACTATGGGTACGCAATTCCATAATCTTAGTGAAACCTTGAAGAAATCCTTAATTCCTTCAAGAATATCCTTTTAATTATTCTCCATAATCAGCATCATCTTGAATTGAGTCAAATACAGATGATCAAACAATAAGAAAAACATTTTAATGTAATTCGATGGATGATTTCCCCTCTTTCAAGAGATGAAGATAACAACATCACTGCAGCGCCTCTAACCAAAGACAACGAAGACTGGGATGCTATAAAGGCCGGTACAACCTTCGGTGGAGATGGTTGGGTAGAAGTTCCTTGAAATGTATGAATTTGTTATAATTTGTGTGGTTTGATCGATTTATTTCAAACTTGTAAATAGAATACTATAACTGTGGTGTTGTTTGATATGGTTTGATTGGGTATTTGAATGTACCGACACACACACACGCACACACGCACACACACAATACATATATATATATATACATATATTGGCTCGGTGTGATTTATTTAATTCTAAATGGAGTCTATAGTCATACTTAGTTACGTAGTTTAATATTTAGACCACTATCTTAGTTAATATTAGATTAGTATGGTTATAATCGTATTAGTTTTACTTATAGAGTTTTGCTTTAGTTCTAGAATAATATACTAGTAGTATAGTATATTTAGGGATATATATATATGTATGTATATTGATGACAAAGGGGGAGAATTATAAATAGGGCTTAGATTAAGGGGAAGTTTGCAGTTTCAGGGGAAGTTAATGAAGTAAGGGGGAATAATTAAAGAATTATGACATCAAGTATGAATATTTTACAACCAAGATTGTCATCATCAAAAAGGGGGAGATTGTTAAGGACTGGAATGTTGATGATGGTTTTGATGACAACAATGTTATTATATTATCATTGTTATAAATAATATACTAACACAATTTTCTAGAATATATGTGTGTGTGTGTGTACAAGAAATCAATGCAGGTATTTTATAGTTGAAGACTGTACAGTTCAAAATAATCAGGACTTCAAATAAAAGAGTTTAAGTTTTTAGATGCGTGAATATCAAGAGTTCAAGAATTACTAAGTCAGTATGTCCAGAAATTTTGTTAAAACTATGGTTAGCCTTTGATTCTATTCCCAAATCTAAACTCTGATTGTAAAATTTAAACCCTGATTTTAAACTTGGTTTCAAAATTATGTACTTGATTTCAAAATTACTTCCTTATTAAATATATATATATATACTTTGTTTTAATAATATTTTAACTCCTGATAGTTATTTTTCTAAACTCTTGAAAACTAAGTTTATATTCAAATTTATATTATAAATTTCAAACTTAAGTTTTGCTTAATTACTTATATTGTTTAACCTTCTTGTTTCTAATAAATATTTAATATATATATATATGTATAGTTTTATATATTTATAGTTTTATATCATTTTATATTTAAATTCTTAATATATTGTTATATAGGGTTTAGCATATATTTTATACTTTGGAAAATATTTAAAAATAAAGGAAATTCGTTTGTTTTTACTCTGGATTTACCATAGTTTATTTAAACATGATTTACTTTTCATTTTTTTTAATTTTACACTATCGTATGTTGATAAATGCATATAGGCATGTCGACATGTTATCCCTTAGGGCATTTTTTTAATTTTGAAAAAGGGTGTCTTTTGAATTTAAATCCTTTCAGAAACGTTCTGACTATTGGAAACCTGTAAATACCTTCCAAAATTCGAAAAAAAATTATCAACTTTTAACTTCTTCTTCCTCTCTTAACATCCTACCATTTTACTACTTTAATTGTTTATTTTCTACATTTATACTCTGTCGATTTCAATAGAAATTGTACCATTCTTCTTCTCTATCAATTCTGAAAAATTCTATCTGGATTCAAGTGCTTCTCAAGAGTTATAGACTGGTTATAATCAAAGATCTCAAGATCAAGTCCTATAGAGTCAATACTAAAAAAACTGATAAGAGAAGGGTGTGGTCCTGTTCGTTTAAAGTGATTGGGTACGATTGTGTCCCGAAAATTGATTGGGTGTAAAGTTGTGGCCTAGAAATCAACTAATTCTCACTGTACTTGGAATCGGTTGGGATGTTCCTTATAGCCCTGAAATCAAGGATTATTATTGGATATTGTTGAATAAAATCCAGCATCAACCCAGCGTTGTTTGGGACTGGATGTAGGAGAGTCCCTAACTAGTATGAAATCTCGGTGTGTACTTTCCTTTTATTGCTTTTACTTTCTGCATTTTGTGACTGATTTTGTATTTGTTTGTTTCTGTGATCTGTACACTGTGTGTTTGATTCAAAAAGATTTCAAGAAATTTTGTAATTCCATTAAACACTATTCAACCCCCTCTAGTGTTTAACTTGCCTTAAGATCCTTAATCCACATCTCAACATAGAGTTTAGAGGGGAAAAACAATAAACAACGAGTGAGTCATGGGACAGGTGTGAGAAACTTAAAACAGTTAAAAGTGAGGTAATTAATAAGACCACCTCGTATAAACACGAAATAGGTTTTCCGCTTATTAATACCAATGCATAAAATTCATAATGCATTTTATAAAATGAAGATATCATAAGGCTCGTCCTGCATCACACAATGTAAGCGCACACCTATGGGCGAGTTTTTATTCTTATGATAAAAAAAATGCTTGATATGTGAAAATCATTTGATATTATTATTAGTACATATTGTGGAATAATCACTTCACAGATAAATGTATCAATCTTAGTCAACATAATACCCCATCCTATTATGTTGACATAGGTATACGACCAAAAACATATGGGCTCATAGTGGTGAATTGGACGTCTACAATGACCAAGGCAAAGGATCTTCCTTATCTGAAGGAAACACCTCTAGAGGAATGTTCCTGGAGAAATAGCTGATGAATCTCCTGCCAACACAAGGCCTGACCATCTCTATATGCTGATGATTAGATGGCAGCACAAATATGAAATTCCCCGGTCGTAACCAACCATTATCCGAGCGCTCGCTTTCCATCACCCACATAAAGTAGAATATCCACATAAGTAAATACCTCGGCCCCATAACATGGTATAACTTTTTATCTTGGAGAGAATAACCATACCCTAATGGGAATGACACGCATAACCTTGCAGCACAAATCATGTTTTAGATCATTATCGTGTTGTGAGGCTTGACGAAGTCTGGTTACACAAAGCTACGCTTTACCCTAAACCCCTGCTTTGATTGTTTGCAACTCAATCACTTAGTATGCCACATTGTCATTTCATAACATATAATTGATAATCACTAACCATATCACCTTTGAACTCGTACGTTTCGAAGAAGGGTGTTAAGCTAAAGAACATATTCTTTGCCACCAAACGGAAATATGTTTAGTAAAAATCATATTACAAAATACTATGTCAGATACACACAACCATACAAGTCTGTTCTAGGTCTGGACGAAACCGAAAGCGCTTTATTCTTCGTCCAATAAAGGAAAGAATCCCTTGCAATTCCAATAATCCTCCAAGTATGTTCGGTTCACTACTATAAAATTGGTAATAAATCTCATGGTGGGAACTAACAACTTGAGACCATCAGTGAGCAGTCCTCCCATGTGAAGGTTTCCGGTCTTCAACCACCATCTTCAAAATCTCCATTTCCTCCATTTCGTCGTATTGTTATTCAGATAGAAATCTAATCCCGATCTTCCGAATAATAAGTGTTATTTTAAAACGACCTGGATATATTAGATTCTAGTTAAGTCTCAACCCATCTACACTTTTAAAGCTTCCATTTATCATTGAAAACACTTAATTGTACATTTGAAAAGGTTTAACAAAGTCCAGATGAATACTGTTAAGTTTAAACCTGTAAAAACCAATTATGAAGCAAATAGTGTTTCAAAAGCGTTGCTAAAGCATTATAAATAGGTTTATTTTACTAGTTTGATACAAACAACTTTAAAACTCTATAATTTATATCCAAATTACTTTGAAAACAATTATTATGGCTTATAAAAAATCCATATTTTTAATAACATTTATACATCCATTTCAGTTGATTTCTAAATTCGATCATTATACAACACTACCGCGATTTTTATTGAAAACTGTTATGGACATAACTTGCAAACTATACATTGAAATTGAAAATTTTACTTTTTCATTTGATAACCTTTGTTATAAGAAAGAATTTTTTGTTTTAGGGAAATCCAATTTAAAATGAGTCTGTTATTTCAATTTAAAGTTTACGATCGAAACTCGCGAACTACTACAGCGCGACAAGCTCTATTCTAACCGTATTTTATATTTATATTAAAAATAATCCAATTTACTTAAACATAGTTTAGAAAACCATTTAAAACTTATATAAGAATATTTCAAAACAAAATTTCCAGAACTCAACTTAAAATTCAAATATTCATTTTTAATTAATATTATATTATTATTAAATATTATTATTTTTCATAAATTAATCTTTTGAAATCCAAACTTTCTAGAACTCAGATTAAATATTATATAAACTATATGAAACAGCCGGTTTTAGATAAAAACATCTTCTATATAGCTGAACCGAACTTCAATTTCAAAATCGAAATCAATTTTAACCGTTTAAACTGGAACATACTGTTTACTAACAAAACCTTGTTCAATAAAATTCCAACCTTTACAAAAGTTTTTCAAAATCACTTTAATTTCATTTCTATCAAATTCCAAATAGAAAATTCCAACTTTTATTTTTCCACTATATTTAAATGAATAAAATATCCATTTATATTACTCAATAAGCATGAGATTGAACTAATTCCCAAATATTTTCATATAAATGGGTGTAGCATGTGTAGTATGAACTAGTATCACTACTAACAACCATTACAACATTAATAGCAGCCATTCAACCATTACATAACATGTATATCACAATATATACGTATAATTGTTTGGTAAGTAATGCTTACACTATGTTTAATAGCTAATTAACTATCAATCCACATTCATCAATATAACATTCATAATTAACAAACATAAGTGTAGAGTTTCTCATCGAGTGTTCCAATCCACCAATTCTTGCGGTAGGACTTCCTAGATAACTGCTACTTCCATAAACCGCCTAGATTGCTTTACTGACTTTCATATAATATTGAAAATATATTTATACGATATATAGTTATATTTGTTATATAGGAGGAGGTGGGATGTGCCAAGTGGGGGTAATGAGATGGCGCAAGAGAGGAGGAGTAAATGGGCGTGAGGAAGAGGTAGTGGAGCAAGCTGTTGGGTGCGGCTTTTTAGGACAGGGAGGGACGTTAGGAGGTGCAAGGATGGGAAGGGAAGATTTGGTGGGGACGTGGGGGAGGATAAGGAGGAGGGGAGGGTCGTATTTTTAGAGGAAGAGGGATGAGTAGTTTTGGTCGAATTTAGGGAGGAAAGAAAGAGGAAAAGAGGGAGGAGGAAGGAGAGAAAGAAAGAGAGGAAGGAGGAGAAGGTAGGCTTAGAAAGCCATGGATGAGAAGGTAAGAAAGAAGTAGGGATGAAAGGAGAGAGTGAAGTGAGAAAATAAGGAGGTGTAGGGTGCCTTATATAGGAAGAATTAAGGGTTTGATAAAAATGCACACAACAATACTACAACAAAAACACCATATTACAACTTCAATTTTACAACTGTGGGAAAAACACAGTTGTAATAAATGTTTTTACAACTGTGGGTTCTCTAAAGTTGTAATAAACACATTTTTAACAACTTTTCATTTTATTAGTTGTAATAGATGCCTATTACAAACTTCATGTTTCTAATATCTATATTTAATAACTAATTATATTATTTAATAATAATTAATTAATAATAAACTTAGGAATCAATAATATTTATCAACTATTATTAAATAGTTAATAAGTAGTAATAGTTAATCTGAAAAATGAAATAATTCCTATTAACAACTAGTAATTAGCAATTGTAGTAGTAAATAATTAATATTTAATAATAATTATTTAATAATTATTTGATTAATAATCTATAAACTAATATTAAATACATAATTTAATTGATAATTAGCAAATAATTCACTATTAAATACTAGTGATAAACATTTAATAATAAATTTTTATGAAAGTAGTTACATGTTAAAATTACAGCAATGCGCCATATCCTGAACGTGGTTTCGTACATTACATGAAAGCACACAAGTTTGTCTGCTCCAACACAAAAAATTTGTTTGGCTCCAAACCAAATTTTTTTGGCTCCAAACCAAAATTTTGCATCACCGCCCACTTCTTCTCCCGCTTACCCTGTAAATTTAATCTCCAGCTTCCATGCTTTATTCTTTCAAGCCCTAACCCTGGACCGTGATCCTGTAAAATTATGTAAAACCAAGAAATGCTGAATTATCCAAACCCAATAGCAGAAATCTAGCCTCGTCATGAATTTTTCAAAGAGGAGACGCTGCTTCCTTTATAGGTTCGGAGGCGACCTCCAGTCCATTTCCGTATCTCAAATTAGGTTTTTTTTTCCACAATGGCGGTAGCAGTTTGCTTCTCGTCAATGAAGGCGTAGCTAGTGGTTCCGGCGACGAAGGCGGAGTATGTGGCATTTGGGACGGAGGAGATGGCTATAGCCAGTAGAGATGGAACAAGTAAACATATGTCGTTATTTGTTTTCATTCTGAAAACAGGGTTGCTTTATCTTTGTCTCTGACTATGCTTACTCCATAGTGATATCTGATTATGTTTTGAATTCAAGGTATGAGTTTGCTTTAGCTTTCTTGTATTCTGAAATATCAATATATTTATCTTACTGCATTGGTACCTGAAATCTCAACTTTTTGGTCTCTTAAATATATGTTTTTTTTTTGTTAAGAACCATGTAGGAAGCGAGCTTTTTGATTTGGTCTCTGTTTTGTAGCATAATCTTGATATATATGTTTATTACACATGTAATGCTTATAATGCTTACATTTTTTGTAACATTGCACTCTACATATGTGAAGCAACCATAGTTTCAAAGCACCTTGAAATATTATATTATGTTCGATTTTTTTATGGATAAAAATTAAAACTATACTCTTCAGATTATTTAATGGATGTGAAGTTTCATGGAGGGATTTCGAAGATGTTTTTGTTCCTTCTAATCGTAGATTATTCAATTTCGGTAACAATTTTTATATGAAACTTTATGCTTCTAAATATAAGCTTGGATATGTGGTTTTTGATCAACAGAACTGAACAGTTCTATCTAATATACATCTCTAAGCATGGTACAAGTTCACTTGCATACAAATTGCTCTTTCTTGCAACGAAGGCAAAGATGTAATATTAAATTGTAGCTTTTGTTATAACTATTTATCTCTAAGGTTGAGCTTTTAGGTTACTGTTTATTACTACTTCCAGACTAGTGTGATCAATTTCATTGTTTTTAGTTTTACTTCCATTTTTTTTTATGTAGTAACATTTCTAGTCATGGTATCAAGTTCATTAAGTTGTCATAAGCAATATTTCTTATTTATAACATAAACTCATACCTAGAAGGCAAAAAAAAAAAAAAGCAGAAAAGTAGTTGAGAATCAGTTTCAAATGTAAGCTTAGATGCTTGACTTCTGCAACAAAAAATTTGAACAGTTTTATCTCATGTGTATCAAGAAGCAGTATGAAGATTCATTTTTATTAGGCCTTTGTGTGTTTCATTTATAGTTCAGGTGTCAAGGAAAGTTGAATTAGACCGAAGGATGGAGAAGTTGCTCCAACCGCAGTCCATAAAATGAACATTTTTCGTTTTATCTACTTATGCTACAAATAGGGAGTCCATGTAGATTCTGATGACAAGTTCGATTTTGTCTTGTAGTTGTTTATTTGATTTGTTAATTTATATTTTAGGTGTCGAGGAAAGTTGAATTAGAGCGAAGGATGGAGTTGCTAGTTGTCAACAACTTCTTTTGAAATATTGGCATTGAATTCAAATGAGGTATCTTCTGCTCGAGTTCGACTTGTGTTGCGATTTGAGGAGTTAGTTGCTAGTTGTTTAATTCTATATCTTTTTGTCATAATTCATTATCATTGCTAGATTTGATGAATAACAGATGAGGTGAATTATTTTCCATTTTTTGTTATGTTTCTAATAATCTTGTTTTCTATTTTTTCTTGTTGTATCAAGACTCTAGATAATTATTGGCCGCTTTTTTCTTGTAGTATCAAAATTCTAGATGAGGTGAACTATTTTACATTCATTATCGTTATTGGCTGGAGAGGAACAAAAAGTTTGTGGAAGTAATTTCACCATCTAAAAATCTAGGAGTTGCTGCAAAACATGGCTACTTTATAACAAAATCTCAAATTCATTGGAAGTCAACTCAAGAATGAAGACCATTGCAAGACCATCAGCATTGCGAGCAATTCTCAATTTCATTATGTTTGTATTACTCCTAGTGATGTATATTTATGGAAGATGACTTCAAGTTATTTGGATTTTGGAGTCTTGGATAATGGACTTTGTAGTTGCTTTATGTACTTGAGATACTTGTATGATTTATAAAAAATGATGAGAGTTTGAAAATTCTAATATTTTGTTTTGATTCATGTTTTAAATTTGTTTGATATTTTCAGTTTTGTAGATAATATGTTTTGAAATGAATTCTTTTATTAGCAATATGTATATAATTTGTTCATATATTACAAATGTAAAATAATACTTTTAATAAACTATATTGCAACAGTTATAAACAGTTGTAATAAAGTTTATTACAATGGTGAAAAATAGTTGTAAAATATACATTTCACAACGGTGCCGCAACAGTGCAAAAAAGTTGTAAATTTTTTTACTCTATTACAACTTCTTAATAGACGACGATTGCTCCACTTATGTAAAAAGCCTTTTACAGTTGTTTTCTACCGTTGTAATGTGGTCAATTTGTTGTAGTGCAAAACCATGTGCTAAACCCAAAACCATGGACTCTTGGAACATGGTTTTCTACCTAACCTTTTATAATACTTTCGTTACGTTTTCAAGGTGTTCCAAATTGATAACGCTTATCTGTGTCACTATATATCAATACCTATGTGATTACTTAGCAAATCTAAATACCGACAATGCATGCTGACAATACTCAATACTATTAACATCCAATAAAACCAAATTTTAAAATTCATATTTATTATGAAAATAATTTTATAAATTCATATTGGGTATTTATAAATTCAGAAATCTTGGTTTATAGTTTGTAAAATTTCTGGGTTATTACACCTTCGGCACAACTAACACTAGTCCTTTAACATATGCATTCGAAATTAGAAATGAAGCAAAGGGGTTTTTCCACTCAAGGAAAGCCCATGTTTGTATAACCCGAAGGGCATGGCCGACATGATGCTCATCTTCAAACACGTGGAAAGAAATGTGGTATGCCTTTCGAACTACCCGATGTGAATGCCGAGAGCTAAAGTCTCCTCCAGATAATTATTGCAAACAAACATTGTATGCTAAAGAAGACGACACCATAAGATGCGTCAAAAACCGAATGCTCCTACAAGCTCGCTTCTCCCGCAGTTAGCCAAGCATCCAGTTCCAAAAGATTATCTTCGAAGAACTTTGCAGCGGCACCATAGTTCTCCCTCCAAGGAATAGCGGAGGGCGCTTTCATTACTATACCTCTGTATACGCTTTCGCAGGAAAGCCGACATGATGCCCATATGATGAAGGAGTAGCCAACCCACACCTATAAATACGAATCGGGATCATATTTCTCAATCTTGTATCTATAAGTTTGAGTTGTAAACCCTAATTTTTAAGTCAATTTGAGGAAAATGTCTGTAACTTCAGAAGTTACCAATACAGATATTTAATTTGACAATCGAGGTAATAAAATAGTAAATTCTTAATCATTATATTATTATTCTCTTATGACTTTGTTAGTCAGACTACGAAACTATCCGAGTGTCGGTAGTTCAAGCGAAGCACCTTCCGGAAGACCCAAAAAGTTTTAAATATCGGCAATTTTTATTTTGAGATTGGTCCAACCCCTTTCGGAGGATCCGAAAGGCCCTTTGTCAAGCCGACCGAAACTACCTTTAAGTGACCTAATTAGCATTTTATCAACCGAGTGTTGAGAATATCAACATTCCACTCAAGGGACTTATGATTTGACCGAAAGGACAACTCGAAACCATTAAGAAATCATCTACAGAATTAAACACATTAGAGAATAAAAACTCCATTCAAATGATCTTTCGCATTCGGTTCTACTGACACTATATCATTATATCTTGTTTTCTGTAGGATCCTACTTTCGGAAGTCACCGAAAGCGCTCAACAGAAAATTTGTCACGAAGACGGTTTCCTAACCTAAGTTAACTCTTTCACAAGTAAAGGAATCTACATGAATACAATGTTTTGGGGTGTCAACCATATTTTTAATAGACAGTGTTCTTTCTTGATGTTATATTGGATTTCTCGCGAATTTATTTGGTATCATATCGAGGGACGAGTTCTAAAATGCCAATGCTTCTATACAAAGAAGTTTACATATAATGGAAATGATCTAAAAAAAAATGTGATATTAATAAATTTTCTCCTCCTTCTCATTCCAATGGTTTCTCATTTTTTTCCGGTTTATATCAAGCTATGGCCAATCAATGAATTCAAACATTATTCAAACGACATTCTTCAAATCTCGCAGTTCGCCAAGCCTAGGGATGACAATTAGACCCGACCTGATAGATTCAGACCCAACCTGGCAGGTCTCGCTTCTAGGCGGGTCTAGTTTTTGTTGGGTCTGAACTATACATTTCAAAAATATGGACGTGGCCCGATCTGAGCTTCGGTTCGGTTCGGTCGGATCAGGTTTGGTTGGATGGTAACACTAAAAATACATATATTTAAATGTTTTTTGGTCGGGTCTTTCAAGTCGGTTTAATCGAGGCTTAATTGTATTTTCGGGTTCAGGGCTTATCGGATCGATTTTCGGTTTTAATTGCCAGCCCAGCCATCATGTCTCATTCTGCCCCTGCGTACACTATCCAGCTTAGCTTTCGCACAAATTTGAGGGCAACAAATAGTTGACATGGGCTGATAATTTGCGGCGGCACCGCACCACATCACAATTATGCTGTGATGTAGCGATGCAAATACAAATACAAAGATAAGAATAGAGAATTCTCTAGTATCCATGAGTCAATTATAATGCATCGTCCCTTCTGTCTACCCAACTTTCTTGCAGGTCCTCCACACCCCTCTCTCTCTCACTCTCTCTCTCTCGGAAGCTAAAATAATTAATGGAGGAGATAAGACGAAGACATGGCCCTTGTTATGGGCTACATCGAATATTTAATCTATAGACGAAACAACTACTACGCTTTACTTCTGTAGTCCCAACAGCGACTGCCATGTATAAAATCAACTGCGTGGTGGCACACAACATCATAATCATAATAATAATAATAAACACCCTTCAAAAGTTTTAAAAATCACTTTCTCCTTTTCTTCAAAAAGAAAACAAAAACCTCATGTAATGTAACAACTCCAAATTATCCAGTGAAAACATACCGTTTGAACCATATGTGTTTACAGTCAAAACTGCAAACGTTTGCATTCTACGTTCCACCATTCATTCGACCATTTATGATCAAACGATGTACTCATACAAAAATGAACTGTGCGGCGGTCGCTTATGGCCGAACTGTGTGAAGTGCTTTCGGTGGTTCGCCGCCGAACAAAAATGTGTGATGGTCAAAAGTCGAAAGTGGGGTGTGAACAACAAGACATTTTTTCTTTTTCTAAAGGATGACAGTATACATTTCAAGAACTTGAGAGAGCTTCGCACTTAAAATATTTGACGGCTACACTGCAAAATTTCTTTTTAAAAAAGCCAGTTACAACTACAAATGTGCAGTCCCATCCAGTCTAAGCCAGAAATATTTATATTTCATAATGCATATTTTTACTGAAACCTTTGACATATGTGCTTCGTAAAACTTGATTTTAAAATGGTTTGCAGCCGCAGGTATTAAGTTTTAAAGTAAGGAATGCATCTTACTTTCAAATAAATAAGTTGTTTTTAAAGTTATTACAAGCCTTACAATTTTGACAGTGCACACACCCCAACCAAATAAATTAACGCAAAAAGAATCTTATCTTATATCTACGTCTGTATCACTATAACCAATTTTTCAGTTGAACACAGGCGGTTTAGACAAAAGAATCGGTTCAGTGCAGAGTCCATCTCCTTCAATCTCACTCAACAAATAAATCTCAAGATATGCTCTTTGGATCTTCCTTTGCATTTGCATTGCAACTTGAAGAATAGAAACAAAATTTTCGTTTATTTTAACCTTTTTTTTAACATTTTCAAAATCAAATATGTAAATAGCAACATTTTCTCAAATTTATCTCCTCCTTTCAGTAGCATTATTGCATTGGTTGGATTCAGCATTATGTGCAAAAACGGTGGGGACTCATTAGCATAGTTTGTCATGTCTCGTTGTATATAAGACCTGAAACTGACAAGAAAACAACAATTAATACGGATACCACTTGCAGTTATCTAATGAAATGATTTACCAATTAACCTGAAGTAAATAAAAAATAAATAGTAGCTATCGATAATAGTTCCTGCACAATATGAAAGACAATGATATGAGAGCAACCACCATCATTGAGTAAGATATTGCTTTGATTTTCTCGGGACCATTTGAAATATAAGGACGTCGATTAGATTATTATATCAACCCCAAGATACACTGAATTTGCTTTAATCTCTAACCAAACTAAATCTGATACGATATGAGATATATACATGAACTATAGTTTTATTATCATTATTATTTTGAAATTGGATACTATGATGAAAGTATATAGTTGTACTAAGTCTTGTGTATCATGTAGCGTAAATCACGCATTACGTCTAATTTGAACCTACAACTTGGTCGATCAAAGCCAGAGCATCAAACCACTATGATAGTGACTGTAGCTCTATGAACAATGACATCCGTTTAATCAATTATTTTGTATTAAACTGTTGAAGAATTTGGTTACTAATTTCCTCTTGATAAGCTTAATTATATCTACTTGAAGAGGACCTACCATGCAATAGAAGGTTCAGTATGGGACTAGAAATGGTTACAGGAGTGATAACGAATCATTGTTATCTAACTACAGTTTATGTGAAGAAGCTGCATCATGTTTGGTGTTGAGTAAGGATCATAGAAATAAAACAAAAGGAATAATGCATACACTTGTTCTTTTCTTCTTTGAAAAATTGAAATTTGCTTTCTTCTCACGCTTCCCTGTGAATAATATCAGTTAATCGGTACTATAAACAATAAATAAAACAGCTATACACAACTAAAAACTGTTATAAAAGTTTCAAGTCTTTCTCAAGATGACAAAGAGGTGAAATGGGTCATAGATGCACTCCAGCATTTGGCATGATCAATGTTCTTTGAGTACAAGTATAAATGATATACTTTGTCACATATGTCGTAGATACTTGCATGACTATGTTACCATACAAGTCGTGAGATTCAACACTTTTTGGAGCTGTAAAGCATGAAGAATACATATTATATGGAGACTAACATGTGATATGTAACTGGTATGATGCACGCTTAGAAGCGTATGCAGTTCATTGAATCCAACCCTATAAAGTAGTACAGAACTAAAAGACCATTTCAACAATATCAACCTACAGTAATGTAAAAACTTTACAAGCTGGCCTCCACTTGCAATCCACGGCAGCTATTGCAAGACAGTGGACTTGCATGAAACTTAAAAGATGGACTGGTTTGCTTCTGCAGAATTCTTAAATATAGAGAAGTAACTATTCTAGAAATCATATCAAAATGATTCTACGTTTTACTTTTGAAGTTACATATAGTTTATTTTATCTTTTTGGTGACCTGGACTTTAAGTTGAACCGTGATGGCTTCTGATTTTGATGGTACAGCCGGGTAAACCGGTGGAACCGTGGGTTTTCTTTTCCAGAAAATTTAAACATGCAGAGTTATTGCGCAAAAATGCTTAGAGGCCGGTAAAATAGGCCAAGAAAAGTTATAATTTTTTTAAGAGTGCTGCTATGAGGCCCGAAAATCAGGTTCACCGTCCAAAGTTATTCAAGGTCGGACAACAGTTGGATCCGATCATGAAATCACCTCATTTTATTTGTGTGTGTGGCTTTAGTTTACTATATAGTATATATTGCTAATATAGGTGAAACATAAGATGCTGAGATTACCATGTATTACATGCGCGCGCACACATAACAAGAATGATCAGGGGAGTCAGAAATGTATACTGATCCTGACCAAATAGGCGCGGAATGTCGATATTTTTACAAAATCTACTAGCGATTAATAAGTAGATTTCTAAATTGATTCCTGGGTTGAAGTTTGGAACAAGAAGAATACAATATAAAAACCATAACAGGGAATAATAGGATTTGACATACCCCTCGGTATACCGTATACAAAGGGCATGACATAAAGTTGGTAAAGCCAATAATAGGAGGAAAAATAATACTGACAAACTGAAAAAAGAACACTGAAAACAAAGGGGGAGCCCAAAATAGGAAGTGATTCATGTGTGATTGTCTTGCTTTCCTTACTCTGATAGGCCACAATGTAGCCCGGCCATCAACCATTTTCATGTGCCATTGTCCCCGTTGCCTTGTTCAATCTCATTCTCTTAATAGTTATTTATGGTACTCCAACAGTTGCCTTGCTATAGATAAAGTTGCCATCAACTTAGGATTCACTCCATTTATGTTCCTCGACCCTTTGATCAGTTTAAGTTAAATGCATGTTTGCTTCTTACGCGACATGCAGGGCACACTCTGTCAACCTAACCATCACCATTAAGTGACGTACTAAGATCTGACTTCTAACAATGGGGTAAACAACCCAAGTATTCCATTGTAACCATGAATTTTTTATGCTAGAAAGTCTATAAGATCTACAACTGAGATTGTATACCGCGACAGTGTATGTAAACACAACTGCAGTTAGTTACACAATAGCAAACTAACAATGTACAACGTTACAAATTTATTGACGACGAACTTGATGAAGTTTGCAGTGGTCCGAAGGAGCCTACAAAGCGTTGGGGTTTGCGGCTTAAGTTTTAGGATGATAATGATTTTTGCAATGTATAATCCTTGTTATTATTTTTAAAAGTACAAAGGATGGGAATGACATGAAAATAAAGTATGAGGGAAATAGAACGTACGGACCACTGGTTCGAAAGTCCGACTCGAATGAGGCCTGATCGAGTTTTGAACCAAAGTGAAACACGGTTTAGGTTATTTGAGGTTGAACCGCGGTTTCTGTTCGATCATGAAAACACTAGATAAAAACGAAGAGTGAATTGGAATTTTTGGACCATGGGTTACAAAGGTACCCCCACCAACTAAGATTATATTAAATACCCAAAAAAGGAGATGAAAAATGATGCTATGTGATAGATTTGAAGTGAAAGGAACCCACAATATGGATGGGTATCAAAGTTTGTTGGATCCATAGCATTGTCTTCATCCTTTAACAACTGTAAAGTAGTCTGAAAATGAATGATGGCCTAATTAAGTCTGAAGCAGATAGAGTTTGTTAGGTGGCTCTTCATAAACAGTCGATGTTTGTATAACTAGAGCCAGCTAGCTGACCATGCTTTTATTGTCATCAATCAACATCGTCCAACTTATTAGGGAGACAAATCAAATTGTTTTAACAGTTCTAAGATCCAAATTCAGGACACGGCATTAAGAATTCTTAATGTTTTCTTTAGAACATGGAACCAGTTGGAATAATTATTTGGAGTGAAAGATACTTTTACCTGTTCACATGTGTTACATTCCAGATGTAGTAGCACGGCTACATTGACATTTAACTTTTGTTGCACAACAAAATGTCTTTACCACGGTTATACCTGCAGACACAAACATCTAATGAATTTATATTTATTTTTTGTTCTAAAAAAGGGATCTTAAATGCTGACAGATGATAACATAAACAGTCAGGTTTTTCGTAGTAATTAAAGAATAAAAGAAAACTGGCCAGTTCATACTTAAATGAGGGTGATGGTATTTAATGTGATCGAAAGCAGGATGTTGAGATGGTTATGGTCATCTTTTATCAAAACAATTTCAAAAGTATGTTTGTCTGAATAACTATTGTTGGCCAAAAATTCGGTTAAAACCTCAAAATGATATGGTTTTCGTAGAATCCGTTACTTGATAGAGAATCAACTGGGTTACATTGTCACTCCATTAGACGGATTCTTTTAATGTGCTTCCATTGTTTTCCGAAGATGAATTCCTATTGAAACAAAAAAATTACAGTTAAGTATGTATCCATTGAAATCTGAAATTCCTTATGGAAGAAGCTTTGGTCTTATGTATGTTAATCCTTGTAGTCTTTCCTAAGTGGCCCTATAGAAGATCTTTCGATAGAGTTGCTTAGAGCTCTCTGTCAGGCGCAGAGATCCTTGAATTTCCTAAGCAGATTTTCCTTGTAGATTACTACCACTTAAAGGGTGGCTTCAAAAAGGATCACGAGGGACTCCCTGTATCTTCAGAGGAGATTGGAGGTTTTATGTTGTTCCAAGTGTCTCGGGAAACCTTTAGTGGATTCTAAACTATAATGCTTTGGAGACATGATTCTTAGAGCAACCTTACTTGACTTATTTTATTAACCGTGACCTCTCGAGGTTTCGGAAGGCAATCTTCTAGACTTGGTTCATTTCGAAGTTCTTAGTGTTGAACCTGCAAAATTATAAGATAATAATAATATAATAATTTAAAATTTACCATGTCATTATCTAAATTGTGCAAACAAATCTCTTTATTTTATAGAAATGAGTATTAGAATGATTCTGGTATTCTAGCTGCAGACTTTCCCCAAATCGATTTCGAAATTAGGGTTTACAACTCAGACGTCTTTAGTACTAGTGAGAGAATGAGAGAATTGGACCTGATTCTAGACCTTTGGGTCGTATTTATAGGATCGGGTTGACCCTCCTTCTGTCTTATTTGCTTCAACATAATGCTCCTATGGAGGCTAATGTGAAGGCCTGATGAAGGTGCCTCCGATGGCGGACGATTTATGTTTTTGATGGTGCCCAAAATAGTGGTTTGCATTCTCGAATGTCTGGTGCATTCATTGGGATGCCTCTAGACATTCCGGAACTACTTCTTTGATCCATAGACTCATTGCGGGGGGAGTTAGTTTACATAAGCTCCCAGCTTTTGGTTGTTGCTAAAGGATTTCCTTCCTCCATGTGAAATGTCTCTTTATGCTGCAAATGTTTCTTGAAGGACCAAGTTGTCGAAGTATCCTCTTTAACGAATCGAAAGGTGTATCGAGTTGTTCCTTTCGTTTGAAGATCATTTTTCCTGAAGTACATGCTCATCGGTTTCATCGAAAGGGGTTTTCCTTGAGGAAAGGAGTCCTTTTCTTTTTAATCCTAGATCCGAAAAAAAAAATTCTGATGGAGTGGCTTTGACTAACCTAGGAGCTTTCTGTTCTTGATATTCCTTCAGTGTAATTTTTGTTCTTGGTTCCTTTGGATTATTTTGGTGCTAATATTTGTCCCACTCACGAGTGAAGGGGTGTTTATAATTTTCAAGTCAGCAAGTCCAGCTGGTCGGCTTCTTCCAAACATCAATTCAACTTTCTTGCATTCTGGAATTCTGACCATTCATCTAGATCACATCTAACAGTTGCCACATCTTTGACTTTTCTCTTATAAATTGTTGTATTTTCTCTTTATCTTCACTTTCCTATATTCGAAGAAATTGTATACGAGGATTCAAAATTCCAAAAATTTCCTAAATCTATTTAGCCTATCAAATTTGAAGACTAAAGTGAACATCTCCTTTTCGATCTTCAATTTTAGCTTCAAGATCGATTTTAAATTTGACCTCTTCCTTGAAGCTTCAAATTCTCGATTTTTATTTCGAAATCGTTTATTTTACAGATTTGGAAATTAGTCGTGGAAATTACAAGCGTCCATTCTTTTAATTGAAGTCGTACTTAATTCTAAACTTCGATCTAGTTATTTACCTAATAACTCAGGGTATTCTGTTTATTGGAATGAATTTTTCCAGAATTGAAGTTCAGTTTGTCTGTCTTCAAGCAGATGTGACAATCTGGAGTCTTCGTAGTAATTGTGTATAAACCCATAGCCTTTATTATGAGGAGATTTATCATAATGACTTGGGTGTGTTAACCTCGGACCTTTGCTATCCTTGGCAAAACTATTTTACACATCTAATTTGGGTGAAATAGAATAGTTACTAGTGGTATTTGAAGGGTTTCAATAGAGACAAAAGTTGGATTCCCCTATAAGCATGTTCTTATCCTTCCCTTACTTATTGTAACTGAAACAATGTCACTTAGTAGTGTTATGGTTAATAAGAAGAAATCAACAAAGAAATTTGGCTTCAAGGTTCCCGCTCTTACTGAAGTTGGGACTTCTATTCCTATTCTGGAAGAGTCTCCGAAGAAATTTGGTGCCCTCGAAAAGCACTTTCTTGTTTTGACACAAACGTAAGTTAATTCCATTCTTCAAGGCTTAGGCATTACCGTTGTTGTTGGTATCCCACCCGGTGTAGAAGACACTATCGATAAGCCTCCAGAGGGATATTTTGCATATACCGACATTCATATATGGTAAGGAAGCTTTATCTCTTTTCCTTCCTTCATCTTAAGATTCCTTCGCCATCTTAATATTGCTCCAATCCAACTTTCACCTAACACGTACACCTTCTTACTTGGATTGGAAGTCCTTTCTCCGAAATCAGACGGATCTTCTTTGGACTCTTTCTTTGACACCCCACATCCCTTAGTGTCACCCATATGAGGATGCATTAAGTTTTGTGAAGGCAATAAGTATACAGTAACCAAAATTCACGAGACAGAATGAAAAATGCAATGGAGAAACTAACTTTTATTATTATCTAAAAAGCATTATTCCAAACCGATTACAACTTCACATCGTTACATTTTTCAAGCACCAAAAACCTCAGTTAAAACCATATGTCTCATGACACAAACCATCAGATTGAAAAAACACAAAGTCGTATCTCTCCTTAAAGGCTAAAACAAAGTAGAACACAATTCAAAGCAAAACAACTAGCTAGTCCAAATCTGAGCTGAAAGAAATCATGGTCACGGCTACTATCTATCACCCTGAGAACCTGAGGAGGGGGGAGGGAAGGAAGAGAAAGAAAAAAACAGGTCAGATATAAAGTCTGGCGAGTTCTAGTGACTTTTAGCATAAGCATATGATAAGAGGTATCAAGACAGACGAATGTTACTGGATAAGAAAATACAGTAAAATATGCAAGTACGAAGTAAACGCGATAACAAGTCAAGGTAAAGATGAAGTAAGCTTCTCATTTATATATAAGAACAAGATTCTACACCAACTATCCAGATTAGGTTTAACCCTAATTACTACCCAAGCGATCGACTCCCTACTACGCAAATATCATGTGCTAGCTATGGCAGTAAGGTGTATCAGTCCCTAACCCATCAACTATAAGACACATACATATTTTCTAGTGTTACTGCGGCTTAGTTTCCCCCCATCAGACCCATGCATGCTCATGACTCCGCCGGAACACACGTACCCACCTTCCAAGTATTTTTAAGAAAAGGCTATTCCCCAAAAGCCATTAGCACTTTCCTTTGTTTCCTCGTTTGAATCTTTTTCCTTTTCGCTTTTCAGCATGTCTGATCTTAACCTTCCTAAGGGAGTACCCATACCTGGATGGTTCCGAAGATACTTGGAAGCTAGGGCCAACGGTTTTGAAAATAGTTTCAGAAGGTTTTTAAAACTTTTGCCCAGCCTGGTAACCTTCTGCTCTGATACCAAATGTAACACCCCACCTCCGCTAGGGTCACTCACAAAGGGAATGCCCTAGTTTTGGAGGGGTATTATCTAGTAAACAGGCACAGAGATAACACAAGACAGAACATAGATAAAATAGAGTATATAAAGCAGCGGATATAAACTTTAAAACCAAATCTCATTACTAAAAAATAGAGTCAAAACCTCTTACATCAAAATGCCAAGTCATTATTTCATTACATCAAGTTCTAAAGAAGCAAAGTACTTAAAACAACATAAGTAAAATATTATTCCCCAAAAAGTGCATGAGTGCAGCCATAGCATAGCTCAAGACCAAACCGTACATGAGCTGTCAGAAAGCAAGCAAAGTCCAAGCTAAGAGCTAGAGCTTCCTCCCTGAGAACCTGGGGGGGGGGGGGGGACGAAAGACAAAGAGGCGAAAGAAAACGGGTCAGTTAAAAAGACTGGTAAGCCCTAGTGACTATCAGCATAGAAACTAGTAAAGTTAACAAGACATGAATAAACTAGAATTAAACATAGGAATGATGATAAGTCTGACATGATAACTAAGCTAACAAGATAACTCAAGTCTAACACTGCGTATTCAAGGTTCGCCATACCAACTATACTGGTATACTAATCCCGTGTCAACTATAAATCAAGAAATAATCCCTTGGCCCAATATCGTGAAGTGACCCAATTCGGGGTCCAACGGTATGATCTAATCGATCGGCTCCCTACAAGTCTAGCTCGTCGTGTGTCTGTGTCATACGGCCCTATCACGAATGTAGTCACATGTGCTAGGTCCACTATAGGGTGTATCAAGCCCTAGGGTGCCAACCACTGACACGAATCAAGAATGCACAAATAATCCTACTGATGCCCAATGCCTGCTTTTTCAACTCCGGACTAAGTGCACGACCCTAGTCCGCCTGAACTTACAATGGCGCAACAACTCAGCCGTCGTTCTGGTCGCTTACAATCAGCCCCGCAATCGTGCCCCACCCTGCCTAGTCCCAGGGTACCGTGATACATCTAGTGGGTTACTGCTGAAAAGGACCGCGTAATTAGGGTTTCGTTCAGCAGGTTAAGTTGTCATTTAAAATCGAGACTTAACCCTATCTACGTGTCATGTCAAATTGACTAAGTGTGTCGTTCTAGTTCAAGACGTAGTCCTACGAATCATGTGTCAGGTTGGT
This sequence comes from Allium sativum, assembly GCA_030737875.1. Lineage (NCBI taxonomy): Eukaryota > Viridiplantae > Streptophyta > Magnoliopsida > Asparagales > Amaryllidaceae > Allium > Allium sativum. Next base: position 868,254,658 of record CM060924.1, on the reverse strand, counting down.
TAAGTGTGTTCAAGCGGTTCATGACTTAACCCTATCAAATCAACGTGTCAAATTGTTAAGTATATTCAAGTGGTCCATGACTTAACCCTATCCAGTGGCATTAATTTACTTAATGCACCCCTAACCTCTCACATTAGACTTGGTTATGGTTACTGGATGTGCCGGGCGGGTCCGGGCAGTTTTACACCATAACCTAGTCTAACCTCGGGTTTCGAGTGTGATATGACCAACTACTCACATTGGGTCCTATTGTTTGCAGTTACTGGATTCGCCGGGCGGTTCCGGGCAGATTTATACTGCAAACTCAACCCAACCTCGAGTTGGCCACGTTCAAGTTATCTAAGTGTCATGTCCCAAATTCATATTTTCAAGTATAATTTCATGCCAAGTTCATGTTCCTATCCAAGCTCAAGTTATAACGATATTCATGTTTTCAAGTTCATACTAAATTCAGGTTTTCCTAAACTACCCAAATCGCATCCCCAACGCTCATGAATTCGAATCAAGGCAATAGATATAACTAGGGAATAACATAACAAGGATGGGTATAAAGTGGCAAAGGTGATTTCAAGGAAAGCATGGTGTAACTTGAGATATGATCATAACATCACTGGCATATGAAATAGGGTGATAAACATAGCAATAAATGACATAAGATGATATTCCTAAACTTGTGACTAGCAATAGTTTCAACATCACAGGCATGTTAAAATAATGATAGGGTTTAGGTTATGACATGAACAGGCCTCTAAATCAAGTTCTTATCAGTATTCCACAAATCAAGGTTCAATATGAACGGTACTAGGTTCAAGGTGAATAGATCTAGGGTGAACAAGAGTAGATCTAAAATAATAGATCAAAAAGGAATAGTCATAGATCAAAGATATACAAGAGTAGGTCTCAAGTAGTTATCATGTTTATGTTCAACTTCACTTTACACATGTCCATATTAAATTTAGAGTTTAGATCTAAGAGTAACTGGGGCTTACAGATCGTGGTTTTTGAGAACTAAGAACAGAAATTGTCGTAGGATCATTGTTGAGATGTTGATCTATTCCCTTGAATTGTTGTAGAAACATTGGCCTTCGATTTGGATCTAGTTTGAATGTTTAAGCTTCAAGTTGGAGGCGGCGGCCATGGTTCAAGAGGAGACTTAGCAGCATAATGGTGTTAGAAAGATTTGTTGTGGATTAGCCTAGGTCTTAGGGTGTTTTTATAGTTGCAACAACTAGTTTAGGCCATAGGATAAACCCTAGAATCGATCTGAACCGCCAAAAATCGTCACAGGCCCTCGAACAAGCCAACAGGGTCAAGCAGGAGCAACCAGGCCCAAACCAGGTTCGGGGACCAGGTCGACACCCAAGTCGACTGCGCAGTCGACCTGGTCCTAGGGGTGTCGCCTGCCCAGTCGACCTGGGGTGCTGGGCGGGAAATTTCCCGCCCAGTCTGTCTGGGTTTTGAAATTCGAATTTGAACTCGAATTCGAACTGTTTTGAACTCTGAAAATTTCTGAAACTTTGGGGAGCCATAACTTGGTCATACGGACTCCGATTTTCGAAAACTCGGACTCAATTTCATGCAGAATTCCGAGACGAACGCAATGACGCAACCCGTTTCCCTTGGTTCTTATTTTAAAATTTAATTCTGCCTAGATTTATGGTTATAACACGTTATCAAAATACGGGTTGTTACAGGATACGAACAGCAAGACGTGGGACCACTTAGCTTATTAATTAACAAATTTAACTTGACAGGTTTAAGTTCATTAATAAGCAAGGTTGTAAATGACATTTCCTATAAATGTTATTATGTGTACAACCCTCCCCCAAAACCGACAAACACCTGCTCAGATGTATATATATATTATATTAACTCATTTTACTTAATTACATGTGATTCTCTTATTTTCCATACCATGTTATACTTATTACTTAATTAAGTCCAATCCTTTTCAGATTAACATGTTTCCATATTCTTCCCTTTATGTAATTAACCCCAAATTTACAGTCAAAGGTTCCCAAGTCATAATATGGCCCAATTTCTCCCTTTTTATTGTTATTCCAAGTTATTCCAATTTATTTCAATTATACGCAATTTTTTAACGAAAATGGCCTAAGCTATCGATGGCCTAGGCTCAGCATAAATAAAAAGGAAAAAGGAGAAAACAGATCTAAACTCAATACTAAACAATAGGCGTATAAAAGACTGCACATAAATAAAACACAGAAAAGGGATAAGGAAGAAAGATGTATATATGAACATAAAATAACAGTTAATAGAATAGATAAATGAAAGTAAAACATATATAAATATAAACACTATTACTTTTTAGATCTGTATCATTTACTATCAAAATACTATTTTAAAATAGCAAATATAGCTCACAAAAAGGTAGGCTAGATCCAGAAATAGTCTTTGAGAAAGTTGTTGCTGAAAAACTGAAGCTATCCTTTTTAATCTATCCTTCGGCAACACCTCAACATTTTTCTTATTTAATTACAGAACATAGTTTGGAGGAAGAAGAAGAATGAAGAATTTTTGTATGCAAGAAAATGAGTGAGGTAGGTATATATTAACTAGGATAATACTAAACCATTAGATATTAGGTTTATAAATCCAACCGTACACCTCAAGCTCAATCAGCGTATGAATATATAAAAGAAAATAGTCCAGATTCAGCCGCAAGAATTCGGCCTGCATGCATGTAGGTCATCCCACCTACCACCTATGTCGACCCATGGGTCGAGCTGCCTTAGACGTGGGTCGACCCATGTGTCGACCCAGTTCGGGCTAGATCGCCCACTTACCGTTGGTTCCTGTGTATATTTATTCATTTGAACTTTAAATATAGTTTAATCTTCTTAATCCTATAACTTCTTCATACGTTATCTGATTTACGAAAACTAAGAATCTATCTAAACCAGAATTTCGTAACGAACGCAACGGTAAAGTTGGTTTTACCCAATTTTGAATATTTAATTAACTAATATTCCTTTTGTTATCTTTCTTACATCATTATGGTATATTAAGTTATAGGGTGTTACATTCTCCCCTCCTTAAACGATTTCATCCCCGAAATCTCTAATTTAAGAAGAATGTTATTATTTAATCAACCACCTACACCCATCTACTCATCCATCAAACACTGGTATCTATTGTCCTTAAAATTTCTAATGCTTTATATGAACATATGCAAAAGGTTTTGTGTGTATATGTCCCTATTCTAATGCAAATCATACGGTCGACTGATTCAGTTGACCTACTTAATGCAATATATGTCTGTGTCATGTATGCACAGAATCTCAATATACGTATAACTTCTATATATATGCACAATCATTCACCAAAATGCAACATCCATGTGATGATTCAACCATTTTCATCCATTGAAAATTAAAATGCGCACACATCCATATGCAATATGTAAGTGTTTGATCCGATCTAGTGCTTGATGTGTGTGTATATGCGTCTACTAGAAACCACCAGCAAACACTTGCATCCGCTTGCAACCATCAAACATAACATGTCTCAAACACATGATTCCAACCATTGGCTTCTTTCTAAAGAGATTCGAATGATAGGATAAACATACTCGGATGATAGAAATAATAAATTCGAATTCAAAAGTTTAGGAAGGATATTAAGTACGTACTCTCAAAGAGAAAAGGATAAGAAGCGTGAATCTTATCTTCGGGTTCCCATGTCGCATCGTCGCAGTCTTCTCCCCTCTGCACCTTCACTAACTTGATCTCCTTGTTGTGTAATCTCTTGATCTCTGATCCAAGAATGTGGGTAAGAACTTTCCTAACTGACCTCTCCTTTTCCACTTCAACATCCTCAAGTATGCTCAGCACCAATACCTCTGTTGAATCATGTAGACATTTCCTCAATGGGAAATGTAGAGCACATCGTGAACTCCTGCCAGCCTCTATAGTAGTCTAACCCAATAGGCCATCTGGCATATCCTCTCCACTATAGGGAATGACCCTACAAACCTCAGAGCCAACTTTCCTACTGAGCTAAAGCAAACAACATTTCTTAGAGGCGAAACCTTGATAAGGACCATGTCTCCTACCTCAAATTCCAAATCAGTCCTCCTCCTATCGGCACATGACTTCTGCCTATCATGAGCCGCCTTCATCCATCTACGAATAAAATCTATCTTCCCAGAAGTCTATCCCACCATATCAGGCCCAAGTAGAAATATGTCCGTAGACTACCACCAACATGTCGGTGATCTTCAAGGTCGTCCATAAAGTGCCTCGAAGGGTGCCATCTCAATGTTTGAATGATAACTGTAGGCAAACTCAATCAATGGGAGATGCTCCTCCCAAGTCCCTCCGAAGTCTAGGATACACAATATCAAAAGATCCTCAAGAACCATATTAACCCTCTCATCTGTGCACCGGTTTTAGGGTGTTAATCTGTGCTCAGTCGGAAATGTGTACCTAGTGCCTCTTGCAAGCTGTTCCAAAACTCACTCGTGAAGATCGGGTCACAGTCACTTATTTACTAGAAGGTACCCCATGAAGTAGGACTATCTCTAAGGTATACCAATGCTAGCCAATTTGTTATCCTCTTGCTCTTGACTGGGATAAAGTAAGCGCTCTTAGTAAGTCTATCGACTATAAACCACATACTTGTGTTGCCCTTCCACAATCTGGGAAGTCCATCAATGAAGTCCATAGAGACGCTCTCCCACTTCCATTGTGGGACATCCAAGGGCTGAAGTAATCTGCCAGGTTTCCTTTGTTCAGCCTTTACTCGCTGGTAAGTCAAACATCGGGCCACAAACTCAACAACGTCCTTCTTCATACCAGTCCAGTGGAAAACTCTCTTCATATCTTGGTACATCTTGTCACCGCCTGGATGGACAGTTATCCGAGAGTGACGAGCCTCCTCAAGAACAGTTCTAAACAAATCCCTAACTCGGGGAACACAAATCCTTTCATCTCATTGTAGCCACCCTTTCTCATCCATAGAATATCTAGCTAGGTTACTAGAGGTTTCTCCTCCACTAAGCCTATCCAAGATGTCTACTACCTGTTGGTCCTCTCGCTGCGTAGATCTAATGCGCTCCATAAGAGTTGGTTGCACCCCCAAAGATGCCAACAGACCTGGCATAAAATTCGTAGATAGCCTAAAATCAAAGGCCGAGATAAACTCCAGCGCTGCCTCTCTACGAATAGAGGACTCATGGTCATCTTCTGCCAACTCAACGCATCCGCAACCATATTGACCTTGCCTGAGGTATAAGCTATCTCAAAATCGTAAAACACAAGGAACTTCATCCATTATTGTTGCCTTACATTGAGATCCTTCTGCAAGAACAAATATTTGAGCGACTTGTGATCCGTGTATAGCTCAAATCTCTTTCCAAGTAGATAGTATCACCAAGACTTAGGTGCAAACACTATTGCAGCCAACTCCAAGTCATGGGTAGGGTAGTTCTTATCATGGACCCTCAATTGTCTATTACTATAGCATACTACCCTACCTTCTTGCATCAACACGACACCTAACCCTAGCCATAAGCATCCATATAGACCATAAACACCTTGCTACCATCGGGAAGAATCAAAATAGGAGTTGATATCAGAGCCCTCTTCAATCCCTGGAAAGCATCCTCGCAATCAATGCTTCAAACAATAGCCAATTTCTAATTTGTCAGGCGGGAGAGTGGAGCCGATGTCCTCACAAAGTCCTTAATGAACTTTCTATAATACCCCGCCAATCCTAGAAAACTACTCACCTTCGTCGCGTTCTTAGGAGCTTTCCAATATTGAACTGCAACAACCTTAGCGGGTCCCACTGCTATCCCATCCTTGGAGACAACATGCCCTAGGAACCTTACTTCCTTCCTCCAGAAATGACATTTAGAATTTTTTTAACTTAAGCCGATGTGATCTGAGAGTGCGCAGAACCTCTCCTAAGTGTATGGCATGTTCCTCCTCGCTTCTTGAGAAGATCAGAATATCATTCACAAAGACCACTGCAAACTTTTTCAAGAACTCCCTAAACACCATACTCATTACATCTAAAAGTATGCACACTTCAAGAAAATATGTTATTTATAACATCATTTAATAGCGCGTTATTCTAAAGCATTATTGTTTATGGTTAAACATTTATTTTTTAACTCATTTTGTTCGTAAAGCTCTTTGCTCCAAAATTTTCGTCTTCCCTCCAAAATAACAATTAACCCGTAATCTTCAAAATACAATCATTTTTGTACCCTAATAACCTTAATTTTCCTACTCGTCTGATTCAAATTTAACTCCACCTCGGGAAAATCATTAATGAAATCAAGCATAAGATCTCATATTCTAGTTTAAAAGTTCCAAATCTCAAATCAGCGCCATGCACCATAAAATTTATAAGATCCAGGGTTTTTCCGCTTGACATCCTTCAATCAAGGTATCATCATTTATTTTTGTTTTCTTTTTAATTCAATTAGTTTTTGATGGTAAAATTTTGAATCTACATTTTGGAGATATGCTTTCGATATTGGAATCAAAATCCATCAACTAAAACTATGATGAGATAAGAATGAATCACCTTTAATTATGTCATATGGGTTTTGAGGTTGAGCATACATTTGATTACTTTTTAAGAATTTAACACCATGTTCGAATTTGGATTCGTATATTAAAACTCGTTGCAGCATTTACGATGATATTATTTATGTTGAAGATATTTATGCTATGAATGTCAAATGACGATTATCAGATTTAGTGATGGTGTTATCTAAGATTAAACTTTTGATGTGCCTGGGTGATTGAGTTTCTTTATGATGGTTCTTTGTTATTCTTAGTAAGCCACATGCATCATATATAGCTTCTATTTTTGCTTTGTGAATAACCACTTTTAAACTTGCTTAAAATATATGCTCGTAGGAGATATACAATGCCCTACATTGTAATATGGAAATTTCACACATCTATTATTACAGTTTCTTTCTTGATTTTTTTAACTTATTTAAAAGATAATATCAATGATCTAAATCATTTTAGTTTAGTGTAATGAATTCTTTTGGTGTTTTATATATAAGTAGATGGGCTAAGATTATGTTTGCAATTTTGGACTGCCCTACACCATCTTTAGGTTCATATGATCTAACTGACCATATAATGATATGTTTTCTCTTTACCATGCATTATTTATTGTCTTTGGCTTTACAAATGTAAATCATATTATGTTTTTTAATAACAACATTAATGACAATGAGATTGACAAATGATTCCTGGAGTAGGCAAGAAACATACAATGAGGTTGTTGTGGTTGGAGTAAGTTGCTACATTTAAAGCAAGGTCAATAAAATTGGTACAAGCTACTGCACATAAATTGAAGGTGGTATAACTTATTGTAGGAGCCATGCTACACATGATGTGAAGAGGATGCTGAGTTCTAGAAAATATCCGAATCATTGATTTGGAGTTACTTAGGTGTGCTGCAAGAGAAAAATATTTCAGCTGCAACAGTAGTTGTAGGACTATGGGAAATGATTAATATTTAAGTGGGAAAGCCAGGGAAGTGTGCTAAAGTTTCAGGTGGAAAGTGATGCAGGCGTTGCACGAGATGTGTCATTGAATGGAAGTGGTTATAATCAAGCTGCATCTGCAAGCACAAGTAATCCATGTAAGCTAGTTCAAATGTTTATAAGAATATCTGTGTATATTTGTACTGAATAACATATATGGCATTTTGAGCATGTAAAAGTGAGTTACAGAACTGGCATATATGAAGTATCTACACAAGAATGGGTGAGGATGCCATATTGAATATGCCATGGAAGTTTGGCCAGAATAATGCTGAGCCAGTGATGGAACCTTTGTAGGTTGGAGCATATCATACTTTATTGCTTCCTTTAGGGTGGTTAATCCTAATCGGAGGGTACACAACTCTGGGATTGAGATGCGATGACCTAGAATTTTAGTTGTTGGGTTATACTTTTGTTTGTAACTTGTATGTGTTTGGCTTCGACGGTCTCAGAATTATTTTAGGTATGGATTGTGTTGACGTCAAAAGTTGGTCACTAGTGACAATCAACCCCTAATCGTGTGTAGAACACACGAATACCGATTATAAAATGTAGAAAAAAAATAAAGGAAATGGGGAGAACACACAGAATTTTTATAGTGGTTCGGCAAAGACGGTGCCCATGTCCACTTTATATATTACTTTTGCTTTTGATTACAAGTACAATGCTTTTTCTATTTGGAGAAAAAAAAGAGAAGGCGGCTATTTTCTCTTCCAGATAGTGTTTTTCTGGGAAGAAGAAGAAGTATGAGCCGAAAAAATAAAGGTTAGTGAAGTCTCTCCAAGTCCTTCAGATCTTTCTTTTCTCTTTAAGCTTTGAGGTATTTATAGGCGGGGATAGCAGCTCGAGCTATTGTAATGTGGCCCGGCCTTTCCGGGCAAGCTCGAACACGTGGAGTCCATCACTTGGTTAGAATAGCGGCTGAAGACTGATTCTATTATTCATAAATAGTATCCTCGGAAGTTGTGGCCGATGTGGCATCCACGGTGAGGAATATCAAAAATAGAGCTTTGTCCGGATATGGTTGACCGCTTTTTCTTCCTTGAGAGTTGGGCCAAGTATTTGAATACCTTAGCTGGATATTTCACGTAGATCCGAAATACTCGGTCAATATGCCATGTGCAAGAGCGGTTCTCTCGGTTGACTGGGAGAGCGAGTCTTCTGGGGTGAGATATTGACTTGATTGGCCCGATATTCGGCTACTTCCGGCCGAGCTTCTACGGGGCTTCCCAGAATGCGATCTGTCTAACTCGTTTGGTTGCCTATCTGGGCTTCGATTTGGCCTGCGTCTTTTACCAAAAAGAGGGTTAACACTTTGCCCCTCAGAATGCATCTTCTTCGATAGAGGGAGATGTGTTCTGAAATAAGAATCGAAGCACAATTTCTTGAGCAGCTATGGTCGCGCCGGACCACATTAAGGCCAGAAATCCGACGGTTCCGATGTTGTATTAAGGCCAGAAAACCGACGACTGAACTGGGTCGTATTAAGACCGGAAAACCGACAACCATCGGAAACCGTATTAAGGTCGCGATGATAATCGTCTTCATGAGAGTTAGTTCCTGCAAAGACAAAAATAAACCATTCTCGACTTGGAGAAGGCTAATGGGTCGAGCATTTCGTTTCATTTGGCTTTAAGAGGTGGCGAGTATTAACCATACTCGACTTAGTGGCGAGTATTAACCTTACTCGGCTTGGAGAGGGCGAGCATTAACCATACTCGATTTAGAGAGGGCGAGCATTAACCATACTCGGCTTAGAGAGGGCGAGCATTAACCATACTCGGCTTAGGGCAAGTATTTTCCGTGCTCGACTCATGTTAGATTAGTGTATCCAGCGAGCAACATAAGCTCGTGGTGTAGAGAAAGAAGGGGTAAGTATCATCCATGCTCATCTTAAAGAATTATACCACACTCGGCTAGGGGAGTAGGTATTAAAATATAGTGTTAGGCTTTCGCGCTGACCACATTAAAAGAGGGGGGCGAGCATTATCCATGCTCGGCTTTAGAGTTTCCCAAACATTATCCATATTTGTAAAAGAACATTCATAGCAACTAATGAATTATTACAAGGAAATCCTAAGAGGACATCGATTAATACCAGAGCATGCCTAGGAGCTAAATCCTAACCCCATACATGTGTACATCAATGTGTTCTTTTTAATGAAAGAAATACATCAGAAAAATCTAACTAATGATAATGTCATGAGTGCTAGTCTCAGGGTCATTTCCATTTCTAGGAGCTCGTTGATTGAGCTGAGGAGCTTGGGCAGAAGACCGTGGCGGCAAGGCCGGGGAATGACTCTTGACATATTCAGAAAGCTCACCTTTTCAGACTCGATCCTCAATGAGATCGCACTGATGGCGGCATTCATCGGTGCTATGTCTAGCTACGTTGTGGAACACGCAATGTTTGCCAGAATCGAGCTCCATCTGGGTTGGTTCTCGTCGAGGTGGTCTTGGAGTGGGTAGGGACCCTCGTATGTCAAGGTAGATATCGAGTAGAGAGGAATTGAGTTTGGTGTATTGGTCATACTTACTTTCGATTCGAGGTCGCACATGACGCTCGCTCTTTTTCCAGGGCCTTCCTCTTCCTTTATTCTGGCTGTTGCTGTTGGGTGGACCTTGTTGTTTGGCGGCTAGGACCTCAAGGCTCTCCATCTCAATGCTGGCGTCTACTTTTCGGAGGAATCGCTCGGCTTCGGAATAGAAGTCATTTATATCCTTGGGGGGATCTCTGGTTGAAGAGATTGAGAAATTTGATCTGTTATGAACTCCTGCAATGGCGGTTATAAGTACCATCGATGGCTCGGGCCGATCGACTGACGCTACTGCTGCGTTGAACCTTTCAAGGAAGGATCTGAGAATTTCTCCTGATCGCTGCTTGATGGTGGATAAGAACATAATGCTCTTTGGTCGAGAGATATGTACTCTGAATTGTTCGATGAAGCGGGTGACTAGAGTGTTCCAGCTGCTGATCGACTCCATTGTCAACTGTCAAAACCACATTCCGGTTATATCAGTGAGAAAGAGGGCGAAGCACTTAGCTATGACATTGGTCAATGCGCCAAGTACTTCCATATGTCGCATGTATCGCATGAGGTGGATGGTTGGATCAATGCGACTGTTGTACGGTTCGATAGCTGGGAACTTGAAGTCGAGAGGGTTTCGGGGGTTTCTGATTTCCCTAGTGAAAGGGCTGCGATTGACATTATCTATGTCTTGCTGTGAGCAAGTGCCCCGAGTAACGCGTCGGATGATGCCTGCAAGCTGGCTTCCATCTCTAAGGAGTCATTGCCACGAATTTATCTCAGTATCTGGGGAAGCTTCAGTGCGAGGATCTGGCAAAAGCATGCACGGAAGGGCAGTTGTTGGCTGGGCCTGTCTTCCGAGAGTTGAGTGAAGGTGTGAGGGAAAGTGAGCCACAGTAGGTGGTTCTGGGGAAAATGGCCCCTCTTGAACCTAATGAGTAGTGGGTCGAGCCGTATCCGTGATAGAGGGATTAGCTTGATCCAACATAGCATGTGATGTTCGGAGCTCAGAGATGCCCCTAGTGGGAGCAAGGTTAGTAGGATCTACGGTAGTGTTCTCTTCTGCCGCTGTGAGGACCGGAATAGTGGGGTGGCTTCCCTGGTTCGAAGGGAAGACCGCACCAGTTCTTCGTTGAAGGTAAAGAGTGGTTAGATTGGTCTATGGTAAGATTCCAGGTTGTAATGGGAATGGCGTTGATTCTGAGGGACCCGGTGGCTGCTTGACTGGTTCGATAGGTCGACCTGTTCCCAAGAGTGGGGACAAAGTATTCGACCGACCTAGATCTTGATCGCGAGCCTCTTGAGGTTCTGCTGCTGTAGCTGCGCTGGTTGCTGGAAGTGATATTCCCGGCTGGGGTCGATCTGTTGGTGGGACCAAACTAGGATGAAATAAAGGTGTAGCCTGATTAGTGGCCTGATTCTGTGCAGACCGAAGATCGGTTGTTGCCCAGTCCCGACCGGCGGAGGAATTGAAGTTGAAGCGTTCTCCTGTCTTCAGTCGACCGAGAAGGTGATCCATCAATTGCTGCTATCGTTCGAGGAGTTTATCCTGAGATGTCATATGGTCTCTAAACTCAACCATGATTTTATCCATGTCGCCCCGGGTAAGAAATCGAGAAATATCTTCATGAGAGGAAACTTCGTGACTGGCTTCTGTAGCATTAGTATCGGCTGCATCGGTGTTTGCGGGACGAGAGGACGTTGTATCTTTCTTTCGTTTGTTCGCCATGGATTAAGGCAAATCCCACCTTCCTGGCACGCCAAAGTGTTGACGTCAAAAGTTGGTCACTAGTGATAATCAACCCCCAATCGTGTGTAGAAAACACAAATACTGATTATAAAATGTAGAAAAAATAAAGGAAACGGGGAGAACACATAGAATCTTTATAGTGATTCAGCAAAGACGGTGCCTACGTCCACTTTATATATTACTTTTGCTTTTGATTACAAGTACAATGCTTAATCTATTTGGAGAAAAAAAGAGAAGGCAACTATTTTCTCTTCCAGATAGTGTTTTTCTGGGAGTAAGAAGAAGTATGAGACGAAAAAAGAAGGTTAGTGAAGTCTCTCCAAGTCCTTCAGATCTTTCTTTTCTCTTTAAGCTTTGAGGTATTTATAGGGCGAGGATAGCAGCTTGGGCTGTTGTGACGTGGCCCGGCTTTTCTGGGCAATCTCGGACACATGGAGTCCATCACTTGATTAGAATAGCGGCTGAAGACTGATCCCACTATTCATAAATAGTATTTTCGGAAGTTGTGGTCGATGTGGCATCCACGGTGAGGAATATCAAAAGTAGAGCTTTGTCCGGATATGGTTGACCGCTTTTTCTTCCTTGAGAGTTGGGTCAAGTATTTGAACAACTCATCTGGATATTTCACGTAGATCCGAAATACTCGGTCGATATGCCCTGTGTGAGAGCAGTTCTCTCGGTTGACTGAGAGAGCGAGTCTTCCGGGGTGAGATATTGACTTGATTCGCCCGATGTTCGGCTACTTCGGGCCGACCTTCGTGGGGCTTCTTGGAATGCGATCTGTCTAACTTATTTGGTTGCCTATCTGGGCTTCGATTTGGCCCGATGCATCTTTTACCAAAAAGAGGATTAACAGATTGGTTGCATTGTTATGATGCGAGAGTATTGTTTTGAAATAGAGAAGCATCTCGATAGTGATGGGAGGATTGTGTTCTTGGTGGAAAGTGCATTTCCGTAGATGTCTCCATGAATGAATGTTTTGAAATCGGAGAAAGAGATAAGTGACGTTCTTGTTAAGGAATTTGCTGACGTCTTCAAACCAGTGGAAGGACTGTCATTGAAAAGAACTATCGATTTACGGATCGATATTGTACCGGAGCGAAGCTAACGAATAGGCCACCTAACCGGATGAACCTTCGAAGATGAAGAAGTTGGAAGTGTAACTTGTTGAGTTGGAAGGTAAAATCTTCTTTTGTCCAAGTAGTTTGCCTTTAGGCGCATCATCTGTGTTCGAGAAGAAGTCGGAAGGATCATTGAGAATGTGTATTGATTACCGAAAGTTCAATCAAAGAATAATTATCTTTTACCTCGTATTGATGATCCATTTGATAAGTTGAGCGGAACGAAAGTGTTTTCACAATTGGTTTTGGCTACTGGGTTTCGCCAGCTGAGGGTAGAGGAAGAGAGTGTTCCGTTGACTGCATTTCGTACCAAATATGGATTGTACAACTGGATGGTTATGCCAATCGGATTGACGAACGTGGCATTTTCTTCGTGGATTTGATGAACCGGATATTTAGAGAACACTTAGATGGATTTGTGTTGGTTTTTATTGATGATATACTAGTGTATTCAAAGGATGCGAAAAGCATGAGATTCACCTTCGAATAGTGACGGAGGCATTGCAGAAGCACCAATTGAGAGCCAAGTTTTCTAAGTGTTGGTTTTTGGAAAGGAAAATAACGTTCCGTGGTCACGTGGTTTTAGGAAGAGGACTGTAGGTAGATCCAACTAAGATCGATGCTATCGTTAATTAGAAGAGGCCTGACAGTGTTGCGAAGGTTCGAAGCTTGCTGGGACTGGCAGGATACTATCAAAGATTTACCAAGGACTTCTAACAGATAATGACACCACTCACTAAGTTAACCCAGAATGATGTTAGGTTTTTTTTGTAACAGCCCGCATTTTACGTATCGAAAGATCGTGAAATATTTTTATTTTATTTCCTGAGGGTTGGATCATTCTCATCTTTTGATATGTTATTTATGGGGATGTGAGACATATCCATAATCTTTACCAATTTTGTTTGTGACAATTTTGCCCCTATCAGTACTGCACAGGGCATAACTTTTGACTCATGTCGAATCAGAGGTTGAGACCTGTGCCATTGGAAAGGAATTCACATTTGCCTTTCCGCAGAGTGGTTACATTAGAGATTTGGCTCAGTGGTTTAGGAGAAATCGTTGTTTTAAGGTTTTTCAATTGGTTGTTCAGGATTTTGAGCCACAATGGGCTGATTTGAGAAGGCCCAATTAGTGGGCTGGTGGAAACTATATATAGAAGGTGAGAGGTATAGGAAATAGTTTACTTCCCCATTCTCTCATTAGGTGGCCTTGAGCTCCTCCTTCCTCTAACACCTTTCTGCCATTAAAAATCAAAATCCAAGGAGGGAAATCACAGATCTACACCATTGGGGGCTAGATCTACATTAATTGAAGCAAGAGTTCATCGGATCAAGGGGTTTGGTGCGAGGTGCTCGCTATCCAGATTCTTATTTCATCAATTTTAGCTTATTTTGGAGAATCGGCGAGTGATTTGCATCTCTCACATGGATTCAATGAAGTATATGAGTGTTTGGTCATGTATTTCGTCAAATTCAAGTTGTTTTCCATAGATCTACATCAAAGTCCTATTTCAAATGAATTACCATAGGATCTGATTTAGTAAGTTAAAACCGGTAATTCCTATGTTATTTCATACGTTTATGCAAGTTAGATCTATCATTTTTGTTCATATGTTCATCAGCCATGATTTTGGTGAAATTTGCACAATTTTGGTAATAATCGTCATATTCATGTTGTTAGTGATTTCATAACATTCTTATGGTTGTGTTGAATGAATTAGACGAGTATATTTCATCGGTTGTATCGACTGGCGAAGTTTTGGTCAAAATTGGACTTAGATTGGGGTTGTTCAAGCCAGGGGTCGCACCAAAGAAACGACAACATTTCTGAAATGGTTGGTCGGTCGCACATATGACAACATTTGAGAAAAGCTGTGGTCGGTCGCACATATGATAGCATTTGAGAAATGTTGTGGTCGGTCGCACATATGACAGCATTTGAGAAATTCTGTGGTCGGTCGCACCTACGACAACATTTGAGAAATGTTGTGGCGGTCGCGCATATGACAGCATTTGAGAAATATTGTGGTCGGTCGCACCTATGACAGCATTTGTGAAATGGTTTGGTTGGTCGTGCATATGACAGCATTTGAGAAATGCTATGTTCGGTCGCACCTACGACAACATTTGTGAAATGTTGTGGTCGATCGCGCTTGAGTTTTGGGTCGCACCTATGACAACATTTGTGAAATATTGTGGTTGATCGCACCTATGACAGCATTTGTGAAATGTTGTGGTCGGTCGCGCATGGGTTTCAGTCGAGCATGGATGCAGAATTGAACCAGGGGATATAACAGCGTTTCAAAAACGCTGTTAAAGACACTTTTGACATTTTGGCTAGTTTTTCATAGCGAAAAGGCTGGAGATGCTATAAAATGCAGTATCAACCAAACGAAGCTTGTTTTTGAGTCGATAGTGGTTCTAGCTTCGACGCGAGTTCAAGTAGGAAGTTTCGAAGTGTTATAATGTGTTCGTTGATTGGTGAAAAGCAGCGAATGAGGTGACAACTCAAAGGTCGTGAGTTAGTGGATAATGTTTGCTCGAGAAGGTTGCTTGAGCTATGAAAAGTCGTCAAGTTGGATGACTAGAGATGCGAAGGCCGACAGGTTATCGTTGTCGTAAGTTCTAGCAGGGTCAAAGCAAATGTACGATGGGGGCACCCAAAAGACCGGTTGTAGGTCGAGTACCTTGGGTATCGTTGAAAGGCCTAGTTGTCAAGGTTAGATATACATACATATCGTTGAAAGGCATATGGAGTTTATGCTAAAATTGGGGTTACCATTAGCCCTTGATATATGGCAAGGCTGGTCGTCATACGATTAACGATGGTTTCAAAGCAGGATTGGCGGGGATAGCCAGAGTCATTTATGGATGATTGGTTGTTCTGTTTGTACTGTCTCATGTAGGTTGTCCAACGTCGAAGGAGATGTTCCTTGAGTGCTTGTCTGATATTGGTTTAGGCCTCTGGGGCTTGTGGTTGAGGGATATTGAATACGATTAGGATGGTTTACATGAGATATATATAATCTGAATGTTATGAGTGCTTACCATGATTGAATGAGTGTTCTGGTTTCTATGGACGAATGGTTGAATTGTTTATCATAAAGGCTATCACTGTCCGATGTGGGGAAGACGGGAGTTGAGTTATTCTCTGGTGTTTGGTAGATTGGTTTGTTAATCTACATATTCTCATATACTTTATTGTTGAAGTTTGTTAGTTGTTTTATCGCTCACTAAGACTGTTGTCTAACTCAAGGTTTTATGTTTCCTCTTATTGCCTTGGGCTCTTCATCTGATTGTGGATGGGCAGACTAAGTAGCAGGTTACAGGTTATTAGTGAGGATGATGATGCAGTGCGGAGGCAAGCAGGAGGCTGGCGTACCAGTTTTACTACAATCTAGTATCTTTGTTTTCGTTGTTTGAGTGTTCTGTGAGGGTTGTAGTAAGGCCTTATGTACAAACTTTGGTATCAGTTGGATAACCTTTCAAGTTGTTGAGAAAGTTTCAAAAGTTTGCTATATGATGCTTCATTGCTATTACCTGTTGTATATGTTCTATTATATGTTATCCTTGTGCTGTAAGCTCTACGATAGGTTCTGATGTTGTTTACCTACTCTGATGATTGTCCATGGCTGTCTAGCACACTTTTCAGCGCATTATTCCTCCTGTTTAGTGCAGGGGTTTTGGGCGGTCGTCACATTTGGTATCAGAGCTCTGGTTAACGATTTTAGCCAAAGTTCGGGGACGTAATTATGTATGAGAGACGTACTTGTAGATTTCAGTTGGATGTTTACTATATATTTTAGCATATATAGTAGTAGCGTTTGTACTTTTCTAGCAGTTTTCTCGTAGATGGCTAATCACTCTAACTTGCACGTTTAGAATGAGTCGACGTTATACAAGGCATTCTGCTAGGGAAGAAGCCGTGCCTGGAAGGGGTAATGGCGGGGCACCTGATTACCCGGCCATGTTTGAAGCTACGATTGAAGCATGTCTTCGAAGGAACCCCGCTCTAGTGGCAGGTACGGTTGAGGTTGGGGTCCCAGTGCCTAGGGCTGTAGAATTTGCAAAGCTATGCAAAGACTTTCTTTATTTTGAGGAAAACAATTCAAGGGCACTGAACCAGTTGAAGAAGTCCAAAGGTGGATGGATACTTGCATTCGGATTTTCAGGGACTTGGGCATTGATGATGCAACAAAGAGGAAGCTTGCATCAAGGCAGTTAGAGGGCAGAGCAATGGACTGGTGGAACTCTATCACACTTGAGACCCCTGAAAAGGATATTTCGTGGGAGTTGTTTCAAGCTAAGTTTGAAGCGAAGTTTATCTCCACCGTGCAAAAGTCAATTATGTTTAAGAGATTTGTGAAGCTTAAGAAAAATGGTCGCCCAGTTCTTGACTATATTTCTGACTTCGAGGCCTTGTCGAAGTATGCTCGTTCATATGTGGATAGTCCTTATCAAAAGAATGAGAAGCTTGTCTTAGGGTTGGATGAATATCTTGGGAATCAGCTTGTGGATCACCTCGATGATAGCTTTGAGAAGATCGTCGAAAAGGCTTTGAGACATAAAAGTATGTTTCCTAAGAAGATGTCTGTTGTTGCACCTAAGGAAGAACAGAAGCCACATCATGGTGGTAATAATAAGAAGAGGAAGCATCAATAATAGAAAGGGAAGAATGGCCAAAAGAATCATAAGGGTGAGGTGGTTTGCTTAATCTGCCAACAGAAAGGCCATTTTGCTAGTGAGTGCAAGAATCTCAAAGCTGAGAAGAAGTGCTTCAAGTGTGGAAAGCCTGGGCATGAGAAGAAAGATTGCCCAGTGTAACACCCCGTATTTTCTGTGAACATATAAGTAAAAAATCAGAGAATAATTAATTTTTAAAATAATAATCAAGGGAAACGGGTTGCGCCATTGCGTTCGTCTCGAAATTCTGCTTGGAAACGAGTCCGAGTTTTTGAGAAACGGAGTCTGTATGAGGGAGATACGGCCCTCCGAAGTTTCAGAGATTTTCAGAATCGAAAACAGCTCGAAAATTCTAATTCAAATTCTAATTCAAAATCCCAAGAAAAGCTGGGCGGGAAAATTCCCGCCCATGGACCAGGTCGACCTGGGGGTCGACCATAGTGTCGACCTCCCAGGGGCCAGGTCGATCATAGTGTCAACCTGTGGGTCGACCTACTCCCGAAACCCAGTTTTGAACCTGATTCATTCTGATGTATCTGGTCTCGTTTTATGTCTAGATTCGTCCGCCTAATCCTATATAAACAGCCCCCTAGCCCCATTCTCTTTACACCATTCTTCTCTAACCTTATGCTGCACAATTTCATTCTGTCTATACTCTGCCTCTGTTCTAATTAAAAATAAAAATGGCGTCGCTACTCTGCTGGAATCAAAACTTGGACTGATGCATCTTCTTCCAACCTGAATAGAATTAAAAGCTATATCAAATCTCAAATCAAAGTTTAGAGCTACAACACAATTAAAGAGGAGTAATTCAACATTTCTGCATCAACAACAGTTTATTATCCTTTTTTAAAAACCACGAAAGGCAAGTACAGTTATTTTCCGATATAAACTTTAATTATAATTGTGACATGATTGTAGATCTGAATTTAAGGTTGCGTACGTTCTGTTCTGATATATCTTATTCTGTATCTCTTTCTTCTTTCTGTTCTATAGCCAGGATACCACGAGCCTGCGCCACATCTCATAAGAGATTAACGCACAAACGCTAAACCTTGGGACAAATAATGAATGATGGCATAATTGGACATGGCTAATCTGTGACTGATGTTGTAAACTAGATTTAGATCTACGCATATTCTGTGAATTGGAAGAAGAGAAACCATTGTATGTTAACATGTGACTTGAGACTTTGGACATAACGCATATTTTGAATTAAGATCTGTTATAATTTAAAGTTCTAGATTGTTGGGTATATTTTTATATAACGATTCATGACTTGAGATAAAAAGAGAATATGACTTAGGTGTGAAGATCTATATTAAGATTTGATAACTGTTAAATGCAAACTTAGGCCAAATTTATAATTATGCAAGATATGTCAATGAAACTTTAAGGATTGATTAAATCCGTTATATTGCCTAATCTGCTAGTTCTGTTATATTGCCTAAACTGCTAATTAGATTGAATTTCCTAATATGCTAATTATGTTAAATTGCCTTATCTGCTAAATCTGCTAAATCGCCTAATCTGCAAGATCTGGTTAATCTGTTGAATGGCGTAATCTGTTGGAACTGAAATGCTGAAATTTGAAGTATGTAAATCTATAGGCTCGATTTAAAATTGAGCAAAACTTGTTAATAGAACCTCGAATAATCTGCTGTAACTTGTACAGAAGTTAATTTGTTAAATTAGCATGATTAGTCTGATATTAGCATAATCTGTGAATGAATGCATTGGCTAAACATGAAACATGGCTAACTCGAGGTTAGAATGAGTTTGCAGCGTAATCCTGCCCGGAACCGCCCGGCACATCCGGTGGCCACAAACAATAGGTTCTAATGTGAGAAGTTAGTCATAACGTGCTTGAAACCCAAGGTTAGACTCAGTTTGCGGCAGAAACTTGCCCGGAACCAACCGGCCTAACCAGTGGCCACAAACTGTCAGTCTAATGTGAGAGGTCTGCGCATTAATTTTTAATTAATACAAATATAAGATAAATACGATGTCTAAAACGTGTTGGGTGGATAGGGTTAAACCAATTGGACTAACGAATTTAACAAACCCGTTTCGTGAATTTGTAGGCCCAATTACAAAGTTAGACAAATCTGTAAATCTGTTAAATCCATATATCTGATCCGTTAGTCTAAAACTTGTCTGATCTGTGAACTAGTTGATCTGAACTCTATATGTCTGAACTTGTAAACAAGTTAATCTGAAATCTGTTAGTCTGGGGACATAAGGTTAGGAGGGAAATTACTTGTGTCATCTGTTGTTTGGGACCCATGTTAGTCAGTAACCCTTTTTGGTATCAAAACTTTGACCCAACAGTAGGTAGGGTCCGGGCACGCTTACTGAACTAATTATAAGCGGTTCATTCTGATAATGGCGAGGGGTGTTGATGGAGCGTTCCAACCGGGTCATGTGCATGCATGGATCCCGGTCTACCTCTGAGGATGTAAGACGCCATGACATCTGTAAATAGGTCTGTGTCATTTAAAGGTTGCCACTTTGGGGAGTGATACACCCTTCTGTGGGGCTGGCACAGGGTATTTATGTATTAGGGAGCCGATCGCTTGGGGTAGATTTAGGGTACACTTAGTTCTGTCTGTTTCCGTTGGGGTACCGTCTATTTTTGTTAGGTGGTAACACCTGTCTGTTTCTGCGTGGTACCGTCTGTTGGGGGGTAAAGGCCCATTTACTAGTGTACACCTAATTCTACATTCTGTTTCCATAGGGATTAATCTGTTTCTGTTTCAGTACCTTCTGTTCGGGTGGTAAAGGCCCATTATTAGCATTCTGTTTCTGTACCTTCTATTGGGGCAGTAAAGGCCCATTACTAGCATTCTCTTCTGTGGAAATTATTCTGTTCCCATTTCTGTTTAGTTTAGACATTAGGATAACCCTAGTGCTGTTATACTAGTATTAGTGCAGAGAAATGAAAAGTAATATTATTCTGTTTCTTCTGTTTAACCTAAGTACATCTGCTGCTCCTGTTATATCTTATCCAGCTTATTTTCATGTCATAATTATTATTATCTGTTCATATGCCGAAAGTCACTGGACTTGCTAGACTTTATGTCTGACCTTGCTTGTTTTCACCCCTTTTTCTTCCGTTTCCCCCCAGGTTTCCAAGGAGGGAATACTTTCGCTTGATCCGGATTTCTTCTGCTTGAAGTACTTGAAGTGCTTAACGTATGGCTTGACTTCTTATACATCTTCTGTGGGGATTATGATTTTAAAGTTTTGTTCTCTGAGGGCTTTTGAACAAGGCTGATATATATATGTTCTTGAGTTTTGGTAAAGTGATTTTGAAAGATGTAACCAAAGTGATTTCTGTTTTTCGCTGAAATAAAGTTATAAAATTTTCAAGTACTGCTTTATGTATCTGTTCTTGTAATATTTTGTTCTGTCTACTAAAATGCTCCATCAAAGTTAAGGCATTCCCTTTGTGAGTGACCTTAACGGAGGTGGGGTGTTACACCCAGAATCAGCTAAGGGCAAGCAGGTTGTGAAGGCATATGCTTTGGAAGTCGTGCCAACTTCTTCAAGAGCTCCTACTGCAGAGGAGAAGGGAAAGGGTGGCATGGTACAAGGTACTCTTTCTGTTAATGGTGTTTTAGTTTGAGTTTTGTTTGATACTAGAGCATCGCATTCATTCTTTTGCAATGAGCTTGTTTATCGCTTGGGTTTGGAACCCGAGATTTGTGATAGGCCACTGGTTGTGACAAATCCAGTTGGGGGTTCGTCCAGTTTGTGCATGTTGTGTCGTGGTCTAGTGTTGTTGAGTCATGGTTGCTCTTTTGTGTGTGATTGCTTTGTGTTGAACTTCGCTGGGTTTGGGATCATCTTGGGCATGGACTGGCTCAAGAGGTATGCGACAAGGGTGAATTGCGAGAAGCTAGAGGTGAGGGTCAGGGATGTGGAAGGGAGAAAGGTGTTGATTAGATGTTAGAGCGAAGACGAGGTCTTCATGAGTTATCTATATTTGCTTGGGATTCCGCAAGAAGACCTGTCATCAGTGTTGATCGCTAATGAGTATGTAGATGACTTT
Organism: Allium sativum; assembly: GCA_030737875.1. Classification (NCBI taxonomy): domain Eukaryota; kingdom Viridiplantae; phylum Streptophyta; class Magnoliopsida; order Asparagales; family Amaryllidaceae; genus Allium; species Allium sativum. Next base: position 868,232,980 of record CM060924.1, on the reverse strand, counting down.
GACGAGGTCAAAGGGTTGTTGCTGCATCATGAAATTGAGTTTAGGATTGATTTGGACGGGGGTGCTAGACCAATCGTTATGCCTCTTAGGAGGATGGCGCCGAAGGAATAGCGAGAATTGGAGATGCAAGTTTGTGACCTTCTAGGGAAGGGATTCATTCGAAGAAGTGTTTCCGCATAGGGTGCACCAGTCGTGTTTGCAACTAAGGCAGATGGTTCGTTAAGATTGTGTGTGGACTATCATGAGTTGAGCAAGATGACCAAAAAGAACAAGTACCTGTTGCCAAGGATAGACGACCTGTTCAATCAGCTTCACGAAGCTAAAATGTTTTCTCAGATGGATCTCGCAACGGGGTTTCACCAATTGAGGGTGGCTAAGGATAGTGTGCTAAAGACTGCTTTTAGGACACCATCCAGTTTCATCGAGTGGTTGGTGATGCCATTCGGGTTGACCAACATGCCAGCATATTTCTTGGATCTTATGAATAGAGTGTTCAAAGATCAGTTGAACAAGTTCATGCTTGTGTCCGTGGAAGATATTCTGGTTTATTCTCGGAATGAGGAAGAACATAAGATGCACTTGAGAGTTGTGTTAGAGATCTTGCGAAAGCATCAGCTGAGAGCTAAGTTTTCCAAGTGTCACTTCTAGAAGAGTGAAGTGAGGTTCCTAGGCCATGTTTCTGGAGATGGAATAGCGGTTGACCCCGCTAAAGTGGCAGCAATCCAGGACTGGGATAGACTTAAGAATGCGATGGATGTTCGGAGTTTCCTTGGGTTGGCTGGTTATTACCAACATTTTATTAAGGATTTCTCTAAGGTAGTTGCACCATTGACGAGATTGACAAAGAAGAACTAAGTGTTCACATGGGATGCAAAGTGTGAGCAAGCGCTTGAAATCCTGAAGGAGAGATTGATGAGTTCTCTTGTGTTAACCATTCCAAGTGGGAATGAAGAGATGGTGGTATACACCGATGCATGTGGTACTGGACTTGGAGCAGTGCTAATGCAGAAGGATAAGGTTGTGGCCTACGCGAGTCGACAGCTAAAGCCGCATGAGAAGAATTACCCAACTCATGATTTGGAGTTGGCGGCGATTGTCTTTGCTCTAAAGATGTGGAGACATTACCTATTGGGAGTTCGATTCAAGTTGTTTACGGATCACAAATCGTTGAAGTATCTTTTCTCCCAAAAGGATTTAAATCTTTGCAACAACGATGGTTAGAGTTTCTGGCGTCATATGATTTTGGTATAGCCTATACTCCTGACAAAGGTAGCACAGTTGCAGATGCGTTGAGTCGAATACATGCGAGTTTGGGAGTGATGTTTCCAGAATGGAAGAGCATGGAGTATTTGGCAAGGTTTGATTTCAGACCAAGGTGTGAGCTGGAACCTGAAATGTTGGCAAGCTTATCGATAAGACCTACACTTATCAAAAGGATTGGAGAGATCCAAAAGCGTGATGCAAAGCTTGTCGAGTTTATCCAGAAGTTGGAACCAGAGAATAAAGAGTTCGAGGTCGATCGGGATGGTTGGCTTCGAAAACAAGGACAATTAGTTGTTCCTGATATTGACGGATTGAGAGCTGATGTTCTAAGAGAATGTCATCACTCGAAGTTAACGATTCATCCTGGTGGCAATAAGATGTATCAGGACATAAAGCGAGTCTACTACTGGGAAGAGATGAAGTGAGATATTGGAAAGTTTATTTCCAAGTGCATGAACTGTCAGTTGGTGAAAGCTGAACAGAAGAAGCCGAGTGTTTTGCTTCAGCCATTAGAAGTTCCTTCGTGGAAGTGGAAGCAGATATCAATGGATTTTATTGATGGACTACCTAGAACTAGGGAAGGAAATGGAGGTATTTGGGTCATCGTGGATCGCTTGAACAAAAGTGCGAGATTCATTCCTGTCAAGTCGACTAGTACGACGTCAAAGTTGGTTGAGCTTTATGTGAAGTGGATAGTTAGATTCCATGGAGTCCCAAAAAAGCATAGTAAGTGATCGAGATCCATTATTTACGAGTGGATTTTGGAGAAGTTTGCAAGAAGCTTTGGGAACCGAGTTATGCTTGAGCACGGCTTACCAACCCCAAACTGACGGTCAAACTGAGAGGGTCAACCGAGTTTTTGAACATCTCCAAAGAGCTTGTGTGTTGGATTTTGGGGGATCATGGGAGGACCATCTGCATCTAGTTGAGTTTGCATATAACAATAGCTACCGGTCTAGCATTGGGATGGCACCATACGGGGCGTTGTATGGAAGACCATGCAATTCTGCAGCTTGTTGGTTAGAAATCGGAGATAAGTCGGTACTTGGGCCAGAGATGATAAGAGAGACCTCAGATTGTATCGAGATCATACGACAACGAATGAAGGCAGCCCAAGATCATCAAAAGAGTTACGCCGATAAGCGTCGTAAGGACTTGGAATTCGACGTTGGCGACATGGTTTTCGTGAAGATTTCGCTATTAAAGCATGTGGTTCGATTCGGAAGTAAAGGAAAGCTAGCTCAAAGATTCATGGGACCATTTCCGATAGTCGAGCAAATTGGAAAGCTCGCATATAGATTGGAGTTACCCGAGAAGAGGACAAGTGTGCATAATGTGTTCCATGTGTCATTTCTACGAAAGTTTGTGCATGGTTCGAATGTGGTGGTACCTCCAGAGCAGTACGAAGACCTTGAAGTGGAAACTGCAGTTACGAGACCTCGTAAGCCACTTCGTGTTGTGGGGATTGACAAGAAATAGCTTAGGAGGAAGACGGTTAAGCTAGCCAAGGTACAATGGAGTGAAGATGGCGACGATTGTACTTGGGAGACGGAAGAGAACATGAGGGCGACTCATCCAGAACTCTTCGATGGTAGGACCCTTTGATCGTATCATCGCTATATCGTTGTATCTTGTTGTTGTTAGATAGAATTCCGCGTGCTAAGATAGGCTATGGATGCATGGCTTAATGGTTTCTAGTTTGGATGATAGAATTGGCTTCTCATGGATGGTAGGCATGCGGAATTGTTGTGATTGTTTAGGTTTACTTGGAATTTCGGGGGTGAAATTCTTAAAAGGGGGGGGGGGAGGGAATGTAACAGCCTGCATTTTACGTATCGAAAGATCGTGAAATATTTTTATTTTATACCCTGAGGGTTGGATCATTCTCGTCTTTTGATATGTTGCTTATGGGGATGTGAGGCATGTCCATAATTTTTACCAATTTTGTTTGTGACCATTTTGCCCCTGTCAATCTTGCACAGGGCATAACTTTTGACTCATATCGAATCAGAGGGATAGACCTGTGTCATTGGAAAGGAATTGACGTTTGTTTTTCCGTAGAGTGGTTACATTAAAATTTTGGCTCATCGTTTAGGAGAAATTGCTGTTTTAAGGTTTTTCAATTGGTTGTTCAGGATTTTGAGCCACAATGGGCTGATTTGAGATGGCCCAATTAGTGGGCTGGTGGAAACTATAAATAGAAGGTGAGAGGTATGGGAAATAGTTTACTTCCCCGTTCTCTCATTAGGTGGCCTTGAGCTCCTCCTTCCTCTAACACCTTTCCACCATTAAAAATCAAAATCCAAGGAGGGAATCATAGATCTACACCATTGCAGGCTAGATCTACATTAATTGAAGCAAGAGTTCATTGGATCAAGGGGTTTGGTGCGAGGTGCTTGCTGTCTGGATTCTTATTTCATCAATTTAAGCTTATTTTGGAGAATCGGTGAGTGATTTGCATCTCTCACATGGATTCAATGAAGTATATAAGTGTTCGGTCATGTTTTTCATCAAATTCAAGTTGTTTTCCATAGATCTACATCATGGTAAGTCCTATTTCATATGAATTACCTTAGGATCTGATTTAGTAAGTTAAAACCAGTAATTCCTATGCTATTTCATATGTTTATGCAAGTTAGACCTATCGTTTTTGTTCATATGTTCTTCTATCATGATTTTGGTGAAATTTGCACAATTTTGGTAATAATCGTCATATTCATGTTGTTAGTGATTTCATAACATGCTTATGGTTGTGTTGAATGAATTAGACGAGTATATTTCGTCGATTGTATCGATTGGCGAAGTTTTGGTCGAAATTGGACTTAGATTGGGGTTGTTCAGGCTAGGGGTCGCACCAGAGAAACGACAACGTTCGTGAAATGCTGTGGTTGGTCGCACATATGACATCATTTGAGAAATGTTGTGGTTGGTCGCGCATATGAAAGCATTTGAGAAATGTTGTGGTCGGTCGCGCATATGACAACATTTGAGAAATGATATGGTCGGTCGCGCATATGACATCATTTGAGAAATGTTGTGCTCGGTCGCACCTACGACAGCATTTGGAAAATGTTGTGGTCAGTCTCGTATGTGACAACATTTGAGAAATGTTGTGGTTGGTCGCACCTACGACAGCATTTGTGAAATGTTGTGGTCGGTCGTGCATATGACAACATTTGAGAAATGTTGTGGTCGGTCGCACCTACGACAACATTTGTGAAATGTTGTAATCGGTCGCGCATGAGTTTTGGGTCGCACCTACGACAACATTTGTGAAATGCTATGGTTGATCGCACCTATGACAGCATTTCTGAAATGCTGTGGTCGGTCGCGCATGGGTTTTGGTCGTGCATGGATGCAAAATTGAACCAGGGGATATAACAGCATTTCAGAAACGTTGTAAAAGGCTATTTTGACATTTTGGCCAGTTTTTCATAGCGAAAAGGCTGGAAATGCTATAAAATGCAGTATCGACCAAACGAACCTTGTTTTTGAGTCGATAATGGTTCTAGCTTCGACATGAGTTCAAGTAGGAAGGTTCGAAGTGTTGTAATGTGTCCGTTGATCAGAGAAAAGTAGCGAATGAGGTGACAACTCAAAGGTCGTGAGTTGGTGTATAATGGTTGCTCGAGAAGGTTACTTAAGCTATGAAAAATCGTCAAGTTGGATGACTAGAGATGCGAAGGCCGAGAGGTTATCGTTGTCGTAAGTTCTAGTAGGCTCAAAGAAAAGATATGATGGGGGCCCCTAAAAGACCGGTTGTAGGTCGAGTACCTTGGGTATCGTTGAAAGGCCTAGCTGTCAAGGTTAGACATACATACGTATCGTTGAAAGGTGTATGAAGTTTATGCTAGAACTGGGGTTACCATTAGCCCTTGATATATGACAAGGTTGGACGTCATACGATTAACGATGGTTTCAAAGCAAGAATGGCTGTGATAGCTAGAGTCAGTCATGGGTGATTGGTTGTTCTGTTTGTACCGTCTCATGTAGGTTGTCCAACGTCAAAGGAGATTTTCCTTGAGTGCTTGTCTGATATTGGTTTAGGCCTCTGGGGTGTGTGCTTGAGGGATGTTGAATTCGATTAGGATGGTTTACGTGAGATATATATATATAATTTGGATGTTATGAGTGCTTACCATGATTGAATGGATGTTCTGATTTCTATGGATGAATGGTTGAATTGTTTATCATAAAGGCTATCCTGTCCGATGTGGGGAAGACGGGAGTTGAGTTTTTCTCTGGTGTTTGGTAGATTGGTTTGTTAATCTACCTATTCTCATATAGTTTATTTTTGAAGTTTGTTAGCTGTTTTATTGCCACTAAGACTGTTGTTTGACTCAAGGTTCTATGTTTCCTCTTATTACCTTAGGTTGTTCATCCGATTGTAGATGGGCAGACTAAGTAGCAGGTTACAGGTTATTAGTGAGGACGATGACGCTGTGCAGAGGCGAGCAGGAGGCTGGCGTACCAGTTTTACTACAATCTAGTATCTTTATTTCCGCTGTTTGAGTGTTCTATGAGGGTTGTAGTGAGGCCTTATGTACAAACTTTGGTATCAGTTGGATAACCTTTCAGGATGTTGAGAAAGTTTCAAAAGTTTGCTATATGATGCTTCATTACTATTACCTGTTGCATATGTTCAATTATATTTTATCCTTGCACTGTGAGTTCTACGACAGGTTCCGATGTTGTTAACCTACTCTGATGATCGTCCATAGCTGCCTGGCACACTTTTCCGTGCATTATTCCTCTTGTTTAGTGTAGGGGTTATGGGCAGTCATCACATGTTTAGTCTAATAAGTATGAGAAGACCTGGATTTGATAGTCTTTACTAATGCCTACGGGACAAGCTTAGGTATTGTTCTAATGAAGAAGGGAAGAGTTATTGCTTATGCTTCCCGATGGCTAAGACCTCATGAAGTCTGATACTCAACTCATGATCTTGAGTTAATTGTTGTTGTTTTTTCCTAGAATATTTGGAGGTACTATTTATTGCGTGGAAGGTTCAAATTGGTCACGAACCATAAATCCTTGAGATACTTGTTTTCTCATAGTGAGCTAAACATATGGCATCAGAGATGGTTGGAGTTCTTGGTAACTTATAACTTTGGCATAAGGTATACTCCCAGGGTAATGGAATAAGGTTGTTGATGTCCTTAGTAGGTAACACAAAGGGATGGTATCAGCCATACTAAAGGAATGGAAAGCCTTAGAAGCTTTAGTCACACGTAATGTGAGGACCAGGTCCATATCCCATTCTGGTGGAAGTACCCTGATGGTGTCATGCTTAGAGGTCCAACCAGCTTTGATAGAGAAAAATTCTTCTAGGCAATAAGAGGATCCTTCGTTTACTAAAAGGATCAGAGATCTTGGAGCCGAACGGAAGGAAATAGATTTGGAGAGTTCACTCTTAACCAAAAAGGTTGGTTATGAAGAACGAAACGTTGTGTGTTCTGAAAGTTGGTGATCTAAGAAGAGAAATTCTTAGAGAATATCACCATTCTAAGGTCATGATATATCCTAGAGGAACTAAAATATACCAAGATATGAAGAGAAGCTTACTTTGGGAAGGAATGAAGAAGGATGTTGACTTATGGGTAAACAGTGTATGATCTGGCAGCAAGTGAATCCCGAGCACCAGAAGTCTAGTGGTTTGTTACAACCATTAGATATTTCATTTTGGAAATGAGATTCGATATCCGTGGAGTTCTTCGATGGACTGCCGACATCAAGAAAAGGAAATGGAAGCATTTGGATTCTCGTGGATAGACTAATCAAGAATGTTGATTTCATTCCAGTGAACCCTACGAGGACAACACCAGTTTTGGCTGAATTTTTCATAAAGAACAAAATGATACTTCATAGAGTTCCTAGTAGTATCGTAAGCGACATGGATATGTTGTTTACAAGTGAGTTTTGGGAAAGCATGCTGGAAGCAATTAGGATGAAGCTCAAAATGAGTACATCTTATCATCCACAGACGGACGGGCAAAACAAAAGGATGAATAAGGTACTAGAAGATTTGTTGAGAGTTTGTGTTCTAGATTTTGGTGGTTCGTGGAAGGACTATTCACACTTAGTGAATTTTTTTCTATAATAATGGCTTTCAAGCTACCATAGGAATGATGCCTTTCGACGCTTTATACGGAAGAACGTGTAAATCATCATTTTTTGGCTAAGGACGGGTAACAAGCTAGTTCTTGGTCCAGAATAAGTGAAACAAGCCATAAAGAAGATTGATATCATTTGAGGTCGAACGAAGGAAGCTCAATTTAGGAAAAAGAGTTACCCGGATAGAAGGCGTAAGGACTTGGAGTTCTCTATTGAAGAAAAAGTTTTCATCAAGGTGTCATCGATGAAAGGCGTGTTCCATTTCAAAAAAGCTGGAAAACTTGCGCCAAGGTTTGTTGGATCTTTTCAGATATTAAAAAGGATTAGAAAGCGAGAGTTTATAACGTGTTTCATGTATCACATTTTCAGAAGTATGTAGATGATCATGACGCTACAATTGATTTGAAGGAACTAGAAGAACTAGTAGTAGATCATGATTTGACTATCATAACAACCTATTCGTGTTGTAGAAAGAGACAAAAGGAAATTGAGAAGCAAGACAATTAAATTGATGAAAGTTAAGTGGAGCACTGATGAAAGGTACTATACTTGGAAGATGAAAAAAAGGATTAGATGAGCTTTTCCAGGTTTGCTCCTGGTAAGATCTATATTGCTTCATAGATTAGTTACTAATGGAGCACGCTAGAATATGTTTTGATAGCATGTCTTCATATTGCTACATAGATTAGTTACTAATGGAGTACACTAGTATATGTTTTTATAGCATTACTTTCTGGGTTGCTATGATGTCTTTGTTTGTTTTAACCCTTGATTGAATTTCAAGGATGAAATACTTTAAGAAGGGAAGGATGAAATACCCATAATTAGATAACATTATTCATGAATTTAATTGGTTGAATTAGATTTGGGAATAATATGGAAAAGTAGGAAATAAGATTTGTGTTTAATAAATTAACTAGTAGGTTGGCCTTAGAAACAAAATAACTAAAAATGCTTAGGGAAGATATATGAAAGAGGCAAAGTGGTAAGCTTTCAGTCCTTATATACATCTCATATCCCACCATTTTGTTTCACTTTTCATTCATTCTCTAAAAAACTAAAGAGTATAAGGTGGCCGACCATTAATACTAAGAAAAGAAGAGAAAGAAAGAAAGCTACGATTTTTCGATTGGAAACAACATCAACAAATCTCACAACCTCTCTTAACTAACGTGAATAATACTCTTACCTTTATATTTTGATTAGTGTTGCATGAATTCATAACGGATTTTCTTGATAGAAATGATGCTAATTGATGATTAATCAATAGCTATGTTTGACATGTTTATATGATTAATACATACATGAAAATGAGAAGGTTTTAGGGTAAAATCTATAGATAGAAATCTCCGAACGATATGAAATTTTTGTATGATGTTTGTTATATGATTTTGGATTCGGGTTTCGAATTTGATAATTTTTCATGCTTGTAAGAATTAGTTAAGAATTTTCTAAGTTTGAATTGCTTAGCAAAGCTTTCGTAATAACTTAAATGTTTAATACATCCATATAAATATTTTATACAAGGCCAGTACAAGAATACTGTAAAAAAGAGACTGTATACGGATAGTATTCCATTTTATAAGATAATAAGAATTTGACAAATATGGTGGAGTGGGTATAAAGCATTACTTTAAATGAAAAAAGTCAGTTTCACCCATACTTACTGCCAATGCCACCGCCTTATCTGAAAATAACGTTCTGATGCTTTCGGAAGCCACCTTTTGGTAGCACTAGATACTTGAAATATCACAAGTGTGTTATAGGAAGTATTTAGGCTTTCGCGTCTTACCTTATGAATGGGTCTTGGCTTTGAAACTTATATGTTTTGAAAGCTACACCCCAAGCGGTTTCCGCATTCACTCTTCCGGCAGTAATGAAGGGGTGTCTTTTATAAGAAAGAACTGTTTTAGAATAAGGGACTTTACATCTTTTGGGGGAACCGGAAGAGAGTCCTAACTAATAAATAGCCGGATGGGGTTATCTTTCGAAGTTGATTGATGTCATGTCTTGATTGATTACTTGGTTGTATGAATCCGAAAGGGGAACTTTGAGTAAATGACTGTTTGTCTTACCTTTTTAGAAATAGCCCAAAGAGGACACCTTTAAGAGATGATTGATTGTTAAACTTGGCTAATACCACTGAAAATTGCTCATGTCATTGGATGGATAACCACGGACATGACATATGCATTTGTGTGAGAATTGGGAATGCCAATTGGTGAACTAAATTGGGATAACTAATTAAATTAAATAAACTTCTGGTTTTGTTATTAGCGGGGGGTTACCCCGCAAAGCATGGGAGGAGGATCAGAAGAGTTCAGTTTCCTAGAAAGGGGTAACCTTGCGTTGCGCAGCGTGGATACCAGTAAGAAAGGAATTGAGATTACCAGTTCAACCTAAAGAAATTGCAATGGAGCCCATTTAGGTGGTGCTTCGGTTTTGAATGTTAGCAGAAGGTTACCTTCCGACACATGGAAAGGAAATTAAAAAAAATGAAAATGACTCAAGGATGAAAATGATGGGTAATCATTAGGAACTGTTTAGATGGGTAATCCGAGATAACGGGGGTGGGGAATCCACTATATGTTGCATATTACACATTTTGTTGTCTCTTATGTTATTGTGACTTTCGTTCTAACCATTAAAGTGCTGGTGCATATTGTTGGTTCCGGAAGGGTTCCGAAGGTAACTTGATACTAATGAGGGAAACCCCGTTCCGCTATGCAGCATGGTCTCGTTAGCTATATTTGTGTCAGGTATAAAAGATTACTATTCACACCAATCTTTGACTGGTCCAAATTTTTTGCTTTCCCCTTTAAGTTTCAGGTGCTCATTTGAGTAGGCTAAAGGTTAGGGTCTTTCAGGTATCTTCTTCGAATAGTTTACGGAGGTGAGAAGGAGGTTATAGATATTTAGGAGTTCCACTAGGTTTTTTTGTCTTTTATTGTATGTATCGATAAAGTTGTAATTGTCTATACATTTGGACTCTTGTCAATCGAGGGGGCATCGTCATATATTGTAATCACTTATATTTTCTTTGAAAGAGTTATACGAAAAGGCTGTATGAATGAAATGATTATCAACGAATATTTTGTGAAGTTTTTAATACTCCCATGTCTTCTAATTTTATGGTTTATTAACGCCTGATTTTCAATCACTGAAATCCGACACTAGAGATGACTGTAGCATCTGTAGGGTTGTGCTTCCAGTCTTGGAAAATGGGATGTTACAAGTACAAATTCAAGATATTGATAGGTTCTTAGTTACATTAAGGTAAAACTATGTAATGTGTGATGGTCAATGCACATTATGAATAAGGGATTCATAGTCATCCGAAAGTAAAACTGTGTGTTGTGTGATGAAGAGTCACCTTGGGAGGTTCACAGTCATCCGAAGATAAAACTATGAGGTGTGTGATGGTTAATATATATCTATATAAATTTGTAAAAACACCAAAAGTATGGTCAATCCAGTTGGTAAAGGAGGGGATCCGGATTATGAAAATGATGGATAATCATTAATACTTAAGTAGATAACTTAAAGATAAGCGGGTAACTTATAGATAAGAAATTACCAAGAAACCGTTTTGACGTTAGTCAGGACAACCGGAATAGGCAATCCATTGTATGCACATTATCATTGTTATGATTATTAATGTTATCACTTATGACTTTAATCATTGACAATGTAGAAGAATATAGTTGGTTATTTTGATTGCTAGGTACTAATAAAAGGAAAACCCATTCTACTAAGTGGGGTGTTCTCACTAGATATGCTTTGAGATCAGGTAGATATACTATTATTCATATCATTATGTTGATAGACCTAAAGTTTTTGTTTTTTCCTTTAACTCTTGGATATTCATTTAAATAGGTTGAGAGTAAGGGTTTTTCAGGTTGTTCTACGAATAAGCTTCCGGATACGTGTAGTAAGGCAGTTAGCTATTTAAGAGTTCTTTTCCGCTATGTGGTTATCATTTTTGACATATGTAAAGGAAAAGTTGTTTATTGCCTATATTTAGACTCTGGTCGACAAAGGAGGCATCATCATATGTCGCTCTTGAAGTAGTATTTTGCAATAATTATATTTTGATCTGAACGTGGTTTTGCGAACGAGAAATTATCAATGAATGTTTAAAAAAAAATCATATTTCCATGTTCTCTAATGTTATTATTCATTAACAATCTATTTTCTATCGCTGAAAGTTTATGCTATAGATGACTGCAGCATCTGTTGCGCTTAGCTTTGAACCTTAGAGAATGAGGTGTTACTTAGTACCTTCGGAGCCTTTCTAGCGCCTTATGTATCGCCGGTACTTTGAAAGGTAAAAAGTCCTCGGGCTGGTGCCTTGGGCTTTCTAACGACTAGCAAGGACTTTAATAATTGTGTTTTTTTCATACTAGATTACTAATGACAAAAGCATGTGATGTAAGTGGAAATTAGTCACGTATCCTTATTTCCAAGTTTGTTTGAAAGCGGCTCGCTCCCTAACTTTTGTTTTAAACGGGTCCTATTCTTCTAGCAACACATTTCTCAACTTTTTTTGCGCTGTTGTAGAAAAAAATCCAAAAAAAATTGTAAATATTCACTGAAGTACTCTGCACAAAAAAAAAAGAAACTCAAATATCTGCAATTTTTGTGAATATTCAAGGTATGTGCATAATGTTTTCCTCAAGGTAATGGTTAGTAATTACAAATTTAGGTGCATGTAAAATAATTTTGATATAACGTATAATCTTTCATAGCTCTGAAATTTTAGAAATCAAGATGTAAATCTGGGATTGATAACTGAGATGCACTCGAATTCAAGATTTCATCTAATATGAGATCGGCTATATAAAAATTTTGGGATGCGACATGACCAAAATTCAAGATTTAAAACTGTGACGGGGTCATTAAAGGACCAATCCTGGCAAAATCCTATGATAATGTACGGGTGGCAATGAATACCCGAAAAATCTGCAATCTGTATACGAAAAGGGGATAAATATCTGATATCCCAAAAAAGGGATGCGGATATGGATACATAGATATATGCATTCAAAAATTATCCATCCAATTATTTTTAATATTATGATCAAAATTATATGTATTTTAGGACAATGAATCAGATTTATTTATTGCTTTACTAAGTCGAAGATTTATGTTATATGCACTAAATGCATATTAGCTACTCAAATCTATTTAATTTCGTTATATATATATATATACATACATACATATATATATATATGAGGAGCGTTCAATGACACCCCAAATAGTGAGCACCTCATTTGCCCCCCCCCCCCCCCCCTCTCTTCATCTCTCATTTATTATAAATTAACCTAGTGGAAGGAGAGAGAAGTAGTGGAGGGAGAGAGAAACAGAATGTGTGGTGGAAATCAAGGGGCATTTAGTGGTGCTGCACTGTTTCGAGTGCCATTGAACGCTCGCATATATATATATATATATATATATATATATATATATATATATATATATATATATATATATATATATATATATAACACTTTTTTGATCAATGGAATTGAAAAACATTTATGTTAAACTTAAAATTTTCATTTATATTACTTGATTTATCGATCGTTGGCAGGTAGTATAATTATCTGATATTCGTCTATATCCGCGGATACGAATATCTGATATTCGAAAATGATTTCAAATACGAATACTGTAACGACCTGCATTCTACGTACTGGAGGGTCGTCGAATATTTATTTCATTTACATACGAAGTCGTATGGTCGTGTAACTTTAAGGAACGGCTATTGGGGTCATTTCCCATATTCACGATTTTTGCCGATTTTTAAATATCGTTTTGCCCCTGGCGAATATTGTTTTGCCTATAACTTTTGATTGGTTAGGAGTTTTGACCTGAAACCACTTCCATTGGATCCGGATGATGGTTTAACTTTCCGTAGAGTGGTCACATTTGTCAAATGGACTTACCGTTTGGGAGATATGGTTGAAATAATGCTTGGAAAGTGAAAAACAGCTTAACCGGACCTAATTAGGGTGATTAGCAGCTAGACCCATAACCCATTTCGGGATTAGGGTTATGGGGAGGCTGAAACCAGTTAGGAAACGATTTTTATTTCATTTTTACATCCGCCACTTACTCTCTTCAACCCTAGTAATGGCACCCCAAATCACCTTCTAATCACTAATTAAGCAAAACTACACCAAATCAAGTCAGATAGCATCAAACCAGAGTTGGGGCTGGTGCTATACATTGGAATTCGACCCAAAACAGTAGAGTTTCAGATCTATGATTTTATTTGTGCCTAAGGTGAGTGATTTGCATTGTTTTTCACTAATTGTGGTTAATTAGTGGTAATTAGTGATAATTAGCGAAATTATGGCTCCGAAAAATCTAGAAAAATTTGTAAAATTGTAAAATATTATTTTATGCCTCTGTTAGAAATTTGGGTTAATGTGAACATGTTTTGCTAATCGTACGATTAAATAATGATTAAGGGGATTAAGGGAAAAACATGGGTTTTGGGTATGTTTGATCCATATAAACATGTTAAATTGTTGTTTTGATGCTTATAGTTGATTATACATGTTGCTATGACTGTCTTGAATGTTTTGTGATTGCTTAGCAAAGTTAGATTGGTCGAAAACGCAATGGCGTAAACAGCTCGCTGGAAAAGTTGCAGGAAATTGGTCATGACTCGTTCGTGAGACACCACCTCGACCGGATCGTGGCACTATGGCACTATCATCATGAGCCGCTCTAGTCGTGAGCCCACCTCACAAGCCGACTACCCTCCATGAGCCACAATGAAGCATCATGATCCGAGCTTTGACCTCGAGCCATTCATCACGAACCAGACTCGAGTAGTGCACCACGAGCCAGACTAGGGGAGGACCACGAGCCAGACCAGGGGAGGACCACGAGCTGGACCAGAGGAGGACCACGAGCCGATGACCATAGGGGGACCACGAACCGGAACAAGGTGTCACGAGTCGAAGCTTGACCCGAAGCCGGAGTATGAAGAGTCACGAATCAGGATGTTAACCAAAACCCGAGATGCAAAGGTAGTCCAAACGGGAAGTTCTAACTCAGGATCCAGATGGGAACCAACGAGCTAACTTCATGAGTTGGACTTTGCTGCGGGACGTGTGCTAAGGGGTTATCGAGATTTATAGCTTTTATTCACCACTGAAAGACGGATATTGGCTATGGATCAGTGCAGTGGGGTTGTTATGACTCCATGGGGCAAAGTGATCGTAGCAACGCTATGAGCCAGTGCAGTGGAATTGTCATGACTCCATAGGGCAGAGTGGACATAGCAAAGTATTAGTGGTTACGAATCAGTGCAGTGGAGTCGTCATGACTCCATGGGGCAGAGTGATCGTAACAAAGGATTGGGTGATCAAAGTGGTGGATATCGTATACTTTACGCACTAAGTGAGAGATGTGAGGATGATTGCTATGTTTGCTATCACCATGACATGCACACCCCCCTCCCCATTATTTTCACACCATGTGTTAGTGTCATCTTAGAGTATCGTACATCCCGTTGTGCTAACTCTTTGGTTGCAGGTCCAGGTTCAGGTATGATCATATATACCTGTTATTGTTTTGTTTTTGATGCTTGTTGCTCATACCAAACTTTTGTCTGACCCAGAGTTTTATGTCTCTTCTTATTACTCTAGGTGTTCCTAAACGAGCAAACTAGAGACATGTTAGCTGGTTATGCACGAGTAGCTGTCCGGAGACGAGCATGAGGCTTACACGTATTGTTCCCATATATTCTCCCTGTGTTGTTGCTGGCCACTACTTTGGGCATTAGTAGTGTACCTTCTTATTTTGCTTTAGAGACAGTTTTAGAAGTTGTAATAATGATGGTTTAGATCATAAGCTATATTTTGAATCTTTCCGCTGTTATGATGGTTTAGTTTTCAGCTCATACACTGTCTCGTCTGTTTTATATCAAGTTATGTTATTATTATATGTTGTTCCATGCGCTGTGAGATATACTATAGGTTCTTTGATGATGCGTCGTCTTTCTTTCTTTTCTTTTGACGACCGTCCTGTGCTGGTTGGGCATCGACACAGCACGTTTCATTGGAAATGTCGGCTGGTGCAGGGCGGGCCGTCACACTTGGTATCAGAGCCTAGGTTGCGTAGATAACCTAGGGAAAGACACCAGGGAGAGAAAGTACGTATATGAGAGCACGTATTTGTGATGTTTTGGTTTTCAAAAGCTATATATATGCTATTAGTATGTCTAAGGATGGAGTCGCACTGGACTGGCACCACTGAAGCGATGGTTAATTTTTTTCTCCTTACAGATTGAATGATGAGCCGATATACGAGGAATACTGGTTCAAGAGCCAATAATAGAAATGCTCCTGATATGAGGACGATGTTCACTAACTTTATGAGAGAGATGCTTAGGGAAGTTCAGAGGGCAACTCCTAATGCTGCAAATGGTGGTGGTGCAGCGGTGTCGGCGCCTAGGGCCGATTTCGCCATGTTCTGTAAGGATTACACTAGTCTTGGTGGGAAGTCGTTCCATGGAACGAAATCGGCTACAGAAGTTCGGGATTGGCTTGATAGCTGTGACCGCATTTTCGAAGATTTGGGTATTGAGGATGCGACGAAGAGAAGGCTAGCATCCCGTTAGTTGTAAGGACGGGCAATGAACTGGTGGAATGCTATTATGGAAGCTACTCCAGAGGATCAAGTTACTTGGAATCATTTTAAGACCCACTTTAGTGATAAGTTTATCCCAGTTGCTCATAAATCAGAATTGTGTAGGAAATTTCTAGAGCTTAAGCAAAATGGTAGGGCAGTCTCGGAGTATATTGCTGAGTTTGATACTTTATCGAAGTATGGATTATCCCTTATTGACACTGCCGAGATGAAGAACGAGAAGTTCATAACTGTCTTAGACGGGTACTTGGGGGGAAAGGCTCATAAACCACATCGATGAGATGTTTGAATCGATTGTTGGGAAAGCATTGCGATCAGAGAGCCTTTATCCTAACCCAAGGTTGAAGTCGCTGCTGCATTTGCAGAGGGGCCAAAGCCGTAGGCCAGCGGTGGAGACAAGAATAATTCTCAGAATAAAAGAAAGCAGAGTCAGACCAAGGATGGTTAAAAAAAGAAAGACAAGAAAGATATTGAGTGCTTTAGCTGTGGTAAGAAAGGCCACTATACCAAAGAATGTCGAGTAAAGCCAGCGGACATGAAGTGCTTCAACTGCGGCCAAGTGGGACATCATAAGGAAAAATGTCCACAACCTCCTAAAGAGAAGTAGATTGTGAAAGCATATGCTATTAATGTTGTTCCTTCTTCGTCAAATGCCCCAACTGCAGCGGAGAAAGGAAAGAATGTGGTCATTCAAGGTATGCTTTTTGTTATGATGTTCCTGTTCGAGTATTGTTTGATACTGGGGCTTCTCGTTCCTTTATATCTAGTGACGTGGTAGATAGGTTAGGATTGGAACCCGAGATAGTCGATAGACCTTTAGTGGTGACAAACCCGATTGGTGGTTCGACTAGCCTTAATATGATTTTTTGAAATTTGGTCTTATCGAGTCATGGATATATGTTTTCTTGTGATTGCTTTGTTTTGGGCTTTACTGGATTTGGCATTATTTTGGGAGTCGATTGGCTCCAAAGATATGGGGTGGCGGTAGACTGTGAGGGATTCTCGGTGACTATTAGGGCGGATGATGGGCAGAGGGTACTGCTTGGTAGCCTATCTAGTGATGAGGTGATGACTAGTTTTCTAAATTCCCTCGACATTCCGCAGGACGAGTTAGCAGGGGTTCCCATTGCTGGACAGTATCCGGATATCTTTGAGGAAGTGACCGAAATTCCACCACACCGAGAGATTGAGTTCCGTATTGATTTAGTGAAAGATGCCCGACGTATAGTGATGCCACTTCGTCATATGGCACCAAGGGAGCAGCGAGAGCTTGGGGTGCAAGCGATCTTTTGAAGAAAGGATTTATCCAAAGGAGTGTTTCCATGTGGGGAGCACCAGTTGTATTTACCACTAAGGCAGATGGTTCCCTTCGTTTATGTGAAATATCGCGAGTTGAATAAAGTGACTAGGAAGAATAAGTATCATCTTCCATGGATAGATGATTTGTTTGATCAACTGGAAGGAGCAAGAGTGTTATCCCAGTTGGACCTTGCGACAGGATTTCATCAGCTCCGAGTAGTAGCTAAGAGTATTCCTAAAACAGCCTTTCGGACGTCGTCCGGATTCTATGAGTGGTTGGTCATGCCATTCGGGTTGACCAATGCACCAGCATATTTTGTGGATCTTATTAATAGGGTATTCAGGGATCAATTGAATAAGTTAGCTCTCGTGTTCATGGACGATATCCTTGTTTACTCGAGGACAAAAGAAGAACACAAGGAACATTTGAGGATAGTGATGGAGGTGTTGAGAAAACACCAATTGAAAGCAAAATTTTCTAAGTGTCACTTTTGGAGGAGGAAAGTTAGATTCTTGGGCCATGTTGTTTCAGAGAATGGTATTGCTGTGCATCCTGCGAAGGTGGCTATGGTACAAGATTGGTCTACGCCTAAGAATGCAACAGACGTAAGAAGTTTCTTGGGATTAGCTGGATATTATCGTAAGTTTATCCAAGACTTCTCCAAGATAGCGGCACCATTAACTCAGTTGACCAAGAAGAATCAAGCTTTCGTTTGGGACGAAAGGTGTGAAAATGCATTCAAAAGTCTAAAGGAAAAGTTGACGCGTGCACCAGTGTTAGTCATTCCTAAAGGGAATGAAGAGATGACAGTATACACGGATGCCTACGGTACCGGACTAGGTGCTGTATTGATGCAAGGAGGAAGAGTCATAGCTTACGCTAGTCGGCAACTGAAACCGCATGAGAAAAGATATCCTACCCATGATTTGGAATTGACAGCGATCATATTCGCATTGAAGATGTGGATGTCTCTTGGGAGAAAGATTCGAGTTGTTTATCGATCATAAGTCATTAAAGTATCTCTTCTCTCAGAAGGATCTAAATCTCCGTCAGCAAAAATGGTTAGAATTCTTAGCTTCCTATGATTTCAATACCGCATATACATCAGGAAAGGGCAATGCGGTAGCTGATGCATTGAGTAGGAGACATGCCAGTTTAGGGGCTATGTTTCTAGAAATGGAAGCAACTGGAGTATATCGCTGGGTATGATTTCAGACCAAAGTGTGAATTGGATCCAGAAATGCTAGCAAGTTTGACGATCAGACCCACTTTGATTGAGCGGATTGGTTCCAGTCAGAGGGACGATCCTAATCTA
This sequence comes from Allium sativum, assembly GCA_030737875.1. NCBI lineage: Eukaryota > Viridiplantae > Streptophyta > Magnoliopsida > Asparagales > Amaryllidaceae > Allium > Allium sativum. The sequence continues at coordinate 868,214,318 of CM060924.1, read as the reverse complement.
TTAGAAATCATCTCCAAGTTAGAAATGGGAATCGACGAGGAGATGAACAAGTATGGGCTTGATCGAGATGAATGGCTTAGAAGTAATGTGAGACTAGTTGTTCCCAATATTAATGGATTGAGAGATGAATAGAGAATGTCCTCACTCAAAACTGACTATACATCCCGGTGATAACAAAATGTATCAAGACATAAAGCAGACCTACTACTGGGAAGGAATGAAAAGAGACGTTGGGAAATTTATATCCAGATGCATGAATTGCCATCTAGTCAAAGCCGAGCAAAAGAATCCTAGTGGTTTGCTGCAACCATTGGAAATTCCAGAATGGAAATGGGAACAAATCTCAATTGATTTCATTGATGGGTTACCAAGGACTAGATCGGGCCATGATAACATTTGGGTGATTGTGGCCGATTGACCAAGAGTGCAAGATTTATATCCATCAAGTCGAATAGAACGGCAGCTAAGTTAGCAGAACTATATATAAAGTGGGTAGTGAGATTTCATAGAGTACCCAAAGGCATTGTGAGTGACCGAGATCCGTTCTTTACTAGTGGATTTTCGAAAATCTTACAAGAGGCTTTAGGGTCAGAATTACATCTCAGTACCGCGTACCATCCTCAAACTGATGGTCAAACAGAGAGGGTGAATCGAGTATTAGAAGATCACTTGAGAGCTTTCATATTGGATTTTGGTGGATCATGGGATGACCATTTGCATCTAGTGGAGTTCGCATATAATAATAGTTATCAATCCAGTATTGGTATGGCTCCATATGAAGCTTTGTACGGAAGACCGTGCAACTCACCATCATGTTGGCTAGAAATCGGTGAGAAATTTGTGATGTAATAAGAGAAACTTCAGACAAGATCAAGGTTATTCAACAACGAATGAAGGCTGCCCAAGATAGGCAGAAGAGTTATGCTGATAAAAGACGAAGAAATTTGAAATTCTCCATTGGTGACTTGATATTTGTCAAGATTTCTCCGTTAAAGAGCGTGATTCGATTTGGCAGGAGAGGCAAGTTAGCACCAAGATTTGTTAGTCCATTCCCAGTTCTCGAGCAAGTTGGAAATTTGGCATATAAAGTTGAGTTACCTGACAAGATGGTAGGAGTTCACAACGTATTTCATGTTTCCCAGTTAAGGAAGTTCGTGCACGACCCCGATATGACTATTTCACCAGATCATTTGGATGACATCGAAGTAGAACCCGAGGCGGTTGGGAACCGCAAACCGATCCGTATTGTAGAGTACGATACAAAGCAACTTCGAAGGAAGGCGGTGAAGTTGGTCAAGGTTCAGTGGGGCGAGAATGAGAACGACTGTACTTGGGAAACAGAGGAAGGCGTGAGGAAGTCCTATCCAGAACTCTTCGACTGGTAAGATTTTAATTGCAATTTAGCTATTCTGCATGCTAGGATAGACTTGTTGTGTTATTATGTGTGTTTGATTGTTTGTAAATGGCTGATAGGCATGTGGGACCCCTTGTATGTTTTGATTAAGGAATTTCGGAGGCGAAATTTCTTAAAGGGGGGAAGAATGTAACGACCCGCATTCTACGTATCGGAGGGTCGTAGAATATTTATTTCATTTGCATACGACGTCGTATGGTCGTGTAACTTTGGGGAACGACTACTGGGGTCATTCCCAATGTTCACGATTTTTGCCGATTTTTAAATGACCGTTTTACCCCTGACGAATCTTGTTTTGCCTATAACTTTTGATTGGTAAGGAGTTTTGACCAGAAACCACTTCCATTGGATTCCGATGATGGTTTAACTTTCCGTAGAGTGGTCACATTTGTCAAACGGACTTATTATTTGGGAGATATGGTTGGAATAAGGCTTGAAAAGTGAAAAACAGCTTAACCGAGCCTAATTAGGGTGATTCAGCTAGGCCTATAACCCATTTCGGGATTAGGGTTATGGGGAGGCTGAAACCAGCTAGGAAACGATTTTTATTTCATTTTTAAAGCCGCCAGTTACCTCTCTTCAACCCTAGTAATGGTCTCCATCCTCTAAAGCACCCAAATCACCTCCTAATCACTAATTAAGCAAAACTACATCAAATCAAGTCAGATTAACATCAAACCAGAGTTGGGGTTGCTGCTATACATTGGAATTCGACCCAAAACAGCAGAGTTTCAGATCTAAGATTTTATTTGTGGCTAAGGTGAGTGATTTGCATTGTTTTTCACTAATTGTGGTTAATTAGGGGTAATTAGTGATAATTAGCGAAATTATGGCTCAGAAAAATCTGGAAAAATTTGTAAAATTCTAAAATATATTTTATGCCTCTGTTAGATATTTGGGTTAATCTGGACATGTTTTGCTAATCGCATAGTTAAATCATGATTAAGGGGATTAAGGGGATTAAGGGAAAAACATGGGTTTTGGGTATGTTTGATCCATATAAACATGTTAAATTGTTGTTTTGGTGTTTATGGTTGATTATACATGTTGCTATGGCTGTTTGGAATGTTTTGTGATTGCTTAGCAAAGTTAGTTTGGTCGAAAACGCCGTCGAATGACGTAAACAACTCGCTGGAAATGTTGCAGGAAATTGATCATGACCCGTTGGTGAGACACCACCTCGACCCGATCGTGGCACTATCATCACGAGTTGCTCCAGTCGTGAGCCCACCTCACGAGCCGACCACCATCCACGAGCCACAATGAAGCATCATGATAAGAGCTTTGACCTCAAGTCATTCATCACGAACCAAACTCGAGTAGTGCACCACGAGCCAGACCAGGGGAGGACCACGAGCCAGACCAGGGGAGGACCACGAGTCGGACCAAAGGAGGACCACGAGCCGATGACCAGAGGGGGACCCACGAACCGGAACAAGGTGTCACGAACCGAAGCCTGACCCGAAGCCGGAGCATGAAGAGTCACGAATCGGGATGATGACCAAAACCAGAGATGCAAAGGTAGCCCAAATGGGAAGTTGTAACTCAGGATCAAGATGGGAACCAACGAGCTAACTTCATGAGTTCGACTTTGTTGTGGGACGTGTGCTAAGGGGTTATCGAGGTCTATAGCTTTGATTCACCACTGAGAGACGGATATTGGCTATGGATCAGTGCAGTGGGGTTGTTATGACTTCATGGGGCAAAGTGATCGTAGTAAGGCTATGAGCCAGTGCAGTGAAGTTGTCATGACTCCATGGGGCAGAGTGGACACAACAAAGTATTAGTGGTTACGGATCAGTGCAGTGGAGCCGTCATGACTCCATGAGGCAGAGTGATCGTAACAAAGGATTGAGTGATCAAAGTGGTGGATATCGTATACTTTACGCATTGAGTGAGAGATATGAGGATGATTGCTATGTTTGATGTTTGCTATCACCATGACATGCACACCCTCATCCCCATTATTTTCACACCATGTGTTAGTGTCACCTTAGAGTATCATACATCCTGTTGTGCTAACTCTTTGGTTGCAGGTTCAGGTTCAGGTATGGTTATGTATATCTGTTATTTTTTTGTTTTTGCTGCTTGTTGCTCATACCAGACTTTTGTCTGACGTAGAGTTTTATGTCTCTTTTTATTACTCTGGGTGCTCCTAAACGAGCAAACTAGAGACAGATTAGCTGGTTATGCACGAGTAACTGTCCGGAGACGAGCAGGAAGTTTACACGTATTGTTCTCATATATTCTCCCTGTGTTGTTGTTGACCATTACTTTGGGCATTAGTAGTGTACCTTCCTATTTTGCTTTAGGGTCAGTTTTAGAAGTTGTAATAATGATGGTTTAGATCATAAGTTGTATTTTGAATCTTTCCGCTGCTATGGTTATTTTAGTTTTCAGCTTATACACTGTCCCGTCTGTTTTATATCAAGTTATGTTATTATTATATTTTGTTCCATGCGCTGTGAGATATACTACAGGTTCTTTGATGATGCATCGTCTTTCTTTCTTTTCTTTTGACGACCGTCCCGTGCTGGTTGGGCATCGACACAACGCGTTTCATTGGAAATGTCGGCTGGTGCGGAGCGTGCCGTCACAAATACGAATATAGCACTATCTGTATCCAAAAGCATCCGTTAATAGCACTATTGGTGATGATGTAACCCATACGCCCAACAAAAGTTCTTTTGAAATTTACTTATCATAAAAGCACATTCCATTCATAATTAATCACAATAACAATCAAAATTAAATCATAATTTAAATATTTTAAATGTTACATCCCCGTATTCCTTCAGCAATAAAATCCATTTCAAAATGGGATGCTATCTTAGTTTCAGATTTTGTTAAATGTTGTCATAAGATGCAGGAGGTATCAACTAGGAATAAAGCAAATTTTCTTTTCATCATGCCGTTCAAACCCTTGTCAAACAAGTCGTCCACCACCACATCAATTACCATGACATATAGTGAACAATTTTTAATAACGACACGAGAAAAAAATAAAGATGAATTCAAAAATGGTTGATGTTGGATAGTGTTGGTTATTGGGGTCTTGTTACTTGTGACGATATTTTATGGGAAACAGCACATGCTACTGTTCGGCTTGCTACTACTTTCTAAAAGGAAACAGTTATTCAATTTCCAGTGCAAGGATGTAAGACTCATATGACAGCGTTCTTTTGCTCATGTCATTGCATTTACACTGTAGGATATCCATCATACGCTGCACCTACGATGATGGTTAAACAAGAGATGTCGCTGTAAACCTGAAACCACACAAATAATCAACTCATCAATGAAAGTTGTACAATGCAACCAATACGCATATAAGAAGCATGAAACTGTTGAATATAGAAGAGCACGACATGTGATCTCTGACTCGACAAAATATCTAAAAAAACAATATATCCAGGTATAAAGCATCAATAACAATTGTACCTCTTTGCTTAGGCATTTTATTACTCAGGTCGTGGGGATAGCTCCATGATCTACCCATATAATATAAGTATTAGATGATGAATGATAAACTAATCAGGACCTCAAGCATAAACATTCAATCAAATGCAGTGATTTAACCATGTAAAGGTCATTACGATAATCAAATCCCTGGGGATGTATAGAGAGCTAGCATAACCACAACAATAAAAGAACTGAAATATTTGATTTCAGCATTCAAATTATGCAAGGATGGGGGAAACAATATAAAAACTGCTTGTGTTCTATGCATGGAAGAAGAGGACATATAGAACACCTTTTTATCAATTGTAAATACCCTGCGTTCTTTTGCAAGCTTACCAGTGCTATCTTGAAATCATCTGCATCTCAGAGAAATACAAAACCAAATCAAAACAGGGGCAGTGCTTTCACTTATATAAGTTATGTTATAAAACATGTCATTGTTGTTACGAGAAATATGGTCTTAAAGCGTAGCTTTCTACATCTGCTGTAAATATTTATTTTGCAATTTTGTTATCATTGTTGCATTACTATGTAAATAAGTTTGGGCACGACTGACATGCTTCTCCAAGTTTTAATGCATATTTGATATATTTTTTATAGCACACAATTATGCATGTGTTAAAGGCCTATGTCCACAGCCGCTTTGCAAATGAATGCAAGTTGTTATTTCTAGAATTTTACCAGGTAATTTCAAAGCTTAATATAATTTAAAATACATGACTTGAAAGATGCGTTCAATTTCCCTAGGATCTGAACTTGGAAAAATGAGCCAATCTACATGCAACTAGTATGAAATTGGAGCATTTGAAACAGTAGCCTCTGAGAATCAGCGATGGCTGAATAACAAATATGGTAAAAGCAACAGGCAAAACAAAAAATTTAGAAGCAAAGAAACTGTAGAAGGCCTAAAGAGTTGCAACAAAAAACTTCTGAAGCAAATACCGGCACTAAGAACATACAAACTCTTTCAAATAGAACCTCGATGATAGTGTTGTAATCATTAATGTTATTCCCAATGCCCAAACCAACTTGAAATCCATGAAAACTCTTCTGATGCTCCTTGTTTATTCTTCGATTTTCCATCATTATTAAGTACTAATTATCAAGCCCATGTACAAAAAACTCCGCTCCCCCAACCAAGTCCTATTTCCCTACACCTTATCAACCAAATAAATAACTCTAACTGACAACCCCTTCCACTTAAAACACACACTTGCTAAATTTTCATTTGCATTCTAGCAATTAGCAAACAACGATATTCGGTAAGTAAAGATGCTTCCATAATTGATGACAATCTGTCAATGAGGAAGTGCATTTGATTCTAAAAACATTTGTTAATTAACTTTATCACATGGAAATAATTGGATCATAGAAAATTTAATTGGAGTAAAATTTCATTTTGCTTGAAGTCACACCCAAAGGCAGGGCTGTCAATGAATACCAAAAAAAATCTTGAATCCGTCTGCATCCGCATTCGAAATGCGGATAAATTTCTGATATCGAAAAAACGGATGTGGATGCGGATATGGACACATCCGCATCCGAAAATTATTCATCCGTTTTTCTTCTATATTATAGTTTAAATTATGTATACTTTAGCATAGTGAAGTTTACTAATTTATTATATCTTTACAGTTGAAAATCTATATAATACATAATAAACACGTAGCAATTGCTCAAAATTGTTTATTATCGTCATATTTATTTATTTTTAGCATTTTAATAATCATCTGGACTACAAAAATTTTAAACTAAAATTTTCCATTTATGTTCCTTGATTTATCGATCGTTGGCGAATCGGATAATTATCCAATATCCGTCCGTACCCGCGAATGCGAATATCCGATTGTAACAACCCGTATTTTCAATAACCTGTAATAACATAAATCGAGGCAGAATTTAATTCTAAAATGGGAATCAAGGGAAACGGGCTATGCCATTGCGTTCGTCTCGGAAAAATACGCGAAATAGAGTCCGAGTTTTCGAAAATCGGAGTCCGTATGACCAAGATATGGCCTCGCGAAGTTTCACGAAAATTCCCAAATTAAAGTATACTTAATTAAGTGAAATGGGTTGTGTAGATATATATATATATATATATATTGATATATATATATATATAATTGAAAATTTAATAAATAAATATGCAAAAATGCTCAAAACAGCGAATTGGGAGAGGGGAATAACCGAACCGGCCGATTTTTGAAGTCGACCCGAGCCCGCTGGGTCGACTAGGGGTTAATCCAGGGTGTTTGGCTGTCAACCCGTGGGCCGATTCGCTCAAGTGCAGATTTTGCATTTGAATGGTTCTCATGGTCCATCTTTAATCTAAAGGCCCTAGATGGTTCCTACACTTGACTTCTTCCCCAAGACATGCTTTGATGGCTTGGATTGAATCTAGGGTTAATCCTATGGCCTAAAACACTTGCCTAATCTATAAATAAGACCCTAACCTACCCTAATTCATTCATAATTAAACCTAGTGACTAAACTATGGCAAAATGCTAGCTCTCATGGCCTCCACTAATTTTATGAAGAGGGTTGCATACTAATCACTCTCTAATCAACTTCTAATCCCTTCTTAGCATCTTAATCTTCTTCATTTGGTGTTCAAAGTTGCTAGTTGTGAGTTTCTATCACTTTGATGATCTTTTGGTAAACTAATTAGATGAGATGTGATGAGATTTATGGTTTTGTATGTGGGTTAATGAGCTTTGAATCATATGATATGATGTTAGCATTAATCTTATGTTTATGCATGTTGAGTATGTAAGCTTATGCAAGTTTAATATGATGTATGTTATGTTTGCATGATGCTAAATATGCAAGTTGTGGGCTATGTAATCATATGCATGTTATGCAAGTTCATGGTAATATGCTATGCAAGTTACATGTATGTAAATATGCAAGTTACATGTTTGTTAATATGCAAGTTACATGTATGTAAATATGCAAGTTACATGTTTGTTAATATGCAAGTTACATGTTTGTTAATATGCAAGTTACATGTATGTAAATATGCAAGTTACATGTTTCTTTATATGCAAGTTACATGTTTGTTAATATGCGAGTTACATGTATGTAAATATGCAAGTTACATGTTTATTAATATGCAAGTTCATGATGACACATTATGCAAGTCTATAAGCTAATATGCAAGTTTGTTATGCAAAATGAATATGTAAGTTATGTGACATATTATATGCAAGTTATGTGACATGTTATGCAAGTTCATATGCAAGTTATGTGTTTGTTAATATGCAAGATGGCACCTTTGAAACATGTTCATTCATATGCAAGTTGACACCTTTTATATGTGTTATACCATGAACGAAATTACGTGGGAACGATGGGGTAATTAAATGCATAAGTTAATAAGATTGTGTGAAATTAATATAATTATGCATAACACAAAATAAATAAACATAGTATGGGAATTTGCCTATTTGGTTAGGTGTACCCATACTATGTGTTGGGAATTTACCTATTGAGTTAGGTCTACCCCATGGGAATTTACCTATTAAGTTAGGTCTACCCATGTTAAGAAAACTTGATTAATTAGGGATAATTAATATAAAATTATGAGGGTGATTAATTAGGTGTAATTAATTGACTAAGACACGAGGTTGGACTCAGTTGTAGCGTAAAACTGCCCGGACCCAACCGGCTTAACCAGTTGCTACAAATGTTAGCCCAATGTGAGAGGTCTTAGGCACAAACTAAATACGTAATTAATGTAAAGACACGAGGTTAGACTCTGTTATGACATAAGGCTGCCCGGACCCAACCGGCTTAACCAGCGGTCATAAAAGACAGTCTAATGTGAGAGGTCTTTACAAAGGTTACGTTCTTAATTAATTAATTAAGAAACACTTAACCACATTAGCATGTAGAGGGACATGAGGGGTTAAGTGGGTGCCTCGGGTGGCATGAGAAAATCTAGTGGTTGCCTTGGGTGGCAATAGAAAATACGATTAGAATACTTAACCAAAATGGAACATGTAATTAAAACATGATTAAAGGGTTAAGTGGGATATACTAGAAAAAGGGACAAGCTTAGGTGGGTAGCTTGTGGAGGCCCATTTCAACCAGTAACCCATACGTATCTTTGTGGGCTCGACCCATGTCGAGGACGGGACACGCATACTGGGCTTGACTGTAAGAGGCAAACGGGTTAGCGGTGGCAACGCAAGTCCAACGGGCTTCATATGCGTGAGTGGGCCCGGGCTGGTAGGTAAGCCGTTGTTGCATCGAGTAGATATAAGCCGTGCACCTTTAGTTCCATCAGGTTGCCACATTGGGGAATGATACATCCCACGGTGGGGCCAGCACGGGTATCTACGTTAGGGAGCCGATCGAATGGGAAGTAGTGTGTACACCTATTGGATTGTAGGGCCCCGTGGCGCCTACTTGGTCACCTAGGGGTACGCAGGTACTAATTAGTAAATTTTATAAGTCCTTGGGTGGGATCAACCTTTAAGTTAGGAACGACTGGTGTGGTGCAGTTTAGTAATTTACCTTAGGGAGGGTAGATGCGTCTTTATCCTTTATCTTCGTTTAGTTGACTGCTTAGGGTAGCCATTCATCCCTATATGTTACCGTATATCAGTTTATGTCTTCTCTGGTTACTTTAACGATTGTATTGTTAAAGTTATAGGACTCGCTCAGACTTATGTCTGACCCTGTTGTTTTTATCTTTTTCCCAACCCTCAGGTCCTACGGTGGATCCTAGCAGTAGTGGAGCTTGATCGGATTGCTGTTCCAGTCTTTAGGAGCTTGGATAGATGTAAAGCTCCAGTTATCCAGTTATCTTTTCTTTTGTTTGGCTATTGTATGAGAGTGGGATTATGTACTTCTTTACTTTGATGGATATTGTACTTGACCTTTATTGTGGTTTTATGATGTAACCAGACATGTTTTACTTCCGCTGTTATGAGATGATGTTTTAAAATTTCAAGTACTATTTATATCTGTCTTGTTGTAATTTTTCTGTTCTATATTCACTAAAATACTCCACCGATGCTATGGCATTCCCTTAGTGAGTGATCATAGCGGGAGTGGGGTGTTACACGTGGTATCAGAGCTTAAGGTTACCAGAACAGATAAAATTTTTGAGAAAAACTACTTTCTAAGAGTATTTTCGAAGAAAGTATTTTTAAAAGCATGTCTTCTAAGAGAAAAAGTTTTTGAAAAAGAAAAGCATAATCCCCAATAGCCATATCTTTATCTTTCGGAATCTCCTTTTTGAATCTTTCCTCTTTCGTTTCAGCATGGCTGAAGATCTTAACATCCCGGAGGGTTTAGTTATACCACTATGGTATAGGAGGTTGCAAGAGGCTAGGGCCGCGGCTGCGGGTCCGGCCAATGCTACTACACCAGAGACAACCGCTCCTCCTCCTCAGCCTAGAGTGGATAATTTTGCTAAGGTTTGCAAGGAGTTCAAGGCTATAGGAGGAAAACCTTTTCTTGGTTCAGAGACTTTCGTAGAGGCTAGAGATTGGCTTAAGGAAGTGGAAGAGTTGCTGGATATCTTTGAAGTGGAAGAGGGAAAGAAAGTCAAGTTGGCGGCTTGGTTAATGAAGGGAGAGGCCTCATTCTGGTGGGAGGTCACTAATGGAGAACGCCCTGTTGACTCTTGGGCAGATTTTAAGCAAAGGTTTGGGGCTAAGTTTCTCTCAAGGGCGGAAGAGAATCTGTTTATGGAGAAGTTCTTGAATTTGAAGCAAGGGAATCTCACGGTGAAAGAATATGTCAACAAATTCAATCAATTAGCAAGGTTTGGCATAGAGTTGGTGAATACACCGGAGAAGAAGGCTTTGAGGTTCGTTAGAGGCTTGAACGAACCATTGCAAGGAATAGCTATGACTCACATTCCTATGGGGGCCACTTTTGAGAAGCTTGTCTACATGGCACTTATGCATGAGGATGATAAGAATTCTAAGGCACCAGAGAAAAAGGGGGATCAGAAGAAACCGCAACAGCAACAACAAGGCAAGGGCGGAAAAGGCAATGGTGACAAAAAGAAGACGAAGAAGAAGTGCTTCAATTGTGGAACACCAGGACACCTTAGTAAGGATTGTCGCAAAAAGAAGAAGACCGGTTGCTTTCATTGTGGTGAAGCAGGGCATCTTGTGAAAAACTGCCCAAAGAAGGGGCAGAAGACGGGGTCTACCTCAGGAGGCCAGGTGCAAGCTCTTATAGCACCACCTCAGTCAGGGGGGCAAGTTCAGGTTCTCTCAGTTCCACCGATTCAGCAGAGAGGTAGAACTATTTCCGTTGAAAGTCTGGTTTTTCTGTTTGATCATCCAGTTCGTACTTTGTTTGACTCTGGCGCATCGCATTCTTTTATCTCATCATCGTTAGTTGAGTCACTGCACTTAGACACCAGTCTAGTTGATGATCCCTTGGTTGTCTCAAACCCAATTGGGGGCTCCATATATCTGTCTATGATATGTTTGGGTTTGAAGATTTCTATACTTAGCGTTGAGTTTAGATGTGATGCTTTTGTATTGGGCTTCACGGGCTATGGGTTGATCTTGGGCATGGACTGGTTATCCAGTAATGGTGCCGTTCTTGATTGCGAAAGGAGAGTTGTCAGGCTCATGACCCGCTTGGGTAACACTCTCGAGATCTCTTGCAATCCCATGGAATCTGTTTTGCTAAGTTATCTTGAATCGCTCGATGCTTCGGTCGAGAGTTTGTGTTCTGTCAGAGTAGTCCGGGAATATCCGGATGTGTTTGAAGAAGTAAAGGGTTTGCCTCCGAAGCGGGAGATAGATTTCCGAATTTATTTGGTGGATAATGCCAAACCAGTGTCTTTGCCAGTACGCCACATGGCTCCTCGTGAGAGAAGAGAACTTCATAAGCAAGTAGGGGGGTTGCTTGAGAAGGGGTTCATAAGGCGAAGTATATCGGAGTGGGGAGCTCCAGTAGTGTTTGCCACAAAGGCGGATGGGTCCCTCAGACTTTGTGTGGATTATAGAGAACTTAATAAGCTCACGAAGAAGAATAGACACCCATTACCGAGGATAGATGATCTCTTTGATCAGTTGGTTGGCGCGTCAGTATTTTCGCAGATGGACTTAGCTACAGGGTTTCATCAGTTAAGAGTGGCGGAGGACAGTATAGAGAAGACTGCTTTCCGGACTCCGGATGGTTTTTATGAGTGGCTAGTGATGCCATTTGGGTTGACAAACGCCCCCGCATACTTTGTTGATCTCATGAGTAGAGTGTTCAGAGAGTATCTGAATAAGTTTGTAGTAGTTTTTGTGGATGACATCTTGGTCTTTTCCAAGAATGAAGAAGAGCATGCCTTACATCTCAAGGAAGTGTTGGAGACTCTTCGAGCGCATAGTCTTAAAGCTAAATTCTCTAAATGCCATTTTTGGAGAAGAGAAGTGCGATTCTTAGGGCATGTGGTCTCTAAGGAAGGGATAGCTGTGGATCCCGCAAAGATAGTATCTATCCAGGATTGGAAAGTTCCTAGAAATGCTACCGAGGTAAGAAGTTTCTTGGGGTTGGCAGGATATTATAGGAAGTTCATCAAAGACTTCGCGAAGATATCAGCCCCATTAACCCGCTTGACGAAAAAGAATCTGGTTTTCTCGTGGGATGTAGATTGTGATGATGCTTTCCGACGGTTAAAGAGAGCTTTGACCACCGCTCCAGTTTTAGTGCTCCCGGATGGGAGTAAGCCGTTTGTTGTTTATACCGATGCTTGTGGAACAGGATTAGGCGCAGTCTTGATGCAGGAGGGAAGGGTAATAGCCTATGGAGGGAGACAATTGAGAGTGCATGAGAAGAATTACCCTACCCATGATCTAGAGTTGGCCGCGATTGTTTTCGCACTTAAGTCTTGGCGCCATTATCTTCTTGGTGAGAGATTCGAGTTGTTCACCGACCATAAATCATTGAAGTACTTATTCTCTCAGAAGGATTTAAACTTAAGACAGCAAAGGTGGATGGAGTTCTTAGCATCCTATGATTTCGAGATAGCGTATACCCCTGGTAAGGGTAACGTGGTGGCAGACGCCTTAAGTAGAAAAAGGCTATCTTTGAGTCCATTGTTCGTGGAACGACGAAGCTTGGAGTTTCTTTCTTTGTTTGACTTCAGACCTTCTGTTGATTTTGTACCTGGTTTGTTGGCATCCTTGGAGGTTAGACCTACTCTTTTGAGACGGATTGGCGAGGCTCAGCGAGACGACCCACAGTTGGTTGTGTTGGTAGAGAAGCTTATAAGAGGGGAGTCGTCCAACCATTTGGGTAGATACACCATAGATGATAAGGGATGGTTGCATAGAGACGGTAGACTTTGTGTACCGCAAGATGAGGGTTTGAAGAAGGCTATTTTGGATGATGCACATCGTTCAAGAATGACTATTCATCCCGGTGGAGACAAAATGTACCAAGACATGAAGAGAGTTTTCTTCTGGGCCGGTATGAAGAAAGATGTGGCCGAGTATGTGGCTAGATGCTTAGTGTGCCAACAAGTTAAAGTGGAGCAAAGGAAACCCGGTGGGTTGCTACACCCATTGGAAGTTCCACAGTGGAAGTGGGATAGTGTCTCGATGGATTTCATCGACGGGTTACCGAGATCGAGGAAGGGCAATACGGGAATTTGGGTTGTGGTAGACAGACTTACCAAGAGTGCCCATTTTATACCCGTAAAGAGTAAGAGGACCGCTCCATGGCTTGCTTCAGTCTATGTTAGAGAGATTGTTAGATTGCATGGCGTACCATCCAGCATTGTGAGTGATCGAGATCCTATTTTCACTAGTGAGTTTTGGAGAAGTTTGCAAGAGGCGGTAGGGACTCAGTTGTGTTTGAGCACCGCATATCATCCTCAGACGGACGGTCAGACTGAGAGGGTGAACCGTATCTTAGAAGATCTTTTGAGGCTTTGTATCTTGGATTTTGGAGGTACATGGGAAGAACATCTTCCTTTGGTGGAGTTCGCATATAATAACAGCTTTCAGTCCAGTATTGGTATGGCTCCTTTCGAAGCTCTTTATGGAAGGCCTTGTCGATCTCCTACATGTTGGTGGGAATCTACGGATAAGATCTTGCTTGGGCCGGATATGGTTAGAGAGACTTCAGAGAAGATTGATTTAATTCGAAAAAGGATGAAAGCAGCGCAAGATAGACAGAAATCTTATGCGGATCGGAGAAGGACGGATCTTGAGTTTGAGGTTGGGGACATGGTTTTTGTCAAAGTATCTCCATTGAGAAATGTTGTTCGCTTTGGGTCCGTAGGGAAGTTAGCACCGAGATTTGTTGGGCCGTTTCCTATTAAGGAAAGGATTGGACGGATGGCATATAGGGTGGAGTTGCCCGACAGACTTAGTGGTGTTCATGATGTATTCCATGTATCACATTTGAGGAAGTGCTTACATGAGACCGCGGAGGTGGTAGAGCCGAGCTTGCTTAGAGATGTAGAGGTAGAGCGTGATGCGACGATTCGACGAGCTCCTACTCGCATCCTTGGGTCAGAAACTAGGAAGTTGAGGAACAGAGAAGTTCAGCTAGTTAAAGTGCAATGGGGAGATGACGAAAGCAATGCTACTTGGGAGACGGAAGCAAAGATGCGTTCTTTGTATCCATTTCTTTTTGAGAGTATGTCTTTTAACTTCTCCTTTATTGCTTGTCTAGTACTTATCTTATCTTTAGTATATCCTCTCGCTAATACCTATGACCTTTAGATAGGGTAAAACCTATGGTTGAAACATGTGTTTGAAACATGTTATGGTTGATGGATGCATATGGATGCAATTATTTGCTAGTGGTTGCTCGTGGATGCATATACACACACATTAGGCACTAGATCGGCTCAGTCACTTCATGTTGCATATTGCATAAATGGATGTGGTAGTTAGATTGATGGATGTATCATGGCTGTGTTATCATATGGATGATGCATTTTTGTGTATGGTTGTGCACGCATGTAGAAATTTGTATGTGTCAATAGGGTTTCGCATACATATTGGATGCATGGCACTATCATGGTTTGCATTAAGGAGGTTTACTGTATCAGTAACCGCCTGATTTTCGCATTAGGTAAGTACATATACACACACTTTTGCATATATCCATCCAGCATTTAGAATCTTGTAAGGACAATGATTGCTCGTGGATGATGCTTTGAGTAGATGGATGATTGGATGGTAGGATACGTTCTTCCTAACTTGAAGATTTCGGGGACGAAATCCTTTAAGAAGGGGAGAATGTAACAACCCGTATTTTCAATAACCTGTAATAACATAAATCGAGGCAGAATTTAATTCTAAAATGGGAATCAAGGGAAACGGGCTATGCCATTGCGTTCGTCTCGGAAAAATACGCGAAATAGAGTCCGAGTTTTCGAAAATCGGAGTCCGTATGACCAAGATATGGCCTCGCGAAGTTTCACGAAAATTCCCAAATTAAAGTATACTTAATTAAGTGAAATGGGTTGTGTAGATATATATATATATATATATATATATATATATTGATATATATATATATATATAATTGAAAATTTAATAAATAAATATGCAAAAATGCTCAAAACAGCGAATTGGGAGAGGGGAATAACCGAACCGGCCGATTTTTGAAGTCGACCCGAGCCCGCTGGGTCGACTAGGGGTTAATCCAGGGTGTTTGGCTGTCAACCCGTGGGCCGATTCGCTCAAGTGCAGATTTTGCATTTGAATGGTTCTCATGGTCCATCTTTAATCTAAAGGCCCTAGATGGTTCCTACACTTGACTTCTTCCCCAAGACATGCTTTGATGGCTTGGATTGAATCTAGGGTTAATCCTATGGCCTAAAACACTTGCCTAATCTATAAATAAGACCCTAACCTACCCTAATTCATTCATAATTAAACCTAGTGACTAAACTATGGCAAAATGCTAGCTCTCATGGCCTCCACTAATTTTATGAAGAGGGTTGCATACTAATCACTCTCTAATCAACTTCTAATCCCTTCTTAGCATCTTAATCTTCTTCATTTGGTGTTCAAAGTTGCTAGTTGTGAGTTTCTATCACTTTGATGATCTTTTGGTAAACTAATTAGATGAGATGTGATGAGATTTATGGTTTTGTATGTGGGTTAATGAGCTTTGAATCATATGATATGATGTTAGCATTAATCTTATGTTTATGCATGTTGAGTATGTAAGCTTATGCAAGTTTAATATGATGTATGTTATGTTTGCATGATGCTAAATATGCAAGTTGTGGGCTATGTAATCATATGCATGTTATGCAAGTTCATGGTAATATGCTATGCAAGTTACATGTATGTAAATATGCAAGTTACATGTTTGTTAATATGCAAGTTACATGTATGTAAATATGCAAGTTACATGTTTGTTAATATGCAAGTTACATGTTTGTTAATATGCAAGTTACATGTATGTAAATATGCAAGTTACATGTTTCTTTATATGCAAGTTACATGTTTGTTAATATGCGAGTTACATGTATGTAAATATGCAAGTTACATGTTTATTAATATGCAAGTTCATGATGACACATTATGCAAGTCTATAAGCTAATATGCAAGTTTGTTATGCAAAATGAATATGTAAGTTATGTGACATATTATATGCAAGTTATGTGACATGTTATGCAAGTTCATATGCAAGTTATGTGTTTGTTAATATGCAAGATGGCACCTTTGAAACATGTTCATTCATATGCAAGTTGACACCTTTTATATGTGTTATACCATGAACGAAATTACGTGGGAACGATGGGGTAATTAAATGCATAAGTTAATAAGATTGTGTGAAATTAATATAATTATGCATAACACAAAATAAATAAACATAGTATGGGAATTTGCCTATTTGGTTAGGTGTACCCATACTATGTGTTGGGAATTTACCTATTGAGTTAGGTCTACCCCATGGGAATTTACCTATTAAGTTAGGTCTACCCATGTTAAGAAAACTTGATTAATTAGGGATAATTAATATAAAATTATGAGGGTGATTAATTAGGTGTAATTAATTGACTAAGACACGAGGTTGGACTCAGTTGTAGCGTAAAACTGCCCGGACCCAACCGGCTTAACCAGTTGCTACAAAATGTTAGCCCAATGTGAGAGGTCTTAGGCACAAACTAAATACGTAATTAATGTAAAGACACGAGGTTAGACTCTGTTATGACATAAGGCTGCCCGGACCCAACCGGCTTAACCAGCGGTCATAAAAGACAGTCTAATGTGAGAGGTCTTTACAAAGGTTACGTTCTTAATTAATTAATTAAGAAACACTTAACCACATTAGCATGTAGAGGGACATGAGGGGTTAAGTGGGTGTCTCGGGTGGCATGAGAAAATCTAGTGGTTGCCTTGGGTGGCAATAGAAAATACGATTAGAATACTTAACCAAAATGGAACATGTAATTAAAACATGATTAAAGGGTTAAGTGGGATATACTAGAAAAAGGGACAAGCTTAGGTGGGTAGCTTGTGGAGGCCCATTTCAACCAGTAACCCATACGTATCTTTGTGGGCTCGACCCATGTCGAGGACGGGACACGCATACTGGGCTTGACTGTAAGAGGCAAACGGGTTAGCGGTGGCAACGCAAGTCCAACGGGCTTCATATGCGTGAGTGGGCCCGGGCTGGTAGGTAAGCCGTTGTTGCATCGAGTAGATATAAGCCGTGCACCTTTAGTTCCATCAGGTTGCCACATTGGGGAATGATACATCCCACGGTGGGGCCAGCACGGGTATCTACGTTAGGGAGCCGATCGAATGGGAAGTAGTGTGTACACCTATTGGATTGTAGGGCCCCGTGGCGCCTACTTGGTCACCTAGGGGTACGCAGGTACTAATTAGTAAATTTTATAAGTCCTTGGGTGGGATCAACCTTTAAGTTAGGAACGACTGGTGTGGTGCAGTTTAGTAATTTACCTTAGGGAGGGTAGATGCGTCTTTATCCTTTATCTTCGTTTAGTTGACTGCTTAGGGTAGCCATTCATCCCTATATGTTACCGTATATCAGTTTATGTCTTCTCTGGTTACTTTAACGATTGTATTGTTAAAGTTATAGGACTCGCTCAGACTTATGTCTGACCCTGTTGTTTTTATCTTTTTCCCAACCCTCAGGTCCTACGGTGGATCCTAGCAGTAGTGGAGCTTGATCGGATTGCTGTTCCAGTCTTTAGGAGCTTGGATAGATGTAAAGCTCCAGTTATCCAGTTATCTTTTCTTTTGTTTGGCTATTGTATGAGAGTGGGATTATGTACTTCTTTACTTTGATGGATATTGTACTTGACCTTTATTGTGGTTTTATGATGTAACCAGACATGTTTTACTTCCGCTGTTATGAGATGATGTTTTAAAATTTCAAGTACTATTTATATCTGTCTTGTTGTAATTTTTCTGTTCTATATTCACTAAAATACTCCACCGATGCTATGGCATTCCCTTAGTGAGTGATCATAGCGGGAGTGGGGTGTTACACCGATATTCGAAAATGGTTCCGGATGTGGATGCGGGTATGACACTATCCGTATCTGAAAGCATCCGTTGACAGCCCTACCTAAAGTTTCTATATGATGATGGGCTATAAACTAATATGCCTTCAACCTGCATAAAATTCAAATTTCTGCTTGCAAGTGAACCTTAATACATTGAGGACAGCAGGCTATATATATAAATTAATTCTGCTTTTGGTTAAGTTAATAGCACTACATGAGATGGACTACAGATAAACATGCATCTCTTGCAAGTATAAAAGTCAAGTCTGCTTGTGACTAAATACTACATGTTGATAACCTATAAAAGAATTATACTTGAGGATCATACATGAAAAAGGTAGCCTACTATAATATTAAACTCTTCTTTGCTGTGTAAAATATTTAGTACTCACTCATCTTTTTCAGTTGTAATGCAGGTTACAAATTGCAGTCGGTTCTGTGCAGTAATAAAAATATTTTTATTAAAAAATGCATGTTAACATTTTTAAGTTCAATGATCGAAGCTTTGCTAGCAACATAACATAAATCAATTTTAACTAAATGGCTATTATCAGTTAATTTTTTATGTGATCCAAATGCAAACCATATTCATGTAGTTGGTTAATGTGAAGTTGCACAAAAGTTTATTCTATCACTATGGCCAAAAAACTTCAAAGAACCTACTGAATGGCTAATCTAATACACATTTTAGTTCAACAAAGAAAAGTATATACATTTGATTAATCGAGTTCAAAAGAATACATATCCAATGAACAAAATTAGGATGCAATGCAATATCATATGGCTCACGGTTAGGAATAGGTCAACTTACTCAGCTATTTCATCATGACTTAAGCTTGAGAAACACTTCACATACTAAGTTAGGTGAAAGTTCTGTAAAGTATTTACTATATCATCACAAAATGAATATTTCGGATGTGAACATAAATTTAATGAAACGAGACAATACTGACCCAAGTGAATCAGCACCCAAATCAAAGGATTTTGACTCGCCAATAACAAAAAAAATTATCATCCAGTGCAAGCTGCTTTTTCACAATTTCACAAACATTTTATATAGTGTCAGGTTTAGCCTGTACAAAATATATTTTTATGACTATAAAAAATGTAATCATTTTCATATCAACTAATTTTTGCATCAAACTAACCTAGAGGCAACATTTAAAATAGACAGAAAAATAATTTAACAAGGGGACAATAAGTGTTATTAAATTATTGCAGTAGGTCAAAATAGCCATGTGAAAGAAATTAACACAATATGAGTCAAAAGAGAAGCAAAGGTGCTATCAAAACAGGTGTTAGCACAAGTTCAAAAAAAAAAAAAAAAAAAAAACCGATATCTTTTTGTCCGTATTATCAAAACAGATTCCGGCATTCAAAAAAATTTAACAGTTGAAGAGTAGAATCAAAACTAGTATTTACGTAGTCCTTGCATGAAAATTAGACAAAATAGCAAGAACTTGAACTTAATTACCTAGGGTATGCAGATCTGAACACCGAAGAAGCTCGCGGTAAAGAGGAGTCACTCGAATTCGAAGTTAGGGTTGTTGATCGTGTTGATACACTCTTTAAATTAGGGCTGTTATGGTAACGGTAAATTTACCATTACCATACCATTACCAGTCAATCGGTAACAATTTTTGATTGAAATCGGTATACCAGTTAAAACGGTATGGTAACGGTAAATTTACCAGTTTTAACGGTAAATTATCGGTAACGTTTCTTCAATACCAGTGGTAACGGTAATTTTACCAGTTAATTCAAAACATAAGTATATTCATCTGATATGCTTTATTACATGCGTTTAAAACCAAAAAAATTATTATATTTATTTTAATAATTAGGTGAAATAATTCCAAGTATACTTATTTTCTTTCTCATTTATGTTTTTTATAAAATAACACTACATATAGTATACTATAGATGCACTGTATACAAAAAATATGTCAAGATATAAAGTTTGATAGAAAAACGGTAATTTACCATTACCAGTGTAACGGTTACCAGATTATCGGTATACCAATCATCGGTATATCAGTCGATCGGTAACGGTAAGCAATTCTGACTTACCAGTAAAAACGGTACGGTAACGGTATTTGCTAAATGGTAACGGTAACCATTACCATAACAGCCCTACTTTAAATCGTTGCTTAAAGCTGAAAGCAAGTTTTTTTTTTTTTTTTTTTTTTTGAAAGTTGGTTAATACATCACCATATAGATGTAGGGGGGGGGGGGGGGGGTCGAACTCCCGACCTCTTACTCGGTAGGTACACCTTACCATTATGTCGCACTATCTTGGCGGAAGCAAGGGTTGTAGAACGAAGGTAGTGAGAGCGCCTGATTTTCTTATTTCGTGATTTTAAGGTTGCGTGGGTAAGCGGGGTGGGTCGATAGTCGAGTTTCAGTTTGTTAGCTGCAGACAGGTTGGGTTAAAAAAATTGAAAACTAAATGGTTTGACCCAACCCGCTTAATTTCAGCATAAATGGGTCAGGGTCGGTTTTGACAGGTCTACCCTTACGCAGTTTAGTGCTCGTTGTGATAGCACTATACTACGCCACCATCTTGGACATAGGTTTAGAAGATAGAGACATCTGGTCATGCTCTCACTTCAGTTTACCCTACTTATGTTCTTGTTCCTCAGACGTGTGATTTCATCACTCCAAAATTTGGAGAAGCCATTCGAGTGAGATCATTTCCGAACATCAATGAGTACATAGTCCAGCGTAGGATTAGGAATATCTGATTTGTATCATTTTGTTGCAGGTTTTATTCATCATCTTTGCTTTATACGATATCTATTTTTAATTTCATGATGTATTGGAGTACTTAATAATGAAAAATTGCTTTTGTGCATTTACAATTATTAATTAATGATCATAAATTATCAATCGTTGATTTTCAGTCGTTAACTTCAAAATTTATTAAACATTAACGACTAACTAAAATACATTATTCAATAATTATTAACTGAGATTAAATAACTATTATTTATTTAAAAAAATGAACAACAAAACTTTAAATCCAAAACCTACATCACATTTTAAAAGCATCCAAAAACAAATTTCCATTGAACTGCTAATGTCCGCTGACCTGTGAGCTTAGATGTATATCAATATAAAATTTGAAAAACAAACCCAGAAGTTTTAAATAAACAGATGTAAACTAACATAACCATATGAAATTGAAATAGACAAAAGTAAAAACGAGGCACCAGAATTCAGTCAAGTCAGCAGCATGGCAACGTAAATCAGAATCCACTCCCAAAAGAGTATCTGTTTTGTCACTGTTGTCCACTAAGGCATGCTCCCATCTTTAGTTCATCTACTTCTTCCACATTGTCACGCTCACATGCTTGACCTTTTCCTTCTCAATGGCTGAACATTGCTATGATAACTTGCATTTAAACTAAAAGTTCCTGGAAAAAAGAAAGGACGGTATATTTTAGCATAAATTTTCAAAATCGAAAACCGTACAAGCATTCAAATAAACACCACGTACAAAACTTCAGTCCATCTCACTTGATTCAGATTATTATAGCCAATTCGATTTCTACAAATTTACCAACTACTGTTACCATCCACAGTAGTTTCAAGGACGATAAATCAGATCAAAACATAAACCATCAACAGAGAAACACTAAAATTCCCTCCTGTCAATATAAATAATATAGCAGCTACCGTATTAAAAATAAACAAAAGAAAATACAAGGATCTTATCATCATTCGAATCAAAATCGACACTGTTGATAGCTTTGATATCCTACAGTTACTTTCACGGTTCAACTACATCAGTGCTAGTCAATGAAAATTATCATTTCACTCATTTGCTGCCCTTGTTAGCAAGCTTCAACCTCTGATTATGTTCAGCGACCTTGTAATCCACAACCTCCATAAACAAACCCGAATCCAATACACAATCTTCCTGTCCATAAACTGCAGCTTGAACACTGGCCATGAGCTTTGCAATCTCTCTACCTGAAAATCCATCAGTTTTTCTTGCAGCTTCTCTGATTACATCGTCACTTATGCCCTTAACAACAATCTCTTTTGGTTGCTTGCGAAAATATACAAAAGAACTTTTACTACTATCTTTTTCTGATGAAGATACGTATTTGTTCAAGTACAACTTGAGAAGTTTGAAGCGTTCTTCTTCACGAGGGAGAGGGAACTCGATGACCTCGTCAATGCGGTCGGTTATTGCCGCATCAAGGTCAGCAGGACGGTTTGTTGCAAGGACGAGAACAATGTCTCGTGATTGGTCACCAGTACGGAAGAGGAGGGCGTTAAGAGCACTTCTTTGTGCTTCACTCATATGTTTGCTGTTTCGTCTACAAAAAAAAACACAAAATATTTGTGTTATATTAAGATATACTAAGTACTTGTATGAAAAAAAGAATCTTAATGGATGAATATTTGAACTTATCTTTGATAACGATTGACCAAAATGATATATTGATATGAAAAGTATAGAAAAAAAAAAGGATATTTGTTATGTTGTTCCCAACATTTCTTTCAAGGTAGCTAATTAGGGGACAAAGCAACATTGGCAAATTACATGGGAGTAAGTAAATTTCATAATTTTAGAGAGATTTACAGTCCATGAAATTATGGATCAATGGGTGAGTGCCAACTCTAAAAACTCACTGGCACAAAAATGCATCTGCCTCATCAATGAAAAGCAACAGTCCTTTCTTTGATTTTTTAGCCCAGTCAAATATCTGATGAATCTTGGTAACAGCTTGTGAACCCAAAGGTGCAACATCACCTCCAGTCATCATTGCATAATCCAAGCCCTGTTATCGGTACAAGAAAAGAAAAAAATCACTAGAATTTGCATAATCCAAGCCCAGTTATCGTTCCAAGAAAAAAAAAATCACTAGAAGTTAAGGGCGTAGCAGACGCAGGTAACTTGGACTGATAAAGGTTGATCTGATTAAATCTGATAAGGTTTTTTCATACCGTAAAGTATACATAGACAAAAAGAATTAACCTTTTATCAGCGTTAATCTAACGAAATCGTAAGAATGAACTGAACCTGTCAACTGCAATAACTTACCAATGCAAAAGAAATTTTATATTTATGTGGCTAATTATATGCTTGCTCAATTAAGGAAATATTGTCTCAATTACAGCTAATAAAACAGAACTACTATTTTAATGGACTG
Organism: Allium sativum; assembly: GCA_030737875.1. Lineage (NCBI taxonomy): Eukaryota > Viridiplantae > Streptophyta > Magnoliopsida > Asparagales > Amaryllidaceae > Allium > Allium sativum. The sequence goes on along the minus strand of CM060924.1, from coordinate 868,190,803 downwards.
AGAAAATAATCCTTTTCCTTTGAATTGATTATATACTAACGTTATGACTACTTCCTAGGAAATTAACTAGTATCCAATATCCATTAGAGCTTAAGCCAGAATCCCAATTAGAAAGGCGGGACTAGGATTTTAGTTAAAACGATTATTATACATATAAGGAAACCGAGATATTCATATAATATTATAGATGACAAACAGAATTACCGATTTTCGAGCCATCTCTCTAGCAACTAATGTTTTTCCAGTACCTGGCGGTCCATAGAAAAGCATGTTACGAAAAGGTGCTTCATGAGATTTTGTGTTTTCTGTGGCTCGAGCAAGTTGCTCAATTCTTTTATGCAACGAGGGATGAAGAATAACATTGTCGAAACTGGTTCCACTTTCCAATGATGCTGAACTAGAAGTTGACATCCTTTTGGTCAACTTAGTGGCAATTCCCGACCAGGGAAATCTGGCTATAGATGATTCTCGTATCAGTGATGGTTGACCTAATAATCTGTTGACATAGCCCCACATTACTCTCGCACCTTCCCTGAAAAAGAAAAAAAAAAGAAGAAAAAAAAAATTGAATTGTAAGCAAGGGTCCAAAGAGAGGCAGAAAAATAAATGCTTCCAGTCCGACCTAGTAGTGTAAACACCAGCAGCTAGAGCAGTAACTCCACCTACAGCCATTACCATTTTGCTTCTGTCAGTAAGCAACATCCGAAAGCCACCTAAGCAACAATGCAACATATTTAAGTCATCCAATCATCGTTGGCAAAAAGACTAGAATAAAGCAGTGTTTCTCATGCTAATTATTTTGTGTGGAGAAAGTATGAAGATTTTATGAAAACAGATAGGGTAATTGCAGCAAGGATCAAAAATCCATAAAAGCATACAACCCTGAGAAGATTGATTACAAAAAGGAACCTTTAACAAGGCATATTGAGAACTTAACACTGTGTTTGTGGAATAACTATCGTCCAACCCCTGTACGATGGTGAATAAACTGAAAACATCCTGATGATGATTTTTGAACTTAAGCTGTTAACGTTCGTAACGTCTTTGATTCAACTATGTACTAGCGTAGATGAGTTGCTACGTATATTTTATGAGCCCGAATGTTGTCATTTTGAAGAACCAAACATTCAACAAAACATGATAATACTGGTTTTCGCTGTAGAAGAAGTCAAAGTAATTTCTTAACATACAAAGTATGTTACTTTAAATTATTTAGCAGAAAAGATGCATAATGCCCATTAAATATGTCGACAATTATCCCAAAGTCAAAGGAATCTGAATTAAATTAGTACGATTGAAGTAAATTAAATGAAGGTCAACTAAAAGATGTCGATGTATGTACTTCGTGAGGGTTTAATGTGAATATCATAATGTTTGTCTTGATTCGCTGTTGTTTGTTTATTTATTACTCCGATATTCATAATGCTGATTGAAACAAATGCAGCTTGTTTCAACTGCATCAACCGTAAATTCAGAAAATCAAATGCAAAGGGTTATTAAAAAATTAACGAAGATTAAGACAAAACATTATTAAAGTTTACCTTCAATGTGGCCAAAAGTTGTATTAATTGCAGCAAGCCACTTCTCCTTCTCTTTATTCACGCGTTCCAAAAGCATTCTTTTCCGATGTTCTTCTGTAAGTTTGGCTTCATGAGCTCGACCTTCAGCCTCAGCCATAGCTTTTACTTTTATTGTTCCACGCTGCAGTTCAGCACTTTCCCTTTCACTTTTTCGCAGTTGTGCCTGAATTTGCTCTTCAGTAGCACGCCTTGCTTGCTCTTTTCTGATTGATGCCTCTTCTTGCATCTTTACAAGTTCGACATTTTGACGTCTCTGTACCTCATGTTCTGTCTGCAAATCATTCAAATTCAACAGAGGAGCTTAAATATAAACCTTTAACTGCAATAAGTAAATCGCTGTATCAGATATAATAACCCTTTAGTCAAACAATCCATTTACTAACCAGTAAGTTTGGCTGACAGAATTTTTTCATAACAGGCATATTTGGAATGGAACTTTATACCTAGATAGTCGAGGTAGAACAGACGCACAAAAATATGGCCAATGCCCAATCGATGATTTTTCGTATGTAAGTCGCAATTGTAGCATATTTAGCAGTCATACAATCCAAGCAGACACTATGCCAAGTTGCATGGTACATTATAACAATTATATATTGTATTTTTACTTTGTATCAAATATTGCTGACATACAAGTTTTAGTAAAAGAGGGCCGGGGATCTCCTACCAAAATTTTCTTTTGAGCCAAAAAATATATTTACCAGATGCTTAAACAAAGCACATCGCACGAAATGCAATGCTTAAATAAAGCACATCGCACGAAATGCAATGCTTAAATAAAGCACATCGCATGAAATGCTTCTAGCTTCCAATGGAAGAGGTTTATGTCATATTTTTGTTGCTGTTAAGCAGACAAATTTACCAGACACAAGGAGAAACTTCCCAAAAAAAATTTGCTTGTCTGCGGACAGGTAGAGTAAGCAGTTAAGACCTAAATTACATGTCTATGAGTGAAGGTGAGTGACTACACCCATCATTTACTCTTGCATGTAAAGTTGGATGGACCGGATACTTGATATGTAGAAAAGTCAAAGATTTCTAAATGCACCACTGTTTCATCCCATTATTACTGCTTTGATTTGATAATCTTGGTAAATGCATATGTACCTTGTGTTAATCATTCCATTAATGTTTTCATTAGATACAGGAGTTCCGATAATCAAAAAGGTTTTCATCACAACTTGTATGCACTAACAATGATGTGACATTGTCAGTTCAAATGTAATTCTTTCATATATGTAATGCTAGAACAGTAGAAATTGATTAAATTTCAAATTTTACCTGCATCCGTTTTCTCGCAAGCTCATCTTCATATCGTGCCATTTGTGCTTTAGTTTGTGCTTGCTGCTGGACTAGGTTCATTTGCTCCTCAGACAGCTTCTTCTGTGTTTCCTGTGAATTGATTTGTTTTTAAGCAATGGGAATGCTTTTTTGGAAAAAAGCAAACATAATGAGCAAAATTATCAGGTAGCATTCACACCAAATGTCATTAGGTTCCAGCTTGATTAAAACAAAAAATATACTGCTTCACTCTCACCAACCCTGGAAGGCTAAAGCAAATGCTATAAAAAACACGCATTAATAAGAACATGACAAGATGCATTCTCCTCTCATTTATTTAGTATAAAACTTGGTACAAATAGGTCATGTTAAAGTAGATCAGCTGACACAAAATAAAAAAGCAATAGACCTTAAATTGCAAGTGCTTAGACACAAGTAAATGTAAAAATTATCAGTAACCTTAATGTCATATTTTAATATGCTAAACTGAACCTCTACAGCCTATAGGGAATGTAACCATAGATCCCTACAGGTCTCAGTAACTATGAAATACTACTGCAACACAAAAGAAAGATGAAGGTGAACAAGTTTGATACTTTATGAAAATTATACTCTCCCAGCGTATGCTACCAAAGGCACCGCCTAGGCAACATGAGCTCTACTTAAGCTTTATTTTCAATTGCCTCTTAAATGTCTAACGGTATTACAAGTACATACACTGTACTTAACTGTGTCAGTTATTGATGTTTTGCATTTTTAAACTTCATGGCATGACGCTTTGCTGGCACCTATAACAGCAGCAGTCACAGCAATAACTAATAAGCATTTATCGGTGTAATAAGTTTTTTCTTATCCTCGATAAAGCAAATGAAAATAAATAGATCTCCCAAACTTAGCCCTAGGACAACAAAACTAAACTATCTCAATACAAACAAACCACGAATTATTTATAATTGACAGGAAATCCAGCAGTTTGAAAGACCGAGGCCTAAAATAATGAAACTTGGTTTACACGAATCATCGTTTGAATAGAGCAATTTGATTAAAGGTATAAAACATGTAGTCAGTAGAATGACAAAGGTTGCCAAGAGGCATGCCCAGGTGTGTGTAGCTGGACTTTTGGGTAGCAAGATAGATTTAAACATAGTTACGTTTAGTTTTGGATGCCCAGGTTTGACTTAGGTGCATTTTACTCAAATTTCCCCTGCCCCCACTCATTTGTACAACTGCTTCGCTGAATTATAAACTGCTCCAAGTGAGAATTAAATGTTTCAAATACTCTAAATTATTCATTTACCCCTTTACTTTTAGCTGATTTTCGTATTATTTAATTTAAATTGATTCCTTTATTATTATCATTATTATTATCACTACTACTACTACTATTATGTGGCTATTGGGACACAAAATTAGACGCACAGATTCTAAACTATTGGATCTGTTTATTTTTATATGGAAGGTGGTATTCAAGGGGAGATCAAATGGTTAAGATTGATTGTGTTAAATTTGTGTCACTATTTAATGTGTAAATAGATTTTCCGTTGTTGTTGTTGTTGTTGTTGTTGTTGTTATATTGTGAAGGGGAGGGGTTTGTTTTAAATCAAGTTACCTGATTCCCAAAGAAAATGTTTATTTCAGCTTTCTCGACGACCGTAAAACGATTAATTGTATATGACTATATCATTTCTTGAAGAAAGGATTAATATAATTAGGTTATCTGATTAAAGATTTCTTGAAGAAAAGTGATGATTAGCTCTTTGTCGATAACTATATAAAATTAGATAATTTACCATGTGTGATAACTGACATACCATACCAAAATGCCTATTAGTATTAATACCGTACTCTACCCGATATGACTATCATTTTTTACCAAGATGAATTAGCACATGCAAATCTTTACTGTGCATGCTCATAATAATAAAAAGAGAACAAATAATCAATCAGCAATTAGTGAAATAGTAGATAATTGTTGAATCATAAACACTTTGAGGTAATAAAATAACACCAAAAGATGATGCTTAGTATGTACGTGATTTGTTAAAACAAGAAATAATGTTTTTATTTCCTTGATCCAAACATACAAAACCCTCAAGGTTCTCCATCCGTCAATCCCGAAAAGCGATAGATGACAATAATTCCAATAGCATGACTTTGTAAGTACTGTTAGATGATGACCATTAAAAAAAATAGTGAAACAAAATCATGTCAAATGCAAAAGCTTGCCCTAAAAATGCCTGTTGAATATGAGAATCAAGTACTGGAGATAATGATTTTGAAGCAAACTAAAAATACTGACGCTTTTGGAGCTAATAAAAGAAATTATGAACAAAATTACAGGTTGAGGATGAATATGATGATGTTGCGTTAGGGTGAGTGTTTGATTGGTTCTATTAGTTTCAAAAGAACAAATATTAATTGATCGTGAAAAAAAAGATAAAAATCGAACACAACTGAATTAAATTGGTTAGTTCAATCAGTTTTAGGTTTTAGCAGAATTATAACAATAAAATAAAATAAAAAACACAATCCAGAATTAAAATGTTCAATTTGCCTGAAAATAATATGTGAAATTATGATTAATGTGTCACATCCCTGAGATTTTGGAGCAAATTTAAAATTTATTTTTAACATGATTTTGTAGGAAAATACGTCAGAATTTAAAATTTCTATTTTTAAATCATCGTATGTGTCCAAAAAGTCATATTTTGCGTACGGATGAATTTGGACTCGAAACCACTTCCATTGAGTCCAAAATGTCGTTTAGGAGTTCGAAAAATATAAACTTCGATATGTTCCGAGCTTTGGAATTTTGGCACCTTGGTTAGCCAACCTAGCCCACTTCCTTTAAGTGCCCAATCATCCCTCTCTCATTCATTCATTCCAACACTTAGAGAAAAATTAGAAAATGGAGAGTGGAATGGAAAATATAAATTCCTAAGCTAGGGTTCTTGATTCCAAGCTTCAATCTTGTTGAAATCAAGTGCAAATCCAAGAAGAAGGGTAAGCAAGCTCCTCTTCATCTTCTCCATCTTGTTTCTATGATTTCCTATGACTTAACTCTTAGGAAATTCAATCAAATGTGCCTAGATTGGTGATTTGCATGCAATATTGGAAGAAAGGTTGTTCTAGCTTGTCATATGATCGATTTCTTGCTTCTAGCAAACAAAGGTGAGGAATTTGAAACTATAAAAGGGCTAGTTAGTTAATTGTTGTTAGCTAATAGTTTGGATTGATGAAATGATTATTGATTGATCATATATAATTAATATGATGCTAAATGTTAAGTAGTATGATAAAAATATGATTTTTATCCGCTATAGGTGAGGCGCAACTCACTAAAGACGGCTAGATTAAGATTAATCGTTTGCTAGTCAATTGTTTGAGTTATGAGATGATTGTTGGTTGATAATATGCTAGTGAATTGGGTAGGCTAGTGTAACTTAGTTGGTTTCATGTGTTCATGTTTTCATTGAATTGGAAATTATGTATGATTAGAATTGTCCACACAATCTAATTCATAAGCCATGAGTTGAGTTGGTGACATTGTGAAGCTCCGTTGCCGCCCCGGCAAAGTCTTAAGTCTTCACGAGTCGCTTGAATCGTTTTTGCATGCTTTGGTTAGAAAATTTGCTCGTTTTGGAATTTATAATCAAATGTCATTGCAAATTTTTTGTATGAATGTTTGTGCATGTGAATTTGGTGTTATGAGTTGCTTCGGTGAGTTATAGAAACCTCATTTGCATGTATATAACATCATAGGCCTTCGGGTATTGGCCGATATCATTCCGGACATGTTTTCAAGGCAAAAATGTAAAAATTATAGGGTTTAACAGTCGTTCGGCCATTAATGGCCGTGGGAATGGCTTCTGCTTGGCCATTAATGGCCGAACAATGGAAAAAAAATTAAAAACTTTAAACGATCATAACTTTTTCATACGAACTCGGAATTAAGCGAAAGAAGTTGCGTTGGAACCGTATCTACGAGAGCTTTGCAATTTAATTAATTTGGAGTGATTTAGAGCTCATGACAGTTTTTGATGGAATAAAGCATCCAATGTAAACAATCAAATGTTTACCGTTATTTAACGATTTGAGAACTCATAACTTTCTCATACATTGTCAGAAATTCGCAAACTTGGGTCTGTTGGAATCGTGATGACGAACACTACAACATGAAAACATATAAAATGAATTATGAATAAGATTTTGGAATTTATAAATCTTTCAATTAAGATTTAATGGAAAATTTTCCAAAGTGATCCAATTTAATAAACTAAATTGGAATTGAATGAAATTCGATTTAATAATAATCGAGATGAACTTCTATGAACGAAGACCGTACTATTTATGGAATTTAAAAGGCCTAGTCGTTATTCCACTTGTAGTATTAGTTTGATATGGAAATTTATATCGATTATGAATTGTTCAAATTTCCATGAAGGTTCCATATTAAATGGAAGATGATTTTGGGTTTATCGTGAATTGTATTATAAATAACATTTGTTCTTTAATCCAAGTAAATGCAAGATTAATTTCCAGAATGAGTAGATGGTAATTAAACTTAACCAAAACATGAGATGTGATATAAACCAAATACACCTGTTTTTTATATTGATTGGGATTGATTGATTGTTTGGATTGTGCTCGACCAGTTTACCAGCAAAACATGCTTTTACATTTAGCATTGGGTTGGGTAGAAATATTTGTATGCTAACATTTTGTGAAACACTTCACGATTTGACTATGAGATGTTTAGCGATATTGTTGAGTTCATTTCAAATTTAATGAATGATTTTGAAATGATATTTTTCTTAAGTGAAAAGAAATGTATTCCCGATTTTGGATAGGGAATATTTTATAAAAGAGAAAGGATTTCGAGGCCAAAACCCGATGTTGTCGAAATGATTTGGAGATGTATTATGTGTTTGACATTGTAGTTCATCGCATAACCAATTAGTTGCTATTGATGATGTATCTGTTTGGTGATGGAGAATTTATTCTCTTGCTTAACACCCTTTTATAAGACGTACGAGCTCAAAGGTTATGTGATTAATGGTGACTGATCATATGTGTGAACTGCTAATGTGAAGTACTATATATTGAAAGTACTTGTGATTATTATATTGTGAAATGGTTTTCCCTACTTGGGGATATGAAATGATTTCGTATGTGACTAAAGATTTGGGAAACCCGAACGACTAAAAGTATGGGTGAAAGGGCGGTGTAAGTCTTCCCCTAGGGCGTGGGACGGTGCATCATCAGTGTAGTCCGCTCCATGGTGGGGGTGCATATATATATCGAGTTTGTAAGGTGCGTACCCTTTGCCTTGTCTAAGGGCTGAATACCTCCCGATATTTGGTTGCATACTTGTTTGTATGCATTGCAGTGTTTTGGGAATTCATATTTCCAAATATTTCCCGAAGTGAAATCTACTTTGCTATGAAAGTTAAATACGTATTTCAAATGATTTGAAATAAGAAACCGGGAATAAAGTCCAAAGGAATAATTTTTGTAAAATGAATTGGATTTTGAAATCTAAGTTTGGGGTTTAAGACTAAATGGGTAGATTGAGGAATTCAATGTTGTGAGATGCATTGTAGATCCATAAGTCTAGTTTTGATTATTGTTTATGCACTGACAATCCAGTGGAGTAAACTCGTTCCGTGTCATACGGCATGGCCCCATGATATTCATATTTTATATAAGTTAATTATAACTGTAGAATTTCTCATATCAGTCTCACGACTGACTCGTGGTTTGCTTTTCCCTTGCAAACTCGGATGCCCATATTTTTTCACACGGGCAGTCGAGTAGTTTGTTTTGCAGATTATTTCATTGAGCAGGATCCTGAACTGAAGCTTAAAGCTGTACCCAGAGCATTGATAGTCTTCCATCGTGCTAGTTTATGTTTCCGCTGCATTATATTACATTTTTTGTAAATTTATCTTCCACTGTATAATTTTCGATGTGCTCTGATATTCTGTACTCTGATGTAACATTATTATGATGTTTATAAAAAAGTCTTCTGTTGTTTGTTCTGACGTGTTGTGCACCCAAAGTTAATAATCCGAGAATTTCTGGCTTTCGGATAGGGCCTTGTGGTCGATTCGAAAGGCGGGGAAACTTGGGTTGTTACATAATGCATCTTTGTTCAATACTTGCATTTTTTATTAGTGATTGATTTTTTTAATCATATGCAGATACATTTTAATTGCTAACCTAAAATGTTATTGAAACTTCATAAATTTTGGCGGAAAATAATACTCTGGTCATATAATTTGACCTACGATCAAATAAAATTATCTTACAAACTTAATTATAAATAGATATTACTTTAAAACCAAAACCAACCAACCAAACTGAGTCGGCTGGGCAGGTTTATTCATTTATTAGTTGCATTCGGTACCTCATCCAACTAAGTGGGCCTAACAAATAGGCAAGATCCATGAAATGACTCAAAACAATCCTGAACGAACCAACTCAAGCTAGTGTCATCCCTGACCTATCGACTTGGGAATAACCTAGGTTTCATAAAAATTACCACTACACCCAATCTGATAACGGCTAACATTTTAAAAACATCTTTCTGTGGCATGTTATAAAACTCATCAAACAACTTGCAAACTTTTGCATATTTTCCCACCAAAATTGCAATCTCATCAAAACCTACTAAAATAACTTGGTGGAGACATTGGCATAAATGATTTATTTGCACAATGGAGAAAAACGAGACTTCTAACATTGGGTCACAAAGTCATACACCAGGCGATGTGCGCCTCCATTGAGGCAAAAATACATAGAGAGCATGAACACAAATCTATGTATGCATAAAGGCAAGACCTGATTAAGAAACCCTACTGAAGAACTCAGGGGTAAACTGAAACAAATGCAACAACGTGCAAAAGGTATGCATATGTGAAAATGCTCACTAAAGAGTAAATGCAAATATAAAATGCAAAAATTGCAACATATATTCATGTGCCAAAATTCGACCAAGTAATGATATGGCGTACAAGCAGTCTTTCATCGTCAAAAAAATTTGTGTACACTTAAGAATACCCGATGCTGTCAAGAAGCTCACTTAAACACCCAAAAAACATCAGGCATAAGCCTGGTTCTTCTTCTTTTCTTTTCCTTCTTGGAAAAGAGAAAAACAGGGGGAGGGGGGCTTGCCGAGGGCGCTTCTGATGTTGAGGCGTCTCAAGGCAAAGAAAGGGCTCAAACGCCCAAAACCTAAGGCGATAAAAAGTTGTATTTTTTATTTTTATTTATTTGGGGTTCAATCCAAATTCTACTCATTTAACCCCATACCCATTTTCGACTTCTACTCAATCTCGAGCCACGGCCCAAAAAAACATAATAGAAAGGAAATGTTAATTTCAACTCTCGAACTGCTGACTGCCGATGTCTATCGCTGCATGTCGCAGCATGCCGATTTCAACTCTCAAAATTCAATGTTAGCAGCAGAAAGCGAAATGTTCGAACCCAAAATCAAACCCTAAGTCTCGATGTCGTCGAATTGAATCTCCCTCATGGGGGATTTGACCATCAAACTCTAATTCAAAACTAAATTAAAACCACAACTGAGAAAAATATATTAAATCCATGTTGAAATAAAAAAATATCAAGACATTCACTTGAATTTGCGATTAATAATTCTCTATGAAAATTGAAGACAAGATAGAAGAGAAAGTTAAGTTTCAAATTTAAATGTAGAAACTCAAGCCTCAAAAGCAATTTCAAATGTATATATTACTACTATTGAACAATAAAGATTTGATCGCATACTCAAATGCCATCTACTAAATCATATACAGTAGGAAAATGTTATATATATATATATATATATATATATATATATATATATAGAGAGAGAGAGAGAGAGAGAGAATAAAACATAAATCCTTTGACCCTATGATTTAAACCAAGTTCTGATTCAACGTTTGGTTTGAAATAACTAAAAAAGGTTTCTGATTACACCTTGTTGTAGCATACATTACTAGACATCAACTCATGTTAAAAGGAAAAGAAAAGGCACTGATTTCTAATATTAAATCTATCTATATTTACGATGAAGAGACCAATTTAGATGCTGATACAGAGGAAGATAATTTAAATCATTATTTGTAAATAAAGAAAATTACAAGCGTGGTTGTAAAGAAGGTGGCAGTTAGTGCTTGGATAATGACGGTCATGAAGTTAGTGATTAAAACTTAGAATTATATTGTATGTTGTAGAATGAAATCGAACACCTTCATGATTTCTAATATTTATTAGCAGCTTCTAAGTTTGGACTTACTCTTCTTATTATTTGGAACAAAAGTTAAAATGCAATTTTTTCATGAACATGAAAAAAAAAAAAAAAAAAAAAACCTCCGTCATTTAGTAAATGTCATGACTTACTCAAGTAAAAAAATAAAAAGTAGGACTAGAAGAATAATTAAATAGTAACATGTATTGGATGCATGTGTGTATATACACACGTATGTATGTATCAAACGATATCTCAATTTAAGATCCTTATCCAAAATTCAGTGAAGAACTTAGTATCTTGGAAGAGATGAGTATAGGAACGAAATTTGGTGTTCCGCCTTGCGAAAGCGCAAAAATGATGTCGCAAACAAGATCGTTAGGAAATTTAAAAATCTATTAGAAATATAGAACACAAAGTTTTAACAATCCGTACTACCAAATGACCTTCTTAGTCATTATTTTGGACTTACAAAAAACAAGTACGATTTTATGTTGAACATGAAGTGTTTATTTTGAAATTTGGGTATATGCGTCAGACATTCATATTGCAAGAATTTTTACTGCTTCAAATGAAGCTGAAGAAAAATCCTTAGCACTAACAATATGTAAACTCACGACTCCAGTAGTGCCACGAAGGCCATGTGTGAATAATACAAACAGGAGTGTTGTTTGCAAGAGAAATTCAGAAGCAAAGCGCATTTTCGCCCCCAGTCAACAAATAACCCAACAACCCATGTCAAAAATCATAAAGTCCGAATCCTTCAATTCAGAGAAATGGGAATCGCGAAGGCTAAAAATTAAATTATGCATCAATAACTCAAGCTTAATAAGCAGTAATTAAATGTTCATTCCTGACCCTTCTAACAATCAAATAATTCTAGTTGAACTACATCCATGATCGCATAGAAATTAAGCAACGCACTCTGTTGTCCAGCTTACCTAGAAGGCAAATTTGCTGCCAAACAAACCTCTGAAGAAAGGATTTTCAAATATTTTCCAACTTATTTACAAAACACGTATAAGACTATTATTTATACTTTTAACTCAGCTCCTGAACATTCCCACATACCTTGTGGGGCTGCTTATTATTACTATCCACCCCCAAACCAACCCCACTCCTACAGGGGGGGAAAGAAAAAAGCACACATAAAACCCTAAATTCATCAAATAACATTTTAACTTTCATATTTGAAAATGGAAGAGCTTAAAAACCTATAATTAACCAACAAACTAGCATACTGACAATTTCCCTCTGAGCTAACATAGCTTGATACTGCGCCTTTTCCGCCGCAGCCTCAGCAAGCCTTGACTCCTCTTGCTTCCTCATTACTTCAAATACCTGAAACCCACCATAAATTTAAAACTACAAAAAGCAACGTTGCAGTCAAAATTGACCAAAAAGTACCTAACCTTCTTGGAATAAGGAGAGCTGTTGATGTCTCTTAAAGCTTTCGCACCTCTTTCTAACGATTCAGGGTCAAATCCGCTTGACGATGAGTTGTCGGCATACGCCATTCCTCCAGCGGCCCCCGCCATGGCCACTGCAACGGAAGAGGCAGCGGCGAAGCGGGTGGCTACGAGTCTGTGCATTTCTCAACTTGCGGGATTAATTTGTCTAGGGTTTTCTGAGGGTTTTTGCAGGTGGGGTCGTTAAAAGAAATCAAGAGAACTAACGCAACTATTTTAAAAATGAGAATTTTATTATCAAATATACTGTAATCTATTAAATAATAGTATAGCAGAAGAATTTCAAGCTCTCTCCTTGATTCTCTCTATTATCTCAATTCTCCTTTATTCTCTCAATTCTCTCTGTTCTCCTTAAAAATCGAAAGATATTTTTATTAAATCAAAATTATGCAATAATAATTAAGCAACCACAAGCAACCTTGAGTAATCTGGAAATTGAAAATGCACCGTCCGTTTTATTTTTTAAATTCGTTTTATTCCTGCCCTCATTTCTCCTTATATTCCGTGTGAATCGGTCTCACAAGGTAATAGCTTCCTCTACCTCTTACTTCCTCCGATCTGGATAAAAAGCTGCGATCCCTTTTCCTCAAATTCCATCTGCCTCGATATGAGATTCCAACCTGATTTGTGCCTCCATCGTTTTCTCGCCGTCCCGCTTCCCTAGCTAACGATACTTCTCTAGCTAATTCAGGTAAGCACTAACCGTTCGGGTTTCTCCCTCACTGTAGCTCGCTTCTTTCTCGCCTTGGGTAAAAACCCTAATCCATTCTTCTTAAATTGGGTTTTAGACTGATAGCTAGCAACAGATATATCTGCTAGGTCGGTCTTTTTCATTGCGATGATTTCATTTGATATGCTTTTTCAAATCGATCGTTGACTTTCTATTAATTTTGTTTTCATTTTATTAAACTGGCTAAATTTTTGTCTAATTCTAATGCAGTTTATTAACCCTATTTGTTTCTATTAATTTTGCAGACAAATTTTTGACTGCCAATGCAATCGCTCCGTAAGACAACAAATAACAATCCGATGATAATATCAACAAATATACCTGGATCTGGCTGACATGCTAAAAAGGGAAATGGACTAGGCAACAAATATGAAATAAATGTTCTTCCTCTTTGCTTCATTTCGGAAAATACGAGACCATCATTCTCGCCATTATATGCTGCCTATCAGAGGTTACTATATCACGCACAATCTGCTTTATTATAATCCTCAAGACGTATATTGCAGGTGACGATACTAAGATATCATAGGATTCCTTTGCATATGTATTCTTTGATATTTTGTCCAACTAATGAAGCGATCTGGAATTTGATGTTTGGAATGATCTTTGCGTATTTTCCCCTGCAATTTTATGTTATTTTGTCTCTTTGGCATTTATTTCTATTTGAACTATCAAAGCGACTATCAGAAGTCTATATGTTAAAGCAATTTTTGAATCAAGTTTTCCAACCATCCACAAATCAAAATTTACAACATCGCTTGGTAAGCTTATAACACTAATAAGAGTACATTATCAGTACCAAAAAAACAGATTTATCTTAATTTTCTTTGCATTAAAAAAATAAAATAGCCATTACATTGATCTTAATATTATGTATGTGTGTGTGTGTGTGTTGATCGCATATCTGACCACTCATGACATTAGCAATTTATTTTGTGGTATTTTGTGCTTCCTAATACATAATCTTTAATGAATATTAGGTACTAAACTTTTGAATTTACTTTTACTTTGTACAGAATAAGACACACAAGATTGGATCATTTTGATACATGCCAGCGTGCTTGGATTATTATTACCAATGTCATCCAAGAATATCAGTAAATTGGGTTCGAGGTTGATGGGGAAGAAACTGGTATTTATAGGTAAAATAACCAATATTTCCTTTTTTGTACTTCAGCGTTTTTTCTCTTTTCATCATTCTCTATTTTTCAGTTGTTTGGCCACTAAATGTTATGCTTACCCACTAGACTTGCTTCCCTGTATTACACTTATGCCAGAACACCTCGCTTTCAAATATCAGTTGGTTCGAACTATAACCATATATTCCCATAATTATATAAACCACCGATATATTAGTATTTACTTAGCTTTCTGTGGTGTTTTCTTAACAAATCAACTTCAAAATATGGTAATTGCTTCCTACAAATGCATACAAGGACGCACATTTATACATGTGTGCTTTGTATCTGTGGATTTGTTTCGAGAACATTTAACTACATATTTTATAAAATAGATGAACATAATTTAACATAAACATACTGACGCGGATTGTAGTACTAAAAATGTAGATCAAATTACAAGCAACATTTTATCCTATTAGTTTTTAGAAATTTGTAGAAAATATTACTATTGATAATATATGGTCATATCAAGATATAGCATCACTTTATCCTATTAAAAAGTTAGTGATGAAAACCATTGATATGCAAATATTGCTCAAATTTCAGTTTCAACCGACATTGGCTATTCTTCCTCCACGTTCTTTACGCCGTCTGGGAAGAGAAGTATTCAACTTCCTATAAACCAATTTTACCTTGATGTGGAAATGGCTTCATATACTATACCGATTCGATAACAATATTATCATTTCTTTTACGTTACGGCTGGTTTAGTCCGAATATTTTTTTATACGTTTGCTAATATATTTTTGGCCCATTGATTCCTTTTGATTGGGGTTTTGAGTTAGCTTTTGTTTTTTGTTTACTATATATGATTTTGCCAAATTGTTTTATTTTTCTTTGTTTTCTTATTTTATTCCTTCTTGCTAATATTTATGACAGTGAATTTTTGAATAATGAAAAGCGCTAACAGGGACCATGAATTTGGTCCGTGGATGACCTTTTTGCCATATTCCTAGACCTGACAAAATTTATTGGATGTGAAAACCTTGAGTCATTTTTTTCATGATTATAATATTTTAACCCTCTGTTTGTTTTAGTTTTTCTACTGTACGGACCTTGAAATTTCTCATTGTTGAAGGACCTAGGCAACATTGAAATGCTAGCCACATTTACTTTTTATGTCTGCCAACCTTTCCCTTTTTAGGCTTGGAAAAATATGTTGTGGTGGCGGTATAATAAATAGCAATTTCACCTTTGCTGATTTACATAATATCAGCCCGCATCAAGCATTTAAAGTGTTCTTTTCATGGTTTCATAAGTGGATTGTGATAAACATACCAAGCCAAAAAAAATTATAGTCATGAGTTATGAATAATTATTAATACAAGCTTCATATTCATGTATGGCTCTCTGATTTTTGACCGACTTCCAAATTGATTATGGTTTCACTATATTTCAGCTTCCTTTTTTCCCCTATGGTTAAATATGCATGTCGATGTTTGTTGTCTTCTATTATCAGGGGAACAAATTGCATATATCAAATTCTTTTCCAACTTATGTCACTGTTTTTTGAAGTATATTTTTTTCCTTCCAAAGTTATTACAGCTAAAATTTACGTGTAATCAGATAAATTGTAGCAGTTTTTTGAACAGCGGAATATATAATTATACATGACAAACGAAAATTAGAGTAAGAAAATATATACAAAAGTTGGTATTTTTCTAAATGCTATTAAACTAAATAAAAATAATATCTTCCAACTGAAATGCTATAAGCCCAAAAAATAATCACATTTGCCTCATATCCACGGAATATATACTATTATATTATTACTGAGTTTAGTTTCAAGAACGCACACGTGCTCTAAGTATTTTGGATATCAACAGTCACATTTCTGTACTAGAAACCTGGACCGTCGATTTTTTCCATTTCAAATATGATTTTTTGGTACATCTTCTCCTATTCTTCTTACCCAACCCTAATTTTACCTTACTCTTATGCCATCGTAATTCTCTCTGCCAACTTACTCAAATTTCACCCCAAACAACTTCTTTCCCATATTTCCTTCTTCTCTCTTATTATCCTAGGTTCTTGCTGTCAACTTATTGATCGATTGCCTTAGTTCCTATTGCATATCGCAGTACACATTATGCTCAGTTAACTATAAGATGGCATTGCAATTCATGTCACTTTGCATTTTCAGGTATTTCCGATCCAAATTTGCAATGCCTTCGATCTTAAAATCTCCGTACCCTTTTACTGATTTGATTTATCTTCTTAATTTTCAGAACATATGATATATCTTTGTTAATCGAGTTGGTGGTTGAATACTTTCATGGTCTACATTTCAAGTATAATTTTAATTGCATACCTCAAATACTTTGGCTGCTTAGGTTTTTGTATCATCCATTAGATTGAATCTTGCTGGGATTCACGTGCGCAGGACTTCTTTTATGATGAAAATTCATTGATTTAGCTGCCATTCAATGCACTTGATGTGTGATCTATTGGAAACTCCTGTTGTTTTGGTTTTAGTTTTTGAATCCAATATGGGATAGTTCTTATGTTTAATTATTTTTAGTTTTTTCTTTTCTTTTTATGGTATGTTAAACGATATTGAAATTGAAATTGCTGCTATGGTGGATCCGATTTTGGATAACGCTTCTCTTCTATTTTAAATTTTTGCATTTTTATTTGTTAAACAATGTCGAAATTGTGGTTCTTATGTAAAACTGATACATAGTCTCTTACTATCATTGTCCATATGGTTGAGTTTAGATGGCGTTCTATGTTTAGGATGGTGATGTTTCATTTGGGATAATCTACATGACTAACTTTAGGTGTTTACGAACCCAAGGTCAAAACATTAAATTATCGATGTTGTTGAATTTAGTTTCCTACCAATATTCAGACAAATTTCCTTTAATCGGTTCCAAAATTTGTTTTGGAGTAATGCCATATAATGTCTTCGGTGTCTTGAAATGCTTTTGACAGAATATGAAATTAGGGCCACTAAGTGTTATATGCATGTTATTACCTTTAAAATAACAATCTACAGATGCTAATGTCTTATAAATCAAAGTGCAGGAATCAAAGGAAAATTCTATTCACTACGCATGAGTTTCATACGATTAAAATATTCATGTGGATATTTGAAGAATTTCATGAAGAGTAAATTGCACATCCAAAAAAGTGATATTGTAAGCCTCATTGTTCACTATGACTGCCATTACTTTATAGGGTCAAATTAGTTTTTTTTTTAAATCATATTTTGTTCCAAAAGTTTGTGTTAGATAATAAAGCATGAGGCATCCAATAAATGGAAGCATTGTTTTTTTGACTTTAATTCATTCCAGCATGAAGCCATTCATTATATTATAGGACTATTTTTATCTCATGCTTTCTTTGTACTAACTACGTTTGCAGATGTCATTTTATTGATTATAAGGATATCTAGATTTGTCGGCTTCTTCCATCTCCTTCCCTTCCTCCCGAACCGCTGAACCCTTGCCTTGCAGCCATCGTTGCTATGAGTATGTGGTTTTCTTCATATTCTTCCAGTTTTTCCCTTTCTATTAAATCCATATTTATTGTTATCTGTATTTTTAGATCTTGGTTAGTTAGAGTGTTTATGAATATGAGGTCGAAATATTAAATTGTCCACGTTGTTGAATTTAGTTTCCTACCAAGATTCAAATAAATTTCCTTCAATCGGTTGCAATATGTATTTTGGAGTAATACCATATAATGTCTTGGGTTTCTTGAAATGCTTTTGATAAAATAGGAAATTTGGGGCACTATGTGTTATGTGCATGTTATTAACTTTAATATAGCAATACTGCAATGCCTTTTAAACCAAAGTACAAGAATCAAGGGAAAAATTTATCCACTACGCAAATATCCATATGGATCTTTGATTAATTTTACGAAGAGGAGTAAATTAGACATCCAAAAAATTGATATTGTAAGCCTCATCGCTCGCTATGACTGCCATTAGTTTATAGGGTCAAATTACTTATTTTTAATCATGTTTAGTTCCAAATGTTTGTGTTAGATAATAGAGTATGAGGCATCCAATATACGAAAGCATTGTTTTTTGACCTCGATTCATTCAAGCATGAAGTTGCTCATTGTATTGAAGAACTATTTTTCTCTCTTGATTTAAATGTACTAATCGTGTGTGCAGATGTAATGTTATTGGTTATAAGGGTATCTAGATATGCTGACTTCTGCCATGTCCTTCCTTCGTCCCAGATCGTTGGATCCTTACCTAACCATCGTTGCTATGGGTATGTGGTTTCTTCATATTCTTCCTTTTCGATTAACATATGCTTGACTTTATCCTTCAGAAGAAAGATTTTTCGGGGTTAAGTGAAAGCTGTAATTGGTGGCTAATCTTATATGTAATAATGTAAATATATGTTCATGTTGCTTATTCTCCAACATTTTAGAATTTTGTGCATGCATTCACTATATGCATCTTGCTTTAAGAAAAATGTTAATTTAAATACACTCAAATACAACAAACTGCAGTTTACTTCTTTCTTTCTTTTTTTCCTTTTTTTTTTCTTTCTTTTTTTTTTGTAAATAATGACTTAGTTCTAGAGTATATAGGAGCATATCTGATACTGCTACTCTCATCTTTAAGAAAAATTGAGGTTAAATTTAAATTAATTGGTTCATCTTTAAACTCCCTTTACATTTACCAATTGCAAAATTTTATTAGGGAATGAAGTACAGGTTAAAGCTAACAATTATTGAATCATTTATATATGTGAGAACTTAAAATATTAAATCTACATGTTCATGTTTAATCCATCACCCAATCCACTTGAATATTAAATATAGTTGTTAAACTCTTTTTTGGGAGATTGACTAAGTCAGCGTGTGGCTAAAAAAGATGAGTTCATTTAGCCGTGCTGAGATAATCAGATTATATTACTAAATCGGCACATGTTAAACTGGATGAAATCTCAGTTTGTTGTACGTTTGCCTTTTTGATTAACTGTATTTAATAAATGAAAGTGCTTTCTACAATTAAAGAAAAAATGAGAGAATATACGGCAGAAATATAAGCCAACATAAATATTAATTATTTCTCAATATTTATCCTCATTTTCTACTTATCTTAAAACTTCTGTTATGTTTTGGTTGACTAACTAGCATTATTATATAGCTCCCTAATTCCTATTAAATGCAGGTGGTTGTCACAACAGTTCGTCGGTTATACAAGCTAATGCAATTGGACAGCACATGGCCAAAGCTAATCATGTTTGACTTCATCACGATCCACTGCTTACAATTTATTGAGGTTGGTTGGATAGATTCATTATTTTTACTTTCTCAACCTGCTTTCTATATGCTTGCTTCTTTATGGTAACGATGGATAATTCTTATTCCAGTATGTGAGTGATTGTGAGTGATAATATGTGAGTCCTCCCCAGGTTCAGTTGTTTAATAATCTGTAATGAAATTATTTCACTCTTACTATTGTATTGGACAAGTGGTGGAAGAAAATGCATACAACATTAATGGTGATAATCACATAGGACTATCTAACAAATTTAGGTTGGAATGCTTGAGTTTCGGAGGAAATGATTTATATATCATATACTCCTATGTGCTTATCCGTGATAGTACCTTAATCATTCATTACAACTTTATTAAGTTGTCAGGTGTGCATACAAGGGAGGATGAGAATATTATGAATTGGATAAAAGCATAGTGAGAATTTCTCAAACCAGGTCTATTGGAGTTGTACGGAAGTTTACAACAGGTGAAGGTTTTTATTTTTTATTTTTGGAATTTATGTTAGATTTTTATGCTTCTTGACTTATCAAAATATATACATATATTGGATGTGGAAGTTATGTTAACAGGCATTGTTGCAACTTAATTATGTCAGTCTTCTTTATTGTCACATTAAAATCATCCACATTAATGTGAATAACAGAACATGACTTGGAGCATGAGAGGTTAAAATGATGTACGTTTGCATCAATTTCGACATGAGCAGCAGTTGATTGAATGTCAAAAGATGAACGAAATATTGAAGTCGGCAACTCTTGGTGGGATACTATAGCTATACGAAATAAAGTATTTTTCTGAACAAGGCATTACCTCGAATTCTGGCTGGAGATCTAAACTAAATTGATGCAAATGAAATGAGAGAAGCAGCCTATTATAGACTAGGGAGAAACGGTGAGAATGAACTGCAACCAGAATGAGTTGCACTCTGCTTCATGTGTGATTCAAAGAAAATGGAAAGCCACTGCTTTGGCAGAACCAACTTCAATTTGAGACTAAGAGCGAGCTAACACCTGAAGCGAATATAAAATGCAGCCAATCTTGACCTATGCCAATGAAATATGTATATTCAATTTCTGACATGCATTTTATTTAGCTTGGAAGGTTGCAAAACTATGTATATTGTTTAGATGGTGAGTTGATTTTGCATGTTTAAAAAATTATCCAGTCCATGCAATTTAGTATGATGCGTAACTTATTTTTGAGCTCAACTGCTTTTTTTCCTTATGTATGTGACCTTCAGACTCTTTAACTGTTTTTTTCCTTATGTATATGACTTTCAGACCTTGTGCACAAGATAAACTACTTAGTTTTTATTAAATAAATATGCATTCATGATATTTCCCATGTGTTTGGTCGGTCTTAGAAGAGAGAAGTTAAATTGAGAATGACTTTCATTGGATGTTCCATGATATGACATTCACCTTTAGAGTTGTCAAAACAACTCAAATAAGCTCAACTAACTCCCTGTTGGGGGTCATTTGATTCCCAATCGGCAAATGGTTGGAAATTCTCTTAGAAATAATTAATATAAGAAAGAAAGAAAGTAAAAAAACCACCAAGCCAAAAACTTCACAACTTCCCGTGTGCGTAGCAGGGGTTACGCACGCAAAAGTTAACTCATATTTATTTGTATCTATACGTTATCTATGTATAAAACTAAAATTTCACAATTCATAAATTAACTTTTGATTATATATGCACACGTTCAACGGATGTGTCTAACGTACTGGTATTAATAATAAAAATCATAATAAAAATTTTGTGTTTAACTGCGTAGATGTGTAGATCACATGCATACATTTATGTACATCAAAAACAAAAATAATTTATTTTGTAAATAACTATGATCTTTTATGTACATAAACAATAAATTTATCGCACACTACGTTAAAAAAAGATACTATTTTTAACTTCAAATAACTTTACAATAAGGCCTATATAATTTTGTTATAAAATCCTTCTCAATTCATTCAAATTATTTACTCTTAAGGTAATATATTTTAATTAATTGCACAATTTCAAAGTTAACATATTTTTAAAAGAAATAAATAATATTTTTTAATATATCTAAAATAATTAAAATATGTTAGTTTCAACATAAACACTTGCTCATAGTAATAAGAACAATAAAACTAATTTTTTACTTCAAACAAATAAAAGTTGCATAATACATGCCTTATATAAACAACAACAACAACAATAATTTATAGTTTATTAATTTTGTTAGATTCATCGTATGTTATATAATAAAGTTTCAATTTTAACAATAAAATTCTAAATACAATATTTTATAACATTATCGTGTGCAACGCACGGGTTACACACTAGTCTTTTATGTAAAGTACCTAAACTATTAATTAAAAGAGAAATTAGGCTGAAGGAAAAAACTTGATCAATTTCCAAGGATACAAGTTTTAAAATTTAATCCGAACGGCAATCAAATGATGGCTATATAAATATAGCACTACACATATACAATGCTATAATCATATAGAATTGCACATGTAATGCTATGAAATAAAATTATTGGTACACGGGGACGGAGTTAGCTGTATGATGACCTGGGCTACAACCCGGGTGCTGAATTGTAAAAGTAAATAGAAGTTATCATTTAACAGCCCAATAGCCCAATAAACCAACCTAATAAACTAAAATCAGATGACAGAAGAAGAATACGCTGCTTCATTTCTTCTTCTTGCAGAGGCGCAGGCAGTAGAGCACGCAAATATCTATTTTCTCTATTGCTGCTCAGATCCATTCTAAATTGAAATAAGGGTGATTTCTAAATGAAAATTTCTTCTACTTCTTTTATAATCATTGATATGTAATCTTATGTTCATAAAGTAGTTGCAGAGTTCAAATGATTTGTCAAATTGTATTCAATTGAAACTCTTGATTTGTTAGTTAATTATTATATCCAGTGCACTGCCACCGCCTCCTTCATTATTATCCTTCGCTACTAACTCTCTCGTCTCCTCTTTACCCTGAATTTGAGTCTCTGGTTTAAGAGGAGGCTTGTTTCCATTCAATGGAGAAACGGTGTTGGATCTAGTTTTAATGTGAAGTCGATGTGTTGAAGGAGGTGAGAACTTTTGTGGAGTAGGAGGATGTGCTCTCACCTCTTTTGGTATCAGTGAACTGCAGTTGTTACTGTTTTCTTCAATCTTCTTTGAAATATTTTCACTGTTATCCACTTTTACAATCAATTTTCCATTCCTCCTCACTGATTTCCCAGACCTCTCTCTTCCCTGGGTCATAAGTTAGCCCGGGTCATCATGAAATCCTATCTCCATCCCTGTTGGTACATATTTTGTAAGTCAGTGTCTGTTCATAACCAGTTTTATTCTTGTTTTTACATGATTGCATTATTGATTATTGAATTCTCAATACAATGCGTGCATATACATGCATCAATTTATAAATACATTATTTTAAGTTGGCCTCTAACAAATGATGTCTTCTTACTTGGTTGAGATCTCACGGATCATGCAACTAGAAGTTTCTTACTTGTAAAAGTCAAGCAGTATCTTTTCATAACATTGTATATGTGTAATGCCATATGCATATAGCATTATATTTTCGCAATGCCATATGAATATATCATTTTGTTGTCCTTCGGACCAGATTTTAAAACTTATGTCCTTAAGAATAAAATTGTTCTCGGGTTTTTCCTTCATCCCAATTCCCTCTGATTAAAATTGTTATTATAGTTTGTGTGTAATATACATTCTACAGCTTATAAAAACAATATGTATGTGTATGATAGTATGTATTTGAGAAAAAATTCAATTATCTTTTAAAAATATATATACACATGTTGAAATTGATGCATGTTAGAAATGTATTCGATGAATTGACAAATATTATTTAATAGAATTTATTTAAATAAGCTAAATGTAAAATTACGAAATTAATTTAATTGTATAAATTTGCAAAAAAATACATGTAAGAAATGAAAAGATATTTGCAAAAAAAATATAAATTTATTGTGGAGTTACCGATGTTCAAAAAAAATATGATACAATATATGGTAAACTTTGAATATAAATGAATCATAAATAATTTAAAAATTAACTTTGTCACTATTGTTGATGTGAAGAGTTCAAATGTTATGTAATTTATAAATTTTTATAGTTGCATCAAAAACTACCGTTTTTTAATATGACTATATGTAGTAAAATTAGTGTATATTTTTAATAGCTATCAGAAAAATGGACTAAATACTCTCTGTGATTACTTAGATAATTAAAATTTAAGATTTCATGAGTAGTTTAAATATATGGATTGAAATATAAAGTATCACGAATGAATTGAGGAGGTTCAGTAAATAATTGCAAAAATGTTAAAAATACATGTACCTAAAGCAAAAATTATTTTCTTTAATTTATTATCAATTTATTGAGATAAGTATATTATATATTAAATTTCATATTATTGTTTACATATATTGTAATAACCCGGATTTTTGGATACCCGGGCTAAGCAGACTATTGCGTGTTTTCTTATTTAAATCTATAATGAATAAAATACTAGTTTGGAGTACAACTCATATAGTATTTTAAACAGAAGATAAGGAATTTTGTGGTTTTAATAGTTTGTATGTTTACAATAAATCAAATATTTTTAATATAAGAAGGAATTTATTCTAATCTATGTTTACAAATCATAATTTAAATGATCAAAGTGGATGATGAATATATATATATATATATATATATATATATATATATATAATATCGATTAGCAATCGATATTTAAGTGTTTTTAAGATATATTTTCAATCATAAACAATAAGTTATTTAAGAGAAAATATATATTTATGGTATTATTGATATGTTGTTGGTTGGAATTATTATTATTAAATTGCTAATTTGAGTTTTTCAATACAACATGTATTCTAGTCAATAATAATAATAGTTGAGGAATTGTACTTAAACTGCATTGGTAAATTTAAAGTGAAGGTGTGGCTTTTTATGACAATCAATGAATTAATTGGTTTATTGATTTTATAAAAAAAAATTGATGGTGAATCAATATTTGTAGATTTAGGGTATTTTATAATTGGTAGACTTAAATTGTTAAGGCAATGAAGTGTATAATAACCTTGTTGCATAAACAAATTGGGAGGATTTTTTTAAATACCAACTACATATATTGTAATATTGAAATAAAAAGGAGTAAATGTTTTTCGGGAAATAATTGATGTGTGAACCATTTTATTATGGTTTAATGACAATAACTGTAGAGATTTGGTTAATAAGACAATTATTGGCATTTTGGGAATAAATGTGTATCCTTTATAAATTATCAATTATAAAAGCTAAAAATTATCATGGATGAATAATAAGTGCAAGTTGTGTGTCTTGACACATTTAGCGATTTATTAAGTTAAAACGAGCCATTTGAAATATTTATTTTTGTGTGTGTATAATAATTAATCAAATATTAGTGTAATCTGAAAATATGTAAATTTTGTGAAATTTGTTGTGAATTGCAAATTTTGTGTAAAATGAAGATTCAAAGATAATAAGGTTTAAAATATTAGTAAAAGAAATTATTTACCTTTATTGTGATTAATCCATGGTTATTGAGTGGTAATAGTGTAAGATATTGGCGTAAAACATGGTTTATTAGCCTAATTGTGTGTTTAAGTTTTTAAAAAGGGTGTCATTATGTTTAATCAACTAAATTGGGCTTTAATTAGGTAGTTAGCCCATTTCCTTTCCTTAGTATGTTTCTGGATATCACTAAAGAAAAGGTACAACACTTTTCTCCGTCCTCTTTCTTCTTCTTCCTAGTGGAAAAACCTAAAAATGACATATCTTTCAAAATTCATGCAAAATCAAATATATATCCAAAAATCATGAAACTTTAAATCAAGGTTCTAAACACCTATATACATCACTGAAAATCATCAAAGTACTATTTTGATCAACTTTGGAGGGTTATACAATTGTTAGATTGAGCTTTATTTTCTGGTTGATAAACCATGGAGATAAGGCAAGTTTGAAGAGGCATTTCAAGTATTAAATCAAAATTATTCACCTTCAAAGTTTCCAAATGAGTTCACTAGTCTCTTAAATTTGTTTATAATGAGTAGGTTGGATATATATTATGCAAAACATGACCGGTGATGATAATTGTTGAGGGATATTGTATTCTGCCAAATTCAGAGATCTCTAACTCTCTTCACCATAATATTCGAATTAAATTCATATAGTTCTTCAAAATTCCCAAATTTTTATATGTTGTTTATGACATGTTTCATCACCTTCGTGCAAAATTTCATAATTTTTATTGAGGTTTGATATATTATTTAATGTTATTTTCGAAAGCTTTTACTGGTAAATATGAACAGAAAACGAATGATGATTAGAAATAATAATAAATTGTAGAAAAATTATTTAATGCTGAAATTTTGGTACCTTTGTCATGACATATTCCAGCACCTTCCTACCAAATTTCATGAATTTTTATTACTATTTTATGTATTAAACATAGTGATATCCGAGAACGTTTACTGTAACATCTGGACAGAAAGATGTATGTTAGTGAAAAAAAATGATAAGTAATTGTAGACATGGCGGAAAAATCCGAAATTTGTATATGTTGCTCTTAAATCATACATTCGCCTTTTGAAAAAGTTTCATAATAAAAATTTAAAGTTTGCTATGTCAAATTCACTCTATCCCAAGGATGAAAATCTAGCCTGTTTTGGTTATTTCCCTTAAGGTTGATGTTTATAGCTATGTAGCTTTTGGATACCAAGCTAAGTTAATTTAGCAAGGTGAGTCAGTAGACTCACTCTCTCTAGTTTACTATATTTTTATGTTATTGGTATAAGTTTGCTCTCTGTCAAATGAAAAATACAAAACTTCCTGACATGTGTTCAATTTGTTTCTAAGCTGAAATCACGGTCAAAGTCCAACTTTGGGTTGTCATAACTTTTTATTCCTTGATCATTTGGGTGTAAATCATTTTGCATGTTGTCGTAGAATGTTTTATGAATATGTATGTCGAATTTCAGCTCAATCCGACGCCGTTAGGCTGCCGTAATATGGCTAGGAAATGGTGGTTTCGTCGGGAATTCTGAGTGCAAGCTAGTTGGAACCTCATGTTCAGAGGTGTATAACTTCTCCAATTCTTAATGAAATAAAGGAATTCTTTCTCCTGTGAGTTCATAATGCTTTCTAGTTTTTTCTTGTCAATTTTCTTGCAAATCCGAGTTGTTTTGGCTGTCGGAAATCGGCCTCATTGTTGGTAGTTCGTCGGGATTTTGATTGATTTGACCAAGGCAATAATGCCCGGAGTGTCTTCCTGTGCTCTCCTGTGAAGTTCCAGGGTCATTTGCCCTTGTTTCTTTGTATTCTTTGCCATTTTTAATTGAATTTAAGTTTCAATTCTTGCATTGTCAACCAAGAGCTGATTCCATGATTTCTTGTAGTGATTTCATGTGATTTGCTTCATCATTGAAGAAGCATCACATATTACGGATTTCCAATGATTGGTGACTTATTAATGTGCATTTCTAGTGATAATTTCTTGGGTGTTTCCATTGACATCTGCATGACTTTTATAAATTGTTTTCAGAATATTTTGAGTAAGAAAATATAGTTTTGAAAATAAATACTGTTTAACAAATTTATATAAATTTATTTAATAACATTATTTGAATAAGGAATTTCAAACCATATTATTTTCAAAGATCTTTCGATAAGCTATGTTTTTCAAACTATTTATGAATTGTATGGTTTTTATTGAAAACGTTGTTGGTGATCGAATAATGTCGCATACCCCGCGATATGGGATGTGGTGGTATACAGTTTTATTTATTCCCAGATTCATCCAGTCGAAGTAATAATCTTAGTGGTTTCCAGTAACCTATGTGATCCTCTATGTTATTCGGTGTTTCTTGTGACTTCTTGTGATTTATGCGTTTCTTAGTGTGAAACTGACTTATAGTGTGTGAACCATTAATTGAAAATGTATGGTACATGACGCATGATTATTACTTTTCGAGTTATTATCTGAGGGTCTATGACACATTCCTGCGTGATCGCCAGTATTAGACCTTCGGGTCAATCCTGTGTGAACTCTGTGTGGACCTTCAGTGAATACCTATGTGAAATCCTGTGTGAACTCTGTGGACCTTCGGGTCATCTGGATACCCTTCTATGTGATATGGTACTGGATATGACTTTAAGTCATTTCTGTGTGATAGCACGTGCAGGCATAGGTACGACATGCAACTCAGTGTTGGATCCAAACTCTGTTTTTTTGTGTTTTGTAGTTATCACTGATTTCACCATAGTGATTATCATTATTATTTGTGGTGATTTCATTAATGGTTTTAAACTCTTAAAGGAGATTCAATGGTTTCATGATTTTGCGTTTGAGTGATTCTATGATTATGTGGTCTAGTGATTTCATGATTATATATTTTAGTAATTTCATGATTTTATGAATCAGTGAATTACGTGGTTTTGTGATTTCACCTTGTGATTTCAATGATTTCAGAGTCTTTCATTCAAGTTATGTGATTTCAAGTGTTGATTACCCTAACTGTGGAGTTAGTGTAATTCGTGCTAAGGTAGCGTTTAAATCTATTCGTGTTTCTCACCCCATAGCCTTATACTAATTTTGTGGACTTAAGAATTATGTGCTTCGTTGACCTATGTGTGACATTCCTTTCTGATGGAAAGGAAATCACTATATCAGAGTTCCATATAAATCTGTATCTTGGGAATTTCTTTTCTTATGGAAAGGAATTAGTATTTGATTGATATTTTATTTCACCCTTTTATTATATTGATTTGTAAGCTAGATTGACCTGGGTGTGTATTCCTCGGGTCAGACCTAGATGTTTCATGGTTGGTCGCTATGCTTGGGATTTAGCTGTGTCACCGATGGACATCCACTTCTATTGTTGTTTCCGAGTTGTGTATACTTAAGCGTTTAAGTGCATTCATTCATTTGTATCGTGTTTTATAAGGAATAGTCTATGGGTAGCCCTTTATTTGTAGTACATGTATTCATTGTACTCTATTGTTGTAATATTACGTAATCTATCCTGTGACCTGTGATTGTGTATAAAATGTACTATGTTCTGAGTTGATCTTGTAGCCACTGTGGAGTAAGTGTTAAGTATGTCGAGCCACAAGAAGAAAATTTAGAGATAATTTTATCGACGTACTTAAGACTTGCTAATGCAAATCTACAAGTGGTCGCCCTTAACCAGCCCTAATTTGATGTGTGATCTGCTTGATTGGGGGTTCTCGCCTTATGATCAGTAGCGAAGCATTGACTCTTACCCCTACACGTCCCGTTTGGGTTTGTTGTTATGTGCGACAGTCGAGAGGCTAGCAGTAAAACTAGGGTGTTGGGGTATCAGTGGTGGCCACGTGAGGATAGACACCGTTTACAAAAATGGTATCAGAGCAGAGGTTCAGAACAAAGTACGTTAGACACAGAACATAAGCAGAATAGTACATGTTTTACAACATGGAAGGGTAACAACCATGTCTACTCTATCGCCTCTTTGTTATCCTTACCTTGATTTTCTTATCCATGAGTCGTGAGAACTACGTGGTTGAGGAATACATTTTGGAGTAAGAAATTTATTCTGTAGTATTCCATTGTTGGTATTTATTTCGTTAGTGTGATTTGATAAGAGGATCTTTCCATTCCCTTGATCTTTCATAGTTTAAACCTTTTGATGAGTTTTTGGGGAAAAAAATTCACACTATCCTTGATGTTTTAGTTGATTGTTGGGTTAGTAATGGGATTTGATTGTATTTTGAGGCCTAAAATTTAAAAGGGGTTTTCAATTTAAGTGGAAGTTGTTAAAGTTGAAATAAATTATAATGGGAATTGTGCAGCGGAAGTGGGTGAATCGTTTCGGTTGAGCTAAATTTTGAAGTAATCAATCAGGGGGTAGGGGATGGAAAAAAGATGATGGTTAACATTGATGAGTTAATTATTTTATAACCCGATAATTAAATTAAAATTTGGGGAATGTGAGTTGTTTGTTTCTGAAAAATTGAGAATACTGATGATGAGTAATAATGAAAACAATCCTTGAGTAAAATAAATTTGGTGACCATTTTATGTGTTGAATGGTCCGATGAGTGTCTTAAGGGTTTTGATCGATACGTCTGATATCGATAGAAATTACTTAAACACTTATTCGAGACTATCTAACACTGAAGATGAGCAGTGAAATGTGATTTTCGTTGGAAAGAAAAATACGAAATTATTGCTTTAAGATAGTATTAAACCACCACGTGGGACATAGAGTATGGTGACTTTGGCGAGGAAATGGCGACGATATGTCGACATCACATGCAAATGTTAAGAAGGATTGATGGAAAATAGCGGTTTAATGTTATTCCAATCTAATCTAATTGAGAATTTAAAGTGTGTTGGTTATAACATGCTTTTAGATATACGACTTTCTGAAACGAGTGCGTTACTTTTGGAATACACATTGTGATTACATTCACTTAACAGTTGCCGCCATTGAATTGGACATAATTTTTGGGAAATGGCGAGGCTATTTGATGATTAAAAATCCAAGTAGCAGCCATAATTTGAGAAACTTTAAATAACTTCAATGGCAAGGTAGCATCGGGCATTGATGGGAGAACGGAAATCATGAGTGTGTATTTCAAAATACGCCTTGTTAAAAGTAAGTTGTGTTGCTTAAAGTTTAGATAATGATGAGTTAGTGAAAGTGGTTAAAATTTTATCTAAAATTTAAATAATTTCAAATTTGAAATTTTGGTGTTAAAAATTAAATATGTGGAAAATTCTGAATTTCATAGGGTAACTTCCTAAATGGGAAGTTCTTTTAAGAAATAGATTATGAAGCAATCCGGTTTTATGAGTTGGTTATACATTAATCTAAGTAAATTGCGAGGACGCAATTTATTTAAGGAGGGGAGTCTGTAACAATCCGGATTTTTGGATACCCAGACTAGGCAGACTATTGCGTGTTTTTATATTTAAATCTGTAATGAATAAAATACAAGTTTGGAGTACAACTCACATGGTATTTTAAACGGAAGATAAGGAATTTTGTGGTTTTCATATTTTGTATGTTTAGAATAAATCAAATATTTTTTATATAAGAAGGAATTTATTCTAATCTGAGTTTACATATCATTATTTAAATGATTTAAGTGGATGTTGAATATATATATAATATCGATTAGCAATCGATATTTAAATGTTTAAAATATATTTTCAATAATAAATAATAAGTTGTTTAAGAGAAAATATATATATATATATATTTACAGTATTATTGATATGTTGTTGGTTGGAATTATTATTATTAAATTGCTAATTTGGGTTT
Organism: Allium sativum; assembly: GCA_030737875.1. Lineage (NCBI taxonomy): Eukaryota > Viridiplantae > Streptophyta > Magnoliopsida > Asparagales > Amaryllidaceae > Allium > Allium sativum. The sequence goes on along the minus strand of CM060924.1, from coordinate 868,159,702 downwards.
TTAAATACAATATGTATAATAATAGTTGAGGAATTATGTTTAAAATGTATTGGTATAAAGTGAAGGTGTGACTTTTTATGACAATCAATGAATTATATGGTTTATTGCTTTTACAAAAAATATAAATATTGATTGTGAAACATTACTTGTAGATTTGGGGTATTTTATAATTGGTAGAGTTAAATTGTTAAGTCAATGAAGTGTATAACAACATTGTTGCATAAATAAATTGGGAAGTTTATTTTTAGATACCAACTATATACATTGTCGTACTAAAATAAAAAGGAGTAAATGTTTTTTGGGAAATAATTAATGTGTGAACCATTTTATTATGGTTTTATGACAATACCTGTAGATATTTGGTTAATAAGACAATTATTGGCATTTTGGATATAAATGTGCAATCTTTTATAAATTATAAAAGCTAGAAATTGTTGTGGATTAATAAAAAAAAATTGAAAGCAAAAATGTGTGATCCTCTAAAAAGAAGAGAGCGCATGCACGCGCACGCGCGCGCACACACACACATACATATATATATATATATATAAACAAACGACGATAACTGCCAACATGCCTGGCAGGTAACCAATAGTAAACAATCCACTCAGACAATGACCATAAGTCTAGGATGTAAATGGATGAGCTCCTGAAAAACCAACGCCCATCATACTTTAAAATCGAGTTTCGGTAAGGCCACCACCCAATTAAAAAGTATATCTACTCCTAAATAGTACAAAGGTCACTCCAAAATATACAAATGAACAAAACAACATAATAAAAGAAAGGAAACTCTAAAAATGAACTCCAATAAGCTCCTCAACGATAATCAACCAACCTGTAACCTGAAATAAGACTAAACAAAAGTAAGCTAACAACAATATATATGTGTGTATATACATATATATACATATACATATATATATATATATATATATATATATATACATATACATATACATATACATACATACATACATACATATATATATATGTATGTGTGTGTGTGTGTAAATGATAACAACATAGAATAAAGAGATAACAATCATAACCACTAAAATAGTTATCAATTACAAATACAGATTCTATTATGACTAAAATGCTTAGCAATTGTACTAAACAAATACAAATTATTTCTAACCTTAGCGAGAAATCTGTCAAACATAGGATCCTTAATCAACTTATAATAAGGGTCAATCATCCTGTCTAAACAATAAGTAACAATCTTAACAATATAATTATCTATAGTAATAGAATTGGAATGAAGCATTCTCTGATTTCTATCAAACCAAATAAATCAACATATAATAGTTACAAACAAATCAAGTACATATCTATATTTAAAATAAAAAATAAATCTAAAAAAAATCCAGTAAAAATCACAATTCATGGAATTATGAGAAAAATTAAAAACAAAAATATTTAAAACCATATTTAAAATATAAAAAGTTTTAACACAAGAAGAAAAAAAAGATCAACGTTTTCATCAAATAGACTACAAAAACAATATATAGAATCAAAAATAATATTTTTCTTTCTTAATTGCTTAACGATATTTAGTTTCTTATGAATAATCAGCCACAAATGAAATTTAGCTTTAGGCGGAGCATTAGCCTTCCAAATAAACTTGAATTTTAAAAATGATATGCCTGTAAAATTAAGAAGTTTGTACATGGATTTAACAAAGTATTTCAAACTATTATCAATACCCCAATAAATACTATCGCAAACATTATCAAAATGATATAATGACAACTTGGCTCGTAACAATTTAAATTGCCTGAACACTAAACCAACTAAAATATCCTCAAATGTAAATTCCCACGGTGGATCTAAACTCTCCCTATAAACATACTTAATCAAGGCATTCTTAAAGAAACTAATCTCAAAGAGTTCTTTAAATTCAATTTTAAGAGGTAATAGAGAAATCCAAGAATCATGCCAAAAAAATGTACTATACTCTGAATGGACAATCAAATTAAAACCTAAGTTAAAAAAGTTAAAACATTTCAAGAGGGAATTCCAAAAAAAGGATAGTCTATTAGTCCAAATGTAATTAGTATCAAAAAATAATTCTACCCCCATCATAATAAAATTTAGAAACAATTTGCTCTAACAAAGAAGAATTAAAATTATGTAAAATAATAACCCCAAGTCCACCATCCTTCTTGGATCTACAAACAACTTCACAATTAACCAAACACTTGTACCCACTGCAAACGTTTTCCCCACACCAAAGAAAATTACGCCTCCTATCAATCACCCAATTGGAAGATGATGCATGGCCATCCAATAAGCAGGAATATCAGATAAAACAGAGTTAATAAGAACTAATATACCAACTCTAAATAAAAATATGTTATTCCAACTAGAGAGTCTATTATTGATCTTATCAATAATAATCAACCAATCATCATGCTTGAGTTTAGATGGTCTAATCATAAAACCCAAATAATTAAAAGGAAAACTCATAATAGGACAATTCAAAGTATTAGCAACTTGGTTCTCCACATTATAAAAATAATTTAGAACCATAACCGAACTTCTATCAAAATTAATTTTGAGTCCATAAAGCATCTCAAAACAATAAAGAATAAATTTCAAGGCAATAATATGTTTGGGTAAATAAGAGGAAAATATAAGAGTATCGTCTAGAAAATTGAAGAATAGATAATTCATTACTAAAAACCCCATTACCTACACAACCTAGGACTTCATTCCTCGCCACTCTCTTGATAATCTTGGTGAACTCATCAACAACGAGATTAAACGGAAGAGGCGACAGAGGATCTCCTTGTCTAAGCCCCCTCTTAGACTGAATTTTATTCCCCATAACCCCATTAATTACTATATTAGAATAACCATATTTTAGTAATATTATGATCCAGTTAATCCATCTCATACTAAAACCCCTAGCTAATAATAAATCACAAATGAAACCCCACTCAACTGAATCAAAAGCCTTTTCAAAATCGATTTTCAAAATAGTACACGAAAAATTATTCTTACAACACAAATTGATATATTTTTGGACAAGAGCTACACCATCCACAATGTTTCTACCCTTTATAAATGTAGTCTGAGAACAATCAATAAGATCATTCATCTTAAGACTAAGTCTATTAGCCAAACCTTTAGTAATAATTTTAATCAGGAAATTGATTAGAGAATTAGATCTAAATTCTTTTAATTTATTAGCTCCTAATTTCTTATGAATAAGTATAACATTCACAAAATTTAATCTATCAGTTTGTGAATTCCGATTATAAAAATCATTAAATAAAATTATAATATAATATCTCAAAACGTCCGAAAAATGTAAAAAAAAAAAAACAGAAAAACCATCCGGATCAAGAGCTTTATCTCTAGGCATATCATTAATAGCCTTCCAAATCTCATGTTCGGTAAATGCCTTGTTTAAATCAAATAAATCGATCTTAGATAAGATGGCTAAATATCATTCCATCTATCGTTTATCTTCCTTTTATTTTTGATCCAAAAATATGTCTGTAATAATCAGTAAAAGCTTCATATAAGTCTTTTCGAACACACAATTCTATGTCATCCACAAAAATCGAATGAATAAATTTTTTACGTCTTCTTTCATTGGCCACACTATGAAAAAACTTCGTATTATTATCACCCTCTTTAATCCATTGAATATGATCCATCTGCTTCCACATGACCTCCTCTTTCTCAAGAATCAACTTAAGATCATTCTTAAGACAACATTATTTATCACGCTCATTAGGATTAAGCAACCTATTCTCACTAATCTTATCTAAATCAAAAATCTCACATATAATCTTATCTTTCCTAATTCTAACATTGCCAAAAACATACTTATTCCAACGTTTAAGAAAAAAAAATCTAAATTTTCCTAGCTTCGAAACCTAAATCTTAGCAAAATTACCATCACACATATTATTAAAATAAAACAAAGAATTCCATTTAAAAGCAACCAAAATAGAAAATCTAGCATCTAATAGCCACGTTTTCTTAAATTTAAAACTATTACTAATGGAGAAACTAGTCTCACATGAAAGAATAATAGGACAATGATCCGAATATAAAGAAGGTAAACCCTTTACTTTACAAAAAGAAAAACTATCCTCAATCTCATTACTTATGAAAAATCTATCTAATAGGGCGAAAGATGGAAGATCTTTAACATTAGACCAAGTGAACGACCTATTATTCAAAGGTATTTCAGTTTAATTATTAGCCAAAACAAATTCGTTAAATTCCTCCATATCAGAGAAATCACCTTCCCGAGGTGATCTCTCCCCCAAAAATCTAGTAACATTAAAATCACCACCTACTATCCATTGACTTAGGGCAAGATCTCTGAAATCAGAAACTTCACCCTACAATATTCTCCTTTCAATTTTAGTATGAGGGCCATACACATTAGATATACATAAAATTGTATTATTAACACGAAAAGTTAATATTACATGAAGGGAATGCTTCTTAGGGATAGCCCGAAGAAGCCTAAATTGGTTTTCCCGCCAACCAATCATTGAACCCCCCCCCCCCCCCCGAACTACCGATAGCAGGTAAACAAGCCCAATAACAAAAATGTAAACCCCCCAGTCTCCTATAAAATCTTAAATCCGGATTATCAATTTTTGTCTCTTGCAACAATGCTAGATCAATATGATAATCCTTAAAAATGCTCTAACTTTATCACATTTTTTAAGGTCATTAAGACCATGAATGTTCTAACTAATCTCAACATCTAAAAGAATTAATCCTCTCTAATTCTCTACTCCTAATAAAATCAGCATCTAACTTAATATCAGTAAAAACAAATGTTGTATCATCAACTAACTGACATAACTGACTAGTGGATAACTTACCCAAAACAAATGGTGTATAACTACTGCCATAAACAAAAAACATACTTGAGCCCGAATTCGAAGTGCTACAACTAGCATTCAAATCAGGGTACCCACTATAAGATGATGTGGCAATTGATCTAATCCTATCACTATGACGAACCACTCCACTAGCACGGGTCACCTTCTTATGCCTATCCCTTCTAGACGGTGTAGAAACCACATGCATATAGGACTAAGCTTCAGCCTATCCTCTACCAAACTATCCTCATTTGATACACTAATCCGATCCAACGAATCCACATCACTCTTCCTTATCTCTGCCATCCTACTAATCATCAGAGGAACACTAAAATAAGGACACAACAAAAATGAAAACGCCATCAAACTCATCTTTCTCGATGTCAAATTGCAATTAAAATTATCTATCCAGATTTCATAGTTGCCTATTCCCCTTTACACTAGCATATATTGGACCATCCAAAAAACTATATTGCGCTTACCCCTCACCGTTTTCCCTACCAAAAACCCTCATCTTCACCCCAGTATTACTATCGGTACTATCAGTACTAATAATAAGTGCAAGTTGTGTGTATTGACACATTTAGCGATTTATTAAGTTAAAATGAGTCGTTTGACATTTTTGTTTTTCTGTGTGTATAAAATTACACAAATATTAATGTAATTTGAAAACATGTAAAATTTGTGAAAATTGTTGCGAACTGCAAAATTTTGGGTAAAATGAAGATTAAAAGATAATAAGCTTTAAAATGAGTTTAAAATATGATTAAAAAAATTTATTTAGCTTTAATATGATTAATCCATGGTTATTGAGTGGTAATAGTGTAAGATATTGGCGTAAAACATGGTTTATTAGCCTAATTGTTTGTTTAAGTTTTTAAAAGGGGTGTCATTATGTTTAATCAACTAATTTTGGCTTTAATTAGGTAGTTAGCCCATTTCCTTTCCTTAGTATGTTTCTGGATATTACTAAAGAAAAGGTACGACACTTTTCTTCGACATCTTTCTTCTTCTTCCTGGTCGGAAAACCTAGAAATGACCTATCTTCCAAAATTCATGAAAACTCAAATATATCCAAAAATCATGAAACTTTAATCAAGCTTCTCAACACCTATATACATCACTGAAAATTGTCAAACTCCTATTTTGATCAACTTTGGAGGGTTATACAATCGTTAGATTGAGCTTTATTTTCTGGTTGACAAATCTTAGAGAGAAGGCAAGTTCGAAGAGGGATTTCAAGTATTAAATCAAAATTATTTGCCTTCAAAGATTCCAGGCGAGTTCATTAGTCTCTTAAATTTGTTTATAATGAGTAACTTGGATTTGTATTATGGAAAACATGATTGATGATGATAATTGTTGATAGTATTGTATATTGCCAAATTCTGAGATCTCTAACTCTCTTCATCATAATATTTGAATTAAATTCATATGGTGCTTAAAAATTTCCAAATTTTTATATGTTGTTCATGACATGTTCTAGCATATTCTGCAAAATTTCATAAACTTTTATTGAGGTTTGATATGTTATTTGATGTGATTTTCGAAAGCTTTTACTGGTAAATCTGAACAGAAAGCACATGATGATTAGAAAATCATAATAAATTTAGAAAAATAATTTAATTTTGAAATTTTGGTACCATTTTTCTTACATATTTCAGTACCTCTCTACCAAATTTAATGAATTTTTATTATGATTTTATGTGTTAAACATAGTGATGTCCGAGAACGTTTACTGTAACATCTAGACAGAAAGATGTATGTTAGTGAAAAAATCATAAGTAATTGTAGACATATCGGGAAAATCCGAAATTTGGGTATATTCTTCTTAATTTATACGTTCACCTTTGATAAAAGTTTCATAATAAAATATTAAAGTTTTCTATGTCGAATTCACTCCACACCAAAGATGAAAATCTAGCTTGTTATGGTTATTTGCCTTGAGGTTGATGTTTATAGCTATAAAGCTTTTGGATATCAAGAAAAGTTAATCCACGCAAGGTGAGTTGATGGACTCACTCTCTCTAGTTTACTATATTATTGTGCTATCAGCATAAGCTTTCTCTCTATCGAATGAAAAATACATAACTTCCTTACCTGTGTTCAATTTGTTTCTAAGCTGAAATCACAGCCAAAGTCCAACTTTGGGCTGTCATAACTTTCTATTCCTTATTCATTTGGGTGTAAGTCGTTTTGCATGTTGTAGTAGAATGTTTTGTAAGCTTGTATGTCAAACTTCAGCTCAATTTAACGCCGTTAGGCTGCTGGAATAGGGCTAGGAAATGGTGGTTTCTTCAGGAATTCTAAGTGCAAGCTAGTTGGAACCACATGTTCATAAGTTAATAACTTCTCCAATTCTTAATGAAATGGAGAAATTATATTTCCTATGTGTTCATAATGCTTTCTAGTTTTTGCTTGCCAATTTTCATGCAAATCCGAGTTGTTTTGGTTGTCGGAAATCAGCCTCATAGCTAGTAGGTCGTCAGGATTTTAGCTGATTTGACCTGGCAAAAATGCCCAGAATGTCTTCCTGTGCTCTACTGTGCCCTCCTGTGAAGTTCCAGGGCCATTTCCCCTTGTTTCTTTGTATTTTTGGGCCGTTTTTAATTGAATTTAAGTGTCAATCCATGCACTATCAACTAAAAGTTAATTCCATGATTTCTTGTGATTTGCTTCATTATTGAAGAAGCATCACATACTATGGATTTCCAATGATCGGTGACTTATTTATGTTTATTTATAGTGACAAATTCTTGGGTGTTTTCAGTGACATCTGCTCGACTTTTATAAATTGTTTTCAGAATATTTTAAATAAGAAAATATAGTTTTAAAGATAAATACTGTTTAATGAAGTTATATAAATTTATTTAATAACATTATTTAAGTAAAGAATTTCAAACTATAAGATTTTCAAAGATCTTTCGTTAAACTATGTTTTCCAAACTATTTCTGTAAAGCATGATTTTTATTAAAAACCGTACACATATTTGCACACTTTGAGAATGCGTGTTGATGATCGATTAATGTCGCATACCCCGCGATATGGGACATGGTGATATACAGTTTTATTTAATCCCAGATCCGTCCAATCGAAGTAACATTATCAGTGTTTTCCACTAGCCTCTGTGATCCTCTGTGTTATTCAGTGTTTCTTGTGATTTCCTATGATTTATGTGTTTCGTAGTGTGAAACTGACTTACAGTGTATGAACCATTAAGTGAAAATGTGTGGTATGAGACGCACGATTATCACTTTTCGGGTTTCTATTTGAGGGCCTGTGACACATTCTTGTGTGATAGCTAGTTTGGGTCAATCCTGTGTTTATTCTATGTGGAACTTCGGGTGAATCATGTGTGAACTCTATGGACCTTCGGGTCATCTGGGTACCCTTCTGTGTGATATGGTGCTAGCTATGGCTTTAAGCTATCCCATGTGATAGCACGTGCAGGCATACCTACGGCTTGCAACTCAGTGTTGGATCCAAATTCTGTGTTTTTGTGTTTTGTATTTATCATTGATTTTACTACAGTGATTATCATTATTATTTGTGGTGATTTCATTAATGGTTTTAAACTCTTAAAGGAGTTTCAGTGATTATGTGATTTTGTGGTTCTGTGATTTTATGATTCTGTGGTTTAGTGATTTCATGATTCTATGTTATAGTAATTCCATGATTTTATGAATCAGTGAATTACAATGTTTTGCGATTTCACCTTGTGATTTCAATGATTTCAGAGTCTTTCATTCAAGTTATGTGATTTTGAGTGTTGATTACCCTAATTGTGGGGTTTAGGTAACTTGTGCTAAGGCTGTGTTTAAATCCATGTTCGTATTTCCCACCCTATAGCCTTATTGCAATCTTGTGGACTTAAGAATTATGTGCTTCATTGATTTATGTGTGACATTCCTTTCTAATGAAAAGGAAATCACTATATCGGAGTTTCCATATAAATCTGTGTTTTGAGAATTCCTTTTCTTATGGAAAGGAATTAGTATCTGATTGATATTTTATTTCACGCTTTTACTATACTGATTTGCATGCTTGACCGACTCGTGTGTGTGTTCCTCGGGTCAGACCGAGATGTTTTAGGTTTGGTCGCTATGCTTGGGATTCGTTGTGTCACTGATGGGCATCCTCTTTTATTGTTATTTCCGAGTTGTGTATACTTAAGCTTATAAGCATATTCACTCATATGTATCGTGTTTTATGAATGGTTTATGGATAACCATTTATTTGTAGCGCATGTATTTGTTGTACTCTATTGTTGTAATATTATATAATTTGTTTTGTGAGCTGTGATTGTGCATGAAATGTACTGTATTCTGAGCCGATCCTGTAGTTATTGTAATATTATATCACATAAGTATTAAGTATGTTGAGCCACGAGCAGAAAATTTAGAGACCATTTTATCGACGTACTTAAGACTTACTAATATAAATCTACGACCGGTCGCTCCTAACCAGCCCTATTCTCTTCTTTAATAGAAGGTATTACCTAGTAATGCTCTTTATTAGGGTGTGTCTCAGGGTGGGGCGTTACATATATTATTTAAACTATGTGACTTATATAACTTTATATGTGGAAGAAAAATCAGTTTTTCCATTTTCTTTTGATACAAACAAGGGATACATTTTAAAACATCATACTAAGCGTTAATTATACGAATTAACAACAATTATTGATTGAATTTTTTTGCTAAATTCAAAATCATATGATTATTTTAAATATATTAACTTAAATGTAAAATATTAAGTGATATTTTGTAGTGTTTTATAAATATCTGAACAAATTTTAAAATGCAGTTTTCACATTAATATTGCAATGCAATACATGGTAAATATATTGATGTAAATTGGTTAAACTTGGAACTTATGATTGTTACTTATGTGTGTAATTTATGTTATATGACTAACATGTTTATATATATATATATATATATGTATGTATGTATATATATATACTTGTATTTGTTAATATGAATATAGTTAGTCTTGGTGTGATTTATTAGGAGAATCATTGAATAATAACTTGCTAAAATTATTTAAATTGCTTTAATATTATGTAATTAATTATAAAATATGGTATTAAATGTGAAATATTAGAAAAGAATTGAGAGGGATATAAATGATTATAAAAAAAATCAAAGCGTAAGTATTTGGAGCCAACAAACATAATTTTGTCATTTTGTTGATAAGTTAGTTAATTTTATTTAAATTACTTAAATTTTGGTTTTTGTAGTTAATTTAAATATGTGAAATTAAATATAAAATGTTAGGAGTGCAACATTAAAATGTCCATATCAATATGTAAAATAACTAGAAAATATAACATAATGTGAGAGAAATAGTAAATAAGTGTAAAGTGATAAACAAATTTAAAAATAAAATACCTGGAGAGAACGAAGGACAAAAGAGAAAACACCAACACTATGGAGAGAACTTTAAAAGGTTTCACTTTATTACTATTTTACAGATATTAGTGAAGTTTTTTTTAAAGTTGCTGCTACCAAATTTTTTCCATGGTAGGCAGGTTATATTGGTAACAAAAAATATTGTCAATGACATTTTGAAAGGGTTTTAAAAATTTAGGACAGCCCACTAATATTTTTGCCTCAAAGACATAGCTATTTGAATTTTCATTTCTGCTTGGATCTCCTAAAATCCATAGGCTTTTATCATTTCTACTTGGGCTCGGTTATGACATCGGCTAGAAGCCAAAAGAGCCAGTGAGAAAATAACTATCTATGTCCCAGCCTGGAAAAGATTAACACATGTAGAAATGCAGCTAATGTGAAGGATGTGTCTGAATCTAAAATGACTCATAAAAGCAACATACCACTATATGAACAAACGCAATATAAATAACTTAAACATGAAGTACATATGTGCATTTTCAGGTTGGATACATGCTCGTTTATATATCTAAGTTATATGTATGCATGTTTATATATGTGAGTAATATGCATGCACGTTTATACACGCATGTATGTTTATGTAACATGGAAAAGCAAGAAATATTTGAGTTGATGTAATCATTTAATGCATGAGCTTGATGTAAGAAAGGAAACGTGTACATTTAAATGGATGGAAAACGACATATAAAAAGAGAATAAATAGTTTCTGAAACTATAAAACATCAAATGCGATTAGACAAATAATGGATGATATTTTTGTAATATATCAGTATCTGTTTTACCGTGAACGACGTAAAGATAATTTCTAAAGTTAGAAAGTATTAACACCAATCAAATAGTAAATGAGTATCATTTTTGAAATATATTAGTACTAATTTTATTACAAATGACCAAGAAAATAATTTTCAAAATTTAAAAACATCAACTGCATGGAAACACTGTGCTTATCGTTTTTGCAGTATATTATTGTTATTTTTCTTTGCCCCCCAAAACATGTCTTATTTGATTGAAGGAAGTTGTGTTTTGCGAGAAGACCAGAAATCCTGAGATCCAAAAAACCAAAGCCTGGAGAAGTCTAAAGCGAACTTCTATAACTAGAAAACTAAAGAACCACAATCGCGATGGATCAAACCAAACAAAAATTCAAATCCATCCAAAAATCCACGATCGTTCTGGATCGCATTAAATATGAACCAGAAAGCCTGAAATCCAATGAAAGCCGGCGATCGCTCCGGATCGTTTAGAGATAACCAGAATAGCCGAATAACCAGAATAACCAAAGTAGCTAGAATAACCGAAGGACTACATGAGCCCAAGAACATGAATAAGCAGAATATCCATAGCTAGGAAGTTGGGATAACCTGAAATTCGTAAATCTAGAGTAGCTAATAACCAGATAGCCAAATAACTAGATAACCAAATGAACCGCCGTGAGAGGACGATCCAATAACCAAACGAGCAGGTTCCACCAACTAGACACATGAGATCCAAGACTCACCATGAGTTGAGGCAATCTTGTCGAAGTAGGACAAAGGGCCAAGATATCCATAAGTGAATAACCTTATTGCATCATTGATAAGTCCACCCAATGTAACCAAATTTCCAGATGAATCATCTTGATAAGACGACCTAATACCAAACGAGTAGGATCCACTGACCAAACATGTAAGATCCAAACCTCGCCAGAAGTTAAGGTAATCTTGTCGAAGTAGGACAAGAGGTCAAGATAGCCTGACGCTTATTCAAGTTTGCAATCCAGTTCCAGGTTTCATACCTCGCAAGCAAGCGTTCTTACTTTGCGAAGTAATTTTACTAAAGTTAGAGATATTTTAGTAAAACCAAAAGAAAACGCGTTGGTTATCACCCGCAAAGAGCATGCCTAGGGATGCTTGTTCCCATACAAAGGTAGGCAGACTTAGCCATTTTCGATTTCAAATTTGTTTGTGAGGGAAAGTGAATGGTTTATCATTCACGAAGAGCATGCCTGGGAACTTACCTGTTCCCATCACATGAGTTAGCAAACTTAGCCATTAAAAATCCAGAGACGGAAAAAATAATTTTTTCATTAATAACCAAAGGAGGTGATGGTATATTGTTGGACAAAGATCATGTATAGGGACCCACCTGTTCCCGTTCATGGGTATGTTGAATCAACCACCTTCATCCAAAATAAGCAAAAAAGGATACATCCAGAGGACCGAAGTCCTTAAAGCCAAAACCATGGGCCGAAGCCCAAATATCCAAATCCAGAAGAGACCAGAGCCAAACCAATAGCTCAAGAGATCCGAAACTGGGGAACCAGAAATAAGAAAGCCATGAGTGAGTATATCATTATCCAAGAGCCAGAAAATCCATAAGCCAAAGCCGAATATCCAAATCCAAAGCACTAATAACTAGAAAACCGAAATCCAAGAGACCATGAAGACCAAATCCAAGCAGGCAAAACCAATATCCAGAAGATAAGAAGAACTAATACCAAGTAACCAAGATATCCACAAATCCCGAAGGTGAAAAGCCATAAGCCAAAAGATATTGATGCCGAGAAGACTTGCATCTGAGATATTAGAGCTAGTAACAGGTTTAGTTGATGACAATACCGCTGGGACGGGCGCTAGTCCCGGGCTTATCTTGAGTAGCATGAGGGGGTTGTGCCTATCCTAACATCATAGCCTAATTCCGAAAAAACTGTGCCAGCTCTTTGCATCTGACACGCTCTTTAATCATATCCCTAAGATGTCGACAATCGTTTGTGTCATGTGTAACACCCCGTAATCCTGTTAATATTAATATTCACAAATTAAAGAATAACTAATCTCATACGTGAGAATTGTGGGAAACGGGTTGCGCCATTGTGTTTGTCTCGGAATTCTGGTTGAAATAGAGTCTGAGTTTGCGTGAATTGGACTTCGTATGAAGAAGTTATGGCCATCGGAAGTTTCAGAAAATTCAAAATAGACTTCAGAAAATTTAAAATTCAAAATTCGAAGTCAAACAGGCTAGGCGGGAAAATTTCCGCCCAGCACCCCAGGTCGACTGGGCAGTCGACACCCCCCCAGGTCGACTGGGCAGTCGACCTAGGTGTCGACCTGGTCAAGTCGGCTAGGGTTTGACTGAGCCCAATCTTGAGTTGCTGATGTGTCTTTAGGGCTGAGTTGGCAAATTTAACGGTTCAGTTTAGTTCTGAGTTGATCTGACGGTCTAAATAAATCCTAAACTCTATATATACCTAGGTAGTCTCTCACTCTAAACTCACATGAAAAATAGAATAGCCACCGTCATACCGCCGCCATGGAACTCAGTCTAGCCGCCGCCAACTAAGAAGGAAGAAAAGCTAATCAAAACCCTAATTCTACTCAACTCTAAAGCAAATCAAGACTCTCTTTCTCTTCTAATTGTGAGTATGATGATCTTAACAAGATTATTGCAAACTAATTAGATTAAGTTGTGATATGGATCATAAGAAAATGATGTGAATTGTCATATATGTTGTTGTAAACCTTATGCTATCATGTATGTTGTAAATCCTATGTTATGTGATGATGATATCCTATATGTTGTAAATCATGCTATGATGATATTGTATAGGTTGTAATTTTCTATGCTAAGTTGTGATAAATCATACATGTTATAAAGTCATGATGTTATTATCTATGCTAATTAGTTCATGTTAATCAAATCATAATGTTGATATTATTTGGGCTATGTTGATCTATATGACAAATCATGTATGCAAGTTTAGATTGATTAGTAAAGATTATGAACATATGCCATGACATCTATTTAGATCTAGAATTATGACATCTAGAATTATGCTATGACATGGGTGAGTTCTATGTGTTAGATGCTAGTTCACACCATCATTATGTTGCATAAAACCCCATATGCAAGTTTATACATGAATTTGGGTTATGATCATATCATGTAAATTGTGACATTTAACAAGTTGACACCTTTAGATCCTTAACATGTGTAGTTTTATGCAAGTTTCACCCCTATTATGATTAGATTTATTTTATTTGTCTATATGTTGTGATAATTTATCTTTGTGCTATGAGTTAGACTATTCGAGTCTAACGTATATTTTGCGTTGAATAAGCGAACGTATAACGTGGGGTAGGGGTAATATTAAGGATTTAATATTAAGAAGTTGGGGTGCAATTGATATGATTTTGCATGCCATGAATGGATGGCCATAATTGAGTCAATTATGGACATCATTAAAATTGGAATTAATTAATAATTTGAATAGGGAATTATTAAAACTGGGGTAAAAGATTGTAAGTGTTAATCAATGCTTAGGACACGAGGTTGGACTCGTTTGTGACGTAAAACTGCCCGAACCCGCCCGGCAAATCCAGTAGTCACAAATGTCAGCCTAATGTGAGAGGTCCTAGGCCCAAATTAAAGCATAACAGTTGTAAAGACACGAGGTTAAACTCTTTTATGGTGTAAGACTGCCCGGACCCGCCCGGCAAATCCAGCTGCCATAAATGCCAGTCTAATGTGAGAGGTCTTTATGAGGTTATGGCCTGAATGAATTAAGAAATACTTAACCAGATAAACATGTAAGGTGGGACATGGGGGTTAAGTAGGTGCCTTGGGTGGCATGAGGAATCTAGTGATTGCCTTTAGTGGCATTTGAAATATGATTAGTGAGACTTAACCAAACACACATGTAAATGAACATGACTAAGAGGGTTAAGTGGGATATACTAGTGGGGACAAGCTTAGGTGGATAGCTTGTGGGGGCCCATTTCAACCAGTAACCCAAACGTATCTTTGTGGGCTCGACCCAAGTCGAGGACGGGACATGCATACTGGGCTTGACTATAAGAGGCCAAAACGGGGTAGCGGTGGCAACGCAAGTCCAACGGGTTTCATATGCGTGTGTGGACCCGGGCTGGTAGGTAAGACGTTGTTGCATCGTGTAGGTATAAGCCGTGCATTCTCAAGTTGTATCGGGTTGCCACTTTCGGGGAGTGATACACCCCACTGTGGGGCCAGCACGGGTATCTACGAGTAGGGAGCCGATCGCAAGTGGGTAGTGGGGTACACCTAGTGGAGATAGGGGCAGGCGACACCTATGTACTCAGCTAGGGGTACGCAAGGCTATTTATATAATTTCTAAGTGAAGCAAGTGGGATCAACTTTGAGGGTGACTGGTGCGGTGCAGTGTAGTAATTATTCGTTAGTAATTAGGTGTGCCTTTAACGTTATCTTTATCTGCTCTCCCATACCCCATAGTTCATAGACATTTCCTTGTTTTCCAGCTTATGTCTTAGTCTAGTTACTTTGATAATAGTATTGTTAGAATTATCATAATCGCCAGACTTTATGTCTGACCCCCTCTATTTCCATCCTTTTTCTCCTTCCAGGTCCTCAGGGTGGACCCAGCTCTAGCGGAGTTTGATTGGATTGCTTTATCTCTCTTTTGGAAAGCTTGGACCGTTGAAGCAAAGTCCAGCTTGTGGCTATTTATGTAATGGGATTATGTATTTTGTTTTATCAAGATGGATATTGTACTTGACTCTGATTTATGGTTTTATGATGTAACAAACATGTTTAATGTCCGCTGCAATAAAATGAAGTTTTAGATTTCCAAGTACTACTTATTATCTGTCATGTTGTAAATTTTCTATTCTATATTCACTTAAAACCTCCATGGAAGTTAATGCATTCCCTTTGTGAGTGACATTAATGGACGTGGGGTGTTACACGTGGTATCAGAGCTTAAGGTTACCAGAACAGATAATTTTTTTAGAAAAACTATTTTTTTTAAGTATTTTTGGAAGAAGTGTTTTCAAAAACATGTCTTAATGAGTAATTTAAAGAGGAAAGTTTTTAAGAAAAACATAATCCCCAATAGCCATATCTTTATCTTTCGAATTCTCCATTTTGAATCTTTCCTTTTCCGTTTCAGCATGGCTGAAGATCTTAACCTTCCGGACGGTGTAACGATACCAGGATGGTATAGGAGGTTATTAGAGGCTAGGGCCGCTGCAGGTCCAGCCAATGTTCCTCCACCACCAGTTGCACCCGCTCCTCCTCCTCCTCGCGTTGATACTTTTGCAAAGACATGCAAGGAATTTAAGGCTATGGGTGGAAAACCTTTTCAAGGGTCAGAAACGTTTGTGGAAGCTAGAGATTGGCTTAAGGAGGTGGAAGAATTACTAGAAATCTTTGAAGTAGAAGAAGGGAGGAAAGTCAAATTAGCAGCTTGGTTAATGAAGGGAGAGACCTCGTTTTGTTGGGAGGTCACTAATGGGGAGCGTCCTGTTGATTATTGGGCGGATTTCAGACGTAGGTTTGAGGCGAAGTTTCTCTCAAGGGCAGAAGAGAATCTATATATGGAAAGGTTCTTGACATTAAAGCAAGGAAGCTCATCAGTGAAAGAATATGTTAACAAATTTAATCAGTTAGCAAGGTTTGGCTTGGACTTAGTGAACACGCCGGAGAAGAAGGCTCTGAGGTTCGTTAATGGATTGAATGAACCGTTGCAAGGGTTGGCTATGACCCACATCCCTATGGGGGCCACCTTTGAGAAGCTAGTAGACATGGCACTCATGCACGAGGAGAAAGGCTCTAATGCTAATAAGGCACCCGAGAAGAAAGGGGATCAGAAGAAACCACAACAGCAAAACAAGAAGGGTGGTAAAGACAATAATGGCAAGGGAAAGAAGAAATGCTTTAACTGTGGGACACCAGGCCATCTCAGCAAGGATTGCTGAAAGAAAAAGAAGACTGGCTGTTTTCACTGTGGCGAAGCGGGACATCTAGTGAAGGACTGCCCAAAGAAGGGGCAGAGGGCAGGGTCTACCTCGGGAGGACAGGTGCAGGCTCTTATGGCACCAGGGCAGGCAAGGGGACAAGTTCAGGCTCTCGCGGTCCCACCGCTGCAAGAACGAGGTAGAACCATTTCTGTTGAAAGCTTAGTTTTTCTGTTTGATCATTCTGTCCGTACTTTATTCGATTCGGGCGCATCGCATTCGTTTATCTCTACATCATTAGTTGAATCACTGCACTTAAACACCATTTTAGTAGAGGATCCCTTAGTTGTTTCGAATCCAATTGGAGGCTCAGCTTATTTGTCCATGATGTGTTTGGATTTGAAAATTTCTATACTTAGCGTTGAGTTTAGATGTGATGCTTATGTTTTGGGCTTCACGGGCTATGGGCTAATTTTAGGAATGGATTGGTTATCCAGAAATGGGGCCGTTCTTGATTGTGAAAGGAGAGTAGTTAGGCTCATGACTCGCCTTGGCAACACTCTCGAAATCTTTTGTAATACCATAAATTCCATTATGCTAAGTTATCTAGAATCGCTTGACGCGTCTGTGGAGAATCTACGATCTGTTAGAGTGGTCCGAGAATAGTCGGATGTGTTTGAGGAGGTGAAGGGCTTGCCTCCGAAGCGAGAGATAGATTTTCGAATATATCTTGTGGATAATGCAAAACCAGTATCTTTACCAGTACGCCACATGGATCCTCGTGAAAGGAGGGAACTCGATAAGCAAGTGAAGGAGTTGCTTGAGAAAGGGTTCATAAGATGAAGTATATCGGAGTGGGGTGCTCCAGTAGTATTTTCCACGAAGGCGAATGGGTCCCTTAGACTTTGTGTGGACTATAGAGAACTTAATAAGCTTACTAAGAAAAACAGACACCCACTGCCGAGGATTGACGATCTCTTCGATCAGTTAGTTGGCGCCTCAGTGTTTTCGCAGTTGGACCTAGCCACTGGATTCCATCAGTTGAGAGTGGCTAAGGATAGCATAGACAAGACTGCCTTTAGGACTCCGGACGGTTTCTATGAATGGCTAGTGATGCCCTTCGGTTTGACAAACGCCCCCACATACTTTGTTGATTTGATGAGTAGGGTGTTTAGGGAGTACCTTAACAAATTCGTGGTAGTCTTTGTAGACGACATCCTGATCTTTTCTAAGGATGAAGAAGAGCATGCCCTACATCTTAGGGAAGTGTTGGAGACCCTACGAGCGCATAATCTTAAAGCTAAATTTTCTAAGTGTCACTTCTAGAGGAAGGAAGTACGATTCTTAGGGCACGTGGTTTCCAAAGAAGGGATAGTTGTGGATCCCGCGAAGGTGGTGGCCATCCAAGATTGGAAGGTCCCTAAAAATGCTACCGAAGTAAGAAGTTTCTTGGGGTTGGCTGGCTACTATAGGAAGTTTATCAAAGACTTCGCAAAGATATCAGCTCCATTAACACGCTTGACGAAGAAGAACCTAGTTTTCACATGAGACGTAGATTGTGATGATGCGTTCCAACGTTTAAAGAGAGCTTTGACTTCAGCCCCAGTCTTAGTGCTGCCAGACGGGAGTAAGCCATTTATTGTTTATACCGATGCTTGTGGGACAGGTCTAGGTGCAGTCTTAATGCAAGAGGGCAGGGTAATAGCCTATGGGGGAAGACAGTTGAGAGCGCATGAGAAAAATTACCCTACACATGACCTAGAGTTAGCCGCTATTGTTTTCGCGCTTAAGTCTTGGCGTCATTATCTTCTTGGCGAGAAATTCGAATTATTCACTGATCAAAAATCGTTAAAATACTTGTTCTCTCAGAAGGACTTGAACTTAAGGCAGCAAAGGTGGATGGAGTTCTTAGCGTCCTACGATTTCGAAATAGCATATACCCCTGGCAAGGGTAACGTGGTGGCAGACGCCTTAAGTAGGAAAAGGCTGTCCTTGAGTCCGTTGTTTGTTGAACGGCGAAACTTAGAATTCATCTCTATGTTTGATTTTAGACCTTCCGTTGACTTTGTACCCGGTTTGCTAGCATCCTTGGAGGTCAAACCTACGCTTTTGGGACGGATTGGTGAGGCACAACGAGACGACCCACAGCTGGTTGAGTTAGTAGAAAAGCTCAAAAGAGGGGAGTCATCAAGCCATCTCCGTAGGTATACCCTAGATGATAAGGGTTGGTTACGTAGGGATAGTAGACTTTGTGTACCTCGAGACGAAGGTTTGAGGAAGGCTATTCTTGACGAAGCACATCGTTCGAAGATGACCATTCATCCCGGCGGGGACAAGATGTACAAAGACATGAGACGAGTTTACTTTTGGGCCGGCATGAAGAAAGATGTGGCTGAGTATGTCGCTAGATGCTTGGTGTGCCAAAAAGTAAAAGCAGAGCAAAAGAAACCCGGTGGGTTGCTTCACCCATTGGAGGTTCCACTATGGAAGTGGGAGAGTGTCTCGATGGACTTTGTGGATGGATTACCAAGATCAAGGAAGGGTAATACGGGAATTTGGGTTATAGTAGACAGACTTACTAAGAGCGCCCATTTTATTCCTGTGAAGAGTAAGAGGACTGCTCCATGGTTAGCTTCTGTGTACATCCGAGAGATAGTTCGTTTGCATGGTGTTCCTTCTAGCATAGTAAGCGACCGCGATCCTATCTTCACTAGCGAATTTTGGAAGAGCTTACAAAAAGCGGTAGGGACTCAGTTATGTTTGAGCACAGCATATCATCCTCAGACGGACGGCCAGACCGAGAGGGTGAATCGTATTCTAGAGGATCTTTTGAGGCTATGTATCCTAGACTTTGGGGATACATGGGAAGAGCATCTTCCATTGGTAGAGTTCGCATATAATAATAGCTTTCAGTCCAGCATTGGCATGGCACCTTTCGAAGCTCTTTATGGACGACCTTGTCGTTCACCTACATGTTGGTGGGAATCTACGGATAAGATCTTACTTGGGCCCGATATGATTAGGGAGACTTCAGAGAAGATCGACTTGATTCGAAGGAGGATGAAAGCAGCGCAAGATAGGCAGAAATCTTATGTGGATAAGAGGAGGACAGATCTTGAGTTTGATGTTGGGGACATGGTCTTTATCAAAGTGTCTCGATTACGGAACGTTGTTCGCTTTGGGACCGTTGGGAAATTAGCACCAAGGTTCGTAGGGCCGTTTCCTATTAAGGAGAAGATTGGACAGATGGCGTATAGAGTGGAGTTTCCCGAGAGACTAAGTGGTGTACACGACGTATTCCATGTATCACATTTGAGGAAGTGCCTACACGAGACCGCAGAGGTGGTAGAGCCGAACTTGCTTAGAGAGGTGGAGATAGAGCGTGATGCGATGATTCGACGAGCTCCTGCATGCATTCTTGGGTCGGAGATCAAGAAGCTGAGAAATCGAGAGGTCAAACTAGTCAAAGTACAATGGGGAGATGATGAGAGCAACACTACTTGGGAGACGGAAGAGAAGATGCGTTCGTTGTACCCTTTTCTTTTTGAGGGTATGTCTTTTAATTTCTCCTTTATCGCTTAGCTCGTACTTATCTTATCTTTAGTATGTCCTCTCGCTAGTATCTTTGACCTTTAGTTAGGATAATCCTATGGTTGAAACATGTGTTTGCGACCTGTTATGTATGATGGATGCAAAGTGGATGCAAGTGTTTGCTAGTGGTTGCTCGTGGACGCATACACACACACTATTATGCACTAGATCGGCTCAGTCACTTCATACTGCATATTGCATATAAATGGATGTATTTAGTAAAATGGATGTATGAAGATTTTTTTATCATATGGATGCCGCATTCAGATGATGATTATGCACGCATATTGAGATAATATGTAGCATTAAGGAACTTTTGCATACATAATGGACGCATGGCACTATCATGATTTGCATTAAGGAGGTCAACTGAATCAGTGGACCGCCTAATTTTGCATTAGATATGGACATATACACACACTGTGCATTTAAACATGAAAGCATTAGAAGTCTATAAGTACAATGGATTCCTGTGTTTGATGGTTGAGTAGATGGACGATTGGATGTTAGGATATACATTCTTCTTGACTTGAAGATTTCGGGGTCGAAATCCTTTAAGGAGGGGAGAATGTAACACTCCGTAATTCTGTTAATATTAATATTCACAAATTAAAGAATAACTAATCTTAGACGTGAGAATTGTGGGAAACGGGTTGCGCCATTGTGTTCGTCTCGGAATTCTGGTTGAGATAGAGTCCTAGTTTGCGTGAATTGGACTTCGTATGAAGAAGTTATGGCCATTGGAAGTTTCAGAAAATTCAAAACAGATTTCAGAAAATTCAAAATTCAAAATTCGAAGTCAAACAGGCTAGGCGGGAAAATTCCCGCCCAGCACCCCAGGTCGACTGGGGAGTCGACTGGGCAGTCGACACCCCCCCCCCAGGTCGACTGGGCAGTCGACCTGGGTGTCGACCTGGTCAAGTCGGCTAGGGTTTGACTGAGCCCAATCTTGAGCTGCTGATGTGTCTTTAGGGCTGAGTTGGCAAATTTAACGGTTCATTTTAGTTCTGAGTTGATCTGACGGTCTAAATAAATCCTAAACTCTATATATACCTAGGTAGTCTCTCACTCTAAACTCACACGAAAAATAGAATAGCCACCGTCATACCGCCGCCATGGAACTCAGTCTAGCCGCCACCAACTAAGAAGGAAGAAAAGCTAATCAAAACCCTAATTCTACTCAACTCTAAAGCAAATCAAGACTCTCTTTCTCTTCTAATTGTGAGTATGATGATCTTAACAAGATTATTGCAAACTAATTAGATTAAGTTGTGATATGGATCATAAGAAAATGATGTGAATTGTCATATATGTTGTTGTAAACCTTATGCTATCATGTATGTTGTAAATCCTATGTTATGTGATGATGATATCCTATATGTTGTAAATCATGCTATGATGATATTGTATAGGTTGTAATTTTCTATGCTAAGTTGTGATAAATCATACATGTTATAAAGTCATGATGTTATTATCTATGCTAATTAGTTCATGTTAATCAAATCATAATGTTGATATTATTTGGGCTATGTTGATCTATATGACAAATCATGTATGCAAGTTTAGATTGATTAGTAAAGATTATGAACATATGCCATGACATCTATTTAGATCTAGAATTATGACATCTAGAATTATGCTATGACATGGGTGAGTTCTATGTGTTAGATGCTAGTGCACACCATCATTATGTTGCATAAAACCCCATATGCAAGTTTATACATGAATTTGGGTTATGATCATATCATGTAAATTGTGACATTTAACAAGTTGACACCTTTAGATCCTTAACATGTGTATTTTTATGCAAGTTTCACCCCTATTATGATTAGATTTTTTTTAATTTGTCTATATGTTGTGATAATTTATCTTTGTGCTATGAGTTAGATTATTCGAGTCTAACGTATATTTTTCGTTGAATAAGCGAACGTATAACGTGGGGTAGGGGTAATATTAAGGATTTAATATTAAGAAGTTGGGGTGCAATTGATATGATTTTGCATGCCATGAATGGATGGCCATAATTGAGTCAATTATGGACATCATTAAAATTGGAATTAATTAATAATTTGAATAGGGAATTATTAAAACTGGGGTAAAAGATTGTAAGTGTTAATCAATGCTTAGGACACGAGGTTGGACTCGTTTGTGACGTAAAACTGCCCGGACCCGCCCGACAAATCCAGTAGTCACAAATGTCAGCCCAATGTGAGAGGTCCTAGGCCCAAATTAAAGTATAACAGTTGTAAAGACACGAGGTTAGACTCTTTTATGGTGTAAGACTGCCCGGACCCGCCCGACAAATCCAGCTGCCATAAATGCCAGTCTAATGTGAGAGGTCTTTATGAGGTTATGACCTGAATGAATTAAGAAATACTTAACCAGATAAACATGTAAGGTGGGACATGGGGGTTAAGTAGGTGCCTTGGGTGGCATGAGGAATCTAGTGATTGCCTTTAGTGGCATTTGAAATACGATTAGTGAGACTTAACAAACACACATGTAAATGAACATGACTAAGAGGGTTAAGTGGGATATACTAGTGGTGACAAGCTTAGGTGGATAGCTTGTGGGGGCCCATTTCAACCAGTAACCCAAACGTATCTTTGTGGGCTCGACTCAAGTCGAGAACGGGACACGCATACTGGGCTTGACTATAAGAGGCCAAAACGGGGTAGCGGTGGCAACGCAAGTCCAACGGGTTTCATATGCGTGTGTGGACCCGGGCTGGTAGGTAAGACGTTGTTGCATCGTGTAGGTATAAGCCGTGCATTCTCAAGTTGTATCGGGTTGCCACTTTAGGGGAGTGATACACCCCACTGTGGGACCAGCACGGGTATCTACGAGTAGGGAGCCGATCGCAAGTGGGTAGTGGGGTACACCTAGTGGAGATAGGGGCAGGCGGCACCTATGTACTCAGCTAGGGGTACGCAAGGCTATTTATATAATTTCTAAGTGAAGCAAGTAGGATCAACTTTGAGGGTGACTGGTGCGGTGCAGTGTAGTAATTATTCGTTAGTAATTAGGTGTGCCTTTAACGTTATCATTATCTGCTCTCCCATACCCCATAGTTTAATGTCCGCTGCAATAAAATGAAGTTTTAGATTTCCAAGTACTACTTATTATCTGTCTTGTTGTAATTTTTCTGTTCTATTTTCAATTAAAACCTCCATGGAAGTTAATGCATTCCCTTTGTGAGTGACATTAATGGACGTCGGGTGTTACATCCTGACAATCAAGATCATGAAATAGGCAATGCCGTTCAGTTTCCTTTTCTCGTTGTGTCAAATCCCTTATGGGAGACTTTTTGGAAGGAGCGGCGGGATGAACTTCCAAGGAAATATCCTTGAGGGTATGAGCAAGCTCTGAATAAGACGGGAACTTAGGTTTCTTCCAAGTTGCATTGCGATCATTCCTCGAAGAAGGTTTACTAGCACCACAATCCTTAGCTTTAGCAGAATCGATCGGTTTCCTACCCTTAACCATGTTAGACTCGAGAACTTTTTTTATCGGTTCTCACATCCTCTTCCCAAATGAATATTTCAGCTTCAAAATAGAACTCGCCAAGATCCCTCAGTGGGTCGCGATGTAAGAAAGTCTTGAAGTCAAATTTATCTAGAACACCAGAAACTACGACCTATCGACCGAAGCCACCGCAGCGTTAAACCATTTCAAGTATTCATACAGAGTCTCATTGGACTTCTGCTTAATGCCTGTTAGAGTCATCACTCTTTTCGGATGAGTGATATGAACTCTGAGTTGTTCCACAAATTTTCCAACCAAAACATTCCAAGAAGAGATAGAGCTCGTCTCCAGTAGCCTGAACCGCATGGCAGCAATATCTATCAAGTAAAGTGGAAAACACTTTGCTATGACACTTTCTGAAGCGGAGAAGACTTCCATATATCGAACATAGCGCATCAAGTGAGCAGTCGGATCCTTCCGATCATCATAAGGTTCCACCACCGACAAATTGAAATCCGGTGGGTTACGAGAATTCCTGATATTCAAAGAGAATGGACTACGAATGACACAATCCAAGTCCGAAGAATAGGCACCACCTCAAGTGAATTGATGAATAACATCCCCGATTTGAGATCCATTACCAAAAGCAAGCAACTTATTCATATTATCCAAAGTGACATTGGTGCCCAAGTGTTTAAGTCCAAATTAGGAATCGCTTGGTTAGTGAGAAGAATATTTGGTTGAATTCCAACCCGAGGGGCCACATTGGGCACAATCCTTACTCCCAGAACCATGTGAGATCTACCATCCAAAGCTGCGCGCACTTGCGCTTGAACTGCATTACCAATGGAGGAACCCGCAACTTGACCAAGCAAAGCGTCATGGGCTGGAGATATGTCGGGATTAGGGGTGCCCCGAGCGTAGCGGGAACGACACATGTCCTAGGATCAACATCGTCCCGCCGATTAGTTTTCGAGTTGCCCTCAAGTCCGAGTGCTGCTTGAGGAACACTAGTACTAACAATGTCTGCCTGGCCCATCGGCCTTCCTGTACTTCCAAGCCTAGCCTCAATCCGAGCGAGAAAGTTATGTAAAGCTTCATCCTATCGCTCAAGTCGAGCATTCAAATCCGTATCCAAATTCTGAATCGTCCCATCGATGTCGTCTCAGGTGAGGTAGTTCGAGGGAACTCCAGTTGAAGAAAGTTCTTGACTTCCTTCACCTCCAGTGCCTTGAGATTCAACAATGCGTCGAGCTTCTTGTGCTTAACCATATTGAAAAGCAGGTAACGAAGTCGAAAAACGAGACCAAAGTCGAAAACTAAATCCGAGAATCCAATCCAAAGTAGAAGTCAAAGTTGTGTGCCCTCTTCCTGATGCGTCAAAGTGTTGACCTGGGGAAATGGCCTTTCGCGCACGCCAGTGCCGGAGTGTATGTTTCATAGAAAATGGTAATCCAAATCCAGAGTATGGGAATGTAAGGGGAGAATATAACTTTTTATAGTGGTTAGGCACTGACGTCTACGTCCACTTTATAGTAATCATTCATCATATAATAGTCGATTACAAAAGTTGTACAAGTTCAGAGAATTTATGCGTACAATGTTGTATTATAAAACAACGAAATGTTTGTTAATTCTAAACTTTGACAAAAATGCCTTTTGTCTTCTCCATTGAGCCAAAGTGTGAAGCAATGCCTAAAAAGTAGCTTCAATGTTCAAGAAATTTCAAAGATCTCCAAAAATGTCCAAAAGCAACGTAAAAGTCCAAGTAAATGTCCAAATGTTGTAGGAAAATATTTAGAAGTCCAAAAAGAGTCCAAAATCCATGAAGATGGTAAAGGCATCCATTAACGGTTCTTGAGAGCTTCAATGCAGTATGCCAATATGTAGAAAAGTGTAAATGAGCCAACCACTTTGTATGCCAAGCTTGGGGATATTTATAAGTGAGTTTTGGGACCAACAGTCAGAATTTCGTATATTTGGGGAATGCGAAATTCGTGTCCAAAAAAAGAGTCGAAAAACCAAGCCAATGTCAAAAAATCGCATCCTGAAACTCGAAAATCCCGAATCCTAAAAAGCAGTTGAAAACACGTGCGGATCAGACCAAAAAAAGTAATCCACACAGTGAAATTGAGTTGCCATATGATCTGCCACTTTTCCAAATCTCGTATCCCAAAAACCAGTGCCAAACCCATGTTACTCAAGCAAAAAACCATGATTCGCATGTGCTCCGCTCTATGCCAAATATTCTTGGCAAATTCAAAGATCTCGTATCCGATCTAAAAACCAAACTTTGACTCCTTGAAAACACGTGGTGTGTACTAGGGAAATTTCGAATCCCTCTATGTCGATCACCACATTTCGAATTGCCAAATTTTCGTATCCCTCCTCTGCCATTTTCTCATATCCCCAAACCACATGTCCAACTTAAAGAAAGATGTGATGGGGCAGAGGCGCGATACAAGATTTCGTATCCCTCCTGGGATACAAAATGTTGGGATTTGAATCCCAACCTTGTCAAGCCAATGTTTTAAGCCGCTTTTTCCAGCTGATCTGCCTGATGCGCACACGTGGTTTTCCACGTTTTTAACCGTGTTGATGACTCCATTTTTCGTGCTAAGCTAGATGATCGACCATATTATCATATGTGATCAACAAGCACGAACATGTGATTTTTGATGATTTTCATGTGTCGATCACCAGTTTTAGAACGTACCAAACCAGAATTTTGCCAAGTATCAAATTTTGAAGTCATGAGCCGCACAAGCCATTTTTCGAGATTATGCAACGCGGATCAGCAATTTTTGAGTGAACGACACTGCCTTTTACCAAAGTTCATATATTTTTCCACGACCATTTTTGCCATGTGATCGGACTGACACACTCAAGCATTTTGAGCTAATCGGATCGAGTAGATCACGTATTTTTACCATATCAGTTTTTCCAAGTCTATTAACAACGATTTGATGAATCGTCGCTATTTTCTACCTTTTCCAAACATGTCGCGACTTCGGCCAAATTGTTTTGTGCTTCGTGACGACGTTATCAAGACTTGAGCACATCTCTAACCAAAATCTTAACGTGTGACAGCTTTGACCGAAAAGCTTGTTAATATTTTTGTTGCAAAATATGACAAAAACAATTCATAAAGTTAAAAGACACCAACTCTAATCAAACCAATGGCGGGTATTATTTTTGCAATATGTTGGTATCAGTTTTGTTGCAAATGACGTGAAAACAATTTCTAAAATTATAAAACATCTACTCTAATCAAATAAGTGTTGTGGAGTATGCGCCTGATGAGAAAGAGGTTTACCCATCAGGATCTTATTCACAAAATTACTTAAAAATAATTTTGATAGAAAACAACCTAGATATGCAATAAAACATGAACACAAGATATTCCACCCAACCACCCTCTTTATTGATTCGCAAAAACAACTTTTTTTACGCCTATGGAATAAACCCAAAATAAACATATTACAACTGAATCAATAACATAATTGAGAAAATGGAAAGAATTTCTAGATGAATAAAATAATGTTAGAGAACAATAGCAATTAAGAATGATAGCAAACCCTCGAATCAACTAATTTCGGTCACGATTTCATACTTCGATTCAATCTTGGAAGCTTCATATATAAGGAAATAGAAGGCATAGATAAATATCCAATTTTCCCCTTAGAAATAACAGAAATATATCTCAGAAAATACTCAATAATAACAGATAAACATCAGCTCAGTCGCCTGACTGAGGTGGCCAAACGTCTGACCTGACACTTGATAAAATATTTTCCTTCCGGTTTGATGTCTGACCTGACACCTCAGAAGTCTAAGCTGAAGCTCTGTCAAATTCCTGTCCCTTTCAGATGTTGCTCTTCTTCCTCTATCACAACGCTACTTCCACACATCGCCATCTTCAACATATATGCGATTTTATATCACAAATCACAACATTCCACCTTGATATGAAATGACATCATCAAGGAAGCTCCCAACAATCAGCAAATAAGTCAACCTAGCTCTTTGAACGACCACCAAATCTCAATTAAAACTATTACAAACTTCACCCATTGCATTCAAGTGATAAATCTTCCACGTTAGTTACACCACGCAAAACTAAAGGTCTAAAAAAAGTTTGTAATACCATAAAGATCTCCATCCTATCTTTGTAAATTTTCCAAATCGGCACCCGTTTGTCACCTGACCTGAGCTCATTTTCCAATCTCTGTCGATCCCTCGAGCATCATCAACACGAAGACCACTGTCTAAAATATGATCCTTAATCCTAATATTATCAGCAATGACCACAATAACCTCTCCATCTTGTTGTGGACTGGGTTCTTCAACTGTCACTCACCTTCAATAGTCGACTATAGAACCAATCAATCTACAAGGGTTTTCTCTCTTTAAAACTCCTCTCATCATAACACAACACCCTTCTTCACTCTCAAACTCCACCTCGAGTCTTATAAGTGCAACCACGGTGATCCAACTCATCGAGAAATAAGGTTATGCGAACAAGTGGAGACATGTCAAACTCCTCAGACTTCCCTAACCACACCATAATGCATACGAAACCAGATAGATATAATACCACAAACCGATAGTTCTACTCAGTTGGTTGTCTAATCATGCCGACATTTTTCTCATAAGAGGAAAAACACTTCACATCACTACAGATGTGGAATTGACTCTAGAATTTATCTTCCAAAGATTAGCTTCACTAAAGAGGACTGTTAGAACCTCCACTTCTGGACTTGATTTTGATTACGATAACTATATATCGATAATATTTGTAAACTAACATCTTTTACAAGAAAAAGGAGAAGAATATAATCTAAATACTCGAAGATTCGACAAGACGATATGATGATGTATTTAGTATGAAATCGAGTCAGTGTTTAAATGGTAATTACTATTAAAATATCTCCTTTAAGTATATATATATATGTCCATTCATTTTAAATTATAGTCGTTTTTCAAAAGGCTGAATTGAAAGGTTGCGGCTTTTTAAAGAGTTGTAACTCTTTAATCAAAGAGTTATGACTATATATTTTAATTAAACCTTTTTACGAATAATTACAACCTTTTATTTATTATAAATAAACTTCAGAATCATTTGTTTCAACCACGGAATTTTCTTGAACTGTTTATTTTCTGTTCTAATTCACTTATGCTCTCAAATATTCAATGCTACATGATTAAAAATCTCTTTCCTTCTCTATTCTTCACTTTCTTTCAAATATATACAAAAAGGAGAAGATAATAAGAAGGGTGTACTCAAACCGTGACTTATCAGTGTTATTCAGAATACATATTTAGTTAAAACAATCTTTTGTATTTGTTGAAGTTGTATTCTACTACTCACGCGAGAAGTCCTCTTCGGTTACTGAGGTGAAATCCTATTCTGCTACTCAGGTCCCCGTTCGGATGCTCGGGTGTTGTAGTACATGTTTCTCCGGGTTAAGTGAGGCTATTAATTAGTGAAATTCCAGAAGGAGTCTGGAGTTGAACGTAGAACGGTGCTCCGAACTAGTAAAAAAAATCCCTGGTGTCATTTACTTTAAGTGACTACATTTACTCTGCTTGTCTGTAATATTAATTTATATAGTTTTCTCATTAAATTTTTACTTGCATAACCATATCAAGTGTAATATATCACACTACGAAGACTTATGCATATACACTCAGTTCCATATTACTTGATCCTACTCTCCCGTAACTCTTTTCAAGGACATCACATAAAGCATCAATATTGGTGCTTTCAGCAAAACTAGCCTGTGCATTATCATTACTATCTCCATGCACAACCTTCTTCTGATCCCTTTTATAGACATTACATTGTCTGTGTATGTGACCTTCCTTACCACACTAATGACAGATGATTACACCATTAGCTTCCTTCTTCTTCTTCTTCCATATTGTACCTTTCCTCGAGTCTCTTGCTACCATAGCCTCACTTTGAACAGGTTTCAAGTCTGACCCTTTTCTCCTTAACTCCTCATTTAAAAGGCTGCTACGTGCAGTTTGAAAAGAGATAGCTCCAATAGCATTGGAACTACTCAATGAAACAGATCTTCGACTTTTTGAAAGCGAACTCATCAACAAAAAAGTATGCAACTCATCATCAAAATTAACCTTCAAATTCGTCAATTGATTGATCACATCTTGAAATTCACTTAAATGCTTTATAATAGACCTTTTTCCGTCGAATCTCAGCTTTATTAGCTTTCAAACCAGATAATCCTTACTTGTAGCACACCTTAACTCATATAAATATACCAAAGTGTCCCATAAATCCTTCACGGATTCACAAATAGCAACATGATAGAATACCGAATCATCAAGGTACTGGAGAATCAAGACAATCGACTTCTTAACCATCTTCTTTCACTTTCCCTCATCTGTATCAGAGAGCTTCTTCCTATCTCCACCAATTGGATCATGAAGATCATTGAGGTATAGAACATCCACTACACCAAAATAGGGGATTCCCAATAAGTATAAGTGTTGCTAGTAATTTTAGTGACACTTACATGTGTCACTGTAGGGGAGGGGTCGGGAATATACGCGACACTTATAAGTATTGACAAATATTCATTTACAATGCTTATAAGTATTGGCAAATATTCATTCACAACGCTTAAGCATTGGTAGATATTCATTCACAACGCTTATAAGCGTTGGTAAAATGCAACACTTATATGTGCATACAAGATAGCATAAGCTCAATTTAATATGCATTCAGTTACGATATTATCTCAACGTAGCAAAATTTAAAAAAAAATAATAAGAAAAAAAATCCATATTCATGACAACAACAAAGTATGAACTAACAAAAAAAATCAATACATAAAGATACTAAATTCAATACATATTGAAATTATAACCAAATAAACATCAAGAAACAATATCCAATTCCATAGTAACTATAATACAGAATTAACAAAATGCAATACGTTTTTTCATATTCGAAGTCTACAAGTGCCAAATGCGAAACTTCAGCCATATAACGAACCTTAAATCCAAAAATTTACGTAGCTTGTACCACCAAATTATACCTTTTTCTCTGCTTCTTCTACTGCTTCCTGTGTGCATTTAATTAAATAACATCAATTAAGTTTCAAATAATAGTAAATGTTATAAGTTCAAAGTCATACCTTTTAATTTTGACATATTTATTGTCCACTGAACTCGATGAAATCTTGCAATTTAAGCTCCTTTTTTAGCCTTTTGTTTTCTTCAAGAACCTCCAATTCAAATTCCACACCACGATCACATAATGATTCGTCAATCCAGTGGATGAATCCACAATCTCTAAGAGTTCTAGTGTTTGCACAAATAAAATATCGACAGTCAACATTTTTATTCAAATAACATGTTCTAAATATTGGTTCAATGTTGCAACGGCATAACAACCTTCGAGGTTGCAATTCTCCAACATAGAATGTTGGTTGGAGTGGCAATCTTGTTGGTGATGTCAATCTGGTAGATGCTGCCATATCATTCTAAACACTTAATAATGCCATATCTTTTTCAAAGCTCGACTATATTCTCTCGCAGACGCTATACGGAGTTGGTGTTTGAGATTCAGCTGAACAAACAATTTGAGTAGGATCGCCCAAATTGTCTGAATAGACCGACGGACAATACCATTGGAAGTAATCACAATAATTGGTCAAAGGTCTTGACTAGGAGGACATATTGATACTATTATACTTCTGTCCAAAACAACCCATTTCAGTCCATATTTTTGATGGCTTTTTTAATGAACTGGGTGATGTTTTTGGGTGTCTAAGTCTGCCTAACATACTACTGCTATAGATAGAAAACATCAATGCATCATCAAGTAACCTCAAGTAAAAAGTTAAATATAGTAATGCAATATTTCTAGGTTTTCAACTTTCATTTTTTGGTCTATTAATATCACACAAACGCATAAAATTAACATGCAACACTGTCTCATCAATTAATTTAATCAACGCCAGTTACAAGTGAAGCCGAGTCTAGATTGAATAAATACATAGAGACATCCAAATTGTAAACGGTAGAAAATGGCTCAAGATGGAGGTCACAACCTATTTTATTTTTAATGATTGATACAAAAATGTATTGAAGAATGTTGCTTCCAATAAACCTTTTGTTAGTCCTAATTCTACTTAATTTACTCATGCGTGAGATTAACAAATACATTAACTATCATGATGCTTAAAAATAAAATTACACAATTCTATTAATAACTAAACAAAGTTTATGATTCAGGTGAATCCCAAGATCACACACTTCTAAATTAAAGAACAAAATTACATTTAATAAAGTTAAGCATTCAAAAAATAATACATTTCACCATCAAGATACAACAATAATCAATAAAATAATTAAATTAATGCACAATATATTTAACTAATTATGAAAAGATGTGCTATTAATAACTAAACAAAGTTCATGCATTCAGTTGAAATGCAGGACAAGAATTTATCATCTATAACTAGAAATTATTTTGCCACCATTTACTGAGTTAATTGTGCCTGTTCACTTTTAGCAAGTGAAATTCCAAAAAAGAAGAAATTGAAATATAATTGGTGGACAAAACAACATTAGCATAGATGATTTTGATTAAATTCATAGTCTCTAAGCTCACTAATAGAGCATTGTAGCAAAGATAAGTACAAAACAGTGAAACCACCGAACCAATAAGTAGGCTTCCATTTATCCTTAGGTGTAGTGCAATCACAATGAATGCAAAAACGAGAATCAAATCCAGAACAATAAAAGAAAGTATTGAGGTCACAATCATGTTCTGTGGGATAAACCAGTGGAAAAGAAGACTAAAGAAAGAGAATGATACTGCAAGCAAATAAGGGACACAACAAGCAAAACCATATACCAGAACCGTTCATCCTTTCCAACCCAGTTATCATTCCAATAATGGAAAATGTTAAACAATAAAATAACATAAACTAGAAGGAACAATCCAGATGCAAATTTTGATATGGTTTTGTAAAAGCTAACGGCTCCTTTGGGCGCAAAGAACATAAGAATAACAACAGCACAACCAATAAAACCATTTCCCATTCATCCTCCATGATGAAGCTTATCCCTATGATCCTTCTGATCCTTACTTCCAGCCATTATAAAAGCAAGCATGGTGAAGAGAATTAAATACCAATTTTAGTACCTAATTCGTATTCGTCAACTTGTACCATTAAGCAATCCCTAGAGCCACTTTTTTATTTACAAGTTTTTTAAATCGACGGTATGA
The DNA here is from genome assembly GCA_030737875.1 of Allium sativum. Taxonomy (NCBI): domain Eukaryota; kingdom Viridiplantae; phylum Streptophyta; class Magnoliopsida; order Asparagales; family Amaryllidaceae; genus Allium; species Allium sativum. The sequence continues at coordinate 868,126,394 of CM060924.1, read as the reverse complement.
ATCAAACTTATATTATTGGATTTGAAACATCTAAAATTCATTATTTTAAGAAGGATGGCGTTGAAAATTTTCTGTACTGCAGCTCAAAAACGTTCATTTGGTGGGTCAAAAAATAAACCAAAATCACACTACATGCAATTTTGGTATAATGTTTTTCATTGCTGGTTATAAATGCTGATCAAATTATTCATATCCAACTCTTCAAAAGGTTACAAATACTGGTTTTCATTGCTCTTCACAAGTGAAGTGTCGAAAATGATTAAAATTGGTTTGAAGATTTTCGAAAATCATATTCAGATATATGGCTAATAAAATTTTCAAGATACTGTGTGCTTTCATATCAAAGTGCTAATAATGTATAAACGTTCAAATTTACAGGCTCGGCTGGTTAAGTGGTCAAAGGAAAATTGCAACCTGAGAAGCCATCACATCGAGAAACCAAATTTGGAAAACATCAATACTAGAAACAAAATTGAGACAATAGACAAGGGGAGAAATGTAAGGACCTCAAGCATCTACATAATCAGAATAATAGGCTTGTGGGACGTGAGGACCTAAAGTGCACAGATTTTAATCATGGGCATTAACATAGCATATTTTAGATCATCCACTTATATCTATTGACATTAACATAGCATATTTTAAAAAAGTATGAAACTAAAGAGCATTAATTATATATTCTGACATTAACACAACGGATTTACAAATGGTACTACCTAGCATCAATAATTCAACATATTGGAAGAGAAATCGATTATTTGACATGATAAAAAGCAACTGTACATTTTAGAACAAAATCAAAATTATATTTTCCCAAGAATATAAATTTTTACTCACCAAATTTATAAAGGTAAACCAAACTATCAATAGAATGATAGCCAAAATGGTGGAAATCACCTACTCGAAATCGATTTTCGTGACCTCAAACTTGAATCTGACCTTGAACTCCGTGCCTCGTAATCGAAATCCTTGTTCGCACTTTGTAATCGAAATCAAAATCCTTGTTCCTACTTTGTAATCGAAATCCTTCCCTAAATCACCTTGTTCCTGCATTGTAATTCATTTTAACGCAGCCGAAGTTGTGAAAAAGCGCTGAGATTGGGGGAGTAAGGGTTATGGAAGAAAACAGGTGGGTGTTTAAGTTTTTGCCCTTGGGAACCATGCATACCAACGCAAATAAGCGTTACCAATAAAAAATTATAAAATTGTATTTTTAGTAACACATTTTTAATATAGCTACACGTATTAATGTCACTAATCTACAACACAAATAAGTGTTGGCATTTAAAAAAATAAGGATTACCAAATGGTCATTGTGGTGTAGTGATCATACATTTTAAGCTTCCAAGTTCCCCAATTTCTTCCATAGTCATCTTCGTAAACGGCATCAAATCGGACATAAAAAATCTATTTTTCCAATCCAAAATCACTCTAAGTTTTGCGATGATCTAGCTCTAACACCAACTATTGTGGAGTTCCCTTATGTGGAAGCGGTTTAACCATTAGGATCTTATTCATCAAATTACTTAAAAATATTTTTTATCGAAAACAACACGGATATGCAATAAAACACGAACGCAAGATATTCTACCCAACCACCCTCTTTATTGATTCACAAAAATGATTTTTTTTTACGCCTATGGAATAAACCCAAAGTAAACGAATTACAACTGAATCAATAACCTAATTGAGAAAAGGGAAAAAAAATCTAGATGACTAAAATATTATTGGATAAAAATAGGGATGAAGAACAACAACAAACCCTTGAATCAACCAATTTCGGTCATAATCCCGTACTTTGATTCAATCCTAGAAGCTGTTTACATATGAAAATAGAAGGCCTAGGAAAATTTCCAATTTGCCGCTCAGAAATAGCAGAAATATATCTCAAAAAATACTCAGTCACAACAGAAATACATCGGCTAAGACGTTTGACTAGGGTGGTCAGACGTCTGACCAAACACTTGGAAAAAATATTTCCCTTTAGGTCAGTCGTCTAACCAGACACCTCAAACGTCTGAGCTGAAGCTCTATCAACTTCTTGCCCGTTTCAGATGCTGCTCTTCCTCCTCTATCACAATGCTACTTCGATACATCGTAATCTTCAATGTTATGCAATTTTATATCACAAATCACAACAATAAGCAATGACTATCATTTTGAAATACATCGTTATCAAATTTGTTGCAAACGACCATGAATAGAATTTCTAAAATTATAAAGCATCAAATACAATGAAACAGACGATGAGTATAATTGTGTCAATATACTGATATAAGTTTTGTTATGTATAAGGGTGGAAAGATTTATAAAATTAAAAAGCATTAACTCGACCTTTTTGGAATATATTGATATTGATTTTGTTATGTATGACGGTAAAAATAATTTCTAAAACTAAAATGTTTCTCAATTTCGACCAAACATGTAGTCAGTATTATTTATGAAATGTATTAGTATTAGCTTTGTTGTGAATGACTATGAAAACAATTAAAAATGATAAAGCATTGGCCCAATGAAATAGATGATGAATACCATTTTTGCAATATATTTAGATCTCTCTTGTTGCAAATGGCAAGGAAGACCATTCCTAAAATAAGAAAGCACCAGATCCAAACAAAAAGATAGTATGTGTTATTTTTGTAATATATTGATATTAGTTTTTTTATGTATGATGTGGAAATAATTGCTAAAATTGAAAGCGTCAGTTGTAGTAAAATAGATGTTAGGTATCATTTTTGCTATATATTCATACTAATTTTGTTGTTAACGACGGTGAAAATAATTTCTAAAATTAAAAAGAACAAACTGCAATCATACTAATAGCTTGTATTATTTTTAAAATATATTGATATCGGTTTTGTTATATATGACAGGTGAAAACAATTTGTAAGATTCAAAGATATCAACTCTAATGAAATAAGCACTGATATCATTTCTTGAGTATATTGGCATCAGTTTTATTACAAATGATCATGAAAACAGTTTCTAAAATTACAAAGCATCAACTAAAAAAGAAACAAACGATGGGTATCATGTTTGTAATATTTTAGTATTTGTTTGATTATGTATAACAGGAAAATAATTTTTTAAGTTGATAAATGCCAACTCTAATCAAATAGAACATGGGTATTGCTTTTACAATATATTGGTATCAGTTTCGTTGCAGATGATAGTAAGAATAATTTCTAAAGTTATAAGCAAAAAGAAAGCGAGTATAATTTGAAATACTTTGGTATTAGTTTCTGTTGTATATAATAGTGAAAACAATTTATGTAATCAAAATGCAGCAATTCAATCAAACAGACGGTGAGTATCATTTTTGTAATGTATTGGTATTGGTTTTAATACATATTGTCCATTTGATTGAATTGGTGCATTTTAATTCAATACTGCAATAATTTCTAAAATTAAAACTACCATGAAAACTACCCACTCAATCAAACAGACAATAAGTATCAATTTTAGAATATACTGGTATTGGTTTTATTGTAAACTACCATGAAAATTACTTCTATAATTATAAAGCACTAACTCCAAATAAACAGCGGTAGGTAGCATTTTTGCAATATATTGGAATCAGTTTTGTTATGCATGACAGTGAAAGCAATTTCTAAAATTAATAATATCAATTCCAATTAAACCAACTATGTATATCGTCTTTTTATAATATATTGATATTAGTTTTGTTACAAACGATAGTGAAAATAATTTCTAAAATTACAATTAACCACAGTATGGATATTATTTTTACAATACTTTGGTAGCAGTTTAATTATGTACGATGATGGAAAAAATTTCTAAAAATAAAAAGCACGTATTTCAATCAAATAGAAAGTGGACATCATTTCTGCAATATAATCGCGTCTATTTTAATACATATGATGGTGAAATAATTTCTAAAATTAACATGCATCAACTCCATTCAAACAAAATGTGGGTACTGTTTTTGGGATATATTGATATCTGTTAGTGGCCTAGAGACATGGCAACGTTCTTATGCAAGAAAACATGAAAGTTATGAGTAGTTAGATAGACGAGCTTCGTAGGCAAAGGACACCTTCTCCGACCCATCATCTCGTTGCAGATCATCAAACATCTTCAGAAGAAAGACATCCACGTCAAAGGAGGCCGTATGAGAGACTCGTGAATCTTAAAGAAATGACATTTGGATCATTGGGATCTCTTGAAGATGCCGCTCGTGTCTTAGGACCTAATGATCCCAGCTTAAGAGAGCCGATGTTGCTGCCGATCCAGCGATCTCGTATCCTGCCCTTGGACCCAAACATAACTAATCCTACTTAGGGCCAACTCCTTCAACCTACTCGTCCTATGAACGACCGGGACTGTAGGGGGCAAGGAAATTCAGCTGCCGTCAGGAACCAAAGAGCATCACCTGATGTAGGTACTGGGTATATTAGGAGAACTAGGAGTGCGGATGCTAAACCAACATTAACCAATGCCGAAGTAGAGGCAATGGTATGCCAGATAATGGCTGATAGTGGACATTACACCAATGGGGATTAGGGTATTGATTGTAGCCACACCCCTTTCACTGATGATATTCTTGATCTCCTGTTCCCCAGACGTTTCAACTTGCCTATAATGGATCAGTGTTGAGGGAGAACTAATCCAAGACAGCATTTGATGAGGTATTCATGGTACATGAATGTCGCAGCAGCTCCTAACGCCGCAAAATGTAAGGCTTTCCCGATATACGTTGAAGACGTCGCATTGATGTTGCTCACTCAACTTCCTCCTCGATCAATCTCCATCTTTAAAGAACTAAGTGAAAGTTTTATAAACCAGTTTTGACTCCATGCCTGGAAGTCTAAAAGTGTCATTGAGTTGTCTACAATAAAACAATCTCCAGGGGAAACCCTAAAGTCGTATTTGGACCACTTTAATCTGGCCATCACAGAGTTGAGTGACCCACATGAATAAACTATTCTGATGGTGCTAATAGATGGAGTTGATAAGGACAGTGAGTTTTGAGGATACTTGGCTAGACAACCGCCATTAACTAGGGAGTTGTTCTATGAAAAGACAAATATTCGTCTGTGATGAGAAGAAATATATGCCAACCAAAAGAGAAAATTTGACGGAGCTCCAAGGGAGGACATTCAGAGCAATCTTGCTATCAAATAATCCAGAGACATCGCAGGGAAAGTCGAAGTAAATGTTGGTAACAAGAATGGAGGATATGATTACCAGGGCAGAACGGTAGCAATAGAAATAGGAATCAGAGAAACGACTCCAAAAAGAGACTTCGATTCTCGAAAACTACGCACCGCTGAGTGACACTTTGGAAAATATCTATTTGGATACTTATAATGTTGTGCAGTACAAGAAACCTCCACCCAGGGATTCGACCGAAAAAGGGCATGCAACTGGGAAGTTTTCCCTATTTCATGAAACCTACGACCACTTTACGAATAAGTGTCGCCACTTAAGGGATGTTGTAGAGAAGTTACTTCGCATAGGAAAACTGGATGAATATAAGTTGCCCAAAGGACAGGGGACAAGCTCCAAACCAGAATCAACCTGCTCCTAGGCCCACTGCCCAGCAAAAAGGAAAGGTATAGTCATCAATACCATCATCGGAGGACCACATCTGGCGGGATTCAACAACAAGACCATGGAGCAGTATGTGAATGCTGCTAAACACCCAGAAGTGGGGGAGTGTAGTAATCTTGAAGACGCTGCACCCGTGAAACAACTGAAAACAACGACAAATGATGTTATCTTCCGAGATATAGAGAGTGTTGGGGTCGAAGCACCCAATACTGATCCATTGGTGATAACTACCATTATTGGACCTGTAGTAGTTAAGAAAGTCCTCATGGATAGCGGGAGTTCTATCAACATCTTGTTTAAAAATGCGTTTAATCATATGAAGTTAGAAATGAAGGATTTGAAGCCATGTGGAGGCTAGATATGTGGCTTTAACGGATCATCGACAACTCCGATTGGTATGGTGGAGTTATCTTTAGAATTAGGAGAGAGAGATCACTGAAGAGTAAGGATCCTCCCATTTGTGATCATGGATATTGACTCACCTTACAACGCTTTCTTAGGCCGACCAGCTCTTGTAGAATTTAGGGCCTACATAGCACCTTAGTGCCTGATAATGAAGTTCCCAACTGATGCCGGAGTGGGAATGGTTCGCGGTGATCAGGTTACTGGAAGAGCTTGTTATATGACGGAATTAAAGATGCTGCACTATGGAAAAGACATAGAGGCCAAGTGTGCTTCCCCACCTACTGAGGAGGGCTCAGCATAACAGCTAAAGAAAATGTCGCCGAGGGAATCGCTTGACGACCTACCTGAAGATATCGATCCTAGAGAGGATGAAGAACCAGGAAGGAGACGCCTAATGAAGCAACCATAGACATTCCGATCGATAATGACGACCCGACAAAGGTCTTGAAGATCGGATCTCACTTGGATTCTTTTCGGACAAAAGAATTAACAATCTTTCTGAAAGCAAACCTAGATGTGTTTCCCTGGACCCACGCTGATATGTGTGGGATTTCTCCCTCAATTATGAGCCATTCACTGAGCATAAACCCAAAGCATCCTCCTGTGAAACAAAAAAGGCGTATGTTAGGCCCAGAGAGGTTAGCCTCCTTGAAAGAGGAAGTGGAAAAGTTAAGAGATAACGGGTTCATCAGAGACTCGACATATCCCGACTGGATATCAAACCCCATCGTAGTTAAGAAATCTAATGGGAAGTAGCGAACGTGCATTGACTTTTCTGATCAAAATAAAGCCGGCTCGAAGGACAGCTTTCCACTCCCCAGAATTGTCCAGTTGGTAGAATCGATAGCAGGACAAGGACTTCTCTCCTTCATGGATTCCTATTCAGGGTACAACCAGATTCCGATGCACGTATCATATCAGGAACGCACCAGTTTTATCACAGACTTGGGGTTGTATTGATATGTAGTAATGCCTTTCGGATTAGACCTGGGGTTGTATTGATATGTAGTAATGCCTTTCGGATTAAAGAATGTCGGTGCCGCCTATGAGCACTTAGTGAATTGGATGTTTTACAACCAAATTGGGAAGACAATGGAAGTATATGTGGATGATATGCTTGTAAAGTCAAAGCGATCATCTGACCATATAGTAGACTTGACAGAAATGTTCAGTATTCTCCGACAATATGGAATTAAGCTGAATCCTCTGAAATGCTCATTCGGGGTTGCATCAGGAAAATTTCTGGGCTTCATAGTCAGTTCTCGCAGAATCAAGATTAACCCCGATCAGATTGCGGCAATTAGAAATATTGAAGAACCATAAAAGATCAAAGATGTTCAAAGTTTGGCAGGAAAGGTCGCAACACTAAGTAGGTTTATTTCTAAGGCCACAAACAAGTGCGTTCCTTTCTTCAATTTGAGAACATGGTAAGCGCAATTTTGAGTGGACCTCAGATTGCGTAGAAACTTTTCAGAACTTGCTGGATCTCCTGGAAAAACCCCTGATACTGTCTAAACCAGTTGACCATGAAGATTAGTTTGTATATTTGGCGGTGTCATCTCATGCAATTAGTTCAACTCTGGTTCATAAGTAAGATAAAGTTCAAACACCAGTATGTTATGTGAGTAAGAAATTGGCGGCAGCAGAGCGCAACTATCCGAAGATAGAGAAGTTTGCTTATAGCCTACTGATTGCATCTAGAAAGCTCTGCCACTATTTCTAGGCTCATTGAATTGTCGTATATACTGATCAACCACTCAGGCAAGTGCTACAACGATCTGAAGCATCCAGACCAGTGGAATATTTAACTAAGCCAGTTTGACATGAACTTCCAACCCAGAAGATCAATAAGGGGCAAACATTAGCTGACTTCATTGTTGAATTCACAATCCCTGAAGAGGATGTTTTAGATGAAGAATTTGGCCCCTCAGAGAAAAAAATTAGAACTTAGCCCATGGAAGCTATATATAGATGGAGCTAAGAATGATAGACGATCTGGCGTTGTTTTGACAACTCTTGAAGGACGTTCAATCTACTACGCTCTACGGTTAGAATTTTCTACAACTAATAACGATTCCGAATACGAGGCCCTGATTGCCAGGTTGACACTCGCTAAGGAATTAGGAGTAACAACGTTGAACATTTTCTGCGATTCAAATCATCGTCTTCCAGGTTCGGAAGGAGTTCTAGGCTAAAGGACCTTGACTCATCTCTTACCTAGAAAGGGTCGAAAAATTATTAAACAACTTAGAGCATTATAGCATAACCCACATTCCACGAATAGAAAATTAGAAAGCGGATAAGTTGGGAAGTTCAGACAATCCAGAAGAAACCAAGATGGTCCCAATCGAGGTACTAGAATCTCCAAGCATCAACCAGATGGAAGTTGATTCAGTGCTACAGATTGAACCAGAAAGAGAACCATGGATGACGTCGATAAAGGACTTCCTACAAAGTGGAACACTCTCGACGAAAAAAAGTGAAAGATAGGTTGTGGTTCGCAAAGCATCGAGATATGTCATACAGGATGGAGTCCTTTACCGTCAGGGTTTACTCCGATGTATAGCACACGACGACATCAAACGTGTACCAAGAGAGGTGCATGAGGGTGAGTGTGGAGATCATACCGAAGGTCAAACATTAGCAAAGAAAATATTATGGTATGGCTACTTCTGGCCTACCATAAACTGAGTTATAGCTGATTATTCACAACATTGTGATAGGTGCCATAAATTTGCAAATATTCCCAGAGCACCTCCCGTCAACTAGAGTCAATGGTGAGTCCATTGTCGTTCTCTGCATGGGGGATAGACTTCATTGGAAGTCTACCGATCGCTAAAAGTGGAACAAAATATGCAATTGTGGCCATGGATTATTTTACCAAGTGGGCAGAAGCCGAACCTTTAACTACGATTATGACAAAGCAGGTAATCTATTTTGTCGTTAGAAACATATTTTGTCGATTTGTAATTCCCAAAGCCATCATAACTGATAATGGAACCCAATTTGATAGCACCGAGTTCAAAGATTTCTGCCAGAAATACCAAATTGACAAGAGATACACCACGGTTTCTCACCCACTGTCGAATGGACAAGTCGAGGCAGTAAACAAAATCATCAAATCCATTATTGAGAATCGACTGAAGTAGGAAAAAGACATGTGGGTTGACAAGTTACCTTTGGCATTATGGGCTTATTGGATGACATACAAATTAGTGACAGATCATACCCCTTCTCACTATAATTCGGATCAGAAGCAGTCATTCCAGTGGAGTTGGAATTTCCCTCTCATAGAACGACGTATTATGACCCGATAACGAATAGAGCACTTCTTCTCGAGTCCTTGGACATGGTCGAGGAAAAGAGAGATGAAGCAGACTTATGTGCCTCAAGGCACATACACCAAGTTGCATGGTATTATAATAGGAAGGTTCGACCTCGGACCTTTGAACCTGGAGACTTAGTCTTGAAACGTGTCTTCCCGACCCCTATCCACCTGGGTTTTAAATGGAAAGGACCATATTCCATTCAACAGAAACATGATACATGAGCTTTCAAGTTAATGATCATATATGGCGAGGAAGTACCCAGAGCATGGAATGCCCAACACTTGCGGCAATACTTGACATAAGATTGTATTAATTATTTTGTTTTATAAACTATGTAAAAAGGCACGACTTGCCTAGAAAAGTCTAGTTAATATAAACAAAAGATTATAAAGTGAACGTAGGCTATGATTTGGCCAAACCACTATAAAAATTGTGTGTCATTTATTTTTATTGCATCTATCTCTTTATACCCTGTGATTGTTTTGTTCTGGGTATGAAACATAGAACTTGAATTAAAAATGGGGATTGGACATAACAATCGAACCAGTGAGACCCCGCCTTGAGGAGTAAGGCATAGAGGGAAAGCCAGAGCAAGTGGGATAGCCGTTTGCATGGTAGACTCAACCTCTCATGATTCGAGAGAGTGTATAAAGTACGAGAAGGCGATGTCCCATACTTTAAATCTCATGATTCGAGAGGGAGTATAAAGGACGGGAAGACGACGTCCCCGAGGCATGATGGTGCATCACGAATAAAGACCGCCTTGACCACACTCTAACCTGGGCATACAACAAGAGAGTATAAAGGCACTAAGAAAAAGTGCCAAGAAAAAAGGATCCTTACCCTACTGAATTATTGGGGCAATTTAATGACAATCCTAGTCAATCCCGAACAAGCCCTGGCCAGGGATTTTATTCAAGATTAATTGGGGGCATACACATGCACATCACATCTCCCTGTTGTTTACTACTTAGTTTAGTAATGATTTTTGTATTACACATATCATTGTTTGCAGGGAAGCTCGTATATAGGACTTTTTGTTTAATATGTGATGTGATCTATCATTTATTACTTGTATTAATAATGTTATAACTACTACTGCATTTAATCAAAATGAATGACAAGTTTGCAAATATTTGGCATCGTAGGAAAACAAGCTACTTTATTTACATAAGTTCAGGTTTATACAAGGAAATTAATCAAAAGATGCGAGGGCCGCACTTGCTATAACAACAGCAGGCCAGTGGAAAACAAAATTAAGAGGGTTGAACTACACTTCACTTGGGCTTTGGGGAGACTTTGGACTTTTTGGCAGCCTTGAGCCTAGCTTTCTCCTCTCGCTCAACCTCAGTTAGGATACGTTTCTTTCTCCTTTTATCTACAGGAGGTGCATTTGGATCGATAGAAGATTGTTGAGCTAAACTTCCAGTTGTTAATCGGGTAGAAAGCTTGACAACCAATCCTGACTGAAGAACAATTTCTTGAAGAGGATTGACATTAAGGGGCTCTTCCTTTTCCACATTGACTGTTGGCTAGCTTTGTGACAAAGCCACCAAGAAAATAAACATTCACAAGCAAATGGACGAAGACTCATACACAAAAGTTTAGGATAGATCCAACCTGGCTCATGAAGCCCGTAGACCCGTTCGTGACCTGATCCCTCGAACCCGACTCGTGACTTGCGTCCCACTATCGGCTCGTGATCCACAGACCCTCACCAGCTTGCCAATACCACCACGACCCGCTCGCGTCAAGCCACCATGACCCGCTTGTGCCAAGGCATCACGACCCGACCCTATGCTCAGTAGATGGTGACCACGACCTAGTCCTTCACGAGCTGCTAATTCCGGATCTGATGACATCTGTCCATAACTTCTGTGTTGACTATTTCTCCACCTACTCACAAACGGCTCCGAGATCCTTGAAATTCATGCCACGTGTCCTCACGAACCGCCTGCAGACATAACCTATAAATAGCCTCATACTTGGCATTTTTAGGACCTTTTGGCAATTCTGAGTATTGTTTCCACCATTATTGTTTCTCCATTATTTCTAATTGAAATTATCTCAAAATTGTTGAGTGAATCATCATTGTAAAAGTGAGATAGAGAGAAATCATTGATTGTACTTGCATTTAATGTATAATCGAAGACATATAAAGTGGACGTAGGCTCGTTAACGTCGAACCACTATAAATTTGGTGTGTTTGTTGCATTTTATTTCATTTCTAGTTATTATTCTCTGCAATTCTAGACAATTTGAGTGTTAGAGCCATAATTTGGTCTAACATTTTGGTGCTTTCACTGAGAATTGAAGTCTCAATGTATTGGATTATTGCTCTTACTATTTGGATATTCAAGTCCGAAGAAAGTACTCCGAACTTCCACTGTTTTGATTTTTAAAGATTTCAGCAAAGTCAAGACATTATGGCTGGAAAGAAATCCAAGGATCTACGAGTTTCGCAAGTAAATGAAGCTGCAAATGAAGCTAATGAAGAAAGTGTTCACGAGCAGGCTGAAGTGGAGTCCTCGTCTAGTGGCTCGCAGGGGGCGATCCGACACGAGGAAGGGGTCACGACCCGGTCGCAGGTTGCCATCACGAGCGGCCCTCAGCAGCAGATCGCAAGCCAACCTCAGGGAGCCACCACGAGCCGTCCTCAGGGAGCCACCACGAGCCGACTTCAGGAGGGAACCACGAGTCAGCAGCCTGAAGAGGGGATCACGAACCACCCTCACCATAAGACTACCACTCGACCCAGAAAGGAAATTATGGCTTGTCTTGCTCATTCTGGCGCCTCTACTCAACCCGGTTCAAGTGCTCTACGTCCAAGAGCAACTACCGATGACCATCTACATGCCTCTGCTCCGGTAATTGAAGGAGATCTCTCTTGTGTGCTTGACATGTTAGATAGGACGAATGATGAGTTGGCAGCCCAAAGGCAAGAGAGTTCCTTGTTACGACAAAATATTACTGCACTGGACAGGCGAATTGATGATCTCCAAAGGTAGAGGACACCTCCGCCAACCCGTCCTCTTACTCTAGAGTACTCATCCTCGTTGGAGGAGCCTCCAAGACCTCCACGACGACCATTGGAAAGGGCTGAAAATGTGGAATAGCTTCGATTTGGATCGCTTCCTTCTCGAGAAGAGGTGGCCCTCAATCTGGGACCTGACAATCGTAACTTGAATGACCCCGTTCCACCACCTAGGAATCGAGGCATTGTTGACCCTGTTCAGAATCAACCATTGCAACCCCCTCGCCGCATGATTGACCATGGTAAAAAGTGACAAGGAAGCTTTGCTCAGGCTCCGGACTTCGCGGCAGCAGGCCGAAGAGACGTTGGAGGGCCCCGCAGGGCAAGAAGTGCTGATCCTGAATCTACATTGACCAATGCTGATGTTAAAGAAATGGTTAGGCAAATCATGGTAGATAGTCATGGATAGAGAAATGAGGATTGGGTATACACCGCAGTCATACGCCTTTTACTGATGACATATTAGACTTCCGATTCCCGAGGAAATTCAACATGCCAACTATGAACCATTATGCGGGCAGGACGGATCCGGTTCAACATCTAATGAGGTATTCATGGTACATGAACGCCGCCGCTGCTCCTGACGCAGTAAATTGTAAAGCATTCCCGATATTCCTAGAGGATGTGGCATTAATGTGGTTTACCCGCTTGCCAGCACGATCGATCTCCAGTTTTAAAGAATTGAGCGAACAATTCATAAATCAATTTCGGCTTCATGCTCAGAGGTCTAAAAATTTCTTCGAGTTATCCCTCATTAAAACATGCCCTGATGAAACTTTGAGGTCCTATTTAGATCATTTTAACTTAGACGTCATGGAGGTTAGAGATCCTCACGAATAGACTGTCTTGATGGCCCTAATTGACGGAGTGGATAACGATACTGAGTTTGGAAGATACTTAGCCAGCAAACCGCCGTTGACTAGAGAAATATTCTATGAAAAAGCTAACATCCGCTTACGTTAGGAAGAGATATATGCCAATCGGAAGAGAAAGGCCACCTATAAAGAAGATATACAGAGTAACGTGGCCATCAAACAATCCGGCGATAGTTCAGGAAAGGTGGAGGTTAACGTTGGAAATAAGAATCAAGGCAATGGCCGCCAATCTAGGAATAACAGTCAAAAGAAGAATCGGGGGAATGGTTCTCAGAAGAGACCTTGGTTAAAGGCTTTTGAAAATTTCACAATGTTGAATGATACATTAGAAAATATTTTCCTGGATACCTACAACGTCCTTCAGTATAAGAGGCCTCCACTAAGAGATTCAATGGAGAAAGAATGTGAGACAGGAAAGTTCTGCCTTTTCCATCAGACCCATGGTCACTCCACCAATGAATGCCATCATTTGAGAGACGTCGTCGAGAAGCTACTTCGTGAAGGAAAGTTGGACGAATACAAGGTTGCTTCAAGAGACAAGGGGCAAACAGGGAAGGTCCCGAATAAAAACCAACCTGCTGTTAGGCCTACCGCTCAGCAAAAATGAAAGAACAATGTCATTAACACTATAGTAGGAGGACCTCATCCTGTTGGACACAGCCTTAGGGCAATGGATCAAAATGTGAATGCGGCCAAACACCTCAAAGTAGGGGAGTGCAGTAATCCTAAAATTGCAGCCCCGATAAAGCAGCACAAAACAATGTCCGACGATGTCATCTTTCGTGATAGAGATAGTGTTGGAGTTCATTCCCCTACTGAGGACCCTTTAGTGATCACGACAACTATCGGTCCTACTTTGGTCCACAAGGTGTTGGTGGGCAATGGAAGTTCAGTAAACATTTTATTTAAGAAAGCATTTGATCAGATGAAGCTTGAAGCGAAAGATTTGAAGCCCTGTGATGGATGGATATGTGGCTTCAGCGGGGCCTCAACATCCCCAATCGGATATGTGGAATTGTCAGTAACTTTGGGAGAAGGAGATCGTCGGAGAGTGAGAATTCTTCCATTTGTGGTATTGGATATCGAATCACCTTATAACGCCCTCTTGGGCCGACCGGCCCTAGCAGAATTCAGGGCTTGTATTGCACCCTGGTGCCTATTGTTAAAGTTCCCAACAGATGCAGGAGTAGGAGTAGTCAGAGGTGACCAAGTCGCAGGACGAGCCTGCTACACAGTAGAGCTAAAATTGTTTCTCAAAGGATTAAACATATAACCAAAGGGCACTCCACCACCCGCAAAGGATGATTCAACATAGCAATTAAAGACAGACCCGAAGGAGCCGCCCAGAGAACTGCCCGAGGATATAGATCCCAAAGAGGACGAGGAACCCGAGGGCAGAATGGCAACTCCAAACGAAATGGATGAGGATATTCCAATCAATGATGATGACACAGTGAAGGTCTTGAAGATTGGATCCCTGTTAGACCCCCTTCATGCAAAAGAATTGATCGACTTCCTGAAGGCCAACCTGGATGTGTTTGCCTGGACCCATGCTGATATGTGTGGGATATACCCATCAATTATGCGCCACTCGTTGAGCATCAACCCGAAGAACCCACCTGTTAAGCAGAAAAGGCGAATGCTTGGCCCGAAGAGGTCAGGTGCCTTAAAGGAAGAAGTTGAGAAGCTGAGAAGTAATGGATTCATTAGAGATTCAACTTATCCGGAATGGATTTCAAACCCGGTTTTGGTAAAGAAGGCAAATGGAAAATGACTCAACTGCATCGATTTTTTAGATTTGAACAAGGCTTGTACGAAAGATAGTTTTCCACTTCCTAGAATTGATCAATTGGTGGATTCGACGGTAGGTCACGAACTCCTCTCCTTCATGGATGCATAATCCGGATATAACCAAATTCCCATGCATGTTCCGGACCAGGAACATACCGACTTCATCACAAATTTGGGATTCTACTGCTATGTAGTGATGCCTTTTGGCTTAAAGAACGTTGGAGCTACATATCAACGACTAGTAAACCGGATGTTCTATAGTCAGATTGGGAAGACGACGAAAGTGTATGTGGACGACATGCTTGTGAAGTCCAGACAATCGTCCAACCATACTACCGACCTAGCAGAAATGTTTAATACCCTTAGACGATATGGGATGAAGCTCAACCCTCTGAAGTGTTCGTTTAGAGTTACCTCTGGAAAGTTCTTGGGATTTATCATTATCTCGCGTGGAATTGAAATCAACCCAGATCAGATCGCAACAATTAGAAATATTTAAGAGCCAAGACAAATCAAAGATGTGCAGAGCCTCACTGGGATATTAGCCGTATTAATATTTATCTCTAAAGCTACAGATAAGTGCATCCCCTTTTTTGATTTGATAAAGCGAGGGAAGCGCAATTTAAAATGGACCTCTGATTGTGCAGAAGCATTCCAGAACCTTCTGAATCATCTGGAAAAAACCCCGATATTGTCTAAGCTGGCAGATCACGAGGACTTGTTCATGTACTTGGCAGTGTCATCCCACGCAAATAGTTCCGCCCTGGTAAGGGAATAAGATAAAGTCTAGAAACCAGTGTACTACGTAAGTAAGAAGCTAGCGGCGGCAGAGCAGAACTACCCAAAGATAGAAAAGCTTGCGTACAGCCTACTGATCGCTTCTAGAAAGATTCATCACTATTTTCAGGCTCATCCAATCACTATATATACTGACCATCCGCTCCGACAAGTGTTACAAAGACCAGAGGCGTCAGGAAGGCTTCTCAAATGGAACGTCGAGTTGAGTCAATTTGATCTGAACTTTCAACCCCGAAGATCGATAAGGGGGCAAGTATTGGCAAATTTTATAGCAGAATTTACTATCCCAGAAGACGATGTAGTGAATGAAGAAGTTGATACCTCAAAACCACTAGTTGACCCCAACGCTTGGAAACTATATAAAGATGGAGCCAGGAATGACGGGCGATCTGGTGAAGGAGTTGTACTTGTAACTCCCGAAAAACGATTGATATATTATGCTCTGAGATTAGAGTTCCACGCCACGAATAATGATTCGGAGTACGAAGCCCTGATTGTCGGACTTAAGCTTGCAAAAGAGTTGGGAATAGCGAAACTGGACATCTTTTGCGATTCCAACATAGTTGTGAACCAGGTCAATGAAGAGTTTCAGGCCAAAGGGCCAAGGCTTGTATCGTATTTGAAAGGAGTAAGAAAATTGTTGGGTGGCCTCGAACACTACAACATAACACATATCCCCCGATCAGAGAATCAGAGGGCAGATAAGTTGGCTAGTTCTGATAACCCTAAGGACACAAAGATGGTCCTGATAGAGGTAATGCAATATCCAAGTATCGATCAGATGGAAATTGATCCTACACTGGAGACTGAGCCGGAAAGGGAATCATGGATGACACCCTTAAAGAACTTCCTGATAAATGGGACACTTCCCACCAAAAAGAGCGAAAGGAGTGATGTCATTCGCAAAGCCTCCAGATATGTCATGCAAGGCAAAGTATTATACCAACAAGGGTTCTCAATGCTGCTCCTCCGGTGTATAGCCCACGGCGACATAGAAAGAGTGTTGAGAGTTCACGAAGGTGAGTGTGGCGACCACACTGGAGGACAAACAATGGCGAAGAAGGTACTGCGATATGGCTATTTCTGGTCTACTGTGAACAAAGATGTGGTGAATTATGCACGACGTTGCGACACATGCCAGAAGTTCTCGAAGATTCCCAGGGCTCATCCTAGCCAGTTGAAGACGATGATGTGTCTGTGGCCCATCGCTATGTAGGGAATTGACATTATTGGAAGCCTCCCCATAGCGAAGGGCAGAGTGAAATTCGCCATTGTAGCCGTGGATTATTTTACTAAGTGGGTCGAAGCAGAATTGTAACCACGATCACAACCGAGCGAGTGATAAAGTTCATCGTTAGAAACATCATGTGTCGATTTGGAATTCCGAAGGTCATCATAACAGATAATGGGACCCAATTTGACAGTATTGAGTTCCGGAATTTTTGCCAGAGATATCATATCGAGAAGAGATTCACGGCTGTGGCGCATCCGCAATCAAATGGGCAGGTAGAAGTGACAAACAAAGTAATCAAGTCCATTTTGAAGAAGAGGTTGAAATGGGCCAAAGCCACGTGGGTCGACGAGCTACCCTTGGCATTATGGGCTTACAGAACAACTTTCAAGTCAGCCACGGGGCATACGCCTTTTTTCCTTGCTTTCGGGTCTGAGGCAGTTATCCCTTTTGAATTAGAAGTTCCATCTCACAGGGTCACTTACTACGACCCGATGACAAACAAGAAGTTGCTCCTCGAATCCCTCGACTTGGTAGAAGAAAAGAGGGACGAAGCGGATCTCCGTGCCTTGAGACACAAACAACAGGTCGCTCGGTATTACAATAGACTGGTCTGAGCTTGAACCTAGAGACTTGGTTTTGAAGCGTGTCTTTCCACCCCCAGTACATTTGGGCCCAAAATGGGAAGGACCCTATACCATCCTACAGAGGCTTGATAATGGATCTTTCAAGCTAGCGACTGTGGATGGAAACGAAATCCCCAGAGTGTGGAATGCCCAGCATTTGCGGCACTACTTGACATGAAACTGTCATTTTTTACTCTTTTGTTTTTAGGACCATGTGAAAATGCATGACTTGCCTAGAATAGTCCGGTCATATAAGCAAAAGATTATAAAGTGGACGTAGGTCATGATTCGACCGAACCACTATAAAATACTGTGTGTCATTTACTTTTACCGCACCATTTCTTGTTTACTCTTTCATCCTTAACTTGCATGAATTATTATAATCTTTTAAATTTGCTATAAACCTTGTGACAATTTTGAAGAACGTAATTCAAAGTGCCTTCTATCAGATCAGAAGGTCAACAGTATGCAAAGCATCGAGGGGGCAATAAAGTAAACGACACAACTACCGAAGCTCTACTTCTCAGGACCTGATAAAGAGTACATAAGACAAGGAGCTAAATAGTCCACGAGGTGTGAAGGTGCACCTTGATTATAAAGACCTTCTCGACTGCACTCTACCCTTGGCATTCGATGAAATAATATAAAGGCGCCAGAGACTTAGCGTCACGAAAGAACTCATACCCTACTGAAGGAACAGGGAACAAACTGAAAGCTAAGTTCAAACTCTATCCTGGGCATACGACCGGAGAGTATAAAGGTACATCGATTGAATGCCATTAAAGGGCTCCTACCCTGCTGAAGTATCGGGGGTAAGATTGAAAGCTGAGCCCGAACACTCTATGTCCGGACATGGAGGGCTATGCAATGTCGATCCTAATCAATCCTCAACAAGCCCTGGCCAGGCACTACGTCGACGATTGATTGGGGGCATATATACACATACTACTTGACACACAACAATGCATTATAGAAGTTTTTATGCTGTGCTTACAATGAAAAACTTATGATGCGCTTTCATTCATGACTTACTTACGATTCGAATATTTAAATGTATGACTAATTGTGAGGTATTCACAGGTACATAATGAGGCAAAAGAAACAAATTTTCATTTACTAAGTGCAGATTTATAAGACAAAGATAGACAAAACGCGAGGGTCGTACTCGCGACTACATCACAAGGCCAGTGGAACAACTAAAAAGGAAAAAGATATAAACAAACTGGCTCTACTTGGGCTTGGGGGATGACCTTGGCCTCTTCTCCTTATTTTGCTTCTCCGGCTCGTCCTTGTCGGCATCAGATTTATCCTACTTTTTCCTCTTCTTCTTACCCGAAGGAGGATCCTGTGGAAGGTCAGAGGATTGGGATGCAAGCCGTGTAGTTATCGACTTAGCAGACATCTTTATTATTAACCCAGATTTGGGATCAGCTATAGAGATAGGTGGCACATTTAGAGGCTCTTGCTCCTCTATTTTTAAGGCCAGTTGTTCATCCTTTTTGGCCTTCATGTCAGCTAGAGTCATGTTGTCATCATCTTTTGTTTCTCCCATGATGGTGACCTCCTGTTCTTCATCTCCATGACTACTGTCGGTATCCTATAAAGCTTCGATGATTTCGGCATCCTTGGGAACATCGGTGCTTGATACCACAATGGCCCTTTCGGTTGTTGTTCCCTCAGTTTGCCTTAGGACCTCAGGAACTTCGACACTAGGGGTACACCGACTTTCTCAGCCTCTACTTGTTTTTCTGCATCCTTCTCTATTGGCTTGGCACCTATTTTATGAGAAGCAACTGTTATTAGTTTAGGAGATAATGTGGTCTTCTCAATTGTTTGCTCCACAATGCGACAACAAGTTACAATAGCTTTGACAAATTGTGGAGAGAATATGGAGATACCTTCAGCTGACTCCTCACCCGTAGCCACAGTAGAAACCCCAACTGCTGGGGGAACTGGGATCTCGGAGATTAAGGGATCGTCTGGATTATACTCCTCAACCTGAGAAGTCTTAGGCTCCAGTGCTGAGCTTGAATCTTCGTCAGTTTTGTTATTACCCTTGAGCTCTAGCCTCTCTTTCTCCATAGCCTCCTAGATTTGATGCCTACCCTCTGCTAAAGCCTCAGGATCTCCACCTCTAAGAAAAGTCTACATCAGTTGGTACTCATCGATTTCCTCGACCTTCAAGCGTTGCTTCTTGCTATCAACAATCTTCTCCCATGTGTTAACCAAGGTGGTGGGATAGTTACTGATCCAAGAAATATCTCGAGTCCGAATGACTTGAGCAAAAAAGTCCATTAGCAGTTCGTCGAACTCCTTTATCTCCTTCTCGGCCGCAGCAAGTTTGGCAGTAGTGGAGGCAGACTCGAGAGATACATTAACATTACCTTCAGCAAGAGCTGCCCGTTCCTCAGCATGAGCAAGTTTGTTATTTAAGCTTGCAAGCTTGCCTTTTCCTTCTCCCAAGCAGCCTTCTCTATGGAAAAACGATCCTGTGATGCTTTCGGTTCAGTATTTGCCATCTTGAGATCTTTTATCTCCTTTTTCAAAGCCACACGCTCTTGGCTATTGGAGTCAAGCTCAAAATGGAAGTTTTTCTTCACGCTTTCTAATTCAATTTTATAATTTTCAGCATCCCGCCGAGCTAAAGCAAGCTGAGCTTGCACATCCTCAAGTTCCTTCTCTTCCTTGCTCCTGGCCTTAACATCGTGATCGATTTTCACCCTAGCCCTGGCAGCATCTGTTTCTAGACGGCAGATAACATCTGAAAAATTCTTGGCATGTTTCTTTATCACCCTATATTGTTTGGCCACAAGACCGATTTGGCCCACAACTTCGGTAGCCCAATCCTCGGGAATCGGTTCAAGATCTGGAACAAACGTCATCCTTTCAAAGTAAATGTCAGGGAACTGCTTTCGCAAATGCCCCAGCTTTTCCTTATTGTCAGGAGTAAGGGAAACGTCCTGTACAACAGTAGTATCCAAGTTGTGTTGACCAGAAGGAACAAGAGCTACCTTCTCCTTTTCCAAATTTTTGCTTGGATATTTGTCTTTCGATTCATGATGCTTCTTGGAAGATTTGCCCTGAGACGGTATACTCTTCGGAGGAGTTAGAGCTTTGGGAAGTTGTTTGCCTCCCGCCTGTGGCACTTGACGATTGTGGTACTTCCCGGGATCCTGCTTCGAAGGAGAGTGAGATCGTGTAGAGTGAGACTGAGAATCACGGTGTTGTTGACTATCTCTTCCCCGACTGTCACCGCGGTCATGTTCGGATAAGGGGTTGAGTCTGGGTGTACAGTCACGAAGCTCACAATGAGAATATGAGTGGTGACAAGACATTTTTCCTGCAAAGAACGACAAACAAGTATAAGACCCATGAATACAAATAGTGAATAAGTGATGTAGCAAGTGGTGCATGTGATTTGTGTATCCCGTGTGATCCCCCAACGGACACGGGCCCGGAGCTTGGCTCATCTGTACAATATCTTTCTCCTTGACGGGGGTGGTTACTTCCTCAGAGATAGGGAAGAACAGTTCCCCTCTGAAATCTTCAGATGAGTAGATGTTATATGGCAGGGGGATTTTTCCTAACTCCCCAATTATCTGCTCCTCTGTCAATGTATCATGGGCGGTAGGTTCTACTGGTGGTGGAGTCCTCGGGGGAGAATGCCTCTTGGACACTAAAACCTCCTTTGGCTCATTAACTCGAATTTTATCTCCTTTGTATACATTTAAATCCTCATCATCCTGGTCAATCATTGGCAAAGGACTCTTACGAAATTCAGTCGTCTTTGTAGCTTTCGTGGTCAATTCTCCCTCGGCCGAGGGCATGCTACTAGATTCCCCAACTATCTGAGTAGGGGGCACGTACTTGTGGGGCTTGCCACCCGGACCGAGCCTGAATCTTATGTCTAGAACATGGTGTTTGTGAAGATTCTCGTTGGTTATACATCTCTTAATTTTATAGAGGTCCAACTTGCTTCTTAAAAGGCGGGACAATTGATCCTCGTACACCGAACCTTCTGTCTTTTAGAAATTATGAGCTGTACAGAGAAAGAGAAATATTAGCACTTCAATTATACAATGGGAATATGTAATGAAGGATTCAGAACCTACTTGACTGTAGCCATTTCCTCGCACATCCAACTTGATGTTTTATGTAAAACCAATCAGACATAGCATCTCCTAAATTGCTATGTCCGTGCGACAATACCTTCCTAGAGGGGATCGATTCAAAGAAAATGAAGTTTGGAGTCCCCGTGGAGCGATGCTTGAAATAATAATAGAAGTTCAAATCTTTGAATGTAAGCTCGGTCTCTAGAATCTCTACATATGCGATGTACAAGGTATACAAAGCAACATAAGCATTGGAGTGGAGCTGCATAGGAGCAATACGTCGTCGTCTTAGAAGATCGATGACGATTGGAGGAAAGGGAGGAATGGCGCCCACCAAGCACATGACTCTACTGATAGCCATGTACCCCTCTGGAACGGAATGAGGTATGTCTCCTTTCTCTGGAGTTTTCACATCAACCCAGGGGATCCCATGTCTTAGGCATAATCTCTTAAGCTTTATATCATACAATTTGGAAGCTATAGAGTCACTCAGTTTCTCTTTCTCTACTTCTTTAACACCCTCGATTTCATCAAAAGCTCGATCATTATCCTCTTCCTCAAGTGATGTGCTCTTAGAAGATATCGATTCTATATCAAGATCTGTTTCATATTCGGAGTTAGAATTACTCTAATCTGGATCTGACAGGAGCACATCAGGATTATAATAATTCGACGACTCTGGATCTGCACTTTTCTCTGATATTCTTGTCGAGTGTCTATCAGACATGGCTGTGTTGGTGAATAAACATAAGTAATTAGAGCATAACTACCTATGAATCCCGTGTATGTGCAAGTTCTAATGTATACAAGTGTGAGCAATACTTAGAAGAAAAAGCATGAACTAAATGATGAAAACATAAAACTGACTGTAGCATGTTAGTAAGTTATGTAGTCTTCTAGTTCAGAGAATTCATCTCAAGGGCTCTAGCCTAACTGTCCTTTGAGTTATCCAGATCATAATGAGTCCTCGAGTCAGTAAGCTTGATTAAATGATTTTTCTTATTCAGAAGCAGTTAAAGGATTGGCTAGAGAGTGAGTTAGCTTGTGTAGTTATGAAGTCTGGCTCGTCATGGGAAGGACTGGTTCGTGGCTCAAGAATAGTTCTGAATGAACATCAAGTCGTGAGCGTTAGATCGGCTTGTGAGCAGGGAGTGGCTCGCGAAGAAGAATACATAATGGTGAGATGGCTCGTGATTGGGTACGGCTCGTGAGCAGAGGTCTCGTTCGTGATTTGGACCTGGTTTGAAAACCAAGATCTTAGAATTGTCGGCTTGTGAACGAATAACTCGCGAACCATTACCATGACCCCCCTTTATTATTACCCATCACGAACTGATACCCCGCTCCTCATCACGAACAAGCCAATGGTCACGACCTATGTTGCCACCCCTTCACAAATCGGTCTGCTGAATCTCGTCTTTCCTCCTATCCGCTCCTTCTCCTACCTCCAAATCCGCGCTTCCTATATGAACCGTGCCCAAACTTCCATTCCTCTATTCGTAGTTACCCAATACATTTTTTCCTCTCTCAGGCTCCAACACCAGCGATGATGCCAAAACCGATGAAAGAGGAAAACCCATGGAAGCGAAACCAAATTCGAATCGGTACCTAAAAGGAAAAGAGGAATTACAATCAAAATCATTACCGTTACTACCTATTTAGATTGATTGGACGATCTCGAAGTTTGGTGGGCTGGAGGAAGTTGCGATTTAGGGTTTGAGATAGAGGGACTAAGGCAGTGGCAGTAAAGAAAAAAAGGGAAAGGAGGAAGAATGAGGAGGAGATCGGTATATATAACCCGTGCAAAAAAAACCTTGATCTCCCTTCTTTTGTTTTATTGGGGTCGGCCCGGCCCAATGGACCATGAATGCAATGCTCAAGCAAGCCAACCGCTACTCACGTTATGGCTTTATCCACCGCCGGCCCGTGACACATACCCAAGGGGTGCGAACCATGTCATAACCTGGTGATCCAGATTTTGAAATGCTACTAAATTGAAAATATAGAGGTTCCTACTTTTAGAAGCAATGAAGTTATTTAAGACTATTCTTATGAAAGTTTAAGGGTTCACCTGGAGAATCACTCACAATATACTTGGGAATTTCAAGTCTGGAGGTGACTAATGAATAAAGAAATAATTGGAAACTCAATGATATATTTATACTCGTCAAAGAACACAACTCTTTGAGGTAGCGTAATGATACAAACAGACACGATTGTTGGCATTTACCTATTCAGAAATAAGCACATTGATTGATTTCAAGGCACGTTCCATCTCCAATGAAACATACTTCGAGGGGGGAAATGTTGGCTAGCTTTGTGACCAAGCCACCAAGAAAATAAAAATTCACAAGCAAATGGATGAAGACTCATACACAAAAGTTCAGGATAGATCCAACCTGGCTCGTGAAGCCCGCAGACCCGTTCGTGACCTGATCCCTCGAACCTGACTCGTGACCTGCGTCCCATTATCGACTCGTGATCCACAGACCCTCACCAGCTTGCCAATTACACCACGACCCGCTCGCGTCAAGCCACCACGACCCGCTTGTGCCAAGGCATCACAACCCGACCGTATGTTCAGTAGATGGTGACCATGACCTAGTCCTTCACGAGCCCCTAATTCAGGATCTGATGACATCTGTCCATAACTGCCACGTTGACTACTTCTCCACCTACTCACGAACGGCTCCGAGATCCTCGGGATTCATGCCACGTGTCCTCACGAACCGCCTGTAGACATCACCTATAAATAGCCCCATACTTGGCATTTTTCAGGATCTTTTGGAAATTCTGAGTATTGTTTCCGCCATTATTTCTAATCAGTATTATCTCGAAATTATTGAGTGAATCATCATTGTAAAAATGAGATAGAGAGAAATCATTGATTGTACTTGCATTCAACGTATAATCAAAGACAAATAAAGCGGACATAGGCTCATTAATGCCGAACCACTATAAATTTCGTGTGCTTGTTGCATTTTCTTTCATTTCTAGTTATTATTCTCTGCTATTCTAGACAATTTGGGTGTTAGAGCCATAATTTGGTCTAACGTTGACTTTCAAAAGAGCATCTTTCTTTGCCTTCATCTTGGCCAAAGTCATGTCGTCAGCTTCCCCCGAGCCTCCAATTACGTCAACATCATCGTCTCCCTTGTTTCCGTTACTCCCACCGTCGTCTTTTGGAGCGTCTATCATACCTCCTTCCTTGGGAGTCTCAGTACTAGACGACACGATAACTTTATTAGCGACTTCTTTCTCTTTCTCCCTAGTCTTCTCAGCAGACTTTGCATCAGTGACTTCTTCTTGTTTCTCATCAGTCTTGTCGGCTAACTTTGCACCTACAGGATGAGAAGCAACAGTTATTAGCTTAGGAGAAAATTCGGGCTCTTTGATTGTTTGCTAAACGATATGATGGAAAGTTGAGATAGCTTTAACAAATTGAGGCGAAAAGGTGGAGATACCTTCAGATGACTTTTCAACATGGGCAGCAGGGGTTTCTGAGATTGTTTCAACAATTGGAGACATAAGAGATGCTCTAGGAATTCCTGAATTCTCGGGATCATACCCCTCTAATTCGGTAGTCCTAGGGGCAACAGAGGAAGAACCGACTTCAACAGTTTGTTTTCCCTTAAGATGACGCATCTCCTCCTCCATAACAACTGCAACTAGTCTACGTCCTTCAGCCAAGCATGCCGGCTCCTCACCTTTCAAGTATTTTTCCATGAGTTTATCTTCATCAACAGTATCCACCTTGAGCTGCCGCCTCTCCCAGTCGACAACTTGACCCCACACATAAACTAGAGTTGTTGGATAGTCCTTAATCCAGGAGATATCCCGATAGTGGATCACTTGGGCAAAGAATTCGACCATGAGCTCACTGTAGTCATCTAATTCTTTCTGAGCGTCGGTAAGTTGTATATTAGTATCCTCGGCAGATTTAATGGCAATACTCGCATTCCCCTCAGCTAGAACTGCCCTTGATTCAATTTCAGCCAGCTTGGCCTCCAAATCAGCATTCTTCTTTGCTAATTCCGCTTTCTCCTTCTCGAGGTGAGCACAAACTGGCTTTGCCTTGGTACTTTCAGATTTAGTATCCTCAGCTTACTTCTTCAAATCTAAACGTTCCTGACTATGAGCTTCAAGTTCGGTGTAGTAGCACTTCTGTAGCTCTTCATATTGTTTCTTGTAGTTGTCAACATTACGCTGTGCGAGAGCAAGCTGAGCTTGGGCGTCCTCCACTTCTTTTTCTGTTTCTTTCAAGATGCTTTCATCATACTCGGCCATTTCCTTCATGTAATTTTCATCAATTATTAAATCTTGATTGATTTTGGAAAGATTACGCGAGTACTTGTACATTTCTTTATACTGTTTATCCACCAAGTCTATTTGAGCCTTGGCTTCGTCTGCCCACTTCGAGGGCATTGGCTCGAGGGCAGGAACAAAAAGCACATTCTCAAAGTGATGATCCGGAAATTGCTTCTTCAGAAGTTTCAGTTTTGCTTTATTCTCAGAATCTAGTGTCAAAGGCTTCGCTATCGATAGTTCGTCTTTTTGTCACTTAGCAGGTACAAGGACCATTTCACCTTTCTCTTTCCCTTTTTTAGGAGTTTTGGTTTTACCCTGTGGGTCGGGATGTTTTGGTGGTAACCTTTCCTGATGATGTTTTTCCTTAGGAGTAGTTGGAACCTTGGGTAGTGATTTATCTCCTTCACAACGGTCCTGATGGCTCCCATGTTTACCAGTGTCTGACTGATGAGGAGAACGAGAGCGTGAAGAATAAGAACGGTGGGAATCATGATGTCTCCTGCTATCTCTCCCGGGAACATCATCCCAATCATGCTTCGTATTAGAATCGAACCTGGGCATGCTGGAGCGAACATCTCTAAGGGGGTAGCGGTAGCGTGTCATCTTTCCTGTAAAACGACACATGTAAACATTAGAAATAAGAATTAATACGGTACAGAAGTGTTGTGACGTGTAGTGCAAGTCTACTGTGTATATTCTAAGTGATCCCCCCAACGAACTAGGGCCTGGAGCAAGCCCTGTTTGTGTAGTCTTCCCGGCTTTCATAGGAGTAACCTCTTCCTCGGAAGTGGGGAAGAAAGAATCTGTTCCAATATCTTGCGAAGTATAAATTGCATCGGGCAGGGGAAGCCTCCCCAAACCCTGATATATGGATTCTCCATAAGAGAGTCATCAAATTGAGACTTGGCTAACGGTGGCGTCTTGGGAGAAGTTCGTCTTTCGGGAGTAGCAGCGTCCTCATAAGTAATGTACCATTGCCTGTCTCTGGCGGGTATATTCACTAGTACATCGTCCTGAATTGTCATAGGTGAAGGGATTTTTTGGGGCATAGTTGGAGCCACCTCCTCTGTTGTTTCTTTGTCTTTTGGTTGCAATTCCTGAATGGAACCTACGAGTTCCTGATATTTCGAACTCTCTCCCGTCTCAACTAAAGTTGCAGTTGGTCCCTCAACTGGGGGCACGTATCTGAAGGGTTTGCCTCTATGGCCGAGGCTTCGTCTGATATTTAATAAGTGATGTCGATGCAAGTTCTCATCCACGATACATTTTCTAATCCTGAGGAAATAATAATTTCCTTTCTTAAGACGAACCAAGCGGTCTTCTTATAGCTCACCCTCCTCTTTTTGTGGGATTGGGAACTGCCAAAAAGAAAAGAAATATTAGTACAATAGTTCAAGTAGCTAAAGCAGACGTTTAAGAATCTGCAGCTTACTCGACTAGAGCCACCTTCTTGCATAACTAGCTTGGTGTTTAATATAGAACCATTTAGGCCTAACGTCACCCAAGCTACTATGCCCTTCGATCGAAACTTTCTTGTCTGGTACAGATTCAAAGAAGATTAAAGATGGAGTTCCCTTCGAACGATGCTTGAAATGGAAATAGAAATTCAAATCTTGGAAGGAGAGCTCGGTACCCAGAATTTCCATGTATGCAACAAACAAAGTATATAGAGAAGCATAGGCATTGGGATGGAGTTGCATCAGAGCTATGTGCAATCGTCCTAGAAACTCGACGACGATTGGCGGAAATGGAGGTATGGCACCTATTGAGCACATCACTTGCTGATGGTCATGTATCCTTCTAGAGCAACATAAGGTCTATCCATTTCAATCGCCACTTTAACATCATCCCATGGGATCCCATGCTTTAAACATACCCTTTTAAGTTTTATTTCATCGAGGGTGGAAGCCACAGAATCGCATGGATTATCCAATAATACTGCATTCACAAACTCATCAGGAGCCCGATCGTCTCCAACTCCTCCTTCCTCTTCTTCATCAAGTGATAGTACACTTCCAGGTGATGCCGCCTCTTCATGGATATTCATTTCAAACTCTAAACCTGAGTTTGAGAAATCTGATTCGGAAGGAAGCACATCAGGATTGTAATAGCTGGTGGATCCTGGAGCTGTACTCTTCTCAGACAATCCAGCCGAGTGTCTACCAGACATATCTGCTATACTGGCACTACACCAGAAAATGCCTTTAGTAGCATTATAAAAATGCTACAATAACTTGTAGTAGCGTTTCGATAAACGCTGCTGTACGACATGCAATTAAAAGTTTGAAATTTTTTGTTGTGTTTTAGTAAACGCGACCGAAAATGAAAATATTGTAGCATTTCTGAAACCCTACAAAAAGTTTTTTGGTGGCGTCTAAAAAATGCTACTAAAGTGGTACTTGCATAATTTTTCAAATTTTTTGTAGCGATTTTTCAGTCCTACTATATGATTTTTGTAGCGGTTTTTCAGTCCTACTTTATGTTTTTTGTAGCGGTTTTTCAGTCCTACTATATGCCTTTTGTTGCGTTTCATTTCAGCTACAATATCTTTTGTAAATTACATTTGTAGCAGTTTTTCAATGCTACTAAAACTTACCAATGTACACCATTTTAATTGCGGTTATTTACTATTAATAGCTTCTAACATTTCCATCAATCACTTATAAATATTAGAAATATTTAAACAAACAATTATATAAGTATCATTTTCAAATTAAAATCCATAATCGCCATATTTAAATACTTAAAAAACACATTACTCACAATATCAAATATAACACCCATAATCTTCTCCATAGTAGTATTTTGACAAAATAAGTGAGTCCACATACCACAATTGCTTACAAACAAGTCTACCCGACTAATACAAACAAAATAATAGTTGAAGTCTTCATAGCTTAATAACCACCGATTCTTTGATGTAGGCGTTTTTCACTTTGGAAATCTAATTACCTGCACATAAGTATAACGATCAACGGTAAGAATTACATACAAATATAACTGTCAACAGTTAGAATTACATAAATGGGTAAAATGCATAAATTATATATGCTGATAGATGGTCAAATAGGTTTGTAAATGGAAAAACATATGGTGCATAACATATGCAGTAAAAATGTCCACTGAATCTTCAAAAAGCCCACTTTATTGGTAAAGGTATATAGGTGCAGCCCCGTGGAATATTTCGAAAAGTAAAAGATTTAATGTTCTAGACAGTCATTACTTCATAAGCAGCCCTGTGGAATATTTCGAACGAGACCTATACTTGAAATAAGTTCCATTTTCAGAGGCCTAAAATGAAAATTTGCTAGGAAAAAAAAACTACTCCAACTTTATGCCTTATTTGAAGCTTACTCCCAAAATGTGCCCAGTTTTCACTAGATTAAATTTTGTACTTGTAAGCACGATTTTCTTGGCCTAGTGGAAACCTATTTTTTGTACTAAGTTTCAAACAATGTCCTAACTCCAATGATGATCTAAATTTGTACTAGAATAAAGGTGACTTCATCATTGTATTTGCAGCACAGTAGAATTAAATTAACTGGTTACCAACTGAATTAAAGAGAGGTACCGAACTATCCAACTCTAATGGAAGATAGCCTAAACTGTCTTTGGACTCATAATTATGCAAATTTCCTGATTTCATGTTAATCTTATATGCGATGGTTTTATGAAGTCATTGAGACACCCTTCCTTTTTATCGTCATTTTGAACCTATGGATAATGCAAAATGATATTAACAATAATGGCCAGAAAATAAATAATATTTAGCCTATAAAAGTTAACTCATGCCAAATACTTGAGTGGCACTTCCAGTTTCATGTATATCAAACTAAACTTCCTGATGTCAATTGTATACATATAAAGAACAGTAAGCGCATAAAGTGAATCTCTCTAGATAAAGGAAGTGCATTCGTAATGATGGGTATAAAGCAAAGGAATCTAGCCCTCACTTTGCCGCATAAATCATGCAGACATATGTGATTGTATAAAAGCATAATATGCGTGTGGCTGGATATAGGACAACAGACGAAAAATCAGTAAAGGGAAATTCCATTAGCCCTCTTGCTTTTGTTGGTGGATTGAGGATTTATGTCCCTTTTGTAATGACCTCACTCTACTTATAATAGCCATTATCAATATATCTAGTTCAACAAGCTTCAAATATTTGTTTGATGATAGGCGAGCCATCTAAATGTCTAGATAAGTTTTACATAGTAACAGAACAATTTAATACATACGTGTGTATATTCATCTGGCTCTTAATCTCCTTTTCTAAACACAAGAGTTTATCTGGAATCGTTTCGCATGCATAGGATTTAACTTGGAGCCTTGCATTGTTAACATATATGGATTATGCGTAGACTACAAATCTTTACCAATAAAGTAGTCTTTTTGACATTTTTACTCCAGGAAATTAGTGCAATCAAGTACAACAAGATGATATATGCAAATTCAAACATATGGTGAAATCGAGTACAACAAGAATGAGAATATGTTCAACAGAGAAAAAAGAAAAATCTATAATTATTGACGGGGTTGACAGTATGACTTACTTGAACTTGATTCCCCAATGACTTATGCGGCTGGCCAAGCTACCGTCGTACCAAATGCATCTTCCATGTATGTACACTCTGATGTAGGTCTCCATAACAATGCATCATTGACTCACAAATTTTATCCAAACTTTTATGGCATCTTTCCCCAATGGAACAAAGTGAACCATCGCTGTTGGATCGGTTGACATGATGGTTCATTCAAGCCACTATTTGTCCTGTTTCACCCACATCAATTAACTTGCATTTACTATTTGCTACTAGATTTGCAGTCGTCTGTTGGGTAAGCAAAAATGCCAAGATTACTCAACTTCGCACCCTTACTCAATTACATCCTTAACAATATATAAATCAATATCTACAGCTATATTTCAATCGGAGTTCATGAATTAAACTTATCACACAATAATTTATTTTTGCCTATTATACTTTGAAATACGAATGTCGAACCGTTGTTTTAGAATGCAACAGCGGCCTCTTACATTGGTACATTGACCTTATACACTGTTATGAAAGTAACTTTTTATATTCAACAGGTTTTCTTAGCAGACTTCAATAGTTTAAGACAAAAATGAAAATTATTGTTCAGAGAAAGGGATATAGATCATTGCTGCTTGCATGTGTTCATTGCAAATCTAGGTCAAAGGATTACTGTGTACAGAATGAAATCTATCGCCAATAAAAGTTTACGAATTCCACAATAAATTTGATTTCTCAGCGGTTTTTAGTTCTGGAAATATTCACCATTGCTACTGACTTTTTTAATATAGCATTGAGGCGCGTCAATTGAATGAATCATAAGAGAAGAATACATTATAGCGTATCATTTCTCATCTCTTATACATCTTGCCATGTTGATCGTCCATAATTCCATATATGTGACATATATATTCAACTGAAACCTTAAGTCTGACTTCATCAGATTTGATTATGAAGGTCAAATATAATACTATTATATACATTATATATACTTCCTATGTAGATATTATTATACATTTCGAAACTGGCTAATGAATGAATGGTTAGCAGTGTAATTGTGGACATAATGTAAGTCTATCAACAAAAGACAAGATTCTAAACACACTTTCTGCCTTGACTAGTGTCTTGATCAGGTCATCCTAGAATTTAGTATTGATTAGAGGTTTCACCCATGGGACTCCATCAAGATAAAAGTAATTTGCAACTGGCAATAAGAAAATGTCCAATTCATACAGCTTAACTGATCCATCATCTTTAATTATGGAGAAATCAAGTCTAGGCATGGTTGTTAACCATCCTCTATCTAACTATGTACCATGTAACAATATTGTATTGTACATATGGCACATAGACAAGACAATCTCACCCGTTATTTTGAAATCAAGTTAAGCCAAGATTATTCAACACCAATATGTAATAACATGCTGCAAAGAACTAGGAACCTGCCCTCTTTCATTTCACACATGCAGTTCTGACATAAAACAATGATGGAAAGAATTAGTTGGAATTAACATGCATTTTACCCTAGGATTCCAATATGAAATTGGATACCTCAGAAATAACTCCCTATAAGCATATTAAAATTAGTATCCTATTACCTTGATTTTTTTTAATATGCATTAATGATGATACAAGTTGCAGCAAGTTACTTCCTTGTCTCTGGTATCTCTACTGTCTTTAGCAGCCAAAATCTCAAGCTGAATATGATAAATAATATGAATTTGGTTATAAATATCATGTTAACACCTAAATTAACAAAATCTTATAAAGAAAAATTGTGGAAAAAAAGGAAAGCACTCTTCTTATTTAACTCTTACACTCATATATTGAAATGTCTCTATAGAATGCATTACGCAGTTACAATATACACGGGATATCTCAAGAGAGGAATAAAGAAGGGGCTGCTTTTCAAATAATACCAAGTAAAATGAGAAAATTAGGTTTAAAAATTAAATTGACCATCCTTATCCCTACTTTTATTTTTCGAAATGAATAGGAGCTTAAATTTCAAATGATATATCTAGTAGTACCTTTTGCACCACACGGTGACACTTATTCAGCTCATCCTCAGTATTAGTAATTGCTCATGTATAGTAGTTACTATGTGCTTTGAACTTGGTGTCGCAGGACGTGGAGCAAAATTTCCTATGTCCTGAGTCAACAAACGATCATATTAGAATTTTATGCACACATTAACAGTTGGGATAAACTACATATCTCGCCTTATTTACAGCTGAATGTTCAACCACATGCAATTCAGTTGTTGTAACAATAGAAGAAAACGAAAATACGATCAATATATCTTTTCTAGTTAAGACAAGACCCAGCTTTAGTTGAAATTAGCATGCATTTTACCCAAGTATTAGTTGGTTCGTTAAAATTTTCCACAAGCTTCTGCCTTTCAGAAGCATCAGTGCTTCCATCTATTCTGTAAATAATTCAAAATGAAAACTACTTGGAGAAAATTATAATACTTGTAGTAATTGATATGAACTTGAAATTAAGGGTAGGAGAAAAAACATCTTAAAACGTTGGGACAAAACAAAATAATAAATACACATAATTATCAACTACAAATCTAAGTCTGGGTCTTCACGAATCCCAACCAAGTGACAAATTAAAATAATAAATAAATAGTTACCAATTATGGCAGCCAAATATATCTATACTATACAAAATAGTTACCAAAGATTTAGACTACAACATGTAATTATTACTATTGTTAATTGAGAACATGCTGAATTATGCTTACAGGCACGACATACAAACATAATTTGGTTGAAGCCAAGCAGCAAAATAAGTGTTGCATAGTACAAAAATGGATGATTAACATTATATAAAGCAATGTGAACATACCTATACCAATCTTTTCCTTGTTTCCAGTACTTGTCATTGTTACGGCCTCATGATAGTTTACAAAGGAACTTTTCAATGATATCAAGCATATTCAAACTTTGACTAAAAACAAATGCCTTATCACCTGCTTCCGAACTCATGGATAGAATATCAATTAAAAAAAACCATTTTACAACTGTAATTAGCATCATCACATATTATCTCAACTAGTAGATCTTCCCACCAGTAATCCTCCTAGCAACAATTATGGATACAAATATTTAGACACAGTGACATGATGTCGCCATAATCTTCCAATAAAAAGTAGAAACATTTGCTATGTGAGGCTGGTTATATTGGATACAGAGACAGTAACAGCAACATCTTTAAGGCAGTTTCATCGACACAACTGAATTAAAAGTGCAATTCATGGTTCATAATAAATTTGGATGATTGATTGGCTTTCCATTAATTCTATTGCAGACAGAGATTGCAATGCAGCTTGATCATCCTCTTCCGATCCATAAATCACATTTAGATGATTGAGTGCAACATCCGAAGCTTTTAATTTGCTATCATCAACCAAACAAAGAAACAGATCAACCTGCACGGGAAATTAAATGTTGGGTTTAAAAAACGAGTGTCCAAAATTATCGACATTCGAAACAATAATGAAATGTTCGTACCGTTTTATCATTTAGCAATGCTTTAACAATTGGAATAATTGATGCAATGTTGAAAGCTTTTGAAGAGAATATCATCGTAGATGTTGACATTGTAAAAAGTGATCTGCATCTAGATGGTGGCAACGAACCTTTACATGATTTAAAAGAACATCAGTCGCAGATAATAGATGAATATAAGCGTAATCATAAAATGTTAAGATGTTTATCTCCTCATACACGCATACAAATACGTACAATCATAGATAAGTATACAGATACAAACATACATGCGAATATATAATACACAAAAGGTTTCAAAAATAAAATCTGAACTACAAACTATAACTTCAAAAATCCACTGTGTGCATGCCATGAGTACTTTATTTAGTGGTGATTAACTTTATGAAAGCAACTTGTAATAACCCGGAAATCTGAACGAATTTAAAATTTTTATTTTGGCAATTTTGATGAATTTTGAATATTTAAAATGAATTATTTTAAATAATAACAACGAGAAATTTATTTTGAATAGAATTAGAATGTATATATTGGTTTGAATCGACGTTAGAATATAAATATATATTTTAATTATAAAAGGAATTGAAAATGGCGTGGTAGTTCGAAAATTCGATTTCAAATTTCAAATGAATGCACAAGATTCAAAATAAACCGGATTTTAGCGAAACCAAAAATATTTGAATTTATTTGAAAATATCATTCCAACGAATCCGAAAAATTGAAATTTCATAGCGGGAATAAAAAGTTATGCCCAATTGAAATTTCAGAATAGTCGCTATGGAAAATATAGCCCTTAAAAATGGAAATTTTGTAAACGATCTCCCTTTTCGACGAAAACACTTTTATTGGATCCGGGATGTCAAATTATTTCTAAATTCCAAAAATCGTAATTTTTTGAATCAATATGTGAGCGTGGCGAAAGAAAATGTGTTTTGTCAGTTTCAGTCAATTTGGATCGACCAGAAAATGGCCATTTTTCATACGATCTTCAAATTTGATGAAATTAGTTTTGCTAGGACCATGTCATCACTACGAAGCTAGAAATATTTTTTCTGGAATTTTTAGGGTCTGTATGTGACCCCAGTAAATTGAAATATACATTTAAAATTGAATATATAGATTTATATTTTGATTTTGACAAAAAGTATTCGAAACAGTCGAATCGGCTTGCGGGACAGATCACATTGTGTTCGGAATGGGGGTAATTATTTATGGACGACAGTCAGTGGGTTCAATTTAGAGTTCAAAATAAAAAGCTACTTTTTGGAGAAATAATATAATAATTAAATTATTATTTAATTTCAAATCCCCTTACATTCTCCTATTCCTAGTCAAACCCCCCCGTTCAAATCATTCAACAGATATGAAAAAAAAAACGAGGAACGCCTGTCGCCCTCAGCCCCCTCCCATCACCCTTGACGCCGAGCACCAGGCCACCGCGCTTTCCATTGATAAACCGCCCCCCCCCCTCACGCCTCTTCCTCCTCTCCGCAGTCGAAGCACACAAGCCCCGAACCCCCGCCTGAAATCGAACCGCGCCTCCTTCACTGTGTCCACCACAGATCAGATCCCCCTGCTGCGACTGACGCTCGCCTCCTCCAATTCTCTGGCAATTGAAACCATGGAAAGGGGTGAGCTTTCTGATTTTTATTTCCTAAATTAGGAATCTGATTTTAAGGCATATGAAATCTGAATTTTGTTTATACAAAGTTTAGAATTTTATTTATACGAAGTTTAGATTTTTACAAACTAGAAAGATTTAATTTTTATAAGCTAAAAAGGTTAGATTTTTAATGCTAAAAAGGTTAGGTTTTTTAATGCTAAAAAGGTTAGATTTTTAATGATATAAAAATATGATTTTTAATTATGTAGGGTAATAAAAATATAATTTTTATATATGTAGCATAATAAAAATACAAATTTTATTGTATGAGAAATGAAATAAAAATATAATCTTTACAGTACATGAAGTGAAATAAAAATATGAACTTTATTTTTATCATGAAGTAGTGAGAATAAAGATTCGATTTTTATATGAGTAGCGGATTAAAAATAGAATTTTTATATAATGGAGAATATAAAAATATAATTTTTATATATGTAGCAAAATAAAAATATGATTTTATTATATATCTAGCGTTGAAATAAAATGTGATTTTTATAGCGTTGAAATAAAAATGTGATATTTAACATGAATAGTGTGAAAAAGATTGCATTGGAAGTTGGGCAAATCTGAACTGTTCTGAAATACAGAAATAAAACTGGCGGAGTGGAACCCAAAGGTGAGAACTTCTCACTTTTAATTTATTTTCTAGTTGAAATATATACTAGGATGCAGACGGTGCTTAGCAGCACCCGACACCCGTCGTCCACAAACCATGGATGACTTGTTTGTTTGATCGATGTGTTGTAAAAATTTATTGTGTGATGTGGGATGAATAAATATTTTATAGTTAAAAATATAATTTTTAACGTGTATATAAAATAAATATTTATAAACAAATCGGATGATTTGTTTATGTACACACATTTGATTGATATGGATTGGGACGATAAATTTTACACATCGCCCAACTACACAAATAAAATCTGTGTTTGTTGTTTGAACATCCCACATGGGTATTGGGATGAAATTGAACATATACTAACCCCAATAATTAGCTGTATGTCAATCATTGATCGCCAGGCTGTTGTAAGCGTTAAATATTTATATTTGATGCTTATACAGTGTAGAATGCACTCTGGATGATGAATTGTTGTTTTCATTGTTGTTATACACATTCGTTGTGTGAAATCCATGTAATCAACATTATATGATAATTGACTGTGTCTGATTCCAGTTCAGAAAGAATGAAGATTTTAAAATAACGATTATTTTAAAATAATGAATATTTTAAAATAACGAATATTTTCAAATAATACTCAGAAAAGAATCAAAATATGATTTTGATGTCCGATTTTGGGATGAACATGATTATATTTAAAAATATAAAGCCGTGTCGATTAGATTAACGCCATTTTGATGTGAACGATATTTATATCGATTTTATTCATTTTTATAATGAATATCAAAAAGGAAATGATTTCAAAATCTAATGTGTTGAAAATATTATCATTTATATATCGATGATATGGAATATTCAATTTTGATTTGAAATTGAATAGGAAGTTGAATTCGTTTTGAAAACGAATTTTAAAACGATTTATAAAATATGTTTTAAAAGGAAATCGATGAAATGTATATAATATATATATGTATATATATAATGGCCGGAATAGAACGCACCGCGCTGCAGCAGTTCGCAAATTTCGACCATTGACTTCGAACGGACATTACGGGAGATCCGACCGTCGGATTCTCCTAAAATCGGAACCGTTGGGTTCGTATCGAAAAGAGATTTCTAAAGAATATTAGAGATTTGAAATCTAACGGTTGGAATTGGAATTATGTCCAAATCAAATTTGGAAAAGGTCGTTGTAAATGCAGTTCGATTGCCGTTTATGGAAATCGACTGTACGGGCCTTGATAAAATTATTAAAAATATCAATAATTAGTGTAAAATCATAAGAAATGATTTGGAAAGAATTAGGATGAAAAAATCCATATTTGAAAAGATAAAAATAGATTTTTATCGAAATGAACTAGTTTTGAATTAGAATTATAATCCAATTATTTTTAAAATAAATAAATTGGATTTAAAATGGTTTTAAAAGTAACCAGAATTTCCAATATATAAATTGGAATGGATTTGAATCGAAATTGTCTTCGGAATATTTCGATATTGGATTTCGTGATTATACAGATATTGTTATGGAAATTTGAAAGATATATTTATATCGTTATTTCCAATACGATATTTGTTGGTCATAGAATTTGATATTGAATATAAGCTGATATATTTTCTATTCAGAGCCTTGTATTTAATATCAAATGGGGTTTGGGTTTGTCTTGAATGATGTCTTCATTAATCCTGTTCTTAAACCTAGTTGAGAAAAAGATTAAATCTTTTTATTTAGATTTAATGAAGTAGACCAATTAAATGATATGTAATTGGAATTGAGTTGGAATTGATTTTTGGGTTTATCGTGAATGGTGTTTTAAATAACACATGTTCTTTAACACGATAATTAATGGAATGTGAATTGGGTTTGTTGTGAACTGTGTTTTAATGACATTCGTTCTTTAACCCGATTTACAGTGAAATGGGATTTGGAATTTATAAATCTTTTTGATAAGATTTAAAGGAGATTTTCCAATATAAAGTTTTCCAATTTAATAAAATAAACTGGAATGGAATGGAATTCGGTTTGGTAATAATCGAAGTAAGCTTCTGTAGAGGAAGACGGGTAATATATATGGAATTTAAAAGGCCTTGTCGTTATTCCATTTATATTATCGGTTGGATATGAAAGTTTATATTGATTACATTTATCGATTTGTTTTCCATGAAGATTCTGTTGTCAATGGAATGTGATTTTGGGTTGTCGTGAATGGTATCTTTAATAATACTATTCTTAGACCCAACGGAGTTAAGAAAATCAGAAACTAACTGGAGATTAGTTAAGTTGAATGGTTTTCTGGGTATTGATTTGTTATTGGTTTCGGCCTTCGGGGTTAATGCTTCGGGAATTGTTCACTTGCTAATTTACGGTTAAGGGCTGATGCAATGGAATGTGATTTTGGGGTTTATCGTGAACCATGTTTAAATGACATTGGTTCTTTAACCTAGTTAAAAGACAGGTTATGATTTCCCAAGTTGAATAATCATTAATATTGATTTTTAGGAAGATTAAAACCATGTGGAGTTTTAATGAATCTTTAATTAGATTGAAATGATTGAGAATGGAGTATCACCAGTTTTGCTCCAGGCGATAGTTAAATCTTTAATTAGATTTGAACGTGAAATGGTAATTGAATTTACCGATAACACCATGGTGTTAGTTATGAAGTATCACCAGTTTTGCTTCATGGGATGAATAGATTGGGATTGGGAAATTAAAACAAATGATTACTTCGATAAGGATCGTTAATCCGGACTAGTTTGGATAAACCATAATCTGGTTTGAATTGATATTCAAAACAAGATTAAAGAATAAATTTAAAGAATTTATCTTTGATAAAATTAGTGAGAACCTTTCCCAAAATATAAGAATATTTAAATCAAGGAATATTCTGGATTGGAATGAGGCGTAGTTGTGTTTTACAATACTTGTTTATTACATACGCGAGTTATTCGGAAATGCCAGGTTTATACCCATTCTGAATAATTGAATCGACGATAAGTCAACGATGAAGACGGTGGTTGAAGACCGGAGGTCTTCACATCGTTTGGATAATTACTGATGATATTGATTGGGTTATACACCCAAGAGGAGGGAATCAGTTGGTGATCGTCCAGACGTACTTGGAGATCGATGGATATGCGAGGAATAAGGTTCCTCCGGTTTCGTTCAGACCCAGAACGGACTTGTAAATGGATGTGTGTCTGACATCGGATTTCATTCTGTGTGATTGATATACATCGGTTGCATAGCGTGAATTGCCTATGTGACATGCTGAGATGCAAATGATCAAGGCTTCTGTTGAAAAGCAGAGTCTTGTGGTTGATGATCAAAGCACGACTTTAATACAGTGTAGCTTTGTGTAGCGTTAATTCGCGAGCCTCACACCCGGTATGAACCAAAAACGGGAGAGGACTGCAGAGAGGGCATGTGTTTCCTTCTAGCTAGGAGTGGTGTCAGCGTTTTACATGCCCTGGCATTTTACTTATGTGGATGATGGATTTCGAGGCGTCTCAGTTATATCGGTCGATCCTGGGCCGATGAAGTCATTTGGCTCATTTACGCCCCATTGGGCGGGGAAACACATTGTTCAGGCATTATAATCCACATCGAGTGGACCAGCTCTGAAGATCCAAGATGCAGTTGCGGCTGTTCCAGAGACATAGGCTAGATTGTCTTGAAGCGGTAAGGACGATCCCTTGACTTGGTTCACAGATGGAAATCCAACTTCCAATATGTGACAATTGCTGTTTTGATTGTAAACCTATATATGGCGACATAGTGGTATGGGACACTTATGCCGTCTATGATTGAAATTGTTTTGACACTATACACTTATAGTAATAATAAAACATGAAATTTTACATACCAAGCATTCTTGGCTATTATAAGGTAAAAACTCTATCCTCTAGCTTGCGTTGCATTGTGTGATAAGACCTGAGTCTTATAATAGCTTCATTATTCTTTATTTAGCATTGCGCTGTTGTTTTATGCACTGGTATTCTTGGAAGGAAACCCGTTCCGTGTTATACGGCGTGGTCCCTTGATTTACCTAACTTTAAAATAAAGATTAATAATTGTTTTAGTTCTCACGCCAGTCACATGACTGACCTGAAGTTTATTGTTTTAACCTAAACTCTAGGTGCCCCTATTTTCCATGGACAGCTAGTAGTTTTGGTTTTGCAGATTTATATTCACAGGAACCTGGTTTACAGTTGGAATGATATCCGGAAAGCTCTGTATCCGTATATTCTTTTCAGTTGTGTTTTGTATTGTTTTCCGCTATTATGTAATGTATTGTAATCTCTGATATTTATCGAATGTATTTTATTCATTCATACTCTGTAATATTCTTGTATTCTGATGAAATTGTTGTAATAAACAATGAAATGTTCTTCTGTTTGTGTTCTGATTCGTCTTGTCCTCAAGGCAATCCATTCTTCCTCTCTCTTCGGAGACCGGGGAAGTATCAGGTCCTTATAGTGGTATCAGAGCTTTGGTTTATAGAGCTCGAAGAACAAGACACGTTAGAACCAAACGAAAGAATTCATCAGAGATTGGATTAGTAATATCCAATGAGAATGACTCGTTAGATATGGGATCAGTAGTATCCTATAATGAGTCGGAAGAGAGTTGTCTTCAAATAAAAATGAAAACGAATTTTGTTTTGAAAATTTAAATCAATTATTCATATTTGAATTTTATATTGATTTGGACAACCCAATATATAAAGATTCTGTGTATATGTCTGATCCATGTGTATTTGAAGTTTTAATATACTGGATAGATAGAGAATCACACTCTAGTCGCTTGTAGATGTTCTGATGGTGGTTCGAAACATCATCAGAATTTATGTTCAAGTTTCGAAGGTGTGATATTTATATATTTCCAATTGGCTGGTGTGAGAACTAAAGCTAGATAGGGTCTATTGTTGTGAGTTGACACCAAAAATGTGATTTTTTGACTATGTATCCAAGTTATGAATTTGAAAAGATAATCAAATAATTGATTGTTGGTTGTGTTGTTTGATTATTGTTTGATGAATTAAATGTTGAACCTTTAGCCAAATTGAACCAAATAGTGAATTGTATTGAAAATTTATCGCATTTGCATGGATACACATGTACTTACATTGAACAGGTCATAGCAAGGAGGCTAGAGAAGAGGAATAAGATTGTTTGCCCGACAAATAGGTACATGTTTATTGTATTTCTTGGGGTTTTTTGATGATTTTATGAGCCGATTGGATAGCCGCTTGGCTGTTTCTTTTTCTTTTTGGATTGGAAAGGCCTGTATGGCAATTTCGGGATTTTCCCTGTGCTCCTGTACAGGGGAGGTTATGGTGAAGTTTTTTGAAAATTTAGGGTGTTAGCCAAATTTTTTAAAAATTTGAAATTTTTTAGAAATTGAAAAGTTGAAGAACTTAAGCCATAATGAAAATAATGAAAGTTGAAATGATTAGCTAAACAACTTTCAGCTTTTTTCCTTTTCAAAAAGTTTTAGGTGGGGGAGACTGTAATAACCCGGAAATCCTAACCAATTTAAAAATTTTATTTTGGCAATTTTGATGAATTTTGAATATTTAAAATGAATTATTTTAAATAATAACGACAAGAAATTCATTTTGAATAGAATCAGAAAACGTATATAAAAGAAATTGAAAATGCCGCGGTAGTT
Organism: Allium sativum; assembly: GCA_030737875.1. NCBI lineage: Eukaryota > Viridiplantae > Streptophyta > Magnoliopsida > Asparagales > Amaryllidaceae > Allium > Allium sativum. The sequence goes on along the minus strand of CM060924.1, from coordinate 868,084,299 downwards.
CGAAAATTCGATTTCAAATTTCAAATGGATGCACAGGATTCGATATAAACCGGATTTCAGCAAAAACAAAAATATTTGAATCAATTTGAAAATATCTTTCCAACGAATCCGAAAAATTGAAATTTCATAATGGGAATAAGAAGTTATGCCCAATTGAAATTTCAGAATAGTCGCTATGGAAAATATAGCCCTTAAAATGGATATTTTGCAAAAGACCTACGTTTTCGATGAAAACACTTTTGTTGGATTCGGGATGTCAAATTATTGCTAGATTCAAAAAATTGTAATTTTCCGAATCAATATGTGAGCGTAGCGAAAGAAAACGTGTTTTGTCAGTTTCAGTCAATTTGGATCGACTAGAAAATGACCATTTTTCAAACGGACTTCAAATTCGACGAAATTAGTTTTGTTAGGACCGTGCCATCAATACGAAGCTAGAAATATATTTTTTAGAATTTTTAGAGTCCGTATGTGACCCCAGTAAATTGAAATATACATTTAAAATTGAATATATAGATTTATATTTTGATTTTGACGAAAACTGATCGAAACAGTCGAATCGGCTTGCGGGGCATATCCCATTGTGTTTGGAATGGGGGTAATTAGTTACGGACGACAGTCGGTGGGTTCAATTTAGAGTTCAAAATAAAAAGCTACTTTTTGGAGAAATAATATAACAATTAAATTATTATTTAAATTCAAATCCCCCCAACATTCTCCTATTCCTAGTCAACCCCCCCGGTTCAAATCATTCAACAGATAAGAAAAAAAAAGAGGAACGCCTGTCGCCCTCAGCCCCCTCCCATCACCGTCGACCTCGACGCCGAGCACCAGGCCACTGCCCTCTGCATTGATAAACCCCCTCCCGTCGCGCCTCTTCCTTCTCTCCGCAGTCGAAGCACCCAAGCCCCGAACCCCCGCCTGAAATTGAACCGCGCCTACTTCACTGGGCCCACCACAGATCAGACCCCCCTGCTGCGACTGACGCCTTCCTCCTCCAATTCTCGGGCAACTGAAACCATGGAAAGGGGTGAGCTTTCTGATTCTTATTTCCTAGATTAGGAATCAGATTTTAAGGCATATGAAATCTGAATTTTGTTTATATAAAGTTTAGAATTTTATTTATACAAAGTTTATATTTTTATAAACTAGAAAGATTTAATTTTTATAAGTTAAAAAGGTTAGATTTTTAATGCTAAAAAGGTTAGGTTTTTTAATGGATTTTTTAATGATATAAAAATATGATTTTTAATTATGTAGGGTAATAACAATATAATTTTTATTATATGAGAAGTGAAATAAAAATATAATCTTTACAATATATGAAGTGAAATAAAAATATGAACTTTATTTTTATCATGAAGTAGTGAGAATAAAGATTCGATTTTTATATGAGTAGCGGATTAAAAATAGAATTTTTATATAATGGAGAATATAAAAATATAATTTTTATATATGTAGCGAAATAAAAATCTGATTTTATTATACATCCAGCGTTGAAACAAAAATGTGATTTTTATAGCATTGAAATAAAAATGTGATTTTTAATATGAACAACGTGAAAAAGATTGCATTGGAAGTTGGGAAAATCTGAACTGTTCTGAAATACAGAAATAAAACTGGCGGAGTGGAACCCAAAGGTGAGAACTTCTCACTTTTAATTTATTTTCTAGTTGAAATATATACTAGGATGCAGACGGTGCTTAGCAGCACCCGACACCCGTTGTCCACAGACCATTGATGACTTGTTTGTTTGATTGATGTGTTGTGAAAATTTATCATGTGATGTGGAATGAATAAATATTTTATAGTTAAAAATATAATTTTTAATGTGTATATAAAATAAATGTTTATAAACAAATCGGACGATTTGTTTATGTACACACATTTGACTGATATGGATTGGGACGATAAATTTTACACATCGCCCAACTACACAAATAAAATCTGCGTTTGTTGTTTGAAAATCCCACATGGGTATTGGGATGAAATTGGACATACACTAACCCCAATAATTAGTTGTATGTCAATCGATTGATCGACAGGCTGTTGTAAGCGTTAAATATTTATATTTGATGCTTATACAGTGTAGAATGCACTCTAGATGATGGATTGTTGTTTTCATTGTTGTTATACACATTGGTTGTGTGAAATCCATATAATCAACATTATATGGTAATTGACTGTGTCTTATTCCAGTTCAGAAAGAATGAAGATTCTAAAATAACAATTATTTTAAAATAACAAATATTTTCAAATAATATTCAGAAAAGAATCAAAAATATGATTTTGATGTCCGATTTGGGATGGACACGATTATATTTAAATATATAAAGCCGTGTCGATTAGATTAACGCCATTTTGACGTGAATGATATTTATATCGATTTTATAATGAATATCGAAAAGGAAATGATTTCAAAATCTAATGTGTTGAAAATATTATCATTTATATATCGATGATATGGAATATTCAATTTTGATTTGAAATTGAATAGGAAGTTGAATTCGTTTTGAAAACGAATTTAAAACGATTTATAAAATGTGTTTTAAAAGGAAATCGATGAAATGTATATAATATATATATTATATTATATATATATATATAATGGCCGAAATAGAACGCGCCGCGCTACGGTAGTTCGCGAATTTCTACCATTGAATTCGAACGGACATTACGGGAGATCCGACCGTCGGATTCTCCTAAAATCGGAATCGTTAGGTTTGTATCGAAAAGAGCTTTCTAACGAATATTAGAGATTTGAAATCTAATGGTTGGATTTGGAATTATGTCCAAATCAAGTTTGGAAAAGGTCGATGAAAGTGCAGTTCGACGGCCGTTTATGGAAATCGACTGTACGGGCCTTGATAAAATTATTAAAAATATCAATAATTAGTGTAAAATCATAAGAAATGATTTGAAAAGAATTGGGATGAAAAATTCCATATTTGAAAAGATAAAAACAGATTTTTATCGAAATGAACTAGTTTTGAACTAGAATTATAATCCAATTATTTTAAAAATAAATAAATTGGTTTTGAAATGGTTTTAAAAGTAACCAGAATTTCCAATATATAAATTTGTAACGGCCCGGGTTTCGCCCGACCTTAATCGATCGCAAAATCGACCAAGACCGTTCAAAACCTGAATACGTTAACTTTGGGAATACAACACATCAGAACAAAAACAGCAGACTTTTTATAAACATTACAGTAATGTTATATCAGAGTACAGAATATCAGAGTACATCGAATAAAAGTTACAGTGGAAGATAAATTACAATATTTTAATACAATACAGTGCAGTGGAAACAAAATAACTAAGGCAGCGGAAGACAACTATGCTCTGGACATAGCTTTAAGCTTCAGTCCAGAATCCTGCTCGAGATAAGGACCTATAGACAAACTACTCGACTGCCCGTGTGGAAAAGAGGGCACCCGAGTTTCAAAAGGTGGAAACAAACAACAGGTCAGTCATGGGACTGGTGTGAGAATTCTTAACTAATCTAATAATAAGGCAAATCCAAGGACCTCGCCGATAACGCGGAACGGGTTTTATTCCAATGGATTGCCAGTGCATAACTTAAGGTGACTGAACAAATAAATAAGTAAATCGTAAAACAACGCAATGCTTTTTGGAAAAATGAAATCACCATAAGACTCAAGTCCCATCACACAATGCAATGCAAACCAGAGGATAGAGTTTTACCTTATGATGATTAAACATGCTTGGTACGATAAAACGAATTTGATATTATTATTAGTGTATATATATAAAAAAAATTCAAAATAAATGTATCAATCCTAGGAAGCATAGCTATCATATACTATGCCTCCATACTAGTAATACAATCAAAACCGCATGAGGTCATATTGGAAATTGGGTTTCCATCATGAGTCAAGGCTAGGGAGGAGCTCCTTACCGATTCGAGACACTCTAGCTAATGTCTCAGGATTCCCCGCAGAGAACCCTTGGATCCTGCAGGGCCGGTCCACACTTGCGGTTTGTGGATTAGTTATTCCTGAACACACGTTTCCCGATCCTATAGGACCTATCATCAGAGGCGCCTCATTCCATCATCCACATAAGTAAATATCAGGCAGTTTAAGCACCGACACTACTTCTAGCTAGAAAGAAACGTGCTGCTCTCCCTGCGTTCCCTTCTCCAGTTTTAGACTCAACCAGGTTGTGAGGCTCGCGAAGTAACGTTATAACCACAAGGCCTGCTTTTCAACAAAGCCCTGATCATCTTCATTTTAGCGTGCCACGTTGACAATTCACGCCATGCGATTGATAACTATTAATACACAACCTCTAAGGGCGTTAAGCAAGAGAATAAATTCTCCGCCACCAATGGTTGTATATTAATAGAATTCAATTTACATAGAACAAAATTCAACGTCAGACACACATTCCATTTATAAGCTTATGCTCTGGGTCTGAGCGAAAGCCAAATCCGTACAAATCAACAATACGTCCGGACAACTACCATCTTAGCCCCATCTTTGGAGCAAATCAATCAAGGGCCTCAACACTAGTTACCCATTCGATGTGAAGATCATTGGTCTTCAATCGCCGTCTTCAATTCTTTGAACGTCGTATCATTATTTGGAGTGGGTTAAACCCGGTATTTCCGAATAACTCGCGTGATTTAAAATTAGGTGCTATACATAAACCACATCAATGCCTCATTCCAATTCAGAATATCCTTTTAATAAAGTATTCATATTATTAGGGAAAGGTTCCCAAATTTTTTATCAAAGATAAATCTTTCAACTTATTCTTTAATCTTCCTTTATTCACCTTCAATCTAATTAAAGATTTATTTAAAATTTTATTAAGTTATAGCCTTCTAAAATCGTTGTTAAATGACTAATCACTTTTGTGGAATTAATCTTATCTTTAGTCTGGGTTTAAAAACTGATGTTATTTAAAACGTAGTTCACGAGAGACCCCATTTCATGTTTCATTAATTCCCAATTTAATATATAATATTAGGCATCTCTTCTTTTAGGAAATTTCATTTAATCTTAATTTAAAGATTAATTAATAACAAATCAAAATTCCACTATTGATTTGTGTTTCAAGAACTAATGTCCTTCAAAACATTATTCACAAACAACCAATAATCAATTTCCTTTTTATTTCAATTATAATTAATAATTGAGAATCTCATTTAAATCTAATTAAAAAGATTTTCCTTATTTTTACGTATTTTAAAACGTTTATAAATTCGTTTCCGAGACGATTCAACATTTTATTCCAACTATAATATATAATTTGATTATTCTGTAGGTTATCCTTTTATAATACTATTATCTTCCAAAATATTAATTTTGAAATTTCTCTTTTAATATTCATTATAAAATGGATAAAATAAATTGGTAAACTCGTTCGGGTTTTTAAAATGCGTTGCTATTTTTTTTTAAACGGATTAAATAGCCCAACTCATTTTCTTATCCATTTGTATTTTATAATGGGCTAGACCTCTCACATTAAGCCTTCGACTTGTGGATGCTGGATGTGCCGGTCGGTTCCGGGCAGACTTATTCCACCAGTTGGGCTTAACCTCGTGTCATGGCCCATTTCGAATTTGTGCGCTTGGACCTCTCACATTAGGTTCAACATTAGTGGCTGCTGGATATGCCGGTCGGGTCCGGGCAGACTTCAACCACAAATGTAACCTAACCTCGTGTCCAAGCACAATTATAATTTATAATTATAATTAATTTTTCCAAAACATATTATTTGAAATTATCCTTTCCATTAAGGAATCTTAATTTTAAGATATTCTTTATTTCTAGATATCTTGATTTCAAGTATCTCAATATAAATTGTTACTTTCCATATTCTTATAATGTTAAAATAATATTAGAATAATATTTTCAAAATATATAATTTTGAAATTTGAACTTGAAATATTAATTAGTCATTTATTGCTACATTTATTCTTCATAACTTTAGAAAATTCTGCATTGGAATGAGACTTAAATCAAATACCATTAATTAATGGATTCATACAACGCATTTGTGAAATAATGATAGATATTCGTTTATCACCAAATTAACATTCCAATAACATTCAGATAACATTCACACAACATTCAAATGACATTCAAACAAAATCCAAATAATAATATATTATTTGTGCACTTGGGCGATGTGTGAAAATATCAGCCCAATCAACATATACAAGTCAGACAACTTGTATATGGCAGTGTAACATTTTTGAATTATCATAAATAATAATAAATTAACATTAATTAGCATGCTACCTATTTTCAAAATTCAAACATTGTATCACATCCAGATGTCAATTCACAACATATCATGCATACCACAGAAATAATTCACAAACATTCACCACAGACATTTATATACATTTATGAAAATAAATAATAACCGTAAATTAAATGATGCCAACTTTACTTTCCTTTTTTCACAAAATTAAATGACGCTAACTTTACTTCTCTTTTTCTTAAAATTAATCCAACTTTTGTTTACTAACATGTAAATTTATAACAAATGAAATTAATCCAATTTTTTATACTCACATAAATGACATATTTTTATATTAACATAATGACAACCTTTTCTTATATTAACATAAAGACAATTTTTTTTAACATAAAGACAACCTTTTTTATACTTTCATAAATGACAACTTTTATATTAACATAATTGACATATTTATATCATAAATGACAAATTTGATATTAACATAATTGGCGTATTTATATCATAAATGACAAATTGATATTAACATAATGGACCAATTTATATCATAAATGACAAATTTGATATTAACATAATTGACGTATTTATATCATAAATGACAAATTTGATGTTAACATAATTGACCTATTTATATCATAAATGACAAATTTGATATTAACATAATTGACCAATTTGATATTAACATAATTGACGTATTTACATCATAAATGACAAATTTGATATTAACATAATTGACCAATTTATCAACAAAATGAAACTTTAATGTTAACAAAACATTTCTCAACATGACGAACAAAAATAAGGTTTTCATTTGTTTACAATTTTTTTTACATGTAAAATAATGTTTTTATGTAAACAAGTCTATACACTAACAAATAAAAATAATGTTTTTTTAATTTGTAACAAATTCTATGACAGTAAAAATGTTTATTTTCAATTTAAATAAACATTTCTAAATAAGATGATGTTATGATCTAATTAAACAAGTCTAATCAAAATGATACTTTTGTTCTAGTATGGCAATTATAGCATAAAAGATATTTTTATTCTCATATGACAATTCTAACATAAAAGATATTTCTAAATAAAATAACATGTTTTAACTAACATAACATGTTTTTGGTTTCAACATTTCTAATTCAATGAAATGACAAATAAATTTTATTATGTCAATTCTCAATTAATAAAAATGATAACTTTGTATTGTCAATTCTAATTTCAACGAAAAGAACAATCTTATATTGTCAATTCATATTTCAACAGAAACAAATAATTTTGCTCCACTATTTGGTTACAACAAAAATTAATAATTTTGTTTTCAATACTTTGGTCACGACAAAATGATATATTTGTTCTCAGCAAAAATGACATATTTATTCACAACTAGTTTATTATAACAACAATGATACATTTGTTCACAACTATTCTATAATAACAAAAACGACATATTTAATTCAACAATTGCACTTTAACTAGAGCGACAATTTTAATCCGATTATTCTTTTTCACAAAGATTGGTATTCTTGTTTCCATAGTTTTATTCAACGCAAACATCAAACATTTTATAATAACAAACATGTTATGTTTATCACAGCAATCATACAATCAATAGATCTCTATACAATGACAATTCCAAATCAAATCACGTATGACAATAAATTTGAATTTAACAACGGATCAGGAGAAAAATCACAATCACAATTGGTTATTTTTAATTAAAATAAATAAACAAAATAAATAGAATTCACATCTTGATCGGATCTGAAATCATTAATAACGATTGCTTCTAATTAAATTAAACAGAAGGTTTAATTTAACCAAAATTTCTACGAGCTCCAAATCTTGTCCAGAGTGGTCTCATTGCGTAGATCATGCCAAGATGATTCCAACGTATTTTGTTTCATCAAATTCTGATCTGATGAACATTTAAATTTTTGATTACATTAATTAATTAAAATAATAATTAAAATCAGTTAGGGCCTGAATTACATTTGAAGAATAACAGTGGCTGCCCCTTTTTGGTTTCTTCTTCTTCATTGTATTTTTGTCACGAGGAAACCCATCTGCTCGCATCTGACTTCAACACCCCGCGCCTTCCATGTCTTGATTCCACGCAATTCAGGTAAAGAAAAAAAGAAAAAAAAAAGAGGGTCCCCATCATTGACTGATTAGAGCTCATTGAGTTCTTTATGTTTGTCGCTGAACAATTTGCAAATCGAGGAATGGATTGAGAGAGATTTGAGGGGGAAACGGAAAGTATTTCTAGCCATTCATGAAAGATGGAGGCGGCGGCTATGAAATGATTTAGGGTTTAGAGAAGTTTAGGATGTTATAGTAGAGCCAATATGTATATATATATTTTTATTTTACCATTTGGTTATATATTTGATTTTATCCTTCACTTGTGTCCCTACATATATAGTAGGTTACAAATGAAATGAATTAGCTGGCTAGGCACGTGTTAATCTAATCAATGTTTTTTCTTATTCAAAAATTCAAAAAGAAAAACATAGGGAGGGAGAAACGAGAATTCAATTAATGCATGGTTTATGGTATAATGCCAATTGTTAGAACGTTTAACTTTTAAATTTCAAAACACATGACATTAAGTATCATAATTTAAGTAACATATTCAATGGGTTGGAAAGAATAAATAGAAGATATATATATATATATACATATATATATATATGTGTTTATTCATTTATATATATGTAGGTGATTTGTTTTGTGAAGGAAAAATAATAACAAGGAAAAAAAACAAAAGGAGGAAAGATAAATGAATGCATGGTTAAGTAACATAAGGAATGAAACACGATGAGAAAAATAAAGGAAAGAAATTAATAGAATAACGGATAGTAAATTAATTGCATGAAAGAGAGAGGTGAATGCGTGGTTAATGCTAATTGTTAGAAATTAAAACTAACACTACAAGATTAAATATTATTGTTAGAAATAAATGTTTGCATGTGAATGTTAATATTAAACAAACAGGCATTTTCTACTGTTAAAACATTTTTTTATTATGTTAAAGCGTCCTATCAAACTATGAATCCCCTTTTTTTTTAATTATTTTATTGATTCATCTTTTACATTAAAAATATAGTTTCTAATGTGAACACCATTTATTATACAATGAATCTTTTTTTTTGTATCATTTACACTAAAAGTGTAAATTTTAATGTCAAAACATTCTCAATGTCTCATTTACATTAAAAGTGTAAATTCTATATCAATACATTTTATTTCAAAATGTTTATTTTTAAATATTGTATATACATTAAAAAATGTAAAATCTATATCAATACATTTCTATTTCAAAATGTGTTTACTTTTAATGTTGCATTAAGAAAATAAAGATGAGAGGAAGGTATTGGAAGCGAAAGCAACTATTCAAAAACATAAAAAAAAAAAATATTAATTGATGAACGTTACACTTTGAATAAGCAAGGAAAGTATTAAAGCGGACCTATCAACATATTATTAATTAATCTCATTAACAACGTCTAAATCTTATTTAAAAACTTTTTATTTTTATTATTATTATTTTATAAAATATAAATTTTTAATCGTTGTTATTTAAAATAAATTATTTTCAATATCAAAAATTCATTAAAATTATTTAAAATAAAGTTTTAAATTTACCCTAAAATTCAGGGTTGTTACAGTCTCCCCCACTTAAGAACTTTTCGTCCTCGAAAAGGAACGAAGCTAAAGTTGTTTAATTATCCTACCTCATCTATCATTCTTATTTCATTTAATAATTTTATTATTTGATTAACTTTTAAAATATATAGCTTTATATATTCAAAAATCATATTTCCAAAGATCAGATTATATATAATCAAAAATACGTTAATTATAAACCGGGCAATCTCAACTCATTCTAGGGCATTATTAACCCCATCTCTAATGAGTATTCTTATTGGATATTACTAATCCAATCTCTGATGAGTCTTTTGTTCAGTTCTATCGAGTTTTACCCCAAAGATTTGAGCTAACCAAAGCTCTGATACCAAATATAACGGCCCGGGTTTCTCCCGACCTTAATCGATCGCAAACTCGACCAAGACCGTTCAAAACCCGAATACGTTAACTTTGGGAATACAACACATTTGAACAAAAACAACAGACTTTTTATAAATATTATAGTAATGTTACATCAGAGTACAGAATATCAGAGTACATCGAATAAAAGTTACAGCGGAAGATAAATTACAATATTTTAATACAATACAGTGCAGCAGAAACAAAATAACTAAGGCAGCGGAAGATAACTATGCTCTGGACACAGCTTTAAGCTTCAATCCAGAATCCTGCTCGAGATAAGGACCTGTAGACAAACTGCTCGACTGCCCGTATGGAAAAGAGGGCAACCGAGTTTGCAAAGGTGGAAACAAACAACGGGTCAGTCATGGGATTGGTGTGAGAATTCTTAAATAATCTAATAATAAGGCAAATCCAAGGACCTCGCCGATAACGCGGAACGGGTTTTATTCCAATGGATTGCTAGTGCATAACTTAAGGTGACTGAACAAATAAATAAGTAAATCGTAAAACAAAGCAATGCTTTTTGGAAAAATGAAATCACCATAAGACTCAAGTCCCATCACACAATGCAACACAAACCAGAGGATAGAGTTTTACCTTATGATGATTAAACATGCTTGGTACGATAAAACGAATTTGATATTATTATTAGTGTATATAAAAAAACATTTCAAAATAAATGTATCAATCCTAGGAAGCATAGCTACCATATACTATGCCTCCATACTAGTAATACAATCAAAACCGCATGAGGTCGTATTGGAAATTGGGTTTCCATCATGAGTCAAGGCTAGGGAGGAACTCCTTACCGATTCGAGACACTCTAGCTAATATCTCAGGATTCCCCGCAGAGAACCCTTGGATCCTGCAGGGCCGGTCCACACTTGCGGCTTGTGGATTAGTTATTCCTGAACACACGTTTCCCGATCCTATAGGACCTATCATCCGAGGCGCCTCATTCCATCATCCACATAAGTAAATATCAGCCAGTTTAAGCACCGACACTACTTCTAGCTAGAAAGAAATGTGTTGCTCTCCCTGCGTTCCCTTCTCCAGTTTTAGACTCAACCGGGTTGTGAGGCTCGCGAAGTAACGTTATAACCACAAGGCCCGCTTTTCAACAAAGCCCTGATCATCTTCATCTTAGCGTGCCACGTTGACAATTCACGCCATGCGATTGATAACTATTAATACACAACCTCTAAGGGCGTTAAGCAAGAGAATAAATTCTCCGCCACCAATGGTCGTATATTAATAGAATTCAATTTACATAGAACAAAATTCAACGTCAGACACACATTCCGTTTATAAGCTTATGCTCTGGGTCTGAGCGAAAGCCAAATCCGTACAAATCAACACTATGTCCGGACAACTACCATCTTAGCCCCATCTTGGGAGCAAATCAATCAAGGGCCTCAAACTAGTTACCCATTCGATGTGAAGATCGTCGATCTTCAATCGCCGTCTTCAATTCTTCGAACGTCGCATCATTATTTGGAGTGAGTTAAACTCGGTCTTTCCGAATAACTCGTGTGATTTAAAATTAGGTGCTATACATAAACCACATCAATGCCTCATTCCAATTCAGAATATCCTTTTAATAAAGTATCCACATTATTAGGGAAAGGTTCCCATAAATTTTATCAAAGATAAATCTTTCAACTTATTCTTTAATCTTCCTTTATTCACCTTCAATCTAATTAAAGATTTATTTAAAATTTTATTAAGTTTTAGTCTTCTAAAATCATTGTTAAATGACTAATCACTTTTCTGGAAATAATCTTATCTTTAACCCGGGTTTAAAAACTGATGTTACTTAAAACATAGTTCATGAGAGACCCCATTTCATATTTCATTAATTCCCAATTTAATATATAATATTAGGCATCTCTTCTTTTAGGAAATTTCATTTAATCTTAATTAAAATATTAATTAATAACAAATCAAAATTCCACTATTGATTTGAGTTTCAAGAACTAATGTCCTTCAAAACATTGTTCACAAACAACCCATAATCAATTTCCTTTTTATTTCAACTATAATTAATAATTGAGAATCTCATTTAAATCTAAATAAAAAGATTCTCCTTATTTTTACGTATTTTAAAACGTTTATAAATTCGTTTCCAAGACGATTCCAACTTTTATTCCAACTATAATCTAAAATTTGATTATTCTGTATGTTATCCTTTTATAATACTATTATTTTCCAAAATATTAATTTTGAAATTTCTCTTTTAATATTCATTATAAAATGGATAAAATAAATTGGTAAACTCGTTCGGGTTTTTAAAATGCGTTGCTATTTTTTTAAAAACGGATTAAATAGCCCAACTCATTTTCTTATCCATTTGTATTTTATAATAGGCTAGACCTCTCAAATTAATCCTTCGACTTGTGGATGCTGGATGTGCCGGTCGGTTCCGGGCAGACTTATTCCACCAGTTGGGCTTAACCTCGTGTCATGGCCCGTTTCGAACTTGTGCGCTTGGACCTCTCACATTAGGTTCAACATTAGTGGCTGCTGGATATGCCGGTCGGGTCCGGGCAGACTTCCACCACAAATATAACCTAACCTCGTGTCCAAGCACAATTATAATTTATAATTATAATTAATTTTTCCAAAACATATTATTTGAAATTATCCTTTCCATTAAGGAATCTTAATTTTAAGATATTCTATATTTCTAGATATCTTGATTTCAAGTATCTTAATATAAATTGTAACTTTCCATATTCTTATAATATTAAAATAATATTAGAATAATATTTTCAAAATGTATAATTTTGAAATTCGAACTTGAAATATTAATTAGTCATTTATTGCTACATTTATTCTTGATAACTTTAGAAAATTTTGCATTGGAATGAGACTTAAATCAAATACCATTAATTAAAGGATTCATACAACGCATTTGTGAAATAATGATAGACATTCCTTTACCACCAAATTAACATTCCAATAACATTCAGATAACATTCACACAACATTCAAATGACATTCAAACAAAATCCAAATAATAATATATTATTTGTGCACTCGGGCGATGTGTGAAAATATCAGCCCAATCAACATATACAAGTCACGCAACTTGTATATGGCAGTGTAACATATTTGAATTATCATAAATAATAATAAATTAACATTAATTAGCATGCTACCTATTTTCAAAATTCAAACATTGTATCACATCCAGACGTCAGTTCACAACATATCATGCATGCTACAGAAATAATTCACAAACATTCACCACAGACATTTATGAAAATAAATAATAACCGTAAATTAAATGACACCAACTTTACTTTCCTTTTTTCACAAAATTAAATGACGCTAACTTTACTTCCCTTTTTCTTAAAATTAATCCAACTTTTGTTTACTAACATGTAAATTTATAATAAATGAAATTAATCCAATTTTTTATACTCATATAAATGACATATTTTTATATTAACATAATGACAACCTTTTCTTACATTAACATAAAGACAAAAATAAATATATATTTTTAACAAAAAGACAACCTTTTTTATACTTTCATAAATGACAACTTTTATATTAACATAATTGACATATTTTATATCATAAATGACAAATTTGATATTAACATAATTGGCGTATTTATATCATAAATGACAAATTGATATTAATATAATGGACCAATTTATATCATAAATGACAAATTTGATATTAACATAATTGAAGTATTTATATCATAAATGACAAATTTGATATTAACATAATTGACCTCTTTATATCATAAATGATAAATTTGATATTAACATAATTGACGTATTTACATCATAAATGACAAATTTGATATTAACATAATTGATCAATTTGTCAACAAAATGATACTTTAATGTTAACAAAACATTTCTTAACATGACGAACAAAAATAAGGTTTTCATTTGTTTACAATTTTTTTACATGTAAAATAATGTTTTTATGTAAACAAGTCTATACACTAACAAATAAAAATAATGTTTTTTTAATTTGTAACAAATTCTATGACAGTAAAAATGTTTATTTTCAATTTAAATAAACATTTTTAAATAAGATGATGTTTTTGATCTAATTAAACAAGTCTAATCAAAATGATACTTTTGTTCTAGTATGGCAATTATAACATAATTATTCTCATATGACAATTCTAACATAAAAGATATTTCTAAATAAAATAACATGTTTTAACTAACATAACATGTTTTTGGTTTCAACATTTCTAATTCAATGAAACGACAAACAAATTTTATTATGTCAATTCTCAATTAACAAAAATGACAACTTTGTATTGTCAATTCTAATTTCAACGAAAAGAACAATCTTATATTGTCAATTCATATTTCAACATAAACAAATAATTTTGCTCCACTATTTGGTTACAATAAAAATTAATAATTTTGTTTTCAATACTTTGGTCATGACAAAATGATATATTTGTTCTCAGTAAAAATGACATATTTATTCACAACTAGTTTATTATAACAACAATGATACATTTGTTCACAACTATTCTATAATAACAAAAATGACATATTTGATTCAACAATTGCACTTTAACTAGAGCGACAATTTTAATCCGATTATTCTTTTTCACAAAGATTGGTATTCTTGTTTCCATAGTTTTATCCAACGCAAAAATTAAACATTTTATAATAACAAACATGTTATGTTTATCACAGCAATCATCTAATCAATAGATCTCTATACAATGACAATTCCAAATCAAATCACGTATGACAATAAATTTGAATTTAACAATGGATCAGGAGAAAAATCACAATCACAATTGGTTATTTTTAATTAAAATAAAAAAATAAAATAAATAGAATTCTCACCTTGATCGGATCTGAAATCATTAATAACGATTGCTTCTAATTAAATTAAATAGAAGGTTTAATTTAACCAAAATTTCTACGAGCTCCAAATCTTGTCCAGAGTGGTCTCATTGCGTAGATCAGGCCAAGATGATTCCAATGTATTTTGTTTCATCAAATTTTGATCTGATGAACATTTAAATTTTTTATTACATTAATTAATTAAAATAATAATTAAAATCGGTTAGGGCCTTAATTACATTTGAAGAAAAATAGTGGCTACCCCTTTTTGGTTTTTTCTTCTTCATTGTATTTCTGTCACGAGGAAACCCATCTGCTCGCATCTGACTTCGACACCCCGCACCTTCCATGTATTGATTCCACGCAATTCAGGTAAAGAAAAAAAAAGGGTCCCCATCATTGACTGATTAGAGTTCATTGAGTTCTTCATGTTTGTCGCTGAACGATTTGCAAATCGAGGAATGGATTGAGAGAGATTTGAAGGGGAAACGGAAAGTGTTTCTAGCCATTCATGAAAGATGGAGGCGGCGGCTATGAAATGATTTAGGGTTTAGAGAAGTTTAAGACGTTATAGTAGAGCCAATATGTATATATGTATTTATATATTTTTATTTTACCATTTGGTTATATATTTGATTTTATCCTTCACTTGTGTCCCTATATATATAGTAGGTTACAAATGAAATGAATTAGATGACTAGGCACGTGTTAATCTAATCAATGTTTTTTTCTTATTCAAAAATTCAAAAAGAAAAACATAGGGAGAGAGAAACGGGAATGCAATTAATGCATGATTTATGGTATAATGCCAATTGTTAGAACGTTTAACTTTTAAATTTCAAAACACGTGACATTAAGTATCATAATTTAAGTAACATATTCAATGGGTTGGAAAGAATAAATAGAATATATATATATATATATATATATATATATATATATATATATATATATATATGTATGTTTATTCATTTATGTAACGACCTGCATTCTACGCATCGGAAGATCGTAGAATATTTATTTCTTTTTCTTAGTAAGTCGTATGGTCGTGTACTTTTGGGAAACGACTAGTAGGGTAATTTCCCATGTTCATGATTTTTGTCGATTTTTAAATGACCGTTTTGCCCCTAGTTGAACTTGTTTTGACATAACTTTTGACTGGAAAGGAATTTTTACCTGAAACCACTTCCATTGGATCCGGATGATGGTTTACAATTCCGTAGAGTGGTCATATTAGCCAAACGGACTCACCGTTTGGGAGATATGGCTGAAACAAGTTTCAGATGGTGAAAAACAGCTTAATTGGGCTTAACCGGGTGATTAACAGCTAGGCCCAAAGGGGAATTTCGGGATTAGGAGTTTAAAAGGGCTGTTAGGGTTTGGAGAATACCTTTTTCTCATTTTTCAGCCGTCACTATTCATTCCTCTTAACCTAGCCATGGCCTCCACCCTCTAAATCTCTTCAAAACACCTCTTAATCACTTTCTAATTGAAGATTAGGCTTAGCAAACATCAAATCAAGGAGTATTAGCATGAGAACCGAGGTAGAGCTGCTGTGTAAGATTGGGAACAACGCCAAATCAGAGAATATTTCAGTTTTGGGGTTTTAGTGGTGGCAAAGGTGAGTGATTAGCTTGCTTTTACACTAATTACGGTTAATTATGGGTAATTAGTGAAGATTAGCGAATTTATACATTAATAAATTCTGGAAAAATTCCTAAAATTCTATAATGATGTTTTATGGCTCTGATAAAAATTTGGGCTAATTTGGATAAGTTTTGCTAATTGTATGCATAATCACGGTTAAGAAGGATTAAGGGGAAAACATGGGTTTCTGGGTATGTTTGATCTAAAGTATTTCATGTAAATGATGTTTTAATGTTTGTGATTGATTCTATATGTTGTTACTGCTGTTTGGAATGTTTTGTAATGTCATAGGAAGTTTAGAATGGTTGAAAACGCCGTCGTTCGGCGAAAATAGCTTGCTGGAAAAAGTTGCAGATTTTCAGAACCGGTTAGGAAGAACACCCGATCCGAACCGGATAGGAGGAGGAGATCCGATCCGAACCGGATAGGAGGAGGAGATCCGATCCGAACCGGATAGGAGGAGTAGATCCGATCCGAACCGAATAGAAGGAGGAGATCCGATCCGAACCGGATAGGAGGAGTAGATCCGATCCGAACCGAATAGAAGGAGGAGATCCGAACCGAACCGGATAAGAGGAGACACCCGAACCGAACCGGATATGAGGAGGAGATCTGATCCGAACCGAATAGAAGGAGGAGATCCGAACCGAACCGGATAGGAGGAGACACCCGAACCGAACCGGATAGGAGGAGGAGATCCGACCCGAACCGGATAGAGGAGGAGACCCGAACCGAACCGGATAGGAGGAGGATGCCCGAACCGAACCGAATAGGAGGAAGAGACCCGAACAGAACCGAAGAAGACCATAACCCGAGATGCAAAGGTAGTCCAAATGGGAAGTTTGTACCAAGGATTCAGATGGGAATCAACGAGTTAACTTCATGATTGGGCTTTGCTGCGGGACGTATGCTAAGGGGCTGTCGATGTCTGTAACTTTGGATCACTATGTATAGGGGGTACGTGAACGGATTCAGGGCCACAGTGGTCTAGGTACGACTAAAAGAGCTATAGACCAATGAAGTGGGGTCATTTGTAAAGGTTTAGTCATGACTCCATGGGGTAAGCTTGGTGGTAGCAGTAGTTGTACAAGCCGAACTCCGTCACTACTTCGATGGGTCTAGTGGTTGAAAGCGGTATACATTGTATGCTTTATGCACTGAGTGAGAGATGTGAGGATGGTTGCCATGATTGAATTGTTTGCTATCCCTATGACATGCACACCCCCACCCCCGTATTTCTTTACACCATATGTTGATGGCACCTTAGAGTATTGTACAGTATGTAGTGCTAACTCTTTGGTTGCAGGTCCAGGTTCAGGTATGGTTTAGTATACCTGTTATTGTTCTGTTTTGCTGCTTATCGCTCATACCAGACTTTTTGTCTGACCCAGAGTTTTATGTCTCTTCTTATTACTCTGGGTGCTCACACGAGCAGACTAGAGACAGGTTAGCTGGTGATGCACGGGTAGATGATCCGGAGACGAGCATGAGGCTTCCACGTAATATATATATAGTATTCTCCCTGTGTTGTCGAAGATCACTGCTTGGGCATTGGTGGTGCATCTTCCACTTTAGCTTTCTTTTGTTTAGAGACAGTAGATTTTGAAAAGTTGTAATAAGCTGTATTTGGATTTCCGCTGCTCTGATGTTGACATTTATTATTAGTTATCAGCTTATGCACTGTCTCACCTGTTTTATGTCAAGTATGTTATTATTATATTTTATTCCATGCGCTGTGATACATTCTACAGGTTCCTTGATTAGTTCATTCTCTTCTTTCTTTTCTTATGACGACCGTTCCGTGCCAGTTGGACATGTGTACAGCGCACACTTGGAGGAAGTGTCGGTTGGTGCAAGGCGGGCCGTCACACTTGGTATCAGAGCTCTAGGTTGCGTAGTTAACCTAGGGAAGTTATCAGGGAGAGATAATATACGTATACGAGAGAGCGTATTTGTGGTTATTTTGGTTTTCAAAAGCTATATATATACTATTAGTAGTATAAGAATGAAGTCGTACTGCACTAGCACCACTATGGAATCGTTAATCGTTTCCTTTTTCAGATTGACGATGAGCCGAGATACTAGAGGTGGTGGTAGGGGAGCCAATAATGGGAATGCTGCTGACATGAGGGCGATGTTTACTGACCTCATGAGAGAGATGCTTAGAGATGTACGGAGGGCAGCTCCCAATGGTGGAAATGGTGGTGGTCCAATAGTGCAGGCGCCAAGAGTCGACTTCGCCAAGCTGAATAAGGATTATACTAGCCTTGGTGGGAAGCCGTTCCATGGAACGGAGTCGGCCACAGATGTTCAGGATTGGTTGGATAGTTGTGAACGTATCTTCGAGGATTTGGGTATCGAGGATGCGATGAAGAGAAAGCTAGCGTCCCGTCAGCTGCAAGGGCGGGCAATGAATTGGTGGAATGCTATAAAAGCAGCTACTCCCGAAGATCAGATTACTTGGGAGCAGTTTAAAGCTCGCTTTAGCGAGAAGTTCATTCCATATGCTCAGAAGTCAGTGTTGTTTGAGAAATTCTTGGAGCTCAAGCAGAATGGCAGAGCTGTCTCGGAGTACATTGCTGAATTCAACACTTTGTCAAAGTATGGGTTATTTCTTATTGATACTGCCGAGAAGAAGAATGAGAAATTCATAACTGGGTTAGATCAGTACTTAGGGGAAAGGCTTATTAACCACATCGATGAGACGTTTGAGTCAATTGTGGGGAAAGCATTAAGATCAGAGAGTCTCTACCCTAAGCCGAAGATTGAGGTTGCATCCGCAGATGAGCCAAAGCCACAAGCAAGTGGTGGAGGCAAGGGTGGTTCCCAGAATAAAAGAAAGCAGAGTCAGACTAAGGATGGCCAGAAGAAAAAGAATAAACAAGATGTTGAGTGCTTCAGCTGTGGTAAGAAGGGCCATTATGCTAGTAATTGCCGGGCCAAGCCAGCGGATAGGAAGTGCTTCAACTGTGGCCAAATGGGACATCACAAGGACAAGTGTCCGCAACCCCCTAATGAAAAGCAAATGGTGAAAGCATACGCCCTTAATGCTATTCCTTCTTCGTCGAATGCCCCAACTGCGGCGGAGAAGGGAAAGAATGTCGTCATTCAAGGTATGCTTTCTGTTTATGATGTTCCTGTTAGAGTTTTGTTTGATACCGGAGCTTCCAGTTCTTTCATATCTAGTGACCTGGTAGATAGGTTGGGATTGGAGCCCGAGATTGTCGATAGACCTTTAGTAGTGACGAACCCGATTGGTGGTTCTACTAGCCTTAGCATGATTTGTCGTAATGTGGTCTTATCGAGTCATGGATGCATGTTTGTTTGTGATTGCTTTGTTTTGGGATTTACTGGGTTTGGCATTATTTTGGGAGTAGATTGGCTCCGAAGATACGGAGTGGTGGTAGACTGTGAGGGCTTTTTGGTGACAGCTAGAGCGGATGATGGGCGGAGGAAAGTGTTTGGTGGTCTACCCAGTGAGGGGGTATTGGCTAGTTTTCTAAACTCCATCGACATTCCGCATAGTGAGTTGTCAGGTTTGCCCGTGGTTGTCCAGTATCCGGATGTTTTCGAAGAAGTGACCGGACTTCCACCACACCGAGAGATTGAGTTCCGTATTGATTTGGTAAAAGATGCCAGACCTATAGTGATGCCACTTCGTCATATGGCACCAAGGGAGCAATGAGAGCTCGAGGTGCAAGTCGGCGATCTTTTGAAGAAGGGATTTATCAGAAGGAGTGTCTCTGAATGGGGAGCACCAGTTGTGTTTGCTACCAAGGCGGATGGTTCCCTTCGTTTGTGTGTAGACTACCGCGAGTTGAACAAGGTGACGAGGAAGAATAAGTATCCTCTCCCGCGGATAGATGATTTGTTCGATCAGTTGAGTGGCGCGAGAGTGTTCTCCCAGTTGGATCTCGTGACAGGTTTTCATCAGCTTAGAGTGGAAGCTGAGAGTATAGCTAAAACGGCATTTCGAACGCCGTCTGGATTTTATGAATGGTTGGTTATGCCATTTGGGCTGACTAATGCCCCGGCATATTTTGTGGATCTTATGAATAGGGTATTCAGAGATCAGTTGAATAAGTCTGTTCTTGTGTTCGTGGATGATATTTTGGTTTACTCAAGGAACGAGGAAGAACACAAGGAACATTTGAGGACAGTGATGGAGGTGTTGAGGAAACACCAATTGAAAGCAAAGTTTTCTAAGTGTCACTTCTGGAGGAATGAAGTGAGATTCTTGGGCCATGTTGTTTCAGAAAATGGTATCGCCGTGGATCCTGCTAAGGTGGCTACGGTGCAAGATTGGTCTACGCCCAAGAATGCAACAGACGTAAGAAGTTTCTTGGGATTAGCGGGATATTATCGTAAGTTTATCCAAGGCTTCTCCAAGATAGCAGCACCGTTGACTCAGTTGACAAAGAAGAATCAAGCTTTTGTTTGGAACGAAAGGTGCGAGGATGCATTCAAGAGTCTAAAAGAAAAGTTGACAAGTGCACCAGTGTTAGTCATTCCCAAGGGGAGTGAAGAGATGACGGTATATACAGATGCTTGTGGTACCGGACTAGGTGCTGTGTTGATGCAGGGTGGTAGGGTTGTAGCTTATGCAAGCAGGCAACTGAAACCGCATGAGAAGAGGTATCCTATCCATGATTTGGAATTGGCAGCGATCGTATTCGCATTGAAGATGTGGAGACATTATCTCTTGGGAGAAAGATTCGAGCTGTTTACTGATCATAAGTCGCTGAAGTATCTTTTCTCTCAAAAGGATTTGAATCTTCGTCAGCAGAGGTGGTTAGAGTTCTTAGCTTCATATGATTTCGACATCGCATATACACCGGGAAAGGGCAATGCCGTAGCCGATGCGTTGAGTCGAAGACATGCCAGTTTAGGGGCTATGTTCCTTGAATGGAAGCAACTGGAGTATATCGCGGGGTTTGATTTCAGACCAAAGTGCGAATTGGACCCAGAAATGTTAGCAAGTTTGACGATCAGACCCACTTTAATTGAGCGGATCGGCTCTAGTCAGAGGGACGATCCTAATCTATTGGAAATCATCTCCAAGTTAGAGATGGGTATCGATGAGGAGATGAGCAAGTATGGGCTTGATCAAGATGGATGGCTTAGAAAGAATGGAAAGCTCGTTGTACCCAATGTCAATGGATTGAGAGATGAAGTGCTTAGAGAATGTCATCACTCAAAACTGACTATACACCCCGGTGGTAATAAGATGTATCGAGACATGAGACAGACTTACTACTGGGAAGGGATGAAAAGAGATGCTGGGGAGTTTATATCCAAATGCATGAATTTCCAGCTAGTTAAAGCCGAGCAAAAGAAGCCTAGTGGGTTGTTACAGCCATTAGAAATTCCCGAATGGAAATGGGAGCAAGTCTCGATGGATTTCATTGATGGTTTACCAAGGACTAGATCGGGACATGATAGCATTTGGGTGATTGTGGACCGATTAACCAAAAGTGCAAGATTTATACCAGTCAGATCGACCAGAACGGCAGCTAAGTTAGCAGAATTGTATATGAAGTGGGTAGTGAGATTCCATGGAGTACCTAAAAGCATTGTGAGTGACCGAGACCCGTTGTTCACTAGTGGGTTTTGGAAGAGCTTACAAGAAGCTCTAGGGTCAGAGTTACATCTCAGTACCGCATATCATCCTCAGACCGACGGTCAGACGGAGAGGGTGAATCGTATTTTGGAAGATCTCTTGAGAGCATGTATATTGGATTTTGGTGGATCATGGGATGACCATTTGCATCTAGTAGAGTTTGCATATAATAATAGCTACCAATCCAGTATCGGTATGGCTCCGTTTGAAGCTTTGTACGGAAGACCATGCAACTCACCATCATGTTGGATAGAGACTGGCGAGAAGTTTATGCTTGGACCAGATGTGGTGAGGGAAACTTCAGATAAAATCAAGACCATTCAACAACGAATGAAGGCTGCCCAAGATAGGCAGAAGAGTTATGCCGATAAGAGGAGAAGAGACTTAAAATTCTCCGTTGGCGACTTGGTGTTTGTCAAGATTTCTCCGTTGAAGAGCGTAATACGATTTGGCAGGAGAGGAAAGTTGGCACCAAGATTCGTTGGCCCATTCCCTGTTCTTGAACTAGTCGGGAATTTGGCATATAGAATTGACTTACCAGACAAGATGACGGGAGTTCACAACGTATTTCATGTTTCCCAGTTAAGGAAGTTTGTGCACGACCCTAATGTGGCTATTTCACCTGATCAGTTGGACGATATCGAGGTTGAACCTGAGGCGGTTGGGAACCGTAGGCCTATGCGTATCGTTGGGAACGATACGAAGCAACTTCGAAGGAAGGCGGTGAAATTAGTCAAAGTCCAGTGGGGTGAGGATGAGAAAGACTGTACTTGGGAAATAGAGGAGGACATAAGGAAGAAGTATCCAGAACTCTTTGCCTAATAAGATTTAATTAGCGATTTAGTTTTCCGCATGCTAGGTTATGTTTGTTTTGCTTGTTTTGCATGTTTGGTTGCTGTGAATGATTGTTAGGCATGCGGGATACATTGTTTGTTTCTTTGTTAAGGAATTTCGGGGGCGAAATTTCTTAAGCGGGGGGGGGGGGGGGGGGGGGGAGAATGTAACGACCTGCATTCTACGCATCGGAAGATCGTAGAATATTTATTTCTTTTTCTTAGTAAGTCGTATGGTCGTGTACTTTTGGGAAACGACTAGTAGGGTCATTTCCCATGTTCATGATTTTTGTCGATTTTTAAATGACCGTTTTGCCCCTAGTTGAACTTGTTTTGACCATAACTTTTGACTGGAAAGGAATTTTGACCTGAAACCACTTCCATTGGATCCGGATGATGGTTTACAATTCCGTAGAGTGGTCATATTAGCCAAACGGACTCACCGTTTGGGAGATATTGCTGAAACAAGTTTCAGATGATGAAAAACAGCTTAATTGGGCTTAACCGGGTGATTAACAGCTAGGCCCAAAGGGGAATTTCGGGATTAGGAGTTTAAAAGGGCTGTTAGGGTTTGGAGAATACCTTTTTCTCATTTTTCAGCCATCACTATTCATTCCTCTTAACCTAGCCATGGCCTCCACCCTCTAAATCTCTTCAAAACACCTCTTAATCACTTTCTAATTGAAGATTAGGCTTAACAAACATCAAATCAAGGAGTATTAGCACGAGAACCGAGGTAGAGCTGCTGTGTAAGATTGGGAACAACACCAAATCAGATAATATTTCAGTTTTGGGGTTTTAGTGGTGGCAAAGGTGAGTGATTAGCTTGCTTTTACACTAATTACGGTTAATTATGGGTAATTAGTGAAGATTAGCGAATTTATACATTAATAAATTCTGGAAAAATTCCTAAAATTCTATAATGATGTCTTATGGCTCTGATAAAAATTTGGGCTAATTTGGATAAGTTTTGCTAATTGTATGCATAATCACGGTTAAGAAGGATTAAGGGGAAAACATGGGTTTCTTGGTATGTTTGATCTAAAGTATTTCATGTAAATGATGTTTTAATGTTTGTGATTGATTCTATATGTTGTTACTGCTGTTTGGAATGTTTTGTAATGTCATAGGAAGTTTAGAATGGTTGAAAACGCCGTCGTTCGGCGAAAATAGCTTGCTGGAAAAAGTTGCAGATTTTCAGAACCGGTTAGGAAGAACACCCGATCCGAACCGGATAGGAGGAGGAGATCCGATCCGAACCGGATAGGAGGAGGAGATCCGATCCGAACCGGATAGGAGGAGTAGATCCGATCCGAACCGAATAGAAGGAGGAGATCCGATCCGAACCGGATAGGAGGAGTAGATCCGATCCGAACCGAATAGAAGGAGGAGATCCGAACCGAACCGGATAGGAGGAGACACCCGAACCGAACCAGATAGGAGGAGACACCCGAACCGAACCGGATAGGAGGAGGAGATCTTATCCGAACCGAATAGAAGGAGGAGATCCGAACCGAACCGGATAGGAGGAGACACCCGAACCGAACCGGATAGGAGGAGGAGATCCGACCCGAACCGGATAGAGGAGGAGACCCGAACCGAACCGGATAGGAGGAGGATGCCCGAACCGAACCGAATAGGAGGAAGAGACCCGAACCGAACCGAAGAAGACCATAACCCGAGATGCAAAGGTAGTCCAAATGGGAAGTTTGTACCAAGGATTCAGATGGGAATCAATGAGTTAACTTCATGATTGGGCTTTGCTGCGGGACGTGTGCTAAGGGGCTGTCGATGTCTGTAACTTTGGATCACTATGTATAGGGGGTACGTGAACGGATTCAGGGCCACAGTGGTCTAGGTATGACTAAAAGAGCTATGGACCAATGAAGTGGGGTCATTTGTAAAGGTTTAGTCATGACTCCATGGGGTAAGCTTGGTGGTAGCAGTAGTTGTACAAGCCGAACTCCGTCACTACTTCGATGGGTCTAGTGGTTGAAAGCGGTATACATTGTATGCTTTATGCACTGAGTGAGAGATGTGAGGATGGTTGCCATGATTGAATTGTTTGCTATCCCTATGACATGCACACCTCCACCCCCGTATTTCTTTACACCATATGTTGATGGCACCTTAGAGTATTGTACAGTATGTAGTGCTAACTCTTTGGTTGCAGGTCCAGGTTCAGGTATGGTTTAGTATACCTATTATTGTTCTGTTTAGCTGCTTATCGCTCATACCAGACTTTTTGTCTGACCCAGAGTTTTATGTCTCTTCTTATTACTCTGGGTGCTCACACGAGCAGACTAGAGACAGGTTAGCTGGTGATGCACGGGTAGATGATCCGGAGACGAGCAGGAGGCTTCCACGTAATATATATATATAGTATTCTCACTGTGTTGTCGAAGATCACTGCTTGGGCATTGGTGGTGCATCTTCCACTTTAGCTTTCTTTTGTTTAGAGACAGTAGATTTTGAAAAGTTGTAATAAGCTGTATTTGGATTTCCGCTGCTCTGATGTTGACATTTATTATTAGTTATCAGCTTATGCACTGTCTCACCTGTTTTATGTCAAGTATGTTATTATTATATTTTATTCCATGCGCTGTGAGACATTCTACAGGTTCCTTGATTAGTTCATTCTCTTCTTTCTTTTCTTATGACGACCGTTCCGTGCCAGTTGGACATGTGTACAGCGCACACTTGGAGGAAGTGTCGGTTGGTGCGGGGCGGGCCGTCACAATTTATATATATATATATATATATATGTAGGTGATTTGTTTTGTGAAGGAAAAATAATAACAAGAAAAAAAAAACAAAAGGAGGAAAGATAAATGAATGCATGGTTAAGTAACATAAGGAATGAAACATGATGAGAAAAATAAAGGAAAGAAATTAATAGAATAAAGGATAGTAAATTAATTGCATGAAGGAGAGAGGTGAATGCGTGGTTAATGCTAATTGTTAGAAATTAAAACTAACACTACAAGATTAAATATTATTGTTAGAAATAAATGTTTGCATGTGAATGTTAATATTAAACAAACGGGCATTTTCTATTGTTAAAACATTTTTTTATTATGTTAAAGCGTCTTATCAAACTCCCTTTTTTTTAATTATTTTATTGATCCATCTTTTACATAAAAAATATAGTTTCTAACGTGAACATCATTTATTATACAATGAACCTTTTTTTTTGTATCATTTACACTAAAAGTGTAAATTTTAATGTCAAAACATTCTCAATGTCTCATTTACATTAAAAGTGTAAATTCTATATCAATACATTTTATTTCAAAATGTTTATTTTTAAATATTGTATATACATTAAAAAATGTAAATTCTATATCAATACATTTCTATTTCAAAATGTGTTTACTTTTAATGTTGCATTAAGAAAATAAAGATGAAAGGAAGGCATTGGAAGCGAATGCAACTATTCAAAAAAATAAAAATAAATAAATAAATTATTAATTGATGAACGTTACACTTTGAATAGGCAAGGAAAGTATTAAAGCGGACCTATCAACATATTATTAATTAATCTCATTAACAACGTCTAAATCTTATTTAAAAACTTTTTATTATTATTATTATCTTATAAAATATAAATTTTTAATCGTTATTATTTAAAATAAATTATTTTCAATATCAAAAATTCATTAAAATTACTTAAAATAAAATTTTAAATTTACCCCAAAATTCAGGGTTGTTACAAAATTGGAATGGATTTTAATCGAAATTGTTTTCGGAATATTCAAATATTGGATTTCGTAATTATACAGATATTGTTATGGAAATTTGAAAGATATATTTATATCGTTATTTCCAATACGATATTTGTTGGTGGTAGAATTTGATATTGAATATAAGCCGATATATTTTCAATTTAGAGCCTTGTATTTAATATCAAATGGGATTTGGGTTCTCGTGAATGGTGTCTTCATTAACCCTGTTCTTAAACCCAGCCGAGAAAAAGATTAAATCTTTTTATTTAGATTTAATGAAGTATACCAATTAAATGATATTTAATTGGAATTGAATTGGAATTGATTTTTGGGTTTATCGTGAACGGTGTTTTAAATAACACCTGTTCTTTAACCCGATAATTAATGGAATGTGAATTGGGTTTGTTGTGAACTGTGTTTTAATGACATTCGTTCTTTAACCCGATTTACAGTGAAATGGGATTTGGAATTTATAAATCTTTTTGATAAGATTTAAAGGAAATTTTCCAAAGTAAAGTTTTCCAATTTAATAAAATAAATTGGAATGGAATGGAATTCGGTTTGGTAATAATCGAAGTAAGCTTCTGTAGAGGAGGACGGGTAATATATTTGGAATTTAAAAGGCCTTGTCGTTATTCCATTTATATTATCCATTGGATATGGAAGTTTATATCGATTACATATATCGATTTGTTTTCCATGAAGATTCCATTGTCAATGGAATGTGATTTTGGTTTGTCGTGAATGGTATCTTTAATAATAATGTTCTTAGACCCAACGGAGTTAAGAAAATCAAAAACCAACTGGAGATTAGTTAAGTTGAATGGTTTTCTGGGTATTGATCTGATGTTGGTTTCGGCCTTCGGGGTTTATGCTTAGGGAATTGTTCACTTGCTAATTTACGGTTAAGGGATGATGGAATGGAATGTGATTTTGGGGTTTATCGTGAACCGTGTTTAAATGACATTGGTTCTTTAACCCAGTTAAAAGATAGGTTATGATTTCCCAAGTTAAATAATCATTAATATTGATTTTTGGGAAGATTAAAACCAAGTGGAGTTTTAATGAATCTTTAATTAGATTTAAATGATCGAGAATGGAGTATCACCAGTTTTTCTCCAGGTGATAGTTAAATCTTTAATTAGATTTGAACGTGAAATGATAATTGAATTTACCGATAACACCATGGTGTTAGTTATGAAGTATCACTAGTTTTGCTTCATGGGATGAATAGATTGGGATTGGGAAATTAAAAAAAATGATTACTTCGGTATGGATCGCTAATCCCGACTAGTTTGGATAAACCATAATCTGGTTTGAATTGATATTCAATAGAAGATAAATTTAAAGAATTTATCTTTGATAAAATTAATGAGAACCTTTCCTAAAATATAAAAATATTTGAATCAAGGAATATTCTGGATTGGAATGAGGCATATGTTGTGTTTTACAACACTTGTTTATTATATACGCGAGTTATTCGGAAAGGCCGGGTTTATACCCATTCTGAATAACTGAATCGAAGATAAGTCGATGATGAAGACGTTGGTTGAAGACCGGAGGTCTTCACATCGTTTGGATAATTACTGATGATCTTGATTGGGCTGCACACCCAAGAGGAGGGAATCAGTTGGTGATCGTCCAGACGTACTTGGAGATCGATGGATATGCTAGGAATAAGGTTCCCTCGGTTTCATTCAAACCCAGAACGGACTTGTAAATGGATGTGTGTCTGACATCGGATTTCATTCTGTATGATTGATATACATCGGTTGCATAGCATGAATTGCCTGTGTGGCATGCTGAGATGCAAATGATCAAGGCTTCTGTTGAAAAGCAGAGTCTTGTGGTTGATGATCAAAGCACGACAAAGCGTAGCTTTGTGTAGCATTAATTCGCGAGCCTCACACCCCGGTGTGAACTAGAAACGGGAGAGGACTACAGGGAGGGCATGTGTTTCCTTCTAGCTACGAGTGGTGTCAGCGTTTTATACGCCCTGGCATTTTACTTATGTGGATGATGGATTTCAAGGCGCCTCAGTTATATCGGTCGATCCGGGGCCGATGGAGTCATTTGGCTCATTTACGCCCCATAGGGTGGGGAAACACATTGTTCAGGCATTATAGTCCACATCGAGTGGACCGGCCTTGAAGATCCAAGGTGCAGTTGCGGCTGTTCCGGAGACATGGGCTAGATTGTCTCGAAGCGTAAGGATGATCCCTTACCTTGGTTCACAGATGGAAATCCAACTTCCAATACGTGACAATTGCGGTTTTGATTGTAAACCTATATATGGCGACATAGTGGTATGGGGGCACTTATGCCGTCTATGATTGAAATTGTTTTGACACTATACAGTTATAGTAATAATAAAACATGAAATTTTACGTACCAAGCATTCTTGGCTATTATAAGGAAAAAAAAATTGTCTTCCGGCTTGCGTTGCATTGTGTGATGGGACCTGAGTCTTATAATAGCTTCATTGTTCTTTTTTTAGCATGCATTGTTGTTTTATGCACTAGTATTCTTGGGAGGAAACCCATTCCATGTTATATGGCGTGGTCCCTTGATTTACCTAACTTTAAAATAAAGATTAATAACTGTGTTAGTTCTCACACCAGTCACATGACTAACCTAAAGTTTATTGTTTTAACCTAAACTCTGGCTGCCACTATTTTCCACAGGCAGCTAGTAGTTTTTGTTTTGCAAATTTATATTCACAGGAACCTGGTTTACAGCTGAAATGATATCCGGAAAGCTCTGTATCCGTATATTCTTTTCAGTTGTGTTTTGTATTGTTTTCCACTGCTATGTAATGTATTGTAATTTCTGATATTTATCGAATGTATTTTATTCATTCATATTCTGTAATATTCTTGTATTCTGATGAAATTGTTGTAATAAACAATGAAATGTTATTCTGTTTGTGTTCTGATTCGCCTTGTCCTCAAGGCAATCCATTCTTCCTCTCCTCTTCGGAGACCGGGGAAGTATCGGGTCCTTACAAAACTATTAAGAAACAAAAATGAAACGCAACAAATATTGGCCGTTAATTTTTTGTTCTTCACATTGGAGTTGAAATTCATGGGGATATCTAATGGTTAAGATCGCTTGTGTCAATTATATGCCACCATTTTGTGTCCAAATAGAATTTTTCCCATCTTTATGCTCTCGTTATTATTACGTACACAATGGCCGAGTGATTACTATAATTACTTAGTGGAAAAATATGTTCAGTGGTATATTATAAAACATGAGCTAACTGAAATCAAGTTTGTTTATTCTAATAAAATATACATATACATATACATACACATATGCGTGCGTGTGTGTGTGAAATCAGTTGAGCTTATATTATAATAGATACTATACCAGTGAATCGCTGAATAATTCTTACCTTCTCTTCCAACTGAAATATTTCTCAAAGAAAATGCAAGTTGAAAACATTGAGTCAACGTCTCATGTATCTTAGTCTGAAATACCAGGAAAAGAAAAGGATGATCATACACATATGGATATAAAAAAAGGAAAGATATCCAAAAGCTTATACATTTGAAAAGTTTGAGTTGTCCTCACATTAGCTCGAGAAAAACAGTAGCAGACTATAAGTGTGAGCAATAGCTTCATAATCATAGGGAGTATTTACTGGGATATGGCTTGCACCCACATAGATGAGAGCAAAAGTGATATCTGACGGCTGCATAGCCTAAGCATAACTAAATCCTGGGTTGAACAAAGGAAGAAAAAAATGAAATGAGAAAAAAAGCAAGAAAGTTCTTTTAGCATAACCGAGGGCACAATACTTCATCTTTTAAAAGTTTTGACTTTACCAGTTCTTCATTTTCTGCAAAATTTTGTTCTGTAGGCGGAGGTGTTGCAGAAGATCTTCGCATGCTGTACATATGATCCTTTGTAGATTGCAACTTATTAATGCTAAATAGACGACTTTTTGATGACTGCATTTTACCAAAATTTGGACCAGGTGAATTTTTGTCAGTGTTTTCTCTAAAAGTTGGTTTGTCTCTTTTAACCTTTTGCAATTAAGAAGCTGAGGATGAAAAGACAGATGTTGTCCTAGAGAGTGTCCTCAAAACACTCAGTGAACCTTCATTTTCAGAGCAGGGCTGAGGACATACATATGATGGCACAAGAACTACAGAAAACATGTTGTGGTTCTACACGTGTTTCATGATCTAGATAGACCATTGCTATGAGCAAGTGGTGAAATAGTGCTTTAGGAAATTCCTGCCATTTGTCACTGAGAATTAAATCATTCTAATAAAAAAAATAGGTTTTTAGTACTGTATGATATGAAATCAAATGGTAGGTTTGGCTAACCTTATTTTGATAAGACAAATTTGGTACTGACGCAATTATTTGTGCTGTACGATAAACTTCAGAAATGGTCAGTCTAGCAATTTCCACAGTAGTTGAAATGTAACATCACGTCCATCATATCAAGAATGGGGCCTGCATCACCAACCTGATCAAAAAAATACCAATATTTGGAGTATCACACTAACTTTATATAGTTAGATTACATATAACCTTTTTTCCTTTCTAAATTTCTAGTAGTAGAAAGTAATTACATTTATCGAATAACTGCACTTTGCTCAACATTTTATACATTATCTCAATTCCACCCTTCGATAGAATAGGAAGACGATATATATGTATATTAGGCATTTGGTTTCCATGTGGGGTAAACTAAAAATATAATATAGATTGGAGGCAAAATGATGCAGTCTGAATACATGATATTTTTGATCTAGCATCATGAAAATTCAGGGTGGCCTTCCGCAATTTAACCAACTTAAAATGCATAAAGAAATACCTTTTTAGACAATTGCACAAGGCAATCATGTACTGCTTTTCTAAATTTATCCAGTGGTCCATTAATCACACCTTTGTTGCCAACTGCATTATGCATTGCTTTGCGCAAATGCCTCACAAGATCATTCATGGCACCGATTATTGTTATAGACGTTTGGCTTTTTGAATGCTCAGCTAGACTGGTGGTAACTTCTACAATATTTAGCTGCATCTCTGGATGTTTTATTATAGTCTTTTGATCAAGATGCTTGACCAATATAGTCAATAACAAATGTGTATTCTACCTAGACTACTCGATTAACAATTGCATATCCAATAAGACACAAGAAGCCAACCCACGTTGAGGTGACCAGGAATTTTTATTATCAAAATAGCGCAAAAGTGATTCCAAGTCAGGCCTGACAGTAGTAGCCTCCTTGGCTAAATTATCCATGTTATGAACACATACTCTCAACCAAATATGAGGGTTCTTTGCTTCATCCATCTTAAATTCAGTTCTCCTTTATTGTTTACAATGTGTTTCCAAGAAGGTATTCTTGTCATAATCAACACATGAGCTTCGGCTTTAGTACGATCTTCTTGTGAGACTTGCATGTTGGGATCAATTTCCTTTGTTTCCTTTTTGGGATGTTCATAATTTTCTAAGACAACTGAAACCACATTATCGAATTCTACAAAGATATGGGAGTACTCGCCCATGAACCAAATCATGGATGAAAGAGCCTGCAATCCTACTGCACGTAAATGACTAGAAAGTTCGTCCTCTCCTATCTGCTGAGATAGTTGACAAAGTCTTGGTATCAACCCTTCTAAACTAAATTTATAGGTGCCATCACACTAACTATTTACAGAATCAAAAAGTGTATGACATCCTATAATACGGATTTCATCGTGTCGTGATTGATCCAGGAGAATTTGTGTTATGCTCAACAAGCTACTTGCAAATAATGGCATTTGCTCTCGGCAGGAAATAAACAACTTCCGATAAATGCACATGACAATTTTGGCAAAACCGAATTGCTCTGCTCTTAATTCCTTGTAACATTTCTGCTCTAAATAACTTGTGATCTATGGGATTGCAATGGATTCTTTGAAGCATATTCACACAATTTTCCAATCTTCCTATGATCTGGTTCTTTATCATTGAATGGCTCTAGAGCTGAATGTGAGTTGCTGAAGCTTGGACAGGGAAAGCATACTGATATCAGTAAGTTTCTCATCAGGTCGTACCCCTTTGTGTCTGAGTAAGCATTTGTTCCTCAACTGCTGCATGCAAGGTTATCAAAACACGCTCATAAAATTATCACTAAATACAAGCTTCATTATATCAGACATTTTCAAACCACAATCCCTCAGACCTTGTCTCCATTTTATCCATTTATTCTAAAATTATGCCAGTAATTTTGACATTTGAAAATACTAGCTGGAGTAGTCATCTTATTGTGTCCTAATTATGCTTGATTATTGATATCTTATATATGCCAGTAATTTAAAATAACAAGATTACTATGAAATATTCGAGCTAGGGTTTATGTAGATTGACACGGATGAATCATGGAATTATGATTTGAGCATTCAATTTATAAAATCAATGTTAAACCATACAAAACCAATGTATTATCACAAAATAAAATGAAGTATAAATCCATACCAATTTAGGGTTTATGCATAATCCCAATCAAATGACAAAAGAATAGATGGAATGGGGGGTCGTTAAACCATGTAGAGAAGGAAGAAGTAGCGCGACCATGGCGATTGAGGAAATATGGTGTGACGATGATTATGATTTAGGACTTGGTAAAAAAAATTTAAGAGAGGGAAAGTGAAAATGAGTGAAACCTCAGTAGTAAAAAAACGTAACAATGTTTAATAATTAGCGGGAATACGGAAAAAACAACCGCGTTGAGATTTGGATTGATAATAATATATTAATAGATGCAGTTGCTTACCAACGCAACAAATAAATGTAACTAAACCCTTGTTTTCTTGTAGTGTGATGAATAGTAGTGTGATGAATAAATATTAAGAGTTAGAGTATAGTTCCCCGTGACCCCCGTGTATGCAGATGCTAGTGTGTCCCAATGAGTGCAGTACTGAAAAGAAAAAACGTGAAGTAAAGAGATAAACATGCAGTTAGTCAGCTTATGTTATCAAGTTATATGATAAATCAGTCCAGAGTGATAAGTTCAAAGGCTATATCCTAACTGTCCATCCATTTGTTCGAGTTACAATTATTTTCCATCAAAGTATGTATTGGTACATTTGATAAATTCATGATTGTTATGATGGTTGAAGTCATAAGTTGGATCGACTTGAGGAATAAACGTGACTAAGCGTTCATACAATGGCTCGCACATAGCAGGAACGGGTCACCAACAAATATCGGCTCGTGATATGGTAAAAATACATAATTAAAGTTCGGCTCGTGACTAGGTCCCGGATTATACGATCGGACCAGCTCGCATAGTCACGATCAGCTCATGTTCCATGCCTCCCACAAGTTCACATAAAAGAACCAGTTTGTGACCACGAACAACTTGTGAACTGGGATCATCTCGTGATCAATGGTAGAATAAAAAGTTGGATCGGCTCGTGATAATTGGTTGAATAAAAAAAGTGGGATCGACTCGTGATCAATGGTTGAATCACAAACGTGGGATCGGCTCGCACAGACATCAGCTCTCACACATCAACCCGATCACAGTTAAATTCAAGACTACATGATAGAATCGACTCGTGAAACTCCATCAAATATATTGGGATCAGATCATAAACCCACAACCCGACCCGATGACTGTTCCCTACCATCTCCACGATTCGCTTCCTCCTGAACATATCCCTTCTTCAAATCATCACCACAAGCTCCACACTCTAACACTGGATCCACCCGTCAAAACCCGTAACCATATTCTCTCCCCTCCATCCTTCAAATTTGAACTCCCTCGACTTTTTAGCTCCCTTGCTCCTGTATTGAACAAGACCGACCCACTAGTTCAACGCCTGAAGATAAGGGTCATCACCTGAGACGGCGACGGCATCGAGGTGGACGAGGTTAAAGCCACTAGCAAGGGGCGATGGAAATCGACGCATGGATTGTGCCGAGTTTGCTTGCTGTTCAAATTAACAGCAAGAACCAAAAATATAACGCGATAATTTGTAAATACCTTGTTGATTGAATTTGATTTTTGATGAATTAGAGAAGAAAAAGTTTAGGGTTTTGATGGAGATATATAATTTGCCGCAGTAAAAAGTAAATGATAAAGTGGGGATTAAGATGCTTTGTATATAGTAGACATTGGACCATTCAATTTGACCCATAGGCCAATCGAGGAGCTGCTAGGCATGGGCTCAAAATGGCTCACAAGTGAACAACTCCTACCGTTCAGGTATGATGATGGTTCAAGGATTGCAAGCCCAATCCAATCGAAAGGTCCTAGGGTCGAGTAAAGAATTTAAAGAAGTTATTAAAAATTAAGCACACATACATCAACAAAAGTTAATGAAATGATGTGTCGAATAATTCCAATATTTCCGGCTTGGATTAAGGGAAAATCAAGAGTTCAACTAAAGAGCTATTCGCAGTATGACTTAAAGTTTGGGGTCGATAAACATGGTGGAGATAATTGGTAGCTTAATCCTGTATTTATACTCGTCTCACGAATCAGGAGATATAATTTCATGAAATGACGTTCCCATACAAATAGACACGACTGCCAGCATTCACCGATTCATAAATGGACAGGCTGATTATTTCGAAGCACGTTTCATCTCCGATAAAACATACTTCAAGGGTGCAAAATGTTGGCTCGCTTTATGATCAAGCCACACGAAGCTTGGATGCATGCGGTCAAGTGGGAAAAGCAACTCACATGCTCATCATTCCAGAAGAGAAGGTTCGGTTCGCAGTATGTGGTCAAAAGTCTTCGGGTCGTGGTACCTGGCTCATGACCTCGAGTCCGCATATAAAGAAGCCAACACGGTGAAAAGGGCAGAGCACCAGCTCGGGTCATGGGGGTGCGACCCGACCCCCTCCTTACGAGGCTGAAATGAAGACATAATTCACCCACGATTTCCACTACCCGAAAAGCACAGATCCTCTGCCATGTGTCACGAACCGCCTCAGTAACTGTCTCTCCACTCACTCACGAACCACTTCGAGAATTCTGGGATGAGCGCCACATCACCCCGCGACCCGCCTGCAAAATTTGCCTACAAATAGCCCAAGACTTGTTGCTTTTAGGGGATCTTTTGGCATTTTGAGAGACTACTTCCACCATTACTATACTTCCTTAACTTATTCAGATTGAACTCCAATTCATTGAGTTTTATTTGATCAATATTGAGAGATTCATTATTGCAATTGTGAGATTGAGAGGATATCTGTATTGCACTTATTATCAAACAGATAATCATAATCATAGAAAGTGGACGTAGGCTCGTTAACACTGAACCACTACAAATTGTGTGTGTTTGCTGCTTTTTATTTTATTTTCTAGTTATAATTCTCCACGAATTCTAGTTTGTTGGGTGTTAGAACCACTTTTTGGTCTAATAACATCATTTTTTACATTATAATGGCGATTTTTTTCTATAAAGTAAAACAGACAACATATATCAGTTATGCATGACTTTGACATCAGTTTTGTTAATTATGCATGTTGGTGAAATAATTTCCAAAACCAAAAAGCCTTTATTCCAGTCAAATAAATATTAATTTTTATTTTACACTCTAGAATTGATTTGGATATTTACGACGGTGAAAACAATTTATAAAACTATAAAGCATTAACTTAAATGAAATTGACAATAAAATTAACATTTCCAATATGTTAGTATCGATTTTGTCATGTATGACTTTGGAAAAACAATATTTTTTATTTAACTGCATCAACTCCAATCAAATAAACGATGGGTGTTGTTTTTGCAATATATTGGAATGAGTAGTTTTGAGATCTATGCTGGTGAAAATAATTTCTAAAGTTTAAAAGCATTGACTTTAGTCAAATGAGAATGAGTTTTATTTTTTCAATATATTTATATAAGTTTTTTTGCGCAGCCAATTTTAAAAAGTGGAAAATAGTGAGAAGTCCAAACTTCAGAATTTTTTTGGTGAAAAGAATGTAAAGTTTAGAAATTAGTGGGAAGGACAAATGCTAGTGGAAGAGAAATAAAAAGCACATATTACGAAGGCATATAAGTCCGATGGTGCATAATATGCATATACTTGTTGAATGACGTATATAACTACATATGCGAATGTTTAGTGTGAAATAGAAATACACCAAAACCAAAAACACAGTAAATAAATAGGAAAAGTAGCACACTTGAAACTGAAATATGGAAACAAGCAAACACAGACGAATGTTAACAAAACAGATAAAGAAAGGAAGCACATGGAAGTTATACACACCAAATAAAAATAACGAAAGGCTTTCTATTTCATAAGCACACACGAAAACGAAATTATACCCATCAATAGTAGAATGATTGCAAAGCCCAAAAACATAACGTTCATTTTGCTTTTGATTTTATATGAGAAAATGTCATACTATGTTTTCGTTTTTGTAATTAATTAAGTATTTGAGAGATGATATCTATTTATAAGGCTCTATGGAGACTTCCGGCGAAGGCTTGAACGGAGAATAGAAAATATTGAAATTGAGCATATATGATTTGAACGAACTAAAAATGCTTTTTTTAGACAAGGAAATGAATTAGTTTATAACAGGATATACTTGTCCTTGTAGCAAAATAAACTAGCTTGTGATCTTGAGCTTAAATGACCGCATTTTCTTGGGCAAGCCGACGGGGTTGAGTAGACCCCGACCATTTTATTAATGTACTAGATAAAAAGAGGATCACAACAAAAACAAGATAACGTAGAAACTTGGTACATCAATTATAGGAAGGAGAAAAAAGAAAAAAAACACATATACACAAGATTTTCAGCTAAGCAAAAGAAAAATGCCTGGGTCAAATGTGAAATTCAGCAATTTCAAACTACTTCTAATCTCCATTTTCACACTCATGTTGAATTGTGCACTGGTCTTAGCTTTGTGAGGTTCGAAAGTTCTTGTGTTTCTTTCTTTCCATACCGCCGTAGTGAATTTTCAAAGAGCAAAGTTGAGCAACCTCCCTCTTAATCTTTTCCTACTCATTTGATTTTCAAGCCTTTCCATTCAGTTCCACTGTCACGACTAGCATCATTACATCCAAAAGAATTCATTATGTCATTCCATACAGGGTAGATACTCCTGCATTCAAAGAACAAGTGGCTAACTGATTCCTCCTGTGTTCCACACATCACGCATTGCATGTCAGTCATCATACCTCTGTTAGATTACTAACTACTGCATAAAACATAAGCGGAAGCAATAATGGAATCAATAGAGTACCTCCAGACATTGCTATGCGAAATCAGATGAGTTTGTATGTTCTTCTTCTTCCAATTTGATTTGATATGCTCTGATTCTTGTTTCCAAACCCTTCTTCTCAATTTAGATGGTGTTTTCGTTTTTGAGAGTAGGTTTAGTGAACCTTAATCAGAAAAATGAAATCACGTTTTAGTTATATCGCTTTGGCCATCATGAAGCGGTTACAAAGTGAAACAAAATTAGTGGGTGGTTAAGGGAAAATATGGGTTGTTAATAATGGGTTTATGGCCAAAACAAATGGGCCACAAATCCAACATTCTCCCACTTGGACCATTTGAGATGAGATATGATATACGAATCATAGCGTCAAAATCTCTTAGTACGAGAATTAATCTTCCATGTATCACAATATATCAAATTCTCAACAACCATACGCACACTTAACTTAATGAGTAAACCTCATGTTTACTCTAGGTTCAAACACATGATATTTCTCAATATAATGACATAAATATGCGCATAAATCCAAAGGAGAAAATATCCAACATAACGAAAGTTCAATAAAAAACATAATGAATGTACTACATAATGGGTGCAAGTCCCATTTTCACTACATGATCCCTAAAAGTCTTAATTGGCATGCCTTTAGTCAAGGGATCAGCAATTATTAAACCAGTGCTAATGTGCTCGATGATGATTTTTCTTTCTTGAACACGTTCCTTCACGACTAGATACTTTATGTCAATGTGTTTATTTTGACTTCCACTCCCATTATTCTTAGTCATGAAGACAACAGCTAAATTGTCACAATACATTCTTATCGGCTGATTAATAGAGTCAACAACTCTAAGTCCAGATATGAAACTTTTCAACCAAACACCATGCGAGGTAGCCTTAAAGCAAGAAATAAACTCTGCGACCATAGTGGAATTAGCCGTCAAAGTTTGCTTTGCACTTCTCCACGATACGGCACCATTAGCTAGCATGAACACATATCCTGATGTGGGTTTAAGTGTATCACTACAGCCACCGTAGTCAGAGTCCGAATAGCCTACCACTTCCAGATTATCAGTTCTTCTATACATAAGCATGTAATCCTTAGTACCCTTAAGATACCTCATCACTTTCTTTGCAGCCTTCCAATGATCGATCCCTGGATTACTCTGATATCTTCCTAATACCCCAACTGCATATGCAATATTAGGTCTGGTACAAACCTGGGCATACATTATGCTACCAACAGCTAAAGCATATGGAATATTTTTCATCTGTTCTCTTTCAAAGTCATTCCTAGGGCACTGGTCCAAACTGAACCGGTCTCCCTTCACAATGGGTGCTGCACTTGGTGAAGAGTCTTTCATTCT
Organism: Allium sativum; assembly: GCA_030737875.1. Lineage (NCBI taxonomy): Eukaryota > Viridiplantae > Streptophyta > Magnoliopsida > Asparagales > Amaryllidaceae > Allium > Allium sativum. The sequence continues at coordinate 868,044,775 of CM060924.1, read as the reverse complement.
AAATCTTTCAAGTACTTTGTTGATATAGGCCTCTTGAGACAATCCTAAAATGCCTCGAGATCTATCCCTATGGATATTAATGCCAATGACATAAGATGCATCTCCCATATCTTTCATATCAGTTTCTTGAAAGGAACTGTTTTATCTCATGTAGCAACCCTTTATTATTGGTTGCAAAAAAGATATTATCCACATATAATACAAGAAAACAAATTTTACTCCCACTGACCTTAAGATATATACATTGATCCATGATATTTTCTTCGAAACCAAATGAAGTAATTATTTCATGGAATTTCTTATACCACTGGCGTGAGGCTTGTTTTAACCCATATATGGATTTATTTAGCTTACAAACCAAATGTTCACCACCCTTAGAGGAGAATCCTTCAGGTTGTTTCATATAAACCTCTTCCTCTAAATCACCATCAAGGATTGCCGTTTTCACATCCATTTGATGTAGCTCGAAATCAAAATGAGCTACTAATGCCATAATTACACAAAGGGAATCTTTCTTTGATACAGGAGAAAATGTCTCCGTGTAGTCGATTCCTTCTCTTTGAGTGAACCCTTTAGCAACGAGTCTCACTTTATATATTTCGATGTTGCCTAGTGAGTCTCTTTTTGTCTTAAAAACCCACTTGCATCCAATGATTTTTACACCGTCAAGCAACTCGACAAGATTCCAAACTCGATTGGAAGCCATTGAATTCATCTCTTCTTTCATAGCATTCATCCACAAGTTTAAATCTGTAGAACTTATGGCTTGTGAAAATGACAAAGGATCATTATCGATTCCAATATTATAATCTGATTCTTGTAGGTACACTTCATAATCATCAGGAACAACTGATCGCCTTTCTCGAATAGATCTTCTTAATGGGACTTGTTCATTCTCATTATTAACCAAATCTTGTTCATTCTCATTATGAACCAAATCCTCATTTACAACATGATCTATCGGATTTTGATCAATAATTTGTGGAATTTCTATATTTGGTTGTCTAACACTCGACTTAACTTGAGGAGCGTGAATGACAATCAACTTATCACTTGAATCAGAGGGTGGAACCTCATAGTGGTCTTTTTCAGGAACAATATTCTGAAATTGATCACTCCCACTGGTCAAATCATTCTCAAGAAATTTAGCATTTCTTGATTCCACAATCCTGGTATAATGGGACGGACAATAGAATCTATAACCCTTTGACTTCTCGGCATATCCAATGAAATACCCACTAATAGTCCTCGGGTCAAGTTTCTTCTCTTGTGGATTGTTTATTCTCACCTTAGACGGACATCTCCAAATGCGCATATGTCGTAAACTCGGTTTCCAACCCTTAAATAGCTCAAAGGGTGTCTTAGAGACAGCCTTGGATGGAACCCAGTTTAATATATATGCTGCCGTCTTAAGAGCATCAATCCACAAAAATGATGGAAGTTTAACACTACTTCTCATGCTACGCACCATATCAATTAATGTCCGATTACTTCTTTTAGCGACACCATTCTGGTCTGGAGAACCTGGCATGGTGTATTGGGGAACAATCCCATGCTTTTGAAGAAATTTAGCAAATGGACCAGGTACTTATCCGTTCTCAGTGTATCTACCATAATACTCTCCACCTAGATCTGATCTCACGATCATAATGTGCTTAACACATTGATTCTCTACTTCAGCCTTAAATAATTTAAAGGCATTCAAAGCTTCGTCTTTGCAATGAAGTAAGTAGAGATACATATATCGCGAATAATCATCTATGAAGGTGATAAAGTATTTTTGATCATCAGCATTCATGTCCGGGTAAAAAATGTCCGTATGTATGATTTCTAATAAGTTAGAACTCCTCTTGGCACCAATTTTGTGTTTATTAGTTTGCTTTCCTTTAATGCAACTAACACAAGTGTCGAAATTAGTAAAATCTAGAGTACCAGGTACCCCTTCCTTTACTAACCTCTTAATTCTTTCAATGGAGATGTGTCCTAATCTCCGATGCCACAACATAGAAGAATCCTCATTCATAATACATCTTTTTAAACCAATATTAACATGCATAGAATTATAAGTGGTATCATTTTGCAAGTCAAGATGAGATAAATTATCAGACAATGTACCATAGCCAATAACTTTAGAATTTTTTATAATACTAAAACCAGAGTCTGAAAAATTAAAGGAAAATCCAAAAGGTAAAAGTCTAGACACAGAAATCAAATTCCTTGCAAAATTAGGAACATAGAATGTTTTTTCTAAACATAAAGTAAAACCACTAGTTAAAACCAAACTACACGTCCCAATGGTTTCCACACGTGAAGCTATCTTGTTGCCTGAATATATAAGTCTTTCACTATCCACTGGTTTCCTTAGGTTTGTCATACCCTGCAAGGTTTCGAAACATGGATTGTAGTCCCAGTATCAATCCACCATGTATCATGATTAACATTAACCATATTAGATTCATAACAAACAAATGATGGAAAATTACCTTTCTTCTCAAGCCATGCTTTAAACTTAATGCAGTCCTTCTTAATGTGTCCCTTCTTTTTACAGAAGTAACAATTTGACTCCTTCTTCACGACTAGATTCACATGAATCTTTCCTTTTTCCTTTTCCTTATTGTGATCCTTTTTCTTCTTTGAATAAGAAGTCGTAGCAAGGTTCACCTTTTCACCCTCTTCCATCAATAGTCTACCCTCCTCTTGAGCATACATGGTCATAAGCTCATTAATTGACCATTTGTCCTTATGTGTGTTGTAAGAGATCTTAAATGGGGCATATTGTTGAGGTAGAGTGCACAGAATGTAATGGACCAAGAAAGATTCAGACATGGTAACTTCTAAAGCCTTTAGTTGAGCCACTATATCCCTCATGCGCATGATATAATCACGCACTCCCTTAACCTCAGTGTGCCTCATGGATGAGAACTTCATAATCAAGGTGCTGGCGAGAGCCTTATCAGAGGATGCAAACTGCTCATCGATGGATCCAAGAAGATCCTTGACTTTAACATGCTGATCGACTGAATCCCTAATACTAGCACAAATCTTGGTCTTTATGAACATAACTGAAAGACGATTAGATCGCTCCCACTTTTCATAAAGATCAATTGCTTCAGGAGTACTAGCCTCCGTTATGCTTGGTGGTTCATCTTTCCGAATAGCATAGTCTATATCCATCCATCCCAAATGCAGTAACACTCTCTCGTTCCATACCTTGTAGTTATCACCTTTTAATTCAGGAATGTCACATTTAACATCAGAAATATTTCTAGGTAAAATTACTACAAATAGAAAACATATGCTTATTAAAAAAATAAACCGAGACTATAATTTTATCACAATTTACTAATGTAAACTATGCACATATGAATCCCACGACATAAAACTTGCCTGTGGGCTAAAGTCTACTCAAATCAGATTCATAAATTTAATCTTATAGTGAAACTATCAAATCATTATTTCTTAACTACTGTGGGTAGATTAAGAAACACAATATGATACATCACCCTAATTAATCATGCAAAACAATAAAATTTCCTGTGGGCAAATCTTATTATGTTACACATGATTAATTACAATCAATGTCTAGTATCCACATGTGATTTCAGTTTATCAATTTTTTTAAATAATTAGAGATGCTGTGACTACTCCCTAACTAATAAAATTTGCTCAATCACTTGACATTTCACATTATTTTATACACATATACTTTGCTTGCAATGTATAAAGGACCTTTTTTTAATTCAATCAGTACAAAAAAAAACTATAGGTAGACTAGAAAAGAATAACAAGTGGTACAAAAACTGTAGGCTATAATATGTAAACCTATGATGTAGTCTATACATAAAAATACACAATATGTGTACAAAGCATAAAGCAACGTTTGTACTATGCAGGAGTACTCTAGTCATAAAAAAAGAGAGCAAGCGGGTACCATATTTTATTATTATCATCAAAAGCTATAAACAAATTGGACTGGAGAACTTTCACAGCCACTATACCAATAATGGAACCCATGCCATCCCTATACCAACTAAAGCAATAAACAAATTTGACCGACAAAAATTTTCTTTCTTCGCAGCGAATAAGTCTTCCAGATATTTTCTGCCCCTTTATTAATCTCTATTTTAAACGAGATTTAAATAAGGTCAAATTCATAATTTGACCTTATTCACTCATGAAGATGGTTCAACGAAATATGAAATTGGCAAGGGGAATTTCAACAAGTTCGATGCAGTCCAATTATTAAGGCAAGGCAGAGGTGATTTAAGCTATGATACCAAATGTTAGATTACTAACTACTGCATAAAACATAAGTGGAAGTAATAAGGGAATCAATAGAGTACCTCTAGCCATTGGTATATGAAATCAGATGAGTTTGTATGCTCTTCTTCTTCCAATTTGATTTGATATGCTCTGATTCTTGTTTCCAAACCCTTCTTCTCAATTTAGATGGTATTTTCGTTTTTGAGAGTAGGTTTAGTTAACCGTAATCAGAAAAATGAAATCACATTTTAGTTATACCGCTTTGGCCATCATGAAGCGGTTACAAAGTGAAACAAATTTAGTGGGTGGTTAAATGTAACAACCCGTGTTTTTTAACGTGCAATAACTATAAATCAAGGCAGAATTAATTTTTAAAACAAGAATCAAGGGAAATGGGTTAAGCCATTGCGTTCGTCTTGAAATTCTGCTTGGAAATGAGTCTGAGTTTTCGAAAATCGGAGTCCGTATGACCAAGTTATGACCTTTCGAAATTTTCAGAAGTTTTCAAGTTCAAAGACAACTCAATTCAAATTCAAATTTCGAAATTCAAACCTCAGAATGGACTAGGAGGGAAAACTCCCGCCCAGGACCAGGTCGACCTGGGGGTCGACTATGTAGTCGACCTGCCCAGGACCAGGTCGACCATAGTGTCGACCTGGGGTTCGACCTGGTGGCCGAGTCCACTTTTGAAGCTTGATTCACTTTGATGTTTCTGGCCTCGTTTCTGTCCACATTCGTTGACCTGATCCTATAAATACAGCCCCTAACACCAGTCTCTCTACACAAAATTCTTTCTGATCTTATGCTGCTCTAATTCTGGTTGAAAATTTTGAGAAGGGGACTGCTTCTTCTACGTTGAGACTGCGTTAAGGGAATTGCTGATTTGGGGATTTCTATTAGTACTTGACTAAGCATATAAAGATTCAACATCGACTCTCTTTTTCTAATTCTCGAACCACGATCTGTAAGCCCCAGTTATTTTTAGATTTAAACTGTAAATGTGATATGGATATGACGTAAATTGAAATTGGACCTATGTATGATGACTGTTTTACATCCATTCTTGTTCATCATGGATCTTGACTTTTGGATATATTATGACATTGATTTGGGGCCTATTCATGTTGTAAATCAAAAAGAAAACCCCTCATATTATCATGTTGAATCTGCTAGTAGTCACAAGTTTATGACTATCACCTTATGTCAATCGTTACCACGACTATGGTATTACCTTATGTCCATCGTTACCATGACTATACTATCATCTTATGACAACTGCTATCTTGACTAGTACCTTATTTTGCTAGATTTGGAATCTTTATGTTTGAGGCCAATATTCCATATGCCAGTAATGTTATAATCTTTTATCAAGTCATACCATGCTATGCTAGTAATCACTTTTTCCACCTTATACCCATCCCTTTTTATGTTATTCCCTAATTAGATTTATTTGTATCGATTCGAGCTTACGTACGATGGGAATACGATCTGGATAGACTAGGTAAAACATGAATTGCCTTTGAACTTTAAACATGAACGTTATTATAACTTGAACCTGGATATGGACTTGAACTTGACACGATTTGACATGAAATATGACATGAAAGCTCGACATGAATTTTGACATGAAAACTTGAACGTGGGCATGACAATTAGATAAACTTGAAAATGGCCAACTCGAGGTTGGGTTGAGTTTGCAGTGTAAATCTTCCCGGAACCGCCCGACAAATCCAGTGGTTGCAAACAACAAGATCCAATATGGGTAGTTGGTCATATCGCACGTAAAACCCAAGGTTAGACTATGTTGTGGTGTAAATCTGCCCGGAACCGCCCGACGAATCCAGTAACCACAACAGTTAGTCTAATGTGAGACGTTGAGGTGCATTAATGAATTAATGCCACATGATAGGGTTAAGTCATGGACCACTTGAATATACTTAACCAACTTGACACGATGATTTGATAGGGTTAAGTCATGAACCGCTTGAACACACTTAACCAACTTGAAACATGATTTGGATAGGGTTAAGTCACGAATTTTAATGACAACACTTAACCCATTAGAAACCCTAGTTACGCGGTCCTTTTCAACAGTAACCCACTTAGATGTATCACGATACCCTGGGACTAGGCAGGGTGGGGCACGATTACTGGGTTGATTGTAAGCGACCAGAATGACCGCTGAGTAGGTGCGCCATTGTAGGTTCAGGCGGACTATGGTTGTGCACGTAGTCCGGAGTTGAAAAAGCTGGCACTGGGCACCCGTAGATTTACACTGTGCGTGCTTGATTCGTGTCGGTGGTTGGCACCATAGGACTTGATACACCCTATGGTGGACCTAACACAGGTAACTACAATTCAGGATAGGGTCGTATGACACAGACACATGACGAGCTAGAACTTGTAGGGAGCCGATCGATTAGTAGATCGTACCGTAGGACCCCGTAATGGGTCACTTCATGATACTGGGCCAAGGGATCATTTCATGATTAATACTTGACATGGGTTAGAACACTAGTACAGTTGGTGCAGCGAACCTTGAATATGCGATGCTAGACTTGACTTATCTTGTTATCTTAATTATCCTACCAGTTCTGTTATCATCCTTATGTTTAATTCCAGTTTTCACATATCATGCTACCTTTACTAGTTTTCATACTGAAAGTCACTAGGGCTTACTAGTCTTTATGACTGACCCTTTTTCTTTCGTCCCCCCCCCCCAGGTTCTCAGGGAGGAAACACTAGCTCTTAGCTTGGATTTAGCTTGCTTTCTGACAGCTCATGTACAGTTTGGTCTTGGGCTATGCTATGGCTGCTTCTGCTATTTATGGGGAATAATTTACTTCTGTTTTAAGTTTATGCTTCTTTATTTGGAACTTGATGTAATGGGATAATTTGTATCTTGGATATATGAGGTTTTGACTCTTTTCTTGAAAGAAATAAAAAGTTGGTTTTAATTTCCACCGCTGCTTTATTTATGTTCTTCCTTGTGATATCTCTGTTCATGCTTACCTAGATAATACTCCACCAAAACTAGTGCATTCCTTTGTGAGTGACCCTAGCGGAGGTGGGGTGTTACATTTGGTATCAGAGCAGAAGGTTACCAAGCTGGGCAAAAAGTTTTTTTTTAAAAAACCTTCTGAAACTATTTTCAAAACCATTTATAAAGAAGCATTTTTCAAGAAAAGTTTTATGTTTAAAAAGGCTATTCCCCAAGAAGCCATTAGCACTTCCCTTTGTTTCCTCGTTTGAATCTTTTTCTTTTCGTTTTTTAGCATGGCCGATCTTAACCTGCCTGAGGAAATACCCGTGCCTGGATGGTTCCAAAGGTACTTAGAAGCCAGGGCCAACGAGGCGGGCACAGCAGACATCCCTCCTCCTCCCCCAGTGGCTGCGGTTCCTCCTCCTCCTGGTACCGCCTTTGCCAAAATATGCAAAGACTTTAAAGCAATGGGTGGCAATAACTTCGTTGGAACTGAGACCTTTGTTGAGGCACGAAACTGGCTAAAGGAGACGGAAGACTTGTTTGTTATCTTTGATATTGAGGACCATAGGAAAGTTCAGTTGGCAGCATGGTTGTCGAAAGAGGAAGCTGCATTTTTATGGGAAGTCACCAACGCTACCAGGCCAGTTGAGACTTGGGCAGACTTTAGAGAGAGATTTGGGCTTAAATTCTTATCGTCAGCAGAAGAGAACCTTCATATGGAAAGGTTCTTAGCACTCAAGCAAGGGGACATGTTTGTTAGGGAGTACGTGAATAAGTTTAATCAACTTGCTCGGTTCGGTTTGGATTTGGTCAACACAGCCCAGAAAAAGGCTGTACGCTTTGCTCGAGGATTGAACGAGCCACTACACAGCTTGGCCCTAACTCATATACCCATGGGGGCGACCTTTGAAAGCTTGGTGGATATGGCTCTACTTCATGAGGAAGACAAGAATAGCAAGAAGAAGGTTAAGCCTAATGAGACTCAGAATAAGAGAGCTGATTTCAAGAAGGGGAACAACAAGAATAACAAGAATAACAAGGGCAACAACAAACCACGTGAGACGAGGAAGTGCAACTTTTGTGTTATTATTGGACATCTAGTTAAAGACTTTAGAAAGAAGAAGAGGAACTTGGGTGAATGCTTTCATTGTGGAGAAACTGGACACATCAGCAAGGATTGCCCTAAGAAGCAAGGGCAGGGGCAAGGGCAGACCCAGCGAGCAGGACCTTCTGGAGGGCAGTTGCATGCTCTCAACACCACTCCAGCTCTTGATCGAGGTAGTAATATTTCCGTAGAAAGCCTTGTTTACATTTCTGACTTTCCTGTTCGAACCTTATTTGACTCCGGCGCATTTCATACTTTTATTTCTTCTGATATTGTTGAAAGTCTGCACCTAAGTACTAGTCTGGTTGAGGATCCCGTTATAGTTTCAAATCCAATTGGGGGCTCCGTCCATTTATCTATGATGTGTGTGGATTTAAGGGTCTCTATCTTAAGCGTAGAATTCACGTGTAATGCTTATGTTCTCGGATTCATGGGATACGGTTTGATCCTAGGTATGGATTGGCTGTCCGATTATGGAGCCATTCTTGATTGTGAATGAAGGGTAGTGAGGCTCATGACTTGCCTTGGTAATACCCTTGAAATTTCTTGTAACCCTAAGGGCCCGGTCATGTTGTGTTATCTTGAATCCCTTGACTCGTCCAACGGTGATTTACAATCTGTAAAAGTGGTCCGAGAATATCCAGATGTCTTTGATGAGGTGAGGGGGTTACCTCCTAAACGCGAGATAGACTTCCAAATTTATCTTGTTGATAATGCCAAGCCAGTTTCATTGCCCGTTAGGCACATGGCCCCGCGAGAAAGAAGAGAGCTCAGTAAACAAATTAACGAGTTGCTTGAGAAAAATTTCATAAGACGAAACATTTCTGAATGGGGTGCTCCAGTGGTATTCGCTACTAAGGCAGATGGATCGCTTCGTCTATGCGTAGATTATCGTGAGTTAAACAAGCTGACAAAGAAGAATAGGCACCCACTACCAAGAATCGATGATTGTTTGACCAGCTTGTGGGAGCATCTATTTTCTTTCAACTCGATCTAGCCACAGGATTCCATCAGCTTAGAGTGGCTGAGGATAGCATTGACAAAAATGCGTTTAGGACTCCAGATGGGTTCTTCGAATGGCTCGTCATGCCGTTTGGATTAACGAATGCACCCGCGTACTTTGTAGATTTGATGAGTAGGGTGTTTCGGGAGTTCCTTAACAAGTTTGTGGTACTTTTCATGGATGATATTTTGATCTTCTCAAAAGATGAAGAAGAGCATGCTAGACATCTCAAGGAAGTCATGGAAACACTTAGAGCACACCAGTTAAAGGCTAAGTTCTCCAAATGCCATTTTTGGAGGAAGGAAGTTTGATTCGTTGGACATGTAGTTTCTAAGCAAGGCATAGCCGTGGACCCCACAAAGGTAGTCGCGGTACAAGACTGGAAAATTCCTAAGAATGCAATGGAGGTGAGGAGCTTTCTCGGTTTGGCGGGCTACTACAGGAAGTTCATTAAGGACTTCGCTAAGATTTCAGCCCCTCTTACTAAGTTAACAAAGAAGAACCTAGCTTTTGTATGGGACATAGAGTGTGACGTAGCTTTTCAGTGACTCAAGAGAGCCCTCACCACAGCTCCAGTTTTTGGCATTACCCGATGGTGGTAGGATGTTTACCGTGTACACAGATGCGTGCGGCACGGGATTAGGCGATGTCCTAATGTAAGAAAGAAGAGTAATATGCTACGGGGGCAGACAACTTAAAGTTCATGAGAAAAACTATCCCACGCATGACTTGGAGTTGGACGCGATTGTTTTTGCACTTAAAGCTTGGCGCCATTATCTTCTAGGGGAGAGGTTCGAGCTGTATACCGACCACAAATCGCTTAAGTACCTCTTCTCACAGAAAGACTTGAATCTGAGACAACAGCGGTGGATGGAGTTCTTGACATCATATGACTTCGATATAGCTTATACCCCTGACAAGGGTAATGTGGTGGCGGACGCGCTAAGTAGAAAAAGGTTGACTTTGAGCCCCTTGTTTGTTGAAAGGAAAAGCCTTGAGTTTATAACAACCTTTGATTTTACACCTGCTGTTGAGTCATTGACTGCTACGTTTGCTTCTCTTGAGTTAAGACCTACACTTCTAGATCAAGTAGGGACCTCACATAAGGAAGACCCATAAATAGTCGAAATCATGGATAAGCTGATTAGGGGTGAGACGTCAAGTCACCTCAGTAGGTATGCCATAGATGACAAGGGATGGCTAAGGCGCGATGGAAGGCTATGTGTCCCACAAGTGGGAGACCTAGTAAGGAAAGTTCTCGAAGAGGCGCATCACTCGAAGATGACTATACATCCTGGAGGGGATAAGATGTACAGGGATATGAAATGCATTTTCTTTTGGGCTGGAATGAAAAAGGATGTGGCAGAGTTCGTTTCGAAGTGCATGGTGGGCCAACAAGTAAAGGCCGAGTCGAAGAAGCCTGGTGGGCTATTACATCCTTTGGAGGTTCAACAATGGAAATGGGAGAGTATCTCGATGGATTTCGTGGATGGACTGCCTAGGTCAAGGAAGGGAAATACTAGCATATGGGTCATAGTTGATAGACTCACGAAAAGTACTCACTTCATTCCGGTGAAAAGCAAGAGAACCGCATCAGGGCTAGTGTCTATTTACCTTCGAGAGATAGTACGGTTGCATGGAGTTCCTTCTAGTATAGTTAGTGATAGTGACCCGATTTTAACTAGCCAGTTTTGGAATAGTCTGCAAGAAGCAATGGGAACACGACTGAACTTGAGCACGGCCTATCACCCACAGACGGATGGACAAACCGAAAGGGTAAATAGGGTACTAGAAGATCTTCTAAGGCTATGCATTCTTGACTTTGGTGGCACTTGGGAAGACCATCTTCCTCTCGTGGAGTTTGCATAAAACAATAGTTACCAAGCTAGCATCGGGATGGCACCGTTCGAAGCCCTGTATGGAAGAACGTGCAAGTCGCCAACTTGTTGGTGGGAGACGATAGACAGACTTATACTTGGGCCTGACATGATAAGAGACACTTCTGAGAAGATTGAGTTGATACAAAGACGGATGAAAACGGCCCAAGATAGACAGAAATCTTATGTGAACCAAAGAAGGACAAACCTAGAATTCGAAGTCGGAGATATGGTCTTTATAAAAGTTTCTCCGTTACGCAATGTAGTTCGTTTTGGAGCAGTTGGAAAGCTAGCACCAAGGTTCGTAGGACCGTTCCCTATCACTGAGAGGATTGGACGGATGGCCTATAAGGTAGACTTACCCGAGAAGCTGGCTGGGGTGCACAATGTCTTTCACGTCTCGCATCTCCGGAAGTGCTTGCATGAGTCAGCCGAAGTGGTTGAGCCAAGCATCCTTGAAGACGTAGAAGTGGAAAAAGAAGCAACAATGAGACGAGTTCCGATTCGTATCTTAGGAATGGAGATTAAGAAGCTAAGGAATCAAGAAGTCAAGCTAGTTAAAGTGCAGTAGAGTGAAGCCCAAGAAGACACAACTTGGGAAACCGAAGAGAAGATACGCGCGCTTTACCCATTTCTTTTTGAGGGTACATTCTCGATCCCCTTTTTCCTATAAACTTGAAAACCTTTTCGTATCATGCTTCTATTATCTACGTTTGTCTTGTTATCTTCTCGATCTTATCTTGAGAACCTTAGGTAGAACCATATGGATGTAAACATGTGATTGAAACATGTTATGGTTGATGTTTGAAAATGGTTGCAAGTGGTTGCAAGTGGATGCTAGTGGATGCATGACACACTTTAGGCACTAGATCGGCTCAGTCACATTTTCATGTTGCATATGCATGAGTGCTTATACTTGTACATGGATGGAACTTGTTATGCTATCACTTGGATCTTGCATATGAATGAATGTTTGTTCACTCATGTAGAGATTATAAACTATGTTAGGAATCTGCATACATGTTGGATTCATTACACTAACATATTTTGCATTAAGGAGGTTTACTGAATCAGTAACCGCCTGATCTTTTGCATTAGATAAGTGCATATACACACACTTTCTGCATATGTTCATACAACACTAGAAATCTTTTAAGGACAATGGTTGCCTGTGGATGATGCTTTGAGTAGATGGAAGATGGATGGTAGGACACATCCTCCCTAACTTAGAGATTTCGGGGACGAAATCCTTTAAGGGGGGAGAATGTAACAACCTGTGTTTTTTAACGTATAATAACTATAAATCAAGGCAGAATTAATTTTTAAAATAAGAATCAAGGGAAACGGGTTACTCCATTGCGTTCGTCTCGAAATTCTGCCTGGAAACGAGTCCGAGTTTTCGAAAATCGAAGTCCGTATGACCAAGTTATGACCTTTCAAAGTTTTCAGAAGTTTTCAAGTTCAAAAACAGCTCAATTCGAATTCAAATTTCGAAATTCAAACCTCAGAATGGACTGGGCAGGAAAACTCCCGCCCAGGACCAGGTCGACCTGGGGGTCGACTATGTAGTCGACCTGCCCAGGACCAGGTCGACCATAGTGTCGACCTGGGGTTCGACCTGGTGGCCGAGTCCACTTTTGAAGCTTGACTCACTTTGATGTTTCTGGCCTCGTTTCTGTCCACATTCGTTGACCTGACCCTATAAATACAGCCCCTAACACCAGTCTCTCTACACAAAATTCTTTCTGACCTTATGCTGCTCTAATTCTGGTTGAAAATTTTGAGAAGGGGACTGCTTCTTCTACGTTGAGACTGCGTTAAGGGAATTGCTGATTTGGGGATTTCTATTAGTACTTGACTAAGCATATAAAGATTCAACATCGACTCTTTTTTTCTAATTCTCGAACCACGATCTGTAAGCCCCAGTTATTTTTAGATTTAAACTGTAAATGTGATATGGATATGATGTAAATTGAAATTGGACCTATGTATGATGACTGTTTTACATCCATTCTTGTTCATCTTGGATCTTGACTTTTGGATATATTATGACATTGATTTGGGGCCTATTCATGTTGTAAATCAAAAAGAAAACCCCTCATATTATCATGTTGAATCTGCTATTAGTCACAAGTTTATGACTATCACCTTATGTCAATCGTTACCACGACTATGGTATCACCTTATGTCCATCGTTACCATGACTATACTATCATCTTATGACAACTGTTATCTTGACTAGTACCTTATTTTGCTAGATTTGGGATCTTTATGTTTGAGGCGAATATTCCATATGCCAGTAATGTTATAATCTTTTATCAAGTCATACCATGCTATGCTAGTAATCAATTTTGCCACCTTATACCCATCCCTTTTTATGTTATTCCCTAATTAGATTTATTTGTATCGATTCGAGCTTACGTACGATGGGAATACGATCTGGGTAGACTAGGTAAAACATGAATTGACTTTGAACTTTAAACATGAACGTTATTATAACTTGAACCTGGATATGGACTTGAACTTGGCACGATTTGACATGAAACATGACATGAAAACTCGACATGAACTTTGACATGAAAACTTGAATGTGGGCATGACAATTAGATAAACTTGAAAATGGCCAACTCGAGGTTGGGTTGAGTTTGCAGTGTAAATCTACCCGGAACCGCCCGGCAAATCCAGTGGCTGTAAACAACAGGATCCAATGTGGGTAGTTGGTCATATCGCACGTAAAACCCAAGGTTAGACTATGTTGTGGTGTAAATCTGCCCGGAACCGCCCGGCAAATCCAGTAACCACAACAGTTAGTCTAATGTGAGAGGTTGAGGTGCATTAATGAATTAATGCCACATGATAGGGTTAAGTCATGGACCACTTGAATATACTTAACCAACTTGACACGATGATTTGATAGGGTTAAGTCATGAACCGCTTGAACACACTTAACTAACTTGAAACATGATTTGGATAGGGTTAAGTCACGAATTTGAATGACAACACTTAACCCATTAGAAACCCTAGTTACGCGGTTCTTTTCAGCAGTAACCCACTTAGATGTATCACGATACCCTGGGACTAGGCAGAGTGGGGCACGATTACTGGGCCGATTGTAAGCGACCAGAACGACGGCTGAGTAGGTGCGCCATTGTAGGTTCAGGCGGACTATGGTCGTGCACGTAGTCCAGAATTGAAAAAATAGGCATTGGGCCCCCGTAGATTTACACTATGCGTGCTTGATTCGTGTCGGTGGTTGGCACCATAGGACTTGATTCACCCTATGGTGGACCCAGCACAAGTAACTACATTTCAGGATAGGGCCATATGACACAGACACATGACGAGCTAGAACTTGTAGGGAGCCGATCGATTAGTAGATCGTACCATAGGACCCCGTAATGGGTCACTTCATGATACTGGGCCAAGGGATCATTTCATGATTAATACTTGACATGGGTTAGAACACTAGTACAGTTGGTGCAGCGAACCTTGAATATGCGATGCTAGACTTGACTTATCTTGTTATCTTAATTATCTTACCAGTTATGTTATCATCCTTATGTTTAATTCCAGTTTTCACATATCATGCTACCTTTACTAGTTTTCATACTGAAAGTCACTAGGGCTTACCAGTCTTTATGACTGACCCTTTTTCTTTCGCCTCTTTTTCTTTCATTTCCCCCCTAGGTTCTCAGGGAGGAAACACTAGCTCTTAGCTTGGATTTAGCTTGCTTTCTGACAGCTCATGTACGGTTTGGTCTTGGGCTATGCTATGGCTGCTTCTGCTATTTATGGGGAATAATTTACTTCTGTTTTAAGTTTATGCTTCTTTATTTGGAACTTGATGTAATGGGATAATTTGTATCTTGGATATATGAGGTTTTGACTCTTTTCTTGAAAGAAATAAAAAGTTGGTTTTAATTTCTACCGCTGCTTTATTTATGTTCTGCCTTGTGATATCTCTATGCATGTTTACCTAGATAATACTCCACCAAAACTAGTGCATTCCTTTGTGAGTGACCATAGCGGAGGTGGGGTGTTACATTTGGTATCAGAGCAGAAGGTTACCAGGCTGGGCAAAAAGTTTTTTTAAAAAAAAACCTTATGAAACTATTTTCAAAACCATTTATAAAGAAGCATTTTTCAAGAAAAGTTTTATGTTTAAAAGGGCTGTTCCCCAAGAAACCATTAGCACTTCCCTTTGTTTCCTCGTTTGAATCTTTTTCTTTTCATTTTTCAGCATGGCCGATCTTAACCTGCCTGAGGGAATACCCGTGCCTGGATGGTTCCGAAGGTACTTTGAAGCCAGGGCCAACGAGGCGGGCATGGTAGACATCCCTCCTCCTCCTCCCCCAGTGGTTGCAGTTCCTCCTCCTCCTAGTACCGCCTTTGCCAAAATATGCAAAGACTTTAAAGCAATGGGCGGCAGGAACTTCGTTGGAACTGAGACCTTTGTTGAGGCACGAAACTGGCTAAAGGAGACAAAAGACTTGTTTATTATCTTTGATATGGAGGACCATAGGAAAGTTCAGTTGGCAGCATGGTTGTCGAAAGAGGAAGCTGCATTTTGGTGGGAAGTCACCAACGCTACCAGGCCAGTTGAGACTTGGGCAGACTTTAGAGGGAGATTTGGGCTTAAATTCTTATCGTCAGCAGAAGAGAACCTTCAGATGGAAAGGTTCTTAGCACTCAAGCAAGGGGACATGTCTGTTAGGGAGTACGTGAATAAGTTTAATTAGCTTGCTCGGTTCGGTTTGGATTTGGTCAACACAGCCCAGAAAAAGGCTGTACGCTTTGCTCGAGGATTGAACGAGCCACTACACAGCTTGGCCCTAACTCATATACCCATGGGGGCGACCTTTTAAAGCTTGTTGGATATGGCTCTACTTCATGAGGAAGACAAGAATAGCAAGAAGAAGGTTGATGTAATGGGATAATTCGTGTCTTGGATATATGAGGTTTTGACTCTTTTCTTGAAAGAAATAAAAAGTTGGTTTTAATTTCTACCGCTTCTTTATTTATGTTCTGCCTTGTGATATCTCTGTGCATGTTTACCTAGATAATACTCCACCAAAACTAGTGCATTCTCTTTGTGAGTGACCCTAGCGGAGGTGAGGTGTTACATTAAGGGAAAATATGGGCTGTTAATAATGGGTTTATGGCCAAAACAAATGGGCCACAAATCCGACAATCTCTTCTACATACATAGCTTATCTTTTGTGAAAGTTCTCTGTGCACAACCTTCCATAGCAAAAGGTTTATTCTCGCAGAGTTGTCATTGTGCGAAATACATTTACTCCATTTGCATCCTTGCAAGTTGACGTTTCCAGAGAGGCAATTGTACATATTTATAATGTTGTAGCTCTTACTATTACTTCCCCATTGCGTGGTATCATCCTTAGTAGTCCCCATCTTTAGAAGCATAGCTCTCTTCCATAAATTTTTAATACAAGTGACAGAAGAAACAAGCAAAGAGATCATATTATAGTTTATGAATTCAGCAACATTGGTGGCATTACTCAAACCTGACATGCGAATTTCCAGATGTGGTAGGACATTACATAATAATAAACCCTTATCCAACCATGGGTCACACAAGAGCTTGACGTCAGAATTAGGAAGTAGCTTATATTGGATATGAGGTAGGATGACATCACGTAGTTTGAAAATACTTCACCAAGTCCAGCTTATCTTTTAAGGCCGCTGGATCGTCCATAATTGGTTGTGTTTTATGATATTACTTTTCGACCAGTCAACTCAAACGCTCTTTCTATCATTCAGTAAATTATCCACATGTTTCATTAACACATCTTTGTTTAACACAGTCATGTTAACAATGCCTAGCCCACCCTTGCTCATAGGGATTTCAACTTTTTTAAAGGCAATGGGTGCTAAGTATTTAACCTCACTTCTTTCTTCCAAAGGAATTTCATGAACGCTGTTCTTACCATTTTAATTAGATTGGAAGGTAGAATGTACATTCTAGCTAAATACACTTGCATCAAGAAAACAACGGACTTTATCAATGTGTCTTCCAGTTTGACTTAACAATCTAGAAGTCCAATAATTCATACGAGCATTAATTTTACTGAACAGTGGCAGGCAATGATGAAGTGTAACTTTGGAAGTGGTGAGGGGAAGACCAAGATATGATATGTTATCTGAATTGTTAGCCAAACTATTTAACAAACATAGTTGGTTCTCTTCAGCTTCACATAGGCCAGCACACTTCATATCAGATTTAGCTATGTTTATTTTTAGCCCTGTCATTTTATAAAAACATTCAAGAGTATCAAAAATAGCTGCAATGGTCTCAGGTTGAGGAGTGCAGAAGATTACCAGATCATCCGCGAATATTAAAGAAGAGATTCTTCCTTTGTTTTTCATTCAAAGTATTTTCCCCTATTGGTAAACCTCAAATTACTTGATGCATGGAAATATTTTTCAAAATTATATATCCTATGTTTTACTTGTTATACACCATCTATATTACAACACTACTCTCACTGTAGATTAAAGTTTAGATAATAAATTCATCTTTTCTCCCTCATTTCTACTTTCCCACTATCTCCCTTTTTCACTCAATTAAATCCATAAACTATAAATCACAATTTGCTAACTTTAATTTTGGGAAGACCAAACTTAAGCTATAAATAACTACCTTATGAAAACTCGTTATCGATCATCTCAACAATTAATATGTTTGTTTGATATGGATTATAATCTTTGAATTTAAGTAAAAATATGATTTTAAAATTTGGGATTATATTATCTTAATATCGTTTTGAGGGGATAAGGATTTGGTTTTGAAATCTAAATTACATGTATAAGTTTTACATTTAAACCTACAATTTGAACAATGGTTTAAACTTTAAATTAAAAAATCTAAAGTTATGCATAGATAAATTCTGATTTTTAATGAAGACAAACTATAATGTTTAACTATAACTTTAACTCGAAAAATTTAATTTTGAGTTTATATCATAAAAATTTGAAATTATAAAACCTGATATTAAAATAGTTTGAATCGAGTAATTTTGCATTGAAAACTACTAAATAAAGCTTCACAATAAAACTATTAAAATATAAGAACATTTTTGTCTTGATTTTTTATTAAAAAACACCATGTATGTAAAATAATTTATGGTGTACAAATAGAATTAGCTTTTGTCTTTTACACCATTTACAATGTGGACTGTAACCGCCAACCAAGGTAGCCCTTGGCGCGAAACAAAATGTTCTTAGCAGTGTGCTTTCTTTTTGTTCCCACTTTACACATTCATTTTATGGTAAAATACTTTATGGAAAATAGGCATAAGGACAAACTTAGAAAACAATTTAGGTTGAAGGACACCAAGTTTCCATTTTAGGATGAAGGACAAACTTTAACAAATATTATACTGAAGGACAATGCTAAATATAACCATGTATTTTGTATAGTATGAAATAGGATCACTTAAATAGAATGTTTACGGAACTCCTGCTGACAATAAGGACCTTCCACACTGTGGTTGGGCCAATATTAGTCATAATAACCAAAGGAGAAATATTTGGGGTTTCCACCTCCTTGCTTCTCTATCTTAGAAGATGATATCATCCTCCATCATCTTCCTTTGCTTCATAGGGCTTGCCGCTTCGGTGTTGCTGCATTACCCTACATCCAGATTTTTTGTAGCATTAACATACAGTTCCGTAGTTTCGACACTGTCGCCTGCCGGATGCGACCCTTCGACAATAGTAATGACAACAATTCCTTTGTTCTTTTGTTGGGCGGTGGTTTTAGGAGCCACATGTCCTTGCTTGGGAGCCGAAGACCCCTGCTCCTTATCTCGTAGGAAAATTTTATATTCATCGAGCTTTCCCCTCGAATCAACTTCTCGATAATGTCTTTATGATGATAGCATCAATTAGTCGCATGTTCATAAATCTTATGAAATAAACAGAGTTTTCCTGTCTCACGTTCTTTCTTTGTGGATTCCCTGGAAGATGGTTTCTAGTATTGCATATTGTTACATATATCAAGATAGATATTCTCCAGTGTGTCATTCAGCATCGTGTAACTTTGTAAATGTTCGAAACCGGGGCCACTTTCTAGAATCTCCTTTCTGGCCTCGGTTTCCGTTGCCACTCTTTTGTTGGTTTTTATTTTACTTTCCATGATTTCCAACATTCACTTCCACTTTTCCAAAATTGTCCCAAGATTGTTTCACCTCCACATTACTCTGAATGTTTTTGTTTGGCACATTATTTGGCTTCTCATCCGAATCCAACTGTGTATCCTCTTGTCGTAGTCGGATATTAGCCTTTTCGTAGAACAATTCAATGGTCGTGGGATGCTTTCCGATTAAGTATTTCCCAAATTCCGTCTTTTTGTCGACTCCATCAACTATGGCCATCAGGACTGTTTCATGATTGGGATTACTTACCTCGGTCACGGCTATGTTAAACCGGTTAAGATAATCCCTTAACGACTCCCCTTTAGCATGCTTAATTGATAAAAGAGCCATGACATGCTTCGATTGTGTGGCATGAAGGCGGAAATAGTTCAAGAACTTCCCACTCAAGTCTTTGAAGTTCGGAACTGAATATGAAGGAAGTTGTGTGAACCACATGAATGCTACTTCAGTAAGGAATATCGGAAAAGCCTTGCACTTAATTGCATCTGGGTCTCCTGATTCCTATATGTGCCACATGTACCTCATCAAATGATGATGAGGGTCTTCTGTACCCAAATAGTGGCTTATCTGGGGCATGCTGAATCTTCTGGGGAATTCCGCTTGTAGAATGTCATTTGTAAACGGCGTGTGACTACGATTGATCCCCCATTCTTCGTTTTTGTATCACCTACAATTATTCATGATTTGTCACACCATGGCGTTAAAATAAGGAGTACTGAAGATGTATTGGTCAGAATTTTTGACCTGTTGGGCTCCCCTTTCCCATGTTCCAGTCAATATTGCCTGGCCTGCCGTCCGGGCGGAAATTCCTTGACTTCGGCTGTCTCGGTCAATCACGGGATGTCTGGGAGGAAGTACATGAGCACGGGTTATACAAGAAGTGTCATGATTCGTTGGAGGAGGTGGTTCCAGCTTGGATGGACATCAGACTCGGCATGCCCCGGGTTGACATGCCCAGGGTTGGCATCATCGAATCGGGCTTGATCAGCAATCTCAAGTTGAACCCAGAGCTCCCAAAGCATAGATTTCACATGTTCTCTGGTCTTTCTAATGGGAGACGTTGTCGTTGTTGGTCTCCACTCCTCCCGGAAGATGATCAGCCTTTTGCATCTTAGTCCCACAATGGAGAAGTAGCTTGTTGGTTTCTGAACTCCTCCCACTGCCTTGATATCCAGTTCATACCCTACCTCATCACATCATTCTTCCGTGCTTAAGCACTCAATGCTATCGTCGTTTCCTGGAGCTAGTTCATCACAATCATGAAATCATCGTGGGATGCAAAAGCCAATGAAGGAGCTTGGTCAGTTGGAGAGAGGAGTGCAGGAGGATGAATCGTTGGTTGTTCCTCTGATTGAGTCAATATTGACCCAAGAAGGGTCGAACTGGGCTGAGTCGAACTGAAAACTGGGGCTGTGGCAATGTCTGTTGGTGATGCAGAAGATGATTGGAAACCATGATTGCAGAAGATGATTGGAACTAGGATTTCATCTTGAACTTGGTGATCCAAAAGTTGAGCAATACCTTTAAAATGTTGGGAATAGAGTTTCTCAGTGAAAGCACCAAAGTGTTGGCACCAAAGAGTGGCACAACAACCAAAAGAGAGAAAATGTAGAGTAATAAATAAAGAATATAAATGAAAAATAATGATCAATGCCATCACACACGAATTTGCAGTGGTTCAACGTTAACGGGCCTACGTCCACTTTATAATTTGTTGATTATGCACTAACTTTGATTACAAATAATAATATTATTGGCTAATCTCGAGTACAATGCTCAAAAAATAAATTAACAAGAGAATGTCCCAAAGGTCAATTTTTTTCAGCTTTGGAGGGTTATTTATAGTTGTTATAGTTCTCGGGTCGACTAGGACACGTGGCATCCATCCCAGAACTATAGGAATGGCTGAAGTAGCTTTTATTTCATGTAAAATGGCCTGACCCGACTAGATATGGACAGGTGGAAGCATATCTTATACCCTAGGAGTAGCAGAAGCGGTCATATTGGAGCTTGAGTAGTTCAAAACAGAGAGTTGGTGCTAAAGTGAGCTCGGCTCGACTTGATCGACCCGGGATTCTGTTCAACCCAGGATTAGTGTCGAGCCAAAACCTCTGCATTCGCTGGTATTCATTGCTGGTCGGGTCGACATGCACTTTAGTCAACCTGAATGTTGATCGAGCTTACTGTCTTTGCTCATATACAGGGTTTCTAGGTCGGGTCAACTCAGGTTCTGGTTGACCCGAAGGTACTTCGAGCTAGGCTTTCAAAGGTTCATGGTCTTTGATTTCTAGGGAGGTTCAGGTCGATGAGACTCTTGGTTGACTCGAAGGCTCTTAGTGATGTATCTTTGAGTTTAGCCTACAAGAATGTAAACAATTTTGACAGCCTTATAAAAAGGTCACTCAACAATATCTATAGCGTAAACAACATCATATTAAGTGAGTAATAAATACAGTTAAATTAGGAATTTGAATTTTAACGTCCTCGTAGGAATTTGTATGTTTGTGCATGTGTTAATGGCCTTAGATATATTAATGACACAAAGGTACGAGGTTAATCGTTACTTGTCACAGAAGTCTGTCCAGAACCGACCTGCATATCCAGCATCTACAAGTAAGCCTGGTTAACGTGAGTGATCTAAGTGCCATAGGGCATTATAATTAATACACTATGAAACTAGGTTAGGCCCAACTTGTAGTAGAAGCCTGCCTGGAACCGCCTGGCAAATCCAGCATCTACAAGTGGTCGATCTAATGTGTGATATCTAGTGTGTGTGTGTATATATTATGTGTAAAGTAGTCATACCTTGGGAAAAAGGTATTATGTGGCTGACCAACCACTTGTTTGGTATTAAGTGGTTAGGACTAGGTCCGTTCCTAGGGTTCACTCCTTGGTTAAGGATTTAAGTCATGTGACCCGCCCTTCGAGGATCTAAATGGTTGTTGGGTCTACCTTTCTCCTATAAGGTATTAAATGATCTTATTAGATGATAATGTGAGTAGGATAGTTCTCCAATTGATGTTCACTTCTTATTTACGGACTAGTAAGGGCTGACCTAGGGACATAATATATATAAAATATATAAGTATGTATATATATATATATATCCTAAAGGAACCACCATCTAAGGGAAGTATTAAGTGGCTAGGAGTTCACCTGTAGGGACAACTAGATAGTAACAAGAGGGTTCTCTTAAAATAAAGATAAGCTCCTGACCCTAACCTGGTAAGTAAGTGGTCGTTAATATTTCTCGACCTACAAAGATAGTATATACATTATGACGTTGACGTTAGTGATGAGGCCTTAAGTGGCTTGGGGAGTATATAAATTATGATGTTGTACGGATGTTCACCCTTGATAAATTAGTAAATGGCCTTAACTGACTAGAAATATCCCGCCTCGTAGGGTATTAAGTGACTATAAAGAACATCCACCGTTAAATTATTTTGTAGCCATTAAGCGACCATAAGTAGGTCCTTCCTTAGATTTACATATAAGCCCTAGGCGACTGTTAGGATGTCCGCCTAATATGTTTAATTGCATGTATGTTTTTTTACGTAGACATAACATGAAGGGTTTATACTACCAAATCGTGGGAGTGGTTATTCCTAAACTCATATGCATTTCATTCACCAGAACTTTGTGTTCTAACCTCCCTCCTCTTAACATTAACAGGTTAGTAGGTAAGACTGTTGACTGAGGATGAGGGAAGATTTCTTGGAGGAGGACCTCTCGAAGATTTAGTTATAGTGCCAGTAGCCTTATTATTGTTGTTGTAATGTAATTGGGATAATGAATAATTGATGTACCTTGTACCTTTAAGACTAATTGTATCTGAATTTGTGGTTTTAATAATGGTATATCTATTTTTATGCTATTATGTTTTATTTCTTCCATTGTGTGAGATTCTGATTATCTTTAATAATACTCTGTGATACCCGTGTAGTATTTCCTTATAGGAACCAATGATCCATTTAGAGTAGCTCTAAGTTTCAATGGGTCTTTTCTTAGTCGGTATTTAAGCCTACTCTAGGTAGTTGTTACAAAATAAGATCAACCCAAGATGGTATTGATGTCGGAAAAAGGCACGAGAGGGTCGATAAACATTGGGTGGATAAAAAACCTCGCTCCAATGAGGCGCTCAATAAACATCGTGAAGAGTCCGACCTCAGGAAACGCGACCGACCCAAGCTAGTGCCATCCCCAAAAAAAGTCACGTGACAATCGATAAACATTGGGTGGATAAAAAACCTTGCTCTTATGAAGCGCTTGATAAACATCATGAAGAGTCCGACTTTGGAAAATGCGACCGACCCAGGCCGATCCCAACCCCAGAAAAAGGCACACGACGATTGATAAGCATTGGGTGGATAAAAAAGTCTCACTTCTATAGGTGCTCGATAAACATCATAAAGAGTCCGGCCTCGAAAAATGCAACTGGCCCAAGCTGGTCCGACCTCGGAAAAAGGGATGCGACGATCGATAAACATTGGGTGGATATAAAACCTCGCTTTTATGAGGCACTTGATAAAAATCGTGAAATCTGGCCTTGAGAAACGCGACCGGCCTAAGCTGGTCCTGACCTGGGTAAATAAAGGCACACGACAACCAATAAAAATCGGGTGGATAAAAACCTCACTCGCGTGAGGTGCTCGGTAAAAATTGTGATGTTCGTCTTCGAGAAATGTGACTGGACCAAACTGGCTCCAACTTTGGTAAACGAAGGCACGTGACGATCAATAAAAAATTAGTGGGTAAAGAACCCGCAACACTGGGGCATCTGATTAAATGTCTAATAAATCTGGCATAGGAGACACTAATATCCGGTGATTGGCCAGAAATCCCAGAAAGTAAAGGCGCATGCTGATTGATGAAATTGGGTAAGAGAATCTAATGCTTGGGATCAACTGTCCAAAAGAAAGATCGCAACACCTAACCAAGCGTTCTCATCTCTAAACAAGGATAAGAGCCAAGCTTTTGTAGGTGCGACTCCAAAGATAAGCCCCTCTTACACAAATTCGAGGATGAGATTCGTCGACCATTGGAATCGAGCTTTTTTAGCAAAAAGGTATTATCATTCCCTGAACTAAAGTCGAAGCAATTTAGCAGGCAAACTTGGAGTCGCTAAAAAACGAGCATCCTTACGCATAACTCCAAAAGTCTCCTCTGATACACAAACCAAATAACAATTCCTAACAAATCGAAATTCCTCTCCTATAAGGATGGATGCCTTAACCATCACGGCGCAAAGTTTGATTGTCCTGATGGCCCGTCTTCTTAAAACATTCAAATAAGCGGTGCTCAAAAGGCGATTACGAAGCACAACTTAACTCGAAACCAATGGAGCAATCGCAAACCCATGAAAACTAAGATCGGGAATACCCACAGTGATAACTCAAAACCTAAGATGCCAAGGAGGTTAACATGACCAATAATCACTATAAGATGGAGGCAACACCTAACGTAACTGGAGTTTAAGTTCATCTCAATCTGCGATGACCCATGGTATGGGGCAACACCACCCAACATTGTGACGAATAAGAGGCACAACAGTAAAAAATATAGTACTATAATAGGGTAAAATGCTGAAAACAATGAAAGAAAAATGCCAAAAAGTATCAAAATGCAGATGATACAAAGATGTATGATGAGTGAAAGCGATCCTATTACTATACAACATCCCATTATAAAGCTACATTCAATATAAAAGACAGAGTCCAGTAGCTACACAACTCTAGATAAAGAATGTGCAACAAGAAATGCTACAAAGATACAAAGGCGCATTAGGAATTCGAAAACTCGAATTAGATGATGCAAAGTCATACAACAAGCTCAATCATGATTTATAAAGTTGGAAATGACTACACAACATGTGTAAGAGAAAATAATGAAAGTGGGAGATTCAACTTGCTTCTCGCCTCCGTATCATTTGAACTGGTACCCAATTGCAATCTGCTGTGTTATGTGCCTCCCAAAAGAACCCAAAGTATTATTGCTAGTTGAAAAAGTGATGATGAGCTCTAACCTGTGCAAAATTCAAAGCCTTTCCAGCTTCGTTCGCCATGCTTGGGCCCTTTATAGTCTCCCTACCGTTCTTCTCCTATGTCATCCTTTTAACCTCCATTATTAGTCTATTGTATCCACTGCTAACATTGCCACTTCCTAGTCATGCTGACAAATCATCCTAGCTCTATGTAACAACCCTCTTGGAATAAGGCCATAGTCTTAAATTAGAAGAAAGGGACGATGCTAGCAAATGTGACAAAAATGAAAAACGACAGTAGAGGTAGTAAGGATAATGTTAAAATCGATAAAACCGAAGGGTGGTAAGGAAGGCTTCAAATTTTAGAGACTCCTATCAGTAGAGAAACAATCTGTTAAATCGTTGACCTATCTTGTCAAATAATAAGTCGTCAAGCTCAGAATTAAAAGGAAATCAACATCCATTGAAATACAAGAACAAGCTTGGGCACCCACAAACAGGTCCCATGTCCGAGTCGAACATATGCATAGTTCCAGATGTCAAAATAGGAACATGACTTCATTTCTAGCCCTAAAACTAAGGATGAATCAAAGTACGACCCTAATACTTATACTGGTGGCATTACCCAAGCGTTGGTTGAAAGTTAACAGTTAAATAATCAGTTTCCGAAGACAGGAACTAACTTACAAAGAAGACAACCAAAATGATGTGCAACATTAAGAATACGCTCTAGATCCAAACTATCCCTATGTAAACCACCAGAAAGAGTAAATGGGGAATAACTAAGGTTGTAGCGACAAGTTGGAAAAGATGCGATCATGATAAAGTAGTCAAGAGGCAAGAGTACTAAGTTATGAGGATATGAGCAACCATGCAAAATAGATCGGGGGAAATTAAACAAATTTCTTAGAGTATTTAATCTCCCGACAAGTATAAGAACTTTGGTGGTCGTAAAGATTAACTTTCCTAACTGGTGCAAGCGCGCCGAAATTCAATCAAAATCTTCACATATATCGAAATGCGATACATAAACATGTCAGCTAAATGTGATATTGTGTGATCTAATAAACTACCACATGGAAAATCAAGTCGCATGCACAAGCAGTTCTACACTGTACAAAAAACATGTGAAAATCATACAATAGGGACTATGTTTGAAAAAATAATCTTTCATTGCAAAGATTTTTCATGAATAGGATATTCTGCAAACATTGCATGCATTAAACACAACCTGATCTGGACCATAGGAAAATAAAGATGGGTCATGGTGTAATGAACGATTGAACTCAGGTAAGCTAGAAATCCATGCTTTCGATTTTAAACTCTAAAGAAAATGCAGTAAAACTCCCCTGCATGGATGTTGGAAACTGAGGAACTGTAAGAGATTAAGTTAGAGTAAACGAAAGTAAATGGAAAGGCATAAAGCATCAGGCAACTCCAATAATAATAAGGACTAAAGGGCATACTAAGGAGATGGAAAATGAATAAGCCGCCTCCTAACATTTGACCACTATATAAGCCTAAAACCCAAGCCTCTAGGGGACGAGTTCCATTAACGAAGTTCATCATGCAATACACAAGGTGGAACAATGCACCTCGGGTGCTGCTTAAAGTTACATAAGATACCATAGGACCTCGTCCTAAGAGGAGAAAGTGTTGTTTCACCAGAATTGAAATTGAATGGCTAAAAGGTCATTCTAGACAACTATACTCCACATCGATACCATCAGGTATGTTTTATTTTGGATTACAAGCCAGTGTGAATGATGCTTGGAATCCAAGAGAAGTCGACAAGTAACTCATTCAGATTCTAAGTGTCGGCCGGGGCATGTATAGTGTGTTATTTGAGAAAAGCAGGTCCGGTACGCCCAAACATTACAAATGGACCATCATGCGTGAATAACTCAGTAGAAGTAGAATAAAGTAACTTACACATTATCTTTTAAATAATGCCACGAAACTTACCCATTGTCAATGCGAAACCAACAATGGAGCCGTTGTCCGAAATGACATGGTAAACCTTTCTTTGTAGGATCCCTCGAATGTAGGAGAACATGAAAGCTAGTATTTTGGAATCATCAACCATGTTGGGTTTCAAACAAATCTCTGCACTGGGATTCAGATAGGTAATGGGACTTAACCGAATTCATAGAAGGGGAAAAGTGAAGCCAGGAAAAGAATAGCTTTGCCTCAAAGTTATGGGCATTCGCTAGAGCATAGCTGGTCTTCACTCCCGACTAATTACAATGTGAAATTCAATTCTCTTCCCTCAAATGACCTCTTTCCAAGAAGTTAAAAAGCAGAAGAACTTCTAAACATGAAAAAGTCCATGGAGTGCATGTTATGTCGCAAAGGGAAAATGAGAAACTTTGGTTAAGTTTTCTTAGGATTTTTCTATGTTGCAATTGAACTTAAGGCAAGGGCCAATCGACCATTATTCATTACCTAAGCAATGGCTAAAACCGTTCAGATATAAAAAAAATGAAATATAGTATCACATGAAAGGAATTTGCGAAACAAGAAGAAAATGAGGCATCATTCCATTAACGCATACAAGTTGATGGAAAGCTGTAAGACTTAAAGGTGATCTAGAAGCGAGCCACATCTCAAAGGCAACTACACATCAACTTCCAAAATATTTAGCCGAAAACGGGCACTCCATAATCTAGTTAGCCACAATTATCATAGAATACACTGCAAGGGAATGTGACATAACTCCTAGAGTAAAGAGTAAGTGAGAGGCTCATCACACAACCAGATGGAATAGCGTTAATGACGTCCTTATTAAAAACTACGCCTCTAATGTTGCGAAACTGTTCCCGTCAACATGACATAACCATTAAGGCAAAATTGGTACGACACAATTCCCAAATCCGGAAGCACATCCAATAAGGAGGGAAAAAGGAGGAACATTCTCATTCAAGCACATGTAGCTGTAGCAAGAAGTAAAATCGGAGGGATCCTTATCCATAACTTCACCACGAATCAACAATTGTACATCATTTGCAAGAATCACGAACTAAATGCATACATGGTGAAACATTCGATGTGTGACACAGAAGGGCATCTCTTATGTGGATTTGAAATGAGCTTTAATAGTGGACGTGAAAAGTCAGGTACATGCGCTATCATAATGATGTCTCTCTCTATGAGGGCATGAGCGGAGGCCCCAATATGAACTAAGGAGGAGTGTGTAGCTGAAATCGAATAAGCGTTGGATTGAGAAGAGTCACCCTCTCCAAAATGTTTAAGGGTCAGATATTTCAATGCTGCTCTACACAAAGAAGCTTGTATTCAGAACAATCAGGTGTGCACATTACAAAAATGCAATATTGTTACGATGTCTCGGGACTCGAAATTGACAAGCGTCGATCGGAAGGTACTCGAGCACCATCCAAGGAGAAGTGCAACATTATATAGATGAGAGTTGTATCCCATATGCAAAATGTGCTCTTGAACGATTACATCTCATGGAAGTACCCACTTGAGCCTAGAAGAATTTACATATTGTCTCTTTTTACTGGACTTACCGTTGTCGATTGGAGCAATCGACAATGAACCCTTCTCCCGAATCAGTGCAGAAAGCTCTTATTTCAGGTCCCTTGAATGTGCTGATGCTTTAAAAGATGGACTTTGGAAATCAAGCTTAGCTACGCCTCATTTGTCTATTAAGATGTGGTAGATATAAAGCAGTTAAAAAATGTTGTGAACTTCAAATTATGGAATTTATGGGTATTAGAGATCGCCAAGTGCATTTGTTCAATATCAAAAACCAACTAAGGGGAATGAGGGCCATTTTCGCAGCCAAGGCAGCTCAAATATAGTCCATAATCACTACAATTAATCTGTAAAGTTCGACGAGAAAGTCGAGTTCAAATTTTACACTGATTCATTTCTTGAATTGAAGCATCAAGATGATCCTAAGCCAAACCGCATTTGGATTGAAGCTTCAAGTCACCCTAAAATTCGATAATAAGGAGTTAGGAGCTTGGAAGTGTTCCAAACTCTAGTTCAATCTAAATGGATTATCAGTCTGTATTCGAATTTGAATTAAGTCGTGCCATTGATTAAGACCACATTACAATAGAACTCAAAATCCTGAGAACAATCCATAATAAGGCTCATGATCAAAGCGATCATGACCTTTGGGTAAGTAAAGGTAATATTAAAAATGGAGATGCTGTAAGTGTTCTCGGATTAAAATATACATTATGCAGCAGTCCACGGGAATTTCCAGATTCCAACGCTAACCGAATATATCTTGAAAATAAAGAATTATCCTCTGCGTAAATCAGAAATAAGTTTTTACCCAAATGACGTAGGTGAAAAGAATCGACTTTAAAGCCCAAGAAGGAAAAGGGAAATTTCCTAAGAGTTTCCCAAAACAAACATCCCTACGTCAGGTCATGCCATTAATCGAGAACTAGATTATTCTCTTGAACCCACTTAGCATGAACTTCCCACACATGATCTAGTAGTCAACCAAGTCAACATGGAGCCTCTTAAGAAGTTCAAAATTGGAGTTGCAATGTTGTCACAAAAAATGATGGTCCAGGTCAAAAAGTGCAAGTAGTCATCTAATAAGTCAAAGATAACCCCTTGACACCAAGTCCATAATTGATTTAATTCCAAACTCTAAATGTACTACTGACCTAGTCTGGAAACTTTGTGCAAAGCTAAGCTCGAACCCTTAATTCCAATGCTTATGGTATTTCATCTGTTAACGGGCAAAATTGTCGCATGCCAACACCCAATGGTTATGTATGGTGTGAACACAACAAATCCAAAATAAGTAAAGTAAATGCAGGAGACACAACTTATATAGTGGTTCAGCACTAACGCCTACGTCCACTTTATAATTCTCATTCATCGTATCTTTGCCGATTGCAATTGATGTAACAATATTTGTGTACAAAATTGTAAGTATGACAAACTTTGACTAAATTACCCTTCTTCTTCTTCTTCGTTGAGATAGATTGAGTTGGTCAACTTAGTCCAAAACTAGCTTTGATATGATGTAGCTATGCTTGCTAATGTCCAAAAGAAATGGAACATGTGTGTGCACCTCCTTTTAATTATCCATGCCATGTCCAAGGGCCATGGAAGAAGAGTTGGAAGCCATTAATGAGTGTTTGGAGCTCTAAAGGTCCAAAAGTTCCAAGCCTAAAAGATCTTAATGAAGGCCAAGGCTTGGGGTATTTACAGGAGGAAGTTTAGGTGGGAGTAGGTGAGCAGCGGGACCCACAAAAACAATTTTTGTACCCCAGAAATAGCCTTGTAACATGAATTTCGAACCCCTCCGGGGGTCGGAGAACTTCGAACCCCTTCAGGGTTGGAGAATTTCGAACCCCTACAGGGGTTGGAAAATTTCGAACTTCTCCAGGGGTTGGAGAATTTCGAACCTCTTAGGGGGATACGAATTGGGTGCCGAGGACCAACACATGGGGATCCGAAATCTTGTCTTTTTAAGGGTCCAAGTTCCCGACCATGAAATGAAGGAAAACGAGTTATCATGAGTTCGAACTAAAGGGATTCGAGCTTCCAGATCCGAGTAAATTGCATGAATCGGGCTTTCTTACGCTTGTGACGTGACTTCGACCCAGCTTTTTTGTATTTTTTGACGCTTGAGCGCGTCGCTCACCAAATACTTGACATGTGACAACTTCGACAAAAAAGCATGTCAACAGCATCAAAGCTTAAGCCAGCTCCTAGGGCCATGTTATGAAAATTGACTTCAAACATAGAGTTTTGGTATAAGATATAAAATATGGTTCAAAAGCATGGAATTTCCAACCATCCATCGATGATGATTTCCCGAGGAAAGTAAACTTATTGATTCCAGGCGATTTAATTGCAAAGCCCGTCAAGTCATCATTCCATAGCACATCATGTTTCCAACAAAATGCACTTTAGGGGCCAAGTGTTCACCCGATTTTAAATTTGAAAGACATTTGCAAGAAGTGTAAGTGAAAACATGGTAGCATGGACCTAAATAAGATGAAAGCTCACCCGTAGAAACTAGAAGAGGCAATAGAAAGGCACAAGAAGTTTCGACCCAAAA
Source organism: Allium sativum (assembly GCA_030737875.1). Classification (NCBI taxonomy): domain Eukaryota; kingdom Viridiplantae; phylum Streptophyta; class Magnoliopsida; order Asparagales; family Amaryllidaceae; genus Allium; species Allium sativum. The sequence continues at coordinate 868,013,320 of CM060924.1, read as the reverse complement.
TACACTAACTACATGGGTCAGTAACGATCCACAGCCTATGGACCGGTAACGATCCATAAGGTTAATGCTTTTGGGTGCGAGGGGCATACCAACATGATTCTACTTCACCAGTGATCCCACTATTCAAGTTTGAGGCAAATCGGGCCAAGTTAGCAAGCATCGCTCGATGGACTGAATGCAAAAGCAAGTACAAGCTAATGAAGAACACATAAATAAAGCTCGCTCAAAACCAAATCTTGAATACACACTTGAAAATACCTAAGGAAGACAACAACGAAGACTAAACCCTGAAATTTCCTAAGACTATAGACCGATATCAGTCCATAGCCCATGGACCGGTACCGCTCCATGGAATTAAGTTAATTTAGGGCAAAGTTTTGTGCATGGAATCCAATGTTCAAGAGAGGCATGTTCATGAACAATGCTGGCCAATACTCCCTATAAAACTTATAAAAATAGCATGCACTCCAACAAAAAGGGGATCCAAATCCCTGACTTGCAGGAACGCTGCCGAAGTCAACCCTCACCATTCTTAATGTCTAGCAGCCATGGTTCATCTCCAACAACAATATTTCATCTCTAAAGATATGCTTCATCTCCAACGGCAATACTTCATCTCTAAAGATATAAAACTTAGATCACCTTGGTTGATTATTGAGATTTACTTAAATAATCAATAGACCTTGTGACTTCCTATTAGTCTTTACTGTGGAAAACGTTGTAACCAGCTATGACTCATTGTATTTGGCTTGGCAAGGATAATAATAAAAATATATTTGAAGTGGATGTAGGCCTTGTCAATGGATGAACAACTATAAAAATCATGCCTCTCTCTCTCTTTACTTCATGTTTCTTACCTTTTTCCATTTATTTTTATATTTTTTATACTATTTCTCCATAAAGGGGTGGTGCTGTCGCTAAAATCTAGGGTTTGTGTCATTTTTGGCATTAACAAAGAGAGCTTCTGATATTTTGTTGTATTATCTCTAGAATAAATATATGGTAAAACGTTGGTTTTTTTTAGTCGACTTGGTTCTTTAAGTCGATTGTTCTGAGTTAATGTTGGTTCGACGATGTTCTTTAAGACTTAACTCTGGAGTGCTCAAGCAACAACTCTTAGATAACCACCAAGTTTGGGAATTTTGCTTATAGATAAGGCTATTTCCTGATAGAGTAAAAAGTGCATCGTTTTCTCGATGGTCATGAACATAAGGACCTCCCATTTTTCTCCTTCCCTATTTTTAACAATAGTCGCTTCCCCTATGCACCTCTTATAAAACTGTTACCCTTAATCTCTCGTCTCCCTTCCTCTCATTTTCCTAACCTGTTTTTTATTTTCACTCCAATTCATCTACATCACGCAGTCTAACTATAAAGTTCATCTATTTCGAATTACATGTTCCATCTCAAGCTATTATTTACCCTTTCTCTGATTAGAATCTATCAAATAAAAGGTGGATTGCTGTACTTTCTCTGATTAGAATCTATCAAATAAAATCGAGGTTGAGAGCGGATGAAGGTGGCCAAAGCGGTGCTTGGGGGGTCGAGTTGAGGAGTAGAGGAAATTATTACCATGAGGAAGGGTAGATAGGACACGATGGATGCCGAGAACCATGGAGGTGAGGGTATAAGGAAATGAGTCTCGGTTTAAGAGAAGGGTGGAGAGGAAGAGATGGATTCTTTCAATCGGTTGCTTTGGAAAAATAAGCAAGAAGAAGGGAAGGAGGAAAGGCACTGATTTTTAACTTGATAATTTTTTTGGAGTCTTTCAGATTGGTAGAACGAAACATTGACCAAAATTGGTATGAATAGACGTGAAGAAGAAAAGAAGCAGGTTGAGCATCAGATCGGTGTCCTTTGTGAAGCATTGGGATTGGTATAGATTTCACCGACTCGGATCGATACTGGGTCGTATCGATCTAGGGTGTACTGGTCTGGAATGTACTGAACCAAATCAGTAGTGCAAACTTAGGGATTGTAACTTATAAGTTTTAGTTAATTCATCCCGAATAACATTGTAGCTATATCTGCTTAGATATTGGGTTGTTCCATCGGTAAATGAACAAAGGACTTCTAGGTTTAGAGCATATCCTGATTTTAGACTTTGATGAAGCTTGAATATACTAATGAACTTGAAAATAACATTGGACTTAAATCGAGTGCTTATCTTTAATCAATCCCAATTCATAAACATGTTCTTGCATATCGATCCGAATGCTGGTGAGATGTACAACGATGATGGTCTTTCCACTTCGCATGTTCACAACTTATTCCTAGTCTATTTTTTTTTTGTTATTTTATTATATACACTACACTATCATATACACCCTAGGGATGCAGGTTTAGTTCTCTAAATGTTGTCATTTGTTTACTTTCATAGTCAGTGGATGAACGATGTTCTTGTCATGTTGCGGAGAATATTGCGAAGTGAAAGAAAGAACATAGTGGTCTCATTCAACTCCTGGTTCCATTAGATACGTCCATAGATTCGGAAGTGTCGTCGGAGGGAACAACCTCCGATTATCAAATTGAGCACCGTGCCTAATCCCAAGAGAAAAATGTCAAGGAAGAAGAAGCAGGAGACAAAGTTATCGCTCCATTCATCCAAGCATCTGATACATAGATGGAGTTGTGATTTTGAAAAATCCAACCAACTCGTTGCCTTCATCTTTTAATGACGACAAATTGAGAAGGCTTTGCGATAAACACAGAATTCCTTTTGATGATGTGTTAGTTCTGGGCCCAAAGACCGGGGACATGTTTCAGCTTAAGGCTACACAACGTGCAACTGTTATATGCGTATAGTTGGATGTGTGCCCCCATTTCAACACTTTAAATTCTCAGATACTGCATCAAATGCGACTCGTTCTCGTTCAGTTGCATCCCAATCTCCACACTTACCTGCTCCGTACATACATTCATTTTCTAAAGCATCTTCATCATGTTTCCACCATCAACGGCATCCTCCATCTATTCAATTTCAAACGGAGGAACCATGCACCATCCTCTACATATTTTGAAGCTATATCTAGCAGTAACTCCTGATACAAGGTTATAGTAAGTTTATGGACTTTAAGATTGACTGGTTCTTCGTTCGATGCCCTGATGGTTTTGCAAGGCTACAAACGAAAGGAAGTGAGTCCATCTATCATTTAATTTATTGAATGATTCCTATAATAATAGATTGATCTTCTATTTTTGATTAAGTAAAGTTTTATAATTCCGATTCAGGGAATCCTCCAAGGCCTACTGGAAGGAGTTATGCGAAGGATTAAAACTGTATGACTATAAACCCACAATCTTGGTGTTGGCTCACTTTTTGACCAAGCCACCCAGGATCATTCGTAAGAAGAAAGCAAGAAACCACGTTCCCCAAGAATATGAAGGAACGGATCGCACTCTATCGACTCGCCCAGGAACGGATCGCACTCTATCGACTCGCCCACGAAGGATCGCGTCTCGACGGATCGCCCCCATCTCATCAGCGAACGGCACATCCAGGCGATCCGATCCAAACTTATATTGTTGCCCAGAGCGAACCGATATGATCCCTTGGTGCATGGCGAACCTTCTGACCCGTTCAAGCGCGAGCTAGTCTTCAGCGATCCGAATCGCACGGATCTGGCGACACGTGTCCCTAACCGTCATCTGGACCAATTCTCCCCATCTGCATGATCCGATTTTCAAGAAGATCGCGACACCTGTCCACAACGGCTAATTTGACCATTTCCTCAACGGTGGCGATGCGATCCGATGTTCTCGGGATCTGTGCCACGTGTTATCACGACCCGCCTGACAAAATCAGCTATAAATAGCCCAGAGTTTGGCATTTTTTGGGATCTTTTCGGCAAAATTGAGTACTGAATCCGCCATTGTTGCCAAACTACTGAAATATTGAGAGAAATCCTTGTTGTATTAGCTTTCAAAGCATAAACAATAATATATAAAGTGGACGTAGGCTCGTTAACGCCGAACCACTATAAATTCTGAGTGTTATTTTCTTTTTCCTGTTTCTTCATTTGAAATTCTATAACATTCATAACAATTTGGGTGTTAGGTCCAAATTTCGATCTAACATTTTTGGTGCTTTCATTAAGAGACTCAGTCCTAAAGTTTCACTATTCGCTTCTTTGAAGATTCCAGCGATTCGGATATCATGGCTGGAAAAAGAGCTAAAGCTTCACAGACCAACGAAACGATTGAAGAGAGCGTGCACGAACTGGGCAACGAAGAAACTTTGGATCGCGGAGCGCAGGGGGCGAACCGATCCGATGAAGACATCGCGTTCCGAGTCGATGAGAACGAGACGATCCAGGCCGCTGAAGGGGTTGTTACTCGATCCCGAGGTAACGCCTCACAGCCTCCGCGTACCACGACCACGAGTCGACCTCAGGGGGGCGCAGCGAGTCGCCATCCACGAACCGCAACTATCCGAATTGATGATCAAACTACAACTCGACCTGGAAAGGAACCTATGACCCGCTCCTATCGTCCTGGAACCTCTGCTCGACCCGGTTCGAGCTCTTTGCGCATAAGAGAGAGTGATGATGACCAATATGATCCTGCTGCTTCTGTCACTGAGGGGGACCTCTCTCGCTTCGCCGAAATGTGGGATAGGTTGTTTGATGAGTTGGCTGCCAAAAGGCAGGAAAGTTCCATCCTGCGGCAAAATTTGACGGCTATGGATAGAAGACTTGATGAGCTAGCAAGGCAAAGAACATCACCGGTTCGTCCACTCACCCCAGTATATTCTTCTTCGTTTGAAGAATCGCCGAGACCTCCGCGGCGACCGTATGAGAGAGTCGAAAACATAGAACAGCTTCGGTTCGGAACCCTGCCCTCACAGGAAGAAGAAGCGCTAGGGGCGGGGCCCTCAAACCGTAATGTGAATGGTCAAGCAACGGCTCTCAGGACTCGAGATGTGAACAATCCTGTGCATAACAGACCACCTCAGCCCCGTCGCCGCACACATACTCATTATAATAGGGGGCAGCGAAGCCCTGTCCGAGCCCCGGATTTTTTGACTGCTTCCCGAAGAGAGATCAGAGAACCTCGTCGGGCCAGAGGTACTGACCCTGAACCTCCTTTGACCAGTGCAAATGTTGCAGCCATGGTCCACCAGATTCTGGCAGACAGCCGTGGACAGCGGAACGAAGATTGTGGGATCGACCGCAGTCACACCCCTTTTACTGATGATATTTTGGATGCGACTTTTCCAAGGCGCTTCAACATGCCACAAATGAACCGATATGCGGGAAGATCTGATCCTGTCCAGCACCTAATGAGATGCTCTTGGTCGATGACCGCTGCCGCAGCATCTGACGCTGTTAAGTGCAAAGCGTTTCCCATATTCCTGGAGGACGTGGCTTTGTTATGGTTTACTCGCCTGCCGGCGAGATCGATTTCTACCTTCAGGGAGCTGAGCGAGAAGTTCGTAGAACAATTCCGTATCTACGCACAGAAGACAAAAAGTGTGATCGATTTATTCCTTGTCAAGCAGCGACCAGGCGAGAGTTTAAAGGTGTACCTGGATCGTTTCAATTTGGCCGCTACTGAGGTTAAAGATCCTCATGAACCGACCGTTGTCGCAGCACTGATTGACGGAGTAGATAAGGACACTGAATTCGGGAGGTACCTGGCAGGCAAACCGCCCCACACTAGAGAGTTATTCTACGAGAAAGCCAACGTACATTTACGCCGGGAGGAGGTGTATGCTAACCGAAAGGTTAAAGCATCTGATAAGGAGGAAATTCAGAGCAATGTCGCCATCAAACAGACGGGAGACAGCTCGGGGAAAGTTGAAGTTAACGTCGGAAATCAGAATCAGGGTGGACGCCAGCCAGGTAACAACAATAATAATGATAACGGCAATAACCGGAAGAGGAACCGAGGAAACGACTCCCAGAGAAGGACTCGTCCCAGGGCCTTTGAAAGTTATACACCAATAAGTGATACTCTGGAAAATATCTTCATGGATGCGTACGAAGTCCTCCAGAATAAGAGGCCACCTCCCAGAGAGTCGACAGAGAAAGAGCGTGAAACAGGGAAGTTTTGTCTCTTTCATCAGATTCACGGCCATTCGACGAATGAATGCCGTCACCTAAGGGATGTAGTCGAAAGGCTGCTTCGAGAAGGAAAGTTAGATGAATACAGAGTAACGCCCAGGGACAGGGGGCAAGCAGTGCAGGCCCCGAATCAGAACCAAAATCAACTTGCTGCTAGGCCGACTGCTCAGCAAAAAGGAAAGAATATTGTTATCAACACCGTGATCGGAGGACTTTATCTCGCTGGGCACAGTTCCAAAGCATTGGATCAATATGTCAATGCGGCCAAACAACACCTCGAGGTAGGGGAATGTAGCAACCCCGAGGACAGTACCCCGGTGAAGCAGCAAAACATGATGACCGATGATGTTGTTTTCCGAGAACGAGAAAGCATCGGAGTCCATGCTCCAACTGAAGATCCACTTGTAATTACGGTACCCATTGGACCAGCCACTGTTCATAAGGTTCTGGTGGACAACGGGAGTTCCGCTAATATTCTTTTCAAAAAGGCCTTTGACCAGATGAATCTCGAAATAAAAGACTTGAAGCCCTGCCAAGGATGGATCCGTTGATTCAACGGAGCGTCCACCGCTCCAATGGGTTATGTAGAGTTGCCAGTTACACTTGGGGAAGGAGAACGCCAGAGAGTGAGAATCCTTCCCTTTGTGGTTTTGGATGTTGAATCGCCATACAATGCCTTCTTGGGCCGACCGGCCCTCGCAAAGTTCAGAGCCTGTATAGCCCCCTGGTGCTTGTTATTGAAATTCCCCACAGAAGCTGGCATTGGTATCGTCAGAGGGGATCAAGTTGCTGCGCGAGCGTGTTATGTTGCCGAACTAAAGTTACTCCGCAATGGAGGGGATATCGAACTAAAGGCACCTCTCCCCCTTCGGGGGCGGAGACCTTATAGCAACCAAAGAGGATAATCGTTGGAGAGTCGCCCAGAGAGATGCCCGAGGATATAGATCCCAGAGAGGATCAAGAACCCGGGGGCAGAATGGCGACTCCCAACGAGACAACTGTGGATGTACCGATCGATGACAGTGACCCGGAGAAGGTCCTTAAGATTGGATCCCAGTTAAGTCCGAATCTTGCTAAAGAATTGTCGGATTTCTTAAAAAACAATTTGGATGTATTTGCTTGGACCCACGCGGACATGTGTGGGATATCCCCATCAATCATGAGCCATTCCTTGAGCATTGACCCAAAACATCCTCCAGTAAAGCAAAAAAGGCGAATGCTGGGCCCAGAGAGGTCCGCTGCCTTGAAAGAAGAGGTTGGAAAGCTAAAGAGTAATGGATTTATCAGAGATTCGACCTACCCGGACTAGATTTCGAATCCAGTCCTAGTAAAGAAGGCCAACGGGAAGTGGCGAACGTGTATCGACTTCTCGGATTTGAACAAAGCCTGTCCAAAAGATAGTTTCCCGTTACCTCGGATTGACCAGTTGGTAGACTCGACGGCAGGTCACGAGCTTCTCTCATTTATGGATGCTTATTCAGGATACAACCAGATTCCGATGCATGTTCCAGATCAAGAGCACACTAGTTTTATCACGGATCTGGGATTATATTGTTATGTGGTAATGCCCTTTGGTTTGAAGAACGCAGGCGCTACATATCAACGTTTGGTCAACAGAATGTTTTATAACCAGATCGGGAAAACAATGGAAGTATACGTCGACGAAATGTTGGTTAAGTCCAAGCAATCTTCTCAACACACTACTGACTTGGCGGAGATGTTCGGCATTCTTCGAAAGTATGGAATGAAACTCAATCCAACCAAATGTTCATTCGGTGTTGCTTCTGGAAAATTCTTGGGATTCATTGTCAGTTCCCGCGGTATCGAGATTAATCCAGACCAGATCGCGGCAATCAGGAACATTCAGGAACCTAGGCAAATTAGGGATGTGCAAAGCCTTGCCGGAAAAGTGGACGCACTAAGCAGATTTATCTCCAGGGCTACGGATAAGTGCATCCCATTCTTCGAATTAATAAAGCGAGGAAAACGCCACTTTAAATGGACACCTGACTGCGTAGAAGCGTTTCAGAATTTGCTCAGGCACTTAGAGAAACCTCCGATTTTATCTAAGCCAATAGATCACGAGGATTTATTCGTGTATTTGGCAGTGTCATCCCATGCGATCAGCTCAGCATTGGTAAGGGAAGAGGATAAGGTCCAAAGACCTGTGTATTATGTGAGCAAAAAATTGACAGCAGCAGAGCGTAATTATCCACGGATAGAAAAGTTGGCGTATAGTTTACTGATTGCCTCTAGAAAACTTCGGCACTATTTTCAGGCACATCCTATCACCATATACACTGATCATCCACTCAAGCAAGTTTTACAGAGACCGGAGGCATCTGGAAGGTTACTCAAATGGAATATTGAGTTAAGTCAATTTGATTTGAACTTTCAGCCCAGACGGTCAATTCGGGGGCAAGTGATAGCCGACTTCATAGCAGAGTTCACTGTCCCTGAAGAAGATATAGCAAACGAGGAAGTGGATCCTTCAAAGTTACTTTTCGATCATAATGCCTGGAGATTGTATACTGATGGCGCTAGGAACGACGAAAGATCCGGCGCTGGAATAGTGCTTGAAACCCCCGAGAAACGATTGATAACCTATGCAATTCGAATGGAGTTTCATGCCACTAACAACGATTCCGAATATGAAGCTCTGATAGCCGGATTAAAGATTGCAAAGGAACTAGAAGTCACAAAGCTGAACATCTTCTGCGACTCCAAGTTAGTTGTGAATCAAGTCACTGGAAGATTCCAAGCTAAAAGTGCAAGATTGATTTTATACCTAAAGAAAGTGAAAGAACTGCTGAATGATTTTGATCACTACAGCATATCTCATATTCCGCGGTCAGAGAATCAGCAGGCAGACAAGTTGGCAAAGATGGCTAGTTCTAACGATCCTGAAGTGACTGGACTAGCCCCCGTTGAAGTACTTCGGTCCCCTAGCATAGATCAGATGGAAATCGATCTAGTACTAGAGACGGAACCAGAAAGGGAGTCCTGGATGACCCCTCTAAAGAATTTCCTGATGAATGGAACGCTTCCGACCAAGAAAAGCGAGAGGCGTAAAGTGATCCGTAAAGCCGCCCGATACGTTCTGCAAGGCGGAGTTCTTTATAGACAAGGGTTTTCAATGCCCCTCCTTCGGTGTGTAGCCCACGATGACATTAAACGTGTGCTGCAGGAAGTCCACGAAGGCGAATGTGGCGACCACACTGGAGGGCAAACTTTGGCAAAAAAGGTATTGCGGCATGGTTATTTCTGGCCTACCATAAACAAGGATGCAGTAAGATATGCACGACGATGTGATGCGTGCCAGAGATTTTCAAAGATACCTAGAGCGCCTCCAAGTCAGTTAAAAACAATGATGAGTCCATGGCCTTTCGCTATGTGGGGAATTGATATCATAGGAAGTCTCCCCATAGCAAGGGGCGGAGCAAAGTTCGCTATTGTGGCCGTAGATTATTTCACTAAGTGGGTCGAGGCTGAACCGCTAACTACAATCACAACCAAACGAGTGATCAACTTCATCGTGAGAAACATCATCTGTCGATTTGGGATTCCAAAGATTGTAATAACAGACAACGGAACTCAGTTCGATAGTGCTGAATTCAGAAACTTCTGCCAAAAATACCACATCGAGAATCGGTATACCTCTGTGGCGCACCCACAATCGAACGGACAAGTCGAAGCGGCAAATAAAGTAATTAAGTCCATTCTGAAAAGAAGAATGAAGCGGGCTAGAGCCATGTGGGCTGATGAATTGCCCTTGGCACTATGGGCCTAGAGGACAACATATAAATCGGCAACAGGACATACCCCGTTCTCCCTTGCTTTTGGAACGGAAGCAGTCATCCCGGTTGAGATAAAGGTACCTTCTCATCGGGTGACTTATTATGATCCAATGACCAATAATGAATTGCTCCTTGAGTCCCTGGATATGATCGAAGAAAAGAGGGATGAAGCAGACCTGCGTGCCCTGAGATGCAAACAACAGGTCGCCCGATATTACAACAAAAAGGTCCGAGCCCGAACGTGGGAACCCGGAGACTTGGTTCTGAAACGTGTCTTTCCACCCCCAACTCATATGGGAGCAAAGTGGGAAGGACTGTACTCTATTCTGAGCAAGCTTGATAATGGAACCTTCAAGCTGGCAACCGTAGATGGAAAGGAAATCCCCAGAGTGTGGAATGCCCAACATTTACGGCCATATTTAACATGAGAGTTTCAGATTTATTCTTTTGCTTTGTTTAAAAAAAAAAAAAAACTATGTACAGGGCATGACTTGCCTAGAATAGTCTGATTCCTTAAAGCAAGAGATTATAAAGTGAACGTAGGTCATGATTCGACCGAACCACTATAAAAATACTGTGTGTCATTTGCCTTTATTGCATCTTTATTTATTTGCCTGTTTATTTTTATGAAAATCAATGTGAATAATGCAGGTACCCGAAGTCCGGTGCCAACTGTTCCCCCCGTAGACTAATCGGAGGAACCCAAAGCCTTGGCAAAGGCTCCAACTGCTTGTCCGACTAGTTTTAATCCACGGAGCATGGGTTAAAGTGTACACCTAGGATGAGTTTGATGAGCATGCATGGTTGCAGACTGCTTGATCCGTGACTCTAACTCTCCGGAGTAGAGAGAGAGTATAAAGTACACAAAGATGACATTCACGAATAATGGCGGTGTACCATGATCGGAGCTGCCTAAGCAAAAACTCTAACTCTCCAGAGAGAGAGAGAGAGAGAGAGGGTATAAAACGTCTCCAATTGAGCGCTGAGAAAGAGCTCCTTTCCCGCTGAAGGATCGGGGAGCGAGTGAATCGCTGAGCTCGAACTCTAACTCTCCAGAGAGAGAGAGAGTATAAAAGCGTCTCCGATTGAGCGCTGAGAAAGAGCTCCTTTCCCGCTGAAGGATCGGGGAGCGAGTGAATCGCTGAGCTCGAACTCTAACTCTCCAGAGAGAGAGAGAGTATAAAAGCGTCTCCGATTGAGCGCTGAGAAAGAGCTCTTTTCCCGCTGAAGGATCGGGGAGCGAGTGAATCGCTGAGCTCGAACTCTAACTCTCCAGAGAGAAAGAAAGTATAAAAGCGTCTCCGATTGAGCGCTGAGAAAGAACTCATTCCCTGTTGAAGGAATAAGGGCCGACCGCGCCATTGTTATCCCATGAAATATCCTAAGTCCCCCCGTATTCAGAAATAAGGGGCAACTTGCCGACAGTACTAATCAATCCCTAGTAAACCCCAGTCAGATGCTACAGTAACAACTGATTGGGGGGCACCATGTACTCGTATACATGCACTAAACTTTGATACAGCAGTGTAACATAGCATGAAAATTCTTCTGCCTTTTTGATTGACTAATTTGTAGTTATTATTAGTTAGCTAATGACTAAACATGGAAAGTTTATTTGAATACAGGTACACAATGATGTAAGGAGAGATAAACCCTTGTTTATATACTGCGAATCAACAAAGTGAAAAACAACCTAGAAACAAAAGTGAGGACCAGTCTCACAATTACACTTCCTGGCCAGTGGAAAACCTAAAGACAAAATATCAACAAACAACAAACATCCTATTTACGCTTTGACCTCTTCTCTTGCTTCTGCCTCTCCAGCCTCTCCTTGTCGGCTTCAGATGGATCCCCTTTTTTCCTCTTCCGCTTGTCTATGAGGGGAACATCCGACTCCTCTGAAGTCTCCTCTTCCACCTCTTTCCTCTTGCTTCTGCCAGAGAGGGAAGCCGGGAAGTCATCGGGGTTTGCGAAGTGAAGCTGCCGGCTGATGGATTTGGGCTGGATTTTCACAATCATCCCAGTTTTGGGATCGAATTCTGCAAGAGGGACTACGTCCAAAGCCTCATCTCCCACCTTCTTTGAAGCCAACTCTTTCTCCTGTCTGGCTTTTCGGCTGGCCAAGGTTTCCTCGTCATCATCATCGGCCTTTTTGGTGCCGATAATGTCCTCTTCGTCATCTACATGACGACCATCCATGTCTTTCAAAGCTTCGATAGTCTCAGCATCTGTGGGTACATCAGTGCTAGGGGCCGGGATGCTTCTTTCTGCTGTTGTGACCTCAGCCTGTCTTGATAGATCAGCACCGGCACCCTGTGAGACAGCCTCCTTCTCCGCTTCCTTTTCTTTTTCAGCACCCATGTCGACGGGCTTGCCACCTGTATAATGAGGAGCACACATTACTAATTCAATTGGTTGTTCTGCCAGACAACGACAACTCGCAATTGCTTTAACAAATTGCGGAGAAAAGAGAGAGATACCTTCAGCAGATGCTCCCTCTTGAGTAGTTCCAGAGGCTCCAACAACCACGGGAGTTAGGCCCAAAGGGATTAGCGGATCATCAGGATGGTACTCCTCAACTCCGGAGGTTTTAGGCTTCGCGGCGGAACTGGAACCTTCGTCAATTTTGCTTTTACCTTTAGCCAAGGTTATCTCCTTTTCCATTTCCGCCAGGATTAGGCGACGACCCTCTGCCAGGTCCTCAGGCTCATTGTCTCTTAGGATGCTCTTCATCAATTCACCCTCATCGATCTCTTCGACCCCCAATCTGTATTTTTCGCCCTCCACAATGGCATCCCACAAATTGGCCAAAGTAACATGGTAATCTGGGATCCACGAGATGTTACGAGTTTTGAGAACCTGGCCAAGAAAATCGAAAATCATCTCTTCAAACCCCTCAATCTCCTTCTCTCTTGCAAGGAGCTTGTTGTTAGAAGCAGTGGCCAATTCAATGGCACTTTCAACGTTCTTTTCGGCAAGGGCTGCCCTTCTCTCCGCGTCCGAGACCTGGTCGTTCAAAATCACCTTTTCTGCTTTAGCCAGAGCCAAACTCTCTTTTAAACTCGCTTTTTCTGCCTCCCAAGCAGCCTTTTCAGTTTCAAAATGGCCTTGCGCTGTTTTCAACTCGATGTTGGCCATTTTGAGATCTTCAACCTCCTTCTTTAAGGCCATTTTCTCTTGGCTATTGGAGTCCAGCTCTGAATGAAAGCGCTGCTTGGCATTCTCTAATTCAGTCTTGTAATTTTCAGCGTCCCTCCGTGCTAAAGCGAGCTGGGCCTGAGCATCTTCCAGGTCCTTCTCCAGTTTTGTCCTAGCCCTTTCGTTATTTTCAAGTTTCGCTTTAGATCTGTGTGCTTCTATTTCGAGTGTTCGGATGACTTCCGAAAGGTTGACCGCATGTTTTTTCATCATCTCATATTGCCTGGCAACATGGCGGATATGTCCGACAACTTCGCTATCCCAGTTCTTGGGGACCGGTTCCAAGGCTGGAACAAATATCATCCGGTCAAAGAATATATCTGGGAATTGTTCCCGAAGCTTTTCCAACCTGCCTTGAATCTCGGAACCATGCATGTAATCCCGTGACCCTGGGGGAGCCAACTCTGGCTGACTAGAAAGAACAACATCACATCTCTCCTTTTCAGACTCTTTGGACAAATCCTTGCCCCTATCTTTAGATTCGTGATGCCTCTTGGATGACCGGCTGTGAGAAGGAGCACTCTTTGGAGGAGTTAACTCTTTAGGAAGCTTCTTTCCCCCTGTAGGAACTGCTGGGAGACTGGAAGGTTTGGTAGAGGTCGATTTTGGGGGAGATCGAGGTTGCGAGGAACTCGGCCTATGAGAAGGACCGCGAGAGCGCTCAGTATCCGGGCGAAGGCTGGGTGTGCCCTCACGAAGAGAACGATACGAATAAGATTTCCTGTGGGACATCGTTCCTGTAAAAAAGAGAGAAGAGCATATTAAAACTTTGAATACCCACGATATAAGAGTGCTGGGTCAGATAGTGTGAGTGATGTGTGCATCCCATATAATTCCCCCTAACAGACCCGGGCCCGAAGACAGGCTCGTCTGACCAGTTTCTCGTCCTCTAGTTGGAACACTGATCTCTTCAGGAGCAAGGAAGAAAGGCCCCTCTTCAAAGTCTTTTTCTGTATATACAATATCGGGTAGAGGGATTTTATTCAGCTCGTCAAATAACTGCTCTTCTGTCAAGTCATCGGGAGCAACGGTTTCAATTGGAGCAGAGATAGGAATTTCCTTGGACACGTCATCGCGGACCCCATCCCCTCTGTATATGTTCAGGTCCTCATCGTCTTGGATGACTATCGGAGAAGGGCTCTTGCGAAACTTAGTTGTTTCTGCCGCTTGCGAAGTTCCCTCTCCTTCCGTTGGGGGCACATACTTATAAGGTTTGCCGCCGGTCCCTAGTCCAAATCTTCTGTCCAGAAGACGATGCTTATGAAGATTGTCATCAGTAATGCATTTTTTAATCCTTAAAAAATCGGATCTGCTTTGATGAAGAATAGATAACCGATGGTTGTATAACGGACCCTCCGTTTTCGGGAAGATGTGATCTGTTTAAGACAAAGGAAAAAGCGGAAAAATGTTAATACTTAGACTCCTTGAGCAAGATATTCGACTAGGTGATCAAAGTTTACTTGATTTGAGCCATCTTCGTGAGCATCCAGCCTGTTTCCTTATATAAAACCAGTCGGACTTAGGATCCCCAATGTTGATGTATCCGTCGTACAGAACTTTCCTATTCACAACCGATTCAAAGAAAGAGAAATTTGGAGTTGCCGAAGAACGATGCTTGAAAAGAAAGAAGAACACCAGATCTCTGAATTTAAGTTCGGCGTGCAGGATCTCCGCATATGCAACATATAGAGAGTATAGAGATGCGTAGGCGTTTGGATGAAGCTGCATCGGAGCAATACCTAGTCGTCTTAAAGTTTCGATGGCGATCGGAGGAAACGGAGGAATAGCTCCTACTAGACACATTGTTCGACTGATCGCCATATACCCTTCCGGTGCTAGGTGGGGTCTATCTTCGCTTTCAGGCGTCAAGACATCGTCCCAAGGAATTCCGTGTCTTAAGCAGATTCTTTTAAGTTTTATCTCGTCAAGCTTGGATGCTAAAGAATCAGAAAATTTATCTATCCCGAGTGCGCCTGGGACCTCGTCAGGAGCTCGCTCATCAGTCTCAGAATCGTTGCTGGATGAAGTACTTTCTGTCGGATCTGATTCTGTGGCTTCGTACTCAGATCCAGAATCTTCACCTCCCAGATTGATTGGAGGAATTTCAGGGTTGTACTGTTCAGGAATCTCGGATTCCGCTTCCGTCACGGATCTTGAAGAAGAGTGATCATTCGACATTGCTGCTAGGACGAGAAAATATGAACAATAAGATTAACACTACCCGTCCCCCGTGTGTGCAAGTACTGGTGTGTGTACTCGTGTGTGCATTAAAAATAAAGCGTGAAAGCAATCAAGATCATCAAAACATTAGTCGTCGTATGCAGTCAAATTATGAGGTCATTTAGTCCAGAAAGTCCAACGTCAAGGCTCTATCCTAACTGTTCAGAGTTTTATGGGGACAAGGCGTTGATTAAAGTCTGAAATTTCTTCGTATCGTCAGCTATGAGTCGGATCGCAAAGCAGAGGGATCGCCCCTTTCGACTCGCATGGCAGAAGGATCGCCCCTTTCGGATCGCAGGGCAGAGGAATCGCCCCCCATCGAATCGCCGGGTGAAGGGATCGCTCCTTCACAAACCGTTGTGATCCCCACGATACGTCCCTTTGCTGCCACCACGATCTTTCGTCTCGTCACTCGCTTTCGTCTTCTCTCCTTGCCCACGATCCGAACCGGCCTCCTCTCTTCTTCTTCGTCTTTTGTTTTCCGTCTCTTCTTCTCACCCTCGAACTCCAAGCTCCACGCCCATCAGCCATGGTGTCTCGATGGATTCTCCAAAGATCGCAAATTTCCATCATTTTTTTCCACAAATTATTCGAAAAATTTCGTGAAACAGTAGCGTTAACAAGTAAGGATGTCTTCCATGGAATTACCTTTCTAAAAAATTGGGAAAGTGATCGGATATTTGAAGGTTCGAAATACTGGGGTTCGTTCCTCGAAGGAGCAGGCGAAACGATTCGGCAGAAAGAAAGAAGGAGAATGAAGAGGAGAGGGTCGGCTTATATAGGCAAAGAGGGCGACCGTTTGTCTCCCTTTCTTTGTCCTATTCGGTCCACGAAACACCATACAGGCCACGATCCAAAGCTCGTGTCGCATAGAAGCCCACGGACCGCCTCAAACGATGGCCCACCAAACTCGAAGCCCAACACGGCTCGAAGAAAAGTCTCCGCGTCTCGCACAAAAGCCTAGATACTCAGCTCGAGACGAGCACGTGACCACTCGGACCGTGGTGCTCTATGGCGATCTGATTCATGCATACGTTGATTTGAACCAATGCGACTGTTGATTTGCGTCCTTTCAGGAAAAGGCAGATCAGAATCTTCGAAGCATGTTCCATCATCGATAAAACATACTTCGGGGGGCAAAATGTTGGCTCGCTTTTTGACCAAGCCACCTAGGATCATTCGTAAGAGGAAAGCAAGAAACCACGTTCCCCAAGAATATGAAGGAACGGATCGCACTCTATCGACTCGCCCAGGAACGGATCGCACTCTATCGACTCGCCCACGAAGGATCGCGTCTCGACGGATCGCCCCCATCTCATCAGCGAACGGCACATCCAGGCGATCCGATCCAAACTTGTATTGTTGCCCAGAGCGAACCGATCTGATCCCTTGGTGCATGGCGAACCTTCTGACCCGTTCAAGCGCGAGCTAGTCTTCAGCGATCCGAATCGCACGGATCTGGCGACACGTGTCCCTAACCGTCATCTGGACCAATTCTCACCATCTGCACGATCCGATTTTCAAGCAGATCGCGACACCTGTCCACAACGGCTAATTTGACAATTTCCTCAACGGTGGCGATGCGATCCGATGTTCTCGGGATCTGTGCCACGTGTTATCACGACCCGCCTGACAAAATCAGCTATAAATAGCCCAGAGCTTGGCATTTTTTGGGATCTTTTTGGCAATATTGAGTACTGAATCCGCCATTGTTGTCAAACTACTGAAATATTGAGAGAAATCCTTGTTGTATTAGCTTTCAAAGCATAAACAATAATATATAAAGTGGACGTAGGCTCGTTAACGCCGAACCACTATAAATTCTGAGTGTTATTTTCTTTTTCCGGGTTCTTCATTTGAAATTCTATAACATTCATAACAATTTGGGTGTTAGGTCCAAATTTCGTTCTAACACTTGGGATTTTATGCTAAAATCCTTCACCATCGTGATATATCATGCGTCCCCGAGTACCTTTTACTCCTGCTGCATCTTGGGACATATTTTTAAAGGAAGAGAGGTTTGTCACCCAAAGTGAGACCATTGGTGGATATGAACTTATAAAGAAGTATTTATAAAGCAGTGAACCCCGACATTTCGGTCGAGGTTCACCGACAGCTCAAAGAGAGAAGGTTTAGCGTGTAGCTCAATTGGCTCGGGATAAAGACAAGAAGGTTCTTGCCGAGGGTGAAGGAGGCGCATAGACCACTAAGTCAACAGTCATATCGTTGAGTAAGGACTGGTTGGCACTTCAACCTACTCTACTTCAGACCCTGGATATGACCCAAGGCATCTCGGATTAAACAACCCTCCGACTCCTATTTAAGAAGGGACTACTCGTTAGGAGAGCGGAAAAGGAGATAAGAGCACTGAAGGTATATCCACTATTTCTATAGCCATCTAGAGAATTATTATCAGATGCAAAAGAGCAAGTGGACATTCGTTTGAGTCTTTTGATGAAAACAAATGTCTAATTGTTGTTGCTCTTCCTGCTGCCTATGCAATGGTTGTGCCCCCATGTGTCATCCACTTTATATATCCGGACGTGTTCATCCCCAGATTCAAGTGATGACGCTAGCTTGACTAAAGAGATCTTAATTCTCTCAAAGATGCAGATACCAAGACCTTGTAGTTAGAAAATATCAGGATGGTGTTGTTACAACTATGGAGAGCAAGGGGGTAACTTTTCGCTGAGAGATGTTGATCAGGCAAAACACCAAGATTGAAAAAAGGAGTAGACCGTATTTCTCTCGACACTATCCAGACTGTGGCTCCAAGCGATCCTAATTATGGAAAGACCGTATTGAAATAATCAAAATTCTAGTACAACCCAGGAAACCAGGGAAGGGAGACAAGCCTGGAGAGCATGATAAGTCTAGGAAAGATGATGAGGCCAAGAAAGACAGTAAGGCCATCAAGGATGATAAATTTGAGGGTGAAGACAAGTCTGGCGATGGAAAAGCGGTATGCGTAAGATAGTGAAAGAGTTAATTCCTGATCCCTCAAAGAAGTTTAATAGAAGGGATAAGGTGTACAAACTACTTATGGCTAGCTTTTGAAAAAAATTCAGTTTAGATCAATATTTGTGAGAGTGTGGCCCTCGCTTTCTGTTGTCTATCATGGTGACTCTTATACCTATTTTAATTGTGTAAATAAAATAGGGTTTTTGGTTCAAATGTTCAATTGTTTCATTCATTTCCATTCAATGTACTCATGAATTTCACTATACACTTAGTTTGGTATATAGTGTTGGCCCCAATTAATTAGGGTCGCGATACTTCGATGAAACTAACATCGATAACTCCTTTCGATGAAACTAACATCGATTAATTTAACTCGACGAACTTAACTCGACTAACTTAACTTGACTCGACGAACTCGACTTACTTGGTTCGACCAATTCGATTCGATTAACTAGGCTCGACTAACTTGGTTTATTTAACTCAACTTGATTAACTCCTATCGAATAACTAATATTCGATTTAACTCCATTCGTTTGACTCTAGATCGCAGCGATCACAAATGGTTATACCTGATTCCCTCAGGAAACATCCGACCGCCTTAGGCTATCTGTAGCCCTGCGAATTTCGCTAGCAGTCGTACGAGATGACAACTTACCCTGAATACTATGTTTGACTAACTCTGTCTCAAATAACTATATTTGATTAACTCTAGTTCGTTTTAACTCTAATCGATTTACTCTAACTGATTAGTTTGAGGTGTAGCTTCATTGTTGGCGATACCTTCAGCTCCTCCAACGGATTTGCTATTCGCCTTTTTGGATTTCGCCATCATTTCGGTTATAGATCCGAACTTCGAAGAGAGCTTCTCCAGGGATTCCAACTCCGGACGGGTGATTGAGATTGAAGATGTGATCACGGCCCCACGGTGGGCGCCTAATTGTTTACACCAAAAATTGGTATAACAACCAAAGAGGTGTTTCTGAACACGTTACCAAATCAGAGGCGAGATGCTTGGAAAGCACGTCATCTTTTCAAAGGCGGGGTATTAGAAAACCTTTAGAATTATATATGAGGCCGTATCCAACATTCCATAAGCATCAAGATACCAAAATTAAGAAAAGAAGGAAAAGAAGACAAGAGTTTATAGTGGTTCGACTCTTATTCGAGTCTACGTCCACTTTGAAGATAGCATACCATTAATCACCATGAGATTTACAACATTTGCTCCTTTATACATTCATAAAAGCTCCTTTTACATGCATTTGCCTTTGAATTCACATAAGAATGGTAGAGAGCTTGAAGAGATTATGCTAATCCTTCCATAGAAGCCGTGATTGAAAGCTTACTAGATCTTCAATGAATTGTGAAGAAGAGATGTTGAAATGTTTGGAGAAATCCAAAAAGCTATTTGACAGCACCTCCTTGTAGTTCCCGGAAAAGTCCCCCTTCTCCATGTGAATTATGAGGGGGTATTTATAGTTGGAGTTGAAGGGTAGTGACAAACTTGTAATTTAGAGTGTAAAGTTAGCGCTAGGTTGGCATTGTCATATTTACAAAACTGCCACTCCTTTTTTACATTTTTGCCAGTACACTCGTTTTTATGCTGCTGGTCGGTTTTATACTTCTTTTAGGCTGCTGGTCGGTTTTACACTCCTTTTTTATGCCGCTGGTCGGTTTTACACTCCGTTTTTATGCTGCTGGTCGGTTTTACACTCCTTTTAGGCTACTGGTCGGTTTTACACTTCTTTTTTATGCTGCTGGTCGGTTTTACACTCCTTTTTTATGCTGCTGGTCGGTTTTACACTCCTTTTTTATGTTGGTCGATACACTCTTTTTTATAACTTTGCCACTATTGGCTTTGCATGTTTATGTCTTGTAGTATCGATCCAGCTTTATGGAGTATGGACCGACCAGAGACTAAAGGTACGACCAGGAGGCTTCAGCAATGGGAGGATCGACCAGGAATCTTCCAATATTAAGACGGAGCGGGCTTCCGGAAAGCGGGACCGATCAAATATGTTGAGGTGCCGGAACCGACCAAACGCTCTGATGTGAGAAAGAACGATCCGAAACTGGTGAGATCGACCATCCGCTGATGCCATTCCGAACCGATCAGGCTTAAATGAACAGGATGCTCGACCCCGTTCGCTTGCTCGACCAAATCTGTAATGAACGACCGCGTTGTAGAGGCGGAGTACGACCTGGGCTTCTAGGAAGCTATGCACGACCCCTGCTTGCATGTGCTTGATGGAACGACCGACCAGATTAGCTTCAGCTTGGACCGACCAGATGGTGCTCTTCTCAAGACCGACCAGGTTGCTAGCGAGCAGACCGACCAGATGGTGATGCTGATGACCGATCAGTTGTGAGCGACCGGAGTTTACTGTTTTTCAGCTGGTTAACACACCTCAATGCCTACTTGGACTCCTGGCCCAGAATCTTTACTCATAACCTAAATATTATCTTTGAATCCATATATTATTATTAGATTATCTTTTTATTTCAGGTCTAGGCTTCTAGCTGGCATTTTCCAAACCAAAATTTGCGCATCCAACCTACCATTAATGGTAGGCCAAAATTTTTTTGCATGTTCAACCATCAATGGTAGGCCAAAGAATTTTGTTCCAGGCATTCCATACATTAATTAGCTTTCTAATTTCAACAACATAAAATTTACATAATTCCAGACAAATCAATAACAAAAACTGTCAAAAGCTACATGCCATTCCACATTGTAACACAGGCCTATGGCATACACCATTAAAATATATGGAAGTGACTCAGTAGCCATGATATTTGTTCCTAGCAGCACCTTCAAAATAAACACCTTAGTTCAGTAGTTAAACAAAAAAGTTCCAGCTAAATTAAATTCAGACATAGGATTCAAAAACACCCCAAAGGCATATATATTATGCAACCTAAGGTAATTATATTTCTAAACCCAGTCAAACATTTCGTCCAGGACAATCACATGCTAAAATTGTGCTCCATTTCTAAGTGCCTGAAAAAGAACAACAAAAGGAAAAGATCAAAATAAGCTTGTCTACAATAACACCTAAACTGGAAAATAAAGAGATAGGCGAGCTGACCATAATATACCACGAAATTTATCAGGATAACCATCAATAGAAAATATTACTAAACACCAAAAATATGCAATTCACTGTGTTGATCACAACAAAGTACCAAATAGTAAGACACATGAATACCATTGAGATTGCTATTTAAATATAACTCAGCAGACGACATGAATAGCAAATCGATTCTAACTAGATATGGAGTCACCGAGCTAAAAGCTAAACCACAAGGTTCAATTGTATCTGGCTATTTCTACCCCCCCCCCCCCCCCCCCAACCCCCACCCCGTCTCTCTCTGTCTCTCTCAATATGACTATTGTACCCTCCTGGAAACAAACCGTAAACTGTGTTGTTCTATATCCGTCCGCATCCGTACCCGAAAATACGAAATATATCTGTTATCCGAGATGCGAATACGGATATCCGAAAATCATTCCGGATATGGTTATAGTGGTATACGTATCCGAAAAATATCCGTCCGATTTTCTGATACGTGTATGTATATATTATATAATTTTTAATTTATATTTAAGATTAAATTAATATATAAATTTCCTCAAAATAGCTAACCTAAACTCAACTATTGAATTATAAAGGAATGTTGTATTTTGTATTATGCAAAAATTTAAATCATGTACTCATTTTATTTTGTGGTATGGTTATAATTAAAACATAATTGTGTATGTGCTTCTATGATTTATGTTTTATTTTATTTTAGTCTTAGGGTTGTGTATTTCATATTTTGAACACTTTATTTCTTAAAATATTTGTTGTAAGAAATTTATTTGATTGATGTCCTGCTTGTAATTTTTAATTAGATGTATTCACATTTTCAAAAAAATATTTTATGAGCCAAATTTGCATGTGAGTGATGTATTTGTAAACTTTTATTGTTTTATTTTCGGATATTTTTCGGATATTTTCGGATAACCAAATCCAATGTACAATTTTAAGTTTCGGATACGGATATTCCGGATATTTTCGGATATCCGTATTCGCTAAGGCGGATACGGATATTTTCGGATATCCGAAAATATCCGCGGATACGGATATTTTTAACTGGTATCCGCGGATATCGGATACGGATTTTCATTTTCGGATACGGATTCGGATACAGCACTATCCGTATCCGACTGCATCCGTTTAAAGTCCTATGTTGTTCCATTTACTTATGTTACAAAGAAAAACTAAACAAAACCAACACAACGAATAGAAAAAAGATCAAATGCTTGTATAAATAAATTGCTGCTGCTGATAAATAAATAGCAAATTTTACATCAACTTCAATTGAATAAATAACCAGTTCAAAAATAGATGAATTAAGATAAATCCACCGTTACCTTATGTTGCAGCTGGTCTTCAATCTTAGTTAGAAATATTACTAAAACTGTAAAATGGTTGCAGATTTTACATTTTATAATTAACTAAAATTACAATAGATTAATAGCTTTAAATTATAATATACGTATATATTGAAGAAAAAAAAATGTATATATTGAAGTTTTAAAGATAAGATATTAAAACAGTTAGTTTTCCAACCGTTTCATGGTTATCTTGGTAGCACTACCAAGGTGGAAAAAAAAAACAGATTCACATATTTATATACACAATTAAGAATTCACACAGAACACTTCAAAAGCAGCATGATCCTGAAGACTGGAACATTTATTGATGGAAAACAGAAACATAAACAAACATTTATGTATCATGAATATTTGGATGTCATTTAATATTTTTACGACAAAGTGTATTGATTCTCTTATTCCAGAAGAACACACTTAGAATCCAAACAAAAGTTGCAAAGGAATAAGGATTCAAAAGACATTAGGAAATCATATGAAGTGTACAAGGCTTCCATTTGAATGGATATGGAGTGGGAAAGACAAGATGAACATGGTCTTATCCAATTAATGAAGAGTCTGTTTCTGAGGCTGGATCAGTAAAACCAAAATGACACAAAACCAAATGCAACGATGAATGAATAAAGCTAACCAGAAGTGCTTATATGCTGAAAGAATATAGGCGTGAGGGAAGAACACTTGCCACGCATTGAAAGTGTTGAGAATGAACTATATTTAAAAGATAGGCAAATTCAATAATAAATAACTTTCAAAATGAAAGATTGATTTATGACAAAGGGAAACGATCATTTTCTGAATCGTTTTAATGCTGAAAAAAGATGCTATTTTATACCTCTTTCATTCCAATAGATATGTGGAATCTATAATAGTTGGATTTCAAGGGCATATCAGCAGCAATTTATTTATCAATCAGCAGTTCTTGCCCACTGTGTTTAAAACATACGATTATGAATCACCGTACAGTGATTTTTCAGTTATCAACAACTAAAACTAATCCTTGCAGCTATTTGCTGTCAAATGGTGTTTTTAACCAAGTGAAATTATGGAAAGATGTTATTTGAAAGCACATCGTTTTTATTTAAATTGTCACTACATTAGGAAGAGTAAACCACAGAGCACTAAACAACGCACTAAAAACAATAGTAACGTAAAAATATTAAAAGAACTTAACTGAAATAAGCTAGAGTGGAAAAGAAAGTTTGTGGGCCGTAAACATTTTTTCCCCCAAAAAATGTAGAGCATGGAAGGTAATTTATGGGATGTTATATGATGTAACCTTCTACTTATATTCAAACAAATTTCATGCTTCTTAAACACATCCACCTTTAAATAATCCAAGTTCACCCTTCAACACCCCTTGCAACTACTATCCTACCCTTTAACATTACCCTTTATTCCATGATTAATTCCACTCTCTTATTATTCATAATCCTAAAAGCCAAACATGCTAAATCTCTCTTCTATACAATTCATACACTTAATCTATAATCATCACATCATATTGGATGTAGCCTTCTACTTATAATCAAATAACTTTCACACTCCTTAAACGCATCCAACTTTTGAAAAAAAAAAAATCACTTTCATTCTCCCATGCCCTAGCCCCCCTTGCAATTAATATTCTCTCTTCTACTTAACACATCATCATTCCATTGCCGATTCCCATTTTTTTTAATTCATAATCCTAAAAACTTTAAACTTGTTAAATTTCTCTTCCATACAAACAAATGCTTAATCGACAAATCATCATGCCATCCACAAATCAATTGTCCCGTAAATTTGTGTTGATATGGTTAGATCACAGAAACAAGGAACGTGGGACGTGGCCACGTTCCGCGAACCGGTTTATTCGTCCCCGATCCCGAAACGAAACGCGATCCGGAAACGTTAGCGGTCGCGAAAAGAAGATGATGACGCACAGGTTTTTGAAAAGAATAAACGACTCTTCGATTTGTGTTGTACAACTGTATATGGTTGTAATATATATTGGAAGGACAACTATATAATATATAAATTTGTATATAGATTGAAAGAGCAGTTGTAAATTTGCAAGATCTTCACAAAATTTGGTAATTAACATAAAAAATAAATAGATCATTTTTTCCAAAGTAGAAGAAAAAACATGTTTTGTACCCTTGCGTTCCCTCATATCGGAAACATTTAAGACAGCCTTCCACGTATCCGTTTTCGTACCGCGTTTCGTATCGAACCACGTCCTATGTAACCATGGGTTAGATCAAGGTTTTTTGGGTTATATAGGAGATCGAAATTGTTTGGTTCAGGTTGCGCCTAATTGTATGTATTTAAAACTACATACTATTAAAATGAGTTGTTTCAGCTTACGTGCTTTTTGGTATATATTTGGAAGACTTGAAGAGGAAAAAGTAAACATGTTTTTAGTGGACTTGAAAAGCGAAAAAATTGAGAGATTTAGAAAGAAGGGCATAATTGAGCAAAAAATTAGAATAAAAGCCCAACTTGCAAGTAATTGTGCGCCAGTAGCTCATTTACAGTCGGCTGCATCTATTTATATTATGCATTTCCACGAAGCACCTTGTTTGCTCTACACTTTTTGACTCTACAAAAATTGATTTTCTTCTACATATTCTTAGTTGTCCAATTACCATTTTGAAGATAGTAACTACTAGTATATAATAATTAGCAAAATTATTTTGCTAATGAAAAGGCCATTATGTGTCAAAAGACCGTTAGCTCAAGCTGTAAAATACCTAGATTCCAATTCTGGAGGTTTTGGGTTTTGATCCCTTGAGTGAGTTTGTTTTCTAGCTTGTGCAATAAAAAAAATTCTATAATACTATATATATTCACATGTCATAATAATTTGTTACATAATATTGATTGATTAAGTAGTTTATTTTGATATACATTAGGGCTTGTTATACGTTTTCTAGAGATCTATTTTACTGTGTATTTAAACATGAATTATTTTACTACAAATTGCAGGATGTAAAGTAGTTCGATCATTTATTACTTTTTTAAATTGAAGAAACCGACTTACAAATCAGATTATATCGTTATGGAACACCAATCTGTTTGTCTAATCGACCTTATTTATATCCACTGAGATGACTATGACAGATGATACTGACAAATCATACAACTAACGAATTTGTTTAGAAAAACGCATCGAAAGCAAGGTTTGAAGTTCTTCTTTACGGTTCTGTTCTGGTGATTTAAATTTCCAAAATGTCAGTTTCATTTCGGAAAATTCGGTTCATTTCCGGTTTCATATTCACTAGTTTTCTTATTTTTTTTATATAAATATATATTAACAAATATTACAGATTTGAATTTAACAATTAAAATGAGTTGCATTTCAAAATAAAAATTAATATAAGCTATTGCTCTTGTTCAAAATTTTTGGTTTGAAAGAAGTCCAAATCAATGCTTTAAAACGTAGTAGCTATAAATAAGAATTAAAATGTTAAAAGTCCTAATTCAGTGCTTTGCAAGTCGGCCTCATCTCATTTTGGCTAGGTCGCTTGCTGTCAACCCAAAATCTCCTTCCAAATTAACTTCTCAAAAGTAAGGGGAAAAAACATAATCCAATCTGTTTGAGTTTAGCCGCATCTGCTCGAAATAAATTAGTTTTTTTTTTTTCCTTTAATTCTTCCTTGTTATTTTATGTTTTTTCCCTCTTTTTGCTCAACAAATTTTGCTTTAGTTTACACATTGTTTTTATGCTAAAAATCAATTTCTTACTTTTCGACCGGGAATTGGGGTTTTTTGTGAATTTTGTCTCGGTCAACACCGGAACAGATAAGCCAGCATGCCGGATGGAATCACGAACCTCGATGGAAATGCATATTTAAATTAGACTAGTTATTGTGTTGTTGCAACTTGTGCAATCAATGTTACTTTTGAATACAAATATAGTGGTTGTTTTATCATTTATAGCGCCAACAAAAAAGGATTTGTGCCGATCCTCATAATCACAATTTTGTAATACTGTCCATAATCCAAGATAATAGATTATCAGCAGCCCAACTTAACCTTGGAAGGGAATTGTAGGCTGCAATGAACCAGCACAATTTGACCTTGGAAGGGAATTGAAGTTGAGCCGGTCGCGTTCCGGAACCCGAATCACACGTTGATCGAGAAATTTCTGCACTAGGTTTCACCAACTCGGAAGCCAAGTCGAGGGGTAGAACGCCCCAGAAGGTCCTGCTAAAAACGGCTGCCGAGTTTTGTCAGCCCCTGCCCCACCCATCCATCCCACAGGGGGGGCAGCCGGTCGTTTTTGCAGTTGAGCCGTTCACGTTCCGGAACCGTCTGGGCCTCCGAATCGTGTGGATCAGGAAGTTCATGCACTAGGCTTCGCCAATTCGAAAGCCAAGTCGAGGGGTGAACCGCCCTCGGAAGACCCTACAAAAGACAGCCTACGCACCCGGCCAATCGTTTTAGCAATTGGGCCGGTCGCGTTCGGAAACCGTCCGGGCCTCCGAATTGCACGTTGACTGGGAAATTTCTGCAGTAGGCTTCGCCAATTTGGAAGCCAAGTCGAGGGGTGGAACGCTCCAGAAGGCCCTACTAAAGACGGCGGTCGAGCTTGGCGAGGGCTGACCGAACTCAGCAGCCGTCTTTAGTGGGGCCTTCCGAGGAGTTCCACCCCTTGGCTTGGCTTCCGAATTGGCAAAGCCTAGCACGGGAATTTCCCAATCAACGCATGATGCGGGTTCCGGAATGCGACCGGCCCAACTGCAATTCCCTTCCAACGTTAAATTGGGATGGTTCATTGCAGCCTATAAATTATTGTGTAACTTTTTTATAAAACAAAAACTAATACTAATAATCATAAATGAATGATTTGAAATTTATGTGAACAAAGAGCCTGCTTGAATCACATTTATAGTGTGTGTGTGTGTGTGTGTGTGTGTGTATTAATGCAAAATTTACAAAAGTGAACAAAGTAACATACTCTACAGCGCACTGTGCTAGCCTTGCACTATTTTGCATTATATGCAATTGACTACCTTATTTAGTAATCATACAAGTTTACCCATTATAGATAAGCTTGAGGTTAAAAAAATGTTGAAAACTAAGCCAGGGTGAACTACACTAGTCGTTGTAACATTCAGGAGGACGTAACACAAAATAATTTGATCTCTATTCCTATATATCATCGAATTACTTTTCCTATGAGTTTTACTACCCATGTTTCCCCAAAATTTACTAAATTACTCAAAAAAATAAAACCCAACATATATATATATATATATATATATGTGTGTGTGTGTGTGTGTGTGTATACATATTATGTATGTGTGTATACATATTATGTGTGTATGCATGTATGTATGCATATATGTGTGTGCACGCGCATATGCATGTGTATATGTATGTACGTATATGTGTGCATGTGCATCCGCGCACACACCTTTGATGATGCCTTTGACATTAGAACTAGATTAAACAAAGACAAGACTATCATCCAGAAACTAACTGTTTGACTACAGAACTCTGCCATAACTGGACTGTAACAAGGCATACAAGTTGATAAATATTTCAAAACAAAATAATATGAAGATTATTGCCAACATGTAAGGATTACAAAATTGGACAATGCCTAGTTAGTTTCATATACAAAATGAGTAGTTTGACTTTTGATTAGAGTGGTATCAAGTAGAAATTATTTCTATTGACAAGCCCAGTATCAGCACTTGCAACTAAACACGGTGTTGTAGAAGATTCAACAAAACTGAAAAGCACATGAGATGATATCCATTTTGCTTGTAATGTTATGAATGCTTATGTTGCATGCTATTTTACATGTACCAGAGAAGCATAAGTAGAAACAACAGTACATCATACCAAATTTAGCAAAAGGATAATCTAATAAATCAATGTTAAAAAGTGCTGAATAAGCAAGAAACAATAAACATGGCATTCTAAAACTATGTAAAGAGGACTGTCATTTCATGAATACTTTTATGAAGCTTTGGTGTGACATACTACAGATTTCACTTGATTATATGAGAAATTGAAAAGCAAAATAAAGAGAAAGTCCTTTTACATTTTGTTGTTACAGATGGAGCAAAGTGATTTGTTCTGCATATACATGCAAAAAAGGATGCTCATAGGTAACAATACAGATTGTGCACAGAACTGCTGTACTATTAAGCATCTAAGTACCAAAGAGCAAAATAAAACTTCAAGCCTTAGCAGCGAAGATTTCATACGAATGTGTTATCAAAGCACGCGCTATAGCAACAAATAGCGCATAGTGCAGGGCTTGCGCTATTTTACTTATAATAATGCAGTGGTCACCAATAGCGTAAAAATAGCGTGATTTCGTCAAAGGGCAAAATAGCGCGATATTTTTTTGTTTTTGTTTTTAAAAGGTCCGGACAGCCCAATCTGACCCATTTTCATTTGGAGTTGAATAATTATGCAACGTCTACATTTTGCTATCTGATTCAGCTCACAACTTCCAATATATGACAAACATTTTTTTCTTTCACAAATCAATATCAACTATTGAAAAGCTGAAGTTGACTCAATTAAACTTACATGTTTGTTTACTCATTTAACTTCTTAACTGAATTCCCTTTTTGTTTTCTCTTCCTCCTCACACCCAAACAACCATTATTTAGTACTGATTCAGTGATTCCTAAAACACCCCCCCCCCCCCCCCCCTCTTCCCCACAAAATAAAACTTTATTCTGAACCAGACTACAATATAGCTTCTACTTTCTGATAACACACTAGGAATTAAGATTGAAACATGAATTTACCTCAACTTTTGTGTTATTTTGACGAAGTACATTAATATTTGTTGTTAAATGAGGAAGCAAATTGTTTCTATAGTAAATTAAAATTCGATTAGGCATAATACACTTGATTAGTTGTAAAAAAATGAATTTAAAAAAAAAAAAAATGTGCGCTATAGCGCAAAATAGAACATAGCGCAAGTTTTGCGCTATTTGCTATTGATTACTCCGCATATGATTATTTATATTGTTACAGTTGAACCGACATTCTTACTCCAATCTGATATAATCAGCTTCAACATGGAATAACCTTATTTGGTGATTACAAAGCTTTCACCTATGAAATAAATATGACCAATTGTAGGTCAGTAAAACACAATACTCACAATGTAGGGGATTAAGCTAAAGAAAAGTACCAAATTATGTGAAATTAAGAAACAACCATTGCTTGGATCGGCGGTTAGCATGATCTTACCACTGATGTTATGAATTTCAAACATAACACCGGAACAAATCTTAGTATCAAATTGTCATTATTTATATTAGCAATCAAACAATCGTTGTACTCCATGGCTATTTCACAACAAACCATATGACAATTTCAAAATTAAAAGCAGAATCTTACCTTATGCTTATTTGTTCAGCGGATCATCTTTTGTACCATACTTCTTATTTCTTTATCAATTTTCAGCTGATTTATCTCTAGTTCCACGTCCTTCACAACAAGCTGCTTCCATTTCTTTTCAAATTTTTCGCATGATGATTTATCAATAAATTTGAAAACATTATCCACATCATCCATCAAAAACCCTTTCTCCTGCCACAACTTTTTTGCTTGCTCAAACATGATTGGAAACATAGCACGATCAACTTCAAAATCACCATCATCATCATAGTTGTTTTCGTTTTCGCTATTGTCATCATGGCTTTCCTCAACTTTCAGCTTTTTTGTCTTTTTTTCTTTTGAGGTTTCATCTTCCACAGACTTCACTTTTTTACCATTTGCTTGACCCCATATCTTAGTACAAAGATCAAAAAATGTTGATAACTCAGGACTACGTGTGTCGACTCTGCTTTCAATTAGCTTAAAGTATTTCCTTTTCAAATTTCGCATTTTATTGTACAACTGATGGGAAGAAGTGACCTTTGTGGTAAGAAAATTGTTGATAGAACAAAATAGCAGGTTCATGGTACTTTGAGTAGGTATTTTTCCGTCATTGTTGGACATAAACTCGATAATCCTTTCAAGAATCGAGATAGAATCTTCATCTACAATATTCGCTTTCTTCGCAGCTGCTGGGAACTTGGAGGACAACGGGTTCGCAGCAATAAGGTTTGTTGATATAGGGATTGGTGGAAAAGAATTTGGAATTGGAGATTTTTTCGATCCTTCTGCTTTCTCCATGTCGGATTTGAAGCTTTCGACGTTTGAAGTTTTAGATTTCTTCGGTGATTTCTTAGGGTTTAGAGAAGGATCCGACGACGTTGAAGCTCTTTTCCCCATTTTACTTGAAGTTCGGAAAATTTTGAGATGTCAGCCGTCAAGGACAAATTCAGATGTACAGGTACAGCGACTTCGTTTAAATATTTGAGAGATTAGGTTAGGAGTCTTAGGACGGCCGATTTCAACCCGGTCTCGCATGTGAATTGTTTTCATAAATATACTCCTCTGGTTCTATATATTTGACGTTTCATGGTTTCTCACACATATTAAGAAAAGTGAAAAATGATATTGGAAAAGAGAACAATCATACATACAGACAAAATGCATGCATTGGAATAGTAGATAGGAATAAAATAAGCTTTTTTTAATTAATGCATGCATTGAAAAAGTGAACAAATGGCAGAAACAAACAAACTATATGCATTGGAAGTAGTATATAGGAATATGAATAAGCTCTTTTTAGTTAATGCATGAGAAAAAGCTGCAGAACGTCTTATATTTATTAAAATGTGAAACTTCATAAAACGTCCTAAATATTGAATCGGAGGGAGTATATATTTAAGGGGTTTTTAGTGTGAAGGACAAAGTCAAACAAAAATTTGTTCATAAGGACGGTCAACAAAAAAATTATCCCCAAGGACAATTTTACACTACATAGTAGAATTCAGGGGGGTCCATTGTTTTTTCACTTTACACTAAAAGTTGGCCTTTTGAGCAAATTTTTTGGCTCTTGTCGTTTTGGGCAAACTTTTTGTTTTTTTTATCCTTCACACTATTTTCTTGTATAAATATATATTTAACCTATATTCAAAAAGAATATTATTTACTTAATCAAATTTTTACATTGAAACAACATTCAATTGGTTTTGACTTTTCTTTTTAAACTACAACATCTAAATTCTTTTATTCGTTTGAATTTTTATTTATATTATCTTTATTAATAATTGTCTTTTAAATATGAACATTCGACACAATCACGGACTTAGAAAAATACCCCTATATATTTATATTTTTATACATTGCTTGAAAATATGATCTAATAATTAGAACTTTTTACAAATTCAAACTACATTCCTACGCGTATTAACAAATTTTTATATCACATAAAAATATAATCTAAAAAATAAATATTTTTTACATCATCGTTCTTTATTAAATAACATCACAAATAAAAAGTAAAACTATTGAAAATTCAGATATTGGCATTGCAACATAAAAACAAAAATTCAAAATAATTACATGTGATTTCAACGTAACAATTTATTATCAATTAATTATATTATATGAAAGCACCATACACATCTGAAGACCTTTCGGTTTCACTTTTCTTAAAAATCTCACGTGCTGCCAAGTGTCATGATATATTTAATTATCATAAAAAAATTCATTACTTTTGTTTATTGGAGTTATTTTTTACAAGAATACTAAGAGACTCATTAATATTTTATAGATTATAGATTATCTTTCTATTGTACATTTTAAGAAAAATATCAATGTGTATGTTTGTCGTTTTTTAAATTCTTTCACTTCCATTTCATTTTCTCTTGATATTATCTTTCTTTTTTCCGCTATTCGATGCATGTTATAGCTAAAAAATTCTAATCTTGTTGACACCAAAAAATGGTACAACACCCAAGATATGAGATTGCAGAGAATAAATGAAGATAAATAAATGAAAAATGTAGAGAAATGCGATCACACACAAGTTTATAGTGGTTCGGCGTTAACGAGCCTACGTCCACTTTATAAATCTCTTATATATGAACTGATCTATTATAGATGAGGGAATTACAATAGTAATATAATCAAATATTCGTCCAAGAGATCAAAAGTTCCTTCTTCTCAGTCCAGAAGGTCTATTTATAGATGCTTCAGCACCCAGATTGGCTGAGACGCGTGTTGTCTGGTCTGGAATTGTAGAAGAACATGAAGAAGCGTTCCTATCGTGAAGGGCGACCTGATTTGAATCAGTAGTGACCGGTGGCATCTGATTCTATCACTGAGGATGATTATGGGCGATCAAATAGGAGCAAGTCCAAATCCTTAGGGGAATATTTTGCATGGAATTAGGCTTGAATTGACTTAGTCGATTCCAAAGATCACGGGCTCTAGTTAGTCTGCATATCAGGTCCTTATGCTTGGCCTATATCTCAGGATCGGGTCGATTGATTCATAGGTCGGTCAGTCCTTCAATCAGAGTTAATCGACATTTCTTGTCAGCTTGGCTGAAATCTACAAAGTCAATGAATCTTGCTGGCCTTGCCAAAAGGCTTGTCAACACTCTACCCCCCAAAGCACGTCGTATTAAGAATAGGGCATGCTTTGTATGTTTCATTCTGGATCATCTTGAATCAGAAGGATATGTTTGTACTAGCTTGATCACGTGAGCTTGGACCATGTGGGCCAAAAGTCAGTTGATTAGCTACTTTGGGAAATAATACTGGCCCGGGAAATGATGAAGCTCTTCGGTCATGTGTCTACTCGGTCAGTCTTGGCTTACTAATGGATTGGCACGTCAGCCTAGGGTCAGGTCCAATAGTCACATCAATAGAAAACGAAGAGTCCCTTCGTTCTATTATAAAGTACTGGCCCACCCTTTTAATCCACTTTTACTTTTTTATCACAGCTAAACTTTTTACTGTTCAAAATAATAAAAAAACTTTTCTCTGTTGATAATCAAGATTGTCTCCTTCAGTCTCTTCGTAGGTATGAATCAATGTTTTCTCTCCCTTTTTTGAACATATCCCTATGCAATTTTGCACATAAGTCCTCACCATTTTTCTTTTTCCTGCTCTGATTTCACATAATCATTGGTCTGAATCGTCGATACTAAATTCATCGGAATTGCGATCCAGTGATGAGGTGGCGGTCTCATGAGTTTTCGGTAGCGGAGCGACCTTTGCAAGGAGGTATGGGGTTGAGGAAGTATCTTGTGTTTTCAGACATTTCAAATTTTGAAGCGCCATCAAATCCGTAGACACATGGCAGTAGGAGAAAAGTAATTATTGTACAAGCATCTTCAGGTAATGTTGAGGGCTCTCGGCATGATCATGTGGAAGGCGAAGCAATGTCTTTAGGATCAAAGCATTGGTGTTGTAGACAAAGCAATTGTCTAAAAACAATCCCCTATCTTAAACTGATAAGGTGTAATAACCTGGAAATCTGGACCAGTTTAAAATTTTTATTTTGGCAATTTTAGCGAATTTTGAACATTTAAAATGGATTATTTAAAAAAAAAAAATCGGCGAGAAATTTATTTGGAATAGAATTCGACGTATATATTATATACGTCGTCATTAGAATATAAATAATTATATATAATTATAAATAGAATTGAAAATGGCGCGGTAGTTCGATAATTCGATTTCAAACTTCAATTGAATGTACCGGGTGCAAAATAAACCGGATTTTAGTGAAACCAAAAATAATAGAATCTAATTGAGAATATCTTTCCAACGAATCCGAAAAATCAAAATTTCATAGCGGGGATCAAAAGATATGTCCAGTTGAAAATTCTGAATAGTCGTTATGGAATTCAGGCCATTAAAAAAGCCATTTTGCAAACGACCTCGGATTTCGACGAAACCACTTTTGTTGGATCCGTGATGTCAAATTATTGCTAGATTCCAAATTTCATAATTTTCTGAATCAATATGTGAGTGTGGCAAAGGAAAACGCGTTTGACCTGTTTCAATTGATTTTAATCGACTGGAAATTGGCCATTTTTCCAACGGTCTCAGAATTCGACGAAACTAGTTTTGTTAGGACCGTATCGTCAATACGAAGCTAGAAAATATTTTTCTGGAATTTTTCGAGTTACTATGTGACCCCAGTAAATTGAAATGCGCGTTCAAATTCAATATATAGAGTTATATGTTGATTTTGACGAAAACTGATTGAAACGATCTAATCAGCCTACGATACATATCCCATTGTGTTCGGAATGGGGGTAATTAGCTATGGACGACAGGCGGTGGGCCTCGTTTAGAGGTCGTATGTAAAAGTCAACTTTTTGAATTAAATAATTAAATAAAATAAAAAAATATCCTCCTCTCTCCCTCTTCCTTTAACTTCTGCCCCCCCCCCCTCTTTGGTTCAAAATCGATTCATACAGAAAAAAAAAGAAAAAAAAGGAAAAACAAACGACGAGATCGTCGTTCCTCCTCGTCTCCACTCCAAGCGCCGCCGGAGGCCAGCAGACCGCCGCCCCTCCCTCCGATCAACCACCTCGTGGCGCGCTCACCCTCCCTGTCCTCTCTCACCTCGCTCTCCTCCTCCAATCAAACCACCGCACCCTTCGCTGTGGGACCCGCTGCGCCCGAAGCACCCACCACAGCCCCGCACCGACGCCCTGACCATCTCTCCGCCACCTCAGCGTCATCAGCCCCCCCCCCCCACTTCTTCCAGCATCCAAACCCTTAAAGCTTTGCAAGTTTCCCCCTTTTCTTTCTGATTTTATTCCCAATATAAAGATCCGATTTACCATTATAGAAAGTTGAGATTTTTCATTAGTGTAGAGGCTAGATTTTTCTATAAGTAAAATGAAGTATGAAGATTAGAATTTTTAAAACTGTAAAGATAGAATTTTTAACACTGTAGAGCTTTGATTTTTAGTTGGAGGAAATTATGATCTTTGTTCATATAAAAATATAATTTTTATAAGTAGAAGTAGAAAAGAAAAGATATGATTTTTAAAATAGAAAAGATTGATTTTTAAAACAGATATGATTTTTAAAATAGAAAAGACTGATTTTTAAAACAGAAAAGATATGTTTTTTTAAAACAGAAAAGATTAGATTTTTAAAATAGAAAAGATATGATTTTTAAAACACAAAAGATTAGACTTTTATATTTGAAAAGGCGGAATCTTTATATAGAGAATATAAAAATATTATCTTTATATTTGAAAAGGCGAAATCTTTATATAGAAAATAGCGTTATAAAAATATATTTTTTATCTATATAGTAGTGTTGTAAAAATATAATTTTTATCTATATAGTATCGATGTAAAAATAGAATTTTTATCTATATAAAAGCAATGTAAAAATGGAATTTTTATTTATATAGCGTGATTATAAAAATTCGATTTTTATATATTGAATAGCAAAGTGAAAATTCGATTTTTATATATTGAATAGCAAAGTGAAAATTCGATTTTTATATATTGAATAGCAAAGTGAAAATTCAATTTTTATAGATTGAATAATAAAATATTCTTGTGTTGAAAGGAAATAAAATATTTATATAGTTAAAAATATTTTATCGTTAAAAATATAATTTTTTAATGTGAAAGTGAATAAATAAATATCTATAAACAAATCGGCCGATTTGTTTATACACACTGATTTGACTGATATTGATTGGGATGATAAATTTTACACATCGCCCAACTGCACAAATAAAAATCTATGTTTGTTGATTTGAAACCCCACATGGGTATTGGGATAAAATACGGCATACACAAATCCCAATAATTAGTTGTATGTCGATCGATGAATTGACAGGCTGTTATAAGCGTTAGATATCTATATTTGATGCTTATACAGTGTAGTGCACTTTGGATGATAGTTGATTATTTGTCGCTGCTCTTATATACATGTGTTGTATGGAATCCATATAATTAACTTTGTATGGTAATTGATTGGGCCTCATTCCAATTTAGAAGATAAAGAACATTATAAAATAAAGGTTCATGTGTTGACAGTACTCATCCGTTGAGATTAGTCATGTGTTGAACGAAATATTTTAACAATAAAATTTACATCTTTATCATATAAAATTAGAAACTAACTGGAAAATAGATAAGATGAGTGGTCTCCTGGATATTGATCTGATGTTGGTTTCGGCCTTCGGGGTTAATATTCAGGAAATCGTTCTCTTACTAATTTACGGTTGGAGTCTGATTTTAAATCAAACGATAGATACCATAATTTTTATAAAATATATTAAATAACAAAAATAGTCACACGTGGACGGTACTCATTCGTTGAGATTAGTTGTATGTTGACAAAGATATAGAGTCGTGTATTGAAAGAAATATAGATCCATTTGTTGCGCTATTTTGACGCGAACGATATTTATATCGATTATATTCGAATTGAATTTGATTTGAATAGAAAATGAATTTGATTTGAATAGAAAACGAAATGAATTTGATTTGAATGGAAAACGAATTGAATTTGATTTGAATGGGAAACGAATTTGGTTTAATTAGAAAACGAATTGAATTTGATTTGAATAGGAAACGAATTTGATTTAATTAGAAAACGAATTGAATTTGATTTGAATTGAATAGGAAAACGAATTTGATTTGAATTGAATAGAAAACGAATTTGAATTGAATTGAAAAGAAAACGAATTCGAATCAAATTGAATTGAAAAGAAAATGAATTCGAATCGAATTAAAATCGATTTGAATTGAAATCAAATAGAAATGAAAGTAAAAAGGATTTATAATAGAAAATTCAATTTTGATTTGAATTTGAAATAAAGGTTGAAATTGTTTTTGAAACGAATTCAAAACTATCTATAAAATTCGTTTTAAATAGTAATCGATGAAATATATATTATATATATTATATATATAATATAATGGCCTGAATAGAACGCGCCGCGCTGCGGCGGTTCGCGAATTTCGACCATTGACTTTGAATGGACATTACGGGAGATCCAACCGTCGGATTCTCCTAAAACCGGAACCGTTGGGTTCATATCGAAAAGAAATGAATATTAGAAATTCAAAATCTAACGGTTGGATTTGGAGATACGTCCAAATCAAATTTGAAAAAGGTCGCTATAAGTGCAGTTCGATGGCCGTTGATGGAAATCGACTGTACGGGCCTTGATAAAATTATTAAAAATAGTAATAATTTGTGTAAAAATAAGAAATGATTTGGGAAAAATTGGGATGAAAAACTCCATATTTGAAAAGGTAAAAATAGATTTTTATCGAAATGAACTAGTTTTGAACTAAAATTAAAACCCAACTATTTTTAAATAAATTGGATTTAAAAAGGGGTTTTAAATAATCGGAATTTCTAATATATTTGATTGAAATTAAATTAGAAGTGATTTGTGGGTTTATCGTGAACAGTGTTTTAAATAACACTTGTTCTTTAACCCGATAATAAATAGAATGTAATTTGGGTTTGTCGTGAACTGTGTTTTAAACGACACTAGTTCTTTAACCTAGTAAAAGGAGTTTTAATGAATCTGCAATTAGATTGAAATGTGAATTGATAATTTAAATTATCAAATTTGGCAAATGAGCGAGAATGGAGTATTACCAGTTTTGCTCCAAAACGATAGTCAAATCTTTAATTAGATTTGAACGTGAAATGGTAATTAATTTTACCGACAACACTGTGGTGTTAAATATGGAGTATTACCAATTTTGCTTCATGGGATGAATAGGTTGGGATTGGGAAATAGAATAAATAATTACTTCGGTGTGGTTCGCTAATGTCGACTAGTTTGGAAAACCATAATCTGGTTTAATACGACATCCAAAGGAAGATTAAAGGATAATTTTTAAAGAATTTATCTTGGATAAAATTAATGGGAACCTTTCCCTAAGAATGTGAAATTTAGAAACTAGCTGTAGGTTAGTTAAGAAGAATGGTTTCCTGGGTATTGATCTGATCTTGGTTTCGGCCTTCGGGGTTAATATTTGGGGAATTGCTCTCTTACTGATTTACGGTTAGTGACTAATGAATTGGAATGGGGCGTATGTTGTGTTTGTGTAACATTTGTTTTTAATATACGCGGGTTGTTCGGAAAGGCCAGGTTTATACCCATTCTGAATAACCGATTCGACGATATGTCGAAGATGAAGACGGTGGTTGAAGACCGGAAGTCTTCACATCGTTTGGATAATTACTGACGATCCTGATTGGGTTGTACACCCAAGAGGATGGAAATAGTTGGTGGTCGTCCAGACGTACTTGGAGATCGATGGATATGCGAGGAAAGTGCCTTCGGTTTCGTTCAGACCCAGAACGAACTTGTAAATGGATTGTGTGTCTGACATTGGATTTTATTCTGTGTTGATTGATTTCTGTTAAATATATATCTGTTTGGCGGCGGAGAATTTATTCTCTTGCTTAACGCCCTTCTCTGAGACGTACGAGCTTAGAGGTTATATATCGATAGATATCAATCGCTTGGCATGAATTGCCTGTGTGGCATGCTAAGATGCGAGTCTTGTGGTTGATGATCAAAGCACGGCCTACGTGGCAACTTTGTGTATAACGTGAATTCGCGAGCCTCATACCTCGGTATGAGTTAAAAACGAGATACAGACCGCTGGGAGGACACGACGTTTCTTTCTAGCTTTGGTGGTGTCAGTGACTTACCAGCCCTGACATTTATATACTTTTCACCTTTGTGGTTGTTGGAATGAGGCGCCTCGATTTTAGGTCTGTAAGGACCGGGAAACGTGTGTTTAGGAATTGTCAATCCTCAAACGTAAGAGAGGACCGGCCCAGCCGATCCAAGGGTTACCCAGAGTGCGTAGTCCTGAGGCATTTGCTAGAGTGTCTCGAAGTGGAGAGGAGCTTGCCCCTTGCCTCGACTCATGACAGAAATCCAATTTCCAATATGTGATATTGCGGTTTTAATTGTAGAACTAGTATGGCGACATGATATATGGTACCCATGCCGTCTATGATTTATATTTATGATTGAAATTGTTTTGACACTATACACTTATTATAGTATCAAATGATTTGTTTTAAACGTATCAAGCATGTTTGGCTATTATAAGGGAAAACCCTATCCTTCGGCTTGCGTTGCATTGTGTGATGGGACCTGGGTCTTATAATAGCTTCATTTTTCGAAAAAGCATTGCGTTGTTTATTCTATGCACTGGTATTCTTGGGAGGAAACCCGTTCCGTGTTATACGACGTGGTCCCTTGAATTACTCTCTTTTAAAGTAAAGTTTTAAATAACTGTTTTAGTTCTCACACTAGTCACATGACTGACCTGGAGTTTATTGTTTTAACCTAAACTCTAGGTGCCCCTATTTTCGACACGGGCAGCTAGTAGTTTTGGTTTTGCAGATTTATATTCACAGGATCCTGGTTTACAGCTGGAATGATGCTCGGAAAGCTCTGTCTCCGTGTATCATCTTCTAGTTGTGTTTTGTATATTTTTCTGCTGCTATGTAATTTATTGTAATCTCTGATATTTATCGAATGTAATTTATTCATTTATACTCTGTATATTCTTGTATCTGATGGAATTGTTGTAATAGCAATGAAATGTTCTTCCGTCTGCGTTCATTTGTGTATTGTTCTCAAAGTACCCGCTCTTTCCCTCACGGGGAAGTAACGGGTTCTTACAGTGGTATCAGAGCTTTGGTTTACAGAGCTCGAGGACAAGACACATTAGAACCATACGAAAGAATTCATCAGATGTTGGATTAGTAATATCCAATTAGAATGACTCGTTAGAGATAGGATCAGTTGTATCCTAGAACGAGTGTGAAGAGTATATTTTTCAAATGAAAACAATTTTGTTTTGAAAATTTAAATCGTTTTACACGTATTTGAATAATTTATTTATATTGATTTGGACAATCGAGTATATATAGATTTCGCGTATACGCGTCATGAACGTATAGTCGAAGTTTTAATATACTGGACAGATATAGAATCACATTCTAGACACCCGGGAATAATTCCGATGATGCGGCCGCATTATCAATATTTATGTTCGTGTTTCGAAGGTGTGATATCTATATATTTCCATCAGACTGGTGTGAGAACCAAAACTTATATAGCTAGATTTATTGTTGTGATTTGGCATCAAAAACATGATTTTCTGTATATGTATCAAAATTATGAATTTGAAACGTTAAATTCACTAATTGATTGATGTTTGTGTTGTTTGTTTAGTTGTTTGATAATTTTGAACCATTTAGCCTAATTGAATCAAATATTGAATTGTATTGAAAATTAGTCGCATTTGCTTGCATATACAAGTACTTACATTGAACTGGTCATAGCAAGGAGGCTAGAGCAGAGAATAAAATTTGTTTGCCCGGCAAATAGGTACATGCTTACTATAATTTACTGTTTTGTTTGGGTGATGATGATTTTATGAGCCGATTGGCTAGCTGCTTGGCTTTTTCTTTTTCTTTTTGAGATCAGAAGGCATGTATGGCAATTTCGGGATTTTCTCGTGGCTCCCGGTGCAGGGGAGGTTATGGCGAAATTTTTCGAAAATTTAGGGTGTCAGCCAAATTTTTGAAAATTTTGAAAATTCTCAGAAACTGAAAAGTTGGAGAATGGAAGCCAGATCGAACGTAGAGTTGATTAATCAAACCACTTTCGGCTTCGTTCCTTTTCGGGGACGAAAAGTTTTAAGTGGGGGAGATTGTAATAACCCGGAAATCTAGGCCAGTTTAAAATTTTTATTTTGGCAATTTTAGCGAATTTTGAACATTTAAAATGGATTATTTTAAAAAAAAATCGACGAGAAATTTATTTGGAATAGAATTCGACGTATATATTATATACGTCGTCGTTAGAATATAAATAATTATATATAATTATAAATAAAATTGAAAATGGCGCGGTAGTTCGATAATTCGATTTCAAACTTCAATTGAATGTACCGGGTGCAAAATAAACCGGATTTTAGTGTGACGAGAAGGAATTTCGCTCAGTCCGAACCAGTCGCTAAACCGATCTAGACCCTTCGAAACGCCCGATCGTTTTGAGAACATGACAAAATAGAACGCATACAAAAGAACATTTCATTGTATATTACAACAATGCATCAGATTACAAGAATATACAGAGTATGAATAAATATTACACAGAAATATCAGAGATTTAAATTACATTTAAATACATCGCAGCGGAAAATAATACAATACACTACTAGAAGGAGATATACGGATACAAAGCTTTCCGGATATCGTTCCAGCTGTAAACCAGGATCCTGTGAATATAAATCTGCAAAACCAAAACTACTAGCTGCCCGTGTGGAAAATAGGGGCACCCAGAGTTTAGGTTAAAACAATAAACTCCAGGTCAGTCATATGACTGGTGTGAGAACTAAAACAGTTATTAATCTTTATTTTTAAAGTTAGGCAAATCAAGGGACCACGCCGTATAACACGGAACGGGTTTCCTCCCAAGAATACCAGTGCATAAAACAACAGCGCAATGCTAAATAAAGAAAAATGAAGCTATTATAAGACCCAGGTCCTATCACACAATGCAACGCAAGCCGGGGGATAGGGTTTTCCCTTATAACAGCCAAAGAATGCTTGATACGTTTAAAACAAATCATTTGATACTATTATAAGTGCATAGTGTATAAAACGACTTCAAATCATAAGTATCAATCATAGGCGGCATGAATGCCCCATACCACTATGTCGCCATATATAGGTTTACAAATAAAACCGCAAATGTCACGTATTTGGAAATTGGATTTCCGTCTGTGAACCGAGGCCAGGGATCGTCCTCTACCGATTCGTGACTCTCTAGCCCGAGCCACAGGATCAGAGCTCGAGTGACCCTTGGAGCGACCGGGCCGGTCCACCGATGTGGATTAAAATGCCTGAACACTACGTCTCCCCGCCCTTTGGGGCGTAAATGAGCCAACGAATGACTCCATCGGACCCGGATCGTCCGATCAAACCGAGGCGCCTCGCAACAGCAACAACCACACAGGTGAAAAGTATATAAATGTCAGGGCTGGTAGGTCACCGACACCACCCTAGCTAGAAAGAAACGCATGCCCTCCCTGAGGTCCTCTCCCGTTTTTGGTTCACAACCGGGGTGCGAAACTCGTGAAGTAAACGTTACACAAAGCTACGCCACAAAGGGCGTGCTTTGATCATCACCACAAGACTTTGCTTTTCAACAGAAGCCTCGATCAATTGCCACTTAGGCATGCCACACAGGCAATTTTACTCCATGCGTTTGATATCCATCAGTATATAACCCCTGAGCTCGTACGTCTCAGAGAAGGGCGTTAAGCAAGAGAATAAATTCTCTGCCGCCAAACAGATATATATTTAATAGAGATCAATCACACGGACTAAAATCCAATGTCAGACACACAGTCCATTTACAAGTCCGTTCTGGGTCTGAACGAAACCGGAGGCACCTAGTACCCCGCATATCCATCGATCTCCAAGCACGTCTGGACGATCACCAACTGTTTCCATCTTCTTGGGTGTACAGCCCAATCAAGATCATCAGTTATCACCCAAACGACGTGAAGACCTCCGGTCTTCGACCATCGTCTTCATCTTCGACTTATCGTCGTATCGGTTATTCAGAATGGGATAAACCCGGTCTTTCCGAATAACTCGCGTATATTTTAAATAAGTGTTACACAAACACAACATACGCCTCATCCCAATTCATCAGTCACTAACCGTAAATTAATCAAGAGAATAATTTCCCAAATATCAACCCCGAAGGCCGAAACCAACATCAGATCAATATCCAGAAAACCATTCTGCTTAGCTAACCGACAGTTAGTTTCTAAATTTCACATTCATAGGGAAAGGTTCCCATTAATTTTATCAAAGATAAATCTTGAATTTATTCTTTAATCTACTTTTGAAT
The DNA here is from genome assembly GCA_030737875.1 of Allium sativum. NCBI lineage: Eukaryota > Viridiplantae > Streptophyta > Magnoliopsida > Asparagales > Amaryllidaceae > Allium > Allium sativum. The sequence continues at coordinate 867,969,871 of CM060924.1, read as the reverse complement.
ATCAATTCAAACTAGTTGGGATTAACGAACTTTACCGAAGTAATCATTTATTTTAATTTCCCAATCCCAACCTATTCATCCCATGAAGTAAAACTGGTTATACTTCATATCTAACACCACGGTGTTATCGGTAAATTCAATTACCATTTCACGTTCAAATCTTATTAAAGATTTAACTATCGCCTGGAGCAAAACTGGTGATACTCCATTCTCGATCTTTTCAATCTAATTAAAGATCCATTAAAACTCCACTTAGTTTTAATCGCTAACCGGGTTAAAGAATCAGTGTCATTTAAAACACGGTTCACGATAAATCCAAAATCACATTCCATTAATTATCGGGTTAAAGAACGAGTGTTATTTAAAACACTGTCCACGATAAACCCAAAAATCAATATCAATTCAATTCCAATTAAATATTATTTAATTGGTACACTTCATTAAATCTAAATAAAAAGATTTAATCTTTTCTCAACTGGGTTCAAGAACAATGTTAATGAAGACACCATTCACGACAAACCCAAATCACATTTGATATTAAATACAAGGCTCCGAATAGAAAATATATCGGCTTATATTCAATATCAAATTCTACGACCAACATATATCGTATTGGAAATAACGATATATATATCTATATCTTTCAAATTTCCATAACAACATCTGTATAATCACGAAATCCAACATCGAAATATTCCGAAGACAATTTCGATTCAAACCCATTCCAATGCAATCACTGGAAAATCTGGTTATTTTCAAAACCATTTCAAATCCAATTTATTTATTTAAAAATAAATAGAATTATAATTCTAGTTCAAAACTAGTTCATTTCGATAAAAATCTATTTTTATCTTTTCAAATAGGGAATTTTTCATCCCAATTCTTTCTAAATCATTTCTTATGATTTTACACAAATTATTACTATTTTTAATAATTTTATCAAGGCCCGTACAATCGATTTGCACCAACGGTCATCGAACTGCACTTGCAGCGACCTTTTTCAAATTTGATTTGGACATAAATCCAAAACCAACCGTTAGATTTCAAATTTCTAATATTTGTTAGAAAGCTCTTTTCGATACGAACCCAACGGTTCCGGTTTTAGGAGAATCCGACGGTCGGATCTCCCGTAATATCCGTTTGAAGTCAATGGTCGAAATTCGCGAACTGCCACGGCGCGGCGCGTTCTATTCAGGCCATTATATTATATATATATAATATATAATATATACTTCGTCGATTTCCTTTTAAAACGAAATTTATAAATCGTTTTAAATTCGTTTTCGAAACGGTTTCAACTTCATATTCAATTTCAATTCAAATTCGTTTCTATTCAATTTCAATTCAAATTCGTTTCTATTCAATTTCAATTCAAATTCGTTTCTATCCAATTTCAATTCAAATTCGTTTCTATTCAATTTCAATTCAAATTCGTTTCAATTCAATTTCAATTCAAATTCGTTTCTATTCAATTTCAATTCAAATTCGTTTCTATTCAATTTCAATTCAAATTCGTTTCTATTCAATTTCAATTCGAATTCATTTCTATTCAATTTCAATTCGAATTCATTTATATTCAATTCTTTTCAAAATATCAGATTTTGAAATCACTTTCGATATTCATTATAAAATGAATAAAATCGATATAAATATCGTTCACGTCAAAATGGCGTCAATCTAATCAATACGGCTTCATATATTCCTATTTTCAAATATTCTATTTCAAATGTTTCTTTTTCAAATATTTCTATTTTCAAACTGGAATGAGGCCCAATCAATTACCATATAATGTTAATTATATGGATTTTCTACAACACATGTATATATCAACAACGATGAATAATCAACCATCATCCAAAGTGCATTCTACACTGTATAAGCATCAAATATAAATATTCAACGCTTATAACAGCCTGTCAATCAATCGATTGACATACAACTAAACAATCGGGATTAGTGTACGTCAAATATCATCCCAATACCCGTGTGGGGTTTCAAGCAATAAAACACAGATTTTTATTTATGCAGTTGGGCGATGTGTAAAATTTATCGTCCCAATCCATGTCAGTCAAATCAGTGTATATAAACAAATCGGCCGATTTGTTTATAAATATTTATTTATTCACTTTCACGTTAAAAATTATATTTTTAACGATAAAACATTTTATTCAACCTATGAAAATATTCTATTCAGTTCATTTATTAAATAAAATGATTTCTTTATTTTTCTAACTTATTTTAGAAAATTTCGGCGGCATAACGGCACGATACTAGAAACGGAACGAGGCCTAGCCTTATCCCCGGTCTAGTGAAGGCCCACGCCATTCACACATCAATCAAATCAACTCATACCAAATAATCTAAACAACTACACAACCAAACAATTAAACAAACAAGCCATCCATGGTCTGTGGATGACGGGTGTCGGGTGCTACTAAACACCGTCTGCATCCTAGTATATATATATATATATATATATATATATATATATATATATATATAACTAGAAAATTAAATCAAAGAGTGAGAAATTCTCACCAATAGCTATCCTAACCACGACTCTTCATTTATAGAAATCTTCGTCATTCTCGCCTTTTGTCGCTTTCGTTGCTCGTATTCTCTACATATAAAAATCACATTTTTACTTCGCTACTCAATATATAAAAATTGAATTTTTACTTCACTATTCAATATAGAAAAAATCGAATTTTTACTTTGCTATTCAATATATAAAAATCGTATTTTTACTACGCTATTCAATATATAAAAATCGTATTTTTACTACGCTATTCAATATATAAAAATCGTATTTTTATTCTCTTCGCTTCATAAAAATTATGCTTTTATCATGCTAATATACATATAAAAATATTTCCTCTCATACTTTAAAAATATCGTCTTTTATAGACTAAAAATCTACTTCTTCATATGCTAAAAATCTAAGCTTTTTGTAAATAAAAATCCAATCCTTTCATTTCAAAAATATTAGCTTTTCATTAACAAAAATATAACTTTCTTCATTAACAAAAATATAACTTTCTTCATTAACAAAAATATAACTTTCTTTTCCCTTAATTTAAAACTGATTTAACTATGTAAAATAATTAAAATGAAATAAAATAAAGCAAACAAACTTACTGTGATTCGAAGTGGGAGGAGAGAGAATAGAAGAGGAGGGGGCTCGGGGGTCTGGTCAGAGGCGGCGGCAAGGCAATGGGACTTTCAGGCGGTGGTGGGGCTTCGCGATTGGGGGAGGAGGCTGGAACGGAGGGGAGGCCGTGGGTGCGGAGGTGGGGCGGAGCGCCTGGATTCGGCGGCGGTGGCGAGCAGGGTGGTGGAAGGAGGGGCGTCGGTCTCGATTTAGTTGCAGGGGGTTATGGGGTCTTGCGAGGTTAGGGGTTCGGGGGAGGAGAGAGGAGAGGGGAGGGAGGAGAGAAGGCGGCGCTGTAGGAGGGGGCGTCGCCGACGAGGCGCGGTGGTGGGCGTGGCGGTTTCCGTCGACATCGAGAGTTTTATTTCCTTATTTCTGTTGGAATCATTTTGGACGTGGGGGAGGGGGGGGCAGAGGAGATATAGGAAGAGGGAGAGGAGATATTTTTAATTATTTAATTTATCACTAAAAGCAACTTTTATTTTTGGCCTCTAAACGAGGCCCGCCGCCTGTCGCGCATAGCGTTTCACCCCCATTCCGAACACAATGGGATATGTACCATAGGCTGATTCGATCATTTCAACCAGTTTCCGTTAAATTTACATTTAAATCACTATATTGAATTTTAAACGTACATTTCAAATTACCGGGGTCACATACTAACTAGAAAAATTCCAGAAAAATATTTTCTAGCTTCGTATTGACGATACGGTCCTAACAAAACTAGTTTCGTCGAATTCTGAGACCGTTTGAAAAATGGCTATTTTCCAGTCGATTAAAATCAACTGAAACTGGTCAAACACGTTTTCCTTTGCCACGCTCACATATTGATTCAAAAAATTATGAAATTTGGAATCTAGCAATAATTTGACACTTCGGATCCAACAAAAGTGGTTTCGTCGAAATCCGAGGTCGTTTGCAAAATTCCCATTTTTAAGGGCCTGAATTCCATAGCGACTATTCAGAAAATTCATTTGGACATATCTTTTGATTCCCGCTATGAAATTTTGATTTTTCTGATTCGTTGGAAAGATATTCTCAAATAGATTCCATTATTTTTGGTTTCACTAAAATCCGGATTATTTTGCACCCGGTATATTCATTTGAAGTTTGAAATCGAATTATCGAACTACCGCGCCATTTTCAATTCTATTATAATTATATATATAATTATTTATATTCTAACGACGACGTATATAATATATACATTCGAATTATATTCAAAATAAATTTCTCGTCGATTTTATTTAAAATAATTCATTTTAAATAATCAAAATCCGCTAAAATTGCCAAAATAAAAATTTTAAACTAACCCAGATTTTCGGGTTGTTACAATCTCCCCCACTTAAAACTTTTCGTCCCCGAAAAGGAACAAAGTCGAAAGTGGTTTGACTAATCAACTCTACGTTCGATCTGGCTTCCGTTCTCCAACTTTTCAGTTTCTGATAATTTTCAAATTCTTCAAAAATTTGGCTAACACCCTAAATTTTTGAAAAATTTCGTCATAACCTCCCTTGCACTGGGAGCCACGGGAAAATCCCGAAATTGCCATATAGGCCTTCTGATCTCAAAAAGAAAAAGAAAAAGCCAAGCGGCTAGCCAATAGGCTCATAAAATCATCATCACCCAAACAAAACAGTAAATTATGTAGTAAACATGTACCTATTTGTCGGGCAAACAAATTTTATTCTCTGCTCTAGCCTTCTTGCTATGACCTGTTCAATGTAAGTACAAGTATATGCAAGCAAATGCGACCAATTTCAATAATATTCAATATTTGATTCAATTAGGCTAAAGGTTCAACACCTTAATTAATCAACCAAATAAACAAACAACACAAACATCAATCAATTAGTGAATTATCATTTGAAATTCATAACTTTGATATATAGTCAAAAATCTCATTTTTGATGCCAAATCACAACAATAAGCACTATCTAATTTTGGTTTTCACACCAGTCAATAGGAAATATATAGAAATCTCACTTTCGTCACTCGAATATAAACACTGATGATGAGGCCTCATCATCAGAGTTATCTCCGGGCAACTAGAGTGTGATTCTATATCTATCCAATATATTAAAATTTCGAACACACGTTTGCAAGACGTATATGCGAAATCTCTATATACTGGACTGTCCTAATCAATACAAATAAATAATCAAATACGAATAATTGATTTAAATTTTCAAAACAAAATTTGTTTTCATTTTTAAAAATATACCCTTCACACTCGTTCTAGGATACTACTGATCCTATCTCTAACGAATCATTCCCATTGGATATTACTAACCCAATATCTGATGAATTCTTTCGTATGGTTCTAACGTGCCTTGTTCTCTGCTTTGTAAACCAAAGCTCTGATACCAACTGTGACGAGAAGGAATTTCGCTCGGTCCGAACCAGTCGCTAAACCGATCTAGACCGTTCGAAACGCCCGATCGTTTCGAGAACATGACAAAATAGAACGCATACAAAAGAACATTTCATTGTATATTACAACAATGCATCAGATTACAAGAATATACAGAGTATGAATAAATATTACACAGAAATATCAGAGATTTAAATTACATTTAAATACATCGCAGCGGAAAATAATACAATACACTACTATAAGGAGATATACGGATACAAAGCTTTCCGGATATCGTTCCAGCTGTAAACCAGGATCCTGTGAATATAAATCTGCAAAACCAAAACTACTAGCTGCCCGTGTGGAAAATAGGGGCACCCAGAGTTTAGGTTAAAACAATAAACTCCAGGTCAGTCATATGACTGGTGTGAGAACTAAAACAGTTATTAATCTTTATTTTTAAAGTTAGGCAAATCAAGGGACCACGCCGTATAACACGGAACGGGTTTCCTCCCAAGAATACCAGTGCATAAAACAACAGCGCAATGCTAAATAAAGAAAAATGAAGCTATTATAAGACCCAGGTCCTATCACACAATGCAACGCAAGCCGGGGGATAGGGTTTTCCCTTATAACAGCCAAAGAATGCTTGATACGTTTAAAACAAATCATTTGATACTATTATAAGTGCATAGTGTATAAAACGACTTCAAATCATAAGTATCAATCATAGGCGGCATGAATGCCCCATACCACTATGTCGCCATATATAGGTTTACAAATAAAACCGCAAATGTCACGTATTTGGAAATTGGATTTCCGTCTGTGAACCGAGGCCAGGGATCGTCCTCTACCGATTCGTGACTCTCTAGCCCGAGCCACAGGATCAGAGCTCGAGTGACCCTTGGAGCGACCGGGCCGGTCCACCGATGTGGATTAAAATGCCTGAACACTACGTCTTCCCGCCCTTTGGGGCGTAAATGAGCCAACGAATGACTCCATCGGACCCGGATCGTCCGATCAAACCGAGGCGCCTCGCAACAGCAACAACCACACAGGTGAAAAGTATATAAATGTCAGGGCTGGTAGGTCACCGACACCACCCTAGCTAGAAAGAAATGCATGCCCTCCCTGAGGTCCTCTCCCGTTTTTGGTTCACAACCGGGGTGCGAAACTCGTGAAGTAAACGTTACACAAAGCTACGCCACAAAGGTCGTGCTTTGATCATCACCACAAGACTTTGCTTTTCAACAGAAGCCTCGATCAATTGCCACTTAGGCATGCCACATAGGCAATTTTACTCCATGCGTTTGATATCCATCAGTATATAACCCCTGAGCTCGTACGTCTCAGAGAAGGGCGTTAAGCAAGAGAATAAATTCTCTGCCGCCAAACAGATATATATTTAATAGAGATCAATCACACGGACTAAAATCCAATGTCAGACACACAGTCCATTTACAAGTCCGTTCTGGGTCTGAACGAAACCGGAGGCACCTAGTACCCCGCATATCCATCGATCTCTAAGCACGTCTGGACGATCACCAACTGTTTCCATCTTCTTGGGTGTACAGCCCAATCAAGATCATCAGTTATCACCCAAACGACGTGAAGACCTCCGGTCTTCGACCATCGTCTTCATCTTCGACTTATCGTCGTATCGGTTATTCAGAATGGGATAAACCCGGTCTTTCCGAATAACTCGCGTATATTTTAAATAAGTGTTACACAAACACAACATACGCCTCATTCCAATTCATCAGTCACTAACCGTAAATTAATCAAGAGAATAATTTCCCAAATATCAACCCCGAAGGCCGAAACCAACATCAGATCAATATCCAGAAAACCATTCTGCTTAGCTAACCGACAGTTAGTTTCTAAATTTCACATTCATAGGGAAAGGTTCCCATTAATTTTATCAAAGATAAATCTTGAATTTATTCTTTAATCTACTTTTGAATATCAATTCAAACTAGTCGGGATTAACGAACTTTACCGAAGTAATCATTTATTTTAATTTCCCAATCCCAACCTATTCATCCCATGAAGTAAAACTGGTTATACTTCATATCTAACACCACGGTGTTATCGGTAAATTCAATTACCATTTCACGTTCAAATTTAATTAAAGATTTAACTATCGCCTGGAGCAAAACTGGTGATACTCCATTCTCGATCTTTTCAATCTAATTAAAGATCCATTAAAACTCCACTTAGTTTTAATCGCTAACCGAGTTAAAGAATCAGTGTCATTTAAAACACGGTTCACGATAAACCCAAAATCACATTCCATTAATTATCGGGTTAAAGAACGAGTGTTATTTAAAACACTGTCCACGATAAACCCAAAAATCAATATCAATTCAATTCCAATTAAATATTATTTAATTGGTACACTTCATTAAATCTAAATAAAAAGATTTAATCTTTTCTCAACTGGGTTCAAGAACAATGTTAATGAAGACACCATTCACGACAAACCCAAATCACATTTGATATTAAATACAAGGCTATGAATAGAAAATATATCGGCTTATATTCAATATCAAATTCTACGACCAACAGATATCGTATTGGAAATAACGATATATATATCTATATCTTTCAAATTTCCATAACAACATCTGTATAATCACGAAATCCCACATCGAAATATTCCGAAGACAATTTCGATTCAAACCCATTCCAATGCAATCACTGGAAAATCTGGTTATTTTCAAAACCATTTCAAATCCAATTTATTTATTTAAAAATAAATAGAATTATAATTCTAGTTCAAAACTAGTTCATTTCGATAAAAATCTATTTTTATCTTTTCAAATAGAGAATTTTTCATCCCAATTCTTTCTAAATCATTTCTTATGATTTTACACAAATTATTACTATTTTTAATAATTTTATCAAGGCCCGTACAGTCGATTTCCACCAACGGTCATCGAACTGCACTTGCAGCGACCTTTTTCAAATTTGATTTGGACATAAATCCAAAACCAACCGTTGGATTTCAAATTTCTAATATTCGTTAGAAAGCTCTTTTCGATACGAACCCAACGGTTCCGGTTTTAGGAGAATCCGACGGTCGGATCTCCCGTAATATCCGTTTGAAGTCAATGGTCGAAATTCGCGAACTGCCGCGGCGCGGCGCGTTCTATTCAGGCCATTATATTATATATATATAATATAAAATATATACTTCGTCGATTTCCTTTTAAAACGAAATTTATAAATCGTTTTAAATTCGTTTTCGAAACGGTTTCAACTTCATATTCAATTTCAATTCAAATTTGTTTCTATTTAATTTCAATTCAAATTCGTTTCTATTCAATTTCAATTCAAATTCGTTTCTATTCAATTTCAATTCAAATTCGTTTCTATTCAATTTCAATTCAAATTCGTTTCCATTCAATTTCAATTCAAATTCGTTTCTATTCAATTTCAATTCGAATTCGTTTCTATTCAATTTCAATTCGAATTCATTTATATTCAATTCTTTTCAAAATATCAGATTTTGAAATCACTTTCGATATTCATTATAAAATGAATAAAATCGATATAAATATCGTTCACGTCAAAATGGCGTCAATCTAATCAATAGGCTTCATATATTCCTATTTTCAAATATTCTATTTCAAATATTTCTTTTTCAAATATTTCTATTTTCAAACTGGAATGAGGCCCAATCAATTACCATATAATGTTAATTATATGGATTTTCTACAACACATGTATATATCAACAACGATGAATAATCAACCATCATCCAAAGTGCATTCTACACTGTATAAGCATCAAATATAAATATTCAACGCTTATAACAGCATGTCAATCAATCGATTGACATACAACTAAACAATCGGGATTAGTGTACGTCAAATATCATCCCAATACCCGTGTGGGGTTTCAAGCAATCAAACACAGATTTTTATTTGTGCAGTTGGGCGATGTGTAAAATTTATCGTCCCAATCCATGTCAGTCAAATCAGTGTATATAAACAAATCGGCCGATTTGTTTATAAATATTTATTTATTCACTTTCACGTTAAAAATTATATTTTTAACGATAAAACATTTTATTCAACCTATGAAAATATTCTATTCAGTTCATTTATTAAATAAAATGATTTCTTTATTTTTCTAACTTATTTTAGAAAATTTCGGTGGCATAACGGCACGATACTAGAAACGGGACGAGGCCTAGCCTTATCCCCGGTCTAGTGAAGGCCCACGCCATTCACACATCAATCAAATCAACTCAAACCAAATAATCTAAACAACTACACAACCAAACAATTAAACAAATAAGCCATCCATGGTCTGTGGATGACGGGTGTCGGGTGCTACTAAACACCGTCTGCATCCTAGTATATATATAACTAGAAAATTAAATCAAAGAGTGAGAAATTCTCACCAATAGCTATCCTAACCACGACTCTTCATTTATAGAAATCTTCGTCATTCTCGCCTTTTGTCGCTTTCGTTGCTCGTATTTTCTACATATAAAAATCACATTTTTACTTCGCTACTCAATATATAAAAATTGAATTTTTACTTCACTATTCAATATAAAAAAAATCGATTTTTTACTTTGCTATTCAATATATAAAAATCGTATTTTTACTACGCTATTCAATATATAAAAAACGTATTTTTACTACGCTATTCAATATATAAAAATCTTATTTTTACTACGCTATTCAATATATAAAAATCGTATTTTTACTACGCTATTCAATATATAAAAATCATATTTTTATTCTCTTCGCTTCATAAAAATTATGCTTTTATCATGCTAATATACATATAAAAATATTTCCTCTCATACTTTAAAAATATCGTCTTTTATAGACTAAAAATCTACTTCTTCATATGCTAAAAATCTAAGCTTTTTGTAAATAAAAATCCAATCCTTTCATTTCAAAAATATTAGATTTTCATTAACAAAAATATAACTTTCTTCATTAACAAAAATATAACTTTCTTCATTAAAAAAAATATAACTTTCTTTTCCCTTAATTTAAAACTGATTTAACTATGTAAAATAATTAAAATGAAATAAAATAAAGCAAACAAACTTACTGTGATTCGAAGTGGGAGGAGAGAGAATAGAAGAGGAGGGGGCTCGGGGGTCTGGTCAAAGGCGGCGGCAAGGCGATGGGACTTTCAGGCGGTGGTGGGGCTTCGCGATTGGGGGAGGAGGCTGGAACGGAGGGGAGGCCGTGGGTGCGGAGGTGGGGCGGAGCGCCTGGATTCGGCGGAGGTGGCGAGCAGGGTGATGGAAGGAGGGGCGTCGGTCTCGATTTAGTTGCAGGGGGTTATGGGGTCTCGCGAGGTTAGGGGTTCGGGGGAGGAGAGAGGAGAGGGGAGGGAGGAGAGAAGGCGGCGCTGCAGGAGGGGGCGTCGCCGACGAGGCGCGGTGGTGGGCGTGGCGGTTTCCGTCGACATCGAGAGTTTTTTTTTTCCTTATTTCTATTGGAATCATTTTGGACGTGGGGGGGGGGGGGGGGCAGAGGAGATATAGGAAGAGGGAGAGGAGATATTTTTAATTTTTTAATTATTTAACTTATCACTAAAAGCAACTTTTATTTTTGGCCTCTAAACGAGGCCCGCCGCCTGTCGCCCATAGCGTTTCACCCCCATTCCGAACACAATGGGATATGTACCATAGGCTGATTCGATCATTTCAACCAGTTTCCGTTAAATTTACATTTAAATCACTATATTGAATTTTAAACGTACATTTCAAATTACCGGGGTCACATACTAACTAGAAAAATTCCAGAAAAATATTTTCTAGCTTCGTATTGACGATGCGGTCCTAACAAAACTAGTTTCGTCGAATTCTGAGACCGTTTGAAAAATGGCTATTTTCCAGTCGATTAAAATCAACTGAAACTGGTCAAACACGTTTTCCTTTGCCACGCTCACATATTGATTCGAAAAATTATGAAATTTGGAATCTAGTAATAATTTGACACTGCAGATCCAACAAAAGTGGTTTCGTCGAAATCCGAGGTCGTTTGCAAAATTCCCATTTTTAAGGGCCTGAATTCCATAGCGACTATTCAGAAAATTCATTTGGACATATCTTTTGATTCCCGCTATGAAATTTTGATTTTTCTGATTCTTTGGAAAGATATTCTAAAATAGATTCCATTATTTTTGGTTTCACTAAAATCCGGATTATTTTGCACCCGGTATATTCATTTGAAGTTTGAAATCGAATTATCGAACTACCGCGCCATTTTCAATTCTATTATAATTATATATATAATTATTTATATTCTAACGACGACGTATATAATATATACATTCGAATTATATTCAAAATAAATTTCTCGTCGATTTTATTCAAAATAATTCATTTTAAATAATCAAAATCCGCTAAAATTGCCAAAATAAAAATTTTAAACTGACCCAGATTTTCGGGTTGTTACATTTAGTGAAACCAAAAATAATAGAATCTAATTGAGAATATCTTTCCAACGAATCCGAAAAATCAAAATTTCATAGCGGGAATCAAAAGATATGTCCAGTTGAAAATTCTGAATAGTCGCTATGGAATTCAGGCCATTAAAAATAGCCATTTTGCAAACGACCTCGGATTTCGACGAAACCACTTTTGTTGGATCCATGATGTCAAATTATTGCTAGATTCCAAATTTCATAATTTTCCGAATCAATATGTGAGCGTGGCAAAGGAAAACGCGTTTGACCAGTTTTAGTTGATTTTAATCGACTAGAAATTGGCCATTTTTCCAACGGTCTCAGAATTCGACGAAACTAGTTTTGTTAGGACCGTATCGTCAATACGAAGCTAGAAAATATTTTTCTGTAATTTTTCGAGTTACTATGTGACCCCAGTAAATTGAAATGCGCGTTCAAATTCAATATATAGAGTTATATGTTGATTTTGATGAAAACTGATCGAAACGATCGAATCAGCCTACGATACATATCCCATTGTGTTCGGAATGGGGGTAATTAGCTATGGACGACAGGCGGTGGGCCTCGTTTAGAGGTCGTATGTAAAAGTCAACTTTTTGAATTAAATAATTAAATAAAATAAAAAAATATCCTCCTCTCTCCCTCTTCCTTTAATTTCTGCCCCCCCCCCTCTTTGGTACAAAATCGATTCATACAGAAAAAAAAAAAAAAAACAAACGACGAGATCGTCGTTCCTCCTCGTCTCCACTCCAAGCGCCGCCGGAGGCCAGCAGACCGCCGCCCCTCCCTACGATCAACCACCTCGTGGCGCGCTCACCCTCCCTGTCCTCTCTCACCTCGCTCTCCTCCTCCAATCAAACCACCGCACCCTTCTCCGTGGGACCCGCTGCGCCCGAAGCACCCACCATAGCCCCAACACCGACGCCCTGACCATCTCTCCGCCACCTCAGCGTCATCAGCCCCCCTTCTTCCAGCATCCAAAACCTTAAAGCTTTGTAAGTTTCCCCCTTTTCTTTCTGATTTTATTCCCAATATAAAGATCCGATTTACCATTATAGAAAGTTGAGATTTTTCATTAGTGTAGAGGCTAGATTTTTCTATAAGTAAAATGAAGTATGAAGATTAGAATTTTTAAAACTGTAAAGATAGAATTTTTAACATTGTAGAGCTTTGATTTTTAGTTGGAGGAAATTATGATCTTTGTTCATATAAAAATATAATTTTTATAAGTAGAAGTAGAAAAGAAAAGATATGATTTTTAAAATAGAAAAGGCTGATTTTTAAAACAGATATGATTTTTAAAATAGAAAAGACTGATTTTTTAAAACAGAAAAGATATGTTTTTTTAAAACAGAAAAGATTAGATTTTTAAAATAGAAAAGATATGATTTTTAAAACACAAAAGATTAGATTTTTATATTTGAAAAGGCGGAATCTTTATATAGAGAATATAAAAATATTATCTTTATATTTGAAAAGGCGAAATCTTTATATAGAAAATAGCGTTATAAAAATATAATTTTTATCTATATAGTATTGTTGTAAAAATATAATTTTTATCTATATAGTATCGATGTAAAAATAGAATTTTTATCTATATAAAAGCAATGTAAAAATGGAATTTTTATCCATATAGCGGGATTATAAAAATTCGATTTTTATATATTGAATAGCAAAGTGAAAATTCGATTTTTATATATTGAATAGCAAAGTGAAAATTCGATTTTTATATATTGAATAGCAAAGTGAAAATTCAATTTTTATAGATTGAATAATAAAATATTCTTGTGTTGAAAGGAAATAAAATATTTATATAGTTAAAAATATTTTATCGTTAAAAATATAATTTTTTAATGTGAAAGTGAATAAATAAATATCTATAAACAAATCGGCCGATTTGTTTATACACACTGATTTGACTGATATTGATTGGGATGATAAATTTTACACATCGCCCAACTGCACAAATAAAAATCTATGTTTGTTGATTTGAAACCCCACATGGGTATTGGGATAAAATACGGCATACACAAATCCCAATAATTAGTTGTATGTCGATCGATGGATTGACAGGCTGTTATAAGCGTTAGATATCTATATTTGATGCTTATACAGTGTAGTGCACTTTGGATGATGGTTGATTATTTGTCGCTGCTCTTATATACATGTGTTGTATGGAATCCATATAATTAACTTTGTATGGTAATTGATTGGGCCTCATTCCAATTTAGAAGATAAAGAACATTATAAAATAAAGGTTCATGTGTTGACAGTACTCATCCGTTGAGATTAGTCATGTGTTGAACGAAATATTTTAACAATAAAATTTACATCTTTATCATATAAAATTAGAAACTAACTGGAAAATAGATAAGATGAGTGGTCTCCTGGATATTGATCTGATGTTGGTTTCGGCCTTCGGGGTTAATATTCAGGAAATCGTTCTCTTACTAATTTACGGTTGGAGTCTGATTTTAAATCAAACGATAGATACCATAATTTTTATAAAATATATTAAATAACAAAAATAGTCACACGTGGACAGTACTCATTCGTTGAGATTAGTTGTATGTTGACAAAGATATAGAGTCGTGTATTGAAAGAAATATAGATCCATTTGTTGCGCTATTTTGACGCGAACGATATTTATATCGATTATATTCGAATTGAATTTGATTTGAATAGAAAATGAATTTGATTTGAATAGAAAACGAAATGAATTTGATTTGAATGGAAAACGAATTGAATTTGATTTGAATGGGAAACGAATTTGGTTTAATTAGAAAACGAATTGAATTTGATTTGAATAGGAAACGAATTTGATTTAATTAGAAAACGAATTGAATTTGATTTGAATTGAATAGGAAAACGAATTTGATTTGAATTGAATAGAAAACGAATTTGAATTGAATTGAAAAGAAAACGAATTCGAATCAAATTGAAAAGAAAATGAATTCGAATCGAATTAAAATCGATTTGAATTGAAATCAAATAGAAATGAAAGTAAAAAGGATTTATAATAGAAAATTCAATTTTGATTTGAATTTGAATTTGAAATAAAGGTTGAAATTGTTTTTGAAACGAATTCAAAACTATCTATAAAATTCGTTTTAAATAGTAATCGATGAAATATATATTATATATATAATATAATGGCCTGAATAGAACGCGCCGCGCTGCGGCGGTTCGCGAATTTCGACCATTGACTTTGAATGGACATTACGGGAGATCCAACCGTCGGATTCTCCTAAAACCGGAACCGTTGGGTTCGTATCGAAAAGAGCTTTCTAATGAAAATTAGAAATTCAAAATCTAACGGTTGGATTTGGAGATACGTCCAAATCAAATTTGAAAAAGGTCGCTATAAGTGCAGTTCGATGGCCGTTGATGGAAATCGACTGTACGGGCCTTGATAAAATTATTAAAAATAGTAATAATTTGTGTGAAAATAAGAAATGATTTGGGAAAAATTGGGATGAAAAACTCCATATTTGAAAAGGTAAAAATAGATTTTTATCGAAATGAACTAGTTTTGAACTAAAATTAAAACCCAACTATTTTTAAATAAATTGGATTTAAAAAGGGGTGTTAAATAATCGGAATTTCTAATATATTTGATTGAAATTAAATTAGAAGTGATTTGTGGGTTTATCGTGAACAGTGTTTTAAATAACACTTGTTCTTTAACCCGATAATAAATAGAATGTAATTTGGGTTTGTCGTGAACTGTGTTTTAAATGACACTAGTTCTTTAACCTAGTAAAAGGAGTTTTAATGAATCTACAATTAGATTGAAATGTGAATTGATAATTTAAATTATCAAATTTGGCAAATGAGCGAGAATGGAGTATTACCAGTTTTGCTCCAAAACGATAGTCAAATCTTTAATTAGATTTGAACGTGAAATGGTAATTAATTTTACCGACAACACTGTGGTGTTAAATATGGAGTATTACCAGTTTTGCTTCATGGGATGAATAGGTTGGGATTGGGAAATAGAATAAATAATTACTTCGGTGTGGTTCGCTAATCTCGACTAGTTTGGAAAACCATAATCTGGTTTAATACGACATCCAAAAGAAGATTAAAGGATAAATTTTAAAGAATTTATCTTGGATAAAATTAATGGGAACCTTTCCCTAAGAATGTGAAATTTAGAAACTAGCTGTAGGTTAGTTAAGAAGAATGGTTTCCTGGGTATTGATCTGATGTTGGTTTCGGCCTTCGGGGTTAATATTTGGGGAATTTCTCTCTTACTGATTTACGGTTAGTGACTAATGAATTGGAATGGGGCGTATGTTGTGTTTGTGTAACATTTGTTTTTAAAATACGCGGGTTGTTCGGAAAGGCCGGGTTTATACCCATTCTGAATAACCGATTCGACGATATGTCGAAGATGAAGATGGTGGTTGAAGACCGGAAGTCTTCACATCGTTTGGATAATTACTGACGATCCTGATTGGGCTGTACACCCAAGAGGATGGAAATAGTTGGTGGTCGTCCAGACGTACTTGGAGATCGATGGATATGCGAGGAAAGTGCCTCCGGTTTCGTTCAGACCCAGAACGAACTTGTAAATGGATTGTGTGTCTGACATTGGATTTTATTCTGTGTTGATTGATTTCTGTTAAATATATATCTGTTTAGCGGCGGAGAATTTATTCTCTTGCTTAACGCCCTTCTCTGAGACGTACGAGCTTAGAGGTTATATATCGATAGATATCAATCGCATGGCATGAATTGCCTGTGTGGCATGTTGTGATGCGATGATCAAGGCTTTTGTTGAAAAGCAGAGTCTTGTGGTTGATGATCAAAGCACGGCCTACGTGGCAGCTTTGTGTATAACGTGAATTCGCGAGCCTCACACCTCGGTATGAGTTAAAAACGGGATACGGACCGCTAGGAGGACACGACGTTTCTTTCTAGCTTTGGTGGTGTCAGTGACTTACCAGCCCTGACATTTATATACTTTTCACCTTTGTGGTTGTTGGAATGAGGCGCCTCGATTTTAGGTCTGTAAGGACCGGGAAACGTGTGTTTAGGAATTGCCAATCCTCAAACGTAAGAGAGGACCGGCCCAGCCGATCCAAGGGTTACCCAGAGTGCGTAGTCCTGAGGCATTTGCTAGAGTGTCTCGAAGCGGAGAGGAGCTTGCCCCTTGCCTCGACTCATGACGGAAATCCAATTTCCAATATGTGATATTGCGGTTTTAATTGTAGAACTAGTATGGCGACATGATATATGGTACCCATGCCGTCTATGATTTATATTTATGATTGAAATTGTTTTGACACTATACACTTATTATAGTATCAAATGATTTGTTTTAAACGTATCAAGCATGTTTGGCTATTATAAGGGAAAACCCTATCCTCCGGCTTGCGTTGCATTGTGTGATGGGACCTGGGTCTTATAATAGCTTCATTTTTCGAAAAAGCATTGCGTTGTTTATTCTATGCACTGGTATTCTTGGGAGGAAACCCGTTCCGTGTTATACGGCGTGGTCCCTTGAATTACTCTCTTTTAAAGTAAAGTTTTAAATAACTGTTTTAGTTCTCACACCAGTCACATGACTGACCTGGAGTTTATTGTTTTAACCTAAACTCTGTGTGCCCCTATTTTCGACACGGGCAGCTAGTAGTTTTGGTTTTGCAGATTTATATTCACAGGATCCTGGTTTACAGCTGGAATGATGCTCGGAAAGCTCTGTATCCGTGTATCATCTTCTAGTTGTGTTTTGTATATTTTTCCGCTGCTATGTAATTTATTGTAATCTCTGATATTTATCGAATGTAATTTATTCATTTATACTCTGTATATTCTTGTATCTGATGGAATTGTTGTAATAGCAATGAAATGTTCTTCCGTCTGCGTTCATTTGTGTATTGTTCTCAAAGTATCTGCTCTTTCCCTCATGGGGAAGTAATGGGTTCTTACATAAGGCTTCTGGTCGGTGACTAGGGGTCGGTCAGTCTTTAATGAAACGAACGACCTTATTTTTCTTTTAGTTGTTGCTTAAACCATGAAGCTGAGAATGTTACTGACTGTTGCTTTCTTGAACCAGACTATCATTCCAATTGGTGATGCTAATCGATGGCCAAAGATATGAGACTCGTGGCTCTAAAGCGGTAGGAGATGAAAAACCATCCATCCGCATGGATTCAGACAATGACCCCTCCACCAGTCCAAATCTGAACCCGGTCCTACGAGCAATACCCAAGATCGATCACTAAATCCACCTTATGTCGTGGTAATGGGCGAGATAGGTGAGTCAGCAGCTATGACAATGGCACCCGACCTTCTCTCATATGCGATAATTCTGAATGACCCTCCAGATGCTTGACATTGCGCAATGAGCCCAAATCAATTGCAGAACATAATTACTAAACATAATATCCCCTAAGATGATATCTTGTCCGTCTTCCTGGAGAACATGATCATCCTCACGACCCGCGGAGTGGTTATATGGTGTTGACTCATCCATGTGTTCTGCCTGAGCTATTTTTCTATTTCCTCCATTCATCATCAATTTTCTAAAGCAGATTAATTTGGCATCAATGCAGCTCATCCCGATCGCATATGCCAACGTGTTATCACTATACGTTCTGTATATGAAGTATTTAGGTCAACCTCCGACCTTTAGTGACATAGTATTTTCTTTAACTTCAGACACCGAAAGAAAGATTATCCTTCCTTCCTCTTCTTTGAAGCTACTTATAAATGAAAAATCATCAAAGGCATCCCCACCAAGTTAGGGGACATTAGGCAGGACTGGTTTTATATTAAGCAACAACCTGAATGTGCACCTCGTTGGCTTCAGTGCAGTAAGTCTTTTGTTTCAACTTGTTTAGTCATTAGAAGGCTTCTTACACGAACTATTTCTTTTGTAGGAGAAGAGCCGAAAAAGCCTGAGGGGAGAGAATTCCAAGAGCATTTTGACACGCTATTTGTCTTAGAATTTAAGCATCGAAAACCGTGGAATTGCTTGATGACGCATATTTGCATCAATATCATCTTTTGGACATGAATAGAACACTAGGACCTTCGGATGACCAATCTTCCCCTATAACATCTGCTCATGCTGACATTCCCTAATTAAGTTAAAAAGGTATTCACCATTTCCAGGAAATGGTCTTCATCTCGAAATACATGATCGACCACCGATAAGGTCGGGCCCCCAGTCGGGGGGGTCGTCTGCTCAACCCTCGTTCGGAGGGAAAGAAAATATTCGTCCTCGTGCAAGGGGAAGAGGAATGCTTTTAAGAGACTGGTTTGGGGTTTCGAACGGTTAAAAGCGTAGAAGGACCTGACTGGAAGTGCTTCGGAGAAGATCCGAGAGAAAGTGGATGAGGAGGAGCTTGCTGAAAGTCAACCGAAAGAGTCATGTGTTAGAAAGGATTCCCCTCCTGTTCATAGTACACACGAGGAAGAAGTGACCTTTCCCTTCAGTGTCTTAGAAATTTTGGAAATGCCCGACCAAATCATCTCTTCTCATAATTTGGATGCATATGATTCCAGGGAAGATCTCAGACGATCGACCCAAAAGACCCTGGGAATACAAACCAAGTCGCAGACCCAGGTCGGTCTAGGAGAATTTTTTTAAACAATACATAGCACCAGCATTGCACATCACAACACTATTTTCTTTTGTGTACACTGAACATTGATCATAGCTTCTTTTCCATAATGCAGGTACTATGGATACCAATTTCTATCATGATAACTTTGATTCCCTCTTGAAGGAAGGCATGCATGTTGGATCGGCCCAACGGCAAGTCGGGCAAGATGGCGGAGACGGGGATGGCGATCATGAAGAGAAGAACAAGCACGAGAAAGAGGAAAAAGAAAAGAAGAAGAAAAAGTTCGAGAGGAAAAGTGGCAAGAGAAAGGAGACCAGGAAAAGTGTAAGCGGAAGCATAAGGAGAAGGGAAAAGAGGGGAGCAAGTCCAAGAGAAGAAAGGAGTAGGAATCTCCCGAGTATCGATCTTCCTTCCATCCTCAAGATAAATCTCCTAAGTGCGGTGACAAAGCCAAACATTCTCAAGCTGCTCCAAGTCATTCCAGACTCCCGGTCGACCCTTTTCCCAAGACTCGATCGGCTAAAATCGATGATCATGACTCTAACCTCCCCCTTAGTCATCCTGGAGAAGGTCCTCAGATACCGACTTCTTCAGACCAAGAGTGGGAAACTACCGATCGAGTCAAAGAATTGGAGGAGATTTTCCCGGGTCTCTTTTTTGATGGAATTGAGCCTGCCCCCATGCTGCAACCGTTCCCACCAAGCTTTCATGATCGGATCATAAATAATGTTGATTTTTCTCTAACCCAATATGACGAGATGCGCGCATATGCAAGGCATATATGTAAAGTGGTTAGTAGTAAGTCGCGGGAGAATGTTGGCTTGCGGAGGGATCTAGAATCTGACAGGGAGGCTTTTGAGTGGCTTAAGAAGAGAGTGGAGGAGTGTGAGTCTGAAGTATTGCTGCTAGGCAAGGGTGCAGAGAGATTTTAGAAGGCTTAAAGGCCCGACTTCAGTTAAAGAGCCAAGAGTGTGATTCCCTAAAAACCGAGATCGAGAAGGAGTGATAAAGGTCGACTGGACCTGGAGGTGCAGAATCTCAAAGGCCGTCTAAATTCATCTAAGTTGGATAGAAAACAGGCCGAGGAGAACAATGTTGTTGCAATCGAATCTGCCAGCAACCTTCGACTCCAACACGACATCAATGTCCGCTCAATCAAAGCTGAACATGCATCGAAGGTTACAAATGCAAAGAAACGGATCGGTGCCAATCTTCTTATGTTCTTTGCACATGTCCTTCACCACAGGAACCTGTCTTGATTAAAGACTACCACAAGATATTAACCGATATGTGGAAATTGTTTATGGAAGAAGAGATCGAGGCAACAAAAGGACAACCAGTGGACGAAGAGGCTTTAATATCCCAATATCTGCATGATGATGAGCGAGCAGTGTTGGTTGAAGGGAAGAAAAAGTTAAAGGAGTTGATGGATGCCGAGCGCTATAAGGCTAAAGGGAAGTCAGTCCCTAGAGGGAAGACTAGTGCAATCAAGACAAAAGCATATCCCCCTCTCCCTCCTACAAATGTTGAGGCTGGTTCATCCTTCATTCCTCCTCCTCCAAACCAGTCCTTTAGAGTGATAGACAAATATAGTCCGGACAACCCTCTTCACTCTTTGTCCAAGAAAAGTTCAGCTGCTCTGGCTCCCAAATCACATACTACGGGCCGACCGTCTGAGGCTGCAACTGGAGGAAATCCACTCCTTTCTTCTTAATTCCATCGATCGTTTATTCTTTTCGACCATAACCTTTGCTTTTCTTGTCATAGATACATCATTGGTGAAAGAAGTTATTGGGACGACGACTAAAGTGCCAGAGAAGGATTCCACTTCTTCTCCCGATAAAGGTGAGCAAATGGTCGATGCTCCGAAGAAAACTGAGGCCAACGATGTCCAATCGGATGATGATTACTTAGAATACATAAAGGAGATCAAGAGGACCAGTCTTCCATCTATGGTTGGGACAAGGACAAGCACGAGGAGGATGTATCCTTCCTTAAGACTGAATTGGCTAAAGAACCCCTTAACATTCAATACATTCCATCAACTATAATCTCGTCTGTCGAAGTACCTCCTTTTCCATCCGCGATCAGTCCGAGTAAAAGAAAACACGACACAACAACAATGTCCAATCGCTTTGTTCCCTTTGGCAACACTCTTAAACAATCGAAGCTTGGCTTGACTACCGAAGAATTGTAGGAGATAATCAAGGAGAAAGAGTTGGAGGACATCGTCAAGCGTGGCTTAACTACCGAGGAATTCCAGTCGCTTTGTTATATAAATGATAATATTTCGTCGATTTCCATTTGAAAACATATTTTATAAATCGTTTTAAATTCGTTTTAAAAACAATTCCAACTTCATTTTCAATTTTAAACCAAAACTGAATATTCCATATCATTATTATATAAATGATAATATTTTCAAAACATTAAATTTTGAAACCATATAGTATATATTTCGTCGATTTCCATTTGAAAACATATTTTATAAATCGTTTTAAATTCGTTTTAAAAACAATTCCAACTTCATTTTCAATTTTAAACCAAAACTGAATATTCCATTTCATTATTATATAAATGATAATATTTTCAAAACATTAAATTTTGAAATCACTTCTTTTTCGATATTCATTATAAAAATAAAAAAATCGATATAAATATCGTTCGCGTCAAAATGGTGCATAACTAATCAACACGGCTTCATATCTTTCATTATTTTCATGTCCATCCCAAATCGGACATCAAAAATCATATTTTGATTCTTTCCTGAATATTATTTTAAAATATTCGTTATTTTAAAATATTCGTTATTTTAAAATGTTCGTCATTTAAAAATATTCGTTATTTTGAAATATTCATTATTTCTAAATTGGAATCAAACACAATCAATTACCATATAATTTATTTATATGGTTTTTATACACACGTGTACACAACAATAATCAAACACAGTCAACCATCATCCAGAGTGCATTACACAGCTGCATAAGCGTTAAATATAAATAATTAATGCTTACAACAGTCTACAAACCCATCGATTGACATACAACTAAACAATTGGGATTAGTGTACATCAAATATCATCCCGATACCCGTGTGGGGTTTCAATCAACACACACAAATTTTATTTGTGTTGTTGGGCGATGTGTAAAATATATCGTTCCAGTCAATATCAGTCAAATGTGTGTATATAAACAAATCGTCCGATTTGTAAATGAATATTTATTTTCATTCATATACTCGTTAAAAATTATATTTTTAACGATAAATTATTTATTTCAACATATGAATATTTTATACAGTTCTTTTGTACAATAAAAATTATATTTTTATTGTTCTAACATATTTTAGAAATTTTTGGCAGCATAACGGCGCGATACTAGAACCGGAATAAGGTCTAGCCTTATCCCTCGCCTAATACTGGCTCGCGCCATACACATACCAATTCTAATCAATTTAATTTACATCCCAAATCAAATTCAACCAATTTATCAATTGAAACAAACAACCAAACATCCATGGTTTCAATCAAAGGTGTCGGGTGCTCCTAAGCACCGTCTGCATCCTAGTATATATATTTAACTAGAAAATAAAATTAGAGTAAGAAGTTCTCACCTTTGGGTTCCACTCCGCCATTCTTAATTTCTGAAAGGTTTGGATTTGGATTTGTTTCCCGATAGTTCCATCGCAATTTGTTTCACGCGGTATATGTTAAAATCATATTTTTTAACAACGCTATATATATAAATATATATATATATATATATTTAAAAATCACATTTTTATATTGCTGCTATGTACATAAAAATCATATTTTTATTTCGCTACATAAATAAAAATATTATTTTTATATTCTCTACATACATAAAAATCATATTTTTATTTTCTCTACATATATAAAAATCATATTTTTATATTATGAGAAATCACATCTTTTCCTTTTTAAAAATCGTACCTTTTCATTTTTAAAAATCTTATCTTTTCGTTATTAAAAATCAAATCTTTTCGTGATTAAAAATCAAACCTTTTCGTGATTAAAAATTAAATCTTTTTATAAACAAAAATCATAACTTTTTATCGCTATTCATATATAAAAATCATAACTTTTTATCAATGCTATACATATAAAAACATATCACATTTTTATTATGATGTTATAAATATAAAAATCTCATTTTTATTATGCTATTCAGATAATAAAAATCATATTTTTAACACGAAGATTCTCATATAAAAATCGGATTGCTTCTCAAATAAAAATTACATTTTTATGCAATTTTATTTATATATAAATTTCTAAAAATAAACAATGGTGTTTATATTGAAAAATGTAATTACTTACAGGGTTTGTTTTTAACGAATGGGGGTCCACATTCGAAGCTGAGCTAAGGGGAAGGCGGCAGGTGGTCGGGGAGGCGGCTGGAGTCGCGGCAGGCAGTGTGTGGACCCTGGGTAGCGATGACAGGCTGATTTGGTGAAGGGGGGTTTTGGGGACCTCGAATTGACAGGAGAATGAGGGGGGAAACGGCAGAGGCGGCCTGAGAGAGGGGGGGGGGGCTTCGACGGCAGTGGCGGTAGGGGGGGTCGCGACACAATGGCGGCGGGCTAGGTTTAGGACTGACGAGGTTTTGTTGTTGTTTTTTTTCAACTTTTTAATGGGGAGAGAGAAATGGGGAGGGGGAGGGTGAGTGAGATATATTTATATAAATAATTATTTTAATTTTCTTTTTTCCCAAAAAGTCAACTATTTTATTCGACCTCCAAATGAGACCCAACGACTGACGCTTCTGACTAAATACCCCTGTTTCGAATACAATGGGATATGTTTTGTAAGCCAGTTCGATCATTTTGATCAGTTTTCATTTAAATTAAAATATAAATCAATGCATATTGAATTATAACATGCATTTTTATTTACCGGGGCCATATACTGACTTCGAAAATTACAGAAAGATAAATCTAGCTATGTTTTGACGATATGGTCCTAACAAAACTAATTTCATCGAATTTGGAGACCGTTTGAAAACGGTCAATTTTCAGTCGATTAAATTCAAATGAAATTGCCAAACACGTTTTCTTTTGTCACACTCACATATTAATTCGAAAAATTATGAAAATTTGAATCTAGCAATAGTTAGACATTCTGGATCCAACAAAACTGGTCTCATCGAAAATGGAGGTCGTTTGCAAAATGGCTATTTTTAAGGGTTATATATTATGTAAATTCCATAGCGACTATTCTGAATTTTCAACTGAACATAACTTTTTATTCCCGTTATGAAATCTGGATTTTTCACATTCGTCGGAAAGATATTTCAAATAGATTCAAATATTTTTGGTTGTACTGAAATTTGAGTTATTTTGAATCCTGTACATTCATTTGAAATTTGAAATTTGAAATCGAATTTTCAAACTGCCACGCCATTTCAGGCTCATTATATAATTAAAATAAATTTATTCTTCTAACTTCAATTAAAATAAATTTTTAGTCATTAATATTTAAAATAAATCATTTTAAATATTCAAAATCCATTAAAATAACTAAAATAAAAAAAATTAATTGGTTCTGGTTTTCTAGGTTGTTACATCCATTCAAAATCAAACGAATTCCAGACCATATTTAAGTCTATTTCTTCCAAAAAAAATCATAATTTTATTTCTCCTTCTTCTTTATTCATTTCTACTCAAATCCATGGCAAATCCTATTCATAATCTTAGTGAAAATCTAGAAGAAACCTTGACTTCTTTCAAAAATATTCTCTCTATCATTCTAGGAAAGCAGCGTCATCTCGAACTAAGCCAAATAAAGATATTTGAACAGCAAGAAAAGCATTTTGATGCAATGCGATGGCTAATCTCTTCTCTTTTCAGAGATGAAGATAATAATCTTGCAAAGGCTCCTCCAACTAAAGAAGATGAGGATTGGGAAGTCATTAAGAAGGATCCTATCTTTGGAGAAGAAGGTTGGATTAAAGGTACGATTTGATTGATTTGTTTGAATTTGATTTGGATTATATGATTTGAAAACTTATATATATATATATATATATATTAAGAAATATGGTGTGGTGTGATTTGATTTAGTTTGATTTGGTTTGTATATATAACAAACAAACATATGTAATTATAATACTTGGATTGGTTTGTGTTTTATCATCATATTCTTGGGAAAAACCATTATAGGTTTGTATAAATTAAGAGGAATATCATAATTGGGTTAGTTACTTAAGTTCTATTCAGTTAGTTATAAAATTTAGGGGGAGTACTATTAGAATTTCTTTTTTATAGTGCCAAAGGGGGAGAAGTTATAAAATATAGACATTGTTTATAGAATTCATACAGAAAGGGGGAGTATTTAACGGATCATCATCAACAGGTATGTACAAGTATGATATTTTATAAAATAAGGTTGTCATCATCAAAAAGGGGGAGATTGTTGGAGAATGGAGTTTGGATGACAATAACCTTATTTCAATATTAATTGATTATAAAATATATACTAATACTATTGTACATAATATATACACATATGCAAGATTTATATACATGAAATATTATTGAAGATTGTACAGTTTAAAGATATTAGAGATTCAGATTTCAGAGAAATTTCAAGACTCGTGAGTATTAAAGATTTCAAGAGTTCAAGACTAATATAGTTATAGAGTATAGATTATGTAAGACTCTAAATATCACTCCAGGTTCAATTTCAAATTTTTATTTTCAAATTCTGTTTTCAAATTCTATCTTTTATCCTCTCTATTTTATTTTCTCTCTATTTCATTTTGTATCTTTCTATTTCTTTTCTTACTTTTTTTTTCAAAACTTAAGTTTTATATATTTATATTTTTACTTTTATATCTATATAGTTTAAAACTTTATAATTTTATAAATATGTTTATATAGTTTAAATATAAGTTTTTATATGATTTTTTACTTTATAATATTAGTTTATAACACTATATTTTAATTCAAGAATTTCCAGAATTATATTTATATCAAAACACTTGAAAAATGCTCAAAAATGAATTTTGAACTAAGAGTATGTCGACATACATAAAACACTATGTCGACATAAAACTGTCATTTTTTCAATTTGGAAGGAAGTGTCTTTTCACTATTTATGACGGTTCTGAAGCATAGCATCCTTTCATTTACTATAAAAATGGCTGAATTAGATTTTTTTATCATCTCTTCTTCTCTAACTTCATCCTCTTTCTTTACCATTATTCTAAATCATTTTTATGATTTCTACACTTCTACTCTACCGAATTCAATTCTGTTTTGATCAAACTTCTTCTATTTACACTTTCTACTCTCTGCTCTCTGAATCAAGTGCTATTGATGAGTTATAAGTCTGTTTGTAATTGCTTGGGTGGTATTTGGGGTTCAACGGTTGTATCCCTTGCAGCGGTGAAATCAAGGACGGAATCGGTGGTATCCCTTGTAGCCGTGAAATCAAGGACGGAATCGGTGGTATCCCTTGTAGTCGTGGAATCAAGGAGGTTGTAATTGGATATTGATATAGTAATAAAACTCTGCACAATCCAGCATTACGTGGGACTGAACGTTGGAGCAATCTAACCAGTATAAAATCCGGTGTGTTCTTTCTGCATTTTTATTTCTGTTTATTTTTGCATTTGTGTTTGAATTTGTGTCTGTGATTGTGTTTGTGGTTTTGATTAATTTGGTGATTCACACAAGTTTTAGATTTTGTTTAACTTCTCAGAAAACATTTTTCACCCCCTCTAGTATTTGTTTTTCCTGAACGATCCTTTCCGCATTCCCTAACAGGTGTGACAGTTATCATATTGGAATTTACTTCAGGATTGGATGAAGTGAGGTGCTTAGCTCACATTGCCTTGAGGAGGTAGTCTGTACCGATCCTGCGAAACCTACGGTGGTAGTACCAAATGGGTAGGTTGTCGTGTGCTAGGTGATGTATGAAGTTACTCATGGAGGAGAACTCGATTCAAAGTCAATGGTGATAGAGTTGCTTTGAGTTTTGAAGGCACTATTATTATGATGGAGTTGGAATTATCGATGGCGTTAACACACAAAGGTTTCTCCTCTCCGAGAAGGATTTTGACCTTCACTGGTAGTAATAGTTATGGTTTCTAACCTCCTAGTGCTATTGTTGTTGTGTTGTAGTTGTACTAGTTTAGAGCAGTATTGCACTAGTGAGTGCTACTCAGTTTTATTATGATTATGGCTTCAAAGTTTGGAATGTTGTTGTATGGATTATATTAAGATGACTGGTTCCACATTGAAGAGGTGTTATTGCTCCTAGCTTCGCGGGATGGTGTTTGGGCACTCATTCCTTGATGAGTGAATGTCAGCTAGCTAATGGTGAGTGGGAAGAGCCTTGTAGTTCTCCATAGCTACTTGAGGTTCCCGGGTATATGGAGGAATGATTTCGATGGTTTTCATTAATAGCTTACCAAGGATTTGACGGTAACATGATAATACTTGAGTTGTACTTGATTCAATGATGAGAGATGCTAGATTTACTTTCCTCATTACAGGGGATGATAATTTGAATTTGTTCAATCATATATGAATTAGATGTCTTACGTTGATTAGAGTAGTATCGTAAATGCTAGGGTAAACATGGATGTTATATTTTTCAAGGTTGTTATTATTTTGTTGTGCATATTTGATTATTTATATCGGATATGACCACTAATGCTTAAATAATTGTTTGAAATGCAGGATTTTTTTTTCCATTCGTTTCCATACATGACTTAACATGTTTATTTTTCTTTGTTGGTCTCTACTATTGTGTTTAACCCTCTTTATAGAGTACATGTTTGGGTACATGGATTATGAGCTGATTATTTGGATGCTTACTCCCTTTCGTTTGCATCTAAATGCTAAGTTTGCTTAAAATTGGGGAACGTAGTAGATGTAGACTATAGTTTTTGTCTCCGGTGCACTATTGATGGTTTTATGCCCTAGATATGGGTAGCCACTTTTGGGCCCTGGTTTTCTTTTGTTAGTTAGGTCCATATCTGGGAAGTTGTGGTTTTTCTAGATCAAGCCGGTAAGAGTTGTTGCCAAAATTTTCCATGAATTTGTCCAAAGTTGGAAAGAATATTTGTTTTTTTAATTCTTCTAACCAGTGGGTTGTCACTTTTGTTCCCATTACCTATTTGTTTGGGAATAAGTCTACAACTTAGGTGTTGTTTAGATCATGATGACTCTGGTTTTTTATTGTGGTTATAATTAAGGATGGGAATTTTGTTTCCATGTCAATACCGTGTATATTCCCTATGTAGTGATCACTTTCTTGTGTGGTCATTGAGAATGATAAGGGATAGTTTGCTTCATATCATTGCTTATTGGAGAGTGTTCGGTTGTTCAGTCCTTAAGGATTTCAGGGTGAAATCCTATACGATGGGGAGAATGTATTGAAATGTATTTTAACAATTGAATATTTAATTGTTTTATTTAAATATTGATCTTTAATTAATCGAATGATGGTTCCAAAAGTGATTTTTCATAAATGATCTATTCAAGTCTTGAGACCAATTGCACTAAGTTCAGATTGTTCGTTACATGAAGAAAAATTATATAGATTGCTACATTTCGAGATTGAGCGATCTAAGGGTCAAAACTATCTCAAAACACACTTAAAATTGTCTTTTTGGAAAGCAGTCTCAGATTAAAATGAAAATTGTACTGTCGAAACTGTATCATTGAGATGACCTATGTTGTCAAGTTTCACAATGACCGGATGTGACCTACGATCGTACGGAGTGAAAACGAGCATCAATTTAGTATGAAGTTGAAACAAGATTAAAAGAACAAATTAATAAAATATTAAACCAATGCTAGAGTAAAAATAGACCAGACCCAATTCACTTTCTTTCCCATTGATACTTTGTTGCTCCATCGAGAAAACATAGACATTATTTTTGTAAGTTTAGAAATTGAAATCTCCATGGCCACTCAACATAAAATCCCGATTCCAATTACAAGCGTTGTAGGTGAAAATTCAAACAAATCCATATCGACTTTGAACGGTGCACACCAAATTTCCAAGCCTGACGTATTGTGGCAGCCATTAGAGTTTGGGTTTTCTTCTGAATCGGTGACAATCGGTATAGTGAGCATGGATTCTGAAACAGGGTAAAAGAAGGAAAGGACGACCCTAGTTTCATTAAACTCGATTCATTGTGGTGGATCGTGTCATTTTTCAGGTCGTTGGTTCCTAGTGATGTCACATCTCTTTTGGTGGCTCTAGCAATGGGAAATCAGCTATGGGAAAATCGGGTTTGCGAAGGAGATGGCGTTGGTGCTCTCAAATTTGAGTTCTTGGGAGTACTGTGGCATATAACTAATTTTATGCATGCATGTTATGGGTTTTTATTTGCATGTGTGCGCGGCTACAAATAATGGTGATTTGGGGACGAAGCACTGGGGGCAGTTTTATAATTATAGTGATTGGTTAGTTTAATTTTATGGGTTTAAGTTAATAAAACCACGTCATTTGAATCTTTTGCATATGATGTCAGATTCGGTCGTCGTTTCCTCCTTTGACTCGTATTAATGAGCTCTATGTCATAGAACATTTTATGCCAATTTGGTTGAGATGAGTGATATCGTCTCACTTTACTGTAGTTGCTCGTATAATATAAAATTGGTATTTTGAACATAAATAAATTTTAAAATGGGGTTTCTAATGTAATAAAATCAAGATAATAATTTTATAAATGGATCAAAAAGTGTTTAAAAAATGTTTTAAGATTGATTGCCACATTTTCTCCCATTTTTACACTTTTTATCGATATTGCTAGATTTAATACATTTGGACATATAACCCACTTTAGCTGCTTTAGATAGATTTTATTTAACCCATTAATGATTCTATGGATATTTGTATGTTATTCAATACATTTAAAGAACTATTTATTGCACGGTTGTTTGTTCTCGTAGCCTGGTCGTAAACATTGTTCATTGGAGACCTAGGGCTAAGATAGATTCACAAAGAAGCTTCACAATAAGCAGATCGACCGAAAATAATGGATGGCTTCAACGAGTAGTCGGATTTCGAGATGAATGCAGTAGAAGGACTCGATGATGGGCATGATCTCAAGACGAACATCGGGCATTTTCACGGGATGAGTATTTAACCAATTTTGGTTAAATACATGATCTAGGTGGTCATTAACGATTATTGTAGAGTGATTGATATCGACCACTATTAGTGTTGACGTGGGAAATTGGTTATTTGCGCACGCCAAACCCAAGTGTATATTTTATAGAAAACCAACAATCCAAATCCAAAGTGTAGAGAAATGTAAAGGGAGAACATAGCTTTTATAGTGGTTCGACACTAATGACTACATCAATTTCATAGTAATCATTGATCATATAATTGTCGATTACAAATGTTGTACAACTTCAGATAGTTTTTTTGTATAAAGTTATATAATAGAACAACAAATAGTTTGTTAATTCCAAACTTTGACAAAATTCCCTTCGTCTTCTTCATTGAGTCAAAATGTGCTAGAATATCTAAGAAATAGCTCTAATGTCCAAAAATGTGAAAATATGTCCAAAATTATGCCAAAATCAAATTGAATATCCAAAAGTCCTCAGATACCGACTTCTTCGGACCAAGAATGGGAAACTACCGATCGAGTCAAAGAATTAGAGGAGATTTTCCCGGATCTCTTTTTTGATGGAATTGAGCCTGCCCCCATGCTGCAACCGTTCCCACCAAGCTTTCATGATCGGATCATAAATAATGTTGACTTTTCTCTAACCCAATATGACGAGATGCGCGCATATGCAAGGCATGTATGTAAAGTGGTTAGTAGTAAGTCGCGGGAGAATGTTGGCTTGCGGAGGGATCTAGAATCTGACAGGGAGGCTTTTGAGTAGCTTAAGAAGAGAGTGGAGGAGTGTGAGTCTGAAGTGTTGCTGCTAGGCAAGGGTGCAGAGAGATTTTAGAAGGCTTAAAAGCCCGACTTCAGTTAAAGAGCCAAGAGTGTGATTCCCTAAAAACCGAGATCGAGTTCTTAAGGAGTGATAAAGGTCGACTGGACCTGGAGGTGCAGAATCTCAAAGGCCGTCTAAATTCATCTAAGTTGGATAGAAAACAGGCCGAGGAGAACACTGTTGTTGCAATCGAATCTGCCAGCAACCTTCGACTCCAACACGACATCAATGTCCGCTCAATCAAAGCTGAACATGCATCGAAGGTTACAAATGCAAAGAAACGGATCGGTGCCAATCTTCTTATGTTCTTTGCACATGTCCTTCACCACAGGAACCTGTCTTGATTAAAGACTACCACAAGATATTAACCGATATGTGGAAATTGTTTATGAAAGAAGAGATCGAGGCAACAAAAGGACAACC
Source organism: Allium sativum (assembly GCA_030737875.1). Classification (NCBI taxonomy): domain Eukaryota; kingdom Viridiplantae; phylum Streptophyta; class Magnoliopsida; order Asparagales; family Amaryllidaceae; genus Allium; species Allium sativum. Next base: position 867,937,971 of record CM060924.1, on the reverse strand, counting down.
AGTGGACGAAGAGGCTTTAATGTCCCAATATCTGCATGATGATGAGCGAGCAGTGTTGGTCGAAGGGAAGAAAAAGTTAAAGGAGTTAATGAATGTCGAGCGATATAAGGCTAAAGGGAAGTCAGTCCCTAGAGGGAAGACTAGTGCAATCAAGACAAAAGCATATCCCCCTCTCCCTCCTACAAATGTTGAGGCTGGTTCATCCTTCATTCCTCCTCCTCCAAACCAGTCCTTTGGAGCGATAGACAAATATAGTCCGGACAACCCTCTTCACTCTTTGTCCAAGAAAAGTTCAGCTGCTCTGGCTCCCAAATCACATACTACAGGCCGACCGTCTGAGGCTGCAACTGGAGGAAATCCACTCCTTTCTTCTTAATTCCATCGATCATTTATTCTTTTCGACCATAACCTTTGCTTTTCTTGTCATAGATACATCATTGGTGAAAGAAGTTATTGGGACGGAGACTAAAGTGCCAGGGAAGGATTCCATTTCTTCCCCCGATAAAGGTGAGCAAATGGTCGATGCTCTGAAGACAACTGAGGCCAACGATGTCCAATCGGATGATGATTACATAGAATACATAAAGGAGATCAAGAGGATTGGTCTTCCATCTATGGTTGGGACAAGGACAAGCATGAGGAGGATGTATCCTTCCTTAAGACTGAATTGGCTGAAGAACCCCTTAACATTCAATACATTCCATCAACTATAATCTCGTCTGTCGAAGTACCTCCTTTTCCATCCGCGATCAGTCCGAGTAAATGAAAACACAACACAACAACAATGTCCAATCGCTTTGTTCCCTTTGGCAACACTCTTAAACAATCGAAGCGTGGCTTGACTACCGAAGAATTGTAGGAGATAATCAAGAAGAAAGAGTTGGAAGACATCGTCAAGCGTGGCTTAACTACCGAGGAATTCCAGTCGCTTTGTTGTAAGTTTGTTTTAGGCCCTTTGGAAGATGTATGTGAGTGCGGCCCTCGAGTTTTTGTCGTCGTCGAATCTTGCATTTTGTGGATGATGTTTAATGTACCTGTCAGCAACATCATTTTGTAAACAAAACTCGTATGGTCATTAAAAATGCTTATTTACGTTCAAATACTTGTATCATGAACAATATATTGAAGGATTACAAAATTCGTGGGGGAACGATGTCAGCACCCCTCAGTCTATCCTAAGTTCCACGGATTGTCCGGATGTAATCCACAGTCGGATTACTTGTCCATTCTTATGCCCCAGTGTAGTGGGGGGAAATCCACTCGGATGTCAAGTCCTCCAATCGACCCTGGGATCGATTCGACCTTATTCAAGTGTCAAATGATCTTGGGCAGGAGTATGTTAGTCCATTTATACTCTTCCCCTAGTCGTTAGGATTTAGAGTTCGAAAGATCGAGCGGTCTTTAGTCGGGTGCACCTTTCACACTCTTCCATAATTTTATACTCCTTCTCAAGTCGTGAGAATTGAAGTTCTGCAAATAAGCAGTCATGATGTTTTTATTGTTGCATCCTTACTTTTAGTCTATAAAGTAAGGTTCAGGGGTTCGTTTGTCGATGTCAAGCTCGGATTCATTCGAACCGTCTTTCGGTTCTAGGACGAGGTCGGCTCGTCAAAACTTGGATTGATAAGTCAGTGAATACGTTTTTGTCTTATGTCATTCGGATCACAACATAAAGCCATTATAGTAGCGAGATAGAGTAGGGAAGGAGCTTTTATTCATAAACGACGGTGGGTGACAAACACACCTTATTACAAAACTTTGGTAAATGAAATAGAAAAATAAAACGTTCTAAGAAAGATAACATCTTAAATTTCAGCATTCCATGCTCTTTAGAAAAGTCTACCATCAACAGTCGATAGCTTAAAGGTTCCATAATCAAGCTTCTGTTGGATGACATAGGGCCCTTCCCACTTGGGGCCCATATGTGCGGGAGTTGGGAAGATCCATTTTAGAACAAGGTCACCAACATCGAAGGTCTTGGGTCGGATCCTTTTGTTGTAATATCGAGCGACCCTACATCGATGAGCTTCGGCAGAGGTTTGATTCTTCTCTTTTTTCATCAATCATGTCTAATGATTCCAAGAGAAGGGCTTTGTTTGATAACGGATCATAATACGAGTTCTATGGGAAGGAACTTCAAATTCTATGGGAATGACAGCTTCCGATCCGTAAGGTAGCGCAAAGGGAGTATGGCTGGTGGCAGTATTATGGATCGTTTGGTATACGCAAAGGGTTAAAGGAAGCCCATCGACCCATTTCCCATTAGCTCGTTCCAATCATTTCTTCGGGATAAACATGATAATTTTGTTGACGACTTCAACCTATCCATTGGATTGCGGATGCGTCACCATGGTGTACTTCTTCTCGATATGATATCATTCACAAAAGTTTTTGAATTCCAAACTGTCGAATTGAGTTGAGTCCCATTGTCGGTTATGATAGTCCGGGGTAAACCAATCTGACATATGATGTTCTAGACAATAAAATTGATGACTCGCTTTGTCGTAATCATGGTCATGTGTTTGGCTTTAGCCCACTTTGTAAAGTAGCCCACAACCACAATCGCATATTATGCACCCAACTTCGAGATCGGCAGGCTCCCTATGATGTCTTTTCCCCAAACGACGAATGGCCAAGGGCTGACCATTGGAGTGAGTTCTATCGGTGGAGCCCGTGGGATATGAGCAAACCTCTGGCATTTGTCGTATCGTTTGGAACAATTTGCCGCATCATTGCTAACGGTTAGCCAGAAATATCCATACCTCAGTACTTTCTTAGCCAAGGCTTGTCCTCCTATATGAGCACCACACTCTCCCTAATGCACTTCTTTTAATATTCTCTTAATGTCGTCATTGGCCACACATCGAAGCATTGGAACTGAGAAACCCCTTGTGTACAATTGGTCTTGTTGTATGGTGCACCTAGATACTTGTCGTACGAGGGCTCATCTTTCATTCCTTTTTTCTAGGAGAGTCCCATGCAGGAGAAAATTCTTGATGGGGGTCATCCAGGACTCTCTTCCGGGTTCAGCTTCTGATTGATCGACCTCCATCTGTCCTATGCTTGGAGCGCTCAAAGTTTCTATGGGGACCAATTCAATCTCACTAGGGTCATAAGAGCTGGCTAACTTGGCCAATCAGTCTGCCTTTTGGTTTTCCTCCTTGGGAAATTTGGAGATGCTATTTTGATCAAAGCCACTCAGTAACTCTTCGAACTGTTTGAGATATGCAACGAGCTGAACACCCTTAGTCTGATATTCCTTCCGGACCTGAAATACGATAAATTGTGAATCATAGAAAATATTTAGTGATTCTACCCTTAAGTTCCTCGTGAGATTGAGCCCGACAATCAGGGCCTCATACTCGGAGTCATTGTTGGTAGCAGAAAAATTCAGTTTCAGGGAATAATAAATCGACCGCCCTTTAGGAGTTAACAATACTATGACGGCACCGGAACGTCGATAATTACGCGCCCCATCTGTGTATAACTTCCAAGCATCCGATCTTAATTCAACGTTCGTGGGTTTGGAACTGTCCTCTAGATTATCACCTTCTAGGGTAGTAAATTCGGCTATGAAATCAGCTAGTGTTTTCCCCCAGATGGACTTCCGCGGGACAAAGGTCGGGTCGAATTGACTAAGCTCGGTATTCCAATTGAGCAGTCTTCCGCTTGCCTCAGGCCGTTGCAAGACTTGCCGTAGTGGTTGGTCAGTGAGCACTTTGATAGGATGGGCCTGGAAGTAATGTTGAAGCTTCTGTGACGTAATCAACAAATTATATGTGAGCTTTGCAATCTTTGGATAGTTACGCTCAGCCTCAGTCAGCTTCTTGCTCACATAATAAACTGGTCGTTGTATCCGATCTTCTTCACGGATTAGGACCGAGCTGATTGCATGTGCGGATACCGCTAAATGCACAAATAGATCTTCATAGTCGATCGATTTGGATAAGATAGGAGGTTTCTCTAGATGGTCGAGTAGGTTATGAAAGGCCTCGACACAGTCAGGCATCCAGGCGAAGTTTCGTTTCCCTCTTTTAATTAATTCAAAGAAAGGTAAACACTTATCAGTTGCTTTAGATATGAATTGACCCAATGTTGCGACCTTGCCCGCCAAACTTTGCATGTCCTTGATTCTCCTTGGTTCTTGGATTCCCTTGATTGTTAAGATCTGGTCAGGATTGATTTTGATCTCACGAGAGCTAATTATGAAACCCAAAATCTTCCACGATGCCACTTCGAAAGAACACTTCAAGGGATTGAGCTCCATCCCATATCTTCGTAGAATGATGAACATCTCTGATAGATCCTAACGTGGTCAGACGATTGCCTGGACTTCACCAACATATCATCTACATAGACTTACATAGTCTTTCCTATCTGACCGTGAAACATCTAGTTAATCAAACGTTGATAAGTTTCCCTAGCATTCTTCAACCTGAAAGGCATGACTACTTAACAATATAACCTGAGATCCGTGATGAAGCTGGTATGTTCTTGGTTTGGGATGTGCATTGCAATCTGATTGTACCCCGAGTAAGCATCCATAAATGACAAGAGTTCATGCCCTGCGGTTGAGTCGACCAGTTGGTCAATCCTGGGCAATGGAAAGTTATCTTTAGGGAAGGCTTTATTTAAATTAGAGAAATCGATGCAAGTCCGCCATTTTCTATTGGCCATCTTCACAAGCACAGGGTTGGCTATCCACTTGGGATAAGTCGCATCTCGAATAAACACATTTGCTTGAAGCTTTCCAATTTCTTCCTTCAGGGCGGCAGACCTCTCTGGGCCGAGCATCTGCCTCTTCTGCTTTACAGGGGTATACTTTGGATTGATGCTAAGGGAATGAGTCATGATGGAGGGTGAGATTCCACACACGTCAACGTGGGTCCATGCAAACATGTCTAGGTTAGCATAGAGGAACTCAGTTAATTCCCTCATCCGGAGGGGATCAAGGTAGCACCCGATCTTCAAGACCCTAGCCGAGTCGTCATCGTCGATCGAGATCTCCAACGTGGTCTCATTCGGGGCTGCCTTCCTACATCCTGGTTCTTCGTCATCTCTTGGATCGATGACTTCGAATTGGCAAGTGGACGGTCCCAACCGGGATATCTTCTGTAGTTGCTATGCTTCCTTCCCTTCCACAGGGGAAGGATTATTTTCTAACTCTTTGTTATCTTTACTTCACGGTTTTTTCCATTCTACTAAATGGCATGCTCGTCCTGTTATTTGGTCTCTGCGTACCATTCCAATCCCTCTATCGGTCGGGAATTTCAAAGTAGGCACTAGGCAGCGATAAAAGCTCTAAACTCTGCTAGGGTCGGTCACTCTAGAAACGCGTTGTACTAGGAGTTTATGTTCATCACAACAAATGGTAGGATCTATACTCTCATACGCTCTCCATCTCCCAACTCTACAGATAGCTTGGTCAGACCGATCGACTCGGTAGATGACCCGTTGAAACCACGTATCTGGCCGGTGCATGGCTCCAAGTCCTTCAATTCCAACTTCATTTGATCATAAGCTTGTTTGAACAATATGTTCACCGAACTTCCATTGTCAATCAGAACCTTTCGTGTTATATTTGGGCCTATGATGGATGTTATTACTAGTGGATCGATGGTTGGGGCTTCTATATCCATCGACTCCCTGTCGCGGAAATTGATATCATCAGTCATTTTTTTCCTTTGCTTTATGGGGCTTGCAGCTTCGAGGGAGCTGGCTTCCATGACATCGAGATGTTTTACGGCGTTTACATATTGTTCCATAGTCTGAACGCTATGTCCAACCGGCTGAGGCCCTCCAACAATGCACTAATTACTATTCCTTTTGCCTTTTCCTAGGCAGTGGCTCTGGGTGCTGCTTAACTCTGCTTAGGGGCTGAAGTCCCTTGCCCCCGTCCCTCAGTACCACCTTGTACTCATCGAGTTTTCCCTCCCAAATTAGCTTCTCAACAATGTCCTAAAGGTGACGACATTCATTAATAGCATACCCATAAATCTCATGGAGTAGGAAAAATGTCCCAATCGCCCGTCCTTTTTCTTTGGTTTCACGCAATGGCGACTTTTTGTACTGAACTGTACTGCACGTGTCGAGACAGATATTTTCAAGCATATCATTCGATGTAGTATAGCTTTCAAAGACCTGGAACCGGGGTTGTTTCCTGTAATTCCCTCTTTTTCCAAGGTTTCCGTTGGTTCCTTTCGGTTCGTTACCATTTCGTTTTCCGCGATTTCCAACATTCACTTCTACCTTCCCAGAGTTATCTCCAGACCGCTTGACAGCTAAATTATACTGAATGGGTTTAGCGGATACATCCTTCGACCCGTCTTATTCATCCAGTTGTGAATCTTCCTGCCTTAATCGGATGTTGGCCTTTTCATAAAACATCTCAATTGTTGTAGGTCGCTTCTCAATCAGATACTTTTTGAACTCCGTCCTTTTGTCAACGTCGTCTACCATGGCCATTAAAACTGTCTCATGATTAGGATTTCTTACTTTGGTGGCAGCCCGGTTAAATCGACTAAGCAGGGATTCACCCCTTCCTTCTTTTACTATGGAAAGGGCCATGACATGCTTCGACGTAGAAGCATGGAGGCAGAACTGGTTAAGGAATTTCTTACTTAAGTCTTTGAAGCTTGGGATCGACTTTGGGGAAAGATGAGTGAACCACATGAGTGTGATGCTACATAGGAAAATCGGGAAATCCTTGCATTTGATGGTGTCTGGAGCTACAGCCACCTCCATATACCATAATATCTCATCAAATGCTATTGTGGGTCGGTGGTTCCATCGTAATGGTTCTTCTGAGGCATATTAAATCTTCTGGGGAGTTCTTCCTGCAGAATGTCATATATGAAAGGCATATGACTTTGGTCGATTCCCCAGTCTTCATTCTTGTAGCCCTTACTATCATTCATAATCTGGCGTACCATGGCAGTCAGATCAGGGGGAATGAGTGTATATCGATTGACATCGTCAACTGATCGACTCCTCCTTGCTCCCTCTCTAGGCAACGTTTCCTAAGTCGCCGCCCGGCCGGCCCTTCCTCTTTCCCGTGCATCTTGTTCATTCACAATGTGTCGGGGAGGAAGAGCAGAAGCATGGACTGCCTGGGCGGCGTTTTGGTGAGACGAAGGAGAAGTACTTCGACTCTGTCGAGCCAATGGATCGACGTCCTCTGCATTAATCAGATCGACCCAAGCTTGATCAGCTGCTCCGAGATGATTAGAACACCCTTCCAGTTGCAGTTGCTATATATTTTTCGGCTCTTTCCAGCGGGCGTCGCGGTTGACGTTAATCTATGCTTCTTTCGAATGATGAAGAGCCTTCAGAATTTTGGTCCTGCAAGTGAAGGGAAGATTGTTGCTTCCTGAATTCTTCAAGCTGCCTCGACATACGACCCATGTCCTGTCTCACAGCAGCACGTTCCCGGGCTTGAGCGTCTGAAGCTGTCGTTGTCTGCCGAAGCTACTCTATCACGGTCATAAACTCATCGCGAGTAGCAAATGCTGAAGGGGATGCTTGAATCGCTGCAGACGGTTGCACTGAAGATGGCAGTATAGGTTGGTTCTGGTAGACCCCGGGACAGTCGACCCCTTGGCTGCATCTGTCGGCGTCACAGCTTGCGGCTATTTCCTGGTATTGCGTGCTGAGGATTTACCAACCATAGTTCAACGATGTTGGAAAAAAGGGTAGGATCTCGTCTTGGACTTGGTGATCCAAAAGTAGAGCAAAATCCTTTTAATGCTGTGAATATCAATGTTCTCGGTGAAAGCACCAAACTGTTGACACCAAAAATGGTACAACACCCAAGATATGAGATTATAGGGAATAAATATAGATAAATAAATGAAAATTGTAGAGAAATGCGATCACACACAAGTTTATAGCGGTTCGGCATTAATGAGCATACGTCCACTTTATAAATCTCTTATATATGAACTGATCTATTGCAGATAAAGGAATTACAATAGTAATATAATCAGAGATTCGTCCAAGAGATCAAAAGGTCCCTTCTTCTCAGTCCAGAAGGTCTATTTATAGATGTTTCAGCATCCAGATTGGCTGAGATGCATGTTTCGAATCTGGGATTGTAGAAGAGCATGAAGAAGCATTCCTCTCGTAAAGGGCGGCCTGATCTGAAAACCTGGTACGCCTTAATTAAATTCTAAAATTTTTGGTTGAATGGATGATTTGTTTGCTTTATTTTGAATTTAAAAAAATTAAACCTTAAAATTCAAACTTGAAATTTAAATTCAAATTTGAAATTTGAAATTCAAAATAATAATAATAAAATAATAATTAGTAAAATAATAAAATAAATTTTGTATGTTTGATAGGATTAATATTATTTCAGGAAATATTTAAAACCTAAAATGTAAATCGATAATTTAAATCAAAAGTCACAAAACCATATGTACTTTGAAATTGTACATGTATGTCGACATAAAAGAAGGGCATGTCGACTTAAATGCCTACAAAATGAAATTCAAATTTTGAATTTCAATGGGTTAAACTTTCAAACTTCCCTCCAACTTTTCACCAACTCCCAAGGTCTGAAAAGGTGTCATTGATTTCTAAAAAGTTGTGTCCATTCAATTCACATCTATTCAATCTCTATTTATATATTGAATCTTATTCTTTCTACTTCTCATTCAAAATTCAAATTACTCTTCATATCTATTCTCTTCAAAAACAAATCTCTAATGGCTTCGTCTTGCAATCCTCAAACCATGAGATAATCCAAAACCATCAAAGGATATCTCCACAATGAAAAAGAAGCAATCAAAACCTATGTTGATTATGTAGCAAATGAAAAAGTCAATACGGGAGCTTTCGCAATCTTTGGAGATTTTCCATCCTATGATATTACTTCTCTTTTTAATCACAATGAAGTATTGAGCTTGATTGACGCTCGGGATAACGATGAAGTGTGATACTCGAAACTCGTCAAAATGTTCTATGCAAATCTTAATTGTTGCTTTTACGAAGTAGATGAAAATCAAATTTGGGGTAGCGTAAAAGGCACACAAATCATTTTAGATTGTGAAATTTTGGGCAATATCTTAAATCGCAAAAGTACAGGCTATGATTTTTCGAAATTCGTAATTGAAGAAACAAATTTGGAAACTTATCACCATATATTTGAAAGCGATGCTCGCATGGAATTCAAAAATCACTTTTTCCGCCCAAAAACAAGATTCGTAAACCTTCTCCTTCAACTTACTATTGCTCCTCATTCTGGAAACTTCAATAAACCAACTCTCAAAGTCTAAAAGGCACTCTTTGTTGTTATTGGTGGCTATAACATCAATTGGGCCGACATGATCTTAAAAGAATTCAAGCCCATAGAAACATCAACAAGAGAAATCACTCTTTATTATGGAGTTTATTCCACTCGAATTTTCAAATATTTCGGAGTTGATCTTCTTCACCATTATTCAAATCAGGCTCCGACGATAGTTTCTTTTGACCCACATAAGTTGGATTGTTTTTCATCATTTTGCGTTGTTGCTGAAGTCTATGTGCGGTAATATACTTGCGCTTAGCAACCTGTTTCTTAATAGAACCTGTAACAATAGAAATAATAATTGTGGCCTTCATAGTTCTTCACACACACACATAGATATATATATATATATATATATATATAAGAATGGATCTATATTACATATACATATATACATTGAATTATGTTTTTCCTTGATCGTATGATTACATGTGGCTGCAATTGAATCAATGGATCACTGTCTTTGTCAACGATGTTGTCAATGTAAAAATCCACTTCTTCTTCCTTATTGCAGCCCTCTACATATTCGTTTACATCCTTGTCATTCAATATCAGTTGTCAGCCACCCCTCTTTCCTTTGCGGACATAGACTACTCCTATTTCATTGTACTTGAGGCAATCTTTAACAAACTTCATAAGCACATAGTAAGAAAAGTAGTCTACATCATATTGTTTTACTAAGAAGGATTTTCCACCAATGTAACATGTCCTTTGAAACTCTCTATCATGGTGCAGCCAGCTATTTATAAGTTCATCCATCCTGTACAAAATGAATACATTAGAACAAGGTACGTGCATGTTAAAGTGGACAAAAAACAACAATTAACATTTTGGACTACAACAAATTTAGATGACAGTAAAGAAAGATATTAAATCATAAAACATGTGAACAGTGTAAATTGCATTATGAAAAAAGAGTGCCATCGATTGATCCGTAGTAATTGACATCACCAACTATTGAGTTTTGGCCTTTCGAACTTGCAAAGCTGGTGGTTTTGGCAATCAAAAATACACCACTATTTTGTGTGGTACATCGGAAATCTCTAAATTTTGTGTGGAATCTATATCCATTTATTACATAACAGGTAAACTTCCTAGCTACTCTATTAGGACCTAATGCACACACCTCTAAATCTTTTTGAATTATTGTCCTTTTTCAGAAACTCTTCTTTTAGCCAATTCCAAAACTCTTCGAAATGTTCTCGTTCCCTCTTGTATCTTCTTGGATTTGCAAGACCATCCACAAAATCTCAATGAACCCTAAATAATAACTAAGGTTAAAAAACTACGAAATTGAGATATTAAATTATAGCTAAGGAAAAATGATATAGGAACTTAAGAACTTACTCGATCAAACTCTCAATTTCTTTATTATCGGAATTGAACAGAATATAGCGATGCGTTGCCTTCCAATCTGCATCTTACAAATTGAACATCTTTCCATCTTTATTCTTCTTAGTTCCAAAATGATATTCCAAATCTGTTGAACATCTTCCAAAATCAATCGATATGTTTTCTATTCCTCCATCAACGCTTAAAAAGCTTGAACAGATGGTCACACGCTCTTCTACCAAGTAACCTTCAGCAATGAAACCTTTCGGTCTGTTTCTATTTTGGACAAAGATTTCAAATTTCCCAGATATCGCTCAATTGGATACATGCATCTAAGGTGTTCAGGCCCGCTGTATTCCATTTCTCTGCATAAAATGAACAGGCAAGTGTACCATTACATCGAAAAAAGCCTGTGGAAAAATCATTTCAAAATGACAAACTATCTCGACTATTTCGTTTTGCAGCCTCTTGATATCATTCACTTCGATAACCTTGTTCCATAGTCCTCTAGGGAATGCACTAAATCTGATCATTGATAACGCAACTTCGGGTTTTGACGCTTCCATCATGGCAAGTTGTAACAAATAGTGGAGTATGAAATGAGCATAATGGCTCTTATGTCCCACATCCGTTCTCTTTTTATGTGCACGTACCGAATAACATTTGAGGCACAACCGTGGGGCAGTTTGGCGTTCTTCATACAGAGCAAAATATTTCTTTTTCCTTATTTGTCTTATCAAATATTGCAGCTCTAATTTCAACATGCTTTCCATCGCCACATTCAACAGGATGAAGGGCCTTCGTTATGCCCAACTCCTGTAAATCCAGATGAGCGTTTAGGTGATCCTTCGACGTGCGACCTATATTAAGTAAAGTACCTAATATTTTGTCGCATATGTTCTTCTCTATGTGCATGACATTCAGGTTATGTCGAAGCGAATTATGACACCAATATGGTAAGTTAAAAAGTATTAACCTTTTTTTAAATGGGTCATCACATTTACCTGTTTTCTTGGTCTTATCCCTGAACTAATTTTTGTACCCCCGCAATAACTCTTCAATATATGTTCCTAATAATATTTCTGGAATGCTCCCCATTTCAGTTTTGCTATTAAATTTCCTCTTATCCAGCCTCCACTTATGAGTCAGATCAAGAAACTTTCTATGGCTCATATAACACATTTTTTTGCTATGCTTCAAATAATTTGAAGAAGTTTCATAATGGCATACGGGACATGCTAGTTTCCCCTTCATGCTCCAACTTGACAACATGACATATTTCGGAAAATCACTAATGGTCCATAAGACACTTGCACGTAAATTAAAATACCCATTAGTCAAGGAATCATAAGTTTCGACGCCAACATTCCATAACACTTTCGATTCCGCAATTAAAGGCTACATATATACGTCAGTGTTGTTCTTTGGATAATCTAGACTAGATATTAATGTTGAAAGAATCAAATTCTCTTGTTTCATACATAACCAAAGATTGTAGTTTACCAACACAATTGGCCATGTACTATAACTTGAACTCATTGAACGATATGGATTAAATCCAACAGATGCTAGGCCCAATCTAACATTACGATTTTCTGATGAAAAATCAGGATAGCGAGCATCCATCATCTTCAACGTCACATCATCAGCAGGATGTCTTAGTTTTCCATCTTCTTTTCGTTCCACTTGGTGCTGTCACATAAGGTTGGAATTTTTTTTGCACATAAACATCTTTTGTAACATTGGTCTTAGTGGAAAGTACCTTATAACATTTGCCGACACTTTGGGAATCAGCTTTGGTGAATCATTATTATCAGCGATATCTTATTTTTCTTTTACAACCCACCTCGAAAAACCACAAGTGTCACAAGCCTCTTTGTTTTTATTCTCTTCCCAATATAACATGCAATTATTTGGGCAGGCATGTATTTTTTGGTAATCAAGACTTAAATCCTTAATGACACTCTTTGCAGCGTAGGAAGACAAAGGCAACTAGGCATCAGGAAAGGCTTCTTTTATAAGCTTTAGTAATTCCCTAAACGCATACTCGCTAACACCATAAGCACACTTTAAATGATAAAACCTGATCAAGAAACTTAGTCGAGAAAATTTAGTACAGCCAGGATATAACGGTTGTTTTTCTTTTTAAACATGCCGCTAAAATTTCTCAGCCTCTGGATTTGGTTCTACTTCAAAGTCCCCTGGATTTTAATCAAATTTGTAACTCGCGCATTTGAAAATCATATCTAAATTATCCTCAAAATCCATCTCCGTTTCACAATCCATATGGTTATCAATACCTATTAATTTCGTCTGTGAAACCTCATAAATCCACCCGGTATGTATTGGAGAAGGCCACTGATAATAAGATGATCGTATATGACATTTTCACAATACCGATTATGTTATGTACATTTTTTGCAGGGGAACTTCATCTCATCACCTACTTTATAAATGGGAAATGCATTTCTTAGAAAAGCTATTACCCCTCTTACATATTATGCACTCGATCTCAGAAGTCCTATTCATATAAAATACTCATTATCCATTGCCACAATCTAACCATGACCTAGTAAGACTAAATTTGACACCATTAATGGTTTCAAGACACGAACAGGGGCTACCCTGTAAGGTTTGATTAAATTAGAAATAAAAACACAACAAGTTAATAATTTACAAATATACATAATCAGTGTGGTGAAATCAGTATGTGGCCAAATCAACGATTGTTTTGATTTGAAGTATCACTAACTTTTGATACTGAATTATCAGGAGAATACGTAAAATAAGCAACTAAGGATACTGAACACAAATTCATAACATTACATGGCTGCACCAAAACAAAACAGTATAGATAATAAAGACTATACAGGTGATACAAAGACGATAGGGTTGTACCTAATACAAAGAACGATACAATAATTTAATTTTGTCTTCAAATGTTTATCTCTTGAAGTTGGTCGCTAAGTCTTTTAATTTCAGTTCGAAAACTAATAAATCTATTTTGCAGCGTTGTAAGTTGATGTTGTAATTCATTTGCGTACTCAGTGGCTCGACTTGGAAACTGATGGTTAATCCACTGCCAAAGGGTACACCCTATGGGATAAACACGACATCTAAAATAATGACGACTAATGTTAAATCCAATCGAAATAACATCTTCTATAGTGGCATACCCACACTCACACATTATGATTGGTGAGTCAACTTGTTGTCCGTTAACCACTTGGTTGTTTTGATGCCGACGACATAAGGCAGTACGACTTTACCGTCGCATTGCCCTTTCTTCACGTCATTCTTGTTCTCGCTTTTGTCTTGAAGTTCTTCTTGCTCTAGTTCATACTCACACAAATCATCGTAGTGTATTTCCTGCATCTCTATGTATAAATCAGTAGGAGTTTCTGGTGATGATGGGTTTGACAGTCCTAGATCACCCATGCCTATGGTATCCTCATAGTCATATGATGTAGGAAGAGAAATAGGCATTATTTAACTACAAACAAAAGTAGAAATTTAAACATTTAAATTGGATATCTTTTTTCTTTTGCCCTATAAATTTTTTTTCCACTCTTCGCAATTTGACATTTAAACATATTAAGTCAGTGTTAATTTATTTACCAATACATCAATCGTTTGGCAAACATAAAAATACAAAACTTGCATAATTTCAACACATGCATGCAAACATATAAATACAACACTTCAAGTATAAAAAACCTGAAATATTTAGATCAAAAACCCTAAACATATAAACATTCAAATAAAAATGAGTAGCAAAACCCTAGTTTAAGGCAATCGGTATACCCAAATCACACGGAGATTTTGAATGCAGACCAAAATAAGTTAGAGATGAAATCACCTAAATAAAACCCAAATGATAAAGCCCTAACTACATGTAATTGTCCTAAATGATCCAAATCGGAGGTGTAAAGTTTGTAAAATAAGAGCAATCGGAGGTATATAGTTTGTGATCAGAGGTAGAGTAGTAATCAGAGGTGTTTTGGGGGTGTTTGTGGATGGATTTTGTGGAGAGAGAAGAGTAGAGAGGGAGGAGGATGGGAGAGAAATTTGTTTTGGGGGGAAGTATTTCGTGAAGGGGGAAAACATCTCGCCAAAATTTTACATAACTGAAGTGGGGATCGATTTCAACCATTGGATTAATCCTCATTAACTATTATTTATTTGTTGATTCTGATAATGCGGATTGCTAACCTGGATTGTATTTATGTAAACCTACGCTTTGAACTGGTGTTGCACGTCATAGCACTAGAATTCCAACCGCAACAATGCATTCACGTCTAATGCTACAACATACGAATATTGTTGCAGAAGATCAAAGAAAGCATAGCTTTCACCACACTTTTCATGCAACGCACACACATTAGTGTCGAATATGCCCACTTTTGTGGTAGTGTCCAATAAGAGCCTGCGGTTTTGATTGTATACTTTGTATGTAGAGTATGAGATGCAATCATTCTACTAGATTGCTATTTATTTGATTTAGATTCTATTATAATATCATAATATTATTGATTTAAAAAAAAATTGTTTTGGGTTATCGTAAGGTAAAAACCATCTGTGGTTTTGTGTGGATCGATCTTACGATTATCTTTTCTTTCGAAGAGGATTTCTGAGAAGTTAAACAAATGGTTGGGGTTTACTCACACAAGTCCCATGATTGACCTAGAGTTTATTTTGTTTTGTTTTCCCTAAACTCTTGGGTGCCCAAATTTGTATGGGCAGTCAAGTAGTTTGAGTGTTTACAGATATAATTGGACGAGCTTGGAGCAGGAGGCTTCAACATTATATAGCTATTATTATTTCCGCTGTGTTGTAAGTGTTGTACTCTGATAATGATATGTTCATACATTTAAATTTTTGTATTCCAAAAGTTGTTATGTCTATTCTATTTTATTTCGCTACAATGTGAGATTCTGTGTTGTTATTTTGTTCTTCTTCTATCTTTTGCTTCTTTGACCCATAGTGATTCGTATTTCCATGCAATTTATGTTGGACGTGTCATGTATTTAGTTAACTCAAATAGTACGGATTTGCGGGTCATTACTGTTGGTATCAAAGCTTAGGTTGAGCGTATATCTATCCTTTGGTGGGAATTACTCATTAGAGACAGGATCAGTAGTACCCTAGAATGAGTTAAGTGTATATATATATAAGAGAGAGCGTATGGTTGTTAATGTTGTTTCGCACACATTATGACACGGCAGTTATGGTATTACATTGGTGATCGACATATCTCCTTTGTAATTAGAAGCAATATTATTGTTGAAATTAGAGGTTAATAATTGGAAAAGACACATATGTATGATTACGTATATATTAATAAAGTCTCTTTCAAGGAAAATAAAAGAAAACAAAAAAATACCAGAACGTTTTAGGATGACAGAGAGGATAGTGTCTAGGTTTGGGTTTGGAAAATATAATTTTCTGCTCTCCCTGGCTATCCCTAACTGATCCGGCGGATGGGATGGTTAATTCAAAAATTAATATGAAAATTAATTGGAAATTATTTGAATTTTGAAATAAATTGGAATTTAATTTTTTATTAAGTGAAAAATAAAAGTCAAACCCGAAATAATTTGGAAAGTCAATTTAAATAAATTTAAATGGTTTATATAAGTATATAATGGTTTTCTAAGGTATTTTGAAATATCATAGAATAACTTTTATTGCAGTCAAAATAGAGCTTATCACAAAATGGCAATTCACGTATTTTAGTTACAAACTTTAAGCACTTATAACTTTTGCAACTCAAATCAGATTTACACGAAATGAAAAATGTTTGATTTCTTTTAACAAGAGCTTTCAAAAGAGCGAAAGCAGATTTTAATTTCAACTTATAGTTTTCAAGTTATGTTTAAAACTGTTTTTGAAATTGACGTTGTTCGTGCAGTTTGCCAACCATTACTATAGACGGTTATTTTGAATATTTTAAAATATGATTTTTTTTATAAAATCATTATAAATTATTTAAAAGTGTTTAGAATTGGAAATTTTAAGTTTTGGCTAAGATAAATGATATTTTGACCAAACTAGTTAAGATAAAAGTTTTGTAACACTTTTGCAGCGCTTTTGAAATGCTATTGTAACACTTCTTTTGGAAACAATCTGTTTTGAAAGTTTTAACTCGTAAATTATTTTCTGAATTATGAGTAATCATTTTTAAATGATTGTGAAATGTTTTCAAAGGTTTAAAAGTATTAAAAATATTTTATATGGAATTTAAATTGATTTATTCAATGTTAAAATGGGTTTTTTAATTTTAAATAATTGGATATGGTTGGAGATAAACCTTCAGATGTTTGATATTAATTCGGTAGATGTTGACTCTTACTGTTTGAGGAATTTGAAAGGTAGTTCACCGTCATTCCGCTTATAGTGTGTGTTGGATACAGAGATTAATATTGAGGATAAGTTGATGGTATTTCTATCCAGATCTAATGTCAAAGAGTTGGATAAATCTTTTAATTAAGATAAGGGTTTCCTAGTTTGATTGAGATAAGTTGGATAGAAATAATCTTCAGATATTTGATATGAAATTTTGGGGTCTAAACGTATACTATTTAAGGAATTTGGAAGATATTATTATCATATCGTTATTTCACTTATAGTTTTCGTTGACTATAAGAATTGATATTGAATATAAGTAGATACAATTTCTGTGTAATTTATGTTCAGTATCAATTGATTTGGATTTTGTTGTGAATGGCGTCTTCAATAATATCATTCTTGAAACCCGATGAGATTAAGGTGGGGAAATTCATATCGTACTTTGGGATTTAATCAAATCTTTGATTTGAGGAAATTAAAAGTAAGGAATTGGGAAGGAAGTATAATTTTTTAATTTAAATTAAAGAATTGAATGTTAGGAAATTGTTTTAATTGGAAACTTTGGTTGAATTATGGATTAAGGGTTTTCAAAAGAAAGTGGATTTGGATATCAAATGAAAAGTTATTTGAGGTTTTTAGGCTAGATTATCTTTGATTTAAAGGATGTGTTTTAAAGGATAAATGTTAAAATATGGAATTTGTTAAATATAATTTGATAATGGGTTCAAACAAGTTTAATTTAAAAATCCAAGATGGAAGGAGATTGGTTGAAAGCTGTGTGTTCCATAATTGTGTTTTTAAGTTGCACTTATTATTTGGAAAGATTGAGATCGGAATTATGTCTGAAAACCATTCCAAGTAATAATACGATGCTATAGAGCAATTGAAGACCGTATTGAAGACCAGGTCCCTTCATATCGTAAGAACGATTTGCTAAATGTCTCAAATGGGTAGCTCCTATTTGCAGATGGATTTTATATTAGTTAAGTGGCAAGATGACCCAGCGTATGTGAAGGAATTTCGGATTGTTGTTTCGTTCGGACCCAAAACGGACATGTATGGATTGTGTATCTAACATTTTAATTGACTACGTAGCACTAGTTTCTGTTAAACTATATGCTTGGTGGAGGAGAATTTATTCTCTTATCTTAACACCCTTCTCTAAGACGTATGAGCTTAGAGGTTATATATTGATGGAAATCAGTGATGCATAGTAAATGGGCAATGTGGCATACTTAAGTTATGTGTTGAGCTATGGATGATCAAAGCATGGCTTGTTGAAGCATTGCTTTGTGTATATCGTAACTTCGGCAAGCCTCACACGCTGGTAAATGGCCAAAACAGTAAAAAAATGCAGCATGGTTATGGGGTGTTGTCTCCTCTAGATAAAAGGTGTATCATGGCATGGAGCCCGGGTATTAACCTATGTGGAAAAACTTCTACTTTTGTGGTTGTTGTTGGCGCACGCTTGGAAAGATCGGTAACGACCAGGAGATGACATATTTAGGCGTACTCTAAGTTACCTAGCATGAGGAGCATGAGTTGATCCTTGGACTTCCCTCTAGAGGTGTTCAACATTCGGTTCGGTAAGGAAGTTCGAGTATCAAAGGCACTAATAATATTATAAAAGAGGATTTTCGAGTATCAAAGGCATTTTTAAAAGGTTTTCACATAATGCACTAATAATATTATAAAAGAGGATTTTCGAGTATCAAAGGCATTTTTAACTATATAAGGAGAAACCTCGCCCAAGTATGCATTTGCATGGTGTGTGTGCTGCGAGACCTTATGTTAATTTCATTTTTCAAAAAATCATTGCGAATTTCTATGCATTGGTATTCACGTGGAGTAAACCCATTCCGCATTAGCGGCGTGGTCCGATGAATTACCTAACTTTAAAATAAACCATAAAACAACTGTTTTGAGTTCTCATACCAGTCTCATGACTGACCTGGAGTTTATTATTCTCACATCTAAACTCTGGGTGCTCATAATTTTCTGCTCGGGCATGCCTAGTAGTTAAGTTTGCATATTTAGCCTTGGAGTTGGTTGGAGCAAGATTATAGTTTTAGCTAGAGCTTTTACATCTTAGAGCATTCATATTATTCCGCTTAGTTTAGTGTAACACCCCGCATTTTTAGTTAAATAATAAAATAAATTTTGAAAAGCTTTCAGAATTTGGTCATGGAATTAGCGTCATTGTGTCTGTGACGATTTTCTGATCAATTTAGACATATGGATTGCACAAAATGGATTTAAGATGAAAGAGATATCTTTAAATAAAATATTACAACAAACATGAAAAAAAGTATAAGAAAAGAACATTGACCACCATTGTTTTTAATCTTGTTAACAAAAGTCTATGTAGTCCAGTTGGTAAGAGCATGTGACTTCCAAGGGAGTGGCGCAAGTTTGACTCCTACGGGCGCCATATTTTTATTTTAGAGGAACGGTTAAAATAATACACGTTCAAAGAGGAAAATATGTATAAATGCACATATAAGGAAAATTATACATAAAAGGAAGTACAAAAATATATGTAGACATGCATATGTATGTGAATATATATATATATATACACACAAAAGTGAAATTCAAAATAAGCCTGCAATAAATGAAAACAGGTAAGAATTAAATGATGGCATAATGTAGTTTGAACTTTGAAAATGAAATAAAAGTTGCACGTAAGGACATACCGACTCCTATTCCTTGATTTCACGGCTATAAGGAAACACCGATTCCTCTTTGACTTACAAACAAGGTTTATTCAACCCAAGCAATTACAAAACAGCCCTATAACTCTTCAATATCACTTGATTTAGAGAGTAGAGAGTGTAGGGAGAAGAAGTTTTATCAGAACAGAATTGAATTCGACAAAGTATACGTGTAAGAATCATAAAAATGATTAAGAATAATGGTGGAGAGAAAGAGGATGAAGTTAGAGAAGAAGAAATGATAAAAAATTCGGTTTTAACCCCTTTTTATAGAGTATGAAAGGTTGTAATGGTTCTGAATCGTTTCAAATAGTGAAAAGACACTTCCTTTCAAAATTGGAAAAAGTGACAGTCATATGTTGACATGGAGTTTTTGTTGTGTCGACATACTCCTTTGAAAATTTAAATTTTAAAGCATTTTTTAAGTGTTTTGATATAAAAATAATTCTAGAAATTCTTGGTGTTGTAAATTAATATTATCTGATAGAAAAACATATGAAAACATAAATTTAAACTATGTAAATATATTTATAAAATTATAAGGTTTTAAACTATATAAAGTATAAATATAAAGTATAAAAGAAACTTAAGTTTGAAAAACAAAGAAGAATAAAAATAGAAACAAATAGAAAAATAAAATAGAGAGGATTGAGGATAGAATTGAAAATCAGAATTTGAAAATTAGAATTAGAATTTGAAAATTTGAATTTGAATTTGAACCTGGAGTGCTATTTAGTGTCTTACAAAATCTATACTCTATAACTATATTAATCTTGAACTCTTGAGCTCTTGAAATCTTGATTACTCATGAGTCTTGAAATTTCTCTGATCTTTGAATCTCTATTATCTTTATAACTGTACAGTCTTCAGTAATATTTCCTGTATATAATTCCTGCACATATATACATACTCTATACAAAAAGTGTTAGTATATATTTTATAATCAATGATAGTTGAAATAAGGTCGATGTCATCAAAACTCCATTCTCCACAATCTCCCTTTTGGATGATGACAACCTTAGTTTATAAAATATCATACCTGTATATACCTGTTTGATGATGTTCCTTCTATACTCCCCCTATCTGTAAGAATCTTATAAACTATGCGTATATTTTATAATTTCTCCCCCTTTGGCATTATCGAAAAGAAATTCTAAAAGTACTCCCCCTAAATCCTATAACTATCCAAATAATTCCTATACTAAAGTAAAGTACTCTCTCTGAGTCCTAAATCTATAATCATAAGTACTCCCCCTAAATACTATCCGAATAACTGTCCCTGATTCTATGATACCCTTATATCTCCCTCTAACTCTATGATTCTAAGACTAAAAGATTATAAATACCTCTAAAATTATGACTATACTAGTCTAATAGAAGAATAATAAACAAGGCAATCTAATCAATGCTTATAATCAATTCTAACAATCAATCCAAACAAGCAATTCAAACAATTAATTCAAGCAAGCAATTCAAGCAATCTATTTAAGCAATTAATTCAAGCAATCAATGTAAACAATCAACCAAATCAATCAAATTAAATAATATGTGTTAATAAACACTTCTTGAACCTTTAATTAAACCTAGAAACTATAAAGCTCCCCCTTAATCTAATACAAGACTGAACCTCCAATTGTCAGGGGTCATCACTAACCAGTGACCTAGCCTATACTCTAGTTCCCTTAAAACTTTAATAAGACCTTAATCTAGACTTAGAAATAAATCTGTTAAGATATCCTTAAAATTATGATATAAGTAAAGTAATTCAACCCAATCAATGAATCAATTTAAGTTTTGTTGTCACAAAACATCAACTCAAACATGAAACTAAACATTTGTTGTAACTTCTATCTATCCTAAAACCTATAAAGCTCCTATCAACTATAAATTCATAAGTATATTTCTAACAAACCTATCAACCACTAATGAAATTTAACCATGTCAAGTAAGTAAATCAAGTTATTCAAGTCAAACAAACAAACCAAATAAGTCAATCAATTCAATCAAATTAATCAAGACAAAGTAAATATGTTATGTATTCAATTAATAACCCTATATTTCTAATATAAAAAATTCATACTATACACTTGTTATGTGCGGAGTTAAATTTAACATGTAATGCAGTGTGTGAAGTATGTTGATTACAATGTAGTATGGAATGTATGTCATATGCAAAACAATATGAAATGCAACTTATGGTGTGAATAATCTTGATTTTAAATGCAATTGAAATTTATAATAATGATATGAAATAAGATGTATAATAATAGTATGCAGAATAATTTGGTGATAATATCTATTTAGGTAAAATATATTCAAAGTACTATATAATTATTATAAATTATTTGAATCAAACAAAGATAATGTTAATTTCTAGACTTAGGTTAATTATTTTAATGAAATTGATTAAAAGAATAATAACGATAAAAGTTTAATTAAAAAAATATTCATGATAAGTAATAAAATATTCAGAAAAATAATGAAGTTAAATAATATTAGTAGGGTAAATATTGTAAAAATTGAAGATCTTTCTAAAGAGAATATAAAATTTGTATAATATAAAGTAAGCTAAATAAACATATATCCATAAGTATATATAAAACTAATTTATAAAAAAACTTAAAATTTAATTTATGAGATAAACATTTATTTTTTGAGACAAATCAATTTTAAATTTAAATTTTAGAAATCAAAACATACTTATTTGCTAAAAAACCATTTATACTTTAGAAGGAAACATTATAAGGTAATCTATAAAACTTCTTATATTTAAAATACTTAAAAAAATCATGTATATATATTTCTTTATATTAAGTAAAATATACAAGTTTTATAAATCTTAATAGGAAGTCAAAATGAGTATTAATTTACAAATAGTTTTTGTGATAATGTAACCCAAAATTGTTATGAAATCATAAGAATAATATATAAGTCAAACTATGCATGTTTAAACTATAAAAAAGATGAATAAATTTATATTTTGTAACAATATCAAAAAGTTATATTAACTATGTATATCATATTAACATGTTTATATAATTTTATTAAATTATATTTCAATATATATATTTTGACACGTGATATAAGAAAATAAGTATACAGATAAATTTAATAACTAAAATTTTAACAGACATTTTCTAATTGAAAAAAGATGGAGGGAAGTTTGAAAGTTTAAATCTTTGAGATAAAAAATTTGAATTTCATTCTATAGGCTGATATGTTAACATATAGATATATGTATGTTGACATACATGTATTATTTCAAAGAGAATATGGTTTTGTGACTTTGGTTTTAAAATATTGATTTATATTTCAAGTTTAACTATTTCCGGAAATAACATTAATCCTAACAAACATCTAATTATTTTATTATTATATTAATTTTATTATAATTATTTTTGAATTTAAATTTTCAAATTTGAATTTTGAATTTCAAAATTGAATTTTAAAGTTTAAATTTCAAATTTTAAATAAAGCAAAGCAAGCAAAACATCCATTGAACCAAATTTTTAGGTCCATTTCTTCATTATTCTCTGAATTCTGAATTGAGCATCTGGAATTTGATGAAGAGATCTGCTCTATTGTGACAGGCTTGTTTTTCTGATCAGGATAGTGTATCATTTGCTGAATTTGAACACCGTACGAGAAAGATATTGAAGATTTAGTAGTTCAACCAACTTGGCGCCAAAATTTGAATTTGAATTTTGAGTGAATGGACACTTCTACTACTATATAAATGCCCAAAAGTCATG
Organism: Allium sativum; assembly: GCA_030737875.1. Classification (NCBI taxonomy): domain Eukaryota; kingdom Viridiplantae; phylum Streptophyta; class Magnoliopsida; order Asparagales; family Amaryllidaceae; genus Allium; species Allium sativum. The sequence goes on along the minus strand of CM060924.1, from coordinate 867,914,536 downwards.
TCTCTTCATAATCACTTCTCTTCTTCTTCTCGTTTTTCATTTTTAATCAAACTTTCAAGAGGCATAACTTCTTTGTTTCTTGACGGAATTGGACGAAATCAGCGGCAAATCGAAGAGGAATTCGAGGATTGCGATCTATTAGCAGTTTGGGGGTGAATTTGTATGGTATTGGGGTGTAGCAAGTCAAAACAGTAAGAGGTATGCATAAAATCCCGCAACACTTTCCTGTTTTGAATCACCAACTTCAAACTGCCATATCTAACTCAATTTTGATCGGATTTTAACGATCTACCCATCAAATTGACCGCGAGAAAGAGAACTATAATATGGAAAAAAAATTGAGACAAAATATTCTAACATGTGGATGCAATTTGAAGATAATCGGTGACAGTTTTGGTTTCCTTCTCTCTTTATTCACAAAAACTTCATTTGATCATTACTTGATCGATTCTTGACGGATTTACATGAAACCAGCGGCATTGCGAAGCAAATGAAGAGAAGTACATTATAAAAATAATTTGTAGATGAAAATCCAAAGTTATAAAGTGGTCTGGTACCCATTTCTTTGCTGATTTATATATTTTATATCCATTTCTTCTTATTGTCTCTTCACCAACCGTCGTTACTCTTCTCCTCTTTTTAATTGCTTTTCAGAAGTTTAATTTTCAATAGCCACCATTTCGGAATTTGAATTTCCAATAGCCACGTCAACCATCTTTTCAGAGTTTGATTATCTAATAGCCATGTAACACAACTTTTCCTGTAAAACAACACAATATTTCAAATAATCAAATAACTTCTCAAATAATTCAATTGACTTTTCAAATATTCAAATGACTTTTCAAATAATCAAAGGACTTTCCAAAATAACTAACTATAATTCTATCATGATGGTTTTGTAACATCCAAGATTTCAAAATTTAAAAAAATTCAAATTTCAAAATTCAAAAATCAAATAGTAGATTTTTTCAGTAAAATTGAATGTAGACTTATCTAATACTGATGCAATACATAGATTTAAACTAGTGTTATAAATCATTTCAAAAATGCCATTTAAAATTTTCAAAAATCAGATTATGAACTTTTTGAAAGTCCTTCCTCCGATACCAATTGTTAGGGAATGTAGAATCTTTAAGGCAAAGCAAACACTAGAGGGAGGGTGAATAGTGTTTGTAAGAATTTAAACAAAATTTAAATCTAATGTTAACTATGAGATGAATCAAACACCGCAAACACAATCACAGACACAGATTCAAACACAAATGCAAAATAAACAGAAATAAAAATGCAAAAACGCAAAGAACGCACCGGATTTTATACTGGTTTGGATTACAACTACGTCCAGTCCCGCACAACGCTGGATTGCGTAGAGTTTTATTACTATTTCCAGTAGTCAAATACACCCTCCTTGATTTCATGACTCAACAAGGAGACACCGACTCCTATTCCTTGATTTCACGGCTCAACAAGGACACACCGACTTCTATTCCTTGATTTCACGGCTACAAGGATACACCGATTCCTCTTTGACTTAAAAACAAGGTTTATTCAACCCAAGCAATTACAAAGCAGCCATATAACTCTTCAATAGCACATGATTCAGGGAGTAGAGAGTGTAGAGAGAAGAAGTTTTATCAAAACAGAATTGAATTCAGCAGAGTATAAGTGTAAAAATCATAAAAATGATTAAGAATAATGGTGGAGAGAAAGAGGATGAAGTTAGAGAAGAAGAGATGATAAAAAAATTGGTTTTAACCCCTTTTATAGAGTATGAAAGGTTGCAACGGTTCTGAATCATTTCAAATAGTGAAAAGACACTCCCTTTCAAAATTGGAAATAGTGACAGTTACATGTCGACATGGAGTTTTTGTTATGTCGACATGCTCCTATGAAAATTTAAATTTTAAAGCATTTTTCAAGTGTTTTGATATAAAAATAATTCTGGAAATTTTTGAGTAAAATTCTAGTGTTGTAAATTAATATTATATGATAGAAAACATATGAAAACATAAATTTAAACTATATAAATATATTTATAAAATTATAAGGTTTTAAACTATATAAAGTATAAAAAAAATTAAGTTTGAAAAACAAAGAAGAATAAAAATAGAAACAAATAAAAAAATAAAATAGAGAGGATTGAGGATAGAATTGAAAATCAGAAATTGAAAAATAGAATTAGAATTTGAATTCGAACCTGGAGTGCTACTTAGAGTCTTACAAAATCTAGACTCTATAACTATATTAGTCTTGAACTCTTGAACTTTTGAAATTTTGATTATTCATGAGTCTTGAAATTTCTCTGATGTTTGAATCTCTATTATTTTTATAACTGTACAATCTTCAGTAATATTTCCTGTATATAATTCCTGCACAAATATATATATATATATATATTCTATACCAAAAGTGTTAGTATATATTTTATGATCAATGATAATTGAAATAAGGCTGTTGTCATCAAAACTCCATTCTCCAACACTAATCTCTTTAAAAAATAAAATAATTAGTCTTTGGAAATTCTGATTCAAGATTTAGGGGTAAATAATATATATCTACAAATGTGTATTCAGAAATCTAATCAGCGTGAGGTAAGTCCTTGGATCTGGTTTACATAAGTTTTCCTTCTCTTTTCCCCTTCTTTAGTAATAAATTTGTGAATATGCGGATATTATTGAATATAGATTCAGTTAGGGATGCCATGTGTAGCACCCCATAATTTTGTTAACATTAAAGAGGATAAATTAAAGAATAATTAATTTAATATTAAGAATTAAGGGAAACTGATTACGTCATTACGTCCATCTCGAAATTCTGGTCAGGATAGACACCTAGTTTGCGTAAAACGGATAACATATGAAGAAGTTACGGACGATAAAAAGTTGAAAATCAAAACCAGGCATAACTGGCGCACTTGCCAAGTGCGCCAAGGCAATTTTGCACTGGCGCACCTGTAAAGTGCACCCATAATAGTTTTTGGGTATTCGGGCCTTTTCCCAAATGGGGAGGCGACCCACGACCTGATTTACCCTAGGGCATATGTGGCAGTCGGTTCCAGAGGGTTCTGCAGCTATAAATATATAGTTGTTTCACATATTTCGTCATTAGAAGTCATGGCGGCCAAACTCTGTGTAATGACCCGGGTTTTTGTCGACTTTGGTTATCGCCATAAACTCAATGATGACTAACCAGACGTCGAAAAATACCAGTCATTAGTGAAAGAAGTTAGAGGGTGAGAATAGATAAGATAAAAACTTAGAATAGAAGAAGAAGAAGAACACAATATCAGAGTAACACGAATCTCACAGGGGAACGAATAAATATATTTCATAACATAACTTTGAAATACAAATCTATACTTGAATATACATATCATTATCAAAGTACATCACTTACAACACAGCAGAAATAAACTATAGCTATATGATCCTGAAGCCTCCTGCTCCAGCTCTTCAAGTGTATCTGTAAAATCCCGACTACTTGACTGCCCGTACAAATTTAGGCACCCAAGAGTTTAGGGAAAACAACAAAATAAACTCCGGGTCAGTCATGGGACTGGTATGAGTAAAACAGTTTAAAACAGTTTGAACAAGTAAACGATATCTCATAAGACTACGCCGTATAACGGAACGGGTTTTTCCCTTATGAGAATCCAAATATCTTTATATCGAAACCTTTTGATATTATAATAATGTCTATCAACACAATATAATAATCAACTAGCAGAAACGCTTTCATCTCACGTTCTACATATATAGTATACAATCAAAACCACAAGCACGTATTAGGTAATGGATTTCCAACTATGACAAGGTATGGAACCACCTTTCGCTAGTGTATCTCTAGAGAGGAATACACTGGATTCAACAAGAACATCTTGCAACCCGACCACACATGACCGACCACTCATTTCGCTTGAGTGTATCGAATGTATATCACCAACGGTTGGGATCAGCAACCGTTTCCCGAATGCGACAGCATCAACAATAGATTTTTGAGAAGTAAATGAAACTCTAGATCAGGTGATTATACACCCTACTTCGGTGCGACCGACTTAGCCATGCTGCCTGCCCGATTTCTGTCATTTACCGGATGTGAGGCTAGAAGCTACGCTTTATCATCACACCAGATTCACTTTGAATGCCACATCGTCAAATCCATCAAATCACCTATTGACGTCCTCAACCATACATTATGTGTTAGCTAAAAGAAGTTTCCTTCTCCGCTTCCACTCTTGGTATGGTTGGAGAAATCAATATACGTGATCGTCTGGAAATACTCTGTCAGACATCCGTCCATACAAGTCATCCAGGAACAGGATGAACCGAAGGCACTATTCTGTAAACAGGATAGCCCTTGCATAACTCCGTCTTCAATTTCCTTTGGCATATATGATTCGCAACGCTTATGCCAATACAGATTGGTTCTTTGGATAATAATTCAACCGGTCTCTCCATATTAACAACGTTAAAATGGTCAAAACTTCGATAGTCTGTGATTTAACTAACGAAGAAAAACAGGTGTGCAAACAACAATATTATTTCCAAATGGAAATTTATATCGATCAAACATCATTCAACATTTATCTCTTTATTTCATTAATTTACTTATCTCCTGTTTCCCTATATTCAATATTTCTTATTTTCTAAATTTGGAAAACATACGTTATTAACAATGGAAAACATTTCCATTTCTTGTTTTCTTTATTAGAAAACATTTCTGGTTTCTTATTTGGAAAACATTTCCAAAGCTTCTTCATTGGACTTAGACAGATGTTTAAACATACCATCGTGATGCCAACTCAAACCATTTCCTTTAATTACTAAATTCACTTAACCATCCTTTACTACCGAACCTTAACCATTCCTTAGTTAAAAATGAAGTCAATCAAGTTGGGGTATATTACCTCTCAGACCTTAACTGAACAACGTTTCTAACCTTGAAATAGACAAAGTTCGCCCTTCAAATTCTTTAACAAACTTCCTTATGTAACTCTCTTTCAAATCTTTTCTATTCGATAATTCTTTCCTTCGATAAGGTATATTCGATAACTCTATTCAATTTATTCTATTCACTTAACTCTTTTGATTTAACTCTAACTCTATTCACTTAACTCCTATCGAATAAACTATATTCGATAACTCTTTTAATTCTATTTGAATAAACTATATATTTGATTAACTCCTTTTACTCTATTCGAATAAACTATATTCGATTAACTCCTTTATTCTATTTGAATAAACTGTATTCGATTAACTCCTTTATTCTATTTGAATAAACTATATATTCGATTAACTCCTTTATTCTATTCGAATAAATTATATATTCGATTAACTCCTTTATTCTTTTCGAATAAACTATATTCGATTAACTCCTTTATTCTATTCGAATAAACTATATATTCGATTAACTCCTTTTACCTTCTATTCGAATAAACTATATTTGATTAACTCCTTTTACTTTAACTCTAATCGATTAAACTAACATCGATTAACTCATTTTACTTTAACTCAAATCGATTAAACTAACATCGATTAACTCCTTTATTCTATTCGAATAAACTATATATTTGATTAACTCCTTTTACCTTCTATTCGAATAAACTATATTCGATTAACTCCTTTTACCTTCTATTCGAATAAACTATATTCGATTAACTCCTTTTACTTTAACTCTAATCGATTAAACTAACATCGATTAACTCATTTTACTTTCTATTCGAATAAACTATATTCGATTAACTCCTTTTACTTTCCATTCGAATAAACTATATTCGATTAACTCCTTTTACCTTCTATTCGAATAAACTATATTCGATTAACTCCTTTTACCTTCTATTCGAATAAACTATATTCGATTAACTCCTTTTACCTTCTATTCGAATGAACTATATTCGATTAACTCCTTTTACTTTAACTCTAATCGATTAAACTAACACCGATTAACTCATTTTACTTTCTATTCGAATAAACTATATTCGATTAACTCCTTTTACTTTCTATTCGAATAAACTATATTCGATTAACTCCTTTTACCTTCTATTCGAATAAACTATATTCGATTAACTCCTTTTACTTTAACTCTAATCGATTAAACTAACATCGATTAACTCATTTTACTTTCTATTCGAATAAACTATATTCGATTAACTCCTTTTACTTTCTATTCGAATAAACTATATTCAATTAACTCCTTTTACTTTAACTCAAATCGATTAAACTAACATCGATTAACTCCTTTTAACTTGATTAAACTATTCATTTATAAAGGTTTACTTTTAGTAACGGTTCTTCACTTTACAAATGATTTCCTTCTTATAACAGTTTCCATTTTATAACGTTTATTCATTTTCTAAATATCTCCTATTTATAAATATTCAAATTTATAAATATTTCTTATTTATAAATATTCCATTTATAAATATTTTATTTTCAAATATCACTTTGAAAATATTCCCTTATCAACCTTTCGGTATGTTATGGTATTCAACATATCAAATCACGATGATCAGTATCGTCCAAGCACATATAATCGACAATAGATTATATATCACATCATATATCACAATATATGGAAAACAGTAAAATAAATGTTGAGGAATCCAATTGGATTCCTCCAACCTGTTTCCCTGCATCACAGATATTAAACAATATAGATAACATCACTTTTCAGTTCCATATGATATATTCTATTATACAGAATCAATATAGAAATTTAACTAACTGACTAGCAGTTCAATCAAACAGTCAACACACAGTCAATCAGCCAATATTTAACAGTTCTAAAATTACAACATGAAATTATAACTGTTCAGAGTTAGTGAGATTTACTCACAGTTGCGCGTTAATCGTTAAATAACGGTTTGCGTTATTTGATTCAGTCGTACAATTTATTTCGCCATAAATTGTAACGAGCCCTGATTCACTCCCAGTCAGTGTCATTGTGTTGCTCCCGTCCATACGATCCCAACGGATCCAACCGTTCGAAATTCTGATCATGTATGATCAAGTTATATCATTTTCAAGTTTGCGTATATTTAAATTAAATCAAACTTAAACATTTAATAACTAAACGGGCCCTCACCCCATTTGTATTTCCTCGGCCCATTACCCAAGCACGGACCAAACTCGCTTAACTTCTCCTTCCTCTTTTGAGCTGCTGCCGAACCCAATGTTATGCCATTACCGCCCTTTCTTCAAACCTTCCTTGCTCTTTCAATCCTCAACAACAATTCAAACTAAAATAACATTAATTCCTCTCATCAAAAGCTCCACCTAATCGGCCTAGTTTCTTCCAGTCCGATACCCCCAATTAGTATCGCGTCGCACAACAAAGGACGATGAGCACAGAAATCGGTCGACCTTATTTATCACCGAAATCTCCCAGAAAATCCAATGAGATGCTATTCGATACCCTAAACCCAACTATACTAGCCAAATCTCGAATAAAAGCCTCAATACTTCAAACGATGTTACCCTAGCTTGCCGAACCCATACTGTAAAATTTTCCAATGCCATAAAACTTCACCAAACTCAGAAATCTTGGTATAGGGTTGAAGCTCTGGCCTAAGGGGATTCAAAAATATATATCTCATGATTTCTAGAATTTATTTGGATTTGATTCGGATTTTTAAAAGGAGGATGTCTTACTGGAAAATGAAAAAGTGACGGCGCACAAAAATTTCGACCAAAGAACATGGAATTAGGTTTATGAAGCATAGAGGGGGTATTTATAAAGTGTTTAGATATTTTAGATATTTTGTAGAATGGAATATTTTCAGTATATTCACATTTCTATATTCATTTTGCTTTCTAAAAATTCTCCTGATTACATACGATGCCCAAAAATCATGAAAATAGACATGCAGCTGCAGTTTGACATTACGGTCCCAATGAAACTGGTTTCGTTGAATTCTGACTCCGTATGCTCACACAACATATTTTTAACTATCAAAATACTGATTGTTTTTCACTCTAAAAATCCGTACGGCCACATAGTGACTCTAAAAATCACGAAACTGGAAATCTAACAACTATTTGACATTGCGGATCCAACAAAACTAGTTTCATCGAATTCCGACTTCGTTTGCAAAACCGGCTATTTTTAAAGCTCTGAATGACCCATTTAAATATAATTAAATATTAATAAATATTATCTTATATATCCACATACGATATCGTTCAGCTCTAGAATATCCCTATATGAATTTCTAACTTGATATTTCAAAGCTGGGTCAACCCGATATTCGATTTATATTGAAATCCCTTTTAAAAATATAAATAATTCCTTTATAAATTATAAAGGAATTCCACAGCGACTTTTCTAAAATTTGATTTGGACGTGACTCAAAATCTACACGACGAAATCCCGATTTTTCTCTTCCACTAGAAAGATATACTCCACCAGCTCCACACGTTTCTTGTTTTACAGAAATCCGGCTTAAATCGAATCATGTACATTCAGTTGAAGTTCAAATCGCAAAATAGCGAACTACCGCGCCATTTCGAGCTCTATTTTATTTATAATAAATTTATATGTTTAAACTATCGTTCATATAATATATTCGTTATTCAAATTCAATTCTAAACTGAATTAAATATTATAGATGATCCGGTTCACACCATATCGCCATTTCCTCCAATTCTGATTATTTCAGAATTAAATATATTATTTAAATTATTATTTTAATTACATATTCACCATTATTTAATTCCACGACCACTAAATTCTCTAAACCACCATTCATATAATTAAATAAATTAATTATAATACCTCTGCCAATGCGGGTCATTACACTCTGCCGGAGTCTGAACTGAAATAGGGTCTCTCATCTTCTTTTATCAACTAAAGCATATCAAATTTTGAGATTAACTTCTTTTCTATTATCTTAGCAATCCAATCATAGTGAGTTTCTAATTGCTTTTAGGTTTAGATAAATAAAAGTGAATTATGAAAGACTGTGATTTGGATACGTTGTAAACCTTGAATCTATGTTATTGCTATATCTTATGATAGATCTATTTCTCTAGATCCAATTTAATTGTGATTGTTCTACTATGTTATTATTATGGATATTGGTTTGTATCTATATTGTGGTTAATGTGGATCTGCTAATTTGGACAGTTATATCATTGGATAGATCTAATCATTTATGTAAATCATGAATATATGTCACCTTGAATTGGTTAGGATTGGATCAAAACCTTCATCTTAGTTATAAATTTTAAGACATGCTATGATGTGGATGTGTGTAGATCTATTTCTAAACCAGTAGATCTAATTTATGTGGACATTGAAACTGTTAAATCTATTTTATGTGATCTAAATTGTCACCTTATGTTATCGTGATAGATCTATTTTATGTGATCTAAACTATCACCTTATGTTATCATGTTAGATCTATTTTATGTGATCTAAATTGTCACCTTATGTTATCATGATTGATCTATTTTATGTGATCTAAACTATCACCTATTGTTATCATGTTAGATCTATTTTATGTGATCTAAACTATCGCCTTATGTTATCATGTTAGATCTATTTTATGTGATCTAAATTATCACCTTATGTTATCATGTTAGATTTATTTTATGTGATCTAAAGTGTCACCTTATGTAATCATGATAGATCTATTTTATGTGATTTAAATTATCACCTTGTATTATCATGTTAGATCTATTTTAACCTCTAGATCTGAATTATGTGATCTAATTTATCACCTTGTGATTTCTCATGTTAGATCTAAACCGATTGGACATCTAAATTTCTAATTTTGATCTTATTATGCTTATTGTGACATCATAGTTCATCAGTTTTATGTCCACCTTGTTATGATGACAATTTCATGTCCATGCCAGTATGTATGTTCACCTTATTATTATACAAGTTTATGTTTATGCCAAGATGATCATTTTAGTTATATTCCAATTATTTTCCCTATTATTGTTTATGACTAGGCTATTGTCTAGCCTACGCATGTTGCCAATTTTGTGAGGGCGTTAGTTAAGGAACGGGGGAAAAAGGGTTAAAAATGGCATAATTTGAATATGAACATTTTTGGATTTGTAATTCAAATTATTGGGTAAAATAGGTATTGACACCTATAAAAGGAAAGGATTAATTGATTGATTAATTAACTAAAAATGGAATGTCTAGTAATTACAATTAGGAATTGTAATTGTACTTATGACACGAGGTAGGTTGCATTAGTGGTGGAAGTCTGCCCGGACCCGACCGGCATATCCAGCAGCCACAAATGTTGAACCTAATGTGGGAAGTCTAAGTACGTAAATACGAATCGGGCTATGACACGAGGTTAGGCCCAACTGTGGAATAAGTCTGCCCGGACCCGACCGGCATATCTAGCATCCACATGTTGTAGGCCTAATGTGGGAGGTCTGGCCCATTATGAAACCATAAATGGACATGGAAAAGGATTGGACTACTTAACCTAAGTTAATCCATAGGGATTGTATGAACTTAAATTTAAGTTGGGGGTTAAGTAAATATGGTTGAGGGGTGACTTAAGTAAGTCTGAAGAGGGGGATGGGTAATATTCACATATAGACCCACAGACTTAACCCGTTAAGGTTATGTAATTAAAGACACCTAGTGGTATACATAACCGGACTAAATAATAAAGTTATGTAATTAAAGACACCCTTTAGGGTAAGCATAACTGGTAGAAATAAATAAGGCTATGTAATTAAAGACACCTAGTGGTATACATAGTCAGTGAAAACCTAGTGGGGGATACAAGACAAAAGGGAGATCTTGTATCATATTGTGTGGGACCAATTTCAATCAGTAACCTAGAGTAGGTATCAAGCAAAGTACTCCATACTAGGCGGAGAAGGGGCACGCTTATTGACTGATTGTAAGAGATCCAAACGTAGAGGACAGTGTGGGCGGCGCAAACCGACCGGGCCATGTGCTTGCATGAGCCGGGCAGAGGGGGGTAAGACGACCGTGACACCTGTAGATATGGTTGTGCACATTATTACGACAAGGGGTTACCACTTTAGGAAGTGATACCTCCTACTGTGGGGCCAGCACAATGTATCTACGAGGGTTAGAGAGCCGATCGATCAGGGTAGTAGTTAGTATACATTTGGATGTATACCTAAGTCTGCCACCTTATAGTTGAAGGCATCATCTCTTCCTGGATATATTAGTAACAGTGCAGAGTAATCATTAGAAGCATATACACCTTATCCTATCTACCTTGTCACACCTGCCATATATGTAGTGACCTCTCTTATCCACTTTATATGCCTATCATGTTACTTTTATTTATTTACTGGCTAAAAGTAATTAGACTCGCCAGACTTTATGTCTGACCCTTTTTGTTTCTCCTTCTTCCTTCTGTTTACCCCTAGGTTCTCAAGGAGGAAACACCCAGGCTTAGTCAGTACTTAGATATCACCTTGCTAGGAGCTACTTCTGAAGTATGGCTCAAGTTCTTGTCTCTACTATGGCTTAGCTCTTTCAATTGGGGAATTATGTTTTTACATTCTTATGTACTCTGATGATGCAGGACAGAAGTTATTTTATTGTAATGGTTTTTGCGACTTATGGTATTGTGGACCACGATATTTTGATTTATGTTAAAATAAAAATTTAAATTTCCGTTGCTATCTTATTTATATCTGTCTTGTAATTATTCTGTGTCTGTTTACCTATAACGCTTCACGGAACTTAATGCATTCCCTTAGTGAGTGACATTAACGGACGTGGGGTGTCACACTTGGTATCAGAGCTGAAGGTTACCAGATTAGATAAAAGTTTTTGAAAATTATTTTCAAAAGGGTTTTAAAAGAATGCATTTTCTAGAGAAAAGTCTGTTTTGAAAAACATTCCCAAAAAGCCATTTGTAGTGTCCTTCGGTCATTTATCTAAATTTCTTCCTTTTTCCCTTTTCAGCATGTCTGGGGAACAAAACATTCCTAATATCCCAGAGGGCATCACTATAGCCGGGTGGTTCCGTAGGTATTTGGAAACCACGGCACCGGCTGAAGGCCAAAGAGACGTTCCTCCCCCAACTGCACCAGTCATTCCTCCTCCTCTCCCTCCAAGAGTAGATAACTTCGCCAAGATCTGCAAAGACTTCCTTGCTATGGGAGGGACATCATTCCATAGGAAAGAGACATTCGTAGAAGCTCGGAATTGGCTCAAGGAGACCGAGGATTTATTCGTAATCTCTGAAGTGGAGGACCGAAGAAAGATTCAGTCAGCTGCTTCGCTATTGAAGGACGAAGCCTCATTTTGGTGGGAAGTCACCCAAGCTGGATGTCCGATGGAAACTTCGGAAGATTTTAAACAGATGTTCGAAATGAAATTTCTTTCCTAAGCTGAAAGCAGCATGCAGATCCCAGAGATTCTTAGCACTCAAACAAGGAAACTTGATGGTGAAAGAATATGTGAACAAATTCAACCAGCTAGCAAGTTTCGGGTTAGAGTTAGTGGATACGCCGCACAAAAAGGCTTTGCCATTTGCTAAAGGGCTGAATGAACCTCTTCATGGGTTAGCCATGTTCCATATTCCAATGGGGGGCACTTTTGAAAAACTTTTCGATATGGCCCTGATGCATAAGGAGGACAAGGGAGAGAAGAAGGAGGTAAAGGCTGAGGGGACATCGCAAAATAGGTAGGTGTGGCTCAAGAAGGGGCAGCAACAACAGCAACAGTAGAAGAAAGGAGGGGAAAATGATAAAGGCAAAGATAAGAGAAAATGTCACCATTGTGGAGAAGAAGGTCATATGGTTAAAGACTGTAAGCGAAGGAAGAATTCTTGCTACCACTGCGGAGAGGCCGGACACTTTGCTAAAGAGTGCCCGAAGAAACGAGGATCACAGGGACAAGGTCAAAGGGCAGGAAATTCTGTAGGGCAGGTGCTCTTGATAGAGGTAGAAAAATTTCTGTGGAAGGTTTAATTTCTCTTTCAAACCATCCTATTAGAACGCTTTTTGATTCTGGTGCCTCACATTCATTTATATCAAGTTCTGTAGTTGAATCTTTGCACTTAATTACTAGAATGGTAGTAGATCCCGTAGTAGTTTCAAACCTCATTGGTGGTTCGGCACATTTATCGATGATTTGTCGGGGTTTGAAAATATCTGTGTTAGGCGTCGAGTTTGAATGCGATGCGTATGTGCTCGGGTTTATGGGCTATGGATTGATTCTAGGAATGGATTGGCTTACCACATATGGTGCCATTTTGGATTGTGAGAAGAGGGTTGTTAGGCTTCTGTCATGGGAAGACCCTCGAGATTTCATGTGACCCACAAGGGTCGGTTATGCTTAGTTTCCTAGAGTCTCTTGATTCATCTATCGACGATCTGCAATCTGTTCCAGTAGTCTGGGATTTTTCAGATGTTTTTGATGAGGTTCAGGGTTTACCTCCAAGGCGCGAGATCGACTTTCGCATATATCTGGTGGACAATGCAAAGCCAGTTGCATTACCCGTGCTCCACATGGTTCCAAGGGAAAGGAGAGAGCTGAGTAAGCAAGTAGGGGAGCTACTTGAGAAAGGGTTTATCAGGGGTGCCCTAGTAGTATTCGCAACTAAGGCGGATGGTTCGTTTCGTTTGTGTGTTGATTATAGGGAGCTGAATAAACTCACTAAGAAGAATATGCACCTACTTCTGATGATTGATGATTTATTTGATCACCTTGTTGGTGCCTCGGTATTTTCCCAGTTAAATTTGGCCACGGGGTTCCATCAGTTGAGGGTAGCTGAGGATAACATAGATAAGACTGCCTTTAGGACTGGGGACGGTTTCTTTGAATGACTAGTTTTGCCTTTTGGGCTGACGAATGCACCCGCCTATTTTGTCGATCTCATGAGTAGGGTGTTTCGGGAGTTCCTAAATAAATTTGTTGTAGTCTTTGTCGATGATATTTTGATCTTATCCAAAAGCGAAGAAGAGCATGCCCAACATTTGAGAGAAGTTTAGAAAACTCTCCGTGACCATCAGCTTAAAGCAAAATTCTCCAAATGCCATTTTTGGAGAAAAGAGGTGAGATTCTTAGGGCATGTGGTCTCCAAAGAAGGGATAGCTGTGGATTCCGCGAAGGTGGTTGCAGTGCTAGATTGGCAGGTTCCTAAAAATGTAACTGAGATGAGAAGCTTTCTTGGATTAGCAGGTTACTATAGGAAGTTCATTAAGGACTTCGCAAAGATATCAGCCCCACTCACCAGGCTAACGAAGAAGAACTTTGCATTCTCATGGGATATAGACTATGACGTTGCTTTCCAATGACTGAAGAGGGCTCTGACAATAGCCTCAGTCTTGACCTTGCCTGACGGTAATAAGGTGTTTACTGTTTACACTGATGCGTGTGGTACAGGGCTTGGTGTGGTTCTAATGCAAGAAGGGAAAGTAGTATGTTATGGGGTAGACAGTTGAGAGTTCATTAAAAGAACTTCCCCACCTATGATCTAGAGCTAGCTGCCATAGTGTTTGCATTAAAGACGTGGCATCATTTTTTACTTGTAGAGAAATTCGAGTTATACACCAATCATAAATCTCTCAAGTATCTGTTCTCGTAGAAGGATCTCAATTTAAGGCAACAACGGTGGATGGAGTTTCTAGCTTCTTATGATTTTGGGATTTCTTATCCCCCTAGCAAGGATAATGTGGTGGCAGACGCACTAAATAGGCAGAGGGTGGCCCTGAATCCTCTGTTTGTGGAAAAAAATAACTTGGAGTTCATATCAGCTTTTGATTTTAGACCCTGCATCGAGATTTTTCCTAATTTGTTTGCATCCTTGAGATACGACCGACTCTTATGGACCAGATAAGAGCTTCGCAACAAGGCGACCCACATATTCTAGACATCATAGATAAGCTCAGAAGAGGGGTGACTTCTAATCACCTCAGCAGATATGCCATAGATGAAAAGGGGAGGTTGCGACGAGATGGAAGGCTTTGTGTTCCTCAAACAAGAAGCTTAATAAAGGCAGTCCTAGAAGAATCCCACCATTCTAAGATGACCATTCGTCCAGGCAGTGATAAAATGCACAGGGACATGAAGAGGGTTTTCTTTTGGACTGGGATGAAGAAAGATGTGGCCGAACTTGTTTCTCAGTGTTTAGTTTGCCAACAAGTCAAAGCTTAGCAAAACAAGCCCGGTGGTTTACTTCATCCTTTGGAGTTTCCTCAGTGTAAATGGGAGAGCGTCTCTATGGATTTCATAGAAGGTTTGCCTAGATCGAAGAAAGGCAACACCAATATCTGGGTTGTGGTAGATAGACTCACTAAGAGCGCTCACTTTGTTCCAGTTAAGAGTAAGAGGACGACATCATGGTTAGCAGCAATTTATGTCCGAGAGATAGTTCGTCTTCATGGAGTTCCTTCAAGCATCATGAGCGATCGTGACCCCATCTTTACCAGCGAATTTTGGAGGAGCTTGCAAGAAGCATTAGGTACATAGTTGCGTTTGAGCACCGCATATCATCCTCAGACCGATGGGCAAACAGAGAGGATGAACAGAATTCTAGAAGATCTTTTAAGACTGTGTATCCTAGACTTCATAGGGACTTGGGAAGAGCATCTTCCTTTAGTAGAGTTTGCCTATAACAACTATCAGGCCAGCATCGGCATGTCACCCTTCGAAGCATTGTACGGACGACCCTGTAGATCACCAACTTGTTGGTGAGAATCTACAGAAAGATTATTACTTGGACCAGATATGGTTAGAGAAACGTCCGAAAAGATTGACTTATTCGACAGTGGATGAAGATCCTATGCAGACAAAAGAAGGAATGACCTCGAATTTGAAGTAGGAGACTTGGTTTTTATCATAGTGTCACCTCTGAGGAATGTGGTTCGCTTCGGATCGGTAGGGAAGTTGGCACCTAGGTTTGTAGGACCATTTCCCATAACCGAGAGGATTGGCCAAATGGCCTATAGAGTAAAGCCTCCTGAAAATCTATCTGCTTTTCATGATGTTTTCCATGTTTCTCATCTGCGGAAGTGCTTGCATGACACCATTGAAGTTGTTGAGCCGAGTATATTGGAAGAGGTAGAAGTGGAACGGGAGGCGACAATCAGGCGAGTTCCTTCCCGTATTCTTGGATCTGAAGTTAAGAAGCTACGCAATAAATAGCTCAAGTTGCTAATGGTTCAATGGGGAGATAACCCAAAGGATGCGACTTGGGAGACCAAGACAAGATTCATGCTTCGTACCCTTTTCTCTTCGAGGGTATGTTCTTAACTCCTTTTTCCAAAGCTTTTTCAGTACTTGTTTCAATTCATTAGAGTATATCTTATCCATAGTATTTTTGACCTTTAAATAGGAATCCTATGGATGTAAACATATGTTTGAAACATGTTATGTTTGATGGATGCAAGTGTTTACTAGTGGTTGCCTGTGGACGCATATACACACATATTAGGCACTAAGATCGGCTCAATCACTGTCATACTGCACATGGATGTGTGTGCAATTTCTTTTCTTTTATGGATGAAAATGGATGAACTAGCATGTGGATGTTATATTTGGATGAATGAGTGTGCATACATGTGGAGCTTATATGTTATAATAGGCTTACATACTGGATTCATGGCACTAACAAACATTGCATTAAGGAGGTCAACCGAATCAGTAGACCACCTGATCTTTGCATTAGTGTTGGGGCATATACACACACCTTTGCATATATTCATGAAAGCATTAGAAATCCTTAAGGACAATGGATGCCAGTGAATGATGGATGACTAGATGGATGATGGATGGTAGGATATGCATTCTTCTCAACTTGGAGATTTTGGGGACGAAATCCTTTAAGTGGGGGAAAGTAACACCCCATAATTTTGTTAACATTAAAGAGGATAAATTAAAGAATAATTAATTTAATATTGAGAATTAAGGAAAACTGACTATGTCATTACATCCGTCTCGAAATTCTGGTCAGGATAGACACCTAGTTTGCGTAAAACGGATAACATATGAAGAAGTTACGGACGATAAAAAGTTAAAAATCAAAACCAGGCATAACTGGCGCACTTGCCAAGTGCGCCAAGGCAACTTTGCACTGGCGCACCTGTAAAGTGCGCTCATGATAGTGTTTTGGGTATTCGGACCTTTTCCCAAATGGGGAGGTGACCCACGACCTGATTTACCCTAGGGCTTATGTGACAGTCGATTCCGGAGGGTTCTGCAGCTATAAATATATAGCTATTTCACATATTTCGTCATTAGAAGTCATGGCGGCCAAACTCTTTCAGAGTCTGGACTGAACTAGGGTCTCTCATCTTCTTTTATCAACTAAAGCATATCAAATTCTGAGATTCAAGCATAGACTCAGCACCAACTTCTTTTCTATCATCTTAGCAATCCAATCATAGTGAGTTTCTAATTGCTTTTAGGTTTAGATAAATAAAAGTGAATTATGAAATACTGTGATTTGGATACGTTGTAAACCTTGAAGCTATGTTATTTTTAGATCTTATGATAGATCTATTTCTCTATATCCAATTAAATTGTGATTGTTCTACTATGTTATTATTATGGATCTTGGTTTGTAGCTATATTGTGGTTAATATAGATATGTTAATTTGGATAGTTATATCACTGGATAGATCTAATCATTTATGTAAAACATGAACATATGTCACCTTGAATGGGTTAGGTTTGGATCTAAACCTTTATCCAAATTATAACTTTTAGGACATGCTATGATGTGGATGTGTGTAGATCTATTTCTAAACCAGTAGTTCTAATTTACGTGGACATTGAAACTGTTAGATCTATTTCATGTGATATAAATTGTCGCCTTTTGTTATCATGATAGATCTATTTTATGTGATCTAAACTATCACATTATGTTATCATGTTAGATCTATTTTATGTAATCTAAATTGTCACCTTATGTTTTCATGATAGATCTATTTTATGTTATCTAAACTATCACCTATTGTTATCATGTTAGATCTATTTTATGTGATCTAAATTATCACTTTATGTTATCATGTTAGATCTATTTTATGTGATCTAAAGTGTCATCTTATGTTATCATGATAGATCTATTTTATGTGATCTAAATTATCACCTTGTGTTATCATGTTAGATCTATTTTAACCTCTAGATTTGAATTATGTGATCTACTTTATCACCTTGTGATTGTCATGTTAGATCTAAACTGATTGGACATCTAAATTGCTAATTTAGATCTTGTTATGCTTATTGTGACATCATAGTTCATCAGTTTTATATCCACCTTGTTATGATGATAATTTCATGTCCATGCTAGTATGCATGTTCACCTTATTATCATACAAGTTTATGTTTATGCCAAGATGATCATTTTAGTTATATTCCCATTATTTTCCCTATTATCGTCTATGACTAGGCTATTGTCTAGTCTAGGCATGTTGCCAATTTTGTGAAGGTGTTAGTTAAGGAACAGGGGAAAAAGGATTAAAAATGGCATAATTAGAATATGAACATTTTTGGACATGTAATTCAAATTATTGGGTAAAATTGGTATTGACACCTATAAAAGGAAAGGATTAATTAATTGATTAATTAATTAAAAATGGAATGTCTAGTAATTACAATTAGGAATTGTAATTGTACTTATGACATGAGGTTAGGTTGCATTAGTGGTGGAAGTCTGCCCGGATCCGATCGGCATATCCAGCACCACTAATGTTGAACATAATGTGGGAGGTCTAAGTACGTAAATACGAATCAAGCTATGACACGTGGTTAGGCCAACTGTGGAATAAGTCTGCCCAGACTCGACTGGCATATCCAGCATCCATATGTTGTAGGCCTAATGTGGAAGGTCTGGCCCATTATGAAACCATAAATGGACATGGTAAAGAATTGGACTACTTAACCTAAGTTAATTCATTGGGATTGTATGAACTTAAATTTAAGTTGGGGGTTAAGTAAATATGGTTGAGAGGTGGGTTAAGTAAGTCTGAAGAGGGGGATGGGTAATATTCACATACAGGCCCGCAAACTTAACCCGTTGAGGTTATGTAATTAGAGACACCTAGTGGTATACATAACCAGAGGAAATAATAAAGTTATGTAATTAAATACACCCTTTAGGGTAATCATAACTGGTAGAAATAAATAAGGCTATGTAATTAAAGACACCTAATGGTATACATAGTCAGTGAAAACCTAGTGGGGGATACAAGACAAAGGGAAGAGCTTGTATCATATTTTGTGGGACCCATTTCAGTCAGTAACCCGGAGTAGGTATTAAACAAAGTACTCCGTACTAGGCAGAGAAGGGTCACGCTTAATGACTGACTGTAAGAGATCCAAACGTAGAGGACGGTGTGGGCGGCGCAAACCGACCGGGCCATGTGCATGTATGAGCCAGACAAAGGGGGATAAGACAACCGTGACACCTGCAGACATGGTTGTGCACATTATTACGATGAGGGGTTGCCACTTTAGGAAGTGATACCTCCTACTGTGGGGCCAACACAAGGTATCTACAAGGGTTAGGGAGTCGATCGATCAGGGTAGTAGTTAGGATACATTTGGACGTATACCTAAGTCTACCACCTTATTGTTGAAGGGATCATCTCTTCCTGGATATACTAGTAACAGTGTAGAGTAATCGTTAGAAGCATATACACCTTATCATGTCTACCTTATCACACCTTCCATTTATGTAGTGACCTCTCTTATCCACTTTGTATGCCTATCATGTTACTTTTATTTATTTACTGGCTAACAGTAACTAGACTCGCCAGACTTTATGTCTGACCGTTTTTGTTTCTCCTTCTTCCTTCTGTTCCCCCCAGGTTCTCAAGGAGGAAACACCCAGGCTTAGTCAGGACTTAGATATCACCTTGCTAGGAGCTACTTCTGAAGTATGGCTCAAGTTCTTGTCTCTACTATGGCTTAACTCTTTCAATTGGGGAATTATGTTTTTACATTCTTATGTACTCTAATGATGCAAGACAGAAGTTATTTTATTGTAACGGTTTTTGTGACTTATGGTATTGTTGACCACGGTATTTTGATTTATGTTGAATAAAATTTAAATTTCCGCTGCTATCTTATTTATATCGGTCTTGTAATTATTCTGTGTCTGTTTACCTATAACGCTTCACGAAACAATGCATTCCCTTAGTGAGTGACATTAACGGACGTGGGGTGTCACACCACGGAACAATAAATCTGGATAAAATTCATGGATTGGAAAGTTATTAGGTGAGTGGACCTAAACTATACAGTTTTAAATAACGATATATTTATCGATTGTATTCCCCGTTATAATTAATCTGCTAAACGACGATATTTGTGGAAAATTGTATATTAAAATAGTTTAGGACATGTTAAAAGATTACTGTTGTATATAAATCTACTCTAATAACCTGTTAATAGGACATTGCAAGTCAAATACATTGAAGTTGTGAATAATGGTGATAATTAAGACTAAATCTTCTTAGAACACTTCTGTTGTATAAGGCTTGTCTCCATTAATCAATTTCCTAAATTGGAATTTATTGTAAATGATGTAATTATGGAGTTTACGATGACATGAATATTTGCTTAAGAATATATTTACGCCAAAAGATTGTAAATAGGATTACAGTAAAATTTGGAAGAATGAATATGCCTAAATTGTATGGAAAATTTAAAATAAATAGGAAATTGTAACTGCACTCAAACTCGAGGTTATGTTCAACTTATGGTAGAAGCCTACCCGAAACCGCCCGACAAATCCAGCATCCACAAGTGGTTAATTTAGTGTGAGGGGTCTGGTGCATAAACATACATATAATGGTAAATAACGGTACTAAGACACGAGTTTAAGTTCAACTTGTGGTAGAAGTCTGCCCGGAACCGCCCGACAAATCTAGCATCCACAAGTAGTTATCTTAATGTGAGAGTTCTGGTGCCTATATATATATACCTATATATATATATATGAATATATGTGTATAACGGGAAATAAGTAAATGGCATTAATTATAATGAATGAAAGTTACAACAGAATAATAATTGGAATGAACGGGGAATGATAATAACCTATTATAATTAATTACATTAATGAGAATGTTATATAATAGGTAGGCTTATCCTTGGGACAAGTCGAAATTATAACGTAAGTTATAATAAATGGAAAGAAACTTGTTGATAAACCTTAGCCAAGAGAACTAAGTAAATAACAACACTAGGTTATATTAAACCAAGTCATGGTCAAGGAAAAAGAATGAAGTAGAACATGTTATTATAACCTTTAAACACTGAAATTGGACAATAAACGACAGTATAATAATGTAAGAGGATTGTAGATTACAACCTTGAATTACAATCTTGAGAATAACATGGTATAGGCTTATTAATGAACATAAATGGGTTAAGTAATATAACCGAAATTAATATGAAAGAGGGGTCCATTCCTTAGAGATATAAGGTAGAGCAAACGTGTAATTAAACGTTTAGACATAGGGCCTAAAACACGTTAGCGTGATGCGCTTGGACCAATCTGCACGTCTAAAGGTGAAGAACCCAGCGAGGTAGATCATCGGGGTATCTTGAGACACGGGAGGAGCACATCCACTTGATTAATCGGCTTGACATACAGCTTGATTTCTTGGTGGGACTGGAGGGGAGCACGCGCTTCCGAGAGACGTGGTAGGGTACTCCGTGGTGGTCCTCTGTTGCGATACATGCTCAGGCTGCACTCATAGGTGTTGGGTCTACGTGTTACCACCCGGTGAGTATACATTGATTGCAAAAGTAGTTTTGCAGTCAGAAGGCTGTGGCAGTATGACACTAGGGTGATTCGGCGATCGCCTCGGCAGGAGGCTGGGGCAGGACCAACACAGGATAATAGATCGTCGGGTATCCGTCATCGACAGTCAGTGGGATGCAAAAAGACTAGAGTTAAAACCAAGACACCATCAACCTTTCACTATCGAGGCACGGTGGTTGAGGAACACGCTGACTAGATGTTTAAATTGTTTGTAAGGGGAACATCACTTAGCTTTTGTAGTCTTTATTAGTTGAGGGAGGGGCCTTGGTAAGGCCATAGCCACCGCGAAAAGCAGACCATACTGAATATTTGTGTTTCGAGGTCCTTAAAGGCGGGCCTGTACAGATATGAAAAATCTCCCGACTGAGTTTCGTGCATTGTATGCAGCCCTATTATGGGACTTGGGTTACAATAGACAGTACGTACGGGTGAGGGTCTAGATACATGCATGACTGCTTCAAGTGGTGTATAATAGATGTTAGGGCATTACTTTGTGTTAAGACTGAGCTTCGCCGAGGAGTTAGGATATGGAGATCCGTATGTCGCTCTGGCGTAGGATGAGAGTTGCGTATGCTTTCGTGGCATGACGAGGTAGACCGTGCGAGAGGGCACCATGGGAGGTACCTTGATATTGGGGGTTGCTACATATATGTTATATTAGGTTAATCTACTGGGAGGTAGATGGGTACGACATGAGCGTAAAGCCTTAAATGTTATTAACTCAACAACCTAATAAATAAGTAACATAACTGAACGGTATATGTAGGATTATTTCAGATTGTGTAATTTAGTCCAGTCAGCATAACTTGTGTTCTGAACCCCTCCTCATAACACACTCGCAGGTTAGGTTTATGGCAAGAGATATGATAGCTTTGGATGCTGGTTAGGCAGTATTATTATTATGGTAAGGCTATATTTGGTTATATTATATTTTATCCATCTCGCTGTGAGAAGTTTTCTGAGCTCTGATATATTTTATATCTCTGTCTTTTCTGCAGGATACCAGACAAGCCAACTCGGGTTTCGATACATTGGGATTTTTGAAAAAAAAATGGTCTATTGGGATTTGGGTTGTTACATCTAGTATCTTTTCCGCTATGTAATAGATGTACTGACGTATGTCTTGTAACTTTGATGTAATATTACTGTAATGATAATGGAAAGGTACTTTCACTTTTGTGTGAATGTGTAAGTACCCCTAACAATCCGTCTTCATGAACAGTTTAAGTTGGTCCAATTACCAGCGAAAACCGGGCAAAAAGGCGGGTCGTTACAGAACTGGAATTTAAATTAGGAAATCGAGTTGTGAATTAATTTATAGTAGAGTTGTGAATGTGGAATGAAATAATCGACAATTTAGGAAAATTGGAATGTTTAAATTAAATTTGGAAACTGGTTTAAATTATATTAAATATGGAAGAGTGGAGTTGATATGTATTTAATAAACAAAGTTTTACCATTTACATTTACATTTAATTTGATTAAAACGAGCTCGCCGCGGCGCGGTAGTTTGTAATTTGATGTTTCACAGTTGAGTATATAGAACTCAATATAAGTCGGAATTCTTTGAAACAAGAATCATCCAAATATATAGAATGATAGTTTTCTAATGTGGATTTCGCCTTATAGATTTTGATTTATGTCAAAACCAAATTTCCTAGAAAAAACAGCGCTATAATCGTTTATAAATTATAACGATTAAATAAATAAATAAAATAAAAGGATTTTAAGTTAATAAAATTTGGATTTTCATTATAGAAATCCAGACTTGAGTTATAAGATAAATATGAACTCAAGTGAAGTAAATGGAATGGTTTTTGAAACAAAATCATATTTTTATTTATAAAATAGAATTAACTAAGTAGAAGAATAATTAATTAATCAAGTTTTGGATCAAAATTGGACTTTGGATACGTAAATTGAATATATGAATTCATATTTGCAATCGAATATGAAACTTCAGTTGGAAATGGAAATTCGATAGGTTTATAAGTAAAATAAAATGTATATGAACGTGATATGTTTAAATAAGAAAGGGATTAGGCAAAAGTACTAATTATAGAATAAATTAGCGAGTTGAATTCAAACGATTGGATTGAGTTGGAATAAATTAGAAATGATTGGATATTTGTTAAGCAGGTTTGGAATGAAGTGTATAAAGAGATACAAATTGAATGCCCGACAAAAGAGGTACGTATTTAAATTGAATATGAGATTTTATGAGCCTATTTGGCAAGCCGCTTGGCTTTTTGATTTTCTTTTGAATGGAAAGGGCCCAGAGAGGCAATTTGTAGTTGTACCGAGTAAGCCGTACAAAGGAGAAAATTTTTCGAAAATTTTAGGAGATAGAAAAATTTAAGGAAGTTTGATAACTATAAATCGACTTGTCAATTATAATGAAATTTAATAAGAAAATAAACGTATAATGGAATTTTATAAGAAAATAAAGGAAATTTATAAAATTAAAATTTGAGAGGTTGGAAGAAGAAACATATACATGTTTTAAAGTGAATGACAGTTTAAAAGAAAATGTTTTGCAGATTGAAATGATTTTGTTGATAAGAAGTTAAGAAACGAGGTTAAGAAAAATAGAAACTAACTGAAGATTAGTCGAGTTGAATGGCTTCTTGAGTGTCGATCTCATTTTATCCAGTAGCGCTTGGATTTTTTGGGGAACGCTTGACCTCTTTGTTGTCTTTTCACGGTAAGAGGTTCTCCTTGGAAAATGCTTTATTATCCTTATCTACTGCGACGACTCGAGCGGAGAGAGAATCCATTATGTCCTCTTGTTGATCCTTCATCTGAGCCACCTCAGCATGGACTTCCTTTGTCCTCTTGTTCGCTGCTTCGAGCTCCCTTTTCAACTGACCTATTTCGGCAACTGAGAGTTATCACATAAATATGCTACTTAAACACGCATGAATAGACGTTAATCAAAATCTTAACTTACCTATTTTTACATCCCAGGACATGATACTATCCTGGTCAGCCTAAGCCTCGAGTTTCAAACCCCGAATTTCAGCGTTCTTTTAGAAAAGCAACTCAAAGAGTCTCTTGTTGTATCGCCACATAACCCGGTATTGTTTGCAAATGTCGAATACCCGAGACCAGGTGTCTCTGTCGATGTCCATCAAGATAGGATGCAGATCAGGCATCCAAATTATCTCTTCAAAATAGAACTCCTGGAAATACTTTAGTAGGTAAGCATTCCTCTCTTCTCGAGACATCGTTGGGATCTTGGAACTCCCCTCAACCAAGGGACGAGCCCTTTCATATCTCTGTCCTCCTTCCCCTGATCCTCGCTCGCTCCTCCCCTTGATTGTGCCTCTAATCACCGGTGCTAGAGGCATATAGTTTGTCGTAAGAACATAAGAAGGAGGAACGGGAGCTACAGATTTCTTCATGCTCGTTGTTTTTGTCCATTTTTCGACATCGGCCGGCCTCATGCTTGGTGGCGGAGACATCGAATGCCATAGATAATCTCGATGGTGGTGACTATTCCCATAATCGTGGGAATGTCTGGACCTAGAGTCTTCCAACTTCATGCTCATGATAAAGGGACCCGCAATGTGTTCTTTCAGTGGTTAAGAACTCCTAGATCCCTGGTCCTAATCTCTATCTCCTTCTCGAGTCATGGCACCTGCACAAAACCCATCTTAAATCAGAAATGAACATCCCATGCATGCATAGGTTAAGTGTTGTGTTATGCAATGCTTATGAGGAGGGGTGTATGTGTCCTAGTGTTCCCACCATAGACCTGTTGTCGTCTTGCTTGAAGGGTTAACCTCCCTAACATTCAGCAATAAGATTTTAACTTTTGTCTTAGAAAGTCCAAAAGACACATTTTAGTAGTGACTTTATCCAGGTCCTTAAAGCGACCCTCAACCTCCATCGATGTGGTGGTCTCAAAGGTGGTGACTAAATAACTTGGTTTGGAAACCTCTCCCAACCTTGTCTCCTATGTTAGAGAGGGAACAAGATTCGGTTGCAAGCCATCTCCTCTGGTGAGCTCCTCCTCAACATCGTCGTCATGGGCACCGACATCCGCCTGAGCTCTGCCTCATTCTCCTCTTCTAGCCGCTCATCAGGATGCACGACATGGGCCATTTCTTCTTGCGGGCCAAGAGGAACATCTCCTCCCTCAACTTTCGCCACTTCCTCTACTTCATCCTCATCCTTATGACCCATCGAGCAACCTTCAGGAAGTAAGCCTGACACATAGAGGAGATGGTCAAACAACAAATTTTGGGCATCGCAGAATGCGTTCGGCACATCCTCCAGCGACAAACTCGATCAACAAAAATACCACCCTTTGGAACCAAGAGGATACCCACCACATAAAATTTCAAGCTAGTTTAGAGCATATGACTCAATTAACTTGGAATACAATGCAAGTTTAAAGCACTTACGGCCTGTAGGTCATCTCCTCGCAAATCCCGATGGGCATCAAACGTAGAACCAATTGTGCTTGAAGTAACTAACCATGTTCTACACCCCCGGGATAATGCGACTATTGGCCTGTGCTGCTAGATAGTCGAGATAAAGAGAAATTCTTCACCTCTTCGGGGTGTATAGATATCAAATGTCTTCCCTGGTTAGCTCCACATCCAACCACATATAGAATGTATGTGCCAAGCAGGAAGGCATACACATTCGGGTGATGCTGTGTCGATGCCATACGAAAGAAGTACATAATTTCTCAAACGTATACCCCTCTAGGGATGCATGTGCCCTATCGTCCCTCCCGAGGACCAGGACATCATTCTGAGGTATTCTGTACTTCGTGTAAATCCGCCATAGTGCAGCTTCATCGATTCGTGGGACAACCAAATCAGGGAATGATCAAGAATAGCGATAACTCCCATCATATATGGTGCCATGTGAATGCCTTCATGTCTGCCACCAACATCCTCCTCTAGTGGGCCAACTCCTATCGGTTCCGCCTTTTCCATAACCGTCAGTTCATCCACATGCTTGGTTATATGTTGTGATCCTTCAGATTGCTCCTCCTGATTGTGCATGTTGGGTGAGCTCACTTCTTGAGAAGGGGTGAAAGCTTCAGAAGTCTCACGCTTTCTAGCCGTTGGGCTGAAATTGTATGTAGATTCGGGTGAACTAGACGAAAGTTCTACGACTTCTGCTTCTAAGCCTTGGAGTCGTCTGGAATTTCGATTTGTCATTGCAAATTGTACTTTCAAGATAGTTCCATTAGTAAGCACATTGAAATATGTACCCCTCTGTGTAACAACCCGTAATTTTGGCAATATAAATTAATTATTAGAATTTCAAAAATAGAAATTTCTGCAAACGTTGGAATTTGGCCACAGAACTTGAACTAATGCGTTCGTCTTGGAAATCTGGTCAACTTTCATGTTTGGAGTTTCGCGAACGGAGTCCATATGAAAAAATTACTGACGAAATACGAAAATGGATGGAAAATAAATAAATCAAAATTTATAAATATAAATTACCTTATTTAACTAGACGACCTGGGCATTTGACGACCCAGGCAGTCGACCGGCGGCCGACCGCCACGGTCGACCTATTGGGCGTCAGTTTGCCCAGTGACGGCTAGGGTTGGTAAGGTTTAGTTTATGATATATATATATATATATATATATAACGATTGGACATATATGAATTAAAATGAATCCAACGGTTCAAGGCCAATTCCACTCCTATAAATAAAGTGGTAAGGCTTCATTCTTTTCCATACAAATCTGCGGGCAGCAGCGAAGCTATGCCATGTTCCTCCTTCTCCAAACCTAATTTCTTAATCTAAAATATATTCTTATACAACAATTCAAATCCAATTCATATGAAATTGAGAGGATTAACATATCTAATGGAAAAGAATGCAAATTATCATTGAAGAATAGATTCTCCCGTCTCTTCCTATTTTCTTATATCTCTACAGATCTGGAATCATATTTATAAGAATTTGGAAATTGTAGGCCTAAAAGGTTTAAACTTTGGATTTGGATACTACAAGATGAGTGGGAAATTTACGAATACAGTCATAATAACTTATCCATTTCATTTGAATTAGATCTAAATTTTTATGCCTATTTCTATCAGATATGTTCAATAAATTGTTGTAATTAGATTGACACTCATCAGATCTGATTATAAAAATTGTTAAAACTTGTGAATTGTATATTGTGGTTATGTAAAATATTAATTGTAGGATTCTTAAACTTGTTTACACATATTCCTACAATTATGTTGTAAAATATATTGCAGTTGTTGTAAAGCACTGTAGATCTGGAAACCAGCCCCATTAAACACTATTTAGATGTAGTTACATTCCAGATCTCTAGTTCAGTGTTGAATAATAAGTTATGTGAATTCGGGTAAGAAGATACGACTGGTAAATTATGTGATTGTAATATTTAAAAGAATTATACCTATTTGTATTCAATATTGTTGTGTTTTGGCTTAATTATGGTAAATATGTTGTTTTCCTCCTTTTGAATAAAAATGCATTATTTTGAAATTACAAGGGATATGATAAAAAGGTTGAAAAAGGAAAAGTGGTGCAAATGTTCGTATAAATATAAATATGCATATTTGTGCGTAATTTGCATCAACTATTACAAATTATATATTTACGTATATTTCTTGTGATTTTGAAATATGTCAATTCCACTAATTAGACATAATTTACAATGATTACAACTAAAGGTCTTTTTGTAAGATTTGGAACATTTTGACAATATTGAATGCAAAAAGGAATATTTGGTTATTGACTTAATCAAATCATTAAATTTAAAGAATAAGAATAAAAATAATAACTTCGTTGACCACACAAAAATATAAAATATGAACATACAAAAATTATCTATCCAAAGCAGCGTAAAACGATAGAAATATACATTTTGTTGAAAGTTCGAATGTTTGGATAAAGTTCGATTATGGAATTATATGTAAATGTAATCCATATTGACTTAATATATTTGTGGTTACCATTTGTAGCAATCAGTATAATTAATTGTTATAAATAAGACCACAAATCAATAAATAACAATTGCAACCAACGTTGATTTGGGAAAATAAATATAACAGGATAATGGTTACAATTCTTAAATTAATTAGGATAAATGTTGTGCACCCCAAATTATGAATTTTGAATTATAACCGCATTTAGACACAAGATTAAGATGAACTTGTGGTATAAGCCTGCCCGGAACCAACCGGCAAATCCAGCAACCACAGGTAGTCAGCTTAGTGAGAGGAGTCTAATGCGTAAATATAAATGCACTAAGGCACGAGGTTAAGTTCAACTTGTGGTCGAAGTCTGCCTGGAACCGGCCGACAAATCCAACATCTACAAGTAGTCAACTCAATGTGAGAGGCCTGGTACATACATACATATATATATATATATATAATAGTCCACCAATAAATAAATAAATATGAATATTAACGGTCTGTTGGGGTACAACAAGTAAATATTTCGGGACTGATAAAATAAGGATATCCAGAGTTAAGGGTTGCCTTAGGAAAATATGACTGTTATGGTCATAAATAGCAATTAACTTATGGATAAGAAAAAGGGGCCAATCGGTATCGATTGTTGTTTAAATACTTAGTCCAATTAGGGAAGGTAATCAAATATATCCTAGGGTAAGGAGACATAACTTTCCTGTCTATACTAGTTAACATAGAATTTATAATTTAAATTTTAGAGTTGGACTTAGTAGGTTAATATTGTAAAATATTATTAACCATATCAACCTGTAATGATAATGGATCATGTGCGTATAGCATTTCCGTGTAGAGGGACTAAACGGGAATGACTTAATAGCGTAGCTCATTTTGTCCTAAATAGGGAAAAGTATTAAAGGATAATGGGGTACGAACCTAATAACCTTCACGTATAGCCCACTTCCTGGGTCTTAAGCAACTAAGGTTGAAGAGTCCACCTAAGAATAAGTCTTTCAGTTTAGGAGTTTTAAATGGCAGGTGTGTGGTCTTACCCAAACCTAGAAACTAAAATGTCAGGTATGGCTATCCTATGAGAAGTAATAAGCGACTAAGGGGGTTATATAATAAGGTTAGCTAGAAGGTATAGCAAGCGATAAAATATCATCTCTCACCTTATACGGGGCAAAGGTATATACGTGAACGACAGAAGCCTTAACTAATAGGGCTCGTAGCTAGTGCATTCTAGCTTATGTTAATGATTAAATAAATCTTAGAGGAATACTAAAAGTGAATAAAAGTGTGTGTGTGTGTGTGTGTATGTATAAACCCCGTAACTAGGGGTCTAACCTCGATTAAATAACAAGTCATGCTCTGGTATAAAGGCTTCACAAATATATGCGTAAAATGTCCTATCTCGATATTATACTTCGGGAATACTACTTTGAGAAGAGTAGTACAGTCATGCGTAAACATTTACAAGGTTAGGCTAGAATCACTAACCTTGGTAGGCATATATCTTGGGTTGAGCCAAACGAGACACATCTATGTATTATAATATGTGTTGGACATTTCTTGTTCACCAGAATCTTATTGTTCTGACCCCCCTCCTCATTACAACCGCCCAGGTTTTCTAGAGAAGGTTGGGTTCTCACAGGTGTTTAAGTTTGGCTTTCGGTTCTCATTCTCTCTCATGCTCGGTATTGGCAAAGTGACTTACTTTGAAATAGGTAGTTACTTGAGTTAATGCTAGTTTATCCTATTTTGTTTCCGTTGTGAGTTATTTTATCGTACTCTGATTATGCTCATGCTCATTTATTGCAGGTACTAAATTTACACGCTCCATGCTTGGATGTGTTTGAGTTTCGATTTTGTCGAAATTTGGGAGCAGAAAAGTGTGGGGTGTTACACAGTGTTGGTGTAAACTAACATGGAACGTGCAGTGTCGTGCATGCTGATGCAATTATAGTAAAACGCTTGGGATGCGACAACGATTTCTAGTTTCTTAAAATAAAACCATCGTCGTCGCTAACTAACGTCACGGGATTCAAGTAGAGTTGGGATAAAGTCGCGGTTGGGTTAGAATCGAGCCCTGAAATTGATGGATAAGTTTTATGTCCATAGTCCGAGTTTATGTTTAATCATATGTGCATGTTTGAATTATCAGTCCAAATAGGTCCATTTTCCGAGCTTAAGGTGTTAAATGACAACACGTTCAATTTCGATCCTAACTCGATCGCGCAACTTCGTGAAACGGTTCGAATTCGCAAAATCAGGCTCCAGATTCAAAAATGTCCTAAGTGTTCCGGGTTACGAATTTAAATTTTGTACCCGCTAAGTGCATAGAAATCTTCATCTCCTAAAAAATGTTCTCGGAAATCCCAAGTGTCCCGAGAAATAAAATTCCATTTTGTATCCCACAACATTGTTTTTTCCTCCAAGTCTCCCCTCTTTTCGAATCCTTCCACTTCATTGATCCCGCTGCCACCATTCTTCGTGCTCCCTAATTTTGTATCCCTACTTCGGTAAGTTGGGAATTTTCTAAGTCACTAGAGATGCAAAATTTTCATTTTCTATCCCCGTGACTAGGGAAATTTTCCAAGTCCTATAGGATACGAAATGAAAATTTCATATCCCCTGGACCTGTGATTCTTCCCATCTCCTCCTTCGAAAAATCGCACTCCTCCTTCCCTCTTCCCTAGTTCTTACTCCATCATCAACTCCTAAACATCCAAACCTCCATGCCATGGCCCGCTTCTCCACGATCGTCACCACTGCCATCCTCTCCTCTCTCTGTCTCCTCAACAACACGAGGTACAAAATCGAATCGAATTCAACACAATAAACGTACATGATTTGATCTGAGTTCAAGGTGACGTGCTAGGCGTGTTCTAGGGCTTAGATTGGTCGGGGCGATGTTACTGGTGGTCCACGGCAGGCTATAGGGAGGTTCGAAGTTTAACGGTCACAAAATTTTCTATGTCCTCGAAGTACGAAAAGCCAACGGAAAGGGGAGGACTCCAGATCCGACTTTTATACGTGGGATTTGGAGAGGGTTCTAGAGACTGTGAAAAATTCCCCAAGTCCTTCGGGATTTGTACCGATCTCCGGATCGGTACCAATCTCAACAACAAAAGGAAGGAAAGGGGAAGAAAAAGAAAGCAGGATCCCTTTCGGGATTGGTGAAGAATGTCTAAACTCAAACCACGCTTGCGATCTCACATACGCGCTTTCGAAATTTTGATTGTTGAAACCAACTCGAACCATTAACCAATCATGTACTCACGAACCTAAACCATTCAAGAATCCACGACAAGCGACCGAGTACCAGTTTGATAACGTTTTGAAAGCTAACTTACGCGATCGCACGCCTGAAACTTACCACTCCGACTATGTTTTATTATGAACTCCAATCGCATCACGCAAAATCATGTGCAAACGTGTGAGTGCAAACATGTGAATGCATACGTGACTCTGTGTCGACAACGACTCGTTTACTCTCCAGTGTAAGCAAGAATCAACGACTAACATTTAATTTCTTGAGTCGACATGAATTAGACACTCACTTGACGAATCAGACAAGTTCCAGCCTGAGTAACAAAGTTCAAAGCAATTAGAATTCTCAACAATGCTGGAACCGCGTACTTATAACAATAAGCTTATACAAAGTGTCACTACTTCTTAGAAACGACGTATTCCTTGGAATGCACTGCTGAATTGAAAGGTCGCGACAAACTGTTAAGCACAATTGAAGATCTTTTCAGTTACTAGAAAGACTTGTCTCAATTCAAAGTACGTCATGTTAACAAAAGACATACTTTAGGGGTAAGTGTTACCCGCCTTTTAGACGGCTATCGAAAGCAGTCCAGGCCCACATGACTCAGCCCATCGCATGGTTAAACAAATCAGAAGTGTAGACCAAGCACTCGATAATCAAGCCCAAGTGGAGTCGCACAAGTATGGTCGTTTCGGCTCGTCTGAACAACTCTCAAATGGCTAAGTGTTTGGGGGTCAGTATAAACCATCAATTGGGATCAATACGTATCTCCAAACTCCAGACAACTCGTCAAATTCGTCTATGTGCTCAGGGAATGGTATGAGCAATTTTGTATCATGGGATCACCCCTTCGGATTTCGTATCCCCTCAACATTCATCCGGGATCAATGTAAAACTTCGGAGCATCTAGGATCAACACAACTCCCACCCTTCATCCGGAATTCATCCAAGTGTTCAGGAATCGGTATTCACAAATTCATATCCCTACAACATTAATTCCCCAGATTGATATTTGCAAAAGCTCACTTCAGATCGATGCAGAAACTCAAGGCATGCGGGACCGACATTTTACGAAGCATTTTCAGGATACGAAGTTAACGAAGGAGTAAGATTCAGAGGCTTCGAGGAGGAGTGGAAAATATGCTAAGTCCTTGAATCGATAGCGATCCCGACATCGGTACCAATGCCCAAAGACGAATTTTGTGGGCACATGCCTCTCCAGTCACCTGCTCCTACCTGCTCCCCTCACCTATAAATACCTCATTCTGATACGAACTGAAGGTTGATCTTTTGCTCTCTTGACTGCTTGGGAAGAAGATATTGCACTTTGGACCTTTTCACTTTGGGAGGAAGAAGTTTACCTCCTTCTTAGACACTTGAACTTTTTGGGCTGCATTGGCATTTCGGGAAGAAGAAGAGAAGCACTTCCTTGGACCTTTCTAGACTTGTTTTCCACCATTGCTATTTTAGTCACTTGGAACTATTGTTCCTACCATTGCATTTTTAACTAAGAAGTGAATAAAAGAGCAAAACCTTCAAAATGGATGTAGTTTCATTGTCTTGGAACTCTTTGGGTGTTGCACCAACTTTTGGACATCAACAAGCCCTCTTTAATATCTTGCCAATGAACTTAGAAAATTTTGCTCCAAAACTATATGGCCCAGGGATGCTATCATCGGGAATTCTGAAAACTTCAACATGTCTCTCCTATAATGTGATATGCGTATCCAACATCTACCTACCTGCTTTAGAAATTATCTTTTTAGTGGTAATTTAAATTTTTGAACAAATATTTGGGGAATTATATAATTCCTAGAAGTAATCAATAGCTTTGCAAGAATAGATGTTGTTGTCAAAAACAAAATTACCATCAATATCCAATACATATTTAGTTTTGATTCACTCCTTATTGGTTGACATTTTAGAATAGAAATACTTAGTTGGAAGGTCAATCTCAATAAGGCCCTTGAGTTTAGCTTTTTGTTTAAGTTATATGCTACGAGTGTAAATATTATCCTCAAGTTTCCTCATGTTAATTCGGTGTTATTGAAGAAATCTTCTGGATTCAAAAGTATAAGATTGTAAATTCTATCATTGTCTTTCCTTAGCTTTTCAATTTGACTGGACATGCTACATTGATCTCTGCTCCACCTTCTAAGGTGAAATTTAGTTAACTTGCTGATGAATTGAAATAATAGATTATCAGAAAATTTCATTTTTAAATTATAAGAGATTAAATTAATTGGAATACCCTTCCTTGTAACACCGACTATACTTAAATCTAAAAGGTGGCTTTTTGTTAACTTCATTGTTAATACTCCGGGAATTTAAATTCATGAAAAGTTGGGTGTGACCACTAGTGGAATGATTTAAACACTAAATAATTAAAGAAGGAAACATATACACACATTTTTTGTTAATACAAACCTCAACGAACATTAAAATTTATACCTCCTCTCCAAGTGAAATAGTTGCCTATTATATTCGGTTCAATTACATTAAGTTGAGAAATACACTGAGAAATTCATTAACAATTTTGATATCAAATGTGAACTGAGTCTATCTACAGCATGAAAAATATCATTAAAATCCCCTGCTATTATCCAAGCATAATTATTATCAAGTTTATTTTTCAACGGATGATTCCAAAGAGACGGCCTTTTATTTTGAATATTAGAGCCATAAATTGAGGAGATAATGAGTTGAAGACCCCTGAGTTAATGAATTTATAGGTAATACATTGTTGGTCAATACTTATAACTTGATGTTTCCAGTGGCTCCTATTATAACCAACTAAACTTCTCCCTATATCTTCTGAAGTATAATTGTTAAGAAACCCCTAGATTTTTAAACTTAGACGCATAATTTTTAATGGAATAGTTGAGAGTTGTTCTCAATTATAATCATAATATTTACCTTTTTTCTTCAAACTAAGCCATAAAGGTCATTTTGTCTCGTGATCAAACTTAACTTCTAACATTCCAAAGTAATAGGGGCATATCAAAATATATTTGCTTTTAGATATACCCTCGGTATTAACACCATTAAGAAGTTGCTCTCTTCTTTTGACTTCCTTGATTTGGACTTTGTTTTGATTTGAGAAGTAAGATTATTTCATTTTAGATTTGATTCTACAAATGGGTCTCCACTAATAACCACCTCTTCACCATTTAAATTATTTAGATTCAGTATGCTTTTCCCCTTCCTAAAACTGGCAAAAGAAATGCCAGAATCATCCATATTTATATCCTCTAAATTGGAATTTTCAAAGTCATTGCCGTCATTAGTAAGATGTAAGTTATAATTGGGTTGGTATCATCCATTTGAACTTCAGAAGACACACACTGACATTTAATTATTTACTGAAAAATTCATATCTTTCTCAGCTGGGGAAATTTTATTACTATCGTTACTTTCACTTATAAACATATCAACCTTATTTAAGCATCAAACATATTTGAAATATCAATTTCATTAGTGGTAAGTTGCTGCTGTTGCTGGCCACCCAAATCTAACCCTCTATTAAAAAGGTTATATTCAATTATCCCAGCTGATTGATTGACAGAAAATATCATGTCACCATCGTTTAATGATTTTGAGTTTATGCTTTCAGATTTGTCAACTTT
Source organism: Allium sativum (assembly GCA_030737875.1). NCBI lineage: Eukaryota > Viridiplantae > Streptophyta > Magnoliopsida > Asparagales > Amaryllidaceae > Allium > Allium sativum. The sequence goes on along the minus strand of CM060924.1, from coordinate 867,878,970 downwards.
AGAAAGTCACATTAAATTGAATGCAGAATGCATAAACAGCACAGTTAGCACTTAATAGGCAAGCAGCTCATAACCCTAAATAATAACTCGACTGGTAATTTATACCCATTACAACAAAATTTAACCAACTACGAGTGTATGGAGAAAAAATAAACAAATAATAATAACTTCATTGAATCACAAACAAAACTCCATTAATAGTTTGATACATGTAGCACGTATCAGTAACTGAAACTTCATTCCCATCCAGTGGCTGCAGGAGCAACGCCTTCAACCGGAGGTACTGCTGCATCCCAGTCGGCAGCCACAGGAGCTGCACATTTTAATCACAAACTCGTTAAAATTGCTGATTCCTTCAACTTTAAACCATATTTGGCAAAATACACCTCGAATTCATTTCATATAAGCGTAAACTGTAAAAATTAGAACCACTAATGAACGTATCTTGAACCATTATCAGTTGGATGATGTGCCTAAATTACAGCATACTTCCAAAACATACAATGAGCAAAGAAGATTTTAAAAGCTGCTAAAAATGAGAGAATGTCGCTGTGCTTAACTGGCAAAAAAAAAAAAAAAAAAAAAAAAAAAAAAAAAACCTTCAAGTTTTGGTTGCTTTTAGTTTGAAGGTTTTCTCATATTGTTATTAATGAACTAAACAGATTATCAGGAATATTTCATGTGCCTAGCAGAAAATGAATCACTAACTGCAAGTGAAAACATAACTCTCAAAACTGTGCGCTACATAAGAGAGTTGAATGAACAAAAAAATAGAATCAAACCTTGAACAGCTTCCCAGTCTGCACCGGTAGCTACAGGAGGAGCAATCGGAGCAATCGGAGCTTCAGTCCAATCTGCACCGGCAGCACCCCATTGGTCATTTGCTCCCCCCATTCCTGTGTATTCAACCGCAGTGTACTCTGGACCAGGCACAACTGCTTCTGCCTGATCTTGTTCCTTTGTTTCTTCTGGGTCTCTATAGAAGAAGAGATCAACCTACAAAACAACATTATTCATGGCACATGATTTCACATTCAAATTAATACAGTATAGCAGAATCAATCATGTAGCCACCATCTAAAGGAAACAATGCAGAACCGAGAAAACAATACTTGGTATACGTGTGAATTTGCACATGGCTTCAATTAACAGCTATAGGCGGTGAAGCAAATTCAGCTTACATGCACTCTTTATCCATGTTGCAAGCATTTACAATTTCAACATAATTTTAAACCAAGGTTGCAAGAATCACTAGAAGGACACTGAGCGAAAAACATGGACTAAGGATTTATCACCTAAGCATTTTCAATTAAAAAATACTAATATTTCGTTTAGTATTTACTGATACAAAAATGAGACTGATGAGATTTAATAGATTTACAATGTTTTTAGAAGCAAAAATGCAAGAAAACAGCTTGAATCAAACATTTTGAAGCTTATAGGTGGAACCAAGCGCAAATAGATGCATAAGAAATTACTATGAACACGTTACATGCTTAGATAATGATATAACTCTCATCTAGACGGAATGGACAAATAGTTGGGCAGTGAAACTAGCCTAATGCCTAAGCAAGGGCAAAGGCCTATATGGGAGTCTGAAAAAAAGAATATAACAAGGGTTGAAACGCACCACAACATAAAATACGACGGCAGGTGAAATGCCATAAAAAAGAACATAGCATACAACAGATATTTTGATAGAAATTCAAGATTTAAACATGTAATAAAATTGATGGAAGAACATTTCTATGGCAGGAAAGCATTTTAATTTTCAAATTTCAAAATACACAGTCCTGCACATTAGAAAAACACCAAGAGTATTATTAGCTGTTGGTTAAGGTAATTGATGCAACCATACCCAGCTCGTAAGAAGACTAATCTAACACAGTCATTTGTATTGCAGTAAACAAATGAAATATACCATCACATCCCATTTGTGTCCAGGAGCAATAGTTCCTCGCATCTGGAGAACCATTCTAGCCAACAACCAGAAAAGGCATCCAATGCTGTGCTTGCCCTTGTTGTTTGCTGGAATGCCAATATCAACATGCCTCATTGGTGAATCGGTATCACAGAACGCAATGGTTGGAATATTCCCAAGAGCTGCTTCTTTGATTGGCTGCAAGGATTCATATTCCCTTTTGTAAAAATTATAATCATCACCTTCACACACACACACACACACACACACACACACACACACACACACACACACACACATATATATATATATATAGGCGAGCGTTCAATGACACCTCCAACAGTGCAACACCCCTAAATGCCCCCGATTTCCACCACACATTCCGTTTCTCTCTCCCTCCACTACTTCTCTCCTTCCACTAACTTAATTTATATTAAATGAGAGGATGAGAGAGGGGGGCAAATGGGGTACTCACTATTTGGGGTGAAATTGAACGCTCCTCATATACATACATACATACATACATATATATATATATATATGTGTGTGTGTGTGTGTGTGTGTGTACACACACACACATAGAGAGAGAGGTCATTTTAATATATGCAGGTCTAAAGTGAATTTCCTGAAATCCGAAGAGGCCTTTCCATTGTTAACAAACTATGTAATTAAGAATTAACAAGCAAGAAGGATTTAAGGATGTCATTTTAACGTGAGTGTTGGGCAAAGAAAATGACCTGATGATCGGTTCTAGGATCAGTAAGGATAAGTAGACGAGGCTCGCAGAACGAAGTCTGAAGCTGATTGGTGAAAGTACCAGGAGTGTGTCTCCCTGCAATAGGATGAGCACCAGTATACTGGGCAAACTTCAAAACAGCTCTCTGACCATATGGCCTTGCAGACTGAACAATTATATCATGTGGATTCTCAATGGCAACAATAACCCTTGCAGCAAGATAAAGCTTTTCCCATGTCTTCCCAAGGTTGATGATGTAGATACCTAAGTATTAAATTGAAAATTATAACAAAACAAACAATATATACATAACAATAGCCTTATGGGCATGAACTGAAACCTGTATTAATCTCAAATCCGTTGTCACTATAGGACAACTGGCAACTTTGAAGTATCGAAAGTTCTCAATTTGTAAGGAATACAGAAAAAAAAAATCTCAAGTTGGCTTTGCTGATTCATACAGTTCAACTTTGATATTGTACTATTGACGTCAGAAAATTTTATGCTTCTAGGGATAAAACCATCAAAAATTGAGAGCCATGCGTTAGCTTGAATTAAACATGGTATTCAGACAAATTTATACCATTATTGCATCACATTTATCATAAATCAGCGGATGCGTATGTACTTTCCGAAGTTTAAAACATTACGAAATTTTCAACAATGTTATAATTATAACTTCTTCTTTTTTGCCTTTGATATAAATTAAGAGTTTAACTATTAAAAGGTATTTCAATAAACCTTTCTTCACAACGTAATTAATCTGACAAGAAAAGGTGAATAGCGTATGTATAGCAACTTACAACAATTTAATCCATTAGATACTACAAAAACAGCCACATTTCAAGTATTTCCAACCTATACTGTGTCCGCTTAGAATTAAAGACAGTGGTATCGAAACCATACCATCAGATCTGCGCTTGAAGACATATCGCTCCATCTGAAAATCGCAGTTCTTCGTACCCAAATGAACTTCTGCAGCTAGCATCATTTGGATGTCTTTTTCTTTCTGTGATAGTGTTCTATTAGCCATGATTGCTAGGAAACAGTGTAAAACCAAAAACCGCCCTAGTTTTCACTTGAACTGGTTAAGGAGGAGGCGGCGGCTGGCCTGAAGGGATAAGAATATTTATATTGAGAGTTGGAAACCTAAACGTCCAACTACATAGAGCTGCGTTATTAATTTAACGTGGGGTAATGCTACATCGCCCGGCTAAAAGCCCGATGAAAACATCCGAAATAAAAAGAGCAACAAAGTTTGTTCAAAAGGATAAAAGCCAAAAAAATTGGTTAAAAGGACATTTTCTAGTGGAAATAGTGGAATTCAGGGGTCCTCTTTGTTTTTCCATTTTACACTAAAAGTTGACATTTTAAGCAAATTTTTTGATTTTTGTCTTTTTGGGCAAACTTTTTGTTTTTTTATCCTTCACACAAGTTTTCTGTAATAATTTAAATGAGTGGTGGTAATACTGTAAATTAGTGTAATTCAGAGGGTAAAAGTGGATCCTCCGCAAATTATGTTTCTACCGCAGGTTTTGACGGAATCCAAAACCGGTTGAACTAGCATTTTCGATTTAACGTGATTCATAACAGCACTAGCTTGGTAAACCTACTTATTCCCATACTACCCATGGATCATTTTTTCCCAATCCGAACGCGAGCCATCTAACCCGTATAATTAAACGGATCATGTCGGGTCAGGTTTACCCATTTGATCCATTAGCAAATATTACCCGCTAATACAAACAGCAAAAGAACTAAATTACCAACGGACGACTTTATTATATAATCACCAACAAGCAGTAAGTTACAAAATTACCAATAGACAACAAGTTACAAAATCATCAACAAGAAGCACATATATACAGCATGAAATCACCATATCCAAAAATCATTCTTAATACATAAGAATGTACGATCACACTGCATACATAAAAGACTAGCAGTATGGAAGAGATACGATTATTATATGTAAAATATAACTAACAGCATACAAAAATAAATTAGTAAAATATAACAACTTACACAAGAATATATAAACATACTGATTACTGCTTACATAAAAGACTAACACTAATAGCATACATAAAAGACTAACAGTATGGAAAAGATATAGCATATAACGGGTTTGGCGGGTCAACCCTAAACCCACCCGTTTATAAACGAGTCAAATTTGGGTTGTGTAATGACCCGGGGTTTTGAGCGACCTTGGTTATCCGATATACAACACATATCGAACATCCAAGAGTCGAAAAAACCGGATGATCAATGAAAGAAATTAGAGGGCGAGAATAAATAAGATAGAAACTTAGAATAGAAGAAGGAGAAGAACACAAGATCAGAGTAACACAAACCTCACTGCGGAATGAATAACATATAATATATAACATAACTTGAAATATACATCTGTATTTGAATATACATCATTATCAAAGTACATCACTTACAACACAGCGGAAATAAACTATAGCTATATGATCCTGAAGCCTCCTGCTCTTCAAATATCTGTAAATCCCGACTACTTGACTGCCCGTACAAAATTGGGCACCAAAGAGTTTAGGGAAAACAAACAAAATAAACTCTGGGTCAGTCATGGGACTGGTATGAGTAAAACAGTTTAAAAACAGTTTGAGCCATTAAACGATATCTCATAAGACCACGCCGTATAACGGAACGGGTTTTTCCCTTATGAGAATCCAAAATATCTTTATATCAAAAATCTTTTGATATTATAATAATGTCTATCAACCACAATATAATAATCATCTAGCAGAAACACTTTCATCTCACGTTCTACATATATAGTATACAATCAAAACCGCAAGCACGTATTGGGTAATGGATTTCCAACTATGACAAGGTATGGAACCACCTTTCGCTAGTGTACCTCTAGAGAGGAATACACTGGATTCAACAAGAACATCTTGCAACCCGACCACACATGACCGACCACTCATTTCGCTTGAGTGTATCGAATGTATATCACCAACGGTTGAGATCAGCAACCATTTCCCGAATGGGACAACATCAACAATAGATTTTTAGAAGTAAATGAAACTCTAGATCATGTGATTATACACCCTACTTCGGAGTGACCGACTTAGCCATGCTGCCTGCCCGATTTCTGTCATTTACCGGATGTGAGGCTAGAAGCTATGCTTTATCATCACACCAGATTCACTTCGAATGTCACATCGTCAAATCCATCAAATCACCGATTGACGTCCTCAACAATACATTATGTGTTAGCTAAAAGAAGTTTCCTTCTCCGCTTCCACTCTTGGTACGGTTGGAGAAATCAATATACGTGATCGTCTGGAAATACTCTGTCAGACATCCGTCCATAAAAGTCATCCAGGAACAGGATGAACCGAAGGCACTATTCAGTACATCCATCTTAGGCACTGTTATCTAAGACTTATACAATAGCCCTTGCATTTTACTCTGTCTTCAATTATCTTTGGCATATATGATTCGCAACGCTTATGCCAATACAGAGTGGTTCTTTGGATAATAATCCAACCGGTCTCTCCATATTAACAACGTAAATTGGTCAAAACTTCGATATTCTGTGATTTAACTATCGAAGGAAAATACGTGTGCAAACAACGATATCATTTCCAAATGGAAATTCTATCAATCGATCATCAATTATATATATATATATACATACATATATATATATATATATATATTCATTTTTCCTTATTTCAGTATTTGATTACGTTTCTGATTCTATTTGAGAAACATTTCCAAATCTTCTTTACTTGGATTTAAACAGATGGTTAAATCAACATCGCGACGACAACTCAAACCATTATACTTATTTACTAAATCCACTTAACCACTTTCACTCCCAAACCTTAACCATTTCTAAATTAAAAACGAAGTCAATCAAGTTGGGGTATAACTACCTCTCAGACCTTAACTGAACAACATTTCAAATCTCGAAATAGGGTAAGTTCATCTTTTAACTCTTTAACAATTCTCCTTACTTAACTCCTTTTACTCTATTCGAATAACTTAATATTTGATAATCGTATTTAACTTTATTCGAATCACTAATATTCGATAACTCTATTTAATTAACCCTATCGATTTAACTCTAACTGGTTAACTCTAACTGGTTAACTCTAACTGGTCGACCCTAATTGATTTACCCTACTGGTTAACTCTAACTCATTTACTCTATTCGATTAATTCTAATCGAATAACTGATATTCGATTAACTCATTTCAACTCTATTTGTTTATTCCTTTTCTATTTGTTTACTTAACAAATAATTCTTCCCTTTTCAATTCTATTTACTAACAAATAAATATTCCTCTTCTTTTCTATTTATTAACAAATAAATGTTCCTAAATAAATAAATAATCCCATTTAATCTATTTGTAATTGTTTTACAAATATCTCCTTTTAAATCCTATTTGTAAATGTTATACAAATATTCTCTTTTTATTTCTATTTACAAATATTTTCCTTTATATTTGTTTTACAAATTATTCCTTTTATAATTGTTTAACAAATAAATTTCTTTTAAACTCTTTTGATTTTATAATTATTTCTTTATAAAATCCTTTTTCCTTTTATATATAAAATCCAGTGATTTTATATAAATAAATTATTTTCAAAATATGTTTTGAAAATCCTCTTTCTATACTCTGGTATTTCTTATGGTATTTAACACACTATATAACAACGATAAAAATCGTCCAAACACATATAATCAACAACAGATTATATATCACATCATATATCACAATATATGAATCACAGTAAAATAAATGTTGAGGAATCCAGTTGGATTCTTCCAACCTGTTTCCCTGCATCACAGATGTTAAACAATATAGATAGCATCACTTTCAGTTCCATATGATATATTCCGTTAAACAGAATCAATATAGGAATTCAACTAACTGACTAGCAGTTCAATCAAACAGCCAACACACAGTCAATCAGCCAATATTTAACATGTAGTGACCCGAAAATCCGGTCCAATTTGAGCTGACTAAATAACACAAGTCCAACCCCAAATTGCACTAGAAATTCAAGAAACTAATAGAAAGAAGATAGAGGGTGAGAATAGATAAGGTAGAACTATTAGAATAGAAGAAGAAGAACATCATCATCAGAGTAAACACGAATCTCACAGCGGAACGAATAAAATATAAAATAACTTTTGAAATACAAACAGTATATGTATACAATAGCACTTATCAGAGTGCAACACTTACAACAACAGCGGAAATAATAATAGCTATAGAATCTTGAAGCCTCCTGCTCCAAGCTCTCCAAGTGTATCTGTAAAATCCCGACTACTTGACTGCTCGTACAAAATTAGGCACCCAAGAGTTTAGGGAAAACAAACAAATAAACTCCGGGTCAGTCATGGGACTGGTATGAGTAAAACAGTTAAAACAGTTCGAACAAGTAAACGATATCTCATAAGACCACGCCGTATAACGGAACGGGTTTTTCCCTTATGAGAATCCAAAATATCTTTATATCAAAAACCTTTTGATATTATAATAATGTCTATCAACCACAGTATAATAATCATCAAGTAGAAACGCTTTCATCTCACGTTCTACATATATAGTATAATCAAAACCGCAAGCATGTATGGGGTAATGGATTTCCAACTATGACAAGGTATGGAACCACCTTCCGATCAGTGTACTCTAGGAACGATACACTGGAGTTCAACAAGAACATCTTGCAACTCAGCCACACAAGACCGACCACTCATTTCGCTTGAGTGTATCGAATGTACATCACCAACGGTTGGGATCAGCAACCGTTTCCCGTATATATATGGGACAACATTGATAGATTAAAGAAGCAAATGAATATTCTCTAGATAGGTGATTATACACCCTACTTCGGTGCGACCGACTTAGCCATGCTGCCTGCCCGATTTTTGTCATTTACCGGATGTGAGGCTAGAAGCTACGCTTACTTTCCATTTCATTGATAACACGATCACTTTGAATGCCACATTTTCAGATCCGTAAATCATTAGTTAGGTTTATACAAATAGTTTCTGGATATTATGCGAAGGGAATAAATCCGTTGTCCACCGTATATATTTGTACAGTCCAACTCATTCGATCATTGGAAATATTCTGTCAGACATTCGTCCATATACGTTCGTTCTGGGACTGAACGAAACCGAAGGCACTATTCTGTAAACAGGACAACCCTTGCATAACACCGTCTTCAATTATCTTCATCGTATTTGATCACAACGCTTATTTCAATACGGAGTGGTTCTTCGGATAATAATCCAACCGGTCTCTCCATATTTACAACGTAAAATGGTCAAAACTTTGATAGTCTGTGATTTAACTATCAAATGAAAACATGTCGGTGTACAAACAATGATCTTAATTCCAAATGGAATTATCGATCCAATCATCGAATATATATATCTATATATATATATTCATATTTCCTTATTTCTACACTTAGAAAACATCTTTGATTTATATTTGGAAAATGTTTCCGAAACTCATTTATATGGATTTCAACTAACGCTGTATGAAACATCGTTACGACTACTAAATCCATAAGTCATTTATTACTTAACTGCATTACTAATCATCCTTTGTTATCGAACTTCAACTATTCCTTAGTCAATTTCGAAGTCAATCAAGTTGGGGTATAATTACCTCTCAGACCTTAACTGAACAACGATCTTAACCTTGCGATAGATAAAGCTCATCACTTCAATTTCTAAAACCATTTGCTTACGCAAATTCTCGGATTCAGATTACGAATCCGCTTCCATTATGAAAACATTTATTATAACCCTAACGTTATAAATTCTACTTCTGAAATATCTAACTTATAAGTCTAACCTGTATTTCTTACTTTGATTAATTAATCTAACAACTAATTTATTTATAAATAAATAAATCCTGATTTAAAAACTGGAAAGTAAATAATACTTTCCCCGAATTCGATATAATCGAATTCGTCGTATAGCTCCCTTTCGAGTAATCTCTATTTGATTAACTCTTCTTTGAATAACTAATATTCGATAAACTCTCTTCGAATAACTTATATTCGATTAACTCATTTCGAATAGATTATATCCGATTATCTCTTTCCGGTTAATTCTATTTAATTAACTCTTATCTCGAACAACTAATATTCGATTAACTATAATTTGTTTAACTCTATTTCATTACTACTATTCGAATAACTAATATTCAAATAACCCTATTTGATTAACTCCTTTTTATTTAACTCTTATTCGAACAACTAATATTCGAATAACTCTATTTTGCTTCACTCTTACTGCTTAACTCTTATTTTATTAACTCTACTGAATTAACTCTATTCCGAATAACTAATATTCGATTTAACTTCATCCTTAATAACAATGTCTATTTTAACTCTAGTCGATTAACTCTATTTGATTTACTCTAATCGATTGACTTTATTTGATTATTCCTTTCGAATAACTATTATTCGATTAACATAATTTGATTAACTCTAATTCGAATAACTAATATTCGATTAACTCCATTCGCTTGACTCTAGATCGCAGCGATCACAATGGTTACGCCTGATTCCCTCAGGAAACATCCGACTGCCGTAGGCTATCTGCAGCCCTACGAATTACGCTAGCAGTCGTGCTAAATGGTACTTACCCTAATTAACTATGTCTGTTTTATCTCTATCTCGAATAACTATATTCGATCGACTCTAATTGAATAACTAATATTCAATTAACCCTGATTCGATTAACTAATCTTCGACTAACTAATAGTCAATTTACACTTATTTGCTTAACCAAAATTCGACTAACTAATAGTTGATTAACTTACTTCGACTAATTCGATTAACTTTTATTTGATTATCTTTAATCGATTAACTTTATTTGATTATCTCTAATTGAATAACTAATATTCAATTAACTCTTTTCAAATAACTAAATTCGATTAGCTCCTTCGAATACTACTTTCGATTAACTAACTTCGAATACTATATTCGATTAACTAACTTCGAATACCATATTCGATTAACTAACTTCGAATACTATATTCGATTAACTAACTTCGAATACCATATTCGATTAACTAACTTCGAATACCATATTCGATAAACTAACTTCGAATACCATATTCGATTTCTCCTTTTGATAACGTTTATTCATTTATAAAGATTTACTTTTTAGTAACGGTTCTTCACTTTATAAATGTTCTTTTAATAACGTTTTCCTTTTTATAACGATTTCCTTTTTATAACTTCTTATTCCGTTATAAACCAATTTCCTTTTTATAACTTCTATTTACCGTTACAAATATTTCCTATTTATAACTTCTATTTGCCATTACAAATATTTCCTATTTATAACTTCTAATTACCGTTACAAATATTTCCTATTTATAACGTTTTATTTATCTTCTAAATAAATATTTCTTTATTCTATTTATTTTCTAAATAAATATTCCCCTTTTCAATTCTATTTATTTTCTAAATAAATATCCCTTTTATAAAACTCTATTTGTTTTATAAATACTTCCTTTTATAAAACCGTGTTCGTTTTCTAAATAATTTCCTTTTTATAAAATCCTGTGATTTTATAAAATTCCTTTATTTCAATATACATTGAAATATTCCTTTTCACTATTCTATTTGTTTTATCAACATTTTTCCCTTTTATAAAACTCTATTCGTTTTATAAATACTTTCCTTTTATAAAACCGTGTTCGTTTTATAAATAATTTCCTTTTATAAAATCCTGTGATTTTATAAAATTCCTTTATTTCAATATACATTGAAATATTCCATTTCACAACTCAGGGTTTCTTATGATATGTAAAATATCGAATAACAATGATTAATATCATTCTAACACGCATAATCCAGAACAGATTATATAACACATCATATAACACAATATATGAAAACAGTAAAATAATTGTTGAGGAATCCAGTCGGATTCCTCCAACTTGTCTCCCTGCATCCACAGATGTTACACAGTATAATATATATCATATTTCATTTTGAAATGAAATATCCTGCTGTACCAAACCATATTTCATTAACAGTACATAGATTAACTATAACTACGTTTTCAATCAAATCTATTTAATAGTCCAGTTTAACAATCAATATACAACAGTCAATAAATAAAGTACAATTTATATTAAAATATAAATTGAGGAGAGTTAGTGAGTTTTACTCACTTTGTCGGTGTAACGTTAAACAATGATAACCGTTTAGCAGTCCTGTTCTGACGATATTTTCCCGTCATATTTTCCAATAAATCTCCGAATCATTCCAACTGATATCATGTTGTATCCCCCGTCAGTGTGATCCTATCGGATCCTGTTCGGTCGGATTCTTTTATTCTTTTCCTGCCACACCTTCTAACACCAAACCCAAACCTTCTACAACACTCCTTCACAAATAAATAAAACCCGCTAGTCTTGTTTTCCTCCTGCAATTTGGTATTTCCACATAACATAACTTCCTTCCTTTTCTTATATTTTTTTTCCTTTTATTTATGTGGGATTCACCTTGAATTTGCCGGCCTAATAGCCCCCTTATACCCGATACCAACAGGAGCTCCTTCCTCTTGTTATATGTTATAACCGTGCTCCAGATCCAGACAACATCGAACCATTTCACAGTCATTTCTTTGATCCTTTCTCCAATCATATAACCACCCTTACTACATGATAATTCCTCAGACCATTACCATTCTCTTTATGTTCGGAACCTCCATCTTCTCATTTGCAACTACCCGAAGCGTATTTACAAACTCCACATTTAAAACGCCAAGCTCCCCTTCCCCTTTAGTAAAACACGAACCCAGTTTAACTCCCCACCTTCAACTGTACGCTCTTTCCCTTCATGATTCATCCCCTTCCAATTCATGGTATACAGCTGCAAACATTCGAATTAGCCCTCATCGATACACCAAAGCAATTCATACTAATATTACCATTAATTTCCTCTATCACTCCTCTGAAATGACCAGTCAGTTCGAAAGCTTCTCAGTCGTGCATCATCCGTTTGCCCTCATTTTATTTACGTAGTTTAATTGGTTTACAAATACTAATTTCGTGGAAAACATGTTCAACAGTTGGTCCATGGTGTAAAATACTAACTGTACACCATAACACTTGAACCATCTTCTCCACTACAGCAAATCCATGCACCGCTCTGTCAAAAACTCATCATCGATGCCAAGCTACACACGTCCAGCACCAGTACTCCAGAACGCCCACGACACATCCATCATCATGAAACTCCTCAAACTCCAAAACGAACCCAAAATCACTTCCACCGCTACAACACTGTAGCGTCTTCCTCCTCACCAACAACATCCGTTAGGGCTCGCAACATCAGGCTCCGCCATGTCTCGAAACCACCGTACTCTTTAATCACCAAATCGCACAAGTCACACCGTGCGTCACTCAACTCCCACCGTACATTTCTTTCCTACCTCTCCATGTTTTCATGCGACTTCCCAAATACTTAAGCACATATAAACCTTGAACTCGTACATACACACCTCCAGTGAACTCCGATTTTATACTCCCTCCTCACAGAAAACTGTTGCTCCATCTTCACACAGTTGAACCATTTCGTTTTTGCCTCGGTCTTCCAGCTCTGACGTGAGCCCGTCGTGAAGGTGATGAGGATCGTAAGTATCGGTTTCAGAAACTTAAGTGGAGTATCTTTATTTGTTTGATTCTCTTTGATCGAAATGTTTTGGCTGAGAGTTTCTCGTGGCGGCTCGTGTTTGTTGAAGAGAAATGGAAATAGTGACCTAGGTTTAAGTAAAGTTTAAGTTATTTTATAGGGTTCCTATTTGATTTGTTTGGTCACCTTCTTTCCACGTTTTCGGATTGAAGCAAAAGGAGAATAGGTGGCTGAGAGTACTGGAGATGTGGCTTTGTTTAAGCCCATAAACAGTTAGGATATTTTGTATTATTATCCATTTTTAGAAAAATCATTTAAACCATTTTCTAATTTATTAATTATATATATACTTACGTAACGCTACGGACAGAAATAAAGATACTGTTGTATCGACCTCGGTGCCACGATCCCGAAAATATAATAATACCGGTAGATTAACTCATATTGTGAAACCCATCAATATCGTCACAGGGTGCAAAATACTTCAAAATAAAAAGTGCTTATTAAATTAATTAAAAATTACCATAAAATTCTAAAAATTAAATTATCGATATGTCTCAAAAGAATCTTGTCTAAATTCAAACCCGATTTCTAGTTATATCGGATAAACCGTTATGATCGATAAACGATTCTATAACGACTATTTTAAAATTTGATTTGGACATATCTCAAAATCTATACGACGAAATCCCGATTTTTCTGTTCCACTAGAAAGATATACTCCACCAGCTCCACACGTTTCTTATTTCATAGAAATCCGATTTAAAACGAATCCTGTACATTCGGTTGAAGTTCGAATCGCCAAACAGCGAACTGCCGCGCCATTTCAAGCTCGATTTTAATTATAATATAATTATATGTTCTAACGTCGATGATTAAATAATATATTCATTATTTAAATAATTAAATAATTTAATTATTGCACCGTCAAATATCCAGGTCATTACATAACAGTTCTAAAAAAATACAACATGAAATTATAAACTGTTCAGAGTTAGTGAGATTTACTCACATTTGCAGTTCATCGTTAAAGAATGATAAACTGTTGTTTAGTTTGGATCAAACAATTTATTTCTCCATAAATTCAAACGAGCTCCAATTGACTCGCGGTCAGTTCCATTGTGTAGCGTCCGTCCATACGATCCCAACGCAACTTACGGTTCGTCAATCTAATATCGTATGATCAAGTTACACATTTTTAAAGTTTTGAATACAATTTAAATTAAAAATAACTTAAGTAACTTTAAATCGGGCCTTAACCTTGTTTAGCTGGCCCATCTCCTTAACATTACAAACCCGGACCCGAATACTCTTCTCCCCCGTTCCAATTACACGCTGCGCCCTCCATTCCTTCAGTAGCCATTACCGCAACTTCCATCGCCATTTTCTCCTCCCTTACACCTCTAAAATTCCCACCGACAATACCATCCCACTCTCCTTCACTCTCTCTACGTCTACAACCCCGAATTTCCCAGCTTGCACTCAAGTTACCCGGCGCGATGTTCTCCCTTATCTATAGTGACCGCGTCACTTCCTGTCACCGCAACCCACAAATATTTTCCCATACCCTCCTCTCCACTCCACGAACTCGAGTACACTGCTCGTTTTTCCAATCGACGACCCTACGCCTCAAAAACCTCAACCCTAGGCATCGAATAACCCACGCTGTTCAAGATGCAGCAACAAATAGTGACGTCGAACCCCATAATAACCACATGGAAATGAAGAGGATCCATCGATGATTCCAACGATGTTCGAATTTTGATTTATAGGAATTTATACCATTTGATTTTGATTTTTGAACTTTGGGAACATTCACGTTTTTGGGTTTCAGGAAAAATGGTTAGGCGACTGAGAGAACGAGTTTATAGGGGATCCTATTTGTTTGTGTGGTTGAAAAAGATGGGCGCGTGGCCTTCATTTGGTTCACATATTTTGTTTTTATATTCTTTTATGTTTGCCTCCGCGCTCTAAAAATCAGTGTGATCACACACGATACCCGAAAATCATGAAACTGGACATGTAGCTAGAGTTCGACATTACGGTTGCAACGAAACTGGTTTCATCGAATTCCGACTCCGTTTGCTCACACTACGTATTTTTAAAGGTCGAAATACTGACTGTTTTTCACTCTAAAAATCCGTGCGGCCACAAAGTGACTCTAAAAATCACGAAATTGGAAATCTAACAACTATTTAATATTGCGGATCCAACAAAATTAGTTTCGTCGAATTCTGAGCTCGTTTGGAAAACTGGCTATTTTTACAGCTCTGAATGACCCATTTAAATATATAAATATATTTAATTATAATTAAATTAAATATAAATAAATTTATATTATCGTATATATTCACAGTGGAATACCATACAACTCTAGAATATTCCTATATGAATTTATAACTTGATATCCACTTCTGGGTCAACCCGATATTCGATGTATATTGAAATCCCTTTTAAAAATATAAATAATTCCTTTATAAATTATAAAGGAATTCCACAGCGACTTTTCTAGAATTTGATTTGGACGTAAATCAAAATCTACCCGATGAAATCTCGATTTTTCTCTTCCACTAGAAAGATATACTCCACCAGCTCCACACGTTTCTTGTTTCACAGAAATCCGGCTTAAAACGAATCATGTACATTCAGTTGAAGTTTAAATCGCGAAATGGCGAACTGCAGCGCCATTTCAAGCTCGATTTTAATTATAATGTAATTATACGTTCAAACTGTCATTCAAATAATATATTCGTTATTCTAATTCAATTCTAAACTGGATTAAACATCACAGATGATCCAGTTCACACCATATCGCCATTTTAGCCAATTCTGATTATTTCAAAATTAAACATATTATTTAATTTATTATTTAAATTAAATATTCACCATTATTTAATCCAACGACTATGAAATCCTTTTAATCACCTTTTAAATAATTAAATAAATTAATTATTATACAGCTGAAAATGCGGGTCATTACAGGTTGACTCGAAAATGACCCGCCAACTAAATGTGTCGGATTAACCTGCTAATTTCCATGCGGGTTTCGTGTCGTGTAGGAAATTGACAGCCCTAATTAGAACCCCCATTAAATTGATAAAAAAAATAAAGGAAAATTGGTAATTTTATTTTTGGTTTTTGTTTTACTTAGATAACTAGTGCGAACCTGTACTACGCACACGGGTTATCATTATAAGGTTGCACTGAAAAAATTGTATAATATTTGATTACTTGACTTTTCAATAATTTGTTTGAGTTTAAATTCATATTATGATTTCAAAGTAAGACCCAATATAAAACTTAAGAATAATATGTAACTTATATATCGTTGACACTTAGCTTCGTGATTCTTGTTTTTATTTGCACGAGAATGACAATTATCAAATATTTAGTGTCAATTAATAAGTGTCTTTACAAATTAATTTCACCTATTCAAATTCAAAGAGATAACATAAGGAAAATATAGATTACTTAGAAACAGGTATACATATAACAAACATCGTCCTTTTTCACACTTACAAACGGGAATTCTGGACAAACGAAATTAAATTTCAACAAACTGAAACATGATGAATGCTTAGAATTCAGTATAGATTCATAAAAAAAATGAATTCAATTTTTTTTATAGCTTGAATTCAAATTATAATTCTAATTTGACCAAAACTGACTTTTCCAGATATTTTACGTTTTACTAAATTTGGTAAATTAAAATATTCATTAATTTAATTCCTTTATTCAACTTTTCTTAGTTTACCTAAATTTAAATAATACAAATTGAGTCAATTACCAATTAATTTCAAATTAGACAGTTGTTACATCTCACCATTCAAATGGTATTTATTGTTGTTCATTTACAAAAATCAAATTCATTAATTTCATTTCATTCAGAATAAAATAATGTTTTAAATATTAAAATTCCAGTCAAATCGTTAAATTTTGAATTCCAACAATAATCATAGATAAATCTTGTTTCATTTTAAAATTAAATGATCGAAAAATACGGGATGTTACAAGTAACTAAACAATAACTGAGTACAAATGATGTAATATTGCAAAAATACTTCATCCTCCATGAATTGGTTGATTCATTTGTTAGTTTTCTTCACTCCCTTCATATAAAGGCCAACTACTACGATACGATCAAGTCCTAAAAAATTGAAAACAAGCAACAAAAAAAACATGAATTTTACATTTCCTGTATTGTTGTGCCTAAAAATGTTTCATGGGAGCAACTAAGAAAAGAGTTTAGAATAACTTTGTGCGCTTAATTGTAACATTTTTGAGGATATTTAAAAGTTGGTGAATTATGAGAATAGAGCAGTAAAATATGGCAATAAACCCTTATATACATCACAATAATTGGATACTTGTTACTATTCAAGTGAATTGGCACCGCGAACCAATACATTAGTAGAAATCAGTATTATGGCCTAATAATGATCAAGAATAGTTGAGGGTCTGATCTAATATACATAGTTGCATTCTTCAGATACATTTACTTATTTGGGTTAAATTGCACTAAAAGCATGTATTTTCAGAACAATATGAAATATGTGTACCATCATTCAAAACCAACTACCAATAAATCACAATACACTGCAGTAAGAAATGATGTTCATACCCAAAAGGTGTTCATAAAACCAATTGGTGTTAGGGCAATAGAAAATATTTAAAAATAAAATAAAATAAAAAGATTACGTGTGTGATGCTACCCAGTCAAACCCATAATGTATAAACACATTAGATTATCTCATAATTCAACCAAAGCTGCATATGCATGATCCTTGTTTGACAGATTTATCGTAATATTATGTTCTTCAAAACGTATTTGATGAATGAGCACGTTGGCTTTCAAACTTAAGCCCTTGGAACCTAAAACGTGTTAATTAAAAATTGCCTCATTTAAAATTAGAATATAGAAAAGATATCAATCAAATATATGAATTTAAAAAGGAAGTAGTTCACAATATCTTATATAACTTTTTTTGATAAATTATTGGTAAAGAATAATTCAAAATTGTCATAGAAAGAAAATAAGATAATGAAACTAGAATAAAATGAATCGAGTAAATTAAAAATATGGCTTGAATGGAAATAGACAAAGTGAGAAGAAGGCTAACGATAATGTATATTGAATGAAGAAAAGAAAATGGTTTGGAAGAAAATGTTATTTTTATCATATATATATATATATATATATACTTGGGAATTAGTATGTGTCTTTTATGTTAAAAATAAGAGCTTCAAGTATTTGTTTGACATAAGATTGGAATTTCAAGTATATCAAGATTTTTGATATACGCCTAACTAACGTATGTACTAAATCATGTATGTACTATATAGATATAGATTCACCTCTAGTCGCTTGAAAATGATCATGATAATGACCGCGACATCATTAGTATTTATTTCCATGTTTTGAAAGTGAGAAAATTATATAATTCCAAATCGAGACCTTGAACTGATACTTCAAACTATTTTAGTAAATATTTGAAAGTGTCTAAGGAAAATAAATGAGAATACTAAGTTGCTATATAAATGTGAACTTAAAGAAATATTATTTACTAGGTAAAGAATAAAAGTAAGCTAAATTAAAACTCGACACGAATTAGAAATGAATGTTGAGTGAAATAAATTGAAATAGTTGAATTGTTTGATAATCGACAACGTAAAATAAATAACTTAAACAAATAGATTTTAAGTTAACAAAACGAAAAAAATGAATATGTACATAAAATTGAATGGAAAGCAATTTAATAAGCCTAAACGACAAATAAATTGAATGCTACAAAAATGGAATATGCATTCGTGTGTTAGTATAAATTTTGCGTGTTGTTTAAGATTTTATACATGTTGAACAAAATAAATAAAAAGCCATTAATTAAATAAGAAACGATGTAAGTAAATTTTACAAATTGGAAAAACTTTGCATATGACTAAAAGTGAAAAATAGTGAAAAGGCCAAACTTAGCATATCTTTTGGTGAAAAATATGCTAAGTTTGGCCTTTTCACTATTTTCCACTTTTAAAGGAACTACTTTTAAAGGCCAAACTTAGCATTTGTTTTGTGTAAAATTCGAAAGGACAGTGGGCCCTATGATTTCCACTTTTGCACTAAATTGTGCCTTTCTCCCTCAAATCCAAATTTAGCATACTTTTTACACAAAACAAATGCTGAGTTTGGCCTTTAAAAGTAATTCCTCTAAATACAATGTGTGTTAACAAAAATGAAAGTGAACATGAATATAATGTGAATATATTTACTAAGTTAAATCTAAGTAACAATGAATGATAATAAGTTGAATGTAAATAAAATTACTTGCAGCTGGATGTTAATATGAGATTTTGTGGATTGTTGTAATCATTTATGTGTTGTATGCGTGTTTATTATGTTACATATCGCTACGTATATTCATTTTACTATATATTGGCTTGATTCTCATATGTTTATTAAGTGTTTAGTAGGTGCAATGGCGCGCTTTGCTTTTGTAGCTCACTTTTGCAAAAAATGCTAAGAAAAATAAGCTAATATGCTAAATAAGGTACGTATCTCAGAATACATATCGTATTTGGTTTTTTTTTTTCCTGGTGTAGGGGCCCCCTGATCGACCCGTACAAAGGATACACTGCCGAAATTTTCCATAAACCTGAGTGTTAGAAAAAAATTTGAGTTTGAATTCTAAAAACTTATATTTTATCAAATAGGTCAAAAGCTAAGTGAAGAGTTGATAAATTAAGTAATCTGTAAAATCTATACATAAGTTTGATTAACGCAACATTTCCTTTTCGAGTACGAAAAGCGCTGAGTGGGGGAGAATGTAACGACTCGATAATTTTGACATTTAATAGTACGGAATTTATTAAAATTTAATGTCTTAAGTGAATGTTTATAAATATAGTTTGAATTAGAAACTTAAATTATATTGTATATATTGAAGTTATGAATTTAATTTTGTGACAACCCACGTCCATTAATGTCACTCATTAAGAGAATGCATTAAGTTCCGTGAAGCGTTATAGGTAAACAGAAACATAAACATTACAAAACAAATATGAAATAGCAACAGAAATTTAAAACTTTATTAATCAAAAAGCATCGTAGTTCAAAACATGGTTACATCATATGTCTGAAATGTACAAAACCCAGTACATCACTAAAATTCTGTCTTGTACTTAAAACATCAGAGTACAATAAATAAAGAAGCATAATTCCCTAAAAACGTAGCCATAGTAGAGAGATGAAATCCAGCCGTACATCTAAAACAACTCCAAGCAAGATGAAAGCAGAATCCTGATTAAGCTTGAGTATTCCCACCCTGAGAACCTAGGGGTGAACAGAAGAGAAAGAAGAGGAAACAAAATGGGTCAGACATAAAGTCTGACAGGTACAATTACTTTTAGCATATCAATAAGTAAAAGTTATTGGATCTAGATTAACCCTAGAGGGGGTGAATAGGGTTTATCACAGTTTTTCACTGGATTAAAAAAACTGACAGGATATTACTATACTAAACAGATCACATAATGCAGTAAAAATAAAAGTGTAGAAAATAAATCACACACAAACATACCCAGCTTCGGCAAAACCCTGCCTACTGCTGCATTCCTAAGGTTTCTACTAGGTAAAAGAACAGATCCCGCATACAAGACCATGTACACTCGAGAACCCCTCGCTCCTATTCTAATCCTACGCTCAAAACCCTAGACTGGTCTATGTCCACTAGACCAGATTTTCCCTTAGTTTTACAAACACTAGTAAACTGTCAGTTAACCTCTAACAAAATCCTCTAGAATTTTACAGACTCTAGAAAACTGTTTTGATTACAAATAAAATTAACAACAAAAACAATTAAATAAAAAACAAATATAAAAACCATAGGAGTTAAATTTTAAGGGTCATCCCCATATTCATTTTGAAACATGGTTGGCCCCTTTGTAAAGTGTTGCATCCCTTATTTCTTCAGCTCGATCCCTTTCCTCTTTTGGATAAAAAATGGTGGCCGGTCCCTATGAAATGAAAACTAGGGTTTTTAATTTAAATCCCCAAATCAATTTTGACGCTTGATGGAATGAGGTTCTCTGTTGCTCGAATTCGTTCTCTACTTGGGAATATCTGGCGACCGAAACCCTAGAAGAAAAGTGAGTTTTCTATTTAAAACTTTGCTTGAAATTTTTGATGCTTGGTTTCGATAGCCTATGCCTGTGATGAAAATGGTTGATAAATAGGATTAGAAATCCTTAAACATCTCTGATTTCGTGTGTGGCTTGCTGATTTGTTGGCTTTTCTCTTTTGCCAATCCCGATTTAAAAAATGGAATTCTTGGCTTTGAATTTAAAGAGAATGTGGAAATAAGAAACTTGCCCCTTTTGAATTGTTGCCTTGAATGAATTTCCTGGTCTTGAAACACGTCCATGAATTTAAATGAGATTTCAGAATGATTCAAAAACTGGAAAGTATTGATTCGATTTTCTGGAAAAAAATGTCTCACAAAAATACTTGTTTTGCCAAACATTTGCCATTGATTAAATTCCTGATTTGCTTTGATTGAAAACAGTTTAAAGCTGCCTTGAATTCACACTGCCATTTTTGGAATTATTGATTGAACTTTAAATATATGTTTTGCCTGTTTTTGAATCTTGCCGAATTAAAACAGTGAATTCTTTAGGCTATATGAAATGCAGTCTTTACTTCTTTCCAAACAAAAAAATGCTCCTTTGAATTCCCATATCTGGAAACTAATTATACTTGTCAAAGATGTTTATGTCCCTTCTAATTTTGCTCGGCTTGGATTGTTGAATTTGTCAATGTAAATCAGTAAATAGATTTGAATGAATTTCAAATGGAATGGTTTAAATCTGGAAACAGTTTCTGTCCCAAAATGATTTATGCAATATTGATGATGCTCCAAAATTTCTTGTATGCTGTAAATATTGGTTCAACGCGTGTCATTAAAAAAAAATTGATTCGCAAATTTTCTCCTTGCTAATTTTCTGCATATCATTTCTTTATATCCATTGTTATCTTGGAAAATCATTTGTGTTTGGCATGTGTACGTCATTCTTTCATGTAAATGCTGGCTTGAGATTTGTGATTATCTGAACTAAGTTGATTCATTGGCAGCTACATGCTTATGCCATAATGAAAATGCTCACATACATGCTACTAATATGTTGTTCAGCTGCATGCTCACTTGTAGTTTGTGCCTGAACCTTGTCCATGTACATATGCCACTTGTTGTTCCACCATGCAACACACGTTCTCGACCATATTACATGTCAGACCTGACATGAATTTTCTGCTTTGAACTTGACTCCTATATGAACTATGTTGCATTCTTGTTTATGCTGAGAACACGTGTATGCTTCTGTTGAATTGATGTATACACACTGTTTTGCCATGAGTTATACATATATTTTTGAACTGTTTCTTGTGAAGAACACTAAACCATGCTGTATTAAACTGATCTGTCATCTTCAGTATGTGTCTGTTCACTTCGTGTTGGCTGAAATATGCTTTGTCCACTGACTTGTTGACACCATGTCTCACTGCAATATGGTTGCACCATTCTTGGCCATGCCATTTACATGCACCATATATGCTTGGCCATTTAGCTTGTTTGTGCCAAACTATGTTGAACCATTCTGTATTTGCTAAACCACATTTATGCAACTTGACGATTTCTTTGTATTGCTGCTGCATAGCTTGCTTGTGCTCGACCACTATTCAATTTGCTTGTTGACACTTTGAATTTTCTTGATCATGGCTCGACCATTTTGATATGTGTTGACTGTTGACCATTGACTTTGAAACACCATGTTGGAATGTATTCATTTTTACTTGCACTGGGTCGAGTTGGTTCCCATGGCTGCTCCTCAGTTGCTTGCTGATTGGCGAGGCAGTGCACACGTGTATATTTATACACATGTGTATATGAAGCCATCAGACTAATTTTCTTGTCCATGCAGTGAAATATTTTATATATACACTAACTGCCTTGTGGTATTTACAGTGTATCATTGTGAATATCACAAGCTGTCTAGACACAGTCGGAAAAATCAAATCGAGTCAGAAAAATGATGAGAAACACACCAGATATCTGAGGCAAATAAAAGTTTTTAAAAAATTGATATTCATATGTATTCAGTTTTATTTCCATTGCAGTGTACTCTGTGCGTGTGTTTCATGTGACAGGTAAACAGGTGATGATTGGACTGACTGAGAAGATGCTGTGAAGACAGAAGACTGAAGATGACAGAGTGTCAGTATGTGTCTGTATATATGAAATGTAACTGTGTCAAATCATGTACTGAGTGATGAGTGATGTAGTGAGGAGCTTTGTATATATATATATATATATATATATATATATGAATTGTACTGTTATTTGTAATAAACAAATTCGTTTGAAATAAAATATTATTTAATTGTTGTCAAACAAACTTTTCTATTTTAATCAGTCAATGTACAAGTACAAATATTATGTGAATGTATTTAAATAGTGGAGTATTAAATAGCTGTACTGTTTGAATGTTGAAATAGAATATTCAATTTAAATTAAGTACTATGAATATATGAATGTCTGTACAGTCGTATTCTATTTAAATATAAATATTATATTCTTGTCTGTGATGTATATATAGAACTGTACAATAACAAACACATTTAAAATACTATTTATTTGGTTGTTATCATCAAACAAAAATCATATAATTGTGTATACAACTACGTCATATACAACAATCTCCCCCTTTTGATGATGACAAACAAATAAAAGATTTTAAGCACAATAAATGTGTTTGACAGTGAATATTGAACTTCCCCTATTGATTAGCTTCCTCAACAACAGCCAACTCCCCCTATAACTGTGCATGAGTGAAATGAATGATATGAATAATAATAAATTTTCAAAACTAATAATATTTATAAAATATTCACTCATAAATCAAAATCTCAATCCATTCTCCCCCTTTTATTTGGCATCATCAAAAGGATTCAAAAATTAAAGTATTGATGAAAATTGACTAAAATATAATATCAGCTTAAGAGGAAGAACAGTCATCATAAATCTCAATCAGTCAAACAAAAATCATAATGTTCTAAGAACTAGTGGCATATTTCACACTGTTGAGAATGACGGATTTACAACGAAATTTATATAAATGGAGAGAGCTCAAAATATGATTCCAATTATTTCGAAAGAATTTTATAAAAAGAAGTACAAAAACAGTGATGAACTTGGACTATAATTAATAATTCAATTTAAGTGACAAAATCAAATACTCTAAAATCCCAATAGCTATCAATCAACAAATCATAATACGTCATAAAATATTAACACACTTCACAGATTAGAAAGATGGATTGATACGCTGGTTTTTATACACCAAGGAGAATTTCAGATTAATTTCAATTTATAGCACATTATTTCCTTTTCTTTTACTTTTTATTTAAGAGTACACTGACAATGCATAACTAGAGCTTGGATTTTTTAGTGAGGTTAGTCGTAGCTTAAATTATAAGTTGTCTCTTAACTATGCATGACCAGAGATTGGATTTTTAAATGAGGTTAAAGACACACTTATATATTAATTATATATATTTATCGTTTTCAGCTTCAAAAGAAAAACTCCTCGGTATATAAAACCAATATGAATGATAGAAATGTGGTAGGTACATAAATGGACTGTGAAATAAATTTCTAAATTAATTATATTATGAAATATGCTCGACTGTACCGGGATCATTGAAAATTTTCAATTATCACTAATTCTAAATAATAACATAGTCCAATTTCTATCACGAGTATTTCCACTATTTATTCAAAAATATTTTAAAAATAAACTCTCCACATTAATATAAAATTATCATGATGGATGGCAGAATAATGGTAGATAAAGAAGATGATCGTGAAATAATCGCCAATTCAAAGATATTATAATAGTTATTCAACCATCATGAAAATCTAAATAAAATCTCCTCTTGATGTAAAATATACTGCAGTCACAATTCAACACAATTAATAATTTTGATGAATTATAAATACAGTTCAATTTGGATATTGAATTCAATTTCTGAATGAATAATCAATAAATAATTTTAAAATTGAAAATCAATTACAAGAGGGATGTGAAAAACTACACAAGTCAAGAAGGACTATATATATATATACACAAAAAAAAAATCAGCACTTCTAAACTGATACCACATGATGTCTCTATTAATAAGGATTTTAACATGACACTGGAGACAAACAAAAATAATTCAAACAACAAAATTTTAACCACAAAGCCCAACAAGACAAAATTAACAAATTTGGCACATTTATCAGAACTGTAGATAAGAACAAGCAGTTATTTGAAGAACAATATCAGAGCATCAAACAGATCATAAAAAATCAATTTCCAACATATTTTCAGAACAATATCAGAGCAGCACAAGATATCAGTTCAAATTAGACTTGTCAAGATGATGGTCACATAAAATGATCCATGATCCAATGATTAAAAATACAGTTTATTTGAAATCATTTAAGGAATATGAAACTCTCAAGATTCAGTGAATCAATCACACCAGAATGTAAATTTCAGATTCAAAATATGTGCATGATTCAATAAATCAATAATTTCAAATGATTTTAAACAAACATTTAAATCAAATAACCATGAAATAATAGTAAGTTTCAAGACTGGATTTTCAAAGAATTTTTCCAAATTATTTCTGACAAGTATAAGGGAAATTTCAGATCGTTTACATCAAATTTGAAAGGTATTCATGATCCAGAAAATTAAAATAATTTATTTGAAATCACTTGAATCGGTGTCAAGTTTGAGATATAATGAATCATTCACACAAGATGATAATTTCAGGATTAAGAGGTGTGTGATATTCAAAATATCAAGAATTTCAGATGATTTTAAACAAACAAATTTCAACCATAATAGTCATGAATAAATGTGAAATTCAAGATGTATCACTGATTCAATATAATTCAAAATATCCAAGCCAATCTGAAAAATAATGAAATTATCACAACTGATAAATAACAGAGTGTTGTAATGAGTATAATATTTCAAGCTTTTCTAAGATGAATTAGAAGAAACTCAAAACAACAAAGGTGTGTGAAACTTCATCAAATTTTAGATCTTCAAGAATTTAGAATTCTAATTAACAGTGTTCAAGATATGATAAGAATACATCAACACTGTTATGAATTCAGAAATCAGAAAAATAAACTTCAAAACAATTGCAGATATTTACAAGATTAAATTCAAGATCTGGAAATAATTAAAACATTAGAGTTCTATTCAACTAAAGCGAATTTCCAGAAAATATGAGTTCTACAATTGGAAGTTAATGATGCCCAAAAAAAGTTACAATGATATGACAGTGACAAAACAGAAAAAGAAGGGGTAGAAGAAGGAATACATAAAAAATATTTACAAAGATGAGTTTAGAGGTTATACCTGAAATTGAAGTGAGTAAATAAATCTCTAACTCAATCAATCTTGGCTAAGGAACTCTAAATGGTACAAAAATATGGAATGGCTTAAATTCAATTTCCTTTTAGCAACGCAGTTCCTCAGCCTCCTCTGGTACCTAACAGTTTATAAGATCAGGTGGTCTAACAAAATTTGTAAAACCACTCACATTTTTGTTTACAAGTTTTGGTACCCAGACCTATTTATATAACAAACCATTCAAATCTATCTTTGTGCCTTTAGGAACCCAGATCTATTTGAATTTAACTGAATTCATTTCATTTTCTTTTGGGATCCAAAAATGTTTAAATGGTTTATTATAAAACAAGATTTCATTTTGATTTTGTTTCAAAAATCCTTTGGAATTTTTAGAGTTTAAATTTTCAAAATGATCCTTTCCAAAACAATTTGAGGGATTTTTAAAACCATTTAATTTTTTGCTTTTGAGAAAATTTATCCAAGTTTTCCAAAGCTAAGTCCACTTTTATTTCCGAAGAAAATTGTTTTTGCAACAAAATGTTTAACGACTTCTCCCCATTAGAAAATTTATCCAAAGTTAATTTAAGTCGTTGAATTTGGGATTTAAGATCACTATTTTCGTTTATTAAATTTAAACAACGATTTATAGCAATCTTACTCTTTTCAACATCATTTTGTTCCAAAACCAAGAGTTCGTTTTCAAGCTTTTCAATTTTGGCCTTAGACTCAAAAATCTCATTTTCAAAAAAAAAAATGTTTCTCAGCAATTTCACATTTGGAATTTTTTGGAATCTTAAAAGTTTCCAATTCTGTTTGCAAGTAATTGTTTATATAGATTAGCTCACCTTCCTTTTCGTTTGATCTCATAATTTGTTTTTCAAGCTTTTGGATATTTTCATTGAGATGATCTAAGTTGTTTTTCGAGTTGAAACAATCCTTGCAATCAGAGTTTGAAACTTTCAAGATATTTTCAAGTTTTAATTCCAAAATATTATTTTTAGTGATTAACTCAAGTTTTTCAGATTTTAGAGTTTTATTTTTCGATTTGAGACTATCAACAACATTTGTTAATTCAATACAAAAATAAACCAAATCTTCATTTGAAAGATCTTTAGTTTTACCATCTATTGAGCCTCCATTGACAGATCCGTTTGGATTATCATTTATAAAACCTGCTAAACATAGATCTAAATCTGAGTTGACATCCCGGGGTTTTGAGCAGCTATTGTTTTTCTGTCCATACTTTATATTGAGAGATTTCCAAATTTCCTTCACAGTCGAACAATGGGAGATAAAATCAAGTTGATTATTACTAAGATGAGAATAGAGAATATGCATATCACGAGCATTAATATTCCTATCTATTATATCACTTCCACTGTCAACAACATCCCAATATTTGACAGATTTTAAATACGATATCATTTCTGATTTCCAATTCAAAAAATCTGTACCATCAAAAAAATTTGGAATGTGACTGGGCTGACTCTCTATGGACTGACAACTAGGGATCACCATTACTCTAATGTTAATAGAATACTTGCTCTTATACCACTTGTTGGATCTAGATTAACCCTAGATGGGGGAGTGGAATATGGTTTATCACAATTTTTCACTGAATTAAAAAAACTGACAGGATATTACAATAATAAACAGATCACAGAATGCAGTAAAAATAAAAGTGCAGAAAATAAATCGCACACAAATATACCATGCTTCGGCAAAACCCAGCCTACTGCTGCATTCCTAAGGTTTCTATTAGGTAAAAGAACAGATCCCGCATACATGACCATGTACACTCGCGAACCCCTCGCTTCTATTCTAATCCTACGCTCAAAACCCTAGACTGGTCTATATCCACTAGACTAGATTTTCCCCTAGTTTTACAGACACTAGTAAACTATCAGTTAACCTCTAACTGAATCCCCTAGAATTTTACAGACTCTAGAAATTTTTTTTGATTACAAATAAAATTAACAACAAAAACAATTAAATAAAAAAAATATAAAAAACCTAGGAGTTAAATTATAAGGGTCGTCCCCTTATTCATTTTAAAACATGGTCGACCCCTTTGTAAAGCGTTGCACCCCTTATTTCTTCAGCTTGATCCCTTTCCTCTTTTGGATAAAAAATGGCGGTCGATCCCTATGAAATGAAAACTAGGGTTTTTAATTTAAATACCCAAATCAATTTCGATGCTTGATGGAATGAGGTTCTCTGTTGCTCGAATTCGTTCTCTGACTTGGGAATATCTGGCGACCGAAACCCTAGAAGAAAAGTGAGTTTTCTATTTAAAACTTTACTTGAAATTTTTGATGCTTGGTTTCAATAGCCTACGCCTATGATGAAAATGGTTGATAAATAGGATTAGAAATCCTTAAACATCTCTGATTTCGTGTATGGCTTTCTGATTTGTTGGCTTTCCTTTTTTGACAATCCCGATTTAAAAAATGGATTTCTTGGCTTTGAATTTAAAGAGAATGTGGAAATAAGAAACTTGCCCCTTTTGAATTGTTGCCTTGAATGAACTTCCTGGTCTTAAAACACGTCCATGAATTTAAATGAGATTT
The DNA here is from genome assembly GCA_030737875.1 of Allium sativum. NCBI lineage: Eukaryota > Viridiplantae > Streptophyta > Magnoliopsida > Asparagales > Amaryllidaceae > Allium > Allium sativum. The sequence continues at coordinate 867,849,620 of CM060924.1, read as the reverse complement.
TAGAATGATTCAAAAACTGGAAAGTATTGATTCGATTTTCTGGAAAAAAATGTCTCACAAAAATACTTCTTTTGCCAAACATTTTCCATTGATTAAATTCCTAATTTGCTTTGATTGAAAACAGTTTAAAGCTACCTTGAATTCACACTGCCATTTTTGGAATTGTTGATTGAACTTACCGTATATGTTTTGCCTATTTTTGAATCTTGCCGAATTAAAACATTGAATTCTTTAGGCTATATGAAATGCAGTCTTTACTTCTTTCCAAACAGAAAATGATCCTCTGAATTCCCATATCTGGAAACTAATTATACTTGCCAAAGATGTTTATGTCCCTTCTAATTTTGCTCGTCTTGGATTGTTGAATTTGTCGATGTAAGTCTGGAAATAGATTTGAATGAATTTCAAATGGAATGGTTGAAGTCTAGAAACAATTTCTGTCCCAAAATGATTTATGCAATATCGATGATGCTCCCAGATTTCTTGTATGCTTTAAATATTAGTTCAACACTTGTCATTAAAAAAATTTGATTTGCATATTTTCTCCTTGCTAATTTTCTGCATATCATTTCTTTATGTCCATTGTTATCTTGGCAAATCTTTTGTGTTTGGCCTATATACACCATTCTTTAATGTAAATGCTGGCTTGGGATTTGTGATTATCTAAACTGAGTTGATTCATTGGCAGCTACATGCTTATGCCATAATGAAAATGCTCACATACATGCTACTGATATGTTGTGCACCTGCATGCTCACTTGTAGTTTGTGCCTGAACCTTGTCCATGTACATATACCACTTGTTGTTCCACCATGCAACACATGTTCTCGACCATATTACATGTCAGACCTGACATGAATTTTCTGCTTTGAACTTGACTCCTGTATGAACTATGTTGCATTCTTGTTTATTCTGAGAACACCTGTATGCTTCTGTTGAATTGATGTATACACGCTGTTTTGCCATGAGCTCAACATATATTTCTGAACTGTTTCTTGTGAACACTAGTACACTGAACCATGCAGTATCAAAATGATCTGTCATCTTCAGTATGTGTCTGTTCACTTCATGTTGGCTGAAATATGCTTTGTCCATTGACTTGTTGACAGCATGTCTCACTACAATACGATTGCACCATTCTTGGCCATGCCATTTACATGCACCATATATGCTTGGCCATTTAGCTTGTTTGTGCCAAACTGTGTTGAACCATGTTGTATTTACTGAACCACATTTATGCTACTTGACAATTTCTTTTTCTGCTGCTGCATAGCTTGATTGTGCTCGACCACTATTCAATTTGTTTGTTGACACTTTGAATTTGCTTGATCATTGCTCGACCATTTTGATATGTGTTGACTGTTGACTGTTGACCATTGACTTCGAAACACCATATTGGAATGTATTCATTTTTACTTGCACTGGATCGAGTTGGTCCACGTGGCTGCTCCTCAGCTACTTGCTGATTGGCGAGGCAGTGCACACGTGTATATTTATACACGTGTGTATATGCAGCCATCAGACTGATTTTCTTGTCCCTGCACTGAAATATTTTATATATACACTGACTGCCTTGTGGTATTTACAGTGTATCACTGTGAATATCACAAGCTGTCTAGACACAGTCGGAAAAATCAGATCGAGTCAAAAAAATGATGAGAAACACACCAGAAATCTGAGGCAAATAATTTTTTTAAAAAAATTGATATTCACATGTATTCAGTTTTATTTCTATTGTAGTGTACTCTGTGTGTGTGTTTCATGTGACAGGTAAACAGGTGATGACTGGACTGACTGAGAAGATGCTGTGAAGACAGAAGACTAAAGATGACATAGTGTCAGTATGTGTCTGTATATATGAAATGTAACTGTGTCAAAGAATGTACTGAGTGATGAGTGATGTAGTGAGGAGCTTTGAATATAAATATGAATTGTACTGTTATTTGTAATAGACAAATTCGTTTGAAATAAAATATTATTTAATTGTTGTGAAACAAACTTGTCTATTTTAATCATTCAATTTACAAGTACAAATATTCTGTGAATGTATTTAAATAGTGTAGTATTAAATAGCTGTATTGTTTGAATGTTGAAATAGAATATTCAATTTAAATAAAATACTATGAATATATGAATGTCTATACAGTCGTATTCTATTTAAATATAAATATTATATTCTTGTCTGTGATGTATATATAGAACAGTACAGTAACAAACACATTTAAATTACTATTTATTTGGTTGTTATCATCAAACAAAAATCATATAATTGTTAATACAACTACGTCATATACAAAAAAAGTATCATGACAGGCGTATAAAGTGGATAAGAGAGATAACATCATAAAAGGCAGGTATGACAAGGTAAACAGGATAAACATGATAGAGTATATTACGCTTCTCTAATGATTTCTATGCACCAATACTAGTGTCTTATTAACAAGATGATCCCCAACAAGTATAAGATAGTAGACTTAGGTGTACTTCCAGTGAAAGGTTTTCACTCCATACAATCAACGGGCAGCCCAACATACCGGAGTTACCCCTAAGGATATTAATGGGCTCCCCAACATGCCGAAGTCTAGATGTACCCTAATTACTACCCTAATCGTTCAGCTCTCTGCTCCGTAGATACCCTGTGTTGGGCCCACAGTAGGATGTATCACTTCCTAAAGTGGCAACCTTCCGTTTTCAGGATGTGCACAACCATATCTATAGGTGTCATGGTGTCTTCACCTCCTCTGCCGGACCCATGCACGCACATAACCCCGTTGGAATGCGCCGCCCACGCCGTCCCCCATGTTTGGATCCCTTACAATCAGCCCAGTAAGCGTGCCCCGACTCCGACCTAGTTCAGATTACTTGTTTTTGATACATATATATGGGTTATTGACTGAAACGGGTCTCACACAAGAAGATACAAGCTTCCCCCTATGCTTGCATCCCCACTAGGTTTTCCATAGGTTATGCCATACCAGAGTAAAAGATTGCATAACCTCATAGGTTAAGTTTGTGGGCCTATATATAAATATTACCTACCACCCCAAAATATACTTAATCCTCCCACTGTTCATACAAGTTTACTTAACCCCTACTCAAGTTAACATGCTCATGTAATCCCTATGGATTCAACCAGATTAAGTATTCCAATTCATTAGCATATTCATTTATGGTTATAATGTGCTAGACCTTCCACATTAAGCCTACCACTTGTGGATGCTGGATATGTCGGGCGGTTCCGAGCAGACTTCTTCCACAAGTCAGGCTTAACCTCGTGTCTTAGCACGTCTCGTGTTTATGCACTTAGACCCCTCACATTAGATTCACCACTTGTGGTCACTGGATATGCCGGGTGGTTCCGAGCAGACTTCTACCACAAGCGTAATCTAACCTCGTTCCTAAGCATGGTTACAGTTTATAATTACTGTAATTCTAGGCATTTCAATTATTAATAAATTATTCCTACGTCGTTATAGGTTTTCATGCCCCTTTCCCAAGTCATGTTCATGATGAACCATATGCCCCAAATTCATACTCATATATTACATTCAAGTTATGCCCAAATTTCCAATTACAAGTTATGCCCCAATTTAACGTTTTCCCCTCGTCCTCAATTTAACGCATTCACATATTTCAGCGGCATTCCTAGGCTCGAAGGTAGCCTGGCTATAAAAATAAAAGGGAAAAGATGAAGGGAAGAGGACATAAATGATCATACTAACAAGACCGACATATAATGGCAGAAATAGGCATAAACTTATAGTGGCATAATGACAAGATAGGCATATAGGAGCAGATCCGATGAACATGTAACAATAGAACTAATTCTAACATAATGGGGACATCATAAATAGGCATGATGAGATCTAAACAATGAATTAGATATATGACTAACAACAGATCTGATTTAGCTACAAACATAATAGGAACAAGCATGAGGCGATTTAAACAGTGAATTAGATCTACAAACAATGGCAGATCTGACATGATAAATATGTATAGGTTCAGATCTAGTTCATAGTCATGTCAGAATAACTTATATAAACAGGTTATAGCAGATTTGATATGATTCAAATGGTCACAGGCATAGATCCAAGTTATAGCCATGTCAAGATTTACTTTTTAAATATTTAGATCTAAAATTAACATTGAATCACTGTGACTGGATCTAAGAAAAGTAGAAAAAAGGTCGCAGATGTTGAATCACAGATCTCTAAACTCTAGTTGATTGATGAAGGAGAAAAGACTTGATTTAATCTGGGCAGAGGAAGCATTTAGTTCTCCATTATTTTTGGTGTGCAAAAACAAGAGAAATGGGGTCATATATATAGCCGTCAAGAAACCCTAATCTGCCCAGATCTGCCCTAGGGGGGTCGACCCCCCTTATGGGGTCGACCAAGGGTCAACACCCCTAGGTGGGAATTTTCTCGCTCCCCCAATTTTCTGCGTTTTGAACCATTTTGAATTTTTGGACTAGTTATATATATATGTGTATATATATATATATATATTCTTCTGCGTATAGAAACTTCATACCTTAATAACTTCTTCATACGGTGTCCGTTTTACGCAAACCAGGTGTCTATTTTGACCAGAATTCTGAGACGAACACAATGGCACAGTCCATTTCACTTAATTCTGAATATTAAATTAATTATTCTTTAATTTATCATCTTTAGTGTTGTTAAAATTATGGGGTGTTACATTCTCCTCTACTTAAAGGATTTCGTCCCCGAAATCTCTAAGTTAAGAAGAATGTATATCTTACCATCCATCACCCATCTACTCATCCACCAATCACAGCCATCCAATGTCCTTAAAAATTCATAATGCTTATATGAACATATGCAAAGGTGTGTGTATATGTCCTTACATTAATGTGAAAGATCAGGTGGTCTACTGATTCAGTCGACCTCCTTAATGCGATGTATGTTAGTGCCATGAATCCAACATGTATGCAAATGATCATGTTATAACATGTAAGTTCTATATGCGTGCACAATTATTTGTCCAAATGCAACATCCATATGATAATACATTCATTTTCATACATTAAAAGAAAAAAATGCACACACATCCATATGCATTATGAGAGTGATTGAGCTGATCTAGTGCCTACTATGTGTGTATATGCATCCACGAGCAACCACTAGCAAACACTTGCATCCATCAAACATAATATGTCTCAAACACATGTTTATATCCATGGGTTTCCTACCTAAAGGTCGAATATTCGATCGATAGGATATATTTAAATGATAGTAACAAGCATAAACAAAAGCTTTGGGAAGGAAGTTAAGAACATACCCTCAAAAAGAAAAGGGTACGAAGCGCGAATCTTGTCTTCGGTCTCCCAAGTTGCATCCTCTGGGTTATCTCCCCACTGAACCATCATCAACTTGACTTCTCTATTGCGTAGCTTCTTAATTTCTGATCCAAGAATACGAGTAGGAACTCGTCTAACTATCGTCTCCCATTCCACCTCTACTTCTTCCAATATACTCGGCTCAACTACTGCTGCGGCATCATGCAAGCATTTCCGTAAATGAGAAACGTGGAAAGCATCATGAACACCGAATAGTCTCTCAGGTAGCTTTACTCTATGGGCCATTTGGCTAATCCTTTCCGTTATGGGAAATGACCCTACAAATCTTGGTGCCAATTTCCCTACAAATCCAAAACGAACCACATTCCTCAAGGGTGACACCTTAATAAAAACCATGTCTCCTACCTCAAATTCAATGTCAGTCCTTCTCCTATCTGCGTAGGATTTCTGTCTATCCTGAGCTATCTTCATTCGCCGACTAATAAGATCAATCTTCTCGAACGTTTCTCTAACCATATACGGGTGGGAACTCGTCTAACTGTCGCCTCTCGTTCTACCTCTACTTCCTCAAGCATACTCAACTCAACTACTTTTATAGTATTATGAAAGCACTTCGGTAAATGAGAAACATGGAAAACATCATGAACGCCAGATTAGTCTCTCTGGTAGCTTTACTCTATAGGCCATTTGGCCAATCCTTTATGTTATGGGAAATGACCCTACGAATCTTGGTGCCAATTTCCCTACAGATCCAAAGCGAACCACAATCCTCAAATGTGATACCTTGATGAAAACCATGTCTCCCACCTCAAACTCAATGTCATTTCTTCTCTTATCTACGTAGGACATCTGCCTATCCTAATCTGTCTTTATTCGCCGTCTAATAAGATTAATTTATTTGAAGGTTTCTCTAACCATATCCAATCCAAGTAGAAGTCTTTTTGTAGATTCCCACCAATAAGTCAGTGATCTACAAGGTCGTTCGTACAATGCTTCGAAGGGTGCCATGCCAATGCTAGCTTGATAACTGTTGTTGTAGGCGAACTCTACTAAGGGAAGATGCTCTTCCCAAGTCCCTCCGAAGTCTAGGATACACAACCTTAAAAGATCCTCAAGAACTCTGTTCACCCTTTTCGTCTGTCCATCGGTCTGAGGGTGATAAGAGGTGCTCAAACACAATTGTGTACCTAATGCTTCTTTCATGCTCCTCCAAAATTCACTGGTGAAAATGGGGTCACGATCACTTACGATGCTGGAAGGTACTCCATGAAGACAAACTATCTCACAAATGTAAACTGATGCCAACCATGCTGCCGTCCTCTTACTCTTAACTGGAATGAAATGAGTGCTCTTAGTAAGTCTGTCAACTACAACCAAAATGCTGGTGTTGCCCTTCCTTGATCTAGGCAAACCATCGATGAATCTATAGAGACGCTCTTCCACTTCAATTGTGGAACCTCCAATGGATGAAGTAAACCACCAGACTTCTTTGGCTCAGCTTTGAATTGCTGGCAAATCAAACATTGAGAAACAAACTCTGCCACATCTTTCTTCATCCCAACCCAAAAGAAAACCCTCTTCATGCCTCTATACATCTTATCACCGCCTGGATGAATAGTCTTCTTAGAATGATGGGCTTCATCTAAGACTGTCTTTAACAAACTCCCAGTTTGGGGAACACAAAGTCTCCCATCTCGTCGCAACCACCCTTTATCGTCTATGAAATATCTATTGAGGTGACTAGAAGTCTCCTGTAATGACCCGAAAATCCCCGCCCTTTGAATCGACCATAAACCACACAGGTCTGATCCGAAAGTTGGAAATCCTCGAATGCACTAACTCTGGGCATACAACACATCAGAACAAATAACAGTAGACTTTTATAAACATCATACTAATGTTACATCAGAGCACAGAATATATCAGGGTACATCGAAATATAATCACAGCGGAAGATAATTTACAATAGACTTCATACAATGCAGCGGAACTCAAAATCTAACATAGAGGAAGACTAACAATGCTCTGGACATAGATTTAAGCTTCGATCTAGAATCCTGCTCAAAATATCTGCAAAATAAGCTACTCGACTGCCCGTGTGAAAAAAAGGGAACCCAAGTTTGCAAGTGAAACAAACTACGAGTCAGTCATGGGAGTGGTATGAGAAATCTTACTTAGCTTATCTAATAATAAGGCTAATCACAGGACCACGCCGCTAACGTGGAACGGGTTCACTCCATTGGATTTGCAGTGCATGAAATAAAGTAAATCGTTAGACAACGCAATGCTTTTTAGAAAAATGAAACCATTATAAGACTAAAGTCCCATCACACAATGCAACGCAAACCGGAGGATAGAGTTTTACCTTATAATGGTCAAAAATGCTTGATACGATAAAATGGATTTGATATTATTATTAGTGTATATATGTTTCAAAAACATTTCAATCATAATGAATCAATCATAAACGACATAGCTACCATATACTATGTCGCCATACTAGTTTTACGTTCAAAACCGTACGGTGTCGTATTGGAAGTTGGGTTTCCATCATGAGTCAAGGCTAGGGACGATCTCCTTACTGATTCGAAACACTCTAGAAAATGTCTTAGGATTCGGACGCTAGCGAACCCTTGGATCCTGCAGGGCTGATCCATAAATACTTTAGTGGATTAGTTATGCCTGAACACACGCTTCCCGGTCCTATTGAACCTACAAATTGGTCACTATCGACCAATATAACCGAGGCCTCGTAATCCATCATCCACGTAAGTAAAATGTCAGGGCTTGCAAAACCCTAATCTCACTTCTAGCTAGAAAGAAACGTGTGCACTCTCTGCGTTCCCTTGTCCCGTTTCTGACTCTTACCGAGGTGTGAGGTTCGTGAAGATACACTAAACACAAAGCCATGCCTAAATGGGCTGTGCTTTGATCATCAACCACAAGGCCCTGCTTTTCAACAAAAGCCTTGATCATTTTCATCTTGGCGTGCCACATTGACAATCCACGCTATATGATCAATAACTACCAATATATAACGTCTGAGCTCGTGCGTCTCAGAGAAGGGTGTTAAGCAAGAGAATAAATTCTCCGCCACCAAACAGATATATATTAAATAGAAATCAATTTACATAGAATGAAATCCAATGTCAGACACACAACCATTTACAAGTCCGTTCTGGGTCTGAACGAAACCGGAGACACCTTATTCCTCGTCCCGTATGTCCAATACGGGAGAGAGGTGCTCGCTTATTCGGACAATCAACAAGTACGTCCGGACAACTACCACTTTAACCCTTTCAAGGCAGCAACTCCAATAAAAGGCATCGGTAGCCATCCATTCGATGTGAAGATCGCCGGTCTTCAATCACCGTCTTCATCTTCGACTTTTAATCGTCGTAGTAATTATCCAGAATGGGTTAAACCCGGTCTTCCGAATAACTTGCATATTTTATATGGAAAAATCAAGTGCTATAAAAACACATCATATGCCTCATTCAAATTCAGAATATTCTTTAATAAACTATTCACATTATTAGGGAAAGGTTCCTATTAATTTTATCCAAGATAAATTCTTTAAATTTATTCTTTAATCTACTTTTTAAAGATTCATTAAAACTCCAATTTGGTTTTAATATAAAAAAAATCATTACTTTATGATTATTTAACTTTAAGAAATTAATCTTCTCTTTAACTGGGTTTAAGAACCAATGTCATTTAAAACACAGTTCACGATAAACCCAACATCATCTTCCATTAAATATGGAATTTTCACAGAAATCAAATCAATATATAATCGATATAAATTGCCGTATCAGACTAATTAATATAAATGGAATAATGGCAAAGCCTTTTAAATTCCATATATAGTAACGGTCTTCTTTTACAGAAGCTCATCTCGATTATTAATAAATCGATTTCCATTCAATTCCAATTTAATATATTAAATTAGAAAACTTTACTTTAGGAAATTTTCATTTAAATCTTAATAAAAGATTTATAAATTCCAAATTATATTTTCATTGTTAATTGGGTAAAAGAACAAATGTCATTAAAACACAGTTCACAATAAACCCAATTCACATTTCATTTTATTCCAATTACTAAATATAATTGGAAACTCTAATGATCTTAATTAAAAGATTTATTCTTTTCTCAAATGGGTTTAAGAACAGTGTTATTGAAGACACCATTCACGACAAACCCAAGTACCAAATTTTATTTAATTTAATTCCAATTAAATATTAATTAATTGGAAAACTTCATTAAATCTTAATTTAAAGATTTATTCTAGTTAATAACTTGTTCATTTTGATAAAAATATATTTTTATCTTTACAATATTGGAATTTTCCATCCAAAATCTTTTCAAATCATTTATTATGATTTTACGTAATTTTTCCGTATTTTTAATGATTTTATTAAGGCCCGTACAGTGGTTTCCAATAACAGTCAACGAACTGCATCCATAGCGACCTTTTCCAAATTTGATTTGGACATAATTCCAAATCAAACCATTAGATTTTAAAACTCTTATATTCATTGGAAAGCTCTTTTCGAAACGAGCCCAACGATTCCGGTTTTAGGAGAATCCGATGGTCGGATCTCCCATTACATCAATTTGAAGTTAATGGTCAAAATTCGCGAACGGTCGCTACGCGGCGCTTTCTATTCAGGCCATTAAATATATATATATATATATATATATGTATATTATATATATTTTATCGATTTCTATTAAAACGTATTTTATAAAATATTTATAAATTCGTTTTAAAACAACTCCAACTTTATTTTCCATTTTAAATCAAAATTGAATATTCTATATCTTTATCATATTATAATGATAATATTTCCAAAATATTAGGTTTTTGAAATCACTTCTTTTCGATATTTATTTTAAAATGAATAAAATTGATCGATAAACCCGTTCGGGTTAAAAATGATGTTTCTACTTAATTCGGCTTCACATTTCAATATTTTTATGCCGTCCAAAAAGGGACATAAAAATCATAATTTTATTTTTTATTAAAATTTATTTTAAAATATTTATTATTTCAAAATATTCTTTATTTTAGAAGATTCTTTATTTTAAAAATATTCTTTATTTGAAAGATATTCTAAATCGGAATGCGACTCAATCAATTACATATAATTTCAGTTATATAGATTTCATACCTCGCAACAATAATGATAAATAATCAATAAACAATCCATTCACATCCAGAGTGAATTTTACAACTGTGTGAGCATTAAAATAAATAACGCTCATCACAGACTGTCAATCCATCGATTGACATACAACTAAATATTGGGATTAGTGTATGTCAAATATCATCCCAATACCCGTGTGGGGTTTTCAAACAACAACAGTTCGTCTAAATAAATCATTGGTTAATGATTTTAACCAATTCTAATTCCACTAACATGTTGATGATCATGAACAAAACATGTTATTATATTTCTAATGTCAAATAAAAATGCATTTTATATGTATATCTTCTCTACATGTTTCTAATGTCAAATAAATATCTATTTCATTTGCATACATGTTCTATTCTTCTAATGACAAAAATAGAAGACAATTTTGTCTACATACATGTTTCCAAATTCAAGTGACAAAATAAAAAGATAATTTTGTCAACGTACATATGTTCTAATTCTAACGACAATATAAAACGATAATTTATTTACATGGCCTGTTTTAATGTCCTAATGACAATATAAAAAGATAATTTATTTACATGCCATGTTTTAATGTCCTAATGACAATATCAAAAGATAATTTATTTACATGACATGTTTTAATAAAATGACATTTTCATTTCAACGTGGCATTATTCTAAATAAATGACATTTCTATTTGACAAAAACATATTCTAACTAAATGATATTTTTGTTTGACAAAACATATTCTAACTAAATGACATATTTATTTATAAAATATGTTTTCTACATAAATGACATACTTACTTATAAAATATGTTCTCTACATGAAAGACATATTTATTCTAATATAACATTTCTAACAAAAATGACATTTTTATTCTAATATAACATTTCTAATAAAAATGACATTTTTATTCTAATATAACATTTCTAACAAAAACGACATTTTTATTCTAATATAATATTTCACTTAACATGAACAAATTCTAAATAAATGACATTTTTATGTAACATAACATGATTCTAAATAAAATGTTATTTTTATCTAACATAACATGATTTTAAATAAAATGTTATTTTTATCTAACATAACATGATTCTAAATAAAATGTGAATTTTATTGTACACTTATTCCATTGTAAAACAATGATTATTTTATTATCATTTCTATATACAATAAAAATATAAATTTTCATTGTAAACTTATTCCACTTTAAAAACAAGGAGTATTCTATTTTCATCTATGCAATAAAATATTATTTTAATTGTATAAGCAAATTCTAGATTTACACAATTCAGTTCAATCCAATAAATTCACTTCAACCACAAGCCACCAAATCTAGTCTCCTACATAACACACATGAAGTTTTAATAGCGAATACATGTAAATTTCACATCGAAAACAATCATTAAATTTGATTTAAACTAGAGATCTCACCTTGATCGGTTTCAGGAATTGTTTATATAACAATTGGTTTTAATAAAATTAAACTTGTGTTTAATTTTATCAAAAATCCAACAGCCTCTGTTTCAGATCTGATCTGTTCCATGTTGTAGATCTTGTTTCTGCGATCGCAACGCACCCGAAATCACTGAATTCGGATCACGTATGGAAAAGATATTGAATTGCATACATTTCATTACAAAATTGAAATAATTAATTAAATGATTAATAATTTAATTACATTTCTAATTCCCTTCCTCTTTGTTATTCATCGTTCCAGGCTCTTCACGACATAAATTGGACCCATCTTCCAACCTAGGCCTAGAATCTGCCACCTCCACAATTCACTTGAAGTCGATCCAAAACCGCTGTGATGTTCACCGTTCAGACCTCTTCATAATTCGCTTTGGAACTCTATTAAATCATTGCATGTGGAAGGAGAAAAAGAGGGAAGAAGAAGAGAGCTTGCTGGCCATTGAAAGAGTAAGAGGCGGCGGCTGATGTTTTGTAATTAGGAATAGGTTTAGAGAAGTTTAGGATGTTATATAGTGGAGCCAATATTTATATATTTTTTATTTGGTTATATATTTGATTTTTATCCCCCACTTGTCTCTACATAAGTAGTAAGTTACAAATGAAATAAATTAGCTGACTAGGTAGGTGTTAATCTAATCAATGTTTATCTCCTATTCAAAAATTCAAAAGAAAAACATAGGAAAAGAGAAAATGGGAATGTAATTAATGCATGATTTATTGTTTAATGCCGATTATTAGAAAGTTTATAACTTCGTTTGCATGTAAATATTAATATTTAACAAATGTACATTTTCTACTTCTGAAACATTTTTATTATGTTAAAACGTTTTATCAAACTATGAATCCCTTTTTAATGATTCATCTTTTACATTAAAAATATAATTTCTAATGTGAACACAATTTATTATACAATGAATCTTTTTCTAATGTATCATTTACACTAAAAATGTAAATTTAATGTCAAAACATTTTTTTATTACACAATGAATCTCTTTTAATGATTCATTTACATTAAAAATGAAAATTTTAATGTTAACACATTTTCAAACAATGAATCTCTTTTACATTAAAAATGAAATTTTTAATGTAATCTAATCAAACTTTAATCTTTTTATTCTTTTTATTTTATTAAAATTCCAAAAGTAAATAGCAATGAAAGAGAGGGAGAATAAACGGAAAGAAATGAAAACCAGAATAATGCTAATTGTTAGAAATTAGGACTAACATTACAGTATTAAAAATTACTGTTAGAAATGAATGTCTACAACTTTCCACATTTAAAAAATTAACAAATTAGTGAAGGTTTGGAACATGTAATCTACGTTTTGAATTCCTAAAAGTTACAATTTGAATTGACAGGGGAAATATTTAAGAGGACAGCCAAAGATATATATATATATATATATATATATATTGTCAGAATTTATTTCATTTAGAACCTATACATTATTTTCAATCAATATTTCAACATAAATTAATAAATGTTATTATAGTTCCTAAGGCTTTTTTTTGGCATGTAGTTAAAAAATCGTTGGACTTTAAGGACAACATCCTTGCTATTAACATCTAATTGAGGAAATATTTTAAAGTTGTTTTTCTTTCTCTTTGTATATTTAGAATGCACATTAATCAAGCGCCTACATGAGTGATGTCAATCAACATTTAAATCTCAGGATTTATGCTTTCCATCACTAAATGTAATCTTATAATCAACAAACTTAAAATAAATATAAATTTAATCATTTAATCTTAAAATTTAATTCAATCTTTCAAGAACAAATTAAATTAAACAAATTAGAAATTCAAGCATAAATCTCTACGTTTAAATCCTAATTCAAAATTATAATCTCTAATTGAACTTCATGTGTTATTACATAGATAACATTAGAAGTTTTACGGTGTTATTATATTTTATACTTTTTTATATATAATTTAATTTAATAATAGATTTTTTTTTATATTCTGATGCATTTTCTATTTAAAATTTCTTAAAATAAATTTTTAAATTGGTTCTGATTTTCCGGGTTGTTACAATCTCCCCCACTTAAAATCTTTTCGTCTTCGAAAAGGAACGAAGCTAAAAATTGTTTAACTAACCGACTCAATTTTTTTATTGGTTTCAATAATTTTATTAGTCGAACTAAAAATCACACAACACAATCATCAATCAATTAGTAGATTAATTTTTCAAATATATATAACTTTTATATATTCAAAAATCATATTTTCTTAGGTCGGATTATATATATAATCACAAATTATAAACTTGTTACTCTCAACTCGTTATAGGGCATTTCTAACCCCATCTCTAACGAGTATCTCATTCTAGGATGCTATTGATCCTATCTCTAATGAGTATTCTTTTATAGGATATTTCTAATCCTACCTCTGATGAGACTTTTGTTCAGTTCTAACGAGTTGTACCCCAAAGATTTGAATTAACCAAAGCTCTGATACCATGTGTAATAACCCGAAAATTCCCGCCCTTTGAATCGACCATAAACCACACAGGTCTGATCCAAAAGTTGGAAATCCTCGAATGCACTAACTCTGGGCATACAACACATCAGAACAGATAACAGAAGACTTTTATAAACATCATACTAATGTTACATCAGAGTACAGAATATAACAGAGCACATCGAAATACTAATGTCACTATCGACCAATATAACCGAGGCCTCGTAATCCATCATCCACGTAAGTAAAATGTCAGGGCTTGCAAAACCCTGATCCCACTTCTAGCTAGAAATAAACGTGTGCACTCTCTGCGATCCCTTGTCCCGTTTCTGACTCTAACCGAGGTGTGAGGTTCGCGAAGATACACTAAACACAAAGCTATGCCTAAATGGGCTGTGCTTTGATCATTAACCACAAGTCCCTGCTTTTCAACAAAAGCCTTGATCATTTGCATCTTGGCATGCCACATTGACAATCCACAGCATGCGATCAATAACTATTAGTATATAACCTCTGAGCTCTTGCGTCTCAGAGAAGGGTGTTAAGTAAGAGAATAAATTCTCCGCCACCAAACAGATATATATTAAATAAAAATCAATTTACATGGAATGAAATCCAATGTCAGACATACATCCATTTACAAGTCCGTTATGGGTCTGAACGAAACCGGAGACACCTTATTCCTCGTCACGTATGTCCAATACGGGAGAGATGTGCTCGCTTATCCGGACAATCAACAAGTACGTCCGGACAACTACAACTTTAACCCTTTCAAGGCAGCAACTCCAATCAAAGGCATCATTAGTCGTCCATTCAATGTGAAGATCGCCGGTCTTCAATCACCGTCTTCATCTTCGACTTCTAATCATCGTAGTAATTATCCAGAATGGGTTAAACCCGGTCTTTCCGAATAACTCACGTATTTTATAATCAAAAATCAAGTGCTATAAAAACACATCATACGCCTCATTCCAATTCAAAATATTCTTTAATAAAATATTCAAATTATTAGGGAAATGTTCCCATTAATTTTATCCAAGATAAATTCTTCAAATTTATTCTTTAATCTACTTTTTAAAGATTCATTAAAACTCCAATTTGGTTTTAATATCAAAAAAAAATCATCACTTTATGATTATTTAACTTTAAGAAATTAATCTTGTCTTTAACTGGGTTAACGAACCAATGTCATTTAAAACACTGTTCACGAAACCCCAACATCATCGTCCATTAAATATGGAATTTTCACAGAAATCAAATCAATATACAATCGATATAAATTCCCATATCATACTAATTAATATAAATGGAATAATGGCAAAGCCTTTTAAATTCCATATATAGTAACGGTCTTCTTTTAAAGAAGCTCATCTCGATTATTAATAAATCGAATTCCATTTAGTTCCAATTTAATATGTTAAATTAGAAAACTTTACTTTGTGAAATTTCCATTTAAATCTTAATAAAAGATTTATAAATTCCAAATTATATTTTCGCTATTAATTGGGTTAAAGAAAAAATGTCATTAGAACACAGTTCACAGTAAACCCAATTCACATTTCATTTTATTACAATTACTAAATATAATTGGAAACTCTAATGATCTTAACTAAAAGATTTATTCTTTTCTCAAATGGGTTTAAGAACAGTGTTATTGAAGACACCATTCACGACAAACCCAAGAACCCAATTTTATTTTATTTTATTCCAATTAATTATTAATTAATTGGAAAACTTCATTAAATCTTAATTTAAAGATTTATTCTAGTTTATAACTAGTTCATATTGATAAAAATATATTTTTAACTTTACAAAATTGGAATTTTCCATCCAAAATCTTTCCAAATCATTTATTATGATTTTACATATTTTTTCCATATTTTTAATAATTTTATTAAGGCCCGTACAGTCGGTTTCCAATAACGGTCACTGAACTGCATCCATATTGACCTTTTCCAAATTTGATTTGGACATAATTCCAAATCTAACAGTTAGATTTTAAAACTCTTATATTCATTGGAAAGCTCTTTTCGATACGAACCCAATGGTAACCATGTACACACACAACTAAACACATATTATGTACAGAATTGATTCCTTATACGAATAAATAGTGGTTTGACGTTGATTTACACAAAAAATTGTCAATGGAATGCAAATGTGTTCCTAATGTTACAATGAAGTAATGAATTACTTTTCCTCATATAAGTTGGAAAACAAATTTTGATAACGGTTCATTATATTAGTTTTTCCAGAATAACTTTGACCACTCAAATTCTCGGTTTGCATCCGATGCATAATCTCATAGCAGCCGGTCGTAGGCTGATTATATTTTTTCAACCGTGCATCTGCACGGGGATTAACCTAGTTAATCATATGTTACTAATTACTAGTTATAATAATATATTATATTAATTGTTAATCATTAATAATATTATATTATTTATTAATATTTAATAATTGATCATTACTAACTTATAACAATTAATGATTATTAATAAATAATCACTGATTGTTAATTATTGTATATAATCAGTATTTTGATGGTTTAATTTAACTTTTTAGTTATTACTAAGTAATATCGAGTAATTAGTATTAAATATATAATAATTAACAAAAAATATTAATAATTTATGATTAATAATTACAATTAAAATTTAATTATGTATACATATTTACTCAAACTATATTTTTATAACTAAAAACAGGACGATTTTTTTATTAAACCAAGATTCCGCTTACTGCTCCAATTTCCATTTTCCCCTCCACTTCGCTTTCCATTTCCCGCTTAACATTTCGTTTTCCCTCCCCTTCTCCAATGTAATTTTTCATTCTTTCATCCTCAACCCTAAAATTCAAATCCCCGCTACAACAAAAATCATTTCCCTATCCGATTTCCAAATCCATCACCGCAGAAATTAGAGTTAGTGCCTCCTAGAATCTCAAGCCTATCATACCTGCTGCTATGGATGCTATTGTCGGTTGCAGATCTGATACTGGCACCTAGTTGCTGAGACTAGCACCACCGTCGATCTGGAGTCATTGCTCCCTCCATTCATATTCATATCTTCTTTTCTTTTTCATTGATCCCTCTGATTTTCCTTTCCATCCGCTTCTCTTAACCCTACTGTTCCCTTGAGGACTCCGTTGCTCACGTCTATTTCAGCATCGCTTTTCACATTTTTATCTTCAAAGCTTTTGGTGATTTTCATCATCTATTCACTTTTTTCTTGCAGATTGTTCCCTTCCCACCTCTTGTGTTTCATTGTAGTGCCTCTCTTCCTCCATTCCAAACCTGTTTAGTTTCTTTTTGGTTCGTTCATTCGCTATTTCTCTTGACTGCGTGTGATTTCTTTTATGACTCCTCCACCTTTTCTAGATATTACCTTTTCAATCTCAGCCCCTCTTTGGATCTAGTTTGCGCAATCTGGCTCTGCAAAGGCAGGCCTTTTCGCGAGATCAAAATCCGGCTATAGTTCAATTTTTCGATATGTTGGATGCTTAATTGGTAAACCCTTTTTTCCTCTATGTTGTTGATGGCTTATTTGGTTTTGCCCTATTTCTTGTGGTATTAATTGGATGATCTTTCTTGCTATGTCAATCACAGGTGAGTGTTGTGTGTTGTATAGTGATTCATCTTAGTTTTTGTGTTGTTGAAAGCGGGCTACAACTATGGTTTTCTCATTTGGTAATTTTAATGCCTGTTGGCTTTGATCTGGCTGTTTGTCGATGTTATCTTCTTAGTGGTGGTTTTAGGTTCTATTCTTTACTGGAAGTAGGATATGTTTTATTATATGTTATGTTTTTCCTTGTTTGGAGCTAGGTTGTTATCTTATGATAGCTTTGATGTTATGTTCTATCTTATATGATTATAGATATGTTAATGTTGTAGATGGAGTGATGGATACTTTGGAGGTGGAAGTAAGTTGTTGTTGGTGATAATGTCAAGTTGTTTGCTGTGTAGTAATTAGCTACTATTTGGTGTTGCGAAAAAAAGTTGGTGCATCTGCTGGTATTTCAGCTGGTGGTGAAGTATGCGTTGCATGTTATATTCTTGATGTATGCATGTGAATTTGTTGCTTCTTGAATTTGCAGTTTGTTCACATATATATGGAATATAAAATGTACCATACAATTCACTATGATTGTGCAGTGGATTGCCGAAATTACTGGAGTGGTCATATCATTTGACCCAGAACCTATTGATAGAGACTTGAATGATGCAGGAGCACACACTAGTTATAAATGCATTACGTTTATTTTTCTACTCAAATTTAAGTTATTTGTGCTATATGTGCTTAAAAGACATGCACAAATTAATAGTGTAATTGCTTAGAGGAGCGATTCCCATCGAGTAATCGATGTCTTCTTCTTGTCTGGAATTCGACCTTTAATATTTGAAAGATTCGGACTTTCCGATAGCTACAAAATTCAGGTTTATGTTCATTCTTCATAATCTCAATCTTGATGTACTTACTATTATAGCTATTCAAATGTTATATATGTAGTATAAACACAATTAATGTTCATGAACAATTTTGCAGATAAAGAAAAACTGTGCAACTGCAAAATGGGGATGCATGTAATGAAGCTGATGATGTACAATGTGTGTATGAACTCGCCAATGATGTTTGCTTCATATTCTGCTTATGAGTTAAGGAACTGCCACAAACAACATCAATCCCAGCCATTGAAACTCCATTATATGCCCTGCCTTTTCTTTTGCTCTTTTGAATAGGAGGCATATTTTCTTGGGAGAACTAGGTTGCAAGCTTTTTTAGATTAGTTTGATGGGTATATGCACCATATTTCCAAAAACAGTTAGAAGTGTAAGAACAAAAGTATGCAAATTTCATTGCTACCACAGTCGAAATGCCATTTTGGTATGCGGTCTCTGCTAACTTCTTTGGGTTTTTTTTTGCTGCTCTAGTTAATTTGATTGTAAATCTTGCGATCAAGTACGCTATTTTGGTTGTTTTTCAATTGTTTTTTGTCCACTATCATGTGGAGTGTCATGAGAAAGGTTCAGAGCAAGTTTGACTCAAGGTGATGGCAATTTTCTATTTTTTTAACAAGCATAAGTGTTAACATGCTTTAATGTTTAAATATAGTGTGATACCTATGAGTCATGAATGAGTTGAATATGTTATCAAATACACACACACACACACACACACACACACACACTTGTTTGACCCCATCTAGAAAAATGATGAGAAACAACCCAAATAATTGAGGCAAATAAAATTTAAATCAAATTCATATTTGCGAAATAAATTGTTTCTTTTTTAGTTTACTGCATTATTTCATTCTTACTTGTATGACAAACGAATAGACAAATTCTGGAGTAAGAAGCAAACTAAAGTGATAGTCTGAGTGTGTACATGTATATGAATGAATGAATGTAGTAAGAAATCATTGCATTAGAGTAAAATGTAACGAGGAAGTGTATGTACAAGTGATTGTGTAATAGAGAGGAAACATTATGTGTACTATTCGAAAGTGTAATAAATATTTATTTGAAAAAATATTTGTTCAAAAATAAACTCTGAATTAAATATTCAATTCTCGTAGTATTTATTTATAGTAAGTGTATTATTAGGATCCATTGCAAATTTTAACATTTTACAACAAACATTAATTGTTGTCATAGAGTTTAATTCAACGCCAATGACCGTTGTAAAAGGTGTATTACAATGATCTATTACAACCTGGTCTATTACAACATGCTCTTGCCCGTTGAGAAATCTATATTACAACGGGTAATGCTCATTGTAAAAGGTGCTTATTACAACGTTTTCTACCTGTTGTAAAACATAGACCTATTACAACATGACCTATTACAAGGGGCACAATTCCTGTTGCGAAAACCATATTACAACGGGCATTACCCATTGTAAAAAGGATGTTTTTTGTAGTGTCGCTCCACTTGACCATAGGACATAAAATTATATACGGACGATGTATGGTCAAATAAAAAAATCAATTTTCTAAAATGTATATATACTATTTATTTTAATAATTAGTTCTATAGTTTAAGTATTGTACAAAGAAATGTTGAACACAATCTTCCTCTAGAGACCTTTCAGTTCCATTTCTGTCGAAAAAATAATACGTTGACATGTGTCAAGATAAATTAATCAACGGTGAAAAAGTGGGTTTAAACATGTGTGTCTCTTGGTTTTCTGTAGTAACGTGCCTTCCATCCACTTTATACATTCACAATCGGAAAATTTCTCAATTAATTTTAGTTATTATCTATTATCCATAATATTCATCTGGAGACTTTTGGGTTCCAATTTTCTCAAAAATTCCACGTATTGCTATGTGTCATAGAAGTTTAATTGCCTTAAACATGTCATTATTTCTGCTTATTGCAAGTATTTCTTAAAATGAATTCAAATGGACTCATGAATGTTGTGACGACCCAGAATTTCGATGTTCGAAAATCGACATTTAATACCTACTTGTATTTAAATGTCGCAGATTCAAATGTCGGATTCCTAGTTGTCTGAGGATATAACACATTAGAACAATCACATTGAAATAAAACAACTTCTCATTTATATAACATGAGATTATATCAGAGTTTACAATGCATACAAATTCAGGGTAAAACACTGTCTACAATAACAAGATAACACAGAAACAACTAATCAAAGTGATTCCAAAACCAAACTTCATCTTCACCTGGGTAGCTCCAAATCACTGATGCCCACAAAAATCAAACGCTCCACAGTAACAACTGAAGATGCTCCACAATAATAGCAACTCCATCAAAGCAAAGACACAGTAGAAAAGGCTCCAAGACGTAGGCTCTAAACACAACTACTAAACCTGACACTAGGCTACCAGTGTGGAAAATTATGGGAACCCAGAGTTTTGTGGGGAAAAAAATAAACTCCAAGTCAGTCATGGACTAGTGTGAGAACTCAATATGTTTTTATGTGTAATAAAATTTGCAATGTTTTTTAGAAAATGAAACTAACATATGGTCTAGCAGCACACATGCAATGCAAACGTATACATGGGCGAGGTTTCTCCTTATGATAGTCAAACATGCTTGATGCGTGAAAACCAATTTTTTTATTATTAGTGCATAGTGTGAAATTAAATTTCGCAAATAAATGTATCAATATTAGCCAACATAATGCCCCATCCCACTATGCTGACATATCCCTGCTGGTAACCAATAGGCTATACAACTGAAATCGTAAAAGCTCGTAATGGAGAATGAATTTCCAATAAATGACCAGGCAAAGGAACTTCCTTACCGAACCGATGGGTAGGCCTTTAGAGGGACGACCCCAGAACCAAACGGGCTCTCTACCAACACAAGGATGGGTTACCTCTGTAACTAGGTAACTTAGAGCATGCCTGAGTATATCACTTGCCGGTCGTTACCAACCTTTCACCGAGGCCTGGCAACATCAACATCCACATAAGTAGAAGTCACCACATATGTAATACCTAGGCTTCATACCATGGTACACTTTTTATCTAGAAGGTAATGACTACCACTAACCTTGCTGCATCTTTCCTGTTTTGGCCATTTCTAGGGTGTGAGGCTTACCGAAATTTCGTTATACACTAAGGTACGCTTAAATAAGCCATGCTTTGATCATCACTAGGTCGTAACTTAAGTATGCCACATTGTCAATTCACATAGCATAACATGTCTATCAATATACAATCTCTAAGCTCGTACGTCTCAGAGAAGGGTGTTAAGCTGAGAGAATAAATTCTCCGCCACCAAACAGATATATATTTAACAGAAACCAGTTGCTATGCAGTTAATTACAATGTCAGATACATAATCCATACAAGTCCGTTCTGGGTCTAAACGAAACCAAAATCCGGAATTCCTTCAATATGTCGGACTACTTGCAACTTAACTGATATATAAAAAAAATCCATCTATAAATGGAAGCTACCAATTTGAGACATTCAACAAACAGTCCTTCTGATGTGAAGGGTGTCGGTCTTCAACATAATCTTTATATGCTTATTTTCTCCCAACGTCGTTTTATTATTTAGAATGGTTTTCAGATCCAATATTTGATTCCGGTCTTTCCGAATAATAAGCGCTTTTAAAAACCATGTGGATGTACATGACCAAATCAAGTCTCAACCCATACTTCATGTTTGGAAACTCAAATTATCATTTAGAACACTTTATTCCTTGTTAGAAATATTACTAATGTTAGGGAAAGGTTTATAAAGTTAAACCCCTTTAAACTGAACATTGAATAAACAACATTACAAAAGCGTTAAAAATACTGATATTGACTAGTTTAGGGAAAATGACTTTTATATTACAAAAAACTTCATGATTTCGACATAAATCACTTTTGTGTAATTAATTACGATTTTACCAAAATTTTCCATATTTTTAAATAATTTAAAATGACTATTTATCATCACAACCTTTTTAAATATTTATTTTAACATAACTTGAAAATTTAAGTTGAAATTACAATCTTCTTTCATTCATTTGAAAGCTCTTGTTAATGAAAATCAAACGTTTTTCGTTTCGTGGAAATCCGATTTAAACTGCAAAAGTTATAAGCATATAAAGTTTGTAACTGAAACACATGAGCTGCCATTGTGCGACAAGCTCTATTATAAATTAATATAGTAATTATTCTGAACTACTTCAAAATATGCTAGAAAATCATTATATACTCCTAATACCATTTTAAAACATTTTCTGGATAGGAAATCCAAACCTCACTTTTAAGATTCAACTTTTATTTTCCACTTAGTATTTTAAAAATATTAAAGTAAATTCCAAATTATTTCTAATTCAAATAGTTTCAAATTAAATTTTGAATTAACCATCCCGTTCGCCGAATCAGTTAGGGATAGCCAGGGAGAGCAGAAAACTATAATTTCCAAATCCAAGCCTAGATACTATCCTCTCTGTCATCTTATAACGTTGCGGTATTTATTTTGACAAGCCCTATTTTGACCATAATATAAATTTCTTCAAAAAAAATTAGAAAAACATTTTATACTTACACAAATTATTTTAAACTATTTAAAACCATTTCCAACTTTCAAATTTTAAATGAATAAAATATTCATTTACAATACTGACTTGGTTCGAGACTTACCCGATATTCATACAAATCCACATATGTGTGTATAACAAGTACAATGCATATATTATCACTAATAACAACCATGAAGCATCCATTCATCCATCACACAAACATATATGGGGGGGGGTGTGTATATATATTTGTGTATACATGTGTACGTATAAGCGTTTGTCACTAAACGCTTATGTTGCAATAATTACTAATTAACCATATCATCAATAACCATTTACATAACATAAAAAGTGAACAAATATAAGTGTTGAGTTCTCACCTTGGGGTTCCACTCCACCAAACTTTATCGTAGGACCACTAGACTGACTATAGCAATTATGGACTGACGGTATTTCCTCCGTGACTCTTTATAAATTAAATAATTATTAAACTTCTTTTCTTTCCTTTTTTAAGAGGAGGGAAGGTCGGAATTTTGGAGGAGGAGGAGGCAACTTTGGCCGAATTTAGGGAGAAAGAGGGAGGAGAAGGAGAGGAATATGGAAAAAGGCTTAGGAAGCGATGGATTTTAAGGTAACGAAGAAGGAGGAATGGAAGAGAAGAGGGAATGGATGTCTAAGGGAAGAAAAGTGGTATATTTATACATGAAATGAATGAATATGGTGATGACACCTCATAAAACAAGTGTCTTTCATGCATGAAATGTTGCATACAAAATTACAAATGTCCTAACACTTGTAGTAAAGAGAAGGAGGTGCTTTTGGTAGCATTTTCCTTAAAACGTTATGAAAACTAAGAGCAATGCTTAATTCTAGTTCTATTAATTCATCTTATCATTGACAAATCCAATCGAACGACAAATAGTATTAACATAATCACAAACTTAATAATCATTTCCAAATATTAAATTTATAAATTCAAATAAAATCTATCATTTAACTTGTTAAATTTTCTAGATCGTTACATTCACCCCCCTTAAGAAAGTTTCGTGCTCGAACTGCATATGAAGGGATAATCGAAAGAAATAAATAAAGAAACAGGCTGACCTAAGGGTCGAATTCGTCTTGAATATCGACTGTACAGTCCGGGTAGAATTTCTACATAGCCTCTTTTATTTCCCAAGTACAATCTTTGGGATCACCGCTCCATTGCACTTTGACTAACTTAACCGTCTTATTCCTTAGCCTATTTTCAACTTGGCCAGTGATCATTAACGGCTAGATTTGGTGTAATTAATATATCTTGTTGAGCTGCTTCTTCCATAATCTGATCATTGTCATGAACATACTTTCTCAGATTTGATATGTGAAAAACATCATGCACACCTGAGAGCCATTCGGGTGACTGAACCTTATATGCCAATGGTCCAAATTTTTCCAAAATAGGGAATGGTCCAATATAGCGGGGTGCTAATTTTCCTTTTCTTCCAAATCTTGTAATTCCGCGCATTGGAGAAACTTTTAGGAATACTGAATATCCAACTGTGAATTCTAATGCCCTCCTATGATCTGCATAAGGCTTCTGCCGATCCTGGATCGTTTTCATCCTCTTCCTAATCAGATCCACCTTCTTGTAGCCTCTCTAATCATGTCAGGTCCTAGAACAATTCTATCTTCAGACTCAATCCAACAAACTGGTGATTTACATGGTCGTCCATACAATGTTCGAAAGGTGCCATCTTAATACTTGCATGATAACTATTATTATAGGAGAACTCAACTAAAGGTAAATAATTTTCCCACGAACCTCCGTAATCAAGAACACATGCTTGCAACAATTCTTCCAAAATTCTGTCACCTCTTTCTGTTTGTCCGTCTGATTATGGATGATAAGCAGTGCTAAAGTTTAACTTGGTTCCCAAAGCATCTTGAAAAGCTTCCCAAAAACGACTGGTGAAAAGAGGGTTGCGACCACTCACAATGCTGCTTGGTATCCCATGCAATCGAACGATTTCCTTGATATACAATTCTGCCAAACTTGTAGCAGTTCTAAATGACCTTACTGGGATAAAAGGGCACTTTTAGTTAGACGATCACAATAACCAAATTCCCTCGTTCCCTTTGCGAGTGCGAGGTAAACCATCGATGAAGTCCACTGAAATTTGATCCTACTTCCATTTTGGTACTTCCAAAGGCTGAAGTAATCCCAAAGTCTTCTGTTGATCACTCTTTATTTGCTGACATGTAGCACAACAGCTAACATAGATAGATATTTCCTTTTTAATCGTCTTCCACCAAAATGTACATTTAACATCATGATACATCTTATTAACTCCTGGATGGATGCCGAATTTGGGCTTGTGGCACTCATCCAACATCTCCTGCTTAAGTTCTTTAATATCGGGCACACAGATTCTTCCTTTTAATCTTACGATGCCTTTATCGTCGATTTCAAAACTCAAAATTTCAACTTGTTGGATTTTTTTTAGAAATTTCTTGTAGAAGTTTATCCTTCTTTTTCTCGAGGGAAATTATCTCTAGGAGAGTCAGAGTGATAACGAGGTAGGCAAGAACAACATACTTTCGACTCAAATCATCTGTAACTACGTTGGCTTTCCCAGGGGTATACTGAATATCTAGATCGTAAGATGCTAGAAATTCCAACCATCTTGCTGCCTTAAACTCAAGCTTTGTGAGTAAACAGATACTTCAAGGGCTTGTGATCAGTGAATAATTCAAATTTCTCTCCAAGCAGATAATGTCTCCAAATTTATAAAGCAAATATCACTGCGAATAGCTCTAGGTCATGAGTCGGATAATTCTTTTCATGCGGTCTCAATTGTCTGCTTGCATAAGAAATTACTCTTCCTTCTTGCATTAAAACGACACCAACTCCTTCTTTACAAGCATCCATATAAACGGATAATCCTTTATTGTCGTTGATAATAGCCATAACTGGGGTAGTGGTCAATCTCTTCTTTAACTCATTAAAAGTTTCTTCACAGTTAGGAGACCAAACAAATTTGGCATTCTTCATGGTCAACTTTGTCAAGGGAGAGGCTATCTTTGAAAAATCTTGGACAAACCTATGGTAATATCCTGGCAATCCTAAGAAACTTCTAACTTCCTTTGGAGTCATTGGTTGCTTCCAATCCAAAATAGCAGAAATCTTTCCGGGATCTACCGAGATTCCTTCTTTAGATACGATATGCCCGAGAAATTTTACTTCTTTTTTCCAAAAATGACATTTGGAAATTTTAGCTTTAAAGACATTTCTCCTTAATATCTCTAGGGCAATCCTTAAATGCTCAACGTGTTCTTCCTCGGTTTTTGAATAGATTAGGATGTCATCAATAAAGACTAACACAAATTTATTCAACACCTAATGGAATACTCGAGTCATCAAGTCCACTAAATAAGCTGGGGCGTTTGTCAATCCGAATGGCACTACTAACCATTCGTAAAAAGTATCGGGTCCACAAAAAGCAGTTAAATGAATACAATCCTCAGCAATTCTGAGTTGATGAAATCCGGAGGCTAAATCCATCTTTGAAAAAGGGTACCACTTAACTAATCAAATAAATCATCTATTTGAGGCAATGGGTACTTGTTGTTGAGGGTTTGTTTATCAAGGTCTCTATGGCCTATGCACAATCGCAAGGAACCTTCAGATTTTGCTACAGATACTACAGCTGACCCCTAATTAGAACGGATGGGTCGAATAAATCCTTTTCTTAAGAGATCTTGGATTTGCTTGTTCAATTCTTCTCTCTCTTTCGGAGCCATTCATCGACATAGATGGACAACAGGTCGGGCGTTGGGTGCTACGTCAATCCTAAACTCAATTTCTCGGTGTGGGGGTAAGCTATTAACTTCTTCAAATACATCGGGAAAATCCCTAACGATTGGTATAGTTTTAATGTCGGTATCAGGGTAACCTAAAGTATACATCAAGCTATCTCTTTTTGGGCTAGGGTCAACACAAGATATTTCAATTAAATTCCCAAGACTTGTCTTTACTAGAGCTTTCCTATCTACGCAATCTAGTTTAGCCTCATATTTATTTAACCAATCCATTCCAAGTATAATTTCAAATTCATCAAAGTCAAGAATGAACAAGTTAAAAGGGAATTCATAGTGTGAATAGGTGATAGGAATATTTTTACAATACAAACACAAGCTAGTACGACCTCCTATTGAATTACTTATACATAAGGGTTCGTCACCAAATTTGGGTTTAAGTTTCAATTTTTCTACGAGTGGTTTTGAGATAAAACTTCGTGAGGCACCAGTATCAAACAAAACTCAGACTAATTTATCAAAAATAAAAATATTACCTTCAAAAACATCCTTCCCTTTATCATTCTTCGAAGTCGAAGGCTCATCCTTCATTGCATAAACCTTTGTCACATCAGCTTTCTTTATTACGGGACAATCTTTAATCATATGACCGGGCTTGTGGCAGTGATAACATTATGGGGACCCTTGGTTTGGCTTCCTCGACTTCTTTGGCTTCTGACACTCGCAAGAATAATGACCTTTCTCTTGGTAATTGTAGCAGGTAATATCCTTAAGATGATCTCCCTTCGTTCCTTTCTTCTTAGACTTCTGTTCAGGCTTCTTCCCGTGGAACTTGCTCTTCTTCCAATTGTTTCTACCATTCCCTTCCTTAACTTTAGTACCCTTCTGGTTATCAATAGTAGCATATTTATACCCCATGTCTACCAAGTCAACGAAGGATTGTTTGATATGCTCAGTCATCCTCTCATGGTACTTCAATGCCATTCGCTTAATAAATCTTTCATTCTTCTTTAACGGGAGGTCCAAAGCGAGAAAGCACATTAAACTTATTTAGATATTCCTCGAAAGACATATCGCCTTGCTTAAGATTCATAAATTCCTCGTACATCTTGGAAATTCCTGCCGAAGGCATATAATGTTCTTCGAAAACTTCTTTAAAATCCTTCCATTCAAAGTCGTCTTCTGATTTTCCTTGGACGATAGTCTCCCACCATGTTGCAGCTCCTTCTTGTAATTTCCATGTAGCTAGCAGCCGCTTTTTGTTATCTTCTAGGTTAAGTCCTCTGAAAATCTTCTCGCATGCGTTAATCCAGGCTTGAGCTTCCATAACATCATCAGATCCCATAAACGGTTTCCCACCCAATTTTGTGTAATTCTTGTTCAGAACTGGAAAACTGGTTTGAGTCGGGGCTTGAATCGTAGTCTCATTAACTGCGGTAACAGTACGACCATTGGTGGTGGTACCGCTTCCTCCTCGACGTCTGCCTCTATAGCTCATTTTCTACTATCTGTAATGTGAAAATGTTGTTAGACATACAGACTAATTACCTTAGGAGTTACGAAACAGTTAAACTCTTTGCATTTCAATGAATTCTACTCATTCTAGGGTATGGTTAACCTCATCTCTAATGAGTTATACCCCAAAGCATAATATAAACCAAATCCCTGATACCCACTGTGACGACCTAGAATTTCGACCTTCGAAAATCGACATTTAACACCTACTTATATTCAAATGTCGCATATTCAAATGTCGGATTCCTAGTTGTCTGGGGATATAACACATTAGAACAATCACAATGAAATAAAACAACTTCTCATTTATATAACATGAGATTATATCAGGGTTTTCAATGGAGACAACATCAGGATACAACACTCTCTACAATAACAAGATAACACAGAAGCAGCGGAAACAACTAATCAAGATGAATCTGAAACCAAACTTCGTCTTCACCTGGATAGCTCCAAATCACTGATGCCCACAAAAATCAAACACTCTACAGAAACATCTAAAGATGGTCCACAGTAATAGCAACTCCACCAAAGCAAAGGCACACTCGAAAAGGCTGCAAGACGTAGGCTCCAAATATGGCTACTAAACCTGAAACTAGGCTGCCCATGTGGAAAATTATGGGCACTTTGAGTTTTGTGGGAAAACAAATAAACTCCAGGTCAATCATGGGACTGGTGTGAGAAATCAATATATTTGTTATATGCAATAAAATTCGCAATGCTTTTTAGAAAATGAAACTAACATAAGGTCTCGCAGCACACACACAACACAAACGCACACATGGCGAGGTTTCTCCACATGATAGTCAAACGTGCTAGATACACGAAAACCGTATTTTTTTTATTTTCTTATTAGTGCATAGTGTGAAAATAAATTTCGCAAATAAATGTATCAATCTTAGCCAACATAATGCCCCATCCCACTATGCTGACATATTCCTGCTGGTAACCAATAGGCTATACAACTGAAATTGTAAAAGCTCGCAATGGAGAATGAATTTCCAACAAATGACCAGGTAAATGAACTTCCTTACCGAACTGATGGGTATGCCTCTAGACGGACTCCCCGAGAACCAAACGGGCTCTCTACCAACACAAGGCCGGGTTACCTCTGTAACTAGGTAACTTAGAGCACGCCTGAGTATATCACTTCCCGGTCATTACCAACCTTTCACGAAGGCCTCACAACATCAACATCCACATAAGTAAAAGTCACCACATAAGTAATACCTGGGCTCCATACCATGGTACACTTTATATCTTGAATAAAATGACTACCCTTAACCTTGTTGCACCTTTCCTGTTTTGGCCATTTCCGGGGTGTGAGGATTGCCGAAGTTTTGTTATACACAAAGCTACGCTTCAATAAGCCATGCTTTGATTATCATTAGCTCATAACTTAAGTATGCCACATTGTCAACTCACATCACGTAACTGATGTCTATCAATATATAACCTCTAAGCTCGTACGTCTCAGATAAGGGTGTTAAGCTGCGAGAATAAATTCTCCGCCACCAAACAGATATATATTTAACAGAAATCAGTTGATATGCAGTTAATTACAATGTTAGTCATACAATCCATACAAGTCCGTTCTAGGTTAAAACGGAACCAAAATCAGGAATTCCTTCAATACGTCTGGACTACATGCCACTTAACTGATATATATATATATATATATATATATATATATATAAAATCCATCTGCAAATGGAAGCTACCCATTTGAGACATTCAGCAAACAGACCTTCCGATGTGAAGGGTCCCGGTATTTAACATCGTCTTTATATACTTATTTTCTCCCAACATCGTTTTATTATTCGGAATGGTTCTCAGATCTAATATCTGATTCCGGTCTTTCCGAATAATAAGCGCTTTTTAAAACCATGTGGATATACATGACCAAATCAAGTCTCAACCCATACTTCATGTTTGGAAACTCAAATTTTCATTTAAAACACTTTATTCCATGTTAGAAATATTTTACTAATGTTAGGGAAAGATTTATAAACTTAAACCCTTTTAAACTCAACATTGAATAAACAACGTTACAAAAGTGTTACAAAAATTGTTTCAAAATACCGATATTGGCTAGTTTACGGAAAATGACTTTTATGTTATCCAAAACTTCATGGTTTCAACATAAATCACTTTTAAATAATTAATTACGATTTTACCAAAATTTTCCATATTTTTAAATAATTTATGATGACCATTTATCATCAAAAACCTTTTTAAATATTAATTTCAACATGACTTGAAAATTTTAAGTCGAAATTAAAATCTGCTTTCACACATTTGAAAATTGGTTAATGAAAATCAAACATTTTTCGTTTCGTGGTAATCTGATTTGAACTGCAAAAGTTATAAGCGTTTAAAGTTTGCATTTAAAACACGCGAACTGCCGCTGTGCGACAAGCTCTATTATAAATTCATATAGTAATTATTCCGAACTGCTTCAAAATATGCTAGAAATTCATTATATACTCCTAATACCATTTAAAACATTTTTTGGATAGGAAATCCAAACTTCACTTTTAAGACTCAACTTTTATTTTTCACTTAATATTTAAAAATATTAAATTAAATTCCAATTTATTTCTAATTCAAATAGTTTCAAATTGAATTCCAAATTAAATTTTGAATTAACCGTCACGTCCGCCAGATCAGTTAGGGATAGCCAGGGAGAGCAGGAAATTATAATTTCCAAACCCAAGCTTATACATTATCCTCTCTATCATCCCAGTACGTTTATTTGACAAGCTCTATTTTGACCTTGTATAAATTTCTTCAAAACAATTTAGAAAACCATTTTATACTTAGACAAATTATTTTAAACTATGTAAAACCATTTCCAACTTTCAAATTTTAAATGAATAAAATATTCATTTGCAATACCGACTTAGTTCGAGATTTATCCGATATCCATACAAATCCACATATGTGTGTATAACAAGTACAATGCACATTTTATCACTATTAACAACCACGAAGCATCCATTCATCCATCACACGAGCATATATGGGTATATATATATATAATAGTGCATACATGTGTACGTATAAGCGTTTGTCACTAAATGCTTACGTTGCAATAATTACTAATTAACCATATCATCAATAACCATTCACATAACATAAAAAGTGCACAAATATAAGTGTCGAGTTCTCACCTTGGGGTTCCACTCCACCAATCTTTATTGTAGGACCACTAGACCAACTATAGTTATCCTGGACTAAAGTATTTCCTCGCCAACTCTTTATAAATTAAATAATTATTAAACTTCTTTTCTTTTTTAAGAGGAGAGAAGGTCGGAATTTTGGAGAAGGAGGAGGAGGCAACTTTGGCCGAATTTAGGCAGAGTGAGGGAGGAGAAGAAGGAGAGGAATATGGAAGAAAGCTTAGGAAGCCATGGATTTTAAGTAAGGAAGAAGGAGAAATGGAAGAGAAGGGTGGAATGGATGTTTAAGGGAAGAAAGATGGTATATTTATACTTGAAATGAATGAATATGGTGATGACACTTCATAAGACAAGTGTTTTTCAGGCATGAAATGTTTCATGCAAAATTACAAGTGTCATAACACTTGTAATAAAGATAAGGGAGGTGCTTTTGGTAGCATTTTCCTCAAAAAATTATGAAAACTAAGAGCAACGCTTAATTCTAGTGCTATTAATTCATGTTCTCGTTGACAAATCCGATCGAACGACAAATAACATTAACAAATCACAAACTTAATAATCATTTCCATATTTTAAATTTATAAATTCAAATAAATATATCTTTTAACTTGTCAAAATTTCTAGATACTTACAAATGTTTTATTGATTAATTATATTCCTGTTATATATATATTATATTATATCTATTATACATATATTATATTATATCTATCATATAAAGGAAGTTTAATTATCTTTAATTTGTCGTTATTTTTTCTTATTACAGGTATTTATTAAAAGAATTCTAATGGACTCAAGAATGTTTTGTTGATTAACTTCCTACTACATCTATCATACAAATTTATTTATATAATTCTTTGCATACTTGCTTCTCATTCAATTTAAACTCAAATACTCATCCCTATATCTGCTTTCTATTTATAGTTATTCTAATCCCTATGTATTTCTATGTATATTCTGTTATTCTATTTCTATATCTTCTTGCTTCTCATTCTGTTATATCACATGAAAGCATAATATTCATTTGGAGGCTTTTGGGTTCCAGTTTTGTCAAAAAATATACATGTTGTAATGTGTCATAGAAGTTTAATTGTCTTAAATATGTCATTATTTCTACTTATTATAGGTATTTCTTAAAAGAATTCAAATGGACTCATGAATTTTTGTTGATTATATTCTTGTTATACATCTGTTGTATTATATCTGATATATAAACGAAGTTTAATTGTCTTTAATTTGTCATTATTTTCGCTTACTTTAGGTATTTCCTAAAAGAATTCTAATCGAATCAAGAATGTTTTGTTGATTATATTCCTACTACATCTATTATATCTATTATATAAATCTATTTATACGATTCTTTGTATACTTGCTTCTCATTCAATTTAAACTCAAATACTCATCCGTATATATGCTTTCTATTTGGAGTTATTCTAATTCCTATATATATATATATATTGTGTCTTTAGTGTTAATAGATTATAGTACGGATAATTAAAATTAGCTCAATATGAATGCTTATTCTAATCCTTACAGCATAGGGTTCAAATGTATGTGCCTTATATCTTCCCATTCTTACAATAAACTCATGAAATTTCCATGTGTCCTCCACCCCTAATTTTTGCATGCTAATTATTTGTTTGTTTCATTATATTGTTTCTATGTTTTTTTTCTTTGCTCCATCATTTTTAGGATCTATCTCCTTGATTCAATCCATATCTATGTTTTTATTGTTAAATGTGACATTTCATGCCATTTTGTGTCTCTTGGATTTATTATATGCTAACTATAATCTTTAAGCACATTTCCCACCTTTATTCTCTTCTCCCTATATTGATTTATTTTCTTAATTTTTTCCTCTGTGCATGATTTTCTATGTTCCACTAGCAATTTTATTTGTATATTAAAATCAAAAGAAAATGTTTAAAATTGGGAAAAGTAACAACTATAAACTAAATTATGGCTTTATTGTAGGTCATCTTAGGTTATACACCAAACGTAGGTAAAGTTTGGACAAAACGAATATCAAACTTGCAACAAGAAATATTAAGGATTTTGGTTGCAAGTTTCAAGTCAATGCTTTGATTTGTATCCTAGATTTTGTTGTTATGTTAGCATATGATTTTAGATTTTTTTAAAGATTTCATCAATCAAAACTATGTTATTTTAGGATGAACACAAATGGATTGAGTAAATAAAAAGGTAAATTTGCTTACGTACATATGATAACTAACATTGGATTTCCATCGCATTTTTTGTAATAGTTTAGAGCCACGAATTTGTATTTTGTTCGAATGCAAATTGACATTTATTTTTGTATGTAATTAGATTATCTATGTGTGGTTCAATGATTAGGAGAAGCATGAGTTCTATATATCGATTACTATGTTTATTTAAAATATACTAGAATATTAACCTCATATTGATATTTTGAATAATTTCCACTTAAAAAATTGGTGATTGATCATCTAGGACGATTAAAATATAGTAGACTTACTAATTTCATAATAATAGGAGTCTAATAGCGGAGTTATATGGCAATATCGTCAGCACTTCTTCCATCAGTTCAATTTTTTACATGCACTTTCTTTTATGTTGTTGACGAAGTACTTTCTCCTTTGTTGAAAAATAGTAGGAATCTAATTGTTTTTTTTCTATGGTTATTAATTTTTTAAGCTTATTTAGCACTGAAAATAATGATGGAAAAAGGTATATGTACTTAGCATTCATTTACAATTTTTTATATTTCTGAACTTAGTGTGCTACTTAACTCTTTAGTTTCAGTCATATGCCTGACTTGCTATATATCATATGTACACATTAATTTATATTACATCATCTTTGCATTTTCTTTGGGTTAATTCTTGCTTTCCTTTGCAATGAAATGGTTAGATTACAAATATTATAATAATTGTATAATTTTATTTTATGGTGAAACCAACAACGGACCATAAAAGATTACTCATTTCGCCTCTCAATGTATAATAATTGACATATTTGATAACTTGTTCTCTTGTATATATTCATTTGAGACAGATGCAGAAACTTAAGAAATAAGTTCATGACATCGATTCATCTTGTTTGCTGTTTTATCACAAAGTTACAGTTAACTTATGTCTTTTATGAAAGAAGTATGTTGTGTAATTTTTATAGATAAATAGGTGGTCATCAATTCAAAGCTCTCATGTAAAAGTTGGGAATATTTTTCCATGTGATAAACAAATAGAGGTGTATTATAAAAGAGATCTTATTCTTAAATTATTTTCATGTTGCTACATACACAAACTATGGTAGAACGTAGTACAGTAAATAAGTTCACAATTTTCTACAAAATACATACAAATTATTCAGTAGGTTTACGTATGGTGGCTTTTTCATCGTATGTTCCATAAGAAGCTGTAATTTGCCTTTAATAGTGCTATTTATCGACACATATGCGTCTACATAATGAAATCCCTTGGTAGATAAACCGGGTGCAGAGGATGGTAAATATTTGTTTTATAAGTTAGATATCTAGTGGCTGTAAAGAATTGCCATGCAGATTATTGAACCGAACATGTTAACTCACTCTTCCCTCCACATTTATTTACACACATCACATGTTTTCAAACTACTTTAATTTTTACTTATTTCTATTCATGTTACCAAATACAGAAATTCTTTTGTAAACTCCATTTTTTGGGTAATTATTTTCCCCTTTTGCAAGCTTACTTTTATTCTATCTCCCATTTCTATGTATGCTTTATACAAATGAGCATTCCCTCTGATACCACTGTAACGACTGAGAGGTTTCGATGCCTGAGTCTTGACATTAATACATAAATCCTGTATTACTTGCCAAAACCCAAGAATTGAAAACACCGGATAGGTAATAGAAAGAAATTAGAGAGTGAGATAAGAAAGAAAGAAACATTAGAATAGAAGAAAAGAAGAACAACAATATAATAAATCATAGTCTCACATCGCAGCGTAACAAAATATAATATAGAAAAAAAATCTTTAGTGGGAGCTTGAAATGAAACACCACTGTGATGACCCGGTAGGAATTTGACGCCCTAATTCCGACAATAATACATAAACCTGTATTACTTGCTAAAACTAAAGTATCGAAAACACAAGATAGTTAATAGAAAGAAATTAGAGGGTGGGATAAGAAAGAAAGAAATTTACGAATAGAAGAAAAATAAGAAGAAAGCAGCATAACACAGAGTCTCACATCGCAGCAGAACAAAATATAATATATAAATAGAACTTTATTGAGAGGTTGAAATAAAACTTACAATCATCAGAGTACATCAAACACCTGGACAGTTATAACATCTTGTTTTCATGTACAACACACAGCAGAATACATAATATAAATTATACGTCTAGACTTCTCCAACACATCTCTGGACTTCGCGGCATCTGATAACCTGAACCTGTAAAACTCGGTCAGACCCGAGCGTTGCAAACGCTAGGATCAGTCTAGTGAACCAGCGTGAGAAAACTTACTATGTTTATAAATAACAACCACTGTAATGAACCAGGATTTTCGACCCCAAAAATCGACATAAATGATATGCCATCTATTCAAGCATCGAAAACACCGGACCATTAACAGAAAGAAATTAGAGGGTGAGAAATAGAATGAAAGTTAGAATAGAAGAAGAAGAAGAACACAACAGAACATAATTAGAGTAAACAAGAATCTCACAGCATTCAATCATTTCTTATCAACGTTAAATAACGTTTAAAATATTATAAAACTGGACAGAGTTAGTGAGTTTGTATAACGACCCGGGGAATTCGACGCTTGAATTTCGACGATAATATATAAACCCGTATTACTTGCCAAAACTCAAGTATCGAAAACACCAGATAGTTAATAGAAAGAAATTAGAGAATGAGATAAAAAGAAATATTAGAACAAAAGGAAAAGAAGAAGAATAATAACACGACAAAATCAGAGTCTCACGTCGCAGTGGAACAAAATATAATATATGAAATAAATCTAAATCTTTATTTAGAGCTTTAAATAACTTACAAATCATCATAGTACATCAACCAGCTGTAGCGTCCTAGAAAATCCGATGCTCGAATTTAGACACTAATACATCCAGTGTCGAAACTCAAGTACCGGAAACCCAGAAAGCTAAAAGAAAGAATATTAAAGGGTGAGATAAGAAAGAAAGTTAGAATAGAAGAATAAGAGGAAGAACAACACAGAATCAGAATCTCACATCATAGCGGAACAAAATATAATATATATAAATAAAATTTTATTGGGATCAACAACCGTTTCCCAAAAGGTATAGCAATGAATAAAATAAAGAAGGAAATGAATTTTCTATCGATATACACTATCGAAAGGTGGTTCCATACCTTATCATAGTCGGAATCCAATCTCCAATAAGCGCCCGAGGTTTTGATTGTATACTATGTATGTGGAGCGTGAGATACAAGCACTCCGCTGGATTGCTATTTATTTGATTTAGACACTATTATAATATCGGAGTAAGATATGATTTCAAAATGTTTTGGGTTATCGTAAGTTAAAAACCATCTGTGTTTATGTGTGGACTGTTCTTACAATTATCCTTTTCTTTCAAAAGGACGTTTTCACTTTAAAATCAAGTTGGATGTTACCCTTAAACTTAGTGATTTTCTCACCCTGGTTCACCAGACTAATCCTTTTGTTTGCAATACTCGGGTCAGACCGAGTTTTACAGGTTCAGGTTATAGGATGTTGTGAAGTCCGGAGATAAGATGGAGGAGTTTAGATGTATGATACTTGTTAGTATTTATTCCGTTGTGTGTTGTATATGAGGACAAATTACTATAACTGTCCAGATGTATTGATGCACTCTGATAATTGTAAGTTTTATTTCAAGCTCTCAATAAAGATTTATTTTTATATTATATTTTGTTCTGCTGCGATGTGAGACTCTGATACTGTTGTGTTTCTTCTTCTTATTTCTTATATTCTAATATTTCATTCTTTCTTATCTCAACCTCTAATATCTTTCTTTTAACTATCTGGTGTTTTCGAAACTTGGGTTTGGCAAGTAATACGGGTTTATGTATTATTGTCGAAATTTGAGCGTCGAATTCCTCAGATCATTACAATGGTATCGAAATTCAAATTCAGTTTGTATTTCAAAGGTGATTATTTATATATTATATTTTATTCCGCTGCGATTGTGAGATTCTGTACCATTGTCCGATTCCATCTTCTATCAATTTTCTTCTATTCTAATTTTCTATCTTTCTATTTCGCATCCTCTAACTTCTTTCTATTAATGATTTGTATTTTCTTGTAATTTGGGTTGGAGGTGAGTTGTATTTGGTCAATTCAAACAGTACGGATTTGCGGGCCATTACAGTTGGTTCAAAAGTTGTTCTATAATATATTTTGTTCGTTCCCCTATGAGATTCGTGTTTACTCTGATTCTGTTCTGTTGTGTTCTTCTTCCTCTTCTATTCTAACTTTCTTTCTTTCTATTTCTCACCCTCTAACTTATTTCTATTAATGATCTGGTATTTTCGGTACTTGAATAGTCGAGATGATGTACTATGTCGATTTTTGGGGTTGAAAATCTCCTGGTTCGTTACAGTGGTTGTTTATAAGTCAACCATCAAGATTAGATTGATATAACGAGTCCAGTTTTCTGTAAAGGAATAATATTCTTGTTTTAAAGTGAATAATGATTTAAAAGCAAATGTTTTGCATATTTCATTGGTTATGAAAAGAAATTGGTAAATATTTGAAGTGATAAATCCAAAAGTGAATTTAGAAATCGAGTTGACATTCGGAACATTAATTGAATACAGATTATTCAGAAGAGAGTTATACGCTGAAATTCGATTATATCGAATTCAGGAAGGTACTATTTACTTTCCGTTTTTTAACTAATACTTTTTAATTAATTAATTAATATTTATTTATTCTAAATAAAGAGTCAAGTAGTCGGATTTTACTGATATACTTGGAAGATCTTGGAGCAGGGGCTTCAACATTAGATATATAGAGAGTTTATTTCCGCTGTGATGTTATGTGTTGATAATGGTATGTATATACAGTTACAAGTTTGTATTTCCAAAGTCATGTAATATATTTTATTTGTTTCGCTGTGAGATTCGTGTTTATTCTGATTTTATTGTATTTAGATTCTTCTTTTTATTCTTCTATTCTAACTTTCTTTCTATTTCTCACCCTCAAACTTCTTTCTATTAGTGATCTGGTATTTTCGATACTTGAATAGTTGACATGGTATTTATGTCAATTTTCAAGGTCGAAAACCTCTTGGTTCGTTACAGTGCTCACTCTCAAAATCTATTCAAAATGATTTTTATTCAAAAATCCTTCCAAAACAAAGCTATATTATTTTAATATACTTCAGAAAATATTCTTCCAACCTCCCGGGATTTAAATTCCAATTTCAGGTTTGAAAGAAAACAAGTTGGTTTGGAAATTCAAATGTTTTGAATTTGAGATGAAAATAAATATATGTATATATTTATGTATTATTTCAAAAGGAATTTGAAATAAAAATCCCAAGAATTTGAATTCTAGAATTCAAACTTAACTTAAGCAAGTTGAATGGATTTAAGTGAATAAATTGATTATAATCAATTTGAATGCATATGAATGAAATATGAATTGGATGTGAGATTCTGATGTGTTGTTTATTTATGTTCTTCTTCTATGTTATTCTTCTTTATTCATAATGATTTGTATTTCTATGCAATTTGGGTTGGATATGTGGTGTATTTAGTCAAATCAAAGAGTATAGAAATTCGGGCCATTACAGTTGGTGTCTAGAGATACACCGTCAAAAGGTGGTCCTGTACCTTGCCAGTTGGAATCTATTATCTAATACGAGCCCACAGTTTTGATTGTATACTATGTATATGGAGCGTGAGATGCAAGCGTTCTGCTAGATTGCTACTTACTTGATTTAGACATTGTTATAATATCAAAAAAAAAAAATTTGATTTCAAAGAATGTTTTGGGTTATCGTAAGGTAAAAACCATCCGTGTTTATGTGTAGACCGGTCTTACGATTATCTTTTCTTTTAAAAGAATTTAAAAGTTAAACCAAGTAGTTGGAGTTCACTCACACCAGTCCCATGATTGACCCAGAGTTTATTTTGTTTTGTTTTACGCTAAACTTTTGGGTGCCCAAATTTGTACGAGCAGTCAATTAGTTCAGGTGTTTCTAGGTATCCTTGGAGGAGCTTGGAGCAGGAGACTTCAGTGTTAGATATATAGAGTTTATTCCCTTGTGTTGTGTATGTAATGTACTCTAATGATGTATGTAAGTACACTTTTGATTTCAAAGGTTGTTATATGTTATATTTTATTCCGTAGTGATGTGAGATTCTATGTTGTTATTTTTGTTCTTCTTCTATCTTTTTCTTCCTATTTCATAATGATTCGTATTTCTGTGCAATTTGGGTGGGACGTGTGGGTATTTAGTCAACTCAAATAGTACGGATTTGCGGGCCATTACAGTTGGTAAAAGTGATGACCCGAATTTCGGTACCCTTTGAGTCAACCAAATACAACACAAGTCCAACCCAAAGAGAACTAAAACCCAGATGTCTAAATCAAATAAATAGCAATCTAGCAGAATGCTTGCATCTCACGCTCCACATACATAATATACAATCAAAACCACGAGCGCTTATTGGATAATGGATTTCCATCCATGACAAGGTATGAAACCACCTCCTGATAGTGTATCTCTAGAGAGGAATATGTTGGGTTCAATAAGAACATCTTGCAACTAGGCCACACATGATTGACCATTCATTTCGCTTGAGTGTATCGAATATATTGTCACTAACGATTGGGTTCAACCCACCATTTCCCGAAAGGGTCAGCAGCGATAGATTAAAGAAGCAAGGGAAATTTCTCTAGATAGGTGACAATACACCCTAATTAGGAGTGAACCACTTAGCCATGCTGCCTGCCCGATTTTTGTCATTTCCCAGTTGTGAGGCTTGAGGTTGAACTTACCTTTGACCATCCATTTCTTCATTCACTTTGAATGCCACATCGTCAAATCTGTCAATATCACAAATTGATTTCTCCAATACCATGGGTATAAAGCTAAGAGAAACGAATTCCTCCACCACCAAACATAGTTTGAAGAAGTCAATTTTATGATTTGTTAGGCTTACTCTGTCAGACATTTGTCCATACAAGTTGTCCTAGGACTGGACAAACTGAAGGCACTATCTTGTAAATCCATCTTAGGAAATTTCTACCTAGGATAAACAGAACAACACTTGCATAACTCCCTCTTCAATGATCTTCAATAATCTCTAACGCACAACATATATATCGAATCGAAGTGGAATTTAGATTTCGGACTCTTCGAAATGATAACGATAGTAATGGTCCAGCTTTGATAGTCGGTGATTTAGCTATCAAATATAAAAAAAAGTACATAAAAACAAAAGATGTAAAGGTAGGCAGTAGGAGATTTGAAGGGGGAGAGCTGTTTAAGTCTGGTTTGGGCATGACGTATATGAGAGTGGGCCTTGGGCTTGCCTCGGTATTTATTAAAATTAATAAAATGTTAAATTTAAGTTTAAAAGTTTATATATAGGACTATATATGTAAGATATGCATGTTGGGTCGGTGGGCTCGACCCATTTAAAAGAAATCAAAGAAAAGAAAAAAAAGGAAAAAAATTATATATATATATATATATTTAAAACTTACTACATACATAGGAAAGTGGGTGTGTTAGTCAAATTCGCTCGAATAGAAGTGAGATCGCAAATGCTTGTTTGGTAGAAGTAGTGCAACGAATTGGTCGAGTTTAAAATAATTTAAATTTCAAATTTGATTTGTTATTAAAATAATTAAAGTATAAAAATTGTTTATAATATAGAAACATAAATTTAGTCGTAAACAAAAAATTACGTAAACTGTTAATAATTGATCTGTAATTAAGGAAAACTCTGAATTTTTCGTTTAATTAATTATTTAATTAATTGAGTTGTGTAGAATTATGTTAACCGTAATTATATACTATCAACATTTGTTAGTGGAAATATACACCATTCCACTATAAACTGTATTGACTGAATTGTGTGGACATCCTGCTAGCAGAAATAAACATTGTTCTGCTATTATTAGTATATATATGTTGTTGAGTTATTATATTGTCAACTGGCAATATAGAGTTGTATTTACGTGGTTGTTTGTGTAAATTGGGTTAACGATTTGAATGTCATTTGTTATAAGAGCTGCTATATGCCATTGGAATTGCTAAGTTATATTTTCTGTAAAGTAAATCAGAAATTAACATAATTTGTTAATTGTTTAAAAATTTGTTTTAAGAAAACAATTAAAGGTGATTATTTTAAATTAACAATATTAATTATTTAAAAAGGGAAGATTAGTTGCAATTAGTTATTGTTTTAACATTGATTTAAATCAACTGGTTTAAATGGAAATGGGCTATTAAATTAATCTGTTTTAGATTAATTTAATGGAAATAGCTTTTAACAAATAATTGTGAGCGTAGAAATGTTTTTATATAAAAGTTAATTAATATTTTGATTAATAAATTTTGGAAAGATAATTGTGCGGTTAAATAGAGAAGTTAGTATTGGATAAGCCATCCAATAATAATGTTTTAACTTAATTAACCTCTTAATTAAGTAAGTTTTAAAGGTAATTTTATTATGAATGGGTGAAGGAATTAAGTCGTTTTATTTTCCTTAGTTTTAATATTCAAGTTAACTTGATGAATATTTTCAAAGCAACAAAGTTTTTTGAAATGGTTTGAAAATCAAATGGATTTACAAACTTTGGTTCGTCGAATATTTTGGATATCGAACTTCTACTAATCTTAACGATAAGAATGAATTCGACTCAAGGTCTATGAGGTAATTAAAATACCCCAACTTGAATGATTTCACTATTATCCGATAGATAGTATTAGTTTGTATTCAAAATGAGTGTTAGAGTTGAATATCGCTTTCAGCTATGGAAACGTATATTCAAGTGTGAGATTATCACGTAAGATTGATAATAAGAGTTCCTAAGTTTAGAAATACTTATGGTTTCAAATAAGTATATGAATATGTTGATATTTGGAGTCCTGGGACTGGACAAACCAAAGGCACTATTCTGTAAATCTATCTTAGGCAATTTCTACCTAGGATCGCCAAAATACCCCTTGCATAAACTCCGTCTTCAATTATCTTCAACATATTTGATTTACAACGCTTATGCCTATAAGGAGTGGTTTTCAAATAACAAACCTAATCCCGGTCTCTTCGAATTGACAAATTAATTTAAAGAGGGTCAGTGTTGATTGATGGTTCATCGATATAATTTCCATCTGGAAATAGGATCATTGTTTGTATGGATGTTTTCCTTTGATAGTTAAATAACTGACTATCAAAGTTTTTGGCCATTTTTCCGTTGTCAATACGGAGATACCGGGATCAGGTTTATTATCTAAAAATCACTTTGTATTGGTATTAACATTGCAAATTAAATATATTGAAGACAATTGAAGATGGAGTTTATGAAAGGGCTATTCTGGCGATCCTAGGTAGAAATTGACTAAGATGGATTTACAGAATAGTGCCTTCGATTTGTCTAGTCCCAAGACAACTTGTATGGACGAATGTCTAACAAAGTACATCTAATAGATAGCGTAAGTAGATCTCTTAAAACGTATTCACGTTTGGTGGTGGAGTAATTCGTTTCTCTTGACTTTATACCCGTGGTATTTTTGGAGAAATCCATTTGTGATTTGGCAGGTATAACATGTGACATACAAAGTAAATGAAAATATGACCAATCTAATGATAAGTTATGACCTCAAGCCTCATCAACCGGAAAATGACAAAAATCGAGCAGGCAGCATGGCTAAGTGGGTGTTAAGCTAAGTGAAGGTGTCTTCTCCGCCACCAAATAGAAATACGTTTGAGCAAATCAACGTACGTGACTCCTTTGGAAATACTCTGTCAGACAATCATCCATACAATTTGTCTTGGGGCTGGGCAAACCAAAGGCACACTCCTACCACATCCTATGGATCAGTAGCGAGTAGTCCTTGCAATCCATAGATTTCAATCACGATAGAATCACTGTCAAATACCTCTAGGAATCAGCTAGAGAAATCCAACAATAGTTCTTTCACTCATGAAGATTTACGGTCTTTAGTTGCTCCATCTCGATCAACATCAGATATCTTCTTTGTTTACATATTCGTTGGTTTTCAAATATAAATTCAATCCTGGTCCTTCCGTACCAACAACGTTTTAGGCATGATTTTAATAATCTGTTATTTAACTATCGAAATAAACAATCATAAAAAATTGAATCAATTGGTTTATTACATAGAGTATTTTTGTAGACATCAATGTATGCGATCCTTTGGAAATATTTTGTCAGACATTCGTCCATACAAGTCATCTAGGAACAGGATGAATCGAAGGCACCCTCCTACCACATCCTAGGAATCACCCTAATGATCAATAGCGAGTAGTCCTTGCAATCCGTAGATTTCAACCATGACAAAATCACAATTTATCTCTAGGGATCAGCCAGAGATTTTTAAGTAATTCTTTCGTTTTATGAAGATCAACGTTCTTCAGTCGCTCCATCTTGATCAACATCTTCCACAATAACATATTCATTGGTTCAGAATGGTTTTCGAATATAAATTCGATCCTGGTCTTTCCATACCAACAACGTTAGTACAGGTTTTGATAGTCGGTTATTTAACTATCAAAATAAATAACCATAAAAATAAAATAGATCCATTGGTTTATTGCACAATGTCGTTTGGCCTTTTTAAATTTCCATTCGTTAATCAAATCATTAAATCTTTTAAAACATCATATACAAACGTTTCTATTCAACTTATAAACTTTTGGAATTTATAGTTTATAATACCATTCACTCTCTTTGGGAATCTTATTACCAATCTTATACCTATTTACTTACTTTGAATATTAAGTAAAATATTATTCAAAACCCTTTC
The DNA here is from genome assembly GCA_030737875.1 of Allium sativum. NCBI lineage: Eukaryota > Viridiplantae > Streptophyta > Magnoliopsida > Asparagales > Amaryllidaceae > Allium > Allium sativum. The sequence continues at coordinate 867,804,692 of CM060924.1, read as the reverse complement.
TATCAATTTTAATAATCCCTAATACATTATATACAAGCCTTCATTCCAAAATAGAACCTTTATATGCTTCTGATAAGTTTATTATAAAATCAATTTCAGTTCTATCTCAGTAAAATCTCATCTTATTTAATATAGCGAATTTAGATCGCATCTTTATAATTAACTCGCCTAACAACTTTAACTCAAATTTAGGTTTCCATTTTGATTTCCATTTCATACCTTTATTAGTCCCTAACCGTAAATCAATAAGAAAATAATTCCCTAAATATTGATCCTGAAGGCCGAAACCAACATCAGATCAATACTCAAAAAATCATATATCTCAACCGATCTCTAGTTAGGTTCCAATTCCTTAATTTTATATCTTCAGATTTAATTCCATTCATCAGCCATTTCTAATAACCCGTCCCAATATTATATTCCAAAAAAACTTGGGTTTCATAACTTTGTTAACTTGGATTTAAATAAAAATCCAATCAATTAGAATTCCCATAATAACTCAATTTAAAATTAAATTTAAACTCAACTTATAATATAAACCGCTTAACAAAACATCATGTAACTATAAATAGACTTTATATTTTCATAAACCTCCATTAGTACCTTTTAAATTCCAAAATAAACCCTTTTATTATTACTAAGTAATAATCAAATTTCAATAAAAATGTTTACTTCACCATTAACTATTTCCATTAAATTTATAACCAAATTTAATAATCAAATTCAGCTAACGCTGTTGACTTGGTCAACTTTAAGCATGATTAATTCGTTGATCAATTCCCATTTGCCTTTAAATTAATTAATAATAGCACTGTAACGAACTAACAGTTTTCTGATCCTGATTATTAATACAAATACCATATCAACTAACCAAAACCTAGAAATTACCAGATCATTAATAGAAAGAAGATAGAGGGTGAGAAATAGAAAGAAAGAAATACCACAATAGAAGAAGAAGAAGAATATAAATACAACAACATCAGAGTAAACATGAACCTCACAACATAACGAATAAAATATATTATATAACATAACTTTTGAAATACAAATCTGACTGTGTATACATAATATTACTAGAGTACAACATTTATTCATCACATATACGGCATAGCGAAATAAATTCTCTCTCTCTATATATATGTATATATATATATATATATATATATATATCATTGAAGTCTCATGCTCCAAGCTCCTCTAAGGAAATCTAAAAATACCTGAACTACTTGGCTGCGCGTACAAATTTGGGCATCCAAGAGTTAAGGGTAAAACAAAACAAAATAAACTCTGGGTCAGTTATGGAACTGGTGTGAGTAAAATCCGACCATTGGTTTAACTTTTAAAAATCCTTTTTAAAAGAAAGTATAATCCTAAGACCGATCCACACATAAATATATATGGTTTTTACCTTACGATAATCCAAAACATTCTTTTTAAAATTAATACTATTTTGATATTATAATAGTGTCGAAATCAGATAAATAGCAATCTAGCATAACACTTGCATCTAACGCTCCACATACATAGTATACAATCTCTGTAACGACCCAGAGATTTTCGACCCCGAAAATGGACACAAATACCATGACGATTATTCAAGTATCGAGAATTCTAGATCATTAATAGAAAGAAGTTAGTGGATGAGAAATAGAAAGAAAGAAAGTTAGAATAGAATAAGATCACAATAGAATAGAATCAGATTAAACACGAATCTCACAACAGAACGAATAAAATATATTATATAACATAACTTTTGAAATCAACTTATAATAGTGTCTAGAACAAGTAAATAGTAATATAGCAGAACACTTGCATCTCACACTCTACCTACATAGTATACAATCAAAACAATTAGCTCTTACCGGTGAATGGATTTCCAACTATGACAAGGTATGAAATTACCTTCCGATCAATGCACTCTAGAGGGGATACACTGGAGTTCAATAAGAACATCTTGCAACTTGGCCACACATAACTCTGGTACCACTGTAATGAACCAGAATTTTTGACCTCGAAAATCAATGCAAATACCATGCCATCTATTCAAGCATCGAAAACACCGGATCATTAATAGAAATAAATTAGAGAGTGAGAAATGTAAAGAAATAAAGTTAGAATAGAAGAAGAAGAAGAAGAACACAGCAGAACAGAAGTAGAGTAAACACGAATCTCACAAATCCAATTACTTAACCAAGTTAAGTTTCCTTCTCACATTTTATTAACTAATTAATTTCTCGAATTAGTTATCTTAAAATTCAAAACCTGATTTATATTTCACAAATCTAACAATCTCTTCCTGGGAGGTTTTTAAACAACCCTGCTTTTCTCAAAATCAAATATTCCTTTTCAGGATTTCGAAACAACTTGTTTCCTAAAAACAATTGAAATGGTTTAATAAGAAGTTAAATAAATTTCAATAAAATAAATTTGAATGGAATTGCGTATGAATTGAAATTAACGATTAAACCCTGTATTTGCACATGAATGATGCTATAAGTTTAATTTGATTGGTGTAGTTATGTAACAACCCGAATTTTAACAACATGTTAAAACAGGAATCAAGGCAGAATTAAATGTTATAATCTGAATCAAGAGAAACGGGTTGCGTCGTTGCGTTCGTCTCGGAAAAATACGCGAAATAGAGTCTGAAATTTCGTAAATCGGAGTCCGTATGACCGAGATATGGCCTCGCGAAGTTTCACGAAAAATTCAAATTTAAAACAGATTCAAAATTTCAAAAAACCAGGGTAGGCGGGAAAAATCCCGCCCAGACCAGGTCGACCAGGGGGTCGACCTGGGTGTCGACCTGGGTGGGACCAGGTCGACTGGGGAGTCGACCCCAGGGTCGACCTAGGGGTCGACCTGCCTGGTCGAACACAGGCAGTCCGGTGCACCTGTTTTGCTGTTTGGCTCGGTTTTGGAGGCTGGTGACGATTTTTAAGGGCTCAGATCTATCCTAGGGTTAATCCTATGGCCTAAACTACTCCTAATCTCTATAAAAAGACCCCTAGACCTAGCTTAAACCCTCACAAATCACTCTTGCAACGAAGTGCTACCCAAATCTACATTGATCATGGCCTCCATCCCCAAATTCAAGAGCTTATGCTTGCAAACTAGATTCAGGACGAAGGTGCAAGCTTTCTACACCAAATCAAGGGTTTTGATCATCGTCTCAACATGGATTCTACGACAAGACGATTCATGCTCATAATCCCTTAGCCATGCTATGTAAGTTCTAGCTACTTCTAGATCTAAACGGTAGTTTTAATGATGGCATGGAATAAAATGTGATGAAACATAAGTATGCTAGCCTATGTGAACTTAGTCATTGCCCCTTTCTTGAAACTATGACCTTGGGCTATGTTTTAGCAACTAAATCATGCTACACAAGTTGCATTTGGCTTAGTTTATCATGCAAGTTCGAATCTTTACTTAGGAAATATTAGCATGAACCCTTGGGAACCATTTTGACTTGTGAACTACTTGCATGAACTTGATTTGGGGATTATGCATGTTAAGGAACCTAAACCCCTCATGATTATTAACATGCATATGATGAACCTATTATGCACATATTAGGATTTCCACCCTATGTCACCATTTCCATGATAATCACCTTTTTTGCTAGATTTGGAATCATACATGTTTGAGGCCTATAATGCATATGCTTGTTGAGTGGTACGCCTTGGTCTCAAATTGCACCATGTTTGACTTGTAACCATCTTTGACATCTTATACCCATCCTTGTTATATTATTCCTACTATGTTGACTCGCTTTCATTTGCGTTGGGAATACGATTTGGGTAGTCTAGGCAAACGTGAATATGACATGAAAACATGACTTGGAATATGACTTGAAAACTTGACATGGAATATTGGCATAGATTATACATGAAAACATGTTTAAGATAAACTTGACATGAACATGACGCGTAGAAAAACATGGAAATGGCCAACTCGAGGTTGGGTTGAGTTTGTAGCATAAATCTTCCCGGACCCGCCCGGCAAATCCAGTAGCTACAAACAATAGGACCCAATGTGGGTAGTTGGTCATATCGCGCTTGAAACCCGAGGTTAGACTAGGTTGTGGTGTAAATCTGCCCGGACCCGCCCGACGTAACCAGTAACCACAACAACGTCTAATGTGAGAGGTTGAGAGTGCATTAATTCAATTAATGCCACATGATAAGGTTAAGTAAATCTGACTAATGACACTTAACAGATATGACATGAATGGGTAGGTTAAGTGAAACCAGACTTGATTTCTTAATGACACTTAACCGTAAAATACAGTTAGGGGATGGGGTTAAGCTAATCCATATTTAACTAATCCGACTCGGTAATTAGATGGGGTTAAGTAACCTACACTTAACTAATCTGAACACGGTAACTAGATGGAGTTAAGTTAACCTAGACTTAACTAATCTAAACACGGTAATTCGATGGGGTTAAGTTAAACACTTAAACAATCTAAACATGATAATTCAATGAGGCTTAAGTAACCAATACTTAACCAATTTAGCATGATAATTTAATGAGGTTAAGTAACTTATACTTAACCAATTATACATGATGATTTGATGAGGTTAAGTAACCTATACTTAACCAATCTAATATGAGAACTTGATAGGGTTAAGTCACAAGACCGTTTAAATATAATTAAGCATTGTAATACGATTAGTGGATGGGGTTAAGCTAATCCATACTTAACTAATCCGACTCGATAATCTAATGGGGTTAAGATAATCTATGCTTAACCAATCTAACACGATAATCTGATAGGGTCAAGACAAACTAATACTTAACCAATCTGACTTGATAATTGAATAAGGTTAAGTCATGAGCTTCTTGGTATACTTAACCAACTTGTAGGGCTAAGTCTTGAGCTTAAATACTTAGCCAATCTTGACATGATTCGTAGGCGGGTTAAGTCATGAACTGGAATGACAACACTTAACCCATTAGACGAAACCCTAGTTTAGGGGACTAGGTGGAAAATCGTAGTTAACAAGGATAACGAAAAAGAGAACTAAGTGATAAACCTTAGTCAAGGATAACTAAGTAATAATTCTTAGTCAAGGGATTTGGACCAGTTCACTGATAGATGAGTAACCCGATACGGTAGGTCATCGCTTAAACACACGTGGAGGAGCAAATTATCTGATTTAGATAAAGGCTCCAACGAACTGGGTGACGAAGCAGTAGCTTCGGGGGTCGTGAGGGTACTCTTGGTATCCCTCTGTGAGGTTGCAGATGATCCGCTTGGGCTCACAGAGGTTAAGGTCTGCGGTAGAAGAACCAAGAGTATGCCTTGGTTGCTGTGCGAGCAACCTAAAGACGGGGATGGATTAGCGTGGAGTCGACGATACTTGATTTTTGCCTTGGATAGCGCGTCGTCGACTACCTACCATCTTTAGTCAATCGTGTACGAACGGAAAGGCAGAGAACTCCCAACAGACCATGTTCTTGCTATCGAGTCATGGGTGAGGTTGGCCAATAGGAAAGTGGGACATAGTGGGGCCGGAGTATAGTTCTCGTGCATGATTTTTCTTGGATTGCCTTTCAGTAGTTGAGGGAGGGGTCACGTGGGACCATAGCCATGAATACAAAAACAGACCTTGATATCTGCATTCGGCAGACGACTTAAAGCTCCCGACCGAGTCTCGTATTTCTTGATTTGCCCTAGCACGGGACTCGGATGGCACATTGAGATACATGTGCGTTTAGACATGGAAAAACGATTCACGATGCTTACGTGGGGAAAAGGGCGCAGTTGATGGGTAGCATAATCCCTAGTAGTCCTAGGTGGCTTAAACCCAAACCGAGATAAGAAAACGTTCATTAGGTAGCATAATCCCTAGAGGTCCTAGGTGGCATAAATCCTAGGTGAACACGCGATAGTTCATGGTAAGAAAACATAACCAGATCAAGGGTAGCAGTCCAAAACAACTTCAAGGATAAATTGGTACTACGATGAGGTGGTATGGATTTACATGGGAAAGCCCGTACGGCCTACGGCAAAGGACCGAACTTATACATGGAAAGAAATATACGAGTTAGGAAAACCTATGGACGCGATATATTAGGTTGACATGGACCATTTCATGACTTTGGTCAAGGGACATTTTATAGTTAACTCATGACACGGGTTGGGATACTAGTACGGGAGGTGCAGAGCAAATATACATGATAGATACCTTGGGATATTATACTTGACAGAAACCTGACGATGTGATACTCTGATTTACCTTGACACAGTAGTTTATCATGATACCTTAGTTTATCTTGATACCGTGGTTCACCCTGTTATCTTGGTTTAGTTTATCTACCTTGTCATCATCCTTATGTTTATTTTCAGTTTATGCATGTCATGTTACCTTTACCTGTTTTATGCTGGAAGTAGATAGGACTTACCAGTCTTTATGACTGACCCCGTCTTCTTTCGTCTCTTTATCTTCCGTTTCCCCCCTCCAGGTTTTCAGGGAGGAAATGCTATTGTTTGGTTCGGACCTCTTATGCTTGAAGGTCATCATGTATGGCTTGGTCTTCTCTTGGCTATTGCTGCTTCACCGCTTTATTTTGGGGAATAATTTATGAAAAAGTTTTATGCTTCTTTACTATTGCAAGGCAGGTTTTGTTGTATTCTGATGAAAGGGCTTTAGACCTTATTTTATAAGGTAATTAAATTTGTTTTACTTCCGCTGTTTTATATATGTTCTGTCTTGTAATATTTCTGTGCATGTTTACCTCGATAATACTTCACCAAACCTAGTGCATTCCCTTTGTGAGTGACCCTAGCGGAGGTGGGGTGTTACATTTGGTATCAGAGCAGAAGGTTACCAGAATGGGCAAAAGTTATTAAAACCTTCTGAAACTATTTGAAAAAAACCGTTTACAAGGAAGCATTTTTCAAGAAAAGTTTTTAAAGGCTATTCCCCAAAAGCCATTAGCACTATCCTTTGTTTCCTTGATCGAGTCTCTTTTCCTTTCCTTCTTCCATCCGTAGTCACAGTAGTTTTAACTGCGACTAATCCTTGTCTAGCTAAGTAAGAGTTTTCCGTACGATGGAGGGAGTCCTCGAGAGACATGTTGTCGTGCTATGAGGAAGGATAATAAGAGCAAGGATAGAGGACACGAGCTTAAAGATAAGCAACTTGTTGATATGGCTTAATCCACAAAGGAGGGAAAAAGATTAACAATAAAACCCATGACGAGAGAGTATCTTTGGCATGGTAAAACGGGACGCATAGTTAAGTGTTATGGGACGAGGACAAGATCATCGAGAGGGCAATTGTATGCTCTCATTTCTAGCATACCTAAGAGGGATGGTACCGTTTCTGTTGAAGGTTTAGCCTTTCTTTTCTATCATCCCGTCTAGACTTTGTCTTGATCATCGCATCATTTAAGTCTACTTCGATAGTTGAGGCTCTGCACCTTAGTACTAGCATGGTAGAGGATCCCATTTTTGTCCCAAATCTTGTTGGAGGATCGGTCCATTTATTCATGACTTGTTTGGAATTGAGAGTGTAAATGCCAAGTGTTGAGATTAGAAGCAATGCTTCTATTGTTGATGTAACACCCCGTATGTTGAATAACTTGTTATAATATAAATCAGGGCAGAATTAAATTTTAAAATCTGAATCAGGGGAAACGGGCTAGGCCATTGCGTTCGTCTCAGAAAAATACACGAAATAGAGTCCGAGTTTTCGAAAATCGGAGTCCGTATGACCCAGTTAAGGCTCGAAGAAGTTTTCAGAAATTCAAAACAGATTTGAATACAAAAATTTAAACATTTCAGAAGAGGCGGGAAAACTCCCGCCAGGCACAGGGAGTCGACCCTAGGGTCGACATGGGTGTCGACCCCCTCCCTAGGGGTTGACACAGGGGTCGACCCCCCCTGTTGGTCTATGTGACCTGGGTGCACCATTTTGGCTTTTGGGCTGTGCTTGGTGGCTAGGACGAGATCTGACGGCTCTAATCTGATTTAGGGTTAATCTAATGGCCTAAAACACCTAACTAATCTATAAATACACCCTAAGACTACCCTAATTCATACTAAAAATAGATACAACACCGTTATGCCGTCAAAATGCAACTTGAAGGAGCCTCCATCAAATTAAAGAGGAAGATAGCTTCTCAAATCAACTTCTAATCAACTCTAGCAACTTAATCTTCTTCTTAGGAGTGCTAATCAACAAGTTGTGAGTTTCTATAGCCTTAATAACCAATTGCTGAATGATTATGATAGGATATAATGAGGTCATGGCTATGAATGTGGATCAATGCAAGATTATGTTATCATATGCTATGTGTTTGTGATGTTATGCAAGTTATGTGCTATGTGATCATGATGTTATGCAAGTTATGCAAGTCATATGCTACATGTTCATGATGTTATGCAAGTTATGCAAGTCATATGCTACATGTTCATGATGTTATGCAAGTTATATGCTATATGATCAAGATGTTATGCAAGTTATGCAAGTGTTAGGCTATGTGTTCATGATGCTAGTTATGCAAATTGCTATGATAAACATTGATCCATTATGACACCATGATTATGCAAGTTTGGTGTATGATTATATGCAAGTTCATATATGATATGTTATGCAAGTTTGGTGTTTGATTATATGCATGTTCATATATGACATGTTATGCAAGTTTGGTGTTTGATTATATGCAAGTAACATGTGCAAGTTTACACCTTAGTATGATATGCATACATATGCAAGTTAACCCCTTTGTATGTCATACATACATATGCAAGTTTACCCCTTTGTATGACATAAGAAACTTATGCAAGTTAACCTCTTTATGACATATGTGATTCATGCAAGTTTGGGTTGATTATTTATGCTAGTTGGGTTTGATGCTATATGCATGTTGACATCTTTAAACCCATGTTAATGCTAATGTTATGCAAGTTGAACCCATTGTATTTGTGATGAATCTTCCCTTTTATGTCATGTTAGCGAATTACGTGGGGAACGATGGGGTTAATATACATGTTAATGAAATGGTGTGAAGTTGGTATGATTATGCATACCATAAAGTGGATGGACATAATTGAGTCAATTATGTACATCGGAAAAATTGGAATTAATTAGGGAAAATTAATTTGAAATATGGGGGTGATTAATTAGGTGTAATTAATCGACTAAGACACGAGGTTGGACCCTTTTGTAGCATAAGACTGCCCGGAACCGACCGGCAAATCCAGCGGCTACAAATGATTGGCCCAATGTGAGAGGTCTTAGGCACAAACTAAATACGTGACAAGTGTAAAGACACGAGGTTAGACTCGGTTATGGCGTAAGGCTGCCCGGACCCAACCGGCAAATCCAGCTGCCATAAAAGATAGTCTAATGTGAGAGGTCTTTACAACGGTTACGTTCTTAATCAATTAAGAAACACTTAACCAGATAAGCATGTAGTGGGGCATGAGGGGTTAAGTGGGTGCCTTGGGTGGCATGTGGAAATCAAGTAAGTGCCTTGGGTGGCATGTGGAAATCTAGTGGGTTGCCTTGGGTGGCAATAGAAAATACGATTAGAATACTTAACCAAGTGGAAACATGTAATTAAACATGATTAAAGGGTTAAGTGGGATGCACTAGATAAAGAGACAAGCTTAGGTGGGTAGCTTGTGGGGGGCCATTTCAACCAGTAACCCATATGTATCTTATTGGGCTCGACCCATGTCGAGGACGGGACACGCGTACTGGGCTTGATTATAAGAGGCCAAAACGGGTTAGCGGTGGCAACGCAAGTCCAACGGGTTTCATATACGTGTGTGGACCCGGGCTGGTAGGTAAGACGTTGTTGCATCGTGTAGGTATAAGTCGTGCACCATTGGTTGTATCGGGTTGCCACTTTGGGGAGTGATACACCCCACTGTGGGGCCAGCACGGGTATCTACGGTAGGGAGCCGATCGCTTGGGGAGTAGTGGGTACACCTAGTGGAGATAGGGGCAGACGACACCTATGTAGTCAGCTAGAGGTACACGAAACTACTAGGTAAATTTTCTAAGTCCTTGGGTGGGATCAACCTTTAAGTAGGAATGACTGGTGTGGTGCAGTTAGTAGTTACCCTTGGGTGGGTAGATGCGTCTTTACCGTTATCTTAGTTCATCCTATGTCTAGTTGGCTACTTAGTGTAGTCATTTATCCCCAGTCATCACCGTACCAAGTTTATATCATACCCTAATTACTTTAATGATTGTGTTGTTAAAGTTATAGGGCTCACTCAGACTTATGTCTGACCCCGTTGTTTTTATCTTTTTCCCCCTCAGGTCCTCAGGTTGGGCCTAGCACTAGTGGGCTTTGATCAGATTTCTTTATCTATCTTTTGGAGCTTGGACCATGATGTAAATCCCAGCTTATCTTTTTCTATTATGTCTATTAGTTCATGTAGTGGGATTATGTACTTATGTTTTTATCAGGATGGATATTTGGTACTTGACTCTTTTTTTATGGTGTTGTAACTAAACATGTTTATCTTCTGCTGCATTGAAATGATGTTTTAGATTTCAAGTATTATTTATATCTGTCTTGTTGTAATTTTTCTGTTCTATATTCACTTAAAATACTGCACCGAAGTTAAGGCATTCCCTTAGTGAGTGACCTTAGCGGGTGTGGGGTGTTACACGTGGTATCAGAGCGAAGGTTACCGGAACAGATAAAATTTTTAGAAAAACATTTTTAGAAGAAGTATTTTCAAAAACATGTCTTTTAAGAGAAAAGTTTTTGAATGAAAAGCATAATCCCCAATAGCCATATCTTTATCTTTCGAATTCTCCATTTTGAATCTTTCCTTTTTCGTTTTAGCATGGCTGAAGATCTTAACTTCCCAGAGGGTGTGACAATACCAGTATGGTATAGGAGATTGATGGAGGCTAGGGCCGCCACTGCGGGTCCAGCAAATGTTCCTCCACCAACAGTAGCACCCGATCTTCCTCCTCCCCCTCCTCCTCCTCGCACGGATACTTTTGCTAAGACTTGCAAGGAATTTAAGGCTATGGGAGGGAAACCTTTTCAAGGATCAGAAACTTTTGTAGAAGCTAGAGATTGTCTTAAGGAGGTGGAAGAGTTGATAGATATCTTTGAGATGGAAGAAGGAAAGAAAGTCAAGTTAGCTGCTTGGTTAATGAAGGGAGAGGCCTCATTCTGGTGGGAGGTCACTAATGGAGAACGCCCTGTCGACTCTTGGGCGGATTTCAGACAAAGATTTGTGGCAAAGTTTCTCTCAAGGGCGGAGGAAAACTTGTATATGGAAAGGTTCTTGACTCTAAAGCAAGGAAACCTCTCGGTGAAGGAATATGTCAACAAGTTTAATCAATTGGCAAGGTTTGGCATAGATATGGTGAATACACCGGAGAAGAAGGCTTTGAGGTTCGTTAAAGGCTTGAATGAACCGATGCATGGATTGGCTATGACTCACATCCCTATGGGGGCCACCTTTGAGAAGCTAGTAGACATGGCACTCATGCATGAGGAAGAGAAGGGTCCCAATGCTAATAAGGCATCGGAGAAGAAAGGAGATCGGAAGAGACCTCAACAGCAACAGCAAAACAAGGGCGGAAAAGGCAACGGTGGCAAGGGGAAGAAGTGCTTAAATTGCGGGACACCAGGCCACCTAAGCAAAGATTGTCGTAAGAAGAAGAAGACTGGCTGCTTCCACTGTGGTGAAGCAGGGCATCTAGTGAAGGATTGCCCTAAGAAGGGGCAAAGGACGGGATCTACCTCAGGGGGACAGGTGCAAGCTCTTATGGCACCAGGTCAGGCTAGGGGGCAAGTTCAGGCTCTCGCGGTTCCACCAATTCAGGAAAGAGGTAAAACTATTTCTGTTGAAAGTCTGGTTTTTCTATTTGATTATCCTGTCTGTACATTGTTTGACTCTGGCGCATCGCATTCGTTTATCTCATCATCATTAGTTGAGTCACTGCACTTAGACACCAGTCTAGTAGATGATCCCTTGGTTGTTTCAAACCCAATTGGGGGCTCCACTTATTTGTCCATGATATGTTTGGGTTTGAAGATTTCTATACTTAGCGTTGGGTTTAGATGTGATGCTTTTGTTTTGGGATTCACGGGCTATGGGTTGATTTTGGGCATGGACTGGTTATCCAGTAATGGTGCCGTTCTTGATTGCGAAAGGAGAGTTGTTAGGCTCATGACCCGTTTGGGGAACACTCTCGAGATCTCTTGTAATCCCATGGAATCTGTTATGCTAAGTTATCTTGAATCGCTTGACGCTTCGGTCGAGAGTTCGCGATCTGTTAGAGTGGTCCGGGAATACTCGGATGTGTTTGAGGAGGTGAAGGGCTTACCTCCGAAGCGGGAGATAGACTTCCGAATATATCTGGTGGACAATGCTAAACCTGTGTCTTTACCAGTGTGCCACATGGCTCCTCGTGAGAGGAGGGAACTCCATAAGCAAGTAGGGGAGTTGCTTGAGAAGGGGTTCATAAGACGAAGTATATCGGAGTGGGGTGCTCCGGTAGTTTTTGCCACGAAGGCGGATGGGTCCCTCAGACTTTGTGTAGACTATGGAGAACTCAACAAGCTCACAAAGAAGAATAGACACCCATTGCCGAGGATTGATGATCTTTTTGATCAGTTGGTTGGCGCTTCAGTATTTTCTCAGTTGGACTTAGCCACGGGGTTTCATCAGTTGAGGGTGGCTGAGGATAGCATAGACAAGACTGCCTTTAGGACTCCGGATGGTTTCTATGAGTGGCTGGTGATGCCATTTGGTTTGACGAACGCCCCAGCATACTTTGTTGATTTGATGAGTAGGGTGTTCAGGGAGTTCCTTAATAAGTTCGTGGTGGTCTTTGTGGATGACATCTTAGTATTTTCTAAGAGTGAAGAAGAGCATGCCCTACATCTTAGGGAAGTGTTGGAGACTCTTCGAGCGCATAGCCTTAAGGCTAAATTCTCTAAATGGCACTTCTGGAGGAAGGAAGTGCGGTTCTTGGGGCACGTGGTCTCCAAGGAAGGGATAGCTGTGGATCCCGCAAAGGTAGTATCTATCCAAGATTGGAAGGTTCCGAAGAATGCTACCGAGGTGAGGAGTTTCTTGGGGTTGGCTGGCTACTATAGGAAGTTTATCAAGGACTTTGCGAAGATATCAGCCCCATTAACTCGCTTGACGAAGAAGAATCTAGTCTTCGTATGGGACGTAGATTGTGATGATGCGTTCCGACGGTTAAAGAGAGCTTTAACCACAGCTCCAGTCTTAGTGTTGCCAGATGGAAGTAAGCCATTTGTTGTCTATACCGATGCTTGTGGGACAGGACTAGGCGCAGTCTTAATGCAGGAGGGAAGGGTAATAGCCTACGGTGGAAGGCAGTTGAGAAAGCATGAGAAGAATTACCCTACCCATGATTTAGAGTTGGCCGTTATTGTTTTTGCACTTAAGATTTGGCGCCATTATCTTCTTGGAGAGAGGTTCGAATTGTTCACTGACCACAAATCATTGAAGTACTTGTTTTCTCAGAAGGATTTGAACTTGAGACAGCAAAGGTGGATGGAGTTCTTAGCATCCTATGATTTCGAGATAGAGTATACCCCTGGCAAGGGTAACGTGGTGGCGGACGCCTTGAGCAGAGAAAGGTTGTCCATGAGCCCATTGTTCGTGGAACGACGAAGCTTGGAATTTATCTCGATGTTTGATTTCAGACCTTCCGTTGACTATATACCCGGTTTGCTAGCATCCTTGGAGGTTAGGCCTACTCTTTTGGGACGGATTGGCGAGGCACAGAGGGACGACCCACAGTTGGTTGAGTTGGTAGAAAGGCTCATAAGGGGGGATTCGTCCAGCCATTTGAGTAGGTACACCCTAGACGATAGGGGGTGCTTGCGTAGAGACGGTAGACTTTGTGTACCGCAAGACGAGGGTTTGAGGAAGTCTATTCTTGATGATGCACACCGTTCTATGATGACCATTCATCCCGGTGGGGATAAGATGTACCAAGACATGAAGCGAGTTTTCTTTTGGGCCAGTATGAAGAAAGATGTGGCCGAGTATGTTGCTAGATGCTTGGTGTGCCAACAAGTGAAAGCGGAGCAAAAGAAACCTGGTAGGTTGCTTCACCCATTGGAAGTTCCGCAATGGAAGTGGGATAGCGTCTCGATGGATTTTATTGATGGGTTACCTAGGTCGAGGAAGGGTAATACGGGAATTTGGGTTGTGGTAGACAGACTTACTAAGAGTGCCCATTTCATACCCGTGAAGAGCAAGAGGACTGCTCCATGGCTAGCTTCAGTTTATCTTCGAGAGATAGTTCGATTGCATGGGGTACCTTCTAGCATAGTGGGCGATCGAGATCCTATCTTCACTAGCGAGTTTTGGAAAAGTTTGCAAGAAGCAGTGGGGACTCAGTTGTGTCTGAGCACCGCATATCATCCTCAGACAGACGGCCAGACCGAGAGGGTGAATCGTGTTCTGGAAGACCTTTTGAGGGTTTGTATCTTAGATTTTGGAGGTACATGGGAAGAGCATCTTCCATTGGTGGAGTTCGCGTATAACAACAGCTTTCAGTCCAGTATTGGTATGGCTCCTTTCGAAGCTCTTTATGGAAGGCCTTGTCGATCACCTACATGTTGATGGGAATCTACGGATAAGATCTTGCTTGGGCCTGATATGGTTAGGGAGACTTCGGAAAAGATTGATTTGATTCGAAAAAGGATGAAAGCAGCGCAAGATAGGCAGAAATCTTAAGTGGATAAGAGGAGGACGGAGCTGGAGTTTGATGTTGGGGACATGGTCTTTGTCAAAGTATCCCCATTACGGAATGTTGTCTGCTTTGGGTCCATTGGGAAGTTAGCACCAAGATTTGTAGGACCGTTTCCCATTAAGGAAAGGATTGGACGGATGGCATATAGAGTGGATTTACCCGAGAGACTTAGTGGGGTACATGATGTATTCCATGTGTCACATCTGAGGAAGTGCCTACATGAGACCGTAGAGGTGGTAGAGCCGAGCTTGCTTAGAGAAGTTGAAGTAGAGCGGGATGCAACTATTCGACGAGCTCCTACCCGCATCCTTGGGTCAGAGATTAGGAAGTTGAGAAACAGAGAGGTGCGACTAGTCAAAGTGCAATGGGGAGAGGATGAGAGCAATGCTACTTGGGAGACAGAAGCGAAGATGCGTTCACTGTACCCATTCCTTTTTGAGGGTATGTCTTTTAACTTCTCCTTTATCGTTTGTCTAGTACTTATCTTATCTTTAGTATGTCCTCTCATTAGTACCTTTGACCTTTAGATAGGGTAAACCTATGGTTGAAACATGTGTTTGAGACATGTTATGTTTGATGGATGCGTGTGGATGCAAGTGGTTGCTAGTGGATGCTCGTGGATGCATATACACACACTTTAGACACTAGATCGGCTCAATCACTTCATATTGCATATTGCATATAATTGTGTGTAGGTAGTTATATTAATGGATGTATAATAGTTGTGCTATCATATGGATGATGCATTTTGGTGAATGATTGTGCACTCATGTAGAAATAGTATGTCTCGATAAGGTTCTTTCGCATACATATTGGATGCAAGGCACTATCACGATTTGCATTAAGGAGGTCAACTGAATCAGTAGGCCGCCTGATTTTGCATTAGACAGGGAACATATACACACACTTTTTGCATATGTTCATACAGCATTAGAAACTCTAAGGACAATGGATGCCAGTGTTTGATGGTTTGAGTAGATGGTTGTTTGGATGGTAGGATACGTTCTTCTTGACTTAGAGATTTCGGGGATGAAATCCTTTAAGTAGGGGAGAATGTAACACCCCGTATATTGAATAACTTGTTATAATATAAATCAGGGCAGAATTAAAATTTAAAATCTGAATCAGGGGAAACGGGCTAGGCCATTGCGTTCGTCTCGGAAAAATACGCGAAATAGAGTCCGAGTTTTCGAAAATCGGAGTCCGTATGACCCAGTTAAGGCCCGAAGAAGTTTTCAGAAATTCAAAACAGATTTGAATACAAAAATTTAAACATTTCAGAAGAGGCGGGAAAACTCCCGCCAGGCACAGGGAGTCGACCCTAGGGTCGACATGGGTGTCGACCCCCTCCCTAGGGGTCGACACAGGGGTCGACCCCCCCTGTCGGTCTGTGTGACCTGGGTGCACCATTTTGGCTTTTGGGCTGTGCTTGGTGGCTAGGACGAGATCTGACGGCTCTAATCTGATTTAGGGTTAATCTAATGGCTAAAACACCTAACTAATCTATAAATACACCCTAAGACTACCCTAATTCATACTAAAAATAGATACAACACCGTTATGCCGTCAAAATGCAACTTGAAGGAGCCTCCATCAAATTAAAGAGGAAGATAGCTTCTCAAATCAACTTCTAATCAACTCTAGCAACTTAATCTTCTTCTTAGGAGTGCTAATCAACAAGTTGTGAGTTTCTATAGCCTTAATAACCAATTGTTGTATGATTATGATAGGATATAATGAGGTTATGGCTATGAATGTGGATCAATGCAAGATTATGTTATCATATGCTATGTGTTTGTGATGTTATGCAAGTTATGCAAGTTATGTGCTATGTGATCATGATGTTATGCAAGTCATATGCTACATGTTCATGATGTTATGCAAGTTATGCAAGTCATATGCTACATGTTCATGATGTTATGCAAGTTATGCAAGTTATATGCTATATGATCAAGATGTTATGCAAGTTATGCAAGTGTTAGGCTATGTGTTCATGATGCTAGTTATGCAAATTGCTATGATAAACATTGATCCATTATGACACCATGATTATGCAAGTTTGGTGTATGATTATATGCAAGTTCATATATGATATGTTATGCAAGTTTGGTGTTTGATTATATGCATATTCATATATGACATGTTATGCAAGTTTGGTGTTTGATTATATGAAAGTAACATGTGCAAGTTTACACCTTAGTATGATATGCATACATATGCAAGTTAACCCCTTTGTATGTCATACATACATATGCAAGTTTACCCCTTTGTATGACATAAGAAACTTATGCAAGTTAACCTCTTTATGACATATGTGATTCATGCAAGTTTGGGTTGATTATTTATGCTAGTTGGGTTTGATGCTATATGCATGTAGACATCTTTAAACCCATGTTGATGCTAATGTTATGCAAGTTGAACCCATTGTATTTGTGATGAATCTTCCCTTTTATGTCATGTTAGCGAATTACGTGGGGAACGATGGGGTTAATATACATGTTAATGAAATGGTGTGAAGTTGGTATGATTATGCATACCATAAAGTGGATGGACATAATTGAGTCAATTATGTACATCGGAAAAATTGGAATTAATTAGGGAAAATTAATTCGAAATATGGGGGTGATTAACTAGGTGTAATTAATCGACTAAGACACGAGGTTGGACCCTTTTGTAGCATAAGACTGTCCGGAACCGACCGGCAAATCCAGCGGCTACAAATGATTGGCCCAATGTGAGAGGTCTTAGGCACAAACTAAATACGTGACAAGTGTAAAGACACGAGGTTAGACTCGGTTATGGCGTAAGGCTGCCCGGACCCAACCGGCAAATCCAGCTGCCATAAAAGATAGTCTAATGTGAGAGGTCTTTACAACGGTTACGTTCTTAATCAATTAAGAAACACTTAACCAGATAAGCATGTAGTGGGGCATGAGGGGTTAAGTGGCCTTGGGTGTCATGTGGAAATCAATTAAGTGCCTTGGGTGGCATGTGGAAATCTAGTGGGTTGCCTTGGGTGGCAATAGAAAATACGATTAGAATACTTAACCAAGTGGAAACATGTAATTAAACATGATTAAAGGGTTAAGTGGGATGCACTAGATAA
This sequence comes from Allium sativum, assembly GCA_030737875.1. Classification (NCBI taxonomy): domain Eukaryota; kingdom Viridiplantae; phylum Streptophyta; class Magnoliopsida; order Asparagales; family Amaryllidaceae; genus Allium; species Allium sativum. The sequence continues at coordinate 867,786,848 of CM060924.1, read as the reverse complement.
AGAGACAAGCTTAGGTGGGTAGCTTGTGGGGGCCCATTTCAACCAGTAACCCATATGTATCTTATTGGGCTCGACCCATGTCGAGGACGGGACACGCGTACTGGGCTTGATTATAAGAGGCCAAAACGGGTTAGCGGTGGCAACGCAAGTCCATCGGGTTTCATATGCGTGTGTGGACCCGGGCTGGTAGGTAAGACGTTGTAGCATCGTGTAGGTATAAGCCGTGCACCATTGGTTGTATCGGGTTGCCACTTTGGGGAGTGATACACCCCACTGTGGGGCCAGCACGGGTATCTACGGTAGGGAGCCGATCACTTAGGGACTAGTGGGTACACCTAGTGGAGATAGGGGCAGACGGCACCTATGTAGTCAGCTAGAGGTACACGAAACTACTGGGTAAATTTTCTAAGTCCTTGGGTGGGATCAACCTTTAAGTAGGAATGACTGGTGTGGTGCAGTTAGTAGTTACCCTTGGGTGGGTAGATGCGTCTTTACCGTTATCTTAGTTCATCCTATGTCTAGTTGGCTACTTAGTGTAGTCATTTATCCCCAGTCATCACCGTACCAAGTTTATATCATACCCTAATTACTTTAATGATTGTGTTGTTAAAGTTATAGGGCTCACTCAGACTTATGTCTGACCCCGTTGTTTTTATCTTTTTCCCCCTCAGGTCCTCAGGTTGGGCCTAGCACTAGTGGGCTTTGATCAGATTTCTTTATCTATCTTTTGGAGCTTGGACCGTGATGTAAAGCTCAGCTTATCTTTTTCTATTATGGCTATTAGTTCATGTAGTGGGATTATGTACTTATGTTTTTATCAGGATGGATATTTGGTACTTGACTCTTTTTTTATGGTGTTGTAACTAAACATGTTTATCTTCTGCTGCATTGAAATGATGTTTTAGATTTCAAGTATTATTTATATCTGTCTTATTGTAATTTTTCTGTTCTATATTCACTTAAAATACTCCACCGAAGTTAAGGCATTCCCTTAGTGAGTGACCTTAGCGGGTGTGGGGTGTTACAGTTGAGCTATGGATGGATTCTTGGGATGAAGTGGTTATCCAGTAAGGATGCCATTCTCAGTTTGGAAAGGAGGGTAGTTAGACTCTTTACTTGCCCTGGTAATACCCTCGAAGTCTCGCGTAACCTTTAGGGTCTCGTCATGATTAGTTACCTAGAATCTCTTGATGCGTTTATCGGAAATCTCTGATCCGATCGAGTAGCGTTCGCCAATAAGGCGGATAGTTCATTCCGCTTAAGCATGGGTTATAGGAATCACCCTAGTAAGTGCACGTGGTAACATGGATTGGCATCGGTAAACGAGATCCAGGATTCACTAGCGAATTTTGGAGAGCTTGCATTAGTATGCAGATATGTTTGAGCCAAGTATACTAGGGAAAGAATAAATAAAACGAGAGGCGACAGTGAAATGAGTTTCAACTCATATCTTGGAAATAGAATCAAGGAGCTACGAAATCATGAAGTTAAAAGATGGTCGAGGTACAATGGAATTAAGCTCATGGAAATGCGGCTTAGACACGCGCATCATATCTCTTTTTAAAGAGTATATCTTTGATCCCTGGTTTTTCCTGTGGAACTTACTTGTATGCCATCTGTTGTGGACATCCTCTTGGTCCTGTTTTCAATCTTATTTCTAATACAAACCCCGTAAGGAGTTTGTCTTGTTTATCTCCTCGATCCTATCTTGAGAACCTTAGGTAGAACCCTATGGATGCAAACATGTATTTGAAGCATATTATGATTGATATGGTTGCAAATGGTTGCAAGTGGTTGCTAGTGGATGCACGAATACACATTAGATACTAGATCGACTCACTCACATTTCGTATTGCATATGCACGAGTATTTATACTTGTTTATGGATGAAATTGAATGTGTTATCATGCGGATGTTGCATATGGATGAATGTTTGTGCACGCATATAGTGTATATATGACTAGGACTATTTGCATACATGTTGGATTCATGGCACTAAACATGCTTTGCATTAGAAAGATCATTCAGGCATGATCATTAGCATTAACTAAGGACCATATACACACACTTTCCGAATGTATTCATAAAGCATTAGAAGTCTTTTAAGGACCATGGTTGCATGTGGACGATGTTTTGAGTAGATGGATGATGATGGTAGGATACCTTCTTCCTAACTTGGAGATTTCGGGGACGAAATCCTTAAAGGAGGGGAGAATGTAACAACTCGAATTTTAACAACATGTTAAAACAGGAATCAAGGCAGAATTAAATGTTATAATCCGAATCAAGGGAAACAGGTTGCGCCGTTGAGTTCGTCTCGGAAAAATACGCAAAATAGAGTCTGAAATTTCGTAAATCGGAGTCCGTATGACCGAGATATGGCCTCGCGAAGTTTCACGAAAAATTCAAATTCAAAACAGATTCAAAATTTCAGAAAATCAGGGTAGGCGGGAAAAATCCCGCCCAGACCAGGTCGACCAGGGGGTTGACCTGGGTGTCGACCTGGGTGGGACCAGGTCGACTGGGGAGTCGACCCCAGAGTCGACCTGGGGGTCGACCTGCCTGGTCGAACCCAGGCAGTCTGGTGCACCTGTTTTGCTGTTTGGCTCGGTTTTGGAGGCTGGTGACGATTTTTAAGGGCTCAGATCTATCCTAGGGTTAATCCTATGGCCTAAACTACTCCTAATCTCTATAAAAATACCCCTAGACCTAGCTTAAACCCTCACAAATCACTATTGCAACGAAGTGCTTCCCAAATCTACATTGATCATGGCCTCCATCCCCAATTTCAAGAGCTTATGCTTGCAAACTAGATTCAAGACGAAGGTGCAAGCTTTCTACACCAAATCAAGGGTTTTGATCATCGTCTCAACATGGATTCTACGACAAGACGATTCATGCTCATAATCCCTTAGCCACGCTATGTAAGTTCTAGCTACTTCTAGATCTAAACGGTAGTTTTAATGATGGCATGGAATAAAATGTGATGAATCATAACTATGCTAGCCTATGTGAACTTAGTCATTGCCCCTTTCTTGAAACTATGACCTTGGGCTATGTTTTAGTGACTAAATCATGTTACACAAGTTGCATTTGGCTTAGTTTATCATGCAAGTTCGAATCTTTACTTAGGAAATGTTAGCATGAACCCTTGGGAACCATTTTGACTTGTGAACTACTTGCATGAACTTAATTTGGGGATTATGCATGTTAAGGAACCTAAACCCCTCATGATTATTAACATGCATATGATGAACCTATTATGCACATGTTAGGATTTCCACCCTATGTCACCATTTCCATGATAATCACCCTTTTTGCTAGATTTGGAATCATACATGTTTGAGGCCTATAATGCATATGCTAGTTGAGGGGTACGCCTTGGTCTCAAATTGCACCATGTTTGACTTGTAACCATCTTTGACATCTTATACCCATCCTTGTTATATTATTCCTACTATGTTGACTCGCTTTCATTTGCGTTGGGAATACGATTTGGGTAGTCTAGGCAAACGTGAATATGACATGAAAACATGACTTGGAATATGACTTGAAAACTTGACATGGAATATTGGCATAGATTATACATGAAAACATGTTTAAGATAAACTTGACATGAACATGACGCGTAGAAAAACATGGAAATGGCCAACTCGAGGTTGGGTTGAGTTTGTAGCATAAATCTGCCCGGACCCGCCCGGCAAATCCAGTAGCTACAAACAATAGGACCCAATGTGGGTAGTTGGTCATATCGCGCTAGAAACCCGAGGTTAGACTAGGTTGTGGTGTAAACCTGCCCGGACCCGCCCGGCGTAGCCAGTAACCACAACAACGTCTAATGTGAGAGGTTGAGAGTGCATTAATTCAATTAATGCCACATGATAAGGTTAAGTAAATATGACTAATGATACTTAACCGATATGACATGAATGGGTAGGTTAAGTGAAACCGGACTTGATTTCTTAATGACACTTAACCGTAAAATACAGTTAGGGGATGGGGTTAAGCTAATCCATACTTAACTAATCCGACTCGGTAATTAGATGGGGTTAAGTAACCTACACTTAACTAATCTGAACACGGTAATTAGATGGAGTTAAGTTAACCTAGACTTAACTAATCTAAACACGGTAATTCGATGGGGTTAAGTTAAACACTTAAACAATCTAAACATGATAATTCAATGAGGCTTAAGTAACCAATACTAAACCAATTTAGCATGATAATTTAATGAGGTCAAGAAACTTATTCTTGACCAATTATACATGATGATTTGATGAGGTTAAGTAACCTATACTTAACCAATCTAATATGAGAACTTGATAGGGTTAAGTCACAAGACCGTTTAAATATACTTAACCATTGTAATACGATTAGTGGATGGGGTTAAGCTAATCCATACTTAACTAATCCGACTCGATAATCTGATGGGGTTAAGATAATCTATGCTTAACCAATCTAACACGATAATCTGATAGGGTCAAGACAAACTAATACTTAACCAATCTGACTTGATAATTGAATAGAGTTAAGTCATGAGCTTCTTGGTATACTTAACCAACTTGTAGGGCTAAGTCTTGAGCTTAAATACTTAGCCAATCTTGACATGATTCGTAGGCGGGTTAAGTCATGAACTGGAATGACAACACTTAACCCATTAGAAAAAACCCTAGTTTAGGGGACTAGGTGGAAAATCGTAGTTAACAAGGATAACGGAAAGGAGAACTAAGTGATAAACCTTAGTCTAGGATAACTAAGTAATAATTCTTAGTCAAGGGATTTGGACCAGTTCACTGATAGATGAGTAACCCGATATGGTAGGTCATCGCTTAAACACACATGGAGGAGCAAATTATCTGATTTAGATAAAGGCTCCAACGAACTGGGTGACGAAGCAGTAGCTTCGGGGGACGTGAGGGTACTCTTGGTATCCCTCTATGAGGTTGCAGATGATCCGCCTGGGCTCACAGAGGTTAAGGTCTGCGGTAGAAGAACCAAGAGTATGCCTTGGTTGATGTGCGAGCAACCTAAAGACGGGGATGGATTAGCGTGGAGTTGACGATACTTGATTTTTGCCCTGGATAGCGCGTCATCGACTACCTACCATCTTTAGTCAATCGTGTATGAACGGAAAGGCAGAGAACTCCCAACAGACCATGTTCTTGCTATTGAGTCATGGGTGAGGTTGGCCAATAGGAAAGTGGGGGCATAGTGGGGCCGGAGTATAGTTCTCGTGCATGATTTTTCTTGGATTGCCTTTCAGTAGTTGAGGGAGGGGTCACGTGGGACCATAGCCACGAATACAAAAACATACCTTGATATCTGCATTCGGCAGACGACTTAAAGCTCCCGACCGAGTCCCGTATTTCTTGATTTGCCCTGGCACAGGACTCGGATGGCACATTGAGATACATGTGCGTTTAGACATGGAAAAACGATTCACGATGCTTACATGGGGAAAAGGGTGTGGTTGACGGGTAGCATAATCCCTAGTAGTCCTAGGTGGCTAAAACCCAAACCGAGATAAGAAAACGTTCATTAGGTAGCATAATCCCTAGCGGTCCTAAGTGGCATAAATCCTAGGTGAACACGCGATAGTTCATGGTAAGAAAACATAACCAGATCAAGGGTAGCAGTCCAAAACAACTTCAAGGATAAATTGGTACTACGATGAGGTGGTATGGATTTACATGGGAAAGCCCGTACGGCCTACGGCAAAGGACCGAACTTATACATGGAAAGAAATATACGAGTTAGGAAAACCTATGGACGCGATATATTAGGTTGACATGGACCATTTCATGACTTTGGTCAAGGGACATTTTATAGTTAACTCATGACACGGGTTGGGATACTAGTACGGGAGGTGCAGAGCAAATATACATGATAGATACCTTGGGATATTATACTTGACAGAAACCTGACGATGTGATACTTTGATTTACCTTGACACAGTAGTTTATCATGATACCTTAGTTTATCTTGATACCGTGGTTCACCCTATTATCTTGGTTTAGTTTATCTATCTTGTCGTCATCCTTATGTTTATTTTCAGTTTATGCATGTCATGTTACCTTTACCTGTTTTATGCTGGAAGTAGATAGGACTTACCAGTCTTTATGACTGACCCCGTCTTCTTTTGCCTCTTTATCTTCCGTTCCCCCCCCCAGGGTTTTCCGGGAGGAAATGCTATTGTTTGGTTCGGACCTCTTATGCTTGAAGGTCATCATGTATGGCTTGGTCTTCTCTTGGCTATGGCTGCTTCACCGCTTTATTTTGGGGAATAATTTATGAAAAAGTTTTATGCTTTTTTACTATTGCAAGGCAGGTTTTGTTGTATTCTGATGGAAGGGCTTTAGACCTTATTTTATAAGGTAATGAAATTTATTTTACTTCCGCTGTTTTATATATGTTCTGTCTTGTAATATTTCTGTGCATGTTTACCTCGATAATACTTCACCAAACCTAGTGCATTCCCTTTGTGAGTGACCCTAGCGGAGGTGGGGTGTTACAAGTTATATTTGTTGATTAATGAAATGTTAATTAGAATTTCATGTATTTATTACTTACATGATAAACTAAGTTAAGTACAGGTGCCAGAAGGCTATGAGGATTGATATTGGTTGAGCAGATCGCATATACATTGAGCAAGTATGCTCAATAGCGCTTATTAAAGGTAAGCCTACGCGAAAATGAAAATTCTTGTGTTTTGAATTTTGTTTTCCAATAGTGTGGGTTAATGCATATATATTTATTGTTCCTGCGATATCGCAAAAGTCCCTCCGTACAAGGGAGACTCTGCCAAATTTTTTCGGGAACTTTAAGTGTTAGAAGATTTTTGAAAACATTCGATAACAATAATGAATTTATTTTAGATTCAATATAAATTGGACTTTTGAAAGATAATGGATTTGTTGAATTTCCTACCTTAGTAATTTCGAAGAAGAATTTTTTTAAGGGGGAAGGAATGTAACATCCTATATTTTTGGTAGTCAAATATTTAATTTATTTTATTGTTTTAAATATTGATTTGGAATTTATAATATAAAATTCGTTACTAAATGAAGTTTTGAATGTATAATTTATATATATTTATAATTCGTGTTCGTAACGTAGCGGTAGTTCATAATATCACGTTTTGAATTTCAATTGAATACACAGGTTCCGATATAAGTCAAAATTCTATGAAACAAGAAATGTTTGAATCTATTTGACTATAATTTTCTGATAAAAGAGAAAAAAAAAATGAAGATTTCATATTATGGATTGTGAGTTATGCCAATTCAAATTTTCGAATAGTCACAATGGAATTCATTAATAAACGACAACATTTATTTAATAAATATTAAGTGTTTTTATATATATTTGAATATCGTTTAACCCAGGATTTTTAATATTGAGCTTAAAATCTATACTGGTTTATTTTGAAGCCGTATAGAATTTCATTTGGAGATATATGATAATAATATCTTATTGAATTGTTTTAGATTTAATTATATTTTATGGATATTATATAGACCTTAAAAATAACATTTTTCAAACAACCTTCATTTTCGATGAAACGAATTTTATTGGAATACATATAGCTAATTATTGCTAGATTCCCAATTTGGAGCCAATTAGAGTTATTTTATATGTATGTGTAATTTAAATGTGAACCGATAAATAGATTGAAATTAAAATAATGCCATTGTGAAAACAGAGTCAGCTTCCAATGAAATTAGTTTCATTGGGACTGGAACGTTAAGACATAGCGGCGTTTCCATTTTCAATGTGTTCGAAGCTTGTGTGCGGCGATATGAATATAACGGTTAACGTTTATAAGCGGTAGGGTTTAATACCATACAAAACAAATAAAATAAAATTGTGACAACGCCTATCCTAGCTACCTATATTTCTTCTCCTCTAAGAGCATCTCCAATGAATGTATGAGTCGTAATATTACAACTCTTGAGATTCAGGGGAGATTTGTGAAAATCTCTTAGCAGACATGCGTCGATTTTATCGGCGGACAATAAATTTATGGACGCACGCAGATTTAGTTGGCACCTTAAGGTAAGGCGCCGATTAAATCGGCGCCTAGCCTAGCACGCTGATAAATAGAGCGCTAGGCCGAAGAAATTCATAGCATCCCCATAAATACTCGTTTTAATTTTTTTTTATATTGGTTTGGACGTTGAGATGCCGCCATGCATTGCAAAGATCGCTCGACGGATCGTTCGGGCTCAGTTGGACGAGGCAGCTAGTCCAGTTCACTTTCCGCCAATAGCAGAGACGATTCACGACCTTCGGATACTACATGAGTTACCCCAGAGTTTCACTCACCGTTCGTTTACCGCTCTAGAGACTGTTCAGTTACAATTTCTTGATTCAACATATTTTTTTATTGAATAGTTAAATAGTTTACCAAATTATGTGGGTAGTATGAACTTTTATTTTATAGTTTAGTAAGAGACCACAAAAATATTTTTACTAGATGTGCTACATTTGCGTTTATGGGAATTGGGCAAAGTTTATTATACGTACCTTTAACGTACTCCCACTTATTATTCGAGAGAGGCTATTGGCCAATATGTTTGGTCATTTCTTACAGATTATACCACCCTAGTCTCTCGATTGACCGTTGTTAGGGGCTTTAGTTGAGAGATGGTGGTCTACGACCCACACATTCTACTTTCCTGATTTTGAGCTAGGTATCACCCCAGCCGATTTTTATATGCTTATAGGGATTGAGATAGGCGCCGCTGATAGACTCCCTGACATGACCCGAACTTCCCCGTATAGGAAAGCCTGGATTGTGCCGAGGACAAGACGAATCAGAACACAAACAGAAGAATGTTTCACTGCTTATTATAACAATTTACATCAGAGTATAAGAATATATAGAGTATAAATAATTTACACATTGTAAAATATTAGAGATTAAAATACATTACATAGCAGCGGAAAATAATACAAAAACACAACTGAAAGAGATAAACGGATATAGAGCTTTCCGAATATCGTTCCAGCTGTAAACTAGGATCCTGTGAATATAAATCTGCAAAATCAAAACTACTAGCTGCCCGTGTGGAAAATAGGGGCACCCAGAGTTTACGTTAAAACAATAAACTCCAGGTCAGTCATGTGACTGGTGTGAGAACTAAAAACAGTTATTAAATCTTTTATTTTTAAAGTAAATCAAGGGACCACACCATATAATAAGGAATGGGTTTCCTCCTAAGAATACCAGTGCATAGAATGAACAACGCAATGTGTAACAACCCTGATTTTTGGGGCCAATTTAAAATTTTATTTTAAGTGATTTTAATGAGTTTCGATATTTAAAATAATTTATTTAAAATAAAAATGATTAAAAGTTGATTTAAATCGAAGTTAGAATGAATAATTTAATTTTAATTATAAAAGGAATTAGAAATAACGCAGTAGTTTGAAAAGTCAAACTTGAACTTTGACTGACCATACATGATGCAAAATTTAACGGATTTTATTGAAACCAAAAATATTAGAATCTATTTAAAAATATCTTTCCAATGAATCCGAAAAATTGAAATTTCATAGCAGAAATCAAAAGTTATGGCCAATTCAATTTTTAGAAAGGTCGATGTAGAATTTATATATATATATATATATTATATATGGCCCGAAAGGCTACTTTTCACATATGAATGAATTTCGACTCGAAACCACTTCCATTGAGTTCAGAATGACGTTTCTGCATTGAAAAATAGTAAACACTTATATATTTCGAGTTTCAGAAATTATTTGTTTAAAAATGTAATTTTAATATTAAATATATACGCCTTGAAAAATGAGATTTTGCAAACAGACTCCAAATTGAACGAAATTAATTTTCTTGGATTCATATCGTCAAAACAAAGCTAAAAATTATTTTTCTGTAATTTTTAGAATTAATATGTAATTATTATTGATTTTACAGTGAAAAAATGACTTTAAAAATTCATTAAAAATACATACGGACTCAAAAAATTACGAAACCAGTTTCTATAGGTTCGTATTGATTAGAATTGGTAGTGTTCCGAATTTCATCGAATTTGAAATCAGCATGTGATCATACGGTCTTAAAAATTGTGAAATGTACGTTAATAATAGCATGAAGGTTATAATTAAAAATGAGTTTACACACATAAAGGCCCAATTAAAATTGAACACATCTATATATTATCTCATAGCAGCCATAACTTAGACCTAATTCATTTTTCTAAACCTAATGCTAGCCTCCACCTTCATCTCTCTAATGGCGGTTCACCTCTTCACAAAATAAATGATGAAAATCAAATCTCTCCAAATCATAGCAAATTATATATCAAAACGAAGGTCTCAACGATACGAAGCTACGGATACCATTAGTTTAGTCATACAGCGCTCGGATTCACCGAAATTTTGGATCAAACTTTCTAATTTTCGAAATTAAAAAGCAGCAGACGTAAATGATTTTTTTCCCGCTAATCTAGGAAGAACTGGAAAAAGTTGTAAACATGAAAGTTCTTCGTATTCACGATATCTAAATGCTGGAATTTTTTCAGATTTTTCGGAGTTGGGCTACGATCAGTGGGGCCCGCGAGGTGAAATTCACTCTCAGGCCAGATTCCGGCGGCCGGAGCATGAACGGCGGCTGCGATTTGGTGGGATGATGCAGCTTGCCAAAACGAAGAGATGAGCGGTGGTTTCAGGTCAATCGGAGGTCGGAGGTGGAAGTTATGGACGGTCAAAGTTGGGAAGAGGAGGGTTGACCGAAAATTTGGGGTAGAATTTGAATTTTAATCTATTTAATTTTATTCCAATCTTTGTAATTGTATAACTCTCTCATACGAGATCCGTTTGGCAAACCGTAAATTGCGTTGGAATCACAAAGTCGAGAGCATCGTGATGGCGCAGACCAGAGCTGAATCCGAGACGGTCGAATTTTCAGCCATATCAAAGTGAGAATTCTATTTCCTCTTTAATAATTAAAAATTAATTAATTATTACCGTGTTATATTTTAACTGTATGCTGCTAGAATGTTCGTGATTTGAATTTAACTATATGATGCTGTTCATTGACCTGTTTATTCGATAGAATATTTTTGTTGCATATGAAATGAAAATCAGAAATAACCAGATCTAGTGAGATTTTTTTTTTTTTTAAAAAGTCAAATTTAATTATTTATTTCAGATATGAAATTATATTTATTTCATGTTTATGTTGTATGTATAATCGTTAAAATGTTGATTTGTGTTGTAATTGCTTGAATCGTTGAACTGAATTGTGTAATCATGTTTGACATGACTTTGTGTGTACGACGAAACAACATTTTATTGTATGTATAAAATATACAATATTCATGTTGTCAAAAATTTGCGTATGAAATAAAAACAACATTTTTATTTGAAATGTGTTATGCCAATCAAAATAACATTTTTGATTAGAAATTTGCTAGAAAAATATGAGCGAACATTTTTATCTCATTTTGTTGAACTAGTTTTTCAACAAAATATGTATACATATTTTTGGGTAATATTGTTTACAATAAAATAAAAAATTAAAAAAATAAAAAAATAAAAAAGAAGAACCGCTTTGTTGGCGAATATGATATGAGAATAAAAATGCACATTTTGTTAGTAACGTCATATGAGAATAAAAATGCACATTTTGTTGGTAGCGTCATATGAGAATATCATTTTTATGTCAACATGTTAGAATATCATTTTTATGTCGACATGTTAGAATTATCATGTTAATGTTAACATAGTAGAATTTGTCATTTTAAGGTTGATATAATAGAATTATCATTTTATGAAATGCCAACATAAAATATTCATTTTAGGTTATGTTGGAACCGTCAACGTAAAATATTCATTTTTTGTTATGTTAGAACCGTCAACACAAAAATCACAATTTAGTTAGAATATTTTTGTGTAGAGAAAAAGTACATTTTTAATATAAAATGTTGCATTAGATAATAACGTCATGTTATGTTATTTAGAAATGAATAATTTCACTGTCATGTTATATTATTTAGAAATGAATATTTCCATCGTTATGTTGCGTAAATTAGAAAAACAATATTTTTACCGTCACGTTATGTCAGGTAGAAATGAACACTTTTGCCAATGTAAAGTAGTAGCGACAAAAATCATATTTTTGTCAATGTAAAATGGTTGTAAATGAAATTTACATTTTTATTATGTAAACAAAAGAAGAAATTTACATTGTAAACAAAATTTACATTTTTCTATGTAATTATGATATGAAATTTACATTGTAAACAAAATTTACATTTTTCTATGTAACTATGATATGAAATTTGCATTGTAAACAAAATTTACATTTTTCTATGTAACTATGTTATGAAATTTGCTATACGAACAAAATTTACATTTTTTCTATGTAATTATGTTATGAAATTTGCTATACGAACAAAATTTACTTTTTTCTATGTAACTATGATATGAAATTTACATTGTAAATTAAAATTACATTTTTATGATGTAACTTAAGATTGGAATTTACATTGCCATATTAAATAGTCAAGATCATTTTGGTTTTGCATGAAAAGAGATAAGAAAAATTATTATTTTTGCTTGGCATTGAAAGAATAACAAAGTTATTATTTTTGTTACATGGAAATTAAACAAACAAAAATATATTCATTTGTATAGAAATGAAGTTGACACCAAAATATATTGCATTTTTGGTTAGGAGTTGAATGACACAAAATACTCATTTTTGTTAAATTATAAGCGACGTACAAAAATATTCATTTTTGTTGTAATTGGAATGACACACAAAATATACATTTTGTGTATATGATATGTAAAAAAAAAAAAAAAAAAAAAAAAAATAAAATCTTTTTGTCAAATGTGAAAGAATGATAAAATATACATTTTTATCTAATGTAAAAGAATGACAAAAGTATTCATTTTGTCAAATGTGAAAGAATGATAAAAATATACATTGTTATCAAATGTAAATGGAGGACAAAAATATTTATTTTGTCAAATGCAAAGAATGAAATAAAAGACATTCATTTTTGTTCGTAATAAAAGGAAAACATTCATTTTGTTTGTGTTTTGAAAGTTCACACACAATTTTCATTTTTGATGAAAGTCAAAAAGAATATTTTTAATATTCTTTTGTTAAAAATGAAAGGTCATATTGTTTATCACCGTTTTTGTCAAATTAAAAGATTTAACTTTTGTTTATACTTAAAAAGGTGAAAGTTACAATTTTGATGTAAAAAGAAAAGTATACATTTTAATGTGAATAAAAGAAGGAAAATTACATTTTCATGTAAATAGAACTTAAAGTAAAAGATTTACATTTTAATCAATTGAATTTTTATTAAAAAGGATAACGGTATGAAATTTACATACCCATGTAAAAAAAATTCAGTAAAGATTATAACGATGAAATTTATATGTTAATGAATTAGATTTTCATTAAAAAGATTTAAGATATGGAAATTTCATTTTCATGTAAATAGATTAGCACACAAAATAATCGTTTGTTTGTAATGCAAAATTATTACTTTTGGTTTGCATTGAAAAGATAATAAAATTATCAATTTTGTACATTGAAATAAATAAACAAAAATACTCATTTTTGTATAAGTAAAAATGGATGAACTAAGATATTTGTTTGTTTAAATTGAAATGAAACACAAAAATGCTATTTTTGTTGGAATTGTTATGATACACAAAATACATTTTGTGTAATTCGAAGATGAAACAAGAAAATGTACATTGTTATATATAAGATGTGTATGTGTATGAAAATTAAGATAAACATTAGGGTGTGTACATTGTACATTAATATTGTATATACGAATAGGAAAGTTTTCGTTAGCAAAATGTAATGAAATAAAATAAATTTCATTACACATTATAAACATTTCGATAGGTTGTGAGGCAAAACATTCACTACTTGTTATGTAATTACGTTAATGAAATGGAATTTAATTATTTTTATATATATAAAAATAAAGATAAATCGTTACAAAATACTAATAACGATATGAAATGATTTCCAACTTATATATATACGAGAATTATTTGGAAAGTCCGAGTCTATCTCAATCCAAATAATTTGAACGACGTTTAAAATTCAAGAGTTGAAGACGGCGATTGAAGACCAACGATCTTCATATCGAATAGACGACGACTACTGATGCCCGTGATTGGAGTAGCTACCTTGAAGGGGCTACAGTGGTGGCCGTCCGGACGTAGTGTTGATTAGTACGGATTTGGCTTTCGCTCAGACCCAGAGCATAAGCTTATAAATGGATTGTGCGTCTGACATCGTACTCCATTAAATATCATGTTATTAATCTTCTGTCGAATGTATGGATGTTTGGTGGTGGAGAATTTATTGTCCTGCTTAACATCCGTTCATATATTTCGGCAAAGGATTGGTAGTGTGATATGGAGTGACGATGTAGCATGCTAAGATGCATATGATCAAGGCTTTGTTGAAAAGCAGGCCTTGTGGGATGATCAAAGCATCGCCTGTTTAGGCATAGCTTTGTGTATAGCGTGACTTCGCGAGCCTCACATACCGGCGGAGTCTAAAACGGGAGAAGGGAACGCAGGGAGAGCAGCACGTTTCTTTCTAGCTAGAAGTGGTGTTTGGGCTTTAACACGGCCCGACATTTTACTTATGTGGATGATGGAATGAGGCGCCTCGGATGATAGGTTCTATAGGACCGGGAAACGTGTGTTCAGGAATAACTAATCCGCAACTCGTATGGTGGACCGGCCCTGCAGCTTTCCAAGGGTTCACTGCGGGGAATCCTGAGACATTAGCTAGAGTGTCTCGAATCGGTAGGAGCTCCTCCCTAGCCTTGACTCATGATGGAAACCAATTTCCAATACGACCCCATTCGGATTTGATTGTATTACTAGTATGGAGGCATAGTAGTATGGGATACTATTCTTCTTAGGATTTATACATTTAATTTGAAATGTTTTGATATGTACTAATAATAATATTAAACTCGTATTTGCCGTATTTAGCATGTTTAATCACTATAAGGTAAAACCCTATCTTCTCGTTTGTGTTGCATTGTGTGATGGGACTTGGGTCTTATGGTGATTCCATTTTTCTCAAAAGCATGACGTTGTTGTACGATTTACTTATTATTTGTTCTGACACATTTATGCACGGCAGCCCATTGGAGTAAACCCGTTCCGCGTTAGTGGCGTGGTCCTTGGATTTGCCTTATTACTATTAGTTAAATTAGTTAAGAATTCTCACACCAGTCCCATGACTGACCCGTTGTTTGTTTCCACCTTTTTGCAAACTCGGGTGCCCTCTTTCCACATGGGCAGTCGAGCAGTTTGTCTACAGGTTTATCTCTTTAGCAGGATCCTGGATTGAAGCTTAAAGCTGTGTCCAGAACATTGGAAGTCTTTCGCTGCCTTAGTTATTTTATTTCCGCTGCAATGTAATAAAATCATGTAAAATTATCTTCCGCTGTAATTATTAGTCAATATACTCTGATATTCTGTACTCTGATGTAACATTTATTATTGATGTTATAAAAGTCTACTGTTATTCTTCTGATGTGTTGTATTTCCAAAGTTAACGTACTCGGGTTTTGAACGGTTTTGGTCGATTTTGCGATCGATTAAGACCGGGCAAAATCCGACTCGTTACAGTTGGTATCAGAGCTTTGGTTAGCTCAAATCTTTGGGGTACAACTCATTAGAACTGAACAAAAGGCTCATCAGAGATTGGATTAGTAATATCCAATAAGAATACTCATTAGAGATAGGATCAGCAGTATCCAAGAATGAGAAAACTCATTAGAGATGGGGTTAGTAATGCCCTAGAATGAGTTGAGAGTAGCAAGCCTATAATATACGTATTTGTAATTATACTCTATTTTGGAAAAATATGATTTGTGAATATATAAAAAATTATATATTTGAAAGTTAACCAACTAATAAAATTATTTAAACCAATGGAGAATATATATATAAATTAGTTAGTTAATTAATCAACTTTTAGCTTCATTCCTTTTCGAGGACGAAAAGTTTTTGAGTGGGGGAGACTGTAACAACCCTGATTTTTGGGGCCAATTTAAATTTTTTATTTTAAGTGATTTTAATGAGTTTCGATATTTAAAATAATTTATTTAAAATAAAAATGATTAAAAGTTGATTTAAATCGAAGTTAGAATGAATAATTTAATTTTAATTATAAAAGGAATTAGAAATAACGTGGTAGTTTGAAAAGTCAAACTTGAACTTTGACTGACCATACAGGATGCAAAATTTAACGGATTTTATTGAAACCAAAAATATTAGAATCTATTTAAAAATATCTTTCCAACGAATCCGAAAAATTGAAATTTCATAGCGGAAATCAATAGTTATGGCCAGTTCAATTTTTAGAAAGGTCGATGTAGAATTTATATATATATTATATATGGCCCGAAAGGCTACTTTTCACATATGAAGGAATTTCGACTCGAAACCACTTCCATTGAGTTCAGAATGACGTTTCTGCATTAAAAAACAGTAAACACTTATATATTTCGAGTTTCAGAAATTATTTGTTTAAAAATGTATTTTTAATATTAAATATATACGCCTTGAAAAATGGGATTTTGCAAACGGACTCCAAATTGAACGTAATTAATTTTCTTGGATTCGTATCGTCAAAACAAAGCTAAAAATGATTTTTCTGTAATTTTTAGAATTAATATGTAATTATTATTGATTTTATAGTGAAAAAATGACTTTAAAAATTCATTAAAAATACATACGGACTCGAAAAATTACGAAACCAGTTTCTATAGTTTTATATTGATTAGAATTGGTTGTGTTCCGAATTTCATCGAATTTCAAATCAGCATGTGATCATATGGTCTTAAAAACTGTGAAATGTACGTTAATAATAGCATGAAGGTTATAATTAAAAATGAGTTTACACACATAAAGGCCCAATTAAAATTGAACACATCTATATATTATCTCATAGCAGCCATAACCTAGACCTAATTCATTTTTCTAAACCTAATACTAGCCTTCACCTTCATCTCTCTAATGGCGGCTCCTCTCTTCACAAAATAAATGATGAAAATCAAATCTCTCAAAACCATAGCAAATTATATATCAAAACGAAGGTCTCAACGATACGAAGCTACGGATACCATTAGTTTTGTCATACAACGCTCGGATTCACCGAAATTTTGGATCAAACTTTCTGATTTTCGAAATTAAAAAGCAGTAGACGTAAATAATTTTTTTTCCGCTAATCTAGGAAGAACTGGAAAAAGTTGTCAACATGAAAGTTCTTCGTCTTCACGATATCTAGATGCTGAAATTTTTTCAGATTTTTTTGAGTTGGGGTACGGCCTGTGGGGCCCGCGAGGCGAAATTCACTCTCAGGCCAGATTCCGACGGCCGGTGCATGAACGGCGGCTGTGATTTGTTAGGATGATGCAGCTTGCCAAGACGAAGAGATGAGCGGTGGTTTTAGGTCAATCGGAGGTGGAAGTTATGGACAGTCAAAGTTGGGAAGAGGAGGATTGACCGAAAATTTGGGGTAGAATTTGAATTTTAATCTATTTAATTTTATTCCAATCTTTGTAATTGTATAACTCTCTCATACGAGGTCCGTTTGACAAACCGTAAATTGCGTTGGAATCACAAAGTCGAGAGCTTCGCGATGGCGTAGACCAGAGCTGAATCCGACACGGTCGAATTTTCAGCCATATCAAAGTGAGAATTCTATTTCCTCTTTAATAATTAAAAATAAATTAATTATTACCGTGTTATATTTTAACCGTATGCTGCTTGAATGTTCGTGATTTGAATTTAACTATATGATGTTGTTCATTGACCTGTTTATTCGATAGAATATTTTTGTTGCATATGAAATGAAAATCAGAAATAACCAGATCTAATGAGATTTCCTTTTTTTTAAAAAAGTCAAATTTAATTATTTATTTTAGATATGAAATTATATTTATATCATGTTTATGTTGTATGTATGATCGTTAAAATGTTGATTTGTGTTGTAATTGCTTGAATCGTTAAACTGAATTGTGTGTAATCATGTTTGACATGACTTTGTGTGTACGACGAAACAACATTTTATTGTATGTATAAAATATACAATATTCATGTTGTCAAAAATTTGCGTATGAAATAAAAACAACATTTTTATTTGAAATGTGTTATGCCAATCAAAATAACATTTTTGATTAAAAATTTGCTAGAAAAATATGAGCGAACATTTTTATCTCATTTTGTTGAACTAGTTTTTCAACAAAATATGTATACATATTTTTGTGTAATATTGTTTACAATAAAATAAAAAATAAAAAAAATAAAAAAATAAAAAAATAAAACAGAAGAACCGTTTTGTTGGCAAATATGATATGAGAATAAAAATGCACATTTTGTTAGTAACGTCATATGAGAATAAAAATGCACATTTTGTTGGTAGCGTCATATGAGAATATCATTTTTATGTCAACATGTTAGAATATCATTTTTAAGTCGACATGTTAGAATTATCATGTTAATGTTAACATAGTAGAATTTGTCATTTTAAGGTTGATATAATAGAATTATCATTTTATGAAATGCCAACATAAAATATTCATTTTAGGTTATGTTGGAACCGTCAACGTAAAATATTCATTTTATGTTATGTTAGAACCGTCAACACAAAAATCACAATTTAGTTAGAATATTTTTGTGTAGAGAAAAAGTACATTTTTAATATAAAGTGTTGCGTTAGATAATAACGTCATGTTATGTTATTTAGAAATGAATAATTTCACTGTCATGTTATATTATTTAGAAATGAATATTTTCACCGTTATGTTGCGTTAATTAGAAAAACAATATTTTTACCGTCACGTTATGTCAGGTAGAAATGAACATTTTTGCCAATGTAAAGTAGTAGCGACAAAAATCATATTTTTGTCAATGTAAAATGGTTGTAAATGAAATTTACATTTTTATTATGTAAAAAAAAATAGAAATTTACATTGTAAACAAAATTTACATTTTTCTATGTAATTATGATATGAAATTTACATTGTAAACAAAATTTACATTTTTCTATGTAACTATGATATGAAATTTGCATTGTAAACAAAATTTACATTTTTCTATGTAACTATGTTATGAAATTTGCTATACGAACAAAATTTACATTTTTTCTATGTAACTATGTTATGAAATTTGCTATACGAACAAAATTTACTTTTTTCTATGTAACTATGATATGAAATTTACATTGTAAATTAAAATTACATTTTTATGATGTAACTTAAGATTGGAATTTACATTGCCATTCTAAATAGTCCAGATCATTTTGGTTTTGCATTAAAAGAGATAAGAAAAATTATTATTTTGCTTGGCATTGAAAGAATAACAAAGTTATTATTTTTGTTACATGGAAATTAAACAAACAAAAATATATTCATTTGTATAGAAATGAAGTTGACACCAAAATATATTGCATTTTTGGTTAGGAGTTGAATGACACAAAAATACTCAATTTTGTTAAATTATAAGTGACGTACAAAAATATTCATTTTTGTTGTAATTGGAATGACACACAAAATATACATTTTGTGTATATGATATGTAAAATAAAAAAATAAAAAATCTTTTTGTCAAATGTGAAAGAATGATAAAATATACATTTTTATCTAATGTAAAAGAATGACAAAAATATTCATTTTGTCAAATGTGAAAGAATGATAAAAATATACATTGTTATCAAATGTAAATGAAGGACAAAAATATTTATTTTGTCAAATGCAAAGAATGAAATAAAACACATTCATTTTTGTTCGTAATAAAAAGAAAACATTCATTTTGTTTGTGTTTTGAAAGTTCACACACAATTTTCATTTTTGATGAAAGTCAAAAAGAATATTTTTAATATTCTTTTGTTAAAAATGAAAGGTCATATTGTTTATCACCGTTTTTGTCAAATTAAAAGATTTAACTTTTGTTTATACTTAAAAAGGTGAAAGTTACATTTTTGATGTAAAAAGAAAAGTATACATTTTAATGTGAATAAAAGAAGGAAAATTACATTTTCATGTAAATAGAACTTAAAGTAAAAGATTTACATTTTAATCAATTGAATTTTTATTAAAAAGGATAACGATATGAAATTTACATACCCATGTAAAAAAAATTCAGTAAAGATTATAATGATGAAATTTATATGTTAATGAATTAGATTTTCATTAAAAAGATTTAAGATATGGAAATTTCATTTTCATGTAAATAGATTAGCACAAAAAATTATCGTTTGTTTGTAATGTAAAATTATTACTTTTGGTTTGCATTGAAAAGATAATAAAATTATCAATTTTGTTACATTGAAATAAACAAACAAAAATACTCATTTTTGTATAAGTAAAAATGGATGAACTAAAATATTTGTTTGTTTAAATTGAAATAAAACACAAAAATGCTATTTTTGTTGGAATTGTTATGATACACAAAATACATTTTGTGTAATTCGAAGATGAAACAAGAAAATGTACATTGTTATGTATAAGATGTGTATGTGTATGAAAATTAAGATAAACATTAGGGTGTGTACATTGTACATTAATATTGTATATACGAATAGGAATGTTTTCGTTAGCAAAATGTAATGAAATAAAATAAATTTCATTACACATTATAAACATTTCGATAGGTTGTGAAGCAAAACATTCACTACTTGTTATGTAATTACGTTAATGAAATGGAATTTAATTATTTTTATATATATAAAAATAAAGATAAATCGTTACAAAATACTAATAACGATATGAAATGATTTCCAACTTATATATATACGAGAATTATTTGGAAAGTCCGAGTCTATCTCATTCCAAATAATTTGAACGACGTTTAAAATTCAAGAGTTGAAGACGGCGATTGAAGACCAACGATCTTCATATCGAATAGACGACGACTATTGATGCCCGTGATTGGAGTAGCTACCTTGAAGGGGCTACAGTGGTGGCCGTCCGGACGTAGTGTTGATTAGTACGGATTTGGCTTTCGCTCAGACCCAGAGCATAAGCTTATAAATGGATTGTGTGTCTGACATCGTACTCCATTAAATATCATGTTATTAATCTTCTGTCGAATGTATGGATGTTTGGTGGCGGAGAATTTATTCTCTTGCTTAGCACCCGTTCATATATTTCGGCAAAGGATTGGTAGTGTGATATGGAGTGACGATGTAGCATGCTAAGATGCATATTATCAAGGCTTTGTTGAAAAGCAGGCCTTGTGGGATGATCAAAGCATCGCCTGTTTAGGCATAGCTTTGTGTATAGCGTGACTTCGCGAGCCTCACACACCGGCGGAGTCTAAAACGGGAGAAGGAAACGCAGGGAGAGCAGCACGTTTCTTTCTAGCTAGAAGTGGTGTTTGGGCTTTAACACGGCCCGACATTTTACTTATGTGGATGATGGAATGAGGCGCCTCGGATGATAGGTTCTATAGGACCGGGAAACGTGTGTTCAGGAATAACTAATCCGCAACTCGTATGGTGGACCGGCCCTGCAGCTTTCCAAGGGTTCACTACGGGGGATCCTGAGACATTAGCTAGAGTGTCTCGAATCGGTAGGAGCTCCTCCCTAGCCATGACTCATGATGGAAACCAATTTCCAATACGACCCCATTCAGATTTGATTGTATTACTAGTATGGAGGCATAGTAGTATGGGATACTATTCTTCTTAGGATTTAAACATTTACTTTGAAATGTTTTGATATATACTAATAATAATATTAAACTCGTATTTGCCGTATTTAGCATGTTTAATCACTATAAGGTAAAACCCTATCCTCTGATTTGTGTTGCATTGTGTGATGGGATCTGGGTCTTATGGTGATTCCATTTTTCTCAAAAGCATGACGTTGTTGTACGATTTACTTATTATTTGTTCTGACACATTTATGCACGGCAACCCATTGGAGTAAACCCGTTCCGCGTTAGCGGCGTGGTCCTTGGATTTGCCTTATTACTATTAGTTAAATTAGTTAAGAATTCTCACACCAGTCCCATGACTGACCCGTTGTTTGTTTCCACCTTTTTGCAAACTCGGGTGCCCTCTTTCCACATGGGCAGTCGAGCAGTTTGTCTACAGGTTTATCTCTTTAGCAGGATCCTGGATTGAAGCTTAAAGCTGTGTCCAGAACATTGGAAGTCTTCCGCTGCCTTTGTTATTTTATTTCCGCTGCAATGTATTAAAATCATGTAAAATTATCTTCCGCTGTAATTATTAGTCAATATACTCTGATATTCTATACTCTGATGTAACATTTATTATTGATGTTATAAAAGTCTGTTGTTATTCTTCTGATGTGTTGTATTCCCAAAGTTAACGTACTCGGGTTTTGAACGGTTTTGGTCGATTTTGCGATCGATTAAGGCCGAGCAAAACCCGACTCGTTACACAATGCTTTTTTGAAAAATGAAGCTATTATAAGACTCAGGTCCCATCACACAATGCAACGCAAGCCGAAGGATAGAGTTTTACCTAAACATGTTTAGTACGTTTAAAACAAATCATTTTGATACTATTATAATGTAAAGTGTATGAAAACAACTTCAAATATAATTGTATCAATCATAGACGGCATAGTGCCTCATCCCACTATGTCGCCATACTAGGCTCTACAAATAAAACCGAAATGTCACGTATTGGAAATTGGATTTCCGTCATGAGTCTAGCAAGGGATGTACTCCTTTACGCTTTGAGACACTCTAGCAAATGCCTCGGGACTACGCACTCTGGGCAACCCCTGGATCCTCCAAGGCTGGTCCGCACTTACGTTAGTGGATTGGTTATTCCTGAACACACGTTTCCTGGTCCTATCGGACCTATCCATCGGCTCCATAGAGATCGATATAACCGAGGCGCCTCGCAATCCAACAACCACATAGGTAAAAATAATATAAATTTCGGGGCGTGTAAAACCCTGGCACCACCCATAGCTAGAAAGAAACGTCATGTTCTCCTTGGTTCCCTTATCCCGTTTTTAACTCATACCGAGGTGTGAGGCTCGCGAATTAACGCTATACACAAAGCTATGCTATATTAAAGCAGTGATTTGATCATCAACCACAAGACTCTACTTTTCAACAGAAGCCTTGATCATTTGGATCTCAGCATGCCACACAGGAAATTCACGCCATGCGACTAATGTCTATCAATATATAACCTCTGAGCTCGTAGGTCACAGAGAAGGGCGTTAAGCAAGAGAATAAATTCTCCGCCGCCAAATAGATATATATTTAATAGAAATCAATCAACATAGAATAAAATCCAATGTCAGACACACATCCATTTACAAGTTCGTTCTGGGTCTGAACGAAACTGGAGGCACCTTATTCCTCGTCCCGTATGTCCAATACAGGAGAGAGGTCCTCGCATATCCGGTCGATCTCCAAGTACGTCTGGACAATCACCACTTATTACCTCATCTTGGGTGTATAGCCCAATTAAGACATCAGTAATCATCCAAACGATGTGAAGACCTCTGTTCTTCAAACACAGTCTTCATCGTCAAATCAGTTATTCAGAATGGGTATAAACCCGACCTTTCCGAATAACTCGCGTATATAATAAACAAGTGCTATAAAAACACAACATACGCCACATTCCAATTCAGAATATTCTTTTATACAAATATTCACATTCTTAGGGATATGTTCCCATTAATTTTATCAAAGATAAATTCTTTTAAATTTATTCTTTAATCTTCCTTTGAATATCAATTCAAACCATATTAAGGTTTTCCAAACTAGTCAGGATTAACGCACCTTACCGAAGTAACCATTTATTTAATTTCCCAATCCCAACCTATTCATCCCATGGAGAAAAACTAGTACTACCCCATAACTAACACCTGTTGTCGGTAAATTTAATTACCATTTCTCGTTCAAATCTAATTAAAGATTTTAACTATCGCTAGGAGCAAAACTGGTGATACTCCATTCTCGATCATTTCCCAAATTTGATAATTTAAATTATCAATCCACATTTCAATCTAATTAAATATTCATTAAAACTCCACTTAGTTTTAATCTTCCCAAGAATCAATATTAATGATTATTTAACTTTGGAAACACAAACATGCCGCATCGACAATCTACACCGTACTATTGATTTCTGCCTATGTATAACCTCTGATCTCGTACGTCTCAGAGAAGGGTGTTAAGCAAGAGAATAAATTCTCCACCACCAAACAGATATATATTTAGCAGAGATCAACCATACAGTTCGAAATACAATGACAGACATGTAATCCTGCCTTTAACTAGATTAAAGAACTAATGTCATTTAAAACACAGTTCACGATAAACCCTGATCACATTCCATTAATTATGGAATCTTCACGGAAAAACAAATCAATATAGAATCGATAACAATTTCCATGTCCGACTAATAATATAAATGGAATAACGGTAAAGCCTTTTGAATTCTATATGTATTAACAACCTTCCTCCACAGAAGTTCACTTCGATTATTATCAATCGAATTCCATTCAATTCCAGTTTAATATATTAAATTGGAAAACTTTACTTTGGAAAATTCCCGTTAAATCTTAATAAAAAGATTTATAAATTCCAAATCACATTTCACTGTAAATCGGGTTAAAGAACGAATGTCGTTAAAAACACTATTCACAATAAACCCAATTCACATTCCATTTTCAGTTCCAATTAAATGTTAATTAATTGGCAATTCTTCTTTAAATCTTAATTAAAGGATTTATTCTTTTCACACTGGGTTTAAGAACAGTGTTACTGAAAACCCCATCCCATCAGTCTCTTACCGTAAATTAGTAAGAGAACAATTCCCTAAGTAGTAACCCTAAAGGCCGAAACTAACTTCAGATCAATACCCAGGAAACCATTCAACTTAGCTAATCTCCAGTCAGTTTCTAATTTTCTTAACTCCATCGGGTTTAAGAACAGTATTATTAAAGATACCATTCACAACAAACCCAAAATCTCATTCCATTGTTAATCGAGTTAACGAGCAAGTGTTATTTAAAACACCGTTCACGATAAATCCAAAAACCAATTTCAATTTAATTCCAATTAAATGTTAATTAATTGGTAAACTTCATTAAATCTTAATAAAAAGTTTTTTTTCTCAGCTGGATTTAAGAACTGTGCTACTAAAGACACCGTTCACGACAAACCCACTATCCAATTTGATATTAAATACAAGGCTTTGAACAGAAAATATATCGGCTTATATTCAATATCAAATTCTGAAACCAACAAATATTGTATTGGAATAACGATATATATATATATATATCTTTAGTATTATAAACAAAGAAGACAGATCTAATCGGAATCTTACTTATGTAAAACCTCCAGCAGATTATGTTTTCATATCAGAAAAGATCTTCAACAAATCGAAGGAAGTATGGACTAATACTTTAGCTTTGATTCCGATCTACTTTAGGATATCATCTATCAAGCTAAAGGACTACATCTTAAAAGTCTGGAAACTACAGGGTATGTTTAATATTCATGTTTCCCCTTCATATGATTTCACTGTTCAGTTTGAAGATCAGTCAGATTTCTCACGTATTTTGGAAAGCTCAACATACTCTTACTTTGGAAAACTACTTTTGATTGAGGAATGGACTCCAGGGTATGATTTTTCAAAAAAACGCAGTGACATAGTTCAGATCTGGATAAGATTAGTAGATCTACCTATGGAACTCTGGACTTTAGACGCTATTCAGATGATAGCTAGCTACATTTCAAATCCAGTTCTGATAGATGAAAATATAGCAAACAAAAGATTTACAAAATATGCCAGAGTTTTAATCCTAATAGATACATTATCAGATCTGAAAACCGAAATCCCTATACTAATGCATAATGGTACTAAATTTAACATAAATGTAGAATACGAGTTTGTTCCTTCCAGTTGCTCTCAATGCAGATTGTTTGGTCTTGAAGATTCATACCATGAAATCTCAAAAGCTCCACGTTGGATTCCACCAGATTGCCAAGCTGATCCAAAGGAATCACCAGAGGAAAATGAGATTGAAGTAACTGATAAAGAAAACATACAAGATGCAAATGAATATGGAAGTACCTCTCATAATCCAGAAGATGATTTAGATTTCCTGAATTCTAAACTTCCTTAAAATCTAATGCCTGATGATATTAATATCATAACAGATGCAATTGCAGAGAATGATAAATCAGTTTCTAAAGACAAAGGAAAACAAATAGATGTGTCCAACATGGTTAACAAAAATGCAAATTATACAAAAGAAGATAGCACAACAGCAACTACAATGCCTCCTTCTAAAAGAAATACAAGGAGTTCTTTTACAATTAAATGACATTGTTAACTTGGAATGTAAGGGGAATTAACACTACTTCTCGTATGAAGGATATGCTATTTCTCCTTAAAAATACTAAATCAACATTGGTTGGTTTAGTAGAAACTAAGTTGTTTTCTAATAGTTTAGCAATTTTTGTTTCTATGTTACCTAGTTCTTGGAGATTTTTAACAAATAATTCAGCCATGTCATCAGGTAGAATTTTATTAATTTAGGACACTAATGTTTGGGATTTGGACACTTTATCTTTTTCATTCCAACATCTGACAGTAAAAGTAAATAATAGAGGGGGATTAGAGATGGTTTTTTCAGTGATCTATGCTAGAATATCTTTATAGAAAGAATTTCTTTGTGGAAAAATCTTTTGAGTGAAGCAAGTTTGATTAATAATGCTTGGGTACTTATGGGGGATTTTAACAATGTGTTAAACCCAAATGACAAAAGAGGGGGTTTACCTGTTCCTTTTCAACAGATGAGAGAATTTCAGAAATTTTTAATTCAGGCCTCATTATCAGAAATTAAACCTATGGATTTTAATTTTACATGGCGTAGAAAAGGAATTGCAACTTGTATTGACAAAATATTGGTAAACAATGATTTTCTACATCTATTTCTTGGCATGAAAGCTCTTTCTTTCTCTCAAAAATCAAGTGATCATAATCCAATATTGTTGGATCTTATTTCTACTAAAGATGCTAAAAGATTTCCTTTCAGATATAGAAATGATTGGCATCTTTTAGATGGATATAAGGATGCAGTGATTAAAGGTTTCAATTCAGCAGTTTGGGGATTCCAAGGATATCAATTTATGCATAAGCTTAAAAATTGCAAATCTGAACTGAAAAATTGGAATAAATTGAGAGATAGAAATAATACTAACCTTAAACAAGCTGAAGTAGTTGCACTTCAATTAGAGAAAGCTGCTGATGATAATCCAGAGGATTGTGATCTATATGAAAACTATTTGTTGGCAAAAAAAAAGAGTATCAGAACCTGCAACAAATACATTTTAAAGCTTTTAGACAACAATCAAAAGTGGCATGGCTACAGCAGGCAGACAGAAATTCAAAATTTTTCTATTCAAGAATGTCAAACAGGAGGTTTTTCAACCACATCAGAGCTTTAATTGACTCAAATGGAATTCTGTTATACAAGGCTGAAGAAATTGAAGTCCAAGCCATCAATTACTTTCAAGAGATGTTTAATGGTCCAAGCAATGTATCATTTCCTAACTTCCATCCTATCCATACTATCAATTCAAAAGGATAGCAATTTCTGTTGAAATCAATTGATTTATTAGAGGTCAAAGATGCATTGTTTTCAATAGATGAAGATTCTAGTCCTGGACCTGATGGCTTTAATTCAAAGTTTTTTAAAGTGCACTGGGATGACTTGAAAGATGATTTGCTGTTGGCCATTTCTGATATGTTTATATCAGGTAAACTTCCTAAGTCTTTAAATCACACATTCATCATCTTAATTCCCAAAAATGATAGGCCTACTGAGATAGCACATTATAGACCAATAGCATGTTGCAATGTCTATTATAAAAAAAATTCTAAAGTTTTATGTAATAGACTTAAGCTTTTTCCGCCTTATCTAATCTCGGAAAATCAGAGTGCTTTTATACAAGATAGATATATTGGAGAGAATATTTTGCTTGCACATGAATTATTGAGGGACTTCAAGAAAAAGGGGATGCCAAAAATGTGTGTCAAAATGGATTTACAGAAGGCATATGATCGTGTCAATAGAGAATTCATATGTAATATAATGGCAAAAATGAAATTTCCTACACATTTCATAAATGTTATATATGAATGTATGTCGACTGCTACATATTCTATCATGATCCAAGGTATTCCAAAGGGTTTTATCACTTCAAATAGGGGAATCAGACAGGGGGACCCACTGTCTCCTTATTTGTTTTCAATAACAATGCAATACTTTACCTATATGATGGATGAAGCAACTCATAACAAGGATTTTCAGGCCAGTAGTGCTATACAACCTATAATCTCTCATCTTTTATATGCTGATGATCTAATGATATCTGGCAAATCATCTATCTCAAATGCTCAGATTTTAAAGAAGATTTTTTAGAATCTTAGTATGTATGCAGGTTTAAGTGTTAATGCATCTAAAACTAAAGTGTTTTTCAGCACATCAGTGGTAAATTCAGAGCAGATCAGTAATATTTTGGGATTTCAATAAGGATCTCTACCAATCAAATATTTAGGAGTACCTTTATCATCCAACTATTTACACTATTCAGAATGCAATGCCCTCATTCAAAGAGTTCAAAGTAAAATTAATGGATGGGAAACTAAATTGCTTAGTTTTGCGGGAAGGGCTGAACTAATCAACACTGTCATTACTCCTATTATTTTATATTGGTTGTTCATTTATCAAATCCCAGACTATACCATAGACAAACTACAATCAATATGTGCTGATTTTTTCTGGGGAGGTTCATCTCATAAAGTGTCATGGAAGAAATTATGTAGGCCTAAGATGGAAGGAGGAGTAGGATTAAAATTATGCTCAGATCTCAAAAAAGCAGCAAGTGTGAAGTTACTATGGAAATTTCTATCTAGTAATACACTTTGGAGTAAATGGACACATAATAGATATTGCAAAAAGGACTATTTTTGGTCAGTGGCAAAGGATAACAATGCATCTTCAACTTGGAAATCTCTTTTAAGTTTAAGGTCAAGATCAAAACAGTTATTCAATAAAATTATTGCTAATGGGGAGGCAACTAATTTGTGGCTTGAACCTTGGATCAATTGCAAAAGTCTAGTTGATCTATTAGGCTATAATAGATTGAATATAATTGATAATCCAGATGAGAAAGTTAGCAGTATTATCAGAAATGAGATGTTTATACCTGAGATACATCCAACCACTAGAGAATTGCTAGAAGAAATTAGTTCCATCTCAATTTGTCAAAATAAAAGCTAGGATGTGTATGAATGGTGTGATGGTGGCCAGTTCTCATTTCACAAAGCATGGGACTATCTGTGACATCATGAAAATCAGGAAGAATTTTTTACAGTTATTTGGCATGCTAAAAACAGTAAAAAAATGTCTTTTATTGCTTATCTTGCTTCTCTTGGCAGATTAAATATGAAGGATCGAGTCCAACGCTACAGCAACATATCAGATCTGCTTTGTCCTCTTTGCAACAACCATCCAGAGTCAATTCAACATCTTTTCTTCGCTTGTGACTTTACAGGCTTTATCTGGTTGTCTTTAAAGCCAAGTTTGGATCTTCCCGTCAATTTGTTAGATTTGAAAGAAGAAGCGAAGCTCATACATGATAATTTTAAGAAAAAAGATCAATTAAGAGATTTAGCATGCGCTACCTTCATTAGCGTTATCTACTTCATCTGGAAGGAAAGAAATTCAAGAGTATTTCATGGCAAAAGCTCGGATCCATCAATGTGTCTCTGGAAAATTGAAAGAGAAATTAAACTGTTATTAATCAACAATGGAAGCAGGACTTTTCGAGATAGAAGAAGTGAGTTAATACTTCGTAGATGGGGAATTGAACTCATGGACACCGGTTGACTTGCAACGTGTCAGTTTTTTGAATAAGGAAACTTGAAGCCGTGGTTTTCTTGAATGAAGATGGGCCTGGGATTGGGCTGCGAAGGAGTTACTTGGTCCGATCAAGATTTTATTTTGTTTTATGTTGTATTTTCCTTTGATAACTATAGTTTGTCTTCTATATGTTTGTATACCAAATTTATAAGTACTCTTTTTCCTTGTAAGACACCCACTTAGGTTAGGGGGATTACAAGGTTTTGACGAGGCTTATAAAGGAGGTTTTTTATTGGTTTTAGCAATAAAGTGAACCAATTTTATATATATATATATATATATATATCTTCCAAATTCCTCCACAATATCTGTATAATCACGGAATCCAAAATCGAAATATTCCGAAGATACTTTCGATTCAAATCTATTCCAATTCTTATATTGGAAATTTCTGGTTATATTAAAACCATTCACAAATCTAATTTATTTATTTAAAAATTATTGGATTTCAAATCTAGTTCATAACTCGCTCATTTCGACAAAAATATATTTTTATCTTTTCAAATATAGAATTTTTCATCCTAGTTCTTTCCAAGTCATTTATTATAATTTTACACAAATTATCAATATTTTTAATAATTTTATCAAGGCCCGTACAGTCGATTTCCATAAACGATCATCAAACTGCACTTACATCGACCTTTTCAAATTTGATTTGGACATAGTTCCAAATCCAACCGTTAGATTTCAAATCCCTTATATTCGTCAGAAAGCTCTTTTCGATACGAACCCAACGGTTCTGGTTTTAGGAGAATCCGACGGTCGGATCTCCCGTAATGTCCGTTCGAAGTCAATGGTCGAAATTCTCGAACTGCCGCGGCGCGGCTTGTTCTATTCATGCCATTAAATTATAATATATATATATATATATTATATTTCATCGATTTCCATTTAAAACGTATTTTATAAATCATTTTAAAATCGTTTTCAAAACGATTTCAACTCATATTCAATTTTATATCAAAAATGAATATTCCATATCATCGATATATAAATGATAGTATCTTCAAAACATTAGATTATGAAATCACTTCCTTTTCGATATTCATTATGAAAATGAATAAAATCGATATAAATATCGTTCACGTCAAAATGACGTTAATCTAATCAACACGACTTTATATATTTAAATATTTTCGTGTCCATCCCAAATCGGGCATCAAAATCAGATTTTGATCTTTTACTGAATATTATTTTAAAATATTCATTATTTTAAAATATTCGTTATTTTAAAATATTCATTCTTTCTAAACTGGAATCAGACACAGTCAATTACCATACAATGTGATTTATATGGGTTTCATAAACACATGTACACAACAATAATCAAACACAGTCAACCATTATCCAGAGTGCATTACACAACTGTATAAGCGTTAAATATAAATAATCAACGCTTATAACAAGCCAATCAACCAATCGATTGACATACAACTAAATATTGGGATTAGTGTATGTCTAGTATCATCCTAATACCCGTGTGGGGTTTTCAAACAACAAACACAAATTTATTTATGCAATTGGGTGATGTGTAAAATTTATCGTCCCAATCAATATCCGTCAAATGTGTGTACATAAACAAATCGTCTGATTTGTTTATGAATATTTATTTCATTCATATACACGTTAAAAATTATATTATTTTTTTAACTATAAAATATTTTATTCAACACATGAATATTTTATTCCATTTCATTCCACATCACAATCAATTTTCACAACACAATCAAATCAAACAAGTCGTCCATGGTTTGTGGACGACAAGTGTCGGGTGCTGATAAGCACCGTCTGCATCCTAGTATATATTTTAACTAGAAAATAAAATTAAAGTGAGAAGTTCACACCTTTGGTTTCCACTCCGCCATTCTTTATTTCTGAACGGTTTGGATTCGCCCACCATTCCAACGCAATCTTTTCACGTTGTTCCTATTAAAAATCACATTTTTAATTCGCTACACATATAAAAATCATATTTTTATTTCGATACATATATTAAAATCATATTTTTATACCACTACCATATAGGTAAAAAGAAATCACATTCATATAAAGAAAAATCACATTTTTATTTCGCTTTAACATATATAAAAATCTCATTTTTTTAACCAAAAATCATTTCTTTATACTATTAAAAATCACTTCTTTATATTTAAAGATATTTCGTATATAAAAAAAATCGCATTTTTCTTTACTAAAAATCATATTTTCCTCTAATCAAAATCTAATCTTTCTCTATTCATACTTAAAAATCAAATTTTTATACTCTATGTATAAAAAAAAGATCTTTAAATTTATACATAAAAATAAAGAATAAAATAAAAAAACTTAATGTTAAATTTTCAGAGTGGCTGGGCGAGGAAAAAGCTCATCGGAGTAGTGGGATGGCGCGACGGCTTGGGCTCGGCGGCGGCGTCGAGGGTTTGGAAGGGCGGCAGGGGTTTCAGCGGGGGTTGGGTGTTTTGGGGTTAGGGAGAAACGAGATGGAGGGCGTCGGAGCTGTGGGGGAGGCGGCTAGCGGTGATCGGAGGTCAAGGGGGAATCCGGTGGCGGTAGGCATCTTGTATGGGGGCAACAGGAGGTTTTAGCCTTTTTTTTATTTTTTTTATTCTGAAATTCGGTTGTGCTGTCGGGGAGAGAGAGTATAAGTGGGAGGGAGAGTTTGACTAAATTATATAATTAATATTTTATTTTATTTAATTTCCAAAAAGTAATTTTTCCATTCGAACTCCAAATTACGCTCAACGACTATCGGCCCTAGCTAATTACCCCCATTCCGAACACAATGGGATATGTTTCATAACCCAATTCGGCTGTTACGATCAGTTTCCGTTAAAATTTGAAATATAAATCATTATATTTTAAATTCAAACGCACATCTTATTTTACCGAGACCACATACGGACTCTAAAAATTCCAGAAAATTAAATTTGGCAATGTTTTGATGATACGGTCCTAAAAAAACTAAGTTCGTCGAATTTGGAGATCATTTGAAAAACGGTCATTTTCCAGTCGATTATATTAAAACTGAAATTACCAAACACGTTTAAATCCGCCACGCTCACATATTGATTTCAAAAATTGTGAAATTTGGAATCTAGCAATAACTTGACATTCTGGATCCAACAAAAGTGGTTTCGTCGAAAACGGAGGTCATTTGCAAAATCGCTATTTTTAAGGGCTATATTTCCATAGCGACTATTCTGAATTTTCAACTGGGCATAACTTTTTGTTCCCACTATGAAATTTGGATTTTTCAGATTCGTTGGAAAGATATTTTCAAACAGATTCTAATATTTCTGGTTTCACTAAAATCCGGTTTATTTTGGATCCTGTACATTCATTTGAAATTTGAAATCGAATTTTAAAACTTTCGTGTCATTTCCAATTCCTTTTATAATTAAAATAAATATTTATATTCTAACTTCGATTTAAATAAATATATACATTCTAATTCTGTTCAAAATAAATTTCTCGTCGTTATTATTTAAAATAAATCAATTTAAATATTCAAAACCCGTTAAAATTGCCAAAATATAAATTTTAAATTGGTTCCGATTTTCTGGGTTGTTACAATCTCCCCCATTTAAAATATTTTCTTCCTTGAAAAGGAACGAAGCTGAAAGTTGTTTAACTAACCAACTCAACTTTCAGTTTGGCTTTCATTCTTCAACTTTTCAGTTTCTATGAATTTTCAACTTTTTCAAAAATTTGGCTAACACCCTAAAATTTTGAAAAATTTCGCCATAACCTCCTTTGTACGGGGAGCATCGGGAAAATCCCCAAACCGCCACACAGCCCTCTCATCTCAAAAAGAAAAAGAAAAAGCCAATCGGCTCATAAAATCATCCAAACCCAATAAATTAGTAAACATGTACCTATTTGTCGGGCATACAATTTTATTCCTCTGCTTAGTTTCCCTACTATGAACTGTTCAATGTATATGGATGTATATGGATGCAATTGCAATCATTTTAGACTCAGTTCAACATTTGATATAATTTGGCTAAATTTACCTTACATTCACATAATGGTTTAAATGAATAATCACATAACACAACCATCAATCAATTAGTGGATTAGGATTTCAAATGCATAACTTTAATATATATTCAAAAATCATATTTTTGATGCCAAGTCACAACAATTAAATCTTATCTAATTTTGGTTCTCACACCTGTCAATTGGAAATATATAGAAATCCTACTTTCGAAACTCAAATATAAATTTTGATGATGTACGTACTATAGCGATCATCAGAACCATCTCCGGGCGACTAGAGTATGATTCTATATCTACCCAGTATATTTGAGACTTCGAATATACGTTTGCAAGGCGTATATGCAAAATCTTTATATATTGGATTGTCCAAATTCAATATAAAATAAATATTCAAATATGTTGAATAAGGTTTAAATCTTCAAAAAAAATGGTTTTCACTTTTATTTTAATAACACTACTCTTCACACTCGTTCTAGGATACTACTAATCCCATTGCTAACGAGTCATTCTTATTGGGTATTGCTAATCCAATCTCTAATGAGTTCTTTCGTTTGGTTCTAATGTGACTTGTTCTTGAGCTCTGTAAACCAAAGCTCTGATGCCAAACTGACACGACCCAAACTTCCCCGTATAGGAAAGCCCGGATTGTGCTGAGGACAAGACGAATCAGAACACAAACAGAAGAACATTTCATTGCTTATTACAACTATTTACATCAGAGTATTAGAATATGCAGAGTATAAATAATTTACACATTGTAAAATATTAGAGATTAAAATACATTACATAGTAGCGGAAAATAATACAAAAACACAACTGAAAGAGATAAACGGATACAGAGCTTTCCGGATATCGTTCCAGATGTAAACCAGAATCCTGTGAATATAAATATGCAGAACCAAAACTACTAGTTGCCCATGTGGAAAATATGAGACGACCCGAATTCCCGTTCAGACGGAAACAGGGCTATCTTTGGAATATAACACAGAAACAGGTAATAGCAGAACAGAATTAAATAAATACACCAGATAATGAACAATAAAAATTACTGGATAAAGTAATCATCAGAGTTACACAGTATACAGGATCTTACTTAGTACAAATACAGTTCAGCTATACATAAATGTCTACAGCGGAAATAAACAAAATATGTACAATAGGAGCTGAACAGCATAAAAGGAAATAAATGATAGAATCCATCTTCAGCTCCAGCTATC
Source organism: Allium sativum (assembly GCA_030737875.1). Taxonomy (NCBI): domain Eukaryota; kingdom Viridiplantae; phylum Streptophyta; class Magnoliopsida; order Asparagales; family Amaryllidaceae; genus Allium; species Allium sativum. Next base: position 867,751,654 of record CM060924.1, on the reverse strand, counting down.
CAGAAAGAACCAGCTAAACCTGAATACAAGGCTGCCCGTGTAGAAAAAGGGGCACCCGAGTTTGAAAGTGAAACAAACTACGAGTCAGTCATGGGACTGGTATGAGAAATCTACTCAACACATATATATATAATTTGGCTAATCACAGGACCACGCCACTTTCGTGGAACGGGTTTACTCCATTGGATTGCCAGTGCTTTAAAACAAATCTTTCTTTTAAACATCGCTATGCTTTTTATAAAAATGAAGCCATTATAAGACTCAGTTCCCATCACACAATGCAACGCAAACCAGAGGATAGAGTTTTACCTTATAATGGCCAAAATATGATTGATACGAATAAAACAAAGGCATTTGATATTATTGCTAGTGTTTATATGTTTTGAAAACAATTTCAAATCATAACTATCAATCATAGACGGCATGGGTACCATATATCATGTCGCCATATATATATACAATCAAAACCGCACGATCACGTATTTGGAAATTGGATTTCCGTCATGAACCAAGGCAAAAGATAGTCCTTACCGAATTCGAGACGCTCTAGCCCGCCCCTCAGGCAAGTACTCTGTCAAGCCTTTGGATCGTCAGGGCCGGTCCACCGATGTGGATTAAAATTCCTGAACACTGCGTTTCCCCACCCTTTGGGGTGTAAATGAGCCAACGAATGACTCCATCGGACCCGAATTGCCCGATCAAACCGAGGCGCCTCGCAACAACAACAACCACATAGGTGAAAAGTATATAAATGTCAGGGCTGGTAGGTCACTGACACCACCCTAGCTAGAAAGAAACGCAGGCCCTCCCTGAGGTCCTTCTCCCGTTTTAGGTTCATACCGGGGTGTGAGGCTCGCGAATTTACGTTATACACAAAGCTACGCCACACAGGCGGTGCTTTGATCATCACCACAAGACTTTGCTTTTCAACAGAAGCCCTGATCACTGCATCTTAGCATGCCACACAGGCAATTCATGCCATGCGACTGATGTCCATCGATATACAACCTCTGAGCTCGTACGTCTCAGAGAAGGGCGTTAAGAAAAAGAATTAATTCTCCGCCGCCAAACAGATGTATATTTAACAGAAATCAATCAACACAGAATAAACTCCAATGTCAGACACACAGTCCATTTACAAGTCCGTTCTGGGTCTGAACGAAACCGGAGGCACTAAATACCTCGCAAACCCTTCGACCACCACGTACGCCTGGACGATCACCACTCATTATCCATATTTCGGGATGCCTCCCAATCAGGACCTCGGTTACCATCCAAACGAGGTGAAGATCTCCGGTCTTCGACCACCGTCTTCATCTTCGAATTTCAATCGTCGGTCAATTATTCGAAATGAGAATTAACTCGGCCTTTTCAAATAATTCACGTATATTTAGAATTTCAAATCGATTTATTTCAATGGTTAAATTATTCGACAACACCAATATTGTTCTTAAATGTAATTTTCACACCAAATACATTCAACCATCAAAAGCCACACAAATCGAGCAAATTCAGTTTATTTCCCTTCCATATCGTTTATAATATTTTATAACGATTTATCGCTATTTTTATTTATTTTAAAATCGCCAATTTATTCAAACCGACGCTTCGGGCCATAACGCGGCCGTGGCGCTGTTTTTCTTCAGATTTGATTTACACATATCTGAAAATCTAACCGTTGGATCTTCACAAAATTTACATCATTAGGAAGGTCTTTTCAAAACGAATCCAACGGCTCCAGTTTCGGGAAAATCCGACGGTCGGATCTCCCGGTACAATCGTTTGAAGTTTCGATTTCAAAATACGAACTGCAGCGTCGTTATTCGATTTAATATATAATTATATTTATATATATATAAATATAATCGCTTCTGGCGCTGTTTTTCATCAGATTTGAATTAAACATTCCAGACAATCCAACCGTTGGATTTTTACGAGGTTGGTGCCGTTGGAAAGATATTTCCAAGGCGAACCCGACGGTTGAGGTTTCGGGAAAATCCAATGGTCGGATTTCCCGTACTAGTTGTTTGAAATCACGGTTTCAAAAGACGAACTGCACGGCCTCGTTTCGTTTTAATTTTATTTATATTTATATATTTATATAAATATAGTTCATTCAATGATTTCCATATCGTTTTCACTTCAAATATTTTTCTAACACCTTAAAATTTTGGAAAATTTCGCCATAACCTCCCCTGCACCGGGAGCATCGGGAAATCGCAAATAGCTTTCCCGGTCCTTCTAATCTCAAAAAGAAAAAGAAAAAGCCAAGCGGCTAGCCAACAGGCTCATAAAATCATCACCCAAACAAAGCAGTAAATGTGTACCTATTTGTCGGGCACAAAATTTTATTCCTCTTCTCTAGCCCCTTTTGCTATAACCTGTTCAATGAATATGCATGTACATATATATACAGTTCTTATCATTTATCCTTTTCTTTTCAACTTCATATTTGATTTCTATTTGGTTTAAAAACACCATTCATTCTAATGTTACATAAATAGGTGCAAATCATTTCATTAGCTAATTAATGAATATTTCAACTCATATATGTTTATTTTGAACAAGTGGCTATTTTTAACACTTCACATTTCAACGATTTATGCATACAATAAAAATGTGATTTTTATTGTAAAACAATTCATTTCAAAACACTATTTTTCTATATAGTTCCTATAGGTGATAAAAATAAGATTTTTATCATAAAACAATTTCTTTTAAAACGAGATTATTTTACACAGTTCATATAGTCGATAAAAGGTGATTTTTATTATCAAACAATTTAATTCAAAATATGAATACCATTCAACACATGAATTTCAATTCAACACATGAATGTTTTCTATTCAATGAATAAATATAGTTTAAGCATATGAAAATAATTCAAACACACGAATATTATTCAAAATTTCGGCAGCATAACGGCAGGGTAGTTAAAACCGGGACCGTCCCTAGTACGGCTCCTCACTCTACCTTAAAACCTCGCGGTTTTTGACAATGGGGATCATGCATCTAGTTCGCACGCAGGCGACATGTATATATTTATTTCATTTCCACAAACTAATCCTATGTGGTTTCAACCAAATATTTCTCAACCACAAATGGGTATTTTTCAACCACAATCAACCAATATCAATCACAAACAATCCCAAACAATCATTCGCTATCAATCAATTTTCACAATCATTTCAACCAATAAATATCGTCCATGGTTTGTGGACGAGGGGCGTACATATATATATATAGATATATATTTATATATAGCAATTCACTTTCATTTCACACATATATAATATTTTTAAATCAGAAATCTCACCGAATAGGTAATTCAACTGCACGACACTTCTTTGCATAAAATCTTCGCCAATCTCGCCTTCTGTCGCTTTGTTGCCCGTATTCTCTACATATGTAAAAATCGAGTTTTTACGAGGCTATTCAATATATAAAAATTACATTTTTAATATAAAGATTATATTTTTAATATTCCTATGATGTAAAAATTATATTTTTATTGCTTTTAAAAATATAAAAATCATACCTTACTTCTTCTACTCAATAAAAATTCCGTCTTTTCTATTTTAAAAATCTGATCTTTTCTTTTCTACAAATCTGATCTTTTTAAAGTTTAAACCTTTTCCTTTTAACTTAAAATTAAAATCAGTTTAAAGTTCAAATCTTTTTCTTTTAACTTAAAATTAAAATCAGTTTAAAGTTCAAATCTTTTTCTTTTAACTTAAAATTAAAATCAGTTTAAAGTTCAAATCTTTTAACTTAAAATTCAAATCAGTTTTATATGCTTTATATAATTCAGTTTTAAATCTTTATAAAATTCAGTTTTACATTTTTTTTTTAAAAATTCAATTTTTAAATCATATTTAAAATTCAGTTTTAAATGCTTTTAAAACTCAGAATTAAACCCTTTTAAAAATCGGTTTTAAAACCTAAAAAAAAAACAGTATTTAAACTAAAAAAAACAGCATTTTTTTCTTAAGAAAATAAAATCAAAATTAAAATAAAAATAAAATAAATAAATAAATTTTAAAAAAACTTACAGAGAGGGGGGGGGGGGGTTTCCGCAGTTCGTCGGAGAGGAGGCGGAGTCTGGCTTCGAGGAGGCGGCTCGCGAAATGGGGCGTCGCGGTTTTTGGTTCGAACAGGGAGGAGAGGTGAACGGGGGAGAAGGAGAGAGGGGGAAGACGATCGGAGGTGACTGGAGCTTGGTGGAGGCGGTCGTCGATAGTTTTTAGGTTTTTTTTCCTTTTCTTTTGAAATTACAATGAACGGGGGCCAGAAAGGAAGATAAAAGGGGGGAGAAATTAAAATTATTTTTATTATTTTATTATTTAATTTTTCAAAAAAAAAGTTGACTTTTACATACGACCTCGAAACGAGGCCCACCGCCTGTCGCCCATAGCGTTTTACCCCCATTCCGAACACAATGGGATATGTATCGCAAGCTGATTTGATCGTTACAATCAGTTTCCGTTGAATTTACATTTAAATCACTATATTGAATTTTAAACGTACATTTCAAATTACCGGGGCCACATACTGACTAGAAAAATTCCAGAAAAATATTTTCTAGCTTCGTATTGACGATACGGTCCTAACAAAACTAGTTTCGTCGAATTCTGAGACCGTTTGAAAAATGGCCAATTTCCAGTCGATTAAAATCAACAGAATCTGGTCAAACGCGTTTTCCTTTGCCACGCTCACATATTGATTCGAAAAATTATGAAATTTGAAACCTAACAATAACTTGACCCTGTGGATCCAACAAAAGTGGTTTCGTCGAAATCCGAGGTCATTTGCAAAATATCCATTTTTAAGGGCCTGAATTCCATAGCGACTATTCAGTATTTCCAACTGGACATATCTTTTGATTCCCGCTATCAAATTTCGATTGGTCAGATTCGTTAGAAAGATATTATCAATTAGATTCCATTATTTTTGGTTTCACTAAAATCCGGATTGTTTTGCACCCGGTACAGTCCGAAAAAGTTTGAATTCAATTTTTGAAACTGCCACGCCATTTCAGGCCTTGTTTATAATTATAATTAATTATGTTCGTTTTCTATTGTCGATTCAGACTCAGTTTTCATCGCCATTATTTAAAATATTTATTTTAAATATTTAAAATCCATTATTTTAGCCAATTTAAAAATTTTAAATTGGTTCAGATTTTCTGGGTCGTTACAAAATAGGGGCACCCAGAGTTTAGGTTAAAACAATAAACTCCAAGGTCAATCATGTGACTGGTGTGAGAACTAAAAACAGTTATTAAATCTTTTATTTAAAAGTAAATCAAGGAACCACACCGTATAACAAGGAACGGGTTTCCTCCCAATAATACCCGTGCATAGAATAAACAATGCAATGCTTTTAGAAAAATGAAGCTATTATAAGACTCAGGTCCCATCACACAATGCAACGCAAGCCGAAGGATAGAGTTTTACCCAAACATGCTTGGTACGTTTAAAACAAATCATTTTGATACTATTGCAATGTAAAGTGTATGAAAACAACATCAAATATAAATGTATCTATCATAGATGGCATAGTGCCCCATCCCACTATGTCGCCATTCTAGGCTCTGCAAATAAAACCGAAATGTCACGTATTGGAAATTGGATTTCCGTCATGAGTCTAGGCAAGGGATGTACTCCTTTCCGCTTCGAGACACTCTAGCAAATGCCTCGAGACTACGCACTCTGGGCAACCCCTGGATGCTCCAAGCCCGGTCCGCACTTACGTTAGTGGATTGGTTATTCCTGAACACATGTTTCCCGGTCCTATCAGACCTATCCATCGGCTCCGTAGAGACCGATATAACCTAGGCGCCTCACAATCCAACAACCACATAGGTAAAAATAATATAAATTTCAGGGCATGTAAAACCCCGGCACCACCCATAGCTAGAAAGAAACGTCATGTTCTCCTTGGGTCCCTTATCCCGTTTTTAACTCATACCAAGGTGTGAGGCTCGCGAATTAACGCTATACACAAAGCTATGCTATATTAAAACCGTGCTTTTATCATCAACCACAAGACTCCGCTTTTCAACAGAAGCCTTGATCATTTGCATCTCAGCATGCCACACAGGCAATTCACGCCATGTGATTGATATCTATTGATATATAACCTCTAAGCTCGTACGTCTCAGAGAAGGGCATTAAGCAAGAGAATAAATTCTCCGCCGCCAAACAGATATATTTAATAGAAATCAATCAACACAGAATAAAATCCAATGTCAGACACACATCCATTTACAAGTCCGTTCTGGGTCTGAACGAAACTGGAGGCACCTTATTCCTCGTCCCGTATGTCCAATACAGGAGAGAGATCCTCTCATATCCGGTCGATCTCCAAGTACGTCTGGACGATCACCACTTATTACCTCGTCTTGGGTGTACAGCCCAAGCAAGATATCAGTAATCATCCAAATGATGTGAAGACCTCCGTTCTTCAACCACCGTCTTCAACATCGACTTATCGTCGAATCAATTATTCAGAATGGGTATAAACTCGGCCTTTCTGAATAACTCACATATATAATAAACAAGTGCTATAAAAACACAATATACGCCTCATTCCAATTCAGAATATTCTTTAATTCAAATATTCACATTCTTAGGGATATGTTCCTATTAATTTTATCAAAGATAAATTCTTTTAAATTTATTCTTTAATCTTCCTTTGAATATCAGTTCAAACATATTAAGGTTTTCCAAACTAGTTGGGATTAATGCACCTTACCGAAGTAACCATTTTTTTAATTTCCCAATCCCAACCTATTCATCCCATGGAGCAAAACTAGTATTACCCCATAACTAACACCACGGTGTTGTCGGTAAATTTAATTACCATTTCTCGTTCAAATCTAATTAAAGATTATAACTATCGCTAAGGGCAAAACTGGTGATACTGCATTCTAGATCATTTCCCAAATTTGATAATTTAAATTATCAATCCACATTTCAATCTAATTAAAGATTCATTAAAACTCCACTTAGTTTTAATCTTCCCAAAAATCAGTATTAATGATTATTTAACTTTGGAAGCTGTAATAACCCGGAAAATCCGAGCCAATTAATTTTTTTGGCAATTTTAGCGAATTTTGGATATTTAAAATGAATTATTTTAAATAATGGAAAGGAGAAATTTATATTGAATAGAATTAGAACATATATTTTTATTTGAATCGACGTTAGAATATGAATATTTGTTTTTAATTTTAAAAGGAATTGAAAATGGCACGGTGGTTTTAAAATTCAATTTCAAAATTCAAATGAATGTACAGGATTCAACATAAACCGGATTTTAGCGAAACCAAAAGTATTAGAATCAATTTGGGAATATCTTTCCAACGAATCTGAAAAATTGAAATTTCATAGCGGAAATAAAAAGTTATGTCCAATTGAAAATTTAGAATAGTCGCTATGGAATTCTGGCCCTAAAAATGGAAATTTTGCAAACGACCTCTGTTTTCGACGAAACCACTTTTGTTGGATCCAGGATGTCAAGTTATTGCTAGATTCCAAAATTCATAATTTTCTGAATCAATATGTGAGCGTGTCAAAGGAAAACGTGTTTTAACAGTTTCTGTCAATTTCAATCGACCGGAAAATGGCCATTTTTCAAACGGTCTCAAAATTTGATGAAATTAGTTTTTTTAGCACCGTATCGTCAATATGAAGCTAGAAAATATTTTTCGGGAATTTTGGGAGTCCGTTTGTGGCCCCGGTAAATTGAAATGTGCGTTCAAATTCAATATATTGATTTATATTTTGATTTTGACGGAAACAGATCGAAACAGTCGAATCAACTTACCGGACATATCCCATTGTGTTCGGAATGGAGGTAATTAGTTAGGGGCGACAGTCGTTGGGTCTGGTTTGGAGTTCAGAGCGATTAACAACTAAGGATGGAATTAAATATTAATTTAAAAATATATGTAAAAGGATTTCTAAACCCTAATGTTCAGTCAAAATCGTTCCCACGCGGTCAACCCTTTCCTTTGAAACCGCCGCTCCATCCAAAAACGATGGCCACCATCGTCCCAATCTGGTTCCCCTCAATCTCGAAATCCATGAATTAATTTACCAATCCTCTAACTGGAAATCGATTAGCAAGGAGAGAGCTTCGACATCAACGATCGTGATTGGTTTCTGATGACCGACGAAGCGGAAATCGCCTTCAAAAGCCGGCGCGTTTCAAGTGTTTTTGGCCACAGACGGAGGCGTCGAACTGGGTCAGATTAGGGACGTTGGTGGAGCATTTGACGGTGGTCGACGGGGGTTGTTCAGATTGGTGGCGCGGGCATTGTAGCGACGGTGGTTTTGGGTCGAAAGTTTGGAGCGAGGGTCGGCTGTTATCCAGGAAGAACGTGAAGAAAGGGTTCGTTTTCTTTTATTTTGTTTAAGTAATTGTTTTATTTAACAAGAAAGCCAGTTTTTTTTATTAATTTTATTTTATATGTGTAACATTATAGAAAAAAAAATCAGTTTTTAATATAAAACATTATTTCAAAGTAAGTTAAAATATATACATAGCATTGTAAATTAAAAATATGATTTTTATAAAATTTGCTATATTTTTTAAAAAATACAAAATTAAAATGTGAACTTTTTATTATAAAAATATAAAAAGAATTGGTTTTAAAAATATATAGCTTGATTTTATTTATACGATAGAAGAATAAAAACATTATTTTTATCCATATAATAGCATTATAAAAATGGGATATATATATATAACATAGCTTAAAAATATGTTTTTTTACAAATATAATATCATCGTTTTTGAAAATAGAAACAACGTTGGTTTTGAAAATAGAAATAGGATTGGTTTTAAAAATAAATAGCTTGATCTAAAAATGTGATGTTTAAAATAGAAATAGTGTTATTAAAAATGCGTGATTTCTAATATAAACTGCGTGAAACAGATTACGTGAAAATCACGAAGAAGAACGCTATGCACTGTAAATAAAACCGTTCAAAAATAAAGAATGGAAGAGTGGAACCCAAAGGTGAGAACTTCTCACTTTTAATTTATTTTTCTAGTTAAAATATATACTAGGATGCAGACGGTGCTTAGCTGCACCCGACACCCATCATCCACAGACCATGGATGACTTGTTTGTTTGATTGATGTGTTGTGAAAATTGATTGTGTGTTGTGGAATGGAAATAAATATTTTATAGTTAAAAATATAATTTTTAACGTGTATATAAAATAAAATAAATAAATATAAACAAATCGGATGATTTGTTTATGTACACGCATTTGAATGATATTGATTGGGACGATAAATTTTACACAACGCCCAACTGCAGAAATAAATCTGTGTTGGATTGTTTGAAACCTCACATGGGTATTGGGATGATATATGACATACACTAATCCCAATAATTAGCTGTATGTCGATCGATTGATTTACAGGCTGTTATAAGCGTTAGATATTTATATTTAATGCTTATGCAGTGTAGAATGCACTATGGATGATGGTTGACTTTGTTTAGTTGTTGTGGAGTACATGTGTATATGAAATCCATATAATCAAACTATATGGTAATTGACTGTGTCTGATTCCAGTTCAGAATTATCAAATATTTTAAAATAATATTCAGTGAATGTTGAAATGTGAAGCCCTGTTAAGTAGTTAAATGCCATTTTTACACGAACGGGGATTTTTTCGATTTTATTCGTTTTATAATGAATATCGAAAAGTGTTTTCAAAATCGAATATTTTGGAGTTGAAAATCGAATATTTTGAAATTGAAATTCGAATTAAATTGAATAGAATTGAAATTCGAATTAAATTGAATAGAATTGATATTCGAATTAAATTGAATAGAATTGAAATTCGAATTAAATTGAATAGAATTGAAATTTGAATTAAATTGAATAAAATTGAAATTCGAATTAAATTGAAATAGAATTGAAATCGTTTTGAATTGAATTTAAACGGATTGAAATTGAAATGAAATCGATTTGAAATGAATTTAAAACGAATTTATATTGGAAAATTCAATTTTGATTTGAATATTAGAAGGAAGTTGAAATCGTTTTGAAAATGAATTTAAAATGATTTATAAAGTACGTTTTAAATGGAAATCGACGAAATATATATTATATATATAATATAATGGCCTGAATAGAACGCGCTGCGCTGCGGCGAATTTCAACCATTGACTTCGAATGGACATTACGGAAGATCCGACTGTCGGATTCTCCTAAAATCGGAACCGTTGGGTTCATATTGAAAAGAGCTTTCTAACGAATACAAGAAATTAGAAATCTAACGGTTGGATTTGGAATTATGTCCAAATCAAATTTGGAAAAGGTCGCTGTAAGTGCAGTTCGATGGCCATTGATGGAAATCGACTTTACGTGCCTTGATAAAATTATTAAAAATATCAATAATTAGTGTAAAATCATAAGAAATGATTTGGAAAGAATTGGGATGAAAAATTCCATATTTGAAAAGATAAAAATAGATTTATATCGAAATGAACTAGTTTTGAACTAGAATTAATCCCATTTATTTTTAAAATAAATAAAGTGGATTTGAAATGGTTTTGAAAATAACCAGAATTTCCAATATATAAATTGGAAATGGATTTGAATCGAATTTATCTTCGGAATATTTTGATATTGAATTTCGTGATTATACAGATATTGTTATGGAAATTTGAAAGATATATTTATATCGTTATTTCCAATACGATATTTGTTGGTTGTAGTATTTGATATTGAATATAAGCCGATATATTTTCTATTCAGAGCCTTGTATTAAATATCAAATGGGATTTGGGTTTGTCTTGAATGGTGCCTTCATTAAACACTGTTCTTAAACCCAGTTGAGAAAAAGATTAAATCTTTTTATTTAGATTTAATGAAGTGTACCAATTAAATATTATTTAATTGGAATTGAATGGAAAATGATTTCTGGGTTTACCGTGAATGGTGTTTTAAGTAACACTTGTTCTTTAACCTGATGATTAATGGAATGTGAATTAGATTTATTGTGAACTGTGTTTTAACGACATTCGTTCTTTAACCCGACTTACAATGAAATGTGATTTCGAATTTATAAATCTTTTGTTAAGATTTAAAGGAGATTTTCCAAAGTAAAGTTTTCCAATTTAATAAAATAAATTGGAATGGAATGGAATTCGATTTGGTAATGATCGAAGTGAACTTCTGTTGAGGAAGATTGTTAATATATATGGAATTTAAAAAGGCTCTGCCGTTATTCCATTTATATTATTAGTCAGATATGGGAGTTTATATCGATTATATATATTGATCTGTTTTCCATGAAGATTCCATTGTTAATGGAATGTGATTTTGGGTTTATCGTGAGCTGTGTTTTAAATGACATTAGTTCTTTAACCCAGTTAAAGATAGGATTTATTTCCTAGATTTGAATAATCATTAAGTAATGATTTTTAGAAATTAAAACTAAGTGGAGTTTTAATAAATCTTTCAATAGATTGAAAGGTGAATTTGATAACTAAAATTATCAAATTCAAGAAATGATCGAGAATGGAGTATCACCAGTTTTTCTCCAAGCGATAGTTAAATCTTTAATTAGATTTAAACGTGAAATGTTAACTGAATTTATCGATAACACCTTGGTGTTAGATATGAAGTATTACCAGTTTTACTTCATTGGATGAATATGTTGTGATTGGGAAATTATAACAAATGATTACTTCGGTAAGGTTCGCTAATCCCGACTAGTTTGGATAAACCAAAGTTTGGGTTGAATTGATACTCAAAAGAAGATTAAAGAATAAATTACAGAATTTATCTTTGATAAAATTAATGGGAACCTTTCCCTAAAGATGTGAATATTTGAATAAAACAATATTCTGAATTGGAATGAGGTGTATGTTGTGATTGTGTAACACTTGTTTATTATATACGCGAGTTATTCGAAAAGACCGGGTTTATCCCATTCTGAATAACTGATTGGACGATATGTCGAGATGAAGACGGTGGTCGAAGACCAGAGGTATTCACATCGTTTGGATAATTACTGATGATCTTGATTGGGCTGTACACCCAAGAGGAGGGAATTAGTCGATGATCGTCCAGACGTACTTGGAGATCAATGGATATGCGAGGAATAAGGTTCCTCCGGTTTCGTTCAGACCCAAAGCGAACTTGTAAATGGACTGTGTGTCTGACATTGGATATCATTCCGTGTGATTGATGGATATCAGTTGCATGGAGTGGTTTGCCTGTGTGGCATGCTAAGATGTAAATGATTAAGGCTTCTGTTGAAAAACAGAGTCTTGTAGTTGATGATCAAAGCACGGCCTTTGTGGCATCGTTTTGTGTAGCGTTAATTCGCGAGCCTCACACCTCGGTGTGAACCAGAAACGTGAGAAGGACCTCAGAAAGGGCATGCGTTTCCTTTTAGCTAGGAGTGGTGTCAGTGTTTTACACGGCCTGACATTTTACTTATGTGGATGATGGATTGCGAGGCGCCTCAGTTAGATTGGATGATCCGGGTCCGATGGAGTCATTTGGGTCATTGACACCCCATAGGGCGGGGAAACGCAATGTTCAGGCATTTTAATCCACATCGATGGACCGGCCCTGACGATCCAAGGGACGATGCGTTCTGTTCCTGAGACACGGGCTAGAGCGTCTCGAATTCGGTGAGGAAGATCCCTTGCCTCGGTTCACAGACGGAATCCAACTTCCAATACGTGACATTTGCGGTTTTGATTGTAGAGCCTAGTATTGGCGACATGATATATGGTACCCATGCCGTCTATGATTAATACTTATGAGTGAAATTGTTTTGACACTATACACTTATAGTAATAATAAAAGATGAAATTTAGCGTATCAAGCATTCTTTGGCTATTATAAGGTAAAACCCTATCCTCCGGCTTGTGTTGCATTATGTGATGGGACCTGGGTCTTATAATAGCTTCATTGTTCTTTATTTAGCATTGCGCTGTTGTTTTATGCACTGGTATTCTTGGGAGGAAACCCGTTCCGTATTATACGGCGTGGTCCCTTGATTTACCTAACTTTAAAATAAAAATTAATAACTGTTTTAGTTCTCACACCAGTCACATGACTGACCTGGAGTTTATTGTTTTAACCTAAACTCCGGGTGCCCCTATTTCCACACGGGCAGCTAGTAGTTTTGGTTTTGCAGATTTATATTCACAGGAACCTGGTTTACAGCTGGAATGATATCCGGAAAGCTCTGTATCTGTATATCTCTTTCAGTTGTGTATTGTATTATTTTTCCGCTGCAGTAATGTATTTAAATCTCTGATGTTTATCAAATGTATATTATTTGTTCATACTCTGTATATTCTTGTATTCTGATGAAATTGTTGTAATATACAATGAAATGTTCTTCTGTTTGTGTTCTGATTCGTCTTGTCCTCAAAGCAATCCGTGATTTCCGGTAAGAGGGATTTCGGGTCGTCTCAGAAACACAAACATGCCGCATCGACAATCTACACCATACTATTGATTTCCGCCTGTGTATAACCTCTGAGCTCGTACGTTTCAGAGAAGGGTGTTAAGCAAGAGAATAAATTCTCCGCCACCAAACAGATATATATTTAGCAGAGATCAACCATATAGTTCGAAATACAATGATAGACATGTAATCCTGCCTTTAACTAGGTTAAAGAACTAATGTTATTTAAAACACAGTTCACGATAAACCCAAATCACATTCCATTAATTATGGAATCTTCACGGAAAAACAAATCAATATATAATCGATATCAATTTCCGTGTCCAACTAATAATATAAATGAAATAACGACAAAGCCTTTTAAATTCCAAATGTATTAACAACCTTCCTCCACAGAAGTTCACTTCGATTATTATCAGTTGAATTCCATTCAATTCCAGTTTAATATATTAAATTGGAAACCTTTACTTTGGAAAATTCCCGTTAAATCTTAATAATTTTTTTATAAATTCCAATCACATTTCACTGTAAATCGGGTTAAAGAACGAATGTCGTTAAAAACACAGTTCACAATAAACCCAATTCACATTCCATTTTCAGTTCCAATTAAATGTTAATTAATTGGTAATTCTTCTTTAAATCTTAATTAAAATATTTATTCTTTTCACACTGGGTTTAAGAACAGCGTTACTGAAAACCCCATCCCATCAGTCTCTAACCACAAATTAGTAAGAGAACAATTCCCTAAGTGCTAATCCCGAAGGCCGAAACCAATATCAAATCAATACCCATGAAACCATTCAACTTGGCTAATCTCTAGTCAGTTTCTAATTTTCTTAACTCCATCGAGTTTAAGAATAGTATTATTAAAGATACTATTCACGACAAACCCAAAATCTCATTCCATTGTTAATCGGGCTAAAAAACAAGTGTTATTTAAAACACCGTCCACGATAAACCCAAAAACCAATTTCAATTTAATTCCAATTAAATGTTAATTAATTGGTAAACTTCATTAAATCTTAATAAAAAGATTTATAATTTTTTTCTCAACTGGATTTAAGAACAGTGCTACTGAAGACACCGTTCACGACAAACCCACAATCCAATTTGATATTAAATACAAGGCTCTGAATAGAAAATATATCGGCTTATATTCAATATCAAATTCTGAAACCACAAATATCGTATTGGAATATTCAATGGTCGAAATTCGCGAACTGCCGCGGCACGGCGCGTTCTATTCAGGCCATTATATAATATATATATACAATATATTTCGTCATTTTCCATTTAAAACGTATATTATAAATCGTTTTAAATTCGTTTTCAAAACGATTTTAACTTCATATTCAATTTCAAATCAAAATTGAATATTCCATATCATTGATATATAAATGATAGTATTTTCAAAACATTAGATTTTGAAATCAACTCCTTTTCAACATTCATTATAAAAATGAATAAAATCAATATAAATATCGTTCACATCAAAATGGCGTTAATATAATCAACACAGCTTTATATATTTAAATATTTTCGTGTTCATCCCAAATTGGACATCAAAATCAGATTTACATATTTTACTGAATATTATTTTAAAATATTCATTATTTTAAAATATTCATTATTTTAAAATATTCATTCTTTCTAAACTGGAATCAGACACAGTCAATTACCATATAATGTGATTTATATGGATTTCATACACACATGTACACAACAATAATCAAACACAGTCAACCATCATCCAGAATGCATTACACAACTGTATAGGCGTTAAATATAAATAATCAACGCTTATAACAGCCCGTCAACCAATCGATTGACATACAACTAAATATTGGGATTAGTGTATGTCTAATATCATCCCAATAACCGTGTGGGGTTTTCAAACAACAAACACAGATTTATTTGTGCAGTTGGGCGATGTGTAAAATTTATCGTGCCAATCAATATCCATCAAATGTGTGTACATAAACAAATCGTCCGACTTGTTTATGAATATTTATATTATTCATATACACGTTAAAAATTATATTTTTTTAACTATAAAATATTTAATTCAACACATGAATATTTTATTCCATTTCATTCCACATCACAATCAATTTTCACAACACAATCAAATCAAACAAGTCGTCCATGGTTTGTGGACGATAGGTGTCGGGTGTTGCTAAGCACCGTCTGCATCCTAGTATATATTTTAACTAGAAAATAAAATTAAAGTGAGAAGTTTTCACCTTTGGTTTCCACTCCGTCATTCTTTATTTCTGAACGGTTTAGATTTGCCCACCATTCCAACGTAATCTTTTCACACTGTTCATATTAAAAATCACCTTTTTTATTCGCTACACATAATATTTTTGTTTCGATACATATATAAAAAACATATTTTTATACCGCTACCATATAGATAAAAAAATCACTTTCATATAAAGAAAAATCACATTTTTATTTCGCTTTAACATATATAAAAATCTCATTTTTATAACCAAAAATCATTTCTTCATACTATTAAAAATCACTTCTTTATATTTAAAGATATTTCGTATATAAAAAAAATCGCATTTTTCTTTACTAAAAATCATATTTTCCTCTAATCAAAATCTAATCTTTCTCTATTCATACTTAAAAATCAAATTTTTATACTCTATGTATAAAAAAATTGATCTTTAAATTTATACATAAAAATAAAGAATAAAATAAAAAAAACTTGCTGTTAAATTTTCAGAGCAGCTGGGGGAGGAAGATGCTCGCCGGAGCAGTTGTGGCGTGACGGCTTGGGCTCGGCGGCGGCTTCGAGGGTTTGGAAGGGCAGCAGGGGTTAGGTGTTTTGGGGTTAGGGAAAAATGAGACGGAGGGAGTCGGAGCTGTGGGGGAGGCGGCTAGCGGTGATCGGAGGTCGGGGGAATCTAGCGGTGGTAGGCGGCTTGTAGGCGGGGAGGGGGGGGGGGAAGGAGGGCGACAGGCCTTTTTAGGGTTTTTATTTTTTTATTTTGAAATTCGATTGTGCTGTTTGGGAGAGGGAGTATAAGGGGGAGGGAGAGTTTGACTAAATTATATAATTAATATTTTATTTAATTTTATTTCCAAAACGTAAATTTTCCATTCGAACTCCAAATTACGCTCAACGACTGTCGCCTCTAGCTAATTACCCCCATTCCAAACACAATGACATATGTTTCGTAACCCAATTCGGCTGTTACGATCAGTTTCCGTTAAATTTAAAATATAAATCATTATATTTTAAATTCAAACGCATATTTTATTTTACAGAGGCCACATACGGACTCCAAAAATTCCAGAAAAATAAATCTGGCTATGTTTTGACGATACAGTCCTATCAAAACTAACTTTGTCGAATTTGGAGACCGTTTGCAAACGGTCATTTTCCAGTTGATTAAATTCAAATTAAAATTACCAAACACGTTTAAATCCACTACGCTCACATATTGATTCCAATAATTGTGAAAATTGGAATCTACAATAACTTGACATTCCGGATTCAACAAAAGTGGTCCCGTCGAAAACGGAGGTATTAGCAAAATCACTATTTTTAAGGGCTATATTTCCATAGTGACTATTCTGAATTTTCAACTGGGCTTAACTTTTTATTCCCACTATGAAATTTGGATTTTTCGGATTCGTTGGAAAGATATTTTCAAACAGATTCTAATGTTTCTGGTTTCACTAAAATTCGGTTTATTTTGAATCCTGTAAACTCATTTGAAAATCAAAATTTCAAACTACCGCGCCATTTCCAATTCCTTTTATAATTAAAATAAATATTTATATTCTAACTTCGATTTAAATAAATAAATATGTTCTAATTCTATTCAAAATAAATTTCTCGTTGTTATTATTTAAAATAAATCATTTTAAATATTCAAAATCCGTTAAAATTTCCAAAATAAAATTTTTGAATTGGTTCTGATTTTCCGGGTTGTTACAGTCCTGTGCCCTTTTTACTCGTCCTATGAGTTACCACAGTCTTACTTACTGTTTTTCCCGATTTCGTCGCTGATCATATATCCTCTTGAGCCCTTTCCATTGCATATTTACATGAGTACACTCTACCACATATGGATACAAAGGGTATGCAGGATGTTGTATTCCGGGTTTCTCTTTTATATATCTTTGGTTCGAAATTCTTTTCGAACCAAAAGATTATGATTCGGTGGGGCCACCTAGCAAGACTAGACGTTTTGGAGCACCTGCATATGGTTGATTGGGGATCAGCTATATTGGGATGTCTATACACCGTACTAGACTCTTATGCTTTTGGAGAGGTTCAACAGATGTTTGGTTTTTGGTACATGTTGCCATATTTGTACTACGAGTACATGGCCAACATGCATCCACGCATAGTTTCGACCACCAATCATGCTGCCAAGTCCTTTTTCCCATGCGTGCGTCAATCAGAGAGTATTCATGTAGTCTAGGGTACTCCTATTGGTGGTAGACATGACTTGATGGAGGCCCGATCTCAGATTGATTTGAGGTCCAGGGCCAACATATTACGAGCATCGTTGGCTTCTTATTGGATGTCTCTAACAGAGGGTGGCCCGTTAGGTGATGAACACTCTTTAGTCGTTGCATGTCGTTTACCTTTACGTCGTGTCGTTTTTCTCCCGTTGACCTACCTTCTTATTTGGTACTTGGGAGATCGCTGTTATTTTCAGGGGTCGGGCGAGTTGCGCGTACCCGGAGATCCACTTTCTACTGATGATATGTTCGGGTTGCGGTGTTCCATCGGGAGATAATACATACAGGAACCGAGGCAGACAAGTTGGGTTGATACGCAGACATTTTTTATTACTGAGAGTAGATTTTCATACTTAATTGCATAGAGTTGCTCCTCAACTGTACATACTGCAAGTTTACAGTCGGGGTGTGAACTCCGATCACATAGGACCCCGACTGGCTAAGGGTAGAGTTCATCTACCACTGTTTACTTTTGATCCGACCCCTTCACATGACTCCGATCAGCCTATGGATTTTGCTCTTGTCGACTCGTTGTAGGCATATGATCTTAGTGGTACATTGATAGCCCGACCTGTTGTCTACCCATCTCATCACATGGTTGCTGGTATCCCCACGGTTTGATTGTATCCTGCGCATGAGGTAATATTCATACTTATAAATTTATTAGCTTATATGTTTTTAAGGTATATAAACCGAGTTTTAATGTTCTTCTATTACAGTTTGCACCCAGGCTAGACCAGAATAGACGACACATAACTAGTATTTAGGAGGTGGCACTGCTACAATCTTAATCGTTGTATCAGTAGCACTAGGCGATAGTGCAGGGTTTGTAGGCCCAGGTCAACGACTTACAGGCCCGAATGGCGGCATTGGGTGGTGGTGGTTCAGGAGGATCAGGTGATGCAGGAGGATCAGGTGTTGTAGGAGGATCAGGAGGGGATGGTGATGAGGATGATGATATTCCATATATTGACAGTGATGATATGGAGGAGGATGGTGAGGATTCTGAGCACGACGATGATGCCATGGATTTATGATGATGTTGATGCAACACTAAACACTTCAACTACATAGTTATCGACAAAGGGGCACTCTAACCAATAAAGCCGAGCACTCAAACAACACATTTATCGAAAAAGGGGCACTCTAACCAATAAAGATGCACACTAAACACTGTAAATACACACTTATCGACAAAGGGACACTCCAACCAATAAAAATGCACACAAATCAATAAAGCAACACACAGAACAATAAATCTACACAATAACCAATACCTAACACCTTACATACAACAGCAACATTGCAAACCATATCTCATATCCAAACAAATTTACAAACAAATATAGGTTCCTATTTTATGTAATGCATGGTAGCTTTTGACAGCAATTCAGAGGATGAAGAAATCCTTGAAGAGTAAGCCGAAGAAATACAAGAAATTGTCGACATATACCATGAAGCCCATGGTTCATCACCCACAACTCGATGGTGATCGGTTCCTGGAAGGAAATTTTAAATCACCAAACTACATACCTTAAATATCCGATGCAAGACTACTTCAATGATAGCTGCACTTACAGGTCTGATATGTTTCGTAGAAGAAACAAGATGCAGAGAGATCTTTTTATTCGAATATTGGAAGGTATACGAGTTAACAATGAATACATTAAGTACAAACATAATGCATCAAAGACACATGGGCTAACCGGTGAACAGTAAATGATAACCGCTACGAGATTGTTAGCTTATGGAACTCCTGCAGATGGATTGGATAATGCATACCGAATTGCGGAGAGCACGAAACTTGAAACACTTGAAAATTTCTGTTAGGCTGTGGTGGACGTATACGGAGAGGAGTAATCAAGGTCCCCAAACGAAGACGACATAGTGCGCATCAGAGAGATGCACGAAAGCAGGGGATGATTGGGCATTTTAGGAAGTCTAGACTGTATGCATTGGGAATGGAGGAATTACCCTAAGGGATTACAAGGTTCGTACAACGGCAAGGAAAGGCGACTAACAATCATTTTGGAAGTCGTAGCATCCTACGATTTGTGAATATTGCACGCTTTCTTCGGAATGCCCGGTTCGAATAATGACTTAATTTTACAGAAAGATCCCATTTGTTTAGTAATCTTGCTTAAGGCCAGGTATCTGTTTTAACATTTACCATTGGGCAAAATACTTATAACCATGGCTATTACCTAGGTGATGACATTTACCCGAAATGGAGCACCACTGTTAAAACATGTCCAAATCTATTGACTCCAACACAATCCAAATTCGTGGCGATGCTGGAGGGACTAAGAAAAGATGTAGAATGAGCACTCGGTGTTTTACAATCTAGATTTGCAATAATAAGTAGTCCGCGTCGTTTTTGGTCTAAGAAAAATATGTCTACAATATGTTTTCCTGCATTGTTCTACACAACATGATCATTGAAGATGAAAGAGATATGGATGACGACCAATGGCACTATGAATACGAAGGTGCTTCGCAACCACCTGATGTATTCTGACACAACACACAAATAACAGAAGAGGAATTCAACATTCATTTAGACCGTCAGCTTTCGTTTAGAGATGCACAACTCCATAATAGGCTACATAAAAATCTTATGAATCATTTATGGAACCACTATGGCGATAATTAGTTATATGTATGCCTCTATGGCGATAATTAGTTATCTTAATGCCTTTATTATGATGTATGCTTGTTAGAACTTGTATTTTATTTTATGTTGTACGAAATTATGCAATAATGATGATTTAGTTTTTTATTTAAATGTAAGTGTTTTATTGTATTATTACATATTATTAACCAGTTATTATTATCATCTAAAGCTATCATATTTGGGGAAGGTCTGAAATTTTAAAAACTCCAATTCCGGTCAAAGTAAATATAGCCTTTGTAACTATATTTTGAACGTTTTATACTCATTGTACGGCAATATGAGCGATTTATGTTCGTTCAGTAAAATACGATCATTGTAAAGTCGTTCGGTTCGTAAGAAAATAAAAAGGTTTTGTGTATTAGGGTTGAGGGAGACAGCGCGGATTTTAATGGTGCTCTACAAAGGGCGTCGATTAATTCGGCATACGCCGAGTAAGGGGATTTTCACTTAAAGGGCTTATTAGTTCAAGGTAATAAGTTTTAAGGACAACAATTCTAAAAAATTAGTTTTAAGGACAATTCTGCATGAAAAAGATAAAAGCGGTTATCTTTTTACCTTATACAGATATAAAGACAACAACTTTTATATATTTCCTGTATAACTTAAAAAGATAATCGCTTTTATCTTTTTTGTGCCGAATTGTCCATAAAACTTATTATTAAGAAGTGCTATCCTTAAAACTTATTATCCTACAAAATAAGCCTTTAACCTAATTCCCATCCGAAATAATCAGCACGTTTTGTAGTGCGCCGACAGAATTGGCGTTCATGGCCAATTCTGAATTCAGGATTGGCCCCGTAACATTTGTCTGAATATTACGAGTTCAAACGTGTGTTGGGGAAGAATTATTTAGTTTATTATTGATTCAGGGTATGATTCATCCATCGTTGGAGATGCTATAAGCTTATATTCTGAAAACCGCAGCCTACTTTTATTTAGTACATCACCTAGCTACCCATATTTCTTCTTACCTAAGCTTATATTCTGAAAACCTAATACCCTATAACAACATACGTATTTGTACCATAATTGACATTGATCCTATCTAGTTGTTTTGCATATATATATATATATATATATATATATATATATATATATATATTTCACATGCATAGGTTTGTCTTAATTTCTTCTTCCTGGCAAAGAACATGCAACAATAAACTTCATGGTTAAGAGAGTGGTTGTCGCCCTACCTGATGCCTAACGCGTACTATTGGATTGAAAATTGTTTTTATCCAACCTTTTATTCACCTATATATACATCTATTGTGCGTCCTTTTATAATTCTTCCCAGGAAAACAAAATGCGCCTCTACTCTTTTTAATGAACGAACAATATTGTTCTAGACTTCTTCTCCTAAAATCTTTTAATCTAATCCTCTATGTCGAATTCTTCCAACTAGAAGATTGTTGCACTCAACGAGATCTTGAGATCCAACAGTGGAGATAGAAGAATAAGAAGAAAAACCAACACAGAAATAGAGTCTCACATCGCAGCGGAACAAAATATAACATAAAATAAAACTTTATTGAGAGCTTTGAAATATACTTAAAATATCAGAGTACATCAATACATCTGGGCAGTTATAATAATATGTCCTCATATATAATACACAGCGGAACAAATACTAGATATCATACGTTTGGACTCTTCCAGCTCATCGCTTCACAACATCCGGTAAACTGAACCTGTGAAAACTCGGTCTGACTCGAGCATTGCAAACGCTATAATCAATCTGGTGAACCAATGTGAGACTCACTAAGTTATGGGTATCATCCAACTTTATTTTAATGTTAAACATCCTTTCTAAAGAAAAGGATAATCGTAGACCAATCCACACATAAACACAGATAGTTTTTACCTTACGATGACCCAAAACCAACTGTAAAGGCCCACAAATTTGTGCCAATTGAAGTGATTGAATACAACTCACGTTTAACCCAAATTGCACGAAAATACGAATGATTATCAAAAAGAAGTTAGAGGACGAGAAATAGCAAGGTAGAAAATTAGAATAGAAGAAAATAGATAGAAGATAGAACTGAAGAACAACATAAAATCTCACAACACATACATGGGTCATCCCCTAACAATCATAACAAACAGGGAATCAAAAACACATAAGTTATCTATAAAACATTTCATTGCGGTCAAAAATTCAATACATCAACAATTAGCTATCAATCACAGTCATTTTCATAACAAGAAATATCTGTTACTTACAGTTGGAAAACGTTTTCATTTATTGCTATTCTTCAACATTCATTAGTTCCTGACCGTAAATCGATAAGAAAATAATCCTCTAAGTATCAGCCCCGAAGATCAAAATCAACATCAGATCAATACTCAAATCATTTAACTCAACCAATCCCCAATTAGGTTCCAGTTTCTTAATTCCAACAAAAATTTCAAATTCCAGAATCCAAATTTCTGATTTTTATTCCAAACCAATTTGAAATTACATATTTTATTTCTGTTATAAATTCAAAACCTTTGATTGTAATAACAACCATCAACACATCCATATATAATAGTAATGTCAGAAAATTATTCTTTTATAACAAAATATAATTTTGGGAAAAAATATTCCATTTACCCAGCCTTTAAAACAATACCATGTCGAATTACTCTGTTCAAGTGTTTAGAAACACCTATCGATACAGCTATTCCTTTCTGTATCGACCAGAATCCAGAAAACACTCAACAAAACAATCAACACAATATAAAACAATTTTTATATCAATTAAAAAATACGTGCTCGTATATATACACTCAAACTCAATTTAGGGTATTACTAGCCTCATCTCTATCGAGTTACGCCACAGAGCCAAGGTTATCACTCAACCTTATGCTCTGATACCAACTGTAAAGGTCCGCAAATCTGTACCGTTTGAATTGACTGAATACAACTCACATCCAACCCAAACTGCATGCATTAATAGGAAGAAGTTAGAGGATGAGAAATGGTAAGATAGAAAATTAGAATAGAAGAAAATTGATAGAAGACAGAACTGAACAACAACATAGAATCTCACAACACATACATGGGTCATCCCCTAACAAACAGGGCATTCAAAGCACATAAATTATCTAATAAACATTTCACTGTAATCAACATTCAATACGTCAGCAATTAGCTATTAATCACAGTCATTTTCATAACTAGAAATATCTGTTACTTACAGTTGGAAAACATTTCCATTTATTGTTATTCTTCAACATTCATCAGATCCTAACCGTAAATCGGTAAGAAAATAATCCTAAGCACTATAACAACCAAGCAAAATTTGACGCCCGGATTTCGACAGTAATACTTAAAACCTGTATTACTTGCCAAAACCCAAGTATCAAAAGCACTAGATAGTTAATAGAAAGAGATTAGAGGGTGGGATAAGAAAGAAAGATATATTAGAATAGAAGAGAAAGAAGAATAACAACACAACAGAATAAGAGTCTCACATCGCGACGGAATAAAATATACTACAGAAATATTCTTTATTGAGAGTTTGAAATAAATAACTATAATCATCAGGGATATTTATAAAGTGGAATCTGAGTAAACCTGAAGTAGTAGATTTATTCCAAAGTTCGAAACATTAATCGAATATAGAATATTCCAAATGGAGTTATTTATCGAAATTTGATTCTATCAAGTTTAGGGAAATACTTTTTACTTTCCGTTTTAAATCAAGATTTAATTATTTATTATTTATTATTTATCTTTTCAAATTAATGAACAAAAATTGTATTTTAAAATTAAATATTTCAGAAGTAGGGATTATAATGCTATCAGTATAGTTAATGTTTTCCGTAAAAGAAGTGGATTCTTAAATTGAATCCGGGAATTGCATAAGCAATGTTTTTGTTGGAATTTGAAGATGTGAGCCTTGTCTATTTCGAAGTTGAGAATGTTGTTCAGTTAAGGTCAGAGAGGTAATTATACCAACTGTATCGTCCTAGGAAATTGACGCTCGAATATAGACACTAACACCACCCATATCCAAACTCAAGTATCGAAAACACAGAAAGCTAAAAGTAAGAACTTAGAAGGTGAGATAAGAGAGAAAGAAAATTAGAATAGAAGAACAAGAAGAGGAATCAACACAACACAGAGTCTCACATCGCAATGGAACAAAATATAATATAGAAAATCTTTATTGAGAGCTTGAAAATAAATTTTACAATCAGCAGAGTACATCAAAACATATGGACAGTTATAATAATCTGCTCATATACACATACACTAAAATAAATACTATATATCATATGTCTGAACTTCTCCAACTCGTCACTGAACTTCACAACATCTGAAAACCTGAACCTGTAAAACTCATTCTAACTCGAGTATTGCAAACGCCAGGATTAGTCTGGTGAACCACGTCAGAAAATTCACTAAGTTTAAGGGTATCATCCAACTTGATTTTAAAGTCAAATCTCTTTTCTAAAGAAAAGAATAATCGTAAGACCAAATCCATACATAAATACGGACGATTTTTACCTTATGATAACCCAAAACATTTTGAAATCATATCTTTTCTGATATTATCATAATGTATAAATCAAGTAAATAGGAATCTAGCAGAACACTTGCATCTCATGCTCTACATACATAGTGGCGCTTATTGGAGATTGGATTCCGACTATGACAAGGTATGGAACCACCTTCCGATCGGTGTACTCTAGAGGGGATACACTGTAGCGTCCCGGGAAATTTCAATGCTTGAACTTCGAACACTAATACATAAACTCGTATATACGTGTCCAAACCGAAGTATCGAAAACCCAGAAAGCTAAAAGAAAGAAATAATATAGTGAGATAAGAAAGAAAGATAGAATAGTAGAATAACCGTTCCCGGAAGATACAAAAGCGAAAGAAGAACAAATGATGAATTTTCTCTAGATGGTGATAATACACCCTAATTGGTAGCGACCCACTTAGCCATGTTGCATACGCGATTTTTGTCATTTCCTGGTTAAAGAGGCTTGAGGTTTAAATCTTCTTCTTAGAACATCTGGCCACCATTCACTTTGAATTCCACATTGTCAGATCCATCAAATCACTAATTGATGTTTACAAAAATACTCTGGGTGTCTAAGCAACAAGAATGAATTCCTCTGCCACCAACATAAGTATGTTTGTAGAAATCAACGTACTCAATTCTTTGGAAATAATTTGTCAAACATTCGTCCATACAAGTCATCGAGGAACATGATGGACCAAAGGCACCCTCGTACCACTTCTTAGGAATAACCTTAATGATCAATAGCAAGTAGTCCTTGCAATCTGTAGATTTCAACCATGGCAAAATCACAATATATCTTTAGGGATCAACCAGAGATTTTTTAAGTAATTCTTCCATTTTATGAAGATCAACGGTCTTCAGTCACTCCATCTTGATCAGCATCTTCCATAATAACGTAATCGTTGGTTCGGAATGGTTTTTGAATATAAGTTCAATCCCGATCTTTCCGTACCAACAGCGTTAGGCCAGATTTGATAGTCGGTTATTTAACTATCAAATTAAACAACCATAAAATAAAATAAATCCATTGGTTTATTACACAACGTCATTTGGCTTTTTTTAAATTTCCATTCATTAATCAAATATTTAAAACTCAACTCGCATAACAACTTTAATTTAATTTCAGGTTTCCGTTTTGATTTCTATTTCATACCGTCATCAGCTCCTAACCGTAATCAATTAGAAAATAACTCCTTAAATATCAACCCGAAGGCCGAAACCAACATCAGATCAATACTTAGAAAATCATTTAACTCAACCGATCTCCAGTCAGGTTCCAATTCTTTAATTTCATATCTTGGGCTTTTATTCCATTCATAATCCATTTAAATAACTCGTGCCAATAATGTATTAAATAAAACTGGGGTTTATAACTTAGTTGGAGGAAGTGCGAGCATCGAAATTTCCCGAGACGCTACAGTTCCTCTCACTGTAACGAACCATGAGTTTTCGACCCCGAAAATCAATATAAGTACCATGTCAATTATTCAAGTGTCGAAAATACTAGATCGTTAATAGAAAGAAGTTAGAAGGTGAGAAATAGAAAGAAAGTTAGAATAGAAGAAGAAGAACACAACAACAGAATCAGATTAAACACGAATCTCACAGTGGAACGAATAAAATATATTATATAACAACTTTTGAAATACAAAACTGTATTTTGTACTTACATACATCATCAGAGTACATTACATATATATCACAGCGGAAATAACATTCTCTATATATAACATTGCAGCCTCATGCTCTAAGCTCCTCCAAATGTAACTGTAAAATCCCGACTATTTGACTACTCGTAAATTTTTTGGGAACCCAAGGTTTAGCCCAAAGCAAAAAAAAAAAAAAAAAAAACTCGGTGTTAGCCATGGGACTGGTGTGAGTATACTCCAACAATTTGGTTTAAATTTTAAAAATTCTTTAAAAAGAAAGGATAATCGTAAGACCGATCCACATATAAACACGGATGGTTTTTACCTTACGATAACCCAAAACATCCTTTAAAAATCAATACATTTCTGATATTATAATAGTGTATACATCAAGTAAATATCAATCTAGCAGAATGCTTACATCTCGTGCTCTACATATAGATTATAAAATCAAAGACCGCGGGCTCTTATTGGAGAATGGATTTCCAACCGTGACAAGGTTTGGAACCACCTTTCGATCAGTGTATTGTAGAGTTGATACACTAGACTGTAACTCGTCCACACATGGCCAGCCATTCATTTTGCTCCCAATTAGTGTATATTGTCACCATCTAGAGAATATTCATTTTTGTACCACTGTAACGAGCCCAGATTTTCGACCTAAAAAATCGACATAAATTTCATGTCAACTATTCAAGTATCGGAAATACTAGATCATTAATAGAAAGAAATTAGAGGGCGAGTAATAGAAAGGAAGTTAGAATTGAAGAAGAAAAAGAACTCAAATACAAAAAAAATCAGAGTAAACACGAATCTCACAGCAGAACGAATAAAATATATTATATAACAACTTTTGAATTACAAACTATATTTTATTACAAGCTCTCAATAAAGATTTATTTCTATATTATATATTGTTCCGCTGCGTCGTGAGACTCTGATTCTGTGTTGGTTCTTTTTCATATTCTTCTGTTCTTAACTTTCTTTCTTTTCTCACCCCCGAATCTTCTTTCTTTTAGCTTTCTGGGTTTTGATACTTGAGTTTGGACATGGAATGTATCAGTGTCGGAATTCGAATGTCGAATTTTTCTGGGATACTATAGTTGATATCAAAACTGCAACATATCGAATTTTTTGTACCCTTTATTTAATAATAATATCCAAAAATTTCCACTTACTTAAAATTTTAAATGATTATAAAAACGTAATTTACTTCAGTGTTTCAAACAAGACCATATTTCAAAACATATACAAAACTTTCTAATTGATTTAATATCAATCCCAAAAATCTTTATTTTTATCGATGGTACTAAAGAAGAAAATGTCTACTAAATTACCAAACCATGAAATATCAGTCAATTCCACATTCAATAACAATATATAATCATATTGATAAATATTATCAATATTAGTGAGGAATCCGGTTGGATTCCTTCAACCTGCGCTTCCCTGCATCACAATGGGTTACCTAAATATCAGCACGACGATATATTTACTTTTATTCATCACAATAAACAAAAATAATCAGTTTAACTAATAATGATCAACAATCAATCAACAACATCCATTCAAGCATCCAATTATTTATTAAATACGTTTATATTAATATAAACATAACCAACAAGGTAGGTAACCTCATTTGGAATATAATCGTTAAAATAACGATCTAATTCGATTAAATTAAACAAACCACTATAGCGAGCCAGAAGATTTTCCATCCCGAAAATCAACATAAAACAACATGTCGACCATTTAAGTATCAAAAATACCAGATCATTAATAGAAATAAGTTAGAGGGTGTGAAATAGAAAGAAAGAAAGTTAGAATAAAAGAAGAAGAATATCACAACAGAACATAATACGAGTAACACGAATCTCACAGTGTAACGAATAAAATATATTATATAACAACTTTTAAAATACAAAACTGTATTTGTACTTACATATATCACCAGAGTACATCTCATATATATCACAGTAGAGATAAACTCTATATATATCTAGCATTGAAGCTTCCTGCTCCAAGCTCCTCCAAGTATATTTGTAAAATCCAGACTACTTGACTGCTCGTACAAATTTGGAAACCTAGGAGTTTAGGGTAAAACAAAACAAAATAAACTCTGGGTTGGTCATGGGACTGGTGTGAGTAAACTCCAACCATTTGGTTTAATTTTTATAAATCCTTTTCTAAAGAAAGGATAATTGTAAGATCGATCTATATACAAATACATATGGTTTTTACCTTACGATAACCCAAAACATTCTTATGATTAATATTTTCCTGATATTATAATAGTGTCAAAATCAAGCAAAAAGCAATATAGCATAATGCTTGCATCCCACGCTCTACATACATAGTATACAATCAACTATAGCGTCCCAGGAATTTTCGATGCTCGAATTTCAACACTAATATATCCCATGTCCGAACTCAAGTATCGAAAACCCAGAAAGCTAAAAGAAAGTAGTTAGAGGGTAAGATAAGAAAGAAAGTCAGAATAGAAGAATAGGAAGAAGAAACAACACAAAATCAGAGTCTCACATCGAAGCGGAACAAAATATAATATAGAAATAAATCTTTATTAGGAGCTTGTAATTGAACTTGCAATCATCAGAGTACACCAATACATCTGGACAATTATAAATATATGTCCTCATATACAACTCACAATAGAATAAATACTAGATATCATATGTTTGAACTTCTCCAGCTCATCTCTGGACTTCACCGCATCCGATAGCCTGAACCTGTAAAACTCGGTCCTTTTAATTTTCCATTCGTAATTAATTTAATATAGGATTTTATGAGCCTATTTGGCAAGCCGGTTGGCTTTTTGATTTTCTATTTGAATGGAAAGGGCATAGAGATGCAATTTGTAGTTGTATTGGTTGAGTCATACTAAGAAGCTGGCGAATTTTTTTGGAAATTTAAGAAGCAGTATTACTATGAATTAAGGTTATTAACTTTGACAATTTATTTATTTAATTTTTATATAATCATAAATCTATAATGCAATATATTAAATTTATACAAGATGGGTATTATTTATGTTGTCAAACATCCATAGATGCAGGAAACATAGGTTGGAGGGATCTATATGGATTCCTCAAATTTATTTATTACTTGTTTCCATATATTTTATAACATATGATACGTTAGAAAACCTGCGATGTGAGATTCTATGTTGTTATTTCTGTTCTTATTTTATCTTTTTCTTCTTTATTTCATAATGATCTGTATTTCTATGCAATTTGTGGTGTATTTAGCCAACTCAGATAATATGGAAATTCGGGCCATTACAGTTGGTTTGTAGCATCCCAAAATTTTCGACTCTCGAATCTCGACACTAATACATCCCGTGTCCAAATTCAAGTATCGAAAACCCAGAAAGCTAGTAGAAAGAAATTAGATGGGGAGATAAGAAAGAAAGTTAGAATAGAAGAATGAGAAGAAATAAGAAGAAAAACCAACACATAATCAGATTCTCACATCGCAGCGGAACAAAATATAATATAGAAATATATCTTTATAGAGAGCTTGAAATAAAAACTTACAATCATCAAAGTACATCAATACATCTGAACAGTTATAATAACTTGTTCTCATATACAACACACAACGAAATAATATGAGATATCATACGTCTGAACCCCTCCAGCTCGACTTTGGACTTCACCGCATCCGATATCCTGAAACTGTAAAAGTTTATTTCTATATTATATTTTGTTCCGTTGCGATGTGAGACTCTGTATATTGTTGGTGGGTGATTCTTCTTCTTATTCTTTTATGCTAATATTTCTTTCTTTCTTATCTCATCCTCTAATTTCTTTCTTCTAACTGTCTGCTTTTTCGTGCAATTTGGGTTGGATGTGAGTTGTAATTGTCAACTCAAGGGGTACAGAAAAGTTGGTATGTTACAGTTGGTATCAGTAACGAACCGACAATTCTTAATCACGATCATCGACGCAAATACCATATCGATTAGAAAAACATCAGAAGTTAGTGGATCATTAATAGAAAGAAGTTAGAGGGCGAGAAATAGAAAGAAAGAAAAATTAGAATAGAAGAAAACGAAGAACACAAATCTCACAGTGAAATGAATAAAATATATTATATAACATAACCTTTGAAATACAAATCTGTTTTATATATACATACCATCATCAGAATGCAATACATTCAATATCACACCGGAAAATAAGTTGTAGCTATCTAATGCTAAAAGAAGTTAATTTGGCTCGAAGTAAGAAACGAGCGAAGGGAAAGAGAGGTTGGGGGGAGGGGTTAGAGATTTAGCAGGAAAGGTTTGGTTATATAGAGGGTTAAATTATTATTTTATTGAAATATTATATTAGTTTTTATTATTCCGTGCCTCTCGCATTTTCGATTATTGTTTACAATTTCGTATGATCACATACAAAATCCGTTTGCGATAGCAATGGACATATAGTTATAGTTTAACATTCCGAACCCAACAAAACTTGAAATCTTACAATAATTAAATAATTTAACCCTCTATATAACCAAACGTTTCCTGCCAAATCCCTAACCCCACTACTCTTTCCCTTTTGCTCGTTTCTTGCTTCGAGCCAAATTAACTTCTTCCAGCATTAGGTAGCTACTACTTATTTTCCGCTGTGATATTGAATGTATTGTACTCTGATGATATGTATATATAAAACAGATTTGTATTTCAAGGGTTATGTTATATATTATATTTTATTCGTTCCGCTGTGAGATTTGTGTTTTTCGTTTTCTTCTATTCTAATTTTTCTTTCTTTCTATTTCTCACCCTCTAACTTCTTTCTATTAATGATCCACTAATTTTTGATGCTTGGTTTATCGATATGGTATTTGTGTCGATTATCAGGATCGGGAATTGGTCGGTTCGTTACACAAATCCTTCCAGAACCATCGTATTCCCGGGAGATACAGAAGTGAAAGAAGAACAAATATAAATTTCTCTAGATGGTGACAATATATTCGGAACATTCAAGTGAAGTGAATGGTCGGTCATGTTTAGCTAGGGTTGCAAGATGTTCTTGTTGAATCCTAGTGTATTTTCTCTAGAGGTACACTATCGAAAGGTGGTCCCATACCTTGCCATAGTTGGAAATCCATTCTCCAATAAGAGCCCTTGCTATTGATTGTATACTATGCATGTAGAGCATGAGATGCAAGCGTTCTTCTAGATTGCTATTTACCTGATTTAGGCACTATTATAATATCAGAATAATATTGTTTTTAAAGAATGTTTTGGGTTATCATAAGGTAAAAACCATCTGTATTTATGTGTGGATCAGTGTTACGATTATCATTTCCTTGAAAAGGATTTTTGAATATTAAACCAAGTGGTTGGTGTTTACTCACACCAATCCAATGACTGACCCAGAGCTTATTTTGTTTTGTTTTACCCTAAAGTCTTGGGTGCCCAAATTTGTACATGCAGTCAAGTGGTCGAGATTTTACAGATATACTTGAAAGAGCTTGGAGCAGGAGGCTTCAGCCTTAAATAACCACTGTTTATTTCCGCTGTGATGTTATTTGTTGTACTCTGAAATGGTATGTATATACTGTTATAAGTTTGTATTTCAAAAGTTATGTTATATAATATATTTTAGGGTGCGTTTTTTACAAGTCCCTATTAAGTTTCAAAATTAGGCTCACATCCGGTCATAAACTTAATATAAACTAGGTCCCCAAATTTGAATTATGCGTTAACAAATTCCAGTTTTGACCTTCTGACTTTGCAAAACCCTAAAACCACGGATCTAAATCTAATTTCTAAACTTTGAACTCGTTATTTATCATGGCAGCGACATCTTCTTTCTGAAGTTCTGGACATCGAACTCGTACGATATGAAATTCAATTTCATCGACGGTTTTTCGAGAGATTTATTTTGATCGAGCTTTTTATTTTAAAAATGGATCCGTCATCGTAAAGGTAATTTATACTGTATTTTTTTTTCATTTCGAATACTGGTTCCACTTTTGTAATCAATTTTTGTTGATTCATTATTCTGCATTATTTTAATTTGTCTAGTTTTATTGATGGATTGTTTAATTATTTTATAAAGTTTTACTGTTATTGCTGGTTGTACAACCGTATAAATTAATTTGTTAGCATATTTCTTCATTTATTCTGTATAGATGTGTAAAAATATGCATATAATGTGAGTATGAGCATATAAAAATGCAACTATTGGTGTAAAATGTGTGGTTGGATGTATGCATAAATTTTTGCGTATATGTATGCATATTTGCTGTATATATGCATAAAAATATTCAGCTCATTTGAATTTCTGTTTTTTTGCGTGCCTGAAGATTAGCGGCGTATATGTATGAATATATTCTTAATATATGCATATTAGAGGTGTTCTGGATCTATTTTTTAAAAAAAATATGCAAATATTTTGCTATTTTGCATATAAGTATGCAGATATTACTGTTATTTTCGTATAATTATGCAGATAGTTATAATTATGTGAATATGTTTTTGTAATTTTATTTTATTACTGCAAATTGGGCTAATTAATTTTTTTTTAAACAGTGGTCGTGCAAATATTGGTGTATTGATGGATCGTCGTGAAGTTGCTTCTACTTGGAATAGCGTTTTATGCCCTGTTAATGAAACTCGGTTACGGAATCTACATTTAGAAGGATCTTCTTGGTGTGTTATTAATCAAGTGAATATAATACTGAAGTTGATACTTGTTAAAGGTTTATGTAATACATTTTGTTCTTGTAACGTGTGGAAAATTATTCTATATAGTTGAATGGAAGTATGCAATTATTATGTATAGTTGCATAGATATATGCCATTGTACTGCATATCTGTATGAAATTATACTGCATATCTTGTAACGTAAACTGTTGTGAATTTTTTCATGCTGCTTTAAATTTAGTTCAGTATTTTAATGATGATTCTGTGTTTTTAACAGTTATTTTTGTTCAGAATCTTTGTGTACGCAATTTTTCTATACAGTTGGATAGAAGTATGCAATTATTATGTATAGTTGCATAGATATATGCATTTATATTGCATATCTATATCAACTTTGCCAATATTTTGCATATATGAAGAAATGTTTGCATTTACTAGCTTACATGTTCATAGTTATATGTTTGCGGTTTTTTTGTTACATATTATGTAATACTTTTACAGTTATATTCATACAGATAGTATTCTAAACATCAAAGACGACATCAGTTAGTTGATTAATTTTGCAAATATTTGCTGTTATGTAACCAACTATTTGAAAAAAATGCATAGGTGTATGCAAGTATTCAAAAAAATTTAAAGATCAAACATTTAGAGCATTTGCAAATATGTATGCAACTAATAATAATATTTTCATACAGGTAATTTAAAAAAAAACATCATCGTCTTTTGGAGTAATTCTGCAAATATTTGCAGTTATGTAAGCAATTATATTGAAAAAATGCATATAAGTATGCAAAATATATGAATAACTGTACACAAAAACACAACATTTCATAATGACGTGAGCAATTAGAACAACTTAATTTAATACATAAAATAGCAAATTAATTCAATTTAGACACTACATAATCATATTCGCTAGTTCGAAAACAAAATATCAGTCAACATTGTGTTAAAAAATATAAACATCACTTTTCCCCGTTAATCACTGGGTTGTTTTCATAATTACAGCTGTTTCATAATTACTAATGCTCCCTCTTTTTCAACATCTACCACAGGAACATCATCCAGCATAGGTCTCTGTAATAAGAAGTAAAAATTCATTAAATGTACAAAAGTTATAAATATGTGTGCACTAGTGTGCAAGCATTCTGACTATATGCACAAAAGTGTGCAAGCAAACATAAAATAGCAAATTAATTCAATTTAGACACTACATAATCATATTCGCTAGTTCGAAAACAAAATATCAGTCAATATTGTGTTAAAAAATATAAACATCACTTTTCCCCCGTTAATCACTGGGTTATTTTCATAATTACAGCTGTTTCATAATTACTAATGCTCCCTCTTTTTCAACATCTACCACAGGAACATCATCCAACATAGGTCTCTATAATAAGAAGTAAAAAGTCATTAAATGTACAAA
Organism: Allium sativum; assembly: GCA_030737875.1. Classification (NCBI taxonomy): domain Eukaryota; kingdom Viridiplantae; phylum Streptophyta; class Magnoliopsida; order Asparagales; family Amaryllidaceae; genus Allium; species Allium sativum. Next base: position 867,716,766 of record CM060924.1, on the reverse strand, counting down.
AGTTATAAATATGTGTGCACTAGTGTGCAAGCATTCTGACTATATGCACAAAAGTGTGTAAGCATTCTGCCTATATGCACAAAAGTATGCACAGTCACACACAAATTTCCAGAATAAATAGTCAAACACGCATACAAATAGGTAGTCAAAAGATTTGCATATTTCAATGCATATATACAGAATATATGCACAATAACATACAATTTTCCTGAATAAATGCAAAACATCAGTAAGCACGTATTCTACCGAATAGTTGCATAATGGTATGCTAAAATTCACAATATTTTCATGCTTTTATACACGTATTCGTAATAGAAGAACAAATATATTGAAAAATTCATACATACGGCTGTATGATAAAAAACAACTCTAATACCTTATACAATAAATAAATTATCCATTGAGAAAACTCGACAAGAAATAGAACATCAGAATAATCAACCAATAAAAATCAAAACAAAAAATAATACACGAATAAGAATTTCTTTAATAAAAAGTGTAAATTACCTTGCAGAAGTAAAATCCATTATATAAATCAAGCAACGATCTATTTAAATCTCTAAAAAGTTCCCGAGTACATCGAATTTCAGACCGACAAAATCCAAAATCAAATTTTTTGATTGATGACGGCGCCGCCATGGAGATAGGAAAATAGGTTTCTAGATATACTAAATCCGTATAATGTGGATTTAAAACCACGTTAATCGCACCTTTAATTGCGAAAAGGGCAGCGCTGGAAACAAATTAGCCGATGTTTAAAAATAGGGATGAGATTTATATGTTTTAGAACGGAGGGATGTGAGCTTAATTACGTTTAGTTTTAAGGATGTGACACTAATTTTCACTATAATATTTTATTCGTTCCGCTGTGAGATTCGTGTTTACTTTGATTTTGTTCTGTTGTAATCTTCTTCTACTACTAGTCTAACTTTCTTTCAATCTATTTCTCACCCTCTAACTTCTTTCTATTAATGATCCGGTATTTTTGATACCTGAATAGTTGTCATGGTGTTTATGTCGATTTTCGGAGTCGAAAATCTCCTGGTTCGTTACAGTGTTACCATATATAGAATAATACATTGACTATTAACATTCATATTCATTACTTTTTCTCAACTCATATCCTCAGTTATCCTTGATTTAGAGGTGCTATTTTCATTCAAGCTCTTATATTCCCTTTTATTTTTTATAAAGACAATAGCATTAAACTACAAAATTTAATGAATGAAATATGCACTGGTTTTGTTGTCTATTGTTATGATTAAGTTAGTATTTCATCTATATACATATTTTTATATACATACATATATATAATCTATCTATTCTATTATACATAATTTGACTATTGGACTTTCTAACTCCTCTCTTTAGATTTATTTCCACATCAAACGAAGCTTCCACAACAATTTGAGATACATTTATTCAACTGAACCTTTTTGTAATTTCACTTTTAAAATTTAAGTTCATATTCAAAAATACAATTGATGGTTGTTAAATACGGCCGATTTATGAAATCCCATAATGGATATTTTAGGTTCTCTTTTTATCACTGACCAAATGAAGCTCCCTAAGAAATTTGAGGTTTACTTTTGCATTTGGCACATTTCACAATTTCGATTTCAAAAATAAAGTTCATACTAGTAAATAGGATTAATTGTTGTTAAATTGGGTTTATGAAAGTGTTATGTTCAGATTCCCACTATGTTAATCTCTCAGTCATGCTTATTCGATATACTCCTCTCTCATCATAGAAGGGTCAAAATTCATTTATCCCAATTAATAATTCTCAATAGAACTAAATACGTATTATGTCCCTCACTTCATTATTCTTAAATGATCCAATTGACATTCTCCTCCTCTTCTCTATATTGTTGATAGAGAAAAATATTACTTCCTTCATTGTTTTACATCTTCACTTTATTATTACTTGATTACTTTACATATTCAGTTTCTTCTTTCTCATTTTACTTTTTACTCATCTTTTGCAGTTATTTATATTAAAATTCAATTCTTGCAATTTTCTTCTTCTCTTTCTCCAATTTCATATTAACAAAATACAACTGCCAACATGGAATAACTTAATTAAATTCCCTCTCTAAAAATATTTCATGTATCAACATTATGAGTACTTTCATGTGCTTATAATTTGATTGAATTCATTGACGGTTTTTTACCTTTGTATGCTACATAATTAATTTTGATTTTATTCAAATGTCCCATCTTAGAAATGGTCTTATTTTTTTATTTTATAGATTTATAAGATTTATTAACGCATACCCATCTAAGAGTATTTTGTGTTTTTCATCTTGAACTATTTTTTTAATCTTTGTACTTTGTATTAAAATCCATTTTCATCTAATTTTTGGTTTTTGTTGAAGATTATTACTTGGGTTTCATTTAGTATAATTTTGTAGAGAATAATCATGTTTATTAACCTATATATATACACACACACATACCCCATTTATTATGCATAATTGAATATAAGTAAATATTGTTTTTTTATTTTGGACATAATTACGTCACATAATAAAGTAATGGAAGAAAAGTTATACCTACAACTAGACATATATAAAAATAGTTTCTTATAGAGTATCTATTGGAAAAATAAATTATAGACTTAAACATGGTAGCCTGACGATTTCTATTCTCCCCCCGGTTTTCTCCTTACACACCCCATTTATCAAAGTTAAATCACTGCACCCCACTTTCTTCAGTTCCCACCCCGTTATGTTAGCCTATTTGCCTTATTTTTGAAAATGAAAAATAATATGTGCGGGGTGGATGGGAAAATGGATTCTTTATAATTAAATGCGAGTTTTTAGAGGACTATGAAAGGATCTTAGCCTTAGGACCTTACTTTTACAATGAAAGATTAATTTTTATGAAGATATGGCAACCCGGTATGAAATTTTCTCGAGAACTCTTACACGCAGTTCCAATTTGGATACGCTTAACTTATTTAGATCTGGATTTCTGGTCTGTTGAGGCAATAAGTAGGATTGTTTCTATGTTAGGACGTCCTATTAAGTTAGATAGCGTAACTGAGGAGATAGGTCATTTTTTTTTTGCTAGAGTGTTAGTTGAAGTGGATATCAGCTGCAAATTCCCTGAATGCTTACCTATTCAGTATAGTAATGGTATGATGGTGTGGCAAAAAGTTGTTTATGATTCGGTGCCATTAGCTTGTTCGGATAGTAAAATATTTGGCCATTTTATTAATAATTATTAGGCTGCTAAGGTCTGGATACCAAAAGAAAGAATTAATTCTGCGTGTGGAATGGATATTGATGACTCTTTGAAAAATCAAGAGGTGATTGCTTATGAAGCTTCAGGTGGGGATTTAAAAGAAAAGGAAAAAGGTAAGGTATCTTTAACTCGAAATAAGGAGAGTAGAAATTCAAATCCTTTCAAGGTGACTTCTGTTACGTATGATAACATCAGGATGGTTGCAAAGAAACTAATATGTTATTTAATGATGTTGGGATGTCAGAAGGTCGAGTTGTTGCTGATAATTTGATAATCGATGAAGCATTAGAAGAAGTGCATGTTAGGAAAAGGGGTAACAAGGATACTGAGGTCATAAAAAAAGATTCAATAATGTTTGAGGAAGGTACAGATTTAACAGAGGTTTATTCTCCTACAAATTATAGTCAGCAAGATGTAAATCTCAGGGAGGTGCAGGACTCACTTATGAATGATTATGACAGATCGACTTGTAGCATTAGGAAGAAAAGAAATAAAGTTAAGAAAAGTAGAATAAAAGGAGGAGATATGGTTTTGAATGGTGATCCTTTGGTGGAAGTAAATACATAATGGATTAAATTGGTTTCCCAAATACAAATGAGATCTAAAACTAGAAAAGCTAAAGAAGAAGGTGCTCATGCGGGTAGTGTTCTTCATGAAGGGATTGTCAAGAAATAAATTCTTTGTTTATTCGGCATTTCTGGTTATTCTGAATGGTTGTTTGGCATCTGTTCTTGGCTGGGTTAACGGTTTTTGCTTGTGCAGTTTGCTACTGTGGTCTTGTCTTTCTTCTGTGCTCATTGCACAATTTTTCAAATGTCTAGTGGTGTTATTGTTTGGTGCTTATTTTGGTGACTGGTATTTTAGACTTTGCGCCCGTCTTGGGACTTTGGTCTTGCTGGCATTTGCTTGGTGGAGTTGTTCATTTTGCGGTGGGTATTCTTCCTGGGCTATATTGGATTTCTTTTGTAGCCTGTTGTGGATTTCTTTGATGTGGGCTTTGTTTTGGGTTTTATCAGGGTGTTTGTTATGTGTTTGTATTTCGTCAGTTCTCTTGACTGGTCTCTGTTTGTATTATATCTTATTTCTGTTTGAGTTGGCTTTATGTAATGTTTGTATAGTATTTGTTTTCGTAGGATGCTATATTTTATAGCCAACTAAAACAACTTGTAACTTGTTTTTATTGCAATTAAGTACCCATTTTGTTCAAAAAATACCGTTTTGTTCAAAAAGTAAAATAAATAAGGGGTTTTTAGCCTCAAGGACAGAATATACAAAAAAATGTTCCATAAGGACGAGGGGGTAAAATTTTGTCCATAAGGACAAATTATAGTGAAAGGGAGGAAACTTTAAAGTTTTTCATTTTTGTATTATTTTTAGTTGGAAACTTTAAAGTTTTGTATGAAGTTTTGTCATAACTACATATATAAGTTTTGTATGAAGTTTTGTCATAACTACGTATATTACAAACTTAGTTTTTTAATATTTCTTTTGTAGTCTTAGCTATTTATTTGTCTTTTGTAAATAGAGTTGTTCTATGCACAGTCGCTTGCGCGACTGTGCATAGACAGTCGTGGCCCCCCTAAGAGGAATTCAGGGAGCCCGCACTATTTTATTTAAATAAAGCATTCCCCACTACTTCTCTGTAGCGGGGCCGCGAGTATAAGCACAGACGCGCGCTTAGTTTTTCTCTTGTAAATATGAGTATTATCGTTTTTAACCATTGAAATCTATGTGCATTTACTCTTTATTTACTATATCATGAAATATTCCCAAAAACTAACATTCATAGCTTCCCCTTTATTATTAGTGATATTAGTAAACTATGAAGAAAATATCTATGATTTTTATTAAGTTTATTTTTTGTTACAATTTTTTAATTTTAATGATGATGGAAATGTTTATTCATAATTAACTGGTAAGATGTAATTATTTATAATCGAACTATTTTAAGAAGTTAAGATTTTCAAAAATCTTATTACCATGCTACCATTAAAACAAATTAACTTCTTTTAATTTGACCAAGTGGAATTCAAATTAATTAAAGAATTAATTACAGCTAATTCTATTTAATTTGTAATTCAATAACTTGGAAAAGTTAGTTACATATTATTCTCTTTGATGATAATATATTACAGGACTTAACTATAATCAATTAATTCCTTATATTTATTTCCATAATTAATTGCTTAAAATTTAATTTTAGTTGCATCTACAAGTTAATTTTTATGGTGATACATTATTTTGCCTTGAATTATGTTAAAAATTCCAGTTGATACATTACATGTATATAATTGAAGTAAAGGAATAATTAACTTTAGTTAAAAATTAATTCATTAAAAGAGATATATGATTGGTGTTTTATTAAGAAAATTACTACAAATAATTTTAAGCAAAGTAACGAATGTATTTTATGCAAATAACATATAATTTGAATGAAGTTTCGTTTATAATTTTTATGATTAATTATCTTTTAGTAAAACATAAGTTTTGTAGTTTTACTCTATAGTAAAACAAGTTAACTTTGTCTATTTCTTGCATTTTATAATAAAATCATAGTTTTTGCACATAACATCATTTTCTTTTAATCGGTGTTATTGGTATCAGAATGATGAGAGATATGACAGGTTCTTTATTAAGCTAATTACTACAAATAATTTTAATGAAAATAACGAATGTATTTAATGCACATAACATATAATTTGAATGAAGTTTCATTTATAATTTTTATGATTAATTATCTTTGAGTAAATCACAGTTTTTGCAGATTTACTTTATAATAAAACAAGTTAACTTTGTTTATTTCTTGCATTTTATAAAGTTGTTATTTTACTATACAACACTACTACATTCATTTTAATATTCGACGCTTCTACACAAGGTTAGACATCTATTTTACAGAATACCTTGTTCTATACTATACAATGATCACTTATATTAATATATTCCAATAATAATAAAAATAGTATTTTTTGTATTTCGTTTCGGTGACAGTGGTTCCCTATACAGTTTGATTTAATTATTATCTGTAATAAAATTTTACATTTCTTATTATTTTATATTACATTATATGAGTAATGAAAATATTGCAATTCCAAACTACCATAATATCCTAATATTGTATTTGACAACATATGTAATAATGCAAATGTTACAATTTTATTTCTTTCAACAAAATTTGAAACAATATTTCACCTGGAGCATAATTTCTCCATTTTAGATCCAAAATGCTATTTACTATAGCGAATTATGTACATCTTGAAATTTCTATGTTAAACACAGAATAAATCCATAATGAACTTATGTAGCTTAGACTTGAAAAGTAGTAAAAATGCATAATAATGTAATTACCAACAAAGTTAAGAATAATAGAAAGTTCGTATTAACATTTTATTGTTTAAAACCATTATATTTTAAAAATATTACTTCAGTTTCAAAAAAAATTACTTATAATTCTCGCATTTCACATTATTTAAATAGATTTATCAAAAGATGTTTATATTTGGCATTTAATAAAAAGCTAATCTAAGAATAAAAAACAGATCATGAACATATGTTTTCATCTTTATGTAACAACAAATCAATAATTACATTGTTGTTGAATTCTGTGCGTAGAACGGGTTCACACTAATATAACTAAACATTCATGCAAATCATTTACTATTGATATATATGAGGGGGTTATATGACACCTCTTTTGCACCTTAATTATAGTCACTCTTTTACATTTAAATAATGTGTAGATGGAAGAAAGAGTTATTGGGAGAGAAGAGAAAGTAGATTGTGTGGTGGAAATTGGGAGGCTAAAGGAGTGATGCACTATTTGGAATGCTCTTGATCACACACACACACCAAAAAAAGAATATTTGGATGCCAAATATGTGTGTTTTGAGGCAGTAGATTCGTTCAAAACACCAAAGACGGTTTATAAGTGCAAGTCTTAGGTTTCTTAATTTTTGTTGTTGAATCATATATTGTGTTGGCTTGAATATGCCTTGTAAATTTTGAGATTATGCAAACAAAACATTAATAAATCCTGCGAAATTCCTATGTGCAAAATATCAATTTGAAATGTTTGATCTCAATTGTAATTACATTAATTGGATTGGTGTAACAATCTGCAAATTTTAACGATCTTAAATTGTGTTATATTTGAATTTTAAGTAAAATTTTGAATTTAAAATAAAGAATTCAGGATGTTGAGTATAATATTTGACCAAATTTATCAGAATAAGCATTTTTTTTTTTGGTCAGCAAAGGTCAAATTTTAATTTGAGTTGAAAGTTTATAAAAATTTAAAAGTTATAAAATTTGAAAAATTCTTTTTTTCTACTCTGCGATGGTCTCCACTTGTCATTTCGTTGAAATTGGAGCTATAGACCATCAAATTTGATTTTTACAGTATAAAAATGTGCAAATGGACGACGTTTGTTTGTGCATTTCTCATTCCTACTCCTTTTTTTTTATAAATGATCCGGTATTCAATTTCGGGTTGTGAATTATTTTAGACTTTGTGGTTCAATAGCCTAAATCTTTCCTGTTTCTATGTTACATTTCTAAAGAGTCACCAGTGAGAAACTCTTCAAATAAATCACATATTTTCTCATCTTCTCTCTTCATTCTTCTTCTATGTAAAAAATTTCTTATAAATTCTATAGTTGTTTTCCCCTTGCGAATCCTAAAAATAAAACTAAATTTACTAATCTTTATCCACATTTGCTCTAAAATTCAAAAGAACTAAACCCAAATCCTTAGTTTCTTCACCTCCTCTCCTCTATTCTTTGCACCTGCCACCACTATCCATAGCCCAAAACCATCGCCGCCTACCATCAGCCCAGACCGCTGCCATAGATCTCCTCCCCGACCTGCTCCTCCTTTCCTTTTCTTGAGATTTCTTTGTGATTTCTTAAGATTTAGAGAAAGATCTGATGATGTTAAAGCTATTTCCCCCATTTTACTCTAGGACTAAAAAAAATAGAAATGTTAGTTGTCAAGCACAAATTCCGAAATAGCCTTTGAAAATGAAAATTTGTATAAGGACTCTGTTTAAAAAATATTTTGAGATTAGGACCGCCCTTCTCAACCTGATCTCATTAGACAACTGTTATGATATATTGTTTCACACCTGAATTGCTTTTTAAAATGATATATGTTTAGCTCATCCAAAAAAATGATTTGCGTGGATAGTTAATCAAAATTTTACAATGAAATGATATACACATTTTTGATTTTTCATTTTAAATCGAAACATCTAATTTTTTTTATTCGCTTGAATTTTCATTTATATTATACATATCAATAATTGCTTTTTAAACACAAACTTTCGACTTGATCATAAGCTTACAAAAATAGTCCATGTATCTATACTTATATATTGCTTCAAAATAGGATCTACGAGACGACCCAAACTCACCCTTATGGGAAAGCCCGGATTGAATTGAGAACACGACAAATCAGAACACAAACATAAGAACATTTCATTGCTTATTACAACAATTTCATCAGAGTATAAGAATATATCAGAGTATGAATAAATATTACACTAAAAAATATCAGAGATTAAAATACATAGCAGCAGAAATAAAAGTGTATAAATACAATGCATAGCGAAAATAAATCAACTAACACAACTGAAAGAAATAGACGAATACAAAGCTTTCCGAATATAGCTCCAGTTGTAGTCTAGGATCCTGGGAAAAGAAATATCTGCGAAAACCAAAACTACTAGCTGCCCGTGTGGAAAATATAGGCTCCCAGAGTTTAGGTTAAAACAATAAACTATGAATCAGTCATGGGACTGGTGTGAGAACTAAAACAGTTATTAATTTGATTTTAAAGTTAGGTAAATCACGGGACCACGCCGTATAACATGGAACAGGTTTACCCCCAAGAATACCAGTGCATAAGACAAACAGCGTAATGCTAAATAAAGAACAATGAAGCTATTATAAGACTCAGGTCCCATCACACAATGCAACGCAAGCCGAAGGATAGATTTTTACCTTATAATAGCCAAATATGCTTGGTACGCCAAATTTATCTTTTATTATTACTAAAAGTGAAGAAATCAACTACAAATATAAATGTATCAATCATAGATGACATGAATGTCCCATACCACTATGCCGCCAATAGTATACAACTAAAATCCCAAAATGTTGTATTGGAAGTTTGGATTTCCGTCATGATGGCTACTGATCTGAAAGATCAATCGCGTAGTGCAATTCCCCACGACTTACTTTCCAGGCATGAGAAAACGCCGTAATGCACATCCGCGCTATGTCCAGGATATCGAGTATCTCCGCGACTTACGTCCCGTGCATGAGAAAACACCGCTTACTCTATCCATCTGGGAATCAGGGGTGTGCCCTATCCCTACCACATGTGTGGCGACCACACCCAACCTATCTCAGTCGACTAAATCCATCCATCTTGAAAGTATACTGATCAAACCATCAGTTCACCACCATACCGGTGTGCGAGGCTCGCGAATTAACGCTACACAAAGCTGTGCTTTGATCATCATCCACCAAACTTTGCTTTTCAACAAAAGTTTGGATCACTGCATCTCAGCATGCCACACTATCAATTCATGTCATACCATTGATTTCTACCAATATATAACCTCTATGCTTGTACATTTAGAGAAGGGTATTAAGCAAGAGAATAAATTCTCTGCCACCGAACAGATATATATTTAGCAGAGATCAATGAATACAACATAAATGAATACAATGTCAGATACACTATCCATTTATAAGTCTGCTCTGGGTTTGAACGAAACCGGAGACACCTTATTCCTCGTCCTGTATGTCCAATACAGGAGAGAGGCCCTCGCATATCCGAACAATCAACAAATACGTCTAGACGGCTACCATTGTAGCCCCTTCAAGGTAGCTACTCCAATTATGGGCATCAGTAGCAACCCATCCATTCGATGTGAAGATCATCGGTCTTGCACCTCTTCAATCTCTTCGACGATTAGTCGTCGTATCAATTATTCAGAATGGGTTAAACCCGGTCTTTCCGAATAACTCGTGTATCTTATAATCAAGTGCTATAACAACAACGCCTCATTTCAATCCAGAATATTCTTTTATTTATATTTATTTATTATGGAAAGGTTCTCATTAATCTTATCAAAGATTATCACTTTTAAACACACGGTTTAATCCATTTCTTTGGAAATCATTTCAAAATATTTTATAGTATCTTTTCACAGTTTAAACCAAATTAAGATTTATCAAACTAGTTGGGATTAACGCCTTAACGAAGTAATCATTCATTTTATTTTCCCATCCCAACCTATTCATTCCATGGAGCAAAACTGGTAGTACTCCATATCTAACACCACTGTGTTATTGGTAAATTCAATTACTATTTCACGTTCAAATCTAATCAAAGATTTAACTATTGTATGAAGTAAAAATAGTGAAACTCCATTTTCGAATACTTCTCAGATTTGGCAAATTTAATTACCTTATTCACATTTTAATCTAATTAAAGATTTCTTAAAACTCCATTTAGTTTTAATCTTCAAAAATCATTATTTAATGATTATTCAAATTTAGGAAATAAATCCTGCCTTTACTAGGTTAAAGAACAAACGTCCTTTAAAATACAGTTCACGATAAACCCAAAATCATATTCCATTAAACTGGAACTTTCACGCAAATCATAACAGTATATAGTCGATATAAATTTCCATATCAAATCAATACTATAAATGGAATGACGGCAAAACCTTTTAAATTCCATATATAGTAACGGTCTTCCTTTATAGAAGCTCATCTCGATTATTACCAAATAGAATTCCATTCAATTCAAATTTAATATATTAAATTAGAAAATTTTATTTTGGAAAATTCCAATAATCTTAAATAAAAGAATATAAATTCCAAATCATATTCTTCACTGTTAATTGGGCTAAAGAACAAATGTTATTTAAAACATTGTTCATGACAAACCCAAAAATCCCATTCTTTTATTCAATTCCAATTAAATATTACTTAATTGGAAAACTTCAACAAATCTTAATTTAAAGATTTATTCTTTTCTCAACTGGATTTAAGAATGGTGTTAGTAAAGGCACCAGTCACGACAAACCCAAAATCCGATTTGATATCAGATACAAGGCTCTGAATAGAAATTATATCGGCTTATATTCAATATCAAATTCTGAAACCAAGAAATATCGTATTGGGAATAACGATATATATATATATATATATCTTCCAAATTCCTCAATAATATCCGTATAGTCATGGAATCCCATATCCAAATATTCCGAAGATGATTTCCATTCCAAATCCATTCCAATTTATTCGTTGGAAAATTCTGGTTATTTTAAAACCATTTCCAAATCCAATTTATTTATTTCTAAAAATAATTGGATTAATATTCTAGTTAATAACTAGTTCATTTCGATAAAAATATATTTTTATATTTTCAAACTTGAAACTTTTCATCCAAAATCTTTCCAAATCATTTATTATAATTTTACACAATTTTTCCATATTTTTAATAATTTTATCAAGGCATTTACAATCAGTTTCCAATAACAGCCACCGAACTGCATTCATAGCGACCTTTTCTGAAATTGATTTGGACATAATTCCAAATCTAACCGTTCAAATTTAAATCTCTTATATTCATTGGAAAGCTCTTTTCAGTACAAACCCAACGGTTCCGGTTTAGGAGAATCCGACGGTCGGATCTCCCGTTACATCACTTTGAAGTTAATGGTCGAAATTCGGGAATGGTCGTTGGGTGGCACGTTTTATTTAGGCCATTATATATATAATATATATGTCATCGATTTCTGTTCAAAACTTATTTTAAAATATTTATGAATTCGTATTAAAACGATTCCAACTTCATTTTCAATTTTAAATCAAAATTGAATATTCTATATCATTATAATATTAAAATGATAATACTTTCAAAATATCATATTTTGAAATCACTTTTTGATATTCATTATAAAATGAATAAAATCGACAGAAAATCCCGTTCGTGTTAAAATGACGTTTAACTACTTAACACGGCTTCACATTTCAATATTTTCGTGTCCATCCCAAATCGTACATCAAAATCACATTTTGATTATTCACTGAATATTATTTTAAAATATTCGTTAATTCTGAACTGGAATCAGTCTCGATCAATTAACATATAATTTCAGTTATATGGATTTCATACATCGCATGTATACAACAATAATGATAAACAATCGTTAAAAACTCATACAACATCCAGAGTGAATTTTACAACTGTATAAGCAATAAAATAAATAAATAACGCTTATACAGTCTGTCAAACTTTCGATTGACATACCACTAATTATTGGGATCAGTGTATATCAAATATCATCCCAATACCCGTGTGGGGTTTTCAAATAACAAATACTGATTATTATTTGTGCAGTTGGGCGATGTGTAAAATTTATCGTCCCAATCAATATCAGTTAAATAGGTGTACATAAACAAGCCGTCCGACTTGTAAATGAAAATTTATTTTATTTCCTTTCCATGATAATTTTATATAAATAATTTTATATTCAACAATATCAAACCATGACAATCCCAATCACAATCCAAACAAATAATCAACCATGGTCTGTACAAAAAAATAGTTTTAGGAGCTACTAAGCCTCGTTTGCAACCTATTATATAATAATTGTAAAATAATTTGAGTGAGATAGAGTTCTCATAGTCGGTTTCCACTCCATCATTCTTTGTTGGATGGTTTGAATTTAATTTTGCCTTAAATTCTAACAAGCTCCAAATTTGACTCGGTTAGTCTTGTTGTGAAGCTCTCGTCCCCACGGTCGCAACGAATCCCGTTTCATGCGATTTCAACACCGTATGAGAAAGTTACTCAATTATAAAGGTAAATGACATTTTAAATAATTAATAAAGTAATTAATTAAAATAAATATCTCCTTCTCCTACAAACACTTCAGGCCGATGTTCAGATAAAAAGCTCGACCTCCTCTCTGACCGGCTTAGAATGATGGAGAAGGAGATATTTATTTTAATTAAAAACACTTCAGGCCGATGATCAGCCTGAAGTGTTCAGATAAAAAGCCATCCACAGCCGCCCAGTCGCTGATCAACCGCCACCATTCTGACCGGCTTAGAGTCGCCTTCCACCGCCTGTAGTAGCTCGGAGTTCGAAACCCTATGTTTCCAGAATTCGAGGTTGATTGCGGTGGCTTTCAACATCAATTACAAAATAAAAACTAATTATGCCCATTGATTATGTTGATCACACATAGCCGAACAATTTTGCAGTTATCAAGGCTTTAATTTGATGTGAGGATGGAACGGAAATTTGGGGAAAGAATTGGGAAGTCCCGACAGTCGGTTGAGGCAAATATCGGCTAAGAGAGGCTTTGACCACGCATGAATTTAATTAGGGGTTTGACCAAATTTGACCTTATATATATTTTATATTTTTTTTTATTAATTTTAAAACTCAAAATCATCACGAACTCCAAATCAAACCTAATGACTATCATTCCTAGCTAAATACCCCCATTCCAAACACAATGGGATATGTTTCGTAAGCCAATTCGATCGTTTTGATTAGTTTTTATCAAAATTAAAATATAAATCAGCGTATATTGAATTTAAACATACATTTTAATTTACCAGAGCCACATACGGACTCCAAAAATTCCAAAAAAAAAAATCTAGCTATGTTTTGACGATATAGTCCTAAAAAACTAATTTCGTCAAATTTGGAGACCGTTTGAAAAATGGCCATTTTCTGGTCGATCCAATTCAACTGAAATTGACAAAACACGTTTACATTCACCACGCTCACATATTAAATCCAAACATTATGAAATTTTAAACATAACAATAATTTGACATTCAGGATCCAACAAAAGTGGTTTCATCGAAAACGAAGGTCGTTTGTAAAATGGCTATTTTTAAGGGCTATATATTATAATAAAACATATATAAATTCCAGAGCGACTATTTTAAATTTTATACTGGCCATAACTTTCAATTTATATTATGAAATCTCAATTTCTTACATTCATTAGAAAGATTTTATTAAAGGGATTCAAATATTTCTTGTTTTACTACAATCCGATTTATTTTGAATTCTGTACATTCATTTGAAATTTAAAATCATAATTTCAAACTACCACGCCATTTCTAGTTCGTTTTACAATTAAAATAAATTTATACATTCTAACTTCGATTTAAATAAATTTTTAGTCGTTATTATTTAACATAAATCATTTTAAATATTCAAAATCCATTAAAATAGCTAAAATAAAAAATTTAAATTGGTTCTGAAATCCCGGGTTGTTACAATCTAATAATTAAAACTTTTTAAAATCCAAACTTCCTTTTACGTGCATTAACAAATCTTAATATCACTTAAATTATAATCTAAGAAATAGTCATTTTTAATTACATCATCATTATTTATTAAAATAAAAAGAAAAATTAATAAAAAAATAGATATTGCAATAAAAAAAACTTCAAACTAATTACACATGATTTTAACGTAAAAATATACCCAAATATTCATGTGAATCCTTTTTTTTGAATGTGTTAAACATATACAATTATTAAAAATGTAAATCATGCAAATGGCATGTAACATGATTGGCGTGTGAAGGTGTGCCATAACACTCCTTAATAATTAATAAACAATGAAATTAATTTTTTATTAGTTTGAATTTTTATTTACATGATTAATTAATAAAGTACAACTTTGAAAAGAAAATTACGTACCAATCCTAGTTTTGAGCTTTGCTAGAATGACTAGCAAAATGGAGTATGGAAAGCATAAATATGATGATCAATAAAGGAAATCATCGGGTGCTTTAATCTTTGAAGGATGTGATTTGTTCTGTAATTTGATCCAGCTGCAAAACTAACTGTTTATAAGTGATATTAAGATTTATTCATAGGTGGAAGTTTTGAATGGTATATAAGTTAGATGTTAGATTTTATATTTAAATGATATTAATATTTTGTAATATTCATAGAGGGGTGTTTTATATAGTTCATGTTGGTACCCAAAAAATTGAGACCAAAGATTTTATAACTATTTCTAAAAATCGTAATTAAAAACAAGCGTAATAGCACGTGCTACCTGCTTGTTGGTAGCATGCACTTCCCCTGAGAATTATTTTTCTTCAAAATATGTATTATTAACTAATAATTTATTTGGTAGATCAAGTTTTAAGTGATACTGTTAGCCTACTTTGTAAACTAGGCTATACAAAGTCAAGAAGTCAGAAGATCAAGTAAACAGAAGACACTCTGTTACACATCCGGTTCGGATCGGAGTTACAGAGGTAAGAACAGAAGCATCACAAAGCTGAAAGATCAAGCCGGATCGGATCGGGTGTAATCAAAGAAAAGCAAAGCGAGACAAAGTGAGGAAGGCAAAATTCAAGCCGAATCGGATGGGATGATCCGATCCGAATCCCATGTTGTTAGCCTATCCGATCGAACCCCATTTTGTTACCCTATCTGATCCGAACCCAGTTCACCCTGCTACTCCGCACCATGATCTCCTGAATATTCGGCGCAGTTACACCCAATTTCTACCCACGATGGCCACTCACCTGATGTGCTGGCAATACCAGAACTCATCCGATCTCGAAAGTCATGGAATGGAGGACACGTGCACCTGATCCGAACCGAATTCTGGAGAAGTTTCCACCTATAAATAGACCCCCAAGGGTCGTTTGAAGGGAACTTTTGGCACTCTGAGAGTTCAAACATCTTTTAGAATCGAATTCCAGCACTCCAAACAATTCAAAATCATCATTCAAAGTGAATTTTGAGATAATTGAGTGAATGTATATGAAAAGTGAGTGAAATTGAGTGAATATCTCATTGTATTTTCATCTACATCATCAAGCAAAGTGATTATAAAGTGGACGTAGGCTTTTTAACGCCGAACCACTATAAATCCTGTGTCTCTTTTTTACTTTCGATCTCATTTCATTTTAATTTTAGTCAATTTGGGTGTTAGAACCACTTTTTGGTCTAACATTTTGGTGCTTTCACTGAGTACAATTTGAATTCTTTGTTTTTCTGGATTATCGTTCTACTTTTTGGACCGTTGACTTCAAAGAAGTTAATCCCCAATTTTCGATGCTTTTAAATACTTGTTGGTTGATTGTTGAAGAATTATGGCCAAAGGAAAAGGCAAGGAAGTTCAAACCAGTCGAGGGAACGAAGTTGGTGAAGATCAGCAAAATCCGGTCGTGACGAGGTCTCGTGGGCAGAGTTCGGGAGCGGATCAGACAAGTTCAAGAACCGAGCCGACCACATAGAGAGAGCTCCGATCTGAACCGAGTAGGAGACGTTGAAGAAGTGCACTCTCCCAACCCGAACCGATCCGACCATGTTACTTTGCTCCGATTCGATCCGACACTAGGTGATTCTGGAACCTCTACTCGAGCCCCTCCAAATGCTCCGACTCCAGCCACCAGGACCAATGACCAGATCAATCCATCTGCGCCTGTCACCCAAGGAGATTTTTCGCGCCTTCTTGACATGCTTGAGAGCACTAGGGAGGCTATGAAAATCCACAAGCGCACCAATCTTATGATGCAAGAGAATATGAGAATCATGAGTAGGGAAATTGGCGAAATCCGCAGACAAAGAACACCATCCCCAGTTCATCATACTACAATGGATCAGTCTTCTTCTTCTGAGGAAGAATGGCCCCGTGAAAGAAGGCCGCTCGAACGACCTCAGAATTTGGGGCAAATGACTTTCGGATCTTTGGGATCCCGCGAGGACGCTGCCCGCGTACTAGGACCCAATGATCCGAGCTTGAGAGAGCCTATGCTATTACCAATGCGAGGATCCCATGTTTTGCCTAGAGACCCTAACCTCACCAATCCCACTCAAGGACAAATGCTTCAGCCCATTCCTCCCGAGATCGACCGGGAACGTAGGGAGCAAAGCAGAGCAGAAGCCGCTAGAAGAAGGAGGGCGTCCCCTGATCAGGAGCCCAGAGGAAACCCGAACATCAGAGCTAGGGAGCCCGAACGACCCTTGAACAATGCTGACGTATGGGCTGTGGTACGTCAGATCATGTCTGAGAGTCGAAACTACACCAATGAAGATTATGGCATTGAGCGAAGCCATACTCCCTTTACTGATGATATTCTTGACTTTCAGTTCCCCCGACGTTTTAATCTGCCGTAGATGGACAGATATAATGGGAGAACTAACCCGGGACAACATTTGATGCGATACGCATGGCTTATGAATGCTGCCGCTGCCCCTGACGTTATGAAGTGTAAGGCTTTCCCGATTTACTTAGAAGACGTGGCATTACTATGGTTTACCCGACTTCCTCCTCGATCGATATCGAATTTCAAAGAATTGAGTGAACGTTTTATGAACCAATTCCGACTTCACACCCGAAAGTCTAAGAATGTTATTGAATTATCGAGAATTAAGCAAGCGCCGGGTGAGTCTTTGAAGTCGTATCTTGACCGTTTCAATTTAGCTGTAACAGAAGTTAGTGACCCGCATGAGCCTACCATCTTGATGGCCTTAATGGAAGGAGTTGATCCTGATTCCGAGTTTGGAGATTATCTTTCTGGGAAGCCACCTCCCACAAGAGAGTTGTTTTATGAGAAGGCCAATATTCAGTTAAGACGAGAGGAAGCAAGGGCAAACAGAAAGAGGAAGTCCGGAGCGGCTTCAAAAGAAACTGTTCAGAGTAATGTTGCCATAAATCAGTCTGGAGAAAGTTCTGGGAAAGTCGAAGTGAATGTGGGAAACAAGAATGGAAACAATAATAATGGAAACGGGGGCAACAACAACCGTAATGCGAATGGTAACAGGAGAAACAGGAACCGAGGAAGTAATTCTAACAAAAGACCCCGGTTCTAGACCTTTGAGAATTATTCACCATTGAATGACACTTTGGAGAACATTTATTTGGACACATATAATGTTCTGCAATACAAAAGACCGCCTCCGCGAGATTCAACAGAGAAAGAAATTGCTACCGGAAAGTTTTTTTTATTTCACGGAACTCACGGACACTCAACAAACGAATGTCGACACTTGAGAGATGTGGTCGAGAATTTGTTGCATGAAGGCAAGTTGGACGAGTATAAGGCTGCCCCAAGGGACAAGGGGCAAGGAGGACAAGCTCCAAACCAGAGTCAGTCTGCTCCCAAGCCTACAGCGCAACAGAAAGGCAAAGAGATTGTCATTAACACCATACTAGGTGGACTCCATCCAGCTATCCACAGTTTTAGAGCAATGGACCAATACGTTAATGCAGTTAAGCACATAGATGTGGACGAGTGCGATGATTTGGAAGACATCAGCCCTGTGAAACAACAGATGACAATGTTCGATGATGTAGTGTTCCGTAGCAGAGACGATACCGGAATCCAGTCACCTACCGAAGATCCTTTGGTCATTACCACTACCATTAGACCGACACTGGTTCATAAGGTACTAGTGGACAATGGAAGCTCTGTCAACATTTTGTTTAAGAAATCATTTGATCAGATGAAACTTGTGTCTGGAGATTTGAAGCCCTGTGAAGGTTGGATCCGAGGCTTCAATGGGGCATCGAAAGCTCCAATGGGGTATATAGAATTGCCCGTAACATTGGGGCAAGGGGATCGTCGAAGAGTATGAATGCTTTAGTTCATAGTGCTAGATATCGATTCGCCCTACAATGCATTTTTAGGAAGGCCAGCCCTTGCAGGGTTCAGGGCTTGTATTGCACCGTGGTGCTTATTGCTAAAGTTCCCAACTGAAGCCGGAACAGGAGTAATGAGAGGAGATCAAATCTTCGGATGAGCTTGATATATTGCCGAGTTAAAGATATTGATGAAGGGACTTAACATCGAGAGTAAAGGTACCTCACCTCCTCCAAAGGAGGGTTCAGTGTAGCAATTAGAGGAATCAGCCCCGAAGGAGTTGCCCAAGGGAATGCCTGAAGACTTGGATCCCAGAGAAGATGAGGAACCTGAGGTTAGAAAGGCAACTCCTAACGAAACGACAGTGGATATACCCATTGACGAAGCTGATCCTGCAAAAGTTTTGAAGATTGGATCCCAGTTGGATCCGCACCGAGCCAAAGAACTGACTGATTTCCTGAAGGCAAACCTGGATGTGTTTGCCTGGACCCACATCGACATGTGTGGGATATCACCATCCATCATGAGTCATTCGCTGAGCATAAACCCAAATTACCCGCCTGTAAAGCAAAAGAGACGTGTGCTGGGCCCAGAGAGGTCGGCTGCTCTGAAAGAAGAAGTGGAGAAGCTGAAAGAGAACGGATTTATTAGAGATTCGACATATCCCGACTGGATATCGAATCCTGTGTTGGTAAAGAAGTCAAACGGAAAGTGGCGTACATGCATTGATTTTTCAGACTTGAACAAAGCCTGCCCGAAAGACAGCTTCCCACTCCCCAGAATAGACCAGCTTGTGGATTCGATGGCAGGACATGAACTTCTTTCTTTCATGGACGCATATTCATGATATAACCAGATTCCCATGCATGTGCCTGATCAAGAGCACACGAGCTTCATTACAAATTTGGGGTTGTATTGCTATGTGGTCATGCCGTTCGGATTGAAAAACGCTGGAGCTACCTACCAACGCTTGGTGAACAGGATGTTTTATAACCAAATAGGGAAGACTATGGAGGTTTATGTGGATGATATGCTTGTCAAATCGAAACAGTCTTCCATCCATACGCAAGACTTGGCAGAGATGTTCGGTATTCTGCGAAAGTATTGGATGAAGTTAAATCCTTTGAAGTGCTCATTTGGGGTGGCATATGGAAAGTTTCTAGGATTCATCATGAGCTCTCGAGGGATTGAAATCAATCCTAGTCAAATAGCAACGATAAGGAACATTGAGGAACCAAGGAGAATCAAAGATGTCCAAAGTCTTGCAGGGAAAGTAGCTGCATTGAGTAGATTTATCTCCAAAGCAACAGACAAATGCGTCCCCTTTTTTGACTTGATAAAAAGGGGAAAGAAAAATTTCGAATGGACTCCGGACTGTGTTGAGGACTTTCGAAATCTATTGGACTTACTAGAGAGACCACCGGTTTTGTCGAAGCCAGTGGATCATGAAGAGCTGTTTGTTTATCTAGCAGTATCTGCTCACGCCGTTAGCACCGCCTTGGTCCGGGAAGAAGACAAAGTGCAAAGGCCGGTATATTATGTAAGTAAGAAATTGGCAGCTGCAGAACGTAACTACCCAAGGATTGAGAAGCTCGCTTACAGCCTTCTAATCGCCTCCTGAAAACTTCGCCACTATTTCAAAGCTCACCCAATAACCATATACACTGATCAGCCTCTGAGACAGGTGTTGCAAAGACCCGAGGCATCGGGACGGTTGATCAAGTGGAATATTGAATTAAGTCAGTTTGATTTAAATTTTCAGCCGCAGAGATCGATCAGGAGGCAAGCTCTGGCTGAATTTATAGCAGAGTTCACGATTCCAGAGGAGGAAATGATCAACGACAAGGTGGTCAAGTCAGAGGAGGAATTCAAATTAGATCCATGGAAGTTGTACACTGACCGAGCCAAGAACGACCGAAGGTCCAGAGCTGGAGTCGTCTTAGTTACTCCTGAAGGACGATCGTTATATTATGCTCTGCGACTAGATTTTTTAGCGACCAATAATGACTATGAATATGAAGCCCTGATTGCCGGGCTAAAACTTGCTAACGAATTCGGAATAAAGGCATTGGATATATTCTGCGACTCCAAAATAGTCGTCTGCCAAGTGCGAAAGGAGTTTGTGGCCCGGGGACCTCGACTTATTGCCTATCTCGGGAAAGTGGAGGAGCTGTTGAGCAACTTGGAACGGTACAACATAATGCATATCCCAAGAGCTGAAACCAGAAGGCAGACCGGCTAGAAAATCTGGCTAGTTCCGACAATCCGGAGGAAACCGGAATGATTCCAATTGAAACGTTAGGATCGCCAAGTTTGAGTTGATGGAAATTGAATTAGCTTTCGAAGCAGAACCGGAGAGGGAGTCGTGGATGACCCCAATCAAGAATTTCCTTAGAAATGGGATACTCCCGTCAAAGAAAAGTGAGAGGCGGGCCATAGTTCGCAAAGCCACCAGATACATCCTTCAAGATGATACCCTCTATCGGCAAGGATTTTCTATGCCCTTGTTACGATGTATAGCACACGACGACATCAAGCGCGTACTAAGAGAAGTACACGAAGGTGAGTGTGGAGATCATACGGGAGGTCAGACCTTAGCAAAAAAGGTATTGCGATATGGATATTTCTGGCCCACAATTAATAAAGATGCAGCTGATTATTCACGACGCTGCGACAAATGCCAGAGGTTCGCCAAGATCCCTAGAGCACCACCGACCCAGCTTAAGTCGATGGTGAGTCCGTGGCTGTTTTCCATGTGGGGAATTGACATCATCGGAGTTCTACCGATTGCAAAAGGAGGAGCGAAGTATGCAATAGTCGCCGTGGACTATTTTACGAAGTGGGTGGAAGCTGAGCCCTTAACCAAAATCACAGCGAGAAAGGTGATAAGTTTCGTGGTTAGAAATATTATATGCCGATTTGGGATTCCAAGGACCATTATAACTGATAATGGAACCTAGTTCGATGGTGCCGAATTCAAAAATTTCTGCCAGAAATACAAGATCGACAAGCAGTATACTGCTGTCGCCCATCCATAGTCGAATGAGCAGGTAGAAGCAATAAATAAAGTCATAAGGTCCATCCTCAAGAAACGATTGGAACGTGCAAAAGCAAAACGGGTGGATGAATTGCCCTTAGCTTTGTGGGCATATCGGACAACGTTTAAGATAGCAACCAGTCATACTCCTTTCTCTCTCTCATTTGGCTCAAAAGCAGTAATCCCGGTAGAGCTTGAAGTTCCCTCTCACAGGGTGATATATTATGACCCGATGATGAATCGGGCACTCCTCCTCGAGTCCCTTGATGAAATCGAAGAGAAAAGGGACGAGGCAGACTTGCGTGCGTCAAGACATCGACATCATATGACACACTATTATGACAAGAAAGTTCGTTTTAGAACCTTTGAACCAGGAGATCTGGTGCTAAAGCGAGTTTTTCCATCCCTTCCTCACCTCGGTCCAAAGTGGGAAGGAACATTCGTCATCCAATGGAAACTTGAAACAGGAGCCTTTAAGTTAACGACCGTAGATGGAGAAGAAGTGCCTAGGGCTTGGAATGCCCAACACTTGATGCGATATTTGAATTAGGGATGTTGTATTTTCTTTCATTTTTCTTATGAACTCTGTAAAAAGGCACGACTTGCCTTAGAAAAGTCTGTTGATACGAACAAAGAACTATAAAGTGGATGTAGGCTACGACTTAGCCGAACTACTATAAAAACATCGTGTGCCACTTACTTTCCTGCATTATTTATATCTTCAACTGTTATTCTATTGTGACTGTGGAATATGAGATGTTAATTTAAAATCTGAAATGTTGAAGATGGCTTATATGCGGGAACAAACACAACGACTATTTGTGCAATAAGACATAAAAGAATGGGAAGACGACATTCTTAACTCTAACTCTCAAGAATTGAGAGAGAGTATAAAGGAGGGGAAGACGACATCCTCTGAGGCGTGAAGGTGCACCCAGACAAGAGACCACCTCAGCAAGAATTCTAACCTGAATATAAGACAGGAAAGTATAAAAGATGCCAGAAAAGAACAGGCATCAATGACACAAAGAATGTGACCCCCGTCAGAGAATCGGGGACATTTGGACTTTTTAATTTAATCTTGAATAGTTTTTCAAGACCGACTGGGGGCATATATGTGCATACATATTCCCCCACACTATGACTCCATTATACGACTTTAGTAGGACATGCATTTGCATTTTTACATAAGCAATGAACTGACGACTAACAGGCATTGCAGGAAATGAATTATTTGTTTTTATTTACAAATGCATGAATTTGTACAGGAAAACAGGCTAAAAGAAGATGCGAGGGCCACACTCGCTGCAACAATTGTGGACCAGTTAAATGCTAAAATAAAGCAAAGCACTTCATCACTTAGATTTTGAAGTGGACTTGGACTTCTTAGCGGCCTTCTGAGCATCCTTCGCCTCTTTTTCAGCATCAGTTAAGATGCGCCTTGGTTTTTTCTTCCCTGAGGCTGAAGTGCTGGAATCGGTCGACTTTTTCCCGGAAGGCGGAACGCTGGAATCAAGAGAAGACTTTTTAGCAAGTTCTTCTATAATAGATCTAGTCGAAAGCTTAACAACTAACCTTGATCCAGCATCCACTACTGCGAGAGGCTTAAGGCTTTCGGGGTCTAGGTCTTCAACTTTAAGCTGCATGCGTTTGTCTTGTTCGGCTTTCAGTGCAGCTAAAGTAATGTCATCGGCGCTTTTTGATTCCCCAACTATAGCCACCTCAGGGTCCTCCTCATGTCCCTCATCACCACCATCATCCTTTAAGGCGTCTATCATCTCGCCATCGTGAGGAGTGTCAGCCTTACCCTTGTCTCCTTCATCCTTCTCCGCTGACTTTGTTTCGGCAGTGGTTCCCTGGGGCACGTCAGCCTTCTCGGCCGGTTCAGCACCTGCGGAATGAGAAGTAACAGTTATCAACTCGGGAGAAAATAAAGGGCCCTTCATTGATTGTACGACTATGCGATGGAAAGTGGAAACAACTTTGACGAATTGGGGTGAAAAGGTAGAAATACCTTCCGATGATTTCTCAGTCGGAGTAGCTGCCGCCTCTGAAGCCGATTCAGGAATAGGTGATAAAAGAGATGTCTGAGGGATCGCCGAATTTTCGGGGTCGTATTCCTCTACTTCAGGAATTTTAGCGGTAGTGGAAGAAGAGTCAGCCTCCAAGATGTCTTTTTGTTTAGCCTTCCGCTTTTCCTCATCCATGGTGGCGGCAATCAGGCGACGCCCCTCGGCTAAACTCGTCGGCTCGTCATCTCTTAAATACTTTTCCATAAGCTTGTCCTCGTCGATGGAATCTACCTTGAGATCTTTCTTTTCCCATTCAACAATTTGGCTCCATACATGAACCAAGGTAGTTGGATAATCATCGATCCAAGAGATGTTTCAGTAGCGGATTATATGTGCAAAAAATTCAATCAGTAATTCACCAAAGCCCTGCACCTCCTCCTTGGCCTCCGCTAGCTGTTTGCGAGATTCTTCGGCCGATTTGATGACACTTTCAACATTACCCTCCACCAGGGCAGTCCTATTTTCGTCCTCCATCAACTTGGAAGCCAAGTCAGCATTTTTCTTTTCCAATTCGGCGTTCTTCTTTGCCAACTCGGCCTTTTCTCGCTCAAGATCAGCATAAGCAAGTTGCATTTTGGCAGCGTCTGACTTGGCATCTTCCGCTTGCTTTTTCAGCTCCGAACGCTCTTGACTATGGGACTCGAGCAAGTCATGATAGCGTTTTTGTAAATCTTCAAATTGTTGCTTGAAGTTAGCAGCGTCCCATTGAGCGATAACAAGTTGAGCCTGTGTATCCTCGAGGTCTTTTCCCAAATATTTTAAGGCCCTTGCGTCATCTTCTGCGGTCTTCTGCATCGAGTTAGTATTCGTAATCAGAGTTCGAATGATTCTGGAAAGGTTGCACGAATACTTGAACATCTCTGAATATTGTTTCTAACCGCGTCTATCTTTGCTTTGGCCTCATCTGCCCACCTCGAGGAAATAGGCTCAAGAGCAGGTAAAAAGTCAAGTTTTCAAAGTTGTGATCAGGAAATTGCTCCTCCAGATACGCCCGCTTAACTGCAGTTTCAGCATCCAATGGTGGAGGTGCAGGGAATGTCAGCTCGGTATCCTTATGTGTGGAGGGCTCAATGGCCTCCTCATCCCTTCTAGGCCGTTTAGCGGGAACCTTGCGCTTGCTTCGCTATTCGGTATCTTTTGGCGGGCTCCTCTCCATACTGCGCTTTTCTTGAGAAGAAGTTGAGTCTTTTGATTACGGCCTGTCATCTTCTCGATGACCTTGGTAGCCCTTATATCGCTCTAGATCTGACCGGACGGGAGAGCGAGAGCGCGAGGACCGCGAATGATAAGAATCATAGGGCCTTCTGTCCTCCCTACCGCGATCTTTGCGACGATCATACTCAACATCGCGAGGGGGTCTGGTCATGCTGCGACGTAGCTTCTTGATGTCATAGTAAGCATGAGACATTGTACTTGCACAATAATGCAAGTGGAATTCAGAATCAGTGTTGTCATAAGACGTAAGTGCTGTGAAGTGGGGTGCAATTGTGTTAAGTGCGTCCTAAGCGGTGTCCCCCCTCCGACAAACCAGAGTCTGAAGCTGAGCCAGTGCGAGATGGCTCTTTGGCCTTAACAGGAGTGGCTTCCTCCGAAGAAGTAAAAACTAAAGGATTTGTGCCAAAATCCTCAGAAGTATAAATATTGTCAGGAAGTGGGAGATCTCCCAAGCCCCGAAATGTGGGATCATCGACAGTAGGGACATCTCTTTGGGAAAGCGCCCGTTGGCTGTTCTTTAGGAGATGGTGACTTTTCAGGAGAAATAACGTCCCTAGGAGTGATGTACCCCTCTCGGTGCTTCTCAGGTAGATTAGCCAACTCATCGTCTTGAGTTGAACTTGGAGAAGGTGAAGTTTGAATTGGCATGGCAGGACCTTTCGAGCTTTCGCCCATTTCTGGAATTACATTCATCGGAGGGATATACACATGTGGACCTGGCCCGTGACCTATACTACAGGTAATGGATAACAGCCTGTAGTGATGGAGATATTCGTCCTTGAGGACTTCATCGATAGTTAAAAACTTTTGATCACCATTAAGGAGCCGATGCATCCAATCAAAGAACACTTGACCAGATATCTGTTTTGGATTCTCAACTACAAACAAAAAGAAAACGGATTAGTGTGGTGGCGTGGACATTCAGAGTCGAGGTTTAGAAAACCGATGCCTTACTCGATTTTGTCCATCTCCTAGCACACCCCGGCTGTTGCCTTACATAAAACCATTCCAGCTTGGAGTCGCCAGCCTTACTACTAAAGGGCGCTGAAATTATCTTTCTTTTTGGGACAGACTCGAAGTAAGAGAAAGAAGGAGTTTCTCGAGTCCGGTGCTTGAAGTTATAGAAGAAATGAACGTCATCAAAAGTGAGCTCTATGCCTAGGATCTCGCGGTATGCTACATATAAGGTATGCAGGTAAGCATAAGAGTTGGGATGCAGCTGCATGGGGGCAATCTGGAACTGTCTTAAAAAGTCGAAGACAAAGGGAGAAAACGGTGGAATAGCTCTGACCATGCACATCAGTCGAGTGATTGCCATAAATCCCTCCGGAGGATTATGAGGACGGTCGGTTTTAGACGGCACCATAGTATCTTTTTTATGTATCCCGTACTTCAAACATATTCGAAGGAGCCTGTCATAGTCAATTGTCGATTCAACAGAATCTTGAGGTGATTCTAATATGACGGTAGATTCAAATTCGTCAGGAGGTCGGGTATCTCCAACCCCTCCTTCCTCTTCATAACCCATAGAAACTTCACTATCAGAAGACGTTCCGCTGCTATGTGCCCCCACTTCATAATCCGATCCCTCGTCACCCCATTCAGGGTCCGAGGAAGAAGATATGTCGTCAAGAGTAACTTTGTCTGATGTCTCTGGGACCCCTTTCTTTTCCGCCAATCTAGAAGAATGTCTTTTGGCCATGATCACTAAACTATCGAAGAAGTAATAACAGAAGTTAGAGTAAATTAGCCCGTGTCCCCCTGTGCACGTGTGTGAACTAAAGTGTGTACGGTGTGTGCAGAAGGTGTCAAGTTAAAACTTAAAAGTGTAATACAAAATCTGGACAATGCAATGATATTCAGAACAGTTCTTGATGTTCGTTTATGTTCGCAAGGCACTATCCTAACTGTCCATTAAGTTGAAGATTATGCCCAGAGTTGATTTGGACAGTTAATCAAGTTCTTATGCATTAAGTTGCAATGCTCTTCGTTCGGTTCGGATGCATTCATTGGGATCGGATCGGGGGAACAGCCCTGCCTTGGACTCAGACAAACATTGAAGCCCAGGGATCAAAGTCGGATCGGTTCGGAAGTAGGCTCCTCGAACGGTCTGGATCAGATTAATTGACCATACCCCTCTCCTCCTTTATTTCATTTTCCGGTCTGATCCGGTTGCGAAAGTACTATCCGACCCGATCCGGTTGGGTGAGCTCTGTCTCCCTCTTCAACTTTTGCCCCGACCTGATCTGTCTTTCTGGGCCGTTTCTTCCTTTTCTTCTCCTCCGTTTTCCACACTCCGTCACCTAAACCGATCTCCTGCAAACTCCTTCTTCTTCTCTTTTTTCTAGCTTAGAACCCAATTCCGTGCTAATGTCCCTAATCAAGACCAAGTTTTTATTTTTTCTTTAAAATCACCTACAGTGGGTCGTAATCCCATCCTCCCAACACCTCGAGGTGGCGACTGAGCCACCAACGACGATGGTGAGGAAAGAGGAGGCTGCGATGATGGGCCCGAACCAAAGCCATGCCCGAATCAGTCAAATCAACTGTAAATCCTAGTTGAAATCGATTATTATCAAGAAAATCGAGTTTAATACTCACTTACGAATACAATTTGATGATAAGGAAGAAGGATTTTAGAGTTTTGGAGGGCTAGGGTTTCAGTATGCAAATTATAAAACGAGAGCAATAAGAGAAAGAGGAAGGGAAGAAGTAAAAATGATGGTATTATATGGGTTTGAGATGGCCTTTCGTGTACCTAGCCCAAAAAATTCCATTCAGACTGGAAACCAAGCCCGCTAATATATTTTGGCATGCTAACCAGGTGTTAAGCGAAAGGAAGGAGAAGGATGCATGGGTCGGAATCCGAACCAAATGGGTTGAGTATAATAACTCGATGTATAAATTAAACTCAAAAGAAAAATAAAGAAAATGCGTACCCGGAAGAATCACTGGACATCGAGAAGAGCTCCTAAGGTTGTTTAAAAAGAAGGAAATAAGTCATGTATCCTACGACGTATATATAGGCGATAAAAGACACGACTTTATGAAATAACACGTCTTTTGCAAACAAATGGGAGCGACTTCTCAGTGATTCAAAATGAAAGATTGATGTACAGATAACATCAAAGCACGCTTCGTTTTCAACAGAAGCATCCTTTGAGGGGGCAAAATGTTAGCCTACTTTGTAAACTAGGCTATACAAAGTCAAGAAGTCAGAAGATCAAGTAAACAGAAGACACTCTGTTACACATCCGGTTCGGATCGGAGTTACAGGGGTAAGAACAGAAGCATCACAAAGCTGAAAGATCAAGCCGGATCGGATCGGGTGTAATCAAAGAAAAGCAAAGCGAGACAAAGTGAGGAAGGCAAAATTCAAGCCGGATCGGATCGGATGGGATGATCTGATCCGAACCCCATGTTGTTAGCCTATCCGATCTGAACCCCATTTTGTTACCCTATCCGATCCGAACCCAGTTCACCCTGCTACTCCGCACCATGATCTCCTGAATATTCGGGGCAGTAACACCCACTTTCTACCCACGATGGCCACTCACCTGATGTGCTGGCAACACCAGAACTCATCCGATCCCGAAAGTCATGGAATGGAGGACACATGCACTCGATCTGAACCGAATTCTGGAGAAATTTCCACCTGTAAATAGACCCCCAAGGGTCGTTTGAAGGGATCTTTTGGCACTCTGAGAGTTCAAACATCTTTTAGAATCGAATTCCAACACTCCAAACAATTCAAAATTATCATTCAAAGTGAATTTTGAGATAATTGAGTGAATATATATGAAAAGTGAGTGAAATTGAGTGAATATCTCATTGTACTTTCATCTACATCATCAAGCAAAGTGATTATAAAGTTGACGTAGGCTTTTAAACACCGAACCACTATAAATCCTGTGTCTCTTTTTTACTTTTGATCTCATTTCATTTTAATTTTAGTCAATTTGGGTGTTAGAACCACTTTTTGGTCTAACAGATACTAAGATTTGATAGATCATGTTTTAAGTGATATTAAGATTTGACAGATCATGTTTTAAATAATATTAAGATTATATAATTTGATGGTACAATAAACGTTCTTGATTTGTAAAAGAACTTTGTTAGTTTTTTATTTTCGAATGGAAATAAGAACTGAAAATATTTATAGACTAACAGTCTGAATTTGTAGATGAATGTTTTGGACATTGGTTATTTTTTATGGATTGTTATTTATTAGATTTTACTTTTTGACAATATTAGATTTGGTAATATATGCTAGAGAGTTTTGAATTTGAGGGGAAAAAGCTAGATCCTATGTTTAAGAAATATCAAGAGTGATTTTTATTTAAGGAAATTTATTTGTTAGATTCTATATTCAGGAGATATTCAAAATTTGACGATATTAGATCTTTTTTTCAGTAAGAGATAGAGGGGCATTTTCATTACTTCGTCTTAATACCACAAAATATGACACCAAAAATATTACAACTATTAATAAAAGATATTGAATGATTTATTCTTGATAATTTTTACATTTGAACAATTCTACTCTAAATAATTGGAACCAATATCTAAGTGTGAGTAGTTTCCAAAATGCTCTTATACATAATTTTTTCAAATATGGAATTGTTATTTTGTATGATCCTCCCAAAAACTAGGAGATAAATCCACACATAATTACCATAAATGCACTTTTCTATATCACTTAAAAAAACGAAATAGCAAATAAACTTTTTTTTTTATAAATTCGAATTGTTCCTTTACAAGCATTACAAAATCTTAATATTAATTAAAAATAAAAATATGATGATTAAGTTTCATTTGTAAATTTGTTCTTTGTTAATTAATAATACAAACAAAAATTAAATGGAACAAAAAATTTGATGTTTCAACTTTAAAGTAAAGATTCTATCATCTATGCACAAAATAAAAATATGAATAAACGTTACTGCAAATCATTTTCTTTTGAATTTTTAAACATATGCAATTTGTAGACTAACAATATTTTAACCAAAATTTTCCTTCACATAAAGGGTGAAAGAGGACCAAGGCAAAGGAGGAAGCCGAAGAAGCAGGGAAAAGTCAAGTGCCTTAAAAAGTTATCCATTATAAATACTTCTAAATAACTCAAGGGCTATATATAACAGTCAAAAGGGTTAACTAATTAAACGAAGCAATGGTAAAGAGACACACTTTCAATGTATAAATAAAAGCCCCTTCTGGTAATACCGGAGGGCACATCCTTCGATAGAATATGTTTCTGATCTAAGTAGCAAAGTGCACACTTTAGTGATACCAAAAGAAAGGGGTTCTAGAGGAAACTCACAACGAAATAATTTGATGTCCAATGGAAGGTTCATCGTGTCGAAAGACCTTCCACATAAGGATAAGTTGTCATAGTAAGTCGGGAGCCAACATGAATGTATGCATGCCACGTTAATCAAACCTGCTTTAAAGATAAATTTTAGAAGCACTATAGGCACAAGCCATTCGCCGACAAAGGCCCCTTATCAAGGCTTTCATGACTTCCATCGAAAAAGCATCTGGATGAAGCCTATCAAGCGAGAGGGGGCCAACCAACACCTATAAATACGACCCCATCGGTCTAGAAACATGCCAAGCAATTTATTCCAAAATTTGTAACCACAATTTTTGGAATGTAACCCTAATTTAAAAATCAATTTGGGGATTTTTTTTTCTGTAATTGTATCTAGTAATTTAAAGTAAACAAAGGAGAATTGTGGATCTCAACTTATGAAGTTTAATTCTTAGTGAAGGGGATTGATCACTTTTGGCTACTAGCTTATTTAGTAGTCAATTCCATATGATTTTAACTTCTAATTTCTTATTCTTATCCAAAACCATGTTACTAAACGGGGCAATGATCTAAGGCCGAAAATAGTAAAATTCTATTCAAAAGGTATATGAAAAGCTACTATAGATGAAACCCGATTCCCTTGCGAAGATATAATTAGATTCCTCCCCACTTTGATGGGATCCGCAACATAAGATTCTTTATTTACTAAATTCTAAAATAGAACCTTCCCAATATAATTACTATATAATCCCACGAAAGGAAAAGGGGACTTTAGCACTGCCTAAAGTTTCGGTCGGACTTGACATATAAAACCTTAGGCTCATATGCCTTTAGTGACTCGGGGCCCGAAAGCCATAAATATCCGCTTATCTGAAACAAAAGTTTCCGGGGAGGTCGAAGGCTAGATACATGGCTCTTTAGGTATGATGAATAATGATAAGACTAGTATGAAACCTTTGCTTTTGGATTTTTCATATCAAATACTACTTCGGGATGTTAACCATTTTTATGGATAACATTTTTGGTGCTAGAAGGAGGTATTGAACCTCCGATTTTTCGGATTAATACAAGAATATTTTTCATATTTGAATAAATGTAGGACCAATGAAGACTAAATCGAAAATGTTAGATACAATCAACAAGGACATGCTACATATGTCTGAAATGGAGGAAGATATCATTCCATTTTTGGATTAGGCAAATACTATGCAAGGGGAGTCTTTCGTCATAGATTCGAAGGAAGAAAATGCTGAAGAAATAAAGTAAATGAAAAATGCCAATTGCTGAACTAAAGACATTGTTGCACGATGTGTTCGCTCAAAAGTCTGCTATAAGAAAAAGTCTCCAAAATGCAAAACTGCAGCAAACCAGGTGGTGGAATCTCATAAGAAAGGATCTAAAGTCACCAAATCAGAAAGTAAGAGCAAAAATTAACCTTTTAAACTCATGCGTAAAAAACCGAAGGACGTCCATCTAACACATGCATAAACAAAGAAGTGCAGTCTGAAGCTCTACTACTAAGGAAGTATGACCCTATCAGGTGAATTACTGGATGTAGACACTTATATCAAATGAATGATTCGTTTGATTCCAAAGGGAAAAGGACCTTTGATGCATAACTAAATGGTAATGAGAGGGTTGTCCCATTTACCAAAGAGATTATGTCTGCCATTATCTCATCACAAACGAAAATCCAAGCAACTAAATACCAAGGACCCTGATGATCATTTAATGGCCTTCGACAACCAGATAAATTTATATAATACTTCTGTGGCAGTCAAATGCAGGTTCTTCACCATGACACTCCAAGTTGTCCCTGCCAAATGGCACCAACAGTATCGTGAGAAGACTATATACTTCTGGAAATAATTCTCTTATGAGTTTGCTGCACAATTTTGCATTATGAAAGACCTTGCTATTTATTATAATGGTCGTTGACATTAAGCAGCAGCAACAGAAGCCTCTAGGAGAGTACTTAAAGAGATTCAATGTCAAAGCAATAAGGGCAAAAGGAATTAATGATGAAGCTAAATTAACAACTGTTATGTAAGACTTTGATAAAATAATCCTTCTGGAAGGTTCTCATCGTATATGAATGCAAAGACCTGTAAAAATTCCACTTTCAAGCCAACAAATTTATACGCAGGGGTGAGATTTATCATGCCAGGAAGAAAGGACCCATTCGTAAAGAATGGCTTTGATCGAAACTTGAAACGAACATAATAGAGGGGATGCTGATAATAACTCAGTGGCTCTAAATAAGCCCATTTCCTTTATTTATTCAATGAAAACTGGAAAAATAAAATTCCTTGTCCCACTAAAAGCTCAGACAAATCAAGAGGCTAAAAAGGGTGATAATTACTGCATTTATCACAAAGTGAATGGTCATAAAACTAACGAGTGCAAAATCGTGACCAATATCATTCAGAGGCTTGCGTTAGATGGGCAGCTGCAAGATTTTATTTAAAATGCTCATAACGTCTCCCAGGCTAGCAAAGATTACCAGAAGCTCTCCGATGGGACTACATCCAATGTTGTTGAGGAGTTGAACATTCGGAAATGGGTCCCCCCCCCCTCAACCACATCAATGTAATCCATTGAGGCGCATACATTGCTAGACGCAGTCAAGCGGCAAAGATCATTAGGTGACGACCGCCCTGCACTACCAATACTCAAGTAGTGCGCTATAGTGGTGTTCGACTAGTGCAAGGTAATCACCAAGGTTGAAATAAGAAAAATAACCCAAGTAAATTGTCGTATATCTCATAGCGCGTGGAACAAATATAATAATAACATAGGATGGTATAGAACAAGCGAGACAGTATAAGATGAAACTAAATCATAAAAATTAGAGTAACAGATTCACATCATAATATCTAATAAGGCATACATAGATATATTTTCAAAATACTATCTCTACATAAAACACTACTATGACCAAAGTAGTGAACAACAGAAGTAAAACATCGTATAAGAGTAAATATTGCCATACATGGAAAGCCTCATGCTCGTCTCCGGTTAGCTACTCGAGCACACCTTACATATCTCAAGTCTTCTCATTTAAGGGCACCCAAAGTAACAAGAAGCAACACATAAAACTCAAAGTCAGACACGGTCTAGTGTGAGCGCTAGTAATCATAGCTACTAATAAGGTAACACTATAAGTGTGAAGAATCATATCTGACCTATCCCTACATCCAAACAGTTAGTATATGTAGTAATGTACTCTACTCTAAGGTCATCACATTACTGAGTGTAAATGAAAGTGTGCATGATAAGATGACATCAAATATCCAAATATAGCATCCATCCTCGCATACACTCACTAAGTGCATTGAGCATTGGGAACTCGTACTACGATCGCCAAATCTATCGAGACACAGGTGGGTCCCACTACAAGGGATCCACCAAACTATCAATATGTCATACTACATATACTATAACCAACAAACCTACCCAGTCCAAACTTCATGGGCTCTATGGTCCGGGCCGATCAGTCTACACTGCATTGACTCTGATCCCTCTTTGTGCCACTCTCTCAATGGCATAACGAAGTCATGAATTTCAGTGGCTCCTTCAGACACATGTTCGCAGTGAAGTCCAACTTGGAAGTCACTCAGATCTGGAGCCTTTGTGGCTATTCCCAACTCAAACTTCCTCGCATCTTGGGTTTATGCTAGTCGTATTGGAGTTCTTCTATAAAAGAGTAAATGCCATGAAATGCTCTGTCCCCTATTAGTCACCCAAAGAAATCACGAATTACCCAATCTTTGGATCGGCATGGCCGATCCAACGTTGGGCCTATATCGAACCAAATCTAGTTCGATCACCGAACCGAAGTTCGATTCATATGCCAATATTGATCTGACTTGACCTATCGAACTGGAAGCTTCTTCCCTTTTTACTTACTTGCTCCATCCAAGTTCTCCCCCCTAGCCGAACTAGAACCTGCTCCTCATGCCGAACCAAAGCCTGCTCCTCATGCCAAACCGGAATGGTTGATGCCATAACCTGACTTCTGAGATTCTAATCAACTTAAAACTTTGCCTAAGGCTTCTAGGGACTTCTCTTGTTGTCCCTTTAAAATGTAAGGCCAATCTAGGCTAATGCCAATTCGGACTAGGCCGAACAGGATTAGGACGAACCGTATTCTACTGCCTCTTTACACCTTCCAAGTTTTCCATTCGCCGACATTTTCACCCATTCTAGTATTCTTATGTAAGGTTCTAACATACAATGATACAATGCATACCAAATAATATTTGGTTCAAACAAAACATTGTGAATCATCCAAACCCTATGCTCATATGATAATACCCAACACCCCTTAAATTTTGGGTTTAACATACATTACCCTAAACATCCCAAACTTGTATGTTTGTGGTTATATGATTAATCATGGTTTATGAACATTTCCCACATTTTTAGATGGCATTTAGAGGCTAATACACCCTAATTAGGGAGCAAGGTACTAATCACTCGCTTTAATACTCAAATATTTGTTTGATCTAAGATGAATAGTGCTTGGTTCAAACCCCTAGGTGTTGTAGTAGATTTGATGTTGATTTGACTCAACCTCCACTTAATGAGGCGGTTTTGCCAAAAAAATTAAGGTTTAGGCAGGGTTTTAGAGGATGGAAGCCAATAATGGGTGTAGGGTCTATTTTGGGTGTTGTATAATAAGTGGGAGATGATTCTACAACTCATTTTAGCCCCTCCCATCCCCAATCCTTAAATGGATCGTGGACCCATCCACTAGTGACCCTTTCTTGCCCCATTAAGCTGTCTAACCCTCTCCAAACCTTGTTTCATCCATTCCTCCCAAGTCATAGGTCTGTTTGCTTAATGTGACCACTCTACGGAATGGGAAACCATCATTCTAATCCAATGGAAGTAGTTTGAGGTTTAGATTCCTCAGCAATCAAAAGCTATGTACAAAACAAGATTCTCTAAGGGTAAAATGGTCGCATTAAAATTTGACAAGAATAGTAAAGATAAGAAATGACCCTAGTAGTCATTTCCCAAAGTTATATGTCCATACGACCTCATGTTCAAACAATATAAATATTTTACGATCTTCCGATACGTAGAATACGGGTCGTTACATTCTTCCTCCCTTAAGAAATTTCGCCCCCGAAGTTCTCAAATAAGTTAATAAGATTATCATGCATGCCTACTAGCCGTCAAAATCAACCATGCATACATAGCAATCGTAACGGGAATAAATAATATCATATCCTAGCACGCTAATTACTAAAAAATAGGAAACTGATGATGTTGCGAATGAAATTAAGAGCGATGAGTTAAAACCTTACCAAATAAAGAGTTCTGGATATGACATCCTCGTGCTCTTCTTGGTGTCCAAGTGCAATCACTCAAGCTTTCTCCCCAATACACTTTGACAAGGTTTACAACCTTCCTTCTAAGTTGCTTCGTATCATGCACAATAATACGAATAGGCATGCGAAATCCAGTAGCTTCTGGTTCCACTTTGTTATCATCTAATTGATCTAGTGTAATAGTTGTGTTTGAATCTTGTACGAATTTCCTAAAATGTGAAATATGAAACATTGTGCACCCCCGCCATCTTTTGAGGTAGATCAACTCTATGTGCTAGGCTTCTAATCTGCTCAAGGATAGGAAAAGACCAACAACACAATGACAGTTTTCCTTTGCTACAAAACCTAATCACATTCTTGAAAGGAAAAATCTTAACAAATACAAAATCTCCAATACAAAACTCTAACTCCCTACGTCCCTTATCGACGTAGATTTTCTGCCTAACTTGAGCAGTTTTCATTGATTGTCGAACGATCTCTATTTTCTCTGAGGTCTCTCTAACCATGTAAGGTCCAAGTATTAGTTTTACACCTGCTTCCAACCAGCATGACGGAGTAGCGCATGGCTTACTATACAAAGCTTCAAATGATGCCACACCAATGCTAGACTGATAATTATTATTATATGCAAACTCCAAAAGATGCAAATGATCATCCCATGAACCTCCAAGTCTAAGATGCAAGTTTGCACAAGATCTTCCCGTATGCGATTCACCATTTCGGTCGACTATCGGTTTGAGGATGGTAAATTGTGCTGAGGTGTAACTTAGACATCAAAGCTTCATGTGAGCTCTTCGAAAACCCCCTTGTGAACAATGGTTCTCAGTAATCACCATGCCTTTTTGTACTCCATGGAATCGGACAACACATTTCACATACAATTTGGTCAACTTGCTTGTTGCTCTACTCGACTTAATGGGTTTAGATCTAACGCTCTTCGTAAATTGGTTTAAAATGACCTAGATACTGTTATGCTCCACTCGGGTCCTCGGTAAACCATCAATGAAGTCCATCGAGACTTGTTCCCATTTCCACTCTGGA
The DNA here is from genome assembly GCA_030737875.1 of Allium sativum. Classification (NCBI taxonomy): domain Eukaryota; kingdom Viridiplantae; phylum Streptophyta; class Magnoliopsida; order Asparagales; family Amaryllidaceae; genus Allium; species Allium sativum. The sequence continues at coordinate 867,679,838 of CM060924.1, read as the reverse complement.
TCTTCTAGCAGTTGTAGTAGACCACTAGGATTTTTTTCTCTAACTTAACCAATTGGAAATTCATGCACTTAGAGATAAATGTCCCTACATCCCTCTTCATACCTTCCCAGTAATAGGTTTGCTTTATATACCAGTACATTTTATTGCCATCGGGGTATATGGTCAACTTCGAGTGATGGCATTCTCAAAGTACTTCATCCCTCAATTCGTCGACGTTGGGTACACCTGGCCTTCCATAGTTCTGAAGCCAACCATCTAGTTCAAGTTCGTACACCCTCATATTCTTAATATCAATATCGATCTCTACTTTGGTGATGATCTCTACTGATCTAGGATTGTTCCACTGTCTAGAACTGGTCTGCTCGATCAAGATGGGTCTGATTGCTAAGTTTGCCAACCTCTCTAACTCCTTCTCACATTTAGGTCGAATGTCATAAAGGGCGATGTACTCAAGTTATTTCCATTTTGAAACATAGCTCCCAAGCTGGCATGTCTTTTACTCAAGGCATCGACGACTTCATTACCCTTTCCTAGGGTGTATGCGATATTAAAATCATAAGAGGCTAAGAACTCCAACTGCTGTTGTTGCTGATGGTTCAGACCCTTTAGGAGAAGAGTTACTTTAATGATTTATGGTCAGTAAACAACTTGAACATCTCCCCTAAAAGATATTGCTTCCATATTTTAAGTGCAAATACAACCGCCACTAGTTCCAAGTCACAGATGTGTTATTTCTTCTCAGGTGGATTTAGTCGTCAACTGGCATAGCCGACAACCTTGCCTTCTTGCATTAGTACCACACCCGATCTGGTATCATAAGCATTGGTGTATATCATAATTCCTTATTCCCTCTTGGAATAACTAACATTGGTGCACACGTTAAATGTTCTTTCAGACTTATAAATGCATCTCACATCTCGCATCCCAAGCAAAAGTCTGATTTCTCTTTGTTTACTGGGTTAACGGTGTTGCTATCTAGGAGAAGTCATGGATATAACTTACGATAGTATCCATCTAATCCCAAAAAACTCATAACATCAGTTGCATTCTTGGTGTAGTACAATCATGTATTGTCGCTACCTTTGCGGGATCCATGGCAATACCATTTTCCGTGACAACATGACGTAAGAATCCCGCTTCTCTCCTCCAGAAGTAGCATTTGGAAAACTTACCTTCAAGTGAATGCTTCCTTTACACCTCCAACACAATCCTCAGATGCTCCTTATGTTCTTATTCCATCCATAAATTGACAAGAATATGATCGACGAACACAAGCACAAATTTACTCAATTGATCCCTGAAGACTCAGTTCATGAGATCCACGAAATATGCTAGTTTGTTTGTTAATCCAAATGGCATAACCAACCATTCATATAAGTAGACAGTGTTCAAAATGCCATTTTGGGAACATTTTCCTTTGCTACCTGCAACTGCTGGAATTCTGTTGCGAGATCCAATTGAAAAAAATATGCTTGCACCATTTAACTGATCAAACAAACCATATATTTGTGGAAGAGGATACATACTCTTCCTTATCACCTTCTTTAGTTCACGGTTGTCTACACACAATTGAAGGGAACTATCCGCCTTCATGGCAAATACAACAGATGCTCCCCACTTGGATATTTTTTTTTTTGACCAGATAGATAGCCCAACGCTACCCTTCGCCCATCATCCACCCCGATGACGCCGAAGATCCCTCACAGTCCACTACCACTCCGTACCCCTAGAGCTAAGTAACTCCAAGAATAATACCAAATCCAATAAAATCCAAAACAAATCAATCAAAATCAAAAGTGCATCCATGACTCGATAAGATCAACCAATGACAAATCATGCAAAGGTTGGTAGAGCCAACAGTTAGCTTTGTCACAACCAAAGGTCGGTCAAAAATTTTGGGTTCCATCCCCAACTTATCTACAAGGTCATTAGATATGAAGGAATGAGAAGCCCTAGTATCAAACAAAACTCGAATAGAGATATCATAAATGAAAAGTATACTTGGGTAACAATACCCTTTCCCTTCTCCACCACTGTTGGGGTAATTCAACGAAAAAGGAAAAGTGTTAATAACATATTTTTTGCCAACTAATTCTCTTTCAAGGGATCCAGACAATCTTCCTTAAAGTTCCCCTCCTTATCTTAATTGAAGCACTTCCTTCCACCAGGCCAAGAACTACAATCTTTGGTATAGTGGCCCTTCTTTCCACATCCATAGCAAGCCAGTTCAGACTTAGCATTCTTTTTCTTTCCATCCTTGGCTTGTAAGGGATTCCAGTTGTTAGGAACTTTTTCTTGCCTCCACTGCCCATTTGTGGCTTTGGCTCCAACTCAAATACAAAAGCAACTTCCGTCTTTGCTTAGGATAAAGGGATCTCAGAGATTTCTGATGGTGGACTCAAAAGTCTCATCAATATGGTTTACAAGCCTTTCTCCCAAGTAGTCATCTGATCACGTGATGATCTCCTCGTTCTTCTTTTCGGAAGTGTCAACGAAAGACATCCATTATTTCGATAGGCTTTGAATTCAGCAAAATATTTAGATATTGTTTTATTTCCCTGCTTAAGCTCGACAAACCTCTGAAACAGTTCCAACTTCTAGGAGATCGGAATATACTTCTCAAATAAATGAACCTTGAATTGATCCTAAGTAATCTGATCCTCAGGAGTAGCGACTTTGATGGTGTTCCACCATTTTATATCCTCGCTCTAAAGTTGGCATGAGGCCAACCTCCTCTTTGTGACATCATCAAGTCCAAGGTATTCAAAGATATGCTCACGAGCATCGAGCCAATCTTGGATATCTATAAATTACTCTATTCCTTGGAACAGTTTATCACCCAGAACGATAAAATCCTTATTGAGCTTAGAAAAGCCAAATCTAGGCGCATGCAACAGTGAACCACTACCCTCAATAACATCAGGAGAATCTCTCTTGGCATTCCTCAACATGTTCCTTATAAAAGCAGTGAATATGGTCTGAATGTCGGGGTTGTTAGCATTAGTAGCTCCCGAGATAGCTCCCGAGATAGATCCCGAGCGTACTCCGTCTACAACTCTAGAAGTGGAATTCCTAGCAGTGTTCCTTGTGTGTCGATCAATTGTTCAATCTATAAAAAGACGATCAATTATTCTCCTAAGGGATCCTACTTAACGGTGCATATATGAAGTGCGACCTCCTCTTGAAAGTATATACTAATAATATAAGTATAGTTTTGAAAACCAAAATACCACAAGTTCGTATAAGTACACCCTTTCCCTAGGCATTCCCAATTAGGTTAACTATGCAACCTAAGCTCTGATACCAAATGTGATGGTCGTCCTGAACTACCAACACACAAATAGTGAACTGTAGTGGTGTTCGACCAGTGCAAGGCAATCATCAAAGTGGAAATAAGAAAAGTAACACAAGTAACCTGTCGTATATCTTACAACGCATGGAGAAAAATATAATAATAACATAAGATGGTATAGAACAGTTGAGACAGTACAAGCTGAACTTGAATCACAAACATTAAAGTAACAGATTCATGTCACGACATAATATATAATAAGTCAAACATAGATATATCTCCAAAATACTATCTCACACAAAACACTACCATGTCCAAAGTAATGAACAATTGAAGACAAAATTAGAATATATATTTATATATGGAAAGCCACCTAATCATCTTCGACCAGCTACTCGAGTACACCATACTTATCTCTAGTCCGCTCATTTAAGAGCACCTAGAGTAATAAGAAGCAATGCATAAAACTATACTTCCTAGTCTGCTCATTTAAGAGCACCTAGAGTAATAAGAAGCAATGCATAAAACTATACTTCCTAGGTATAAGAAGCAATCCCTAGACAAGGTTTGGTATGAGCGATTGTAATCATAGCTACTAATTAGGTAACACTATAGGTACGAATGATCATACCAGACCTTGCATCCAAAGAGATGGCACATGTAGTAATGTACTATACTCTAAGGTCATCAATTTACTGAGTGTAAATAGAAGTGTGTGCGATAAGGTGATAGCAAACATCCAAACATAGCATCCATCCTCACATACACTCACTCAGTGCATTGAGCATACAGTACTCAATACTTTGGTCGCCAAATCCATCAAGACATGGGTAGGCCCTACTACATGAGGTCCACCAAACTACCGTTTTGTCCTAATACAAGGACTATAGCCGACAACCCTACCCAGTCCAAACTGCGTAGGCTCTATGGTTTAGGCCAATTAGTCCATACTACATTGGCTCTGATCCGTCCTCGTTGAACTCTCTCCATGGCGCACCCAAAGTCACGATTACCGACGACTCCTTCACACACATGTCCGCAGTGAAGTCCAACTTGGAAGCCACTCCGATGGTTCCCATTATGAGCCTTTGTGGTGGCTCCTATCTCATACTTTCCCGCATCTCGGGCTTACGTTGGTCGTATTGGAGTTATTCTATCAAAGAGTAAATGCCATGAAAAGATGCATCCCCTAGAAGTCACATAACCAAGTCACGAATTAGAAAATTTTCCAATCGGCGTAGCTTATCCGGGTCGAATTGGCATGGCCGATCTGGTCTTGGGTCTGTTATTAAACCGAATCCGGTTCGATCATAGAACCAAAGTTCGTTTCTTATGTTGATCCGATTCTGATTCAACCTAATAATCCGGAAGTTCCTTCCCCTTTTACTTCCTTGCTCCATCCAAGTTCTCCCCCTTAGCTGAACAGAAGCTTGCTCTTTATGCCGAACCGAAAATATTGAAGTCATAACTTAACTTATGGGATGCCAATCAACTTGAAACTTTGTCTAAGGCTTCTTGCGACCTTTCTTGTTGTCCTTTCAAAAAATAAGGCCGATCCGGGCTAATGCCAATCCAGATTAGGCCGAACCCAATTAGGCTAAACCGAATTTTATTGCATCTTTCCTCCTTCCTAGTTCGCCATTCATTGGCATTTTCACCCATTCTAGTATTTCTAAGAAAGGTTTTAACACACAAAGCATACTCAACAATATTTGGTTCAAACATAGCATAGTAAATCATCCAAAGCCTATGTACATATGATAATACCCAACACCTCCTTAAATTCTGAGTTTCTCACACATTTTTCAAATTAACCCAAACTTGTGTATGTGTGGTTATATGATTAATCATAATTTTTGAACATCTTTCCATATTTTTAGAAGATGTTTAAAGGATAATACACCTTAATTGGTGAGCAAAGATACTAATCACTCACCTTAATTCTCAAAGCTTTGTTACATCCAAGATGAATAGTGTTTGGGCCAGATCCCTAAGTGTTGTAGCAGTTCTAAACTTGATTTGATGTTGATTTGACTTAATCTTCACATAATGATGTGGTTTGTCTAAATAAAGGTTTAGGGAGGGTTTTAGAGGAGTGAACCCATTAATAGGTGTAAGATCTATTTTAAGAGTTGTGCAATGAGTGGGAGATGATCCTCTAACTCATTTCAACCCCCTGCTTAACCCAATCCTGAAATGGATCCTAGGCCACCCACTAATGACCCCTTCTTGGCCCATTTAGGTTATTTAACCCTCTCCAAATGTTATTTTAGCCATTTCTCCAAGATGATAAGTCTGTTTGCTTAGTGTGACCACTCTACAGAATGGGAACCATCAACGGAAGTGGTTTCAGGTCTAGATTCCTTAGCAATCAAAATTCATGGCCAAAACAAGATTTGCCAAGGGTAAAATGGTCACATTAAAATTCAACAAAAATAGTGAAGATAAGAAATGACCCAAATAGTCATTTCCCAAAGTTAAATAACCATACGACCTCATGTGCAATCAATTTAAATATTATACGATCCTCTGATACGTAGAACACAGGTCACTACATGTTATATAAGAGGAGCCAGGGATGGAATATTCTCAATCCAAAAGAGGGCACTGGATCGTCCTCTGAGGGGAATCTACATGCATAATTTGGTGGTGACTTCACTCTAGCTCCATAAGGGCATCTACCACTCTCATCATAACCCTTCAATGATTACAACTCAAATAGGGAACTTAATTTTTGCGAAGATCTTGGTCGACACTGGAAATACCATTGACATAATATTCAAACGTGCTTTCAATCGAATGAGCAATCCAAAAGGAGAGTTGGAATCTAGCTCAGAGCCAATTTTCAGGTTCCACAACAAGGGATCTACACTTGTCGGTCAAGTGAAGATAAAATTGCAGATGAGACTCCCTCCCTTCTATCGTACTTTTGAAGCTCTCTTAGTGATCATCGATTAACCTTCCTTCTGTAATGCATTCTTTGAACACCTAACATTAGATGAGGTGGATGCCTACGTCCCCTCAAATAATTGATGTTAAAATTCTTAATGAAGAAAGGCTGGAGAACTATTAAAGGAGAGCAATTCGGCTCCAGGGAAAAGTACTTTTCTATGCTTGATCAGTATACGAGAGAATACTTTATTTATTTCAATGCTTCCATTGAACTGCAGACTTCAGATGATGGGCTCCAAAACCCAACAATCGACATAAAGGTAATAAAGGTAAGAAGTATTCAATCTATCAAATGTAATAAAATGATTGTAGGTCAAAGATAAAAAAAGAGAAATTAATAGCATTGATAAAGAATAAATCGTAACTGACTTGGACTGTTGGGGAGAGGTCGAAAGGCTTCTGTGGAAGTTGGGGAAGATAATATAGATCCTACCGATCTGAGAAACAACTGATAAAGTAGGATTTTTTTTGGAATTAAAGGTAAATAATGGATTAACCCACTTCCTCATGGAAAGTAAGGATAACTTTACATGGATGCAATCAAACCCAATATGAATTGACCCTTCGGTCATGTGTTATTGCTTAATATTGACCCAAGCATAACCATTATTCGGAAAAGAAAAGGCCATTCGATAAGGTGTGATCTGATGCCTTAAAAGAGGAAGTGAAGAAATTGCTTGAGAATAGATTAATCCATGAGGTATTTTACCCAAGATGGTTAGTGAATCCCATTTAGTAAAAAAAATCCAATGGAAAGTGGAGGAAATGTATCGAATACACAAAGTTAAATAATGCATGTCCGAAGTACCGTTGCCCCTTACCAAGAATCGATCAAGTAGTGGATGCCACAAGTGGGCACAAGTTGTTATCTCTAATGGATTCCTATTTAGGATATAACCAAATAACCATGCTTAAACTAAATGAAGGGCATACAACCTTCATCACTGATAATGGAATATACTACTATAAAGTTATGCCTTTTAGTCCAAAAAATACCCGAGCAACATATCGAAGGCTAGTTAATAGGATGTTCTATGGTCAAATCGAAAGGAACATAGAGGTTAATGTAGATGCTATGTTGGTCAAATCATTTAAGTAGAAGAATCATTAAAAGATCTCGAGGAAATGTTTGAGGTAATGAGAAAATATTAGATAAAAATTGAATCCTCAACAGTGCCACTTTGGAGTCAATTCAGGGAAATTCTTAGGTTGTATTATAAGTGAACGAGGGACAGAGGCAAGTCCCTCAAAAATCAAGGCAATAAGAGAAATTTCCAAGACTAAAACAAGCAAATATGTAATGAGTCTTAATGAAAAGGTAGAGGCTTTAAATAGATTTATATCAAAGGTAACCGATAAGTGTGTGCTATTCTTCGATGTAATTAAAAAGAAAAAGAATTTTGAATGGGGAGAAGAATGTTAAAGGGCATTCCAAGAATTGAAATAACATCTAGAGAAACCCCTTATAATGTCAAGTCCAAAAGATAGGGAAACCTTATATCTTTACATGGCAGTTTCGAAACACGGCATCAATTCAGTCTTGATATAGGAAGATAACAGAACCCAACTTCCTGTTTATTATCTAATCGATGGCTAAGGGATGTTGAAACCCGCTACTCAGTTATTGAGAAGTTGGCCCATGGATTGATCCTAGCTGCCCAAAAACTACGGTCATATCGTCAGGCACATCCAATTAAGGTTCAAACCAACATACCCCTTAAACAGGTTTTTCACAAGTTAGAAACCTTTGGAAGGCTTGTGAAATGGGAAATTAAGCTAAATCAACACGACATTGAGTATAAACCTTAGACGACTATCAAGGGCCAAGGCTTTAGCTGATTTTGTAAACGAATGTACTAGATTTATTAAAGAATAATCCAAAAGGGAAAATGACATAGAGCCAAAATGACAATTATTTGTGTATAGAGCATCTAATGAGGAAGGAGTAGGAGAAGGATACATCATCATAATACCAGATGGGCATCGCTACATTACGCTATGAAATATGGTTTTCCCACAACAAATAATGTGGTGTAATATGAGTCTATGGTTGTTGGATTAACCATGGAGAAACAGCTTAAAAGTTCACAGATCCAAATTTTCAGTAACTCCCAACTAATGGTAAACCAACTTAGGCAAACATACTAGACAAAGGATCTAAAAATATCTAAGTATGCTAAAAAGGTAATGGAGGATACTAGTGATCTTCGAAGATTTCTCAATATATCAAATTCCAAGAGAAGTGAACTCTCAAGTGGGTTCCTTAGCTAAATTAGCTAGCTCGAGAGGAGCTCCGGAAAGTTGAATGGTCCCTATCGGATATCAGGCAATGCCAATTATTAAAGAAAAAGAAATTTAAATAGGTAAAGAGTGTTTGATACTGAACAGATCCCAAGAAAAGACCCAAATATAAACTAAGAAAGAGATAAGTCAAGAAGTCCCCCCTAAAATGGAAAACCCTTTTGACATAATGACGAAAGCAACTGGATGACACCAGTTCTTGAATACCTGCATAACGACGTATTACCGATAGATAAAATGTAAGCTAGATAGATTAAGAGGCAAGCCTCGAATTTTACTATTATAGATAGGATCATATATAAGAAAGGCTATTCAATGTTGTATTTGAGAGGTGTTGATCTTAAGAATGTGCTAAATTACCAAACCATGCACACGAAGGTTTCTATCAGGACCACTCTAATATAATAAAATTGGCTAAGAGAATAGTGTGACAAGGATTCTTCTGGCTACAAATGACCAAACGGGCTATCAACCTGGTTAAAAGATGTGACAAGTGCTAAAGATACTTTAACATTCCTCGCCTATCCCCAAGAAACATAACTCTCGTAACAGACCCATGGTTGCCCGATGTATGAGGAATGGACCTCATCGACCCATTATCGATTTCAAAAGGATATGCCAAATATGTAGTTGTAGAAATTGATTATTTTCTAAATGGATAGTACCAGAACCGCTTACGAAAATCACTTCTAGTAAAGTTCATCAAGAACATAGTCACCAGATTTGGAATACCTTATAAGATCATATCTGAAAATGGAATTCAACAAGAAACCGAGGAGTACTCGCAATTATGCTTTAATAATGGTATCATTAAAAGTTTCTCTTATGTAGCTCACCCAAAGGCAAATGGTGTCTTAGAAGTCATAAATATGACCATCCAAACCATATTAAAGAAAAAGTTAAACACAACTATAAGAAATTGTGCAGAAGAATTACCTTAGTAATCTGGGCTTATAGTAATTCATCTAAAATGGAAATAGGCCGTACACCCTACTCTCTAACCTTTGGATGTGAAGCAATGCTTCCAGTCTGTTGACGTCAAAAGTTGGTTACTAGTGACGATCAACCCCCAATCGCTTGATCAACACACGAATAAAGATTAAAAATGCAATAAAATGTAAAAGAACAGGGAACACACACAGAATTTTTATAGTGGTTCGACAAAGATGGTGCCTACGTCCACTTTGTATATTATTTCTCTTTCTTTTTTATTACAAGTACAATGCTTTGTTTGAAGAAGGGAAAGAAGATAGCTATTTTCCTTCTTCTTTTTGAGAAAGATTGAGAGAGATGAACTTCAGAATTGGAGTGTATTGGAATTTTTAGAAAATAGAGAGTACTTCTCTCTTTTTTTCTTAAGCGTACAAGTATTTATAGGTGGAGAAGGCAGCTTGGGTTATTGCAGTATGGTCCGACCATTTTGGGAAAGCCTGGACATGTGGAATCCATCTATTGGCTTGAATCGCGGCTAAAGGACTGATTCCACTGTTCATGAATAGTATCCTCGGAAGTTGTGGCTGGCGTAGCATCCACGAAGAGGTTTATTAAAAGTAGAGCTTTTATCCATATATGGTTTAACCGCCTTTATTGCCTTGAAAGTCGGGATATTATTTGGACTAACTCTGCAGAAATCCTCCATGCTGACCTGATAATTGGTCGACGAGTTCTTTCTGGAAGCGAAAAACTTGGTCGTCCTGGTGAGCGATTCTTCCAGTAATGCACAGTCAATCTGACTGAGTTGGACTTGGGCCGATGTGTGACTAATTTGGGCTGTATTTCTATTGAGCTTCCTAAAGCGTGACTTGCATATGATTTGCACGTTTGGGCTTTGGTTTGGCTCGTTAAACTCTCGCCAAAAAGAGGGTTAACACTTTGCCCCTCAAAATGCATCTTCATCGTCATAGGGAGGTGTGTTCTGAAATCCGAACCGAAGCACAAACGCCCGAGCTGCTATGGTCGCGCCGAACCATATTGAGGCCAGAAAACCGACGGTCCGATGATGTATTAAGGCCGGAAACCCGACGACCATGCCAGGTCGTATTAAGGCCAGAAAACCGACAACCATCAGGAACGTATTAAGGCCGAGATGATGATTGCCATTTGTACGAGAGTTGGTTCCTGCAAATACAAAACAAACTATCCTTGTTTTGGAGGAGGGCGATGGGTTGAGCATTTTATCCCACTTGGCTTTAGAGGGTGGCGAGCATCAACCATACTCGGCTTAGTGGCGAGCATTAACCATGCTCGGCTTAGAGAGGACGAGTATTAACCATACTCGGCTTAGGGGCGAGCATAAACCATGCTTGACTTAGAGAGGGCGAGCATTGACCATACTCAGCTTAGTGCAAGTGTTTCTTATGCTCGACTCAGGCTAGGTTGGTTAGTTCAGCGAGCTATGCATGCTCGTGGTGTAAAGAAGAGAGAGTTGTCCACACTCGTATTTAGAAAATATGACCTCACTTATTTGAAGGAGTAGGTGTTTGAAATGGTGGTGGGCTTACGCGCTGACCACTCAAATAGGGAGGTGAGCATTATCCATGCTCGGCTTAAAGATTTCATAACATAATCTACTTTTACAAAAAGTAAAATTCATAACTGCTAAGCAACTAAAGAAAAGAAATTTTACGAGGACATCGATTGATTACAGAGCATTCCCAAGAGCTAAAATCAAGGCGTCCTTGTTATTGAAAGAAATACATCGAAAGAAACGATAAAAAATCTAATTAATGATAATGTCATGAGTGCTAGTCTCAGGGTCCTTTCCGTTTCTAGGAGCTCACGGACCAGCCTAAGGCAAAGGATTGCGGCGGCATGGCCGGGGCGCGATCTTTGACATATTCGGTGAGTTCCCCTTTTCTGACTCGTCCTTCGATGAGATCGTGCAGATGTCGGCAATCGTTTGTATTATGTCTAGCTACGTTGTGGAATATACAATGCTTGCCAGAATCGAGTTCCATCTAGGTCGGTTCTTGTCGAGGTGGTCTTGGAGTAGGCAAGGAATCATGTATATCGAGGTAGATATCGAGTAAAGAAGAATTGAGCTCGGTGTATCGATCATATTTGTTTTCATTTCGAGGTCGTACATTGCGTTCATCCTTTTCCGGGGCTTTCCTCTTCCTTTATTCTGGCCATTTCCGTTGAGTGGACCTCGTTGTTTAGCTACTAAAACTTCAAGGCTCTCCATTTCAAGGCTGGCATCCTCTTGTCGGAGGAATCTCTCAGCCTCCGAGTAAAAATCATCTATATCTTTGGGGGGATCTCTGGTTAAGGAGTTTGAGAATTTTGATCTCTTCTGAACTCCCGCGATGGCGGCCATCAGCACCACTGATGGCTCAGGCCGATCGACAGGTGCTACAACTGCGTTGAATCTTTCGAGAAAGGGTCTTAGCGTCTCTCCGGATCGCTGCTTGATGGTAGATAAAAACATGACACTTTTCGGTCGAGAGATGCACTCGAAACTGTTTGATGAAGCGGGTGACCAGAGTATTCCAGCTACTGACTGACTCCGTTGTTAGCTGCCGAAACCACATACCGGCTATATCTGTGAGAAAAAGAGGAAAGCTCTTAGCCATGAAGCTGGTCGATGCACCAAGTACTTCCATATGTCGCATGTATCACATGAGGTGAATGGTCAGGTCAGTGCGACCGTTGTATGGCTCGATGACTGGGAACCTGAGGTCTGAAGGATTTTGAGAATTTCTGATTTCTCCAGTGAAGGGGCTGCGATTGACATTGTCTATGTCTTGCTGCAAAGAGTTGCCCCGAGTGAAGCGTCGGACGATGTTTGCAAGCTGGCTTCCATCTCCGAGGAGTCGTTGCCATGAACTTAGTTCTGCATCCTGAGAGGGTTTTGCATGAGGATCCGGCAAAAGTATGCTCCGAAGGGTATCCGTTGGCTGGGCTCGACCTCCGAGATTTGAGTCAAGGTGTGAGGGAAGGAGAGATCTGGTGGGTGGTTCTAGGAAGAATGGCCCCTCTGGAACCTGATGAGTCGTGGGTCGAGCCATACCCGTAGCAAAGGGTCTAGGCTGATCCAGCATAGCATGTGATGTTCGAAGGCCAGGGTTGCCCTCGCTTGAAGCGAGGTTAGGATGGTTTACGGTAGCGTTTTCTTCCGCCACGGTGAGGGCCGACATGATAGGCTGGTTTCCCTCATTCGAAGGGAAGGTTACTCTAACTCTTCGTTGAGAAGGAAGAGTGGTTAGACTGGCCTGCGGTAAGATTCAGGGTTGTAATGGGAATGACGTTGATTCTGAGGGACCCGGTGGTAGCTCGACCTATTCAACAGGTCGAGATGTTCCAAAGAGCGGAGGCATATTTGCCAGACGATCTAGATCTCGATCGCCTGCCTCCTGAGGTTCTATTGTTGCAGCTGCGCTGGTTGCTGGAAGTGATATTCCCGGTTGGGGTCGATCGGTTAGTAGGACCAAACCAGGATGAAATAGAGGTATAGCCTGATCAATGGCCTGATTCCGTGTAGACCGAAGATCGGTTATTGCCCCAGCTTCGGTCGATGGAGGAATTCATGTTGAAGCGTTTACTCCTGTTTCCAGCCGGCCGAGAAGGTGATCCATCAATTGCTGCTGTCGTTTGAGGATTTTACCCTGAGATGTCATATGGTCTCTAAGTTCGACCATGATTTTATCCATGTCGCCCCAGGTAAGGAATCGAGACGTGTCGTCATGAGAGGAAACTTCGTGACTTACTTCTGCAGCATCGGTATCGGTTGCACCGACGTTTGCGGGACGAGAGGATGTTGCATCTTTCTTTCGTTTGTTTGCCATGACCTGAGATAAGCAGGAGCTCAATGGCGATGTCGGTGCGTTGCCCCTACCTGGCGCGCCAAAGTGTTGACATCAAAAGTTGGTTACTAGTGACGATCAACCCCCAATTGCGTGATCAACACACGAATAAAGATTAAAAATGCAATAAAACGTAAAAGAACAGGGAGCACACACAGAATTTTTATAGTGGTTTGGCAAAGATGGTGCCTACGTCCACTTTATATATTATTTCTCTTTTTTTATTACAAGTACAATGCTTTGTTTGAAGGAGGGAAAGAAGATAGCTATTTTCCTTCTTCTTTTTGATAAAGATTGAGAGAGATGAACTTCAGAATTGGAGTGTACTGGAATTTTCAGAAAAGGGAGAGTACCTTTCTCTCTTTTTCTTAAGCATAGAGGTATTTATAGGTGGAGAATGCGGCTTGGGTTATTGCGGTATGGTCCGACCATTTCGGGAAAGCCTGGACACGTGGAATCCATCTGTTGGCTTGAATCGCGGCTGAATGACTGATTCCACTGTCCATGAATAGTATCCTCGAAAGTTGTGGCTAGCGTGGCATCCACGGAGAGGTTTATTAAAAGTAGAGCTTTTATCCGTATATGGTTTGACCGCCTTTATTGCCTTGAAAGTCAGGATATTATTTGGACTAACTCTGCAGAAATCTTCCACGCTAGCCCAAGATAATCGGTCGACGAGTTCTTTCTGGAAGCGAAAAACTCGGTCGTCCTGGTGAGCGATTCTTCCGATAATGCACAGTCAATCTGACTAAGTTAGACTTGGGCCGATGTGTGACTGCTTTGGGCTATATTTCTGTTGGGCTTCCTGAAGAGTGACTTGCATATGATTTGCGCATTTGGGCTTTGGTTTGGCTCATTGAGACTCTTGCCAAAAAGTGGGTTAACACAGTCAAAATGTTACACCCCATCAGCCAGGACCGAAAGCGTAACCCTACAGTTGTTGTAGTCATCTCTTATATCTTCTTTCGGTGATAAAAAACTAGATGTTGATAAAATGCAACATTAAAAAATATAGGAGCATGAAAAATTTACAAAATATTCATTGATAGTCATTCCCTTCATATAAAACTTTTAAATAACTCATTCAGAGAATATATATGTTATTACAAAATATACTCCGAGAGAAACATATGACAATGCCTCCTCGATTGATCAGAGTTTAAAGACATAGGAAACAAAAATATTACCTACACACAGATCAAAAAACGATGCTCCTAAATAGCTATAGCCTCCTGCTCTCTTCTAGAACCTTATTCGATGAAGCATCAGAAAACTCCAAACCTCAGCCTACTCAAATGAGCACCTAAGAGTTAAAGGGGAAAACAAAAACTTCGGTTTAGTCAATCGACTAGAGTGCATAATAATCCTTTAACGCCGACATACAGATATCCAGCGGACCATGCCGCATAGCAGAATGGGTTTCCTGCCTCACTGGTGTGGAGCTACCTCTGGAAACATCCCTGGGAAACTTACACTTTAGTGGTTAGTACAAAACCACAATAACATAAGTGACTTCAAAAAATGTGCAATATTCTACACACAATAGACTCCCCATCCCACTTATTCTAGATTTCCGATGCTAACGGTTTCTAATGATTTACCATTATTTTCTTTTAATTCGGCTCCCCCTCCGTATTTATCAAGGTAACCTTCCATTAGCATTCCAAACTGAAACACCCCGTATATTGCACAAAGCAATGAGTCTTTTCCTTTGGTATCCGCTCTATGCGACCCAAAGTACCTTATTGCTAGGCAAGGAACCACCCTTTCTTATTCTATGACTTCCGCACTACACGAAGCAACAGAGCCCTTCTCTTATTATAAAATCCATACTGCGTGAAGTAATGGAATTCCTCCATTCGGCCCCCCTTCCATGCTTCGTAAGGTAAGCCTAATTAACAACTGGACCGAAGGCTTATCCTTTTATTAAACTGGTTCCCCCAATTCCTTTGGCCCATTTGTTCTCCCAATGTTTAAGTGGTTCCCTCAATTTATTTTAACCATTGGTTCCCTCAATGTTCTCATAAATGCAGATGTCGTGTCCATGATTTCCCACCAATAACATATGCAACTTTCAATGGTGTTCTACCAAAATTTAAAAACATTTATCTCCGAAAGGAACCCCCTTCCGGGTTAATAAGACAAAAAAATACTCCAGAGGGAAAATGCTTTGCCACTATTCATCATTCATCTCTGAAAAGCACCTCTTATCGACTTCATAAAACAGTCAACTAGTCATTCACTCTGAAGGCAATCCTCTCCGACACCATACAAATTGCTTGAAAGGAACAACTTTCATATTAATGTAGTCAAGCAATCATCTTAGTCTTGACGTCAAAACCATGATGGCATGGTATAGAGGCAGAAGCCTCTAACTCCCTTAAGCAATTATAAAATTAAATTTCCTTTGTTGACATTATCGACACCGACAACCATTTTTAGGCAAAGCCTTAAATCCTTAGTTAAAAGATTTCCCTTTGGCCTGCTATCTACGTCCAAGGAAATAAGTTTAGAAAAACAAGTTTTCAAAGGCATGTCATTGTAGGTCGTGGCTTCAAGGGTTAAGACACTCTTTCAATTCCCCCGAAAGGTGGAAATCTTTAATAAAACAGATTTCTTTACTATAACGACGCCCTTTCGTCCCTGCCGAAAGAGCGGAGGCAAGGCCTCTTATGGAGCAATTAGCTTTCAAAACACATAAGCATCAATACCAAAGTCCCTCCGAAGGGTAAGAGGCAGACGATTGAATACTTCCTATACCATATATATAATACTCTGAGCGTCGTGCTCCGCCGAACGATAGCTTTCGAGCGTATCAGGATGTTGCCTCCGAAAAGATAGTGGCATTGACAAAAAATATGTACATATTGACTAATTTCCTTATAACGTGTTACTTCATACTTGCTCCTCCATATTTTTTGAATTCTCATTGGCTTATAAATTAAAATACTGATTATATACATCCTTTTTATAATACTTTTATGTCAGCCATGTATAAAATATTATACATATATTTTAATCATTTTAATTAATAACAAGCTTCACTAAGCAATTCAAACTTAGAAAATTCATGACTAATTCACACATCCATGAAAAATTATGAAATTCAAAACCTATCTCCATAGTCATATAACAATATGATACTACAAATCCATGGCATTGGGGGTTTCTAACTATAGGTTTTACCTTTAATCTTGGCCATGTTCATGTATATAAAAATCACGTGAACATCTCAAACATAATTATTGATGTTCTTCCAATTAGCATCATATTAATCATGAAAAACCATCATAAACAAACAATTTTTTTGGCTATTTCTAGAATGACTAAAACATAATCGCAAAAGTATTAATCACCTTGATTAGTTGAAATTTTGAGATTTATTGACAAGGTTTCCAAGCTCTGAATTCAAAAATTTTCTCTTTTCTTCTTCTTCCTAGCTTTAATGGTCAACTACCTTAGTTTTATTTTAGTTTATGAGCGAGTAAAAAGAGAAAAAAATGTGGTATGATACGAGTAGATATAGGAGCCAAAAGTTCACCCTTTTGCCACCTTTATATGCCACTCCTTAAGCAATTCATTTGTTGCTAAGGCTAATCGACTAGTTAATTCATTCAGCATAAATCTCATTTCCTCCTTCACCACATTATTCCTATTTAGTTTAACCAGTTAAATTCATGAATGAATACATCCTCCCCTCCTTTAAAGAATTTCATCCCTAAAATTAAGTCAAGGACAAAACAAGCAAAGAAATCATCGAAACCGAGCTATCGATGCTATCAAAATATATACTAACATACCCACTAGTAACCAATCTTTAAATCCACATAGATCTTGCTGAAAGAAAATCAGGAAAAGCCTCTCTAATCTCCCAACTAAAGTCTCTTTCATCGGGACTCTAAATAACATTCACCAATTTAAATGTCTTGG
The DNA here is from genome assembly GCA_030737875.1 of Allium sativum. Lineage (NCBI taxonomy): Eukaryota > Viridiplantae > Streptophyta > Magnoliopsida > Asparagales > Amaryllidaceae > Allium > Allium sativum. The sequence continues at coordinate 867,662,561 of CM060924.1, read as the reverse complement.
TTATCAATTTATTTTCGCCTCTATCTACAACATGAACCGGTTGCCTCATGATAGTCAGATCTCCACGACCAACTCTTCCAATATCCTTGGATCAATGTAGCGTCAAAGGCATGTACGTACTTATGCAACTGTGATACATGAAACACATTATGGACTCCCGCTTGTATAACCGGTAGCCTTACCTGATGGGAAAGCTTTCCAGTCCTTTCTAAAACAAGAAAAGACCCAATAAACCTTGGTGACAACTTCCTCGCCTTTTCGAAATGGAACACACCTTTCATTGGTGACACCATGATGAAAACCCTTTCTCTAATAGAGAATTCTTATTCCTTACACCTTCTATCTGTGTAACTCTTCTGCCTAACTTAAGCTTCCTTCATTCGACACCGAATGATCTCAATCTTCTTTTTGGCTTCTCTTACAAATTCTAGACTAAGAACTAGCCTTTTATCTGTTTCCAACCAAAACACTATCGATTTACACGGGTTTATTATAAAGCTTCGAAAGGCGCCATTCCTTTTTAGCTTGAAAGCTATTATTATAAGAAAATTTCACCAAAGGCAAATGATCCTATCAAGAACCACAAAAGTCTAGAACACATGCTCTCATCAAACCTTCCAGTACCCTATTCACCCTCTCAGTTTTCCCATGCATCTGAAGGTGATAAGTTATACTAATCTTGAGTTTTGTTTCCATTTACTTCTGCAAACTTTTCCAAAGCTCACTCCTAAACAATGGACCCCTTTCACTCATGAAACAACTAGGAACTTCATAAAGCTTCATAACACTCTTCATGAATAACTCAGCTAAAACCAACGCCTTCCTAGTTGATTTGATGAGAATAAAATGGGGAATCCTGGTTATTCTATCCATGGCAACCCATATGCTTTTGTTCCCTCTTCGTGATCTCGGCATTCCATCGATGAAATCCATGAATATCGAATCCCACTTTCAAACTGAAATCTTTAATGGTTGTGACAAACCACTAGGATTCTGATGTTCGACTTTCAACTATTTGAAATTCGTACATTGCTTTACCTATAAGCCAACATTCCAATTCATTCTTTCTCAGAAGAAGCTTCGCCTCATGTCTCGGTACATCTTGGTTCCCCTAGGATGCATCGTAAACTTAGATCGAAGAGACTCTCTAAGAACTTCCTCCCTCATATTACCAACCTTCGAAACACATAGCCTTTAGTTCTTATGTAACCACCCTTTAAGCCGAGAGTGAACATCCCAAGGCTACTCCCTTCTGTACCGATTCTGAGCTCTATGATCATTTTGGATAATGATGGAAGTAGTCTTCTTAATCAAAGTTGGTTGAACCTCTAAGCATGATACCATCAGTGTACTTCCATTAGAACTCGTTGTCGACCTGATCCTCATGTTACATGTGAATAAAGCTTCCAAGTCTTCCCATTCATTCATTATAGCCAACATCATTCCTTGGTTCCTCCTACTTAGGCAATCCACAACCTTATTCCCATTCCCAAGGGTATACTATATTCCTAAGGCATACGTCACCAAGAACTCAAACCATATCTACTATCGCATATTCAATTCCTTCTGAGAAAACAAATATCAAAAGGAATTATAGTCTGTAAACAACTCAATCTTTTCACCCTAATAAGTAATGTCTCTTAATCTTCGAGGCAAAAACAAGAACAGCTAGCTCAAGATCATGAGTTGGGTATCAGACTTCATAAAGTCTCGGCTATCGGGAATCATAAGCAATAACTCATCCTTTCTGCATCAAAACAACACCTAACCATGTTTCGCAAGCATTGGTAAAAAAACACCAAACACTGGTTTTCTTTCGACACCACTAACATACGAGAATTGGTCAATAATTGCTTCAAATTCTGGAATGTTTCTTTACACTTGTTGGACCAAACAAACGTAACATCCATTTTGGATAGCTCAATGATTAGCGTTGCTATCCACGCAAAGTCCTATATAAACCAATGGTAGTACCTAGCCAATCCCAGAAAGCTTTGGACCTCTGTAACACTTTTAGACACCTTCCAACTAAAGATAACCTCAACCTTTGTAGGATCCATCGACAGTCCCTCATCTGAAACCATATGACCAAGTAACTTCGCTTTATTCTCCCAAAATTGATACTTAGAAAACTTGGCTCTCAATTGGTGCTTTCGCAAAGTCTCTTGCACTAATCAAAGGTGAATTCCATGCTCTTACGCATCCTTCGAATATAATAATACATCATCAATGAAAAACAATACAAACCTATCTATGTTTTCCCGAAACACTTGGTTCATTAAATCCACAAAGAAAGTTGGCGCATTCGTCAATTTGAAAGGCATAACAAACATTCGTATGATCCATATTTGGTACAAAACTTTGTCAACGGAATACTCTTCTTTGCTACCCTCAACTGGTGAAACCCAATAGCCAAGTCTAATTGAGAAAACACATCCGCTTTGGATACCTGATCAAATAGATCATAAATGCGAGGTAAAGGATACTTGTTCATCGTTGTCCTCTCGTTGATCTTTGGTAATCAATACATATTCTCAATGATCCATCGGGCTTCTTCAAAAACACTGCTAATGCACCCTGATGCAAACTACTTTGACGAATGAAGCTTTTACCTTCCAAGTCAACAAGTTCCACCTTCAACTCCTTCATCTTCGAAGGGACCATCTGGCTAGGTGGCCTACTCATTGGCTTGGCTCCCAACGCAAGATCGATTCAGATTTAATTTCCCTTTTAGGCAGTGTAACAACCCGAATTTTAACAACGTGTTAAGACAAGAATCAAGGCAGAATTAAATGTTAAAATCTGAATCAGATAAAATGGGCTGTGCCATTGCATTCGACTCAGAAAAATACGCGAAATAGAGTTCGAAATTTCGTAAATCGGAGTCCGTATGACCGAGATATGGCCTTCGGAAGTTTCACAAAAAATCAGAATTCAAAACAGATTTCAAATTTTCAGAAAACAGGCTAGGTGGGAAAAATCCCGCCAGAACCAGGTCGACCTTGGAGTCAACCTGGGTGGGGCCAGGTCGACTGGGGAGTCGACCCCAGGGTCGACCTGGGGGTTGACCTGCCTGGTCGGCCAGGTGCACCTGTTTTGGCTCCTGGGTCCTGTTTTGGAGGCTTGTGACAATTTTTGAGGGCTTGGATCTATCCTATGGTTAATCTAACGGCCTAAATTACTCCTAATCTCTATAAAAAGACCCTAAGCCTATCCTAAATCCCTCATAATTCACTCATGCCACGAAGTGCTGCCCAAATCTACATTGATCATGGCCTCCATCCCCTAATTCAAGAGCCTATGCATTCAAACAAGATTCGAATCAAAGGTGCTAGCTTGCTACATCAAATCAAGGGAGTGGATCAACGTTGCTATGGCGATTTCATGACGGTTCTTCATAAAAGGAGCCACCTTTCTTCGTCAAAATGATTCATGCTCCTAGTCCGCTTGCCACGCTATGTAAGTTCTAGCTACTTCGAGATGTTAACGGTAGTTTAATCATGGCATGGAATAAAATGTGGTTAATCATGAATGCTACAACCTATGCGAGCCTAGTTTGCTCCTTTAACATGAGCATATGACTTTGGGTTATGTTGTAGCGACTAAACCATGCTATTCATGTTGCATTGGACTTAGTTTGCCATGCAAGATTGGACCTTTACTTGTAGTATGATAGCATGAACACTTAGAGCCACTTTGACTTGTAAAATAGTTGCATAAATTGGACTTTGGGCTTATCCATGTAAATAAAACCAACTTATGATATCATGTTTATGTAAGGTCAAATCCCGTTAAGATAATATGCAAGTTTGTTGCCAAATTTCCTACGATAATATGCAAGGTTGTGGCTAAATCCTTTATGACATTATGCATGCTTGTGGTCAATACCTTTTTTGTTATGCATGTTTGGAGCCAACCCCTTTTGTGGCATCATGCATGTTTTGGGTCTACATGTAGCCATAGTATACCTATTATGTTGACTCGCTTTTACTCAAGTGAAAACACGATTTGGGGTAGGATAGACAAACATGAGAATGACGCGAAAAATTTGATTTAAGGTTACATGTGAACACGACATGTAAGTTGAACCAAAATGAGAACATGACATTCATGATACATTTAAATATGATCATGACACGTGGGAAAACATGGAACTTGAACTAGACATGGGTGGGTTGTAAGTGTAAAAAGACACTAGACCAAACATGAAAGTGGCCAACTCGAGGTTGGGTTGAGTTTGTAGCATAAATCTACCCGGACCCGCCCGACTTAACTAGTGGCTACAAACAATAGGATCCAATGTGAGAAGTTGGTCATGTCGCGCTTAAGACCCGAGGTTAGACTAGGTTGTGGTGTAAAACTACCCGGACCCGCCCGGCTTAACTAGTAACCACAACAAGGTCTAATGTGAGAGGTTGAGAGTGCATTAATTAAATTAATGCCACAAGATAAGTTTAAGTAAATTTGACTAATGACACTTAACCGATATGATACGAATGGGTAGGTTAAGTGGGACCGGGTTTGATTTCTTAATGACACTTAACCATACAAGATGATTAGGGGATGGGGTTAAGAAATTTACACTTAACTAATCCGACTTGGTAATTAGATGGGGTTAAGTAATTAAGGCTTAACTAACCTAAGCACGGTAATTAGATGGGGTTAAGTAATTAAGACTTAACTAATCTAAACACGGTAATTAGATGGGGTTAAGTAACCTATACTTAACTAATCTAAACACGGGAATTCGATGGGGTTATGTTAAACACTTAACCAATCTAAACTTGGTAATTCAACGAGGTTAAGTAACCAGTACTTAACCAACTTAGCATGATCATTTAATGGGGTTAAGTAACTTATACTTAACCAATTATACATGATGATTTGATGAGGTTAAGTAACCTATACTTAACCAATCTAATAGGTGGACCTGATAGGGTTAAGTCACAAGACCTTTTAAGATTAGGCTTAACCATTGTAATACGATTAGTGGATGGGGTTAAGCTAACCCATGCTTAACCAATCCTACTCGATAATCTGATGGGATTAAGATAATCTATGCTTAATCAATCTAACATGATAATCTGATAGGGTTAAGACAAATAAACACTTAACCAGTTTGACTTGATAAGGTTAAGTCATGAGCTTCTTGGTACACTTAACCAACCTGTAGGGCTAAGCCTTGAACTTGAGTACTTAGCTAATCTTGACTTGATTCGTAGGCGGGTTAAGTCATGAACTTGGATAACAACACTTAACCCATTTGACTAAACCCTAGCTCAGGTGACTAGGTTGGAAATCGTAGATTAACAAGGGTAGCAGAAAGAGGGGCTAAGTGGTAAACCTTAGTTAAGGGTAACTAAGTAATAATTCTTAGCTAAGGACACAGGACTAGTTCATAAAGAGATGAGTAACCTGGTATGGTAGGTCCGCTTAGTATACGAGGAGGAGCAAGTTATCTGACTTGGATAAAAGCTCCAGCGAACTGGGTGACGAAGCGGAAGCTTCGGGGAACGTGAGGGTACTCTTGGTATCCCTCTGTGAGGTGGCAAGTGGTCCATGTAACCCGGTCTCACAGAGGTTAAGGTCTGCGGTAGGAGAGCCAAGAGTATGCGTTGGTTGCTATGCGAGCGACCTAAAGACTGGGATGGATTAGCGTGGAGTCGACGATACTTGATTTTGCCCCGGGATAGCATGTCGCCGACTACCTACCATCTTTGGTCAATCGTGTACGTACGGAAAGGCAGGGAACTCCCAAAAGACCATATACTAGCTATCAAGTTATGGGTGAGGTTGGCTATCTGGAAGTGGGCATCGATGGGCCTTAGTGTAGTTCTCATACATGATTTTTCTTGGATTGCCTTTCAGTAGTTGAGGGAGGGGTCACGTGGGACCATAGCCACGGGTACAAAAACAGACCTTGATATCTGCAACAACAGACGACTTAAATCTCCCGACCGAGTTCCATATTTCTTGATTTGCCCTGACACGGAACTCGGATGACACATTGAGGAACATGTGCGTCTAGACATGGAAAACGATTTACGATACATACGCGGGATAAAGGGCGAGGTTGACGGGTAGCATAATCCCTAGTGGTCCTAGGTGGCTGAACCCAAACCGAGACACGGAAACGTTCATTAGGTAGCATAATCCCTAGTGGTCCTAGGTGGCATAAATCCTAAGTGAACGCGCGATAGTTCATGGTAAGGAAACATAACTAGATCAAGGGTAGCAGTCCAAAATAACCTCAAGGATAAAACGTTTACATGGGAAAGCCCGTATGGCCTACGGCAAAGGACTGAACTTATACATGGAAAGAGACATACGAGTTGGGAAAACCTACATATGCTATATATTAGGTTGACATGGACCATTACATGACATTGGGCAAGGGACATTCATAGTTAACACATGACGCGGGTTGGGATACTAGTACGAGAGGTGCAGAGCAAATATACATGTTAGGACCATGAGAAATATGCATGATGGATACCGTGGGACGCATACAGGATAGATACCTTGGGATATTGTACTTGATAGAATCCGGACGATGTGATACCTTGACTTATCATGACACCGTAGTTTATCATGATATCTTAGTTTACCTTGCTACAGTAGTTCAGCCTGTTTTAGTTTATCTATATTGTAGTCATCCTTATGTTTACTTTCAGTTTATGCATGTCATGTTACCTTTACCTGTTTTTATACTGGAAGTAGATAGAACTTACCATTCTTTATGACTGACCCCGTTTTCTTTCGCCTCTTGTCTTTCGTTTCCCCCCCAGGTTTCAGGGAGGAAACAATGTTATCTAGTTCGGATTTCTTCTGCTTGAAGGTCATCACGCATGGCTTGGACTTTTCTTGGCTATGGCTACTTTACTGTTTTACTTGGGGAATAATTTATGAAATGGTTTTATGCTTCTTTATTATTGCAAGACAGGTTTTGATGTATTCTGATGTAAAAGGCTTTAGACCTTATTTTATAAGGTAATGAAATTTGTTTTACTTCCTCTGTTATATATATATATATGTTCTGTCTTGTAATATTTTTGTGCATGTTTACCTCGATAATGCTTCACCAAACCTAGTGCATTCCCTTGTGAGTGACCCTAGCGGAGGTGGGGTGTTACATTTGGTATCAGAGCCAGGTTACCAGACTGGGCAAAAGTTTTTAAAAACCTTCTGAAAACTATTTGAAAAACCGTTTTACAAAGAAGCATTTTTCAAGAAAAGTTTGTTTTAAAAGGCTATTCCCCAAAGGCCATTAGCATTATCCTTTGATTCCTTGATTGAATCTCCTTTCCTTTCTTTCCTCCATCTGTGGTTATAGTAGTTCTAACTGTGACTAATCTTTGTCTAGCCACGTAGGTGTTTCCCGTACGATGGAGGTGGTTCTCGAGAGACCTGTTGCCGTGATAAAAGGAGGGATAATAAGAGTAAGGATAAAGGACACGAGCTTAAGGATGAGCAATTGTTGGTATGGCTTAGTCCATCAAGGAGGACAAGGACAAGATCATCGGAGAGGGTAATTGTACGCTCCCATTTCTAGGGTACCTAAAAGAAATGGTACCATTTCTGGTAAAGGTTTAGTCGTTCTTTTCTATCATCCCGTCCAGACTTTGTCTTGATCATCGTATCATTTAAGTCTGCTTGGATAGTTGAGTCTCTGCACCTTAGTACTAGCATAGTAAAGGATCCCAGTTTTGTCCCAAAATCTGGTTGGAGAGTCGGTCCATTTATTCATGACTCGTTGGATTTGAGAACGTCTATGCCAAGTGTTGAGATTAGAAGCAATACTTCTATTGTTGAGCTATGGATGGATTCTAGGGGTAAAGTGGTTATCCAGCAAGGGATACCATTCTCGGTTTTGAAAAGAGGGTAGTCAGACCCTTGGTTTGCTTTGGTAATACCTTCGAAGTCCCGTGTAACCTTTTGGGTTCTGTCATGGTTAGTTACCTAGAATCTCTTGATGCATTTATCGGAAATCTCTGATCCAATCAAGTAACGTCCGCCAATAAGACGGATGGTTCATTCCGCTTGAGCATGGGTTATAGGAACCACCCTAGTAAGTGCACGTGGTAATATGGATTGGCATTGGTAAACGAGATCCAGAATTCACTAGTGAATTTTAGAGAGCTTGCATGAGTACGTAGATATGGTTGAGCCAAGTATACTAGGGAAAGAATAAATGAAAGCGGAACGAGAGGCGACAGTGAAAAGAGTTCCGACTCATACCTTGGAAATAGGAATCAAGGAAACTACGAAATCATGAAGTCAAAGGCAGTCAAGGCACACTGGAATTAAGCTCAAGGAAATGCGGCTTAGACGCGCACATCGCGTCTCTTTGTAAGAGTATATCGTTGATCCCTGGTTCTCCTGTAGAGCTTACTTACATGCTATCGCTTGGTGGATATCCTCTCGGTCCTGTTTCTGTTACAAACCCCGTAAGGAGTTTGTCTTGTTTATCTCCTCGATCTTACCTTGGGAACCTTAGATAGAACTCTATGGATGTAAGCATGTATTTGAAACAAGTTATGATTGATATGGTTGCAAATGGTTGCTCATGGATGGGCGAATACACATTAGATACTAGATTGGCGTGGTCACGATTCATGTTGCATATGCACGAGTATTTATACTTGTTTATGGATGAAATTGAATGTGTTATCATGCGGATGTTGCATATGAATGAATGTTTGTGCACGCATATAGTACTTATATGACTAGGACTATTTGCATACATGTTGGACTCATGGCACTAAACATATTTTGCATTAGAAAGATCATTCAGGCCTGATCATTAGCATTAGCTAAGGAGCATATACACACACGCTTTGCATATGTTCATATGGCAATAGAAAATCGTCTAAGGACAATTTTTGCCTGTGGATGATGTTTTGAGTAGATGGATGATGGATGGTAGGATATGTTCTTCCTAACTTGGAGATTTCGGGGACGAAATCCTTAAAGGAGGGGAGAATGTAACAACCCGAATTTTAACAACGTGTTAAGACAAGAATCAAGGCAGAATTAAATGTTAAAATCTGAATCAGATAAAACGGGCTGTGCCATTGCGTTCGTCTCGGAAAAATACGCGAAATAGAGTCTGAAATTTCGTAAATCGGAGTCCGTATGACCGAGATTTGGCCTTCGGAAGTTTCACGAAAAATCAGAATTCAAAACAGATTTCAAATTTTCAGAAAACAGGCTAGGCGGGAAAAATCCCGCCAGAACCAGGTCGACCTGGGGGTCGACCTGGGAGTCGACCTGGGGGTCGACCTGGGAGTCGACCTGGGTGGGGCCAGGTCGACTGGGGAGTCGACCCTAGGGTCGACCTGAGGGTCGACCTGCCTGGTCGGCCAGGTTGGCCAGGTGCACCTGTTTTGGCTCCTGGGTCCTGTTTTGGAGGCTTGTGACGATTTTTGAGGGCTTGGATCTATCCTAGGGTTAATCTAACGGCCTAAACTACTCCTAATCTCTATAAAAAGACCCTAAGCCTACCCTAAACCCCTCATAATTCACTCATGCCACGAAGTGCTGCCTAAATCTACATTGATCATGGCCTCCATCCCCTAATTCAAGAGCCTATGCATTCAAACAAGATCCGAATCAAAGGTGCTAGCTTGCTACATCAAATCAAGGGAGTGGATCAACGTTGCTATGGCGATTTCATGACGGTTCTTCACCAAAGGAGCCACCTTTCTTCGTCAAAATGATTCATGCTCTTAGTCCTCTTGCCACGTTATGTAAGTTCTAGCTACTTCGAGATGTTAACGGTAGTTTAATCATGGCATGGAATAAAATGTGGTTAATCATGAATGCTACAACCTATGCGAGCCTAGTTTGCTCCTTTAACATGAACATATGACTTTGGGTTATGTTGTAGCGACTAAACCATGCTATTCATGTTGCATTGGACTTAGTTTGCCATGCAAGATTGGACCTTTACTTGTAGTATGATAGCATGAACACTTAGAGCCACTTTGACTTGTGAAATAGTTGCATAAATTGGACTTTGGGCTTATGCATGTAAATGAAACCAACTTATGATATCATGTTTATGTAAGGTCAAATCCCGTTAAGATAATATGCAAGTTTGTGGCCAAATTTCCTATGATAATATGCAAGGTTGTGGCTAAATCCTTTATGACATTATGCATGCTTGTGGCCAATACCTTTTTTGTAATGCATGTTTGGAGCCAACCCCTTTTGTGGCATCATGCATGTTTTGGGTCTACATGTAGCCATAGTATACCTATTATGTTGACTCGCTTTTACTCAAGTGAAAACACGATTTGGGGTAGGATAGACAAACATGAGAATGACGCGAAAAATTTGATTTAAGGTTACATGTGAACACGACATGTAAGTTGAACCAAAATGAGAACATGATATTCATGATACATTTAAATATGATCATGACACGTGGGAAAACATGGAACTTGAACTAGACATGGGTGGGTTGTAAGTGTAAAAAGACACTAGACCAAACATGAAAGTGGCCAACTCGAGGTTGGGTTGAGTTTGTAGCATAAATCTACCCGGACCCGCCCGGCTTAACTAGTGGCTACAAACAATAGGATCCAATGTGAAAAGTTGGTCATGTCGCGCTTAAGACCCGAGGTTAGACTAGGTTGTGGTGTAAAACTACCCGGACCCGCCCGGCTTAACTAGTAACCACAACAAGGTCTAATGTGAGAGGTTGAGAGTGCATTAATTAAATTAATGCCACAAGACAAGGTTAAGTAAATTTGACTAATGACACTTAACCGATATGACACGAATGAGTAGGTTAAGTGGGATCGGGTTTGATTTCTTAATGACACTTAACCATACAAGATGATTAGGGGATGGGGTTAAGAAATTTACACTTAACTAATCCGACTTGGTAATTAGATGGGGTTAAGTAACTAAGGCTTAACTAACCTAAGCACGGTAATTAGATGGGGTTAAGTAATTAAGACTTAACTAATCTGAACATGGTAATTAGATGGGGTTAAGTAACCTATACTTAACTAATCTAAACACGGGAATTCGATGGGGTTATGTTAAACACTTAACCAATCTAAACTTGGTAATTCAATGAGGTTAAGTAACCAGTACTTAACCAACTTAGCATGATCATTTAATGGGGTTAAGTAACTTATACCTAACCAATTATACATGATGATTTGATGAGGTTAAGTAACCTATACTTAACCAATCTAATAGGTGGACCTGATAGGGTTAAGTCACAAGATCTTTTAAGATTAGGCTTAACCATTGTAATACGATTAGTGGATGGGGTTAAGCTAACCCATGCTTAACCAATCCTACTCGATAATCTGATGGGATTAAGATAATCTATGCTTAATCAATCTAACATGATAATCTGATAGGGTTAAGACAAATAAACACTTAACCAGTTTGACTTGATAAGGTTAAGTCATGAGCTTCTTGGTACACTTAACCAACCTGTAGGGCTAAGCCTTGAACTTGAGTACTTAGCTAATCTTGACATGATTCGTAGGCGGGTTAAGTCATGAACTTGGATAACAACACTTAACCCATTTGACTAAACCCTAGCTCAGGGGACTAGGTTGGAAATCGTAGATTAACAAGGGTAGCGGAAAGAGGGGCTAAGTGGTAAACCTTAGTTAAGGGTAACTAAGTAATAATTCTTAGCTAAGGACATGGGACTAGTTCATAAAGAGACGAGTAACCTGGTACGGTAGGTCATCGCTTAGTATACGAGGAGGAGCAAGTTATCTGACTTGGATAAAAGCTCCAGCGAACTGGGTGACGAAGCGGAAGCTTCGGGGAACGTGAGGGTACTCTTGGTATCCCTCTGTGAGGTGGCAAGTGGTCCATGTAACCCGGCCTCACAGAGGTTAAGGTCTGCGGTAGGAGAGCCAAGAGTATGCCTTGGTTGCTATGCGAGCGACCTAAAGACTGGGATGGATTAGCGTGGAGTCGACGATACTTGATTTTGCCCCGTGATAGCATGTCGCCGACTACCTACCATCTTTGGTCAATCCTGTACGTACGGAAAGGCAGGGAACTCCCAAAAGACCATATACTAGCTATCAAGTTATGGGTGAGGTTGGCTATCTGGAAGTGGGCATCGATGGTCCTTAGTGTAGTTCTCATACATGATTTTTCTTGGATTGCCTTTCAGTAGTTGAGGGAGGGGTCACGTGGGACCATAGCCACGGGTACAAAAACAGACCTTGATATCTGCAACAGTAGACGACTTAAAGCTCCTGACCGAGTTCCGTATTTCTTGATTTGCCCTGACACGGAACTCGGATGGCACATTGAGGAACATGTGTGTCTAGACATGGAAAACGATTCACGATACATACGTGGGATAAAGGGCGCGGTTGACGAGTAGCATAATCCCTAGTGGTCATAGGTGGCTGAACCCAAACCGAGACACGGAAACGTTCATTAGGTAGCATAATCCCTAGTGGTCCTAGGCGGCATAAATCCTAAGTGAACGCGCGATAGTTCATGGTAAGGAAACATAACTAGATTAAGGTTAGCAGTCCAAAATAACCTCAAGGATAAAACGTTTACATGGGAAAGCCCGTATGGCCTACGGCAAAGGACTGAACTTATACATGGAAAAAGACATACGAGTTGGGAAAACCTACATATGCTATATATTAGGTTGACATGGACCATTACATGACATTGGGCAAGGGACATTCATAGTTAACATATGACGCGGGTTGGGATACTAGTACGAGAGGTGCAGAGCAAATATACATGTTAGGACCATGAGAAATATGCATGATAGATACCGTGGGACGCATACAGGATAGATACCTTGGGATATTGTACTTGATAGAATCCGGACGATGTTATACCTTGACTTATCATGACACCGTAGTTTATCATGATATCTTAGTTTACCTTGCTACAGTAGTTCAGCCTGTTTTAGTTTATCTATCTTGTAGTCATCATTATGTTTACTTTCAGTTTATGCATGTCATGTTACCTTTACCTGTTTTTATACTGGAAGTAGATAGAACTTACCAGTCTTTATGACTGACCCCGTTTTCTTTCGCCTCTTGTCTTTCGTTCCCCCCCAGGTTTCAGGGAGGAAACAATGTTATCTAGTTCGGATTTCTTCTGCTTGAAGGTCATCACACACGGCTTGGACTTTTTTTGGCTATGGCTACTTTACTGTTTTACTTGGGGAATAATTTATGAAATGGGTTTATGCTTCTTTATTATTGCAAGACAGGTTTTGATGTATTCTGATGTAAAAGGCGTTAGACCATATTTTATAAGGTAATGAAATTTGTTTTACTTCTGCTGTTATATATATATATATATATATATATATATATATATATATATATATATATATATATGTTCTGTCTTGTAATATTTCTGTGCATGTTTACCTCGATAATGCTTCACCAAACCTAGTGCATTCCCTTGTGAGTGACCCTAGCGGAGGTGGGGTGTTACATTTGGTATCAGAGCCAGGTTACCAGACTGGGCAAAAGTTTTTAAAAACCTTCTGAAAACTATTTGAAAAACCATTTTACAAAGAAGCATTTTTCAAGAAAAGTTTGTTTTAAAAGGCTATTCCCTAAAGGCCATTAGCATTATCCTTTGATTCCTTGATTGAATCTCCTTTCCTTTCTTTCCTCCATCCGTGGTCACAGTAGTTCTAACTGTGACTTATCTTTGTCTAGCCACGTAGGTGTTTCCCGTACGATGGAGGTGGTTCTCGAGAGACCTGTTGCCGTGATACAAGGAGGGATAATAAGAGTAAGGATAAAGGACGCAAGCTTAAGGATGAGCAATTGTTGGTATGGCTTAGTCCATCAAGGAGGACAAGTACAAGATCATCGGAGAGGGTAGTTGTACGCTCCCATTTCTAGGGTACCTAAAAGAAATGGTACCGTTTCTGGTAAAGGTTTAGTCGTTCTTTTCTATCATCCCGTCCAGACTTTGTCTTGATCATCGTATCATTTAAGTCTGCTTGGATAGTTGAGTCTCTGCACCTTAGTACTAGCATGGTAAAGGATCCCAGTTTTGTCCCAAAATCTGGTTGGAGAGTCGGTCCATTTATTCATGACTCGTTGGATTTGAGAACGTCTATGCAAAGTGTTGAGATTAGAAGCAATACTTCTATTGTTGAGCTATGGATGGATTCTAGGGGTAAAGTGGTTATCCAGCATGGGATACCATTCTCGGTTTTGAAAAGAGGGTAGTCAGACTCAGCTTAGAGAGTTGGTTCCTTCAAATACAAAACAAATTATCCTTGTTTTGGAGGAGGGCGATGGGTTGAGCATTTTATCCCACTTGGCTTTAGAGGGTGGCGAGCATCAACCATACTCGGCTTAGTGGCGAGCATTAACCATGCTCGGCTTAGAGAGGGCGAGTATTAACCATACTCGGCTTAGGGGCGAGCATAAACCATGCTTGACTTAGAGAGGGCGAGCATTGACCATACTCAGCTTAGTGCAAGTGTTTCTTATGCTCGACTCAGGCTAGGTTGGTTAGTTCAGCGAGCTATGCATGCTCGTGGTGTAAAGAAGAGAGAGTTGTCCACACTCGTATTTAGAAAATATGACCTCACTTATTTGAAGGAGTAGGTGTTTGAAATGGTGGTGGGCTTACGCGCTGACCACTCAAATAGGGAGGTGAGCATTATCCATGCTCGGCTTAAAGATTTCATAACATAATCTACTTTTACAAAAAGTAAAATTCATAACTGCTAAGCAACTAAAGAAAAGAAATTTTACGAGGACATCGATTGATTACAGAGCATTCCCAAGAGCTAAAATCAAGGCGTCCTTGTTATTAAAAGAAATACATCGAAAGAAATGATAAAAAAATCTAATTAATGATAATGTCACGAGTGCTAGTCTCAGGGTCCTTTCCGTTTCTAGGAGCTCACGGACCAGCCTAAGGCAAAGGATTGCGGCGGCATGGCCGGGGCGCGATCTTTGACATATTCGGCGAGTTCCCCTTTTCTGACTCGTCCTTCGATGAGATCGTGCAGATGTCGGCAATCGTTTGTATTATGTCCAGCTACGTTGTGGACTATATAATGCTTGCCAGAATCGAGTTCCATCTAGGTCGGTTCTCGTCGAGGTGGTCTTGGAGTAGGCAAGGAATCGTGTATATCGAGGTAGATATCGAGTAAAGAAGAATTGAGCTCGGTGTATCGATCATATTTGTTTTCATTTCGAGGTCGTACATTGCGTTCATCCTTTTCCGGGGCCTTTCCTCTTCCTTTATTCTGGCCATTGTCGTTGAGTGGACCTTGTTGTTTAGCTACTAAAACTTCAAGGCTCTCCATTTCAAGGCTGGCATCCTCTTGTCGGAGGAATCTCTCAGCCTCGGAGTAAAAATCATCTATATCTTTGGGGGGATCTCTGGTTAAGGAGTTTGAGAATTCTGATCTCTTCTGAACTCCCGCGATGGCTGCCATCAGCACCACTGATGGCTCAGGCCGATCGACAGGTGCTACAGCTGCGTTGAATCTTTCGAGAAAGGGTCTTAGCGTCTCTCCGGATCACTGCTTGATGGTAGATAAAAACATGACACTTTTCGGTCGAGAGATGCACTCGAAACTGTTTGATGAAGCGGGTGACCAGAGTATTCCAGCTACTGACCGATTCCGTTGTTAGCTGCCGAAACCACATACCGGCTATATCTGTGAGAAAAAGAGGAAAGCACTTAGCCATGAAGCTGGTCGATGCACCAAGTACTTGCATATGTCGCATGTATCGCATGAGGTGAATGGCCAGGTCAGTGCGACCGTTGTATGGCTCGATGACTGGGAACCTGAGGTCTGAAGGATTTCGAGAATTTCTGATTTCTCCAGTGAAGGGGCTGCGATTGACATTGTCTATGTCTTGCTGCAAAGAGTTGCCCCGAGTGAAGCGTCGGACGATGTTTGCAAGCTGGCTTCCATCTCCGAGGAGTCATTGCCATGAACTTAGTTCTGCATCTGGATAGGGTTTTGCACGAGGATCCGACAAAAGTATGCTCCGAAGGGTGGCCGTTGGCTGGGCTCGACCTCTGAGATTTGAGTGAAGATGTGAGGGAAGGTGAGATCTGGCGGGTTGTTCTAGGAAGAATGGCCCTTCTGGAACCTGATGAGTCGTGGGTCGAGCCATACCCGTAGCAAAGGGTCTAGGCTGATCCAACATAGCATGTGATGTTCGAAGGCCAGGGTTGCCCTCGCTTGAAGCGAGGTTAGGATGGTTTACGGTAGCGCTTTCTTCCGCCATGGTGAGGGCCGACATGATAGGCTGGTTTCCCTCATTCGAAGGGAAGGTTAATCTAACCCTTCGTTGAGAAGGAAGAGTGGTTAGACTGGCCTGCGGTAAGATTCCGGGTTGTAATGGGAATGGCGTTGATTCTGAGGGACCCGGTGGTAGCTCGACCTATTCAACAGGTCGAGATGTTCCAAAGAGCGGAGGCATATTTGCCAGACGACCTAGATCTCAATCGCCTGCCTCCTGAGGTTCTGTTGTTGCAGCTGCGCTGGTTGCTGGAAGTGATATTCCCGGCTTGGGTCGATCGGTTAGTAGGACCAAACCAGGATGAAATAGAGGTGTAGCCTGATCAATGGCCTGATTCCGTGTAGACAGAATATCGGTTATTGCCCCAGCTTCGGTCGATGGAGGAATTCATGTTGAAGCATTTACTCCTGTTTCCAGCCGACCAAGAAGGTGATCCATCAATTGCTGCTATCGTTTGAGGATTTTACCCTGAGATGTCATATGGTCTCTAAGTTCGACCATGATTTTATCCATGTCGCCCCAGGTAAGGAATCGAGACATGTCGTCATGAGAGGAAACTTCGTGACTTACTTCTGCAGCATCGATATCAGCAGCACCGGCGTTTGCGGGACGAGAGGATGTTGCATCTTTCTTTCGTTTGTTTGCCATGACCTGAGATAAGCAGGAGCTCAATGGCGATGTCGGTGCGTTGCCCCTACCTGGCGCGCCAAAGTGTGGACGTCAAAAGTTGGTTACTAGTGACGATCAACCCCTAATCGCGTGATCAACAAACGAATAAAGATTAAAAATGCAATAAAACGTAAAAGAACAGGGAGCACACACAGAATTTTTATAGTGGTTCGGCAAAGATGGTGCCTACGTCCACTTTATATATTATTTCTCTTTTTTTATTACAAGTACAATGCTTTGTTTGAAGGAGGGAAAGAAGATAGCTATTTTCCTTCTTCTTTTTGAGAAAGATTGAGAGAGATGAACTTCAGAATTGGAGTGCACTGGAATTTTCAGAAAAGAGAGAGTACCTTTCTCTCTTTTTCTTAAGCGTAGAGGTATTTATAGGTGGAGAATGCAGCTTGGGTTATTGCGGTATGGTCCGACCATTTCGGGAAAGCCTGGACACGTGGAATCCATCTGTTGGCTTGAATCGCGGCTGAATGACTGATTCCACTGTCCATGAATAGTATCCTCGAAAGTTGTGGCTAGCGTGGCATCCACGGAGAGGTTTATTAAAAGTAGAGCTTTTATCCGTATATGGTTTGACCGCCTTTATTGCCTTGAAAGTCGGGATATTATTTGGACTAACTCTGCAGAAATCTTCCACGCTAGCCCAAGATAATCGGTCGACGAGTTCTTTCTGGAAGCGAAAAACTCGGTCGTCCTGGTGAGCGATTCTTCCGATAATGCACAGTCAATCTGACTAAGTTAGACTTGGGCCGATGTGTGACTGCTTTGGGCTATATTTCTGTTGGGCTTCCTGAAGCGTAACTTGCATATGATTTGTGCATTTGGGCTTTGGTTTGGCTCGTTGAGACTCTTGCCAAAAAGTGGGTTAACACAGTCAAAATGTTACACCCCGTCAGCCAAGACCGAAAGCGTAACCCTACTGTTGTTGTAGTCATCTCTTATATCTTCTTTCGGTGATAAAAAACCAGATGTTGATAAAATGCAACATTAAAAAATACAGGAGCATGAAAAATTTACAAAATATTCATTGATAGTCATTCCCTTCATATAAAACTTTTAAATAACTCATTCAGAGAATTTATATGTTATTACAAAATATACTCCGAGAGAAACATATGACAATGCCTCCTCGATTGATCAGAGTTTAAAGACATAGGAAACAAAAATATTGCCTACACACAGATCAAAAAATGATGCTCCTAAATAGCTATAGCCTCCTGCTCGCTTCTAGAACCTTATTCGATGAAGCACCAGAAAACTCCAAACCTCAGCCTACTCAAATGAGCACCTAAGAGTTAAAGGGAAAAAAAAAACTTCGGTTTAGTCAATCGATTAGAGTGCATAATGATCCTTTAACGCCGACATACAGATATCCAGCGGACCATGCCGCATAGCAGAATGGGTTTCCTGCCTCACTGGTGTGGAGCTACCTCTGGAAACATCCCTGGGGCACTTACACTTTAGTGGTTAGTACAAAACCACAATAACATAAGTGACTTCAAAAAATGTGCAATATGCTACACACAATAGACTCCCCATCCCACTTATTCTAGATTTCCCAAGCTAATGGTTTCTAATGATTTACCGTTATTTTCTTTTAATTCGGCTCCCCCTCCGTATTTATCAAGGTAACCTTCCATTAGCATTCCAAACTGAAACACCCCGTATATTGCACAAAGCAATGAGTCTTTTCCTTTGGTATCCGCTCTATGCGACCCAAAGTACCTTATTGCTAGGCAAGGAACCACCCTTTCTTATTCTATGACTTCCGTACACACGAAGCAACAGAGCCCTTCTCTTATTATAAAATCCATACTGCGTGAAGTAATGGAATTCCTCCATTCGGCCCCCCTTCCATGCTTCGTAAGGTAAGCCTAATTAACAACTGGACCGAAGGCTTATCCTTTTATTAAACTGGTTCCCCCAATTCCTTTGGCCCATTTGTTCTCCCAATGTTTAAGTGGTTCCCTCAATTTATTTTAACCATTGGTTCCCTCAATGTTCTCATAAATGCAGATGTTGTGTCCATGATTTCCCACCAATAACATATGCAACTTTCAATGGTGTTCTACCAAAATTTAAAAACATTTATCTCCGAAAGGAACCCCCTTCCGGGTTAATAAGACAAAAAATACTCCAGAGGGAAAATGCTTTGCCACTATTCATCATTCATCTCTGAAAAGCACCTCTTATCGGCTTCATAAAACAATCAACTAATCATTCACTCCGAAGGCAATCCTCTCCGACACCATACAAATTGCTTGTAAGGAACAACTTTCATTTTAATGTAGTCAAGCAATCAGCTTTGTCTTGACGTCAAAACCATGATGGCATGGTATAGAGGCAGAAGCCTCTAACTCCCTTAAGCAATTATAAAATTAAATTTCCTTTGTTGACATTATCGACACCGACAACCATTTTTAGGCAAAGCCTTAAATCCTTAGTTAAAAGATTTCCCTTTGGCCTGCTATCTACGTCCAAGGAAATAAGTTTAGAAAAACAAGTTTTCAAAGGCATGTCATTGTAGGTCGTGGCTTCAAGGGTTAAGACACTCTTTCAATTCCCCCGAAAGGTGGAAATCTTTGATAAAACAGATTTCTTTACTATAACGACGCCCTTTCGTCCCTGCCGAAAGAGCGGAGGCAAGGCCTCTTATGGAGCAATTAGCTTTCAAAACACATAAGCATCAATACCAAAGTTCCTCCGAAGGGTAAGAGGCAGACGATTGAATACTTCCTATACCATATATATAACACTCTGAGCGTCGTGCTCCGCCGAACGATAGCTTTCGAGCGTATCAGGATGTTGCCTCCGAAAAGATAGTGGCACTGACAAAAAATATGTACATATTGACTAATTTCCTTATAACGTGTTATTTCATACTTGCTCCTCCATATTTTTTGAATTCTCATTGGCTTATAAATTAAAATACTGATTATATACATCCTTTTTATAATACTTTTATGTCAGCCATGTATAAAATAATATACATATATTTTAATCATTTTAATTAATAACAAGCTTCACTAAGCAATTCAAACTTAGAAAATTCATGACTAATTCACACATCCATGAAAAATTATGAAATTCAAAACCTATCTCCATAGTCATATAACAATATCATACTACAAATCCATGGCATTGGGGGTTTCTAACTATAGGTTTTACCTTTAATCTTGGCCACGTTCATGTATATAAAAATCACGTGAACATCTCAAACATAGTTATTGATGTTCTTCCAATTAGCATCATATTAATCATGAAAAACCATCATAAACAAACAAATTTTTTGGCTATTTCTTGAATGACTAAACCATAATCGCAAAAGTATTATTCACCTTGATTAGTTGAAATTTTGAGATTTATTGACAAGGTTTCCAAGCTCTGAATTCAAACTTTTTCTCTTTTCTTCTTCTTCCTAGCTTTAATGGTCAACTACCTTAGTTTTATTTTAGTTTATGAGCGAGTAAAAAGAGAAAAAAAATGTGGTATGATACGAGTAGATATAGGAGCCGAAAGTTCACCCTTTTGCCACCTTTATATGCCACTCCTTAAGCAATTCATTTGTTGCTAAGGCTAATCGACTAGTTAATTCATTCAGCATAAATCTCATTTCCTCCTTCACCACATTATTCCTATTTAGTTTAACCAGTTAAATTCATGAATGAATACATCCTCCCCTCCTTTAAAGAATTTCATCCCTAAAATTAAGTCAAGGACAAAGCAAGCAAAGAAATCATCGAAACCGAGCTATCGATGCTATCAAAATATATACTAACATACCCACTAGTAACCAATCTTTAAATCCACATAGATCTTGCTGAAAGAAAACCAGGAAAAGCCTCTCTAATCTCCCAACTAAAGTCTCTTTCATCGGGACTCCAGATAACATTCACCAATTTAAATGTCTTGGTTATCAATTTATTTTCGCCTCTATCTACAACATGAACCGGTTGCCTCATGATAGTCAGATCTCCACGACCAACTCTTCCAATATCCTTGGATCAATGTAGCGTCAAAGGCATGTACGTACTTATGCAACTGTGATACATGAAACACATTGTGGACTCCCGCTAGTATATCCGGTAGCCTTACCTGATGGGAAAGCTTTCCAGTCCTTTCTAAAACAAGAAAAGACCCAATAAACCTTGGTGACAACTTCCTCGCCTTTTCGAAATGGAACACACCTTTCATTGGTGACACCATGATGAAAACCCTTTCTCTAATAGAGAATTCTTATTCCTTACACCTTCTATCTGTGTAACTCTTCTGCCTAACTTAAGCTTCCTTCATTCGACACCGAATGATATCAATCTTCTTTGTGTCTTCTCTTACAAATTCTAGACTAAGAACTAGCCTTTTATCTGTTTCCAACCAAAACACTATCGATTTACACGGGTTTATTATAAAGCTTCGAAAGGCGCCATTCCTTTTTAGCTTGAAAGCTATTATTATAAGAAAATTTCACCAAAGGCAAATGATCCTATCAAGAACCACAAAAGTCTAGAACACATGCTCTCATCAAACCTTCCAGTACCCTATTCACCCTCTCAGTTTTCCCATGCATCTGAAGGTGATAAGTCATTCTAATCTTGAGTTTTGTTTCCATTTACTTCTGCAAACTTTTCCAAAGCTCACTCCTAAACAATGGACCCCTTTCACTCATGAAACAACTAGGAACTTCATAAAGCTTCATAACACTCTTCATGAATAACTCAGCTAAAACCAACGCCTTCCTAGTTGATTTGATGAGAATAAAATGGGGAATCCTGGTTATTCTATCCATGGCAACCCATATGCTTTTGTTCCCTCTTCGTGATCTCGGCATTCCATCGATGAAATCCATGAATATCGAATCCCACTTTCAAACTGAAATCTTTAATGGTTGTGACAAACCACTAGGCTTCTGATGTTCGACTTTCAACTATTTGAAATTCGTACATTGCTTTACCTATAAGACAACATTCCAATTCATTCTTTCTCAGAAGAAGCTTCGCCTCATGTCTCGGTACATCTTGGTTCCCCTAGGATGCATCGTAAACTTAGATCGAAGAGACTCTCTAAGAATTTCCTCCCTCATATTACCAACCTTCGAAACACATAGCCTTTAGTTCTTATGTAACCACCCTTTAAGCCGAGAGTGAACATCCCAAGGCTACTCCCTTCTGTACCGATTCTGAGCTCTATGATCATTTTGGATAATGATGGAAGTAGTCTTCTTAATCAAAGTTGGTTGAACCTCTTAGCATGATACCATCAGTGTACTTCCATTAGAACTCGTTGTCGACCTGATCCTCATGTTACATGTGAATAAAGCTTCCAAGTCTTCCCATTCATTCATTATAGCCAACATCATTCCTTGGTTCCTCCTACTTAGGCAATCCATAACCTTATTCCCATTCCCAAGGGTATACTATATTCATAAGGCATACGTCACCAAGAACTCAAACCATATCTACTGTCGCATATTCATTTCCTTCTGAGAAAACAAATATCAAAAGGAATTATAGTCTGTGAACAACTCAATCTTTTCACCCTAATAAGTAATGTCTCTAAATCTTCGAGGCAAAAACAAAAGCAGCTAGCTCAAGATCATGAGTTGGGTATCAGACTTCATAAAGTCTCGGCTATCGGGAATCATAAGCAATAACTCATCCTTTCTGCTTCAGAACAACACCTAACCTTGTTTCGCAAGCATTGGTAAAAAAACACCAAACACTGGTTTCCTTTCGACACCACTAACATACGAGAATTGGTCAATAATTGCTTCAAATTCTGGAATGTTTCTTTACACTTGTTAGACCAAACAAACGTAACATCCATTTTGGATAGCTTAATGATTAGCGTTGCTATCCACGCAAAGTCCTATATAAACCAACGGTAGTACCTAGCCAATCCCAGAAAGCTTTGGACCTCTGTAACACTTTTAGACACCTTCCAACTAAAGATAGCCTCAACCTTTGTAGGATCCATCGACAGTCCCTCATCTGAAACCATATGACCAAGTAACTTCGCTTTATTCTCCCAAAATTGACACTTAGAAAACTTGGCTCTCAATTGGTGCTTTCGCAAAGTCTCTTGCACTAATCAAAGGTGAATTCCATGCTCTTACGCATCCTTCGAATATAATAATACATCATCAATGAAAAACAATACAAACCTATCTATGTTTTCCCGAAACACTTGGTTCATTAAATCCACAAAGAAAGCTGGCGCATTCGTCAATTTGAAAGGCATAACAAACATTCGTATGATCCATATTTGGTACAAAACTTTGTCAACGGAATACTCTTCTTTGCTACCCTCAACTGGTGAAACCCAGTAGCCAAGTCTAATTGAGAAAACACATCCGCTTTAGATACCTGATCAAATAGATCATAAATGCGAGGTAAAGGATACTTGTTCATCGTTGTCCTCTCGTTGATCTTTGGTAATCAATACATATTCTCAATGATCCATCGGGCTTCTTCAAAAACACTGCTAATGCACCCTGATGCAAACTACTTTGACGAATGAAGCTTTTACCTTCCAACTCAACAAGTTCCACCTTCAACTCCTTCATCTTCGAAGGGACCATCTGGTTAGGTGGCCTACTCATTGGCTTGGCTCCCAACGCAAGATCGATTCAGATTTAATTGCCCTTTTAGGCAGTAATCCTTCCACTGGCTTGAAGACGTCTGAAAATTCCTTAATTATAGGAAAGCTACCTACCTCATCCTCCAATTCCAATCTGCACAACAAAGAAAATGTCTGCGAAACTACTCTCTTTGTATCGAGAGCCCAATCTTACTGTTGCTGTTTCGATGCTTCAATGATACTTCTCTACTTCGACATAACACACTCGCATCATAACGGCTCAACCAACCCATACCCAAAATAATTGCAATACCCTCGAAATCAAGCACATACAAGCTACAAACAAATGTATAGCCTACTAACTAAAATTCTAATTATCACGTCTCAAACCCAGAGTTATGTATCGTTTGACAGAATTAACCACCCTAAAAGAACTAACATGGAAAGATGGTTCTAAAGACAATTTATTTACTATTTATCTTAAAATAAATGAATATAATGCACTAGTGTCAAACAGAATTCTAATAGGTATGCTACCAAACTAAAGCGTACCTTCTAGCTATTCTTCCCTTTCTCCACAGATGTAGGTTTGAAAGTTGAAGATTCCACAACCATCACTTTACCTTTGGTTTCTTACGAACATTTATCCTTATAGTACCCAAACTGATTGCATTTAAAGCACCTGACATTCTACTTTCCAGCTGCAGTCTTAGCTTACTTTGTCGTGCACTCAGCCGAATAGTGACCTTCCCAGTGACACCTAAATCAAATAACTTCTGCTTTATTCTTCTTGTCCTTTACATTTTTCTGGGACTTCCTACCCTTGAAGAATTTATTTTTCCTTTCTATATATCCTAGGTTTCTCACCTTTGTAAGAATCTTTCCATTTTGAATGGCCATCTCCACCACCATATCACTAGTGCTTCGCAAGTGAGGCATCATTTCTTCCATAGTCTTAAATCTTAGCCCCTTGATGAACTTATCATTCCTCAATACTATAGTGTAAGTTGTCCCCAAGCATAGGGAAACAATTTGTTAAATATGGAGGCATACTTCACGACTATCATATTCCTTGCTTCAAATTAGAAAATATCCTCATCATCATTGTCTAGGAAGCTTCAAATGCAAACCTTGCCCTAAGCCTATTTTGGAAATCTTCCCAAGTGATTCCCTCTTCCGGTGTTATAGCCGAAATATCGTTCCACCAATGTAAAGTGTTGCCCTGTAGCTATCTCGAGGGGAATATTCATTTTTTCTCATCAACCAAACCTTAGTCCCCGAAGATTCACTCACAATACAATAGCCAAGTATCCATAGTAGTAGCATCCTATGTTCCAAGAAATAGCTTCCCATCCAAAATGATATGATCTCCATTTAGCTTCGCCTAGTTGTTTCCAACTTGCACTTCGGGATTCACTCTCCCGGAACCAACAGCTACTCCAGCTTGTAACATATGGAAAAAAGTTTGGAACAAATTCTCCATATCCGCTAGTGGGTTCACAGCACCTTAGTTCTCATTGGCCCTTCGACCCTAGCCTTCTGCTTCAGCCTGAACGTTACTATTAATCATAGTGCTTTTCCAACCAATATTCGGTCTTGAACTTCTTCTCTCCATATCTTATTTTTTTCCTTCTATAGATAAACTTTATTAATACACTAAAGCATAAGACTGAAGGGTATATACATACTTATATAATACAATTACATATACATACCAGTCTCGTTATCCAAACCCTGAGAATTTCATTGATCTTTCAGTTTTAAGTTTGAAAATTGTTATGGAGAAAACATGGTTTTAAATTTGCATAAACTTATGATCCGGTACCAAATTTGTAACACTCGGTTAGCCAATACCAAAACCAAACCCACCGATGTTGCAGTCGTCTCTAGCGTTAGTTTTCGGTGATAGAAAACCCAATGTTAATTAATCACAACATCTGTAAAAATGGGAGTATGTAAACCTTTACAGAATATTAATTCATTGATAGTCATTCTCTTCATACAACCCTTTTCGTACAAGCCATTCAAAGAAAATATAAATTATTACAAAATATACTCTGAGAGCAATATATGATGATGCACCCACGGTTGATCAAATTTTAAAGACATAGGCAATAATAATATTGTTGATACACACATCAAAACAAATCAAACAATAGTGCTTAAAAAAAGCTACAACCACCTACTCACCTTCGGAGGCTTTTTCAACGAAGCACCTAAAAGCCCTAACCCTGACCTCAGATGAGCACGAAAGAGTTAAAGGGGAAAAAACTTCTAGTCATCCAACCGACTAGTGTGAATAATAATCCTTTAAACCCGACAAAGAGATATCTAGCGAGATTACGCCGCATTGGGGGTTCCCCCTCGCTAGTATCGAGCTACCTCCAGAAACGTTGCTGAAGCACCCACACTTTAGTGGTTGGTATGAAACCACAATAACACAAGTGACTTATAAATGCAATATGAAACACATAATGAATTCCCCGTCCCTGTTATTCTAGATTTTCCATCCTAATAGTTTCTAATGATTTCCCATCATTTTCATTATTTAATGAATTCCCATCATTTTCATTCTTTAATAATTTTCCATCATTTTCTTCAATTTGGTTCCACTTCCATGTTTCGCAAGGTAACCCCTGCTAGTATTCGAAAGCGAAGCACGTCCTATACTACGCGAAGCAATGGATCTTTTTCCTTTGGTATCTACACTGTGCAATTGAAGGTACCCCCTTGCTAAGCAATAGAACCATCCTTTCTTATTCATTTAACCTCTACACTACACGAAGGAATGGAGCCATTCTCTTATTATAATTTCCATCCTACGCGAAGCAATGGAATTCCTCCTTATGATCACCCTCCCATGCTTCATAAGGTAACCCCTACTAATAATAGAATCAAAGGTTTATCCTTTTATTTAATTGGTTCCCCCAATTCCTTTCCCCTAATGTTTAAGTGGTTCCACCAATTTGTTTTACACGTTAGTAACCCTAATGTTCACACAAATGCATATTCGAATCCATGGTTTCCCACTAATAACATATGCAATTTTCAATGGTGTCCTACCAAAATTAAGTAACGTTTATTTTCAAAAGGAACCCCTTCTAGCTCAATAAGACAAATAGTATTTTACTTCCAAGGATAACCCTTTTGGCATCTTTCAATATTCGTCTCCAAAAGGCAATCGCTTCCAAATTCATAAAATATTCAATTAACCATTCATTTCAAAGGCAAACCCTCCATCGCTATACAACCTTCTTAAAAGGAACCATCCATGCAATCAAGCAATCAACCAAGTCATAGCATCAAAACCATGACGGTAGGGCATAGATGCAGAAGCCTCTGATTCCTTTACACAGTCATAAAATAAAGTTCCCTTTGTTGACAA
Organism: Allium sativum; assembly: GCA_030737875.1. Lineage (NCBI taxonomy): Eukaryota > Viridiplantae > Streptophyta > Magnoliopsida > Asparagales > Amaryllidaceae > Allium > Allium sativum. The sequence continues at coordinate 867,635,657 of CM060924.1, read as the reverse complement.
TATTGACGCCGACAACCATTTTTTGGCAAAGCCTTAAATCCTTTATTAAAAGATTTCTCAAGTCAAGCTACCACGTCCAAGGAAATAAATTTAGGAAAACAAGTTTTTAAATGCATGTCATCGTAGGATACGGCTTTGATGGTTTAGAGTCTATTTCAATTCCCTTGAAAGTTGTAAGTTCTTAATCAAAATAGTTTTCTTTCTTACAAAAGTTCCCCTTTTGTCCCTGCCAAAAGAGTGGACGCAAAGCCTCGTGTGGAGCAGTTAGCTTTCAGAACACATAAGTATCAATACCAAAGCTCCTCCTTGAGGGTAAGAGGCAGATGTCTGAATACTTTTTATACAATATATATATATATATATATATATATATATATATATATATGTATATGTAACGACCCGTATTCTACGCATCATAGGATCGTAGGATATTTATTTCTTTCACATACGAAGTCGTATGGTCATGTAACTTTGGAAGACGACTATTGGGGTCATTTCCCACGTTCATGATTTTTCCCGATTTTTAAATGACCATTTTGCCCCTAGCTGGTCTTGTTTTGGCCATAACTTTTGATTGGTTAGAAATTTTGACCTGAAACCACTTCCATTAGCTCCAGATGATGGTTTCTCTTTCCGTAGAGTGGTCATAATAGTCAAACGGACTTACCGTTTGGGAGATATGGCTGAATTAAGGTTTAAAGGGTTATTTTCAGCTAATTGGGCTTAACCGGGTAGTTAGTAATTAGGCCCATTGGGGGATTTCGGGATTAGTGGTATTTAAGGGCTGCTAGGGTTAGGATTTCGGTTTTTACTTCATTTTTCCAGCCGCCACTTATTTTCTTCAACCCTAGTCATGGCCTCCAACATCTAGAATCATTCCAAATCACCTCTAATCACTTTCTAATCAAAGATTAAGCAAAACTACATCAAATCAAGGCGAATTAGCATAGGATTTGGAATAGAGCTGCTGGAACACATAGAGATTGGATCTATATCAGAGGAGTTTCAGTTCTGAAAGTTAAATTGTGGCAAAGGTGAGTGATTTGCTTTGTTTTACACTAATTACGGCTAATTAGGGTAATTAACGAAGATTAGCGAAATTATAACTCAGAAAAATCTAGAAAAATTCCTAAAATTCTAAAACATCATTTTATGCCTCTGATATGAATTTGGGTTAATTTCGACTAATTTTGCAAATCCCGGAATTTGGGGGATTAAGGGGTGATTAGTGGAAATTAGCGAATTTATGTATGTTAAAAATCTGGAAAAATATTTATAAATTCTAAAATATTATTTTAGACCTCTGTTAGAAAAATTGGCTAATTCGGTTAAATTTTGTTAATTCTATCATTAAGTTTGCTTGAACATGCTTAAGGAAAAAATATGGTTTTTGGGTATGTTTGATCTATTTCACATGCTATGATTTATGTTTTGGTGTTTGTGGTCTATCCCATATGTTGCTATGACTGTTTGACATGATTTATGATTGCATTATAAAGTTAGAATGGTTGAAAACGCCGTCGAGAGGCGAAAATAGCTTGTTGAAATGGTGCAGGTTTTCTTCGGGTCGAGTTAGACCGACCAGGGGAGGGTTTTGACCGACCGACCCGAGCTCACGACCGACCCCAATAGAAGGAGGACATCACGACTGACCCTGTATGAAGTGTTCGACCGACCAGGGATGGTGAAGTACGACCGACCAGGAATGGTGAAGTGTTCGACCGACCAGGGATGGTGAAGTACGACCGACCAGGAATGGTGAAGTGTTCGACCGACCAGGGATGGTGAAGTACGACCGACCAGGAATGGTGAAGTGTTCGACCGACCAGGGGGCAATACCGACCGACCAGGGGGCAATACCGACCGACCAGGGTAGAGATGATGAAAACCGACCAGAATGAAATGTTCTTGACTGACCGACCCGAACAGGAGGAAACCAATAACCCGAGATGCAAAGGTAGTCCAAATGGAAGTTAGAGCTCAGGATCCCGGACCCAGTTGGGAACCAATGAGTTCACTTCATGATTGGGCTTTGCTGCGGGACGTGTGCTAAGGAGTTGTCGATGTCTGTATCTTTGGATCACTATGTATGGGAAGTATGTGAACGGATTCAGGGTCACAGTATGTAGTGACCTAGGTACGACTAAAAGTAGCTATGGACCAATGAAGTGGGATCATTGAAAAGGTTTGGTCATGATTCCATGTGGGTAAGCTTGGTTGTAGCAGTAGTTGTACAGAGTCGAACTCCGTCACTACTTCGATGAGTCTAGTGATTTACAGTGGTGGACATCGTATGCTTTACGCACTGAGTGAGAGATGTGAGGATGGTTGCTATGATTGATTTGTTTGCTATCATTATGACATGCACACCCCCACCCCCGTATCTTTACACCACTTGTTTTGAGGCACCTTAGAGTATTGTACAGTATGTAGTGCTAACTCTTTGGTTGCAAGTCCAGGTTCAGGTATGGTTTAGTATACCTGTTATTGTTCTGTTTAGTTGCTTATCGCTCATACCAGACTTTTGTCTGACCTAGAGTTTTATGTCTCTTCTTATTACTCTGGGTGCTCACACGAGCAGACTAGAGACAGGTTAGGTGGTATGCACGAGTAGCTGATCCGGAGACGAGCAGGAGGCTTCTACGTATGATATATAGATATTCTCCCTGTGTCACAGCTGGTCACTACTTTGGGCATTAGTAGTGTACCTTTCCTTTTTGCTTTAGAGACAGTATTTTTAAGTTGTAATAAGCTGTATTTTGGATTTCCGCTGCTATAATGGTTCTGATTTAGTTTTCAGCTTATGCACTGTCTCGCATGTTTATGTTAAGTATATTATTATTATATTTTATTCCATGCGCTGTGAGATATGTTACAGGTTCTGTGCTAATTCAATTCTTCAAATCCCTTTCCTTTACCTTTCTTTTGGCGACCGTTCCGTGCTGGTTGGACATCAGTACATCGCATCTCAGTGAAATGTCGACTGGTGCAGGGCGGGCCGTCACACTTGGTATCGGAGCTCTAGGTTGCGTAGTTCACCTAGGGAAAGACACTAGGGAGAGATAGTACACGTATATGAGAGCGCGTATTTGTGATTATTTTGGTTTTCAGAAAGTTATATATATATATACTACTAGTATAGATAAAGATACGGTTGCACTGCACTGACACCACAAAGAAGAGGGTTAATCGTTTTCATATACGTTTAACTGAGATGCGCTGATACCAAGTGTGACGGCCCGCCCCGCACCAGTCGACATTTCACTGAGATGCGCTGTACTGATGTCCAACCAGCACTGAACGGTCGCCAAAAGAAAGGAAAAGGAAAGGGATTTGAAGAATTGAATTAGCACAGAACCTGTAACATATCTCACAGCGCATGGAATAAAATATAATAATAATATACTTGACATAAACATGCGAGATAGTGCATAAGCTGAAAACTGAATCAGAACCATTATAGCAGCGGAAATCCAAAATACAGTTTATTACAACTTAAAAATACTGTCTCTAAAGCAAAAAGGAAAGGTACACTACTAATGCCCAAAGTAGTGACCAGCTGCGACACAGGGAGAATATCTATGTATCATACGTAGAAGCCTCCTGCTCGTCTCCGGATCAGCTACTCGTGCATACCACCTAACCTGTCTCTATTCTGCTCGTGTGAGCACCCAGAGTAATAAGAAGAGACATAAAACTCTGGGTCAGACAAAAGTCTGGTATGAGCGATAAGCAACTAAATAGAACAATAACAGGTATACTAAACCATACCTGAACCTGGACCTGCAACCAAAGAGTTAGCACTACATACTGTACAATACCCTAAGGTGCCTCAAAACAAGTGGTGTAAAGATACGGGGGTGGGGGTGTGCATGTCATAATGATAGCAAACAAATCAATCATAGCAACCATCCTCACATCTCTCACTCAGTGCGTAAAGCATACGATGTTCACCACTGTAAATCACTAGACTCATCGAAGTAGTGACGGAGTTCGACTCTGTACAACTACTGCTACAACCAAGCTTACCCACATGGAATCATGACCAAACCTTTTCAATGATCCCACTTCATTGGTCCATAGCTACTTTTAGTCGTACCTAGGTCACTACATACTGTGACCCTGAATCCGTTCACATACTTCCCATACATAGTGATCCAAAGATACAGACATCGACAACTCCTTAGCACACGTCCCGCAGCAAAGCCCAATCATGAAGTGAACTCATTGGTTCCCAACTGGGTCCGGGATCCTGAGCTCTAACTTCCATTTGGACTACCTTTGCATCTCGGGTTATTGGTTTCCTCCTGTTCGGGTCGGTCGGTCAAGAACCTTTCATTCTGGTCGGTTTTCATCATCTCTACCCTGGTCGGTCGGTATTGCCCCCTGGTCGGTCGGTATTGCCCCCTGGTCGGTCGAACACTTCACCGTTCCTGGTCGGTCGTACTTCACCATCCCTGGTCGGTCGAACACTTCACCATTCCTGGTCGGTCGTACTTCACCATCCCTGGTCGGTCGAACACTTCACCATTCCTGGTCGGTCGTACTTCACCATCCCTGGTCGGTCGAACACTTCATACAGGGTCAGTCGTGATGTCCTCCTTCTATTGGGGTCGGTCGTGAGCTCGGGTCGGTCGGTCAAAACCCTCCCCTGGTCGGTCTAACTCGACCCGAAGAAAACCTACACCATTTCAGCAAGCTATTTTCGCCTCTCGACGGCGTTTTCAACCATTCTAACTTTATAATGCAATCATAAATCATGTCAAACAGTCATAGCAACATATGGGAAAGACCACAAACACCAAAACATAAATCATAGCATGTGAAATAGATCAAACATACCCAAAAACCATATTTTTCCCTTAAGAATGTTCAAGCAAACTTAATGATAGAATTAACAAAATTTAACCGAATTAGCCAATTTTTCTAACAGAGGTCTAAAATAATATTTTAGAATTTATAAATATTTTTCCAGATTTTTAACATGCATAAATTCGCTAATTTCCACTAATCACCCCTTAATCCCCCAAATTCCGGGATTTGCAAAATTAGTCGAAATTAACCCAAATTCATATCAGAGGCATAAAATGATGTTTTAGAATTTTAGGAATTTTTCTAGATTTTTCTGAGTTATAATTTCGCTAATCTTCGCTAATTACCCTAATTAGCCGTAATTAGTGTAAAACAAAGCAAATCACTCACCTTTGCCACAATTTAACTTTCAGAACTGAAACTCCTCTGATATAGATCCAATCTCTATGTGTTCCAGCAGCTCTATTCCAAATCCTATGCTAATTCGCCTTGATTTGATGTAGTTTTGCTTAATCTTTGATTAGAAAGTGATTAGAGGTGATTTGGAATGATTCTAGATGTTGGAGGCCATGACTAGGGTTGAAGAAAATAAGTGGCGGCTGGAAAAATGAAGTAAAAACCGAAATCCTAACCCTACCAGCCCTTAAATACCACTAATCCCAAAATCCCCCAATGGGCCTAATTACTAACTACCCGGTTAAGCCCAATTAGCTGAAAATAACCCTTTAAACCTTAATTCAGCCATATCTCCCAAACGGTAAGTCCGTTTGACTATTATGACCACTCTACGGAAAGAGAAACCATCATCTGGAGCTAATGGAAGTGGTTTCAGGTCAAAATTCCTAACCAATCAAAAGTTATGGCCAAAACAAGATCAACTAGGGGCAAAATGGTCATTTAAAAATCGGGAAAAATCATGAACGTGGGAAATGACCCCAATAGTCGTCTTCCAAAGTTACATGACCGTACGACTTCGTATGTGAAAGAAATAAATATCCTATGATCCTATGATGCGTAGAATACGGGTCGTTACATTATACATATATACAAATATACATATATACAAATACATATATACAAATATACATATATACAAATACATATATACAAATATACATATATACAAATATATATATATATATATATATATATATATATATATATATATATATATATATATATATGATAATCCAAGTATCCATCGCTACCGAAAGGTGGCTTCCGAGAGTATTAGAACGTTTTTTCTGGAATGACAGTGGCATTGACAGCAAATACAGACATATTAACTTATTTCCTTATAAAGTGTTATTTACATTTGCTCCACCATATTTTTCGAGTTTTCATTGGCTTATATATTAAAATACTGACCGCATACAGTTTTTTAACAGTACTTTTATATAAAAAACATATAAACATAGATACATGATTTTTAGCTAAGGTTTTACCCAAAAACCTAATCATTTTCCTTTATATAAAAAACATATAAACACGTGAAACATAGCTACATGATTTCCCACCAATTAGCATCATATTAATAATGAAAAACCATCATGAACAAACATTTTTTGTGACTATTTCCCTAATGGAAGAAACATAAGGGCAAAATTATTATTCACCTTAGTTAGTTGAGTTTTGAAGATTTTTTGACAAAGTTTCCAAGCTCTAAATCCTATTTTTTATTGTTTTTTCTTCTTCCTAGCTTTAATAGCTAACCACCTTAGTTTTATTTTAGCATTCAAGTGAGTGAAAAGCTCTCATATACATATATAAAAAAAATATGGTATGATATGAGTAGATATTAGGGTCGAAAGTTTACCCTTTTGCCACTCTCATATGCTCTTCCTTACGCAATTTATTTAATTCTAAGGCAACCTACTAGTTAATTCATTAAGCAAAAATCTTATTCTCTCCTTCACCACATTATTCCCATTATTTTAACCAATTAAGTTCATAAATAATGTTACTAAAATAAAGTGTAGTATATGAATTAGAATTTCCATCCCACCAAAGGGTTGCATATGCTTTTGATATGAGTCAAGAAGTAAAGAAGGAATCTTTAAACTTAATCCTTGGCCTCAAGGAAGAAGCCTTTGTTCGAACATCGGAATATCAAAAGAGAATGACTTGATATTAGAATATGAAAGTAAGATTAATAATATTCAAGGAAGGATACCCAGTACTATAAAGAGTAATGGATAACACCAAAAATCTGGCAGATGAACAATTAAGGCCAAATTGTGAAGGACCCCTAATAATTCATACGATAATACATCCAGGAACCTATTTCTTATGTAATCCCAATTGCAACATGGTTCCGAGGAATATGGAATGCGTAACAACTGAGACCATGCTTTCCCTCCATAAGTGAATAAAATAAAGGAAACATTTCCATCAAGGATCAAAGAAATTTTGCCCCCAAGGCAAGAAAAAACGAAATTCAAATTTAGAGAAGTTTTGTCGAATTTATCTACATGGATAAAAATAATGGATAATGGCTTCCAATGGAAAATCAAAATAAGAAATTCTACTTAGTTGGGCTAAAAAGCCCATTTATAATATATTAAGCTTAAAAATTCCTTGACGTAGTTAGAGAGTTTCCCGAAAGGGAGAACAGGTAAGCCCGGAGGATGTGCCCGACACCAATCAAATTCCTTGGTATAATAAGGTTATTCCCAAAGATGAAGGGGGTAGGACCAACGAAAACGTGTCTGGCTACAAGACCCAGGTATGTCAAGGCACCTTTTGGAGGGAGGAGTGTAAGTCTAGGGTATGTGCCCAGCATCGATAAACCCTTGATTCAGTCAAGGTGCCGTATGGAGGAAGGGATAGGTAATAGTTGGTGCACAAGCCCAGTTTTGAATGAAGCATGCTCTACCTCTGTTCTTTTTTAAACAAGTCTTGCCTCTGCTTAATCATAAGCATGCCCTACCTCTGCTATAAAGTTGAGCATGCTTTGCCTTTGCTTAGACTCGTCCCACAAAAGGGAACAAAAGCTCAAAAGGATAACGTAAAGCATGCCAAGCCTCTACTTTAGAAAAAAACATAAAAATGATAAAGATCTAGTTAAAACTGAAATCGCTATCATATCTATCATTTCCAAAAGAAGATTTCTGGACTTTTATGGTCTTATTACCCGAAGAAGGTTTACGGGATTTATGTGGGCCAAAAGAGGCTTGACTCATATTAATTGCTTCCAAAAGAGGGTTTTCTGGACTTCTACTATTCAATACCATAATCTGGGTTTCAAGTCTTCTATTAAGTCGAAATAGGCTTTCGAATCTATTATCTCAAAGAAGACGTTTTCTGGATTTCTGTTGTTCTATTACATGAATATGAGTTTCGGGTTGTCTATTTAGCCGAAAGAGGCTTCGAATCCATTCTATTCAGAAGAAGGTTTCCGAATTTCTATCATTTTTTGAATTTGGGTTCGAGTCATCAATCAAGCTGAAGATGTCTTCGTTCTAATTTATTCCAGAAGATCATTTCTGAACTTCCATTCTATTGCCAGAGTATGGGTTTCGAGTGTATTAAAAGCCGAAGGAGGCTCATAATTATTGATTATTTTTAGAAAACAGTTTATGGGCTTTTGTTATTTCATTACCCAAATATGTGTTTTGGATCTGCTACTAAGCCGAAAGTGGCTTTGTAAATATTACCTTTAATAGAAAATTCTTGGATTCTGTAACGTCCCGTATTTTTGGTAGCCAAATATTTAATTTAATTTATTATTTTAAATATTATATTTGGAATACTAATGGTTTTTAATATTTAATTCGTTATAAAAACGAAGTTTGAACGATATATATTTATATAATTATAAAACGAGCTCGAAATCGCATGGTAGTTCGTAAAATGGAGTTTTGAACTTCAATTTGATATACAGGATCCGATATAAGTCGGATTTCTGTGAAACGAGAAACGTTAGAACCGTGTTGATTATAATTTTCATATGAAAGAGAAAAATTCAGATTTCGTATGATAGTTTGTTAGTTATGGCCAAATCAAATTTTAAAATAGTCGCTGTCGAAATCGTTATTAAAGTATAGGCCTTTAAAATAGCCATTTATCAAATGGTCTCTGTTTTCGACGAAGTCAGTTTCATTGGGACCATAACGTTAAATTATTGTACGGTATTAAATGGCGTGACAAAGCGATGTCGTATGTGACCACGGTAGCCGTAAACGCCCAATTATTTTCTATAGCGCGTAATTAAATTTATTTAATTTAATAAAGAGGTTTTTGTGTGTGACTTGAGCAGACGGTCGAATTAAGCGACGAAACGAGTTCCGTTGAGTTCGTATCGTCGATTAGAGTCAGGATAGGTATATAGTTTATTATTTTTGAAGACTGGTTAATTTGGTGTCAGAAATGGCTTTGCGGTGCGCGTAAAAATAGCCTACTGGGGAAACAGTCTCAGAATGCGATGAAACTGGTGTCGTTGGGTTCGTATTGATTAATTATTGTAGGATTCCAAGGTTTTAAGTTGATTTGGTTTATTTAGTGATCGGGAAAAAAAATAAACGCGTGTTTATTTCTGGTTTTATAAAGGAATTTTTTTTCAAACGACCTCGGATTTCGACGAAACTTGTCCCATTGGGTCCGAAATACCTTTTTACACTAAGATTAGACTTTATATCAGTAAACAGAAGTTGGTTGTGGTGGTTTCTGTGTGTTACTTTGTGCTAAAGTTTCATGAAATAATATTTTAATCTTTCCCTCACACTATATATACACCTGAACATTACCAAACCCTACAGAAAAGTCTTTCCACCATCTTCTTCAAGCCGCCACTACTTCTCTTCTTTTAACAGTGAAATGCAAGCTTAAAATTTAAAACAAATCAAAGAAAAATCCAAAAATCACAAAGTTAAATTCCTTGAACTCTCGAGACCCTGAGCTTCAAACTCATACTAACTTTTATGGGTGCATCGTCTATTTTAAGATCGGGTTTCGGAGCAGCCTTCGAACTGTTTTGGGATCAATGACATAGCCAAGTTCGACGGCACTACTGGCGTTGGGTGGAGAGGCTCCGGCGCGGGCTCTGACCATGGCAGATCAGCGGCAGGGGTTGTGACCAGATTTTGATGCGGTGGAGGATCATTGAGGCGTGAGCGTGAGTTTTCATTTTGATACGTGAAGTTCTGGAACGGTGCTGTGATGGATGAAATGTCAGTGGCGAAATAAGTATTGGTCATTTGAAAGAGTAGAGAGCAGTACTGGGAGCTAAAGAATCCAAAAGGGAACAAGGCAGCAAATTGTTTTGGGACTGTCGAAAATAATGCGAGCAATGAAGAGTGAAAAGCATCAGAAGGATACCGTAAACATACCAACGCCTGTTAATTGAATACATCATGGCAACAGTATAGGTTTAATTGGGAACAAGGTTCTGGAACCGGTATGCAAAGAAGCAATAATGGAAACTAAAGAAAATGAATCGGTCCAGTATGTTTAAATTGGTGAGAATGGGTTTTGCTTTGAAATTGCCTGAATGAAAAAGACAAATGATGAAACATGGTGAATTTGCCTGGACCGAACAGAATTTGTGGACCTGGGTATTTTGCTAATTTAATGTTATTAACATTAATAATATTTCATATGGAAGTTAGTTAACTAAATCAAATATGAAAATTTACAGGTATTTGCATTGGTTGATACGGAGAAATGATGGAAAGAGGATCAAAGAAAAAATGGGATATACCGTGTGTACAGGAAAGCATGACAACGTGAATGAAGGAATGATGGTCTGACCATGTTTCGATTTAAACGAGTAATTTTATTTATTAGTGGATAATTTAAAGAAGTAATTATTTGATTTAACCACAAACTAAAACGGAAATTAAATGCAGGTCTGACGGTTGGTTAACACTGAACAAACGAAAACAGTGTAGTGACAAAGACGAACTGAAGGTAGAAGGGAAGTGATCGGCTGATAACCCTTATCTATATCATAATTTAATTAGTATTGAATTTAGTCTGATTAAGTTAGTTAATTAAATTAGTAAATTTAATTAAATTCTTATAGCCTAAACATTAATTTACTTACAGGTGTTATGCGGGAGAATCATAAGGAAGGAACGGGTTTGCAGAGAAAAGATGCGGCCTGGGTTATAATTAGAAGTAATTGGTTTTAAATTAAATAATTAAAGAAAACATAGTTCTAATTAAACTATATGAATTTCTAAATATTGAAATTCCTACGTATGTGAATAGAATGGAACGAAATACGAGATGTTGGAACCGTATAGACAAGGACTACAGACTGGAACTGATTTGGGCAGAGTTCGAGTCAGCCGGGAATTTAGTGAAATTAAACGACTGTTTAATTTAACCGAAATGAACTGTTTCAACAGCAAATCAACTCAAGTTGAGTTAAACTCACTCAGTTTTTCCCATTTATATTTTATATAAATTGGGTTTTTATTTTTTGTGCTATGTTTGATAATGGTTGACTGTTGCTAGTTTTATAATTATTTGTTGATATAACTGGTAAAATTTAACCGTCGTTTGATTTCGGTGAAATACCAAATCGTTATCCTAACGATTGGTTCCAATAAAGGTAACTTACCTTGTTGGTCACGTTTATAAAATAAACGAGTTTAAATTGGTTGAATTGTTTGAATTACGTGTGGTTGAGGTTAAATGGTCATTAATTATTGTTATCGGTTAAGTGAAACTGAATGATCTTATTTGAGATAACCATTTTGGGTACAGGGACGAACAGGTCGGAGGAATCCAACCGGATTCTTCAACATATTATTTATTTCATATTATCAACATATGAACCTCCTGTTTTGGGTGATTGATTTGATTGTTGATTGTGGATTGAATATTCAACATTTGTTAGTTCAAACCAGTGGGCGATATTGGTTGAGTATTTGGCGATATATGGCCTATAAAATACATCGTTTTATAAATGTTGATTTACCGTCAGGCAAATCGACAGAGATGAAGTTATAAAATTTATTTTATAACTGGAGATAGATTTTCGAATATATTATTTTGAATAAATGTTTATTTGAAGGAAATAAATATTTATTATTTATTATTTATTATTTAGGTATATAATTAATTATAAGGCGATTTTATAAAGTAACTTTTGATGTTAATCGGATTTATAAACTCGTGAATAGGAATTAACCTAATGGTTAAATTTGGAAAATTGGGTATTAAGAATTAAGTAAAGGGAAATTTAGATAAAAGAGTTTATGATAAACTAGAGTCATATAAAAGGGGTTGGAGATGTATATCGTTAATTTTAAATTAACGTTACTTAAAAATGGGATTAGGTAAAAGTGGGAAACAGAAATGAAGATCTCAAAGCGAGAGATGGTTAGATGAATTTGAAAAGGAATCGCTGAAACCAAATTTGGTAGTAGAAGTGAATCATAAGATTTGTAAACCAATCTGATCGTTTGAAAAGGATAAAAAGCGGTGTTTATAAGGAATTACTTAATTACTAAATTAAGAAACAACATTATATCCGAGAAAGAGAATTACAAAGAGTAAGAAGTCTTTATGAAACCATATTTTGAATAAATTAGTGAAATGGGATTTGTATTGATATTGGAATATAGTATCGGGTTTTTGAGTTTCAACTCGTATTTATCTTAAGATATGAACGTTGTTGATCGAGGTCTGAGAGGTAATTAAAATACCCCAACTTGAATGACATCGGGATTATCTGAAGGTGATATTAGTTGTAATGGCAAAAGAGTATAAAATGATTTATTATTTCATTTGAAAAATAATAATGCGACAATTTTTGATGAAGATTTGGAATATATATATATAATAAGGCTTCCAAAGTAAAATAGAAATAAAAAGGGGTTACCGAAATTATAGCGATATTTTCGAGTTAGAAGGAAAACGTAAAGTTGAATTCTATTCTATAAGAGTAAGCATGGACTATTGTTTTTAAGTAATGAATACAAGACATTTCGTAATATTGTTTCACGAGTAATGAATTGAATTGCTTTACAAGTATTTGATAATAAAGTGGCTAATGTTTTTGAAAGTGAAATAGGAACTAGATATGATATAGGATTATCCTAAGTAATGAATCGGTTTAAAGAAGAATCTTATGTTAAATAAGAAGCGAGAGGACTATATTTATAATATCGAAAAATTTAGGAGTTTGAATTTACATTTGTTTTAATTAAAAGGCCAAGTGAGACCGAATACTGGACCAGTGAACTCAATGGATTGTCATGATTGAAACACTGTTTATTTTGATAGTTAAATCACCGACTATCAAATCTGTCCAATACGATTATTGGTACGGAAAGACCGAGATCGAATTTACCATTCCGACCAACAAATACGTGAAGATATCAGAAGATGATTGAGATGGAGCATTGAAGATCATGGATTTTCATAAACGGAAGAACCGTTACTAATCTCTGGAGTGCAACCAGAGATAAACTGTGGTTCTGTCATAGTTGGAATCTACGAGTTGCAAGGACTTCTCGCTACTGATCCATGGGTGATGCCTATATTGGGTGCAGTAGGAGAATACCTTCGGCCCATCCTGTTCCTGGATGACTTGTATGGACGAATGTTTGACAGAGTATTTCCTGAAACCACGTACGTTGATTTTTACAAATATACCGAGTGGTGGAAAAGCGGGGCACTTCTTTTATACCCAGAGTATATTTCTGGACGTCAATTAGTGACTTGACGGATCTGACGATGTGGCATTCAAAGTGAATGGTGACCAGATATTCCAAATGGAAATTTAAACCTCAAGCCTTACAACCAGGAAATGACAAAAATCGGGCAGACAGCTTGGCTATGTGGGTCGCTCCCATTAGGGTGTATAATCCCCTATCTAGAGAAATTCCTATTTGCTTCTTTAATCTATTTCGATGCTGTCCCTTTTCGGGAAACGGTGGTTTGAGCCCAACTGTTGGTGATATACATCTGATACACTCAAGCGAAATGAGTGGTCAGTCATGTGAGGGCCGGTTTGCAAGACGTTCTTGTTGAACCCAGTATATTCGCCTCTATAGATGCACTATCAGCAGGTGGTCCCATACCTTGTCATGGTCGGAATCCTATCTCCAATAAGTGCTCATGGTTTTGATTGTATACTATATATGTTGAGCGTGAGATGCAAGCGTTCCACTAGATTCTATTTACTTGTATTTAGTCATTATTATAAAATCAGAAAGATATTGGTTTCAAAAATGTTTTGGGTTATCGCAAGGTAAAAACCGTCCGTATTTATGTGTGGATTTGGTCTTATGATTATCCTTTTCTTTCGAAAAGATTTTTACTTAAAAATCAAGTTGTGTGATACCCTTAATACTGTGCGAGTTTTACTCACTTTGGTTCCCCAGACTGACCCGGTGTTTTGTAAATGTTTGGGTTAGCCTGGGGTGTACAGGTTTAGGTTATCGAATGCTGTGAAGAGACGAGCTGAAGGTGTTCAGACGTATTGTACCTAGTTTCTATTCCACTGTGTTTTGTATATGGGACAGATTATTATAACTGTCCAGATGTGTGATGTACTCTAATAATTGAAAGTATTTTTAAAAGCCCTCGGTAAAGATTTATTTCTGTATTATATTTTGTTCCGCTGTGATGTGAGACTCTGATTCTGTGTTGTGTTGCTTCTTCTTCTTCTACTCTAATATTTCTTTCTTTCTTATCTCACCCTCTAAATTCTTTGTATAAACGTTCCAGTGTTTGGAAGGTCGGCATGTGTTATAGTAAAGGTATATATGTCGATTTTCAGGGCCAAAAATCCTTGGGTCATTACAGTGGTATCAGAGCTATTAGTTTAGTAATAACCTTGGCTCTGTGGTATAACTCGATAGAGATTGGGTTAGTAATACCCTAGATCGAGATTGAGTGTGTGTGTGTATATATATATATATATATATGAGAGCGTATTTGTAAGTTTTATATACAAATGTTTTGTATTGTGTTGGCTGATCGGTTCAAGTGTTGAGAAGCGTTGAACTGGCAATGGATACAGTATTGTTTTGAAAAGAGGGTAAATGAAATAGTTTTACCTAATTTATATTTTTGTATAGAAAAGAAATAATTTTGTCTAATTATTGAGATATTAGTGTGTTTGATTGATTTGAATGATATTCAAATTGGATTGGAAATTGAATTGAAACTTAATGAATGATATTGTAAATTAAATTAAATAAATTTGAAATTTGATAAATAAATAATAATCAAATAGAAATCAGTCGAATATTAATCGATTATTGTTCAAATATGAGAAACCATGGTAAAATATTTATATTGAACGTAAATTCAGTGTATTGGTTGTGATTATGAATTGTTTGTTATGGGATTATGTTTGTTTGAATCGAATAATCAACGAATTCATTGAACTAAATGAATTTTAAACTAAAGAATAATTTCTAGTATAATTAAAACTGGAATGAAACTGCATATGAATTGGAATTTACAATTTAACCCTGTGTTTAAGAATGAATTGATGTTGTGTGTTTGACTTTGCAATTGGTGTAGTTATACCAGTTGATTAGTGAAATATTATTTTAGAATTTCATATATTTATTACTTATATATGAATTGAGTTAAGTACAGGTGCCAGATGGTTTTTGAGGATTAGATTTGATCGAGTAGATCGCGATAAATTAAATAGCGCTCACAAAAAGGTACGCTTACGCGAAAATATAAAATTTTGGGGTTTTGATTTTTGTTTTCCGACCGTGTTGGTCGAGGTATATATATTATTTGTTCCTGCGATATCGCAGATGTCACTCCGTGCAGGGGAGACTCTACCGAATTTTTTCGGGAATTTAATGTGTTAGAAAATTTTCGATTTTTTTTGAAAATATTTATTTACGATATTGAATTGGTTTTCGATTTAAAGTAAATTAGATTTGGAAATTAATGGGTTTGTAACGTTCTTCCCCACCTTAGCAATTTCGAAGACGAAATTATTTTAAGGGGGGAAGAATGTAACGTCCCGTATTTTTGGTAGCCAAATATTTAATTTATTATTTTAAATATTATTTTTGGAATACTAATGGGTTTTAATATTTAATTCGTTATAAAAACGAAGTTTGAACGATATATATTTATATAATTATAAAACGACCTCGAAATCGCGCGGCAGTTCGTAAAATGGAGTTTTGAACTTCAATTTGATATACAGGATCCGATATAAGTCGGATTTCTGTGAAACGAGAAACGTTGGAACCGTGTTGATTATAATTTTCATATGAAAGAGAAAAATTCAGATTTCGTATTATAGTTTGTTAGTTATGGCCAAATCAAATTTTAAAATAGTCGTTGTGGAAATCGTTATTAAAATATAGACCTTTAAAATAGCCATTTTCAAATGGTCTTTGTTTTCAACATAAACAGTTTCGTTGGGACCGTAACGTTAAATTATTGTATGGTATTAAATGGCATGACAAACTGATGTCGTATGTGACTACGGTAACCGTAAATGCCCAATTATTTTCTATAGCGCATAATTAAATTTATTTAATTTAATAAAGAGGTTTTTGTGTGTAACTTGAGCAAACGGTCGAATTAAGCGATGAAACGAGTTCAATTGAGTTCGTATCGTCAATTAGAGTCAGGATAGGTATATAGTTTGTTATTTTTGGAGACCGGTTAATTTGGTGTCCGAAATGGCATTGCGGTGCGCGTAAAAATAGCCTACCGGGAAAACAGTCTCAGAATGCGACAAAACTGGTGTCGTTGGGTTCGTATTGATTAATTATTGTAGGATTTCAAGGTTTCAAGTTGATTTGGTTTATTTAGTGACCAGGAAAAAAATAAACGCGTGTTTATTTCTGGTTTTATAAAGGAATTTTTTTTCAAACGACCTCGGATTTCGACGAAACTTGTCCCATTGGGTCCGGAATGCCTTTTTACGCTAAGATTAGCCTTTTTATCAGTAAACAGAAGTTGGTTGTGGTGGTTTCTGCGTGTTACTTCGTGCTGAAGTTTCATGAAATAATATTTTAATCTTTCCCTCACACTATATATACACCTGAACATTACCAAACCCTACAGAAAAGTCTTTCCACGACTACTTCTCTTCTTCTAATAGTGAAACACAAGCTTAAAAATTCAAAATAAATCAAAGAAAAATCCAAAAATCACAAAGTTAAATTCCTTGAACTCTCGAGACCCTGAGCTTCACACTGGTACTAACTTTTATGGGTGTGTCGTCTATTTTGGGACCGGGTTTTGGAGCAGCCTTCGAACTGTTTTGGGATCAATGACATAGCCAAGTTCGATGGCACTACTAGCGTTGGGTGGAGAGGCTCCGGCGTGGGCTCTGACCATGGCAGATCAGCAACAGGAGTTGAGACCGGATTTTGATGCGGTGGAGGATCATTGAGGCGTGAGCGTGAGTGTTCATTTTGATGCGTGAAGTTCTGGAACGGTGCTGTGATGGATGAAATGTCAGTGGCGAAATAAGTATTGTTCATTTGAAAGAGAAGAGAGCAGTACTGGGAGCTAAAGAATCTCAAAGGGAACAAGGCAGCAAATTGTTTTGGGACTTTCGAAAATAACGCGAGCAATGAAGAGTGAAAAGCATCAGAAGGATACCGCAAACATACCAACGCCTATCAATTGAATACATCATGGCAACCGTATGGGTTTAATTGGGAACGAGGTTCTGGAACCGGTATGCAAAGAAGCACGATGGAAACTAAAGCAAATGGATCGGTCCAGTATATTTAAATTGGTGAGAATGGGTTTTGCTTTGAAATTGCCTGAACGAAAAAGACAAATGATGAAACACGGTGAATTTGCCTGGACCGAACAGAATTTGTGGACCTAGGTATTTTGATAACTTAATGTTATTAACATTAATAATATTTCATATGGAAGTTAGTTAACTAAATCAAATATGTAAATTTCCAGGTATTTGTGTTGGTTGATACGGGAAGTGATGGAAAAAGGGATCAAAGAAAAAATGGGATATACCGTGTGTACAGGAAAGCATGACAATGTGAATGATGGAATAACGGTCTGACCATGTTTTGATTTAAATGAGTAATTTTATTTATTAGTGGATAATTTAATGAAGTAATTATTTGATTTAACCACAAACTAAAATGGAAATTATATGCAGGTCTGACGGTTGGTTAACACTGAACAAAGGAAAACAGTGTAGTGACAAAGACGAACTGAATGCAGAAGGAAAGTGATCAGCTGATAACCCTTATCTATATCGTAATTTAATTAGTATTGAATTTAGTCTGATTAAGTTAGTTAATTAAATTGGTTAATTTAATTAAATTCTTATAGCCTAAACGATAATTTACTTACAGGTGTTATGCGGGAGAATCATAAGGAAGGAACGGGTTTGTAGAGAAAAGATGCGGCCTAGGTTATAATTAAAAGTAATTGGTTTTAAATTAAATAATTAAAGAAAACGTAGTTCTAATTAAACTATATGAACTTCTAAATATTGAAATTCCTATGTATGTGAACAGAATGGAACGAAATATGAGACACTGGAACCGTATAGACAAGCACTACAGACTGCAACTGATTTGGGCAGAGTTCGAGTCAGCCGGGAATTAAGTTAAATTAAACGACTGTTTAATTTAACCAAAACAAACTGTTTCAACAGCAAATCAACTTAAGGTGAGTTAAACTCACTCAATTTTCCCATTTATATTTTATATAAATTGGGTTTTTATTTTGTGTGCTCTATTTGATAATGGTTGACTGTTGCTAGTTTTATAATTATTTGTCGATATAACTGGTAAAATTTAACCACCATTTGATTTCGGTGAAATACCAAATTGTTATCCTAACGATTGGTTCCAATAAAGGTAACTTACCTTGTTGGTCACGTTTATAAAATAAACGTGTTTAAATTGGTTGAATTGTTTGAATTGCGTGTGGTTGAGGCTAAATGGTCATTAATTATTGTTATCTGTTAAGTGAAACTGAATGATCTGATTTGAGATAACCATTTTGGGTACAGGGACGAACAGGTCGGAGGGATCCAACCGGATTCCTCAACATATTATTTATTTTATATTATCAACATATGAACCTCTTGTTTTGGGTGATTGATTTGATTGTTGATTATGGACTGAATATTCAACATTTGTTAGTTTAAACCAATGGGCGATATTGGTTGAGTATTTGGCGATATATGGCCTGTAAAATACATCGTTTTATAAATGTTAATTTACCGTTAGGCAAATCGACAGAGATGAAGTTATAAAATTTATTTTATAACTGGAGATAGATTTTTGAATATATTATTTTGAAAAAAAGTTTATTTGAAGGAAATTAATATTTATTATTTATTATTTAGGTATATAATTAATTATAAGTCGATTTTATAAAGTAACTTCTGATGTTAATCAGATTTATAAACTCGTGAATAGGAATTAACCTAATGGTTAAATTTGGAAAATTGGGTATTAAGAATTAAGTAAAGGGAAATTTAGATAAAAGAGTTTATGATAAACTAGAGTCATATAAAAGGGGTTTGAGATGTATATCGTTAATTTTAAATTAACGTTTACTTAAAAATGAGATTAGGTAAAATTGGGAAACAGAAATGAAGATCTTAAAGCGAGAGATGGTTAGATGAATTTGAAAAGGAATTGCTGGAAGCGAATTTGGTAGTAGAAGTGAATCATAAGATTTGTAAACAAATCCGATTGTTTGAAAAGGATAAAAAGTGGTGTTTATAAGGAATTACTTAATTACTAAATTAAGAAACAACGTTATATCCGATAAAGAGATTTACAAAGAGTAAGAAGGCTTTATGAAACCTTATTTTGAATAAATTAGTGAAATGGGATTTGTATTGATATTGGAATATAGTATCTGGTTTTTGAGTTACAACTCGTATTTATCTTAAGATATGAACGTTGTTGATCAAGGTCTGAGAGGTAGTTAAAATACCCCAACTTGAATGACATCGGGATTATCTGGAGGTGATATTAGTTGTAATGGCAAAGGAGGACAAAATGATTTATTATTTCATTAGAAAAATAATAACACGACAATTTTTGATGAAGATTTGGAATATATATATATAAGGCTTCCAAAGTAAAATAGAAATAAAAAGGGGTTACCGAAATTATAACGATATTTTCGAGTTAGAAGGAAAACGTAAATTTGAATTCTATTCTATAAGAATAAGCATGGACTATTGTTTTTAAGTAATGAATACAAGACATTTCGTAATATTGTTTCACGAGTAATGAATTGAATTGCTTTACCAGTATTAGATAACAAAGTGGCTAATGTTTTTGAAAGTGAAATAGGAACTAGATATGATATAGGATTATCCTAAGTAATGAATCGGTTTAAAGAAGAATCTTATGTTAAATAAGAAGCGAGAGGACTATATTTATAATATCGAAAAATTTAGGAGTTTGAATTTACATTTGTTTTAATTAAAAGGCCAAGTGAGACCGAATACTGGACCAGTGAACTCAATGGATTGTCATGATTGAAACACTGTTTATTTTGATAGTTAAATCACCGACTATCAAATCTGTCCAATACGATTATTGGTACAGAAAGACCGAGATCGAATTTACCATTTCGACCAACAAATACGTGAAGATACCAGAAGATGATCGAGATGGAGCATTGAAGATCGTGGATTTTCATAAATGGAAGAACCGCTACTAATCTCTGGAGTGCAACCAAAGATAAACTGTGGTTCTGTCGTAATTGGAATCTACGATTTGCAAGGACTTCTCGCTACTGATCCATGGGTGATGCCTATATTGGATGCAGTAGGAGAATACCTTTGGTTCATCCTGTTCCTGGATGACTTGTATGGGCGAATGTCTAACACAGTATTTCCTAAAACCACGTATGTTGATTTTTACAAATATACCAAGCGGTGGCAAAGAGGGGCACTTCTTTTATACCCAGAGTATATTTGTGGACGTCAATTAGTGACTTGACGGGTCTGACGATGTGGCATTCAATGTGAATGGTGACCAGATATTCCAAAAGGAAATTTAAACCTCAAGCCTCACAACCAGGAAATGACAAAAATCGGGCATGCAGCATGGCTATGTGAGTCGCTCCCATTAGGTGTATAATCATCTATCTAGAGAAATTTCTATTTGCTTCTTTAATCTATTTCGATGTCGTCCCTTTTCGGGAAACGGTGGTTTGAGCCCAACCGTTGGTGATATACATCTGATACACTCAAGCGAAATGAGTGGTCAGTCATGTGAGGGCCGGGTTGCAAGACGTTCTTGTTGAACCCAGTGTATTCACCTCTAGAGATACACTATCGGCAGGTGGTCCCATACCTTGTCATGGTCGGAATCCAATCTCCAATAAGCGCTCACGGTTTTGATTGTATACTATATATGTGGAGCGTGAGATGCAAGCGTTCCATAGATTCTATTTACTTGTATCTAGACATTATTATAATATCATAAAGATATTGGTTTCAAAAATGTTTTGGGTTATCGTAAGGTAAAAACCATCTGTATTTATGTGTGGATTTGGTCTTACAATTATCCTTTTCTTTCAAAAAGATTTTTACTTAAAAATCAAGTTGTGTGATACCCTTAATACTGTGCGAGTTTTACTCACTCTGGTTCACCAGACTGACCTGGTGTTTTGTAAATGTTCTGGTTAGCCCGGGGTGTACAGGTTCAGGTTATCGAATGTTGTGAAGAGACGAGCTGAAGGTGTTCAGACGTATTGTACCTAGTATCTATTCCGGTGTGTTTTGTATATGGGACAGGTTATTATAATTGTCCAGATGTGTGATGTACTCTGATAATTGTAAGTATTTTTAAAAGCCCTCAGTAAAGATTTATTTCTGTATTATATTTTGTTCTGCTGCGATGTGAGACTCTGATTCTGTGTTGGTTCTTCTTCTTCTTCTTCTATTCTAATATTTATTTATTTCTTATCTCACCCTCTAAATTATTTCTATAAATGTTCCAGTGTTTTCGGTGTTTGGAAGGTCGGCATGAGTTACGGTAAAGGTATTTATGTCGATTTTTAGGGCCAAAAATCCTTGGGTCGTTACAGATTCCTATGACTTGCTCCTCGAATTCAGGCTTTGGGTTGTTATCGCAACAGTTTCGCATCACTTGAAAAGGTCTCGGGATTGCTACTATTCCTAATATACAAATTTGGGTTTTGAATCCTCTCAAATACGAAAAGATATTTCGGACTTTTCTTGTTTCTAATCTTCACTATGCTGAAGATTGTTTTGTTCTTGGTAAATTAAATCCAAAAATGGTCTTTGAGATTTTTAGTATTCTAATGCCCCAATCCAGATTTCGAATACTTCGAAAATGGCTTTGGTCATACTAACCACTTCCAGGAAAGGGGTTTCGGAATTCTATTATTTATAATTGAATTTCGGATTTACCCAAAGCTGGAAGAGGCTTCAAATATGCCAATTGACCCCAGGAAATGGATCGATTGAGTTGTTTCTCCATTAATACCCATTTAGGGAATTTAGACAAAATTAGTTTTCAGCCCACTGTAATTGGCAAGAGAATCGATACTCTACTTTTCCAGCTAAAATCAATTAGGCAAAGTTATGCATATATGTTATTTTTGAAAAATTTAACCAACATCAATGCTAACTTAAATAGGCTTGCAGGTAAAGACAACTTGAAAGCTCTTTGTCCTAAGAACCAAAGATTCTTTCACACTAGAGGGGCTAAATGTTAACCAAAATTTTCCTTCAGGTATATAGGGTGAAAGAAGACAAAAGCAGTGAAGGGAGCATCCCGAAGAAGTAGGAAAAAGACAAGCAGCTTAAAAATTTATCCACAATAAATATTTCTAAATAAATCAAAGGCTACGTACATCAGCCAAAAGGATTATTGTAATTGAGCAAAGCAACAGTGAAGAGCAGGCTTCCGATGCAATGAATAAAATGCCCTTTCGGTAACACCAGAGGGCACATCCTTTAAAAAGAATATGTCTTAGATCCAAGTAGCAAAGCATAGACTTTAAGAGAGACCAAAAGAAAGGGGTTTCAGACGAAACTCACAAGAAATAGTCTTATGTCCAACGATGGGACGTCGTGTCGGAAGACCTCCCGTACAAGGATAAGTTGTCGTAGTAAACTGAGAGCAGACATAAATGCATGCCTTCCATGGCAATCGAGCTGCTTTCTAAAAGATACACTATAAAAGCACTGTAAGCACAAGCCGCCGCTTGCATAAGTGCCTTAGCAAGGATTTTAGGATTGCCTTCGAAAAAGCATCTGGAGAAAACCTACCAAGCAAGAGAGTATCAACCTGCACTTGTAAATATGACCCATGGGTCCAGAAACTGGACAAGAAATTTATTCCAAAATCTATAATCACAATGCAAAGTGTAACACTAATTTAAAATTTGATTAAGGTATTTATCCTTTTTTGTAATCTTAAATGGCAGTTTATTATAAAAGAAGGAGAATTGTGGATCTTAACTTATGGAGTTTAATTTTAGAAAAGGGGCTAAATCTTTTTTTCTTTTCTATTAGCTTGTTTAATAGCGGACTGCATACGATTTTAACTTCTAATTTCTTATTCTTATCCAAAGTATGTTACGAAACACATGAGAAAGGGTATTAGATCTAGGGTCGACAATATTAAAATGCTCTCTGAAAGGTATAGGGAGAGAAATTACTGTTGAAACCTGATTCGCTTGAGAAGATATAATTAGATTCCTCCTATCTTTGATAGGTTACATAACATAAGATTGTTTATTTGCTAATTTCTGAAATAGAACCTTCCTAGAAGAATTACTAATCTCACAGAAGGAAAAAGGGGTTTTAGCATTGCCTAAGGTTTTAGTTAGACTTGACATATGAAACCTTAGCCTCTTGTGCCTTCGGTGACCTAGGGATTAAAAGCCATAAAAGTCTACTTATCTCAAACAAAGGATTCCGGGGACATCGAAGGCTAGATAAATGGCCCTTTCAGAATGATTAAATAAGACTCATACGAAAGCCCTTACTTTCAGAATTTTCCTTATTAAAGACTACTTTGCGGTGTTGACCATTTTTATGACTAACAAAATTCATGCTAGAAGCGTGTGTTATAATTTAGAGTTCATCCATTAACTTTTGATTCGAGCATGAGCTTCCCAAAATACCCCTATATATCATTTTTAAATATCAAATTATTATTTTATACGATCTTCTTACTAAATCGAGAAATAAAATCCCCATACAACTATTTAAAATTTATTTGAACCTATATATTGATTTCAAATATAGGATCTTCCTAAATAAATCAACTAATATCTTAAATAATAATTGTGATATCTTTAGTGTCCCATTCTTTATAGTCGCATGAACTACCATAAATGTCTTTTTTATATTGCTTACAAATAGGATCTACCAAACAAACTTTCTTTGCAAATTCAAATCGCTCCTCTACATGTATTACCAGATCTACATATTACTTAAAAATAAAATCTTATAAACAAAGTCAAATTTGAAAGTTCGTTCTTTATTTATTAAAAGTATAAATAATTAACATGCAATTTAAAAATAAAAATTCAAATCATCTGCACATAATTCTAAAAATAAATAATTTCTAAAACAACAATTTACGCAAGAAGTGCATACCATAATCATGCGCTAGGCGCGCATTAATACTAGTACTAATAATTAGCTTTGAAATGCAAATTTTTGGTGTAATAACCCAAATTTATAATACATGAATATTTAATTAATTTAAATATTAAAATGATTAATTTTGTGATTTAATGACTTGAATTAAATTTTAAAGTGAATTCTAATGTTAAATTAATTTGAAACTATAAATTTTGAATTTATTGTCCAATTAAATTTATTTTAAGGCTGTGTAAAATTCTATTTGGATATGAATGGTAATAATAATTTATTGTCAATTAATTTGAGTACTGTTTTGAATTGAATTATTATTTATTGATTTTCATTAACACATAAATCATTTGCAAATAGTATTGGAATTCGACGAAATAAGTTTTATTGGGTTCAGAATGTTAAATTACTGTAGGAATTCCCGTTTCGTTGCAATTCTGAACTTCTACATCATTGTGCAAGCTGAAAACGTTGAAGGATAAAATAAAAGAACAAAATATACTAAATATTGTCTATAAATAATCTCCAACTTTTAACCTAATTTCCTCTTCTGTTTTATCACTTGTGTAAAATAGATTAGCCGCCACCATCATTTTTCTTCCTTTAATTGTATCGACCAACGTAGTTAATGAAATCAAAAGTTATCGATTTGTAGTGATCGAGTGTTCACTAGCTTCACCAGAGGACCCATAATTTTTAGTGTGGCTAAGTTCTCAAAGGCTCGATTTTGAACCAGGAGAGACTAAGGCTTAGCTATTGCAGAGTTAAAATTTGAAATAGGGCAAGGTGATGGTGCACGAGAGCTACCCGGGTAGAGATGAAATTTTGTCTTTGATTCGAGATGCGTGTAACACCCCACGTACGTTAATGTCACTCACAAAGGGAATGCATTAAGTTTCATAGAGCATTATTAGTGTATAGAACAGAACATAACAAGACAGATACATATATTGGTACTTGAAAATTTTAAAACAACTTTTATTGCAGCGGAGAAATAGTTTGATTACATCAACTTCATAAACCAATAGTAAAACCAAGTACACTTAATATCCATCTTAACAAATTGTTTCTGAGTACATAAAGTAAAAATCATAAACCCCAACACAAGTAGCCATAAAAGAGATGAGCTGAACTTTACTTTCAGCAATCCAAGCACTTCCAAAAAAGAGAAAGAGATCCAAGATCAAGCTCCACTAGTACTAGTCCCACCCTGAGAACCTGGGGGGAGGAAGAAAAGAGGCGAAAACAACGGGGTCAGACATAAAGTCTGGCGAGTATAATAACTTTAACAATATAATTATTAAAGTAACTAGGATGAGGCATAAACTGGAAAAACAAGGTATGACTGTGAAACAAGTGGACATGACAAAGCAATCAAGAGGAATATTCTGGCGTTAATCTCATTTCTAATCACTATAGGATAATTACTAAACTGCACCAATACTAATTATACCGCACAATTACTAGTCACCCTAAAAGTGGATCCCGTCTATAGAACATAACAATGATAATGGTAGTTTCGTGTACCCCTAGTTACCTTCATAGGTGTCGCCTGCCCTTATCTCCACTAGTTGTACCCACTACCCCCATACGATCGGCTGCCTAACTTGTAGATACCCGTGTTGGTCCCACAGTGGGGTGTATCACTCCCCAAAGTGACAACCCAATACCACAAAAGATGCATGGCTTATATCTACACGATGCAACAACGTCTTACCTACCAGCCCGGGCCCACGCACGCACATGACCCCATTGGACTTGCGTTGCCACCGCTAACCCGTTCTAACCTCTTACAATCAAACCCAGTAAGCGTGTCCCGTCCTCGACTTGGGTCAAGCTCACAAAGATACTTAATGGGTTACTGGTTTGAAAAGGGCCCTCATGCCTGACACAAGCTTTCTACCTATGCTTGGTCCCCAATAGAATTTCCCACTTAACCCCTTTTTATTCATGCCTTCTTACATGTTTTCAACTTGGTTAAGTGTTTCTAATCGTATTCCACAAGCCACCCAAGGATACCTACTTAACCCCCATGCCCCACCACATGTTTATCTGGTTAAGTGTTACTTAATTCATTAGAACCGTAACCTTGTAAAGATCTCCCACATTAGACTGACATTTGCGGTTGCTGGATTTGCCGGGTGGGTCCGGGCAGTCTTATACCGCAAAAGAGCCTAACCTCGTGTCTTTACAATCGTTACGCATTTAATTCGTGCCTTTGACCTCTCACATTAGACTACCGTTTGTGGTTGCTGGATTTGCCTGGCGGGTCCGGGAAGTCTTACAGCACAAACGAGTCTAACCTCGTGTCTTAGGTGGTTAATTATTACACATCTTTATTTAACCCCAAATTGGATTAATATCCCTATTCAAATTTGTCAATAAATTCCAAATTAATTTATGTCCATAATTATCACCTAAATTATGTCCATAAATACCAATTATACCAATTAATGTCTCAAATTGATCATATGTCCTTTTAAGGCCATTTTATGCTAATTCACAATTATGTATATTCAATATTTTCCCATCGTCCCCACGCTATTCATACGTTTCAATATGACATATGTTAGACTCGCGAATAGTCTAACTTATAAAAAGAAAAGCAACATCACAACTTGCATAACACATAAAATAGATCTAAGAATCATAACATAAGTTTACATAGCCAATGACTTGTATATATGGATATGGTTTTCCTATAACTTGCATATGAATTTCTAGCATATGATTCACATATTAAACTAGCATAGACAATGAGCATATAGAACATAAATTTTCATAACTATGTACTGCAATGGATCTAAATATAGATCTAAACATAAAGATGTGAACTTGCATATGGATCTAAACATAAAGGTGTAAACTTGCATATGGATCTAAACATAAGGGTGTGAACTTGCATATGGATCTAAACATAAAGGTTAATGTCACATAAACTAGCATATGTATATACATGATTCACATATGTTTTAACATCCCAAACTTGCATAAGATTCACATATGTCTTAATATCCCAAACTTGCATAAGATTCATATAAGAACATGTAGTCCAACATCACAAACTTGCATATAATTCACATAAGAACATATCGTAAACTTGCATATAATTCACATAAGAACATATCACAAACTTGCATATAATTCAAGATCACATGATTCAAAATCATATTCATGATCCCGTTTATAACTTATCATAATTAAATTAATTAATTAATTTGTGAAAGCTATTATACTCACAAACAAAAGAATAGTCTTGTCTTTCTGGGATCGGTATTCTGAAACTGAATTGCTCGCCTTTGATGTAGACTAATCGTTTATTAGACTTAGATTTGATCCTAGCTTCTATCTTGTTTTTGCGCTGAAAGAGACGGCGGCTACTCTAGGTTCTCCATTGACGGCATGGCGGCTCTAGGTATGAATTAACATGATTTTAGGTTGAGATTTAGGTTTCTTATATAGAGTTTTAGTTAATTAAGAGTCATCTGATTAACCTAGAATCAATCAAGACCATCCAGTCAAGATAGAATAACACCTCAGCCCTAATGACTCAGCACTAAGTCAAAACGTCGTCATCTTTCAGATCTGACCGGGGGAGGGGGGCAGGTCCCCCAGGTCAACACTAAGGTCGTCCTGTATATGGGAGGTCGACACTAGGGTCGACCCCCTAGTCGACCTGGTCCCTGGGCGGGAAATTTCACGCCCAGCCTGCTTCCCTGTTTTGAAATCAAATTTTGAATTCCTGAACCTGAGCTGTTTTTAATTAAATTAAATCTGAAACTTCGGAAGGTCGTATCTTCTTCATATGAAGACCAATTCACACAAACTCAGACTCTATCTCAAGCAGAATTCCGAGACGAACGCAATGGCGCAACCTGTTTCCCTTAATTCCCACATTTGAAATTATGTATTCTTAAATTTGTTAACATTAATATTTAAAATCACGGGGTGTTACAATGCCCCAGTCATTAGAGGGGAGAAGAGACGTCTGCGGTGGTGATTTATTTTCGATTACAAGTCACAATTAAGACGGGGGACCCGAAGTTGACGTGGAGGGGTGGTGGGGTAGAGATTTCCATGTGGAGTTGTATGGTAGTGTCAGGGACGTTGATGGGTAGCCGAAATGATGAGGGTGGGCAGTTAAAGCATCGGTCTATGGTTAGAAGGGGAGGGTGAGGATTCAGTTTGAAAATAGGAAAGTAGGCGACTAACATAATTAAGGTTTATTTAATAAATGAATTAATGTTGTTAATGATGTTTGACTATATTAAATATATTCAAACTTGTAAAAATCGTATATTATCTATATAAGATTAGATTCGTGCATGGAAAGTTGTTGCTATACTCGTAGGACCGAAGCCTACATTCTGGAATAAGTTGGGTCATTTTCGAAACTATATAGGATTTTATTTAATTTCAAATGCTCACTTGAAACTAGATAAAATAACGCAAAAGCTGATTTGGATAATGGATGGTGAGTTAAAACTCATACTTTCTAGAATATTGTTACATCATATAATAATATTCATTATTGATTTTATATTAAATTGTTTGATTGGTTATTTTTGTTGATACTCTTTTAAGTTTGTGATTATATATTCCTAACCACAGAGCGGATGACCTTTTACGCTACCTTCTTTAACTGGAAGATTCTTCTAAATGAATTAGATTATATTACCAGTTTTATAGGTATATCGGTGTTGATATATGAGTTATGTTGCAAATGGACAAGTTGGAGGGATCCAACAAGATTCCTTAATATTTTGGATGTTATTGCTTTCATATTTAATATATATGAGCAATCTAACATAAGCAACATTAAAATCTAATTTGGATGATGATTGAGTAAACACTATCGGTTAAGTGATTGGAATCAAATGGCCTAAGTTCTTGAACTTTAGGACATTGATTCGTCACAAGGCAAACTATATAAGTTGAAGTTATAAAATTAATTTGATAAAAAATCAAGGTTTTGAATTGAATTTAATAAATGGTATATAAGATAAAAGTTTTATAAATAAATCAATATCTATAAGAAGATTTTATGAAGAAATTATAAAAGGATTCGTATAGCGAATTCCTATATTATAAATAGGTTTTATAATTAAAGATTTCAAGTGCTAAAACTTAAGTTCTATAAATAAGTTTTAAGAGGTTATAAAATCATGTTTTATAAATTAATGAGTTTATAAGTGATTTCAACTGATTGTGGACAAGTTTAATAAATAGCTTTACTGAACTTTTCAACCAACCCCAAAATGATCTTGGATTTTCAAATAGAAATTTATGAAAAGTTAGATATTCATAAATGAAATTATAAATGATTTAATTTAATTTTAATCTAATTTATAAAGGGTTTGATTTATAATCAAATATGTCTTGATAAGATTTGAAGTTTTATATGAAAACAAAAATTAAGTTTATAAAGGGTTTATTTAATAAATGAATTGAATAAAAATGGTTATAATCAGAAGAGATTTTCAAATGCAAGAAATAGTTTATTTAATCGTATTTTAAATGATTTGTTAATGGAACCGGTTGTGATATATATTGGATATCGGGTTTGCATAACAATCTATCGTCTATTTTGATGATAAGAATGTTGCCAAGTCAAGGTCTGAGAGACAAATAAAATTCCCGAACTTGAATGACTTTATGGTTATCCAAATTGTAGTACTAGTTGAAACAGAAGTTGATAGTGGAAATTAAATTTCTATTTCAATGAATGATATCATAAACTATAATTCTCAAAAATACGAAGTTAATATTTTTTAGCTTTATAGTAATAATGTATCAAATGGCATTGTTTTGACCCATAAGTGATTTGCGACTTTGCTTATATCATTGGTTAAGTATACAACACTATTAACCATAAAAATGGTTACACCCAAAAAGGAGTTACCTTTGGTTGAACTCCGAAAGCAAACTAAAAGTGGTATATAAACCCTTCGGGTGAGAGATCCTTATCACTTTCGGTTGGAATATTCGATTTTTGATAAAAAATATTATGGAATTTTCAAGATAAGATTAACTTATAAGTGAATAATCAAGAAAACAATATTATTCTATAGAGTACTTGAGATCTATTATTTCAATTAAGCATCCAAATGTGTACAAATACTGCATAATTAAAGTGAGGATAATTCCCAAATTTGGTTAAGAATTAGGGTTGCAACTCAATCTTATAGGTACAAGATTGAATATGAGGAAATTGAATCTGGATTATGGGCTCTATGGTTGTATAGGTGCAGGTTGGTCATCCTCTCATTATATAAGCCTCATTCTGGCTAGTCTATGGGAATGAATGCGGAGGTCTTAGTCACACTGTCTCTTTGAAGGATTAATACGGTATCGTTATAGCTTCCTCTGAAGAGTGCTTTTAGACACTGAAGCCTTGTCTAGTTGCTGAAGAAATGGGCTTGTAAGAACTTTCGGCCTTGCTAACAGATTTTATTTTTCGTTATTCTTTGAAGACAGTTAATGATGATAAATTAGTCGAGGCTTACACGTTTAAGTATCCTCTCTTCATATTGTCCTAAAGGGATACTAAACTACGCTTTTCATGCTTAAGGATGTCAACTCTGGAGACAAAGCCCTTTGGGTTATTCTAACAATGGTTTTCTTGAGGATAAGAATCTTGACTAATTCTATTCCTACCCGTTTTTTCTCCTTTCCCACCCCATCAAATTTCAAAAACTTTAATAGACATTATTACCCTTACAATTTTATTTTCCTCCACGTTGTTGATAGATTCGGCAATGGAACCTCGTCATAATGTAGCGTTAAATATGGACAATAAGCGTTACTGGGAAAGTTTTTTCCTACCAACGTAAAAGTGGGACGATGCTTATTTGTAAGCGCGTTTGCTGAGGACATTGTAATGGTATGTACCTCGTCCATGTTCAACTTTGATTTTTTAATAACCACGCTGTCCACCGTGCATGCTAAGAAACTTTTGTACTGCATGTTCCTGTTGCTTTGAAATATGGATAGCTGTGCTCCAACATATGCATATGCGTTGGCATATTACTCCAATATAAGCATGTTCTCAGCAGTGCAAGAATTTACAAAAAAAAAAAAAAAAGAAGAAGAAGAAGAAGGATTGTTAAATTCTTTTCTAAAATATGGATGGTTGTGCTCCAACATATGCATGCGTCTGCATCTTCTTTCCTTCTCCATCGCGGTTCTTGTTGCAGAACTTTTTTTTCTTTTCTTTTTGGGGGTGAGGAATTAATGAAAGCAGAACCTGTGTTTCTCACGTTTTGGTTGGAGGAAGGTGACGATAGAAGGAAAAGGGATATTTTTGAAATGTGAAGGGGTGAGAACGGTAAATAGTTGGGTAGGCTTTTGTTTTTTGAACTAATGGGGTGGCAAAGGAAGAAAATGGGGTTCCAATATAATTAGCCAAGAATCTTTGCCTACTCCTTGTTATCTTTGTGTTGATAGTGAGATTTTGTAGGCTCTCTTGTCACCGAAGATCATTGTTTTGGAACTCATTCTCTTTCAGCTATTTGACAAAAGGGGATTTTTCTTCGTTCGATGGTACCCCGGACTTGGAACACTTTAGTGCTGAAAATCTTCAGATGAAGGCCCTTTGGATTTATCAGTGGGACTACTTCCCGAGAAATATACTGTCTCAGTTCTTTGAAATGTTTCAGATAAGGTAATTCCTTTAAGATTCTGGATACTTTTGTAACTATTGATTCCTTGCTTCCGGAAGCTGACCGCTTCGGTTCCAATGAAGGGTGTTTGTTGCTTACTCTTGGGTTGTTCTGGGATTTCTTCGTATGCTAGATATTGACAAACTGTTCCTTTCGACTCCTTCGAAAGGGTGACTCCTCATCTAGAAGCTTAATTAATTCTACTCAGTGTTATCATGACCGGACCGTCAACCGAACCGTGGTGACCAAAGGTTTAAGGTTCCGAATGTCCGATCGGTTGAACCGTCTGAACCGTACATGTTATTTTTTGATAAAATTTAAAATAAAATAAAAGATCAGTGTATAAGAAAAAATGTCACAAAATTAGAAGTAAGTAGGCTTCATAACATTGGTAGTAAAAGTTACATCTGTCTTTATTTTCCTCAAAATGGAAGCACGTGCTTTGCATTCTCCTTTGTCTTCTTCTCTTCCATCGCTCGAGTTTTCTTCTTTCTCCTTGTTTCTGAGCTTAAAAAAAAAACAAAGCATCGTCTACAATTCTTCTCCTACTAAATTTCGCACAGCACCAGAAACTCCCCCTCTGCAGCAAAACCGACTCTCACCTTAAACTAAATTAGGGTTTTCAATTTGGGGCAAATCTGCAGAATCGGTTCATCCGCGGCTCTAGGGCACGGTTCATCCGCGATTTTGGGGTTCAGCCACCGGCTTGAGTGTGAGGGCGGTCTGATTCTTCTCCGCACTGGCAACGCCAACGGCCGACGGTTTTGCACGGTTCGACCACGGTCGGGTTCGGTCATGATAACACTGATTCTACTTCCACTTCTCTAGTGAAAGTGTTGTTGGAGTGTGAGCTTTCCCTTCGACCTGGTCGAAAGGCCTTTTCCTACGCTTTCGTCTTCTATGTGGCTCCTGGTGCTATTCCCGAAACTATTGTGATGCCTTTGCTAATCTGAAAGGCTTATTCTTCTTCCAAACTAATGATTTCTAGCGTTTTCACCATGATGCTTTCGTTGGTTTACCCCTGGTAATTCCAGAGGCCCTGATCTTTCTGAAAGCTAACCTCTTTAGTCTTTTGCCTAGGCGTTGTTCTTCTGACATTTCTGGAAGCCTTTTCTTTTCCTTCTGAAGGCTCTTCTAGACTCTTCCAAAAACTATATCTCTGATCCTTGTCAATCTTCTTTCATACCTTAGGTTGAGCAAAATATTTGACTAACATCTAGCCCACTGGTAATGAAAGAGGCTTTTGTTATTTAGGAAAAAATTCTCAATCAATTAGTTCGGAGATCTGGGCACCGCACTTATTGCCTCTTTAGTTCTTATAACCTTAATAACTCTGAATAAGTATTCTCTAATTTCCTCAATTTATGTCAACTTAATCTTTATGATCCAGAAGCAACTATCGCTGATTTCAGAAATTTATTTTTGATAGGGATTTTAGAGGTAATCAAATTACTCTATGAGTATTCGTTAATGGCGTCTAGGTATTTGATCTCTTTCTCCATTGATTCTAAGACTTCTCAAAAAGTTTCTTCATCTCTTTCGCTTCCTCAGATCTACTCTCCCTCCTCTTCCTAGCTTACGTTGTGTGTGAATGCCATACTGTCAACTATTTTATCTCTTTCGATTTGAAGCTTTCCCATGAAATCGTCCCTGTGTGTCAACAACCCTACTTTCTTCTTCCACATCAAATCCCCTCTCTCTCTCTCTCTTCTCCCAAAATCGCAACTAACTCCTTTAGTTCCACTGGCCAATGACTTCAGAAAACTACTTAGATTCAAGTTCTTCAACTGGTCACTGTGTCTAGCTAGAATTTCAATGACGTAGAGAAAATAGAAGAGCAACAACTACATTTTGGTGACTTTTTTCGCATCTCGTACTAGGTTTTTCTCTCTACTATGATGGTACGCTCTGCTTTTATGGTCTTCAATGTTTCCCTATTTTTTGTCTTCTTGGTAGAATTTTGGTAGTCAGTTTGTAGTTTTTGGTAGCAGAAAGTTGTGCGATTGGGTGTCGTGGTTGTCTATTTTGGTTGTTTATGTTCAGTGACTTATTTGCTATGTTGGTTTTTATCTGCCATGTCCTTGGTGCTGTATTTTCCTTGTTTTGTTCCTGTTTTGTTATCATCACCGACTATACGTCTATCCACAAGATGCCTTGGCACTGACCTTAGCCGCTGGTTTGGTGGTGGTTGCTGGGCAAGTTACAATCATGAGCAGTTTTTTTGGACTATGGTAGTTAGAATCGACACTGTCTCTGGTTTGTATGTTTTGTTATTGGGTCAGTTGGTACACTTCCTCGACCATAGGCACTCCTGTTGAAGCTCCTGAGCTCTCATGTGTATGGTGTTCTTCCCCCCCACAACAGCTTGTGCTACTCTGGAACAATATGCTACAGTTGGCTACATCTGTCTGCTACATGCTTTTGGTGTGAAGCTTGAGATGTTTGCTTGCTGATGTATGGATTTTGTTTAATCAGTCGTATAGATGATATCCTATCGTATACTTGTGCTTTTATTCTTTGTGTAGACCATGTGTTTGTACAGCGATTGATTGATGTATGCGTGATGTAATGAACTTCCTTGTGAAGTATGTAATGTTTTAGTGGATCTACCACTTGGAAAAGTAATAGGTAATGTAACTGACAAGGTCAAATGTTTGTGCTTCGCGTGTGAAGTCACATTTTCTAGTCTAGTAATTTAGCTAGCTCCAGTGATGTAAGCCCGATAGATAGAATGGATGGAATACTATAAACTCTGTAGGTAGTGAACGATCCACCTTAAAAACGAAATAGCTAATTGTCAACTAACAAATACATGCACTATACTGATTTTTTTATTATTAGTCGTAATAAAAGGTGTTTGCAGTCACCTTAATGTTAATACCCTAGGTACTGATTTTGATGACAACACCATATAAACATTACTACTAACATATCTTTGAGTTATGCAGTTGCATTAGATATATTATGGAGATATTTAAACAAGAGTACAAAAGAATAATTATAGAAGAAGGATAATTAGAATAATTGAAGACTAAAGAAGACCAAATCCTATTAGAGAAGAATGCGAAAGAACAAAGGTGTTTGAAGTGATGAGGAGTTGGTTAAACCTTAGAATATCTTGTTAAAGATCCCATGACAATTATACTTGAAGATAATCAACCATTGACCTCAACTGAATCAACAAAATCCATAAATATAAGCAAATTTTGAAGTGCAGAAAATTTGCTACACTTATAAGTGTTGATGTGCATATTTACAACACAAGTATGTCGACATACCCATATTTGTATGTTGACATATAACAGCTATTTCATATTTTCAAATTCAAATTGGGTAGTTATTTCTCTCCACCCTTTCACCAAAAGACACATCCTTTCATACACTATTTAAAGGCCTCTGCTAACGAATTTTTACATGATAATTTCTCATTTTCTTCTACTCGTTCTTATCCATTTATTCTCTATAAAATTCCATTGAAAACTATCATATTATTCTTGCAAATTAACTCTCGTTCACTCCTATTCTTCATTGATTTGCAAGCCACACAATATCATAGAGTTGTACTTGAATTCATATCATTATATCTTTGATTTAATCCTATTTCCTCAAAGAATTCAAAGATATATTGCCATTGGAGGTCTAAGGATCATTGTACCAATTCTGCAAGAATCTGTATTGAAGATACGACTACTTGCAATTGTTTGTTGCTGTTGATAAGGAGAAGGTGTATCTTGTAGCCCATGAAATCAAGATTGTAAAGGTGTTTTTGCCACCCTTGGAAAGCAAGCGATTATAGTGAAATTCTGCACGTGAAGTGCAGGACTGGATGTAGGATTGGTTAATCCGAACAAGCATAAAAATCCTGGTATTATTTACTTTACTGCATTTTATTTTATTGTTTATTTCTTTTGATTTGAATTTGAATAGATATAGTTTATATCTCTAGTGTCTGAGTAGCCTTAAGGTCCTAACAATTGGTATCAGAGCAAGGTGTTTCAAAAAGTTCATAATATGATTTTTGAAAAATTATAATGGCTAGTGACACTAGTAACACCATTATTAGTTCTTTTATAGAAGGGCAATCTACCACTAAACCTCCTCTATTTGATGGCAGAAATTATGCTTATTGGGCTTGTAGGATGAAATTTTATTTGCAGTCTAATGGTTCAGATATTTGGAATATTACCCAAGTAGAATACATTGAGCCTCAAACTGAATATTCAAAATGGACACTAGACCAAAAGACATAAGCACTTAATAATTCTAAGGCCATGAACATTTTATTTTTTTCTTTAGATAGAAATGAATTTGATCGAGTTTCTATATGTAATTCTGCATATGAAATTTGGAGAATACTGAAAGTCACACATGAAGGCACCAATAAAGTAAAATAGACAATGATATCTATGATGACTCACCAATTTCAACCTTTTCAAATGAAACCAAATGAATCTATTTCTTATATGTATTCTAGATTTCAAAATATTGTACATGCCTTAATATCATTAGGAAAGAAAATTACTGAAGAAGACCAAGTCAGAAAGATCTTGACTTCACTTACTAGGGATGGGATCAGAACACTCTGGCGACCGAAGAAGCCAATGATATTAGTACTATGTCAATAGAAGAATTAATTGGTAATCTGATGTCCTATGAAGTGAAGTTGTAGGTTAGAAAAGATAATCAGGGAAATGAGAAGAAATCACTGGCATTTAATGAAATGATTGATAATGATGAACCAGATGATGATACCGTTGATGATGATATCGAGTTTATTACCAAGAAGATCAAGAAATTCTTGAAGTTCTGGATAACAAAGAAACTTCGAAAAACTAACAACAATAATTCCAGAAATGGGAATGTTATTAGATATTTCAAATATGATAAACCCGGTCATTTGAAAAGAGATTGTTCCAACTTGAGAAAACCAAAGCACATTTCAAATGCTTTCAATAAGGAGAGGAAACAGGCATTCAATGCAACATGGGATGACTCATCATCAAGTGATAGTGATTCAAAAACAGAAAATGCCAATGTATGCTTCATGGCAATGGATGAGCAGATATGGAATTTTGATAAAGAAATTACTAAAGTTTTAAATGATATGCATCAGACATATGAAATACTTAAGAAAGAGTACGATAATAGTTTCACAGAAATAGATAGATTAAAAATATCTAATAAAAAATTGAGTAAAAAAAAGCAATGTCTAGAATGAAATCGAAAGATTTAATGGTCATAAAAACGGAAAGGATTTAACACTTGGAAGTTTTGAGAAACTGAAAAGTGAAAACAAGTCCTTAAAATCAGAAAATCTTTCAATGAAGTCAAAGATCACTAATTTGAATAAGAAAATAACATCTCTAGACAATGTTATTCTTAACCACAGTAAGGATTTTGATAAAATGAAAACTAATATTGATAAATTTAACAAAGGAAAGGATAATCTGGAGAAATTATTATCTGCATCTAAACACAGTAGGAATAAGCATGGACTTGGATAAACCCCTAAGGATAAATCAAAGAAAGATAGTAGTCAATGTACTAAGTCTGTTAAAGCCACCAAGTTCAAACTAGAACATAGGAAATTCAAGTTAAATCCTCCAAATAGGTTCATTAACTTATGGGTTCCAAAATGGTTGGATAACATTGAAAAATATATATTTATAATTTTATTAATAAGGTTTATTTATCTAATTATTATATTTTGAAAGGGCATTCAAACTCTTCATGGGTTTGGCATCCCAAAACGTAACCCCATGGACCCCGAAATAAAAAGGGTATCAGTGTGCATATTTTATAATTTTTCAGGTACTAAATAGTCGATGCTCAAAGCATATGACAAGAAATCTGTTAAACCTTGGATAATTATGAAAAAGGATTCGTTATCGGCATCAGCAAAGTCGGTAACTCTAAAACCCATATGATTATTTAGTTTATTTCATGTTTTGATTTCCCCACTTTTTTTTTATTTATATATACAAACTCTACATATTGTCTAGTAGTAAACTAAATAATTCTTTTTACCTTTTTTGTTGATGACAAAGGGGGGGAAAAAGTATAAATATACTAGACAAAATGATATGGGGAGTGCACAGAGTTAGGGGGAGTCAAATATAAAAAGTGTTATATTTTATTTCTCAAATATTTATATGGTTGTCACTATCAAAAAGGGGGAGATTGTTAATACCCAAGGTATTGATTTTGATGACAACAACCACATAAATATTACTACTAACATATTTTTTTGAGTTGTGCAGTTACATTAGATATATCATGGAGATATTTAAACAAGAGTACAAAAGTATAATTATAGAAGAAGGATAATAGGAATAATTGAAGACTAAAGAAGACCAATGCCTATTAGAGAAGAATTCTGAAGAACAGAGGTGTTGGAAGTGATGAGCAGTTGGTTGAACCTTAGAATATCTTGTTAAAGATCCCACGGCAATTATACTTGAAGATAATAAACCACTGACCTCAACGGAATCACAAAAATCCACAAATATAAGGAAATTTGAAGTGTAGAAAATTTGCGACACTTATAAGTGTTGCTGTGCATATTTGCAACACAAGTATGTCGACATACCCATATTTGTATGTCGACATATAATGGCTGTTTCAGATTTTCAAATTCAAATTGGGTACTTATTTCCCTCCACCTTTCACCAAAAGACACATACTTTCATACACTATTTAAAGTCCTCTAGTAATGAATTTTTACACAATAATTTCACATTTTCTTCTACTTCTTCTCCATTTATTCTCTACAAAGTTCCATTGAAAACTGTCGTATTAATCTTGCATATTGACTCTCTTTCACTCCTATTCTTCACTTATTTGCAAGCCAC
Source organism: Allium sativum (assembly GCA_030737875.1). Classification (NCBI taxonomy): domain Eukaryota; kingdom Viridiplantae; phylum Streptophyta; class Magnoliopsida; order Asparagales; family Amaryllidaceae; genus Allium; species Allium sativum. The sequence continues at coordinate 867,596,790 of CM060924.1, read as the reverse complement.
ACAATATTGGAGAGTTGTACTTAAATTCATATCATTCTCTCTCTGATTTAATCCTATTTCCACAAAGAATTCAAAGAAATATTGCCAATTGAGGTTATAGGATCATTGTACCAATTCTGTAAGAATCCTTATTGAAGATATGAATACTTGCCATTGTTTGTTGCTGTTGATAAAGAGAAGGTGTATCTTATAGCCCGTGAAATCAAGATTGTAAAGGTGTTCTTGCCACCCGTGGAAAGCAATCGATTATAGTGAAATTCTGTACGGTATAGTGCAGGACTGAATGTAGGATTGGTTAATCTGAACCAGTATAAAAATCCTAGTGTTATTCACTTTACTACATTTTATTTTATTGCTTATTTCTTTTGATTTGAATTTGAATGGATATATTTTATATCTCTATTGTCTGAGCAGCCTTAAGGTCCTAACACTTAAAAACTGGACGACTTTTCCAAAAAAATACTATATGAATGAGAGGTTACTTCCCTGACTATTGATTGAAAGTAGTTGGTTAAGGGATTGCTTCCATATTTCCTTTCTTTCCAACCAGGAATCATCGTGTATAAAGGTCTCGCTAATTTTTTTAATGAAAAACTCGGTCATTGAGGAATCATATAAAAATTATAAAACCGAAATCTTGTTTAAAATTTCCATCCGACTGGCAATAATGAATTAGATTGCTGAAAATATAGGCATAAATCATTGCCACATAACTCGATCCAAGTAAGAATTTCTAGAATTGTTGTAGGGTTTGAACATCATAAGGTTAAGAAAATCACTCGAACGAATGCATCATTCATTAATAAATTAATTCATCAATTCACAAAATGACTTAGGAGTGGAGCTATAATTCCATAATTCATCAATGAAGCGGAAATAACATAGAATATATTGGTGTTATATGCATAACTATCAAATAAATATCGAAAGCAAAAGATATGGAACCAAAAGTCTAGGAAAGCCAATAAAGATTTTGATGAGCAAGAAATGTCCATCTATAATAGTTTTTATTCATCAAAAGTCATTCAGAACTCGGTATACCCATTCAGATGTAGCAAATCTACCGGGTCATGGGCTGAAACTAGGAAACTATACAGATATTAAAACCCATCCAAAATAACCATCTCATGGACAAAAATCCAAAAATTATAAAGGTCCTAAAATTCATTCAAAACTACCCCCTCATGGGCAGAAATCCAAAATTTATAAAGGCATATTTTGAATAGATAAAAAAAATATAGAAACACCATCTATTTAGCTAATAATTAATTAGATTTAAGATACATCCAATAGCTTTTGAACACAATATGCTCCAAGAAGCCGTTTGCACTATATTATGAGAAAAATTAGTGAAAATGATCAAAATATGTAACGAATTGGAAATTTGGCAATCTTGGTTATCCGATATACAACACATATCGAACATCCAAGGATCGAAAAGAACCGAATTGTTAATAAAAGAAATTAGAGGGTGAGAATAGATAAGATAGAAACTTAGAATAGAAGAAGAACATCATCATTAGAGTAAACACGAATCTCACAGCGGAACGAATAAAATATAACATAACTTTTGAAATACAAACAGTATATGTATACAATAACATTGCAGAGTACAACACTTACAACATAGCGGAAATAAACAATAGCTATGATCCTGAAGCCTTCTGCTCCAGCTCTTCAAGTATCTGTAAATCCCAACTACTTGATTGCCCATACAAAATTGGGCACCCAAGAGTTTAGGGAAAACAAAACAAAATAAACTCCGGGTCAGTCATGGGACTGGTGTGAGTAAAATAGTTTAAAACTGTTGAACAAGTAAACGATATCTCATAAGACCACGCCGTATAACGGAACGGGTTTTTCCCTTATGAGAATCCAAAATATCTTTATATCAAAAACCTTTGTGATATTATAATAATGTCTATCAACCACAATATAATAATCATCTAGCAGAAACGCTTTCATCTCACGTTTTACATATATAGTATACAATCAAAACCGCAAGCACGTATTGGGTAATGGATTTCCAACTATGACAAGGTATAGAACCACCTTTCGCTAGTGTAACTCCAGAGAGGAATACACTGGGTTCAACAAGAACATCTTGCACTACAAGAAAAACCGCAAATAGCGACGGCCGAATCCGCTTCTAATTCGGCGCTAAATCGGCTTTAGCGACGGATTTCCTACATAACACGGTGGTCGGTAAAAACCATGACGGTAATTGTGTCAGATTTAGCGACGGAATTTAGCATGAGTTTTCCGTCATTACTATTTATATAATAAAAATATACTTTTATTTATAAATTTAATTTTAATTTATTTACCAACTATTTATCGACGGATAAGTATTTTCTAATAATTTATTATTTATACAAAACATCGGTAAAACCTTACTAATTAGCAAGGGATTAGCAACAAAATATTTTTTTGATGAATCTCCTTATGTAGGTATTCCGTCACTATTCCCTTTCTATTTTTCCAATAAACATTCTCTCATATTCCCTGGTTACAGCTTTATCAAATACAATCCTTCAACTGTCAATAGTAAAATAAAAAGCATAACCCAACAAAATAAAACAAAGAATGTAGTTATGAGTACAATATACAAATTTGTTACTATTTAACACAAAATAGTACAATATAATACACATGTTTTTGGATTTTGATTACATGCAAAATCCAAACAAAAACATAAGGAAATCTAAACTAAAACTGTGAAACATTCGAAAGCTTTGAACATAGCTCCTGAGGTAATTGTAAAACTGTACAGCAAATTACCAACAAATGAAAATCCTATTTCTTTTCCAAGTTATTGGCAGGCTTTGCTTCAATCAACAGTTTTGAACATATTCTGAATACTATTTCTTTTCCAAGTTATTGGTAGGCTTTGCTTCAATCAACAGCTTTGAACGTATTCCTAACAATCAATGTAAAATTTCATGTTAGACTATTAATAATCAAATCCAATCTTTATGAATGCGATCAGTAACATAATAAAAAGTTTATTTGAATGGATATCTCATATTCAAAATATTTGTCTCGTCTACTTAGTTGCAAATCATACAAGAGCTAACAATGAACTTTGTAAGCAATTTAACCAATTAAGGTGTTTCTGCATTATGTAAAAAGCTTAAATAATGAGCATGATAGAACTTTGATATAGTGAGCAAGTGAAATAAAGTAAAGAAATACTGAACTTTTTTTTTTAATCAGCAAACTATTGCATATTACCACAAAGCTAGTTGATAAACATAATTTCATGGTACCAACCTCAAGTAATAATCAAAAAAAATAAACATTACCTATACCAATCTAGCATTGCGTCGCAGCCAAACTACACTGGAACATAGATATCCCAAGCCACCGCCCTTGCATAGCAACAAAATTCCAATTCCTGCACAAAGGCGTCAGTGACAATCCATCACAAGGCACAACATCAAGAAGCATAGCAAAAAGGCAGCAGTAATAACGAATGGAAAACAAGGAGGGAAGCAAGTTAACTAGCTCAAGACATTCCATCACAGACCAAAGCCAGAGCTGAAGACCAGAAGCTCCAAACACATATTTTCTCCTTCTCTTCATGCTTAAGCGCCTACAATACTGCAACTAACTGAAACAATTAGACCACCCAAACAAAACCTTTGAATCTTTCTACTGCCATGCAAACTCATTGTTGTAAGTGTAATCTCATCCAATCCAATATTAACATAGTTTAAATTTAGCAAATATGTCAATTCTTAATATAAGAAAGAACAACATACCTCGGACATGTTGTAAATTTGCAGTTGGTAATTTGTTTGTAAATCATGTAGAGAAGGAACTTCATATATAATCTAACAACTACATCATTTGAAATCCGATTAATTAGAAATAGAAATAATAATGTCATTAAAGCACATTTAACAAAAACACTAGATCAATGGAAAACAGCCAAGCCACAAAACAAATAGCAATCCAAAACAGTCATGAGCCGTTGTCGAGAGGAAAAGAATAAACAAATTCCCAAACCCAAGCAGGAGTAAACTGTTTACAGCTACCCAGACCAAAACATTGATTTGAATTTACAGAAAAATGATCCCCGATATTATATAAATTAAAAACTGAATACCTACATCGATTCATATTTAGGAGGTCACCCATTGTAATTACCATCCTAAATACAATAAAAAAACTAAGCTGTAAATTAAATTGGTAACATGTTGTTAAAAAAAATTGAACATAGCTGACACAATACTGTAAGCTAACAACAAACTGTAAGGTATCATCAGACTCTAAGAATTAATAAATAATCTGTCTAGATGTATCGTGAACCACATATCACTAGAAATCTTACATTTTGAATGTGAAATAAATTATTATCAACACAAAAAGTAAACGCAGGTGCACAAAATATTTATTCCTGCTATCTCTAAAAAAATGATTAACACCCAATTGCAGGAAGGGATATCATTATCAGCCAACGCAAACACAAATCAGAGATTTAGACTAATAAGGCTAACCCTAAATCGGCAAAACCTAAAACCTAAATTAGTTAAATTAAACAAGAATAGCTCACATGATCGTCGGGATGGGGCGGCGGCAGCTTGCACGGTGGGGCGGCGGCAGCCTGCACGGTGGGCGGCGGCAGGAGTATGCAGCGGCAGAAATTGCAATCGATGTTTTCTTGTTCTATTCGCATTTTTCTTCTTCTTTTGTTGCCCCTGAGCATTGTGTTGCGCTAGGCCATTGCCTATGTCGCCTACGACATGGGCCGGGCCTGCTGTCAGTTGGAGTTGATGAAGGGAAAAACTAAAGGGGAATAGAATCAAAGAAAGTAGAGTAAGAATAGAGGCGGCGGAGAGAAAGAATAAATTTAGGGTTAAGGATTCGATTTCTTTCCTCGGTGAAATGAAGAAGGTGGCGGAAGAAAGGATTAGTAGTGGGGACTGAATTATTTTAGGGTTAAGGATACTAGGATTTAAGCGGGAAACGAAAATTTGGGGGAAACAAGGGAAGGAACGAAAATTTGGAGGAATCAAGGTAGGGAAGCCTGTAAAAAAACTGCAGATTTTATTTGTAGCTTTAACATTTGACTTTCAAGAAAATGTAGATTTTATTTTCAATTATTGTGAATTTCTTTTATTTTATTCTAGAAAAAAGTTATTTTCGTTTTTTTGGTAATATTACATGTTAAATATAATTCTTAAATATCAAGTTCTAAAGAATAAATATTATTTTTTTGATTTGTATTTCAATTTTATTTAAAAATTATGAAAAATTCTTAAGTTTATATTTAAACTTTATGATTTTTTTAAGTATATTTATTTAAGTGTGTAATTGCCAATTATAATTATTGATTTTCAGATATTAGATAATAAATATTACTTGTTTAGATTTATTCAATACCCTACTTCATGTATATTTTGATTCAAATGTCTATTAATGGGAATAAAAAAAATAACTTGTATGTTAATATTTGTATTCTTTGAATTTCAGAATTCTTTAGTATTTATAAATTTTCTTATTTTTGAATTTTGAACACTTTATAAAATTTTATATTTATTTCAAAATTATGAAAACTTCAAAAGTTTATATTTAAACTTTATATTTATTTTAGAAACAAGAAACTTGTGTGAAGGACAAAAAAAGCAAAAAGTTTGCCCAAAAGGACAAGAGCCAAAAATTTTGCTAAAAAGGCCAACTTTTAGTGTAAAGTGGAAAAACAAGGGGCCCCCCCTGAATTCCACGATTTCCATTAGAAAATGTCCTTTTAGACAATTTTTTTGGCTATTTTCCTTTTGAGCAAACTTTTTGCTCTTTTTGTCCTTGTGGCAAAAATCCCCTTTCAGAAAATATGAAAGTTCTAATTTGCTTTTGATCGAGGAGCTGGGTTTGTTTTTGATCGAGGGAAATAAAGAAGGGTAGTGCGACAAAAAATTTACGTTCGGAGGGAAACGTTGAATTGGTTCGAAAATTTCAGTTGGAGGGAAAATTTCAGATGGAGGGAAAATTTCAATTTGCAGGGAATGAGTACTTGTACAATGTAAATATATTACTTAAATATATTACTTAACATGGTAGAAGCTTTATCTTATATGACTAAGTAAAGAATTCTGAAAATTCATATAAAAAAACACACATATATACATATATATATATATGTATATATATAATGTATGTATATATATGTATTATGTATGTGTATATATACATACATTATATATATATATAACTTTGAATTGTATAAACTGAGGATGTGTTGTCTCATATTATATTAGAGATAATTGCAATACTTATTGAATTTAGGAAACATGTATACTGAAATCACATTATACACCAGTATAAAAGAACATGATATTATATATGTATATATAATCTTACAGTTTAAATTCTGATCTTTATAAACTGAAAATGTGTTGTCTCACAATATATTAGAGATAAGTGCACTACTTAAATCTTATGCTCAGCTGTAATTAATCACTAATTAAATATTTATTATTAATTATAGATTACCAACAACTAATTATTAATAGTAGATATTAATTTATAATAACTATAATATACTTATATTAACTATCACATATCAATTATTAATTATTAAATAGTACGTTATGCATGAAAATAATAACTTATATGGTAATATTTGAATTTTTTGAATTTCGAAATTCTTTAATATTTATTTAACTTCTTATTTTTAAACTTTGACCATTTTATTAATTACTATTACCTCTTATTTATATTATATAGTAATTAATAATTAATCAACATTAATTTTCAAAAAAAAAATTAATCAGCATTAACTATCGAATTTTATTTACTTCTAATAGTTATTGTCTATTATTAATTACTAATGTATTATTAACATTAATAATTTAAATTTAAATTTACTAATTAATTACTAAGTGATAACACAAATTTAAAACATTTTATAAATAATAAATATAAAAGTTCGTTTCAAATCTCTTGGAAAACTGCAGGAAAATAGCTTCAAAATTATGTCGACGGTAATCCGACTCTATTAGCAACGGAATTTAGCGTTAAATATTATATGACGGTAAAGAGCTGCAATTTCCATTGATTTAGCGACAGAATTAGTATTCGACGGTAATAATTTATAATAAGATGACATATAAAATCCAAAATATTTTCTCTTACAAAGCCCACGGAAATCTGCCGCTAATTAGCGATGGAATTTTCCGCTGCTAAAAATCTGTCGCTAATCTCGGTTTTGCTTGTAGTGTTGCAACCCGGCCATACATGATCGACCACTCATTTCACTTGAGTGTTTCGAATGTATATCACCAACGGTTGGGATCAGCAACCGTTTCCCGAATTGGACAGTATCGACAATAGATTTTTAGAAGTAAATGAAACTCTAGATCAGGTGATTATACACCATAATAGGTGCGACCTACATAGCCATGCTGCCTGCCCGATTTTCGGTCATTTACCGGATGTGAGGCTAGAAGCTACGCTTATCTTTACATGCCACATCTTCATTCACTTAGAATGTCACATTGTCATACCCTTTAAATCACAAATTGATCTATCCAAAAATAACACGGGTATACAGCTAAGAGAAATGAATTCCTCCGCCACCAACGTAAATACGTTTGAAATGATCAACTTACGTGATCTACTAAATATACTCTGTCAGACATTCGTCCATACAGGTCGTCTTGGGACTGGACAAACCGAAGGCACTATTCAGTATATCCAACTTAGGCACTGTTATCTAAGATTTATACAACAGCCCTTGCATTTTACTCCGTCTTCAATTATCTTTGGCATATATGATTCGCAACGCTTATGCCAATACAGAGTGGTTCTTTGGATAATAATCCAACCGGTCTCTCCATATTAACAAAGTTAAAATGGTCAAAACTTTGATAGTCGGTGAGTTAACTATCAAATGAAAACACGTGTGCAAACAACGATATTGTTTCCAGATGGAAATTATATCGATCAATCATTATTTAACATATATATATATATATTCACATTTCCTTATTTTCTATGTTTAGAAAATATATGTTATTAACACTGGAAAACATTTCCATTGTTTATTTACATATCACTATCATTTCACAACTATCAGTCCCTGACTGTAAACTAGTAGAAGAACAATTCTCCAAGTATAAACCCGAAGGCCGAAACCAACATCAGATCGATACTCAGAAAACTATTCAACTTAACTAATCTCTAGTCAGTTTCTAATCTTGTTTAACTCTATTTCGATTAACTCTAATTGAATAACTCTATTTGTTTAACTCCTATTCGAATAACTAATATTGAATTTATCTCCATTCGCTTGACTCTAGATCGCAGCGATCACAATGGTTACGCCTGATTCCCTTAGGAAACATCCGACCGCCGTAGGCTATCTACTGCCCTGCGAATTACGCTAGCAGTCGTGCAAAATGGTAACATATCCTAAATAACTATGTCTGATTAACTCCTTTTGATAAACTATGTTTGATTAACTCCTTTTTATCTCGTCAATTTCCTTTTATAATCCTATTTAGTTTCCAACTAAATATTCCTTTTATAATTCTATTTATTTACTAAATAATTATTCATTTATTCTATTCTATTTGTTTTATCAACATTTTCCCTTTTATTAGAACTCTATTCATTTTATAAACATTTTCCTTTTATTTACTTTTGAAATATTTCGTTTTTATAAAATCTGTTGATTTTATAAAATCCCTTTTATTTCAATATACATTGAAATAATTCTTTTTACATCCCAGGGTCTTTTTATGATATCTAAAATATCGAATAACAAGGATCAATATCATTCTAACACACATAATCCATAACAGATTTTATAACACATCATATATCACAATATATGAAAAACAGTAAAATAAATGTTGAGGAATCCAGTCGGATTCCTCCAACCTGTTTCCCTGCATCACAGATGTTAAACAACGCAAATAACACGAATATAAAATATTCAGTTAAACAGAATCAATATTCGATTAAACGATTTATATATATATCGTTATCTATGATTTCAATCGATACACAAACAATTCAACCAAATAGTTAACACACAGTAATCAGTCATCATTTATCAGTTCTAAATATACGCAATAAAAATAGAACTGTTCAGAGTTGGTGAGTTTTACTCACATTTCGCATTAACCGTTAAATAACGATTTGCATCTGTTGATTCAGACGGACAATTTATTTCACTATAAATTGTAATGAGCACCAATCCACACCTAGTCAGTTCCATAGTGAAGTGTACGTTCATACGATCCTGTCGGATCTGATTTCGTCAAATTCTGATATCGTATGAATAAGATGCGATAAATTATAGTTAATACACATTTTAAATATATAAATAAGCTAATTTAATTCATTTGGGCTTAACTTTGTTTTTATTCCCGGCCCATTAACTCATGTCTGATCCACGAACCCTTTTCCAGCAAAAACCTCCTTCCAACGATACCCGACTCCATTTCACACGCCTAGTCCCCTTCTTCCCCATGAGAACAAGGGCTCCACTATTTCACTAACTCCCATTTCCATGCAGTAACATTTCAGGCACGCACAAACAAGACCAAGCATTTATCCCTATATTTTTGATCCCAACAAAAATTACCATTTCCCCTCAACCAAAAATCCCGTACCTCACAACTGTTCTCCCCTTTTACGCCTCCACAACCATCAACTCAGGCCGCCACCACCGTCAGACTGGATGACCCCTCCCCTTATTTCAGTAAACAAAAGAACGAACAGTTCCTCAACACGTCCTACTCCATCTCGCCCCCAAAGCAAACACAACCAACCCTTTACCAGACTTCATTCCGACAGTACTTCAGTACAGTGCCAAAACCCCACTTCGTGTATCCAGATCCACCATTTTCGCACCACTCCGCTCCATGTCTCAAACTCCACCACGATACTACCTTATTCCTCGTGACCTGCAGCTAAGGAGGTGCTGCAAAGGTGTGGCAGTTTGTTCGAGATCATCAGAGCGCCTCAACAGATGTCGACCCACTCTCCTCGTCACACGAGACCCAATTCGAATGCTCAAATCTCGAATTTGATGCTTTAGATCTCCATTGAAACCAACACTAGGCTACTGTATAATATTTCCACCAAACCCTAGATAGTTCGAACCCTTCAAAATATATACGAAAATGAAGAGCAAACCGTATGGATCCGGAATATATTTATCTCGTGAATTATAGGATTTTAATCGATTTTTCTTTGATTTAAGAAGTTGCGATTTTGTTGGAAGGAAGGAAGAGTTTTGGCGGCCGTTGTTTTCTTCAGAAGATTGGAACGAGATTTTAGGTCTTAAGGAAAGTAAATGGGGTATTTATAAAACAAAGGGTGGAGATATTTGTTCGGATATTTTGATTATACTATATTCTTTTATATTCTCTCGAGCTTTCAAGCTCGCCACGACCACATAACAAACCCGAATTACACGAAATTTGTTATCCTGCTACACTACAACATTTCGAACTCGACAAACCTGGTCTCGTTGAAATCTGAACTCATTTGTAAAAACAATATTTTCTTGTGTTATAAAGTCAAATTAATTTTATTCGATTTCAAACTCTTCGATTCTTCAACAATGAATAAATATTATTGTTCACATTCAATAAAGAATTTTCCATAAAATTGGAAATCAATTTAATTCCATATTTGAATTTAGTTATATGAAATAACTAGTATTTTCTAAATTCAAATTATTTAGCTTCTAATTTAATCACTTTTATATTTAAATAAATTAAATATTCTTTTCTAACAAAAACTCGGGTCGCTAAAAAATATTTCAACATATTAATGTTTGAAAGATATCAAGAACTTATCATTCATTCATTACACAATATTCGAAAGCTATACACAATTAAGGATCATCCAAAAAGACATGACATCAATTGTAAGTTACCAAATAGATGTATACTTTCTATTGTTTTATTATGAAATTACTAAAAAAATTGTAAGTTAGAATGAAAGATATAAAACATTCCCAACCATCTAGACTCAATCTGGTCAAGGCCTTGTAGACTAAGTTCATTTACGGTAAAATCATAGCTTCACCGAATCAAACTACTTCAAAAACAAAGCTAGCCTGATTTATTCAAGATTCAGTCATTTGGCGATTGACCCAATCTGGTCAAGGCCTCACCGACCAGGAATTATCAAAGAGAATTTGTTAGAATAATCCAGTCTCCTTATTCAAGATAAAGCCAACCCGATCTACTCGTCATAGTTTCCAAAAAATCCTTTTGACTTAATGAAAGAAATTGGAAAGCCATGATGTTGAAAGATTACAACAAATTGTCAATCCATAAAAATAACGTAAGACAGCTAAATCATGGGAATAATTAGCGATGTGTGAAGGGGTTTTCTATTTCTTGTTTCTTAAATAAGTTAATCTTTCTAATCTTATACTGCCTAACCGCCCAATAAGAGTTTATGCGACTATCTAGCTATCCAAATGCTAACTTCTTATAATGTCCTTTAGACTATAACTAAAGTGATCATTTACCGTTCCTCTTAGAGAAAGCCTCTTTCTTGAGGAGTGAAATCCGTTTAGGAACTGAGGTGAAACTTGTTACAGTCATTTATTTTAATCCCTTCATACCGTGGAAAGTTATGGTCCTTGTCTAAACCTTTAGATTTTCATATCCAATTTAAGGTTTCTTTGATGGAATTTTCTGAAAGCCTTTCCTTTTGTTCAGATGCCTTTTGCCTTGAAAGTATAAAGTAATTGAACCTTATCCTTGATGATAATTAGGTGTACGACAAGTCCTCCCCACTATAGATATTCTAATATGAATATTGATGACTCTTTGATCTAAGCTATTCAGCCCCACACTCTAGGAGAATCCATTAGATGGAAATAAAAATAGGACACGCATACCTTCCTCTAAGAAGTGCTCCACTTGGTGGAGAAATAATATCACGTAGACCTCCCTCCAAGAAGTACTCCGTTTGGTGGAAAAATAAGAAAATATAGACCTCCCCCAAAGAGGCACTCCATTTGGTGGTGATGTAAAATATATAGACCTCCCTCTAATATGAACTCCACTTGGTGGCGATGTAATAATATATAGACCTTCTTCTAAGAGGAACTCCATTTGGTGGAGATGTAATAATGTATAGATTTAAGTATCTTTTTTGAAAGTTATACTTATTCGAGAAAAATACCTAAAATGCCATAGCTATTTCCCATGTACGAAGCATAAATCTTAAGAAAATAGCTGAAAGATCGATTATGAATCTGCTGCTCTTTATATAAGAATGATCCCTTCTTTAAGAGTTTCGATGCATGCATTTTCTTGTAGAAATCGTTTTGATAAAAATTCTTACATGTGTTTGTTTGATACACCTTTGATATGTATTTCTTTCGAGAAAGTTTGAAAACTAAGTTTGTTAATGCTGATTTAGGAATGTTTTTCTTTTGAATAAATATTCATTAGTAAAATATATTTAGTGCGATAAAAAAACATTGTATGATCGATCACTCAGGTGTATCATTACAAAATGTATTGTTTTTTAATCTGAAAAGTCATGATTCATAAATTAATAGGTTTCACAAACAAGATTTCTTCTTTTCCTTGAAAAATCCACAGTTCTGAAAGAATTTTAAAAGCTTACCTCTTTCGGGGGATTGACCGAAGTGCACAAGGAGGAAAAATCTTTTCGATTGTTAAGGATGTGGGTAGCACTGAATCGCTACCTTGCTTTTGTCCTGTCGTTGAAATTGATATATGTTTTTATGCTTTTCTTTTCTCTTTTTATGGATCAATCGGCTATTTTAGGTAGGTTCACATATACATACTTTTTTAGCCATTTTATGAAATACTCTTGCCGGAGTCCATCGTCTATTTAAACCATGCTTGTTTTCTTAGCGACTATTTCATAAATTGATTTAATTCTCACATCTTTCTCTTTGATTCGACTTGCAATTTTGTTGCACGTGTAGGCCTTGAGGTTTTAAAACATAGTAAGGTTTTCCTTTTTTACCTACAACGACACTCAAATTTTTGTCAATACATAATCGATTTCAAACATAAGAACCGAAAATACAGAGTGAGTAAAAGAGTTATCTATGATAATCGAGATCAGTCTTTTTAACCAAAATGTTGTAATGAGGCGCTCTTAATAGTTTTTCCTATGAGCCATATTCTTCCCTTTTTGTCTTGAATTTTCTTTGCTAGATAGTAACATTGGTTGGTTCCATTTCCATTGGTTTATTGATAAGCACAACAATTTCATTTTCTATTTGGTTCAAGACTTTCCTTGTTTGTATGATCAGTATCGGATGTCCCTCATTTTTGTTTTTGCAAAGTTTTCTTTTTTCTCTTGAATTCCTCTTCTATATGGATGAATTTGGTGGCTTGAGAATAAAAGTCATTATGTTCTTCACATTCTTTTAAAATAAGATGTAACAACCAAAAATTTAAAAATAATTAGTGAATAGATTTGAACATTTAAAATTTAACGTTATGAAAATATAAGTTATAAGTTGTAGTCTAGTAAATTAGCTAGCTCCAGTGCTCTTAGCCTGTTTAGGTAGAGTGGAAGGATCACTATAAACTCTGTATGAGATGGACGGTCCACATTAAAAACCGAGTTAGCTGACTGCTAAGTACAGTCACTTGTACTATATTGTAATTTTATTATTAGTCATAATAAAAGGTATTTGCAATCACCTTAAAAACTGGTTGGCTACGCTAAATATATATATAAGTTATAAGTTAATAAATAAATTAATGGAAATGTTTGCAGTGGCCTAATAAAGGAATAAATAAGGACTAATGTTATAAACATGACATTAAAAGTTGACAAAGAATATTAAATTACAAATGTTAACACACGCATTCGAATTTGAGAAGTAACGCGCATAATAAAACAATAAATAAGAATTAATTTTTAGTAGGAAATAACTTGGATGTCATATTTATAACCATTATGAAAAAACATTCTGAGACGATCATTTTGATATATATAACTTTTTATATTTGGGTTTACGGTTTACAAAATATTGACTTAGTAACTTTAAAAGATGCGCATATAAAACCAATAACTTTCAATATTCTAATTTAGTGAACAAAAGCTGTGTTAGGCTGAATGGTAGTGTGTGCATTTTCTGGATTAGAGGTCCTGAGTTTGACTCCCACCAATGACACATATTTAAAGTTTAAGAGGACCAATTTGAAACATGCATGTTCCTTGTGGGAAGTATGTGTGTGCATATATAAGTAAAAGACATATAAGATTAAAATGTACATATAAGGAAACAATGCATATATGTGTGTGTAGATGTACATATAAATATATATATATATATATATATACATATATATACTTGTGTGTGTGTGTGTGTATATATATATATGTATATATATATGTATGCGTGTATATGTGTATATATGTGTGCGTATTTGTATGGACCATATGCCGGTTAATAATGTAATACATGAATTTCATATGTTGTGAACTAATCACACATTAATTACATAAATTATAGATTAATTGCACACTAATTGATTTGTTGTTCATATCCTATATATAAAAGTATATGTAACTTAATTTTTACATGTTAGGAACTAATTCGACTTTGATTGACACATATGTTAGTCAATATGTTTTAATAGAGGTTTATTTACTAAAATAATCTATAATGTTTATTTTATATTTTTTTGATGACTTAGCATGTTATGATTGGCCCATTTTTAAACCTAAGCTGAGTGGCATGCTTTGATTGGTCCAATGACATAGCTGGCTCATAATTAATTATAAATTCGAGGACCTAAGATCCTTGGCTTAACCTATAAATAGACCTCCAACCACCCACATTCTTCATAACACAAATATCTTCCCCACCTAAGATAGTCTTCTATTTTGAAGATAGGCCAGAAGGTAGACTTCTATCTTGGAGACAGGCCAAATTGAATTTAAAATTAAAGGGGAATAGAGATTTTATAAATAAAAAATATTTGTACATACATATATATGTGTGTGTGTGTATTTATATATATTGCCCGGGGGTGGGCTCTACCGGGGCCTCAAGAGAAGCTTTTCCTTGTAAATTTTATAATCATTAGATTTTTGGTATTTTAAAGTAAACAGATGTTAGAGTAGTTGTAGTCGTTAACTTATATTTCTTACAGTTTTTATTTATTTTTCTATAAGTTATTTTCCATTTTTTTTTTACCTTTTTCTTATAGCTTTTATGAAGTTAATATTTAAAATATTATAAGATATCTTCTCTGTTTTCTTTCCTCCTTTCTGCATTTGATTTTCAGTTTTATGTTAATTTTTTGTTATGCCCAAAATATGCTTAGGTTTGCAATATTGGCATATATGTACGACTGATTTAGACGATTGGTTCTGTCTGCCTAATTTATATGACTAATTATAATTCTTTATTTTACGCATGTTGTATACAACTGATTTAGCTGACTGATTTATACGTTAAATTTTATGCAACTGACTATAATCCCTTATTTTGCACGTGTTGGTAAATATGATTCAATGGGAATTATGTGAAAGAGTATTTGACAATTTGAAGCCAAATTGATGTATAATGTTAAAACTGTAAAAAAAGAAGGGAATTTGGACTGAATATAGGAAAACTTGATAAGATTTGCAAGATGACTATGGCATAGGTTATGATATAAAATGGATTGCAACATATTTGCAAAAATATGATAAATTGTACAGACACATAGAATCATAAGATATAAATATGGTTTAGATGCAAATATAATTATAACATGGGGTTACAAATAAATGGAAAATTAAACTTAATAAAATTTAACTTAATATGATGTTAAGTTTATAAGTCTAAATCTATGGTTATTCTATGGTGGCCTTGTGATTAGGCATTCTACGGTAATTCTATGGTATTAGGCATTCTATGGTGGCCTTGTGATTAGGCATTTCTATGGTGGCCTTGTGATTGGACATTCTACAATAATTCTACTGTGGCCTTGTGATTAGGCATTTCTATGGTAGCTTTGTAATTAGGTACTCTACGTGGCCTTATGATTAAACATTCTATTGTTACTCTATTGCTATGGTTCTATAGTTGATAAACAAACATAGAGGCTTAAAATAAAATTGAACTAATGTTAAGTTACAAGCCAAATTCTTTGGTTTGTCTATAGGGGTCCTAATCAAAGGGGATTTGGGCTAAGTAAATTTGTTTGTGTGGGATCCATACGAGTTAGCATACCCTTAATATTACATACGGTCTGTTAACCACCTTTTTGGTAAAGCAGACACACGTCAAGATTATGGTTAGCAACGCTCTCACGTCTCGAGAATGTCGTCAAAAAACACAAAGCTATTCGGTCAAAATCGCGACGTGTACGAAAAAGGTTGGAAATAAAGTCAATTCATAAAATCATCGTTAATAAACTTGAAAAAACTGTCATGGTAAAAATACGCGATCGACTCAATCCGATCAGCTCAAAATCCTTGAGTGCGTCGATTCGAACACATAGCAAAACTCATCGTGGAAAAAATATATGCATTTTTGCAAATTCTAGTTTCCCACACTCATAAACAGCTGATCGGCATGGCACGATCACGTAAAATGGCTTGTGCGACTAACAACATCAAAATCTTCCATTTGGAGAATTGGTAAATCTGGCACGTTGAAAACCGCTGAGCAACATGGTGAAAACGTGGAAAACCATGTGTGTGCACCGGCCAGATCAAGGAAAAATGTAATGGCCGCCCCCGCACCAGCCAACGTTTACCTGAAATGCGTTGTGCTAATGCCCGACTAGTACAGGATGATCGCCAAAAGGGTTGGGTTGAAACGATGAATCACCAAGAACCTATAGTATATCTCACAGCGCATGGGATAAAATATAATAATAACATACTTCATATAAAACAGGTGAGACAGTACATAAGCTGAAAACTAAACCATATTCATCAAAGTAGCGGAATCCAAAGTACAACTTATGATCCAAACCATTGTTACAACAAAATATTGTCTCTACAGAAAAATAGAAAAGTTGCACTACTAATGTCCAAAGCAGTGACCACCAACAACACAGGGAGAATAGATGTATATGGTACGTGGAAGCCTCCTGCTCGTCTCCGGACAAATTAATCCAAATTAAATCAAATTTTCACCAGTGACATAAAATAATATTTTAGAATTTCTACATATTTTTCCTGATTTTTATTATGTATAATTTCGCTAATTATCACTACTCACCCCTAATTAGCCGTAATTAGTGAATAAACATGCAAATCACCCACCTTAGCCACAAATGAAATCTTAGATCTGAAACTTTACTGTTCTGGCAGGGATCTCTATGTATTGCAGCAGCCCCAACTCTAATTTGACTTGATTTGGTTAATTATTGAGTAGAAAGCGATTAGGAAGAGATTAGAATGAGATTTGGATGGTGGAGGCCATTACTATGGTTCAAGAAATGTTTATGGCGGCTGGAAAACTGAATGGAAATTGTTCTCCAAGTCATTTCAGCCCTCCCATAACCCTATCCCGAAATGGGTTATAGGTCTAGCCGCTAATCACCCCGTTAAGCCCGATTATGCTGTTTTTTCATTTTTAAACCTTATTTCAGCCATATCTCCTAAACGGTAAGTCCGTTTGATTAATGTGACCACTCTATGGAAAGGTAAACCATCATCTAAATCCAATGGAAGTAATTTTAGGTTAAAACTCCTTACCAATCAAATGTTATAAAGAAACAAGATTCGCCATGGGTAAAACGGTCATTTAAAAACGGCAAAAATCATGAACATGAGAAATGACCCTAATAGTCGTTCCCTAAAGCTACAGGACCATACAACTTTGTATGAGAATGAAATAAAAATTCTACGATCCTCCAATGCGTAGAATGTGGGTCGTTACACTCTCCCCCCTGAAGAAATTTCACCCCCGAAATTCCATAACTAAGAAAATAGCCAAAAGGTCTCGCATACCTATCAACCATTTGCAACAATCAAACATACATAATAAACACAAAAAGTCTATCCTAGCATGCGGAATAAATACATCGCGATTAAAACCTTACCAGGTAAAGAGCTCTGGATATGGCTTCCTTACGTTCTCCTCGATTTCCCAAGTACAGTCATTCTCATTATCACCCCACTAGACCTTAACCATTTTAACCGTCTTCCTTCGAAGTTGCTTTGTATCATGTCTGATAATAAGAATCATTCTGTGGCTCCCAACTGCCTCAGATTCCACCTCGATATCATCCAACCGATTTGGTGAAATAGTCATATCAGAATCGCGCACGAACTTCCTTAACTGGGAAACATGAAATACGTTATGCACTCTCCCGCCATCTTGTCTGGTAATCCAACTTTATACGCTAAATTACCAACTTGTTCGAGAACTGGAAATGGACCAACAAACCTTGGTGCTAATTTACCTCTTTTACCAAAACGAATCACACTCTTCAACGGGGAAAGCTTGACGAATACCAAGCCGCCAACGAACAATTTCAAATCTCTTTGCCTTTTATCAGCATAACTCTTCTGCCTATCTTGGGCAGTCTTAATTCATTGTTGAATAACCTTAATCTTATCTGAAGTTTCTCTTATTACATCTGGCTCAAGCAC
Organism: Allium sativum; assembly: GCA_030737875.1. NCBI lineage: Eukaryota > Viridiplantae > Streptophyta > Magnoliopsida > Asparagales > Amaryllidaceae > Allium > Allium sativum. Next base: position 867,578,214 of record CM060924.1, on the reverse strand, counting down.
AAATTTCTCACCAGTTTCTAACCAACATGATGGTGAGTTGCACGGTCTTCCGTACAAAGCTTCAAATGGAGCCATACCAATACTGGACTGATAACTATAATTATAAGTGAACTCAACTAAATGCAAATGGTCATCCCATGAACCACCAAAATCCAATGTACAAGCTCTCAAGAGATCCTCTAATGCACGATTCACTCTCTCTGTTTGACCGTCGGTTTGAGGATGTTACGCGGTACTGAGATGTAATTCTGATCCTAAAGTCCCTTGTAAGCTCTTCCAAAACCCACTAGTAAATAACAGATCTCGGTCACTCACAATACCTCTATGTACTCCATGAAAACTCACTACCCACTTCATATACAGTTCTACTAACTTAGCTGTCATTCTATTCGATTTGATCGGTATAAATCTTGCACTTTTGGTCAATCGATCCACAATCACCCAAATACTATCATGACCTGATCTAGTCCTTGGTAAAATGTCAATGAAATTCATTGAGACTTGTTCCCATTTCCGTTCGGGAATTTCCAACGGTTATAACAAACAACTAGGCTTCTTTTGCTTAGTTCATGCACTTGGATATAAACTTCCCAATGTCTCTCTTCATCCCTTCCCAGTAGTAGGTCTACTTCATGTCTCGATACATTTTGTTACCACTGGAATGTATAGTTAGTCTCGAGTGATGACACTCTCTAAGTACTTCATCTCTCAATCCATTAACGTTGGGTATGACCAGTTTCCCATTCTTTCGAAGCCATCCTTCTCAATCAAGTCCATACTTGTTCGTCTCCTCACCATCAATACTCATCTCTACCTTGGAGATGATTTCCAATAGGTTAGGATCGTCCCTCTGGCTGGAACCGATCTGGTTAATCAAGGTGGGTCTGATCGTCAAACTTGCCAACATCTCTGGATCTAATTCGCACTTAGGTCTGAAATCATATCCTGCGATATACTCCAGTTGCTTCCATTCCCGAAACATAGCCCCCAAACTGGCATGTCTCCTACTCAACGCATCAGCTACCGCATTGCCCTTCCAAGGTGTGTATGCGATATTGAAATCATAGGAAGCCAAGAATTCTAACCATCTTCGCTGACGAAGATTTAAATCCTTTTGAGAGAAAAGATACTTTAATGACTTATAATCAGTAAACAACTCAAATCTTTCTCCCAAGAGGTAATGTCTCCACATCTTTAACGCAAACACGATCGCTACCAATTTTAATTCATGGGTAGGATACCTTTTCTCATGCGGTTTCAGTTGCCGACTTGCATAAGCTACAACCCTACCTCCTTGCATTAGTATAACACCTAGTTCGGTACCATAGGCATACGTGTATACTGTCATCTCTTCATTCCCTTTAGGAATAACTAACACAGGTGCAAACGTCAACCTTTCCTTTAGGCTCTTAAATGCATTCTCACACCTTTCGTCCCAAACAAAAGCTTGATTCTTCTTGCTCAATTGGGTTAATGGTGCTGCTATCTTGGAGAAGTCTTGGATAAACTTACGATAATATCCAACTAATCCCAAGAAACTTTGCACGTCTGTTGCATTCTTGGGCGCAGACCAATCTTGCACCGTACCCACTTTTGCAGGATCCACGACAATACTATTCTCTGAAACAACATGGCCCAAGAACTTCACTTCCCTCCTCCAGAAGTGACACTTAGAAAATTTCACTTTCAATTGGTGTTTCCTCAACACCTCCATCACTGACCACAAATGTTCCTTGTGTTCTTCCTCTGTCCTTGAGTAAACCAAGATATCATCTACGAACACAAGAACAAACTTATTCAATTGATCTCTGAAAACCCTATTCATAAGATCCACAAAATATGCGGGCACATTGGTCAACCCGAATGGCATAGAATCCAGACGGCGTCCAAAATGTCGTTTTAGGTACACTCTCAGCTGCTACTTGGAGTTGATGAAAACCTGTCGCGAGATCCAATTGGGAAAACACTCTTGCTCCATTCAGTTGATCAAATAAACCATCTATCCGCGGAAGAGGATACTTATTCCTCCTAGTCATCTTGTTCAACTCGCGGTAATCCACACATAAGCGAAGGGAACCATCAGCCTTGGTAGCAAACACAACTGGTGCTTCCCACTCGGAAACACTTCTTCGGATAAATCCCTTCTTTAAAAGGTCACTCACTTGCACCTCGAGCTTTCGCTGCTCCCTAGGCACCATATGATGAAGTGGCATTGCTATAGGTCTGGCTTCATTAAATCAATTCGAAATTCCATCTCTCAGTGCGGTGGAAGTCCGGTCACTTCCCCGAAGATGTCTGGATACGCGCCAGCAATAGGCACATATGATAACTCATCTCGCGGGATGTCGAGGGAATGTAGAAAACTAGCCATCACCTCATCACTAAGTAGGCAACCCAATACCACCTCCGCCCATCATCCTCTCCCCCTTCTTTGCTCGATAATCTTTGATATAGTGGCCCTTCTTGCCGCAACCAAAGCACTTGACCTCTTTCTTATTCTTTGTAACACCCCGAATTTTAGTTAATGCTAAAATTCACTAATTACAGGATAAATAATCTCAGATGTGGGAATTGGGGGTAACGGGCTGCGTCATTGCGTTCGTCTCGGAAAAATACGCAGAATAGAGTCCGAAATTTTGTAAATCGGAGTCCGTATGGCCCAGTTATGGCCCAATGAAGTTTGCAGAAAAATTAAAGCTAAAAACAGATTTAAAAATTCAAATTCAGGTTTCAAAAGTGGAGCCAGCAGGGGGCCAGGCGGGAAATTTCCCGCCCTACCCATGTCGACAGGCCTGTCGACTGGGGAGTCGACTTGCCTGTCGACTTGCCTGTCGACCTGGGCGCGGCGTTCAGAGAACCTGGGTGCACCAGGTTGGGTTTTAGGCTGGCTTGGAGGGCTGGGTTCTAGAGATTTCCTAAATCTAACGGACCTAATCTAACATAGGGTTAATCTAAGGGCCTAAAACACTCACCTAATCTATAAATACACCCTAAACCTACCCTAATCCATACTAAAAATAGTAATGATGGCCTCATGCCGCCAAAATCAAACTTGAGAGAGCCTCCACTAGTTTATGAAGGAAGTTGCAAGCTAATCACTCTCTAATCAATCTCTAATCATCACCATCTTCATATTTAGCAACTAATTCCACTTCATAAGTTTGCTAATCTTGGGTTTGGTGAGTTTCTATCACTTTAACATCAATTGCTAAAGTGAGTAGATTGGGTGTAATGAGACTTATGGTCTTAAATGCGGATTAGTGAGTTTGAATCATTTGTAATGATATGCATGTTCAATAAGTTGGTTTATGCATGTTTAGTAAGTTGGTTTATGCATGTTTAATAAGTGGGTTTATGCATATTTAATAAGTGGGTTTATGCATGTTTAACAAGTGAGTTATGCAAGTGCTTATGCAAGTATATGAATGCTTATGCAAGTCATGTATATGCTTAAATGCAAGTTTAACATGATATGCAAGTTATGCATGCTTATGCAAGTATATGAATGCTTATGCAAGTTATGTATATGCTTAAATGCAAGTTTAACATGATATGCAAGTTATGCATGCTTATGCAAGTATGTGAATGCTTATGCGAGTTATATATATGCTTAAATGCAAGTTTAACATGATATGCAAGTTATGCATGCTTATGCAAGTATGTGGATGCTTATGCAAGAATGTGAATACTTATGCAAGTTATGTGCATGCTTAAATACATGTTATGCAAGTTATGAGAATGCTTATATGCAAGTTCAACATGTTATGCAAGATATGTGTATGATAATATGCAAGTTCATATGCAACATGTTATGCAAGTCATGTGTATGATAATATGCAAGTTTGGGTTAAATGTAGTTGGGTTAATATATGCTCATAAATGCAAGTTGACATCCTCTTAACCCATGACAAAGTTATATGCTAAACCCATGATATTTGTGATGGATCTTCCCCGTTATTATGTCATGAAATGAGAACGATTTACGTGGGGATCGATGGGGTTAGTAAATATGTTAATAAAAGTATGGTTGGGTATGATTAAGCATACCATAAAAATAAATTAACATAAGTGGGAATTTACCTATTGAGTTAGGTCTACCCCATGGGAATTCACCTATTGAGTTAGGTCTACCCATGTTATGAAAAAACTTGATATTAATTAGGGATAATTAATATGGGGGTGATTAATTAGGTGTAATTAATCGACTAAGACACGAGGTTGGACTCATTTGTAGTGTAAAACTGCCCGGACCCTGCCGGCTTAACCAGTTGCTACAAATGTTAGCCCAATGTGAGAGGTCTTAGCCATAAATTAAATACGTGATTAAAGTAAAGACACGAGGTTAGACCCTGTTATGACGTAAGACTGCCCGGACCCTACCGGCTTAACCAGGCGGTCATAACAGCCAGTCTAATGTGGGAGGTCTTATGGGAGATCACGGTCTTAATTAATTAAGAAACACTTAACCATATTAGCATGTAGTGGGACATGAGGGGTTAAGTGGGTGCCTTGGGTGGCATGTGGAAATTTAGTGGTTGCCTTGGGTGGCATGTGGAATCTAGTGGGTTGCCTTGGGTGGCAATAGAAAATACGATTAGAATACTTAACCAAGTGAAACATGTAATTAAACATGATTAAAGGGTTAAGTGGGGTACACTAGATAAGTGACAAGCTTAGGTGGGTAGCTTGTGGGGGCCCATTTCAACCAGTAACCCATATGTATCTTATTGGGCTCGACCCATGTCGAGGACGGGACACGCGTACTGGGCTTGACTATAAGAGGCCAAAATGGGTTAGCGGTGGCAACGCAAGTCCATCGGGTTTCATATGCGTGTGTGGGCCCGGGCTGGTAGATAAGCCGTTGTTGCATCGTGTAGATATAAAGCCGAGCACCGTTGATATTATCAGGTGGCCACTTTGGGGAATGATACACCCCATTGTGGGACCAGCACAGGTATCTACGGTAGGGAGCCGATCGCTTGGGAGTAGTGGGTACACCTAGTGGAGATAGGGGCAGACGGCACTTATGTAGTAAGCTAGGGGTACGCGAAACTACTGGGTAAATTTTCTAAGTCCTTGGGTGGGATCAACCTTTAAGTAGGAATGACTGGTGTGGTGCAGTTAGTAATTATCCTTGGGTGGGTAGATGCGTCTTTACAGTTATCTTAGTCTATCCTAAGTCTACCAAGCTGCTTAGTGTAGCCATTCATCCCAGACATTACCGTGGGTCAAGTTTATATCTTCTCTGGTTACTTTAATGATTGTATTGTTAAAGTTATAGGACTCGCTCAGACTTATGTCTGACCCCGTTGTTTTTATCTTTTTCCCAACCCTCAGGTCCTACGGTGGATCCTAGCAGTAGTGGAGCTTGATCGGATTGCTGTTCCAGTCTTTAGGAGCTTGGATAGATGTAAAGCTTCAGTTACCCAGTTATCTTTTCTTTTGTCCTGGCTATTGTATGAGAGAGTGGGATTATGTACTTCTTTATTTTGATGGATATTGTACTTGACTTTTATTGTGGTTTTATGATGTAACCAGACATGTTTACTTCCGCTGTTATGAGATGATGTTTTAAATTTCAAGTACTATTTATATCTGTCTTGTTGTAATTTTTCTGTTCTATATTCACTAAAATACTCCACCGATGCTATGGCATTCCCTTAGTGAGTGACCATAGCGGGCTTGGGGTGTTACACGTGGTATCAGAGCAAAGGTTACTGGAACAGATAAAATTTTTAGAAAACTATTTTTATAAAAAAAAAATTTGGAAGAGAGATTTTCAAAAACATGTCTTTAAAGAGAAAAGTTTTTGAAAGAAAAGCATAATCCCCAATAGCCATATCTATATCCTTCGAATTCTCCGTTTTGAATCTTTCCTTTTTCGTTTCAGCATGGCTGAGGATCTTAACTTTCCGGAGGGTGTGACGGTACCAGTATGGTATAGGAGATTGATGGAGGCTAGGGCCACCACTGCGGGTCCGGCAAATGTTCCTCCACCAACCGTAGCACCCGATCTTCCTCCTCCCCCTCCTCCTCGCACATATACTTTTGCTAAGACTTGCAAGGAATTTAAAGCTATGGGAGGGAAACCTTTTCAAGGATCTGAAACTTTTGTGGAGGCTAGAGATTGGCTTAAAGAGGTGGAAGAATTGATAGATATCTTTGAGATGGAAGAAGGAAAGAAAGTCAAGTTAGCTGCTTGGTTAATGAAAGGAGAGGCCTCATTCTGGTGGGAGGTCACTAATGGAGAATGCCCCGTTGACTCTTGGGCGGATTTTAGGCAAAGATTTGTGGCAAAGTTTCTCTCAAGGGCGGAGGAAAACTTGTATATGGAAAGATTCTTGACTCTAAAGCAAGGAAATCTCTCAGTGAAGGAATATGTCAACAAGTTTAATCAATTGGCAAGGTTTGGCCTAGATATGGTGAATACACCGGAGAAGAAGGCTTTGAGGTTCGTGAAAGGCTTGAATGAACCAATGCATGGGTTAGCTATGACTCATATCCCTATGGGGGCCACCTTTGAGAAGCTAGTTGACATGGCACTCATGCATGAAGAAGAGAAGGGTCCCAATGCTAATAAGGCACCCGAGAAGATGGGAGATCAAAAGAGACCTCAGCAACAACAACAAAACAAAGGTGGGAAAGGCAACGGTGGCAAGGGCAAGAAGAAGAAGTGTTTCAATTGTGGGACACCTGGCCACCTAAGCAAGGATTGTCGCAAGAAGAAGAAGACTGGCTGCTTCCACTGTGGCGAAGCAGGGCATTTAGTGAAGGATTGCCCTAAGAAGGGGCAAAGGACGGGGTCTACCTCAGGAGGACAGGTGCAAGCTCTTATGGCACCAGGTCAGGCTAGGGGGCAAGTACAGGCTCTCACAGTCCCACCGATTCAGGAGAGAGGTAGAACTATTTCCGTTGAAAGTCTGGTTTTTCTATTTGATCATCCTGTCCGTACATTGTTTGATTCAGGTGCATCGCATTCGTTTATCTCATCATCATTAGTTGAGTCACTGCACTTAGACACCAGTCTGGCAGATGATCCCTTGGTTGTTTCAAACCCAATTGGTGGCTCCACTTATTTGTCCATGATATGTTTGGGTTTGAAGATTTCTATACTTAGCATTGAGTTTAGATGTGATGCTTTTGTGTTGGGCTTCACGGGCTATGGGTTGATTTTGGGCATGGACTGGTTATCCAGTAATGGTGCCGTTCTTGATTGCGAAAGGTGAGTTGTTAGGCTCATGACCCGCTTGGGTAACACTCTCGAGATCTCTTGTAATCCCATGGATTCCGTTATGCTAAGTTATCTTGAATCGCTTGATGCTTCGGTCGAGAGTTTGCAATCTGTTAGAGTGGTCCGGGAATATCCGGATGTGTTTGAGGAGGTGAAGGGCTTACCTCCGAAGCGGGAGATTGACTTCCGAATATATCTGGTGGATAATGCTAAACCTGTATCTTTACCAGTGCGCCACATGGCTCCTCGTGAGAGGAGGGAACTCCATAAGCAAGTAGGGGAGTTGCTTGAGAAGGGGTTCATAAGACGGAGTATATCGGAGTGGGGTGCTCCAGTAGTATTTGCTACGAAGGCGGATGGGTCCCTCAGACTTTGTGTAGACTATAGAGAACTCAACAAGCTCACAAAGAAGAATAGACACCCATTGCCGAGGATTGATGATCTTTTCGATCAGTTGGTTGGCGCTTCAGTATTTTCTCAGTTGGACTTAGCCACGGGGTTTCATCAGTTGAGGGTGGCTGCGGATAGCATAGACAAGACTGCCTTTAGAACTCCAGATGGTTTCTATGAGTGGCTGGTGATGCCAATTGGGTTGACGAACGCCCCTGCATACTTTGTTGATTTGATGAGTAGGGTGTTCAGGGAGTTCCTTAATAAATTCGTGGTGGTCTTTGTGGATGATATCTTAGTATTTTCTAAGAGTGAAGAAGAGCATGCCCTACATCTTGGGGAGGTATTGAAGACTCTTCGAGCACATAGCCTTAAGGCTAAATTCTCTAAATGTCACTTCTGGAGGAAGGAAGTGCGGTTCTTGGGGCACGTGGTCTCCAAGGAAGGGATAGCTGTGGATCCCGCGAAGGTAGTATCAATTCAGGATTGGAAGGTTCTGAAGAATGCTACCGAAGTAAGAAGTTTCTTGGGGTTGGCGGGTTACTATAGGAAGTTTATCAAAGACTTCGCGAAGATATCAGCCCCATTAACCCGCTTAACAAAGAAGAATCTTGTTTTCGCATGGGACGTAGATTGTGATGATGCGTTCCGACGGTTAAAGAGAGCTTTGACCACTGCTCCAGTTTTAGTATTGCCAGATGGGAGCAAGCCATTTGTTGTCTATACCGATGCTTGTGGGACAGGACTAGGCGCAGTCTTAATGCAAGAGGGAAGGGTGATAGCCTATGGTGGAAGGCAGTTGAGAGTGCATGAGAAAAATTACCCTACCCATGATTTAGAGTTGGCCGCTATTGTTTTTGCGCTTAAGATTTGGCGCCATTATCTTCTTGGTGAGAGATTCGAATTGTTCACTGACCACAAATCATTGAAGTACTTGTTTTCTCAGAAGGATTTGAATCTGAGACAGCAAAGGTGGATGGAATTCTTAGCATCCTATGATTTCGAGATAGCGTATACCCCTGGCAAGGGTAACGTGGTGGCGGACGCCTTGAGCAGAAAGAGGTTGTCCTTGAGTCCATTGTTCGTGGAACAACGAAGCTTGGAATTTATCTCGATGTTTGATTTCAGACCTTCCGTTGATTATGTACCCGGTTTGCTAGCTTCCTTGGAGGTTAGACCTACTCTTTTGGGGCGGATTGGAGAAGCACAGAGGGACGACCCACAGTTGGTTGAGTTGGTGGAGAAGCTCATAAGGGGGGAGTCGTCCAGCCATTTGAGTAGGTACACCCTAGACGATAGGGGGTGCTTGCGTAGAGACGGTAGACTGTGTGTACCGCAAGACGAGGGTTTGAGGAAGGTTATTCTTGATGATGCACACCGTTCTAGGATGACCATTCATCCCGGTGGGGACAAGATGTACCAAGACATGAAGAGGGTTTTCTTCTGGGCCGGTATAAAGAAAGATGTGGCCGAGTATGTCGCTCGATGCTTGGTGTGCCAACAAGTGAAGGCGGAGCAAAAGAAACCAGGTGGGTTGCTTCACCCATTGGAAGTTCCGCAATGGAAGTGGGATAGCGTCTCAATGGATTTTATTGACGGGTTACCCAGATCGAGAAAGGGTAATACGGGAATTTGGGTGGTGGTAGACAGACTTACTAAGAGCGCCCATTTCATACCTGTGAAGAGCAAGAGGACTGCTCCATGGCTAGCTTCAGTATATCTTCGAGAGATAGTTCGATTACATGGGGTACCCTCTAGCATAGTGAGTGATCGAGATCCTATCTTCACTAGCGAGTTCTGGAGAAGTTTGCAAGAAGCAGTGGGGACTCAATTGTGTCTGAGCACCGCATATCATCCTCAAACGGACGGCCAGACTGAGAGGGTAAATCATGTTCTAGAAGACCTTTTGAGGCTTTGTATCTTAGATTTTGGGGGTACATGGGAAGAGCATCTTCCATTGGTGGAGTTCGCATATAATAACAGCTTTCAGTCCAGTATTGGTATGGCTCCTTTCGAAGCTCTCTATGGAAGGCCTTGTCGATCACCTACATGTTGGTGGGAATCTACGGATAAGATCTTGCTTGGGCCTGATATGATTAGGGAGACTTCGGAGAAGATTGACTTGATTCGAAGGAGGATGAAAGCAGCGCAGGATAGGCAAAAATCTTATGCGGACAAGAGAAGGACGGATCTGGAGTTTGAAGTTGGGGACATGGTCTTTGTCAAAGTGTCTCCGTTACGAAATGTGGTTCGCTTTGGATCTGTTGGGAAGTTAGCACCAAGGTTCGTAGGGCCATTTCCCGTTAAGGAAAGAATTGGACGGATGGCATATAGAGTGGAGTTGCCCGACAGACTTAGTGGTGTACATGATGTATTCCATGTGTCCCATTTGAGGAAGTGCTTACATGAGACCGCAGAGGTGGTAGAGCCGAGCTTGCTTAAAGAAGTGGAAGTAGAGCGTGATGCGACTATTCGACGAGCTCCTACCCGCATCCTTGGGTCAGAAACTAGGAAGTTGAGGAACAGAGAGGTTCAGCTAGTTAAAGTGCAATGGGGAGATGACGAAAGCAATGCTACTTGGGAGACGGAAGCGAAGATGCGTTCTTTGTATCCATTTCTTTTTGAGAGTATGTCTTTTAACTTCTCCTTTATCGCTTGTCTAGTACTTATCTTATCTTTAGTATGTCCTCTCGTTAGTACTGTTTGACCTTTAGATAGGGTAAACCTATGGTTGAAACATGTGTTTGAGACATGTTATGGTTGATGGATGCAAGTGGATGCAAGTGTTTGCTAGTGGTTGCTCGTGGATGCATATACACACACTCTAGGCACTAGATCGGCTCAGTCACTTCATATTGCATATTGCATAAAATTGTGTGTAGGAAACTATATTTATGAATGTATAATGATTGTGTTATCATATGGATGATGCATTTTGGTGAATGATTGTGCACTCATGTAGATATTGTATGTGTCGATAGGGTTCTCTCGCATACATAATGGATGCATGGCACTATCATGGTTTGCATATGTTCATACATTAGATAGGGAACATATACACACACTTTTTGCATATGCTCATACATCATTAGAAATTGTTTTAAGGACAATGGATGCCCGTGTTTGATGGATTGAGTAGATGGTTGTTTGGATGGTAGGATATGCATTCTCCTTAGCTTAGAGATTTCGGGGACGAAATCCTTTAAGGAGGGGAGAATGTAACACCCCGAATTTTAGTTAATGCTAAAATTCACTAATTACAGGATAAATAATCTCAGATGTGGGAAATGGGGGTAACGGGCTGCGTCATTGCGTTCGTCTCGGAAAAATACGCAGAATAGAGTCCGAAATTTTGTAAATCGGAGTCCGTATGGCCCAGTTATGGCCCAATGAAGTTTGCAGAAAAATTAAAGCTAAAAACAGATTTAAAAATTCAAATTCAGGTTTCAAAATTGGAGCCAGCAGGGGGCCAGGCGGGAAATTTCCCGCCCTACCCATGTCGACAGGGCTGTCGACAGGCCTGTCGACTGGGGAGTCGACTTGCCTGTCGACTTGCCTGTCGACCTGGGCGCGGCGTTCAGAGAACCTGGGTGCACCAGGTTGGGTTTTAGGCTGGCTTGGAGGGCTGGGTTCTAGAGATTTCCTAAATCTAACGGACCTAATCTAACCTAGGGTTAATCTAAGGGCCTAAAACACTCACCTAATCTATAAATACACCCTAAACCTACCCTAATCCATACTAAAAATAGTAATGATGGCCTCATGCCGCCAAAATCAAACTTGAGAGAGCCTCCACTAGTTTATGAAGGAAGTTGCAAGCTAATCACTCTCTAATGAATCTCTAATCATCACCATCTTCATATTTAGCAACTAATTCCACTTCATAAGTTTGCTAATCTTGGGTTTGGTGAGTTTCTATCACTTTAACATCAATTGCTAAAGTGAGTAGATTGGGTGTAATGAGACTTATGGTCTTAAATGCGGATTAGTGAGTTTGAATCATTTGTAATGATATGCATGTTCAGTAAGTTGGTTTATGCATGTTTAGTAAGTTGGTTTATGCATGTTTAATAAGTGGGTTTATGCATATTTAATAAGTGGGTTTATGCATGTTTAACAAGTGAGTTATGCAAGTGCTTATGCAAGTATATGAATGCTTATGCAAGTCATGTATATGCTTAAATGCAAGTTTAACATGATATGCAAGTTATGCATGCTTATGCAAGTATATGAATGCTTATGCAAGTTATGTATATGCTTAAATGCAAGTTTAACATGATATGCAAGTTATGCATGCTTATGCAAGTATGTGAATGCTTATGCGAGTTATATATATGCTTAAATGCAAGTTTAACATGATATGCAAGTTATGCATGCTTATGCAAGTATGTGGATGCTTATGCAAGAATGTGAATACTTATGCAAGTTATGTGCATGCTTAAATACATGTTATGCAAGTTATGAGAATGCTTATATGCAAGTTCAACATGTTATGCAAGATATGTGTATGATAATATGCAAGTTCATATGCAACATGTTATGCAAGTCATGTGTATGATAATATGCAAGTTTGGGTTAAATGTAGTTGGGTTAATATATGCTCATAAATGCAAGTTGACATCCTCTTAACCCATGACAAAGTTATATGCTAAACCCATGATATTTGTGATGGATCTTCCCCGTTATTATGTCATGAAATGAGAACGATTTACGTGGGGATCGATGGGGTTAGTAAATATGTTAATAAAAGTATGGTTGGGTATGATTAAGCATACCATAAAAATAAATTAACATAAGTGGGAATTTACCTATTGAGTTAGGTCTACCCCATGGTAATTTACCTATTGAGTTAGGTCTACCCATGTTATGAAAAAACTTGATATTAATTACGGATAATTAATATGGGGGTGATTAATTAGGTGTAATTAATCGACTAAGACACGAGGTTGGACTCATTTGTAGTGTAAAACTGCCCGGACCCTACCGGCTTAACCAGTTGCTACAAATGTTAGCCCAATGTGAGAGGTCTTAGCCATAAATTAAATACGTGATTAAAGTAAAGACACGATGTTAGACCCTGTTATGACGTAAGACTGCCCGGACCCTACCGGCTTAACCAGGCGGTCATAACAGCCAGTCTAATGTGGGAGGTCTTATGGGAGATCACGGTCTTAATTAATTAAGAAACACTTAACCATATTAGCATGTAGTGGGACATGAGGGGTTAAGTGGGTGCCTTGGGTGGCATGTGGAAATTTAGTGGTTGCCTTGGGTGGCATGTGGAATCTAGTGGGTTGCCTTGGGTGGCAATAGAAAATACGATTAGAATACTTAACCAAGTGAAACATGTAATTAAACATGATTAAAGGGTTAAGTGGGGTACACTAGATAAGTGACAAGCTTAGGTGGGTAGCTTGTGGGGGCCCATTTCAACCAGTAACCCATATGTATCTTATTGGGCTCGACCCATGTCGAGGACGGGACACGCGTACTGGGCTTGACTATAAGAGGCCAAAACGGGTTAGCGGTGGCAACGCAAGTCCATCGGGTTTCATATGCGTGTGTGGGCCCGGGCTGGTAGATAAACCGTTGTTGCATCGTGTAGATATAAAGCCGTGCACCGTTGATATTATCAGGTGGCCACTTTGGGGAATGATACACCCCATTGTGGGACCAGCACGGGTATCTACGGTAGGGAGCCGATCGCTTGGGAGTAGTGGGTACACCTAGTGGAGATAGGGGCAGACGGCACCTATGTAGTAAGCTAGGGGTACGCGAAACTACTGGGTAAATTTTCTAAGTCCTTGGGTGGGATCAACCTTTAAGTAGGAATGACTGGTGTGGTGCAGTTAGTAATTATCCTTGGGTGGGTAGATGCGTCTTTACAGTTATCTTAGTCTATCCTAAGTCTACCAAGCTGCTTAGTGTAGCCATTCATCCCAGACATTACCGTGGGTCAAGTTTATATCTTCTCTGGTTACTTTAATGATTGTATTGTTAAAGTTATAGGACTCGCTCAGACTTATGTCTGACCCCGTTGTTTTTATCTTTTTCCCAACCCTCAGGTCCTACGGTGGATCCTAGCAGTAGTGGAGCTTGATCGGATTGCTGTTCCAGTCTTTAGGAGCTTGGATAGATGTAAAGCTTCAGTTACCCAGTTATCTTTTCTTTTGTCCTGGCTATTGTATGAGAGAGTGGGATTATATACTTCTTTATTTTGATGGATATTGTACTTGACTTTTATTGTGGTTTTATGATGTAACCAGACATGTTTACTTCCGCTGTTATGAGATGATGTTTTAAATTTCAAGTACTATTTATATTTGTCTTGTTGTAATTTTTCTGTTCTATATTCACTAAAATACTCCACCGATGCTATGGCATTCCCTTAGTGAGTGACCATAGCGGGCGTGGGGTGTTACATTCTTCTTTTTCTGACCATCCTTAGTTTAGTCATGTTTCCTCTTATTCTGGGAATTATTCTTGCCTCCACCGCTTGCCTACGGCTTTGGCTCCTCTGCAGATGTAATAGCAACCTCGGTCTTCGACTTAGGGTAAAGGCTCTCCAATCTCAATGCCTTCCCCACAATAGATTCAAATGTCTCATCGATATGGTTTATAAGTCTTTCCCCCAAGTACCCATCTAGGCCAGTTATGAACTTCTCGTTCTTCTTCTTGACAGTATCGATAATAGATAATCCATATTTCGATAAGGTATCGAATTCAGCAATATACTCCGAGACTGCCCTACCATTCTGCCTAAGTTCAAAAAAATTCCTAAACAATTCTGATTTCTGAGCAGCTGGAATAAACTTATCATTGAATCAGGTCTTGAACTGATTCCACGTAATTTGATCCTCGGGAGTAGCCGCTTTGATGGCATTACACCAATTCATTGCTCGTCCTTGAAGTTGATGCAATGCTAGCTTTCTCTTCATTGCATCATCGATTCCCAAATCCTCAAAGATGCGCTCACAACTATCAAGCCAATCCTAATCCTCCGTAGTTGACTCCGTTTCGTGGAACGACTTCCCACCAAGACTAGTATAATCCTTGCAGAGCTTGTTGAAATCGGCTATAGGCACTTGCACTGCTGCACCACCACCGTTAGCAGCATTAGGAACTGCTTCCTGAGCATTCCTAAGCATCTCTCGCATGAAGGTAGTAAACATCGTTCTCAAATCAGGAACATCCTTATTATTGGCTCCTAAACCCATACTCCTCATATTTCGGCTCATTGTTCAACCTGTAAAGAGAAAAACGATTAACCATCTCCTTAATGGTGCCAATGTAGTGCGGCTTCACCCTTAGATATACTAATAGTATATATATAGTTTTTGAAAACCAAAATATAACAAATACACGCTCTCATGTACGCATACTATCTCTCCCTGATGTCTTCCCCTAGTGTAACGTCCCAAAAATTTCGGCAATTGGGATATGGAGTCAATTAAATAATTAACTATTTATATTCAATTTTATATTGATATTTGAGTTAAAAATCATGGTCTTGAGTACAAATTTAATTCAATATTTAATTTTGTATGGTCGGTTGAAAATTAAATATTTATTGTTGACTATTTGAATTGAATTTGGCTAGATATTCGAATCGGAATTGAAATTCGATTTGAAAATATAAGCTGTTGAATTTATAAAATAGATGTTATTATCATTAATAACTAAGAGATGCTATTTGTTAAAAATATATGAAAATTGGGTTGATTTGTGTGTATTCGTGAATATAAAAAAAATAGAATTTAACGTTTCCATTTAGAAATGAACAGAGTCATTGGTGAACAAACGAAATTAAATCGATGAATAGACAAATAATTTAAAAATAAAATATTGTTATCTACAAATAAAGTCGGATTACAATTAAATTAATTTTATTGAATTCAGAATGCGAAGACAAAGGGGGTATGTATAATTTTTGTGGTGATTGGTGACTGTGGTTATGGTATGAATTTAGAGCATACATGGTAACACACGGTAGGATTTAATATTTAAGTAATCTCTGATATCACCTTCCCCAAATACATTCACGCCGACCTATCACGTAGTAGTCCCTAACCTACTGATTTTGACTTGGTTCTTATCCGCATTTCACTTCTTCAATAAATCAGTGTTCCCCAATATCCTCAGAAACAAACCATTTCTTCCCTCAAATAGCTCAAATAATTTCTTCCTCCAAAATTAAAATTTATGTTTTCCTTTTTATTTTAATGGCAATCGAGATCATATCGAATCGGCCTCCTTCCTAAATCATGTTCCTCCTTACACCGCTCGTGGCTTCGCCTCCGAGCTTTGACCGATGTAATCAGCAATGGCACCATCGTCAAATACCCTAAAGCCACTACCTTTCCGATGGATCTCAGCACCACTTTGGAAATCGCAGCTGTAATCGACCAAAGGCTCTCCAATCAAGGCCATTGTTTTCCGTGTAAAGCCATCATGGTCAAAGGTGAGTTATTCACTCATGATTCAATCCAATTTCAAGTAAACTGACTTGGGTTTTAAATTAAAACATGATGGTTGATTTTGGTTTGTGTTTACCCTTAGGTTTTGAACGATTGTTGTGACTTGTTCTCGCGAACTCTAATTTCATTCTGGAAACAAAATTGTGATATCATGCAATAATTATATGGAAAGCAACACAATTTGTTTCTGCCCATTTAATTTTTTGGAAAAAAAAAGAATTATGTGCATTCCTGGAAATGAATCAATGCCCCTTTGTGTGTTTGGAATGACCTGGAAACATTTAAAGTGGGAATAGAAAACAAGGTAAACTCAGTTGATAATTTATATTCAGGTTTTCTGGCATTTTTTGTCCATCATGTATTCCGTTTGTTTGGGCAAGAACATGCTAGTCTAATAATACAATTTGTTCATCACATTCTGTTTGTTCCTCACCCGCTCTATTTGACATCCCTGGAAAAAAAAGTTAAATAATCATCAATTTGTTACAGTTCTAAATCTACCAAGTTGTAAATGAGAGAGGAAAAAGAAAAATGTATACACTCAGATGTTGAAGTTAAAACAATAAAAATTTGATCTTAAAGTGGGTGCAGACTTTATAATATGACCCTTTGGAATGAGCTGACTACTATTTAAGCCCTGTTTTGATTTACCATTTGAACTATATTATTTACGATTTTAATCCCGTTTGGCAAACCTTGCCAAAACATATTCAAACGGAGATATATATTTGTATACTATTCATGGGCTATTTTGGTTTTTGTCTTGCTGTGTAATCCTAATTTTGAATGCATTTCATTTGATTTTCAAAATCTCTGGGCATATACATGTGAAACAGAATTTTGAATGTTACATTGTTAAATCATATTTTAGTATGTGTCATTGAATGTGTTTGTATACCTGTGTTTTATATGCGTATAATCTAGTGAAGAAAGAGTTATATTCGTTCTTCATGGTTGCACTAATTAAGATATCAACCACTGAGTTGAATTCCTTCACTGGCCAAATTTTTGTTATAACTTTAATCAAATATCCCTGAATCTGAAGGATTTTTTAAGTTATCTTGAAATAAAATATGTATATAAGGCAGACTTCATGAATTTGATTAATTTTGGAAAAGGGTAGGATTAGTCCCATTGTATATATACATATCAGACATCAAATGACCTGTAGCATAAATATTCGACTCAAGCTTGTATTCGTTTGTTCATGCAATGGTATCCCATTGCCTTATTTACATTCTCCTAAGTTTGTGACTATAAAATGGAAGTACTCCTACTTGGTGTTATTCGCTTTGCCTACCTGTTTATAAACCGAAGACATACATTTAGGCCTGAATAAAGTGATGTTTGTTAAACTGTGCAATTCTTATGTCAAGAGAAAAAATTATACACTCAGGTTCTACATGTTGCCACCTGCCCGTATGCTTCCTTATGTATATGTGTACACATGTGAAAGTAAGTATGGGTATGCATTTTTTTTTTCTTGAACACTAAGTTGAGGCATATAGTTTTAACAAGTTTTTCCACCATTTTAAGGGGCCTGCGGGGTTTGTTTTCATTTGTGTATATATATTGGAATACTTACAGTTACATTATTACATGTTTCCCCTGCCGTCATTGATAAGCTTAAACCCATACCGTATTTGCACTTGCCAATTATATATATATATATATATATATATATATATATATATATATATATATATATAGCTTATTTTGGTAATTTTTTGTTAGTTGAACACATTGCCTTGTTTATTTGGAATAGCCGTTGTATGAAAACATGCCATGTCAGGCCATGTAATTGAACCCAGGTGACTTTAATTTGTTTTGCCAACTATATCTTCGATTGGGGACATTTAGTAATTTGACACATATGTTGGTCTCGCTTTGGAACTTTTTATCCTTGTAAAGTTCGTTGCACCTGTTGTTTTACCCGTTTCGCGACTCTGTTATGTTATCCACGTGGTGCTGGCATTTTTTTCTTTTTTTTTTTCATTGCTGCTACCATATATATCCAGTCCTATCTATGTGACACGACTGTACGGGTTATTCTGACTCTAGTGATGCTGAGGTAGTACGCACATGTACTTGTACATGTGTGCATGTGCAAGCTCCTGAGATCACAGTCCCTCGAAAATAAACTGATTTAGAGAGGATGCCACATAACTGTATATTCTACACCTATGTTAGACATAACTATTTTATTCAGTGATATTGAAATCAATTTACTTGAACTATGGTTAAATCCTAACTCGAGTGTTTTATGTTTTCGCATGGAACGCTCGGGTTAGACACTGATCGTTACAGATTTAAAGATAACAGCTTAGGATTTGAAGATTGACCAAGCTGGGAATTTCTGAAGATGTGCGCACTCTGAAGATTTCAAACAATAAATATTTTCTTCAAATGATATTTTATATTCCGCTGTACAGAAAAATCCTTGTATCGAAAATTCTGATTATTTATAAAAGTTTTGTTTCGCTGCTCAATATTGTGTTATCTATTTATTTTGTGTTTCTGTGTTCATTTTTTTAAACTCTATAAGCTAAATAATGATCCATCGTTTTAATCGTTTTAAGTTCGTTTAATTACCGATTTAAAATGGTCAAAAAGACGGGATGTTACACCTAGGTTAAACTACGCAACCTATGCTCTGATACCAAGTGTGACGGCCGCCCCGCACCAGCCAACATTTCCGTGAAATGCGTTGTGAAAATGCCTGGCTAGTACGGGACGATCGCCAAAAGGGTTGGGTTGAAACGATGAATCACCAAGAACCTGTAGTATATCTCATAGCGCATGGGATAAAATATAATAATAACATACTTGATATGAAACAGGCGAGACAGTGCATAAGCTGAAAACTAAACCGTAATCATCAAAGTAGAGGAATCCAAATTACAGCTTATGATCCAAACCATTATTACAACTTCAAAATACTGTCTCTATAGAAAAATAGAAAAGGTGCACTACTAATGCCCAGAGCAGTGACCAACAACAACACAGGGAGAATAGATGTATATAGTACGTGGAAGCCTCCTGCTCATCTCCGGACATCTACTCACGCATCGGCACCTAACCTGCCTCTATTCTGCTCATTTAGGAGCACCTAAGTAATAAGAAGAGACATAATACTCTGGGTCAGACGAAAGTCAGGTATGAGTGATAGCAACAAAGTAAAGCAATAACAGGTATAAATAATCATACCTGAACTTGGACCTGCAACCAAAGAGTTAGCACAACAAGATGTACAGTACTCTAAGGTAAACACTAACATAAAGTGTAAAATAAGAGTGTGCGCGTCATGGTGATAACAAACATCAAACATAGCAATCATCCTCACATCTCTCACTCAGTGCGTAAATCATACGATATCCACTGCTTTGATTACCAAATCCATTGGGGACATGACGGGTCCATGCCCTTCTAGACTCCGTACAACTAATTGCCATGACCATGCCCTTCTGGTCTATAGCCAATAACCCTTCCCAGACCATGCATCCTCTGGCTTTGGGATACGGGCCACCAGTCCATACATCCTCTGGCTCTGGTTCGTCTTCATGGCTCCTCTCTCATTTGTAAACCAAAGCTATAGATATTGATAACTCCTTTGCACACGTCCTGCATCAAAGTTGTTAGGCTATCATTTGGAATTTGGATCGGATCTCACCCTCCTTGTCCGGCTCGCCATCCTAGGGCTCGCCCCCTAGGGATCGTCTCCATCCTAGGGGTTGCCCCCCTAAGGATCGCCGCCCTTCTAGAGGTCACCCCCTAGGGATCGCCCCCTTCTTAGGGGCCGCCCCCTTAGGGATCGTGATCCCCTGGTCACCCTCCTCTACTTCGTGGCGCTCCTTCTGGTTGGTTCGTGACCCTTTCCCGGTGGGGGTTTGTGACCCTCTCCCGGTGGCGGTTCATGACCCTCTCCTTGTGGCGGTTCGTGACCCTCTCCTGGTGGCGGTTCCGTGACCCCTACCCCCTTCAGGAACCGAATTTCTACATTTTTTTCCTACGAGCTATTTTCGCTAAACGACGACGTTTCCAACCATTCTAACCCTCCTATGACATGACAAAACATACCAAACAGCAGTAACAACTTATGGAATCAATCAAAAACATTAAAACATCAATCACGTGAAATATTTTAGATCAAACATACCCAAAAGCATGATTTTCCCCTTAATTCCCTTAACCATGTTTTAACTGTATGATTAGCAAACTTAATCCAAATTAAACCAAATTTTCACCAGTGACATAAAATAATATTTTAAATTTTATACATATTTTTACAATGTATAATTTCGCTAATTATTACTAATCACCTCTAATTAGTCGTAATTTGTGAATAAACATGCAAATCACTCACCTTAGCCACAAATGAAATCTAAGATCTGAAACTTTACTGTTATGGCATGGATCTCTGTGTATTGCAAAAGCCACAACTATAATTGAGTAGAAAGCGATTAGGAAGAGATTAGAATGAGATTTGGATGGTGGACGCCATTACTATGGTTCAAGAAATGTTTATGGCGGCTAGAAAACTAAATGGAGATTGTTCTCCAAGTCATTTCAGCCCTCCCATACACTTAATCTCGAAATGGGTTATAGGCATAGCCACTAATCACCCCGTTAAACCCAATTATGCTGTTTTTTCAACTTCCAAATCTTATTTCAGCCATATCTCCCAAACGATAAGTCCGTTTGATTAGTGTGACCACTCTACGGAAAGGTAAACTATCATCTGAATCCAATGGAAGTGGTTTCAGGTCAAAACTCCTTACCAATCAAAAGTTATAGGCAAAACAAGATTTGCCAGGGGTAAAATGGTCATTTAAAAATTGGCAAAAATCGTGAACATGGTAAATGACCCCAATAGTCATTCCCCAAAGTTACAAGACCATACGACTTCGAATGAGAATGAAATAAATATTCTATGATCCTCCGATGTGTAGAATGCGGGTCATTACAAAAAACTTGGATTGGAAAACTTGGAAGATCACTGGTTTGGCTCATCAAAAAGAGGTGATCGGCATTGGAAAATAACCCAAAAAAACAGGCGCGCACCAGGCTGATCGTACCTCGGGTTTTGGCAGAGCAGTAGGGGATTTCGAATCCTTGGCTTTCACATCTCCTAGGATGCAAAAAATCATTAATCGTATTGGTGGGGATTCGAATTACGATGGGCACGCATCACATTTCCAAGGATGTGAATTCTCGGATTGGGCCTGGCACAAATCTGGATTCGAAATTTGGCAACACGAACTAGGTGACAGAACCGAGGCAGATACGATTTCATCCATAAGTGCACTGGTAATTCGTGATATGAAATCCTAGCAAAAGCGGAATACGAAAATCCCTACTAGAGTTTGGCAATGCGAAAATACTGGATCGACACTGCTTGGATGTGAATTTTCTCGAGCTCGCATCATGAAGCTGGGGATGCGAAATTGGCATGAACCCTAGGATGTGAAAAATGGATTTTTCCAAGCCAGTCTAGCACGTTCGTTGATATGTGCAGAACACACGTTTTCATTGATCCGCACATGTCGATCGTCTATTTTCTAGGATTTGAAATCAGAAGAGTTCGTGATACGATTTTTTGTGAATGACTAGGGTTTTTGGTTACCTTTTTGGGATGTGAATTTCGCATCCCCTCGAGATACATCATTTGAAATGATGCCTTTATAACTTACCTATAAATACCTCTTTGCTGGGCATACTAAGAGGTTGACATTTCTGGACTTCTACTAAACTTTGGTATGGATATGGAGTTCCCAAGCACCATCAATGACTTCCATCACCATCTTCATGACTTTAGACACATCCATGGACTTGTAGACACTACATAAAAATTTACCCACAACTTTTGGATATTAAATTGGACTTTTGGCTTGCTATTGGACATATTTTCGTACTTTTGGACATTGGAGCTATTTCTTGGACGTTAATACACACTTTGACTCAATAAAGAAGGGAATTTTGGTCAAAGTTGTGAATTAACAAGATATTTGTTATTCAATTGTACAACTTTGTATATACAAATTGTCTGAACTTGTGCAAACTTTGTAATCAACAATTTATGATGAATGATTACTATGAAGTGGACGTAGGCATTAGTAACAAACCACTATAAAAGTTGTGAGTTCCCTTTACATTTTTCGTACTCTGGATATTCACGCCTAAACTTTCACCCGAGCGTTAGTATGCACATATAACCAATTTCCTATGTCAACACTTTGGTGCACCGGGTGGGGGGGTGCACGGCTTTGACTTCAGCTTTGATTTTGATTCTCGGATTTAACTTTGGATTTCATTTTTGTTTTCGGACTTCGACTTCATCGTCGACTTCAATTTTGGTTATTGAATTCACTATCAAATTTGCTTGGAATTCTCTCGGATTGCACCATTGTTACTAGGAAGCAGTTAGCTCGCTCCTTCTGAGCACGTATCGAGGACAGTCAAGAAGTCTCCTCGATCGAACATCCATCAAACTATGTTACTCAAAATGTGTTTAGAGCAATAGGAAGAACATTTCCATTGACAAGAAGCTACCATGAACACTCTTCTCGCTTGACTCAAAGGGTTTATAGGCAGTCGGGCCAAGGAAACATGATCGGAACAAGTGCTAGTGTTCCGCAAGGATTACCTTGGGAATTAGGGGCAATTCCCGAAGAACAACCCTCTGTCGACACCAATCCGCAGAAAGCTATCGGATCGGCTAGGCTCGGGGGCACTATCCCCAATCCTATACTAGGTTCATGTAACACCCCACACTTTTTTGTGCTCAAATTTCAATAAATACCGAAACTCAAACACATCCAAGCATGAAGCGTGTAAATCTGATACCTACAATAAATGAGCATCAGCATAATCAGAGTACGATAAGATAACTCACAACGGAAACAAAATAGGATAAACTAGTATTAACTTAAGTAACTACATTTTTCAAAGTAAGTCACTTTGCTAATACCGAGCATGAGAGATAACGAGAACCGAAAACCAAACTTAAGCACCTGTGAGAATCCGACCTTCTCTAGAAAACCTGGGTGGTTGTAATGAGGAGGGGGTCAGAACAAAAAAATTCTGGTAAATAGAAAATGTACAACACGGATTATAATAAACAGATGTATCCCGTTTGGCTCAACCCAAGATGTATGCCTACCAAGATTAGTAATTCTAGCCTAAGCTTGTAGATGTTTACGCACTACTGTACTACTCTTCCCAAAGTAGTATTCCCGAAGTATAATACCGAGATAGGACATTTTACTCAAATTTACGAAGCCTTTATACCAAAGCATGGTTGGTTATTTAATCGAGGTTAGACCTCTAATTACAGGGTTTCTGTATATATACTTTCATTTACTCTTGTTATTCCTTGAAAATTTATTTAACATTAACATAAACTAGAGGCCCCAACTATGGGCCCTACTAGTTAAGGCATATGTCATTCACGCATATACTCTTGCCCTGCGTAAGGTGAAAGATGGTATTTTATCGTTCGCTATACCTTCTATCTGACCTTATTAGATAATCCCATTAGTCGTCTATTACTTCCCTTAGGATAGGTAACCATATCTGACGTTTTAGTTTCCAGGTTTGGGTCGGCCCACACACACCTGCCATTTAACACCCCTAAACTGAAAGACCTATTTCCAAGTGGACTCCTCAACCCTAACCGCTTAAGAAGAAGCGGACTATATGCGAAGGTTATTGGTTTGTATTCCGTTAGCCTTTAATACTTTTCCCGTTTTTGGATAAGCGGGCTACGCTATTAAGTCACTCCTGTTTAGTCCCTCTACACAGAAATGCTATACGTACATGATTTATTATCGTCACGCGTTAATATGGTTAATAATTACATTATTAACCTACTAAGTCCAACTCTATTTTTAATTATAAATTTCATATTTACTAACGTAAATAAGGAAGGCTATATCCCCTTTTTGTTTCCTAGGGTATTTATTTAATTTCTTCCCTAATTTGGACTAAGTATTTAAATGTCAATCAATATCCATTAATCCGCTTATGACACCCATTTTCTTTTATTTCTAGTTTTATTGCCTTTTATAACCATAACAGTCATATTTTCCTAAGGCAACTATTTATCGGTCCCAAGGTATCTATTTGTTGTACCCCGACAGACAATTACTATTCTTATTTATTTATTTATTGCTTGACTGTTACACATATACATATATTTACGTGCTAGGCCTCTCACATTAAGTTGGCTACTTATGGATGCGGGATTTGTCAGTCGGTTTCGGGCAGACTTCTACCTCAAGTTAAACTTAACCACATGCCTTAGTACATTTATATTTACGCATTAGACCCCTCACATTAAGCTGACTACCTGTGGTTGCTGGATTTGCCGATCTGTTTCGGCAAGCTTATACCACAAGCTGAGCTTAATCTCGTGTCCAAATGCGGTTATAATTCAAAATTTCTAATTTGGGGGTGTACAACATTTATCCTTATTAATTTTTCGAATTATACCCATTATCCTATTACGTTTACTTTCCCCCAATGAACATTGGTCATAATTGTTTTTTTATTGATTTGTGGTCCTATTTATAGCAATTAATTATACTGATTGTTACAAATGGTCAACACAAATATATTAATTCAATATGGATTACATTTAAATATAATTCCATAATTGAAACTTATCCAAACATTCAACATTCCATACAACGTACATTTTACTGTTTTATTCTGATTTGGACAGATAATATGAATATATTTATATTTTATGTTTTCATGCGGCCAACGTAGTTATCCTTTATTGTTGTTGTTGTTGTTTTTAAATTAAATGATTTGGTTTAATCGTAACCAAACATTCCTTTTGCATTCAATCTTGCCAAAAGGTTTCAAATCTCATAAAAGACCTTTAGCCATAATCATTGTAACTAATGCCTAATTAGTGGAATGACATGTACCCAAATCACAAGAAATATATGTAAATATATAATTTGGAATAGTTGATGCAAATTATGCACAAACATATATATATATTTATATTTATACGTACATTTGCACCGCTTTTCCCTTTATTATCTTTTTTATCATATCTCTTGTGATTTCAAAATAATGCATTTTTATTGAAAAGGAGGAAAATGACATATTTACAACGATTAAGCCAAAAGCCAACAATATTGAATATAAACAGACATATTTCTTTTAATATTACAATCACATAATTTACCAATTTCATATTTTTACTCAAATTCACATACTTTATTATTCAACACTGAACTAAAGATATGGAGTGTAACTACATCTAATTAGTGTTTAATGGGACTAATTTCCAGATCTACAGTGCTATGCAACAACTACGCATATTTTACAACATAATTTTAGGAACATGTGTGAAAAGTTTAAGAATCCTACAATTGATATTATGCAAAACCACAACTTACAATTGACAAGTTTTAACAATGTTAATAATCAGATCTGTTGATTGTCAATCAATTTGCAATATTAAATGAACAGATCTGATAGGAAATAAGAATAAAAATTAAGATCTAATTCAAAAAAAATAGATAAGTTATTATAACTGTATTCGTAAATTTCCCACTCACCTTATAGCCTCCAAATCAAAAGTTTAAACCCCCCAGGCCTGCAATCCCCAAATTCTTATAAATCTTCAATTTATCTAGAAAGGAAAATTTTCCAAATCTCTAGAGATGTAAGAAAACAGGAAGAGAGGGGAGAATCTGATTTGGAGCGTCAATTTGCATTCTTTTCCATTAGATCTGCTAATCCTCTCAATATCACATGAATTGGATTTAATTTATTTGTATCAATATATTTTTATTTTAGAAATTAGGTTTCGAGAAGAAGGAAAATGGTGGACACTACTATAGAACAGCGTATTCCAACGCCTGATTTGCAACGGTCGCCAACGGCTAATTAGAATCCGTGGTAGCCATTGGAAGCCGATGTAATAAAGACCGTTGGCGGTCGTTGGAAACCATTGGAATTTTTCCTGCATATGTTCCAAAGAGCCCGATCTGCTCCTCATTTCCTTCCTCCTTCATCCCCAATCCGATTTCCCTCCCCTTTCCACCACTTCACCTCCTTCAGTTCCGATTCCTCCACCCCAACAACCATCGCAACCGCCTCAGACGTCAACCGCAAGCTCCTCCAACCCTTCTTCTCGCTTGCTGCTCTTGGATTTAGGTGAAATTCTTAAACCTAATTTTTAGGTTTTCCACTAATTTCGGTTTAATATGAGTTTAATTTGATTCCTAGTTGTTCGCGTACGTATATTATTCTCCAATTGCTATTATTATTACCGTAATTATCAAATTTGTAGAAATTGTTAGCATGTATAGCAAATGCTTGGTGTTAGCATGTAATCGAACCCTAAAATGAAAACACTTGTTGATATGAATTGTTAGCATTTTAAAATAGAAATGTGTTAGTGAAATAAATAGATAAAGATAAATTATTAAGTTGTCAAAATCACTATTTTTTAGTTTTTGTCGCTTCGTTGTGCATTGGAGTTATGGTTATCATGATTTATTCGTACGTATTGTAACAAATGTATGTGATTCATATATTATAAAATTTTCACAAACAAAAAATAAAATGATTGGGTGAATACTAAAAATGATTTTTATAAATAAAAATGCTATTGTCATCACATATTCTTACATAATATTCTCTAAACTATATGTACTAGACGCATACATTCATTTTTAGGGTATTTTCATGTTTCATTTTGACTTATGAGAATTTAGAATTAAATCATGTTTAAAGAAAAATATTCTCAAAATGTCATATTTTATAGCATATTATCTACCTTGTGTTTCTCATATTCATATTATTTGCGCATTTTAATTACATATTCTCAAAGTCAATGCTTATATCTATGTTACAGGTATATTATGTTTGACCCTGCTTCTAGCTCTGACTCGCCCTCTGGCTCTAGACGATGTAGCATTACCCCACATGCTGGTGAGGGTAGTGGCGAACAGCGAGCTCATCCGATTGTCCACTTGAAGCCTAAGGCTGACAAAAGTATCAAAAATAGTAGAATAAAAATTTAACGTTTTTTTTTTACATAATATAACTATAGATTATAAAGTTATAATTCATATTTAACGCAGGGGATTTGAGTTGGAGCCGTCTCAGATGGTTCAAGATATTCTAAGGACGCGTATATGGCCAGAATGAGCGATTTTTGGCCTAAGCGGAGCATGGTCCCAATAGACATCAAAGAGACTATCTGGCAAGATTTTCTGGTACGTTTATGCTGCTTGGTACGTCAAAGAGACTAATTAATTAAACATAAATAAATGAGATTATAAGATTTTCTCATTATACAGGGAGCAGTAGATATGCAGGAGGCTGACATGAGGCTAGTTCAACAACACTGAAACTCGAAGGTCGCTAGGAATTATATAGAGAAGATGAATGAGCTGAAGAAAAAGGTAAAGCAACCAAAGTGGATGGGCGATGAAGTGTTTGAGAAGATGGTTGCATGGTGGGACACGCCTGAGTTTAAGGTAAATTTATAATGAATCTAATTTATTTTTTTGCTGATTTTAAATAATTTGTCAATGTACATTTCCAGGTTGAGTCAGAAAGGAACACCGCAAACAGGAACAAGAATCCTGTAACTCATCGCGGAGGATCCAAGTCTTTCCAGCATCACCGCGAGGACTTGGTAATTCGTTAATTATTACATTTGTAAATTGATTAGTTCAGTGATTGACTATGTGGAATTGAATTATTCAAATTACCAACTGCAGGAACAAGCTTGTGGACATACCGTGTCATTCATGAATGTATTTACTCACACCCATGCATCCAAGCAGGTAGATGAGGCTAGGAACGTCACGTATTAGTGGGATGATTAGGACAAGGCGACAACTGCATATGTATGTGTATTTTAAATATTACAAGCATGAATTGATTAGTTTATTAATTTCTAGTTAATGTAACATAAAATCATCGTTTTATTATTTTCAAATGAAATTGTCTTTTGCATTATAGCCAAAGTTCTAGGAGGCACGGGACCATGTGCATGAGGAGTAGGGCCGTGATGAGTTGACACAGAAGGAGGAAGACAACCTATTTGATGTTGTTACGGAAAAAAAACAACGGAGCAGGCGTTATGGTTCGGTAACCTAACAGTAATATCTGCATAGCATAAATTATTTACATCTATATTATTAAATGTTTTTTTCTCTGTTAAGACTTACTTCTACTTAAAAACCTTAATCGTCGTATTTTAAATATTACAATCATAAGCATACAATCAATATTAAAGAGTTTTATGTAAAGTCTGAAGTACACTAGAAATGCCTTCGTTCACTAATAATGATATATGTATAACAAATTACTTGTATAAAAATTGTATGTTATAAAAATTGGCATTATCCACCCTTTGTAAATAATACTTGTATTTGCCATGATTTTGTTCTGATTTCATTTTGTTATAAAAAATAGTAGACATGCATCCTGCATTGTTAAAATGACTTTGAAATTGTATGTTATAACAATTACATGTAAATAAAAATTACTTTTTAAAATTACTTGTATAACAAATTATTTGTACAAAAATTGTATGTTATAAAAATTGGCCTTATCCACCCTTTTGTAAATAATACTTGTATTTGCTATAATTTCATTTTGTTATAAAAAATAGTACACATACATCCTGCATTGTTAAAATGACGTTGAAATTGTATGTTATAATAATTACTTGTAAATAAAAATTACTTATTAAAATTACTTGTATAACACTTTACTTGTATAAAAATTGTACGTTATAAAAATTGGCCTTATCTACCCTTTGTAAATAATACTTGTATTTGCTATGATTTCATTTTATTATAAAAAATAGTAGACATACATCCTGCATTGTTATAATGACTTTGAAATTGTATGTTATAACAATTACTTGTAAATAAAAATTACTTATT
Organism: Allium sativum; assembly: GCA_030737875.1. Classification (NCBI taxonomy): domain Eukaryota; kingdom Viridiplantae; phylum Streptophyta; class Magnoliopsida; order Asparagales; family Amaryllidaceae; genus Allium; species Allium sativum. The sequence goes on along the minus strand of CM060924.1, from coordinate 867,549,187 downwards.
AAAATTACTTGTATAACAAATTACTTGTATAGTTATAAAAATTGGCCTTATCCACCCTTTGTAAATAATACTTATATTTGCTATGATTTTGTTATGATTTCATTTTGTTATAAAAACTAGTAGACATACATCCTTCATTGTTAAAATGACTCTGAAATTATATGTTATAACAATTACTTGTAAATAAAAATTACATATTAAAATTATTTGTATAACAAATTACATGTATAAAAATTGTATGTTATAAAAATTGGCCTTATCCACCCTTTGTAAATAATACTTGTATTTGTTATGATTTTGTTATGATTTCATTTTGTTATAAAAATAGTAGACATACATCCTGCTCTCATTTTGTTATGATTTCAATTCATATTTGTCCAAGAGTATCTTTTGATCATTTTCTTCTATACTTGTGTTTGCAGGTTCGACAAGATAAGAAGGCACAAGATAAGGAAGAAATTAAGGAGTTGCGAGCATTGATTGAGCAGCTGTAGGACTAGAATCACGTGCAGGGTATGCAGATTGAGCAGCTGAATCAAAAGGTTGCAGAGTACATGCATAATCATGGTGATGTCCCTTCATCATCTACTTCTGGAGAACATAATGACGATGCAGCTTGAGGTATGTGTTTTGATGCTTGGTTGGGGGACGTGTTCTGTTTAGATGTATGACGAGACAAGTTTGGATGTGTTTTGATGGTTTGTATATATTGGTACGCTTTATAGACATGTTTGGATGGTTTTTTTGGATGTTTCTATATATTGGTACGCTTTGTAGACACGTTTGGATGGTTTTTTGGATGTGTAGATAGTTTTTGTTGTATACTGATGTTTATGCATTTTATTTTGGTTGTTTGTATTGTTATTGGTATATATGTGCCGAATATATGTGGAATTGGATGGAAATGGATTGGAAAAGAAAATGGATTGGAAATGAAATGAATTGGGGAGACTGGAAGGTAGCTTGCTTGCTGTTATATAAAAAAACACCCACCATTTCCAATGGCTATCAACGGTTTCCAACGGCAATAAAGTCATTGTTTTCAAACGGTATCCAATAGTTTATTCTATTGAAATCCGTTGGAATAACCATTGGAAATTATCCGTGGGCTCCGATGGAAGCCGTTGGAAGGCGTGAACTCTATTCCAACGGCCGCCAACAACAGATTGCCATTGGAATAGCCATATGTTCTTGTAGTGGGAGCTCCGCTGCCACTACATATTTGTATGGAAAAGAATGAGACCTTGCCCTTTATTTATAGGGCTGGAATTGGCCTTGAACCATTGGATTAGTTTTAAGTTATATCTTTCCCCCGTTTTATAAATATTATAAACCAAACCCTTAAAACCTAGCCGTCACTAGGCAAACTGATGCCTAGTAGGTCGATCGTGGCGGTCGACCGCTATGGTCGATCGCCTAGGCCATTAGATGCCTTAGTCGGCTTGTTATGTAAGGTATAATATTTATTTAAATTATGATTTATTTATTTTTTGTCCATTTTTGTATTTCGTCCCTAACTGTTTCATACGGACTCCGTTTGCGAAACTCTAGACATAAAAGTTGACCAGAATTCCAAGACGAACGCATCGGATAAAGTTTCATAGCCAGATTCCTTAGTTTGCATAAATTCCTATTTTTGAAATTCTAATAATTAATTTATATCACCAAAATTTCAGGTTGTTACAGTTTAGCTTAGGTTGTGGCTAATCGGGTCTCAGGATCAGGTGTTGGAAATATCACTCGAGCGTCGGTGCGCATAGCTTTCTATAGAGGAACTCGTATAGTTCCAAATATTGGATTTGTGCCAATCAAGGCACCTTAAATTAGAGTCGAGCTAGATATTTTGCTTTGCGCTCGACAGCTCGCTAACGTTGAACTCGACGCTGGAGGCACTGGCATCAACTTACATAATTTGAATCGGTTTCTCGGTATTGGAGTGAAAGTCAAGTCGCCGATGTTATTCAAGACGATGTTCGTGGCGGGCACTCTATGCAAATTTGAACTGCATTACTCACATCCCCCTTTCTCAAGACATCAGGAATTTCCAAAACCATGCGACTTCAAATTGTCGGTGTTAGAAGCTTTCAATGGTAGAAAGGATCCTACAATTCATCCTATGCGCTACATGCGCCATATGGAAGTGCATTTAGCTTTGGACTGCGTTATGGAAAAGTGCTTCCTGCTTTATCTTACATACATTGTTGCTCGATGGTTCAGATAGTTGGAACCAGAATCTATTATCAGTTGGAACGTCTTGGTTGGGAAATTCGTCCAGCAATTCAAAGTTAATGTAGCCCAACCTAGGTATGTCATGACTTTGATGGCGGTAAGGCAAAAAATAGGCGAAACTCTACGCAAATTTCTTGAAAGGTTCAATGTCGCCATGGCCTTTGTCGGTAGGCCGGATCTGCCCATGGTCCTAATGGCCGTCATCTCCGACATTCTGGACAAAACAGACTTTAAAACCTCATTGCGATAGGACTTGCCAAGGGATTTTGCTGAATCCTACTTCGATGTAGAAAGATTTATGAGGGAGGAAGATTCCGCATCAAGTAAACTCTGCAGTGGGCTCAGGGTCGTCTGCACTCGAAAAAGAAAAGGGTAAACCTTGGGACAATCGGAACTTACAGCCTCGCTTCGAGCCAAAGTTCCCAGCATACACTAAACTCATTCACGGCTTGGAAAAGATTTATCTCGACATCCTTGAAACTATGTATTTACAAAAGCCTCCCAAGAGGTACCCGACTCCGAACCAAGAAACCTCTGATAAGTACTTATTATTCAATAAACTGCTAGGTCATGACACCGACTGACGTAGGCAGTTTCACGATTTTGTCGAGGCACGTATCAGGCGTGGCAAGCTACCACAGTATGTTAGAAATACCGCGGAAGCAGCACCACATGCTTAGACACCTACAATATCTCAAGAATGGAGCAGGCCTGGACGCCACCAAGGCATTGTCATCAACTCATCCGACCTTGCGGATTCTCTTGGCTTATCAGGACCCCGGCCCGACACTTATATTTGTCCTTATTATTGGCGACTTCTCGCCTTTTTAACTTTCTCTACATGTAACTAAAAAGGCAACGTCATCCCACATACGCATGTAGCTGACTTGTTGTCTCCATTCGTGCTCTGCGTTGGACTATCGAACATTGTACTTTCGGGGTATCAATAAAGACTGTCTTTGGACTCCAACCCCCACACTGGATCCGTTCAGTATAAACATAGAGATTTGACACCACACTGTACCCATCTAGTATAAAAATAAGAGTTTGTCTCCATATAGGATCCGTCTAGTATAAAAATAGGTCTACGACTCCACACTGGATCCATCCAGTATAAAAATAGGATTTCGGCTCCACACTGGATCTGTCCAGTATAAAAATAGGGCTCCGGCTCCACACTCGATTCATCGAGTATTATATTTGGTCTCCACGTAACACCCCACCTCCGCCAGGGTAACTCTTGCAAGTACACTAGCATTGGAGGGGCGTTAAACAAGGTAAACATGCATGCAGATATCACAAGACAGAACATATAAGTAAAACAGAGCAGTAAAGCAGCGGATAAAACTAGCATTTCAAAACCATAGTCAAGTTACATCAAAGTACTTGGTCATTATTTTCCCATGAAACAAAGTCTAGAACATAAACTGAAAACTGAAAAAGAAACATAAAGTAACTATCCCCAAAGTAGCATAAGGCCATAGCGCGCTCAAACCATACGTGAGCTATCCAGAAAAGCTGCTAAAGATCCAAGCTAGGTACCAGTGTTCCCACCCTGTAAACCTGGGGGGGGGGGAACGGAAGAAAAGAGGCGAAATAAAACGGGTCAGTCAAAAAGACTGGTAAGTCCTATCTACTATTAGTATAAAAACTAATAAAGTTAACTGAACATGTAAAACAGAGATGAGATGTAGGGTGATAATTGGCATGGTGAAAAGTTAATAAGATAGATCAAGTGTGGCATCGCATATACAAGGTTAAGTTGCACCAGGTGTGTACTAGTATTCCAATCCATGTCAAGTATAAACAAGAAATGATCCCTTAGCCCAAAGCTGGCCCACATCATGAGATGACCTACATCGAGGTCCAACTACTCGGTCTAGTCGATCGGCTCCCTAAAAGCCTAACTCGTCAAGTGTCGGTGTCATACGGCCCAATCACGAAGTGTAGTCAAACTGTGCTAGGTCCACCCTAGGGTGTATCAGCCCTAGGGTGCCAACCACGGACACAAATCAAGCACGCACAGTCTAAACCTACGGGTGCCCGTGTCTGCTTTTTCAACTCCGGACCATGTGCACGACCATGGTCCGCCTGAACCTACACCGGCGCACCTACTCAGCCGTCGTTTTGGTCGCTTACATGTCAACCCAGTAATCATGCCCCACCCTAGCCTAGTCCCTAGGGCATCATGATACAATCAAGAGGGTTACTGGTGAAAAGGACCACATAACTAGGTTTCTAGCGGATTAAATGTGGTTAACCCTACCCAATCAAGTATCAAGTTGGTTAAGTGTACCCAAGGTTCATGACTTAACCGCGTCAACCCATCATGTTTAATTGGTTAAGTATTCAAGTGGTCCATGACTTAACCCTACCATGTGGCATTAATTAATTTAATGCACCCAACCTCTCACATTAGACCTTGTTGTGGTTACTAGTTAAGCCGGGCGGGTCCGGGTAGCTTTACACCACAACTTGGTCTAACCTCGGGTTTCAAGTGCGACATGACCAACTACTCACATTGGGTCCTATTGCTTGTAGCCACTAGTTAAGCCGGTCGGTTTCGGGTAGATTTATGCTACAAACTCAACCCAACCTCGAGTTGGCCACACTCATATTTTCTAAGTGTCATGTCCATCATTATGTTTACAAACATAATCACAAGTAAATGTTCATGTCATATTTTAAAACCATGTTTTCATGTCATTAATATTACCCAAACCCAACTCATTCCCATCGCATGTACGTTTCGCATAACATAACATAGATCCAAAGAGGGAACTTGGAAAAAGCATGACAAAAGGGCATAAGGTAATAAGGTTGGCCACAAGTTAAACATGGTGGCATATGAGGCATAAATATGTTCATAAGCTTGCATATTACATCATAGGCCTCAAAACATGCATAATATCAACTTAAGCAAATAGGTGGAACATGATCATGAATGACATAGGATGATGACTAGAAGTTCGCATACAACATTATATGCAAGTTATCATATAGGTTGTGAGAGTTCTCATGTTGCATAATGCAGCATTTCAACACAAAGCTTATAGCTTTCTATGCATAAGGTAAAGGTGATAACTTTACTAACATGCATAGAATAAATTTATGCATAACATGATAAGATCAAAGCACATATCAAACTTAGGCCCAAACTCAACTTGCAACATGTCATATTTAACTTCATAGTTAGAATCTAAGAGTAGTATAGGGCTTACAATGAGCGGTTATGCGATCTAGATCAATATATATAAAGATTGAGACGAAGCCACAAGCAAAATCCGCAAAGAAAATAATAAGCTCCACTTAAACGCCTTGAAACAAGAAGTAATAACTCCAATGACAAAGAAAGATGGCTCTTTTACTTAAAAAAGATGGCTCCTTTATGACATAGATTGATTTGAGGCACTCATGCTCTCATGAAGAAGGTGGAGGCCATGATTAAGAAACATTTTGGCATAGTTTAGTTGTAGGAATGATTAATGAGGGTTTAGGCTAGGTCTAGGGGTCTTTTTATAGGTGATTAGGTTAGTTTAGACCATAGGATTAACCCTAAATCGAATCTGAGCCATCAACTCCCGTCAGAAACTTCCAGAACAAGACCCACATGTCAAAATGGTGCACCAGGAAAACTGGTCCGACCGGGGGGGGGGGGGGGGTCGACCCCTGGGTCGACATGGGTGTCGACCCATTGGGGGGGTAGACACTGGTGTCGACCCTGCCTGGGGCGGGAAAATTCCCGCCTATCCTGTTTTGGCTGAAATTCGAATCTGAATTCGAATTTGAACTATTTTCGGGCTTGGAATTTTCTGAAAACTTCATTGGGCCATAACTTGGTCATACGGACTCCGTTTTTCGAAAACTCGGACTCTATTTCGCGTATTTTTCCGAGACAAACGCAATGGAACAGCCCGTTTCCCTTGATTCAGATTTTACAATTTAATTCTGCCTTGATTTACATTATAACATGTTATTCAAAAATATGGGTTGTTACACTCCATCTCCATACTTGGTCCTCCAAGTATAAATTTAGGACTCTGATCCCCACTTGATCAGTTAAGCAAGAATTTTGAACTTTGGTTCTCAACTTTGGACTCCGGTCATGACTTTCCAAAAATTAGGTTTATCGGGGTTTAAGATTCTCCAAATGGGTTTACCAAGCATAAGAACTACCCGACTCGGTCCATCGAGCATGGAAGTTCCTTATTTTAACTCTCTCGGTATGGAAATCTTAACAACCAGCCAGCCTAGTACATAATATCACATAACTTGGCCCACTAAGTGGAAAATCCTTTTTTATAGGTACATACTTGCTCCGGCAAGACTCAGCGCGCCCATGGCTTCTTATTTTCTGGATCTCAAACATCTTGTACTCAACAAACCTTTCTAAATACTATCTCAGTGATCATCAGAATTCCATTCTAATACGATCTCAACGGTCGTCGAAGTTATATTTTATAATGATCCCCAGTGATCATCCGATCTCTATTTTGTTACGATCCCAGTGGTCGACATGTTTTTACTCAAATGCAACCTTAGAAGTCTTTGGATTTTCCCTTTGACTTATCCTTGGTCGTATTGGTCCGGAAAGGTCACCTCGAACTATTTTGGCTTATTCTTGGCCGTCTTGCTCTGGCAAGGCCGCTTCAAGCTCATTCGGTTGTCTAGCTATCAGGTTACTGGATAATTTGGATTTTTGGATTTTCCCGATTTCCTGTCTACGGTCATTCTGGCTATCTCTCAAGAAAGGATCTGGAGAGAACGTCGGGTTTCATTGAATTTTAGGCTTTCTGGTTAATATAATATGGCACAATCGTGGCTCTTCAGTTTTCTAATTACAGAAGTTCACTTCAGACTTCTCCAGGATTTGGTTTTCTCGCAAAACACATCTTCTTTCAATCATGCAATCCATGTTTTGGAGGGGAAATTGGTGATCAACTTTTTGGTAAAACACTCTCACGTCCAGATTATGGTTAGCGATGCGCTCACGTCTCGAGAACGTCATCAGAAAATATGAAGCAATTTGATCGAAACCGCAACGTGTTCGGAAAAGGTTGGAAATAATGTTTATTCATAATTCATCGTTAACAAACTTGGAAAAAATAACATGGTAAAATTAAGTGATCGACTCAGTCCGATTACATGGCAAAACTGATCGTGGAAAATATATGAATTTTGGAAAATTCTTGTTTCGCGCACTCAGAAACAACCGATCAACATGGCACGGTAACGTAAAATGCCTTGCGCGACTCATGACATCAAAATTTAGCATTTGGCAAGTTGGTAAATCTGGCACACTGAAAACTGTTGAGCAACTCGGTGAAAATACATGTATTCGCACCAGCTAGATCAAGTAAAAACTCGGATTAGAACACTTGGCAGATCACTGGTTTGGCACATCAAAAAGAGGTGATCGACATTAGAAAATCACAAAAAATCACTGGTGCGTGCTGGGCTGATCAAGCTTCAGGTTTTAGCGGAGAAGAAGGGGATTTCGAATCCTTAGGTTCTGCATCCCCCTAGGATGCAAAAACCATTGATCATGTTAGCTGGGATTTGAAATCCCAAGGGAGCGCATCACATTTCCATGGATGCGAATTTTTGGATTTGGCCTAGCATAAACTAGGATTCAAATTTGGGCAAAATGAACTGGGTGATCGACCCGAGGCGGATAGAATTTTTTTCATGCAATGCACACATTGGGGATTCGTGATACGAAATCTTAGCAAAACCGAGATACGAAAATCCCTGTTGGACTTTGGCAATGCGATAACGATTTGGATGCGAATTTTTTGAGCTCACATCACGAAGTTGGGGACACAAAATTGGATTGAACCCTGGGATGTGAAAAGGGATTTTTCCTAACCACTTTTGCACGTTGGCTGATACATGCAGATCATGCGATTTCCACTGACCCGCACATATCAATCATCCATTTTCTAGGATTCAAATTCAGAAGACTTCGAGATGTGATTTTTCGCAAACAACTTGGTTTTTTGGCTCTCTTTTCAGCATGGGAATTTCACATCCCCTCAGGATATGAACTTTGGGATGATGCCTCCAAAACTCACCTATAGATATCCCTTTGCATGGCATTTTAAGGTGTTGGCATTTTTGGACTTCTACTACACTTTGTCATACGGGATTGAAGCTCCCAAGCACCACTAATGGCTGCCATCTCCATCTTCATGACTTTGGAAACCTCCATGGACTTGTAGACACTACATAAACATTTGCCTATGACTTTTGGACATTCAATTAGAATATTGGCTTGATTTCGGACATATTTTCATACTTTTGGACATTGGAGCAATTTCTTGGACATTAGTGCACCCTTTGGCTCAATGATGAAGAAGAAGGACATTTTGGTCAAAGCTGTGAATTAACAAGTTATTCATTATTCAATTGCACAACTTTGTATAAAAAATTGTCTGAACTTGTGCAAACTTTGTAATCGACCATATTATGATGAATGATTACTATGAAGTGGACGTAAACGTTAGTGCGGAACCACTATAAAAGTTGTGTGTTCCCTTTACATTCCTCGTACTTTAGATATTCATATTATAAGTTTACAACTAAACTTACACTCCAACATTAGTGTGCGCAAATAACCATTTCCTATGCCCATACGGTCTCGTACTAGGAGGCGAGGGCATACTCCGTTTTGAGCTAGGTAGTAAGATGGTCCAAATAGAGGTGAGTACGGGTGCATTCCGGTAGTTCAATGTGCATGAATTGAACTGATTAGGGAAAATAAGATACAATGACGTATGTGGTAATGATATATGTTTTTCCTTATTGGTCATGCCTGATAAACCCAAGACCCATAGTGGGTATAGGATATCACCCTATGGTTTATTTCCCATTCAATGGGTAGTATTAGAAAAATCATCCAAATTATATCATGTTCTATAATCGTGAAAGTGTAAACAATCAAATGAATGGTGTAATAAAAAGGCAATCGAATGAGATAACAACCGACCAAACCTTTAATCTTCATACATCATTCCTACATATTCGATGATATTTTTGCACTTATGCATACCATACATGACACTATAATATTATTCTACCAATTTGCCTTTATTTATCAGTCGTACTAGACTTCCACTCCTCTTTCCTCCAATAGGCTTACAGGATGGTTGTGATTAATGTGGATTGCTTGGTGTGCTTCTTGGGGACTTATCTTTGTAGATGTATTCTTATTTTTTTATTGTACATTATTCTAAAGATTTGGTTTTACTAATGGTTCACTTAAAGGATACCTTTTTATTATACTCAAATTTTATGACTAAGATGTACCTTTCCATAAGACAAAAGTTTCCGCTATTTTTATTTTATGTCTTGTGAATCTTAGTCTCTATGAATTGTTTCTTTGTACCTACTACGCTTTACATTCCTTATTATGACCTTAATTGGAAATAATGAGTACGGGATATTACATTTGGTTTTAGAAACTTAGGTTGTAAAATACATAAAAGTTGTTTTATAATAAAGTATTTTCTAATGAAAAATGTATTTTAAAAAAAAAGCTATTTTAAAAAATAAAAGTTTTAGAAAAATTCCCTCAAGTCCATTGCCTTTCCTTGTCCTATTCTCTCCTTTTTTTTGTTGAGTTATATATAGAGCGACCTATCTAAGCTTTCCTATGTGTATAGAGACCTTAAATCTTTACAGGTTAAAGTTTCGACTTATGGATAAACTCATTTACTTCAATGTTTATGAGTTAGAGAGAAACTTGTTACATGGCAAATAATAAGTAGCACCAAGTATGGATAAGACAACCATAAAGGCCGAGGATAGTGAGGTGACATAAAAGTATCACTGTAGGGGTTCATGAAGACATTATTAACTTAGTGATTAACAGGAAATTAGGAATAGTCTAGATTGGTTAGTTAGGAAAAAGAGATATTTTGATTTGTAATTAATATAAAAAATGTAATTGCAAGAATAAAAGGAAAAGGTTACGATCTAGTGAGAAATCGGGACTTAGCTATATTGCGCACTATTCAACAATTTAGAGATAACAAAAAATCTTACAATAATGAATTTCAATTTATTAGATTGTCTTATTCTATGGAAATAGATTTTTGTACATTTTCAGTAAACAGTCAATTAGGAATAAGCATAGCTTCCTAAAAGATAAACTTACAAAGATGACAATCAAAGAAGTAACATAATTAAATGATGTTAATGTCGAAAGGATTATAAGGACGGTTTTGATCAAAATGATCAAGTAATGGAAATAGATAAGGGTTAGTGAAAAAAGTGTTAACTATCTCATGTTCTTTCTTGTTCCCCTATTCTATCTGATTTAGGAGTATTCTGATCCTTTATCTTTGATTCACTTGTTGATCACTTGCACATTACAGGGCCAAGAGGTAATTTCTTAACCCCGTAGGGAGATCAACGTGTTAATCTACGATGAGTCGGGTTTGAAACTAGAAATCTTGATATAGAAGATGTTTGGGTCATTTTCGGGTATGCGATGATTTTGGGTCTAGGTAGATTGGCTATATAACTGGTTATCTTAGATTTTGACATTGGTAGTAGAGTTTGATTCAGATGCTTATATTCTAAGGTTTTTGAGACCAAAAAAATGGTTGATTGATTAGTTAGTCGAGTATGGGGCTATTTTGACTGCAAGAAGAGGATTGTCGAGCTAGAATATGCAGTGGACTAACTCTTGAGTTCCTTGCGACCCAAGAGTTAGTCATGTTGATTTTCCTATTTTTCCTCAGTGTATCTCAAGGCGATATCTATTCAGTTCTCATTATGCTATATTTTCTGAAAATTGGAAGAGGTTAAAAAGTTACGTCATATAAGAGATTTTGATTTTTGGATATGTGTTTGTGAAAATGCTAACCTTGTAGCATTACCAGTAAGGCACGTAGTTTTAGGGAAAAAGGAGAGAATTAAGTTTCATGCTTATTACTAGGATCTTTTGTAGATATGGAGTTAAGCCAATAGCATTACTGTCTGTTAATTGGTTTAGAGTTTAGATAGGTTAGTTATATGATGAGCCATCTCAGATGTTGAGAGAAGGGTAGTTTCTTAAGGGGATGCATAATGGATGCACTAGAATGTTGACATATGAATAATCAGTTGGAATGAATTATTTCACTCTTAGAACATTCCTTTGGTAGATTAAGTTGGTATCCATGGCAAGAACTTTCAACATGTGTTTTGAGGGAGTCCCTGGACTTTGACCATAGTAAAATGATTTTCAAAAAAAGTAAGAAACTTTTGAAAAAAAGTAAATAGTGAGAATGTAGTCAATAGTAAATTCTTGACTTTTGTTACAAGAATTTATGTAATACGTTGTGGTGTGGAAAGACATCTTTGGACCTTAAAGAATTTAACCCGAAAGTATATCTTAAAATTTTGATTGGGTTTTAAGGATAAATTTCACCATTAATTATGCTCAATAATTGAGAGTTTGGTTTTCATCGATCTTACGTCATTTGGGCATAAGATGGATGTCCTAAAAATTCCAGTTGAAGGAAAATGAATTGAAGTGTAGGCATAAGTTGATACCTAATTTTAAGCATTGAATTGGTAGATTATATCTTTATGTAACCACCAAGTTGAAGAAAGAAATAAATTTGGCCAATGGATAAATGATTATAAGGAATATAAAAGTTTCAAACGAATAAATGACGGGATGGGAAAAGTTATGTTCCAAGGAAAGGATATTTGAAGAAGGATAATTGGTTTAGAGAGAAGGAAATCTATAGGACCACTTTGAGTCTAAACTCCACGTGTATATGTACGGTTTTAGAAATAGAAATTTTAAAGGGCTAATATTTTTGATATGAAATCCGTATTTTTGGGAATTTCATAAAAGTAACTATATATATATATATATATATATATATATACACTTCAAATGAGATTTTGGTAACTTTATGAATAATAAGTTGTTTTAGAAATATTTGTCAAATGAAACTTTGAATAATAATAATAACTTGAGTTTTGAATATATACATATATATATATATATATATAATTTATAAAGAAGTAAGTTCTTATGAGGTTGGATAGTGTAAGCAGAACAAATGAAAGAACACAAGACAGTAAAGATAAAGACTAGGAATCAGATTATGGATATGGTAAAAGGTTACTCAACTAGGATGGTAGAGTAGGCTTTAGAATTTTGAAACCAAGTTGTGACAATGACTTTACTATATTGAACTAGTTTTTAGTTGATTCAAAAATGGGTGAAGAGAACAAATAAGCAGATGGAAGACTTTGGTATAAGTGGATCAACTCAAAGGATTCACTCTAAAGTATTTAAACTAAATAGGTAAGACGAAAGCTTTTTAGTGGATTCAGTTAAACTGGCTCGGAAGTAATAAGAGAGACCATTCATATTTGAACTTTTACATAACTTTTAGTTATAGAAACTTGGGTGTATACGAAGAATTCAAGCTTCTTACTTGTGTTCTTTTGACAAACGTTTCCTTTTTTGATATTCTATCATTAGATTTTTTTTCCATTGATTTGGGTATTTCTTTTATATATCCTTGGAAAGGGTGGATCTTAGAATCAAGTTATGGATGGTAGGATTGGTTGTAAACATGTTATACACGCAAATAGATGCAAGTATTTTCAAATGGATGTACTAGACACATACAAACACACTAGATACTATTAGGGATAGACAAATATGATACTTACATATGCATATGGATGTGTGTGCATTTTATTTTATTTTCATAGTTGTAATAAATGGATTTCACCATATGGTTGTTGCATATGAATGATGGGTGAAGCACACGTGTCGAACTATTTGTTATCATTAGGATTTTAGCATGTATTTGGATACATGGCACTACCATAATTGCATAAAAAGAAGGTCGACTAAATCAGTAAACCACCTAATATTTTTCATTTGTTAGGGTCATACACACTACACTATTATATAATTATATAAACTGCATTAGAAAACTTAAGGACAATAGATGCTAATTGATGATGTCTGAGTAGGTGATTGTAGATAAATAGGATAAAAATACTTATATCATTCTTCTGAGCTTCGAGATTTCGGGGATGAAATCCTTTAAGGAGGGGGGAATGTAACAATCAAAAATTCAAGAATAATTAATTAAAATATTTGAACATTCAAAAGTTAATGTTATGAAAATATAATGTTATAAGTTAACAAATGAAATTAATGGAAACGTTCGCAGTAACATTATATAGGAACAAATAAAAACTAATGTATAAACATTACATTAAAAGCTAACAAAGAATATTAAATCATAAATATTAATGCATCCATTTAAATTTAAGAAATAATGCACATAATAAAATAGTGAATAAGAGTAGCAGATAAATTGGATGTCATTTTTATAACCATTGCGAAGATCTTTCTGAGATGATCAGTTTAATATATAACTTTTGTATATTTGGATTTACGGTTTAAAAAATATTGATTTACTAAGTTTAAAAGATACACACATAAAAACCTTAAATGTTCTAATTTTGTGAATAAAAAGTTGTGTTAGGTGCAATGGTAGTGCATGCATTTTCTAGACTATCCCAAGTTCGATTCCCACCAATGACACATTTTTTAAGTCTAACAAGACAAATTTGAAACATGCATGTTCCTAGTGGGAAGTAGGTGTGTATGTGCATATGTAAGTAAAAGATATCTAAGATCAAAAAGTACATATAAGAAAACATTGTATATATAAGTGTGTATGTATAGATGCACACACACACACACACACACACACACATATATATATATATGTGTGTGTGTGTGTGTGTGTGTGTGTGTGTGTGTGTGCGCGCGCGCGTGTGCTTGTTAATGGCGATAGGTTCTCTATCGCCTATTTTCGTTATGCGTGAGCGTTCCTCTTCCCCATCTCTAACGTTTTCTTTATAATCGTTTCCTTATAGTAACCTTCAATGAATTCTTCTTGTTGATAAGACTTCTGTTTTCTTCTTTTTAGTTCCATAATCTTATAGTCAGATCTGACTCCTTTTCAACATATGTAGATGGACAAATTTCATCAGTGATTTCTAGATCCTCTGCCCTACTCCCAGATCTACGCACCTTGATTAACTGCAAATCTTACAGATCCGATGCGAATCTGATCAAAAACTAGTGATCAAGCCATTAAGGGGGTTGAGATCTGACATAGCCAGTGAAAGTGTTGAATCACTTCCAACTTATCATAACCGATCTGTTAATTTCTTCACCATTTTCGTGCATTTGATAAGTCTGTGGGTCTAATTCATAGAACTTGCGTCTGATTTGGGGTTTGTTTGATTGAGGTAATCGGAAAAAAGTTAGGGTTTAGATGGTCTGTAGGTATCTGTTGATGATAGTTTTACTTTGTGTTTTGAAGGGGAGAAAGAGATATTTGTTTCAACATTATTCCATTACATAAGTTTTCTTTAGATTAATGTTCGATATGATTTTCTCGGTTGTTTACATAGTGAAGCAGATGGATTCTTCATGTTCTTTCACCTAAATTGTTTTATGATCTCCAACATAGTAATGTTTTCACCTAATAACTTATGAGGTTTTCTGTTATGGTGGAAGTCTACAAATTCATATGAGTTATGGGCATAATACTATGTTGATTTTTTTGTAAATTCATCTAGTAAATTTGTCGGTTATGATATTACTTCGGTAGTTAGATCTAGAAGAAATGGGGTGATTACTGCTCACTGATGTCAATTAAACTTGTTATGGTTTCTTCCATGATGATTATGCACAATTCTTACAGCACCATGTAAAGATTTCCTATGTTCCTATTACTGTTGATGGGATTTTAAAGTGAGAAATGTATGGGTTCAATAGTGTGCAGATTCATATGGAATAGGTTATGGTGTTGGTTAAGCTACATATTTTGGGTTGAGTATGGAATCCAATTTAACCAAATCAGATGTTATTAGAACTGCACGTTGATTATGGATTTGATTTGTCATATGTAAATCGTATTTGAATGGTGGATTGGTGATTCAAGAGTATGCACCTTTGTACATCTTGATGATCATGGGAATTTATATAAAAAATGTTTATGAATTTTGGAACTGGCTTGTAGATTGGTGCCATGTTCATGGGCTTTGAATATTTTTGTACATGGGAATATTGTGTAGCCTATACGATATTAAACTCACCTGGACAAAGCGACCTGATTTTACCAGCTGTATATTGAGTGAAGCATTATTAGCATGAAGAGGACATATATGCAAAATGATGCCATTTTATTTTGTGAATGTTTTTGAGATTTTTGGGGAGTTTGACTCTGCCATGTTGATCATATCCGAGTGGTACACTTGGATTTGGTGTGGTGTAGTATGTCGCACCTAAGCTAATCTTCTATTTTGGAGACAGACCAAAATAAATATAAATTTTTAGAGGAATAGAAATTTTATAAATTATATATATATATATATATATATATATATTCTATAAAGGTGGGTTCTACTGGGCCATAAGGGAAGCTTTTCTGGTAGTTTATATTTATTAGTTTTTTGTTATTTTAAAGTAAATAGGCATTAGAATAGTTTTAGCTGTTATCTTACAGTTTTTGTTCATTTTTATGTAAGCAATATTTTTTCAACAGATATTCTTTTCTGTAAAAAAATTTATAGTTTTTCTTTCTATTTCATAAGTCTTTTATTTAGTTAATATTCAAAATATTGTAAGATATCTTCTCAGTCCTTTTTCCCCCTTTCCACGTTCGAATTGCATTTTTATGTTAAGTTTTGATTATGCCCAAAGTATGCTGGAATTGCAATGTTGGCATATGTATACGACAGATTTAGGCGACTGATTTTATATTTTATTTTTGATAAAAACTAATTAAACAGTTGAATTGGCTTACGAAACATATCCCATTGTGTCCGGAATAAGGGTATTTAGCTAAAGGCGACAGTCGTTGGGTTTGATTTGGAGTTCGGGGCAAGAAACAAGTATTTTTCGAAATAAATTAATATTAAAATATACTTATGAATAGCCCAACCCGCCAAAACCCTAGCCCATTAACAAAACCGTCGCCACCCTGATATATGCGGTCAGAATCATCCCAAAATCGCGCATCAATTTCTCTAAATCCGTTTAGTGATTTTCAAAATTTTCAAAGGGGAATCGAAGAGCTCTTCGTGCTCTGTATAATCGACGGTGATGATCTGAATTAGTTCACCACGGCGGTCGTGGTTCAGCCACAAAGTGGCGCTGGTTTCACGCAATTTGAGGTGGTTGGGGGCATCGAGTTGGGGTCAGGGGGTGCGCAGGTAGGCGGCGGCGAGGCCGAGGTGGTGGCGCCAGTGGATGGGGTTACGGTCTGATGAGGAAGCTGGTGGCGGCGGTTCTTTAATATGAACGAAGAAGGAGATTACGGGGTGAAGAAGAAAAGGGGTTTGCCCTTAATTATGAAATTAATTAATCATTCAATTTATATAATTAAAGTTTAATATGATGTAACTTTTTCATACGAGGTCCAAACTGAATGATTTCGGTTGCGCTGCAATCGTCTCGACAAAATCTACACAATGGAACTGACCAGAACGGAAAAGGAGCGAATTTGAATTTCAGGCAATTTCAAATCCAAACAGAACTGAAAATCAGAAATAAAACTGGCGGAGTGGGTACCGATTGTGAGAACTCCTTCTCACTCTAATATATACTAGGATGCAGACGGTGTTTAGCAGCACCCGACACTTTTTATTGTACAAACCATGATTGTTTGTTTGCACTGTATTGTGTTGTGATTGTGATGTGAAATGGAAAATAAAATATTCATGTGTTGGAATAAATATTTTATCGTTAAAAATAAAAAATTTAACTTATATATGAACAACATAAAATTTTCCTGAAATGAAAATAAATATTCATTTACAAGTCGGACGATTTGTTTATGTACACCTGTTTATCTGACAATAATTGGGAAGATAATATTTTACACATCACCCAACTGCACAAATAATAATCTGTGTTTGTTTTTTGAGAACCCCACACAGGTATTGGGATGGTATTTAACATACAGTGATCCCAATAATTAGTGGTATGTCAATCGATGGGTTGACAGACTGTATAAGCATTATTTATTTAATTTAATGCTTATAAAGTGTAGAATGCACTCTGGATGATGATTGATTGTGTGCCATTGTTATTATATACATGTGTTGTATGAAATCCATACAAATAACATTATATGGTAATTGACTGTGTCTGATTCTAATTCAAAAAGAATGAATATTTTAAAATAAAGAAATATTTTAAAATAACAAATATTTTAAAATAATATTCTGTAAAGGATTAAAATATGATTTTTTATGTCCGATTTGGTATGGACACAAAAATATTGAAATATACATGAAGCCGTATTGTTTAGATTTGCGCTATTTAGACGCGAACGATATTTATATTAATTTTATTCATTTTTATAATGAATATCGAAAAGGAAATGATTTCAAAATATAATATTTTTAAAAGATTATCATTTATAATATTATAATGATAAAGAGAACCTAGTTTTGATTTATATATTACAATGATATTGTGGAGAGGAAGAGCTTGGAGTTTATATCGACTTTCGATTTTAGACCCTCCACCGAGTTTACACGTAGTTTATTGGCATCATTAGAGGTGCGACCTACTCTGTTGGACCAGATAGGGACCTCGCAGCGAGAGGACCCACAACTAGCATATATCTTGGATAGGCTCAGTAGAGGGGAGACTTCTAGTCACGTCAGTAGATATTCCATTGATGATAGAGGGTGGTTGCGACGAGATAGAAGGCTTTGTGTTCCCCGAGTTGGAAGTTTGTTGAAGACAGTCCTTGAGGAAGCCCATCATTCTAAGATGACTATCCATCCAGGCGGTGATAAGATGTATAGAGATATGAAGAGGGTTTTCTTTTGGGCTGGGATGAAGAAATATGTAGTGGACTTTGTTTCTCGATGTTTGATTTGCCAGTAAGTCAAGGCTGAGCAAAAGAAGCCCGGTGGTTTACTTCATCCTTTGGAAGTCCGAGAGAGCGTCTTTATGGATTTCATTGATGGTTTTCCTAGATCAAAGAAAGGCAATACCAGTATTTGGGTTGTAGTCGTCAGGCTTACTAAGAGCGCTCATTTCATTCCTATTAAGAGTAAGAAGACAACAACATGGTTGGCAGCAGTTTATCTTCATGAGATAGTCTGTCTTCATGGAGTACCTTCTAGTATTATGAGTGACCGTGACCCCATATTCACTAGTGAGTTTTGGAGGAGCTTGCAAGAGGCATTAGGTACACAGTTGTGTTTAAGCACCGCTTATCACCCTCAGACCGATGGACAGACGGAAAGGGTGAATTGAGTTCTTGAGGATCTTATAAGGTTGTGTATCCTAGACTTCGGAGGGACTTGGGACGAGCATCTTCCTTTAGTAGAGTTCGCTTACAACAACAGCTACCAGGCTAGTATTGGCATGGCACCCTTCGAAGCATTGGACGGGCGACCCTGTAGGTCACCAACTTGTTGGTGGGGATCTACAAAAGGCTTCTACTTGGACCTGAGATGATTAGAGAAACTTCAGAGAAGATTGATCTTATCCGTAGGTGTATGAAGACAGCTCAGGACAGGCAGAAGTCCTACGCAGACGAGAGAAGGACCGACATTGAGTCTGAGGTGGGAGACATGGTTTTCATCAAGGTATCATCTTTGAGGAATGTTGTTCCTTTTGGATCTGTAAGGCAGTTGGCACTAAGATTTGTAGGGCCTAACAGAAATGATTGGACAAATGGCCTATAGAGTAAAGCTACCAGAGAGGCTGTTCGGCATTCATGATGTTTTCCACGTTTCTCATTTACGAAAGTGCTTGCATGATACCACAGAAGTAGTTGAGCCGAGTATGCTTGAGAAAGTAGAGGTGGAACGGGAGGCAACAGTTAGACGAGTTCCTACCCGTATTCTTGGATTAGAGGTTAAGAAGCTATGCAACCGAGAGGTCAAGTTGATGAAAGTACAGTGGGGAGATAATCAAGAGGGTGCAACTTGGGAAACTGAAGATAAGATTCGCTCTTCATACCCTTTTCTTGTCAGGGGTATGCTCTTAACTTCTTTTTCCAAAGCTTTTGTTCATGCTTGTTTCTATTGTTTAAGTATATCTTATCGATCGAATCTTCGACCTTTAGGTAGGAATCCCATGGATGTGAACATGTGTTTGAGACATGTTACGTTTGATGGATGCAAGTGTTCCTAGTGGTTGCTTGTGGATGCACATACACACATTAGACACTAGATCGGCTCAATCACTCTCATACTGGATATGAATGTGTGTGCATTTTTCTTCTTTTAATGGATGAAAGTAGGTGCATCATCATATGGATGTTGCATTTGGATGAATGATTACACACACATATAGAATTTACATATTATAAAAGGATTATTTGCATACATGTTGGATTCATGGCATTAACATACATTGCATTAAGGAGGTCAACTGAATCAGTAGACCGCTTGATCTTTCGCATTAGTATAGAGACATATACACACACCTTTGCATATGTTCATATAAGCATTAGAAATCTTTTAAGGACAATGGATGCTTGTGATTGATGGATGAGTAGATGGGTGATGGATGTTAGGATATGCATTCTTCTTAACTTGGAGATTTCGAGGACGAAATACTTTAAGTAGGGGAGAATGTAACACCCCGTAATTTTATAATACATTAAAATGATAAACTAAAGAATACTTAAATAAACATTGAGAATTAAGTAAAATGGACTGCACCATTGCGTTTATCTCGAAATTCTGCTTAAGATAGACACCAAATTTGCGTAAAACGGACATCGTATGAAGAAGATATTAAGGTTTGAAGTTTATATACACACAAAAGAATTGTATGTATATAAAACAGTTCAAATTAACAAAAAATCAGAAACGCGGGCTAGGGCGGGAGTTCGGACCGTTAGGGGTCGACCCCGCCCTAGGGGCGTCGACCCATGGGTCGACACCACGACAAGGGTGTCGACACCCATGTGACGCCCCCAGGTCTGGGGCAGATTCAGTTTTGCGTACGTGGACTTGTTTTCTGACCAGATTCGTTAACCCTAGGCTATAAATAAGACCTCATTCCCATTTGTTTTAGTCATCTAAATCAATGGCGACAACGTGGAGCTGCCATAACTCAGTCTGATCTAGCCTATTCTTCTTCAACAACAAGTTATACGTATTCAGAGATTTGTGCTTCAACATCTACAATCAATTCCCTGTTCTTTAGATCCAATCACATTGATTTTATGTTGCTTTTAGATATAAACACCTAAAATTTAATCTTGACATGCCTATAAGTTTGCATCTAATCCTACGCCTATTAGTAATCTGAAATCATAACAGATCTGTCATTAATTGTATTTCTAATTCACTGTTTAGATCTCAGTATGCCTATTCATGATATCCCTATTATGTTAGTTTGCCTAATCATGTCACTGTATGCCTATTATGTTAGTTTGCCTAATCATGTCACTATGCCTATTCTGTAGTATGACCAATTCTGACATCTTATGCCATTTTTATTTACTATGCCTATTCTTGTTCTCTTCTCTCCCTCTTTCCCTTTTTGTTTTTATAGCCAGGCTACCTTCGAGCCTAGGCATATCGCTGAAATACGCGAACGCACGAAATTGGGAACGATTGGGAATGATTAATTTAGGGCATAATTCATATTGTAAAACATGATTGGGAATTTTGGGCATAATTTGTACCTTGAGCCAAAACTTGGGATTTGGGGGCATAATCTATATCTTGATTTAAACGTCGATTTGGGGCATAACTTGTATCATAGATCAGATAGGGATTTGGGGCATAATGAACATGATAATTGGTTAGTTATGAAAATTCCTAGATTTACAATAATTAGAAACTGTAACCGCGCTTAAGACACGAGGTTAAATTACACTTGTGGTAGAAGTCTGCCCAGAATTGCCCGGCACATCCAGCATCCAAAGTGGTGAATCTAATGTGAGGGGTCTAAGTGCATAAATACACACATAATGGTGAAAAGACACGAGGTTAAGTCTGACTTTTGGAAGAAGTCTGCCCGGTCCTAACCGGCATATCCAACATCCACAAGTAGTAGACTTAATGTGGGAGGTCTAGCGCATATAACCATAAAGGAATGAATGGTGATGAACTTATAATACTTAACCTGTTTGAAGCCACAAGGATTACATGAACCTATAAACTTGAGTAGGGGTTAAGTAAACTTGCTTGAATCAGTGGGAGGGTTAAGTTAATCTTGTTAAACATGTGGAGATGGGTTATACATATGAAACCGACAAACTTAACCAGTTGGGGTTATGCAATCTTGTTAAACCAGTAGGCATAACCTGTTGAAATCCTATTAGTGGGGATGCAAGCTAGGGGAAGCTTGTATTATCTATCGTGTGGGACCCGTTTCAGTCAGTAACCCATCTTGGTATCAAATTGGGAACCCCGAACTAGGTCAGGGTCTGGGCATGCATAGTGAGCTGATTATAAGAGGTCACTTGAGTGAGGGTGTTTGACGGCGCGTTCCAACGGGGTCATGAGCGCACATGGGTCCGCTTGCTAGGGAAGATAAGAAGCTGTGACATCTGTATATATGGTTTGTGCACATCTTGATAACAAAGGGTTGCCACTTTAGGAAGTGGTACATCCTATTGTGAGGCCAGCACAGGGTATCTACGAGTGAGGGAGCCGATCGATTGGGGGTAGTAATTAGGGTACATCTAGTCTTGCTTGTTTAGGAGCCCGTTATTATCGTTGGGGGTAACACCAGTCAGTTCTGTTGGGCTACCAGTTCTTCTATGGGGTAGGAACCTCTCACTAGAAGTACACCTTTGTCAACCATCTTGTACTTGTTGGGGTCATCTAGTTCTTGTTATACTAGTATTGGTGCAGAGAAAAGTATTAGAGAAGCGCAATGCATGTTCTGTTCTGTTAATCATATTTATCTTGTTATACCTACCCTATGACACTGTTATCTCTCTCTCCTACTTATATGCCTATCATGATGCTTTTACTTATTTATATGCTAAAAGTAACTGGACTCGCCAGACTATATGTTTGACCCATTTTGTTTCCTCTTCTTTCTCTTCCGTCTTTCCACTCAAGCTTGATCGGGATTCTTCTTTCCTTCTGCTTAGAGATGCTTAGATGTACTGCTTGATTTCGTATCTTCTCAACTATGGCTATATTTTGGGGATTGTGCTCTTTCATGTATTAATCTACTCTGGTGATGATTTTTGGACAAGGCAGAAGTTTTATGTTTTCAGTATTATAGATTTATTATGTAATTGGGTTTGAACCACAAGCTTTTTTTATTAAATAAAGTTTTAATTCCACTGTTATTTTATATCTATCTTGTGATGTTCTTGTTTCTGTTTATCTATAACGCTTAACGAAACTTAATGCATTCTGATAAAGAGTGACATTAAGAACATGGGGTGCCACAAAATTCTTCTTGGCGAGGCGGGTAAGCGGTGTCGAATTCACGCAAAGTCATTAATAAACTTTCTATAATAACCAACCAAACCTAGAAAGCTCCTCAACTCAGTCGTCGTTTGAGGGGGCTTCCAATCCAGTACTGCCACTACCTTGGAAGGATCCACAACTAACCCATCCTTAGAGACCAAGTACCTTAAGAAACGCACTTCCTCTTTCCAGAAATGGCACTTCGAAATTTTTGCCATGAGCTAACAAGATCCGAGAGTACGGAGGACCTCTTCCAAATGTATGACATGCTCATCCTCGCTCCTCGAGAATACCAAAATATCATCCAAAAAAACAACAATGATCTTATTGAGAACACTGCTGATGAATCTGCTCATTAAATCTGCAAAATACGCAGGTGCTTTGATCATCCCAAAGGGCATAACCAACGGCTCGAAAAATCCGTCGGGAGTCTGAAAATCCATCTTGTCTATACTTATCTCTACCACTTTGAGCTAATGGAAACCCGTGGCTAAATCAAACTGACAGAATACTGACGCGTCAACCAACTAGTCAAACAAATCATCAATCTGAGCGAGTGGTAGTGATTCTTCATTGTGAGCTTGTTTAACTCCCTATAGTTCGTACAAAGTCAAAGAAAACCGTCCGCTTTTGTAGTAAAGACAACTGGTTCCCCCCTTCCACTCGTAGAAACATCGCTTGACAAATCCCTTCTCTAACGGCTCATCCACATGATTGCTCGGTTACCTTCATTCCCTCATAACCATATGTCGTACGGGTAAAGCTATGGGCTTTTCATTCTCACTGAGATAAATCCAGAAATCAATCTCTTACCTACGAGGTATCCCGCTTACCCCCTAAAATACATTCTGAAACTCACGTACGACGTGTATGGAATGACTATCTTTGATAGATTTATCGAGGAAACAAATAAACTCAACATGACCGACCCATATAGGTCGCAAGAAATCTCAAGGGTCCAACCACTACATGTCGCTAATTGAATGGTCCTTCTCCCTTAGTCGAAGATAGCCCCATATATGGCTAGCCAATTTATCCTAAAGATCATCCTATACCCTAAAAAAATCCTAATACGTAGGCATCATAGTCAAACTCAATGCCAACTATCAAAATTTTCAAACATCTAAAATCATAGATAAATGTGCAGAATCACCAATGTGGTTTGAAATAATAATGTGATTAGTGACTAGATAAAAGAATGAGGTGCTCCTGAGTCAACTAGAGTACAAATGAGAAAGTCAGAAATAGAAATCAAACCTTCCACCGTGACTTTCCTACCCTTTCTAGCCCACCACTAGATGGAGATGCTTCTAAGATCTGTACTTGAGCCACTATGTACTAGCCCATGCCCTGTCTTCTGAGGGCATGCTCAACTAGTATGCCTGAGCTATCCATAATTATAGCACTTTCCCTTCATTGCAGTCTTCCTACGGTCTTTGATGTAATAACCCATCAATTGACACCCATGATACTTGATGTCCTTCTTGAATTTTCCTTTATGAGCCTTCTAGTATTCTTCTTGTTGTCTTTCTTATCTTTCCACCACTTTTTCTTCGATCTCACAGACTTGGAAACTTCCTTTTTACACTGTTTAACCTCTTCCTTTGTGTTTCATGCATAAGAGTCATCTCCACTAATGACACAAATGTTGTCTCTATCAGTATATATGTCATCACCAACCTTTGGAAAGGGTGGTTCAATCCTTTGCTAATCTAACAGTCTTTTTATGACCTGTATTGACAAGATCCACCCCAAATTTTGATAGCTCGTGGAAGTGATTAAAACATTCTTTAACAGTAAGGTCTCCTTGCTTTAATCCAAGAAATCACTTTAGCTACATCCTATTCTGAACCTGTGACAAGAATCTCCTTTCAAATCGGTCTCTGAATCCGGCCCAATCAATACCTCTACCCTTCGCCTCAACTATCTCCCACCAATAAGATGTCCCTTCTTTCAGCTGCCAAGTGGCCAGCTAAACTCTTTGATGATCCCCAAGCTCTAATAATCCAAAAATTCACTCTATACTCCTCATCCAAGTATTAACCTCTACAAATCACTCCGTTCCCGAGAAAGTCTTATAGCTAAGGTTCGATAAATCCTTGCAAAGCTTAGAGAAGTCGACAGTTGTTGGTGGATTAGGAGGAACCACAACAACAGGTGCAGGACCTTGCACATGCTCTTTTTCCCTTTGGCTGGTGTCGTAGCCTCAAGATATATGAAACCAACTTGGAACTGTGACACTCTTAGGAAGATTTAGGGCCCTGACATACAGCGCAAGAGAAAATGTAGAGATTTAAAAATTTGAAGGAATCAAAGGAAGGTTGTATTTAACTTAAGGGGATAAACTTTAATTTTAAAAAATTGTTTTTTTTTTGAAAATCAGCTTTATTTTGAAAATTATTTTTGATTTAAAAACAAATTTTAGTAATTATGTAACATTAGGATATATTACCAAATGAAATACCCTAAACCCCTTAATATTCCGAAACGCAGGGTCATGCTAAGAAATGTGAAGTGTTACATGTATAAAGACGTACATCACAAAGATCAAGATTCACAAAATATAAAAATATAAATACAACAGAAGCATTTTTATAAACAAAAACACAACATTTATTTCAAAAACGATAAGTAATTTCATTTTCAGACCACATATCTCAAGAAAACCATATCCCAGTTAAAAATCAGAGTACAATATGAATATCCCTCAAAATAGTCATCAATATAACCAACACCATGAGATAAGATAAAACCAAAAGGATGAATAAATCTACAGAAAGAACGAGTCACCAAGAAAATAAAAACTAAACACATCCACCTTGTGAGCTTGGAGGGGAAGAAAAAGGAGGAGGAGTGAGTCGGATATAAAGCCAAGTGAGTGATGTAATTACGAGCATGATTGAGTAATAAAGGAATGATAGACTCGATAATATTCTAGTGTCAGGCAGGGTAAGCATCTGTGTACAACTACAAAAGATTAACACAATAGAATAATATACAAAGAAATATACTTAAACCGTAAGTGTATAAATTTATTTGATTGCTTTCACTTTCTCAATTGCAGAATCTGATAAACTAGATTAGAATATATTCCTAATACTACCCACGATTGACTGCTAATCTACCATCATGGTAGCTTATACCACTATGGATCTCGGGTTTTATCCGACTCGACCCACCAGTAAAGACATAACATAAACGTAAGACGCAGTAATGATTTATTTTCCCCCGTCGATGCACATGCATGCTCGTTTCACCATTGGAATGCACCTACATAGGGCCATGTCATTGTTGATACCTTATTTATCCTAATCAGCATAAGCGTGCCTAGTCTCCACCACCATCGATTGTGAGAGCATCGATGATATACCTGAAAGGAAATGTTGCCAATACGGATCCTAGCAAGCCAACATTCTAATTTGCGCCTCATCCCAAATCCCCCTTGCTTTGGACCTTAACCTTTGGCCAACTATTTTCCCCAATTTTCCCATGTGCTACCGTAATGGGCCATAACAAAAATATACTTATTAACTTATGTCGCTTATTTTCTCAAGTCAGCCTCGAGCTGCTGAAACGGATCATAACCAATACATGTTTATTAAACTTAATTTTTAGTTTTAAGTTTATGTCATTATAAGCATTTCCATCATTTCGTTTAACTATGACCTTCTTGCTATAATTATATTTGCAATTAAGTCCAATCTGTTCATTACGGTTTCTATTTATGTCTGTACAATTTATCATAATATTTCTTTTGCAAATATGTTCAGTCCTTTTCAAATACAACCCATGTCATAATTTAACAGCAAATCTGCATTAATTGGCCTATATCAATACAATCCCTTTTTAATTATAGATCTATATTTCATGCACATTTTTTTGTAATTTAATCACGTATTTTTAATCCACGTTTGCACAATTTCTTCAATTCTGTTATTTCCACGTGCAAAATAAATAGGATTACATCAGTCATCAAAATACCAACATTTACAGATCTAGACATGTTTTAGGCATAAACCCCAAATAGGTATATAAATTATAAAATAACTGAAAAACTCAGAAAAATGGAAGAAGTCCAAGAGAATATCTTACAATACTTAAATAAGATAAAACTGTAAGAAAAAATTGAGAAAAACATAGAAAATAACTTATAAAAAAATTACCTTACAGAAAACTAACCAAAAGCTATAGGAAAAACTTTAAAGTAAAATGACAGAAAATTGTACAACTATTAGAAACCCTGCTTTCCAAAATTACCAAAAAACTAAAATAATTACAAGTTCACCCGTGGTCCAAAGCATTCACCCGTGCCCCCTGTAGATCCCGCTTCCAAAAGGGTATAGATATATGTATATATAAGTATTTACTTTTATAAATCTTTTTCCCTTAAAAAAAATTTGGTCAAGTCTGACTTATAAAGAAAGAACCCAATGAGGAAGAGATTGTGTTATAAAGAATGAGTTAGGTATAGGGATCTATTTATAGGTTAGACTAAGGACCTTTAGCCGTTAGATTTTTATATTAAATCTGGGCCGACAAGCCACGCGGCCGATAGGAACTCACCGTGTCGGCGAAATTCGAATTTTAAACTAATAAATACATGCCACATCAGCATATTTAATAAAAACGTTCGTCACTATCTCATGCCTTGGTGAATTATCGCCCAAGACTTCGGTCGAGTCGACCTGACCTCAGCTGGGCCGACCTATGGGTCGACTCGCTTATATATATAATTCTTTAATTTTGTTACCACTATAACTTCTCGATTTTAACTCCATTTCTCTTAAACCAAATATGTAAATTGATCAAAAAAAAAATCCACGGATCCAATGGTGTTACTTTCGTTGTCAAATTTTGATAACTTAACAACTTATTATTTTATTTATTAATTCATTAATTAATTGCTATGCTTAAAAAGTCATGTTATTACACTTAGAGTCCTACGGTCGATAAAGCATGCAAACAACTTCTTTCCATCCCGGTTTGAGCAATTTTTACCTATATTCCTTCTCTTCTCCAAACTCTATTGAGCCTTAATTGGCTAGCCGCCATACAGGGAAATTTAAATGTTTTGATGTAAATAATATAATCAGGAAAATTATAGTTTTTACAAAAGCTCTGATTGATATCACTTCAGATAAACCTCTTTCAACTAAGCTTAATGTTTCCATAAAAGCATTTATTTTTTTTATTAACATAAAGTATAGCTGATAACCTGATATTTTCTCGATATTGTCATTCTTTTGGTCATTTAGCAGCCTCATGTAAGCTTCCAGATGATGCCCCTATTCTAGTTAAGATCACCCTCCCCAGACAATCTGTTTTTATTTGGTCCCTAAGCCATTGCCTATACCTGAGTCGGTTCTGCTTGCTGCGAAGCCTATACCGCCTTCTACTGATGCTCCTTTGACTACCTCAGTGGTTATTCCAGATGTTATGTCTGCCTCTGATGATCATGCTATTTAGTAGAAAACTCATGAGGAAGCTTTGGATTCATGAGTCTTATGAGATGTGCTATGATCCTATCACTATAAGAAAACTTCACATAGACATCGGCTAAAAAACGATGTCTCCGTTTTTTTGGAGCGATGTTGATGTCAGTGATGTCTAAAGTACCCCTTTTTTTACA
The DNA here is from genome assembly GCA_030737875.1 of Allium sativum. Lineage (NCBI taxonomy): Eukaryota > Viridiplantae > Streptophyta > Magnoliopsida > Asparagales > Amaryllidaceae > Allium > Allium sativum. Next base: position 867,520,863 of record CM060924.1, on the reverse strand, counting down.
TCAGTTTAAAGACGATGTCAAAGCAGCATTAAGACATCATAAAACAAATAATTAACTGTTGTAATAAATATTTTACCATATCAGCTTTTGACTGGTGTCTATGATGGCTTTTATATTGATGTCCATGATGGCTTGTTTATGTTGTTTTCATATACAGAAATAAATATTTATTAAATGAAATACTATTGCATAGAATTTAATATTCAAACAATATTTTCATTTAATTAAATATTTTATTTCAACATATGATTACTCCAACTATTTTACATTCACATTTCTCATACACGATTCAATACTACATTACACAATCAGTTTTACATTGCCACCTCGTTACAACACTCATCACTCTAGCTAACTTGATCTCGATTTTCATTGTCTAGCTTGTGCTCCAGCTGTCCATTCTTCTGTTCCTGTCACGTACATTTTTAGAGCAGTAAACTGTGAAATATAATATAATTTAAATACAAGAAAATATAAATTTATTTTAAATTTTATTTGCCTTAGAATTTTGGTGTGTTTCTCATCATTTTTCTAGACTTGGTCTTATACATATACTCTAGGTCTCACAAATTAACCCCGACACAACTACACTGGTTTGCTAATCAGAACCAACATTATAATTAACTGATTCTGAACATCCCCAACACAGATATAATAGGTCTGCTGATAGAAAATTCATGTCTATCATTCGAATAACGCACACATATAAATTACACATGCACGATACATGTATACACATACAGTTGTATGTATACACACACACATACATATATATATATATATATATATATATGTGTGTGTGTGTGTGTGTGTGTGTGTGTGTATGTATGTGTGTGTGTGTGCGCGCGTGCGCGCGTGTGTGTGCAGGTACATAGCTTCGACATGCAGCATATACATTTCAAAGCAACATGGAAACCAAACCAACAAGAGCAAGACAACAAATGCCAACAGACTCAAGTATCATATAGCAGGCCAATGTCAAGTAGAGTGCATAAGTTTCAGTTCAGCCTAACACAATCTCAACCCAAGTACACATGGCCACAACAACAAAACTGGACTTACAATAAGCACATGGATTCAAGAATGTCAAAGCAACAAGCTTGTCCAAGTGCACAAGCATAAGAAATAACATGACTTAATCCAAGCAAGTTCAATATAGCGGTGCAACTAACACAGTGGAACACACAAGCAGTTTTAAGTAAATGAATTTTAAAAGAGGCAAAGGACCAATGACACAAACGAAAATGGTGCACACAAGTTCAACTCAAATACAAGAAGCATGCACTAGTTAAGGGCACAACAACATGGTGTACAAACTCGACCATTTGCAAATGGGACAGCAAGAACAACAAATGCAGACCAATGAAGCAGTTCAACATCAATCATGCCGAATGTCATACCCCAAAGTACAAAGTGTAGTATCAGTTCAAAAATTGATCAAGTATTAAATATGTTTATTGGCAAGTCAAGTGCAGCATCAAACAATGCAATTGTTTTAAGGGGCAAAGGATAGCAAGAACACAAAGTCACATCAACAAAGTTTCATGATTTCAATATCTAATTTTTCCAACAAGAATAAAACAAGGATGGTATATATTCTTATGCACAATGTTCAAACTGTTTTACAGTTCAAAGGAAGACTCAATCAAAATCCCAATAATCACTCGAGTTCAAACCCCAATAATATACGAAATTTCCAAAAGGGTTGAACATTTTAAACTGGATAAACTTGGAGCAAAAAATTCACGACCAAATCAAATAAGAAATCAGATATATTATCGGAGTTAGGAACTCTATAAATATGCACACAATTCATCATTGGCTGTGGGGTGACAAAAATAAAATTAAAACAATCGTGCATAAATCATAAAGGGACATAAATCACATATAATTTCCAGAGAGCAATAATATCTCGACAATATCAGAATCGGAAGATCATCAGAGCAAGGAACAATTGATCAACTTTTGGAGAAAATCGATTCCAGAAATAAAACCCTAAGAGGCCGCCATTTGAAGTTGAAGTTTCACAAGCAAAAACCTTAGCCGACTTTGATTATATGAGAAACACGGGAGTGTTGAAATGTGAAGAGGGAAATTGGTGATGACGTGGAAGAGGTTGATTAGGGGATTTTGATGGTTCCGGATTAGGGAAGTGATCAACGACTAGATATAGCCAATTATGGGGGGTGCAGATTGAAAAAGAGACCTTTAACATCACGCAAGAAGGTGATGTAAATGATGCATAAAAACTGATGTTAAAGCACATTTTAATTTATTTATTAATATAAGATTTCTTCTAATTTGTATTTTGCTAAGAAGCAAGATATACCATTTTTGGACCCCCGCGACCTGACCGGGCAGGTTGACCCCCGTCCGGGACGTCAACCGTAATTGACAACAGCTATTTTAATAATTTTTGGGTACAATCCATCTCAGTAATAATACATAATTTTACTATAAAATATAATTAATAAATATTAACTATAATTAATAAATAATAACCATAATACTAAAAAATATTAACTATAATTTACTAATTATAATATTAACTATAATTAATAAATATTAACTATAATTACTAAAAATTATTAACTATAATTTACAAATTATAATTAATAAATATTAACTATAATTACTAAAAAATATAATTAATGTTAAGAACATTTCAATTTATTTATTAATGTAAGATATAATTTTACTGTAAAACATAATTAATAAATATTAACTATAATTACTAAAAAAATATTAACTATAATTTACTAATTACCATATTAACTATAATTAATAAATATTAACTATAATTAATAAATATTAACTATAATTACTAAAAAATATTTGCTATAAAATATAATTAATAAATATTAACTATAATTTACTAATTATTAATCATTAACAATAATACATTTAACAAGTGACGTAATAGACAACAACATCACTTTAAAAACTGTCATTCAACAAGTGATGTAATAGCCAAGCGGCCTGAGTTCAATTTTTTAAAAGTGTATTTAAGACATCAGTCGTTCAACAAATCGATGTCTGAGAAACCAACAACATCACTTTAAAAATTAGCGATGTTAAAAATATGTTTTGACATCGGCTGAATTTACGACGATGTTAAAATTGTGATGTCTATTCTACTCTTTCTTGTAGTGTATTGGCAAAGTATTATATTGTTTTTTTTTTCGAATAAGACGATTGCATTACCTTGATGATGGCTCAAAGTTGACTCTCTACAATGTTGGTTTTTATGGTGATTGTAATAAGACCAGGTTAGATGATGTTTCATAGGACAAGAAATATGTCTACGAGTCGGGTTACTTTTCTTATGTGTCAGGCCTTCAGAGTATTTTTGCAAAAATTTTGCAGGTCATAGATTCTAGTTCGCCAACTTCCAATAGCAGCTCCTCCTCTTATGAGGGGGACTAACTATTAGTTGATAGTAGTAGCTGAGCCATTTTTCCTCAATCCTGCATTGCATTTTCAATGTTTTGGCACTTCAATCCAAATTTACTTATTCTGTTCATGTACTGAATTCTTGTTCCTTTCTGATTAGCAACGAAGTGTGGCATGGAAGACTACAAAAACCGGCTAGCTTTCCCAAGTGTGTGTGTGTGTGTGTGTATATATATATATATATATATATATATATATATGTGGGGGGGGGGGGCTATTTAAACATAAAATGGAACATAAATTGGAAGACATAAAATTCGAGTCGTTGGATCAGGTTGTTATAATGTGAGAGGTGGAAATCATGAGACAATCTAATAATGGAGATTTATTGTGACACTATTCGTGTCTGTTCTTTGTGTTTCAATAGACTTTCCTTATATATATATATATATATATATATATATATATATATATATATATATATATATATAATGATATATTATAGTTTAGTATGTTAAATATGTATGATAGGTATGTAATAATATAATAACTATTGTTAATAGTACTTTAAACATTAACTTATATATTATACAATAATAGTGTGTGTGTGTGTGTATTATCCAAATTTACTTATTTGTGTTTCAACACACTATTATTGTATAATATATAAGTTAATGGTTAAAGTACTATTAACAATAGTTATTATATTATTACATACATATCATACATATTTAACATACTAAACTATAATATATCATTATATATATAGTAATATGCTAATATAAGTATAGCATTATGCTAGTATAAATATTGTGTATTGGATGTTTAATTTATTATATAAATATTAAAAGTTGTATTATAATATAACTAAATACAATATTATTAATATTAAGTATTTATATAATATAAATATTATAAGTTGGAGTGTATTAATACAACTAAACTACAATGAAGCAGTCATACTAATCTCAAACTAGGGTGTAAACAGATCGGGTCGGAACCGATCGAACAGACATGTGTCCGAGTTTTGTTTTATATGAGACTCGAACGGACACGGCTTGAATAAATATCACGCTCAAACATTATTCATACTAGTCGAGCTTTACAAACACAGACCGGAGACCTTAAAGTCTTAGACCGGGCCGGACATGGTAAAATCCTGCAAAACTCATTTCGCTCTCAGGCTATGACTATGATTATTATTATTATTTATTACTATTATTATTATTTATCCTTTTTACATAAATATAGAAGGTAGAAGAAGCAAAACAAAAGGAGGAAGCGAATTGACACCACAGAGAGCGCACACATAGGACGAAAGGAGTGGTGTTCATTGAGTGGCAACAGGACATATTTACGACATACATAATATTAGGTGCATTTTATCCATATCCACCTAAACAGTTTAGTTAATCCACCCTAATTTTTAGCATTGCTTCCTAATTTTATGGTATTTTGTCATTTTTAAAAATTGTTTAGTTTATCCACATAACATATAATTGCATTTTCGTGTAGTTCTTTCTTTTTATTGTCTAATCAAACCACGAACGTCACCTTATAGGTTAAAAAAAACAGTACAATAACTATGGCTATAAAGAAGGGGCGTAGAATTATATGTTGGGGGCGCCAAAATTTTTGAAATAAACAAATAAATATATGTAATGAATGAATTGCCAGTAGCACAAGGAATTATATGTTAAAACATGAAATAATTATATGGTAACTGGCAATTCATTATCGTATTATATGTTGGTAAAAGTGGACCAGTGGGCATAGGCAAGGAATTATATGTTGCCATGCTGACCTTCAGCTGACATTATGGTATTCTACATTATGGTATCTCTTTCACTGACAGGTGTTGTGTTGAAAATTAGCCTACCACCTTCTAAACTCCCACATTTGGAATACATGTCAACTAGAGAGCTTAAAACTATAGCGTTGGATTTGAGATGTGTCCTTAACAAATGCGCGTGTATCTGTTTTCCATGCTTCAATGAAGCAATTTCAGCACAAGCACATAACATGATACTAAAAGTAAATTGATCAAGTCTAACACTTTGCTTCACCGTATTTCTAAACAATTCTAAAGCATGCAAATAAAATCCATGTTTAAAATACCCACCAAATAATGCAGTCCAGGATACAGAATTCCTCTCAGGCATTACGTCGAAAGGCTCACGTGCCAACACTAAATTGCCGTTTTTTGCATACCCATGCAGTAGTGTAGTCCAACATTGCATGTCTTTTATTTTCATCTCATCAAAAACTCTTTTTGCATATGGTAACTGGCAATTCATTCATTACAAAATAGTTATATGGTAATACATGAAAACTTAGGGGGAATGCCCCTCCCTCCACCCCTATAAAGCATCATACCTAGCGTTTTGGTTTTGAAATAAGCAAGCATCCATAGTTGCTTTCCACAAATGTATGTGCTAGAATTTGCAATGGCGCCGGCCTCGACTGTGCGCTAGTAGCAGTTAAATAGGTGGTAAAATATGAACATGCCTTTAGGTTCTGAACTGAAAGCATTGCGGAGTGCCAGCATGAAAATGTCAACAAGCATGCCCTACTGAAATGTAGCAAAGGTAAGCATGTGCACGCACATGAAGCTTATCGAATATGGAACCCAACGTGTCAACTGAGCAAAACATATTTATAATGGACACTAATTGTAAACGTTTCTTTCGAATATCTAACACCACCAACTAATAGAGGTCGGATATGAAATATAAAATGCACACATCAATTTTTTCTAGGATGGAAAAAAAATCAAAATAATTAACTACTACCAACAATGATTGTATAGTCAACTACTATGAAATATACAGCCTTTTCTACACTTAATTAACATGGTGTGGAAATATTAATACATCAGAACAAACTAAGAAAAAGACCACAATGAATACGAACCTGCAAATTAAAGAGAAAATGAAAGTTGTACTAAAGAGATAAACATTGTTGGTTATATAGAGCTGAAAATTTTGACTTCAAAAGTTTTATGAGTGGGAAGCGTCATTAATATGTGCCTGAGCAACTTGTAAATGCAAACAGACTGGAATGTGATACGTATTTACTTGGTTTTCAATCTTTGTAATGTGCATGTCATTCACTTGCATGACTTCAATGATCTTCCCATAGGTTCGACTCCCTGATTTTACCTGCTTTATTTAGGAAAAAGATGCATATAGCTCAAAATTTAATTCTGTGTTGTTGAAGTTCTTACGGATGAATGGTTTATGCTTCAACATTCAAAACAATAATAAAACAATTAGTAAATTCACACACATCTGGATAAAGTAATAAATTAGTAATCTCATTCACATGTGATGTGGATAAACTACAAATTAGGTGTGGATGAACTCTTAAGTGTGGATTAACTAACAAAAATGGTGGATGAAAACAAAATTATCCATAACATTGCTGATATTGAGACAGACCGCAAGTCAGAGATTCAAAAAAGTAACTTGATTTATAGATCTAAACATCGACATAGTATATTATATACTACCTAAAACTTATACTAACTAGTAACTTGCAGTATTAATACCTTATGTCTAAGTATCCAATTTAAATAAAAGGAAAAAAAAAAACTAATATTCTTCACTCTATTTAAGGTTTTTCCTCCCTATTCCACCCTACAGAGAATTCAAATCACTTAAAAATCAATATAATTCTCAGAGTACACCCTCCAGCAGACATGGAACCAAGATCGAGGAAAATGAAGAAAAGAAGAAAAATATATACGACGACGTAAATTGAAATATAGCCAAACATTACGTCCAAAACTAGAGAATCTTGCTGCAAAAGACAACATGCCAAAGAGGCAAAGATGCAGTACAATCAAGAGTTATAATATGTATGACATAGGACTTACGAGTTTGTAAGGCATTAACACAAATTTAAACATAGGCTGTATGCATCTGCAAATCAATTACACGTATCAAGTATAGTTTTTTTTTTTTTCCTTTTTTTTTTTAATAATAATAAAAAAAAGTATTGAAGACTACCATCTCCTTCTTCGCCTTCCATACCAGTAAGCAAATGCAGCAATAGATACAGATACTGCAATACCAGCAGCAGCATGCCAATTAAACACAGGCTTCTCCACGGAAACAAAGCCTGCATTTTCCAAAACTGTCCTCTCCCTCGCTTTCAAAGCGAACTCAAACCCTTGTCTCTCTATATCTCCCAAGTCCTTAACTCTCATTCTAACCCTAACCGCCTTTGCAATCGCTTCATACTCCTCTTTGGTTCCACCTTCCAAAAACGCCCCTATCACTTTCCCTTTGCTCACCCAATAAGCTCCGAACCTCCCTTGGGTGAAATCTCCGTAATGCACGACTTCCCCAACGTTGTCCCCGTAAAATTGCCATGACAGAGTGAAGACCCTAGAGTAGAAGAACGGCAAGTAATCAAAATCGCCGGTCGCATCAGGAGCCGTGACGACGGACACTGCATGCCTAGCTGTTTTTCTGGCGGAATCCACATGCTCGAGGCGGCGGGTTTCACCATTGAAGAGCTTGACGGGGAAGGAGGCGACGTCTCCTACGGCATAGATGGATGAGTTGCTCGTTTGCATTCTACCGTTCACTTTGATTCCGCCTTTGTCGATCGTCAATTGGGTTTCGAATAGGCTGGTGTTTGCACGGATGCCGATGCCCACCACAACCATGTCTGCCGGTAAACGGGTTCCATCTCGAAGAATTACTGCATTGACCTGATTAGCCAATTAATTATTTAGGCAGTTATTATTTTTGGTCCACTGGAAAATTTACATATAAAAAACGAATGGAAAATAAAAGAAAGAAAAAGCAGAAAAATGAAAATGAAAATTACATGTTATATTCTTTTTTACCGTATGGAGTTTGAACTAGTTACTATGAGCACAAGTAAAAAGCAGCGCAATGTAAAAAAATTTGCAAAAAAGATTACATACGAAAATGTTTTTTAACGATTCTTCTTTATGTTTTTTTCTTTTTCGTTTTTTGTGTCCTCAAAGGGTTGAGGCTTAGGTTTTTATGAAAAAACGCCTCAATGTATGTGCCTCGGTGCTTTTTTTGGAGATGCCTCAATGGATGTGACTCGCGCTTTTTAATACACTGATATGTACATATATGTACGCATGCGCATATGTGTGTACTGATAAGCTTGTATATTTGTATTTGTCAGAAGAAGAAAAAAGCCTACCACGAGGAAGAAAAGCCATTTAAACAAAGCAGAATATTTATATGGATACATTAAAACAGTTTTTTCCTCTTTCTGTAGTGTAGTGATACAACAGTTGGTATATCTTACATGTTATGTAATGATATTGAGTCAAGATAAGAATACTCTGTAGCACGACATGAGTTAACATTTTGATATAGTTTACGGACTAGTAATTATCGTTTTGGGATCTTTGTCTATTTATGTTACTTATAAGCTGATAATAAGGAGCGTTTGACGGTACTGTTTGGAATATATTCTTTCATTTTGTAATGTATGTACAAGTTATACTACAGTTCAGGGTTTAATCATATACATGTTCATGACATCTTTTGTAAGTCTCGTTCATCATCTCCTCTCAAACTCCATATTTTACAGCTAAATTCTACTCAAAATTGAAATTGGTATTTTTGTTTCGAAATCTCATTTATGATTTTCAGTTTAAAATTTATTGCAGTAGAATCGAATGCATTTTCCAAAATATTCAAATGAAAAACTGAAAACGGACTTTAAAGAAAAACAAAAGCTAAAATGACAACAAACAGGGCCTAAGATTTTGCTCACAATCATTATCTGCAGAATATCTATATCACCTGTAGCAGCGCATAAAAGACGAAAGGCTATTAAACTGCACCAAAGGATAAAAATATCGCTTTCACACGAATCAAACACCCCTATAGGCGATAAGTAATGCTAAATAGTGTAAGACAGGTTGTGTTATAGTAAGATGTCTTAGGTTCAATGCTCCAATACAAACATCATAGGCATGTTCAGGAAAGATCACAAGTACATATAGATAAAATCGATTCCAAGTCTGATGATACCAATACTAGCACATTATGGCTTTTCATTTTATTTTTTAAAGTTTATTACATTGACAAATTAAGCATATGCAATATTAAAAGGTGCAAAACGATTGTTGGAAATTTTTGGGATTTTTGAAAGATCAAATTTTCACCCGACAAAAAAATTGATTTTGTCTATGTAACCAAAAGACTTATTTTGACAAATCCTTATTTTAAAATAGAAATGTAACTTTGATGCTTTATTTTTTTGCATTTTTATGAACAATGAATATTTTTGAATATTTTTGAACTTTTTTTGACAAGTTTCAAAAAAAAATCAAAAAACATAAAGTTTCAAAACAAATCTGAATTAAAAAAATATGGAATTTTTAACAAAACTTAAACAATTTAGAAAGTTCAATTTATTTGAAAATTATCTGATTGTTATTCAAAAAAAAAACCTGAACTATTTTTTTTTAAAAAAGTCAACTTTGTGAGAAAATAAGTGTTCGTTATTTTCTTGGAAATGTTAGATTTTTAAAATGAAAAAGAAAGTCTCTTTTTTCAACAAATAAATATTTGAACTTATATTTCATTATTCATTAGAAACCTAAAACAAAAACGATTTTTGTTTGTTTAAGAGGTATTTCATAATTGCCAAGACTATCAGGAAACATTTTTGGTGTCTAAAGCAGTATTCATTAACGTTGAATGTTACAACAATATATTGTCCTACATACGTATATACTTCTTTATCTTTATTAATAGATGTGATATCTTTGATGTCACTTATTCCAGTGTTAGTGTGAACTATCAAAAACACCAATCTATAAATATTATCGAATATATCAGTTAAATATATAATCTAACAAATAACTTCCTTTACAAATTTGTTCTTTATTAATTGATAATAGAATGAAAAATTCAAACTAACAAAAAAAAATGATGATGCAACTTAAAAATAAAATTTTGAACCAGTTGCATATGATTTTAACGAAAAAAACAGCTAAATATTTGTGCAAATCATGTTTTCTTAAATGTGATAAACATATACAGTTTGAAAAAAAAAAAAAAACAATTCACACGGCAGAGCACATTGCCAAAAAGCTCGTGTGTGTGCATGTTTTTTATGTGTATCATCCAGAGGATAGGGTTAAAAGAAAACAATTAAGTCACACAAAATTATAATTTACAATGATTACCTACCTTCCCATTTGAATCATGTTCAAAGGAAGAAAGCACGGTTCCTTTTATAAAATCCACGCCTTTAGACTCGTAATATTTCTCATAGAAATCGGCGATCTTTGGTGTGAACAAACGAGCCACTGCCAAAAAATGAGTCCATAATTTTTTAGAATAAGATCATAAATACATAACAAAATTATGTAAATAACTTTCACTTACTACAATGAGCCTCAGGAAACACCATTGTTACTTTCAGTCGATTGGTAACTAATGCAGCTGCACATTCCATGCCAATGTAACCACCACCAATAACAACCGCATTGCCACCATTGCATGACTTCATAACATCCACAAGCCTATTCGCATCATTCAAATTGCGCAAATAACAAACATTTTCAGCATCTGATCCTTTCACTCCAAACTCTTCCAGCTTCAAAGCCTATGAATGAAGAATAAGTCATGGTAACAATTAAATCATTGTCCTTCTATCCTTGTTGCAAAACTAGGGAACAGCAGTCTGGTATCTCTAACATGCTAAAACTATGTGGATGTTAAACCAGTACCTGAGCACCGGTTGCGATTATGAGAAATTTGTAGCTTATGGTCTCGCCATTTGCTGTAACTAAAGTCTTCCTCTTGACATCAGCAGATTTCACCTTTGTACCGAGAATCAGCTCAATGCCTGCAAATCAAAAGCTGTTGAACGAAAAATAACTACAGGATCGACATAATTTATGATGGAAAGCATACGCTAATAGAGTGTACGACTGGATTGCTGTTGCCCTAAACCAAACTAATAAGAGCATCTGCAATCATTTTCTACGCACACAAAAATTCCGTTTAAGCAAAAATATTGAACTTTATCAAGCAGGTTCTCAATCCGGTCTCCATTTTACAAAAGTGAAGTGTCTATTATCCATTTTTCAATGGTATCTGTTCTAGTGGACAGCAATACGATCCCATATTGACAAGAAATAAGCTGGTTTATAAACTAGTAATTCATGTTTGCCAAAGTAAATAACCTAGTAACCTAGTATATAATACGTTTTCATACAAGCCATAAACAGTAGTTTATCTTTTGGCAAATACATTTGTCCAAATTGGTTGGGACATTTGTACATGGTGCAAGAGGTCACAGGTTCGATTCTCGCCATGCAGGATCAAACCTACTAATTATGTAGTATCTTATATATTTATTTAAACTTGTATATAAAGTACCAATTTCACACAAATTAGTTACCTTTCTTTGAAACAGTGAGGAAACATGCAAACTGGGATTATGAGAAACAAACTAGCTAGCTCGCAAACAGCCTTGAAATCAAGGTTTAAGTTGTGCAGTTAAAGCGCTTAGCGGTTCTATAGCGGCAGAAGTGGATATAGCGGAGATGAAAAAATGTTGATTAAATGTAAAACTATATAATTAAAATTTATTAATTATCATTCTTGCATCACTTTTGTAGAAGAAATGAATATTAATTAATATTATATAACAAAATCATAAAATATCATGGTTACACACACTAGATTCGAGAATTACTACAGATATCTTATATAAGGCACTTCTGACTTGAAATTAGCTCTTTACATTATTTTTTTATTTTTTTATAAGAGAACTGGTCAAATCATCCATCGTATATTAATATTGCTAAAGCGGATGCTAAATAGCGTTGATTCAGCGGATGCAACGGAAAATAAAGGGCTTAAAGCAGAAATACTGTTCATCAGCGCTAAATTGAAATAGTGTAGCAGCCGGAGAGCGCTACGGGCTATACCAGAGATTTTGCGGGGATTTAACTGCATAGGGTTTGCGAACTCGGTTTCGGTCTCTGTCATTTGAAATTTGTTAGTTCCGGATGATTTCATAAATTTCGGGAGTTTCGGTTTAGTTTTCGGTTTCGGTCCAGATTTCATCTTTTGGTGTTTTCTTCTTGAAAAAAATATAGACACTTTACTTGTTTTGTCAAACAAAAGGTAATACACAAATTAAAATACCATATAAAATTCACATTTGTTGAATACAATGGCATACTTATTTCTCTGCTGGATGTAAAACCAAAAAGAAAATGCCATGAAGGCTTAAAAGCACAAAATAAAGCCAATCAAATTAACATACGTAACTCTGTTGTTTCTTTTTCCTAATCGGCAACATATAAATCAGGGCATCCCAAGTCGATTCTACGCATAAATTAGCCCAAAATAAACACGCAGATGGTTTCAAAAAAAAAAAAAAAACTTAACCGTATTTCAATTCGTTTATGCCTTCGGTTCGATTTCGCATACGCCTTTCGATTCTACCTCACATTCAAATCGCCTTCAATTCCACCTCAACTTCTGTTTGACTTCACGATTGCTGCTGTTGATTTGTTTTTGTTTTATTTCTTACATCGATTTTATACTCCGTAAATTACTGGATAGTCGAAACTGAAATTTTGCCCTAATCTCGGCTCGGAGATGGCCGCAACCGGTACGATACCCCCAAAATTTTGGGGTACTGGCCGATACGGCCGATACCTTAAACCTTTGTTGAAATAAAGGGTATCGAGGAAATTAAGAACAAAAAGAATATAAATATAACAAGTTAATTGACAACAATATATATCATAAAGTAAAAAGTGTCAACGTTCATGGTAGATCCACATTTTTTGGCAATGTCTAAAGATAAATTTTGTTCAAGGCTGTAAAATTCGCTAGGCGGAAACTAGGCGTCCAGCATAGGCTAAGGATTAATCTTTAGACGGGGATTAATCGAAGCAAGGCATTATTGATAAACTTATTTATTCTGGTAAAAGTTTAGCCTTTTTTTATTAATTATCCCAAAATAAAATTATAGGGTTTTGGATGGGCGCAAAAGCCGTCAATGAGACTTAACCATCAGATATTAAACTAGCATGTAACTGCTTAAACGAGACATTGAGGATCAACTATTACCTGAAAAGTGCTTCTACACTCAAATGCTTAGATGACGCGGTATGTCCTGTCTAAAAGGACCAAGGTCGAGAGCTAGGCAATAAACTTTGCCTAGTGTGCCTAGGCAGGAGCATAAAAGAGTTTGTACAACAGAAATTTTCTTTCACTCATTGTATTACTATCTGCAGACAAAACCGTATTCATGGGTGATAGCTGACTCCTCTTTTCCCTTGTGCAATGACTTCTTTCTCCACTTACTTTGTCTCTTTTTTGACATCAATTTAACATTACTTTTGTAACATGAAATTACTCACCAACACAAATAAAGTAGTAGAATAGTCATATTGAAATAAGCTAAATCATTGCTTGTGCAAACACCTTTTGATATCATATTTTGAACCTAATGTGCAATCAGTCATCTTGTTACATTATGCTTTTAAACCTTGTAGCATTAGAACTTGTTTCCTCTCAAATATTAAGGTGGTCTTTGGTTTTTCGTTTTTGGTTTTCGTCCGAGCAAAAATGCGAACGATGCATGTATATCGCGATAAATGATTATTTTAAAAAACAAATTTCAACACATAAAGACTTTTATTTATTTTCCTTGTTTTGGAAAGTAATGGAAAAATGTACGATAATTTTTCGTTCCACCATTCCTCCCTCTCTTTTGTGATCCCCTTCATCTCTCTTCTATTCTCTCCGTCGTCTCTCACCTATTTTTATATTTTTTTAATCAATACTGAAAACTCAAAACATAAAGCACAGTTTAAACCATACACAACCTAAGAATTTAAAAAAGTAGGATAATTTCATTACAGGCATTCAACTAAATATGAAATGCATGTCTCGACCATGAAAATAAAAATAAAAATCGGCAAATCCATTAAAATGATCAATATCCATATCAAGTAATAAAAAAATGAATGATATCGTTATATACACACGTAAATATCATTACATAGTACCAATTTTATTTTATTTTTAATAGCCTCTCTCATCACTTCCCATAACATCCCATCACGTACCCTATACCATATTCTTACCACTTCCCTTTCTATCAATATCAACTCAACCATCCTCTTGTACATGTCACCTCAACTGACCTTAACTAGCTACACGTCCCTCCTAAACCACCACACCGACCTCCATTAGCCATGCACCATTCTCCTTCCATCAACATCGCTTCTACTCCATCGTCTCGGACCTCCCTCTTCAAGATACTGTCACGCAATGTAGGAAAGTACGTCCCTACTGACTTCAACCTCAACTACGTTGATTTTCCGTTATCTCTTCCTGATGTTGTCATATTAGCCAGCACAACCTACTGGAATAAACACCTTGTTGATTTCTTCCTTGATGGAAATCTGACATATATGACTATCATCAACAGATCATGGAAGCTCTCTGGCACCGTCAAACTTAAGACCCTAATTATTTCTTTTTCGAGTTCAGTAATGATGAAGACAGAAGAAATCCTTAAATATGACCCAATGTTCATTAGAGGTGAATGTTCATTGTCATTCAATGCCAGCCTTCCTTCTATAACATTCATTCTATTGTTAAATCGGTTCCTTTTGGATCCAATTTCACAAGATTCCACTGATTACTTGGTCCTTGGTGGGAACTAATTAGCTTACCTACCACCTTGGGATAATGATTTGTATGAATGAAACAACTAAAAAAAAGAGCAGACTTAAACAAGCCAAATGCTTCACAGAAATAAGACCTAATAAGCAGCTTTTAAACATTGTTAAAATTAGTAATAGAAAAAACTATGTTAATGTCCATGTAATATAAGACTGGAAGTCGATGTTGTGTACGGAATGTGTTTGCTCTGACCATAACACAGTTGAATGTTGATAAATATGATTAGGAGGAAGATGTGGATAGACAAAACAAAACAACTGAATATGAGTTGGCACAAGCAAAGAGACTGGTGCACCGGTTTGCAATAACAAGGTACAAAACAACTGGATACTTAAAAAACACTAAAGCAAGAAAGCAATGGACCAAAAAGAAACCTGCTTTGACACAAAAGCAAGCTTGATAATATGGTGAACACAAATAATGAATTTGTCCTTGGACCAAAACAACTGAATTGGATGAAGTCAATACCACACTCAATCCAGCAGAACACACCAGCCAAATGACAAACAAAATTCCGAATGTTGTGTTGAAAACCAATCAACATGCATGTGCATGTGCACCTGACATAGTGTGCAAACATGGTCTTTCTCAAATTCCCTTCCAAACTTTAAACCCCGCACCGAACTCATTTAATACTAGCCCACTATAAATCACCACTTGATACTTATCCACCAGCAAACCCAGCACCTTTCAACTTAACTACATTACTACCACTTCTTCACACTCAATCTCACTTCTAACAAACACAACGACTGACACCACTTCAAGTTTAATCTCCAACAAAAAATGCCTCCACACCAAGTATAACCACTTCCGCTACTCCTACCACAACTCCCGACGACCAAAATTAGTTTGAATACACAGAGAACACCATCTCTCCTTATCTAGACATTCAACTTCCTCAACATGTCACACAAGCTCTCCTCAAACACTCCATTCAACCAATCACCCACGTCAACACTACCAATAATCTTCTCTCACCGCCAGATTCCATTCATAACCATACTGGCAACTCCACCCTTCATCCTTATTAGGTTCGCTCAATAAGGATGCTTCTGACAGAAACCAAGAAACACGGAAAGAACAAGAAGAGTAATACGAAAAAGTATGACTTTGATGAAGGCATTGAACTTGAACCGAATTCCCTCTTCAAGGAAACACAAAGCACCATTGACGACCTCCCCAAACCTCCTACTAGACAAACTAGATGAAGGCATTGAATTTAAACAAAATTCTCTTTTCAACTAACCACAAATCACCAACCCCCACAAACCTCCTACCATGGTTTTGACTAGCCTTTTGATAAGGCCGTCACGTACTTAGTCTCTCGAAGTCAGACCACTCAAGACTCAAGCTCAACCGAAGTCGAGTGTCGGATGTTCAAGGGGAGACTGGCTCTCCTGGCCAGCATTGTTTCAATCGGCCCTTAAAGTCAAACATATGGAGCATTCTCCATCGGGTCGGACTTCCCTCGGATCGGTACAATAACAACCCGAGTTTTAGTGATTACCTACTACAAGTGTTAATGGCTTATAAATAAATATTAATGTGGTAATTGAGTTGAATTTATCAATTTAATTGGTAAATTAGCTTAATCATCTAAGTAGGTGATTAGAAATGTGTATCTTAGGATTTATTGTGGTAAAATACGCAATTAAGAACCTTCGATACTCCTTATGTGTGATATAGTCCTGGCTATGGCTTCAAGTCATCATGTATGATAGCATGTGTAGGTATAGCTTCGCCTTACTACTCTGTGATGTATCCATAATCTATGGTTTTATGTTTCGTGTCTATTAAGATTTCATTTTAGATATTAAACTCTTATTCCATGATCTTGTGATTCGGTGATTTTTGTGAATCTGTGTTTTATGTGATTTTGGTGATTATATCTTGTCTTGTAAATTATGAAAATTATTCCTATAACTAATTTTTAGGAATTTAACTTTATATTGAAGTACACCACCTCATTCTTTTATGACCTAAAGGATTATTATCCTTATTCATTACTTATCATGCTTACACTAATTATCTGATTCAAGTTAGACTGACATATGTTTGTTCCTCGGGTCAGACTGAGTTACAGGTTAGGATTGTTTACCTCATGCTTAGCAGTTCACTTTGATATTTTGCTTCACCTCTTAGGGACCACATAGTTTTTGCTTCCGTCTTTTGTGGTTTCTATGGACATGATGATGTATATTTTGTGGGGGTTTAATGTACATATATGCATATTTTGTGTGGTAACCATCAAACTTCATGATGTGTGATGTATTGTACAGGATGCAGTCGTATGTATGTACATATGTGTCTTCTTTTCTGTATATTGTGTTTAATATTATACAGTTATTTGTTCTGAATAGATCATGAAGCCACCATAGTAGTGTATTAGATATTTAGATAAGGATTAGATATGTCGGTATGCGAAGAAAAAAAAGACTCGACATATTTAGTATTTATTCAATGCATTAGTACGGATGGTCGCTCCTATATGCCTTATTCTCCGTGATAGCAGATAGTATTACCCGTTAGTACTCTCTGTTAATATGGGTCTCAGAGGCGGGGCGTCACGGGTACCCTCGACTTGGCCTTCCCGATTCGACCTCTTCAACTCGGTAAGGAAAAATGGCATCATTGAAATGACCTCTTGATTCGGCATGATGTATGTCAAACTGACACATACCGACCCGAATGAAACAATATGGCTGATATGGCCATGACTTCCACTATTTCGTAGCACGTTTCCCACTACTCCAACCGCTCCCGCTACGCGTCATGCCGACTTGGATACGAACTTCTCTATAAATACTTCCCTGTGAGACACCAATGGGCCTTCTTCTTCCACTTTTGCACTGCTCATTTATTGTAATTGTCTGTACTCGGGATTCACACAATCATACCCTTTGTAATAACCAAATTAGTGCAAAACTAGTGATAATTATAAAGTGGACGTAGACGTATTCAAAGTCGAACTACTATAAATCGTTCTCTTTGTTTTTTGTTTATTTTCTTGATTTTTATTCTCTATTCATAAATTTTGGGATGTTAAACCATTTTTTATGTCTGCATTTGTAGTGCTTTCACTAAGAATATAGAATTTTCAAGCTTTCAGATCTTTTTATCTACTGACAGATTTCAAGTTCGTTAAGAAGATCATCTTCCAAACTTTCTCCTTCACGATGGTATCCAAGAGAGCAACCGCTTCCTCCAGACCTTCTAGCAATCGATCTCAAGATGACGCAAACCAACAGCTTGTCAATGCTGGAAATGTCGTTGCGACCACCGCAACCACTACACCTGCTACTGTGTCAGCTTCTACGTTCATGACGCGTGACGACTTCATGAAACTTACGACAAAATTGAATGAGACTGCTAGCGCGTTGAACGACTGAATGCGTGAAAATATTACATTGAAGCAAGACAAGAATAAAACAGCGATGTAGTGGAATGATTTTAATGTCATCAATCTAAAGAATCGTCCTGGTTGAGCAAAAGCAGAGAAGCGCAGCAGACCAGAATAACCTTTAACGTCAACCAACCACTTTGATTCGACACGTGTTGACTCGGCATTTTACAAGGCAGTCACGCTTTGGATTTCTGGCTATCAGAATGCTCAAGACTTGAATTGACTTGGGAAAACCCGTACAAACTCATACGAACTTGGTTGAAGTCGCGGAGTTTTCAGAAACTTGAATTATTGGTTAAGTATCATGAAATCGGTATATATTTTTTAAGTTTCGTAGGATCGGTATAAATCCCCAAGCGGGATCGGTATTCTCTAGTCAACTCCCGAAATTGGTATTTCTCCAAATGGTATCCTAGGATCGGTACTTCTCCAATGTATCTCAGGATCGGTATAAATACCCAAACGGGATCGGTATTCTCTAACTAACTCCCGGGATCGATATTGCTCCACTAGTGTTCGGGATCTGTATTATCTAACTCCCAGATCGGTATTGCTCCACTGGTATCCGGGATCAATATTTGGCTTGGTCAACTTCCCACATACTCAGAATTTACTTTGTATTTACATATCTGTATTACTCCCCAGGACCATGGGGATCAGTAGGAATCACGAGAGGCCTCAAACTGGTGTAAATCCATATGTCTTCACGAATCGGTGTCACTCCTAAGTATGTGGGGATCGGTATTCAAAGATCGACGAGGATCCCTAAAGGTGAGAATACCCCAATTCTTTGAGTATCGGTAGGAATCACGGATGGTTTCAGAATAGGTGAAAATCTTTAAGTGTTGCAGGATTGGTATGAAATTTTCGTATCTTCAGAAAGGTACAACTTCTGGAATAGGATTGGAAGCTCCAAGATATGAAATTTGAGACCCCGACTTTCTGGACTCGGATCAGCTTCATGGATCAAAGCTTCAAAGATTTGGTTGGCATTGGAGATCGGTACCAACCCCGGATTCGGTACTGATCTCGATACTTATTTACTGGTCCTCTTGGGTTGTGCTCTCATGCAATCATCGACTTCCCTCCATCTATAAATAGACCTTTCGTAGACATATTTAGGGATCTTTTTGGCTTGGTTGAGTTTTTGTTACTTGGCTTAGGATTCTTGGGGACTTTGAGACATCTTTAGAGATTCTTCCATGTCTTCTTGGATTTTTGGATCTCCTTTGATTTTTAGGTCTTCTTCTTGGCTTTAAGCCAGGACTATGTTATGACCAACACTTCACTTCTTTTCTCTTTATTTCTGTAAATAAAATAGGACTATACTTGTATTCATACAGCATAAACAATAAAGAATACCTCACAGTGGACGTAGGCACAACTCGATGAACCACTATAAATTCGCCGTGTCGCATTATTTTCTACACCGTGTCTGGATTTACTATTTGACTCTTTAGATTTGAGTGTTAACTCGAAAGGACCAATTTTCAAGTTAACATTTTGTCGCACCAGGAAGGGGCCACATAACTTTAGGATTGCTTAGGATTCAAGGATGGTGAAAAGAAAGAAGGTTAATGCTACAACTCGGGCTGAAAGAGCAGGATCGGAAGAATGCCAAGAGGTTTCCTCGACTGGAAACCCCTCCATTTATCTAACTTAAGAAGAGATAGATGGAGTGGTAAAGGATTTGCACACACATGAAACGACAAAAGGAACTCCTCAGAAGGCAATAGGAATTAATGAATGCATTTTTTGCTCCGATGGAAGGATCTGGAAAGTCGTCAAGCCAAGGAACAACCGTTGGAACAAGTGCAAGTGGCGCACAAGGACTACACGGGGACTTGGGGCAGTTCCCCCAAATCAGCCCCGGATCGGTGTCAATCCCCGATCGGTCAAGGGACAACTCCCCCAATCCCGATGGAAGGATGCCTCGTGATGTTCTGGTCAAACTTTGGATTTTGGAATTTAAAGTACACTTCATGCGCGACCATGCATGGACTTGGAACCTTGACTTTGGATTTCTCAAATTATAAAGATTTTGGATCTTGGAACTTGATTGCAAGCGGACACAAGCTTGGATAATTGATCAACCTAGGCCTTAGCTCCCCTGGGATAATCATTGATTGATTAATCTGGAATTGGATTTTAAATGGCTAAGTCTGCTTATGCATGTATGGAATCCGACGAGATTCCTAAAGTATGCTCTTTGCGGACGATAAACCATTCGATCTCTTTCACTTAAAAAACTTGAAATGAAAAACGACTCAGTTAGCTCACCCACATACATGATTATGATGTAGTCTCCGGGCATGCTCCATGCTCAACTATAAACCGTTAGCTTTTTTGGGTTTTCATAATAAATTATAACTTTTTAAAACTTTAGTAAAATTACTTTGCTTGTATGAATTATACTCGTTAAGTATGGAATCAAAAATTAGAATTTCAAACTTTAAACTTGGCGAGTATGGACTATGCTCGCCGAGTATGAAACTCTTAAACTGGTCCCTAAGTATGAATTATACTTGAAAAGAGCCGGGTCATCTTGTCGGGACTTGGCAAGATCGCTCGGTAAAGGCTCGAGTATGGACCATACTCCATTGGATGTGAATTGTTTTGTCAGAACTTAGCAAAGCGAATGACTTGGTTTTTTGTAGATATGGATTATGCTTACTCTGGTTTTCTGAATTCCGTATTTTTCGGATTTACTGAATTTTTCGCGTCTCTTGGATATTTGGATGTCTTGGATTCAGATCTCAAATACTCTGGACTTGGCCTTCTCTTATAAATATGATCCGGAGAGATCGTGGGATTTTATTGGTCTTCAAATTTGAATTTCAGAGTTATTTTCTATTTAACATAATTCGACGTGATCGTAGTTTTCCAAATTTCTGATTTTCGTTATTGGATTTCTATTTGGACTTCTCCCGGATTATGGCGTCTGGATTCAAGGATTTCTCCCTAAGACCATGGGGATCGGTAGGAATCATGAAAGGCTTCAGGATCGGTGTAAATCCCTGTCTTGGGTATTACTCCCCAAGTACGTGGGAATCGGTATTTCTGCATCGATGTTCAAAGATCGATGAGAATCCCCGACTATTTAGGGATCGGTAGGAATCGCGGATGGTTCCAATATAGGTAAAAATCTCTAAGTGTTGTGGGATCGATATGGAATTTTCATATCCCCGAATCGGTACAACTTTTGGAATATGATTGGAAGCTCCGAGATACGAAATTTGAGACTTCAACTTTTTGGACTTGGATCGGCTTCATGGATCAAAGCTTTTTGGAAATAACTACATCGCCAAGAGTATGCAGTTCAACTCGTTCAAAGTACATCATGTCTACGAAGGGACGTACTTTGAAGGCAAAATGTTGACTAGCATTTTGACAAGGTCGTCATGTACTTAGTTTCTCGAAGTCAGACCCTCCCCCAGATCGACAGCCTCGACTCGGCCTTCCCGATTCGGCCTCTCCAACTCAACAAGGAAAAATGGCATCATCGAAATGACCTCTCAATTCGACATGACGTATGTCGAACCGAGGCATACTGAACCAAACAGAACAATGTGGATGACGTGGCCACGGCTTCCACTATTTCATAGCACATTTCCCACAATTTCCACTACTCCAACTGCTCCGCCAGGCGTCATGCCGACCAGGATAGGAACTTCACTATAAACATCTCCTTGGGAGACACCAATGGGACTTCTTCCATTTTTTCACTACTCGTTAACTGTAACTATTTGTACTCAGGATCCACACAATCCTACCCTTTGTAATCACCAAATTAGCGCAAAACTAGTGATAATTATAAAGTGGAATGTAGGCATATTCAAGCCGAACCATTATAAATCGATGTGACCTTGTTTTTCATCTATTTTTCTTCATTTTTATTCTTTGTTCGTAAAAAAAATTTGGGGGTATTGAACCATTTTTGGTGTCAACACATGAAAACTAGATTAAGCACCTCTCGAAAACACAAAAAGAAAAATATGTCATCAACATACACGAAATCGCATTATGGAATGTTAAAAGGTGCTCATTTGAAAGCCAAACAACTTGAAACAAAGAAGCTAATTACCACACTCCCGTGACATGATTGCAATACTTGAAACTAAGTTGAATCAAAGCTTAACAGTTAAAGCTGACAGTTTCATTTAACCAACATGGAATTTCATTTATAATCTCCATTATTCCCCTTATGGCAGAATTCTCATACTTCAAATCCTACTGTTTTCAATGCAACGGTTCTCACTGCTGACTCGTAGTACATTCATCTTCATTGCCTCTATATTCCTTCCAATGTCACTTTGAATCTCACATTTATCAATGCCTTAAACCAACAATACACTAGACAAGTCTTGCATAATACATTTCCACTTCTAACAATATCTCTTCAATTTGTCTAGACAACTACAACTGCACGCATAACACCAATCAAAAACATGGAGGTAATTCTAGGGCCGTCAATTTCGTACACGACCCGTAACCCGCACGATAAAAACCCGACCCGACCCGACCCATTTATAAACGGGTCAATTCCGGGTCAACCCGCTCTGACCCGTTTAATAAACGGGTTGACCCGACCCAACCCGTGAACCCGTTTCTGACCCGTCATGACCCGTTTAATTATAAAACATATTTTTATTACTCTACAATGTACAAAACATAGGCCCGGCCCAGTCCACTACCCGTCATGACCCATGAACCTGTTTTATATTTATATGGGTTGGACCGACCCGTTTACAACCCGTTTGACCCATGAACCCGAATTTGACCCGTTTATGACCCGTGAACCCGTTTATGACCCGTTTATGACCCGTGAACCCGTTTATGACCCGTTTATGACCCGTTTATACCTTATATGGGTTGACCCGACCCGTTTATAACCCATTTACGACCCGACCCGTCATGACCCGTTTATGACCCGACCCGTTTACGACCCGACACGTTTACGACCCGACCTGACCAAATTAAACGGGTTACGTGGGTCGGGTCGGGTCAACCCGTTTATAAACGGGTCGGGTTCGGGTTGAGCTATTTCTGACCCGTTTAATAAACGGGTTGACCCGACCCGTTTAAAATCAACCCGAACCCGAATTGACCCGACCCGAACCCGACCCAACCCGACCCATTGACACCCCTAGGTAATTCATTATCTCTCGGTGACATCACTTCCCTCGATCAGACCTTGTTCCACTCTTCCCTTATGGGGTCTCCCACCTTTGGCTCTAGGAATAACAAAAGCAAACAACACAAACAACCTTTACAAACTTGACCACACTTTTATAAGAAATCAAGCCCTTTACTTGTAGCCAGCCTTTCACTACTTTCATAACCTCCCTCGGAATCTCCGACCGCTCTCCACTCATCCTCAATTGTAACGAGAGAGGCAAACAAAGACATCCACCTTTTTTTTTTATTTAATATATGGACTAATAACCCTGATTTTAATTTGTTTTACAAGGTTCGAACCTAACTATTTTTGGCAATCCAATGTACATACTTCAGGCCAGATTAAAGAATACCAAGCATTCAATCAGAACACAGGCCAAGGATACATATGGTAATGGTAGTAAGAGATCCGACGGCCTAAGACTAAAGCTTCAGAAAATTTAGACAAGTATATTGTCCAATCCAGATGATGTTAACCTATCTATTTTCGAACACAGGATCAATGAAGATTTCAACAATGTCATCACTGAAGAAAATAAGATGAAGATGTAGAAATTAGGTAAGGATTTCTTCATTACTAGGTATAGAAACACTGATTTCTTTTCATAAGTCTTTTAAGATTAGAAATTCCAAGGACTATATGCACACAATTACCGATAATCATGGCAACATACAAACTGAACCTATCCGAATTCAAGATGCTTTCCTACAATATTTCAGTGAAAATATGTCCTTTACCACTGCGGTCACCGATGGATATACCAAATGTGTTGTCTTTTACCTTGAATCAACCAACATAAGTGGACTAGATGATTTCAACGCACATTTTGTTGAACTATTGTTAAAGATGTCTTCTGTAAAGCCATTCAACATTTCTTCAGAACTAATGTATACTACTTGGCGGCATTGGTGCTACTTGGTTTGAATCCTAAAACTTCTTCACCACAACGTGTTTATAATTTTAGATCAATTTCATGTTGTACAGTTATCTATGAAATAATCTCCAAAACTTTAGGTAGTGTTTGGTTTATTTTGTGTTTTGAGTTTTTAGTTTTCAACGTCAATTATGAAAGTTGCGATGTTTGAAATATAGCGGAGGCGATGGATTAAAAGCGGAGGGAGTGACGGAGGGGACGGAGAGACGCTGGATGGATGAATTTGATATAGTCCTTCCGTTGTTTCTTAAAATATGGAAAATGATTTTTTTTTTTAAATGTTTTTGGTTTCGTGTGTTAACTTCGTTTTATAAAACGATCAATTTTCACGATATGTGTGCGTCGTTCGTACTTTTGTATATGCGAAAACTCAATTAAAAAATATAAATCAAACGCACCCTTAGCTACTGGAATGAAGCTTATACTTATGTGTGTTATTTCTCCCAACCAAACTGTCTTCCTACCTGGTCATAGCATCATTGACAATGTACTTATCACACATGAGCTAATCAGAGCTCATAAGTCCACACATATCTCTCCTAGATCTTCAAAAAGCTTGATCACACATGAAGCTTGATCTTCAAAAAGCTTTTGACACATTGAACTGGAACTCTATACTCACTATCCCGATCAAGATGAGGTTTTCTGCACACCTCATTGTCTGGTTCGGTACGTGCATATCCACCCCCAAAGTACTCCATTTTTTTCCAATGATCAGTCTGCTGGCTTCTTCAATGCTAGCCATGGAGTCTGACAAGGTAATCCTATTTCACCATACTTGTACCTCATTGTTATGGAATACTACAATAAGTTGATTTTACATAAGTCATGGACATATCCATCACCATACACCCTAAATGCAAATCTACTTAAGTGGTTATTCTTATGTTTGCAGACGACATAGTAGTTAAGGCACAAAAAGGCGCAAGCATTGAGATTGAGGCTTTTTTGAGCCTTGGGCTTTTTTGTGTGCTTTTTATATGAGTTTGATCTGCTATTTTATTAACTACAAATTAATTTTTAAACCATATTTTATAATTCACTCAATTATTTACAAATTTTATAAATAAGATTTAAATTTTAAACCATATTTTATAATTTGTTAAACAATCAAATTTTTTATTTAACTATTTATAAACAAAATTTTGAATTTAGCCAAAAAAAGATCCCTAAACTGCAAAAATGTGCACTCAAACTGCAAAAAGACGCAAGCCTTGAGCCTTGGGCTTTTTTGCGCTTAGGCGCGCCTAAGCGCGCGCCATGATAACTATGGCAGACGATTTGGTCACTTTCACTAAATCTTAACACGAATCGATTAACACCATACTTAAGAATTTAGAAACTCTGAGACATGTAACTGGATTGGCTATTAATCAAAGTAAGTCCCATTTCTCAATTGTAGGATTCAATGTGTTACGGTCTGAAGCTATCAATCACCTGTCTTCTCTACAGTGTATGCCAACTGACATTTTGTATTTGGGCATTCCTCTCACCACCCCCAAACTGACCACCAATCAGTGCCTGCCACTATTTGAATTAATTACTAACAGACTTAACAAATGACCAACCAAGCTTCTTTCTCAAGCAGGAAGACTCGCTGTGATCAGCTCCATTGTTGTTGCTATGACCACATATTACTCAAGAACCTTTGCCATGCCTAAGAAACTCATTTCCATGCCTAACAATGCCACGAACCCTTTCTTATGGCATGAGGATGTTACTCCAAAAAAACGATTTCACATCCTTTCAAAAGGATATGCTTGCCAAAAGACGGGATGACTTGGCATCTTGAATCTTTCTTTATGGAATATTGCAGCTGCATCTACATATGTGAACAAGCTACCGCAAACTGAACCCACCTTATAAGCTGAGTGGATGAAACATCTCCAAATCAAAAATGCGATTTTATGCACCATGACAAAACTAGCACTTCCAGGTGGTTTTTTAGTTGTTTACTAAATCATAGAGCTGCTATGTATACAAAATCACATCTGAGAGCAAGCACAAGTTTTGACATACTCCTAAGGCAAGCACTGGTATGATTCATAATGACATCCTTACAACTGGCCGGAAAACCAATTCTGGAATCCCTGGAAATGCACTTGCCAAAAATTATATCAACAATGGCAGCATCTGGAACTGCATAATCTACAAACCCTTTGACGCTGACATATCTTGGGGTAAGACCCCCCCACGTGCAAGCATATCTATTGTATACAGTAATATGATAATGAATAAATACCCAGTCAAAGGCCCACGGTATAAACATATATGGAATAGTAAAGGGAATAAAAAAGAAACCTTTCATTTCTGGAAAGCGGTGCATAATGCACGCTTAACGAAGCAAAAAATTCTCCACAGAGGTCTCCAAAATGATGCTAAATGATGCTTCTGTCATACTGATGTTGAAACATGTGATCACTTATATGTTGATTGCCCTCTCACATTCAAGCTTCGGCAGTCTATCCTCGACCATGGAGGATATGAAATAAGAACTGGAAACTTGGCGCAAGAATGGCATTGGATATACAAGAGTACGAGATGGAAAACTAACATGAGCAGAACGCTTCTGACGATTTAAAAAAAAAATGTCTCTTGATCGTTTGGAATGAGAGAAATCAAAGAGTCTTTAATCTCAAGTTTGCTACTGACATGCAGTTTTTTCATGAGGCCATCGACACATTAAGTTCGACTGCTAACTCGCTTATAGATAACAAACCGTTCAATCCTGGTCCTCCACGGTGATTGCAGTCAGTGTTGTTTCTATGTGCCTCTGGATTTATTTGCACTCCTGTTCCCAGTTTTGCCCCCCTCCCCCCTCTTGCGCGGCACAATGTCTCTCCATCTCTCCCCAACACCTCCTCCTTGCTTCTTTATGCTTTTACATTCCCATGCATGCATTTGATGGTCCTCACGTACATGCTATGCAGTAGACCCTCATGTGTATGTGTTTTTGTTTCTCTCTTGCATTTTTCTTATGTTTAAATAAAGTGGAAGGGGACCCCCTAACCCGCTAAACTTCAACACTGACGAGCTAGAAAAAGATACATAAAACTAAGAAGTTACACTTTACCATGTTCTTTGTACCATTTGGGAGTCAACCGATCTTCATTGGCGCCTACGCAAGTATGAAATGCTGGGAGGCGTGCAGGAGCTGCAAAAACAAGATCTGTGTAAGTAATCCAAATTAAATTGATGACTCGGTTTGGTGCAAGGAATCAAGATTATGGTTAAAATAAAATTGCATTTGACGTCTGAAGTCGACAGAATATACATGAAATAAGATCAATACGATTTACTAAATAGCACAAATGTGCAAAAATTAAGCCAAGTTCGTCAGTGATATTGGGAACATTATTGCGTTCTGAGTTTTCGAAAATATCCAAATTGTGTTCGGATTAGTGTTTATTGAATTATTATTATTATTATTTTTTTTTTAGTACACGCTCTTTTTTTAATGAAAGATTTAGCATATGATACTCAAAGTTTTTCTTGTTTTGAATTTTTCTAATAACAAACTGGAAAGACAGCTAACAATTTAACAGATATGGACAACAAATTGCAAAAGACAGGGAACAAACAAAACCAAAATTGGTTTTAATTTTACATTTTGAAAAAAAGATCTTTCAAAATAACTAGACCAAGCTTCTCTGCCTCAAAAATTACTTCAAAACTGAGAATGGGAAATGGACTTCAAAACTGGAAACAAATCCAAGCACCACCTAAGTTTTCTACCAAATTTCACCAAGTGTAAGGAGCTTCATGAATACCTTCTGGAAGTAAATATCCCTTGCTTATTGCAGGTCGTTCATAAGGAGCAACCTATATGCCATCATCAGAATAAATTGCATGTCAAGAGTGAAAATTATTTCTCTGTATTTATTACAAGCAATCGTATTGTAACAATAAAATATATAAATGATGCCGTTCCTGGATTAGAGAAAAGTAATTAAGTACCGATAAAATGAAGTTGATCCTTAGCATGACCCTTATTCCATGCTAAATTCCTATAAAACCAAAAATTCTTACACTTTACTTTTTTATATTACCTATCTGTATACATTCAGTAATGCTAAATATATTTTCACCATATGAAAATAAACCTTATGGATGCAAATCAAGTACACTGGTCTTTATTTTTCACAGTTTCAAGTTTAAAGGACTTCAGTACAGTTGCATAATTAAAATCAAGTCCATCTATTACAGCTTATATCCCTCTCATTAAACAATTTGAAAATTGGAGATATCATTTCTTTCCAAGAAAATTCAGATTAGCGAACCATTTTCATTTCACTGTTAAATAAAATTGTTCTATCAAAAAAAAAAAAAAAAAAAAAAAAAAAAAAAAAAAAAAAAAAAAAACCTTTTGCAAAATGTCATTTGCGCTATGAATAGACAGTTTGCACTGTACATGGTGCAAGTCACATGCATTCTACCAATGTGCAGGTCACTTGCACATTGCAAAGTGCAAGTTGTAGCACATTACTAAATCACTTGCTGCATAATGCATGTGGCTTGCACCGCATAATGCAAGTCTCCTGCAGTGTATAGTGCAATTCTCTTGCGCATGCTGTTTC
Source organism: Allium sativum (assembly GCA_030737875.1). Classification (NCBI taxonomy): domain Eukaryota; kingdom Viridiplantae; phylum Streptophyta; class Magnoliopsida; order Asparagales; family Amaryllidaceae; genus Allium; species Allium sativum. The sequence continues at coordinate 867,491,642 of CM060924.1, read as the reverse complement.
AAATCTTGTTTATCTCATCTGAGATCTCGTTTTCAAACACTGAAGAGAGATTTGGCAAGACGAGACACCAAATTTTGTTTACATCTTATTTGACATTACTCTCAGCCAAATTATAAGATCTCAAACAAAATTTGAGCTAAGATATCAATAGAATATATCCTACGAAACTATTATTTTTATTTCCATATTTCTTTTATTTCCTAGGTGGATCCAAAAAAAATTACCATTCAACTGACTTTTTGCTAATCCTATATTTTTATTTTTGTATTTTTTGATGAATGAGTGTAATTCATCCCATCAATACCAAATCAACCCATTACCACTACCCTTGAATAAGAAAATTCAATATAATCTTTGTATGTAAATTATATTAAAAGGTCATATTTACATTTATTATAGAAGTGTGTGAAATGTCGATTTAATACACGTATTTATTTTCGAGATAATCCCAAGATAGACTTTATAATCCAAATTGTTAATCTAAAGTATATACTCAAGATACGCACATTTCACTCAGATCTCTTTCAATAGGAGATATTATGTGTGAAAATACCAAAAAGAGATGCGGTCGAAATGTAAAATTCTAAATTACAAGATTCAAATCACTAACGCGCCTTATAGTCCGAGTATGACATTGTTAGGGAACTACTTGCAAAAATTATAATGCAAGTAGCTTGCAGTGTTTGCAGTACAGCAAAATGCAACATATAAATGTATATAGTACAAATGACTTTCATTTCATACTATGCAAGCAATTTTCAAAATAATACTGGGCATTTTTTGAAGAATTTATCAAACTCCAACTAAACATTCATCCAGTGCAACAACAATTAAAAAAGCCACAAACTAATCCAATGAAAACTCAATTTCACTACCAAACCTTGTTCCTCAATGCAACTAATATTGGATCTTTAAGAAAAACTTAAAGGGAAAGAAAAAATCCAAGATCCCTTTTGGTAGAATAGAATTCTGTGAGCTGTGATGGAGTTGACTGAAAAGTCCCCACCTCATTGAGACTGCGGAAATGATAATTGTTTTATGGTTGAAAATAGGCACTAATTAGTGAATGGTTCGGTTTCTGGTACAATGTTAAAATATGATTTTTCACATATTTTTACCATCGGTATATAAATAAACTACGGACCAATCACATCCAGATCTTGATTGATTAGCCGATCCAAATCATACCGTAATTATCATTTCGTTTTCTTTGATTACACATCATTAAACATTTGAAGATTTGCAACTCAGTAGAATAAATAAAAGCAAGACTCTGTACGGTCTGAACACGGTTTAAAATGGCAAAAAAATTCCCAAGTAACTCATCACGAAAGTTTTGAGCCCACTAACCTACACTATTGGCAAATGGAAGAATTTGCTTGTATATGTGTGTTTGTTTTTGTTTTGTTTGTTTGGTTTTTTTTTTTTTTTTTTTTTTTTTTTTTTGGGTTGGGGGTGGGGGAGCAGTGACTGAAAAAAAATTAACAAGTACCGGACGTAGAGCATCTGCAGTAGGAGCAGTTTGCTGGAAAATAGGGGAAAACTCCCATTCTATTTGATTCCTCACATTCAAGCAGCAACGATTTGAGCTTGAATAAGGAAAAATGGGAGTTGCTCTCATTTTATTTTTTTGAGCGTGGGTTCATAAACGATTAAAAAACTTTTACGCCCTAAATGATTTTTAGAAAGCCGTTCAAGCCTTAAACAGTTTTTAGAAAGCCATTTAAGAAAAAACTATAGTTTTTGAGTCATATAACTCTATAAATAGTTTTTTGAACACCGTTTATGGTATTTTCTTTCTTTTAAAAAAAAAAAAAACAATTCCTCCCACTTGCTCGCTGCTGGAAGAGTGAGAGGCAGGAGGAATTCGCTTTTTGCTTCCCCCATTCTCCTTCTTCTAAAAGCAGCCACCCTCCTGGAGATGCTCTTACAATTGTTAAAGTGGTAGGTCCTTTAAAATATATTTTTGAACAAAACAAGGACCCAAATTCAGTTCCCTCAACGAAAAAATTATATTCAATTGGTTTCTTCCACCTCCAGACTTTTTTCCTTTTTACTGTTAGAATGTATCACTATGAATCGTAAGTGATTTGTAGTAAAGATACATTGCTGAAAATGTACCTACAGAATGTTAACATCTTTTCTAAAGCTACTAGTATTAATACCAGGGGCGGAGCGAAGTTATGGCTGGTGAGGTCACTTGACCTCACCAGAAAAACGCGACTCAATTTTTTTAAAAAAAGTTACACAATGACCAAAACGCAGCAGAGAAAGAAAACACGGGCAAAAAGAAAAAAGAAAAAAAAACGAAGAAAGGGAAAGACGAGGAAAAAAAGAAAGAAAAATTCGATCGCTTCGCTGTTTCTCTCCAAATCTTCCAGAGCGATGCTTCTATTCAACCTTCTGCGGCAGCAATCTTGCATTATTTCTGAGAATCTTCGATGATGTGTAATCAGCTAGCCCTAATTTTAATTTCTACGGCTTTAAATTTAATTTGTTAGGGTTTACTTGAATCAATTGAGGTTACTGATTTGAACTCGAAAAGTGATTTTTATTTGATCCGAATGAGTTGAATTTCAACTGATTTGAAGATTTCCTGAAACATATTTTGTTGAGTTGAATTGCTACCGATTCAACCTACTGACTATGATAAATCTGAAGATACCACGAACTTGACAGCAAAAAAAAACAAAAAAAAAATTACGATAAATCTGGGGTTTTTGAAAAGAAAACTATAGCTTTTAATTCAGATAATTGAGTTCATTTTCCCATTCATAGCCCTTTTTTTTTTTTTTTTGAAAAGAAAACTATAGCCCTTGAATCCCCCCTCAATTTTCCTTACTGTGACCTCACCAACGTTGATTCTTGGCTCCGCCACTGATTAACACATATAAAATTAAAACATCACACTTACCAATTTCATGTTTTTGATAGCAGCAAACTTATAAATATTAATCCTAACAATAAAAAACGAGTAATCCTTTGCAGTTAACGGTTTCTGCATGAACTAGTTTAATTCAATTGCATCACTAAACATCCAATTTCGTTTTGAAAAAAGGAAAACATAATAACGAAATATAATCAAAATTGAACAACTTATATATATATATATATATATATATATATATATATATTTATATATATATATAGAGAGAGAGAGAGAGGAGGGTTCAATGACACCCCAAATAGTGGGCACCCCATTTGTCTCTATCTCTCCATCACTCATTTATTATAAATTATGCTAGTGGAAGGAGAGGGAAATAGTGGAGGGAGAGAGAAACGGAATGTGTGGTGGAAATCAGGGGCCATTTAGGGGTGTTGCACTGTCTCGGGTGCCATTGAGCGCTATATATATATATATATATATATATATATATATATATATATATATATATATATATATATGGGGCAGGTTCAATGACACACCAAACAGTGAGCACCCCTTTAGCCTACCACTTTTCCATCACACATTTCCTCCCTCTCTCCTTTCACCCATTCTCTCACCTCCCACTCACTTTTCATTCACTTTTTATAATATAAACGAGTGGCTGAAATTGAGGTGCAAATGGGGGGCTGAATCATATCCCTATATATATATATATATATATATATATATATATATATATATATATATATATATATATATATATATATATATATATATATATATATATATACACCAATCTTTTAGCTATTCATTCAATAGCTTAGTCCAAATCTGGATAGCCCAGTTGACAAATTTTACTAAGCATCATTCAATAATTAACCTATCTGATATAAAAAATGAAGATATCTACCAGAATAAAAAAGACTGGTAAAAGAAAAATAATAAAAATGAAGAACTCACAGATTCTTCAGAAATGACACAAAGCTCGCCATGGCTAACTCCTTTTCTCGAAAATTCAAGAGCTGCATAACCTGCGGCAACGCCGCCTCCAAGAATAACGTAGACAAATGCTCTTCCCATTTTAATTTTAAGTTTTCCGATAAAAATTCAAAATTCTAAATAAGCCCGATTATTTGGTAAAACAAAATTGGAGTCAGTACGTACTTGCGAAGATAACCCATCTCATCGCTTCAATGGACCATCCTACTCGATTAATGGATAAGCCTTCGATTTTGTGATATTTACAAATTCGGCAGATATTCACATTATGATTGGTAATAATAGATTTTAGGCTAATTTTATTAAAACCGCTCATTTTGCCTTTTCCAACCCGGGTTTTGCTAGAAAGCCCAAAACTTTTTTAGTCAAAAAGCGCGGATCTCCTTTTGTGCGGTTGGCATACTACCGCGATTCGGGGGTGTTCGAAATGTGCTGGAAATCTACCGTACAACTGGCTTTCGCATAAAATGACGTCCTCAAACCCAAGCAAAGTAGCATTACAGTTCCAACCCCACTACAAATTTAAAACACTAAAATGACATATGTGCCCTCATATGAAATAACACACTCACCATTTCATTTTATTATGCGCTTTGGTCGTATTAAAATAGTAAAATAAGACGAGAATAATAAAGTTGGTTGAAGATGACAATTGTGATTAATAGGAAAATAGTGTTATATTTTAGATTTGATTTTTTTTCTAAAGATCTTGTTTATTTAAGAATTTTATTTATAGTTCAATCGTTTTTAATTAAGATGAAATATAGGCTTCTTAGATCACGCTATTGATGGAAAAAAAATGAAAAAAGTAAATACGAATTACAGTTTTGTTGTTTTTGGAATTCATCTCTTCTTTTATTCCATTAGTAATATTAAGTTGTTTTTCTAAAGGATAAAATAAATGGTAGTTTTGGTGTTTCTGGGGTAGGAAAAGCAAAACGTGGAGTGTGATATATTTTGTTTAAATAATGGGGTGGAAAAGGCAACATTTGGGGTGTGAATATATCTAGCCTAAATTTGAACTATTTACGACCAGTATAACCCGACCGACATGTGATAACAGTGTCAAGTTTGAACATGGAGAAAAGGAGGAGGTTTGGCTATCGCTCCACAACATCAAATAGTATTTTATTTTTAATACACATAAAGCAACTAAAATTTTCAAACCACAATAATTATCCGATTACTCCCCCTACCTTCAAGTCAAATTCAACTTTTCTGAGGCAACAAAAAGCTTATAATGCACATGGAAATGCAATGAGGAAGGAATGAAAATTCTTTTTTAATCGTACATAAAATGATACAATGTTAAATAAATACTTTAGCTGATTAAAAAATGGGTTATCAAACCAATCTTTATGTCTTTTTCAACATTTAATCGATTGTATTCTTCTATAATTTTACTATCATACATTATTTTACTTTAAAGGACATGTAATATTCAATTTTATTGTGATTGTTGTCTGCATATATCAACCAAAATGAAAAATGAAACATATGAGAAAAAAATAGCATTATGATAAATAAAAAAATAACATTCAGTAACTTAAACTGAGATTGTCGATTACAACATCATCAAACTAAATATTTTTGAAATTTGAGTTAGTTGGAGGTAATGAAGATAATAGAGTCGTTACAATAGAGCCGTTAGAGTGTGAACACGTTTTTATCATATTTAGCATGCTTTGTCATTATCTACTAGCCGTTAGACTCATGCATACTTGTTATATTTAATACTAGTCGTTAGGCTCATACATATTTGGTATATTTTGTATTAGCCGTTGGGCTCATAGCACTATATATATGTGCTCTTTGTATCATGTTTTGTATCAATAAAAATTGCAATTGTTCCTCTCTAATAACTCTCCTCCTCATCCCTTAATATGGTATCAGAGCCGAAGTGCCGAAAGGCTTAATCATCAAGTAGAAAGTTGTTTTTGTTTTATGGCCAACAACAATGAAGTAACCTCCGTTGTTTCAGGAAGTATGGGGTACAGCGCTCCACCTAACCATCATGACCAGATTAAACCAAAAAGCCAAATTATCACCACATCTCTAGACGAAGACAATTACATTCTATGGAAATATCAAGTAGAGATCGCTTTAAGAGGGTATGATTTACTGCAGTACATTAATGGGACAATAACAATCCCACCAGTGACGATAACCAATTCGGAAGGAGAAATTGTGCCTAACACAGACTACACAAAGTTTCAAAAACAAGACAGTCTCCTCTCCTCATGGCTCCTATCGTCAGTAAGTTCGAATTTATTATCACAAATAGTTGGATGTAGCACGTATTATGAAATATGGAAAACAGTTGAACAAATTTTCAGTTCACAATCAGCTGCTAGAATCATGCAATATAGAAGGGAATTACAAAATTCTAGAAAAAAGGAGGCAAGCATGAAAGAATACTTAGGAAAAAATAAAAATCTGTGTGACAAACTAAATGCTGTTGGCCATAAGATCAGCGACAATGAGCAAATCCTATTTATTATTAGTGGATTAGATGAAGAATACGAATCTCTAGTAACTGTGCTAGCCACACAACAAACCTTACCTGATTTACAGTTCGTTCGATCAGCACTTCTTGCTCATGAAGGCAGAATCGACCAAAGAAAAACAACACAAAATAAGTTCTCTGCCAATCATACCACAGTCAGAAATAAGCAGATACAAGGAGATAACAGCAACTATCGTGTGAAATGTCAAATATGCCAAAAGTTTGGTCACATAGCGAACAAATGTTACTTCAGGTATAATTCAGACACAGGTAGACAACAGGCAAGCCAAAATTACTCTTCACAGAGAAGAGCACAAGCAAATATGGCAACAACAGGGAATTCAACTCAAAATAATAATAATGCAAACCGAAGACATAATGCTGCAGATGATGGTGAAGTAAAAAATGAAGACAATGGCTTCGAAGAATGGTACCCTGACTCAGGAGCAACTCACCACATAACTAGCAATCTTCAAAATTTAAACATTGGGAGCAGAAATTACTCAGGTATGAGAAATTTGCATATGGGTAATGGTAGTACTACTAGTATCACACACATAGGCAAAGGGACTATTTTTGGGAAAAGACAACTCAAATTAAACAATCTTCTTAGGGTACCTAAGATTAATAAAAATTTGTTAAGTGTATCAAAATTTGCCAACGACAATAATGTTTACTTTGAATTTCATCCTAAGTTTTGTTTAGTTAAAGATTCCCTAAATCATGAAATATTACTTCGAGGTAACCTATACGATGGTTTATACAAATTCAAGACTGCAAACTCAAGTGGAGAATTCTGGTACAATAATATAGATGCTAGTAGTGACAATGACTGTATTAGGAATAGTTGCAATAACGTTGATTATGACAATAATAGCAGTGAATGTAACGTGATTAATTCTTGGCATGTAAAATTAGGACATCCTAATATGGAAACTGTTAAGACTGTTCTGCGTAATAATAACATTCATTATAAAAATGTACCTATCAAACACACATGCACGCACTGCCAACTCGGCAAGAGCCACAAGCTCCCTTTTAGTGATTCTGAAACCGGCTATAATGAGCCACTGGAACTTATAGCCGCTGACTTATGGGGACCCGCGCCTCTAAATTCATATCAGGGACATAGGTATTATCTTTCTTTTGTGGATGCTTATTCTAGATATACTTGGATATACATGCTAAAAACTAAATCAGAAGTTTGCAATACAGTTATGCAATTTATAACTCATGTCGAAAAACAAATGAACAGTACTGTTAAGGTTGTTCAGACAGATGGGGGAGCTGAGTTTAAACCTCTAACTAATTACTTTCTCAAAAGAGGGATCAAACATAGATTAACTTGCCCGCATACGTCCGAACAAAACGGTTTAGTCGAAAAAAAACATCGACACATAGTAGAGACTTGTCTAACTTTGTTATCACAAAGCTCATTACCCATGAAATATTGGAATGAAGCTTTCTACACATCTGAATTCCTCATTAACAAGTTGCCAACCAAAGTCTTAAACAATAAAAGCCCTCATGAAATGATATACAGTGTTAGACCAGAATATGGTTTTCTGAAAGCCTATGGGTGTCTATGTTTTCCATGTTTGAGAGACTATAACAATCATAAACTAAGTATGAGATCAAGCCCATGCACATTCATCGGGTATGCACAAAATCAAAAAGGTTATAAGTGCATGGACAAAAATGGAAAAATATATGTTTCTAGACATGTGATATTTGATGAAAACAAGTTTCCTTATGCAGAAAAGCAAATCGGCAAAAAGGACGGGGAACAAAGCATAAACAATAACATACGGTTCGAGCCATTCATTACTGAACCACCTTCAATTGATAGAAATGAAGAGCAACAACGTACAGGCAATTTAAACACCCAGGAAAAAACTATGGATCGAACAAATGAGCAAACCAATGAGACACACAATGACTCAGAAGATACAAACATACATCAAAACATGCAGTATAGTGAAGATACAGAAAACAACAACCATGTTGACACTACCAGCAACAATGATACACAGCAGCAAACACCACCACAATCAACTGGACATCACATGATCACCAGGTCAAAGAGAGGAATCTTCAAACCCAAAGTATATAATATTTCTGCCAGTGAGATCGAACCACTGAATTTCACTCAGGCTATAAGATCAAACAAATGGAAGGAGGCAGTGGACACTGAATATAAAGCTCTCATAAAAAACAACACTTGGAGCTTAGTGACTCAACCAAAACACAAAAATGTGATTGGTTGTAGGTGGACATACAAAATAAAAAGAAAAGAAGATGGATCTATTGACAAATACAAGGCCAGACTGGTTGCAAAAGGTTATGCGCAACAATTTGGTTTTGATTTCAATGAAACTTTTTCCCCAGTCATAAAACCCACAACCATCAGAATTATACTAACCATTGCTCTAAACAAAGGATGGAATGTGAGGCAACTGGATGTCAACAATGCTTTTTTGAATGGGGAATTGACTGAAGAGGTATACATGCAACAGCCTGAAGGATATGGTACTGGTGATAAAGTATGCAAACTACACAGAGCAATATATGGCTTAAAACAAGCTTCGAGAGCTTGGTATGAAAAGCTAAAGTCAACTTTGTCTAACATGGGTTTCTCACAAGTTAAATCGGACAATTCTCTATATATGAAGAAGGGCATACATGGAACTGTGTTCATTCTAGTATACGTTGATGACATGCTAATAACAGGAGACAACAGCGAAGAAATAAACAGAATCGTACACAAGCTGGATCAAAATTTCGCCATTAAAGACTTGGGGGAACTAAAAAAAATTCTTGGAATACAAGTGATTAGGAAAAACAATGGTGCATTAATATTATCCCAACAAAACTATATCACTGAAATACTGCAAAGGGCAAATATGCACAAGGCAAACCCATTACCTACGCCTATGATTAGTAACCTAAGACTATCTAAGCATAAAGGAGAAGCTATCGACAATGCCAAACAATATAGAAGCATAATAGGAGCGTTACAATACACAACTATTACTCGACCAGACATATGTTACAGCGTCAATAAACTCAGTCAATACAAGCAGAACCCTTTATCAGAACATTGGATGGCATTAAAGAGAGTGTTACGATACTTACAAGGCACAAAACATTACGGCATACGCCTAAATTCAGAAAAGGAACTTAACTTACAATGCTTTAGCGATGCCGATTGGGCCAACGATATTGACGATCGAAAGTCTGTCTCAGGATACTGCGTTTACTTCGGTTCCAATATCATTTCCTGGTGTACGAAGAAACAACAGACCACATCAAGATCTAGCACAGAGGCTGAGTACCGTGCACTGGCAAGCGCTACAGCCGAAATCATGTGGATAGAATCACTGATGGAGGAGCTTGGTTTCACTCCAAGACGAAAGTCGGTCATTTGGTGCGATAATAAGAGTACAGTATCTTTATCTCTAAACCCTATTCAACATTCAAGGACGAAACATCTTGAAATTGATCTCCACTTTGTGAGAGAAAGAACACAATCAGGAAGACTTGCAATATGTCATGTGCCCGCATACTATCAGAGAGATGATGCTCTCACAAAGGCCCTTTCGACCAAAAAATTTATCAGAATAAGAGAGGAACTTCGCGTTATCAATGCAGGCGGAAGCCAGAATGAGCAAGGAAACCCTAGTTCGAACTGAGGGGGCATAATGAAGATAATAGAGCCGTTAGAGTGTGAACACGTTTTTATCATATTTAGCATGCTTTGTCATTATCTACTAGCCGTTAGGCTCATGCATACTTGTTATATTTAATACTAGCCGTTAAGCTCATACATATTTGGTATATTTTGTACTAGCCGTTGGGCTCATAGCACTATATATATGTGCTCTTTGTATCATGTTTTGTATCAATAAAAATTGAAATTGTTCTTCTCTAATAACTCTCCTCCTCATCCCTTAATAGGAGGATAATCAAATTCATCCTAAAATAACAATGAAAATGCTAAACAACCTTTTTCATTAGAAGAACAAGGGTAAACAACAAATCTAAGATTGATACGTACAGAAAAATAGTTTTTAAGAAACAAAAACTAAAGTAGCCTCTTTTTATTTGTTAAAACTACAATCATTCACTACGTCTTCACTTGGCTTTTTCTATTAAACAAAAAGAAAGTTTTATCTTGGATTTAGAATAATTTATGATAATGTTTTGAGAGTGTATACGTGAGTTTTACTTAAGGGATGAAAATGTTGTATCTATGTATAAATATGAAACTGAATTTTGATGTAGGAGTGACAATGGGATGGGTTGAAGTGTTCTTTTTATACTCCAAATCCACCCTAGGTATTTTAGACCTGGCCCCAGACATATCCCCTAGAATCGATCTAGGCCCCAAAAAAATTCCTAAACCTAGAACCTTCACCGATCAAGGTTGACCCTCCTCGATTCAAGACCCAATTATGCTTTATATATTTATTCAAAATTCTGTACCAGCATACATAAATTTATTGTCACTAGATGATACATTAAATACAAATAATGATGTGTTTGCAATGATCAGAGAATGTACCAAGAATGAAGTGTACTATAGCAACTCAAAAATATGCATATGTTATTATATAATTAGCAATGACGGGACGTAATATTATTAAAAAAATCATAGCATATTGATTGAAACATTATAGTATCCATATCATAATCACTTATATATAAAAGGGTTAAAAAATCATCATTATAGAAATAAAATAGTTTCACGAAATCTTAATAATGTGGGTCGGGTTGGGGTAGATCAGTCATGCTTCGATCCAACCCTAGACCCATAGCTCCTAAGAACAGATCACGAGTCTACTTGCATTGATGATCCAATGGTGCGGGTTTGGGTAGGTCTACCATGTTCAGACACTATGCTCGCCGTATTGGCATCCCCACTTTTGGGTAATAAGCATATAAAGAAATCTGTATATAATAAAATTTTAACAGCAGTCATAAGCATTTTCCTAAATGTTAGTTGTAGCATACTATAAAAATGACAAATTATAACGAATACAAAATGATGACACAAAATTTGGAATTGTCCCTCTCATCTGTAGGCCGTCTGGTTCTAGTTGAATCTGTCCTCTTCGTCATCCCCACCTACTAGTTGTCCTTTCACAAAATGTCGTGTTGGGTTATTTATAGAATAGATTCCATCAGAAGCTCATTCCTTTGGAATGACAACAAGCTTAAGCATCTTCTTAATTGGCACTCAGTTTGTCTTCATCGTGATCAGGGAGGCTTGGGTATAACTGATCTGAGCTCCTTCAATTCAGCCCTTCTCTCAAAATGGCTCTGGAAGATTCTTACCCCTGGAGATTTCATATAGAAGGACTGGATCCTATCCCTACACTATCATTCCAATTCGAACCTCCACTTCCCACCTCTCTTCATTCCCTCTCCTTTCTGGTCTAGCGTCCTATCTACTCGACCCCGAGTCAAAAACCTTTTCCAGGTTAAGCTAGGCAATGGCAGAAGTTGTCTTTTCTGGATTGACACCTGGCATGATGTACTCCCCCCTTTTCTCTCTCTCCCCTTCCTTTCCAACCTCTTATCATCGCATGATATATCTGTTCACCAATCCTCCACCCTTGGCCCCTTCTATTTCTGTCCTGGTATACCCTTCTTAGCCATCACACTCTTTCAAAATTCCTCAAGCTGTGCAGGATTAACCTTTCTATCCATCTTAATGAAGCTTCGGATTCTTACTTCTGGGCGTTATCACCTAACAAGGGATTCTTGTTGCTACCAATTCCTAAATCATCATGGTCGTATCTTCTCCTTCTCTAGGCCGTGGAAATGTAAGTTGTCGTCTCGTATACTTTTCTTCCAATGGTGTCTCGCCAGAGCTTGCATTAACACAAGAGATAGATTATGCTGCTTTCACGTCCCTACCCCCTACTTGTGCTCTATGTTTGCTCGAGAATGAAACAGCTCATCATCTTTTTTTGGAGTGTGACTTCACCTATCCTATACTCGCTGCCACTAGCTCTCATCTTCTCGGTTATATTTTCTTTTTTCAACCATTGGCAATACAACACTCACAATACATTGTTGGATAACTTTATATCGATTTATTGTTGGTATATATGGAAAGAACACAATGCTGCTATTTTTGCAAACCTAGATGTTTCTTTGAGGGACTTTGCAGGCGCATTACATATTTGTTTTGTTCATGCTCAGGTGTTTCTCTCTCAGCTCCATTAAGACTGACCATCCACAACGAAGCTCAGAAGGAGGAAGACCAGGGAAGCTCTAATGCTGGATAGCTGGATGGAAGGTTTTTCCGACGTGCATGCTACTGTAGGTTTGCATTGTGGTTGTTTTACATTTATGTACATATTTTTGCTACTACTATGCTACTTCAAACTATTGGGATGGTATCTGAATCCCTAACTTTTATTCTGGCTATCAATCAAGTTTGTTGATCAGATATATTTTGTTTTTTATGCTATCTAATCGGCTGTATAGCCTCGTGCTACGTATCCGTCTCCTCTCTAAAAAAAATTAATAATTATCCGGTTAAACTTTATGTTTGATTCAATATTTAGTAGTTTCTCCGACTAAATTACTAACAATAGTTATACTCGTTTGTGATTTCAATAATAGGTATATGTAGGGCTGGATTGGTTCGGTATCGAAAGTTCATATTCGAAATAATTACCATACCAATACAAATGGTATTAAAAAAGTCGTAGCATTACCAACCAAAATAATCAGTAAACCAATATTCGGTTTTTGACTGGTAATGGTTGGTAATTAAATTTTACTATTTACAAGTACTAGTGTGAACCCGTGCTTCGCACACGGTCATCATGAAAACAATGTGTTAATACAACGTAGTGCAAAATTGAATGGACGTTGTGTTGCAGGCAATATATATTAGTTTTATAGATTTTATTTATTTATTTTATTAAAAACAATGGACAGAAAATTGTAATTTTTTTCAATGAGGCCTTATTTTCCATTCTTCGTATCCTTGACTATTTCATTCATTTACTTTAAGAAATCTTGTATCTTCCATGAAAAAACACATGTACATGGATATCCATATTGATATACATACCAACTACTCATGAAAAATCATCTGTTTGAGGATTGATCCTCAAGATGATTTTATATAAATATATCCTCAAAATCAAAGCATGCAATGCATATTTTAATTTTTTACTTTTTGTGACATGCAAACTTACTGCAGAAGTTGCTCATGGGAAGTAGAATGTTGGCATAACACAGAATATCAAAAGTGCATCATTATATAATGCCTAAACAAACCATATTTATTTAGCTTATTGATAATAATATATGATAAGTAAAATTTTAAATAACATAAAATATAAATATCAAAACATCATAACTGAACAGTAGTGCAACTGTATCATGTATTTTAATTAACAGTACGTTTTTGCATCATGTTTGTAATGCTTGTAACATGAAAACTTCATGTCATCTCTTCTTGAAGCCAACGCATCAACTAAACTCTTCTTGAAGCCAATGCATCAACCTGTAGTATATAAAATATTAGCAACATAAAGCCCAAGGGCCAATTTGTCATGCATAATGTAAACATGAGTATGGAGCCAGTTAGGCCATAGTCATCACACAGAAATATGAACAATATTTGGAAGGAACTTCCATATTTGAAATGTAGATAGAGACGCATGCAAATATTGTTGAAACCATTGAAATTGTATGCAGTTAAATTTTGTTTAATAATGTTTGATGAAACAAAAATTCACCTAACATAGAAACCATATCATTAAGTTAACGACAGCATTAAGCAAGTTAGTGTAAAATGTTAGGAACACAGCCAATGTTGTGGTAATCATTTGACATGCAAACATGAATGAAGGTAAAATAAATATACAGGAAATTTAATGCATTTTTTTAGTTATAATTAAAGAGGGAAATTTGAGTTCTAGTAGTGGTTAAAATAGCAAACTAACCCTAATAGGTATACTGATTTGTAGAAAATGGGAAAGATATAAACTGATAAATTAGCAATTGTAAACTGCATGGCAAACAATGAAAAATATAAGGAACATTTTCAACAATATATCGGCTAGACGCATGGTTAATGTTAGTTTTGGTGGTCGAGAAAGATGTATTTTGTTGGAGAGAAAAAGCAAATGAACAAAAAAATGTACCTATCTTCCGAACAGGATTCGTGAATGCCTTAGAGATTTGTTCATAGTTGAAGTTTTGTGAGCACAACACATTAAGTCTTCAGCGCTGGAAATATATACACATCCCACAAAGTCATTCATGTGGATGGTTATATGAGCCGCATTGATCATGTTGTCTTAAATAGTGCAAACAGTGAAAGCATCAAACATAAATGGGATGATCAAACAACTTAACACTAATTATCAAACACATACATAGTATATGAAAATTCGATGACTTATTTGAAAGCCATGACTTTTGGTGGCCAAATGACATGTTGGATGATCTAACCAAGCTTGAACCTGAATATAAAGGTATAGTTTGTAGAGAAGCTTTATATGTTATAATGTGTGCATTCCTATGTATTCATTTCTTATATTTGCCATTGACTTTGTTTAAGCATTCAAGTTGTTTCTTTTTTACCTCCAAACATTATCATTTCTATACGAAATCTTATGTAGCATTAAGGTTTGTAATTTACATATTTCCTGACTGCAAATAATAACAAAGACGTCTTTAAATCCTACTCATAAAAGTCAGAGAAACGCCTTTAAAAATGGAGAAATTGCTCACCAAGATATTAATTTTATCAAGAGACCCTACTTGTATTGGTCATATATAGACCTTTTGGTTTTAGTTTGCAAAACTCATTTTTTTCAATTTGAAAACCTTTTGAAAAAAGAAATAATACAGAACTATCGTAATAATTTAGTACAATGACTGTTCTGAACAATAAATAAGACAAATAAGTAATTTGGTCAAAATAATTTACATTATTTAACCAAGAAAAGAAATAAGAATTTAAACTTTTGCTTAAATGCTTTTCAATCGTTTCAAAAGAAGAAAATCTCTTCGTTGATTTTTCATAAACTAATAAATGCATCGACCAAACAAAAATCAAACTATCACATATATTTTGACTCTATTTAATTAATAATTTTTTTAATCTTATTTATTGTTAAGAAAATACAGAACTTTCAACCTATATTCACAAATCTGTGTTCGTGTGTACGTAAATCTCTATATGCAGGTGCGTACAAATACATGTATATGTGTGTAAATGAATAAGTTTACATATGCATGTGTTTGTATATTCACACAGACACATATGTGAATATACATAGGGGCCAACTATATAAATATAAAATTAAACCCAAATGGTAACACAAAAGATCTGGACCATCCGATTTTTTTATCTCTATGTGAAAGGTTGAATTTAGAGGGTAATCCAATGGTGTAGATTATTAATGTCACCAGTTGTGTTTAAATTTTGTATCTAAGTAGACTTTTTCCATGTATATGCATAGGTGTATGTGTGTGTGAACTATGTATATATGTGTGAAGGATTCATTACCCATTAAATCATAGTGTCGTTTTACCACTTAATTTTGATCATAGGTTTTGATAGTTGATGGACTGATTTTATGAATATCTAATTTCGCTCTTTTTCTTCACACATACATGTGTGTACACATAAATATCTACATGCATACATACATATAGTCTTCCCTTCATGAGGTAGCATAGATTTCAACATTCAGATATGAACTTCTATCCAATTTCATCATACGTTGACAAATAATTTCTTCTAAAACGGTTAAATATCAATTTTGATTAAGAAAACCGATAATTTCTAAATAAGGATTTACCATTCCTAAGTGAGTGACTATGCAGTTCAGGCCATCAAATATTCGACTAAGAGAAATATGGTGATGCATTCCTTATTATTAAGGAAACCTGCAAGCATGGACCCGACCCTATTTGTACAATATATACAGGAAATCTGTCAAACTAAAAATAAAAAATTTATAGTATTAATTTGTTTCCTTAGTAAATTGCATTGAATATATATGGTTTCATATATTTTAAAATGCAAAAAGAGAACATGAGCAAAAAAAAATGTAAAACTACCATGAGAGAAAATGCATATTCAAAAATTGAAATATGAAATTAAGTAAATTAACATACAATTAAGCTTCATAGTTAGCAAGGAAATGACTAAGATAGGTTGGTAAGACCGTGTTTTATTCATACCAAAAACAATATCCATATGACCATGCGAAATAACAAAGTCAGATACCTCAAATATAGGCTAATAAGAATAAAATTAAAAACAAAGATAATGCAGCTACATATCACATTTGGATGAAAATGGATATAAAATATAAATACACCAACAAATTAATATGATTCTTTTATGATAAGGTAATAGACTATTAAAAGTTAATAGTCATATTCTTAGTATAAAATTTGGAACTATAATTCAACTGTCAAACATCATTGCTATTTTTTCATTGATAATTGTTGTCCATAGGCCAAAATTCAAAACATGATATCATAGATAAATTTTCTAGCGTTTTAATGACAAACCATACATTGAAGAATGCACTCAGATTTTCAAACTAAGTCGTTTTTTAACTAAGACTTTAAATATTTAATTCCTTAGCTGAAAAAGGTTTATTAAAATCGTCGACCAACACATACAAATATCAATTTTAATGGAGAAAAATGATAATTTCAAAATAAAATTTACCATCCCTAAGTGAATAACCATACTTCGTAGGACATCAAATAACAGTTGAGAGAAGATGTTGACGTAGTCTCTGTCATCAATGCAACCTACAAGGAAGGATAGAGTCTTATAAAATATATGGTTTTAAATACATAGAAATCTTTCAAACAAAAAACAACAATATATTGTAGTACTAATAATGTTTACATTGTAAACTGCATCTAATACCACATACTTTGAAATGCAAAAAAAAAAAAAAAAAAAAAAAAAGAGAAAAAGGAACAGGAGCACAAAAAATGTAAAACTACCATAAGAGAATATAATTGAGATCTGAAATGAAGTAAATAAGCTTACAATATACACATACAATTAAGCTGCATTGTTAGCAAGGAAACGATTAAGATAGGTTGGTAAGATGGCGTTTATTCATACTGAAAATGATATTTAGATGATTGTGCAAAATAAAAAGTAAGATACCTCAAAGATAGGCTAATAAGCATAAAATCGAAAATAAAGATAATATAGCTAAACATGTCATGTATGCACAAAAATGGATATAAAATACTCAGGAATTATATTGTCAAAAAATAGCAGTAATATTCTCAATTTGAAATTGTAAATCAATCGTCAAGCAATGAATTTTCTTCACCGACAAAAATCCAAAACATGATATCATGGATGAATTTTCAAGTATGCTGATGGGCGATCATACATTGAAGGATGCACACAAATTCTCAAACAGTCAAACATTTGTTTTTATGTGCAAAGAGTAAACACTTCTTTTTCTTTCATGTTAAAAATGAAAATGAAAATTGGTGCAAAAGAAAGTTGTTTTCATACCCTTTGAAGAATTTTCATGTTTGGATCTCAGTTTATCTTGTTCATTGAAATCAAATATATCAATTTATTCTATTCTAAACATAGCAATCTTGTAAGTAAAAGATATTTTCTTTATAATGGTACAAAAGTCATTGAACTGAGACTTTAAATTCTCAAATTTTCAAACTAAGTTAAACATTTGATTGTGAGTGCTCAAATCTTATCATCGTTTCTGAATTGAGACTTTAAATTCTCAAATTTTAAAACTAAGTCAAACATTTGATTGTGAGTGCTCAAATCTTGTCATCATTTTTGAATTGAGACTTTAAATCCTCAAACTTAATTCCTCAGCTAAAAAAGAAGAATAAATGCTGCCAACCAATACAATCAAATATCAATTTTAATGGAAACAATTGAAGACTTGAAAAGAAAACTAACCGTTCCTATGTGGATAACAATGCATGCTTGTTACACATCAAATAATCAATTAAGAGGAAGATGATGATGCAGTCTTTGTCATCAATGAAACCTGCAGTAAGGACAGTCTTATTTGTAAAGTATATGACCTTTAATACATATAAACCTTTCAGACCAAAAATAACAATGTTGTAGTACTAATAATGTTTTCTTTGTAAATTGCTTCTAGTACTATGTACATCAGTTGTACAAAAAATGTAAAACTATCAGGATAGAAAATACAAATCCAAAAATTGAGATCTGGAATTAAGCAAATTAGCTTGTAATATGCACATACAATTAGGCTGCATTGTTAGCAAGGAAACGAATAAGATAAGTTGGTAAGATGGTGTCATATTCACATCAAAAATGATATTTAGATGATTGTGCAAAATAACAAAGTCATATACCTCAAAGATAGGCTAATAAGCATAAAAACCAGAATAAAAATAATATAGCAAAACATGTCATATTTGCACAAATATGGATATAAAATATTCAAGCATCAAAGACTTAATGTTATTCTTTTAGGATATTGTTAAAATTTAACAGTAATATTCTCAGTTTGAAGTTATAAATCAATCGTCAAACAATGTTATTTTTTTCACCAACACGTTATCCGCCAACAAAAATTCAAAACATGATATCATATATGAATTTTCAAGTGTGTTAATGGTCAATCGTACATTGAAGGATGCACTCAGATTCTCAAACAAAGCCAAAAACTTGTTTTTGCGTGCAAAGATTAAACTTTTGTTTTTCTTTCATGTTAAAAAATGAGAATGAAATTTGGTGCAAAAGAAAGTTGCTTTCTTACTTTTTGCAAAATTTACATATTTGAATTTGAATTTCTCTCGTTCACTGAACTCAGAAAAATTAATTTATTCGATTCCAAACACAGCAATCTTATAAGTTTAGAAAAAAAAATCTTTACAATGGAACAAAGGTTATTGAGATGATATTATTGGGTTAGTTAAATTTTTTGCTAATATTATGTCCTCTTGGATGAGTTGTGCATCACATTTGATAATATGGTGTTCATAATATATATATATATATATATATATATATATATATATATATATTTGTGTGTATGCGCGCGTGTTCATGTGTGTGTGTATATACACACGCACGCACATACACATACACGCGCATTATAAAGGCATAAATATTGAAGTTATTATTAAATTAAAATATTTACCCTCCAAACGCAAGAATAGCTGATGGATGGTTTTCACCATAAAACATTTCCAGAAAACCTGTGAAAGCAGTATCACCCTCTTGCACTGTGAAAACATTTTAGGTGATGTACATTAACTAAAACTTGCATCAAAATGAAAAAAGCATGAATTTTTAAAATGCAGACTTTCTGAAGGTACTTGAAAACGGTGGATGTTGGTCTTTGAATGCATTTTCTATAGCTGAGGATTAGCTTTTCTTGACCTGTACTAAGTAAAAAAGTGTTGCAAAACCTTTTAAACAAAAATATATATTAGCTTTCAGTGTAGGTTGATGCAAGAAAGGAAAGAATCATCTCTACAAATGGCCTAAAAATAAAAAATCTTTTTATAGCTTATGGTAGAACCAACAATCCTCTTTCTAAATAGACATCAATTTCCAAAGTTTTTGATGTAGAACTGGAAGATCACCAAAGTTATTAACAAATTCCTCAATCTAAGTTGAAATCGAACGAAAAGATCATAATAGTTTGTCATAGTTGATCAACATGTCGGTTATGCATTGCAAAAAATACTTCACCTTAGGGCAGAGTAACGGATGTTGGACGGTATAAAAATTAGTAGTCGGTGAAAACTAATTTAGGGTTATTTTCCAGGAAGCGGGAATGAAAACAAATTGATGCGAAAATGGAGATACATCGGATTTAAAACGAAAACAAATTATCAGCAAAGTTTGCAGTGGAAAATGAAGACACTTCGGATTTAGAATACACGTGTCAGTATCAAAAATTTATTTGGTACAACATTCACCGTTGATTATAAACTTGTTTATTTAAATATATTTTTCCAGTATCATTGATTATAAAAGGATGAAAATTAATCAAATATGATGATAACAAATAGTTTTAATCAATTAGTATTCAACAAATTCATATAATATAAACTATTAATGTAATAAAAAAAATTATAGCATTAGAAAGCACAATGTAATAATTATAACCCTTACAAAAAGCAGATGGGTAGTTTTCGGATACAAATAACTTTATGCATGCATTTGCGTATTTTTCCAAATATTTGATATTTATCCCATTTTAGGATATTGATATGGGTATATTTTAAGATTTTTCGAGTCTCTATTAAGATACCTAAGGTGTAGTGAAGAAAATTTATTCTATTTTGAGCAAAAGGGCATAAACAGCTTTGTATTATGTTTTTGTGTCTTGAGAACCAAAGATTGCTAACTCCATTACAGGATAAACTATAAACAAACATAAAATGTAAGCTAGAAGCCTATAACCATCTCGTAGACTAAGTTGAGCAATTATCACTATTGTTCTTTATTATATTCGTTAAATTCATGTCAATCGTTGATTCAAATAGCGTCACATCCGCAATTGAATACGAAATCATTTTTGATGTCAGATATTCACATCCGCAAAAATGAATGAATACTAAATAATTATCTTATCTGCTAGTGTAAATCAAAAAATATAAACAAACTTGTCTGTTTAATATAGATTTTTCCGGTCATATTGATTGTAAAAAGATGAAAATAAATATTTATGATAATAACAAATAGTTTTAAGCAAGTAGTATTCAACAAACTCATATAATATAAACTATCAGCTTAATAAAAAAACATATGTTTATTGTTGCATTAGAAAGCACAAAAAAATAATTATAACCCAAACAAAAAGCAAGTGGATAATTTTGGGAAGCAGATAAATTTATACATGCATATACTTCTTTATTTTCAAATACTTTATATTTTATCCCTTTTTAGCATACCAATGTAGACATACTTAAGATTTTTCATTTGTCTATTAACACACCTAAGGTGTGGTGAAGAAAAATTAATCTTTAATGAGTAAAGGGAATAAATAGCTTTGTCTTATGTTTCTATGCCTTGGAAACCAAAAATTGCTGACTATATTATAGGACAAAGCATAAACGGACATAAAATTTAAGCTAGAACCATCTCATAGATTAAGTTGATCAATTATCACTATTGTTCTTTATTAAATTCGCTAAATTCATGCCAATTGTTGAATTAAAAAAAAGAAGAAGCAGCAGAGTGCATAAACCCAACCAAATTGCTCAGAAGTCATATAGTACCATTGAGGTTGGCTTGAAAATTTAAATTAATTTATATATGTGACAATTTCGTGCAAGATAATTAAATCCTAAAATCAATCATCTGTACATTTGCATAAAACAGATTAGAGCACACTCTATTGTTTGATAGTCCACACCCTGCTAAGCATTAACTAAATCTTAAGTAATGATTTCATAAATGATGGAATAACAAACATGCATTTTGTAATTAAAAATCAAACAAAGGTTGCATTCATGACTGTAGACTGCACAAAACTGGCATCATGGTTAATGGTTATAAATTAAGATATATATAAATGAAAATTATATCAATTCGTGGCCTAAAAAACCAACAGTACGTAAAAATCAAGCCATGAAGTCTTGAAATCCTCTAATGATCGATGATAATACATTTCCATAGGAATATTCTGCAATGCTGCCAAAAATGTAAATGGGTAACAGAGAAAATATGTTATTCACGAAATTCCTGACCTAGAATTTTAGGGAACAATTTAAAACACAGAATGAAACATAGAAATCAACAAAAAAAGTAAATCCATTCACAGAAGACATACAACAAAGCAAGACGACTCACAATAAGAACGAAATTGAAATAAAACGCAGCCGGAGAGACTAAAATCGCAGTTATAGGGAGAATTAAAAATACCTATAGCGGTAGAAGAAGTGGGTGCGTCGCGGATAACCATCTCCAATGACCAAACAAGAGGAAGAACCCTCGACGATGGAGGGGAAACAAAACGGAGCATCAATAAAGGAGGCGGATCTACCAGAAAGCTGGATTCTTAGGTTGGCAAAGCCAGCAGGCGGGAAGGTCTATTGCGACGGCTTACAAAAGATAAATGTGGGGGATCGTCGATATCTAGGGTTTAGATGTAATGGGGAGGAGGAATCATCAGAAAGAAGGTGAATGCTCTGAAGTTCCAATTTAACGTAGACATAAATGGGGAGACGCTTTAGTTTAATGTACATGTGGCACAATTTCCGTGAGAGTTGTGAGAAGGCTTGTGAGCTCTTCAAACTAAAGTCGGCTTTAATAGTATAGTATAGATGATATTTATTTGTTCATAATTTTTCATGTAGAAAGAGTAAAGACTAAGAGTTGTTGTACATTTTTTTTAATATATGATAGGTTATCAATTCTATATTATGATGTCAGCAATATAAGCAAACTTGGTGCAGGAAGCTAAAATATAGTATAAAATCATATTATTTAAAAAAAACGGTAAGAATTGCATTCAATCTGATAATATAATAGTATTTTGCAAGATTTTCTATTAAGTCAGTACTCATTAAATGTGGCGATATATAATAGAAATATTATGTGTATGCATTTACGCACACACCCATATACATTTGTACATATGTTTACATGTATGAAGATAGGTGGTAGGTATGGCAATTACCATACTTAATAGTTAATTATCGTTACCAAACTATATAATTTCATGCAGTTTGGCAAATCATACCAAATAAATTAATTATCAATTTTTTGGTATCATTTTAATTAGTAACGGTTGGTAATGGTTGGTAAGTGATAATATGGTAAAAATGTCCAGTCTTAGGTATATATGTTGTTATACGAGATGAGCATTTACTTGCAATACTTGTATCCATTAGTGAATTTTATTTGCCAACGGTTATAGGCATTGAATAACATTTTTTCCAACAGTTACGTGCATTGCTACATCGTATTAACAACATTTATGACTAAACTATATCTTCCAAAGGAAATGACTTAGCAGTGCCTTTCCTCAACACATGTATGAATTACAAAATTCATGATACCAACAGATGCAAGTAACAAAATGCACAACACTAGGATTAACCCTTATAGTGATTATAACTACTGCAAATGAATTCTATAATAGAAATGGCTGTGAGTTGGAAGTGCTTGAGCAATTTTCCTCATAGAGATCAAATTTACACATGTGTGTGTGTGTGTGTATATATATATATATATATATGTGGATACATATACATGCGTACATACATGCACGCACACACACACACATATATTTACACACACACAAATACATATACATACACGCGAGTGTGTGTAAAAGAGTTGGGTATGTGCCCTTCTACTAATGATTATGTAATACGTTAAACTCCATAACATAACCAATCTTGTTCGTATTAAAGTTATGTGATTTTTGTTATACACTTTGTTAAATAGCGATATAGTAGATTGAATGAACTAATCCAAAATATATTGAAATAGAAAAGCATTGAATAATATGTTATGTGATAAAAATTAAGGGAACTGTAGTCATGAGAAAACTATCATAATATAAAATAATAAATTATTTTAAATATTCCTACTAAAGATGTTTAGAAAGGAAATCAGTACATCTATTGAGACCAGAGTATGCAATACTCCCCAAATGGAAAGCAATATATTACACATGAATATTGAAGAGGCTAAATGTTGACTCACCATTTTACAAGGTAGTCACGCTTCGAAATTCTAGTTGTTGGAGTGCTTAGGACTTGAGTACGGACTTGGAAAAACCTCGAGTGATTTGGATGAAGTCACGAAGTTCTCAAAAACTTGGATTTTTGGTTAAATGTTTTGGGATCGGTACAACTTTTCGAAATTTGGTTGCGATCTACAGGAATCATAAAAGGTTCAGAAACTGATGAGAATTCGCTAAGTATCACAAGATTGGTATAAACTTTTCGTATCTTGGGATCGGTAATTTAAGTGGCATAAGATTTTATATCCTCAGTTTGGCATGAATTTATCAAAGGCTTTCGGGAATGGTTTTTATACTCCGTCTTGGGGGATCGGTTGGATATTTCGTATCCCCCAAATAGTATAAATTCCAACAAGATTTCCAGGATCGGTGAAGGCTAATTCGTATCCCTATATATGAAATGGAACTTGGAATTGAAATTAAGGTACCAGGGAGTTAAAGAATTCGGCTAAGTTATATGGGATCAATACGGATCCTGGAAGATGGATTTCATGGGCCTGGTGCCTTCTTGGGTCGTGGTCCCTGCACCTATAAATACTCTATTGTTGGGATGGTTTCAGGATCTTTTGGCTGGTTGGATACTTTGGAGCTTAAAGATATCTTAGAGACTCTCTAATGGTTTCTCTCATGACTTCATGAACTTTGAAATCGTCATTAGACTTGTGAACTTCTTCTTGGTTTTGGCTTGGAGATCTTGATACTTAACTTGCTACTTGGACTCTTTTGGACATTGAAGCATCATCTTGGATTTATGGACATTAGAGAGGACGTATTGGCTCTAAGAAAGGATGCTGCTGTTGATAACACTTAATTTTGTAATAAAAAGGATTGAACATGTAATTATACAGTACAAACATACGAAGTTACTTCACAGTGGACGCAAGCACACTTGCCAAACAACTATAAATCTCTGGTGTTATTTACTTTTTATGCACTTTTGTGTCTGGATTGTAAGGATTTGGGTGCTAACTTGAGAGGTGCCAACTTTTCTTATTAACACTAAGATATTATGTGCTAAAAATAATTAGACAATTATGAAATGATGACTCTCTGAAAATTTCCTGTTATATAGTAACAAACGAGGCCAAATAGGAAATTTCTGAATGACAATGTTGCATAGTTCTCTTGATTTGAGAATACTATAAAACTTAAATGTTGATGATCCATTTTGATTATGGTCATATTATGACATGACGACCATCGGGCATATATAGTTGGATTAGAGTTAAAGAATTGGAATTAAAACACTATTCAATAGAGTATTCATCTCTTTAATTACATGAGGTCAGTATCACGGTCAAATGTAGTCAACTAAAAATCCAAATCTATGAACATAGCAGTATATGATGGAGTTAGGGGTATGCCTTATAGGGAATTATACTATATATATATATATATATGTGTGTGTGTGTGTGTAACTTGATAATCAATCTTGTTTGACAAAAACTGTTTATTTTTTCTATTATATATTTGTATAATATATTATGTTAAATAATTTAATTCAAATTATACTTAAGAGAAATTTTTTAAATGGAATGTTTGGTGGCAATAGTAGTGATAATGTATTGTAACTATAAGCAATTTATTAGAATAAAATAAATATACCATTTTAAATATTCGTAGTCATGATGTATCCAAAGTAGATATCGATGCATCAATTGAGATTACCATATATAATGCTTTCCAAAATTTGGTGGTGTATTAATTATGGCTATTAGGACGTCACAAGATTATGTGTCGGTAGTTATTAAATAACTATGGAATGGCTCATTCGATAGTTTTTTTGGTAAGCCGGCTGGTTTTTATAGTGATCCATAACACGTATTATTATAACAAATAATAATTACAAATAGGTGCAAGAGACTGGCAAATTGCCAATCTACTACAATCAGTTTTTAAGTTGGACCAAACACCACACCAGTTTTTAAAGTGGACCGTCCACTGAAACTAATATACTTCACATAACTGGAGATAGACTATCTATCTAGACTACAAAATAAAATCTCAATCTCCATGCAAGGAGAAAAAAATGACATATGCAAAATGAGACCCGATTACATACTTCAAAGAAGTTATATTACACATACAATACAAGAGTACAACAAAGACACATTGTAGCACACTGTAACGACTCATATTTTAACGATTGGATATTTAAATATTTTATTTAAATATTAATCGCTAATTATCCATTTGACAATTTCAAAAGGTGATTTTTCACAAATGACCGAATCGGGACTCGAGACTAGTTCCATTGAGTTTGTGTGGTAAGTTATTTTAATAAATAGTATAAAGATCGCTATATTTCAAGTTCGGACCAATTGGTGGTCATAACGATCTCAATATAAGTGTAAATTACCATTTCGGGCAATAGTCTCGGATTTCGACAAGGTTTGTACCATCGGAACCGTACCATTGCAACAATGCATGCTGTCGAGTTTCATATCGTTTGGGTGAGTCATTTGATCGTGGAAAATTAAAAAAAGAGTCCGATTTTAGTTCAAAATTTAAAGACATTGGAGTTAAGTTATAAATAGGGTTATCCTAAACCTTAAAATCTAATTGGTCGGTCATTATTCATGTTTCCCCTTATTTCTTCTTTTACTTCTCCATTGCCCAACAATGGCCGCCACTCCATATATTTCAAAAATCAAAATAACCTAAATCTCTCCACTAAAATCCGAAGAAATTATTACATTAGGCTCCACTCGATGTGAGCTTTATATCCATATGCGTTTTGCAAAACTCGATGGCAATTCCTAGGATGAGCGTAGGTGACAGGCCAACTAGGGTTTGATTTATGGAGGTGTATACTCGGAGTTAGGTGATGATAGAAGGATCGTTGGACTCGTCGAAAAATGCACCTGCCCCTCCGATTTGGAGCTAACCGACCAATGACGGCAAAACTTGTTCATGGTCATGAAAGGGCTACTTTTCTAGGTCACAAACTTCCTCGATGGCATGAGTGTGAAGAAATGGTGATGGGCGCGTGGAGTTCAAGGCGAGAAAGGTGGTGGTGAAGACGAATTTCAGTTTCACTGAGTGAATCTCTGTATTACTCATCCTTATACATAGGTGAGATACTGCATTTACACGACCCAGGATTTTGTGATTCAGGAAGAAGAGTGTGAGGTAATTAGTTTAATTAAATAATAGTTAAGCTAGTTTAGATTACCTAAATAAATCATTAACTTATATTATGTGTATCTTTTGCATATGAGGTCGGAATTGGACATTGTTTCTACAGTTGGGTTCGTATTAATGAGGTGTACATCTTAGAGTTGGTTTGGGTTGATTTGGCTAAGGTGAGTAATATTATCTCCCATTGGATTATTATTATTCATATAATATAGATTTAACGGAATAAATTGATTAATAATCCTAAAACGTAATATTTAAAATACTTGAACCTAGTAAGTGATAAATAAAAAATTAAAAAGTGATTTGAGTAGTTTTGACCTTGATTAGACATTTTATCTAGTTACGCATTATTTTGCACATTATTTACCTATTTACGTGCTATTTCACAATGTTTTGACCATATGCTAGATTTAGACTATTTGGACATTTATATCACTTTTGTTATTGTAGATGGGTATTGTTTGATTTATCATTGTTGTTATGGATGTGTGTATGCTAGTTTAGGAATTTGTTTGACTATTGGTTGTATGGTTGAGTTGTTTGCTTAATATAAATTAAAACGTCATTCCTACGGCAATCTAGTATTAGGAAATATATTTTTCATGAGAGTTTAGGGTATTTATCGATCGAATACACACACTGGTTTATATCGATTGAATTCACAAGGATGGTAGACTCAAAGGGGAAAGACATATTATCGACGGAGCTTTAGAGCGCATGGATGGATTCGACGGTAGAGCAGCATTGGATCTTGACATCAGGCCTGAAGACTTGAATGAAGCAAAGAAATCGAAGGGTGGTGTGGATCTCCATTCAATCAATCTCGGATCGACTATGTCGGTCCGGATATATATAAGCAAACCTGGATCCCATTCGGCTAGATTGAACTAGATTTGGGCCGACTCGAGGAAAGGAAACGTGATTGTGACTGATCTAGAGATGGAAGATGGACTTGGCGATGAGATGGATTTCCCAACAAATGCCGGACATTTTCCTTGGATGCGTATTTAACCGATTTTGGTAAAATAGGCGATCCGAGTAGTCATTATCGATTACTATGAAGTTGTTGATATCAAATTACTGTTTTTATTGGCGACTTTGGCTAATTTGACATCGATGACTATGTGATTTTAGGGACCAGGACATGATGGTTCGTTCAATATTGATTTCGACACGATGGCTTCCCAATCAATGGGCTTTACTTGAGACGAGGATGTGGTGCTTCTATGCAGTGATGTGTCATTCGACGACGACGATTCCAGAATAGGGGGTAAGGTTGATGCGATGGATTTCTTCTCCAAGATGCAAAAACGACAACATTATGTCATACCAACTTGACTATCATATGAGGATGGGATGACAATTACTTGTTACAACTTGGAGAGCAGTCGATGATGTCTCACGGCAGCGCAGTTTATCGGGAACAGCCCACCTGTTGATTGACTTCAGTGGGGAGTCTTAAGACAATCTAGAAGATGGATTCTGCTACAAGATCGTGTGCAAAGGAGTTATCAATATTCATGATTTTGGTACATCTTTGAGAGAGAGGGTATGTAGACAAATCAAAGCCAAGGAAGTGTGAACTGATTCGCCTGAACCCCAGAGTTAGGGCAGTGGGGACTGGGTAGGGCTATTGGCTATAGACTAGGGAAGTCGGTCCTACCATGGCCCCAATGGATTTGGTGACCAAAGTATTGAGTATCGTATGATTTACGCACTGAGTGAGTGAACGTGAGGATGGTTGATGGATACTATGCTTGTTTATGTATTTGTTACCATTTTGTACTTAGAGATCACACCCTATTTATATGATGTTTATCATAATGTAGCATATGTCGACTATTATGTACTAACTCTGTGGATGTAGTTGCAGGATAGGTTTCCATACCCTTTGTGCCATATATACTATTGTGACTTTTACAGTACTTTGAGATTTACTTATCACTCACACCAGACTTTTATCTGACCTAAGGTTTTATTTCCCTTTTATTACCATGGGTGCTCATCGATGATGTTAATGAGCAGACCAGGTGATAGATACAGGTATTGTTCGGAGTTGCGCAAGTGGATTCGCCGGAGGCGACGGTTTATATATTCATACTTGCATTATATCTATTTATTTCTGTTGTGTCACACTGTGGAACCTTGACAATGTTATGTGTTATGTTAGAGACAGTTGATCAGTTGAGTTTATTTACCTTCTGTATAAACTCTATTATTGTTCTGTATAACTATGTGAGCCTATATACTCTTATTATGTGGTTTGTATAGTTATTGTTGTCTCCCCTGTTTTATATCTGAGATTGTTATTATTACCTGATATCTGATGCATTGTGAGATATACGACGGGCTTTGTGATTGCGTTTATGTTCTCTTCTTTCTCTTTTCTTCTATTTCCTTCTTTTCTTTTCCTTTTCTCTTCTTTTATACTATTTCTTTCTCTTAACGATCTCCTTACATCGATCGAGTGCTTGTACAACACGAATTTTTAGCTCTGAGAACCAGTAGTGTATGTCGAGTCATTACAGTAACCCTATGATGTATATGGCACTAAAGGCCATAGGTTTTGACTTTGAAGAAAGACAATGAACATCTGTTGCTGCCCAATCAATTGTTAGGGTTAAGGATCAAAGATCTTACAGCAAAATAAATACTAGAGGAGGGTGAATAGTGTTTTATAGAATTTATAGAAATCTTACCAATTACAGATTTCTCGAACTACTATATGAATCACAGAATGAATATAATAGCAGAAATGATCACAGATGCAAATATAAACAAAAGTAAAGTGCATAAAAGGAAAGAACACACTGGATTATATACTGATTCGGATTGCTCCTACGTCCAGTCCCGCACAATGCTGGGTTGTGTATTGTTTTATTAATATCAATATCCAATTACAACACCCTTGATTTCACGAGATACAAGGTTAATATCTTTCCCTTCCTTGATTTCACGGGCTATAAGGAACACACACCCGCCTTTCCTTGATTTCAGGACTACAAGGAACACACCCATACTTTTTCACCCTCTTTCTGATTACAATTGCTCTAGAACTTTTGAGTAGCACGTCCAAATAGAGAGCATTTGATTAGAATGAAAATAGAAGAAGAATGATATACATTTTCTTGAAATTGGCGTAGTATAAGTGTATAAACTTGGAATTTTGAGAATAATAATGGTGGTATGTTAAGTGAGGAAGAAGATGATGATAAGTTATGAAAAATTTGATTTTAAGGCCCTTTTATAGTGTTCCAGAGGATGCAACCATTTCTAAAACGTTTTAAAATGAAAAGACAACTTTTAAATTTAAATAAAATGTTATTATATGTCAACATGTATATATGTGTATGTCAACGTATACCTTACATTTTCAAATTTAAATCATTTTTTAAAGTATTTAAACTAATATATGTATTCTGAAAATTCATGAAATAAAGCTAGCTGTTAAAATATTAATTTTTAAGTATAAAAACATAATAAAATATTATTTAAACATATGATTAAAAATTATATATATAAGTGATATAAAAACTATAAATAATATAATTATAAACACACACATATATAATAATTTATAAAGAGATATATGTAGACTATATACATATAAAAGGTTTTATCAGAACTTAAAGTTAAATAAGAATATTTGAAATTATAATCAAAATATAAACTCAGTATATAAATGGTTTAATATATAAAAATAAGAAACTTATAAATTAGGAAATATATATTTGAAATCATAAGTTTGAAATCCTTGGGTGATTAAAAATCATTTTTGAAAGGAGTTTGAAAATAGTTTGAAATCAATTTGAAAACAGAGTTTGAGTGCTATTCAGAGTTTTACATAATATCTAGACTTTATTACCCTGATAGTGTTGAACTCTTGATCTCTTGATATCTTGATACTCATGAGTCTTGATTCTCCTTTGAAACCTTGAATCTCTTAACTATACAGTCTTCAATATCTATTACCTGCATATAAATCCTGCATATACATACATACATATTTATATATTCTAGATAAAAGTGTTAGTATATATTTTATAATTAATAATGATAATGACTGAAACAAGGTTGTTGTCATCAAAACATCATCAACGTTCCATTCTCCAACACTAATTGCATAGGAGATGCGACTAGTGACATCAAGACAATGGACATCAAGAAGCTTCCAAGTTCCACCCAACACCTACCTATGACAGCAAAGCACTAGGGAAGTTACATGAAATAGCACATCCTCCACACCGAAGAGGAAGTGCCTGACATCGTCAAAAAATGACATTCGAGAGGCAAGGTCTTTAACATTCGAAAATAAACCACAATAAGTTCGTTACCATCACATACAAAACAATTGCATAAAATAGAAACATGTTGCTCTAGTGGTCAGCTAGAAAAGAGTAAACAACTCCATAGAAACAGCAAAAACACAAGCCAAGTTTCGCTTATATTACTGAATAAGGTGGCGTGCAACAAACAAGAAGCAAAAGACCAAAAATACTACAAACTCCGAATAAACCAAGCAAAAAGAAACCCAAAAGCCTATATGAACACTCCAAGCCCCCAAACAAAAGTTGACACAAACTATAGGATGAATTGATTCACAGACAACACACAAACGACTCTGAATCCCAAACTCTAGAAAAAACCTTACCCTATTTTCCTATAAATAGTCTCTAATGGACATAACTTTGCATAAGATTGTCCATGGAGGAATCTGTAGAGAAGTGTGTTTCCATGCAAGGGCGAGCATCTATACATCATCAAAGGAAGAGATGGGGCCGGAGGAAAAGGATAGTAGTTTACATCTGAGAAGAGGAAATGGGGGTTTGAGTGGACAACAAAGAGCCACTGTGAAAACCAGTCGTGGCGAAAGTAAATTTGGAGATAGGTGAAAACGAAGTAGACGGGGGGCAATTTAAAAAAAAAAGAGGTATAAGAAAGAAAATGTGAGGAAAGGAAAATGAATCTGACACCATTACCAGCATACGCAGAGCTCTGTGTGTTTTGATTCATTCAATAGTTTTATGTTCGTTAATATAACCAAGTCTAGTAGAAAATACAAATGTGACAATACTATATGATTCTCTTAGCTTGAGAATAATATTGAGCATCAAAGTGGAAACTTTGCTTCAATTATAGTTAAGTCTATTATAACTAGGCCAGACTACAACGGAAGAAACTAGTGAATTTCACAACAACAAAAAACTATGCAATGAAAAATATATCCTAAATTTCTTTTAAATGAAATCAATTTTTTATTTAATTCAAAAGAATATTTTATTATATACAATTCATATTATTTAAAATATGCATGTGGTTGCTTGATAATTATATGTGTTGCGTATATGTATATAACATATACGTATGTGCATATGCAATAGAATATTGAGTACATGGTTTGATATCCCCGAAAAATACATGATATACACCATAGTTCCCTTTGTGTGCTTATACATTGTCTAAATATACATATATGTGCATCAATTATTATATGAGTATGTGTGTGTATGTGTGTGTGTGCATGTGTAATTATTATGAATATTAGCTACAAATTATTGGTATAAAGCGTTAATGAAATGTAATTATATATATATATATGGACAATTAAATTACAAAATTTAAGTCGATTGTTAATTTATAAAATAACTAACTGAGTACTCAATATATTTTACAAGTAAAAGTAAATTTTAATTAATTTGTGTGCATATACTGAATGGACATACGAGCATTTATATAAATACACACACACACACACACATATATATATATATATATATATGTGTGTGTGTGTGTATATGATAATAATAAATACACATACACACACACTGTAACAACCTGGAAAATCAGAACCAATTTAAAATTTTTATTTTGGCAATTTTAATGAATTTTGAATATTTAAAATGAATTATTTTAAATAATAACGACGAGAAATTTATTTTAAATAGAATTAGAACGTATATATTTATTTGAATCGACGTTAGAATATAAATATTTATTTTAAATTATAAAAGGGATTGAAAATGGAGCGGTAGTTTGAAAATTTGATTTCAAATTTCAAACGAATGTATAGGATTCAAAATAAATTGGATTTTAGTAAAACAAAAAATATTAGAATCTATTTGAGAATATCTTTCCAAAGAATCCGAAAAATTGAAATTTCATGACGGGAATAAAAAGTTATGCCCAGTTGCAAATTCAGAATAGTCGCTATGGAAATATAGCCCTTAAAAATAGCCATTTTGCAAACGACCTCCGTCTTCGACGAAACCAATTTTGTTGGATCCGGGATATCAAATTATTTCTAGATTCCAATTTCCATAATTTTTGGAATCAATATTTGAGCGTGGCAAAAGAAAACGTGTTTTGGCAGTTTTAGTCAATTTGGATCGACCAGAAAATGGCCATTTTTCAAACGGTCTCCAAATTCGACGAAATTAGTTTTGTTAGGACTGTATCATCAAAACATAGTTAGACTTATTTTTCTGGAATTTTTGGAGTCAGTATGTGGCCCTAGTAAATTAAAATGTACGTTTAAATTTAATATATTGATTTATATTTTAATTTAAAGAAAAACTGATCGAAACAGTTGAATTGGCGAACGGGACATATCCCATTGTATCCGAAATGGAGGTATTTATCTAGTGGCGACAGTCGTTGGGTTCGATTTGGAGTTTGAATGAAAATTTAACTTTTTTGGAAATAAATTATATTAAAAAATATATATTATTATACTTGGTCAACCCTCCCTCTCTCTCTTCTCTTCCCTGGTGGAAAAAAAAGAAGAAAAGAAAGAAACGCACCTCCCTCCCGTCGCTGCCACCACCGCCCCTAGCACCGCCGCCGGCCTCCTCCTCCTCACCTCCTCCTCTCCTCTCTCTCCTCCTCTTTTTCTCTTCAAATTTGCAAACCCTAAGCCCCAAATTGCAAACCCTAGCCGTCGTGGTCCCCCACTGCCCTAGCGCCGCCACTTGCACCTCCCCCATGTCCAATCAAGTCCGCCGCCGCCCTTTGGCCACCCAACTCCGGTCGTGGGTCCCCCGTCACCAAAAACTCATTTTTCACAAAAATTCCCGTTTTTGCATAAAACCCCCTGTCACTATTTCGCCAATAACTCTCAAACGGTCTTCTTCTGGCCAAAACTCCAGTACCAAATTCGAAGAGCACGATCTTCTCTTCGATTTGGTATATGATAGTCCTGTTTTGGATTGTGGAGCTGTCGGGAAAACGCATCCAAAGTCTGCTGTCCAAATACTGTCTTTTCGCGATTTCCGGCGAAATGGCACATTTTCGAAAGGAAGACCACTAGGCAAAAGTTGTCCGGAATGGCGCGTTTAAGCTAGAAAAAAAATATGGTGTGAAGATTGGAGCTCGTTTGCAAATTCTGAAACCAGAACAACAAATCCAGGTGATAGAAAATATGTGGGTTTTCTCCGCTTTAAAGCTTCTATGGTTTCTGACGTATGAAGTATATAAAGTTATGATTTTTATTTATATGAGGTTATGATTTTTATTTATATAAAGTTATGATTTTTAATTACATAAAGTTATGATTTTTAGTTATGTAAAAATATCATTTTTGGTTAGTTAAAAATAGGATTTTTATCGTAGGAAGGAAATATTTTTGGCAAGATTAAAAATATGATTTTTAACTAGTGTATGGCATGGGAATGTTTTTAGAAAGATAAAAATATGATTTTTAGATTATATATGCTATTTATAAAATGGTCATACAAAGAAATACTTATTAGTTGGCTAAAAATCTGATTTTTATATATGTAGTAGCGTTATAAAAATATGATTTTTATGTACATGTAGCGGCATTAAAAATATGATTTTTATATATGTAGAGTATTAAAAATATAATTTTTAGCGAAGTAAAAATATAATTTTTAGAATTGAAATAAAAATGTGATTTTACTATGAACAGCGTGAAGAAGATTACGTTGGAATTTCAGGCAAGTCAGGACTGTTCTTAAATTCAGAAATGAAACGGCGGAGTGGAACCCGAAGGTGAGAACTTCTCACTTTAATTTTATTTTCTAGTTAAAATATATACTAGGATGCAGACGGTGCTTAGTAGCACCCGACAACCGTCGTCCACAAACCATGGACAGCTTGTTTGTTTATTTGATTGTGTTGTGAAAATTGATTGTGTGATGTGGAATGGAAATAAATATTTTATAGTTAAAAATATAATTTTTAACATGTATGTAAAAAATATATTTATAAACAAATCAGATGATTTGTTTATGTACACACATTTGACTGATATTGATTGGGACGATAAATTTTACACATCACCCAACTGCACAAATAAATCTGTATTTGTTGATGAAACCCCACACGGGTATTGGGATGATATTGGACGTACACTAATCCCAATATTTAGTTGTATGTCAATCGATTGGTTGACAAGCAGTGTAAGCGTTGAATATTTATATTTAATGCTTATACAATGTAGAATGCACTCTAGATGATGGTTGATTGTTTATTATTGTGGTTATACACAATTGTTGTGTGAAATCCATATAAATCAAATTATATGGTAATTGACTGTGTCTGATTCCAGTTTAGAAAAAATAAATATTTTAAAATAATATTATATAACAGGTCAAAATCTGATTTTGATGTCCGATTTGGGATGGACACGAATATATATGAATATATAAAGCCGCGATGATTAGATTAATGCCATTTTGACATGGACGATATTTATATCAATTTTATTCATTTATATAATGAATATCGAAAAGGAATTGATTTCAAACTCTAATGTTTTGAAAATACTATCATTTATATATCGATGATATGGAATATTCAATTTTGATTTGAAATTGAATATGAAGTTGAAATCGTTTTGAAAACGAATTCAAAATGATTTATAAAATCTGTTTTAAAGGGAAATCGATGAAATATATATAATATAAATATATATTATATATTATATATAATGGTCTGAATAGAACGCGCCGCGCTGCGGTAGTTCGCGAATTTCGACCATTAACTTCGAATGGACATCACGGGAGATTCGACCGTCAGATTCTCCTAAAACCGGAACTGTTGGGTTCGCATCGAAAAGAGCTTCTAATGAATATTAAAGATTTGAAAAATAACGGTTGGATAAGGAATTATGTCTAAATCAAGTTTGGAAAAGGTTGTTGTATGTGCAGTCCGATGGCTATTTATGGGAATCGACTGTACGGGCCTTGACAAAATTATTAAAAATATCAATAATTAGTGTAAAATCATAAGAAATGATTTGGAAAGAATTGGGATGAAAAATTCCACATTTGAAAAGATAAAAATAGATTTTATCGAAATGAACTAGTTTTGAACTAGAATTATAATCCAATTATTTTTAAAATAAATAAATTGGATTTGAAATGGTTTTAAAAATAACTAGAATTTCCAATATATGAATTGGAAATGGATTTGAATCGAAATTGTCTTCGAAATATTTCGATGTTGGATTTCGTGATTATACAGATATTGTTATGGAATTTTGAAAGATATATTTATATCGTTATTTCCAATACAATATTTGTTGGTTGTAGTGTTTGATATTGAATATAAGCTGATATATTTTCTATTCAGAGCCTTGTATTTAACATCAAATGGGATTTGGATTTGTCGTGAATGGTGTCTTCATTAACACTGTTCTTAAACCCAGTTGAGAAAAGATTAAATCTTTTTTATTTGGATTTAATGAAGTATAACAATTAATTAATATTTAATTGGAATTGAATTGAAATTGATTTTTGGGTTTATCGTGAACGGTGTTTTAAATAACACTTGTTCTTTAACCCGATTATAAATGGAATGTGAATTGGGTTGTTGTGAACTGTGTTTCTAACGATACTCGTTCTTTAACCCGATTTACAGTGAAATGTGATTTGGAATTTACAAATCTTTTGTTAAGATTTAAAGGAAATTTTCCAAAGTGAAGTTTTCCAATTTAATAAAATAGATTGGAATGGAATGGAATTCGATTTGGTAATAATCGAAGTGGACTTCTGTGGAGGAAGACTATTACTATATATGGAATTTAAGAGGCTTGGCTGTTATTCCATTTATAGTATCGGTTGGATATGGAAGTTCATATCGATTATATATATTGATCTATTTTCTGTGAAGATTCCATTGTTAATGGAATGAGATTTTGGGTTTATCGTGAGCTGTGTTTTAAGTGACATTAGTTCTTTAACCCAGTTAAAGATAAGATTTATTTCTTAACTTTGAGTAATCATTAAGTAATGATTTTTGGAAATTAAAACCGAATTAGAGTTTTAATGAATCTTTAAATAGATTGAAAGGTGAATTTGATTAGTAAAATTATCAAATTCAAGAAATCGTCGAGAATGGAGTATCATCAGTTTTGCTCCAAGCGATAGTTAAATCTTTAATTAGATTTGAACGCGAAATGGTAATTAATTTTACCGATAACACCGTGGTGTTAGATATGAAGTATTACTAGTTTTGCTTCATGGGATGAATATGTTGGAATTGGGAAATTAAACAAATGATTACTTCTGTAAGGCTCGCTAATCCCGACTAGTTTGTATAAACCATAATTTGGTTTGAATTGATATTCAAAGGAAGATTAAAGAATAAATTTAAAGAATTTATCTTTGATAAAATTAATGGGAACCTTTCCCAAAGTATAAGAATATTTGAATGAAGGAATATTCTGGATTGGAATGAGGCGTATGTTGTGTTTTTATAGCACTTGTTTATTATATATACGCGAGTTATTCAGAAAGACAGGGTTTATCCCATTCTGAATAACTGTTTCGACGATATGTCGACGATTAAGACGGTTTCGACCGGAGGTCTTCACATCGTTTGGATGATTACTGATGTCTTGATTGGGTTGTACACCCAAGACGAGGTAATAAGTGGTGATCGTCCAGACGTACTTCGGGATCGACGGATATGCGAGGGTCTCTCCCCTGTATTGGACATATGGGGGAGGAATAAGGTGCCTCCGGTTTCATTCAGACCCAAAACGAACTTGTAAATGGATGTGTGTCTGACATCGGATTTCATTATGTGTGATTGATAGACATCGTTTGCATTACGTGAATTGCCTGTGTGGCATGCTGAGATGCAAATGATCAAGGCTTCTGTTGAAAAGTAGAGTCTTGTGGTTGATGATCAAAGCATGGCTTTAATATAGAATAGCTTTGTGTAGCGTTAATTCGCGAGGCTCGCGCCCCTGTGTGAACCAGAAACGGGAGAGGACCTCAGGGAGGGCATGCGTTTCCTTCTAGCTCGGAGTGGTGTCAGCGTTTTATTAGCCCTGGCATTTTACTTATGTGGATGATGGATTGCGAGGCGCCTCGGTTATTTCGGTCTCTGCGGAGCCGATGGATGGTCTTTATACAGACCAGATTGACACCCCATAGGGCGGTGAAACGTAGTGTTCAGGCATTTTAATCCACATCGAGTGGACTGGCCCTGACGATTCAAGGGTCGATGCGTTGTGATCCTGAGACACGGGCTAGAGCGTCTCAAAGCGGTAAGGATGATCCCTTGCCTTGGTTCACAGATGGAAATCCAACTTCCCATACGTGACATTCGCGGTTTTGATTGTAGAGCCTAGTATTGGCGACATGATATATGGTACCCATGCCATCTAGGATGATACATTTATATTTGAAGTTGTTTTGTACACTATGCACTTATAATAGTATCAAATGATATGTTTTAACGTACCAAGTATGTTTGGCTATTATAAGGGAAAACCCTATCCCCCGGCTTGCGTTGTATTGTGTGATAGGACCTGGGGTCTTATAATAGCTTTATTTTTCCAAAAAGCATTGCGCTGTTTTGTTATATGCACTGGTATTCTTGGGAGGAAACCCGTTCCGTGTTATACGGCGTGGTCCCTTGATTTACCAAATTTTAAAGTAAAATTGTAAATAACTGTTTTAGTTCTCACACCAATCACATGACTGACCTGGAGTTTATTGTTTTAACCTAAACTCTGGGTGCCCTTATTTTCCACGGGCAGCTTGTAGTTTTGATTTTGCAGATTTATATTCACAGGATCGTGGTTTACAGCTGGAATGATATTCGGAAAGCTCTATATCCGTATATTCTTTTCAGTTGTGTTTTGTATTATTTTCTGCAGTGTTGTAACTTGTAAATCTCTGATATTTAGTAAATGTGTAATATTTATTCGTACTCTGTATATTCTTGTATTCTGATGAAATTGTTGTAATAAGCAATGAAATTTCTTCTGTTTGTGTTCTGATTCGTCTTGTTCTCAAAGTCAATCTAGGCTTTCCTTCACAGGGAAGTTCGGGTCGCTTCATTTGGTATCATAGCTTTGGTTTACAGAGCTCGAGAACAAGACACATTAGAACCAAACGAAAGAATTCATCACAGATTGGATTAGTAATATCCAATGAGAATGACTCGTTAGAGATAGGATCAATAGTATCCTAGAACGAGTGTAAAGAGTGTATTTTTAAATTAAAAAAAATGAAGTTTGTTTTGAAAATTTAAATCATATTATACATATTTGAATATTTATTTTATATCAAATTTAGATAGTCTAGTATATGAAGATTTTGCATATACGCCTAGCTAGCGTGTATACGAAGTCCCAAATATACTGGATAGATATAGTTACACACTCTAGTCGCCCGGAGATGATTCTGTTGATGACTACATAGCATCAATAGTTTGTGTTCGAGTTTCAAAAGTGGGATGTCTGTATATTTCCAATTGACTGGTGTGAGAACCGAAATTAGATAGGGCTTATTGTTGTGATTTAGCACCAAAAAATGGATTTTTGTATATATATCAAAATTATGAATTTGAAAAGATAATCAACTAATTGATTGCTGATTGTTGATTGTGTTATGTGAGTATTCATTTAAACCATTATGTGAATGAATGGTGCATATAACCAAACTATATCAAATATTGAACTGAACTGCAAATTGTTTGAAATTTCATGCATATACATGTATATACATTGAACAAGTCATAGCAAGGAGGCTAGAGAAGAGGAATAAAATTGTATGCCTGACAAATAGGTACACGTTTACTAATTTATTGGGTTTGGATGATTTTATGAGTCGATTGGCTAGCCGTTTGGCCTTTTCTTTTTCTTTTTGAGATAAGAGGGCCTATGTGGCAGTTTGGGGATTTTCCTGGTGCTCCCGTACAAAGGAGGTTATGGCAAAAAAATTCGAAAATTTAGGGTGTTAGCCAAATTTTTGAAATTTTTGAAAATTTTGATAAACTGAAAAGTTGAAGAATGAAAGTTGAGTTGATTAGTAAAACAACTTCCAGCTCCATTCCTTTTCAAGGACGAAAAGATTTTAAGCGGGGGAGATTGTAACAACCCGGAAAATCAGAACCAATTTAAAAAATTTATTTTGGCAATTTTAATGAATTTTGAAAATTTAAAATGAATTATTTTAAATAATAATGATGAGAAATTTATTTTGAATATAATTAGAACATATATATTTATTTGAATCGACGTTAGAATATAAATATTTATTTTAAATTATAAAAGGAATTGAAAATGACGCGGTAGTTTGAAAATTCGATTTCAAATTTCGAACGAATGTACAGGATT
Source organism: Allium sativum (assembly GCA_030737875.1). Classification (NCBI taxonomy): domain Eukaryota; kingdom Viridiplantae; phylum Streptophyta; class Magnoliopsida; order Asparagales; family Amaryllidaceae; genus Allium; species Allium sativum. Next base: position 867,450,762 of record CM060924.1, on the reverse strand, counting down.
CAAAATAAACCGGATTTTGGCAAAACCAAAAATATTAGAATCTATTTGAGAATATCTTTCCAACGAATCCGAAAAATTGAAATTTCATAGCGGGAATAAAAAGTTATGCCCAGTTGAAAATTCAGAATAGTCGCTATGGAAATATAGCCCTTAAAAATAGCCTTTTTGCAAACCACCTCCGTTTTCGACGGAACAACTTTTGTTGGATCCGGGATGTCAAATTATTGCTAGATTCCAATTTCCATAATTTTTGTAATCAATACGTGAGCGTGGCTCAAGAAAACGTGTTTTGGCAGTTTCAGTCAATTTGGATCGAATAGAAAATGACCATTTTTCAAACGGTCTCCAAATTCAACGAAATTAGTTTTGTTAGGACTGCATCATCAAAACATAGCTAGACTTATTTTTCTGGAATTTTTGGAGTCAGTATGTGGCCCCATTAAATTAAAATGTGCGTTTAAATTCAATATATTGATTTATATTTTAATTTAAAGAAAAACTGATCGAAATAGTCGAATTGGCGAAGACATATCCCATTGTGTCCGAAATGGGGATATTTAGCTAGAGGCAATAGTCGTTGGATTCGATTTGGTGTTTGAATGAAAAATTAACTTTTTGGAAATAAATTATATTAAAAAATATATATTATTATACTTGGTCAACCCTCTCTCTCTCTCTTCTCTTCCATCGTGAAAAAAAAAGAAATGCACCTCCCTCCCGTCGCTACCACGGCCCCCTAGCACCGCCGTCGGCCTCCTCCCCTCCTCCTCCTCCTCCTCTTCCTCCTCTCCTCTCTCTTCTCCCTGTTTCTCTCTTCAAATTTGCAAACCCTAAGCCCCAAATTGCAAACCCTAGCCGCCGTGGGCCCCCACAGCCCTAGCGCCTCCACCTGCACCTCCCCCATGTCCAATCAGGTCCGCCGCCGCCCTATGGCCACCCAACTCCCGCCGTGGGCCCCTCCGTCACCAAAAACTCATTTTTCACAAAAATTCCCGTTTTTGCATAAAACCCCCTGTCACTATTTCGCCAATAACTCTCAAACAGTTTGCTTCTAGCCGAAACTCCACAGCACCAAATTTGAAGAGCACAATTTTCTCTTCGATTTGGTATATGATAGTTCTATTTTGGATTGCGAAGCTGTCGGGAAAACGCGTCCAAAGTCTGCTGTCCAAATACTGTCTTTTCGCGATTTCCGGCAAAATCGGAAGGAAGACCACTAGACAAAAGTTGTCCGGAATGGCGCGTTTAAGCTAGAAAAAAAGATGGTATGAAGATTGGAGCTCATTTGCAAATTCTGGGACCAGAATAGCAAATCTGAGCGATAGAAAATATGTAAGTTTTCTCCTATTTAAAGCTTCTATGGTTTTTGACGTATGGAGTATATAAAGTTATGATTTTTATTTATATAAAGTTATGATTTTTATTTATATAAAGTTATGATTTTTAATTACATAAAGTTATGATTTTTAGTTATGTAAAAATATCATTTTTGGTTAGTTAAAAATAGGATTTTTATCGTAGGAAGGAAATATTTTTGGCAAGATTAAAAATACGATTTTTAACTAGTGTATGGCATGGAAATGTTTTTAGAAAGATAAAAATATGATTTTTAGATTATATATGTTATTTATAAAATGGTCATACAAAGAAATAATTATTAGTTGGCTAAAAATCTGATTTTTATATATGTAGTAGCGTTATAAAAATATGATTTCTATGTACATGTAGTGACATTAAAATATGATTTTTATATATGTAGAGTATTAAAAATATAATTTTTAGTGAAGTAAAAATATAATTTATAGAATTGAAATAAAAATGTGATTTTGACTATGAACAGCGTGAAGAAGATTACGTTGGAATTTCAGGCAAGTCAGGACTGTTCTGAAATTCAGAAATGAAACGGCGGAGTGGAACCCAAAGGTGAGAACTATTTACTTTAATTTTATTTTCTAGTTAAAATATATACTAGGATGCAGATGGTGCTTAGCAGCACCCGACACCCGTCGTCGACAAACCATGGACGACTTTTTTGTTTGTTTGATTATGTTGTCAAAATTGATTGTGTGATGTGGAACGAAAATAAATATTTTATAGTTAAAAATATAATTTTTAATGTGTATATAAATTAAATATTTATAAACAAATCGGACGATTGTTTATGTACACACATTTGACTGATATTAATTGGGACGATAAATTTTACACATCGCCCAACTGCACAAATAAATATGTATTTGTTGATTGAAACCCCACAAGGGTATTGGGATGATATTGGACATACACTAATCCCAATATTTAGTTGTATGTCAGTCGATTGGTTGACAAGATGTGTAAGGGTTGAATATTTATATTTAATGCTTATACAGTATAGAATGCACTCTGGAGATGGTTGATTGTTTATTATTGTGGTTATATACGTTTGTTGTGTGAAATCCACAAAAATCAAATTATATGGTAATTGACTGTGTCTGATTCCAATTCAGAAAGAATGAACATTTTAAAATAACGAATATTTTAAAATAATGAATATTTTAAAATAATATTATGTAACAGATCAAAATCTGATTTTGATGTCCGATTTGGGATGGACACGAATATATATAAATATATAAAGCCGTGATGATTAGATTAATGCCATTTTGACGTGGACGATATTTATATCGATTGTATTCATTTTTATAATGAATATCGAAAAGGAATTGATTTCAAACTCTAATGTTTTGAAAATATTATCATTTATATATCGATGATATGGAATATTCAATTTTGATTTGAAATTGAATATGAAGTCGAAATCGTTTTGAAAACAAATTTAAAACGATTTGTAAAATACGTTTTAAAGGGAAATCGATGAAATATATATAATATATATGTTATATATATAATGGCCTGAATAGAACGCGCCGCGCTGCGGTAGTTTGCGAATTTCGACCATTAACTTCGAATGGACATTACGGGAGATTCGACTGTCGGATTCTCCTAAAACCAGAACCGGTGGGTTCGCGTCGAAAAGAGCTTTCTAACGAATATTAGAGATTTGAAAAATAACGGTTGGATTTGGAATTATGTCCAAATCAAATTTGGGAAAGGTCGTTGTAAGTGCAGTTCGATGGCCGTTTATGGAAATCGACTGTATGGGCCTTGACAAAATTATTAAAAATATCAATAATTAGTGTAAAATCATAAGAAATGTTTTGAAAAGAATTAGGATGAAAAATTTCATATTTGAAAAGATAAAAATAGACTTTATCGAAATGAACTAGTTTTGGACTAGAATTATAATCCAATTATTTTTAAAATAAATAAACTGGATTTGAAATGGTTTTAAAAATAACCAAAATTTCCAATATATGAATTGGAAATGGATTTGAATCGAAATTGTCTTCGGAATATTTCGATGTTGGATTTCGTGATTATACAGATATTGTTATGGAAATTTGAAAGATATATTTATATCGTTATTTCCAATAAGATATTTGTTGGTTGTAGTATTTGATATTGAATATAAGCCGATATATTTTCTATTCAGATCCTTATATTTAATATCAAATAGGATTTGGGTTTGTCGTGAATGGTGTCTTCATTAACACTATTCTAAAACCCAGTTGAGAAAAGATTTAATCTTTTTTATTTGGATTTAATGAAGTATACCAATTAATTAATATTTAATTGGAATTGAACTGCAATTGATTTTTGGGTTTATCGTGAACGGTGCTTTAAATAACACTTGTTCTTTAACCCGATTATAAATGGAATGTGAATTGGGTTATTGTGAACTGTGTTTTTAATGACATTCGTTCTTTAACCCGATTTATAGTGAAATGTGATTTGGAATTTATAAATCTTTTGTTAAGATTTAAAGGAAATTTTCCAAAGTGAAGGTTTCCATTTTAATAAAATAGATTGGAATGGAATGGAATTCGATTTGGTTATAATCGAAGTGGACTTATGTGGAGGAAGACTGTTACTATATATGGAATTTAAGAGGCTTGGCCATTATTCAATTTATAGTATCGGTTGGATATGGAAGTTCATATCGATTATATATATTGATCTGTTTTCTGTGAAGATTTCATTGTTAATGGAATGAGATTTTGGGTTTATCGTGAGCTGTGTTTTAAATGACATTAGTTCTTTAACCCAGTTAAAGATAGGATTTATTTCTTAACTTTGAATAATCGTTAAGTAATGATTTTTGGAAATTAAAACTGAATTAGAGTTTTAATGAATCTTTAAATAGATTGAAAGGTGAATTTGATAACTAAAATTATCAAATTCAAGAAATGGTCGAGAATGGAGTATCACCAGATTTGCTCCAAGCGATAGTTAAATCTTTAATTAGATTTGAATGTGAAATGGTAATTAATTTTACCGGTAACACCGTGATGTTAGATATGAAGTATTACTAGTTTTGCTTCACGGGATGAATAGGTTGGGGTTGGGAAATTAAACAAATGATTACTTCGGTAAGGCTCGATAATCTCGACTAGTTTGTATAAACCATAATTTGATTTGAATTGATATTCAAAGGAAGATTAAAGAATAAATTTAAAGAATTTTTGATAAAATTAATGGGAACCTTTCCAAAGTATAAGAACATTTGAATAAAGGAATATTCTGGATTGGAATGAGGCGTATGTTATGTTTTTATAGCACTTTTTAATTATATATACGCGAGTTATTCAGAAAGACCGGGTTTATCCCATTCGGAATAACTGTTTCGACGATATGTCGAGGATGAAGACGGTCGCCGAAGACCGGAGTTCTTCACATCATTTGGATGATTACTAATTTCTTGATTGGGCTGTACACCTAAGATGAGGTAATAAGTGGTGATCGTCCAGACGTACTTGGAGATCGACGGATATGCAAGGGCCTCTCCCCTGTATTGGACATATGGGGGAGGAATAAGGTGCCTCCGGTTTCGTTCAGACCCAGAACGAACTTGTAAATGGATGTGTGTTTGACATCGGATTTGATTCTGTGTGATTGATAGACATTGGTTGCATAGCGTGAATTGCCTGTGTGGCATGCTGAGATGCAAATGATCTAGGATTTTGTTGAAAAACAGAGTCTTGTGGTTGATGATCAAAGTACGGCTTTAATATAGCATAGCTTTGTGTAGCGTTAATTCGTGAGCCTCGCACCCCGGTGTGAACTAGAAACGGGAGTGGACCTCAGGGAGGGCATGCGTTTCCTTCTAGCTAGGAGTGGTGTCAGCGTTTTACTAGCCCTGACATTTTACTTATATGGATGATGGATTGCGAGGCACCTCGATTATTTCGGTCTCTGCGGAGCTGATGGATGGTCTTTATACAGACCAGATTGACGCCCCATAGGGCAAGGAAACATAGTGTTCAGGCATTTTAATCCACATTGAGTGGACCGGCCCTGACGATCGAAGGGTCGATGCGTTGTGATCCTGAGACACGGGCTAGAGCGTCTCGAAGCGGTAAGGACGATCCCTTGCCTTGGTTCACAGATGGAAATCCAACTTCCCATACGTGACATTTGTGGTTTTGATTGTAGAGCCTAGTATTGGCGACATGATATATGGTACCCATGCCGTCTAGGATTGATACATTTATATTTGAAGTTGTTTTATACACTATGCACTTATAATAGTATCAAATGATTCGTTTTAACGTACCAAGCATGTTTGGCTATTATAAGGGAAAACCCTATCCCCCGGCTTGCGTTGCATTGTATGATAGGACCTGGGTCTTATAATATCTTCATTTTTCCAAAAAGCATTGCGTTGTTTTGTTATATGCACTGGTATTCTTGGGAGGAAACCCGTTCCGTGTTATACGGCGTGGTCCCTTGATTTACCAATTTTTAAAGTAAAGTTTTAAATAATTGTTTTAGTTCTCACACCAGTCACATAACTGACCTGGAGTTTATTGTTTTAACCTAAACTCTGGGTGCCCGTATTTTCCGCGGGCAGCTTGTAGTTTTGGTTTTGCAGATTTATATTCACAGAATCCTGGTTTACAGTTGGAATGATATTCGGAAAGCTCTGTATCCGTATATTCTTTTCAGTTGTGTTTTGTATTATTTTCCGCTGCGTTGTAACTTGTAAATCTCTGATATTTAGTAAATGTGTAATATTTATTCATACTCTGTATATTCTTGTATTATGATGAAATTGTTGTAATAAGCAATGAAATGTTCTTCTGTTTGTGTTCTGATTCGTCTTGTTCTCAAAGTCAATCCGGGCTTTCCTTCACGGGGAAGTTCGGGTCGCTTCACACATGCACACACACACACACACACACACACATATATATATATATGATAATAGTAAAATTAAATGCATATATATAGATAATATTTTTCTGTTTCTTTTGTCCATGTAATGAAAAAATATTTAATTTAATTCTTTATTTTTTTTCAAATAAACCTTTATAAATAAATTAATGCCTGAATACACTTAAAAAATAAAATTAACTAAAAATAAATTTTCAAATCGTAATGCTCATTTTATATTGTATAAAATATACTCAAAATTTTATTTCATTCGTAAAAAATATATTTGATATAGTGATTTTTTGCCAAACCAACCGGTTTAAGGTGGTCCATAACATTGTTTCCATTACAACAAATACTGAGTACATAATTATACAGGAGATAGGCTGATCGCCCATCTGCATATATTTTCAAAGCCCTAGCTACAAGCTAATACAGTCCGACTTAATCTCCACATAGGGAGATAATCAAAACCAATACATTGAAGGCTAGAAAAGCTAAAAACAAGTACATTTCACATGGCAACATATTGCTAGTAACAAACATAAAATAAACTTGAAAAGGCTGTAAAGAAGTCCTGAATATACAACAAATGACTAGCTAAGTCAACAACGACTAGCACAAATCACAAGACAATCCACCATGCATGCACCACCAACGATAATAGCTACCACCTCCAGGGGAGGCAAGGGAAGCTTGACCTACAAAAACCACCTGCAAGATTGACTACAGAGGCAAATACCCTTTGCTGACCCAAATCCATTCCAACATAATGGATTCTCATCCCAAAATGACAACCGTGACAAGACAGCCAACCACCAAACTGAAACCAAAGACACAACAGCCAAATACCTAAGATGAACTTACGAATATGTTGAAACTCCAGAAGATCACAACCAAAAGACAAACAACTCCCAACAGACAACAGTTCCTAAAGGCATCAAAAAGGAAAAAACAGAAAAGGTTAAAAGCACTACAAGCACATTGCAAACAACCCACAACTGTTAATCCTACCTTTCGGTAATGCTAGATAAAATCTCCACTGCTTCGAAGAATGATGCGGATAGGAAAAAAAGGGACCCGCATGTGATTGTTAATTAAGTATTTACAAATAAAACCTCATATATTTAATAAATAAAAAATATTTAAAAAATATTTCTAAAATTCTTAATATACATTTTTATTATAAAAATATTTCAAGAATTTTATATTATCTATAAACATGTTTAATTATATTTTATTTAATTAATTTTTAAATCAAATAATTATATATATATATAATAATAATTTATTTCTCTACCAAAGGCCTCTATATATAAACAATTTTTCATAGATATAAATTGCACATATATATTTTATGATTTATAATTTTGTATATGAATTATGTGACGACCGCTTATAACTTCTGCACTAAACAAGAGGAATAATGCGCTGAAAGATGTGTTAGGCAGCTATGGACGATCATCAAGGTAGGTAAACACAATGTAGAGCATATCGTATAACTCACAGTGCAAAGATAAAATATAATAGAACATATACAACAGGCAATTATAGTAAAGCACATTTGATCAGAAACTTGAAACTTTCATAACAACTAGAAAGCATATCCATAAGACTTTGGATTACAACATAAATGTCTGTACAAACTGGCCTCACTACAACACTCAACAAACATCGGAAACATAAATACAAGATAATAGCAAAATAATACGTGATCCTCATGTTCGCCATCGCACAACAACATCGTCCCCATTAAGTTATGCTACTGTAACCTGCTACTCAGTCTGCCCACCCACAATTGATTGAACAACCCAAGGTAATAAGAGGAAACATACAACCTTGAGTCAAACAACAGTCTTAATGAGCGATAAAAAAGCTATCCAACATCATCAACAAAGTATATGAGAATAGGTAGATTAACAAATCGATCTACCCAAAAAATCATAGAAGAAACCCAAACTCGCCTCCACATTTGACAGTGATAGCCATTACAAACAAGCATTTGAAAGCAAATACACACTCATGGCAATCAGAAGCAACCAGGCAATATCAATCATAGTAACTAGTTATATCTCACGTAAACCATCCTAATCGAGATCAACATTCCCTCAAGCACAAGCCCTGAAGGCCTAAACCAACATCAGACAAGCACCCAAGAAACATCTCCTTTGACGTCAGATAATCTACGTGAGATGGTACAAGCAAAACAACCAACTTTCATGACTCTGGCTATCACTCCCTATCCTGCTTTGAAACCATGTTAATCGTATGATCGGCTAAACACCTTGCCATCAACTATCAAAGGGCTAATGGTAAACCCCGGTTCTAGCAAAATTCCATACGCCATACGACGAAACGTATCTAGGCCTGTCAAGCTGCCCAGGGTACTCGACCAATAAATTCTAATCTTTTAGGCGTCCCTATTATACCCCTGTTTTGAGTCCGCTAGAACTTACGACAACGATAATAACTCAGCCTTCGATATCTCTAGCAATCTAGCCTGATGACCATTCATAAGCTCAAGTCAATTCTCGAGCAACCATTATCCATGAACTCACCACCTTGAGTCGTCTTCATATTCATTGCATTGCGACGATCAACGAACACATCACAACACTTTGAACATTCCCCCTTGAATTTACTTGGAAGTCACATTCATCATCGAACCAAAAACACACATCATTTGGTTGATATTCCATTTCATAGCATTTCAAGACTTTCCACTATGAAAAACAAACCACAACATTTCAACACCTTTCCACAACATTTACAAACGTTGTTATATCTCCTTAGGTCGTTTGACGACCTAACTCCACACGATCTGGTGCTCTCCTCAACGCCACATGACCTGCCTCTATCCAAAGCCGAACGACCTAACTCTGGACGACTTGAAGTTCAACGACCCAGCTTCATTCCATAACATCAACGACCTGACTTCCATAGATCCTAGCTTCTTAGATTGCCCAACGACCTAAGCATCCAATGACCCAACAATTCCATAGCAGGTCGTCTTGTCTTTGCCTAACACGGATCCACCTTCTGCCACGTTACCACCGACCTAATCTTCCATGGTCTAAAACTCACAATCTGCGACCTTAAGGGGTGTACGACCCAAGCTTTATCCGAATGGCCTGAATCATTCAATACTCCAACGGCCCACCGTATCTTGGAGAGCAAGCCACATGACCATACTTTGAACGACCCGAACTATCACTTTTTCGACCGATCCATCACTTCTGGCCGATACATCACTTTCGGGCAGATCCGTCACTTTCATGTAGATCCATCACTTTCGCGTAGATCCATCACTTTACGACAACATCCAGGAAATCAACCCATCCAAATCATCCAATTCAACCATAAACATTTCATGAAATCATCAAAAACGCTTAAACGACAATTAATCATCCATAAGCATATAAAATTCACCAAAATCATGATTAATCTATGAACGAACAAAATAATGGATCTAACTTGCATAAATATATGAATTAACATAAGAATTACCGTTTTAAGTTGCTTGGTCAGATCCTATGGTGATTCAAATGAAAACTGTTGACACCAAAAATTGGCACGACACCAAAAAGAGAGACTTGTGTTGAAATTAAAATGAAGATTAACAAATATAGGAAATGCAAAACAGAAAGAATCACACACATATTTATAGTGGTTTTGGCTTTAAAGAGCCTACGTCCACTTTATAAACTTTTATAGATTGTTTCAGCGGCTAGAAAAATGTTTACAATGGTAGAACAGAAGAATTAAAATTATAAACAGTTTTTGCTATCGTTACTCTTTTGTCAGAATATTGAAGATGGATCCCCTTTTTCCAATTGGAAAGGAGTATTTATAGATGATATAATATCAAACCGCCTTGAGTACATGCTGTGAGACCCAAAAAGATAGCTGATTTTGAATGAGTCGGTTTTTTCCTGAAGAGTTGGTATTCTCTGCGGATTATAGGCGTCAATTGGTATTAAACCCTTCCAGCTTGAGTAATTTAAAAGGAAAAATCTGGGGCGAGCTGATCCTTAGGCCAGGTTTCCAGATCTCATCCGAGGATGGCAAGGCTAATCAAGCCCAGTCATGCCGAACTAATCAGGGTCGTGTTAAAGGGAGAGAGCCCTGTCGTTGGACCTCACAGCTCGATCCATACCGAACACTTCAGCATCATTCCTTCCTCGTCATTTCGCCTTGATGGGCTACCCGAAAGGCCCATCAACACTTTGCGCCCTAAAGTATGTTGTGTTGGAAACGAAACATACTTTGAAAACGTGTCCTGAACAAACTTTTTTACTTTAATCAGATTTCCAGAAGATGGGCTGAGTAGTCCATCTGATGGACCTTGAAATATGCAACGGAACCGCAAATTGCTTCGGAGATTTCAAAGGGCTCAAGCAATAATGATGTTTTACTTGGTATTCACCTCATTGGCTGACCCTTGAGTTACCAGCTGCTTCACGCGTCAGTCATGTCTAATCTGAAGGTTATATCAATTAAGTTTGAATAGTCTTTTTACCATACTATTTAACAAGGGAAAATCCTCCTTATCCCCTTCCCCTATTCTCTTGCTACAAAATATTACTTTACTGCTTGAAGTGAAATATTGGAAATTGTTCATCGCCTTCGCATTAACCCATCTTTCTCAGGTAAAAGTTCTCTTCTTTATGTCATTTTCATCATATCAATGTCGTTTTGGCATTAGATTCCTTTTTCTTTATTTTGTCTTAATCTGGATCCTATGAGATCCATGGTCAAGGCCGCCGATGTCGGTTCTCCTTTTTAAAGGCGCTACAGTGGATTCTGGTGATTCGATTAGTCCATATGAGGGACGAAGTTTTCCATTTTTCTGTGGTCTGGGCAAAGTTAATTCCTTCTTGAATCTGATTCTTTTTTTATTTCAAATCAACAGCGTCTTGATCAACTATGGTTGAGTTACAGGCTGAACCTAAACAGGAATCAGTCAAGAACTTATCTTCTTCTACCCAGGTTGATAGCTTCTCCGGGTCCTCGGTCGACTCGAGTCCAAACTTAAACGATGGTTCCTAGAATCGAACGACAGGGGACCCGAGTCTCGCAGAAGTGGCGGCCGAATTGAATGTGGCGGACCGAATTCTGATGGCACCCGACATGCATCCAGAAGCTGAAATTTTGAAGACCTTCAGACGCCTTAGAATCTGAAAGCACACGGTTAGAGAACTTAACGGCTAAACACAAGATTCCCTTTACAGACGTTCTTCTTCCATAAGACACTGCTCGACCTAATAATCCTCTGGCAGGCTACATGGCGATGTCTCTTCCGATGTGTAATGTAGGAGCCATTCCCCCTTTTCATCCATTCATCGTTGACTTTTTGTGATGCATGAACTTAGTCCCCATGCAATTTCATCCGATGGCCTACGACAGCCTACTATCTATGTTCTTCTTGTTCATGAGATATTTGGGTTACCCCCAACCTTTGAGGACCTGACTTTATTTTTCCAATTCATTCATAATGAGAAACAATCTCCTTTTCTTCTTTATTTTGAGTCTGCTCGGGGTCGGGAGATTATTGAGGATATTCCCAGCAAAGCGGGTGGTCCAAAGCGGGAGTGGTTCTGGACTAAAGAACAGCCGGGATGCGCCCGATATTGGTTTCAATGCAGTAAGTCCATTTGTTAATTTGGACATTTACGACAAATCTCCATTTCTCTCCTTATCCTCACTCCTCCTCTCGTTCCCCCCTTTTTTTACGTTTGATTTCTTCTTCTTTAATAGGAGATTATCCCGCAAGGTCCGAGGGAGAGGTGTTCAAGAAAAGATACAGGCAACTCATCAATTTAGATATCAAGCATCAGCGGTTTCGGGATTGTTTGTCCGACCAAGACCTTCATCAATATGCTCTCCTAAACGAAAATAGATCCATTTGGCCCCACAAGGAAGGAGTCGGGTCGATTGCCCCTAGTCTGAATGAGACGACACCATCAAAAAGAAAATCAGAGGATGACAAGTTAACTCCCTTAGTCGGGGAATCCTCCGTCCATCCTTTACTCAAGAAAAAGAAGAATTTTGGGTCGAAGAAACTTGCATCTAAGGCACGGGTTAGAGAGGCCGAAAGTCGAGAAGCCGAACGTCGGAAGCTCGAATGCCGAGGAAGGGAGGGAGTTTCTGTTGACAAATCTTCAAAGAAAAAATAAGAGCCAACACGGGAAATCCCCATTAAAAACTACTCAAGGGGTCCTATGATCGATAAGGATTCCCTTTCATCATGTAGCTTGCAAGGAGGGCATGTAACGTCACCTCCGCTAGGGTTAAAGTCACTGCAGATGCCCTATGTCATCCTTTCACCGCGGAGTTTAGATCCAAATCAATTTTTTGACAACCAGTCTGAAGGGATTTCAATCGGGCAAGAAAACATCAGAGGTATGACTTCGCTCTCAGCTTTAAGGTCATTTTGAACGATTTGTCATATAACGTTCGTGTTGCACATCACAATATTATGTTCTTCACATTCAAATCAAATGTGGATTGTTTTAATTGCCATTCATCATTTCTTTTCAGGAGACATCAACGAGGAGTTTTATGGCAATCTTTTCTCCCCTTCCATTAGATATCAAATCAAACGAGCCCATTTTACAACATTTTGGGAAAGGCGACGTCATGGCAGTTGACAACACCTAGAGGGAGAAAGATGGAAATATGGAAAAAGACAAAGAGGGAGGCAGTGAGAAAAGTGAGAGCAACAAGCAGGAAAAAGATGATGGGAAAGCAGAGAAAAAGAAAGAGTCGGCCCGAGATCGAAGCAGGTAGAAGAAGAGAAGCTTAGAGAAACATGTCCGAATATCGGAAGATATAGAAGAGCTGGGAGGTACGCTCAAAAAGAAAAAAGAGAATGAGTTCTCTAAGCTTCGAGTTTCCCCATGTCTTCATAAAAAGGATCTTGAAGAAAAGTCGAAATCTGAACATTCCTGGGCTGCACTAAATCGACCTGGACCTTTGGTCGAGCTTTCTTCCGTCGTTCGAATCAGAGAACTGGAAAGGGATTTTATGGATTTCGTATTTGCAGGGGTTGAACATGTCCTTGAGTTACAGCCACTGTCGGGTGGTTTCTGTCATCGTATTCGCAACAACCTTGATCACATCCTTTCTCAATACGACATATTGCGTGAGTACGCCAGAAAAGTAAGTGGAGTACTGAAAGAAAAAATAACCGAGATTACTAGTTTGAAAAGGGATGTGGCGAAGGACAGGAAGGCTTTCGGTTCTCTTGAGAAGAAGGTTAAGGTCCTGGAACTACAGGCGGCTATTGACAAAGCGGAGCACGAAAAGATGATAAAGGATTTGGATGCCCAGATCAAGCAGGGGAGTTGGGAGTGCGACTCCATGAAATGTGAAATCGAATATTTAAGGGCTGACAAGGTTCGACTAAATTTGGAAGTGCAGAATCTCAAGGCCACATTTCATTCGTTCGAATTGGCCAAAGGACTGGCCGAACATAATGCCACTGTAATGATCTAGTCCGCCCGCAACCTGAGGCTCCAGCACGACATTGACATCCAAGCGGTCGAGTCAAAGCATGCTCAAGAAAAGTCCGAGTTAAAGAAAGGGCACGCTCGTCAGGTTCTCGAGTTCTTTGCTAAGTTCCTTCATCACAGGGATCTATCCTGGATGCCGAAGTATTCCATGGTTTTAGCTGATGTGTGGGTAATAATCCTAGGTGAGGAAAAAAGAAAAGCGCGAGGGCAGCCAGTAGATGAAGAACTTTTAATGACTCCAATTCTGAACGAGAAAGAACGGGCAGTGCTGGTCGAACAGAGGAGGCAGGAAGAGGTTGCAATAGCGGTAGAGCGTTATAGGTTAAAGGGGAAGTCGGTCCCTGTAGAGGAAAATGATAGCAACCAGGTCGAGACGTCCTCCATTGCTAACATTAAGAGAGGCCCGTCATCCGCCCTTTCGCCTGACCCAATCGGAGTTGCTAAAGAGAAACCAACCGAACCTGATGTCAAAGGTAGGGTTACTTATTGATTTTAAGCCTATCTATCCCACCTTGATCTACGCATTACCTTCTCTCCTTCCTTCTTTTAGGCATCTCCGGAGCAAACGAAAGTGTAGAAGTGGATGCCGCCACTGATGAGAGAGAAGACGATAGTGATACAGTTAGAGGATCGAAGGCAGGGAAAATTAACATAGGGCCATTAGAGGACGACGATATCGAAATAGTCTCAGAATCGAGAAAAGGTGATCGCCCTCCTATGGCATGAGTTCAAGCTCGAATGGAGATGCAAATTTCTGCCGTAAAACCTGAACTGTCCGAAGATATTATGAACACTCAGCCTGTTCGAGCTATTCCCCCAGCTATCCATTTTTCGGTTGAAGTTGCTCCATTTCCAGATTCTGTTAACACACAGGGCCCGACTTTAATCTCTCGTTCCTTCGGGAGTAGCTTGGGGGAATTCAACGCTCTTTTAGTTCCGGGAAGGCAATGAAGATTGATAAATAGAAAGAGCCAGCTGAGGCGCTCGAACGCGAGGAGATGCTGCCCTCATCTTGAGCTTTAGTTGTAAAAAAAATTAGTCTTTCGGGAAGTCTTATGCAAAATATGATCCTCGCGTCTTTGTAATTATTGAACTTCATGTCTTGAAGGCAATGCTTGAAATGTACCTGTCATGCAACAACATTTTGTAATCATGATAACACGAATGATATTTCATGTGTTCTGCAAGTATTCGTGTCACTTTTGTGCAAAAATATTATTCAAATTTCTCGTCTTATCTTAGCTCCGAGGGTTATTTAGACGTTTACCTAACCGGAGTTATTTGTCGGCTTTCTCGTCCTTGATGTCAGGGGAGCCGTTTGGAACAGCGAACCATTTAGTCGCGCTCATGCGGATCCAACCCTAGTCAGGGGTTGAGTGTCGTTGAGCGGGTTACACTTTCAGTCCTTTATACACACCCTTCTTAGTCGGTAAGAGAGGGGAGTTTTGTCAAGATTCGAGCGGTCTTTAGTCAGAGTGCACCTTTCACGCTCTTTCGTCGTTTATACTCATCCTCAAGTCATGAGGATTAGAGTCGCGTCCATATGATTGGTTATAGTATTCAGTTGGCGTCACCCTTATAGTTTCCAAAAGAAGAGGCCAGAAACTAATCAATCAATCCAAGTCTACAACAAATAATTAGAGCAAGAATGGAGCTTTTTTATTTATAAACTACTTCAAATGACAAATTATTGCTTATTACAATGCTAAAACAAATAGGGAAATAAAAATAATTGGAAAATTTAAGAAAGATAAAGTCGTAAATGCTCTGCGTTCCATGCTCTTGGGAAAAGCTCGCCGTCAACGGTCGATAATCTAAAACTTCCGTTGTCCAGTTTTTGTAGAATGACATAGGGTCCTTCCCATCAAGGGCCCATATGAACAGAACCAGGAAGATCCGCTTCAAAACAAGGTCGTCTATTTCAAAATTCATCGGCCGAACCTTTTTGTTGTAATACCGCACGACCCTCTGCCTATGGGCCGTTGCACGAAGATTTGCCTCTTCCCTTTTTCATCAATCGTGTCCAACGACGTCAAGAGGAGTGCTTTGTTAGTTAAAGGGTCATAATAAGTCGTTCGATGTGACGGGACTTCAAGCTCTATTGGGAGAACTGCTTCCGAACCATAGGATAAAGCGAAAGGAGTATGACCTGTTGCGGTATTGTGGGTGGTTTGATACGCCCATAAGGCCAGTGGCAATTCATCAACCCATTTTCCTTTTGCTCATTCTAGTCGCTTTTTTAGAATGGTCTTGATGATTTTGTTAACCACCTCGACTTGTCCATTGGACTGGGGATGTGCAACCGCGGTATACTTTTTCTTAATATGATATTTCTTACAAAAATACCTAAACTCAGAGCTATCGAACTGAGTCCCGTTGTCAGTGATGATGGATCGAGGGACCCTATACCGGATATAACGTTTCTAACAATAAATTTGATAACCTTCTTAGTCGTTATCGTGGTCATATTCTCGGCTTCTGCCCATTTTGTGAAGTAATCTACTACTACCGCCACGTATCTAGTACCTCCCTTCGAAATGGGCAAAGTTCCGATAATATCTATTCCCCAAACAGCGAATGGCCAGGGGTCATCCATTTGGGAGATCTTCGTCGGGGGAGCTCGCAGAATCTGTGCGAACCTCTGACATTTGTCGCATATTTTAGAATAATTGGCGACATCTTTGTTAACAGTTGGCCAAAAGTATCCATAGCGCAGTATCTTCCTGGCCAAAGTTTGCCTCCCGGTGTGCGCCCCACAATCTCCTTCATGTACTTCCTTTAGTATCTTCTTGATATCATCGTTAGCCACACATCGAAACATGGGAACGGAGAACCCCCTTGGGTATAGCTAGCCTTGTTGGATCACATATCTGAAAGATTGCCGCAACAAAGCTCATCTTTCATTCTTTCTTTCAGGTAATGTGCCATAAAGGAGGAAATTCTTGATGGGGGTCATCCATGACTCTTTCTCGGGTTCAGAGTCGACATGATCGATCTCCTTTTGCTCGATGCTCGGTAGGGTTTCTATGGGGACTAACTCCGTTTCGCCAGGGTGGTCTGAGCTGGCGAATCTAGCCAACCTATCCGCCTTCTGATTCTCTTTTCGAGGAATGTGTGAAATGCTATATCGGCCAAAATTTTGCAATAATTTTTCAACTTGTTTAAGATAAGAACTTAGCCGCTGTAACGACCCATATTCTATGTATCGGAGGGTCGTAGGATATTTATTTCATTTTCATATGAAGTCGTATGGTCGTGTAACTTTGGGGAACGATTATTGGGGTCATTTCCAATGTTCACGATTTTTGCCAATTTTTAAATGACCGTTTTCCCCCAGAGAATATTTTTTCGCCTATAACTTTTGATTGGTAAGGAGTTTTGACCTGAAAACGCTTCCAATTGGATTTGGATGATGGTTTACCTTTCCGTAGAGTGGTCACAATGATCAAACGGACTTACCGTTTGGGAGATATGGCTGAAATAAGGTTTGGAAGGTGAAGAACAGCTTAACCGGGCCTAATTAGGGTGATTAACAGCTAGACCCATAACCCATTTCGGGATTAGGGATATGGGGAGGCTGAAATCAGTTAGGAAACGATTTTATTTCATTTTCTCAACTGCCTAAAATATTCCCCTAACCCTAACAATGGCCTCCACCTTCTAAAATAATCCCAATTCACCTTCTAATCACTAATTAAGAAGATCTACATCGAATCAAGGCAAATCAACACCAAATCAGAGTTGAAGCTGCTGTGTTGCATAGAAAAACGCCCCAAAACAGTAGAGTTTCATATCTAAAATTTTATTTGTGGCTAAGGTGAGTGATTTGCATTGTTTCTCTCTAATTATGGCTAATTAGGGGTGATTAGTGTTAATTTGCGAAATTATGCATACTAAATTTCTGGAAAAATATGTAAAAATTCTTAAATATTATTTTAGGGCTCTGATAGAAATTTGGGTTAATTTGGATATGTTTTGCTAATTGTATGCTTAAATCATGATTAAGGGGATTAAGGGGGAAAACCATAGATTTGGGCATGTTTGATCCAAAATAACTTATATGATTGATGTTTGGATGTTTATGGTTGATTCTATTTGTTGTTATTATTGTTTGGAATGTTAAGTAATCTTGTAGGAAAGTTAGAATGGTTGAAAACGCCGTCGTATGGCGAAAATGGACAATATATGCTCGCTGGAAAATGTGCAGGGTTTCAGATCGGATCAGATCATAGAGCTTGTATCGGATTGAAGGACCGAGTAAGGAGATTTGAACCAGATCGGAACTTGGCATAAGAAGAGGCTTGGCAAGAAGGAAGGCCATTTACATAGAGTTGGAGTTGGGATCGGATCGGAACGGCAGGAAGGCGTGGGATCGGGTTTATATGGACCGAACCGAAGTTAAAGGGACGGAGCACGAACCAAAAGAAGGGGCCTGGATACTGTATTCCGAATCGAACCAGAAGCAATATATGAACCGAACCGATTGTGATAAGACAGAGCTTGAAGGACTCGAACTGTGAAGTACCCTAACCGAACCGAGTTGCTTCACCCGAACCGAACCGAGTTGCTTCACCTGAACCAAACTGAGTTAGAGCCTCCATTACTATTACGCGACGACTCTTTTGACGACCAACTCCAGTTCGACCAAAACCTGAGATGTAAAGGAAGTCCAGATGGGAGGTTATTACTCAGGATCCAAATGGGGATCAACGAGTTTACTTCATGAGTTGGGCTTTGCTGCGGGACGCGTGCAAAGGGGTTATCAATGTCTATAGCTTTGACTCACCACTGAGACGGATTAGTGGCTAT
Source organism: Allium sativum (assembly GCA_030737875.1). Lineage (NCBI taxonomy): Eukaryota > Viridiplantae > Streptophyta > Magnoliopsida > Asparagales > Amaryllidaceae > Allium > Allium sativum. The sequence continues at coordinate 867,432,187 of CM060924.1, read as the reverse complement.
GGATCAGTGCAGTGGGGTTGTTATGACTCCATGGGGCAAAGTGATCGTAGCAGGGCTGTGAACCAGTGCAGTGGAGTTGTTATGACTCCATGGGGCAGAGTGGACATAACAAAGTATTAGTGGTTACGGATCCGTGCAGTGGAGCTATCATGACTCCATGGGGCAGAGTGATCGTAACAAAGAATTGGGTGATCAAAGTGGTAGATATCGTATGCTTTACGCACTGAGTGAGAGATGTGAGGATGGTTGCTATGTTTGATGTTTTGCTATCACAATGACATGCACACCCCCTCCCCATTATTTCCACACCATATGTTAGTGTCACCTTAGAGTATTGTACATCCTGTTGTGCTAACTCTTTGGTTGCAGGTCTAGGTTCAGGTATGGTTATGTATACCTGTTATTGTTCTGTTTTGTTGCTTATCGCTCATACCAGACTTTTGTCTGACCCAGAGTTTTATGTCTCTTGTTATTACTCCGGGTGCTCTTAAACGACCAGGCTAGAGACAAGTCAGGTGATTATGCATGAGTAGATGCACCGGAGACGAGCAGGAGGCTTCCACGTATGATATATATATATATAATCTCCCTGTGTTTTTGCTGGTCACTACTTTAGGAATTAGTAGTGTACCTCTTTCTTTTGGTTTAGAGACAGTATTTCAAAGTTGTAATAATGTTGGTTTGGATGATAAGCTGTATTTTGGATTTCCGCTGCTATGATGGTTTAGTTTTCACCTTATGCACTGTCTGCCTGTTTTATGTCAAAGTTATGTTATTATTATATTTTTCCCATGCGCTATGATACATTCTACAGGTTCCTTGTTAGTTCAAATTGCTTTCTTTTCCTTTCTTTTGCGACCGTCCCGTGCTAGTCGAGCATTGGCACATCGCACTTTCATTGGAAATGTTGGCTGGTGTGGGGCGAGCCGTCACACTTGGTATCAGAGCTCTAGGTTGCATAGTTAATCTAGGGAAAGACACCATGGAGAGATAGTACGTATATGAGAGCGGGTATTTATGATATTTTGGTTTCCAAAAGCTATATATATATATATATATATACTATTATTGTATCTAGGGATGAAGTCGCACTGCACCGGCACCACTTAAGGGATGGTTAATTGTTTTCTCCTTACAGATTGAATGATGAGCCGATATACAAGGAATACTGGTTCAGGAGCCAATAATAGGAATGCTCCTGATATGAGGATAATGTTTATTGACTTCATGAGAGAGATGCTTAGGGATGTTCAGAGGGAAACTCCTAATGCTACAAATGGTGGTTGTGCAGCGGTGTAGGCGCCTAGGGCCGATTTCGCCAAGCTCTGTAAGGACTACACTAGTCTTGGTGGGAAGCCGTTCCAAGGAATGGAATTGGCTGCAGTTTAAGATTGGCTCGATAGTTGTGAGCGCATCTTCGAGGACTTAGGAATTGATGATGCAATGAAGAGAAAGCTAGCATCCCGTCAGCTACAAGGACGGGCTATGAATTGGTGGAATGCTATTAAGGTAGCTACTCACGAGGATCAAGTTACATGGAATCAATTTAAAGCTCACTTCAGTGACAAGTTTATCCTAGCTTCCCAGAAGTCAGAGTTGTTTAGGAAGTTCTTGGAGCTTAAACAGAATGGTAGGGCAGTCTCGGAATATATTGCTGAGTTCGATACTTTATCGAAGTATAGATTATCCCTTATTGACACTTCCGAGAAGAAGAATGAGAAGTTCATAACAGGCTTAGATCAGTACTTAGGGAAAAGGCTTATAAACCATATTGATGAGACTTTTGAATCGATTGTTGGGAAAGCATTGAGATCAGAGAGCCTTTATCTTAAGCCCAAGGCTGAAGTCGTTGTTGCGTCTGCAGAAGGGCCAAAGCTGCAGGTAAGCAGTGGAGGCAAGAATAATTCTCAGAATAAAAGGAAGCAAAGTCAGACCAAGAATGGTCAAAAAAGGAAGATAAGAAGGATGTTGAGTGCTTTAGCTGTGGCAAGAAGGGCCACTATGCCAAAGAATGTCAAGCAAAGCCAGCGGACAGGAAGTGCTTTAACTGCGGCCAAGTGGGACATCACCAGGATAAATGTCCACAACCCCCCTAAAGAGAAGCAGATTGTGAAAGCATATGTTATTAATGTTGTTCCTTCTTCGTTGAATGCCCCAACTACGGCGGAGAAAGGAAAGAATGTCGTCATTCAAGGTACGCTTTTTGTTTATGATGTTCCCGTTCGAGTACTTTTTGATACTGGGGCTTCCCATTCCTTCATATCTAGTGACCTGGTAGATAGGTTGGGATTGGAACCCGAGATAGTTGATAGACCTTTAGCGGTGACGAATCCGATAAGTGGTTCGACTAGCCTTAGTATGATTTGTGGTAATGTAGTCTTATCGAGTCATGGATGTATGTTTGCTTATGATTGCTTTGTTTTGGGATTTAATGGGTTTGGCATTATTTTGGGAGTCGATTGGCTCCAAAGATATGGGGGTGGTGGTAGACTGTGAGGGATTTTCGGTGACTATTAGGGTGGATGATGGGCGGAGGGTAGTATTTGGTGGCCTACCTAGTGATGAGGTGATATCTAGTTTTCTAAATTCCCTCGACATTTCGCAGGACGAGTTATCAGGGGTTCCCATTGCTGGACAATATCCAGATATCTTCAAGGAAGTGACCGGACGTCCACCACACCGAGAGATTGAGTTCCGTATGATTTAGCGAAAGATGCCAGACCTATAGTGATGCCACTTCGTCGTATGGCACCAAGGGAGCAGCGAGAGCTCGGGGTGCAAGTAAGCGATCTTTTGAAGAAGGATTTATCAGAAGAAGTGCTTCCGAGTGGGGAGCATCAGTTGTATTTACTACCAAGGCAGATGGTTCCCTCCGTTTATGTGTGGACTATCGCGAGTTGAATAAAGTGACTAGGAAGAATAAGTATCCTCTTCCGCGGATAGATGATTTGTTTGATCAACTGGAGGGAGCAAGAGTGTTATCCCAGTTGGACCTCGCGACAGGATTTCATCAGCTCCGAGTAGCTGCTGAGAGTATTCCTAAAATGGAATTTCGGACGCCGTCAAGATTCTATGAGTGGTTGGCCATGCCATTCGGGTTGACCAATGCACCAGCATATTTTGTGGATCTTATGAATATGGTATTCAGGGATCAATTAAATAAGTTTGTTCTTGTGTTCGTAGATGATATCTTGGTTTACTCAAGGACAACACAAGGAACATTTGAGGATAGTAATGGAGGTGTTGAGGAAACACCAATTGAAAGCGAAGTTTTCTAAGTGTCACTTTTGGAGGAAGGAAGTGAGATTCTTGGGCCATGTTGTTTCAGAGAGTGGTATTGCCATGGATCCTGCGAAGGTGGCTACGACACAAGATTGGTCTATGCCCAAGAATGCAACAGACGTAAGAAGTGTCTTGGGATTAGCTGGATATTATCGTAAGTTTATCCAAGACTGTTCCAAGATAGCAGCACCGTTAACTCAGTTGACCAAGAAGAATCAAGCTTTCGTTTGGGACGAAAGGTGTGAAAATGCATTCAAGAGCCTAAAGGAAAAGTTGACGTGTGCACCAATGTTAGTCATTCCTAAAGGGAATGAAGAGATGACAGTATGCACGGATGCATGTGGTGCCGGACCAGGTGCTATATTGATGCATGGAGGTAAGGTTGTAGCTTATGCAAGTCGGCAACTGAAACCGCATGAGAAAAGATACCCTACCCACGATTTGGAATTGGCAGCGATCGTGTTCGTGTTGAAGATGTGGAGACATGATCTCTTGGGAGAAAGATTCGAGTTGTTTACCGATCATAAATCGTTAAAGTATCTCTTCTCTCGGAAGGATCTAAATCTCCGACAACAAAGATGGTTAGAATTCTTGGCTTCCTATGATTTCGATATCGCATATACACCAGGAAAGGGCAATGCAGTAGCTGATGCATTGAGTAGAAGACATGCTAGTTTAGGGGCTATGTTTCTTGAGTGGAAGCAACTGGAGTATATCGCAGGGTACGATTTCAGACCAAAGTGCGAATTTGATCCAGAGATGTTAGCAAGTTTGACGATCAGACCCACTTTGATTGAGCGGATTGGTTTCAGTCAGAGGGACGATCCTAACCTACTAGAAATCATCTCCAAGTTAGAAATGGGTATCGACGGTAAGGAGATGAACAAGTACGGGCTTGATCGAGAAGGATGGCTTCGAAAGAATGGTAGACTAGTTATACCCAATATTAATGGATTGAGAGATGAAGTGCTTAGAGAATGTCATCACTCAAAACTGACTATACATCCCAGTGGTAATAAAATGTATCGAGACATGAAGCAGACCTACTTTGGGAAGGGATGAAAAGAGACGTTGGGAAGTTTATATCCAAATGCATGAACTGTCAGCTAGTTAAAGCTGAGCAAAATAAACCTAGTGGTTTGTTGCAACCATTAGAAATTCTAGAATGGAAATGGGGACAAGTCTCAATGGATTTCATTGATGGGTTACCAAGGACTAGATCAAGCCATGATAGCATTTGGGTGATTGTGGACTGATTGACCAAGAGTGCAAGGTTTATACCTGTCAAGTCGAATAGAAAAGCAGCTAAGTTAGCAGAACTGTATATGAAGTGGGTAGTGAGAGTTCATGGAGTACCCAAAGGCATTGTAAGTGACCGAGATCCGTTGTTCACTAGTGGATTTTGGAAGAGCTTACAAGAGGCTGTAGGATCGAAATTACATCTCAGTACTGTGTACCATCCTCAAACCGACGGTCATACAGAGAAGGTGAATCGTATATTGGAGGATCTCTTGAGAGCTTGTATATTGGATTTTGGAGGGTCTTGGGATGACCATTTGCATCTAGTGGAGTTTTCATATAATAATAGTTATCAATCCAGTATTGATATGGCTCCATTTGAAGCTTTGTACGGAAGACCGTGCAACTCACCATCATGTTGGTTAGAAACCGGTGAGAAGTTTGTGCTTGGGCTAGATGTGATAAGAGAAACTTCAAATAAGATCAGGGTTATCCAGCAGTGAATGAAGGTTGCTCAAGATAGGCAGAAGAGTTATGCTGATAAGAGGAGAAGAGATCTAAAATTCTCCATTGGCGACTAGGTGTTTGTCAGGATTTCTCCATTAAAGAGCGTGATTCGATTTGGCAGGAAAGGCAAGTTAGGACCAAGATTTGTTGGTCCATTCCCAGTTCTCGAGCAAGTTGGGAATTTGGCATATAAAGTTGAGTTGCCAAACAAGATGGCGGGAGTTCATAACGTATTTCATGTTTCCCAGTTAAGGAAGTTCGTGCACGATCTTGATATGACTATTTCACTGGATCAGTTGGATGACATCGAAGTAGAAACCAAGGCGGTTGGGAACCGTAGGCCGATCCATATTATCAAGTTTGATACGAAGCAACTTCGAAGGAAGGCGGTGAAATTGGTCAAGGTTCAGTGGGGCGAGAATGAAAATGACAGCACTTGGGAAACAGAGGAGAGTATAAGGGAATCGTATCCAGAACTCTTTACCTGGTAATATTTTAAATTGTGATTTAGTTATTCCTCATGCTAGGATAGACTTGATGTGTTTGTAATGTATGTTTGATTGTTTGTAAATGGCTGTTAGGCATGCGGGACCCGTTGTATGCTTTAATTAGGGAATTTCGGGGCCGAAATTTCTTAAGGGGGGAGAATGTAACGACCCGTAACGTATCGGAGGGTCGTAGGATATTTATTTCATTTTCATACGAAGTCTTATGGTCGTGTTACTTTGGGGATCGACTATTGGGGTCATTTCCAATGTTCACGATTTTTGCCGATTTTTAAATGATTGTTTTGCCCCTGGCGAATCTTGTTTAGCCTATAACTTTTGATTGGTAAGGAGTTTTGACCTGAAACCACTTCCATTGGATTCGGATGATGGTTTACCTTTCCGTAGAGTGGTCATACTGATCAAACGGACTTACCGTTTGGGAGATATGGCTAAAATAAGGTTTGGAAAGTGAAAAACAGCTTAACCGGGCGTAATTAGGGTGATTAACAGCTAGACCCATAACCCATTTCGGGATTAGAGATATGGGGAGGCTGAAATCAGTTGGAAAATGATTTTATTTCATTTTCTGAGTCGCCTAAAACATTTCTCTAACCCTAACAATGGCCTCCACCTTCTAAAATCATCCTAAATCACCTTTTAATCACTAATTAAGAAGATCTACATCAAATCAAGGCAAATCAACACCAAATCAGAGTTGGAGCTGTTGTGTTGCATAGGTAAACGCCCCAAAACAGTAGAGTTTCAGATCTAAAGTTTTATTTGTGGCTAAGGTGAGTGATTTGCATTGTTTTTTCACTAATTACGGCTAATTAGGGGTGATTAGTGTTAATTAGCGAAATTATATATGTTAAAATTCTGGAAAAATATGTAAAAATTCTTAAATATTATTTTAGGGCTTTGATAGAAGTTTGGGTTAATTTGGATATGTTTTGCTAATTGTATGCTTAAATCATGATTAAGGGGATTAAGGGGGAAAACCATAGATTTGGGCATGTTCTATCCAAAATAACTCATATGATTGATGTTTGGATGTTTATGGTTGATTCTATTTGTTGTTACTACTGTTTGGAATGTTAAGTAATCTTGTAGGATAGTTAAAACGGTTGAAAATGCCGTCGTATGGCGAAAATGGACGATATATGCTCGTTGGAAAATGTGCAGGGTTTCGGATCGAATCATAGAGCTCGGATCGGATCGGACGACCGAGTGAGGAGATTCGAACCAGATTGGAACTTGGCATAAGAAGAGGCTTGGCAAGAAGGAAGGCCATTTACATAGAGTTGGAGTTGGGATCGGATCGGAATGGCAGGAGGGCGTGGGATCAGGTTTATATGGACCGAACCGAAGTTAAAGGGATGGAGCACGAACCAAAAGGAGGGGCCTGGATACTATATTCCGAAACAAACCGGAAGCAATATATGAACCGAACCGATTGTGATAAGACGGAGCTTGAAGGACTCGAACTATGAAGTACCCGAACCAAACCGAGTTGCTTCACCTGAACCAAACCGAGTTGCTTCACCTAAACCGAACCGAGTTAGAGCCTCTATTACTATTACGTGACGACTCTTTTGAAGACCAACTCCAATTCGACCAAAACCCGAGATGCAAAGGAAGTCCAAATGAGAGGTTATTACTCAGGATCCAAATGGGGATCAACGGGTTAACTTCATGAGTTGGGCTTTGCTGCGGGACATGTGCAAAGGGGTTATCGATGTCTATAGCTTTGACTCACCACTAAGAAAGATTATTTGCTATGGATTAGTGCAGTGGGGTTGTTATGACTCCATGGGGCGAAGTGATCGTAGCAGGGCTATGAGCTAGTGCAGTGGAGTTGTTATGACTCCATGGGGCAGAGTGGACATAGCAAAGTATTAGTGGTTACGGATCAGTGCAATGGAGCTGTTATGACTCCATGGGGCAGAGTGATCGTAACAAAGAATTGGGTGATCAAAGTGGTAGATATTGTATGCTTTATGCACTGAGAGAGAGATGTGAGGATGATTGCTATGTTTGATGTTTTTCTATCACCATGACATGCACACCCCCTCCCCATTATTTTCACACATGTGTTAGTGTCACCTTATAGTATTGTACATCATGTTGTTCTAACTCTTTGGTTGCAGGTCCAGGTTCAGGTATGGTTATGTATACCTGTTACTGTTCTGTTTTGCTGCTTATCGCTCATACCAGACTTTTGTCTGACCCATAGTTTTATGTCTCTTCTTATTACTCTAGGTGCTCTTAAACAGGCAGACTAGAGACATGTCAGGTGATTATGCACGAGTAGCTGTACCGTAGACTACTAATTCAATGTCCTGACTTAATTCAATGTTTCATTTTAACATTGAAAACTACGGCCACAAAAGTTAAGTCGAACTGACTTAATTCAATGTTTCATTTTAACAATCTCCCACTAGATTCCGGTCGCTGTAAAACTTGCCGAAGGGGTTGGTTGGTAAATATCTTAATTGGTTAGACATGGAAATAATGTCGGAGTTTCCTTGACGCGATCAATAAGCTATAAGCAAGCTTCTCAATCTTCGGATAATTGCGCTCGACACCTGTCAATTTTTTGCTTACATAATAGACCGGTCGATGTACCCGTTCTTCTTCTCGAATTAGGACCGAGCTGATCGCATGTGCAGATACCGCTAAATAGACGAATAGGTCTTCGTGGTCGATGGGCTTAGAGAGGATGGGTGGTTTCTCTAGGTGATCGAGTAAACCTTGGAAAGCTTCAACACAGTCGGGCGTCCAAGCCAAGTTTCATTTTCCTCTTTTAATTAACTCAAAGAAGGGTATGCATTTATCAGTCGCCTTCGAAATGAACCGACCCATAGCTGCTATCTTACCCGCCAGGCTTTGGACATCCTTGATCCCTTTAGGCTGTTGAATTCTTTTGAGGGCCGATATTTGGTCGGGATTGATCTCGATTCCTCGAGAACTCACAGTGAAATCTAGGAACTTGCCCGAAGCTACTCCAAAGGAACACTTCAAAGGATTTAATTTCATGTCGTACTTCTGGAGGATGTTAAACATCCTTGATAGATCATTCACATGCTCGGATGATTGTTTTGATTTTACTAACATGTCATCCATATATACCTCCATGGTTTTCCCTGTCTGGTTGTGGAACATTCGGTTGACCAGCAGTTGATAGGTTACTCCAACATTTTTCAGGCCAAAGGGCATTACCACATAACAATACATTCCAAGGTCGGTGATGAAGCTGGTATGCTCTTGGTCCGGTATATGCACAGCGATCTGGTTGTACCCTGAGTACGCATCCATAAACGAGAGCAGCTCATGTCCTGCGGTCGAGTCGACCAACTGATCAATCCTAGGTAGTGGGAAGCTATCCTTAGGACATGCCTTGTTTAAATCAGAAAAATCAATGCAGGTTCTCCACTTCCCATTAGCCTTTTTTACAAGCACTGGGTTGGCTATCTAGTCGAGATGGATCGAGTCTCAAATGAACCCATTAGCTTGTAACTTACCAATCTCCTCTTTCAAGGCCATCGACCTTTCAGGACCAAGCATTCGTCTTTTTTGTTTAACCGGAGTGTACTTCGGGTCGATGCTAAGGGAGTGAGTTATAATGGAAGGTGATATCCCACACATGTCAGCGTGGGTCCAGGCAAACACGTCTAGGTTTACTCGAAGAAAGTCAGTCAATTCCTTCGTCCGAAAGGAATCTAGACCCTGGTGGGTTCATTTTTATCAATCGGAATTTCCACCATTGCTTCATTCGGGGCAGTCTTTCTACATCCTGGTTCTTCGCCCTCTCTAGGATCGATATCTTTCACTCCGCAGATGGACGGTCCCGACCAGGATGTTTTCTGTAGTTGCTATGCTCTCATGTCTTTCGTAAGAGGAGACTCGACTGTTGATTTTTTGCTGCCCTTATTCTGGAGATCCTTCCACTCCGCCAAGTAACAAGCTCTCCCATCTATCTTGTCTCCTCGTACCGTTCCAATTCCTCCATCAGTTGGGAACTTCAATAGTAGGCACCATGAGGCGATATAAGCTCTAAACTCCATTAGCGCCGGTCGTCCTAAGAACGCATTATATGGGGAGTTGATATCCATTAAAACGAATAGTAGGTAGGGTGTGGCCCCCTTATTATGGCATTGACAACCATTCCTTTCCCCTTATCTTGTGCAGAAGCTCGAGGAGCGACTTGGCTTTGCCTGGGGGTTGAAGCCCCTTGTCCCCTTTCTCTTGTTAGTGAAACACCCCACCTCCGTTAAGGTCACTCACAAAGGGAATGCCTTAATTTTGGTGGAGGTTTATAAGTAAAAGCCACAGATAAACTCAAGACAGATATAAATACACACATTTTAAAACAACGGAAACCAACAGACTTTTATTGCATCAATACATGTTCAAAACAAAACATTCCATAATTGTCTCAAAATACTTCCATCATTACAACATCATAACTGCCTTGATTATTAAAGAAGCATAAAACGTAAATAAAGTGACAAAAATCCCCATAGTGATATCCAAAGCCATAGTCCGAGCAAAAGAGACCCAAATCAAACATCTACGCTCTTGGAGCTTGAACAGAGCCTGATTGAGCTGAGCTGTTTCCTCCCTGTGGACCTGGGGGGGGGGGGACGAAAGAAAAGAAGACGAAAAGAAAATAGGATGGGACATAAAGCCTGAGTAAATCTAGTAACTCTTCAGTATGTGAATAAGAAAAGGGCATGATAGATATATACTGAAAATAGGATAGTGTCACAAGCCAAGGGAGTGTCGAATGTACTATCGCACCCATACTATATCTCTGCATCTATTTGACTTTACTCTAACTGGCACCCATGGTGAGGGTGAAGTGATCCCCAACTTTAATTAAAGACCGGCTCCTACTCGCGTTAACATGTGTCATACGGCCCCAAGAATTGTAGATACCTATGCTGGTCCCACCATGGGGTGTATCAAGACCCATGGTGGCGGCCCCGACACAAATTCTAGAAGGCATAGGTTATACTACTGGTGTCCCCAGTGCCCTAGTTGTCTGCTCCGAAGTGTGTGCACGCCCGCACTCCGTTAGACCTGCACTGTGCACCCACCGCCGTCGTTTGACCGCTTACAATCAGCCCAGTAATCGTGCCCCACCCTGCCTAGTTTCAGGGTACCGTTGATACCTAAATTGGGTTACTGCTGAAACGGGTCCCTCGTTACCGGGATTTTCTAGTCAAACATGTTAAGTGGTTAAGTGTCTATATTTTCCTAACCCCCACCCATCAATTCTTGTTAACATGTTGAATTTGGTTAAGTGTTATAGTTGACTTAACCCCACCACCTGTCCTTAGCCTCTTAGGAGCACCAGACCACTCACATTAGACAGGTATTGCTACAGTTACTGGATATGCCGGTCGGTTCCGGGCAGGTTTACACCGTAGCTCAGTCTAACCTTGGGTCTTTATTGGGCTCAACGCTTAACCACCCACATTGGATAGGTATTGTTGTGACTACTGGACAGCCGGGCGGTTTCGGGCAGGTTTACATCACAACTCAATCTAACCTCGGGTTAAGCATATCGTGTTTTCTAAATTTACATATTTTATTATTGTATATGTAAATGTCATATCCTTTATTCTTGGGCACAACAATTTTATACCGCTTAAATGTCATTGTCATTGGCATGTGCTAAACATGCCAACATATATTTTCATGTTTTACACCCAACGTTATTAACCCCGTTTATACGTTCGCAACGTTATAACAAATGTTGGGCTCGACACAATTCAGCCCAACTTTATAAGCGTAAGAAAAGGGGAAAATTAAGAACATGTAATATTTTGCAACATATAAGGGTGTGTGGTGCATGAACTTGCAGTCTAGCGATACTAACATAAATGATGGGTCATGTGAACTTGCATTCAAATCAAAGTATAACTAAGTAGGTGGCATATGAGATGGCATAGTTTAGGCTAATACAAACTTGTGTTTAAACATGTTTAACTTGGCATAATGTCAAACACAAAACTAGCATGATGTATATTCACCAAAAGGTCCAATTATAACATTTAATTCACATAGCCTATTTCAACATGAACTTGCATAGTTTATGAAACACAAACGATACTTAACGTAGATCCAATTTCACTTGCAAATAAACATGAACTCGCATGATTTATGAAACCCAAACGATGCTTAACATAGATCCAATTATACTTGCAAACAAACATGAAAGTGATAACATAGGCTTTGGGTCATGTAGGCATAAAAGGGTTCAAGTCTAAATCATGTTTACATGAATTCTAATTTAGACTAAGGGAATATACATAGTCCATGCCATCGACATATACATAAAGGGATCAGTTCTATTCTTTTGCCACAAACTTGCAAGTGTTATTGTTTTCATATACAATTGTTCAATAAGCTTGCATCAATTAATTTATGCCACAAACGTCAATACACAAGTCTTGATAGAATCATCAAAATACATAGAATTTTATACAATACAATAACACAATTCTATTTTCATTCACATCGAATCACATCGCAATTCTTATTCATATTCTGAAAGGTTACTATACTTACAACGAATGCAGAATCTTGAATTCTGGATTCTGAATTCTGAAATTGAGGTGCGCTCCTTTGGGTAGACTAACGTTGTGTTGATAATTTTTGATTTAAACTTTAATCTTCTTCTTAGTTTCGATTCGTCTCTAGGCTTTTCTCTTGACGGCTATGTTCAATTCCTCCCTAGCAGCATGACGACTCCTTTCTCATATTTTTGTGTGAATTTTCAGTTGAGAGTTAGGGTGTATTTATAGATTTTTAAGTTGTTTTGAGCCGTCAGATGAAGATAGGAGGAATCTAGGCCATTCAAAATTCAGAGAGCCAATCAAGAGGAAACATGTCAGCCCTAGTGACACACATGGCCTTAGAAATTCGAGCCAGAGTCAGACCTGGCCAGCCAGGTCGACCAGGCAGGTCGACACCCAAGTTGACACTATGGTCAACCTGGGGGGGACCAGGTCAACACCATGGTCGACCTGGGGTGACTAGGTCGACTCCATGGTCGACCCTATGGTCGACCTGGTCTCTAGGCGGGAATTTTCCCGCCCAGCCCAGTTTGAACCTGAAATTCGAAATTTTGAAATTAAACTGAGCTGTTTGAATTTAAATTTGATTCTGAAACTTCCGAAGGCCATAACTCCTTCATACGGAGTCCGATTCTCGCAAACACGGACTCTATCTCAAGTAGAATTCCGAGACGAACGAAATGGCGTAACCAGTTTCCCTTAATTCTTTCATTTAGAATTAATTATACTTTAATTTTTAAAGCTTAGCATTATAGAATTCACGGGGTGTTACATTCTCCCCCCTTAAAAGGATTTCGTCCCCGAAATCTTCAAGTTAGGAAGAATGTATATCGTACCATCCAATAGTCCATCTACTCAACCAACAAACACAGGCATCCACTGTCCTTAAAAAACTTCTAATGCTTCATGATCATATGCATAGTGTGTGTACATGTCCTTATCTAATTCAGAAATCAGGCGGTCTACTAATTCAGTTGACCTCCTTAATGCGAATCATGTAAGTGTCATGAATCCATTATGTATGCAAATTTTTCCTACTCATAATTCTACATGAGTGCACAATCATTCATACAAATGCGACGACCATATGACAACATATCAAGTTTCAACCATATACAAATGAGAATACATATATGCATATGCAATATGAAGTGGCTGAGCCGATCTATAACCTAGGGTGTGTGTGTATATGCATCCACGAGCAACCACTAGCGATCACTAGTAATCATTTGCAACCATCATCCACAACATGTTTTCAAATACATGTTTGCATCCATTTGTTTTCTACCTAAGGTGTTAGGAAAAAGGACCGAGAAGACATACCTAAAAAAAGATAGATAAAGCATAACTTAAGGAAAAAGATAGATCAAAGATGTACCCTAAAAAAGAAGAGGGTAGGCAGCGCGTATTCTGTCCTCAGTTTCCCAAGTCGCGTCTTCCTCGGCGTCGCTCTACTGAACTTTAACGAGTTTGACATCGCGGTTGCGTAGCTTTTTCACTTCAGTTCCTAAGATGCAGGTTGGAATCTCCTCACAGTTGCTTCACGTTCCACTTTGGCTTTTTCTAGAATGCTAGGTTCCACCACTTCCGCTGACTCATGCAAACACTTCCGGAGGTGAGAAACATGAAAGACGTTGTGAACTCCGGCCAGTCTCTCGGGTAGCTCTAATCTATAGGCCATCTTTCCAACCTTCTCGATGATAGGAAACGGTCCTACAAATCTTGGTGCTAGCTTTCCTGCGGATCCAAAACGAACGACGTTCCTTAAAGGTGATACCTTAAGGAAAACCCTGTCCCCAACCTCAAACTCAAGGTCGGTCCTTCTTTTGTCGGCGTAGGATTTCTGTCTGTCTTGGGCAGTCTTCATTCTCCTACGTATCAAGTCTACTTTCTCCGAAGTCTCTCGAATCATATCTGGTCCAAGTATAAGCTTATCTGTAGACTCGTACCAACAAGTTGGTGATTTGCACGGTCTTCCATACAAGGCTTCGAAGGGTGCCATACCGATGGTAGCTTGGTAGCTGTTGTAATAGGCAAATTCCACTAAAGGAAGGTGATCCTCCCAAGTCCCTCCAAAGTCAAGAACGCAAAGTCTTAAAAGATCCTCTAAAACTCTATTCACCCTTTCCGTCTGGCCATCGGTTTGGGGGTGATAGGCCGTGCTCAAACATAACTATGTGCCTACAGCTTCTTGCAGACTCCGCCAAAACTCGCTTGTGAAGATAGGATCTCGGTCACTAACAATGCTGGAGGGTATCCCATGGAGTCGAACTATTTCCTTGAGATAAAGAGATGCTAGAGATGCGGCAGTCCTTCTACTCTTGATAGGTATGAAGTGGGCGCTCTTAGTAAGCCTATCCACTATTACCCAAATGCTAGTGTTGCCTCTTCTCGACCTAGGCAGTCCATCAATGAAGTCCATTGAAATGTTTTCCCACTTCCACTGTGGGACCTCTAAAGGATGAAGTAGTCCTCCAGGCTTCTTCTGTTCCGCCTTGACTCGTTGGCAGGTCATGCACTTAGAAACGAAATCTGCCACGTCTTGCTTCATGCCGTTCCAAAAGAAAGTCCTTTTTATATCCTTGTACATCTTATCACCGCCAGGGTGTATAGTCATCTTGGAATAATGCGCTTCTTCGAGAACCTTCTTTGTCAACTCCCTTGCTTGTGGGACGCATAATCTTCCATCTCGCCTCAGCCAACCCTTGTCATCGATGGTGTACCTACTGAGGTGACTGGAAGTCTCACCCCTAATAAGTTTATCAATCACATCGACAAGCTGAGGGTCTTCACGTTGTGCATCCTCTATTGAGTCCAAGAGAGTAGGGCGTATTTCGAGAGATGTTAGCAAACCCGGTACAAAATCTGAGGAGGGCCTAAAGTTAAAACTGGCTATATACTCCAGGGTTTGCCGTTCACAAAGAGCGGACTTAAGGTCAGTGTAACACCCCGTTTTTCAGTTAATGCTAAAATTCACTAATTGCAGGATAAATAATCTCAAATGTGAGAATTGGGGGAAACGGGCTGCGTCATTGTGTTCGTCTTGGAAAAATACGCGAAATAGAGTCCGAAACTTTGTAAATCGGAGTCCGTATGGCCCAGTTATGGCCCAATGAAGTTTGCAGAAAATTTAAAGTTAAAAACAGATTTAAAATTCAAATTCAGATTTTTAATTTCAACCAGCGGGGCCAGGCGGGAAAGTTCCCGCCCTAGCCATGTCGACAGGGCTGTCGACAGGCCTGTCGACTGGGGAGTCGACTGCCCTGTCGACTTGCCTGTCGACACGGGGTGTCGAGCCAGATGGCCTGGGTGCACCAGGTCTGGTTTTCTGGCTAAGGCTGGGCTGTGTTCTAGAGACTTCCTAAATCCGACGGACCTAATCTAACCTAGGGTTAATCCTATGGTCTAAAACACACCCTAATCCTATAAATACACCCTAATGCAAGCCTAATCCATACTAAAAATAGAAATGATGGCCTCATGCCGCCAAAATCAAACTTAAGAGGAGCCTCCACTAGTTTATGAAGGAAGTTGCAAGCTAATCAACCTCTAATCATCATCTACTTCATATTTAGCAACTAGTTCTACTTCATAAGTTTGCTAATCTTGGTTTTGGTGAGTTCCTATGCCTTTAGCAAGTAATTGCTAAACTAATTAGGATAGGATATTAGGAGGCTATGGATGTAAATGTGGATTATGCAAGTTGTGGTTGTTATATGTTATAAGTTCATATGTAAACTTGCCTCTTTTTATGATATGATGTGTCATGTAAGTTCATATGCAAGTTTTTATGCAAGTTTTATGCAAGTTCTTATGCAAGTTTATGCAAGTTCATATGCAAGTTCATATGCAAGATTTATGCAAGTTCATATGCAAGTATTATGCAAGTTTATATGCAAGTTCATATGCAAGTTTGTCTCTTTTTATGATGTGCATAACATATGCAAAGTTGTCCCTATGTATGACGTGTTATGTAAACGAATTACGTGGGAAACAATGGGGTTAATATGCATGATTATAAAAAGGTGTAAAGTTGTTATGATTAAGCATAACATAAAATGAATGGACATAATTGGGAATTTACCTATTAAGTTAGGTCTACCCATACTATGGAATTGGGAATTTACCTATTGAGTTAGGTCTACCCATATTCTTAAAAATGTGTAATTAATTAGGGATAATTAATTATGGGGGTGATTAATTAGGTGTAATTAATCAACTAAGACACGAGGTTGGACCCTTTTGTAGCGGAAGTCTGCCCGGAACCAACCGGCCATCCAGCAGCTACAAATGATTGGCCCAATGTGAGAGGTCTTAGTCATAAATTAAATACGTGATTAAAGTAAAGACACGAGGTTAGACCCTTTTTATGACAGAAGTCTGCCCGGAACCAACCGGCATATCCAGCAGTCATAAAAGATGGTCTAATGTGAGAGGTCTTTATGAGGTCATGATCTTAATTAATTAATTAAGAAACACTTAATCATATTAGCATGTAGAGGGACATGAGGGGTTAAGTGGGTGCCTTGGGCGGCATATGGAAATCTAGTGGGTTGCCTTGGGTGGCAATAGAAAATACGATTAGAATACTTAACCAAGTGGAAACATGTAATTAAACATGAATAAAGGGTTAAGTGGGATGCACTAGAAAAAAGAACAAGCTTAGGTGGGTAGCTTGTGGGGGCCCATTTCAACCAGTAACCCATATGTATCTTATTGGGCTCGACCCATGTCGAGGACGGGACACGTGTACTGGGCTTGACTATAAGAGGCCAAAACGAGTTAGCGGTGGCAACGCAAGTCCAACGGGTTTCATATGCGTGTGTGGACCCGGGCTGGTAGGTAAGACGTTGTTGCATCGTGTAGGTATAAGCCGTGCACCGTTGATTGTATCGGGTTGCCACTTTGGGGAGTGATACACCCCACTGTGGGGCCAGCACGGGTATCTACGGTAGGGAGCCGATCGCTTGGGAGTAGTGGGTACACCTAGTGGAGATAGGGGCAGACGGCACCTATGTAGTGAGCTAGGGGTACACGAAACTACTGGGTAAATTTTCTAAGTCCTTGGGAGGGATCAACCTTTAAGTAGGAATGACTGGTGTGGTGCAGTGTAGTAATTATCCTTGGGTGGGTAAATGCGTCTTTATCGTTATCTTAGTTCACTCTAAGTCTGATTGGCTACTGAGTGTAGTCATTTATCCCCAGTCACACCGTACCAAGTTATATCATATCCTTATTACTTTAATGGTTACATTGTTAAAGTTATAGGACTCGCTCAGACTTATGTTTGACCCCGTTGTTTTTATCTTTTTCCCAACCCTCAGGTTCTCAGAGTGGGCCCAGCACGAGTGGGATTTGATCAGGCTGCTTTTATTACTCTCTCGGAGCTTGGACCCTAGATGTAGAGCTCAGCTTACCCTTTTCTTTTATGGCTATCAGTTCATGTATTGGGATTATGTATTTTTGTTTAGCAGGATGGATATTTGTACTTGACTTCTATTATGGTTTTGTGATGTAACAAGACATGTTTTATTTTCCGCTGCAATTGAAATGATGTTTTAAATTTTCAAGTATTACTTATATCTGTCTTGCTGTAATTACTCTGTTCTATATTCACTCAAGATACTCCACCGATGTTATGGCATTCCCTTAGAGAGTGACCATAGCGGGCGTGGGGTGTTACACGTGGTATCAGAGCAAAGGTTACCGGAACAAATAAAATTTTTAGGAAACTAATTTTCTAAAAACATTTTTGGAAGAGATATTTTCAAAAAACATGTCTTTAAAGAGAAAAGTTTTTGAAAGAAAAGCATAATCCCCAATAGCCATATCTTTATCTTTCGAATTCTCCGTTTTGAATCTTTCCTTTTTCGTTTCAGCATGGCTGAGGATCTTAACTTTCCGGAGGGTGTGACGATACCAGTATGGTATAGGAGATTGATGGAGGCTAGGGCCACCACTGCGGGCCCAACAAATGTTCCTCCACCAACCGTAGCACCCGATCTTCCTCCTCCCCCTTCTCCTCGCACGGATACTTTTGCTAAGACTTGCAAGGAATTTAAAGCTATGGGAGGGAAACCTTTTCAAGGATCTGAAACTTTTGTGGAGGCTAGAGATTGGCTTAAGGAGGTGGAAGAGTTGATAGATATCTTTGAGATGGAAGAAGGAAAGAAAGTCAAGTTAGCTGCTTGGTTAATGAAGGGAGAGGCCTCATTCTGGTGGGAGGTCACTAATGGAGAACGCCCCGTTGACTCTTGGGCGGATTTTAGGCAAAGATTTGTGGCAAAGTTTCTCTCAAGGGCGGAGGAAAACTTGTATATGGAAAGATTCTTGACTCTAAAGCAAGGAAATCTCTCAGTGAAGGAATATGTCAACAAGTTTAATCAATTGGCAAGGTTTGGCCTAGACATGGTGAATACACCGGAGAAGAAGGCTTTGAGGTTCGTGAAAGGCTTGAATGAACCGATGCATGGGTTGGCTATGACTCATATCCCTATGGGGGCCACCTTTGAGAAGCTAGTTGACATGGCACTCATGCATGAAGAAGAGAAGGGTCCCAATGCTAATAAGGCACCCGAGAAGAAGGGAGATCAAAAGAGACCTCAGCAACAACAGCAAAACAAAGGGGGGAAAGGCAACGGTGGCAAGGGGAAGAAGAAGTGCTTCAATTGTGGGATACCAGGCCACATAAGCAAAGATTGTAGAAAGAAGAAGAAGACTGGTTGCTTTCACTGTGGCGAAGCAGGGCATTTAGTGAAGGATTGCCCTAAGAAGGGGCAAAGGACGGGATCTACCTCAGGAGGACAGGTGCAAGCTCTTATGGCACCGGGTCAGGCTAGGGGGCAAGTACAGGCTCTCGCAGTTCCACCAATTCAGGAAAGAGGTAGAACTATTTCCGTTGAAAGTCTGGTTTTTCTATTTGATCATCCTGTCCGTACATTGTTTGATTCTGGCGCATCGCATTCGTTTATCTCATCATCATTAGTTGAGTCACTGCACTTAGACACCAGTCTGGTAGATGATCCCCTGGTTGTTTCAAACCCAATTGGGGGCTCCACTTATTTGTCCATGATATGTTTGGGTTTGAAGATTTCTATACTTAGCATTGAGTTTAGATGTGATGCTTTTGTTTTGGGCTTCACGGGCTATGGGTTAATTTTGGGCATGGACTGGTTATCCAGTAATGGTGCTGTTCTTGATTGCGAAAGGAGAGTTGTTAGGCTCATGACCCGCTTGGGTAACACTCTCGAGATCTCTTGTAATCCCATGGATTCGGTTATGCTAAGTTATCTTGAATCGCTTGACGCTTCGGTCAAGAGTTTGCAATCTGTTAGAGTGGTCCGGGAATACTCGGATGTGTTTGAGGAGGTGAAGGGCTTACCTCCGAAGCGGGAGATTGACTTCCGAATATATCTGGTGGATAATGCTAAACCTGTATCTTTACCAGTGCGCCACATGGCTCCTCGTGAGAGGAGGGAACTCCATAAGCAAGTAGGGGAGTTGCTTGAGAAGGGGTTCATAAGACGAAGTATATCGGAGTGGGGTGCTCCAGTAGTTTTTGCTACGAAGGCGGATGGGTCCCTCAGACTTTGTGTAGACTATAGAGAACTCAACAAGCTCACAAAGAAGAATAGACACCCATTGCCGAGGATTGATGATCTTTTCGATCAGTTGGTTGGCGCTTCAGTATTTTCCCAGTTGGACTTAGCCACGGGGTTTCATCAGTTGAGGGTGGCTGAGGATAGCATAGACAAGACTGCCTTTTGGACTCCGGATGGTTTCTATGAGTGGCTGGTGATGCCATTTGGGTTGACGAACGCCCCTGCATACTTTGTTGATTTGATGAGTAGGGTGTTCAGGGAGTTCCTTAATAAATTCGTGGTGATCTTTGTGGATGATATCTTAGTATTTTCTAAGAGTGAAGAAGAGCATGCCCTACATCTTGGGGAGGTATTGAAGACTCTTCGAGCACATAGCCTTAAGGCTAAATTCTCTAAATGTCACTTCTGGAGGAAGGAGGTGCGGTTCTTGGGGCACGTGGTCTCCAAGGAAGGGATAGCTGTGGATCCCGCGAAGGTAGTATCAATTCAGGATTGGAAGGTTCCGAAGAATGCTACCGAAGTAAGAAGTTTTCTGGGGTTGGCGGGTTATTATAGGAAGTTTATCAAAGACTTCGCGAAGATATCAGCCCCATTAACCCGCTTAACGAAGAAGAATCTTGTTTTCGCATGGGACGTAGATTGTGATGATGCGTTCCGACGGTTAAAGAGAGCTTTAACCACTGCTCCAGTTTTAGTGTTGCCAGATGGGAGCAAGCCATTTGTTGTCTATACCGATGCTTGTGGGACAGGACTAGGCGCAGTCTTAATGCAAGGGGGAAGGGTAATAGCCTATAGTGGAAGGCAGTTGAGAGTGCATGAGAAAAATTACCCTACCCATGATTTAGAGTTGGCCGCTATTGTTTTTGCGCTGAAGATTTGGCGCCATTATCTTCTTGGTGAGAGATTCGAATTGTTCACTGACCACAAATCATTGAAATACTTGTTTTCTCAGAAGGATTTGAATTTGAGACAGCAAAGGTGGATGGAGTTCTTAGCATCCTATGATTTCGAGATAACATATACCCCTGGCAAGGGTAACGTGGTGGCGGACGCCTTGAGCAGAAAAAGGTTGTCCTTGAGTCCATTGTTCGTGGAACAACGAAGCTTGGAATTTATCTCGATGTTTGATTTCAGACCTTCCATTGATTATGTACCCGGTTTGCTAGCTTCCTTGGAGGTTAGACCTACTCTTTTGGGGCGGATTGGAGAAGCACAGAGGGACGACCCACAGTTGGTTGAGTTGGTGGAGAAGCTCATAAGGGGGGAGTCGTCCAGCCATTTGAGTAGGTACACCCTAGACGATAGGGGGTGCTTGCGTAGAGACGGTAGACTTTGTGTACCGCAAGACGAGGGTTTGAGGAAGGTTATTCTTAATGATGCACACCGTTCTAGGATGACCATTCATCCCGGTGGGGACAAGTTGTACCAAGACATGAAGAGGGTTTTCTTCTGGGCCGGTATGAAGAAAGATGTGGCCGAGTATGTCGCTCGATGCTTGGTGTGCCAACAAGTGAAGGCGGAGCAAAAGAAACCTGGTGGGTTGCTTCACCCATTGGAAGTTCCGCAATGGAAGTGGGATAGCGTCTCGATGGATTTTATTGACGGGTTACCCAGATCAAAAAATGGTAATACGGGAATTTGGGTTGTGGTAGACAGACTTACTAAAAGCGCCCATTTCATACCTGTGAAGAGCAAGAGGACTGCTCCATGGCTAGCTTCAGTATATCTTCGAGAGATAGTTCGATTGCATGGGGTACCCTCTAGCATAGTGAGCGATCGAGATCCTATCTTCACTAGTGAGTTCTGGAGAAGTTTGCAAGAAGCAGTGGGGACTCAATTGTGTCTAAGCACCGCATATCATCCTCAGACGGACGGCCAGACTGAGAGGGTGAATCGTGTCCTAGAAGACCTTTTGAGGCTTTGTATCTTAGATTTTGGAGGTACATGGGAAGAGCATCTTCCATTGGTGGAGTTCGCATATAATAATAGCTTTCAGTCCAGTATTGGTATGGCTCCTTTCGAAGCTCTTTATGGAAGGCCTTGTCGATCACCTGCATGTTGGTGGGAATCTACGGATAAGATTTTGCTTGGGCCTGATATGGTTAGGGAGACTTCTGAGAAGATTGACTTGATTCGAAGAAGGATGAAAGCAGCGCAGGATAGGCAAAAATCTTATGCGGACAAGAGGAGGACGGACCTTGAGTTTGAAGTTGGGGACATGGTCTTTGTCAAAGTGTCTCCGTTACGAAATGTGGTTCGCTTTGGATCTATTGGAAAGTTAGCACCAAGGTTCGTGGGACCGTTTCCTATTAAGGAAAGGATCGGACGGATGGCATATAGAGTGGAGTTGCCCGATAGACTTAGTGGTGTACATGATGTATTCTATGTGTCACATTTGAGGAAGTGCTTACATGAGACCGCAGAGGTGGTAGAGCCGAGCTTGCTTAAAGAAGTGGATGTAGAGCGTGATGCGGCTATTCGACGAGCTCCTACTCGCATCCTTGGGTCAGAGACTAGGAAATTGAGGAATCGAGAGGTTCAACTAGTCAAAGTACAATGGGGAGAAGACGAGGGCAACGCTACTTGGGAGACGGAAGCGAAGATGCGTTCATTATACCCATTCCTTTTTGAGGGTATGTCTTTTAACTTCTCCTTTATCGTTTGTCTAGTACTTATCTTATCTTTAGTATGTCCTCTCATTAGTACCTTTGACCTTTAGATAGGGTAAACCTATGGTTGAAACATGTGTTTGAGACATGTTATGTTTGATGGATGCATGTGGATGCAAGTGGTTGCTAGTGGTTGCTCGTGGATGCATATATACACACTCTAGGCACTAGATCGGCTCAATCACTTCATATTGCATATTGCATAAAATTGTGTGTAGGAAGCTATATTTATGGATGTGTAATGATTGTGTTATCATATGGATGATGCATTTTAGTGAATGAGTGTGCACTCATGTAGATATTGTATGTGTCGATAGGGTTCTCTCGCATACATAATGGATGCATGGCACTATCATGGTTTGCATATGTTCATACATTAGATAGGGAACATATACACACACTCTTTGCATATGCTCATACATCATTAGAAATTGTTTTAAGGACAATGGATGCCCGTGTTTGATGGATCGAGTAGATGGTTGTTTGGATGGTAGGATATGCATTCTCCTTAGCATAGAGATTTCGGGGACGAAATCCTTTAAGGAGGGGAGAATGTAACACCCCGTATTTCAGTTAATGCTAAAATTCACTAATTGCAGGATAAATAATCTCAAATGTGAGAATTGGGGGAAACGGGCTGCGTCATTGCGTTCGTCTCGGAAAAATACGCGAAATAGAGTCCGAAACTTTGTAAATCGGAGTCCGTATGGCCCAGTTATGGCCCAATGAAGTTTGCAGAAAATTTAAAGTTAAAAACAGATTTAAAATTCAAATTCAGATTTTTAATTTCAACCAGCGGGGCCAGGCGGGAAAGTTCCCGCCCTAGCCATGTCGACAGGGCTGTCGACAGGCCTGTCGACCGGGGAGTCGACTGCCCTGTCGACTTGCCTGTCGACACGGGGTGTCGAGCCAGATGGCCTGGGTGCACCAGGTCTGGTTTTCTGGCTAAGGCTGGGCTGTGTTCTAGAGACTTCCTAAATCTGACGGACCTAATCTAACCTAGGGTTAATCCTATGGTCTAAAACACACCCTAATCCTATAAATACACCCTAATGCAAGCCTAATCCATACTAAAAATAGAAATGATGGCCTCATGCCGCCAAAATCAAACTTAAGAGGAGCCTTCACTAGTTTATGAAGGAAGTTGCAAGCTAATCAACCTCTAATCATCATCTTCTTCATATTTAGCAACTAGTTCTACTTCATAAGTTTGCTAATCTTGGTTTTGGTGAGTTCCTATGCCTTTAGCAAGTAATTGCTAAACTAATTAGGATAGGATATTAGGAGGCTATGGATGTAAATGTGGATTATGCAAGTTGTGGTTGTTATATGTTATAAGTTCATATGTAAACTTGCCTCTTTTTATGATATGATGTGTCATGTAAGTTCATATGCAAGTTTTATGCAAGTTCTTATGCAAGTTTATGCAAGTTCATATGCAAGTTCATATGCAAGATTTATGCAAGTATTATGCAAGTTTATATGCAAGTTCATATGCAAGTTTGTCTCTTTTTATGATGTGCATAACATATGCAAAGTTGTCCCTATGTATGACGTGTTATGTAAACGAATTACGTGGGAAACAATGGGGTTAATATGCATGATTATAAAAAGGTGTAAAGTTGTTATGATTAAGCATAACATAAAATGAATGGACATAATTGGGAATTTACCTATTAAGTTAGGTCTACCCATACTATGGAATTGGGAATTTACCTATTGAGTTAGGTCTACCCATATTCTTAAAAATGTGTAATTAATTAGGGATAATTAATTATGGGGGTGATTAATTAGGTGTAATTAATCAACTAAGACACGAGGTTGGACCCTTTTGTAGCGGAAGTCTGCCCGGAACCAACCGGCCATCCAGCAGCTACAAATGATTGGCCCAATGTGAGAGGTTTTAGTCATAAATTAAATACGTGATTAAAGTAAAGACACGAGGTTAGACCCTTTTTATGACAGAAGTCTGCCCGGAACCAACCGGCATATCCAGCAGTCATAAAAGATGGTCTAATGTGAGAGGTCTTTATGAGGTCATGATCTTAATTAATTAATTAAGAAACACTTAACCATATTAGCATGTAGAGGGACATGAGGGGTTAAGTGGGTGCCTTGGGCGGCATATGGAAATCTAGTGGGTTGCCTTGGGTGGCAATAGAAAATACGATTAGAATACTTAACCAAGTGGAAACATGTAATTAAACATGAATAAAGGGTTAAGTGGGATGCACTAGAAAAAGGAACAAGCTTAGGTGGGTAGCTTGTGGGGGCCCATTTCAACCAGTAACCCATATGTATCTTATTGGGCTCGACCCATGTCGAGGACGGGACACGCGTACTGGGCTTGACTATAAGAGGCCAAAACGAGTTAGCGGTGGCAACGCAAGTCCAACGGGTTTCATATGCGTGTGTGGACCCGGGCTGGTAGGTAAGACGTTGTTGCATCGTGTAGGTATAAGCCGTGCACCGTTGATTGTATCGGGTTGCCACTTTGGGGAGTGATACACCCCACTGTGGGGCCAGCACGGGTATCTACGGTAGGGAGCCAATCGCTTGGGAGTAGTGGGTACACCTAGTGGAGATAGGGGCAGACGGCACCTATGTAGTGAGCTAGGGGTACACGAAACTACTGGGTAAATTTTCTAAGTCCTTGGGAGGGATCAACCTTTAAGTAGGAATGACTAGTGTGGTGCAGTGTAGTAATTATCCTTGGGTGGGTAAATGCGTCTTTATCGTTATCTTAGTTCACTCTAAGTCTGATTGGCTACTGAGTGTAGTCATTTATCCCCAGTCACACCGTACCAAGTTATATCATATCCTTATTACTTTAATGGTTACATTGTTAAAGTTATAGGACTCGCTCAGACTTATGTCTAACCCCGTTGTTTTTATCTTTTTCCCAACCCTCAGGTTCTCAGAGTGGGCCCAGCACGAGTGGGCTTTGATCAGGCTGCTTTTATTACTCTCTCGGAGCTTGGACCCTAGATGTAGAGCTCAGCTTACCCTTTTCTTTTATGGCTATCAGTTCATGTATTGGGATTATGTATTTTTATTTAGCAGGATGGATATTTGTACTTGACTTCTATTATGGTTTTGTGATGTAACAAGACATGTTTTATTTTCCGCTGCAATTGAAATGATGTTTTAAATTTTCAAGTATTACTTATATCTGTCTTGCTGTAATTACTCTGTTCTATATTCACTCAAGATACTCCACCGATGTTATGGCATTCCCTTAGAGAGTGACCATAGCGGGCGTGGGGTGTTACAGTCAGTTTCTTTCGGCTCAACGCGTCTGCTACTACGTTGCCTTTGCCGGGAGTATAGGAAATTTCAAAGTCATACGTGGCAAGAAACTCCATCCATCTTTGCTGCCTCAAGTTAAGGTCCTTCTGCGAGAAGAGATATTTCAACGATTTATGTTCAGTGTATAATTCAAACTTCTCACCTAGGAGATAATGGCGCCAAGACTTAAGCGCAAAGACGATGGCGGCTAACTCAAGATCGTGGGTTGGGTAGTTCTTTTCATGAACTTTCAGTTGTCTTCCTCCATAAGCTACCACTCTTCCTTCTTGAATTAGAACATCGCCTAGTCCTGTTCCACATGCGTCCATGTATACCGTGAACATTTTGCTTCCATCTGGCAAAGTCAGAACTGGGGCTGTTGTGAGAGCCCTCTTTAATCGTTGGAAAGCAAACTCGCAGTCCAAATCCCAAGTGAACACCAGATTCTTCTTTGTTAGCCTTGTGAGTGGGGTCGAGATCTTTGCGAAATCCCTAATAAACTTTCGGTAAAAACCGGCTAGCCCAAGAAAGCTTCGAACTTCGGTTGCATTTCTTGGTGTTTTCCAATCTTACACTGCCACCACTTTCGCGGGGTCCACGGCCAACCCTTCTTTGGACACTATATGCCCCAGAAATCTTACCTCTTTTCTCCAGAAGTGACACTTGGAGAATTTGGCTTTTAACTGATGTGAACGGAGAGTTTCCATGATTTCTTTCAGATGCTGAGCATGCTCTTCCTCATTCTTTGAGAAGATTAAGATATCATCTACGAAGACAACCACAAATTTGTTGAGGAATTATCTGAACACCCTGCTCATTAGGTCTACGAAATAAGCGGGTGCATTTGTCAAGCCGAAAGGCATGACAAGCCACTCGAAGAAACCGTCTGGGGTTCTGAACGCCGTTTTATCAATACTATCTTCAGCTACTCTTAGCTGATGGAACCCAGTTGTCAGATCAAGTTGGGAGAAGACCGTTGCACCTACAAGCTGATCAAACAAATCGTCGATTCGGGGAAGAGGGTGCCTATTTTTCTTGGTCAATTTGTTTAACTCCCTATAGTCGACGCAAAGGCGAAGCGAACCGTCCGCTTTGGTTGCGAACACCACTGGAGCACCCCATTCCGAAATGCTCCTTTTAATGAACCCTTTTTCGAGAAGTTCTTTAACCTGCTTACTGAGCTCCTTTCTCTCACTTGGAGCCATGTGTATGATAGGTAAAGCTACAGGCTTTGCGTTATCCACAAGATATACGCGGAAGTCTATTTCCCGCCTTGGAGGTAAGCTTTTCACCTCCTCAAAGACATCCGGATATTCCCGGACTACTCTAACCGATTGCAAATTTTCATCAGAAGCATCAAGCGACTCTAGATAACTAAGCATAACAGCATTCAAGGGATTACAAGAAATTTCTAGAGTGTTACCAAGCCGAGTCAAGAGCCTAACTACTCTTTTCTCACAATCAAGGATGGCACTATTACTGGATAACTAGTCCATGCCTAAGATCAAACCATATCCCGAGAAGCTTAAGACAAAGGCATCACAACTAAACTCAACGCTGAGAATAGAGATTTTCAAATCCAAACAAACCATTGACAAGTAAGTGGATCCCCCAATTGGATTTGAAACTACTATGGGATCTTCTACCATACTAGTGACTAGATGCAGAGATTCTACTAAGGCAGATGAAATAAAAGAGTGCGATGCGCCAGAGTCAAAAAGTGTACGAACTGGATGATCATAAAGATAGACTACACTTTCTACAGAAATATTACTACCTCATTCTTGCTAAGGTGCCACTAGCGCATGAACCTGACCTCCTGAAGTGGATCCAGCTTTTTGTCCCTGCCCTTTCTTCTTTGGGCAGTCCTTAGCTTGGTGCCCAGTCTCTCCACAATGGAAGCAATCACCCATCTTCGCCTTCCTTTTCCAGTAGTATTTTGATATATGGCCCACAATGCCACAGAAATTGCACCTTCTCTTCTCACGAGGCTTATTGTTCTTCCCTCCTTTCCTGAAGTCTATTTTCTTTGCTTGTAGACCCTCTTTCTTCTCTTCTACCTTAGTTTCTTTCTTGCCGTGGTCTTCCTCGTGTAGCAATGCCATGTCCACCAAGCTTTCATAAGTCGCTCCTGTGGATACATGGGTCATGGCAAGGCTGTGTAGAGGCTCATTCAAACCTTTGATGAAGCGAAGCGCCTTCTTATGTTGGGTGTTTACTAAGTCTAACCCAAATCTGGCCAGCTGATTAAACTGATTAACATATTCCCTGATCGTCATGCTCCCCTGTTTCAGAGTTAGAAACTTCTCCATTTGCAGGCTTCTTTCAGCTTGGGAGAGAAATTTCATTTCAAACCTTGTCCTGAAGTCTTCCCATGTTTCCACCGCCCTCTGAGCATTGGTAACTTCCCGCCAATAGGAAGCCTCATCCTTAAGCAACCATACCGCTAGTTGAATCTTTTGCCTGCCATCCACTCCAAAGATGACAAACAGATCCTCAGTCTCCTTTAGCCAGTTTCTTGCCCCTACAAAGGATTCTGTACCATAAAAGTCTTTTCCACCCATTGCCTTGAAGTCTCTACATGTTTTTGCGAAGGTATTTCCATGAGGAGGTGGAGGAGGGGGAACCGCGACCACTGGGAGGATGGATGTCTGCTGGGTCCGCGCCATTGGCCCTTGCTTCTAAGTACCTCCTAAACCAGCCGGGAATCGGCACTCCTTCCGGGAGGTTAAGGTCTGCAGACATGCTGAAACAGAAAGGGAAAAATTCAAAACGAAGGATAGAGAGAGGTAGATGGGGCACATGGCTTTGGGGGATTTTGTCTTTTCATAAATATAACACTTTTTCTTGAAAAACGCTTCTTTAAATTTTCTTTTTGAAAACAAATTTCAAAAACTTTTATCTTATCTGGTAAACCTATGCTCTGATACCAAGTGAAACACCCCACCTCCGTTAAGGTCACTCACAAAGGGAATGCCTTAATTTTGGTGGAGGTTTATAAGTAAAAGCCACAGATAAACTCAAGACAGATATAAATACACACATTTTAAAACAGCGGAAACCAACAGACTTTTATTGCATCAATACGTGTTCAAAACAAAACATTCCATAATTGTCTCAAAATACTTCCATCATTACAACATCATAACTACCTTGATTATTAAAGAAGCGTAAAACATAAATAATGTGACAAAAATCCCCATAGTGATATCCAAAGCCATAGTCCGAGCAAAAGAGACCCAAATCATACATCTACGCTCTTGGAGCTTGAACAGAGCCTGATTGAGCTGAGCTGTTTCCTCCCTGTGGACCTGGGGGGGGGGGGGGGAATGAAAGAAAAGAAGACGAAAAGAAAATAGGATCAGACATAAAGCCTGAGTAAATCTAGTAACTCTTCAGTATGTGAATAAGAAAAGGGCATGATAGATATATACTGAAAATAGGATAGTGTCACAAGCCAAGGGAGTGTCGAATGTACTATCGCACCCATACTATATCTCTGCATCTATTTGACTTTACTCTAACTGGCACCCTATGGTGAGGGTGAAGTGATCCCCAACTTTAATTAAGGATCGGCTCCTACTCGCGTTAACATGTGTCATACGGCCCCAAGAATTGTAGATACCCATGCTGGTCCCACCATGGGGTGTATCAAGACCCATGGTGGCGGCCCCGACACAAATTCTAGAAGGCATAGGTTATACTACTGGTGTCCCCTGTGCCCTAGTTGTCTGCTCCGAAGTGTGTGCACGCCCGCACTCCATTAGACCTGCACTGTGCACCCACCGCCGTCGTTTGACCGCTTACAATCAGCCCAGTAATCGTGCCCCACCCTGCCTAGTTTCAGGGTACCGTTGATACCTAAATTGGGTTACTGCTGAAACGGGTCCCTCGTTACCGGGATTTTCTAGTCAAACATGTTAAGTGGTTAAGTGTCTATATTTTCCTAACCCCCACCCATCAATTCTTGTTAACATGTTGAATTTGGTTAAGTGTTATAGTTGACTTAACCCTACCACCTGTCCTTAGCCTCTTAGGAGCACCAGACCACTCACATTAGACAGGTATTGCTACAGTTACTGGATATGCCGGTCGGTTCCGGGCAGGTTTACACCGTAGCTCAGTCTAACCTCGGGTCTTTATTGGGCTCAACGCTTAACCACCCACATTGGATAAGTATTGTTGTGACTACTGGACAGCCGGGCGGTTTCGGTAAGGTTTACATCACAACTCAATCCAACCTCGGGTTAAGCATATCGTGTTTTCTAAATTTACATATTTTATTATTATATATGTAAATGTCATATCCTTTATTCTTGGGCACAACAATTTTATACCGCTTAAATGTCATTGTCATTGGCATGTGCTAAACATGCCAACATATATTTTCATGTTTTGCACCCAACGTTATTAACCCCGTTTATATGTTCACAACGTTATAACAAATGTTGGGCTCGACACAATTCAGCCCAACTTTATAAGCGTAAGAAAAGGGGAAAATTAAGAACATGTAATATTTTGCAACATATAAGGGTGTGTGGTGCATGAACTTGCAGTCTAGCGATACTAACATAAATGATGGGTCATGTGAACTTGCATTCAAATCAAAGTATAACTAAGTAGGTGGCATATGAGATGGCATAGTTTAGGCTAATACAAACTTGTGTTTAAACATGTTTAACTTGGCATAATGTCAAACACAAAACTAGCATGATGTATATTCACCAAAAGGTCCAATTATAACATTTAATTCACATAGCCTATTTCAACATGAACTTGCATAGTTTATGAAACACAAACGATACTTAACGTAGATCCAATTTCACTTGCAAATAAACATGAACTCGCATGATTTATGAAACCCAAACGATGCTTAACATAGATCCAATTATACTTGCAAACAAACATGAAAGTGATAACATAGGCTTTGGGTCATGTAGGCATAAAAGGGTTCAAGTCTAAATCATGTTTACATAAATTCTAATTTAGACTAAGGGAATATACATAGTCCATGCCATCGACATATACATAAAGGGATCAGTTCTATTCTTTTGCCACAAACTTGCAAGTGTTATTGTTTTCATATACAATTGTTCAATAAGCTTGCATCAATTAATTTATGCCACAAACGTCAATACATAAGTCTTGATAGAATCATCAAAATACATAGAATTTTATACAATACAATAACACAATTCTATTTTCATTCACATCGAATCACATCTCAATTCTTATTCATATTCTGAAAGGTTACTATACTTACAACGAATGCAGAATCTTGAATTCTGGATTCTGAATTCTGAAATTGAGGTGCGCTCCATTGGGTAGACTAACGTTGCGTTGATAATTTTTGATTTAAACTTTAATCTTCTTCTTAGTTTCGATTCGTCTCTAGGCTTTTCTCTTGACGGCTATGTTCAATTCCTCCCTAGCAGCATGCCGACTCCTTTCTCATATTTTTGTGTGAATTTTCAGTTGAGAGTTAGGGTGTATTTATAGATTTTTAAGTTGTTTTGAGCTGTCAGATGAAGATAGTAGGAATCTAGGCCATTCAAAATTCAGAGTGCCAATCAAGAGGTAACACGTCAGCCCTAGTGACATACATGGCCTTAGAAATTCGAGCCAGAGTCAGACCTGGCCAGCCAGGTCGACCAGGCAGGTCGACACCTAGGTCGACACTATGGTCAACCTGGGGGGGACCAGGTCAACACCATGGTCGACCTAGGGTGACTAGGTCGACTCCATGGTCGACCCTATGGTCGACCTGGTCTCTAGGCGGGAATTTTCCCGCCCAGCCCAGTTTGAACCTGAAATTCGAAATTTTGAAATTAAACTGAGCTGTTTGAATTTAAATTTGATTCTGAAACTTCCGAAGGCCATAACTCCTTCATACGGAGTCCGACTCTCGCAAACACGGACTCTATCTCAAGCAGAATTCCGAGACGAACGAAATGGCATAACCCGTTTCCCTTAATTCTTTCATTTAGAATTAATTATACTTTAATTTTTAAAGCTTAGCGTTATTGAATTCACGGGGTGTTACATTCTCCCCCCTTAAAAGGATTTCGTCCCAGAAATCTACAAGTTAGGAAGAATGTATATCGTACCATCCAATAGTCCATCTACTCAACCAACAAACA
The DNA here is from genome assembly GCA_030737875.1 of Allium sativum. Taxonomy (NCBI): domain Eukaryota; kingdom Viridiplantae; phylum Streptophyta; class Magnoliopsida; order Asparagales; family Amaryllidaceae; genus Allium; species Allium sativum. The sequence goes on along the minus strand of CM060924.1, from coordinate 867,400,389 downwards.
CAGGCATCCACTGTCCTTAAAAAACTTCTAATGTTTCATGATCATATGCATAGTGTGTGTACATGTCCTTATCTAATGCAGAAATCAGGCGGTCTACTGATTCAGTTGACCTCCTTAATGCGAATCATGTAAGTGTCATGAATCCATTATGTATGCAAATTTTTCCTACTCATAATTCTACATGAGTGCACAATCATTCATACAAATGCGACGACCATATGACAACATATCAAGTTTCAACCATATACAAATGAGAATACATATATGCATATGCAATATGAAGTGGCTGAGCCGATCTATAACCTAGGGTGTGTGTGTATATGCATCCACGAGCAACCACTAGCAATCACTAGTAATCATTTGCAACCATCATCCACAACTTGTTTTCAAATACATGTTTGCATCCATTTGTTTTCTACCTAAGGAGTTAGGAAAAAGGACCGAGAAGATATACCTAATAAAAGATAGATAAAGCATAACTTAAGGAAAAAGAGAGATCAAAGATGTACCCTAAAAAAGAAGAGGGTAGGCAGCGCGTATTCTGTCCTCAGTTTCCCAAGTCGCGTCTTCCTCGGCGTCGCTCTACTGAACTTTAACGAGTTTGACATCGCGGTTGCGTAGCTTTTTCACTTCAGTTCCTAAGATGCAGGTTGGAATCTCCTCACAGTTGCTTCACGTTCCACTTCGGCTTCTTCTAGAATGATAGGTTCCACCACTTCCGCTGACTCATGCAAACACTTCCGGAGGTGAGAAACATGAAAGACGTTGTGAACTCCGGCCAGTCTCTCGGGTAGCTCTAATCTATAGGCTATCTTTCCAACCTTCTCGATGATAGGAAACGGTCCTACAAATCTTAGTGCTAGCTTTCCTGCGGATCCAAAACGAACGACGTTCCTTAAAGGTGATACCTTAAGGAAAACCCTGTCCCCAACCTCAAACTCAAGGTCGGTCCTTCTTTTGTCGGCGTAGGATTTCTGTCTGTCTTGGGCAGTCTTCATTCTCCTACGTATCAAGTCTACTTTCTCCGAAGTCTCTCGAATCATATCTGGTCCAAGTATAAGCTTATCCGTAGACTCGTACCAACAAGTTGGTGATTTGCACGGTCTTCCATACAAGGCTTCGAAGGGTGCCATACCGATGGTAGCTTGGTAGCTGTTGTAATAGGCAAATTCCACTAAAGGAAGGTGATCCTCCCAAGTCCCTCCAAAGTCAAGAACGCAAAGTCTTAAAAGATCCTCTAAAACTCTATTCACCCTTTCTGTCTGGCCATCGGTTTGGGGGTGATAGGCCATGCTCAAACATAACTATGTGCCTACAGCTTCTTGCAGACTCCGCCAAAACTCGCTTGTGAAGATAGGATCTCGGTCACTAACAATGCTGGAGGGTATCCCATGGAGTCGAACTATTTCCTTGAGATAAAGAGATGCTAGAGATGCGGCAGTCCTTCTACTCTTGATAGGTATGAAGTGGGCGCTCTTAGTAAGCCTATCCACTATTACCCAAATGCTAGTGTTGCCTCTTCTCGACCTAGGCAGTCCATCAATGATGTCCATTGAAATGTTTTCCCACTTCCACTGTGGGACCTCTAAAGGATGAAGTAGTCCTCCAGGCTTCTTCTGTTCCGCCTTAACTCGTTGGCAGGTCATGCACTTAGAAATGAAATCTGCCACGTCTTGCTTCATGCCGTTCCAAAAGAAAGTCCTTTTTATATCCTTGTACATCTTATCACCGCCAGGGTGTATAGTCATCTTGGAATAATGCGCTTCTTCGAGAACGTTCTTTGTCAACTCCCTTTCTTGTGGGACGCATTATCTTCCATCTCGCCTCAGCCAACCCTTATCATCGATGGTGTACCTACTGAGGTGACTGGAAGTCTCACCCCTAATAAGTTTATCAATCACATCGACAAGCTGAGGGTCTTCACGTTGTGCATCCCCTATTGAGTCCAAGAGAGTAGGGCGTATTTCGAGAGATGCTAGCAAACCCGGTACAAAATCTGAGGAGGGCCTAAAGTTAAAACTGGCTATATACTCCAGGCTTTGCCTTTCACAAAGAGCGGACTTAAGGTCAGTTTCTTTCGGCTCAACGCGTCTGCTACTACGTTGCCTTTGCCGGGAGTATAGGAAATTTCAAAGTCATACGAGGCAAGAAACTCCATCCATCTTTGCTGCCTCAAGTTAAGGTCCTTCTGCGAGAAGAGATATTTCAACGATTTATGTTCAGTGTATAATTCAAACTTCTCACCTAGGAGATAATGGCGCCAAGACTTAAGCGCAAAGACGATGGCAGCTAACTCAAGATCGTGGGTTGGGTAGTTCTTTTCATGAACTTTCAGTTGTCTTCCTCCATAAGCTACCACTCTTCCTTCTTGCATTAGAACATCGCCTAGTCCTGTTCCACATGCATCCATGTATACCGTGAACATTTTGCTTCCATCTGGCAAAGTCAGAACTGGGGCTGTTGTGAGAGCCCTCTTTAATTGTTGGAAAGCAAACTCGCAGTCCAAATCCCAAGTGAACGCCAGATTCTTCTTTGTTAGCCTTGTGAGTGGGGTCGAGATCTTTGCGAAATCCCTAATAAACTTTCGGTAAAAACCGGCTAGCCCAAGAAAGCTTCGAACTTCGGTTGCATTTCTTGGTGTTTTCCAATCTTACACTGCCACCACTTTCGCGGGGTCCACGGCCAACCCTTCTTTGGACACTATATGCCCCAGAAATCTTACCTCTTTTCTCCATAAGTGAAACTTGGAGAATTTGGCTTTTAACTGATGTGAACGGAGAGTTTCCATGATTTCTTTCAGATGCTGATCATGCTCTTCCTCATTCTTTGAGAAGATTAAGATATCATCTACGAAGACAACCACAAATTTGTTGAGGAATTATCTGAACACCCTGCTCATTAGGTCTACGAAATAAGCGGGTGCATTTGTCAAGCCGAAAGGCATGACAAGCCACTCGAAGAAACCGTCTGGGGTTCTGAACGCCGTTTTATCAATACTATCTTCAGCCACTCTTAGCTGATGGAACCCAGTTGTCAGATCAAGTTGGGAGAAGACCGTTGCACCTACAAGCTGATCAAACAAATCGTCGATTCGAGGAAGAGGGTGCCTATTTTTCTTGGTCAATTTGTTTAACTCCCTATAGTCGACGCAAAGGCGAAGCGAACCGTCCGCTTTGGTTGCGAACACCACTGGAGCACCCCATTCCGAAATGCTCCTTTTAATGAACCCTTTTTCGAGAAGTTCTTTAACCTGCTTACTGAGCTCCTTTCTCTCCCTTGGAGCCATGTGTCTGACAGGTAAAGCTACAGGCTTTGCGTTATCCACAAGATATATGCGAAAGTCTATTTCCCGCCTTGGAGGTAAGCCTTTCACCTCCTCAAAGACATCCGGATATTCCCGGACTACTCTAACCGATTGCAAATTTTCATCAGAAGCATCAAGCGACTCTAGATAACTAAGCATAACAGCATTCAAGGGATTACAAGAAATTTCTAGAGTGTTACCAAGCCGAGTCAAGAGCCTAACTACTCTTTTCTCACAATCAAGGATGGCACTATTACTGGATAACTAGTCCATGCCTAAGATCAAACCATATCCCGAGAAGCTTAAGACAAAGGCATCACAACTAAACTCAACGCTGAGAATAGAGATTTTCAAACCCAAACCATTGACAAGTAAGTGGATCCCACAATTGGATTTGAAACTACTAAGGGATCTTCTACCATACTAGTGACTAGATGCAGAGATTCTACTAAGGCAGATGAAATAAAAGAGTGTGATGCGCCAGAGTCAAAAAGTGTACGAACTGGATGATCATAAAGATAGACTACACTTTCTACAGAAATATTACTACCTCGTTCTTGCTAAGGTGCCACTAGCGCATGAACCTGACCTCCTGAAGTGGATCCAGCTTTCTGTCCCTGCCCTTTCTTCTTTGGGCAGTCCTTAGCTTGGTGCCCAGTCTCTCCACAATAGAAGCAATCACCCATCTTCGCCTTCCTTTTCCAGCAGTCTTTTGATATATGGCCCACAATGCCACAGAAATTACACCTTCTCTTCTCACGAGGCTTATTGTTCTTCCCTCCTTTCTTGAAGTCTGTTTTCTTTGCTTGTAGACCCTCTTTCTTCTCTTCTACCTTAGTTTCTTTCTTGTCGTGGTCTTCCTCGTGTAGCAATGCCATGTCCACCAAGCTTTCATAAGTCGCTCCCGTGGATACATGGGTCATGGCAAGGCTGTGTAGAGGCTCATTCAAACCTTTGACGAAGCGAAGCGCCTTCTTATGTTGGGTGTTTACTCAGTCTAACCCAAATTTGGTCAGCTGATTAAACTGATTAACATATTCCCTGATCGTCATGCTCCCCTGTTTCAGAGTTAGAAACTTCTCCATTTGCTGGCTTCTTTCAGCTTGGGAGAGAAATTTCATTTCAAACCTTGTCCTGAAGTCTTCCCATGTTTCCACCGCCCTCTGAGCATTGGTAACTTCCCGCCAATAGGAAGCCTCATCCTTAAGCAACCATACCGCTAGTTGAATCTTTTGCCTGCCATCCACTCCAAAGATGACAAACAGATCCTCAGTCTCCTTTAGCCAGTTTCTTGCCCTACAAAGGATTCTGTCCCATAAAAGTCTTTTCCATCCATTGCCTTGAAGTCTCTACATGTTTTTGCGAAGGTATTTCCATGAGGAGGTGGAGGAGGAGGGGGAACCGCGACCACTGGAGGAGGGATGTCTGCAGGGTCCGCGCCATTCGCCCTTGCTTCTAAGTACCTCCTAAACCAGCCGGGAATCGGCACTCCTTCCAGGAGGTTAAGGTCTGCAGACATGCTGAAACAAAAAGGGAAAAATTCAAAACGAAGGATAGAGAGAGGTAGATGGGGCACATGGCTTTGGGGGATTTTTTCTTTTCATAAATATAACACTTTTTCTTGAAAAACGCTTCTTTAAATTTTCTTTTTGAAAACAAATTTCAAAAATTTTATCTTATCTGGTAAACCTATGCTCTGATACCAAGTGAAACACCCCACCTCCGTTAAGGTCACTCACAAAGGGAATGCCTTAATTTTGGTGGAGGTTTATAAGTAAAAGCCACAGATAAACTCAAGACAGATATAAATACACACATTTTAAAACAGCGGAAACCAACAGACTTTTATTGCATCAATACGTGTTCAAAACAAAACATTCCATAATTGTCTCAAAATACTTCCATCATTACAACATCATAACTGCCTTGATTATTAAAGAAGCATAAAACATAAATAAAGTGACAAAAATCCCCATAGTGATATCAAAGCCATAGTCCGAGCAAAAGAGACCCAAATCATACATCTATGCTCTTGGAGCTTGAACAGAGCCTGATTGAGCTGAGCTGTTTCCTCCCTGTGGACCTGGGGGGGGGATGAAAGAAAAGAAGACGAAAAGAAAATAGGATCAGACATAAAGCCTGAGTAAATCTAGTAACTCTTCAGTATGTGAATAAGAAAAGGGCATGATAGATATATACTGAAAATAGGAGAGTGTCACAAGCCAAGGGAGTGTCGAATGTACTATCGTACCCATACTATATCTCTGCATCTATTTGACTTTACTCTAACTGGCACCCTATGGTGAGGGTGAAGTGATCCCCAACTTTAATTAAAGATCGGCTCCTACTCGCGTTAACATGTGTCATACGGACCCAAGAATTGTAGATACCTATGCTGGTCCCACCATGGGGTGTATCAAGACCCATGGTGGCGGCCCTGACACAAATTCTAGAAGACATAGGTTATACTACTGGTGTCCACTGTGCCCTAGTTGTCTGCTCCGAAGTGTGTGCACGCCCGCACTCCGTTAGACCTGCACTGTGCACCCACCGCCGTCGTTTGACCGCTTACAATCAGCCCAGCAATCGTGCCCCACCCTGCCTAGTTTCAGGGTATCGTTGATACCTAAATTGGGTTACTGCTGAAACGGGTCCCTCGTTACCGGGATTTTCTAGTCAAATATGTTAAGTGGTTAAGTGTCTATATTTTCCTAACCCCCACCCATCAATTCTTGTTAACATGTTGAATTTGGTTAAGTGTTATAGTTGACTTAACCCTACCACCTGTCCTTAGCCTCTTAGGAGCACCAGACCACTCACATTAGAGAGGTATTGCTACAGTTACTGGATATGCCTGTCGGTTCCGGGCAGGTTTAAACCGTAGCTCAGTCTAACCTCGGGTCTTTATTGGGCTCAACGCTTAACCACCCACATTGGATAGGTATTGTTGTGACTACTGGACAGCCGGGCGGTTCCGGGAAGGTTTACATCACAACTCAATCCAACCTCGGGTTAAGCATATCGTGTTTTCTAAATTTACATATTTTATTATTATATATGTAAATGTCATATCCTTTATTCTTGGGCACAACAATTTTATACTGCTTAAATGTCATTGTCATTGGCATGTGCCAAACATGCCAACATATATTTTCATGTTTTACACCCAGTGTTATTACCCCCGTTTATACGTTCGCAACGTTATAACAAATGTTGGGCTCGACACAATTCAGCCCAACTTTATAAGCGTAAGAAAAGGGGAAAGTTAAGAACACGTAATATTTTGCAACATATAAGGGTGTGTGGCGCATGAACTTGCAGTTTAGCGATACTAACATAAATGATGGGTCATGTGAACTTGCATTCAAATCAAAGTATAACTAAGTAGGTGGCATATGAGATGGCATAGTTTAGGCTAATACAAACTTGTGTTTAAACATGTTTAACTTGGCATAATGTCAAACACAAAACTAGCATGATGTATATTCACCAAAAGGTCCAATTATAACATTTAATTCACATAGCCTATTTCAACATGAACTTGCATAGTTTATGAAACACAAACGATACTTAACCTAGATCCAATTTCACTTGCAAATAAACATGATCTCACATGATTTATAAAACCCAAACGATGCTTAACGTAGATCCAATTATACTTGCAAACAAACATGAAAGTGATAACATAGGCTTTGGGTCATGTAGGCATAAATGGGTTCAAGTCTAAATCATGTTTACATAAATTCTAATTTAGACTAAGGGAATATGCATAGTCCATGCCATCGACATATACATAAAGGGACCAGTTCTATTCTTTTGCCACAAACTTGCAAGTGTCATTGTTTTATATACAATTGTTCAATAGGCTTGCATCAATCAATTTATGCCACAAACGTCAATACACAAGTCATGATAGAATCATCAAAATACATAGAATTTTATACAATACAATAACACAATTCTATTTTCATTCACATCGAATCACATCGCAATTCTTATTCATATTCTGAAAGGTTACTATACTTACAACGAATGCAGAATCTTGAATTCTGGATTCTGAATTCTGAAATTGAGGTGCGCTCCATTGGGTAGACTAACGTTGCGTTGATAATTTTTGATTTAAACTTTAATCTTCTTCTTAGTTTCGATTCGTCTCTAGGCTTTTCTCTTGACGGCTATGTTCAATTCCTCCCTAGCAGCATGACGACTCCTTTCTCATATTTTTGTGTGAATTTTCAGTTGAGAGTTAGGGTGTATTTATAGATTTTTAAGTTGTTTTGAGCCGTCAGATGAAGATAGGAGGAATCTAGACCATTCAAAATTCAGAGAGCCAATCAAGAGGTGACATGTCAGCCCTAGTGACACACAGGGCCTCAGAAATTCGAGCCAGTGTCAGACCTAGCCAGCCAGGTCGACCAGGCAGGTCGACACCCAGCTCGACACTATGGTCGACCTGGGGGGGGACCAGGTCGACACCATGGTCGACCTGGGGTGACCAGGTCGACTCCATGGTCGACCCTATGGTCGACCTGGTCTCTGGGCGGGAATTTTCCCGCCCAGCCCAGTTTGAACCTAGAATTCAAAATTTTGAAATTAAACTGAGCTGTTTGAATTTAAATTTGATTCTGAAACTTCCGAAGGCCATAACTCCTTCATACGGAATCCGATTCTCACAAACTCGTACTCTATCTCAAGCAGAATTCCAAGATGAACGCAATGGCGTAATCCGTTTCCCTTAATTCTCTCATTTAGAATTAATTATACTTTAATTTGTGAAGCTTAGCGTTATAGAATTCACGTGGTGTTACAGGTGCCGTCTTATATTCGTCAAGCTTTCCTTCTCGAATCAGCTTTTCTACGATGTCTCGAAGATGCCGACCCTCGTTTGTTGTATGCCCGTAGATGTCATGGAACAGGCAATACTTTCCAGTCGCTCGCTCCCTCTCTGTGGGTTCACGAGGAGGAGGTTTCTTATACTAGACCGTACTACTGGTATAAAGGTAGATGTTTTCTAATGTGTCATTCAGGGCAGTGTAAGTTTCGAACGCTTGGAACCGCGATCGTTTTCGAGAGTTCCCCCTCTGTCCTGAGCTTCCATCGGTTTCTCGAAGCCCCTCGCTATTTTGATTGTCGTGGTTTTCGATGTTTACTTCCACTTTGCCTAAGCTATCACCATACTGGTTGACCGCAACATTGTTCTAAGTCGGTGGAATAGATACATTTCTTGGTCCATCTTCTTCCTCCAAATGCACATCCTCCTGCCGCAATCGGATGTGGGCTTTCTCATAAAAGGCCTCAATTGTTGTTGGCGGCTTCCCAATCAGGTATTTCTCAAATTCAGTTTGTTTGTTGATGCCATCGACTAGGGCCATTAGAACAATTTCATGGTTGGGGTTACTGACCTCGGTGGCTGCCCGGTTAAATCGGTAAAGGTAATTTCTCAGGGATTCTCCCTTTCCCTGTTCAACTGCTGAGAGTGCCATTACATGCTTTGACTTAGTAGCGTGAAGGAAAAATTGGGTCAGGAACTTCTCACTCAAATCTTTAAAGCTTGGGACAGATTTCATGGGCAAACGCACGAACCACATAAGCGCCGTCCCACTCAGGAAGATTGGGAAGGCTTTGCACTTGATAGTGTCGTGGACCACCACTACCTCTATGTGCCAAGAATAACGCATCAGATGCTGTTGTAGGTCAGAGGTGTCGTCGTATTGATTCATCTGGGGCATATTAAATTTTTGAGGGAACTCTGCTCGTAAGATATTGTCAGTGAATGATGTGTGGCTTCGATCAACTCCACAGTCTTTGTTCCTACGTCCGCGACTGACATTCAAAATCTGCCGCACCATTGCAGTAAGGTTTGGTGGGACGGCTAGGTCCAGGTTGGCTTCATCGTCCAAACGGGCTCCCCTGGCTTCTTCGCCAGGGTACGTTGCTTGACCCAGTGCCCGGGCCCTCTCCCTTCCTCCCCGGGTTCTCGATCAATCACAAGATTACAGGGAGGCTGAATGGGGGCTCGAACCCTTCGGGCTGTATTTTGCGGTTGAGGAGCAACTCCTCGGTCCTGTGGGGCCGCGGGATCGATAATTTCTACCTCGGTCGGGTCGGCCTCAGTTTGTTCATTCGCCTCCTACGAGTCTAAATGTTCCTCGAGACGCAACTACCGTACATTTTCGGCCCTTTCTAACGGGCGCTGTATCCGTCGTGGATCCCTGTATTTGTTAGACAATGAAGAGTCTTCAGATATGTGATCCAGCCGAGGGAGAGGAAGCTGACGTTCCCTGACTTCCTGGGTTTGTTTCCTGAGCTCCTCCCATTGTCTTGTTATGCGAGTCATATCTTGCTGCATTGCGGCATTCTCTCGAGCATGGGTCTTTAGAGCCTCCATCGTCTCCTGAAGTTGATTCAACACAGCTGTAAACTCGTCTCGAGTAGCGAAGGTTGAGGAGGGAGTTGGATCTGTCGTGGGAAGCAAGGCAGGTTGATCCTGAGCAATTTCGGGGGCAGCAGATCCGCCAGCCGCCTCTGCGGAGGTTACAACTTGCGGTTGTTTTCCAGTGTTGCGAGCTGATTTCCAGCCGTAATTCGACAATACAGGAATGAGGATAAGATTTTTGTCTCGGACTTGGTGATCCAAAAGTAGAGCAAAAAAACTGAACTAAGTTGAGAACTACAATTCTCAGTGAAAGCACCAAAATGTTGACACCAAAAATTGGCACAACACCAAAAAGAGAGACTTGTGTAGAAATTAAAATGAAGATTAACAAATATAGGAAATGCAAAACAGAAAAAATCACACACAGATTTATAGTGGTTCAGCGTTAAGGAGACTACGTCCACTTTATAAACTTTTATAGATCATTTCCGTATTTAGGAAAATGTTTACAATGGTAGAACAGAAGAATTAAAATTATAAATAGTTTTTGCTATCGTTTTTCTTTTGTCAGAATATTGAAGATGGATCCCCTTTTTCCAATTGGAAAGGAGTATTTATAGATGATACAATATCAAGCCGCCTTGAGTACGTGCCGTAAGATCAAAAAAGATAGCTGATTTTGAATGAGTCCGTTTTTTCCTGAAGAGTTGGTATTCTCTGCGGATTATAGACGTCAATTGGTATTGAACCCTTCCAGCTTGAGTAATTTAAAAGGAAAAATCTGGGGCGAGCTGATCCTTAGGCCGGTTTTTCGGATCTCATCTGAGGATGGCAAGGCTAGTCAAGCCCGGTCGTGCCGAACTCCTCAGGGCCGTGTCAAGGGGAAAAAGCCCTGTTGTTGGACCTCACAGCTCGATCCATACCGAACACTTCAGCAGCATTCCTTCCTCGTCATTTCGCCTTGATGGGCTGCCTGAAAGGCCCATCAACAAAAAATACTTACATAATGTAGATCTAGGTGAAAAAAACTTGAAAATGATGAAATTATGATCAAACAATGCATATACTTGATTGAATCCGTGTGAGAGATGCTTATCACTCACCAATTCTTTGAATTAACTTGAAATCGCTAAATTCTCAATCCGGACAGCGAATAATATTCTTCAAACCTCTTGATTTGATGTGATCTCTCTCCACTTAACGTATATCTAGCTTCAAGCGATGTAGATCTTCGATTCTCTTATGTAGGAAAGGTGTATTTGATTGAGTAAGGAGGATGACGAGCTCAACCAAAAGAGAGAATGAAGAAATTAAACTATTCTTCATGCCTCTAACCCCCTATTTATAGCCTCCCACCATCCCACTAATGGGCCACTCCAAATCAGCCCATTATTGCTTAAAAAACCTAAACAGAAGTTGTGAAACACAAAAACAGCGATTCCCTCCCAAACCGCTAAACCAAATCTTTATTGTGACCACTCTACAGAGTTGGCAACACCATTACCTTTCCAATGAAATTGACCTAAACACCTGATTCGATCACAGTCAAAAGTTATTCCCTGTACAAATCTAACGGGGGCAAAATGGTCATAAATAAATTTGGTAAACATTATGGGCTTGTCTCATGTCCCCATAACCAATATATCTAAATATGAGAATGATCCAACCCTCAGGGAATTAGATAGAAATATTTTAGGATGCTCCGATTCATAAAATGTAGGCTATTACATTCTCCCCCCTTAGGAATTTCGCCCCCGAAATTCCAAACAAATATAAACAACCAAAACAATTCTGCATGCCTACCATCTATAAACAGTCAATTTTAACGTCCAAACTAGCATGCATCAAGCCATGCATCCATAGCCTTATCCTAGCATGTGGAATTCTATCAACAATAGTACAAGTTACAATAGGTTAAGAATGACATGGCACTTATGGGTCATACCAACGAAGAGTTCTGGATGGGTCGTCTTCATACTCTCTTCCGTCTCCCATACACAATCGTCGCCATCCTCACTCCATTGTACCTTGACTAACTTAACCGACTTCCTCCTAAGTTGTTTCCACACGAAGCGGTTTACGAGGTCTCACAACTATGGTCTCTACTTCTAGGTCTTCGTGCTATTCCGGAGATTCCACCATATTCAAATCATGCACACAGTTCCGTAGAAACGACACATGGAAAACATTATGCACACTTGACATCTTCTCGGGTAACTCCAATCTATATGCGAGTTTTCCAAGCCGCTCGACTATCAGAAATGGTCCAACAAACTTGGAGCTAACTTTCCTTGGCTTCCGAACCGAACAACATGCTTCAATGGCGAAATCTTCACAAAAACCATGTCACCCACGTCGAATTCCAAATCTTTTCGGTGCTTATCAGCATAGCTCTTCTGACGGTCCTGGGCTACTTCCATTCGTTGCCAATTGATCTCGATACAATCCAATGACTCTCTAGTCATCTCAGGCCCAAGTATTAACTTATCTCCAGTTTCTAACTAACAAGCTGGAGAATTACATGGTTTCCCATACAACGCCTCATATGGTGCCATCCAATGCTCGAATGGTAGCTATTATTATATGCAAACTCAACTAAATGTAGATGGTATTTCCACGGTCCCCTAAAATCCAATACACAAGCTCTTAGGAGATCTTCCAAAACTCGGTTTACCCTCTCGGTTTGACCATCATTTTGAGGATGATAAGTCGTACTCAAACACAACTTGGTTTCCAAAGTCTCTGCAAAATTTTCAAAATCCACTCGTGAACAATGGATCTCGATCACTCACTATGCTCTTCGGGATACCGTGGAATTGAACTATCCATTTTATATAAAGCTCAGCCAACTTCGATGCTGTATTAGTCGATTTGACAAGAATAAACCTTGCACTTTTAATCAAGCGATCCACGATGACCCAAATTTCTTCGTTTCCTGTCCTGGTTCTAGGTAATCAATCGATAAAGTCCATCGATATTTGCTCCCACTTCCACGTAGGAACTTCCAATGGCTGAAGCAATCCACTCGGCTTCTTCTGTTCAACATTCACCAACTGATAGTTCATGCACTTGGAAATGAACTTTCCACTATCCCTTTTCATCCCTTCTCAGTAGTAGACTCGCTTCATGTCCTGATACATCTTATTACCACCAGGATGAATCATCAACTTCGAGTGATGACATTCCATCAGAACCTCATCTCTCAATCCGTCGATATCAGGAACAACCAGCCGTCCTTACTTTCGAAGCCAACCCACTCGATCGACCTTGAAATCTTTATTCTCGGGTTCCAACTTCTGGATAAACTCGACAAGCTTTGCATCTCGCTTTTGGCTCTCGCCAATCCTTTCAGTGAGACTAGGTCTTATCGATAAGCTTGCCAACATTTCAGGTTCCAACTCACACCATGGTCTAAAATCAAACCTTGCCAAGTACTCGAGGCTTTTCCATTATGAAAACATCGCTCCCAAACTTGTGTGTCTTCAACTCAATGCTTCTGCAACTGCGTTACCTTTGCTAGGAGTATAAGCTATACCAAAATCAAACAACGCCAGAAACTCTAACCCAGTTGCTGCCGAAGATTCAAATCCTTTTGGGAGAAAAGATACTTCAACGACTTTTGATCCGTAAACAACTCGAATCGAACCCCTAACAGGTAATGTCACCACATTTTCTGAGAAAACACGATCACCACCAACTCCAGATCATGAGTTGGATAATTCCTCTCGTTCAGCTTCAGTTGTTGACTCGCGTACGCCGCAATCTTATCCTTATGCATCAGCATTGCTCCAGATCTAGTACCACATGCATCGGTGTATATCGCCATTTCTTCATTCCTGCTCGGAATGGTTAAAACAAGAGCACTCATCAGTCTCTCTTTCAGGATTTTGAAAGCTTGCTCACGCTTTGCATCCCACGTGAACACATGGTTCTTCTTCGTTAATTCTGTTAATAGTGCAGCTAACTTGGAGAAATCCTTGATAAACCGTCGATAATAACCTGCCAATCCAAGAAAACTCCTCATGTCCGTCGGATTCTTAGGTTTATCCAGTCCTGGATTGCTGCCACTTTAATGGGGTCAACCACTACTCCATTTTCATAAACTACATGGCCTAAGAATCTCACTTCACTCTTCCAGAAGTGGCACTTCGAAAACTTAGCTCTTAGCTGATGTTTTCGCAAAATTTCCAAAACAACTCGCAAGTGCATTTTATGTTCTTCCTCGTTTCGGGAGTAAACCAGAATAACATCCATGAACACAGGCACGAACTTATTCAACTGATCCCTGAAAACCCTATTCATAAGATACACAAAATACGCTGGCGCATTAGTCAACATGAATGACATCACCAACCACTCAAAGAAACCAGATGGTGTCCTAAAAGCAGTCTTTGGCACACTATCCTTCGCCACTCTCAACTGGTGAAATCTCGTTGCCAAATCCATCTGAAAAAACACTTTGGCTTCGTGAAGCTGATTGAACAAGTCATCTATCCTCGCCAACAGATACTTCTTCTTCTAGGTCACCTTGTTCAGCTCACGGTAGTACACACACAATCTCAAAGATCCATCAACCTTGGTTGTAAACACAACTAGTGCACCCCATTCGGATACACTCCTATGAATGAATCCTTTTCCCAAAAGGTCATGAACTTGCACCTCTAACTCTTGCTATTCCTTAGGTGCCATCTGCCTATGAGGCAAAATGTTAGGTCTAGCACTCTCGACCAAATCGTTTGTAAACTCAATCTCTTGATGCGACGACAAACCTTTGAATTCCTCAAGGACATCCTCAAACTCATTAGCGATCGGCACAGATGACAGGCCTTCCTATGGAATCCCAAGCGAATATAAAAAGCTTACGAAGACACCATCTTCAGGTTTACATCAAATCAAACCTTTCGCCCTTCCACATCCTCGACTCTCACCTCGAGCTTCTTGCAATTTACTCTTGCCGCATACCTCTTGAGCCAATCCATGCCCAAGATGATCCCAAACCCAGCTAAGTTCAAAACAAAGCAATCAAAAAAAAGGAGCAACCATGACTCGACAACACAAGACCACGACAAAGCATACAAAGGCTGAACGAACCCCCAAGGTCACAACCAAAGGTCTATCACAAATCATGGGTTCCAAACCCAAGCGGCACACAAGCTCATTACAAATGAATGAATGCGGTGCTCAAGTACGAAACAACACACGAACTAAAACAAATTTAACTAAAAGAGTACCTTGGACGACGACACCCTTCCCTTTCTCTTCTGCAGTAGGAGCCCTTGAAAATGATGGCACAACTTCCAAAGCATACGCCTTCACAACCTGCTTACCCTTAGCTAGTTCGGGACAATCCTTCTTCTCATGCTCTGGCTTTCCACACTTAAAGCACTTCTTCTCAGCTTTTGGATGCTTACAATCCTTAGAATAATGGCCCTTCTACCAATAGTTAAAGCAAACCACCTCACTCTTAGGTTTCTTCTTGCCATCCTTTCCCTTCTGCTGTTGCTGCTTCCTCTTCCTATTATTACCACCCTGTTGTTGTTTTGGAGCTTCCTTGGTTGCAGCAACAATGGTTCCTTCCTTCGGAAATAAGCTTTCATATCTCACAACTTTTTCCACTATCTTCTCATATGGGTCATCCAAACGATCAACCAACAGCCTCCCAATGTATGTATCCAAGCCCATAACAACTTCTCATTTTTCTGATAAGGAGAGTCGATATGTGAACGACCACATGGACAAGGCCTCAAAATTAGAAACATACTCGAACATTGGTCGACCATTCTGCTTTAACTCCACAAACTTCTTAAACAGAACCGACTTTTGAGCTGTAGAGATAAACTTCGTCTCTAACTTGACCCGGAACTGATCCTACGTGATCTCACCTTCCAGAGTCTCTAAAGTGATAGAGTTCCACTAGTCCATGGATCTACCATGCAATTGTCTCAATGCAAGCTTCCTCTTTGTTGCATCAAATATTCCCAAGTCTCCAAAATCTTCACACAAGCATCCAACCATCTCTGAACCTCTTCGGTCGGCTCTGTCCCCTTAAAAGGTTTCCCTCCTAGAGATGTGTAGTCCTTTAATAGCTTTATGAAGTCATAGCCCTAGGTACCTTTACTTGAACCCCTACATCTACCAAAGATGTATCTAGAGCGGGACCCCTCCTCATGATCGCTGCCATCATGGCATCGAACATGGTTGGGTAGTCTGGTACACCGCCGTTTCCCCCTCCAGATACAACCTCTTCCCTAGCAGCGTGTCTTGATGGTCGACAACTCATTCTAAATTTGCATTATAGAATGATTGGCCACTTACAAGAAAAACTACAAATGGAGTTCAAATGCTATTACTATATACTAATAAATAGTATACATCCATCATAAATCTACAAGTACGTCTCTCATATGTTATTGCACCTTCGAACTTTGGCTAAAATAAATAATCAGAGCTCTGATACCAAATGTGATGACCTCCCATAACTCTTGCACTAAACAAAAGGAATAATGCACTGAAATGTGTGTCAGACAGCTATGGACGATCATCAAGGTAGGTAAACACAATGCGGAACCTATCGTATAACACACAGCGCAAGGATAAAATATAATAGAACATATACAATAGGCAACAATAGTGAAGCACATTTGAGCATAAACTTGAAACTTTCATAACAACTAGAAAGCATATCCATAAGACTTTGGATTACAACATAACTATTTGTACAAATTGGCCTCATTACAACACTCAACAAACAACGGAAACAAAAATACTAGACGCCAGCCTCCTGCTCGCCATCGCGCAGCAGCATCATCCTCATTAAGCTCTACTACCTGTAACTTGCTACTCAGTCTGCCCATCCACAATTGGATGAACAACCCAAGATAATAAGAGGAAATAAAACTTTGAGTCAGACAACAATCTTAATGAGTAATAAAACAACTATCTGACATCATCAATAAAATATATGAGATTAGGTAGATTAACCAATCAATCTACCCAAAACATCAAAGAAGAAACCTAAACTCGCCTTCCCCACATCTGATAGTGATAGACTTTACAAACAAGCATTTGAAAGTAAGTACACATTCATGGCAATCAGAAACAACCAAGCAATAGAAATCATAGCAACTAGTTATATCTCATGTAAAACATCCTAATCGAGATCAAAATTCCTCAAGCACAAGCCCCGAAGGTATAAACCAACAACATACATGCACTCAAGAAACATCTCCTGACGTCAGACAATATACGTGAGACAGTACAAGTAAAACAACCAACATTCATAACTCTGGCTATCCTTCTTTGAAACCATCGTTAATCGTATGACCGGCTAAACACCTTGCCATCAACTGTCAGGAGCTAATGGTAAACCTCATTTCTAGCAAAACTCCATATGCCATACGATGAAACATATCTAGGCCCGTCGAACTTCCCAGGGTACTCGACCGGTCAATTATAATCTTTTAGGCATCCCTATTATATCCCAGCTTTGAGTCCGCTAGAACTTATGACAACAATGATTTCTTGGCCTTCGATATCTCTAGCCATCTAGCTTGAAGACCATTCTTAATCTCAAATCAATTCTCGAGCAACCATTATCCACAAACTCACCCCCTTGAGTCGTCTTCATATTCGTTGCATTACGACGATCAATGAACACATCACAACACTTCAAACATCCCCCCTTGAATTTACTTCGAAGTCACATTCATCATCGAACCAAAAACACATGTCATTTAGTCGATATTCCGTTTCATAGTATTTCCAGATTTCCCGCTATGAAAAACAAACCACAGCGTTTCAGTACCTTTCCACAACGTTTACAAACGTTGTTATATCTCCTTAGGTCATTTAACGACCTAACTCCACAAGACCTGATACTTTCCTTAACTCAATGCCATATGACCCACCTTTATCCAAAACCGAACGACCTAACTCTGGACAACTTGAAGTTCAACGACCTAACTCTGGACGACTTAAAGTTCAACGACCCAGCTTCATTCCATAGCATCAGTGACCTGACTTCCTTAGGTCCTAGCTCCTTAGATCGTCCAACGACCTAAGCATCCAGTGACCCAACTAATTCCATAGCAGGTCGTCCTGTCTTTGCCTAACACGGATCAACCTTCTGCCATGCCACCGTCGACCTAGTCTTCCATGGTCTAAAACACACGATCTGCGACCTTAAGGGGTGTACGAACCAAGCTTTATCTGAACAGCCTGAAGCATTCAATACTCCAATGACCCGCCATATCTTGGAGAACAAGCCACACAACCATACTTCGAACCACCCAAACTATCACATTTTTGACCGATCCATCACTTTCTGGCCGATCCATACTTTCTGGCCGATCCATCACTTTCACGTAGATCCATCACTTTTGCGTAAATCCATCACTTTCCCGTAGATCCATGACTTTACAACAACATCGACGAAATCAACTCATCCAAATCATCCAATTCAACCATAAACACTTCATGAAATCTCAAAAATACTTAAACGACAATTAATCATCCATAAGCAAATAAAATTCCCCAAAATCATGATAAGTCTATGAATGAACAAAATAATGGATCTAACTTGCATAAACATATGAATTAACATAAGAATTACCGATTTTAAGTTGCTAGATTAGATCCTATGGTCATTCAAATGAAAACATACTTGCCACAATGTAGATCTAGGAGAAAACAACTTGAAAATGTTGAAATTATGATCAAACAACTTGTGTACTTGATTGAATCCGTGTGAGAGATGCTTATAACTCATCAATTCTTCGAATTAACTTGAAATCGCTAAATTCTCAATTCGGACAGTGAAGAATATGCATACAACCTCTTGATTTGACGCAATCTCTCTTCACTTGACGTAAATCTAGCTTCAAACGATGTAGATCTTTGATTCTCTTATGTAGATCTAGAATTTTAATGATGGAAAGGTGTATTTGATTAAGCAAGGAGAATCACGAGCTCAACCAAATGTGAGAATGAAGAAAAGTAAACTATTCTCCATGCCTCTAACTCCCTATTTATAGCCTTCCACCTGCCCACTAATGGGCCACTCCAAATCAACATATTATGGCTTACAAAACCTGAATAGAAATTGTGAAACAAAAAAACAGCGATTCCTCCCAAACTGCTAAACCAAATCTTTAATGTGACCACTCTACGAAATAGGCAACACCATTTCCTTTCCAATGAAATTGACCTTAGCATCTAATTCGATCCCAGTCAAAAGTTATGCCCTGTACAAAACTGATAGGGGCAATATGACCACAAATAAAATTGGTAAAAAATAGGGACATGTCTCACATCCCCATAACCAACATATCAAAATATGAGAATGATCCAACCCTCAGGGAATTAAATAAAAATATTTTACGATCCTTCGATATATAAAATGCGGGTTGTTACAAATTAACTGGGAAATCATTTAGTAACATAATTTTTTTTTTTTTATAAAATCATGGGCATGGTTTATATGTAACTATAATTTTTTCTTTAATATATATGTATATATTCATATTACCATTAACATGTGACAATTTGTCGACTCAATTTGTGATAAAATCTTATTCACTAACATAACATTGAATGATCAACTAAATAAATATGTCTATAAATAGAGCAGATGTGTACCATTTACCAAGGCTTTGAGCTTGCATTTTGAAATATTGAAATAGATCTTGAATCATATTCAAAACTTAAAATCATTAGTTTCCAAACCATCTTTCCATTGCCAACCTAATCAAATTAATTTCATATAATTTTATACTTGGATTTTAATGCCACAAGGGAGTGTAGCCAACTCTTTCTTGAAATGATGAGAAAGTGAAAACTTAATCTCCAAAGTGAGGGTTGAGATGATTGTATAGAAGAGAGATGCGTGAAATTATGATCCAAATCCACTTATTCCTCTTATCCTTTCTTTTATTCATGTATTCAAAAATCCTCTCAATTCAGCCATCAAATAGCCTTTCAAGGCCAACTATGCTTATGCCTTATAACTATATCAAGTCCAAAAAATAGTTGCTACACTTAAAAACTTTTAATCATGTATCAATATTAGATATCGACATTACATTTTTATGTTACCCAAAATATTTCTCTCAACAAAATGTATGAAAGAAGGCTGGCAAAGAAGACAAGACATCGGGGACAACATGCGAAGGTTACCGAAGGCATTAGGAAAGCAAACCTTCGGGGAGCAGAAGTGACTTCCGGTAGTGCTAGATACATGCTGCTAAAGGCATTAAAATAATGTAAGCAGAATAGCTTGCAGGGAGTACTAGAAAGATCTTTCGAAGATATCATAAGAATAACATTGAGAGCACTAAGGAGAAAAATTCAAGAAGTAAGCTTTCGAAGGGATATAAGCGCCTGTGAGTTACTAGGTGTAAACTAACGAAAGCATTAAGGCGGAAACCAACAGAGATCATAAAGAGATACTCAAGTGTCATCAGTGTGGAAGCAAATAAGCCTTCCGCACTAGCAAAAGCATTGCTACAATTCTGAGGATGGTACCATAAGCTATACAAAGACAGAGAGCAGTAGGAGAAGCCCTTTGACATGGTCAAAAGTACACATCCATATTTACAAGGGAAACCACATACTTAGCAAGAAGATAGAGGCAAGGCAAGTGTTTCGGAAAATATGATTACCCTTTTGAAGGAATCGAAGAGAGTGTTATGTCAATATCCAACTTAAGAGGAAATCCCAAGATAGCCCAAAAGTAAACAACAAGCTCCTTTTCTTGGAACCAAAAGGATCATCTTTCAGATGAAGGGATTTAATAGTACCAACAATTTTCTAGGTGTCACAAAGGCACTACTTCATTAGAAGCATATCAGTGAACCGAGAAGAAGAAAAAAACATCTTTCTGCAGGAAGAAGCCCCTTCGATGAAACCGAAGGGCCTCCATCTACAGGCTGTTACCATTGAAATATTACAAATCAGGAGTATCATTAGACAAAGAAAAGCTTCACTCGGCAACAACTTAAAGGACATGGATTAGAGAATACTGATATTCAGAGGCGAGAACCTCATTCAAGTGACAACAACCTTTTGATGGCATGAAAGGAAAAAATAACCTATGGAAGCTCACTGTTAGCACCAAAATAACCAAAGGGAAACAGAAAGCCATAGCTAAGGTGAAGGTATGCTAAATATGGAAAGCATTCAGTGCAGTCAGAACCATTCCTTTAATGATTGCTTCCGGAGTCGGAATTAAAGAGAAAAAGGATTCTTTCCTACAAAGAAAGTACTTATTGGTAAAGCTCGAAGGGCATGATCTTCTAAGAAGTTACATTGGATCACATGAAAAGAAGCTAGGTATGTCTTTCAGCTAGCCCGAAGGAAGTATGCCAAAAAGCTTAGGCCTCCACCATATAATTATCCCAAGCATTGTATATAAAAGAAGATGATACCATAAGCAGCGCCAAAAGTCGCGAGTTCCTACAAGTTCCCCTTTCCCGCAGACAACCAAAGCCTCCAATTTCAAAAGAGAACTTTTGGAGAACCTTGAAATGACACTCAAGCTACATCTCAGGAAATAATAGAACGTGTCTTCACTAGGATTTCATACGCGCTTCCTCAGAAAAGTCGGGACGGAGTCCATATATGAAGAAAGGGCTAACCCACACCTATAAATTTGACCCTAAGGGTCCAGAATAGGGACAAACTTTTCCTCATTCTAAAATATTATACATAAAACTATGAAGTGTAAATCCTAATTCCTAAACCAATTTGGGGATGATCCTAATTTCAACTTTGAAATATTTGTACCTATTTGAATACTCAATGAAAATTACGGATCTCAAATATTTCATAAAATAATATTATTTCTTATCTATTTGCTTATATATTGATTCCTATCTCCAAAATTTCATACTATATTTTATTAAAAGTTATGCACACTCACTAAAGGCGGTAAACCCTCCTTACCTGGAAGAGCTTATATACCATTGGTAATTCACTTTTTGAATTCAACCAAAAGTGACTCCTTTTTTGGCGTTGGCCATTTTGGAAGTTAATATTTTGACGTTAGAAGGAGGGCTTGAACATTCAACATCTTATTCCTCCATCATCACACTCCTTCGTCATCACAATCAGTTATGAAAGAATTAAATATAACATGATGGTTAGGTCATGAAAGTATATCAACTTAGAAGCTGTTCAACCTGGAACTTTTGAGAATGATATCACCTTCGATTTCAATCCAACAAATATGGAAGTAAGACAATCCTTGACTTTAACAAGGAGCTTAGTGACAAGATCGAAATTATAAATTTGGCTCAACAAATCGATCACAAAGAAATCCTTGAGGAGGACTTGGTTTAGGAACCCTTCTAAAAGAAATACTTAAATCAGGATTAAGGACTATAACACTACGAACTTATGAAAACTGAATATATCCTTCTTTTGGACAAATAGATAATGTACGAGAGCCAACAATCATTCGAGCGATAAAGCCATTCTAAGGAAAGAAGAAGTTTCAAGTTAATAGAGAAAGAAATCTTTGAGCTAGGAAAGAATAATACACTACATGGGGTTTTGTCAAAAGAAAAAATGTCTGTTCAAAGACAAGTTGATATAAAGGTTCCATTGCTTCGATACAATGGAACAACTGATGTAGAAGAACATATGTTTCTTTTCAAAAGCTATATGAATTTACATCGTTCTTTGGGGATGATCCAATGTAAAATCTTCTTGAGTACACTTTATAAAAGTAAATGAATGGTTTAGGCATTGCCATACTTTTCCGTACTTAGAAGAATCCAAGCATCAGACCTTTTGAATTGGCTAAAATTAAGCAAGAACCAAAAGAATCGTTAAGCGGGTACCCAGAGAGATTTCATGAGGAAGCATTGAAAACAATAGGAGCTACTGATGAACGAAGACCACTAATCCTGCATTTGGGATTAATCAAATAGTCATCTTTCTGGAAAGACCTCTATCAAAAAGAACCTAATGGACTCTTCGATTTCTATTCTCGAGCCGATAATTTATTCGAATGGAAGAGAAGTCTAATGTAAAGAGGCGTTAGTTGAAAGAATAAGAAATATAATCTTTGACTTCAATCATCATAGCAAAAGTTCCAAGAAGGATGAAGACAAAGTAAAACATAAAGAAAACTTTTTCAAATATAATCAATCGGATCTGAATAAACCTCAAGGCAACAAAAGCTTCTTTAATACACGAAAGGCATGTGCCTAAACCCAACTTAGGAGGATAATACTGCAACTATCATAAAGATAGTGTGTAAAACCTCAAAATTTAATGTTAGTTAGATTAGTTATTTAATTAGGTTTTAAAAATGGATTTCGAGCAAACGATGGAATTTGGCCATGAAACTTAAACTTTCATGCGGAATTCTGGTCTACTTCCATGTTTGTAACTTTGCAAGCAGAGTTTAAATGAAAAATTTATGGACGAAATATGAATACGGATGGAAAATAATATATGTACAAACATTGATTTTGCTCTTCCATCACTCCATGGATTCTCCATCGCTAGGTCGGCCCAAGAGGTCGACTAGGTTGTTTACCGAGGTGTCGACTGCTTGATCAACCATTAGCCAATGAGCAGGTAGTGACTAGGTTTTTAGGCATTATATTTTTAGAATAATGGACATATTTTATTTAAACTAAATCTAAAGGTTACGGGTCATTTGAGCACCTATAAATGAAGACCCAGACACCCAGCTCTTTGCTCATATTTTCTAGAGGCAACGACGAAGCTATACCATTTTCACTTCTCAAACCTTCTAATATAATTTAGTTTCAAATCAAAAAAATATGAACTAGAAAAGATGAATCTAGGTATATGAACAAGGATTGGTTCTGCATATTAGGTAAACTTTATTCTTTATTTCCTTTCCCTTTTACGCATTCTTTCAAGATCTATAAATTTTGATAAGTATATTAGTCCCCCTTTCATACATATTATAAATCTGTAGGGATTTGGGAATAAAAACCTAGAAGCTGTTATTTAGATTTAGATTTTGGAATAGCTTCGGGTGAGTGAGAAATTATTTTATTGTTTCTAATATTAAATCTATGTCGTTGGTGTAAATTCAAATTCATATCCCTAAATATACATTTGTTTGTAGGCTTTTCAGTTATAGTATTCCTATCTTGCCTATAATTCTTTCTTGTATCTTATAATTATTGTTTACACCTTAAATTTGGAAATCAGTCCCTAAATATTATTGAGGTGTCTATAGTTGTTTATTCCAGATTTTGGAATTGGGTGTAATTGTAATATTTGTGTAAATTACCATTATTAGTCTATAAATCAATATGTATTTTGGATTGTTTAGAGTTTTGCTTGATTTTAATAAATTAGCCTTTTTGTCTTTTTTTTATAAAAAGACTTTTCTTTTGAAATGACAAGGAATATGAACAAAACATATAGGAAGAGATATGTAAATTCATGTATTACTGTACGTAGTTTATATTGTCCATTCCAAATAAAATATTACTTATTCCTTGTGATTGTGAATATTTCAATATTTCCTCTTTTAAAATGTGTGGTCAAGACTTACAAGAATTATAGTAATAACTTTTTTATGGGATTTTGAATCTCAACAAGTAGAACATATGAAGATTGTTCTAGTCATTAGTTTGGACTAGAATTTTAGACAATTAGAATTTAAAAGAATTGGTGACTACGTACACATTGCGCTAATATATATATATAATTATAATCTATCCATCCAAAATATACGTAAATAACGCTAGAATTATTATAAATTAGGTAAACACAAATTGTAGGTTTGAATTTGAATATTTTCCATTTATGATGGGTATATGGTTACATTTCCTGTAATGAATGGAAATAGATATTTGTAACCTTTGGATTGATTAGCAATAAACATGGAGTTAATTGATGTAATTGTAAAGTCTACAATTAACTTAAATAAGAAATAAGATTGTAACTATGAATTCTGTAGGAAAATAAATGTGGCAGTAAATGTCAAGATGGTTACAATTAAAATAAATAGAAAATATATGTTGTAACTCTAATTAGGAAAATTATTATAATAAACATGCATATGTAATATGTGTATATATATATATATAAGACTAATAAATTATATAACAGTAGCGTAATAAACAAGAGTTACAATAATAGGGACTGATATAAATGACACTTATTTCAATGTCCATTGTATTAGGAAAAGTGACTGTTGTAACCGTATGTGAAAGTTATGGTAATTAATTAAATGGAGAATTGGGTAGTAATTACCATAATTAATACTAAGTGAAATAGATAATCTTTGAATTATAAATCTTATATTAGGAAAGTTAATCTTATCTTATGTCTAGTTTAATTCTAGAAATAGTATCTCTAATTAGTATAAGAATTGGACTTAGTAGGTTGATGATGCAAGGTCAGTTGAGTTATTCGACATAAATCTGCACATTGCAATAGTTTGATATACGTACGACTGATGTGAGATATCTACGATCATAACAAACCATGACAATTAATTGTGTGTAATTCGAATTTATCCTTTATGTTTACTTTATGTGTTGAGGTCTTACATTGTTGTAGGGAACGCCTTCCTTTCAAAAGAAGAAGACTAAATGGACAATATAATAACGTAGTCTACCTTTGAATTAAGGTATTAAGTAGTGGGATCTGCCTAATGGGGGTATTAAGTGATTGAATCCATCCTTTTTCCTTCAAGACAAGGTAGAATCCGAGGGTCGCCCTTATCAGGTACGAAATTATCGGGTAGCATGCCTTCTTCCAAATTAGAAGTATTAAACGACTTACTGGGTATAAAATCAGTAACCTTTGAGAGGGTCCACTTCTTGTAGGTCATAAGTGACTGGGTTAGAGTCCTCCTTGGGAAACGGTATTAAATGGTCGCTATGGAGTTATCATAAGTCCTATCCTGCTGGAAGTATTAATTGGCTTAATGGATTATCTATTAAGATCAACTAGTAGCAACAAAGGGATATGCCGGGAAGGACTTAAATGACAGTTGGTTGTCTATCTATCCAGGTAGTACATGATTTCTTACTATCTCTTGCCTTATACGATTGGACTTAGTAGTTATTGTCCTTTAATTTATAATAATGTGTTAGTAAACCACCGATCAAGGTACTAAGTGATCAATGGATCCGCCTTAAGCCACACGTGATTGTAGGAACCTGCCTTACATATTATATTGTGAATAAGGTCATAGGTAGCCACAAAACCTGCCTCTTTTGTTAGTAAGGTATTAAGTGGTCAAAAATTCCGCCTCTTAGTACTAGTTATTGGTTTATAGGGTGGTTAAAAGGCTTCATAACTACATAAAAGTTCTATCTTAGTATTCATCGATAATCTATCTTTGGGATGCGACCTTGGGTATGGTAGTTTATCATAGTGCGTAATATTTGCAAGCTTAGGTTTGAATCACTAACCTTACTAGAAATACAATTCAGGTGAAACCAAACGAGATGCATTTGTGTATTGTAGATAGCATTATATTTTCTACTCATCATGACTTGTTGTTCTGACGCCCTCCTCATAACAACTCTCAGGTTTAACATAGGGAAGATAAGTCTTTGGAAGTGTTAAAGTTTGGTTTTCCGTTCTTGTTCTATCATGCTCAGTATTGATTTGGCGATTCACTATTAAGGTAGTTGCCTTACTCGATACTTGTTATTCTATCTTGTTTCTATTGCGAGTTAGTTCCATTGTACTTTGTTTATGCTCATGCTCATTATTTCTTGGTACCAGTTTACACGATCCTTGGTTGGATAGGTTTGAGTTTCGATTTTTGTTAAAAGTCGAGCTCATAACAGTTGGGGAGGTGTTACATTTGGTATCAGACTTTAGAACTAGACAATCATAGGAATTAATAAATTAGATCTAATAACAGAACGTACTTGAGCTTTATTTATATTTTTCTTTGGATCTTTGCGCAATACTCTAAATAATTTTGACCATGAAATATCCTAGATCCTATTTAGTAGTAAAGGATTTATGCGACTATGAATTAGAAACTTTTTTTGGAGTTTAAGTTTTTTGTCAGCCCCAATTTACCCTATGATTCACTTAGCGATTGTCTTGAAGAGAATAAGGATGAAAATTGGTGAATCTTTTTGAATTTAGCTTTGGGACTGGAAGAAAAGCTAGCTACAACAGAGATATTCATGATTTTTTGTTTTGGTCTAGTCAAAGACCTTTTCTTAGTTTTAATTTAATTGGGAAATTCAAATTAGCATGTCATATTAGTCCAAAGGCATGTTAATAAAGTACATCCATTTGATACTTTGTTATGGAAGTCCGGATATTCTTTTGTATAAAAATATTCTTTTGAGTTTCTTAGTCTTATAGTCAAGAGAAGTTTTAATTTTTAAACTTGATTTTGAAGAAAGGCATTTTGAAGATTTTTAAACTATTATATAAAAAATTCATTTTATATTAAACAAGATTTGGTTTCGAAGGAAACAACAAAAATAAAAATATATAGTATGAGACCCTCAATTTTTAAATAAAATCGAATTTCGGAAAGGTTTTCTAAAGTTTTCTCTCGGATGGACCGAGGAATAATTATGTTTAGCTTGGGGTATTTGCTTCTTAAATTTTTGATTGAACTATTGGCTACATAAGGAATAATTTCATATAAAATTAATAAAAAATAGTAGCCGAGATATTTTCGGATATTCTTGAGATACTGTGTTCGCAGCCTTAGTTGAGACTATTATGAATCTTGGGAGGATGGTTCAGAACTTGATGGTGATCTATCTCAATGCAGTAGTGAGGAAAATAATTTCTTGGATCACATCAAATCTTAAGAGATGACGCAGGACAATTGACATTTTAATATGACCTTACTGACGTCAAAGTTCAACCTATGTCCAAAGCCCATTTAGTAGTTCACCATCTAAAATATACGCTGAGTGGTCAACTGATGGATGAGTTTTGGTACAACTTGAATCTCGGACTCAACTATAAAAGTTGTGCATGAATTCCCCTCCCTAAACTTCTTTCCTTTGTCTGTTCCTCCTCATCTAACCGAATCACATCTTAATCATTTTTCTCTTTCTTTGTAGCTGCTATATCTCCTCCTTTTCCATGCTAGTTTGCACATTAGATATTTCTTCACCATTACTCCAAGTTCTAAACCTAATTTCTTCTCCCCGACCATTTATTAGCCCATAACACCTATTTTCACTATTCGATCTTCCTCGTGCCATTTAGGTCTTGTCCCTATAGAGAACATTTGGTTGGATCAAAATGAGCATAAAGTTCCATAGCTTTAGGGTTGAAAGAATTAATTGTGGCAATAGGATCTGCTCTGTTCCTTTGCCTCGAGATATGTGAATGAGATTGTTCCTCGTGTTTAATTCGCCTTTCCACTGTCTTATCTGAATAAATTATATTGAAGGAAATTATTGCTTCGGAGGTGAAGATTGAGCTATCTACTGATAGTCTTACTAAGGAGAATATCATAGATATCGTAGAAGCATCTGGGTTGTATGCAGACTTGAATGATCTTTTGTTTGACCATCTTTGAGATTTTACAGCAGATCTCTTTTTCCCAGATGTCGATCTTTGAATTGGATAATCTATCTCCAGACTACCCATGTAGATGTTTGACTCATTTAGCACATTATTATGAGAATGGAAAGTTATGGCAAACTTTTCTCTATGATGTGGAAATCAATTTTTACTTTGATCGGTGGCATAACCATCATTTGATACCACATCATCTTTGATTCAGGGTGTTGTTCCACGGAGTTACTTTCTGTATTTTTGCTATCCACTTTTGGTTCTAGGAATGTTAGGTGAATCTTCGTGGAAAGCTGTTTTGTGGTGGGTTTCTTTTATCATCACTTATTCTCTCTTGGAAGTGGTGGTGATGTGGAAACCTCCAACAATATCAGCAGTGTTTGCAATAAGGGATTTAGCATTTAGTTACCATGATATGACTTGTTAGAGATCGTGCATATGATTTGAGTTCTAGCCACAGAGCAATATGTCTCATTGTTTGGCAATGTTTTGTAGTTTCGGTGTTGTCTTCTTCGTTTTTTCTGTTTCCTGCGTTCGTTTCTTGGCTTTGTGGTAGTTATTGTTTGCTACTGTTAGTATCAACTGCCCTTATTAAATTACACAATGATGCTATGAGATTTCTATCTTTTGGAAATATTGTGTATATCATTCACACTTATTTATGATTTGAATTGAAAATGAATTCTTATACTTTTTTATCAAATTAACAATTATTCTAGAGCTGGAAAAAATAGATTTCTAAGGTAGTAAATTTTAGCAAAGGGCAATTGTTTTGTCACGAATATTATTTATATTCACTTGCTCCTTAAGGGCTTAAATTTATTCTTGGGTTTGGTATTTTCTATAAATGTCCAGTTTTTTCTTTTTGTGTGATTTCAATTTGTGCATTTTTTGCATAACCGACTTCCATCTATGCTGAAGTGTGACCTGAATCGCGTAAATTTTCGCTAATATATTATTGACACTTTTTGCTAATGTCATTAGAAAGAAAAGGAAAAACAATTAAATTAAAAAAAAAATCGAGTTTAGTTTTATATGTAAGAGTATGCACGTTAGTGCATTTTAAACAATTTTTTATAAAAAAGACATGCAATTTTAAGAAGTAGAAATTTATTTTTATGGAAATCACATTTTTTCTGATCACGCGTGAAGGTAAGGAAGATATTAAGTAGTTATTATGGCAGTTTTAGCAGTGCAATAGTGGCGGCGATGTATTTAAAAACCATTAATGGTAACAAAGAAAAAACTATTTTAGATTTAAAAATACTATTTCCATACCTTGTTGACAATACGAGCGAGTTGTTATTTATTTATTTTACGTTTTAGAGCTTGTTTTAAGCCTCCTTTGCAATTTACGTGTAGAAAATTTTAGAACATTTTGAGGTTAGGAAAATTCCACAGTAGAAAAGGGTTTGGAAGATTTATAAGCGATAAGAATGTTAAATTCCTAGCTTAAATTCTTTTTTGGCATAAAAGAAATCAATTGGAAGCGATTTTAATGCGTTGTCATGCTGGATGTTAGGATTTGGATGAAATGTTGACAGCTTTGCACTTCTATTCGTAGCCGTGTGAAGGTTTTGGATGAAAAATATTTTTCAAAAACAGCTTACATGTAAAATTCTCAATATAATCTAGGATGCTTACATCATGTTTTTAGAAATATTTTCAAAATAAAGTGCATATATTTATATAAGAGGATCTAATTTAGATCTGTGATGCACACATATGATACGGCTATAACTCATTATGTACACTGAGCACATGTGCACGTTTGGTTGTAAAATTGGTTGTACATAAATTAGTTGCATGGTTTAGGATAATTAGGTGCTGGCATCATGACTTAGTCAATAGTAAAATTTCGGGATGAAATTTTCTTTAAGGAGGAAAGAATGTAGCACATCGAAATTTGGCATTAGTTAAGTTAGTTATTTAATTAAATTCCAAAAATGGAATTTGAGCAGACGATGAAATTTGACCATGAAACTTGCACAATTGCATTTGTGATGGAATTTTGATCAACTTTTACGTTTGGAACTTTGAGAATGAGTTCGTATGAAAAAGTTACGAACGAAATACGAATAAAACATGTAAGAAGAGATGTGTAAATTCACGTATTATTGTACATAGTTTATACAATCTATTTCAAAAAAATATTACTTATTACTTGTGATTTTCATTATGTAAATATTTCCTTTTTTAAAATGTTTGGGCGTTAGTTACAAGAACTATAATAATAACCTTTTTATGAGATTTTGTATCTGAACAAGTCAAACCATATGAATATTGTTCTAGTCACTAGTTTGGACTGCAATTGTAACGACCTATATCTTAGCGATTGGATATTTGAATAATTTATATTTAAATATTAATCGTTAGTTAAATGGTGGTTCCAAAATGTGGCTTTTCATGGACAACCGAATCAGGACCTCAGACCACTTCCATTGAGTCTGGTTTTATGGTGAGAACTTTTTAGAGTATAAGCATCAATATGTTTTGACGATTGGATATTTGGCTGGTAGCTTGGGAACAATTCGTAAATTGATCCAAAAGCTAGATTTTTCATATGCTAGAATTAGGTCCTAAAACATTTTCCATTGGTCTCGAAATGGCTTTAGGATTCTTTTGAGTATAAGGTTCGACATGTTTGGGGTTCAGGAGATTTGGGATTGGTGAATAGTGTTCTGGGTGGCGGTTATATGTAGACCTCATCTTCCACATTTGCAATCCCTAGCCTCCGTCTTCCTCATCAATGATAAAAAATCCCAATCTAATCCGTCCACTTTTAGATAAACCTCCAACATGAAAGCCGTTTGTGATACGAACTCATTTGCGTTGGTTGTTTTTCGGTTAAGCGTTGGAATTGGCCGAAAATCGCAAAAAAACCGAGGTAAGCCCGTTTTGTGTTTTTGCTCGTAACTTGCGCCATGTCGGGAGTCGGTCGAAGGTGCCTAAAAGAGAAAGAAGGGGAGGGGCGAGAGATTTGCGCCTATGGTGGTTTGGGGTCATTTCATGGTCGGACGGTCGAGTTTCGGTCAAATGAACTTTTTTCGTTCGGTGGGCTTTTCACGATGAAAGAGGCGACATCAAGGGTCGCGTCTATGCGCGTGGGTGCTTCTTGGAGTGGGAAACACAGTAGTAGCAGAGGCGCGTGGTCCGACGGCATGGAGGAAGCGTCGTGGAGGAGAGTTGGTGCGTAGAAGGTTTTGAATGAAATATGGATTAAGGGTGTGATTAATTAGGGCTAATCGAGGTAATTAGTGTTATGCTAACGATGTCATTAATTATTGGTATTTGGTAATTTTTATATGTCGTATCATTTGCATATGAGGTCGGATTCAAACAATGTTTCTTGGTTGGACTCGTGTTGGCGAGTTCTACGCTTTGGAGTAGGTTCGAACTGATTTGGTTGAGATGAGTGATATTTGTCTCTCACTATTTTGTAGTTACAGTATTGTATATTATTGACGTTTATGTGTGAATTTATATTATAAAATGGAATTTCTAGGATAGATGAATCTAGTAATTAGTAGATAAAAAGAAATAAATAGTGATTTAATTAGATTTGATATCGATATAACATTTTACCCATTTGTGGGTAACATGCGCTGTTATGCATCGTTTTGACGATGTCACTAGACTTAAGACATTTGGACATTTAGTCCATTCCGATTGCTATAGATAGGTCATATTTATCCTATTGGATGTTTATATACTAGCTTATGAATTTTTATGACTATTATTTGCATGATTACATTGTTTGCTTAGTTTGGCTTAAAACGTCATTCATATAGAATCTAGTATTTGGAAACCTTATTCTTAGAGTTTAGGGGTGTTTATCAGTCAAATGCCCACGTCGGTGTATATTGATGGAATGCACAAAGATGATAACTCGAACGGATGAGATAAATTTTCGAAGGATCTTGTAAGCGCATGGATGGATGCCACGACGGAGCAGTAATGGAGCATATTGATGGAATTAAAGATGGAAATAAATGATTCGACTGGATGTTATCTGATGTACGCGTAAATATGCACAGTTTTAATACCATATTTAATCTTGTTTTAGTTAAATAAATGAACATATCGGGTATTTTAACATGTTTGAACCAAAATTCAAATTAATTTCAAATCGTTACATATTCATCTTCATCCAAGTGCAACACGGTCATCTTTATGCATATGTTAAATAGATAAATTTTAATTTGAAATTCTATATTGTTTTATAGGAATTTTGCTTCAAATACCAGTTGTTTAATGGATGTGTTATAGTTTGATGATTTATTTTGGGCTGATTCATAACACAAAAAAACCATGTTTATGATAAACATATCAATTAAACTAACTAACAACCAAAAAAGAGATCATGGTTTCAATTTATATTGATTCTTGTGATCTAGAAAGTGGATTTGTTCCTAAATTGTAGTTTAATCTCATAGTTTTTATTCAACTTTTAGTAGTTAGTTTGTTAGATTTTTTTAAATAGTTGGTTAAAAACTCTCGCTTGAATTTGGTTTAATTCGATTGGGTAGAATTAGAGTTATTTCTATCTCAGTGGATTGACTTGTATTCAACACATACTATAAGCGTAAGCCGTGCGTTTGCATTTTATTACACTTCGTGCGACAAACTTCTAATTCAGTAGAAATTTCCATAGAGTCGAACAAGTTTTTAGTGCCGATGTTGGGGAAGGAAGTTAATTTTGATTTTATTCTTTGAATTGATTTTCTTATTTTTTGTTATTTTTTAAAAAAGAAGAAGTGATCTTGTTCATAGGTTGTGTATTTGTTCACTTGTTATTGTGTTTTGTGTCACTTTTGTTTTTGTGTTGATCTTAGGTCGTTCTATTTTATCTATGTTTGATTTTGTGTGTTTTATGTTTTGTTTCATCTTTCAAAAAGAACAAGAAGTGCTTTTGTTGTTTTGTTCATTACTTCCCTACTTCCATCGACTACCCACTTCGACGCCACTAACTTATCTTCAACATCAGCCGTATTAACCACCACATATCAAACCAAAATCCATCAAACCAAAAAGTTGTATATGAAATACCAATCAATTCCCCGGCCCTCAACTACCAACAAGCATCCAACCCACTTTTCACGAAATTGAACTCCAATCTTAAAGCTAAATAAATTCTCAAATAGCTACCACAAAATCAACAGTCGTGTGTCTTCTTTCCTGCATCTCATCTTTGACTTCCGATTCGAACTCCTCTAAACACCTTAGAATCCAGCCGTGATTAAACATAAGCATAATTGACCTTTATCAAACTGGAAAAATCAAGACATGGTATCCCACCTTAATTTCTGATTAAGAACAAAAAAAGAGCATTTTTCATTTGTGACTCTAATTTTTTTTTTAGTCTTGCTTTTTGACTCCTTTTACAAAAAATTGCAAATATAGTCCCCTTTTGGCCAACTCAGCGCTGAGTTGGCCAACGTTGGCCAAAATGCACTGGCGCAATCTGGGATTGCGTGGGTACACGTGTACACTGGCGTAATTTCAAAATGCACCAATGCACGTAAAGAGGGGAAGAAAAATTCTCTCGCCTGGGGCGTGATTTGAAATTGCACCAACTAATTATTTTCAGAAATGACTGCATATTCAGCATAAGCAATTTTCTTCTTCTAGGAATATTCCTTTGCTTTCAACTGAACAATTACATCATTTAAGTCTTCAGGAAGAACAATTTCAAGCCCAACAATTTCCTTGTACTTCAAACTAACGTCCAAGGTTTTGAAAAAGACAGGGTATAGTCTGTTAATTCCAAGCCCAGCACTCCCTCTACGTCATCCTTCACCCGCACCACCTTCCTTGTTCTCATACTTATCGTCGGAAACATTATTGCCTCCTCCACCGATGAATGCCCTAACCCTAACAAATATCTGATTTCATGCACCGACACTGTAACACCCTGAATTTTAACAACATTAAAGTGGATAAATTAAAGAATAATTAATTTAATATTCAGAATAAAGGAAACGGACTACGCCATTGCGTCCGTCTTGAAATTTTGGTCAAGAAAGACACCTGGTTTACGTAAAACGGATAATGTATGAAGAAGTTATGGACGATAGAAGTCTGGCGGAAAAAACAGGAATTCCCGGCGCACTTGACATGTGCGCCCATGTATTTTTACATTAGCGCACTTGTAAAGTGCGCCCATGTATGTTTCTGGGCATCCGGACCCAATTGGATGTTGGCCCGTGGCCCCATTCACCCTAGGGCTGAGGTGGCATACAAATTTTGTAACCTAGCAGCTATAAATATATCTCAATTCCCTTGTTTTTCTTCACTAAGTGTCATGGCGGCCAAACTCTGCCGGAGTCTGAACTGAATTAGGGTCTCTCATCTTCCTCTATCAACTAAAGAAAATCAAATTCTGAGATTCAAGCATAGACTCAGCACCAACTCCTTTTATATCATCTTAGCAATCCAATCACAGTGAGTTTGTTATTTTTAGGTTTAAATAAATAAAAGTAAATTATGAAAGACTGTGATTTTGATATGTGTAAACCATGAATCTATGCTATTATCATATCTTATGCTATGTCATGATAGATCAATTTCTCTAGATCCAATTCAATTGTGATTATTCTACTATGTTATTATTGTGGATCTTGGTTTGTAACTATATTGTGGTTAATATAAATCTGTTAATTTGGACAGTTATATCATTGGATAGATCTAATCATTTATGTAAATCATGAACATATGTCACCATGAATTGGTTAGGATTTGATCTAAATCTTTATCTTAATGATAGATCTATTTCTCTAGATCCAATTCAATTGATTGTTCTACTATGTTATTATTGTGGATCTTGACTTGTAACTATGTTGTGGTGAATGTAAATCTATTAATATTGACAGTTGCAATATTGATTAGATCTAATTCTGTATATAAATCACCTTTCATATTGCGATCAACTTACATATGTTGTAAGTTGGAAATATTTAGATCTAAACATACTATTATGTCATTCTAATGGTGTTAGAACTATTTTAACCTCTAGATCTAAATTATGTGATCTAATTTATCACCTTGTGTTATCATGTTAGATCTATTTTAATTGGACATTTAAATTGCTAATTTAGATCTTACCATCGTAGTTATGTTAGAATCAATTGACTATCAACCGTTCATCAGTTTTATGTCCACCTTACTATGATGACAATTTCATGTTCATGCCAGTATGTATGTTCACATTATCATGCTAAGTTTATGTTTATGCCAAGATGATCACTTTTGTTACATTCCTATTGTTTTCCCTTTTTATCGTTTATGACTAGGCTGTTATCTAGCCTAGGCATGCCACCAATTTTGTGAGGGCGCTAGTTAAGGAACGGGGGAAAAAGGGTTAATATTGGCATAATTTGAATATGAACATTTTTGGACATATAATTCAAATTATTGGGTAAAATGGGTATTAACACCTATAAAAGGAAAGGATTAATTAATCGATTAATTAAAAATGGAATGTCTAGTAATTACAATTAGGAATTGTAATTGTACTTATGACACGAGGTTAGGTTGTATTAGTGGTGGAAGTCTACTAGGACCCGACCGACATATCCAGCAGCCACTAATGTTGAACCTAATGTAACGTCACGTATTTTCTGGCTAATTATTTAATTTATTTTAATTATTTAAAATATTGATTTGAATTTAAATTATTAAATTTAACCATATTATTTTGAATACGTTATTAATATTAATAATATAGTAATATTTTATTTCCAAACAGTTGGAAAATGTTGAGATGTAGTATAATGTGAACGGGCAGTTTAAAATGGTTTAATATTTGTTTATACTGAATTATAATAACGATTTCGTTTATTTAACGGCATTATAATGTTTAATTTATAATTTAATTATAAAACGAGCTGTAGCGGCGTGGCAGTTCGTAATATTGCATTTTCAACTTTAAACGGCTGTACAGGATCCAATAAAAGTCGGATTTTCTCGAAACAAGAAACGTCTGAATCAATTTGGTAATATTTTTCTAATGGAAGAGAAAAATCGAGTTTTCGTGTTGTAGATTTTATTTTACGTCCAAATAAAATTTTACAATGGTCGCTATGGAATTCCTTTATAAATTATATCGATTTATTATATAAAATAAGGGGTTTTTAAATATTTTAATATCGAATTGGCTTGAAACTCAACCCGAGTTATTTTATTTTGATTCTATATGAAATTTTGGTCATGTATGGCCAATTTTAGTATTTTAATATTATTATACAGAGGTACTTTAAAATTAATTTATTTTAATGTAAACTGGACCTTTAAAAAGGGACTTTATTCAGACGACCTCCGTTTTCGACAAAACAAATTTTATTGAGACCTTAATAGCTAATTATTGCTAGATTTCAAGTTGCACGTCAATCGGAGTTATTCTGTGAGCGTGGCAAAATAAAATGTGAAATAAAACGACCATTTGGGCGTGAACGAGAGCCGTTTGAGAAAACGGACTCAAAATTCGATGAAACAAGTTTCATTAGGACCGTAACGCCGAATTATAGCATGCCGTCCATTTTCGGCTTGAACGGAGTTTGTATGTGAGTACGGTAATAAATAAACGACATTCTAAATTGCGATAGACACGAAATAAACATCGTCGGTCATTGTCGGTCGTCACATCATATTAAAATAACTTTTTCGCACTTGTATATATACCCCCAAACCAGAATTCCCAACCCAAAACCCATTCTTCATATTCAGTTTTTGTAGAAAAGGCCCTATCCTCTATATAATTTATATCCTCAAATCTGTCGAGAATTAGCTGAGGGAACCTGAACGAAAGTTGTAGATCAAGTCGACACGGACCTGCTGTAAAAATTTGGGGGTGATCGGAGCATTGTGTTGGCCGGAATTTCACGAAAACTGAGATAATCAGGTTTCGTTCTTTGCTTGGTTGTGGGAGACTGGGTCGATTTGAGAGGACGGGACCTGGGGGAAAATAAAGAGGGAAGAAAGGGCTTTCAGACTGTGGTGGTCTCGAGACTTCCGATGGTCGAAGGTGAGCGAAATTGGAAGTTCGCCGTGGGTTACGTTTTCGGGTTCGATTTTGGTTGCTAGCATTGGTTTTAGTTGGTTTAAGGCCGAATGGAGCATCGATGGTGAGGGTGATCTGAAGTCGAGTAGGCGGTGGCGACGCCGTCCTCTTGGCGGTGGTCCGACATCATTCGGTGGCCTGTGGCCAGAGAAAATGGATTCAAAAGCTTTTCTGTTCAACTGGGGTTTCCGACGTGGTGGAGCGGTTCTGGGAGGCGTGCTTTCGGGCGTAGGGGCTGCTCGCTGGGGCGCTGACGATGGGGTATCGGGTGGGACCTCCGGTCGACGGCAGAGGCGACGGAGGGTGGAAGATGGTGTCGTGCTTTATCTGAACGAAGGAGGAACGGGATTCAGGAATTGGGTCTGAGAAAAACGCGTGAACAACTAAACGATGTGACATGGATGGAACTAAACCGTAATTAATGGGTAAGATAATTAAGGTAATTAAAAAGTTTTAATTAAATTAGTTTAATTTTCTTTTAATTCGTATAACTTGAAATAGCTGTAACGTCTACATACGATATTAGATTTACGTGAAATAGGATCCATTGGGATCGCAGAGACGAGATCTAGACAATGGCGCTGACTGGGAATCGATTGGACGCAGTTGGATTTTCAGCTAATTTTAAATGCTCATTTAAAATTAAATGGAATAAACACTTCAACCGTCAACCGTATAAACTGGTGAGTTAATTCTCACACTTTTCTGGGCTGCTGTGATGTGATAAATTCATATAAAAATAGAAATTGGTTGATTGGCTGCGTTGGTTGCTATTGGTTGATTTAATGATTGCTGTTAACTATATTATCATCATTTATTTATTTATTTTAAAAAAAAATTTGTCATGAAATGTTAGAATAACCGTGAGGCAGAGAAGAATAGGTTGGAGGGATCCCGCCGGATTCCTCAAAATATTTTGTAAATTGTTTATTTCATATTGTTTATCCATGAACTGATTTAAACCCCAAATGATATTCAAAACTTTTTGAATATGGATGGTTGGATGTGATCATTGTTGTGTTTTTAAATCAATCGACAGTTCTGATTGAATAGTTGGTAGCGAGGGACTAGAATTTACTGTTTAAAATATTTTTCTGCCATCAGGCGAATTAACATAATATTTAGTTATAAATTTATTTTATAACTAAATTTGAAGTTTTAAATTTATTTTATATGAGTCAAATAAAAATAGAAATTTTATAAATATAATTACATTTAAATCATATTATTTTCAAAAAGAATCATTAAACATTTTATATGACATATTCTATGTCATGTTCTGAATGGAAGAACAGAAACTGACATAACAGTTAGTAATAATGGGATAATTGTTTTTACAAACAAATAAGTGATATTGTAAAATTAATTAAGGGATTAATTAATCTAAAAGGGATATGGAAATGGGAAATCAGTTGACAATTAACTGATATGTATGATTGGCTAAATTACATTGTTCTAAGCGATAATTGACATTTGATTTAAATAAATCAAATGAAGAATTTCCTTAATATTCGTTAAATTTAACAAATGATGTTAAATGTTAGTTAATCTTCGATTAACTATATTTTAATGTAATTATCGAACTGACTGATGTTAAATAAAGTTATTTATTATTGAATAAGTTTTAAAGAGGATAATTATTCTATTTTTAGCTTATATCAAAGTTAACTATTTTTATATAGTTAATATTAAATTTAATCATTTTTTAATAATAATTAAAGCGAATACTTTTAATTGAAATTCAATTAAAAAGTGATCAGGTGGCAATAAGATTTGATTAAGGCCTAGTACGAGTTTATAAAAGGATTTTAGAATTTTATAAACATAAGTTTATAAAAGACTCTCGAGCTAAATTAATATTGGAAACAAGCTTTGGACTTAATTAAAGCGATGATTTTTAATTGAAATTAGATTGAGAAGTGATTAAGTGATGAACGGGTTGATCCAAACTTGATAGGAGTTTTATGCAAGGATTATAATCCGAGAGTACAAACGAAGTTTGTAAAAGTGATTTATAAGTTAATTGCGGGAATTGCGATAAAGTTTATTTAGTAGAAAGGGAGATGATTATAATGGGAATATTAAATGAATTTATGCAAAAGAATATCAGTTAGTCCAATAGCATAAGTGAGAGATTGTAAGGAATTACAAATCTATGATATGGTTTATAAAAATCATATTGAATTGAATGGTAAATAAGATTTGGGGAGCGTACTCGATGAAGTAAAAAGAATTAACTTGTAAAGTGGATTCTCAAGTAAAAGAAAAAATGGTTTTTAAAACCATGATAAATGGAAATGGGAATGGAAATGGATATGGAATAACAGGTGTTTAAGTGGCAAACTTCTATTATCTTAAGATAAGAGTGTCGTTGGTCAAGGTCTGAGAGGTAATTAGAATACCCCAACTTGAACGGATTCACTATTATCGAGAGGTAGTATTAGTTGTAATAGGTAGGAAGGTGATTATCGAGTAATTCTGACTAATAAGATTTATTATTCAAATAACCTTTAAAATGAATTAACTGTGCTAGGCCAGTTAATCGACAAGATAACTACTTATATTTGATGATAACTAAAGCAAGTGTTTAACGAATGGGAATTTCTTTTATTTTAAACAAAATAAAGGATTATAGAAAGGATTTGGAGTTTAATACAAATTATATAGTTGTAAAAAGGAGTTTAACCAAGATGATGATTTTAAAAATAGCGTTCACCAGAGAATTGAGTTAAATGAAATGTTTTGATTGAAATAAAGGGGGATTTTGGTAATTAAACCATGACGTGATTTAAATAAAAATATAACGATATTTCCAATGATAAAGGAAATGAAAGGAGGATTTATAAACTATGATGTTGTTTTCAAAAATAAGAAGTACGAAAGGGTTTTGAGAATGTAAACGATGTACCTAGATTAAAAGGGTAATATAAGATGTTTTATGAAATATAGTAATCTTTCTTGATAAAGGAAATAAAGAGTGGAGTTTGGAATTCGCTATTCCAAAGAAATATGGCAATGTTAATGGAAAGATTTGGAATGGCAATAAGAAAACAGTAAACTTTAAAGTAAACGGTGTATATTTTAACATTGTCGGACCCAAGCTGAAAAATCAATCTATTTAATACCTCTGAAATAAGAATATATATAGTGATTTTCCAAACAAAAGAACTGGAAAGGATTTGGAAAACATATAGTGATGTTTTGAAAGAAAATAATAAATGGAGTTTGGTAAATAAAGATACATTATTGTTTTTCAATATAACGAGAACAATGGGATTTGAAGTAAGAATGTGAAATCGATCATAAGAACCGATGGAATAGTTTTAAATGAAATATGTCATTATAAACGACCTGAGCTGCCAATGTACTTAACAACATTGTTATGATTTGATAGTTAAATAACCGACTATCAAATGGATATTTTAGACTTTTTGACGTGTTGTTTGGAAGAGACCGAGATGGGAACTAGACCCAAAACCACTTCGAATCAACTGTGCGAACGCGACTAACTTGCAGAAGATAAATACGGAGTAAATTGAAGACCGTAGATATTTTTAAAACCGAAGAACTACCTAAATCTCTGACTCATGACCAAAGATATACTGTGGTTCTGTCGTGGTTAAAATCTGCGGATTTTCAAGGACTACTCGCTACTGATCTATAGGGTGATTCCTAAGATGTAGTAGGAGGGTGCGTTCGGTTCTTCCTGTTCCTGGATGACTTGCATGGACGAATGCCTGACAGAGTATTTCCAAAGGGATCGTGTACGTTGATTTCCTCAAACATACCAGTTGATGGCATAGAAGGGAAACTTCTTTAGCTTAACAACTAGAGTATTTTTGTGGAAATCAATTAGTGACTTCTGGAGGATCTGACAACGTGGCATTCAAAGTAAATGGAGATATACTGTTCTGAATGGTAAGCATAACCTCTAGCCTCATCAACCGGGAAATGGCACAAAATCAGGTAGGCAGCATGGCTATATGGGTCGCACCCATTAAAAGAATACATCATTACCTGATCTGGAGAAATCAAATGCCTTCGGTTGTCCCTTTTTATTTTTATATTTATGTTATCGGTTCGGTTGGCTGGCCCCCAACCGTGGTGATGATATATTCGGTACTCTCAAGAGGAATGAAGGGCCGGTCATGTGTGAGCTGGGTTGCAAGATGTAATTGTGAACCCCAATGTATTCATCTCCGGAGGTACATTGTCGGAAGGTGGTCCCATACCTCGCCACAGTTGGAAATCCATTCTCCAATGTGATCCCGCGATTTTGATTGTATACTATATATGTAGAGTGTGAGATGCAAGCGTTCTGCTAGATTGATATTTACTTGTGGTTAGACATTATTCTAATATCAGAAAAAATATTGATTTCAAAATTGATTTGGGTTATAGTAAGGTAAAAACCATCCGTGTTTATGTGTGGGCTGGTGTTACTATTATCCTTTGATTTTAAAAAGGGCTTTTCAAAGTTAAACAAATTGTTTGTGCTGTGAATTTATCACTGAAAGTATTCCAGACTGATCCGGGTGAATTTCGCTTTGCTTCAAATGTGCTTGGGTCAGACCGAGTATATTTATAGGTTAGGTTTCGCTGGGGTACAGGAACTAGAAGCAGGAGGATTCACCGTTAGATATATAAAGTGTACTTCCGCTATGACAGATATATGTTGTACTCTGATGATTGGTATGTATATACAGTTTCTTTTGTATAAAGAGATTTGATATATTATATTTATTTGTTCCGCTATGAGATTCTGATGTGTTCTTCTTTTTCTTCTATTTTAATATTTCTTTCTTTCTTTCCTCATCCTCTAACTTCTTTCTAATAACAATCCAGTGTTTTTGATGCTTGAATAGTCGATATGGTGATTTTATGTCAATTTTCGGGGTCGAAAATCTTTGGGTCGTTACAGTGGTATCAAAGATATTGGTTTAGTAATAACCTTGGCTCTGTGGCGTAACTCAACAGAGATGGGGTCAGTGATGCCCTAGATTGAGTTGAGTATATATATGTGAGAGCGCGTATTTGTAATTTGTTATAAATTATTTATAAATTATTTTTAAATCATTTTGCCCAATATATTTTATAAAGCAGTAAAGGTAACAATTTTCTTAAATTGTTATAATATGGTCAATTAGGTTTACCAGTGTTGACTGGAATGGGTTGATTATGGGGTTGGATTAAACTAACCCAAAACCATTTCATATTTGAAAGGTTAAAATATGAAACGTTAACTTAAGTCGAGCCAAAATGAATTATATAAGTTAAGATTTGGATTGGAATGTCGAAATAGAATTTAACTTAAGTCAGTAGGTATTTGACTTGAGTAGGGAGTAGAAATATTTTCCAATATTATTTGAATGGAATGTTTGGATTGTTTGGGTGGATGGTTGCATAAATATAGACTTGAAGTTGAATAAATTTGATTGGAACCCATCTAGTATGAATAAGTAGAGCTTATGAAAAATGAATTCAAGCACAATGAAGAAACATTTATGAAAAATAAATGGATTGTTAAAATTGATTGAATTGTATGGAAAATTGGTTGGAATATATGATGTGGATGTTTGAATCTTATTGGCATTATTTGGAAAAGTAAGAGTTCCATTGGAGTGGAGAACAGGTGCAGAAAAGCTATTTCAATTTTGAAAACCTGTCCAAGAGAATTCTAAAGTAATTTAAATCCAGTTTGGCATGCTAATTGAGCAAGCACAAAAATAAATTTATTGTTTATCACATAATAGCGCATGTAAAAAGGTACGCCTACGCAATTATAAAATTTTGAGTTCTATTTGGATTTTGAATTTTCCGACCATGTTGGTTGATGTATATATATTTCTTGAACCTGCAATATTGCAGGTGTCCCTCCATACAGGGGAGACTCTGCCAAATTTTTTCCAAAATTTAAGGTGTTAGAATATTTTTGAAAATTTTCGGAAAATTTTGTTATTTAAAATAAATTGGTTTTAAAACCAATTAGATTAATTTTGGAAATAAAACCGAGTATTAATTAAATATTTGTGTAAAGATAATGGGTTGTAACATTTTTTCTACCTTAGCAATTTCGAGGACGAAATTCTTTTAAGGGGGAAGGAATGTAACGTCTCTGGCTAATTATTTAATTTATTTTAGTTATTTAAAATATTGATTTGAATTTAAATTATTAAATTTAACCATATTATTTTGAATACGTTATTAATATTAATAGTATAGTAATATTTTATTTCCAAACAGTCGGAAAATGTTGAGATGCAGTATAATGTGAACGGGTAGTTTAAAATGGTTTAATATTTGTTTATATTGAATTATAATAACGATTTCGTTTATTTAACGGTGTTGTAACATTTAATTTATAATTTAATTATAAAACGAGTTGCAGCGGCGCGGTAGTTTGTAATATTGCGTTTTCAACTTTAAACGACTGTACAAGATCCAATATA
Organism: Allium sativum; assembly: GCA_030737875.1. Classification (NCBI taxonomy): domain Eukaryota; kingdom Viridiplantae; phylum Streptophyta; class Magnoliopsida; order Asparagales; family Amaryllidaceae; genus Allium; species Allium sativum. Next base: position 867,356,689 of record CM060924.1, on the reverse strand, counting down.
AGTCTGATTTTCTCGAAACAAGAAACGTCTGAATCTATTAGGTATTATTTTTCTAATGGAAGAGAAATATCGAGTTTTCATGTAGATTTTATTTTACATCCTAATAAAATTTTACAATGGTCGCTATGGAATTCCTTTATAAATTATATCGATTTATTATATAAAATAAGGGGTTTTTAAATATTTTAATATCGAATTGGCTTGAAACTCAATCCGAGTTATTTTATTTTGATTCTATATGAAATTTTGGTCATGTATGGCCAATTTTAATATTTTAATATTATTATATTGAGGTACTTTAAAATTAATTTGTTTTAATGTAAATCGGACCTTTAAAAAGGGATTTTATTCAAACGACCTCTATTTTCGACGAAACAAATTTTATTGAGATCGTAATAGCTAATTATTGCTAGATTTCAAGTTGCACGTCAATCGGAGTTAATCTATGAGCGTGGCAAAATAAAATGTAAAATAAAACGACCATTTGGGCGTGAACGAGAGCCGTTTAAGCAAACAGACTCGGAATTCGTTGAAACAAGTTTCATTAGGACCGTAACGCCAAATTACATCATGCCGTCCATTTCCGGCTCGAACAGAGTTTATATGTGAGCACGGTAATCAATAAACGACGTTCTGAATTGCGATAGACACGGAATAAAAATCGTCGGTCATTGTCGGTCGTCACATCATATTAAAATAACATTTTCGCACTTGTATATATAACCCCAAACCAGAATTCCCAACCCAAAACCCATTCCTCATGTTCAGTTTTTGCAGAAAAGCCCCTATCCTCTAAATAATTTATATCTTCAAATCTGTCGAGAATTAGCTGAGGGAACCTGAACGAAAGTTGTAGATCAAGTCGACATGGACCTTCTGTAAAAATTTGGGGTGATCGGAGCATTGTGGTGGCCGGAATTTCACGAAAACCGAGATAATCAGGTTTCGTTCTTTGCTTTATTGTGGGAGACTGGGTCGATTTGAGAGGACAGAACCTGGGGGAAAATAAAGAGGGAAGAAAGGGCTTTCAGATGGTGGTGGTCTCGAGACTTCCGATGGTCGGAGGTGAGAGAAATTGCGAGTTCACCATGGGTTACGTTTTCGAGTTCGATTTTTGTTGCTAGCGTTGGTTTTAGTTGGTTTAAGACCGGATGGAGCATCGATGGTGAGGGTGATCTAAAGTCGAGTACAAGCGGTGGCGACGCCGTCCTCTTGGCGGTGGTCCGGCATCATTCGGTGGCATGTGGCCAAAGAAAACGGATTCAAAAGCTTTTCCGTTCAATTGGGGTTTCTGGCGTGGTGGAGCCGTTCTGGGAGGCGTGCTTTCGGGTGTGGGGGCTGCTCGCTGGGGCGCTGACGATGGGGTGTCGGGTTGGACCTCCGGTCGATGGCAGAGGCGGCGGAGGCTGGAAGGTGGTGTAGTGCTTTATCTGAACGAAGGAGGAACGAGATTCAGGAATTGGGTCTGAGAAAACCATGTGAACAACTAAACGATGCTGACATGGATGGAACTAAACCGTAATTAATGGGTAAGATAATTAAGGTAATTAAAAAGTTTTAATTAAAATAGTTTAATTTTTGTTTAATTCGTATAACTTGAAATAGCCGTAACGTCTGCATACGATATCAGATTTACGTGAAACAGGATCCGTTGGGATCGCAGAGACGAGATCTAGACAATGGCGCTGACTGGGAATTGATTGGACACAGTTGGATTTCAGCTAATTTTAAACGATCGTTTAAAATTAAATGGAACTAACACTTCAACCGTCAACCGTATAAACTGGTGAGTTAATTCTCACACTTTTCTAGGCTGCTATGATGTGATAAATTCATATAAAAATAGAAATTGGTTGATTGGTTGCGTTGGTTGCTCTTGGCTGTTAACTATATTATCGTCATTTATTTATTTATTTTTCTAAAAATTATTGTCATGAAATGTTATAATAACCGTGATGCAGAGAAGAACAGGTTGGAGGGATCCGACCAGATTCCTCAAAATATTTTGTATATTGTTTATTTCGTATTGTTTATCCATGAACTGATTTGAACCCCAAATGATATTAAAAAATGTTTGAATATGGATGGTTGGATGGATGTGATCATTGTTGTGTTTTTAAATCAATCGACAGTTCTGATTTAATAGTTGGCAACGAGGGCCTAAAATTTACCGTTTAAAATATTTTTCTGCCGTCAGGCGAATTAACGTAATATTTAGTTATAAATTTATTTTATAACTAAGTTTGAAGTTTTAAATTTATTTTATATGAGTCAAATAAAAATAGAAATTTTATAAATATATTTACATTTAAATCATATTATTTTCAAAAAGGATCATTAAACATTTTATATAACATATTCTATGTCATGTTCTGAATAGAAGGTCTGAAACTGACATAACAGTTAGTAATAATGGGATAATTGTTTTTACAAACAATTAAGTGATATTTTGAAATTTATTAAGGGATTAATTAATCTAAAAGGGAAATGGAAATGGGAAATTAGTTGACAATTAACTGATATGTACGGTAAGCTAAAATACATTGTTCTAAGCGATAATTGACAATTTGATTTAAATAAATCAAATGAAGAATTTCCTTAATATTCGTTTAATTTAACAAATAATTTTAAATGTTAGTTAATCTTTGATTAACTGTATTTTAAAGTAATTATCGAACTGTTTGATGTTAAATAAAGTTATTTATTACCGAATAAGTTTTAAAGAGGATAATTATTCTATTTTTAGCTCATATCAAAGTTAACTATTTTTATATAGTTAATATTAAATTTAATCATTTTTTTAATAATAATTAAAGCGAATACTTTTAATTGAAATTCAATTAAAAAGTGATCAGGTGGCAATAAGATTTGATTAAAGCCTAGTACGAGTTTATAAAAGGATTTTAGAATTTTATAAACATAAGTTTATAAAAGACTTTCGAGCTAAATTAATATTGGAAACAAGCTTTGGATATAATTAAAGCAATGATGTTCAATTGAAATTAGATCGAGAAGTGATTAAGTGACGATAGGGTTGATCCAAACCAGATAGGAGTTTCATACAAGGATTATAATCCGAGAGTACAAACGAAGTTTGTAAAAGTGATTTATAAGTTAATTGCGGGCATTGCGATAAAGTTTATTTAGTAGAAAGGGAGGTGATTATAATAGGAAGATTAAATGGATTTGTGCAAAAGAATATCAGTTAGTCCAATAGCATAAGTGAGAGATTATAAGGAATTACAAATCTATGATATGGTTTATAAAAATCATATTGAATTGAATGGTAAATAAGATTTGGGGAGTTTACTCAATGAAGTAAAAAGAATTAACTTGTAAAGTGGATTCTCATGTGAAAGAAAAAATGATTTTTAAAACCATGATAAATGGAAATGGAAATGGGAATGGAAATGGATATGGAGTAACATGTGTTTAAGTGGCAAACTTCTATTATCTTAAGATAAGAGTGTCGTCGGTCAAGGTCTGAGAGGTAATTAGAATACCCCAACTTGAACGGCTTCACTATTATCGAGAGGTAGTATTAGTTGTAATAGGTAGGAAGGTGATTATCGAGTAATTTTGACTAATAAGATTTATTATTCAAATAACCTTTAAAATGAATTAATTACGCTAGTCCAATTAATCAGCAAGATAACTACTTATATTTAATGATAACTAAAGCGAGTGTTTAACGAATGGGAATTTCTTTTATTTTAAACAAAATAAAGGATTATAGAAAGGATTTAGAGTTTAATTCAAATTATATAGTTGTAAAAAGGATTTTAACCAAGACGATGATTTTAAAAATAGCGTTCACATGAGAATTGGGTTAAATGAAATGTTTTGATTGAAATAAAGGGGGATTTTGGTAATTAAACCATGCCGTGGTTTAAATAGAAATATAACGATATTTCCAATGATAAAGTAAATGAAAGGAGGATTTATAAACTATGATGTTGTTTTCAAAAATAAGAAGTACGAAAGGGTTTTGAGAATGTAAACGATGTACCTAGATTAAAAGGGTAATATAAGATGTTTTATGAAATATAGTAATCTTCCTTGACAAAGGAAACAAAGAGATTTGTTATTCCAAAGAAATATGGCAATGTTAATGGAAAGATTTGGAATGGCAATAAGAAAACAGTAAGCTTTAAAGTAAACGATGTATATTTTAACATCGTCGTACCCAAGATGAAGAATCAATCTATTTAATACCTCTGAAATAAGAATATATATATAGTGATTTTCCAAATAAAAGAAATGGAAAGGATTTGGCAAACATATAGTGATGTTTTGAAAGAAAAGAATAAATGGAGTTTGGTAAATAAAGATACATTATTGTTTTCAATATAACGAGAACAATGGGATTTGAAGTAAGAATGTGAAATCGATCATAAGAATCGATGGAATAGTTTAAATTGAAACATGTCATTATAAAAGACCTGAGCTGCCAATGTACTTAACAACATTGTTATGATTTGATAGTTAAATAATCGACTATCAAATGGATATTTTAGACTTTTTGACGTGTTGTTTCGAAGAGACCGAGATGGGAACTAGACCCAAAACCACTTCGAATCAACTGTGCGAACGCGGCTAACTTTCAGAAGATAAATATGGAGTAAATTGAAGACCATAGATAATTATAAAACCGAAGAACTACCTAAATCTCTCACTCATGACCAGAGGTATACTATGGTTCTGTCGTGGTTAAAATCTGCGGATTTGCAAGGACTACTCGCTACTGATCTATAGGGTGATTACTAAGATGCAGTAGGAGGGTGCGTTCGGTTCATCCTGTTCCTGGATGACTTGCATGGACGAATGCCTGACAGAGTATTTCCAAAGGAATCATGTACGTTGATTTCCTCAAACGTACCAGTTGACGGCATAGAAGGGAAACTTCTTTAGCTTAACAACTAGAGTATTTTTGTGGAAATCAATTAGTGACTTCTGGAGGATCTGACAACGTGGCATTCAAAGTAAATGGAGATATACTGTTCTGAATGGTAAGCATAACCTCTAGCCTCATCAATCAGGAAATGGCACAAAATCAGGTAGGCTGTATGGCTATGTGGGTCGCACCCATTAAAAGGATATATCATTACCTGATCTGGAGAAATCAAATGCCTTCGGTTGTCCCTTTTTATTTTTATATTTATGTTATCGGTTCGGTTGGCTGGCCCCCAACCGTGGTGATGATATATTCGGTACTCTCAAGAGGAATGAAGGGCCGGTCATGTGTGAGCTGGATTGCAAGTTGTTATTGTGAACCCTAATGTATTTATCTCCGGAGGTACATTGTCGGAAGGTGGTCCCATACCTTGCCATAGTTGGAAATCCATTCTCCAATACGATCCCACGATTTTGATTGTATACTATATATGTAGAGCGTGAGATGCAAGCATTCTACTAGATTGATATTTACTTGTGGTTGATAGACATTATTATAATATCAGAAAAGATATTGATTTCAAAATTGTTTTGGGTTATAGTAAGGTAAAAACCGTCCGTGTTTATGTATGGGCTGGTCTTACTATTATCCTTTGATTTTAAAAAGGACTTTTCAAAGTTAAACAAATTGTTTGTGCTGTGAATTTATCACTGAAAGTATTCCAGACTGATCCGAGTGAATTTTGCTTTGCTTCAAATGTGCTCGGTTCAGACCGAGTATATTTACAGGTTAGGTTTTGCTGGAGTATAGGAGCTAGAAGTAGGAGGCTTCACCGTTAGATATATAAAGTGTACTTCCGCTATGATAGATATATGTTGTACTCTGATGATTGGTATGTATATACAATTTCTTTTGTATAAAGAGATTTGATATATTATATTTATTCGTTCTGCTGTGAGATTCTGATGTGTTCTTCTTTCTCTTCTATTCTAATATTTCTTTCATTCTTTCCTCATCCTCTAACTTCTTTCTAATAACAATCCAGTGTTTTCGCTGCTTGAATAGTCGATATGGTGTTTTTATGTCGATTTCAGGGTCGAAATTCTTTAGGTCGTTACACCTAATGTGGGAGGTCTAAGTACACAAATACGAATCGGGCTAAGACACGAGGTTAGGTCCAACTGTGGAATAAGACTGCCCAGACCCGACCAACATATCTAGCATCCACACGTTGTAGGCCTAATGTGGGAGGTCTAGCCCATTATGAACCATAAATGGACATGGTAATAAATTGGACTACTTAACCTAAACTAATCCATAAGGGATTGTATGAAAAAGAACTGACGTTAGGTTTAAGTAAAATTGATAGGATCAGTGGGAGGGTTAAGTAAATCTTGGGTAGGTGGGTAATATTAGTATATACAGGCCCATAAACTTAACCATTAAATAAACATGCTTGGATCAGTGGGAGGGTTAAGTAAATCTTGGGTAGGTGGGTAATATTAGTATATATAGGCCCACAAACTTAACCATTAAATAAACATGCTTGGATCAGTGGGATGGTTAAGTAAATCCTGGGTAGGTGGGTTGTATTAGTATATATAGGCCCACAAGCTTAACCCGATGAGGACACCTAGTGGTATACATAACCGGTGGAAAAAAATAAAGTTATGTAATTAAAGACACCTTTTAGGGTAAACATAACTTGTAGAAATGATAGGGTTATGTATTAAAGACACCTATAGGTAAGCTTAACCGGTTGGAAGATTGGGGGTTATGTATTAAAGACACCTGTAGGTAAGCATAACCGGTAGATAGATTGGAGTTATGTAATTAAAGACACCCTTTAGGGTAAGCATAACTGGTAGAAATAAATAAGGCTATGTAATTAAAGACACCTAGTGGTATACATAGTCAGTGAAAATCTAGTAGGGGATACAAGACAAGGGAAGAGCTTGTATCATATTGTGTGGGACCCATTTCAGTTAGTAACCCGGAGTAGGTATCAAACAAAGTACTCTGTACTAGGCGGAGAAGGGCACGCTTACTGATTGATTAGAAGAGACTCAAACGTAAAGGACAGTGTGGGCAACGCAAACCGACCGGGCCATGTGCATGCAAGAGCCAGGCAGAGGGCGATAAGACGACCGCGACACCTGTAGATATGGTTGTGCACATTATTATGATGAGGGGTTGCCATTTTAGGAAGTGATATCTCCTGCTGTGGGGGCCAGCACAAGGTATCTACGAGGGTTAGGGAGCCGATCGATCAGGGTAGTAGTTAGGATACATTAGGACGTATACCTAAGTCTACCACCTTATAGTTGAAGGGATCATCTCTTTCTGGATATACTAGTAACAATGCAGAGTAATCATTAGAAGCATATAACCTTATCCTGTCTACCTTCTCACACCTGCCATTTATGTAGTGATCTCTCTTATCCACTTTATATGCCAATCATGTTACTTTTATTTATTTACTGACTAAAAGTAACTGGACTCTCCAGACTTTATGTCTGACCCTTTTTGTTTCTCCTTCTTTCTTCTGTTCTCCCCTAGGTTCTCAAGGAGGAAACTCTTAGGCTTGACCGTGATTCTGCTTATTTTGCTGGAGCTGCTGATATTTATGGCTCAGGCTCCTATCCTTGTTGTTATGGCTATATTTTGTTCTTGGGGAATTTTATTTCTTTTATGTACTCTGATATTTCCGAAGTACAAGATAGTGGTTTTTATGTTGTAATGGGCTTTCACATTTCAGACAAATGATGTTTTGGACCACGGTATCTTATGAGTAATAAAGTTGTTTTATTCCGATGCAAAATTTTATATATGTCTTGTAATTGTTCTGTGTGTGTTTACCTATAACGCTTCACGAAACTTAATGCATTCTCGTAGTGAGTGACATTAACGGATGTGGGGTGTCACAGCCACCGGCTCCACATCCATCGCATCGTTTGAGCTCGACGATGTCACGTCTCCATCCGCCACCCATATTCTTTACATTTTCCAGTTCTTGCGCAGGCTAACATACTTAGTTTTAATAACCATCTTATTATTGCATGCATGCTGAAGAATGCAACACATATTTCCACAGGTAAATTTGGCTTCAGGTATAAGTAAGCCTATGTATTTATTCTACCGCCCATACTAAGCTCAGGACCTTCCCCTTGCTTCCTTCTACACTCATCAATCTCCTACGCACTCGAGCACTCGCCATCACCTACTAAACATAGTTCAAGCATGGCTTTCTTCCAGCGTTTAAAATGAATGCCTTCACCCAGCTTAACGTTGCCGCTCCCCTCACCTCGCGTTACCGGAACCTTTGACTTCGCCGTCGTCGCCTTGGCAACGTCACTAGCTATTCTCGACCAGAACAATATGCCCTCAGGCCTCTCTTCCTTGCAACGGACCCGATACCGTTCATACTATGTGGCAAACTATCAATTACTACAATCTTATTTACACTCCCATATACGGCCTCACTCTGCTTCACTACAAACACATCACTCATCTCCAAACTCTCATCTCCGTTTAAGCAACTCAACGACCTCGACCATTACCCCTGCAAATACTTTATCAACCTTACCACCACTCTTCTTATACTCATAATAATACCTCCAACAGACATCTTACTCTTTCGCCTTACTATAAGCATTTACAATGCTCGTATAGCTTACCTTATCGGGCGTCACTCCTCTTCTTTTCATCTCTTTCCGTAACTTATCCACCTATTCCAAGTTCAATAGTTTTCCATGCATGTACAATAAAGAATTGAAAACCAAAACGTTCGGTTTGCACTTCTTCTCTTTCATCTTCGCTAGTACTCTCATTGCTTCCCTTGCCTTCCCATTTTCCCCATACATCGATATTACATTAGACTCAGAGTATGCAACTATGCATCTATCATATCCTTTTTCTATCATCTTGTTAAAAGTCGCTTTGGCTTTGCTTATAAGTACACCTTCAACTGTCTGGACTAATATATGTTACATTAGTACACCATCACCGCCCCGTTATAGCACATGTCAAACCCTCCGAGCATCGTCAGTGGCTTACCCACCCTCCGCCTGACCAGGTTCACGTAGTACAGCGACGAACGTTCGCGGGTTCGACAACAGGGACGTCGTGAACAAGACAACATATTAAATTGGAGGGGTGTTGCAAATGAGATAAGATTTTTTTTGTTGGGATCATTGCTTCTCTTCTTCCTGGATTTCAACAACATAATTATTGAACTTCGTCCATGATGTTAAGTCCATGATGTAATAACTTCAACCTTCAATAACATCGTAACATGCCACAAACATTTTCCTCATCAACAAAAAGGCCACATCATGTTCTCACGAAGAATATGCTAAGTTCATGCCCATTATTACCATCCGGATTAAGCATGTATAACGTTTTAGAATCCTTACTATTAACAACCCGATCAAAGTGCGCCCTCATATACGTAAGCTCCCCATCCACCGGGTCCTTCATGTCCGCGGGCAACACGCCCGCACCCATCGAAACCACATTCAACACCTGCATGATCTTCAAATCCATCTCCATCGGCTCCCTCTTCGTCCCATTTGATGATTTTGAAATGTATCTAAAGCGATGGAAGTATTTTTTTAAGTGTGTGGATGAAAGGGTTTGTGTCGCCGAGGCGACACATTATGAGGTTAAGGAATGTGTTCCATTGATTTAGTTTGATGGAAGAAGTAGGCAACGGTAATATATAGAATATGACGTAGGTAAACAGTATGGAACTGGAAAATTTCATTAGAATGAATATTTTATGAAATGCAAAATGGAGAAATTTTGCTCATGTGTAAAAAGGGAAAGGGAAGGATGGTTGCTTTTCTTAGGAGATATAAGAAAGCAGGTTAAGGGCGGTAGAGAATTTGGATTTGGAGCCTTGTACGTGGGATGCGAAGGAATAATTTGGTAAGAAGATGAAGAATATCTTTACGGTATTTGGCAAGGCGCAATTTCAGATGACGCCTCAAAAGAGAAACCAGTTTTCTCTTTTTTCATTACATTGGCGCAATTTCAAATTACGCCAGTGCATTTTGATCAGCACTGACCAACTCAGTGCTGAATTGACCAAAAGGGGGCTATATTTGTAATTTTTTTTGCAAAAAGAGGCTAAAAGTGGGATTAAAAAAATAGGGCCAAGAATGAAAAATGCTAAAAAAAAATCTCCTTTTTGATTTTCGCATTTTTCCCACTGATTTCTCTATCTGTTGAGTGTAATTTCATTTTGTTTCAGTAAAAGGAGCTTTAGCCTGTTATATACGTCTTTGGCTTAGTTAGTTTTGAGTAGGCTTTTATCTCTAGTAGGCTGGGTTTGTTATTAGGATGGTTTTAGTGAAGGGTGCTTTGCTTTAGTTTTATTTTCTTATTTCCTTTTCTCATATTCTATATGTATATGTATATGTATTTATATATGTGTATATATACATACACACCCCGCAAAAAAGACGCCTTTTGCTTTGATTTTTTTTTGGTTTGGTTATAGTGTTTTTGGTTTTGTTTGTTAATAAACAGTTGCATTTTGTTTGTTAAAAAAAACTTGATTGGTTTTTTGTTGATTATCGTCTGTTTTTGTTTTTCTCTATATTAAAAAAGAGATATCATATTTCATCTTTTTCAGGTTATGTAAAATCAACAGAAGGAATTGCTAGCTAAAGACGAATTGCTTGCTTTGATCTTCTTCTCGCTTTCAAAAAAATGCAACTAAAAAAATAAATTGCTAATAAATTTCGGCATGCTAAGATATCTTGTTTTGACTTTTTTCCTTGCATTGTTGTTTGTTTGAATTTGCATTTTTAAAACCAAAAAAATCAAAACAAAACTAGAATTCATTCGTAATTATATCGGTAATTCACGTATAATTTCTGTTTTGCGTTCATCTCTGTAACAACCCGGAAAATCTGAGCCAATTTAAATTTTTTATTTTGGCAATTTTGATGAAATTTGAATATTTAAAATGAATTATTTTAAATAACAACGACGAGAAATTTATTTAGAATAGAATTAGAACGTATATATTTATTTGAATCGTCGTTAGATTATAAATATTTTATTTTAATTATAAAAGAAATTGAAAATGGCGCGGTAGTTTGAAAATTCATCTCAAAGTTCAAATGAATGTACAGGATTCAAAATAACCGGATTTTAGCGAAACCAAAAATATTAGGATCTAATTGAGAATGTCTTTCCAACGAATCCGAAAAATTGAAATTTCATAGCGGGAATAAAAAGTTACGTCTAGTTGAAAATTCAGAATAGTCGCTATGGAATTCTGGCCCTTAAAAATGGAAATTTTGCAAACGACCTCGGTTTTCGACGAAACCACTTTTGTTGGATCCGTGATGTCAAGTTATTGCTAATTTCCAAAATTCGTAATTTTTCGAATCAATATGTGAGCGTGGCAAAGTAAAACGCGTTTGACCAGTTTCAGTTAATTTTAATCGACTGGAAAATGGCCAATTTTCAAACAATCTCGGAATTTGATGAAATTAGTTTTGTTAGGGCTGTATCGTCAATGTGAAGCTAGAAATAATTTTTCTATAATTTTTAGAGACCATGTGTGGTCCCGGTAAATTGAAATGCGCGTTCAAATTGAATATGTAGTGATTTATATTTTAATTTAAATCAAAACTGATCGTAACGTTAGAATTGGGTTACGAAACATATCCCATTGTGTTCGGAATAGGGGTAATTAGCTGTGGACGACAGGCGGTGGGTCTCGTTTTGAGATCGAAATTTAAAGTTATTTTTTGGAGGATAAATTATTAAAAATATAAAATAAAAACCCTCCCTTTAACTTCCTTTCTCTCTCCCCTTGCTTAGTCAATCCCCCTTTCTTTTTTTTTCATTAAACCGTTCAAATAACAAAAAAGAAAAAAAAAGAAAAAAATCTATCGACAGAGCGATGGAGGAGCCGCCGCTGCTCCCTCTGACATCGCCGCGCCGCCATGCCCCTCCGCCCCACCTCAGCCTGCTTACACCGCTCTTTCTCCCTCTCCTCTCCACCGCCACAAACCGCAGCGCCCAACCCCCAAATCAAGCAGCCCCCAAACCCTAGACACCACCCGCCGCGCGCCAGCTGAAACCAGACCCCCTCCGACCACTGTAGACCGCCATTCCCCCCTTTAACCACCTGTAAGTATTTTTAATTTATTTTCCTCTATTTATATAATGATTTTCAGTTTATTTATGTAAGGATTTTCATGTTAATAAAAATTAAATTAGAGTTTCATGTTAATAAAAATCTGATTTTTATTTTGATAGAGATTAGATTTTTGTAAGGCGAAAGTATAAATTGTATATAAGGAAAGATTCGATCTTTATAACAATATGAAAAGATATTATTTTTAATCATAAAGATGTGATTTTTCATTATATAAAAATATGATTTTTATATAAGTAGTGAATCAAAAATATAATTTTTATATAGTAAGAAATGTGATTTTTATAGCATAGAAATAAAAATGTGATTTTTATTATGAACAGTGTGAATAAGAGGGCGATGGAATTGAACGAAAGCAGAACGGAATCCAACCTGTTCAGAAATAGAGAATGGAGGAGTGGAACCCTCGGTGAGAACTCCTCACTTTTATTTTATTTTATTTTATTTCTCTAGTTGAAATATATACTAGGATGCAGACGGTGTTTAGTAGCACCCGACACCCGTCGTCCACAGACCATGGATGACTTGTTTGTTTGATTGATGAGTTATGAAAATTGATTGTGTGATGGAATAAATATTTTATAGTTAAAAATATAGTTTTTAACGTGTATATAAAATAAAGATTTATAAACAAATCGAACGATTTGTTTATATACACACATTTGACTAATATTGATTGGGACGATAAATTTTACATATCGCCCAACTGCACAAATAAAACCAGTGTTTGATTGATTGAAACCCCACACGGGTATTGGGATGAAATTGGACATAAAATAATCCCAATAATTAGCTGTATGTCGATCGATCGATTGACAGACTGTGTAAGCGTTAAATATTTACATTTGATGCTTATACAGTGTAGAATGCACTTTGGATGATGGATTGTTGTTTTCATTGTTGTTATACACATTTGTTGTGTGAAATCCATATAATCAACATTATATGGTAATTGACCGTGTCTAATTCCAGTTCAGAATTATCGAATATTTTAAAATAATATTCAGTGAATATTGAAAGGTGAAGCCTTGTTAAGTAGTTAAACGCCATTTTAACACAAACGGGAATTTTGTCGATTTTATTCATTTTACAATGAATATCGAAAGTGATTTCAAAATCTGATATTTTGAAATGAATTGAAATGAATTGAAATTCGAATTAAATTGAAATGAACTGAAATTCGAATTAAATTGAAATGTATTGAAATTCAAATTAAATAGAAATGATTTGAAATTCAAATTAAATTGAATAGAATTGAAATTTGAATTAAATTGAAATAGAATTGAAATTGTTTTGAATTGAATTTTAAATGGATTGAAATCGAATTGAAATGAATTTAAAACGAATTTATATTGGAAAATTCAATTTTGATTTGAATTTGAGGTGGAAGTTGAAATCGTTTTGAAAACGAATTTAAAACGATTTATAGAATACGTTTTAAAAGGAAATCGACGAAATATATATCATATATATTATATATATAATATATAATGGCCTGAATAGAACGCGCCGCGCTGCGGTAGTTCGCGAATTTCGACCATTGACTTCGAATGGACATTACGGGAGATCCGACATTCGGATTCTCCTGAAACCGGAACCGTTGGGTTCGTATCGAAAAGAGCTTTCTAACGAATATTATAAATTAGAAATATAATGGTTGGATTTGGAATTATGTCCAAATCAAATTTGGAAAAGGTCGCTGTAAGTGCAGTTCGATGGCCGTTGATGGAAATCGACTGTACGGGCCTTGATAAAATTATTAAAAATATCAATAATTAGTGTAAAATCATAAGAAATGATTTGGAAAGAATTGGGATGAAAACCTCCCCATTTTAAAAGATAAAAATAGTTTTTTATCAAAATGAACTAGTTTTGAACTAGAATTATAAGCCCATTTATTTTTAAAATAAATAAAGTGAATTTGAAATGGTTTCGAAAACAAGCAGAATTCCCAATATATAAATTGGAAATGGATTTGAATCGAAATTATCTTTGGAATATTTCGATACTGAATTTCGTGATTATACAGATATTGTTACGGAAATTTGGAAGATATATTTATATCGTTATTTCCAATACGATATTTGTTGGTTGTAGTATTTGATATTGAATATAAGCCGATATATTTTCTATTCAGAGCCTTGTATTTAATATCAAATGGGATTTAGGTTTGTCGTGAATGGTGTCTTCATTAACACTGTTCTTAAACCCAATTGAGAAAAATATTAAATCTTTTTATTTAGATTTATTGAAGTATACCAATTAAATGGTATTTAATTGGAATTGAATTTGAATTGATTTTGGGTTTATCGTGAACGGTGTTTTAAATAACACTTGTTCTTTAACCCGATAATTAATGGAATGTGAATTGGGTTTATTGTGAACTGTGTTTTAACGACATTCATTCTTTAGCTCGATTTACAGTGAAACGTGATTTGGAATTTATAAATCTTTTGTTAATATTTAAAGGAGATTTTCCGAAGTAAAGTTTTCCAATTTAATAAAGTAAATTGGGATGGAATGGAATTTGATTTGGTAATAATCGGAGTGAATTTCTGTGGAGGAAGACAACTAATATATCTGGAATTTAAAAAGGCTTTGCCGTTATTCCATTTATATTATTAGTTGGATATGGAAGTTTATATCGATTATATATATCGATTTGTTTTCCATGAAGATTCCATTGTAAATGGAAGGTGATTTTGGGTTTATCGTGAACCGTGTTTTAAATGACATCGGTTCTTTAACCTAGTTAAAGACAAGATATGATTTCCTAAGTTAAACAATCATTAATATTGATTTCTGGGAAGATTAAAACCAAGTGGAGTTTTAATGAATCTTTAATTAGATTGAAATGATCGAGAATGGAGTATCACCAGTTTTGCTGCAGGCGATAGTTAAATCTTTAATTAGATTTGAACGTGAAATGGTAACTTAATTTATCGATAACACCGTGGTGTTAGATATGAAGTATGACCAGTTTTACTTCATGGGATGAATAGGTTGGGATTGGGAAATAAAATAAATGATTACTTCGGTGTGGTTCGCTAATCCCGGATGGTTCGAATTGAGATTCAAAAGAAGATTAAAGAATAAATTTGAAGAGTTTATCTTTGATAAAATTAATGGGAACCTTTCCCAAAGTATAAGAATATTTGAATAAAAATATATTCTGAATTGGAATGAGGCGTATGTTGTGTTTGTGTAACACTTGTTTATTACATAGCGAGTTATTCAGAAAGACCTGGTTTATCCCATTCTGAATAACTGATTTGATGTGGTGTCGAGGATGAAGACGGTGGTCGAAGACCGGAGGTCTTCACATCGTTTGGATAATTACTGATGATCTTGATTGGGCTGTACACCCAAGAGGAGGGAATCAGTTGGTGATCGTCCAGACGTACTTGGAGATCGATGGATATGCGAGGAATAAGGTTCCTCCGGTTTCGTTCAGACCCAGAACGGACTTGCAAATGGATGTGTGTCTGACATCGGATTTTATTCTGTGTGATTGATATCGATTGCATAGCGTGAACTGCCTGTGTGGCATGCTAAGATGCAAATGATCAAGGCTTCTGTTGAAAAGCAAAGTTTTATGGTTGATGATCAAAGCACCGCCTGTGTGACATAGCTTTGTGTAGCGTTAATTCGCGAGCCTCACACCCCGGTTTTGAACCAGAAGCAGGAGAGGACTTCAGGGAGGACATGCGTTTCCTTTTAGCTAGGAGTGGTGTTAGTGTTTTACACGGCCGGGAATTTTACTTATGTGGATGATGGATTGCGAGGCGCCTCGGTTAGATCGGACGATCCGGGTCCGATGGAGTCATTTGGCTCATTTACGCCCCATAGGGCGGGGAATTGCAGTGTTCAGGCATTATAATTCACATCGGTGGACCGACCCTGATGATCTAAGGGTCGATGCATTCTGTTCCTAAGACTCGGGATAGACAGTCTCGAAGCGGTGAGGACGATCCCTTACCTCGGTTCACAGATAGAAATCCAACTTCCAAATACGACTTTTTGCGGTTTTAATTATAGAACCTATATATGGCAACATAGTGGTATGGGGCACTTATGCCGTCTATGATTGATACTTATGATTGAAATTGTTTTGACACTATACACTTATAATAATAATAAAAGATGAAATTTAGCGTATCAAGCATTCTTTGGCTATTATAAGGTAAAACCCTATCCTCCGGCTTGTGTTGCACTATGTGATGGGACCTGGGTCTTACAATAGCTTCACTGTTCTTTATTTAGCATTGCGGTGTTGTTTTATGCACTGGTATTCTTGGGAGGAAACCCGTTCCGTGTTATACGGCGTGGTCCCTTGATTTACCTAAATTTAAAATAAAGATTAATAACTGTTTAGTTCTCACACCAGTCACATGACTGACCTGGAGTTTATTTTTTTAACCAAAACTCTAGGTGCCCTTATTTTCGAAACAGGCAGCTAGTAGTTTGGTTTTGCATATTTATCTTCACAGGAACCTGGTTTACAGCTGGAATGATATCCGGATAGCTTTGTATCCGTATATCTCTTTCAGTTGTGTTTTGTATTATTTTCCGCTGCTATGTAATGTATTGTAATCTATGATCTTTTAATGATGTATAATATTTATTCATACTCTGTATATTCTTGTATTCTGATGAATTGTTGTAATAAGCAATGAAAAGTTCTTCTGTTTGTGTTCTGATTTGTCTTGTCCTCAAGGTAATCCGTTCTTTCCTTACCGGGGTAGTTACGGGTCCTTACAGTGGTATCGGAGCTTTGGTTTACAAAACTCGAGAACAAGGCACATTAGAACCATACGAAAGAATTCATCAGAGGTTGGATCAGTAGTATCCAAGAACGAGGGTAAAGAATATATTTTAAAGATGAAAACAAATTTTGTTTTGAAAAATAAATTCAATTATTCGTATTTGAATATTTATTTGTATTGATTTGGACAATCAAGTATATAGAGATTTTAGTATACGTCTGATCCACGTGTATTGAAGCCTCAAATATATTCGATAGATATAGAATCACACTCTAGTCGCTTGGACATGATTCTGATGATGGACGCGTCATTATTAAAATTTATTTTCGTGTTTTGAAAGTGGGATTTCTATATGATTCCAATCGACTAGTGTAAGAACCAAAACTAGATACGGCTTATTGTTGTGATTTGGCATCAAAAATGTGATTTTTGACTATATATCAAAGTTGTGAATTTGAAATGATAATCAACAAATTGATTGCTGATTGTGTTGTCTGATTATTGATTGATTAACTAAAATTTGAACCCTTTAGCCAAATTGATCAAATAGTGAGTTGTATTGAAAATTAGCCGCAATTGCATGCATATACATGTACTTACATTTAACAGGTCATAGCAAGGAGGCTAGAGAAGAAGAATAAAATTGTTTGCCCGACAAATAGGTACATGTTTATTGTATTTCTTGGGTTTTGGATGATTTTATAAGCCAATTGGCTAGCCGCTTGGCCTTTTCTTTTGGATTGAAGAAGGCCATGGGAGGTTATATGAAATATCCCGAAGTCCCCGGTGCAAGGGAGGTTATGTCGAATTTTTTCGAAAACTTAGGGTGTTAGCCAAATTTTTGAAAAATTTGAAAAGTTCTTAGAAACTGAAAAGTTGAAGAACATAAGCCGTAAAGAAAATAATGAAAGTTGAGTTGATTAGTTAAACAACTTTCGGCTTCGTTCCTTTTCGGGGACGAAAAGTTTTAAGTGGGGGAGATTGTAACAACCCGGAAAATTTGAGCGAATATTTTTTTTTTATTTCGGCAATTTTGATGAATTTTGAATATTTAAAATGAATTATTTTAAATAACAATGATGAGAAATTTATTTAGAATAGAATTAGAATGTATATATTTATTTGAATCGTCGTTAGATTATAAATATTTTATTTTAATTATAAAAGAAATTGAAAATGGCGCGGTAGTTTGAAAATTCGATTTCAAAGTTCAAATGAATGTACATGATTCAAAATAAACCGGATTTTAGCGAAACCAAAATTTTTAGGTTCTAATTGAGAATATCTTTCCAACGAATCCAAAAAATTGAAGTTTCATAGCGGGAATAAAAAAGTTATGCCCAGTTGAAAATTCAGAATAGCCGCTATGGAATTCTGGCCCTTAAAAATGGAAATTTTGCAAACGACCTCGGTTTTCGACGAAACCACTTTTGTTGGATCCGTGATGTCAAGTTATTGCTAGTTTCCAAAATTCGTAATTTTTCGAATCAATATGTGAGCGTGGCGAAGTAAAACGCGTTTGACCAATTTTAGTTGATTTTAATCGACTGGAAAATGGCCATTTTTCAAACGATCTCGGAATTTGACAAAATTAGTTTTGTTAGGACCGTATCGTCAATGCGAAGCTAGAAATAATTTTTCTGTAATTTTTAGAGACTATGTGTGGTCCCGGTAAATTGAAATGCGCGTTCAAATTGAATATATAGTGATTTATATTTTAATTTAAATCAAAACTGATCGTAACGTTAGAATTGGTTATGAAACATATCCCATTGTGTTCGGAATAGGGGTAATTAGCTATGGACGACAGGCGGTGGGTCTCGTTTTGAGATTGAAATTTAAAGTTACTTTTTGGAGGATAAATTATTAAAAATATAAAATAAAAACCCTCCCTTTACCTCCCTTTCTCTCTCCCCTTGCTTAGTCAACCCCCCTTTCTTTTTTTCATTAAACCGTTCAAATAACAAAACAAAAAATCGACAGAGCGATGGAGGAGCCGCCGCTGCCCCCTCTGACATCGCCCGCCGCCATGCCCCTCCGCCCCACCTCTGCCTGGTTATGCCGCCCTTCCTCCCTCTCCTCTCCACCGCCACAAACCGCAGCGCCCAACCCCCAAATCAAGTAGCCCCCAAATCCTAGACACCACCCGCCGCGCACCAGCTGAAACCAGACTCCATCCGACCACTGTAGACCGCCATTCCCCCCTTTAACCACCTGTAAGTATTTTTAATTTATTTTTCTCTATTTATATAATGATTTTCAGTTTATTTATGCAAGGATTTTCATGTTAATAAAAATTAAATTAGAGTTTCATGTTAATAAAAATCTGATTTTTATTTTGATAGAGATTAGATTTTTGTAAGGCGAAAGTATAAATTGTATATAAGGAAAGATTCGATCTTTATAACAATATGAAAAGAGATTATTTCTAATCATAAAGATGTGATTTTTCATTATATAAAAATATGATTTTTATATAATGTAGAGAATAAAATTATGATTTTTATATAATGTAGAGAATAAAAATATGATTTTAATATAAGTAGTGAATCAAAAATATAATTTTTATATAGTGAGAAGAATAAAAATGTGATTTTTATAGCGTAGAAATAAAAATTTGATTTTTATAGCGTAGAAATAAAAATGTGATTTTTATTATGAACAGTGTGAATAAGAGTGCGATGGAATTGAACGAAAGCAGAACGGAATCCAACCCGTTCAGAAATAGAGAATGGAGGAGTGGAACCCTCGGTGAGAACTCCTCACTTTTATTTTATTTTTCTAGTTGATATATATACTAGGATGCAGACGGTGTTTAGTAGCACCTGACACCCGTCGTCCACAGACCATGGATGACTTGTTTGTTTGATTGATGTGTTGTGAAAATTGATTGTGTGACGGAATAAATATTTTATAGTTAAAAATATAATTTTTAATGTGTATATAAAATAAAGATTTATAAACAAATCGAACGATTTGTTTATATACACACATTTGACTGATATTGATTGGGACGATAAATTTTACACATCGCCCAACTGCACCAATAAAACCGATGTTTGATTGATTCAAACCCCACACGGGTATTGGGATGAAATTGGACATACACTAATCCCAATAATTAGCTGTATGTCGATCGATTGATTTGACAGACTGTGTAAACGTTAAATATTTATATTTGATGCTTATACAGTGTAGAATGCACTTTGGATGATGGATTGCTGTTTTCATTGTTGTTATACACATTTGTTGTGTGAAATCCATATAATCAACATTATATGGTAATTAACTGTGTCTGATTCCAGTTCAGAATTATCGAATATTTTAAAATAATATTCAGTGAATATTGAAAGGTGAAGCCGTGTTAAGTAGTTAAACGCCATTTTAACACGAACGGGAATTTTGTCGATTTTATTCATTTTACAATGAATATCGAAAGTGATTTAAAATCTGATATTTTGAAATGAATTGAAATTCGAATTAAATTGAAATGAATTGAAATTCGAATTAAATTGAAATGAATTGAAATTCGAATTAAATTGAAATGATTTGAAATTCGAATTAAATTGAATAGAATTGAAATTCGAATTAAATTAAAATAGAATGGAAATCATTTTGAATTGAATTTAAAACGGAATGAAATTGAATTGAAATCGATTTGAATTGAAATTGATTTGAAATGAATTTAAAACGAATTTATATTGGAAAATTCAATTTTGACTTGAATTTGAGGTGGAAGTTGAAATCGTTTTGAAAACGATTTATAAAATACATTTTAAAAGGAAATCGACGAAATATATATTATATATATAATGTATAATGGCCTGAATAGAACGCGCCGCGCTGCGGCAGTTCGCGAATTTTGACCATTGACTTCGAATGGACACTACGGGAGATCCGACCGTCGGATTCTCCTGAAATCGGAACCGTTGGGTTCGTATTGAAAAGAGCTTTCTAACGAATATTAGTAATTAGAAATCTAATGGTTGGATTTGTAATTATGTCCAAATCAAATTTGGAAAAGGTCGTTGTAAGTGCAGTTCGATGGCCGTTGATGGAAATCGACTGTACAGGCCTTGGTAAAATTATTAAAAATATCGATAATTAGTGTAAAATCATAATAAATGATTTGGAAAGAACTGGGATGAAAAACTCCCTATTTTAAAAGATAAAAATAGATTTTTATCGAAATGAACTAGTTTTGAACTAGAATTATAAGCCCATTTATTTTTAAAATAAATAAAGTGGATTTGAAATGGTTTTGAAAATAAGCAGAATTTCCAATATATAAATTAGAAATGGATTTGAATCGAAATTATCTTCGGAATATTTCGATATTGAATTTCGTGATTATACAGATATTGTTATGGAAATTTGAAAGATATATTTATATCATTATTTCCAATACGATATTTGTTGGTTGTAGTATTTGATATTGAACATAAGCCGATATATTTTCTATTCAGAGCCTTGTATTTAATATCAAATGGGATTTGGGTTTGTCGTGAATGGTGTCTTCATTAACACTGTTCTTAAACCCAGTTGAGAAAAATATTAAATCTTTTTATTTAGATTTAATGATGTATACCAATTAAATGGTATTTAATTGGAATTGAATTTGAATTGATTTTTGGGTTTATCGTGAACGGTGTTTTAAATAACACTTGTTCTTTAACCCGATAATTAATGGAAAGTGAATTGGGTTTATTGCGAACTGTGTTTTAACAACATTCGTTCTTTAACCCGATTTACAGTGAAATGTGATTTGGAATTTATAAATCTTTTGTTAAGATTTAAAGGAGATTTTCCGAAGTAAAGTTTTCCAATTTAAAAAAGTAAATTGGGATGGAATGGAATTCGATTTGGTAATAATCGGAGTGAATTTCTGTGGAGGAAGACAACTAATATATCTGGAATTTAAAAAGGCTTTGCCGTTATTCCATTTATATTATTAGTTGGATATGGAAGTTTATATCGATTATATATATATATATCGATTTGTTTTCCATGAAGATTCCATTGTAAATATAAGGTGATTTTGGGTTTATCGTGAACCGTGTTTTAAATGACATTGGTTCTTTAACCCATTTAAAGACAGGATATGATTTCCCATGTTAAACAATCATTAATATTGATTTTTGGGAAGATTAAAACCAAGTGGAGTTTTAATGAATCTTTAATTAGATTGAAATGATCGAGAATGGAGTATCACCAGTTTTGCTCCAGGCGATAGTTAAATCTTTAATTAGATTTGAACGTGAAATGGTAATTGAATTTACCGATAACACCGTGGTGTTAGATATGAAGTATGACCAGTTTTACTTCATGGGACGAATAGTTTAGGATTGGGAAATAAAATAAATGATTACTTCGGTGTGGTTCGCTAATGGTTCGAATTGAGATTCAAAAGAAGATTAAAGAATAAATTTAAAGAGTTTATCTTTGATAAAATTAATGGGAACCTTTCCCAAAGTATAAGAATATTTGAATAAAAGAATATTCTGAATTGGAATGAGGCGTATGTTGTTATTGTGTAACACTTGTTTATTCTATACGCGAGTTACTCAGAAAGACTGGGTTTATCCCATTCTGAATAACTGATTCGACGTGGTGTCAAGGATGAAGACCGTGGTTGAAGACAGGAGGTCTTCACATCGTTTGGATAATTACTGATGATCTTGATTGGGCTGTACACCCAAGAGGAGGGAATCAGTTGGTGATTGTCCAGACGTACTTGGAGATCGATGGATATGAGAGGAATAAGGTTCCTCCGGTTTCGTTCAGACCCAGAACGGACTTGCAAATGGATGTGTGTCTGACATCGGATTTCATTCTGTGTGATTGATATCAATTGCATAGCGTGAATTGCCTATGTGGCATGCTAAGATGCAAATGATCAAGGCTTCTATTGAAAAGCAAAGTCTTGTAGTTAATGATCAAAGCACCGCCTGTGTTGCATAGCTTTGTGTAGAGTTAATTCGCGAGCCTCACACCCCGGTTGTGAACCTGAAACGAGAGAGGACTTCAGGTAGGACATGCGTTTCCTTCTAGCTAGGAGTGGTGTCAGTGTTTTACACGGCCTGACATTTTACTTATGTGGATGATGGATTGCGAGGTGCCTCGGTTAGATCGGACGATCCGGGTCCGATGGAGTCATTTGGCTCATTTACGCCCCATAGGGCGGGGAAACGCAGTGTTCAGGCATTATAATCCACATCGGTGGACCGGCCCTGACGATCTAAGGGACGATGCGTTCTGTTCCTGAGACTCGGGCTAGACAGTCTCGAAGCGGTGAGGACGATCCCTTGCCTCGGTTCACAGATAGAAATCCAACTTCCAAATAAGACATTTTGCGGTTTTAATTGTAGAACCTATACATGGCGGCATAGTGGTATGGGGCACTTTTGCTGTCTATGATTGATACTTATGATTGAAATTGTTTTGACACAATACACTTATAGTAATAATAAAAGATGAAATTTAGCGTATCAATCATTCTTTGGCTATTATAAGGTAAAACCCTATCTTCCGGCTTGTGTTGCATTGTGTGATGGGACCTGGGTCTTATAATAGCTTCATTGTTCTTTATTTAGCATTGCGCTGTTGTTTTATGCACTGATATTCTTGGGAGGAAACCCGTTCCGTGTTATACGGCGTGGTCCCTTGATTTACCTAACTTTAAAATAAAGATTAATAACTGTTTAGTTCTTACACCAGTCACATGACTGACCTGGAGTTTATTGTTTTAACCTGAACTCTGGGTGCCCTTATTTTCGACATGGGCAGCTAGTAGTTTGGTTTTGCAGATTTATTTTCACAGGAACTTGGTTTACAGCTGGAATGATATCCGGAGAGATTTGTATCCGTATATCTCTTTCAGTTGTGTTTTGTATTATTTTCCGCTGCTATGTAATGTATTGTAATCTCTGATGTTTTACTGATGTATAATATTTATTCATACTCTGTATATTCTTGTATTCTGATGAATTGTTGTAATGAGCAATGAAATGTTCTTCTGTTTGTGTTCTGATTTGTCTTGTCCTCAAGGTAATCCGTTCTTTCCTTACCGGGGAAGTTACGGGTCCTTACAATCTCATTTTGTTTTTATTTTCTAAGGACATTTTATATTTTGACAAATTGATTTTTTTAACAAATTATTTCTCGGTATGTAGACTATGGCAGAACAATAATCATTTATAAATATTATGGTGATTCATAATAATATAGCGATTGTTTGTCTAAAGGTACTTAAACTTTTGGTTGCATTGCTAGGGTGATTTGGTGCACAGATAACTCTTGCCTGTTAACTGGTTGAGAAATCTTTTATTGAAATTAATCAAAATTTCATTATATAATTTTGAAATTTTTGTAAATATGTCATTTGCATTTATACGGTTGCATTAGGTTCATGCATACATTAAAAAACAAAAAATTCAAAAAAAAACAGTAACATTTTT
The DNA here is from genome assembly GCA_030737875.1 of Allium sativum. Taxonomy (NCBI): domain Eukaryota; kingdom Viridiplantae; phylum Streptophyta; class Magnoliopsida; order Asparagales; family Amaryllidaceae; genus Allium; species Allium sativum. Next base: position 867,332,392 of record CM060924.1, on the reverse strand, counting down.
TTGTAAATTTTACTTCTTTTCTAAAAAACTTTTGAAAAAAAATTTCATTTGTGAATAATATCTTTTCATTTTTACTTAAGCATTTTGTTTAAAAAAACGTTCAGAAATCCAAAAAAAAAAGTAAAAACAAAAAAAATTCAAAAAAACCTCTTTTGTAAATATTTATTTTTAGTTTTTTTAAACATGGTTTTGAAAAAAAAAAATAGAAAAAGAACTATTTTTCTTGAAAATGTTTCAATTTCTTTAATCATTAGATTTTGCGATAGTTGTGAAATTAAATATAATCCATATAATTTTACACTGAATTCATATGGATATTTTAATAACAACTATTGTACAAACAGTTCGAATTTTGTACCACAAAACTTCAAAATAACGATCAACCATCAACTTTTGAAACACAAATGGAACCTTTGTTTGAACTTGCAACACAATAAAATCAAAGGATAAATGAAAGGTGTGATTCATGTTTGTGTAATAACTTGATTCAAAGTACTCAATATAATCAAAATTTAAATTGACTTCAAAATTCAAGTAATTTTGATTATAACCCATGCCTATTCAATTTCGAACTCCAATATGAATTTCAAACTCGAAATGTGAACTACTTTTCAAATGAGTGCGATTAATGATTTTTGTTCTCAACAATTTCAAAGTGAAAATCGTCAAATAATTAATTATCAACAAATGAACAAAATTTACGATAATCACACAGATTTGTTGTTTGGATCCTACATGAAACAATATATGCTACATAATCAAATCCAAATGTGTGACGAGTTGAATAATAATCCACCTTTCATGACAATCGATGATTTTCAAATAATATCTTTTGAAAATAGAATTGACGATCTTAATGAAGTTGTTGAAAATACGGTAATTGAGTTGGATTTCTATTCTTTTGATACTTTGAAAACAAACTCAAAATTCATTCTTCTTTTTCTCGATTTTGAAAATTTGAAAACAACAACTTTAGATTTTGAAAACAATACATTCAAAGAAGTTGTGAATAATTCGACAAAGGAAGACAAATTTGATGAACATAAATTTTATGGACTTTTCGAAAATGAGTTGAATCCTTGAGGGGTAGATTTGAATCACCATTTTGATTTTGAAATCAATAGTTCTAAAGAAATTTTCAGTGATATTTTTGAAATTCAGTTTGGTGAACATAAACTTGAAATTCGATCAATTGTTCAATCTCCTTTAAAAATCATTGAAACTAAAACAACTCATTCGATATTTAATACAATGGTTAACTTTAAAATGTTCTGAAGTTTGGTTTTCAGAGCTTAAGTTGCGTCTCATGTACTTGAAGAGACAAATGAATCGGTCTTTGGAAGACCATTTCATTTACTTCTAAACCGTGTTCTTTCTGATATTGTGCAAATATCAACAATTTCATGTAAATATAGGCCATGTTTTTAATATTTTTCTCCTTTCACTTGGATTGACTATGGGGACAAAGTCGAAATCAAGTGTGTGGGGAGGGAGAGAAGTCTCATTTTCATTTTATTTTGCATAGTTTAAAGTTTCAAAACAAAAAAGGCATTTTAATTTACTTTTAAATAGGCATGACAGAGTAAAATATGATTACAGTTAACTAAAGAAAAGTTTGAATCATAAGCAACTTTAGTATAACTAGTGTATAAAATGATTCGTAGGTGATGATTATGAGGTGTTCTATAAATTGTACTTTTCGATTAAAAGAGTGGTTGATTTGGAGTACTTGAGATAACATTTTAGATCTTTTAGGTTAAGTTGTGGTAAGATATTCCCGCTTAATTTTCTCTTTTAAAAAAAACGAAAAAAAAGACAAAAAAATCATGTACTCACTTTCATTTAGAAGTTCTCTCGTGGCTATACATGGGTGAATTACATTGCCTCTCTCATATGTGCTTTCATTCTCATTTAAATGTCCTTATAGTTAGCATGGATGAGACTTGTATAAGAGGAGAATAAAAGAACAAATATTCTTCCAATCTCATTTAAAAGTCCTTACGGTTATGCATGGTTAGAAAATACCAAACTTGCATATTTAATATTAATATCAATTGTTTTTAAATAATAATAAGAGAGAGTAGGAACTTAAAACCCAAGCACTATCTTCACTTATTTGACCAAACTTGTTGATCAAAAGGAAATAAAATATACCATTTTACAATCGTCAATAATTGATTATTGAATTTGCTTCACGGTTGCACTATGTTGTCAACCAAAACAACCAGCAAAGCTAGAGTAGAATATAACAATAACGAGTAGTTATTTGAAGTTTTTGATTAGTAAGGGTCTAAATATTCATTGTGACGACCCGAACTTGCATCTAATTTACTCATGTCAGATTTAAAAGTAAATTATCAATTTGTAAAGATTCTTTCGAAAACTGGCACTCATCTTGTAAATAAACTTGCATTTAGAAAATTTTCACATTGCATTCAGATTTTATGGGTAGTATCCACTGGAAACCCTCACAAGACAGCATTCGTCCTACTGGGGACACCCAGTGGTTTAATGACCTGTTGCATACGCTCAATGCAATCGTGCTGCTCACAAAATTGGATTTTTCTTTATTCGAGGACAAATAAAAAGATAAGTGTAGGAGTATTTGATATGCGCGTAAATTTGCACATTTTTGCTATCATATTTAATCTTGTTTTAGTTAAATAAATGAACGTATGTTAGACCAAAATTTGGGCCTAACACCCAAATACGGTGTAAAGACCTCACAATCACAAATCTCATATCACAGAATGCAGATAATGCAGTAAAAACGGGGAACACACGAGGTTTTTATAGTGGTTCGGCTCAAACCAAGCCTACATCCACATTATATTTACTTAGATCATGAGAAATTACAATTACAATGCCGTCTCACAATCCATGAGATCGAATTACATACAACATCCTTGTATTTTTATGAAGAAGAGGAGAAAAGAGAATGATTTTATACACGAAATCCTCGTGTTAAACTGAGTTGAATTGGCCTTGTTAAGCATGCAAAGTCCTTGTGTTGTTAATGGTGGATGCCGTGAAGAAGAATGGCAAAAATTCCCTGGAAAATCCTCCAAATGGTGTATTTATTGCCGTTTACAGCAGGAGGTTCGCATGACATGTGGCACGCATCCCAAAAATTTCAAAATGTGGTGGAAAACGTCCAGAAATCCTCTCCAAGTCGTGATATGACATGTGTAATAAGATCCATGCAAGCTGGAGTGAAAATAACCCTTAGAACAGGTCAAAACCGAGTGCAGCAAGCGCAGGCCTAGGCGGTTCATGACCATGGTGTGAACCACGAACCGGGATGACGAGCTGGAGTGGAGAGGCTGAAACTGACCATCATGAGCGGGTCGTGGTCCAGGTGTGCATCACGAGCGGGTCGTTATCCGGGAGGCCACTACGAGCCGAGTTGGTTCACGAGCAGGAAATGAGGGCGAGCCCTAGGGGGAGAGCTGAGTTGGTCCCACGAGCCGAGGTGGGTCCAACGAGCCGATCATGGATGTCACCAATTCCAAAGTCCAAGTTCTGTGCGCATTTACGGAAACGGGCATAACTTCCAGACCGTAAGCCCATTTAACTCCTAATTGATTAACTCTTATCAATTAACTCTGTTTGATAAACTCAAATCAATTACCTCTACTGGATTAACTCTATACGATTACTCCTTTCGATTTAACTCAAATCGATTAACTCCTTTCGATTTAACTCAAATCGATTAACTCTTTTCGATTTAACTCAAATCGATTAACTCCTTTCGATTAACTCTATTTATTTCCTAAATATTTCCTTTTACAACTTTATTTATTCTCTAAATAAATATTCCTTTTATACTTCTATTTACTTATACCGATAAATATTCCTTATATGATTTTATTTATTATCCCAATAAATATTCCTCTTTATAAAATCCTTTGATTTTATAAATAAATTCCCTTTTTATAAAATCCCTTGATTTTATAAATATTTCTCTTTAATCTAATTCATTTTATAAACAAATATCCCTTTTATAAAATCCTTTGATTTTATAAATAGATTTCCTTTTTATAAAATTCTTTTCGTTCTATAATTATCTCCTTTTCAATCATATTTATTTTCAATAAATCTTTCCTTTTCTATCATATTTATTTTCAATAAATCTTCCCTTTTCTATCATATTTATTTTCAATAAATCTTTCCTTTTCGAAACCCTTTTGATTTTATAACTATTTTCTTTTATAAAATCCTTTTCCTTTTATATATAAAGTCCATTGATTTTATATAACTAATTTATTTTCAAAATACACTTTGAAAATCCCCTTTTTGCATTCCAGTATTTCTTACGGTATTTAAAATACCAATTAACAGTGATCGATATCATTCAACAACAGATTATATATCACATCATATATTACAATACATGAACAGAACAGTATTATAAATATTGAGGAGTCCAGTTAGACCCCTCCAACCTGTTTCCCTGGATCGCAGATGTTAAACAATATAATTAACATCGATTTCATTTCAATATGAAATAATAAACAGAATCAATATTTGATTAACGATTTATAAATATATATCGTTATCTACAATTTCAACCAATACGTAAGCAATTCAACCAAACAGTTAACACACATCAAACAACAGATAATTATCAGTTCTAAGAATACGTTATAAAAGTATAACTGTTCAGAGTTGGTGAGTTTCACTCACATTGGACGATCATCGTTAATAACGATAACCATCACTTGATTCAGGCGGGCAATTTATTTTGCGATAAATTGTAACGAGCTCCGATGGACTTCCACTCAGTTCCATCGTGTAGTGTCCGTCCATACGATCCCAACGTTGCTGACCGTTCGAATTTCTGATGCAGTATGGCCAAGATATGTACTGTACAAGTTAATACAATTTAAATTGAATTTAAACTAAACATTTATTAACTAAACGGGCCCTCACCCCATTTAAAACTTTGCGGCCCATACCCCAACATACCAGACCCGCTTAAACACTTTCTTCCCCCAAACAAGTGACGTGCTTCAGTAAACACCACCAACCAACATGGCCATTTCCCATCTCCACCGCTCCTCCATTTCAACACCGGACTCAAAAATAAATACACCAACATACACCTCATCTTCATCTCCATCCTCTCCACCCATCGCTCCTCAACTCGAGCTCAATACTCACACTCGCGGTTTCAGTTTTCACACGCACAGTACAAAAATCGATCGACACTTTATATCATGAAATCCCCTCAAAACTCACAAGCGGACACCATTCATCCAACCAAGTTCAAAAACAACCTCAAACTCACCCTCGAAGTACCACAATCCCCAAACCCACGAACCCTAGGTTCGCTGTAGCATTTTCAGTCCAGAAAAGAGGACGTTGAACTCAACATAATACATATCAGCGCGAAGCTCTCCTCACTGTGAATCCATCTATATATTTTTCTGAATTTATAGATTTTGATTTTGACTTTTCTTTTTGATTTCTTTGTTGCGGTTTTCATTGAAGAATTTGGCGGCTGAAAAAAGTGCATGGACTTTAGATTAGGTTTAGGATGAAGTTAGGTATTTATAGGATATTTATAATAATTTTTTTATCGATTATTATATTAGATTTTAAGTAAACGCTAAATTTACTTATTGTTAAAAGTTCCTATAATTACATACGATACCCAAAAATCACGAAACTGGACAAGCAACTACAGTTCGACATTACGGTCCAATGAAACTGGTTTCATTGAATTCCGACTCTGTTTGCTCACACAGCATATTTTTAACCATCAAAATATCGACTGTATTCCACATTAAAATCCCGTATGGCCACATACTGATTCTAAAAATCATGAGAATTGAAATCTAACAATAATTTAACATTGCGGATCCAAAAAAATTAGTTTCGTCGAATTCTGAGGCCGTTTGCAAAACTGGCTATTTTTAAAGCTCTAAATAACCCTTTTAAATATATAAATATATTAAAAAAATATATTTAAAAATAAATATTATCGTATATATTCACAACAAAATATCATACAGCTCTAGAATATTCCTATATGAATTTCTAACTTGATATTTCAAACCCGATATAAATCGATATTCGATTTATAATGAAATTCCTTTTATAAATATAAATGAATCGTTATAAATTATAAAGGAATTCCATAACGACTTTTCTAAAATTTGATTTGGACATAAATCAAAATCTACACAATGAAATCCCGATTTTTCTCTTCCACTAGAAAAATATACTTCACCAGCTCCGAACGTTTCTTGTTTCACGGAAATCTGATTTAAAACGGGCCCTGTATATTAGTTGAAGTTCAAATCGCCAAATAGCGAACTGCCGTGCCATTTGGAGCTCGATTTGAATTATAATATAGTTATACATTCAAACTGTCATTCAAATAATATATTCGTCATTCTAATTCAATTCTAAGATGAATTAAATACTTTGAATTGTCCAGTTCACATTATATTGTCAATTCACTATTTCTGATTATTTCAGAAATTAAATATATTATTCTATTATTTATATTAATTAAATATTCAATATAATTTAACTAAACAACCATTTTCACTATTTAAATAATTAAATAAATTAATTATTATTCGTATAAATATGGGTCGTTACATTCTTCCCCCTTAAAATAATTTCATCCTCGAAATTGCTAAGGTAGAAAACAAGCCCCATTAACTGGTTAAAAATTATCTGTTTAGTTCTTAACCCCGGTTTCTCTAAACCAATTTATTTCAATTAAAAATTAATTCATTTCTATAAACGAAAATTTTCAAAAATTCTGAAAATTTTCTAACACCCGAAATTTTCGAAAAATTTCGCCAGCACCTCCTTTGTACTGGTTGATCGGTACAACTACAACTCGCCTCTCTGGGCCATCTCCAACCTAAAAGAAAATCAAACAGCCAAGCAGCTTGCCAAATCGGCTCATAAATCTCATGCTTATACCAAATATAAATTTGTACCTTTTTGTCGGGCATATCAAATTTATCACTTCCATCTGCTATTAATTCAGCATATACCAATGTTATCCCAATCAAATTCCAATGTGTTTTTATCCACAAATCCAACCATTCGCTTATACCTAAGTCGAATTCAATCTCAAATCAAAGTTCCAATCTCGATTTTCAATTCTTAACTTATCAATTCAATACCATTTCGGATTCCTATGTCACAAATCCAATTTGCTCGATATCATTCTAATCCAATTCAATTCCCACTTAATTGGTTTTCAATTCAAACTCCAGTTTGCTTTCACAAATTTCTATTCAAATTTGTTTTTAATTCAAACAATCTCTTCCTGGGAGTTTTAAATAACATTGCTTTTCTCAAAAATCAAACAATCCTTTTCGAAATTCAAACAACTTGTTTTTGCAAAACATTTCCAAAAACAAAATCTTTGGTAGTAATCTGTCACTTAAAATCTTGAAAATGAACACAGATGATGTCATGATCATCATCGGAATCTATTTTCCAGCTATCGAAGTGAGTTCAATAATATATCACTTTCAAAACCATATCTAAACACTTCCATTTTGGAATTCATTTCAAAATACCATTTTCAATGCCTGTAACAAAATTAAAATCTCCCAGGATTTTAAAATTCACATATATTTAACCCAGATTCATTTACAACACTTTTATAACCTTCCACGGTTTTAATTCCAATTCTGATTTGAATTCAGATTTAATCCATCTAATTCCATATACTACACTTATATGAATTCTGATTGTTTATTTATATAACCATTTAATATATAATTTTACTCGATTATAATAACAACCAATATGTCCAATATATTATAATTCCAATATATATATATATATATATCTTCCCTATATCAAAATATAATTTGGGTAAAATTATTTCATTTACCCTTTTCCAAAACATACAGGGATGGTTTATTGTATTCGAGTGTTTATAAACCCCTACCGATACAGTGGATCAAACTGATCGACCAGAACCCGTAAACAACTCGACTAATAAATCTCCACAATATAAAACATTTTTATAGCAAATAACAAATACGCTCTCTCGTATATATACACTCAACTCAATCTAGGGTATTGCTAACCCTATCTCTACCGAGTCACACCACAGAGCCAAGGTAATTACTTAACCTTAAGCTCTGATACCACTGTAACGACCCGGGGTTTTTGTGATCCTGGTTATCGACACCAAACACGATGTCGACTAATCAAGCATCAGAAATACCGGATAGTCCATGAAAGAAATTAGAGGGTGAGAATAGATAAGATAGAAACTTAGAGTAGAAGAAGAAGAACAACACAACATCAGAGTAACACGAACCTCACAACGGAACGAATAACATATAATATATAACATAACTTTGAAATATAAATCTATACTTGACTATACATATCATTTCCAAAGCACAACACTTACAACACAGCGGAAAAACCATAGCTATATGATTCTGAAGCCTCTTGCTTCAGCTCTTCAAGTATCCGTAAATCCCGACTACTTGACTGCCCATACAAAATTGAGCACCCAAGAGTTTAGGGAAAATAAAACAAAATAAACTCCGGGTCAGTCATGGGACTGGTGTGAGTAAAACAATTTAAAAAAGTTCGAGTAATAAAACGATATCTCATAAGACCACGCCGTATAACGGAACGGGTTTTTACTTTATGAGAATCCAAAACATTTGATTTAACTTTCAAAATCTTTTTGAAAGAAACGATAAACTTTATATTAAAACTCTTTTGATATTATAATAATGTCTATCAGCCACAATATAATAATCATCTAGTAGAAACACTTGCATCTAACGTTCTACATATATAATATACAATTAAAACCGCGGGCTCTTATTTGGGGAATGGATTCCAACTATGACAAGGTATGGATCCCCCTTCCGCTCAGTGTACTCTAGAAGTGATACACTGGAGTTCAACAAGAACATCTTGTAACTCGACCACACATGACCGACACCACTCATTTCGCTTGAATGTATTGAATATATTGCCACCCCTCAGTTAGTATTCCAACATAACCGTACCCGGGAGATACAGAATTGAAAGAAGTAAATATGAATATTCTCTAGATGGTGACAATATACCCTAATTGGTTGCAAACCACTTAGCCATGTTACCTGCCTGATTTTTGTCATTTCCCAGTTGATGAGGCTGGAGGTCATAACGTATCTTTCAACAGATTACTCATTCATTCACTTTGAATGCCACATCGTCATACTCACTAAACCACAAATTGATTTCCCCAAAAATACCACGGGTATAAGCTAAGAGAAATGAATTCCTCCGCCACCAACGTAAATACGTTTGAAACGATCAACTCACGTGATCCACCAGATATACTCTGTCAAACATTCTTCCATACAGGTTGTCCTGGGACTGGACAAACCGAAGGCACTATTCTGTAAACAGGATAACCCTTGCAAAATTCCATCTCCAATTTGTCTTCGATCTGTTAGATTCGAAACGTTAACGCCTATACGAAGTGGTTCTCGAATAATAGTCCAACCGGTCTCTCTGTATTGACGACGGAAAAATGCTCAAAACCTTCGATAGTCGGTGAGTTAACTATCAAAGAAAAACACGTGTGCAAACAACGATATTATTCCCGAATGGAAATTTTATCGATCAATCATCATTCATCATTTATCTCTTAAATTAATTTAGCATTAATTTATTCATTCTCCATTTCCTGTTTCCGTATATATACAGAAATTCTTATTTTCTAAATTTAGAAAATATACATTATTAATCATTGGAAAACATTTCCAACTCCTTTCCACGTATCACTATCATTCCAGTATTCTTTACCTTCCAATATTTCATTTTCTATGATTAGAAAATATCTCTGATTATATTTGGAAAAACGTTTCCGAAACTCATTCCTTGGATTTAAACAGATGTTTAAATAAAACATCGCTATGCCAATTCAAACCATTACCTTCATTAACTATATTCACTTAACCAACCTTCACTATCAAACCTTACAATTCCTTAGTTAAGAAGGAAGTCAATCAAGTTGGGGTATAATTACCTCTCAGACCTTAACTGAACAACGTTTTAACTTCGAAATAGTCAAAGTTTTTTCTTTTAAATCTTTAACCAACTTCCTTACGTAAATCTCGGATTTCTATTTACGAATCCACCTCTTTTACAGAAATCATTTGATAATAACATTAATGTTATAATCCCATGCTTCAGAACTATATTAACTTAAGTATAACTTTTATTCCTTAATTTAAATAAATAAATAACTGATTTATTAGATAAACAAATCTTGATTTAAAAACCAGAAAGTAAATAGTACTTTCCAAATTCGATATAAACGAATTTCTATGCATAACTCTCTCTCGAATAAACTCTATTCGATAACTCTTTCCTTCGAATAAACTATATTTGATAATCACTCTTTGAATAGCCATATTCGATTAACTCTATTCAATTAACACTATTCGATTAACTCTAATCGATTTACTCTTATCAGTTAGCTCTATTTGATTAACTCTATTCTATTAACTCTATTTGATTAACTCTATTTGATTAACCCTAATGGATTAATTCTTTTTGATTAACCCTAATCGATTAACTCCTATCAATTTACTCCTTTCGAATAAACTATATTTGATTAACCCCTTTCTCTATTCGAATAAACTATATTCGATAACTCCTTTTAACTCTATTCGATATCTCCTTTTAACTCTATTCGAATAAACTAACATTCGATAACTCCTTTCGAATAACTAAATTCGATAACTCCTTTCGATTAAATTAATCGACAACTCCTTTCGATATAACTATAATCGATACCCTTTCCTTTAACTCTATTCGAATAAACTATATTCGATACTCCTTTAACTCTATTCAAATAACTAATATTCGACTAACTCCTTTGGATTAACTCATTTGGATTAACTCAGTTTGATTAACTCATCTTGACTAACTAAACTTAATTAACTCGACTTATTTAACTCAACTTGATTAACTCCTATCGAATAACTAATATTCGAATAACTATGTCTGTTTTAACTTTATCTCAAATAACTATATTCGATCAACTTTAATTGAATAACTAATATTCAATTAAATCCTAATTCGATTAACTATGTTCAATTAACTCCATCTAGTTAACTCTTACTCGAATAACTAATATTCGATTAACTCTAATTGAATAACTAATATTCAATTAACTCTACTGATTAACCCTAACCGGTTAACTCTAACTGATTAACTATAATCGATTATCTCCCTTCGATTAACTCTAATCAATTAACTCCTAATTGATTAACTCTTATATATTAACTCTGTTTGGTAAACTCAAATGTATTACCTCTACTAGATTAACTCTATATGATTACTCCTTTCGATTTCAAATCGATTAACTCCTTTCGATTTAACTCAAATCGATTAACTCTTTTCGATTTAACTCAAATCGATTAACTCCTTTCGATTAACTCTATTTATTTCCTAAATATTTCCTTTTACAACTTTATTTATTCTCTAGATAAATATTCCATTTATACTTCTATTTATTTATCCCGATAAATATTCCTTATACGATTTTATTTATTATCCCAATAAATATTCCTCTTTATAAAATCCTTTGATTTTATAAATAAATTCTCTTTTTATAAAATCCCTTGAATTTATAAATATTTCTCTTTACTAAATTCCAATTCATTTTATAAACAAATATCCCTTTTATAAAATCCTTTGATTTTATAAATAGATTTCCTTTTTATAAAATTCTTTTCGTTTTATAAATATCTCCTTTTCTATCATATTTATTTTCAATAAATCTTTCCATTTCTATCATATTTATTTTCAATAAATCTTTCCTTTTCGAAACCCTTTTGATTTTATAACTATTTTCTTTTATAAAATCCTTTTCCTTTTATATATAAAATCCATTGATTTTATATAACTAATTTATTTTCAAAATACACTTTGAAAATCCCTTTTTTGCATTCCAGTATTTCTTACGGTATTTAAAATTCCAATTAACTGTGTACGATATCATTCAACACACATAATCCACAACAGATTATATATCACATCATATATTACAATACATGAACAGAACAGTTTTATAAATATTGAGGAGTCCAGTTGAACCCCTCCAACCTGTTTCCCTGCATCATAGATGTTAAACAATATAATTAACTACGATTTCATTTCAATATGAAATATCTGCTAAACAGAATCAATATTTGATTAATGATTTATGTATATCATTATCTATAATTTCAACCAATACGTAAGCAATTCAACCAAACAGTTAACACACATCAAACAACAGATAATTATCAGTTCTAAGAATACGTTATAAAAATATAACTGTTCAGAGTTGGTGAGTTTTACTCACATTGGACGATCATCATTAATAACGATAATCATCGCTCGATTCAAACAGACAATTTATTTTGCAATAAATTGTAACGAGCTCTGATGGACTTCCAGTCTGTTCATCGTGCAATGTTCGTCCATACGATCCCGACGTGACTGACCATTCGAATTTCTGATACAGTATGGCCAAGATATGTACTGTACAAGTTAATACAATTTAAATTGAATTTAAACTAAACATATATTAACTAAACGGGCCCTCACCCCATTTAAAATTTTGCGGCCCATAACCCAACATACCAGACCCGCTCAAACACTTTCTTCCCCAAACAAGTGACGTGCTCCAGTAAACACCACCAACCAACATGGCCATTTCCCATCTCCACCGCTCCTCCATTTCAACACCGGACTCAAAAATAAATGCACTAACGTACACCTCGTCTTCATCTCCATCTTCTCCACCCATCGCTCCTCAACTCAAGCTCAATACTCACACTCGCGGTTTCAGTTTTCACACACACAGTACAAAAATCGATTGACACTTCATATCATGAAATCCCCTTAAAACACACGAGCGGACACCATTCATCCAACCAAGTTCATAAACAACCTCAAACTCACTCTCGAAGTACCAAAATCCCCAAACCCACGAACCCTAGGTTCGCTGTAGCATTTTCAGTCGAGAAAAGAGGACGTCGAACTCAACATAATACATATCAGCGCGAAGCTCTTCTCACCGTGAATCCATCTATATATTTTTCTGAATTTATAGATTTTGTTTTTGATTTTTCTTTTTGATTTCTTTGTTGCGGTTTTCATTGAAGAATTTGGCGGCTGAAAAAAAAGTGCGTGGACTTTAGATTAGGTTTAGGATGAAGTTAGGTATTTATAGGATATTTATAATAATTTTTTATCGATTATTATATTAGATTTTAAGTAAACGTTATGTTTACTTATTGTTAAAAATTCCTATAATTACATACGATACCCAAAAATCACGAAACTGGACAAGCAGCTACAGTTCGACATTACGGTCCCAACGAAACCAGTTTCGTCGAATTCCGACTCCGTTTGTTCACACAGCGTATTTTTAACGGTCAAAACGTCGACTGTATTCCACATTAAAATCCCATACGGACACATACTGATTCTAAAAATCACGGAAATTGAAATCTAACAATAATTTAACATTGCAGATCTAACAAAATTAGTTTCATCGAATTCTGAGGTCGTTTGCAAAACTGGCTATTTTTAAAGCTCTAAATAACCCTTTTAAATATATAAATATATTTAAAAACAATTAAATTTAATATTTAAATATCAATATTATTGTATATATTCACAACAAAATATCATACAGCTCTAGAATATTCCTATATGAATTTCTAACTTGATATTTCAAATCCCGATATAAATCGATATATAATGAAATTCCTTTTATAAATGTAAATAAATCGTTATAAATTATAAAGGAATTCCATAGCGACTTTTCTAAAATTTTATTTGGACATAAATCAAAATCTACACAATGAAATCCCGATTTTTCTCTTCCACTAGAAAAATATACTTCACCAGCTCCAAACATTTCTTGTTTCACGGAAATCTGATTTAAAACCGGCCCTGTATATTCAGTTGAATTTCAAATCGCCAAATAGCGAACTGCCGCGCCATTTGGAGCTCGATTTTAATTATAATATAATTATATGTTCAAACTGTAGTGCAAATAATATATTTGTCATTCTAATTCAATTCCAAGCTGAATTAAATACTTTGAATTGTCCAGTTCACATTATATTGTCAATACACTATTTCTTATTATTTCAGAAATTAAATATATTATTCTATTATTTATATTAATTAAATATTCAATATAATTTAATTAAACAACCATTTTCACTATTTAAATAATTAAATAAATTAATTATTATCCATATAAATACGGGTCGTTACAGATGGATTACTTCAGGCTGTTTTTGATTTGGTATGTCTACATCTAATTGACTGACATAGTTAATCCAGATTGACCTGAGGACATGGAGTGTTCAGATTTAAAACCTAAATCTAACAGCTGAGGGTCTTTTGCTCCACTTATTAATAAAATCCCAACCCTCTTCCCATTTCCTCACAACACATCTCTTCCTTTGCCTAAGCTATTCTCCTCTATGAGAGACGAGGCCAAATTTAATTTAATTTAATGGGAATTGAGATTTCTAAGTTAAATTATTTTCTATTTTATTTTCTTCTAGAGGGAGGTTTCGTCGGATCCACAAGGGAGAGCTTTTTGGTGAGTTTTTATGATTATTTAGATTTTTTTTATTAAAGTTTAGGGTAAATTGGAATGATAGTATTTATCATTTTATTTACAATTCTTTTACTTAAAGTTTATATTCATTTCTGTTTTCTGTAATTTTTCTGTTTTTTCTAACAATTTCTGTTTAGTTAATATTAAAATTACTGTAAATCATATTCTCAGTCTTATTTCCTCATTCTTTGTTGGATTTTTACAGTTTATTGTGGTTATACCTAAAAGGCACATGTATACGGCTGATTTAGGATTAAACTGATATGCTTAATTATCTACGACTGATTATTATTCTTTATTATGTACATGTTTGGGAATTTTGATTAAATTGGGATAATCGATTAATTTAGGACTAACTGGACATATGTTGTAAAACTTTAATAAAAAGGGAACGTTGGGCTGATATTGTACAAACTTGATTAAGTTTGTAAAATGACTATGATGCAGGTTGTGACAAAAAATGAACTATAACCTATAGTTTTATAAATATGATAACTGGGATATTATGGTAAACAAACATGGTTTATTTGCAGGTATGAATGTGGCAGGCAATGGTTGAAAGTATAGTTAGGCTTTAATATGAACACATTGACTTAAAAGGTGTTAAGTTACGAGCCTAAAATTCTATGGTGGCTTTGTGATTACACTTTACACTTTAATATGAACAAATTGACTTACAAGGTGTTAAGTTACGAGCCTAAAATTCTATGGTTGGCTAGGCATTATTTAATGATAAATGAATAAAATATTGAACTTAGCAATGTTTTAGTTAAAAGCCTAATTCTACGGTTTATCTATAGGGTACCAATTTGGGCCGAGTATTAGTTGTTGGGGATTCATACCATATAACATACTATTTTTATCACATACGATCTCACATAGGAGGAGAGGACACACACCGTGCCAAGGGAGGTAGTAATATGGTCCAAATCGAGGTGCTATGGGCGCGTTTCGGAGGGTCAATGTGCGTGCATTGAGCCGACGAGGGGAATTAAAACACTGTGATACTTGTGGTGAACGCTACATCTTTTTGTTGATCGGTCGGGGCTGATAACCCCAAGGCCCATAATAGGCATATGCTACCACTTTATGGTTTTGGTAGCCGATCGATGGGTAGTACTAGGAAGATTTTCCTAATTATATTATGTTATGAATTAGTAGAAGTGCAAACAATTAAAAGTTATAATTCTGTTGAATGAGAATAGTCATCCCTTCCTGTAAACTTTTAAGTCACCCTATATGTTCATTTTAGGTGTACACAGACATTTACCCTATTTGACATCAGGACCACTATTTTATCTGCTTCCGTTGCTTATCAATCATGCTTGTAATCACAACAGTTCATCAAACTTTATGTATGGCCCATTTTCCTTTATTATTTCCATTTTCTTACCCCTAGGCTTGTGAAACAACCCGTAACTTCCCCGTGAAGGAAAGCGCGGATAGTTCGAGAACAAGCCACAACAGAACGCATATAAAAGAACATTTCACTGTTATTACAACAATGCATCAGGTTACAAGAATATACAGAGTATAAATGAATAAATATTACATAGAAATATCAGAGATTTAAATTACATTTAAATACAACGCAGCGGAAAATAATACAATACACAACTAGAAGAGATATACGGATACAAAGCTTTCCGGATATCATTCCAGCTGTAAACCAGAATCCTGTGAATATAAATCTGCAAAACCAAAACTACTAGCTGCCCGTGTCAAAATAAGGGCACCCAGAGTTTAGGTTAAAACAATAAACTCCAGGTCAGTCATGGGACTGGTGTGAGAACTAAAACAGTTATAAATCTTTATTTCAAAGTTAGGTAAATCAAGAGACCACGCCGTATAACACGGAACGGGTTTCCTCCCAAGAATACCAGTGCATAAAACAAACAGCGCAATGCTAAATAAAGATAAATGAAGCTGTTATAAGACCCAGGTCCCATCACACAATGCAACGCAGCCGAGGATAGGGTTTTCCCTTATAACAGCCAAAGAATGCTTGATACGGTTAAAACACATTATTTGATACTATTATAAGTGCATAGTGTATAAAACAACTTCAAATCATAAGTATCAATCATAGGCGGCATGAGCGCCCCATCCCACTATGTCACCATACTAGGTTCTACAATTAAAACCGCAAATGTCACGTATTTGGAAATTGGATTTCCGTCTATGAACCGAGGCAAAAGATAGTCCTCAATCGATTCGTGACTCTCTAGCCCGAGCCACAGGCAAGCGCGCAGGCAAGCCTTTAGATCGTCAGGGCCGGTCCACCGATGTGGATTATTATGCCTGAACACTACGTTTCCCCACCCTATGGGGTGTAAGTCTGGTCCGTCTGCCGGCCAGAATGCATCGGCCAAAACCGATATAACCGAGGCGCCTCGCAACAGCAACAACCACATAAGTCAAACTCGTCAGGGCGTGTAAAACCACTGACGCCACTTCTAGCTAGAAAGAAACGCATGCCCTCCCTGAGGTCCGTCTCCCGTTTTTGGTTCATACCGGGTGTGAAACACGCGAAGCAAACGTTACACAAAGCTACGCCACAAAGGCCGTGCTTTGATCATCACCACAAGACTTTGCTTTTCAACAGAAGCCTCGATCAATTGCCACTTAGGCATGCCACACAGGCAATTCACTCCATGCGTTTGATATCCATCAATATATAACCCCTGAGCTCGTACGTCTCAGAGAAGGGCGTTAAGCAAGAGAATAAATTCTCCGCCGCCAAACAGATATATATTTAATAGAAATCAAGCACACAGACTAAAATCCAATGTCAGACACACAGTCCATTTACAAGTCCGTTCTGGGTCTGAACGAAACCGGAGGCACCTAGTACCCCGCATATCCATCGATCTCCAAGTACGTCTGGACGATCACCAACTGTTTCCATCTTCTTGGGTGTACAGCCCAATCAAGATCATCAGTAATCACCCAAACGACGTGAAGACTTCTGGTCTTCGACCACCGTCTTCATCTTCGACACCACGTCAAATCAGTTATTCAAAATGGGATAGACCCGGTCTTTCTGAATAACTCGCGTATATATTATAAAAGTGTTACACAAACACAACATACGCCTCATTCCAATTCAGAATATTCTTTTATTCAAATATTCCTATACTTTGGGAAAAGTTCCCATTAATTTTATCCAAGATAAATACTTTAAATTTATTCTTTAATCTCCTTTGAATATCAATTCAAACTAGTCGGGATTAGCGAACCACACCGAAGTAATCATTTATTTTATTTCCCAATCCCAACCTATTCATCCCATGAAGTAAAACTGGTTATACTTCATATCTAACACCACGGTGTTATCGGTAAATTCAATTACCATTTCACGTTCAAATCTAATTAAAGATTTAACTAACGCCTGGAGCAAAACTGGTGATACTCCATTTTCGATCATTTCAATCTAATTAAAGATTCATTAAAACTCCACTTAGTTTTAATCTTTAACTGGGTTAAAGAATCCGTGTCATTTAAAAACACAGTTCACGATAAACCCAAAATCACATTCATTAATTATCGGGTTAAAGAACGAGTGTTATTTAAAACACTGTTCACGATAAACCCAAAAATCAATATCAATTCAATTCCAATTAAATCTCATTTAATTGGTACACTTCATTAAATCCAAATAAAAAGATTTAATCTTTTCTCAACTGGGTTCAAGAACAGTGTTAATGAAGGCACCATTCACGACAAACCCAAATCACATTTGATATTCAATACAAGGCTCTGAATAGAAAATATATCGGCTTATATTCAATATCAAATTCTACGACTAACAAATATCGCATTGGAAATAACGATATATATATATATATATCTTTCAAATTTCCATAACAACATCCGTATAATCACGAATTCCAACATCGAAATATTCCGAAGACAATTTTGATTCAAATCCACTCCAATGCAATCATTGGAAATTCTGGTTATTTTTAAAACCCTTTTTCAAATTCAATTTATTTATTTAAAAATAAATAGAATTATATTTCTAGTTCAAAACTAGTTCATTTCGATAAAAATCTATTTTTATCTTTTCAAATATGGAGTTTTTCATCCCAATTCTTTCTAAATCATTTCTTATGATTTTACATAAATTATTACTATTTTTAATAATTTTATCAAGGCCCGTACAGTCGATTTCCACCAATGGCCATCGAACTGCACGTATAGCGACCTTTTTTCAATTTGATTTGGACATATCTCCAAATCCAACCGTTAGATTTCAAATTTCTAACATTCGTTAGAAAGTTCTTTTCGATACGAACCCAACGGTTCCGGTTTTAGGAGAATCCGACGGCCGGATCTCCCGTAATGTCCGTTTGAAATCAATGGTCGAAATTCGCGAACTGCCGCGGCGCGGCGCGTTCTATTCAGGCCATTATATTATATATATAATATATATATATAATATATTTCGTCGATTTCTATTTAAAACGAATTATATAAATCGTTTTAAATTCGTTTCAAAAGCAATTTCAACTTCCATTTCAATTCAAATCAAAATTGAATTCTTCTCTATAAATTCGTTTGAAAATTCATTTCTATTCAATTCAAATTTCAATTCAATTTGAATTCATTTCAATTCGCTTTCAATTCAATTCGAATTCGTTTTCAGTTCAATTCATTTCGAAATCGTTTTCAATTCAATTCATTTCGAAATCGTTTAAAATTCAATTCATTTCGAAATCGTTTTCAATTCAATTCATTTCGAAATCGTTTTCAATTCAATTCATTTCGAAATCGTTTTCAATTCAATTCATTTCGAAATCGTTTTCAATTCAATTCATTTCGAAATCGTTTTCAATTCAATTCATTTCGAAATCGTTTTCAATTCAATTCATTTCGAAATCGTTTTCAATTCAATTCATTTCGAAATCGTTTTCAATTCAATTCATTTCGAAATCGTTTTCAATTCAATTCATTTCGAAATCGTTTTCAATTCAATTCATTTCGAAATCGTTTTCAATTCAATTCATTTCGAAATCGTTTTCAATTCAATTCATTTCGAAATCGTTTTCAATTCAATTCATTTCGAAATCGTTTGAATTTCAAAGCTATTCAATTTCAATTCCAATTCGAATTCATTTACAATCAATTCTTTTCAAAATATCAGATTTTGAAATCACTTTCGATATTCATTATAAAATGAATAAAATCGATATAAATGTCGTTCACGTCAAAATGGCGTCAATCTAATCAACACGGCTTCATATATTGATATTTTCAAATATTCCATTTCGAATATTTCTATTTCAAATATTTCTATTTTAAAACTGGAATGAGGCCCAATCAATTTCCATATAATGTTAATTATATGGATTTTCATACATTACACCCATATAATAGCATTGCAAAATAATCAACCATCAACCAAAGTGCACTACACTGTATAAGCATCAAATATAGATATCTAACGCTTATAACAGCCTGTCAATCCATCGATCGACATATTTAATCAATCAGGATGAGTGAACTTCAAATTTCATCCCAACACCCGTGTGGGGTTTCAAACAAACAAACACAGATTTTATTTGTGCAGTTGGGCGATGTGTAAAATTTATCGACCCAATTAATGTCCTTCAAATAGGTGTACATAAACAAACCGTCTGGTTTGTAAATGAATATTGATTTATTCACATTCACGTTAAAAATTATATTTTTAACGACAAAACATTTTATTTCAACATATGAATTTCTATTCAATTCATTTATTGAATAAAATGATATTTTTATTTTTCTAACATATTTTAGAAAATTTCGGCGGCATAACGGCACGATACTAGAAACGGGACGAGGCCTAGCCTTATCCTCGGTCTAGTGAAGGCCCACGCCATTCACACATCATCAAATCAATTCATTTCACCACACAATTCAATTTCAATCAAATAATCCAACTAATCTACGCAACCAAACAAACAAGTCCATGGTCTGTGGACGATTGTGTCGGGTGCTACTAAGCACCGTCTGCATCCTAGTATATATATATAACTAGAGAAAAGAAAGTGAAAGGTGAGAAATTCTCACATATAGCTATCCAAACATCTTGACTCTTCTTTGATATAAATCTTCTTCGTTCTCGCCTTTTTATCACCTTCGTTGCTGTAGCCACTACATATGTAAAGATCGAATTTTTACTTCGCTATTCAATATATAAAAATCATATTTTTCTTTCGAAGTTCAATATATAAAAATCATATCTTTCTTTCGAAGTTCAATATATAAAAATCATATCTTTCTTTCGAAGTTCAATATATAAAAATCATATCTTTAACCGAATAAAAATCTCGTCTTTAACACTATAAAAATTCAATTTTTAACCGTATAAAAATTCAGTTTTTAACCGTATAAAAATTCAGTTTTTACTCGTATAAAAATTCAGTTTTTACTCGTATAAAAATTCAGTTTTTACTCGTATAAAAATTCAGTTTTTATTCGCAAACAAAAATCAGTTTTTTTTTTTTTTTAAAATGAAATGAAAACTTACAGGGAGGCGCTGAGAGGGGTCCACGGGTCGGGGTAGGCTGAGGTGAGGCGCCGCTGAGCCCTGGGTGGTCGGCAGGGTGGCGGGCCCTCGCGTGGCTGGCGGCGATCCTTTGGCGGGGGAGGGGAGTCTTCGTCGCGTCGAAGTGGGAGAGGGGGAGGTCGGCCTCCTGGTGGCGGCGCCAGGACCACTGGCGATGGGGCGAACGGTCCTCCGTCGAGCCCTTTAGGGCTCCGCCCTCTTTTTTTTTTTTTTTTTTTTTTCTTTATTGGATCGAAATGAAACGAAAAAAGGGGGGGGCCAGAAATATAGGAGAGAGAGAATAGTTTTTTTTTATTTATTTTTTTCTTTATTTTATTTTAAAATTCAAAAAGTTGACTTTTACATACGACCTCTAATCGAGGCCCACTACCTGTCGTCCATAGCGTTTTACCCCTATTTCGAACCCAATGGGATATGTATCACAAGCTGATTTGATCGTTACAATCAGTTTCCGTTGAATTTACACTTAAATCAACATATTGAATTTTAAACGTACATTTCGAATTACCGGGGTCACATACTAACTAGAAAAATTCCAGAAAAATATTTTCTAGCTTCGTATTGACGATACGGTCCTAACAAAACTAGTTTCGTCGAATTCTGAGACCGTTAGAAAAATGGCCATTTTCCAGTCGATTAAAATCAACTGAAACTGGTCAAACGCGTTTTCCTTTGCCACGCTCACATATTCATTCGAAAAATTATGAAATTTGAAACCTAGCAATTATTTAACATCACGGACCCAACAAAACTGGTTTCGTCGAAATTCGAGATCGTTTGCAAAATTTCTATTTTTAAGGGCCTAAATTCCATAGCGACTATTCAGAATTTTCAACTGGACATATCTTTTGATTCCCGCCATGAAATTTTGATTTTCCGGATTCGTTAGAAAGATATTATCAATTAGATCCTAATGTTTTTGGTTTCACTAAAATCCGGATTGTTTTGCACCCGGTACATTCAATTGAAGTTTGAAATCGAATTATCGAACTACCGCGCCATTTTCAATTCTATTTATAATTATATATAAATATTTATATTCTAACGACGAAGCGTATAAATATATACGTTCGAATTATATTCAAAATAAATTTCACGTCGATATTATTTAAAATAATTCATTTTAAATAATTAAAATTCGCTAAAATCGCCAAAATAAAAATTTCAAACTGGCTCGCATTTTCCGGGTTATTACAATCTCCCCCACTTAAAACTTTTCGTCCCCGAAAAGGAACAAAGTCGAAAGTGGTTTGATTAATCAACTCTACGTTCGATCTGGCTTTTGTTCTCCAACTTTTCAGTTTCTGAGAATTTTCAAAATTTCAAAAATTTGGCTAACACCCTAAATTTTCGAAAAATTTCGCCATAACCTCCCCTGCACCGGGAGCATCGGGGAATTTCAAATAGCTTCCCCGGTCCTTCAGATCTCAAAAAGAAAAAGAAAAAGCCAAGCGGCTAGCCAATAGGCTCATAAAATCATCATCACCCAAACAAAACAGTAAATTATGTAATAAACATGTACCTATTTGTCGGGCAAACAAATTTTATTCTCTGGCTCTAGCCTCCTTGCTATGACCTGTTCAATGTAAGTATATGTATATGCAAGCAAATGCGACCGATTTTCAATACAATTCAATATTTGATTCAGTTAGGCATAATGGTTCAAAATTATCAAACAATTAAACAAACAACACAAACATCAATCAATTAGTGAATTATCATTTGAAATTCATAACTTTGATATATAGTCAAAAATCAGATTTTTGATGCCAAATCACAACAATAGACCCTATCTAATTTTGGTTCTCACACCAGCCAATAGGAAATATATAGAAATCCCACCTTCGAAACACGAACATAAGTTCTGATGATGATCGATCAATCATAAGAACCATCTCCGGGTGTCTAGAGTGTAATTCTATATCTATCCAGTATATTAAAATTTCAAATACACGTGGATCAGACGTATACGCAAAATCTATATATACTGGATTGTCCAAATCAATATAAATAAATAATCAAATACGAATAATTGATTTAATTTTTCAAAACAAAATTTGTTTTCATTTTCAAATATACTCTTCACACTCGTTCTAGGATACTACTGATCCTATCTCTAACGAGTCATCCTAATTGGATATTACTATCCCAATATCTGATGAATTCTTTCGTAAGGTTCTAATGTGTCTTGTTCTCTGCTTTGTAAACCAAAGCTCCGATACCAAATGAAACAACCCGTAACTTCCCCGTGAAGGAAAGCGCGGATAGTTCGAGAACAAGCCACAACAGAACGCATATAAAAGAACATTTCACTGTTATTACAACAATGCATCAGGTTACAAGAATATACAGAGTATAAATGAATAAATATTACACAGAAATATCAGAGATTTAAATTACATTTAAATACAACGCAGCGGAAAATAATACAATACACAACTAGAAGAGATATACGGATACAAAGCTTTCCGGATATCATTCCAGCTGTAAACCAGAATCCTGTGAATATAAATCTGCAAAACCAAAACTACTAGCTGCCCGTGTCAAAATAAGGGCACCCAAAGTTTAGGTTAAAACAATAAACTCCAGGTCAGTCATGGGACTGGTGTGAGAACTAAAACAGTTATAAATCTTTATTTCAAAGTTAGGTAAGTCAAGGGACCACGCCGTATAACACGGAACGGGTTTCCTCCCAAGAATACCAGTGCATAAAACAAACAGCGCAATGCTAAATAAAGATAAATGAAGCTGTTATAAGACCCAGGTCCCATCACACAATGCAACGCAGCCGAGGATAGGGTTTTCCCTTATAACAGCCAAAGAATGCTTGATACGGTTAAAACACATTATTTGATACTATTATAAGTGCATAGTGTATAAAACAACTTCAAATCATAAGTATCAATCATAGGCGGCATGAGCGCCCCATCCCACTATGTCACCATACTAGGTTCTACAATTAAAACCGCAAATGTCACGTATTTGGAAATTGGATTTCCGTCTATGAACCGAGGCAAAAGATAGTCCTCAATCGATTCGTGACTCTCTAGCCCGAGCCACAGGCAAGCGCGCAGGCAAGCCTTTAGATCGTCAGGGCCGGTCCACCGATTTGGATTATTATGCCTGAACACTACGTTTCCCCACCCTATGGGGTGTAAGTCTGGTCCGTCTGCCGGCCAGAATGCATCGGCCAAAACCGATATAACCGAGGCGCCTCGCAACAGCAACAACCACATAAGTCAAACTCGTCAGGGCGTGTAAAACCACTGATGCCACTTCTAGCTAGAAAGAAACGCATGCCCTCCCTGAGGTCCGTCTCCCGTTTTTGGTTCATACCGGGTGTGAAACACGCGAAGCAAACGTTACACAAAGCTACGCCACAAAGGCCGTGCTTTGATCATCACCACAAGACTTTGCTTTTCAACAGAAGCCTCGATCAATTGCCACTTAGGCATGCCACACAGGCAATTCACTCCATGCGTTTGATATCCATCAATATATAACCCCTGAGCTCGTACGTCTCAGAGAAGGGCGTTAAGCAA
Organism: Allium sativum; assembly: GCA_030737875.1. Taxonomy (NCBI): domain Eukaryota; kingdom Viridiplantae; phylum Streptophyta; class Magnoliopsida; order Asparagales; family Amaryllidaceae; genus Allium; species Allium sativum. The sequence continues at coordinate 867,307,656 of CM060924.1, read as the reverse complement.
GAGAATAAATTCTCCACCGCCAAACAGATATATATTTAATAGAAATCAAGCACACAGACTAAAATCCAATGTCAGACACACAGTCCATTTACAAGTCCGTTCTGGGTCTGAACGAAACCGGAGGCACCTAGTACCCCGCATATCCATCGATCTCCAAGTACGTCTGGACGATCACCAACTGTTTCCATCTTCTTGGGTGTACAGCCCAATCAAGATCATCAGTAATCACCCAAACGACGTGAAGACTTCTGGTCTTCGACCACCGTCTTCATCTTCGACACCACGTCAAATCAGTTATTCAAAATGGGATAGACCCGGTCTTTCTGAATAACTCGCGTATATATTATAAAAGTGTTACACAAACACAACATACGCCTCATTCCAATTCAGAATATTCTTTTATTCAAATATTCCTATACTTTGGGAAAAGTTCCCATTAATTTTATCCAAGATAAATACTTTAAATTTATTCTTTAATCTCCTTTGAATATCAATTCAAACTAGTCGGGATTAGCGAACCACACCAAAGTAATCATTTATTTTATTTCCCAATCCCAACCTATTCATCCCATGAAGTAAAACTGGTTATACTTCATATCTAACACCACGGTGTTATCGGTAAATTCAATTACCATTTCACGTTCAAATCTAATTAAAGATTTAACTAACGCCTGGAGCAAAACTGGTGATACTCCATTTTCGATCATTTCAATCTAATTAAAGATTCATTAAAACTCCACTTAGTTTTAATCTTTAACTGGGTTAAAGAATCCGTGTCATTTAAAAACACAGTTCACGATAAACCCAAAATCACATTCATTAATTATCGGGTTAAAGAACGAGTGTTATTTAAAACACTGTTCACGATAAACCCAAAAATCAATATCAATTCAATTCCAATTAAATCTCATTTAATTGGTACACTTCATTAAATCCAAATAAAAAGATTTAATCTTTTCTCAACTGGGTTCAAGAACAGTGTTAATGAAGGCACCATTCACGACAAACCCAAATCACATTTGATATTCAATACAAGGCTCTGAATAGAAAATATATCGGCTTATATTCAATATCAAATTCTACGACTAACAAATATCGCACTGGAAATAACGATATATATATATATATATCTTTCAAATTTCCATAACAACATCCGTATAATCACGAATTCCAACATCGAAATATTCCGAAGACAATTTCGATTCAAATCCACTCCAATGCAATCATTGGAAATTCTGGTTATTTTTAAAACCCTTTTTCAAATTCAATTTATTTATTTAAAAATAAATAGAATTATATTTCTAGTTCAAAACTAGTTCATTTCGATAAAAATCTATTTTTATCTTTTCAAATATGGAGTTTTTCATCCCAATTCTTTCTAAATCATTTCTTATGATTTTACATAAATTATTACTATTTTTAATAATTTTATCAAGGCCCGTACAGTCGATTTCCACCAATGGCCATCGAACTGCACGTATAGCGACCTTTTTCCAATTTGATTTGGACGTATCTCCAAATCCAACTGTTAGATTTCAAATTTCTAACATTCGTTAGAAAGTTCTTTTCGATACGAACCCAACGGTTCCGGTTTTAGGAGAATCCGACGGTCGGATCTCCCGTAATGTCCGTTTGAAATCAATGGTCGAAATTCGCGAACTGCCGCGGCGCGGCGCATTCTATTCAGGCCATTATATTATATATATAATATATATTTCGTCGATTTCTATTTAAAACGAATTATATAAATCGTTTTAAATTCGTTTCAAAAGCAATTTCAACTTCCATTTCAATTCAAATCAAAATTGAATTCTTCTCTATAAATTCGTTTTAAAATTCATTTCTATTCAATTCAAATTTCAATTCAATTTGAATTCATTTCAATTCGCTTTCAATTCAATTCGAATTCGTTTTCAATTCAATTCATTTCGAAATCGTTTTCAATTCAATTCATTTCGAAATCGTTTTCAATTCAATTCATTTCGAAATCGTTTTCAATTCAATTCATTTCGAAATCGTTTTCAATTCAATTCATTTCGAAATCGTTTTCAATTCAATTCATTTCGAAATCGTTTTCAATTCAATTCATTTCGAAATCGTTTTCAATTCAATTCATTTCGAAATCGTTTTCAATTCAATTCATTTCGAAATCGTTTTCAATTCAATTCATTTCGAAATCGTTTTCAATTCAATTCATTTCGAAATCGTTTTCAATTCAATTCATTTCGAAATCGTTTTCAATTCAATTCATTTCGAAATCGTTTTCAATTCAATTCATTTCGAAATCGTTTGAATTTCAAATCTATTCAATTTCAATTCCAATTCGAATTCATTTACAATCAATTCTTTTCAAAATATCAGATTTTGAAATCACTTTCGATATTCATTATAAAATGAATAAAATCGATATAAATGTCGTTCACGTCAAAATGGCGTCAATCTAATCAACACGGCTTCATATATTGATATTTTCAAATATTCCATTTCGAATATTTCTATTTCAAATATTTCTATTTTAAAACTGGAATGAGGCCCAATCAATTTCCATATAATGTTAATTATATGGATTTTCATACATTACACCCATATAATAGCATTGCAAAATAATCAACCATCAACCAAAGTGCACTACACTGTATAAGCATCAAATATAGATATCTAACGCTTATAACAGCCTGTCAATCCATCGATCGACATATTTAATCAATCAGGATGAGTGAACTTCAAATTTCATCCCAACACCCGTGTGGGGTTTCAAACAAACAAACACAGATTTTATTTGTGCAGTTGGGCGATGTGTAAAATTTATCGACCCAATTAACGTCCTTCAAATAGGTGTACATAAACAAACCGTCTGGTTTGTAAATGAATATTGATTTATTCACATTCACGTTAAAAATTATATTTTTAACGACAAAACATTTTATTTCAACATATGAATTTCTATTCAATTCATTTATTGAATAAAATGATATTTTTATTTTTCTAACATATTTTAGAAAATTTCGGCGGCATAACGGCACGATACTAGAAACGGGACGAGGCCTAGCCTTATCCCCGGTCTAGTGAAGGCCCACGCCATTCACACATCATCAAATCAATTCATTTCACCACACAATTCAATTTCAATCAAATAATCCAACTAATCTACGCAACCAAACAAACAAGTCCATGGTCTGTGGACGATTGTGTCGGGTGCTACTAAGCACCGTCTGCATCCTAGTATATATATATAACTAGAGAAAAGAAAGTGAAAGGTGAGAAATTCTCACATATAGCTATCCAAACATCTTGACTCTTCTTTGATATAAATCTTCTTCGTTCTCGCCTTTTTATCACCTTCGTTGCTGTAGCCACTACATATGTAAAGATCGAATTTTTACTTCGCTATTCAATATATAAAAATCATAATTTTCTTTCGAAGTTCAATATATAAAAATCATATCTTTCTTTCGAAGTTCAATATATAAAAATCATATCTTTCTTTCGAAGTTCAATATATAAAAATCATATCTTTCTTTCGAAGTTCAATATATAAAAATCATATCTTTAACCGAATAAAAATCTCGTCTTTAACACTATAAAAATTCAATTTTTAACCGTATAAAAATTCAGTTTTTAACCGTATAAAAATTCAGTTTTTACTCGTATAAAAATTCAGTTTTTACTCGTATAAAAATTCAGTTTTTACTCGTATAAAAATTCAGTTTTTATTCGCAAACAAAAATCAGTTTTTTTTTTTTTTTAAAATGAAATGAAAACTTACAGGGAGGCGCTGAGAGGGGTCCACGGGTCGGGGTAGGCTGAGGTGAGGCGCCGCTGAGCCCTGGGTGGTCGGCAGGGTGGCGGGCCCTCGCGTGGCTGGCGGCGATCCTTTGGCGGGGGAGGGGAGTCTTCGTCGCGTCGAAGTGGGAGAGGGGGAGGTCGGCCTCCTGGTGGCGGCGCCAGGACCACTGGCGATGGGGCGAACGGTCCTCCGTCGAGCCCTTTAGGGCCCCGCCCTCTTTTTTTTTTCTTTTTTCTTTATTGGATCGAAATGAAACGAAAAAAGGGGGTGGCCAGAAATATAGGAGAGAGAGAATAGTTTTTTTTTTTTTATTTATTTTTTTCTTTATTTTATTTTAAAATTCAAAAAGTTGACTTTTACATACGACCTCTAATCGAGGCCCACCGCCTGTCGTCCATAGCGTTTTACCCCTATTTCGAACCCAATGGGATATGTATCACAAGCTGATTTGATCGTTACAATCAGTTTCCGTTGAATTTACACTTAAATCAACATATTGAATTTTAAACGTACATTTCGAATTACCGGGGTCACATACTAACTAGAAAAATTCCAGAAAAATATTTTCTAGCTTCGTATTGACGATACGGTCCTAACAAAACTAGTTTCGTCGAATTCTGAGACCGTTAGAAAAATGGCCATTTTCCAGTCGATTAAAATCAACTGAAACTGGTCAAACGCGTTTTCCTTTGCCACGCTCACATATTCATTCGAAAAATTATGAAATTTGAAACCTAGCAATTATTTAACATCACGGACCCAACAAAACTGGTTTCGTCGAAATCCGAGATCGTTTGCAAAATTTCTATTTTTAAGGGCCTGAATTCCATAGCGACTATTCAGAATTTTCAACTGGACATATCTTTTGATTCCCGCCATGAAATTTTGATTTTCCGGATTCGTTAGAAAGATATTATCAATTAGATCCTAATGTTTTTGGTTTCACTAAAATCCGGATTGTTTTGCACCCGGTACATTCAATTGAAGTTTGAAATCGAATTATCGAACTACCGCGCCATTTTCAATTCTATTTATAATTATATATAAATATTTATATTCTAACGACGACGCGTATAAATATATACGTTCGAATTATATTCAAAATAAATTTCACGTCGATATTATTTAAAATAATTCATTTTAAATAATTAAAATTCGCTAAAATCGCCAAAATAAAAATTTCAAACTGGCTCGCATTTTCCGGGTTATTACAGCTTGTAGGGTGGAAGTGCATTGTTCACGTTGTTCAACAGTCTCTTACTTGGAGGATTTTCTTTGCAGCAGATGTATTGTTTTTTGTTATTTCATCTCTTTTTATGGTTTGGTTGTATCTATGGCTACTATTTGAGGGATATTATTTGTATACTCTGATTTTCTTTGATTGGCATTTTCTTTCCACGAGACATGGTTTTGGTTTTATGAAATAAATGTAATGTTGTTGTTTTAGATTGTTTTCTTCTTAGTTGTGTTTCAAACTATTTCTTTCTTGTGAATATTAGTCTCTGTGATGGTCTTTTATGTCTTTATACCTTTAATGCTTCATATCCTTTAGTGGGACCATACTTTGGGTAACGTTAAAGAGGGTGGGGGTGTTTCATTGAATTAGCAGGAGGCTACGTTTTGCATATTTACGCTTGTGTACTTGTTGTTTATTCCGTTGCTTTGTACCATGGAGCCTTAACAATGTTATGTATTCTTATTAGAGACAATTTATCAATTGGGTTTATTTATCTCATGCCTAAAGTCTATAACTGTTATGTATAACTGCATGAATGTGTATAATCTGATTAGATGATTTATATATTTATTACTGTCTCGCTTATTCTATATTTGTGATGATTATTATTATATGTTACTTGATGCACCGTGAGATATACGACAGTTTCTGTGATTATGTTTTATATTCTCTTCTTTCACTTCTCCTTTATATCCTTCTTTTCTTTCCCTTTTTCTCTTTTTTTGTACTATTCCTTTCTCTTGACGATCACTTTACATTGATAGGGTGCTTGTACAATGCAAGTTATTTGGTTATATAAGCACCAATGGTGTATGGGGGTCGTCACACGTGGTATTAGAGCTTAGGTTGCGTTGCAATACTGAATTCGAGTGTTAATATATATAAGAAAGTACGTATTTGTATTTTTTTTCAAATCTATGTATTGGTAGTATATATAGTATTGTTTATTTTACACATGAGTTCCATAGGAATAGTTTTCTCTATTTGTGACCGTCTTTACCACTTATTCGAGATGATCCGGCGAATGAGAAATACTTCTAATTACCCTATCTCAAGAGATAAGAATTAGGAAGAATCAAGAACTAGTTATCTTGATTTATGATTTATGTTTCTAGCAATGGTATAAACCATCATCTGGGATGCCCTAATGTTGACGCCAAAAAGTGGGCACCAACAACCAAAAGTTGGGTTCGTTTCGTGACATATGAAGAAATATCTGAAAAAGCATGAAAAAGCGAGATAATAACATTTTTATGGTGGTTCGGCATTAACGAACCTACGTCCACTATATAATCTCACAATAATGACACGAGGTTGGAGATTCAATACATGAGACCGTTAAAATCTCTATTACATAGTTGTTTTTAATGAGTATAGCAAGTATTTCGAGATGGAAGTGGTTGGCAACCATGATTGAGTTGTGGAGGGCACTCATAGGCTATAAATTCAGGCTCAGATCTCAGCCAAATTCCCCTCTTTGTTATGGAGCTTGGTGTATTTATAGGCAACAAGCCTTAACAATTCGAGGTGTCATGTGTTGTTTGACCCATGTGAATCGCAGATGATGGAGCTGAGTCTTGATTACGTGGAGAGATCCCCTCCAATATGTGGCAGCATAATTATAGGCTTTAGAATAGGTAGTTGGACCAAGTACGTAGGCTATGAAATAGATCTTGTGACCAAGTCATTGCTATAGTGTAAGCTAGTTCAAGACCACCGAGCTCAGGTCCTTCAAGCTGAATTGCTTCGATCCATGAATCCTCGAGATAGGAAGCCTCGAGTCTGACTTCTAGTGATGGGTCCCTTGGTTGACGGCCTTGCCAAAAGGCAGGTCAACACCTAATATCTCTAAGTAGTTATGGCGCTGAAGCGCAGCGAGTCAACTCTGATGCGTTGTGGATACTTACTTGTCCATGTGGCATACAGTTCCTTATAATGGAATCAACTGTTGTGGTGCGAGAGTTGTTTGGTTTCTTGTAAGGGTTTCTTCGATGGTTTCAAGTTATGTAACACCTCATAAAATATACCGTAAGTAAACATAAGCAATTAAAGTAAATATAAACAATAATAAATTTGTAAAATATTAATGGGGTAGAAATAAGAATTTTAGATAATTGAGATTTGGGATACAAAAGCATTACCGTTATATTTCAGATGAGAGTCTTGTATGTCTTCATGTTTTATTTGCTAAAATCGGAGTCTGTATGAAGAAGTTATTAATAAAACAAGTTATACATGAATTGTATACACATAAGATTTGGAATTCAAACTGAATGAATATAAATCTGGAATAAAATTGTATATTGATTATCATAATGTATTATTCCTTGAAAGTTTGAATTTTTGTATAAATATATGTATATATATATACAAGAAAGGGACAAGAATAAATAATAACTAAAAGAATCAATCATAATCAATTAAGAATTAAATAGAAGGAAAGAAATAAGCAAACAAATATTCTATGACCCGAATAGACGGGGGTCAACCGCCCCACCTTAAGAGGGGTCGATCTAGGGGTTGATGGGCCTCCTAAGGTGTAGGTCGACTGCCATTCTGAGTCAGGAGTAGGTTAGAGGCTATTTTATTTTGGATTTTTATATAGTTTTGCTTAAGTGGATCGTCGTGATTTCATATAACTAATTCTACAATCCACATGCACACCGCTCAACTATAAAAAGACCCCCGGCCTCTCCTCAAAACCCTACATTTCATTATATTCTACGCCTCCACTTTGTCTCTCCGCCGTTTTTCTTAGTTCTAAAAAGTAGTTTGGTTCCTTCTCTTTTTATAACCTATATTTTGTTTCTTCTAAATCTAAACTATTATTTAGATTCTGAAATTAAGTGTACATATATGTATGAGAGATTCTAAATCTTATTCTTATATATATATATATATATATATATATATATATATATATTAGGAGGATTTGGAGTATGCTGATTCGAAAGGCTCAATATAGATTTATTAGATTATACACTAAATTCACAATTATTCTCCTTCTATCTTTGTGTGTGGAAATCACATGAGTTTTTAATTTTCTATATTTTGTAGTGTAGATTTGGATTGTTATGCCTAAAGGGGTTCCGATTTTCATGAAAAAAATGTAAACAAATCCTCTAAACCCCTTATAATTTGCGGAAATGTTTTATTAAGTGGTCTAAATTGGGTTTTGGTTATTGATGTAATAAAAGATAGGTTTTTGGGTGTTGTACATGTTGGATCTAGATTAACCCTAGAGCGGGGTGAATAGGGTTTATTGAATTTTATCGAGAATATAAAACAAATTGCAACACAAAATAATAATTACAACATAGATAGCAGAGGGGTAAATAAATGCGGAAAGTAAATGACGCAAAGAATTTACCCAGATTGGCAAACCCTGCCTACTGCTACATTCCCCAAGCACTACACCATAGATGGCCTACTGCAATGAAAATCCAAGGTGTTGCTAGCTACAATGTAATGATAGTTATGCTAATTTTGGCCTATTACAACACACGCTTCAAGGTGTTAGCATAGATATCAACACGATGTTGCAGTAGCTATAGATATATTCTAAATTAAAAAATAAAATAAAAAATTACACCCTAACGATCTGCGTCATTGGTTAAAATAAAATCTCAACCATCCATCAATTATCTACTACGTGTCCTCTATTTCCTACTAACATTTTCATTCAGCGCTTCTTTTCATTTTCGTTCTCCCCCAAATCACCAAATTCTAGATCTGGACTTAGGGTTCATATATTGGAGAATCAAAAATGGTGCCAATTCATCATGTACACTACACCAAAACAGGTGATTCCCAACGAGTATAACCGTCACAAACAATTTCAGCAACGCTTATTAGTGTTGCTATGAGGGCGTGGCAATCTATTTCCAACGCATATAAGCGTTGGTAGATTTTCTCTCCCAACGCTTATAAGCGTTGGTAAATTTTCTTTCGCAACGCTTATAAGCGTTGGTAGATTTTCTTTGCTAGCGCTTACAAACGTTGGAGGATTTTTGTTTGCAACGCTTATACATGTTGCAATATTTTTTGTTTGCAACGCATATAAATGTTGCAATATTTTAATTCATAACAATTATAGATTTTAGCAGTAACATTAATAATCAATTAATAACCAACAAGATGATAATATAAACAATATTTAATATCAATCTAAAACTAATATTATTCTCAATTTAAACTCAATGCATACCAATAAACAACATTCATAGTCACGTAATAACATGGAATATCGGTTAACAACAGACAAGTACAATACATAATTAGGTTGCTAAAGCATAATTAGGTTGTTAAATTCAATACACAAATGAAATTATGAAAATACCAAATACGAAACTCCAACCATACAACGAAGCCTCCATCAGAAGTAGAACTTTCTGCTCGAGCCACCTTTACTTGTTTTATAGAAGAAGTAGAACTAGCTGTTCGACAATAATTTTTCTTCGTGTTGGAACCAAAAACTTATGCAATTGGATCATTATCAAGATCATCTACTACACCGTTAGAACTACCATCCAATTTTCTCTTTTCTTCCACTGCCTCTAGAAGCGCCTACATTCATTGAATATCATATTAAATTGAAATTTTCAGTTCCTTATTAAAAACATAAAAACATGAATACGCACCACGCACAAAAAATATATTAAATTATAGGCTTCGACCGACTCAGCTTTACTGAGCCAAACGACTTAGTAAAACTGAGCCATTATGCTCATTTTTACTGAGCCTAAGTCTAAGTTTAACAGCGCCATTCGGCTTGGTATTACTGAGCCGAACGGCGCAGTATTACTGAGTCGAACAGTAGGACTGCAGTTCTTAGTGAACCCGAGCACATGCATTCCATTGATAATTTTAACAGACCCATGACATAAAATCAACTATCAACATACCAATACCTTTTCAACCAAGTTCAAGCAAATGAAAATTGAAAGGAACATGAGAATAAATCAAAAATCAAAGCATTTAAAAGGGAATGCTAACAACAGATTGCTTGCCTTTGCTAAGGGTCTGCACTATTTATGACACTAGACAACCAATGCAAATTTGATATGGCCCTATGTAACCGCGTACAATCCAATTATGTATAAATGTACAAAAAAAATACGAACTACATGACCATATAAATAAATAATGCATCATATAACAAAATATGCAACTCTTTGAAAATGAAACATTAATGAAAAACATAACAATGCAGAACACAACATAATGCTAAACTGCAACATAATCATAGAACGTTTTCTAACAAAAAACAATGAAAATAACCTTGGAAGCTTGTCTGTGTCTCAGCTCTGAGTTAAAAAGCCAATAGTTCTCTAAATGAGTTATTTTAAAATAGGTACTGACATGCAGTAGAAATTAGGTTTAGAGGCATTTAAAAAATCAAAACATATTTTTAAAAGAGGTAATTAGCGAAGGTGACAAACTTTGAAAAAAATACCAAATATAAAAATGAAATTTCTCATTAAATCTAATTTTTTTTCCAAAATTATCCGACTTGATCTACTATGTTTCGGTTATTGGCAATGTACCGTCTTATCTCTGATTATCTCTACATGCATTACAATACATTCTCAAGTTAACAAATGAATAAATGGATTTGATCACCTTTTAATTTGCAGAAAATCATAGTATTTACACATTTAATGAGATGTAGCTACAAGTTATTCGCTACCTGTGCTAACTCATCACGTTCTTTCCGCAACTTGTCCTCTTTCTTTCTCCTGCTAGAATCTTGCCCTAAGATTCTCCTTATTGCCTCAGCCTGCAAAAATTTGCATAATGCATAAACTATATATCAATTAACGAAGAGGATGAGGGGGGAAAATCTATTGTTTTTTTCTTTTTTTGAAAAGGGCAAACCTTAGATTCCCTGTTCCCTTTCTCTACTTGCATCCACGCCTTTGGGCGTCCTCCGCTTTCCTTACCTGCTGGCCTGCCTCGCTAAGCTTCTCCTTCTGCTATAGAGAGTAATTAGTATAATTCACAAGTTCAAAATTAATACAACGTTGGAGTTTCCTCAGTAATATGAATGCACCAACATAAAGTTTATGGTAAGTTCACTGAAATCTCTTGTGGTATTGGTACAAATATATATTGAAATCAATTTATTGCCTGAGGATTCAATACTTACTTCTTGGAGGATCTGGCTGTAGCCCATATGGGAATTCAATCAAACTGTCTCCAACTCAGTCTGACACACTGAGTTGGCGCAACTCAGTTTGCCAGACTGAGTTGCGCAAAATTGCGCAAATCAGTTTGCACAACTGAGTTGCGCACTCAGTTTGCCAAACTAAACTCAGTTTGCGCAACTGAGTTGTGCAAACTGAGTTTGCCTGAAGCAGAAGATGATTTTTTTGTTGGAAATAAAATTCTATATAATATGAAAAATAGTGGTATAAATGAAATCTTTATAAATGTAAAACAAGAAAAATAGACCAAAAAGGAAGCTTTCAAAAAAAATGAATGAAATAATAAATATTAAGGGGACTCACAAGTTTCTTTTCTTGCAGCTGAGGAAGGAATCCATGTTGATTTAATGACCAAAACACCAAAAAGTCTGCTTTATCAACATATTGGGTAAACAAACATAGATATGAAAATTCATTATTTAAATAGAAAGGGGAAGCGTTTTACAAATTTAAATGTGGATAACCCTTTTGTGTAGCGGGAGCCACTCATATCTGCATCATCTAAGCCATATCTGCATCATCTAAGCCAAGGAACACACGGTACCAGCGTTGTCTGCAGAGAATCTGTCCAAGAAGCTGTGGAGGAAGTCGAGAAAAGACTGCCTGGTGTTTCCATGGCTGACTTCACAGCTGTCATGAAGAGGCTGGCTTCATTGGAAGGTACAGTGAGCGCTATTTTCTCAAAGAGTGCTGATATTCCAGTGGAGGAGGAGCGCATGTTGAGTGCCACGGTGAAGCGAATTGATGCATTGAAAGAAGAGATCAAGGCTACAAAGAAGGCTCTTGAGGATTCCCTTGAATGAAAAAAGGAGGTTCTTGCTTATGTTGAACAGAAGAAAATAAGAAGAGCAAATTTGCAAGCAGAAAATAAGCAATTTATTTCTTACCAGATTCAACCGTTTAGAATGGATATGTCTTCCACCAATGAAGTAAAAATTAGTCAAATTTTCATTCATAACCGTTCCATGTTATGATCTAGTGTTACGTATGCCGCTTGTTTTTGTAATTGCAGAGACTGCTGGTAGAGATTGTAAATGTCTATGAAACCTGCAACGTGTCGATTAGGAGCTGTGAATTTGCAGAAGTTTGTATGATTTTATACATAATGATAATTGTAATAAAAGACATGTAACACATAAAAACTGTCCATTAATATTCATTAATATAATTGCCTATGTTAGGTGTACATCTGTAGCTTAGCTCAGTTCGCTCGCAGCTCAATTACGGAGCTAAGCCGGAACTATATATGCGGTCACATAAGATATTACGGCCATTTAAATAAAGAAATGAGATATCTTAGAGTATCGAACTTTTCATCTATAGCCAAAAAGAATGGCCACTAAGGATGAAATATAGCTATTTCCTTATTATTGGAATAAAATTAGCTATAAGAAAACGAGAAATAGAAAGAAAATAATTAAAACCTGAAGCAATATGAATAGAATGTCATAATTCTGTTAATGTTCTTTTGAATCATAAAGTGAATCAAAAAGTGACATTAAAAAGTTTATAACCAAATAACTCATCAGATTATTAGTATACTGGCTTCATACACTCTCTGTTAATATTCATAATCCAAACTAGAAAGGTACACAATTTATTAAACCTAAAAACTTTTTCCAAAGTCACAGTACAGATTTTGATTGCATATCAAGAACAATAAATGTATCATAATTCTTATATGGCGCCTTGCTGTTTCACAATTTTTATTTCCTTGAATTTAATTCAGTTCTTAGTTTTGAGGTCGTGAGTTTAGAAGATTGCATACTTTGTGTAAAGAACTAGCATCAGGCAATGCCGTGATTACACAGAAGATGCATGAATTTTTTTGCTTACTTCCAGTAACATTTTTTTTCTTGTGAAAACTTGGTTTACTTGCTATCCGCATTACAAATTTACCAAGCAAAACAATTCTGCAAAAGAATACCTTTAGGCATCCATAATTTTTTTTCCTGGTTCTTAGCAATAAACAATTCTCCTTCCAATTACTCCTATGAAAATCAACCAACAACCAAAGAAGAATAAATATAATACACAGATAACAAGCTTCAACACTAGACTGCTAAAAGGTTGGTTCAATATTGACATGCATAAATAGTAATATAATACAGTAGTTGTGTTTATACACACAGCCCAAGTAATCAAGGATTGGTTCGTTAATACGAGTGACAAACTGATACCCAAGTAAGAAGAAAAACAGAAATCATATGAGAAGATATATAAAATGTTGCAGCAAATGTAGATCAGAAAGGTTAATATCACTTTAAAGAAGAAGGTGCTGCACGCTTAAATGACAAGACAACTTTAATGAAGGCAAATAGGAATTAAAAACACAATAGCCATTCTTTCCGGAGAAGAATGCATACCTTCGCTGAAGAGGAATTCTATTTGACCCTGCAAGGAAGGAAAACAAAACAGAATATCAATACTGACCGATTAAACCTGATGAATTAATAAAAAGGGCAATAAAAGACAGAAAAAGAAGGAAAAGATTATTGATAGCACATATATACAGACCCACACACCTAGAGCAGTCAGTTGAAGGGCTGATGGCATAGGGAACGTTAAATGTGAATATTAAATGAAATTAATGGAGAGGAATTTCCTAGCAAATGTGAATTAATGAAGAGGAGTGGGTATTAAATGAAATTAATGGAGCAAATGTGAATAGTGTTATATACATAAGTCTACAACCACGAAGAGCTGGCATGAACTTCAGGAAGCACCATCCTCATGATAAATGAACCTGTATCATATCTAAAAGCAAGCCACCCATCCTAATAGAGAAAGATAAGCAAAGAACATAACGACTTCTCCAAGTCAAGGAAAATCATTCCTTAAAACTTGAACTATCTACTTCTGTATTACCACTTTTCATTCTCTATTTTTTTTTTCTAAAAAAAAATCTTGCTTGTTAATACATAGTTTAATCAAAGAATCTTTATATTTTTCTAAACTAAAATGTTTTATGGCTTTTGGAATGAGAGATGAGAGACAATTTATTCAAAAACAGTAATAGAAGAAATGGACAGAAAAGGAAGTGATGTATAAAAACATGATGTTATTTATGTAGCCGTAATCACAAAAAAAAAAATGTTGCCTGCTTTTAATGTTGCACGTTACATTTTTCTTGTATGATGTCTATATAAAACCTATAATCTCCTTTCTTACAATAAACTAATGCTATAATTAAGCTCATTTCATTTTATTCCTAAAGAATATATCACAACTTCTTTGGCACTAGTACTTAGAATGATCCTATACAAAAAACTGATATTGAGGATTTGTGAATTATATATGACAGTAATGTTCCATTATTTAACCATACAAAACAATCCAATTTATTTAAAATCACAAAGACAAGTAGCATTGTCCATAACAATAAATCGGAAAATTTTCAATTCTAGCAACATAGTTAAATTGTTTTTCATTAAACTTAAATAAAATACTAGAATATGTAAATTCCTAGATTACAAAAATAATAGCTTTTCATTTCATTTTATTTTATTCCTTATAAACGAAGAGACAGAAGAAATGAATATGTTGCATTTATCACTGTTTGGAACATAAAGAGCTGACAAAAAATGATGCTTGGTACTATAATTGATGCACTATGATATAAAGTATTAAATATTTTGAGTAGCAAGTATGCCACAAATGAATTCAATTAAGGCTGGAATAAATAGAAAGGTATCCATTTTACAAAACATTTAAGAAGTGGAATAACTGACTTCTAAAGAGTTGACAGCTTTTTATTTTATTTTATTTTGATATTCTGATTTCTACCTTCTATACAAATAATGCCATTACAAAAATGTATGGTTCAAATATGAATATAGTTTAAGGCAAATTACAGGTTAAAAAGTAAGCATTTTCAGCTAATTGTATCTTGTGTTATAAATAACACGTTTCACATGCTGCTGTTGACGGTGGTACAACAACATAAATTGGATGTGTGAAATATTTTCTATAAATTCAACATCATATTATTTTCGTGTCATGCTCAAAATATAATATGACAATATAACTTATTAACATACTCTCCCATAACTGCTAAAGTTATTGTAAAAAAATTCGTTATGTTCGACTTAAACAGGAATAATGACTATATTTATACTAACTTAAAGTAAAATATCAAAGCGAATGAGAAATATATTGATCCTGGTGCAGTAAACAAAAAGGTTATTTCTATGACCATATTTCCAGATAAATAATCAGCTTTATCCAATATCTCATTAAACAGATATATAGAAAATATCTCGATGTCTTTCCAGTATCTCATTAAACGATTATGTTTCAATAGAAGACAGGCAAAAAGTTCATAAAACAATATAAGCTAAACTGTAGATTAACAATTAAAATTGAACTTCAATAATTCGAAATGCAACATGCATTAACATACTATGAAATTTCAAAATTACCTGCTTGATTATCCAAAATACAATAATAAAAAGTTTGAGAACTACAAGCCATGTATGGCCAGGTAAGAAGATCATAATTACAGATTGAAGTTTATGGTAATCTTTGTTTACATCATGAAATTTAGCAATGTCAATGGATAAATTTCCATAAAAGTATGATTACACAGTAATAGTAAATTAGTAAACAAATGAAGCAGAAATAGCTACACTTTAAGCAACACAAGTTTGATTTCGGCAAAAATAAAACAATATGGATGAACATAAGAAGAGTACTTACGGAGGAGTGAGGCACTTCATGTAAGTTGACTTTATGATATGATCCAAAAATTCTTTTTCATCTTGAACTACAGTATTCGCAGCAACCTGATATAGGAACATAATTACATGGGAATGCCATTATAGAACTTTAGTGTGATCAAATATAAATTTAGAAAAACCAAACACTAAATATCAGATGGTTCTTCAACTTCGCGGCCAGTACACGAGTTTCCCAATATAGATAGTCTATATTCAAATCCCTACACCACTATATGTGGCTGATTCAATTTGAAGGAGCAGTACAACTTGAAGGTTGTTAAACATCAAGTTTATTGAACCAAAAATTTGAACTTTGAAACATACCTAATATTGTCAAAATCAACGCCGTCGATGATATGCTATTGGTTGGAAGCCGGTTCAGTTGGAGGAGAAGCAGAAGCCGATTCACTCGAAAAACCATTAAATCGCCTGAAGCAGAAGCCGATTCACTTGAAGCCGATTCGGTTGAAGGAGAAGCAGAAGCCGATTCACTCGAAACACCATCAAATCGCCTGAAGCAGAAGCTGGTTCACTTGAAGCCGATTCTGTCGCCTGACGGAGTGGAGGACCTGGTTCGATTGAAGGAGGATACGATTTGTAGATTTTTCTTTTCTAGGGCTGCCTAATTTGATTTTATGCGGCCGATGAATGGAGAAAGGGTTTAGAAGCGTTGAGCAGCTGTGAAATGGGGAAACACATGATCTTTTACGTTTTAGCCCCTACAATTTCATCTCAACGAAGTTTTGCCAACGCATACATGGGTTGGCCAAAAAAGAATTACGGATATGTATTTTTAGTAACACTTTTTTAACTTAACAACGCTTATTTTGGTGATTAACCCACAACACGAGTAAGTGTTGGCATCTCAGAAAAAAAAGTGTTACCAAATGGCTGTTTTGGTGTAGTGGTACCACTATCAAAATAAATGGTGCATCCTCTTTCGTACACCCTCTCAATTTCCCTTCCTCACTCACCTCCTCCCCGGCCGACGACGCCCGGCAACCATGTCTGCATTTACCCTGTCCTTCGATCCCTCCTCCAATAGTCCCTCTAGACCCTCTCCTCACTGCCTCCCTTAGTGTCCCTCCTCAGATCTCAGATGGCAGATCTAGATCGGTTTCCATTCTGTACATCCCTAAATCGGTTTCCTTTCATTTCCTCATTTCAGATCTGTAATACACTAAGACATAATAATTGTTAAATCCATTCTATACGAGATTGACGGCCTCTTCGACATGTAGGTAAATTTCTTTTTTTATTGATATGAGAATATATATTAGTTTGATGGTTATGTCGATTTTTTCACTTGTATTGTAATTTCAAGCTGTAAATCTGAGTCTTACATTTCCACTCAGAGCTTAGATGCTAATAATTTTTGTTTGGTCCTTTTTTAATATGAACTTTGCCAGGTTTTGAATATGACAAATATATGATATGATTCACCATGTTAGTGTTAGATTCGTGAACTCGATTTATTCTAATCAAATTCATGAAGAAATTTTTATTGCGAGATTCATTTTAAAACCTTGCATTATACATTACATCCATTTATTTATTTATTTTCATGAAGAAATTTTTATTGCGAGATTCATTTTAAAACCTTGCATTATACATTACATCCATTTATTTATTTATTTTCATTTTTTGTACTTGTTATAAGCACATATGTTTTACAACTGATGAATCTTGGACTAAAGGCTTTTCTTTTTAATTTTGTACAACAAATTTTCTTGCTTAGTTATGTTTTATGACGCTAGATTTTGGAACAAAACAAGTTCCAGTAATGTTATGTTGCCTTGCAGAAGTTTAGGTTGGGATTACTTTAGTATGATTGCGGTAATAATGATAATGATGATAACAGCGAGATGAACCTAAGAACAGTCAGATGCAACTTCTTGCTTGCATGCCTGAGTGGGAGTTCAGCAACTATGTGCGCGTATTCATTCATATACCAATGAAAGTATATATAATAAAGTTTAAAGAAGAGTATTGAATTCCCATATTTTTATACATTGAGCAACAACAACTTTGAATCTTCAGATATTGATGAGAACATTTATTAAGATTCATCGATACCTTTTGGAATGACAGTGAACGTGGCGAGGAATATTAAATGGAGCCTGTATGTGGTCCAGGACAACAACAGTATATATATGCTTCCATATTTTGGAGAAACAAAGGGGTTGTTACAATGGTAAACACATGTCATTCATTACATTGGCATATGTAAACAAGGTTTGCTGTTAGTATACTGATCAAATTTCAGTTTTAACACTGGCATTGGCTGTGATTTTGTATGTGTGGACTTTATTCGTTTAAACAATTTTGTTTTGAACCACAGGAGACTGACATTCATTTTTCCTTTTCTTTTAAATTGTGATCAAACCTTCATCTTTATTACTGTTGGGTAGGGAAATATTCATTAGAAAAAGAACTTTCGGAACAGTTGAGTCTATATATTTCAGTTTTTGTTTATACATGTTAGTAACAGGTGGCTATAATGTGTTTATGTAATTTGGATGGCTTACTTGTTAGCAGTATTCATTATTTCCAAGAACATTCATTAGCTTTCTTTTCTAATCAGGGGTGGTAAAGGAGTTAACAGGTACAAACGTGAGGTGGTGTGCTCCTTTGAATTTTGGTGAGGTGGTGTGCTATGAAGCTACTGAAAATAAAAAAATTATGGAAAGATTGTTATGAGTGATGGCCAAACAAAGATCCAAACACTAATTCTAGCAAATAAAAAAATGAAGCTAAAGGTGAGCACTTATATCTTATTGGTTAATTTTTTTTTTTGAAAGTTAAGCATTAAATTTTATTCATCAACTTGATATTTACAATATAAAATCATTCAAGCATGTAGTAATGCTATAACAAACTAACCAACTCCCGCAATAACACCTTATTGACCACACACTTTAACACATCCCCTAATAAACTCTCACCATACATTAATTACTCCCAAGCCTTTTGCATATATAACTAAAACAAGAGATAATTAACTAAATTACACGCCTTGCACTACCAAATAGAGAACCCTACAACTCTTCTTGCAGACACAGTATGTTCCATGAAAGGATCAGACAATCATAAAAGATCTTAAAATAGAAACTGGAGCCAATCCTAAAATGATCCGCAGAAGCAAATCATGAAGGGAAGGGTCATACATTGGATTCTTCCTCGTGTGCCTTTGAGAAGTTTTCAGTTTACTAGTGAGAGGCATAACATCATCTGGACCATAATCATGTCCCTCATCAAGATCGTCATCGACCCATAATTTTCCTTTAAATTTATTATTCTTGGCTTGAAAAGATGGAAGGGAGTTTGTAGGCACCGCAGTAGAAAGCAGAGCAGGATTAACAGTAAGGAAGGTCAAACCTGATCCTATCACATTAGGAGGTGGAAGATGAAAGTTTGAGGGAGGTTTAAGATTACCATAAGGGGATGCTTTTGAAGGTGGAGACGATAAGGATGCTGGAGTGCTTGATTCTGCGGCAACAGGAGAGGGTCTAGGACATACCAGATTAACAGATGAGGTACTCAACGAACCACACGATGCAGCAGAAAAGGACTTACATGATTCACGTTGAGCAGAGTTATCACCAATGACAGTATTATCATCGGAGATGTTGCCTACCAGGTTCACCATTTTAACATCTGGATTCTCATAATTGGGATCTGCATTTTCCTGAGAATTGTTGACTTGTACTTCAGGTCCAGTATTAGCATCTGCCACATGATCTGTGCTAACACGTGCTGCATCAGCATTATCAGAGTTCAGTCCAACCCCTTGATTAATATCTTCCGTGTTTTGTTCACCCTCTTGATTATGAACATGCCCATTAGTGTTAGTGTTTACATCGTGAATAACTACCTTAGTATTACCATTTTCAACTTGCTCATTTGCTAAAGCTTCAAAAGGATTAGTACTAACATTCGACACTTCTTCGATAACATTAGCATTAGCTTTATCATTAGAAGCATCTTTCTTCCTCCAATACATTTTAGCTTTATAGTTAACTGATGTCCAGTTATTGATATTAGCAGTAGCATTGTTCTTCCTATTATGCTGAGCATTATGAGCATGTGGTTTGTCATGAAGATTATTCTCAAAAACATCTATATGGTCATGATCTCCATCTACCTTCATATTAAACTCACATTTTTTAGTAGTATGGCCAAATACCTTACAAGTGGCACAAATATTGGGTCTCCAATCATAGGATAGCTTGACTGAAGGGCAATCTTTACCTAACTCATCTAAAACTATTTTGTCTGGTAGTTCAAATTTAGAAGAAATCTCAATTAGTGCCTTAGTGTATCTAAATCTATGTAACTTTTATGTACTACTATCGAAGCAGATTAATCGACCCACATGACAAGCAAGCCAGTTTATACCCAACAATGTCCAAAGAATTGTGGGAATTCGATAAAAATGAACCCAAATAAGAACTTTTCTAATCTGTGCTTGTGAATTTCCAATAGAT
Source organism: Allium sativum (assembly GCA_030737875.1). Taxonomy (NCBI): domain Eukaryota; kingdom Viridiplantae; phylum Streptophyta; class Magnoliopsida; order Asparagales; family Amaryllidaceae; genus Allium; species Allium sativum. The sequence goes on along the minus strand of CM060924.1, from coordinate 867,287,221 downwards.
GGATCCCATCTAGTTATAATAAACACACTCCCTCTAATAAAAATGGGATCATATTTTAAAATTCTTTCTCTGTCCGATTCATTTGAAAATTTGAAATAAAATTGAATTCCATCTGTTTTAATACTGACTTCTCCATTTAATTTCCAGTAGTGATTTAAGAAGTTTGCCACTGTATGATAGAAAGAAGTGCCATCAAGGAAAAATCCAACCAGGAAATCGCTCCAATATTTCATGCCTTCTGATCGAACTTCCTCAGGAATTTTCTTCGGTTTACCATCCCTCGGAATGTCAAAATGACGAGGTTGGAATTTGCCAGCGTTTCGAGGGAGCGAATTAAAAAGAGAGGCGTAGTCCAATTTTGTAAAAGATGGATATGAGGTAGAAGATGATGACTGATTAGCAGTGAGTGTGGGGATCGTCAAATTGACATTAGAACAGGTAGCCTAAGGAGGAGGAACATAGGTTGATGTAGATCTAGGAGAGAAATTTCGTGGATTTGATAAAATAGATCCCTGATTTGCATTTGAGGGGTTGGCAGAGGATGGATTCACGTCAGTAGAGGGCGGGTCGGGGAGGGGTTGAATTGGTGGAGAAGGACGTGAGGGGAGAGGTGGGAAGGCAGGGTCAAAGGCGTAGGAGGTGGAAGAAGAAGAGGGATTTTCCTGAGAGGCCGCCATTAACAAAGAGGTGAATTGTAAAGGCCCGTAAATCTATACCAATTTGATCTGACTAATATCCTACACATTCAACTCAAAGTGCATGAAAATACAGATCTTTAATAGAAAGAAATAAGAGGATGGGAAAGATAAGATAGAACTAATAAAATAGAAGAAGAAGAACATTAGAATCTAAACAGTATCAGAGTAAACACGAATCTCACAGCGGAACGAATAAAATATATTATATAACATTTTGAAATACAATTATGGATTTGTATATACATACCATATCAGAATATAACTCATATACATTACAGCAGAAATAATCTCTAATAACTAGCGGTGAAGCTTCCTGCTTTGAGCTCCTCCAAGTGAATCTGCAAAGCCTGAACACTTGACTGCCCGTACAAATTTAGGCACCCAAGAGTTCATGGAAAACACACAAAATAAACTCTGGGTCAGTCATGGGACTGGTGTGAGTAAACTCCAATCATATTATTTAACTTTGAGAATCCTTTTAAAACAAAAGGGTAATAGTAAGACCAGCCCACAAGTAAACACAGATGGTTTTTACCTTACTATAACCAAATCATTTTTGATATCAAAATCCAATGATATTATAATAATGTCTAATCAAATAAATAACCAAATAGCAGAACGCTTACATCTCACGCTCCATATGCATAGTAAAAAACAAAAACCGCAGGGTGCTTATTAGAGATTGGATTCCAACTATGACAAGGTATGGGACCACCTCCCAATCAGTGTACTCTAGAATGGATAGGCTGGGGTTCAACTTGAACATCTTGCAACCCGGCCCACACAAGACCGACCACTCATTTAGCTTGAGTGTATCGAATATATTGTCACCCACGGTTGTCAGTCGTCCAACTGTAATCCGTAAGATAAAGAATAGAAAGAAGAATAAATAATGAATTTTATCTAGATCAGTGACAAGTATACCCTGCTTGGGTATGACCCACCTAGCCTTGCTGCTTGCCCGATTTTTATCATTTCCCGGTTGTGAGGCTTGAGGCTATGTTAACTTTTTAGAACATCTGGTCACCATTCGCTTTGAATGCCACACCGTCAAACCCAACAAATCACTAGTTGATCTTCCAAAATATTATGGGTACAAAAGCTAAGAGAAACGAATTTCTCCGCCATTAGACGTAATACCTTGAAAAGATCATCTTACGTGGCCGTTAGGAATAATCTGTCAGACATTCGTCCATACAAGTTGTCCTGGGACTGGACAAACATATCAACCCTTGCATTCCACTTCGTCTTCAATTATCTTCAGCATAATCTAATTCGCAGCACTTATGCCTATACGGAGTGGTTTTCGGATAATAAATCCAACCGGTCTCTCCGTATTGACAACGATGGTCAAAACACTTCGATAGTCGATTATTTAACTATCGAAGTAAAAACAAACATCCATTCAAATGTACAACTAAACATCACACAACCACCGGCACTTTTTGTTTAACATTTATTTTTATTATATAAGTTCTCATATCTTACCAGATATTCCTCAAACCCCGTTTTAGCCTTTTCACATTTCTTGGAAAACATTTCAAGTTATTTTAAACCTTTATTATAACGACCCGACTTTTTGCCCGGTTCTTGCCGGTAATTAAACCAACTTAAACCGTTCAGAAAGACGAATTGTTATGGGTACATACATACATTGGACACAAATAACAGAACTTTTCACTGAATAAACCAATATTACATCAGAGTTACATGAATATCAGAGTTACAACATAAACGTATACAGCAGAAGAAAGAAAATAACTTTACTCTCAGCGGAAGATCAAAACACAGCGGAAGCTTCAACTCTATCGTGGGCTCCAACTCTAGAAGCACTCTAAATCCTGCTCCAACGATCTATAACTGCAAAACTAAACTACTGGCTGCCCGTGCGAAAATCATGGGCACCCAGAGTTTAGGTGAGGGAACAATAAACTCCAGGTCAGTCGTGGGACTGGTGTGAGAACTCAAAACAGTTAGGTTCATTCTTAAAGTTGGGAACTTCACCGGATCACGCCGCTAACGCGGAACGGATTTACTCCGGGTGGATACCCGTGCATATAAATGTGCAATGTCTTTTGAAAATGAAGCTATCATAAGCTCGTCCCACATCACACAATGCAAGCGCACACCAGATGGGCGAGTTTTATCTTATGACAACCAAATATGCTTTCATACGTAAAATTCTCTTCAATACCATAATATATATATAGTGTGGAAAACATTTCGCAAGTAAATGTATTAATCCTAGACAGCATATACCCCATAATATATGTTGCCATATATATATATATATACAATCAAAATCGTATGGCTCGCATAAGAAATTTGGGTTTCCAACTTGATGATTCCTGGCACGAAAGATCAATCAGGGATACAAAACGAAGCGCCTCAACGGCTTTTTCGACCATACACGGACACCGACTACACATCGTCAGGGCAGATCAACGGTTTTCGACCAGACACGGCCCCCCGAACATACCCAACTTCCCCAGGTTCATAAGTGGTTTCCCACTACTGCACAGCTTCATCATCAATTCATATATAAGTATAAAACCTAACCGCCAGTTTCTCATCAATCCAGGGTATGAGGTTTGTCGATGTCACGTCATACACAAAGCAATGCTTCGATAAGCCATTCTTTGAACATCATTAGCTTGTTCCATAACTCGGGTATGCCACATTGACAATTCACGACATATCACTGATTTCAATCAATGCATACCCTCTAAGTTCATATGACTTAGAGACGAGGATAATATATTGCCACAAATCTGATATACATTAACGGAAATCAGTGCTATGAGGTCAATCTCAACATCAGACATACCATCCATACAAATCCATTCTGGGTCTGAACGGAACAACAACCCGAAAATACTTAAATATGCTCAGGTCTCATGCAACTCATACCACGTATCAGTGGCCTACCTAACCGAGACATCAATCAACAATCAATCTAAACAAATTCAAATATTCCCGGTCTTCATTCGTCGTTTTACCGAGTCTTGCATTCTTTATAACGTCGTATTATTACTTGGAATGGGTTTCGAACATATATTCGATCCCGGTCTATCCTAGTAATAAGCGCACTTTAAACTGTAGCTATGGTATACACAGGCTTTCCGATTCAAATCTCCTTCCAAATGATTATAACTTAAGATAACTCAAGATTTGAATTTTTTATTTCATACATCTCATTACTATCTTGTCTCTTCTCTAAAATCAAAGATTATACCTTCACTTTAATTTCTTACCTTTAATTCCCTTGAATCAAGGATTTGATTAAATCCCCATTTACGATATGGATTTCCACCATTCAATCTCATTGGGTTCAAGAATGATATTATTGAAGATACGATTCACGACAAAACCCAATCAATCGATATTGAATCATAGTTTACATAGAAATCTATCCACTTATATTCGATATGAATTCTCATAATCAACGAATACCATAAGTGGAATAACGATATAATAATATCTTTCAAATTCCCCAGATAGTATACGTTTACATCATGAGGTTCCATACCAAATATCGAAGATTATTTCTATCTAACTTATTTCAATTAGGTTGAGAAACCCGTATCTTAATTAAATGATTTATTCAACTCTTTGACATTAGATATGGATAAAAATACCATCAACTTATCTTCAATATTAATTACCGTATCCAACTCATATTATAAGCGGAATAACGGTGAGTTACCTTTTAAATTCCTCAAATAATAAGAGTCATCATCTACCGAATTAATATCGAACATCTGAAGATTTATCTCCAACCATATCCAATTTCTTAAAATTGGAAAAACCCTTTCAGTTCCCTATAAAATATTTCCAATTCCTTAATAACCTTCCAAATTATTCTTATAGTCAATAATAGTTCATGCTTATAAATTCCAAAACAACATTAAGAAATGTTACCAAAAGCAATGCTGTAAAAAAATAACCATAAAAAAAAAATTAAATGATATTCATAAACTGTCGTATCGTGGCATATTCTATTCATTCTAAACTCATTTATATATAACGGTAAAAATCATGTTAATACATGATTCAAATCTTATTCCCAAAACCGTCTCAGGTTATACGAATATCGTTTATTAAATTTAACAGTTCAAATTAAATTTCCAATTATGATTAATACACTTCTCTCAATTTGTTAAATCATTTCAATATTCAATGGATAATTGTTGTAAATAACATGATCAACTGCATATATGAAATAAAATTTGAATATATAACTCAAATCAATTTTCAAAATAAATTTCAATTTAAGGATTAATAACTCATAAATAGTTGAAAAATATTTTCTAAACAATCTTCATTTTTTTTTCGAATATCAATTTGTAATTATCTACATTTTCAAACAGTTTGATGTTGAATTTCAAACTTAAATATTATTTAATAATAAAATCATATATATAAAAACCATGTTTCGAGTTTCAAAGATTTCATTTCGAACTTAAATAATATCTTTACCAAAGCTAGTTTCAAATAGATATATAAATTGTTATACCAAATCAATACCTAATTCAAATCATTTCCAATCCTAATTCAATATTTAAAAAGTTGATATTTTATTCAAAACTAATAATTTAAATATTATTTAATAAATAATATCGTATGTAGGAAGGAGATTCTAAATCGATTACCCATACATTCCACAACCATAGTGTGTGTAATATCAGGCAATGCAATCATTTGTATCCAAATGAACCATACTATCAGATGGATATGAATTCATTCATCACAACAAACATTTAACTGTGCACAAGTGTTACAGTCAATAACACTTACTAGTGTTCAGTGTATTATCTAACTACATGTACATCCATTCAAACAATAACATCCATCACACACAATTATCATTGACTAATTATAATTAATCTTAGCCAATTATAATTAACTAATTTAAATAAATAATTTGAATTAGTAGTTCTCACCAGTCGAGCTTCAAAAATCTTCATTACCAGAGCGAACAGATCAACGAATACTGCCACCACTACTCGTTCTGCTCTTAGTCCATCCTTATCAGCAGCTGGTAAATTTTCTGCTGATTTATATATTGAAAATTCTATTAATAATGATCTTCGTTATATTAATATATAACGACTTTTATTTTATTTTTATTATAAATTTATACTTAATAAAATTTCCAATACTATATACCATAACGTTCTCCTATTTAATACGATCCCAACGCCTCTGACGGCAAGCGAAACGGATTTAAAACGAGTGAGATATTGTTTTCTAAAGTTTAAACTAATTTAAACAAATTAAATTAAATCATACCCAAATAGAGAAGGCCCAAAGCCCATTTACTCTTCACGTTCAAACCGCGGCCCATCTCCTTGCTTCATCTTCCTCTCCTCCTTATTTCCTTGCGTTAAACTTCCTGGAACCCACTCCTTCGTGCACGGTGGTGCACACGTACACCACAAACTTCCACCAAACCCCAAATCCGAGACCATCAACACATCCGCCTTCGACTCCTCTTCCCAATGCACTGACTCCTCCGAACTCCGATGGGCTACATCAAAATACGGCCGAAAAATGTCGATATCTGGAACCACACAGGAACCCACGGTTCCACCTCGTCGCATGCCCAATTCAAGCACCGAACACCGTCAAATTTTTCCACTTCGAAGCCTTCTCCAATCTTAACACAACGCTACTCTTCGATTCGCCAATCGTCGCTTCTCCCTTCGAAAATCTCAAGACCTAGTTTCCGACCACCTCAACTATCGACATGGATTCGCTTCATTTTCAAACCAAAAATACTAGTTTCTCTGCTGATCGTACCAGCGCTGAGGGCGCAGTCTAATTCGAAGCGAATTTTGAGATTTGATTTTTCGAATTCTATGAACCCATCCTTCCATTTACGGTTAATCTTCGATTTCTTTCTCAACAATCAACGAAATTTTGATCTATTTGTTTCTAAAAATCTGAAATGCTGATATGGACAACATACGTATGAATTGTTTTGGCTAAAATCAAATGGGTTGGAAGTAATTGATTTTAAATTGAAGTAGGAAGTGAGGTTTTCATTTGCTGGAGTTTGAATAAGGAAGGAGAAGGTGAGTACATCGTGAGATACAGAGGGTTTTAAATTTCCAGGAAAGAAAAATGTTTAAATTTCTATTTTTAAATGAATGACACTTGCCATACAAGGCTCATGCATGATGCCACCTAATTATTATTAAAATTCAACAAATGCATGTCTTACACATAAGTGGACACCTAATTACCAAAGTCTTAATTTATTTATTTTAGTTAGTAACATATTTACAACACTTGTTTATGTAGCCAAAAATCCCAACACTTAAGTATTGCTTAGAGTTTACCAAAATATTTATCACTTATTAATATTTAAATATTTATCTATAAAATTTATCAAATATATATATACACTTTACCAAAATTTATGCTTAACAATGCTCTCAAATAAATACATACAATCTTTATACAAATTTTATAAATATCATTATAATTTATCAAAAATAAATAATAATCATTCTTGTAAAAATCATAAAATAAATTATCCTTTACAAAAAAAAATCATTTACAAATCAATACTATCAAAATTAGAAAATATTATTACTTAAACATGAAATCTTATAAATTAAATATAAATTTTAAAAATAATTTTTTCTTATACAAAAAGCATAATTTATAAAATAAAACAAGATACTTTATTCAAAATAAAATCCATATATTCAAGCCTTATAAAATAAATATATATCCAGAAAATCTAACATTATATAATAAAGTCCAAACTCATATATTAAAAATCCAAATCAAACTTGGTAAAATTTATGGGATGTTACATTCACCCCCCCTTAGAAACTTTTCGTCCTCGAAAAGGAAGTCGAGTAAATTTAAACTCCTTAACCAAATTTTAAATTCCCATTTCTATCTCAACATCTCAGAATGTAATGGTCAGAATCACAGCTCATATCATTCTCAGGCTGCTCGGTCTAATTCTCACTAAAGGCAGAGTCTAAGGAAACTTCTATGATCTAGCGATTACTAGGGTCGTCACCAGTCTTGTTTTCAATCAAAATTTCCGAGTTAGACTCAGAGCTGCTACCACTACCACTAAGGAGGAATTAGGATAGATACTGTCTAGTACTTAGAGGTTTATGACCCTAGGAAAAATCTTAAAGTTTAGAAATTATCATTCTAACTTACTCTTACTGAATTCATGATTTTCTTATTAATTATAAGACCAAGTGTTTAAATTTGAAATTTAAATCTAAATCCTCAAATAATCCTTTCCCTAATCAATTACATTATCTTGCAAAAATATCATCTTGGCTAAATTCAGTATTAGAAATTTTATTGCTCTCAAAATTCAAGTTCAAATTAAGAGATAATTTAAAAATACTGGTTCCAAATCCAAATTGATTCACTTGTCCATGGCTTTATCAGAGCAGGAAAAAAAAGAATTCAGAAATAAAGTTGAACAGTTAAAATTTCAAGCACGGCAATTTGGGGTGATATCCAAAGGATGACAATGGGTCAAATAAAACCCAGCGACAAGAGAAGAGATAGGATTGTATTTCTGAAACACTCATTCTATTTCACTGTTTTTTTCCAATCGTTTCCAATATAATCTCATATTAGCTCATTTATAAGTTAAATTTATACCCATTTAATATTCATATATCGAATAACATCCTTTTTCTAAATCCATTTTAAAATATATATAACTCTTTTCATTCTTGTTTAAAGGTCAAATCTTGTTTAGAAAATTTTCCTTACTCAACTAGATGGAAAGTCCCTTAAAACAGTTTTATTTAAAATACCACCACGCTTCCTCTGCGCACTCTGATTACGAGTATACATGTATAAGCTAGGGTTGTTTCAAATTAATCTTAACATTTTCAGCATTCACATCTTCCAACTTGATACTTCAAAGATCCAAGTTTTCTACTTCGATGTTTGCTACGATTTAGAATAACTTTTTAAACTCATTTCTAACTTAAGTCAAACTCATCGCTTTAAACAAATTCTTAACTTAAGTCTAAAGCATCTTCAGATTCCTTAAGGGGTTCTGATAGCTAAGATATTCTTGGATATTCTCATTTACAAATTCATGTTAAGGATTTATCCAAATCTATTGCTTACATTAACTTATTAACATTCTTTGGGAAATATAATATCTTTTCTAATTACAACTTATTAGATCATATTCAAACATCTGTTATGACTTGTTTAACTTGAAGTATGGGTGCTATTTTTGATACAATTTCTTAATTAATTTTCACACTTACGTGTCCTTTCAAATTCTTAAGTATAGTTTACTTCTACTATATCCTTTTTTGTTATTATCAAAATAATTGCTTTTGCATCTATAACATATTGGCTTACATTATATTGAAATGGTTCAAGTATTCCTCGACGTGTTAATTGAAACCATGCAGTCATCCCACTTTCGAAACTCGAAAATAATTACTGACGGTGCCATGGTCATCAGAAAAAAAATCATTCTCGAGCGACTAGAGTATGACCCTACATCTACCTAGTATATATTGGACTTCGCATACACGTTGATCAGACGTATATTAAAAATCCTTACATACTCGATAGTCCAATTGTGACGTCAAATAAGAAACTCGAAATCCTCATTTCCAATTATATTTCAAAATATATTTCAAATAATCATCGTTTTCAAAATGATTTACTTGTTCAAAATACCTTATATATGTTTCAAAAATATTCGCTCTCTCGTCATAATATTCCAAGATCTCATTCTAGGGTATTTCTAACCCTATTTCTAATGAGATAATATAACTTTGAGGAGTCCTATTCTTTTGTCCAAATATGTACGTACCCTATAGCTTTGTATAACCAAAGCTCTGATACCAACTATAACGACCCGACTTTTTGCCCGGTTCTTGCCGGTAATTAAACCAACTTAAACCGTTCAGAAAGACGAATTGTTATGGGTACATACATACATTGGACACAAATAACAGAACTTTTCATTGAATAAACCAATATTACATCAGAGTTACATGAATATCAGAGTTACAACATAAACGTATACAGCGGAAGAAAGAAAATAACTTTACTCTTAGCGGAAGATCAAAACACAGCGGAAGCTTCAACTCTATCGTGGGCTCCAACTCTAGAAGCGCTCTAAATCCTGCTCCAACGATCTATAACTGCAAAACTAAACTACTGGCTGCCCGTGCGAAAATCATGGGCACCCAGAGTTTAGGTGAGGGAACAATAAACTCCAGGTCAGTCGTGGGACTGGTGTGAGAACTCAAAACAGTTAGGTTCATTCTTAAAGTTGGGAACTTCAACGGATCACGCCGCTAACGCGGAACGGATTTAATCCGGGTGGATACCCGTGCATATAAATGCGCAATGTCTTTTGAAAATGAAGCTATCATAAGCTCGTCCCACATCACACAATGCAATCGCACACCAGATGGGCGAGTTTTATCTTATGACAACCAAATATGCTTTCATACGTAAAATTCTCTTCAATACCATAATATATATATATAGTGTGGAAAACATTTCGCAAGTAAATGTATTAATCCTAGACAGCATATACCCCATAATATATGTTGCCATATATATATACAATCAAAATCGTATGGCTCGCATAAGAAATTTGGGTTTCCAACTTGATGATTCCTGGCACGAAAGATCAATCAGGGATACAAAACAAAGCGCCTCAACGGCTTTTTCGACCATACGCGGACACCGAGTACACATCGTCAGGGCAGATCAACGGTTTTCGACCAGACACGGCCCCCCGAACATACCCAACTTCCCCAGGTTCATAAGTGGTTTCCCACTACTGCACAGCTTCATCATCAATTCATATATAAGTATAAAACCTAACCGCCAGTTTCTCATCAATCCAGGGTGTGAGGTTTGTCGATGTCACGTCATACACAAAGCGATGCTTCGATAAGCCATTCTTTGAACATCATTAGCTTGTTCCATAACTCGGGTATGCCACATTGACAATTCACGACATATCACTGATTTCAATCAATGCATACCCTCTAAGTTCATATGACTTAGAGACGAGGATAATATATTGCCACAAATCCGATATACATTAACGGAAATCAGTGCTATGAGGTCAATCTAAACATCAGACATACCATCCATACAAATCCGTTCTGGGTCTGAACGGAACAACAACCCGAAAATACTTAAATATGCTCAGGTCTCATGCAACTCATACCTCGTATCGGTGGCCTACCTAACCGAGACATCAATCAACAATCAATCTAAACAAATTCAAATATCCCCGGTCTTCATTCGTCGTTTTACCGAGTCTTGCATTCTTTATAACGTCGTATTATTACTTGGAATGGGTTTCGAACATATATTCGATCCCGGTCTATCCAAGTAATAAGCGCACTTTAAATTGTAGCTATGGTATACACAGGCTTTCCGATTCAAATCTCCTTCCAAATGATTATAACTTAAGATAACTCAAGATTTGAATTTTTTATTTCATACATCTCATTACTATCTTGTCTCTTCTCTGAAATCAAAGATTATACCTTCGCTTTAATTTCTTACCTTTAATTCCCTTGAATCAAGGATTTGATTAAATCCCCATTTACGATATGGATTTCCACCATTCAATCTCATTGGGTTCAAGAATGATATTATTGAAGATACGATTCACGACAAAACCCAATCAATCGATATTGAATCATAGTTTACATAGAAATCTATCCACTTATATTCGATATGAATTCTCATAATCAACGAATACCATAAGTGGAATAACGATATAATAATATCTTTCAAATTCCCCAGATAGTATACGTTTACATCATGAGGTTCCATACCAAATATCGAAGATTATTTCTATCTAACTTATTTCAATCAGGTTGAGAAACCCGTATCTTAATTAAAAGATTTATTCAACTCTTTGACATTAGATATGGATAGAAATACCATCAACTTATCTTCAATATTAATTACCGTATCCAACTCATATTATAAGCGGAATAACGGTGAGTTACCTTTTAAATTCCTCAAATAATAAGAGTCATCATCTACCGAATTAATATCGAACATCTGAAGATTTATCTCCAACCATATCCAATTTCTTAAAATTGGAAAAACCCTTTCAGTTCCCTATAAAATATTTCCAATTCCTTAATAACCTTCCAAATTATTCTTATAGTCAATAATAGTTCATGCTTATAAATTCCAAAACAACATTAAGAAATGTTACCAAAAGCAATGCTATAAAAAAAATAACCATAAAAAATTAAATTAAATGATATTCATAAACTGTCGTATCGTGGCATATTCTATTCATTCTAAACTCATTTATATATAACGGTAAAAATCATGTTAATACATGATTCAAATCTTATTCCCAAAACCGTCTCAGGTTATACGAATATCGTTTATTAAATTTAACAGTTCAAATTAAATTTCCAATTATGATTAATACACTTCTCTCAATTTGTTAAATCATTTCAATATTCAATGGATAATTGTTGTAAATAACACGATCAACTGCATATATGAAATAAATTTTGAATATATAACTCAAATCAATTTTCAAAATAAATTTCAATTTAAGGATTAATAACTCATAAATAGTTGAAAAATATTTTCTAAACAATCTTCATTTTTTTTTTCGAATATCAATTTGTAATTATCTACATTTTCAAACAGTTTGATATTGAATTTCAAACTTAAATATTATTTAATAATAAAATCATATATATAAAAACCATGTTTCGAGTTTCAAAGATTTCATTTCGAACTTAAATAATATCTTTACCAAAGCTAGTTTCAAATAGATATATAAATTGTTATACCAAATCAATACCTAATTCAAATCATTTCCAATCCTAATTCAATATTTAAAAAGTTGATATTTTATTCAAAACTAATAATTTAAATATTATTTAATAAATAATATCGTATGTAGGAAGGAGATTCTAAATCGATTACCCATACATTCCACAACCATAGTGTGTGTAATATCAGGCAATGCAATCATTTGTATCCAAATGAACCATACTATCAGATGGATATGAATTCATTCATCACAACAAACATTTAACTGTGCACAAGCGTTACAGTCAATAACACTTACTAGTGTTCAGTGTATTATCTAACTACATGTACATCCATTCAAACAATAACATCCATCACACACAATTATCATTGACTAATTATAATTAATCTTAGCCAATTATAATTAACTAATTTAAATAAATAATTTGAATTAGTAGTTCTCACCAGTCGAGCTTCAAAAATCTTCATTACCAGAGCGAATAGATCAACGAATACTGCCACCACTACTCGTTCTGCTCTTAGTCCATCCTTATCAGCAGCTGGTAAATTTTCTGCTGATTTATATATTGAAAATTCTATTAATAATGATCTTCGTTATATTAATATATAACGACTTTTATTTTATTTTTATTATAAATTTATACTTAATAAAATATCCAATACTATATACCATAACGTTCTCCTATTTAATACGATCCTAATGCCTCTGACGACGAGCGAAACGGATTTAAAACGAGTGAGATATTGTTTTCTAAAGTTTAAACTAATTTAAACAAATTAAATTAAATCATACCCAAATAGAGAAGGCCCAAAGCCCATTTACTCTTCACGTTCAAACCACGGCCCATCTCCTTGCTTCATCTTCCTCTCCTCCTTATTTCCTTGCGTTAAACTTCCTGGAACCCACTCCTTCGTGCACGGTGGTGCACACGTACACCACAAACTTCCACCAAACCCCAAATCCGAGACCATCAACACATCCACCTTCGACTCCTCTTCCCAATGCACTGACTCCTCCGAACTCCGATGGGCTACATCGAAATACGACCGAAAAATGTCGATATTTGGAACCACACAGGAACCCACGGTTCCACCTCGTCGCATGCCCCATTCAAGCACCGAACACCGTCAAATTTTTCCACTTCGAAGCCTTCTCCAATCTTAACACAACGCTACTCTTCGATTCGCCAATCGTCGCTTCTCCCTTCGAAAATCTCAAGACCTAGTTTCCGACCACCTCAACTATCGACACAAATTCGCTTCATTTTCGAACCAAAAATACTAGGTTCTCTGCTGATCGTACCAGCGCTGACGGCGCAGTCTAATTCGAAGCGGATTTTGAGATTTGATTTTTCGAATTCTATGAACCCATCCTTCCATTTACGGTGAATCTTCGATTTCTTTCTCAACAATCAACGAAATTTTGATCTATTTGTTTCTAAAAATCTGAAATGCTAATATGGACAACATACGTATGAATTGTTTTGGCTAAAATCAAATGGGTTGGAAGTAATTGATTTTAAATTGAAGTAGGAAGTGAGGTTTTCATTTGCTGGAGTTTGAATAAGGAAGGAGAAGGTGAGTACATCGTGAGATACAGAGGGTTTTAAATTTCCAGGAAAGAAAAATGTTTAAATTTCTATTTTTAAATGAATGACACTTGCCATACAAGGCTCATGCATGATGCCACCTAATTATTATTAAAATTCAACAAATGCATGTCTTACACATAAGTGGACACCTAATTACCAAAGTCTTAATTTATTTATTTTAGTTAGTAACATATTTACAACACTTGTTTATGTAGCCAAAAATCCCAACACTTAAGTATTGCTTAGAGTTTACCAAAATATTTATCACTTATTAATATTTAAAATATTTAGCTATAAAATTTATCAAATATATATATACACTTTTCCAAAATTTATGCTTAACAATGCTCTTAGATAAATACATACAATCTTTATACAAATTTTATAAATATCATTATAATTTATCAAAAATAAATAATAATCATTCTTGTAAAAATCATATAATAAATTATCCTTTACAAAAAAAAAATCATTTACAAATCAATACTATCAAAATTAGAAAATATTATTACTTAAACATGAAATCTTATAAATTAAATATAAATTTTAAAAATAAATTTTTCTTATACAAAAAGCATAATTTATAAAATAAAACAAGATACTTTATTCAAAATAAAATCCATATATTCAAACCTTATAAAATAAATATATATCCAGAAAATCTAACATTATATAATAAAGTCCAAACTCATATATTAAAAATCCAAATCAAACTTGGTAAAATTTATGGGATGTTACATTTATTCTCCCATATTCCATATATATATATATTGTTAATGTTCGGAAAAATTCTCATCCTTTCACATTTCTTGTTTCTAATATATTAGAAAATATACTTTATTTACATTTGGAAAACATTTCCAATTTCCATTTTTACTACTTAATCTGCAAACATTTGCTTTTTTTTAAAACCTTATTCACTTTGAAATGTGAACATTTATTTCTTATAGCAATCTGATTTCGTTTTATCAAATAATTCTTTATTTAGATAATAAATACCATTATAACTTAATGTCGACCTCCTATTTGATTAAAATTCGTTAGCCTTCCTTTAGTTCAGAAATAACAATATATGTTATTTGTTCAATATTCAATTGACATTTCTTATATGATCCAGAACAATATCAAATGGCATGTTATATAAACTCAAACGTTTTCATCACACTCCCATATTTTAAAGAGTTCCCTTCAGTACGGGTAATATATATATCAGATCTCAATTATTTACTTCTACTTCCAACTTTGTATAATTCATTTACACTTCTTCAAGGAAAAACATAATTATTTTCTTATTACTTGGGATAAGTGAATTTCAAACCTTTCTATGAAATAGTGTTATATATAATAATCATGCTTAAGCTTGGTTAACAACGTTAATTTATCGTTATAGTTCAAAAACTTGCAATACACTGTAATATTTCCCCTTTTATAACTAATGCAATACGTTGTAATATTTCCCATTTTATAACTAATGCGATATGCTGCAATATTCCTTTTTTAACTAATCTCGACATCTCTGTCCGTTATAAACTAATACCATCCCTCGATAATAGTGAAGTTGTTCAAGTTGGGGTATTCTATTTACCTCTTAGACCTTGATCGACGACGTTCCTATCTTAGGATAAATAAAAGTACATAACTCTAACTCCTTATTACTTTAATATCCCCTAAATGGTATTTCTACCTTATTTACATTAAACATTAACTCTTTGCTTCATCTTCCTTATACGATTCCATTTGTAATTAACATTCTGCTTTCCATTCGAATCATTTTACCTAATTCAAGTAAACCTCTCAATCAATATTATCTTAAATGAATTCCATTTAAGAACAATTTCTTTAATTAAAGAATTAAATAATTAATTAACTTCATCATTGCTAAAGTAAACAGTTTACTTCATTATTAATTTAAAACAGATTATGTGAAGACCCAAACCCCGTAACACGAAGGCAAGGGTAATCTTTGGAATATAACACATAGACAGATAATCAGCAGAAAGGAAATAAATAAATACACCAGATAATGTACAACAGAATATACTGGATAAATATTAACATCAGAGTTACACAGTATAAAGGATCATACTTAGTACAAACACAGTTCGGCTATACATGAATGTCTACAGCGGAAAACAAACATAAATGTACAATAGGAGATGAACAGCATAAAAAGAGATAAATGATAGAATCCATCTTCAGCTCCAGCTATCCAAAAAGCCTGCTAAAACCTGAATACAAGGCTGCCCGTGTAGAAATAGGGGCACCCGAGTTTGCAAATGAAACAAACTACGAGTCAGTCATGGGACTGGTATGAGAAATCTACTTAACATCTTTTACAATATGGCAAATCACAGGACCACGTCACTTTCGCTAAACGGGTTTACTCCAGTGATTGCCAGTGCTTTAAAACAAGTAAATCATTTTAACATGGCAATGCTTTTTATAAAAATGAAGCCATTATAAGACTCAGTTCCCATCACACAATGCAACACAAACCAGAGGATAGAGTTTTCCCTTATAGTGGCCAAAATATGCTTGATACGAGCAAAACAAATCATTTGATATAATTACTAGTGTTTATATGTTTCAAAATCAATTTGAATCATAACTATAAATAATAGACGGCATTAATGCCCCATACCATTATGTCGCCATATATAGGCATACAATCAAAACCGCACGATGTCGTATTGGGAAATTGGGTTTCCGTCATGAACCAAGGCCAGGGATCGTCCTCATCGCTTCGAGACGCTCTTGCCTGCCCCTCAGGACCCAGACTCAGGTGGGCCCTTGGATAGTCAGGGTCGGTCCACTGGTGTGGATTAAAATGCCTGAACATTGCATGTCCCCGCCTTATGGGACGTCACTGGTCACATCCGACCAAATCATCGGCTCCGAAGAGACCGAACTAACCGAGGCGCCTCGCAATCCATCATCCACATAAGTAAAATGTCAGGCCATGTAAAATCTGACACCACTCCTAGCTAGAAGGAAACTCAGGTCCTCCCTGAAGTCCTCTCCCGTTTCTGGCTCATACCGGGGTGTGAGGCTCGCGAAACAACGATAAACACAAAGCTATGCCACACAGCGGTGCTTTGATCATCAACCACAAAGCTCTGCTTTTCAACAAAAGCTTTATCACTGCATCTCAGCATGCCACACAGGCAATTCACGCCATGCAATTGATGACTATTAATCACACAGAATGAAATCCAATGTCAGACACACAGTCCATTTACAAGTCCGTTCTCGGTCTGAATGAAACCGGAGGATCTTTATTCCTCACACATCCGTACGATCAACATGTACGTCCGAACGGCTACTACTTCAGCCCCTTTAAGTTAGCTACACCTATCATGAGCATCAGTAGCACCTCTCCATTCGACGCGAAGATCATCGGTCTTGTACCGTCTTCATATCTTCGACTTTTAATCGTCGATCAACTATTTGAAATGAGAATTAACTCGGCCTTTTCAAATAATTCACGTGTATTTAGAATTTCAAATCAATTCATTTCAATGGTTAAATTATTCGACATCAATAGTTCTATCCTTTAATGTAATTTTCACGCCAAACACATTCAACCATCAAATATCCAACAAACTGATCAAATTCAGTTTATTTTTATTCAATATCATTTATAATATTTTATCACGATTTATCGCTATTTTTATTCATTTAAAAATAGCCAATTCATTCAAACGACGCTTCAGGCCATAACGCGGCCGTAGCGCTGTTTTTCTTCAGATTTGATTTACGTATATCTGAAAATCTAATCATTGGATCTTCACAATTTTTATATCATTAGAAAGGTCTTTTCAAAACGAATCCAACGGTTTCAGTTTTGTGAAAATCCGACGGTCGGATCTCCCAATATAATCGTTTGAAGTTTCGATTTCAAATTTCGAACTACAGCGTCGTTATTCGATTTATTTTAATTATATTTATATATATATAATTTATTCTGGCGCTGTTTTTCTTCAGATTTGAAATATACATTCCAGACAATCCAACCGTTGGATCTTTACAAAGGGGTTGTCGTTGGAAAGATATTTCCAAAGCGAACCCAATGGTTGTGGTTTCGGGAAAATCCGATGGCCGGATCTCCCGCAATAATCGTTTGAAATCACGGTTTCAAAATACGAACTGCAGCTTCGTTATTTTAATTATATATATATATAAATATAATCGATTCCTCGATTTCAAAACCATATTCATTCAATACATTTGATAAAAATGATATTTTAATCCAACAGATATTTATTTCAACACATCACTATTTTTGACAATTCATATATTTAATAAAAATGTAATTTTTATTGTAAAACAATTTATTTCAAAACACGGCTATTTTATATAGTTCATATAGATGATAAAAATGTGATTTTTATTATTTAATTTCGAAACATGACTATTTTATATAGTTCATATAGATGATAAAAATGTGATTTTTATTATAAAACAATTTATTTCAAATCATGACTATTTTATTTAGTTCATATAGATGATAAAAATGATATTTTAATCCAACAGATATTTATTTCAACACATCACTATTTTTGACAATTCATATATTTAATAAAAATGTAATTTTTATTGTAAAACAATTTATTTTAAAATACGACTATTTTATATAGTTCATATAGATGATAAAAATGTGATTTTTATTATAAAACAATTTATTTCATCACATGAATGTCACTCAACACATGAATTTCTATTCAACACATGGATATAGTTTCAACACATGAAATAAATCAAACACAGAATTATTTCAGAAAATTTCGGCAGCATAATGTCAGGGTAGTTAAAACCGGGACCGTATCGATGTACTGCTCCTCGCTCTACCTTAAAACCTTGCGGTTTTTGACAATGGGGATTTCATGCATCTAATTTGCAGGCAAGCGAGCATGTTTTTCTTTCATTTCCACAACCTATTCTAATTTTGTTTTCAACCACAAATGGGTATTTTTTAACCACAATCAATCATTCTCAACCACAAACAATTCCATCAGCCATTCGCATTATTCACCAAATATCACATCAACCAAATAATCCAAACAATATCACAACCAATAAATATCGTCCATGGTCTGTGGACGAGGGGAGTGTATATATATATATTCATATATAAATATATTTCAATTCATTCAATTCATTTCAATGTCATTTCATTGCATATATAATTTTTACAACGCATATATAACTTATACATCGAGCATACAACTTATACAACGCTTATACATGAGGTGTACAACGCTTATATAACTCTTACATCGACTATATAATTTATACATCGTCGTTTCCATATCGTTTATAATTCAAAAATCTCACATTGGGTTCCACTCAACCAAAAATTGTAGAAGGCTCAGAAAAATATGCGGTCTCTTCTAGAATGTAGAAGACGTCCTCACGAGTCCACTGCCTCTTGTTTCACTGGATTTCGACAAGAAACGAATAAGATATGATTTTTATTCACAATACGAACTTTGCAACGGTTTTCAAACGTTATAAACCCATTTATTTTATACCTGCCGTTACTTCAGGCCTTGATTCGAACTAGGGTTTTCAAATCTCGCCCAATCCGACGCCCGATGACGAAATCGAGCTACACCACGTCGATGAGTATCAGGAGGCGCGCATATCGATGGGCCCCGCGTCCAGTTCGGTGGAAGGAGGAGCTCTCGGCGGCAACTTGAAGTCGTCCACTTTGGGGGCGCGATTCTGGCGATTTACAGCACGAGGAGGGTGGCAATGGGTATGGATTTAAAGAGGAGGCTCGGCTCTATGAAAAACTCCAAAGAAGCATGTGGTTTCGATGCGTGTAGGAGGAGGAAAGGTGGAGAAAAGGGAAGAAGGGAGGGCCGCCGTCGGGTTTCTGAGTAGATCGGGGAGAGAGAAAAGAATGAGGCCAATCAGATTTTTTTTCTTTTATTTATATATTTTTAAAAAATCCAAAAATACCCCTTATCTCATACGAACTCCAATCCAAACCCAACGACTGTCAACCCTAGCTAAATACCCCCATTCCGAACACAATGGGATATGTTTTGCAGGCTCATTCGACTATTTAAGTCAGTTTTCCTTCAAATTAAAATATAAAACATTCAATATTTGATTTGAACGTACATTTCAATTTGTCGGGGCCACATACTGATTCTAAAAATTCCCGAAAAATAAATCTAGCTATGTTTTGACGATACGGTCCCAACAAAATTAGTTTCGTCGAATTCTGAGACCGTTTGAAAAATGACCTTTTTCTGGTTGATCCAATTTAATTGAAACTGACCAAACACATTTTCCTTCGCCACGCTCACATATTAACTTGAAAAATTATGGAATTTGAAACCTAGCAATATTTTCACACCCCAGATCCAACAAAAGAGGTTTCGTCGAATTCTGAGGTCATTTGCAAAATGTCTATTTTCACGGGCTATATATTCTCTATAGCGACCTTTCTGAAAATTCATTTGGCCATAACTTTTGATTCCCGCTATGAAACTTCGATTTTTCAGATTCATTAGAAAGATATTCACTAACAGATTTAAATATTTTTGGTTTCACTAAAATCCGTTTTATTTTGCACCCGGTACAGTCATTCAAAATTTGAATTCAAATTTTGAAACTGCAGCGCCATTTCAGGCCTTGTTTATAATTTAAAATAATTATATTTATTTTCAAACATCGATTCAAACATACTTTTCACCGTTATTATTTAATATATTTATTTTAAATATTTAAAATCCACTAAAATAGCCAATCTAAATTTTTTAAACTGGATCAGATTTTCCGGGTTGTTACAATCTCCCCCACTTAAAACTTTTTGTCCCCGAAAAGGAATAAAGTCGAAAGTGGTTTGATTAACCAACTCTACTTTCAATCTGGCTTCCGTTCTTCAACTTTTCAGTTTCTAAGAATTTTCAAATTCTTCAAAAATTTGGCTAACACCCTAAATTTTCGAAAAATTTCACCATAACCTCCTTTGTACGGGGAGGGGTTTGGAAATTTATTGGGCCATATTAGGTACCCAATAAATCCTAATGAGCATACACATATTTATAGTGATATATTCTAGTGTCCACGTGGAGTTTGTATAGACAATAACTCCAGAGAATAAATTCTCGTCACCCCATAAATAGTTTTTGTGCCTTATAGGACTAGAGAGACGTGTTTATTATCATCTCTAGACCCGTGTTGGTTTTTTTATTAATCTGGCAATTTATCGTTACAATTTTATATGGTCCATATCAGTCATCAGTTCAACCTGTAAAATATAGTCATCGCCATATAAGCCTCTCGCTCGTATGGAAAATCTTCAACCTCGTCACACAAGCTCCAAATGCTTATGTGGTATATGATGAAGTATGCCTGTCTTTAAGAAGTATGCCATGTAGTGTAGTTCAAAATTAATTGTTACTATTCTATGGCGACATTTATTAATTACACATAGAATAACCAGTACTCCGCATCCAATGGCATTCACAGGAGTTGATATAATATTAAAATTGCGCATCCAACTCATTAAGGTTTACCTATTTGTCGGGCACGTAAATAAAATCTTTACTCAACAGCTAATCCATTTACCTGTTCAAACATATATAGTACACATGTATATATTTCTATCTATTCTCTAATCAGTTCAATGTGTGATTCAATCGAATAAATTCTACCATTCATTCTCATATTGATTTAATTAACTATCATTCTAATAATTTAATTAATCAATCCACGATCACACAACACAAACATCCATCAATTTGTTTTTAACTTTTCATAGATATACTAATTAATTCGTATACTCTTTTAAATCATTCAGATTATAAGATTAAAATTTTACATCCATGAAAACAAAACAACAACAAAGTAGAGAACATAATGGAAATTGCAAAATATGGTAAATGTACCTTGCACCAGAGTCAATCAGAGGTATCCACCCTGCACTTAGGATAGGCTTTCCTAATGCTTTCCACTGTTTCCCAAGTACAATCTCGCGGATCTCCACTCCACTGCACTTTGACTAAGTGAACCTTCTTGTTCCTCAGCTCTTTGGTTTCTTTGCCAATAATCTTGATTGGCTCCTGGAGTAATATCAATATCCCATTGAGCTGCTTCTTCCACGATCAAGTCTGGATCATGTACATGCTTCCGCAGCTGAGATACGTGAAATACATCATGTACTCCAGGCAACCAATCTGGTTATTGAACCCTATAAGCGAGAGTTCTAATCTGTTCAAGAATAGGAAACGGACCAATGAATTTAGGCGCCAATTTCCCTATTTTACCGAACCGGATGACTCC
Source organism: Allium sativum (assembly GCA_030737875.1). Lineage (NCBI taxonomy): Eukaryota > Viridiplantae > Streptophyta > Magnoliopsida > Asparagales > Amaryllidaceae > Allium > Allium sativum. Next base: position 867,264,825 of record CM060924.1, on the reverse strand, counting down.
TCTCATCGGAGATACTTTCAAATAAACATAGTAGCCAACAGCAAATGATATATCTCTTCTTCTCTTATCTGCATAGCTCTTTTGTCGGCTTTGAGCAGCTAGCAATCGTTTCTTAACGAAATCAACTTTATCTGTAGCATCATGGATCATATCTGGCCCCAATACAAGTCTGTTACCAGGTTCTACCCAACAAACAGGGGATCGGCACGGTCTACCATACAATACTTCGAATAGAGACATTTTCAAGCTCACCTGGTAGCTATCGTTATATGAGAATTCGGCCAAATGCAAATGGTCTTCCCATGATCCGCCAAAATCAATAATACAAGCCCGCAACAGATCTTCAACAATACGATTCACCCTCTCAGTTTGACCATCTGTTTGAGGATGATAAGTGGTGCTCAAGTTCAGCTTTGTTCCCAATTCTACTTGGAATGCTTCCCAGAATTTACTGGCAAAAATCGGGTCACGATCACTAACGATGCTCATGGGAACTCCGTGCAGTCTAACTATTTCCCTGAAATAAATCTGCGCCAGACTCTGAGCAGTTCTGTTTGATCTAACAGGTATGAAATGGGCGGTCTTCGTCAAACGATCTACGATCACCCAAATACTGTCATTTCCTTTCTTGGTTCTGGGCAAACCATCTATGAAATCCATAGAAATCTATTCCCACTTTCCACCTGGAATTTCCAAAGGTTACAACAATCCAACGAGCTTCTGCTGATCGCTTTTGACTTGCTGACAGGTGGAACACCGGCTAACATATATAGAGATGTCCCTTTTTATCGCCTTCCACCAGAAAGTTCGCTTGAGGTTATTATACATTTTACTAACCCCTGGGTGGATACTCAGTTTGGACTTGTGGCTCTCGTCCATTACTTCTCTTTTGAGCTCAAGATTGTCGGGAACACAAATTCTACCTTTCAATCTCAGAACTCCTGCGCTATCCACTTGGAAGCTGGAGACTTCGCCCCTTTGAATTATTTTGATCATCTCCTTAATAAAACTATCGTCTTTCTAAAGAATAGATATTTTATCAATCAATGATGGTGTAATGATAATACTGGCGATGATCACATTCTTCCTGCTGAGCGCATCAGCTACAACATTGGCCTTCCCCGGAGTATATAAAATATCCAGATCATAAGCTGCGAGAAATTCTAACCAACGCCGCTGCCTCATATTCAGATCTTTCTGGGTGAATAAGTACTTCAAAGATTGATGGTTAGTGTATAATTCGAACTTCTCACCCAATAGATAATGCCTCTAGATTTTCATTGCAAACACGATGCCTAATATTTCAAGATCGTGAACTACATAATTCTTTTCATGAGGCTTCAATTGACGACTAGCATAAGCAACTACTTGGCCTCTTTGCATTAATACTGCACCAAGACCTTCTTTAGAAGCATCAGTCCAGATTTCAAGTCCTGATTGCCATCAATTATCGTTAACACTGGAGCCGTCGTCAGTTTTAACTTCAGCTTCTGGAATGCCTCTACACATTCGGGAGTCCAATTGAATCTCAAATGTTTCTTTGTAAGCTTTGTTAAGGAGCTGGATATCTTCGCAAAATCCTTAATGAATTTCCGATAATAACTGGCCAATCCGAGAAAACTTCGGATTCTGTGGGTGTGCGAGGCAGTTTCCAATTCTGAATAGCAGTGATTTTACTGGGATTCACTGAAATTCCTTTTTCTGACACGACGTGGCTAAGAAATTTGACTTCTTCTTGCCAGAATATACATTTGGAAAACTTTGCTTTTAAAAGATTCCTTCGTAGAATTTCTAACACTTGTTCCAAATGCTTTTCATGCTCGCTTTCTGACTTTGAAAAGATCAGGATATCATCAATGAAAACCAGAACAAATTTGTTCAATACTCCTCTGAATACTCGGTTCATTAGATCGATGAAATAAGTTGGAGCGTTACATAAGCCGAACGACTTTACTAACCACTCGTAGAATAAGTCTGGACCCTTGAATGCTGTTAAAGGAACACACTCTTCGGCAATACGAAGCTGATGGAAACCTGTGGCTAGGTCCATTCGTGAAAATACTTGTGTGCCATTCCATCGATCCAACAGATCATCAATCCGTGGCAATGGATATTTTTTTTTCAGCGTCTGCATGTTCAAGTTACGATAATCTACACACAGTCTGAGAGTACCGTCTGACTTCGGGACAAATACCACTGCTGCTTCCCAATCGGAGAAACTAGGTCTGATCAGACCCTTGCATACAAGTTGTCGAGTTTGATTATCCAACTCATCTTTCTCCTTCAAGGTCATTCTTCGAATAGAATGAACAACTGGCCTTGCATTCGGGACTAAAGCGATTTTGAAATCAATTTCTCTCTGCGGAGGTAAGCTAACAACTTCTTCGAACACATCCGCATAGTTCTTGACAACTGGGATATTTTCAATGTCGACCGGAATATTCTCCATAATGACAGGAACAGGTTCTATTTGAGCAGGAGAAACATCTAAAGCGGCCCAGAAGTCTTTTCTATTTGCATTCGGACCTTCACATGGAATGGTTATATATTCCCCAAACTTTGTCTTTGCTTTAACAATTCTTTCGGCGCATTTGACCTCAGCTTCATGTTTGGTTAACCGGTCCAATCCCAGAATGAGATCGAATTCGGTAAAATTCATGACGATCGCCATGGTAGGGAACCGATAACGGGAAAAAGAAACAGGAACTCCACAAACCCAACTAAGATCGAGGGAACCCCCAACCGGATTATGGACAGTCATTGGTTCTTTGAGCTTTTTCAAATTCAAATCTAGCTTCTTAACCGCATTCTTTGCAATAAAGCTTCGCGACGCGTCTGTATCAAATAATACTTATACTGGAATATCTCTGACATTAAGCGTGCCTTCTAAAACATCTGATCGTTCCTGACTAGCTGAAGGTGCAGAAGTTTCTGCCACTTCATTCACTTGTACTATTTCAGATTTCTTTGATAGTCCACATTTTTTTGCAATATGACCAGCTTGGTGGCACTTATGGCATCCCCTATTCTCTAGAGGCTTGTTCTTGGATTCAGACTTATCCTTCTTTCTTTTGTTCCAAGATTTGCAATTTATCGCCAAATGTCCTTGCCTATTGCAGCTCGAACATGTGGCTGTCGTTATTGGTACTTCTTCAGACTTAACCCTTTTCCCTGTGAACCTAGGCTTCTTTCTGACACCAGACATCATACTTGCCTCAGCCTGTGTACTCGTCTCTGGGTTATCAGTTTCATATTTCCTTTTGTTGCTAGAGCTGACTTCCTCTTTATCGACGAAAAGGCCTCGCTTATCTAGATCTTCATACTGATAAGCCATGTATATCATTTCAGAAAATGGAAGCTTCACTTGACCCATTACACTATTCTGGCACCTCCTTTGAAGACCATTAATAAACCTCAGATTCTTCCTCTTTGGATCTTGAATCAGATGCGGAGCAAAACGAGAAAGTTCATTGAATCTCTTATGATATTATGGGATATTCATATCTCCTTGTATCAAATAGTAGAATTCATCACATAACCGCTCAGTTCCTTCTGAAGGAATAAATCTTTCACTGAAGGCTTCTTTAAATCTTTCCCAGGTGATATCAGCTTCTGGGTTATCTTTAACAATCGAATCCCACCAGAACAGAGCTTCATCTTTGAGTGCCCAAGATGCTATTAACCATTTCTGGTCGTCCCTCAGCTTTAAACCTTCAAAGATTTTCTCAGCAGAACAAATCCAACCTTGTGTTTTAATAATAGATTCTTCGCCCAAGTATAGTGCTCCACCCATATTTCTATATTTCATAATAGAGCTTCTATATCTGGGTCAGCATTACTTCTTTTGTTTCTAGCACTCATTTTCTAGTACTTCTGCAAATAGCAGACCAAGTGTCAGGTCAACAGAAAAGATATTTTAAAGCATAGAGGCATATTCTTGAATGTAAATGTGTCTATTTTGGTGTATTTCATTCTGCTATACTCATACTAGAATGTTACTGATCCTATCTGTAATCAGTTACTTGTCCTAGAACACTATTGGTTCTATTTCTAACGAGTTCGTTAATATGTTATATTCCAGAACTAAGCTTAACCAAAGCTCTGATACCACGTTTGTGAAGACCCAAACCCCGTAATACGAAGGCAAAGGTAATCTTTGGAATATAACACATAGACAGATAATCAGCAGAACAGAAATAAATAAATACACCAGATAATGTACAACAGAATATACTGTATAAATATTAACATCAGAGTTACACAGTATAAAGGATCATACTTAGTACAAATATAGTTCATCTATACATGAATGTCTACAGCGGAAAACAAACATAAATGTACAATAGGAGCTGAACATCATAAAAAGAGATAAATGATAGAATCCATCTTCAGCTCCAGCTATCCAGAAAGCCTGCTAAAACCTGAATACAAGGTTGCCGGTGTAGAAATAGGGGAACCCGAGTTTGCAAATGAAACAAACTACGAGTCAGTCATGGGACTGGTATGAGAAATCTACTTAACATCTTTTACAATATGGAAAATCACAGGACCACGCCACTTTCACGGAACGGGTTTACTCCAGTGATTGCCAGTGCTTTAAAACAAGTAGATCTTTTTAACATCGCAATGTTTTTTTATAAAAATGAAGCCATTATAAGACTCAGTTCCCATCACACAATGCAACACAAACCAAAGGATAGAGTTTTCCCTTATAATGGCCAAAATATGCTTGATACGAGCAAAACAAATCATTTGATATTATTGCTAGTGTTTATATGTTTCAAAAACAATTTGAATCATAACTATAAATCATAGACGACATTAATGCCCCATACCACTATGTCGCCATATATAGGTATACAATCAAAACCGCACGATGTCGTATTGGGAAATTGGGTTTCCATCATGAACCAAGACCAGGGATCGTCCTCACCGCTTCGAGACGCTCTAGCATGCCCCTGAGGACCTAGACTCAGGTGGGCCCTTGGATCGTCAGGGCCGGTTCACCGATGTGGATTAAAATGCCTGGACACTGCGTTTCCCCGCCCTATGGGGCATCACTGGTCACATCCGACCAAATCCTCGGCTCCGAAGAGACCGAACTAACCGTGGCGCCTGGCAATCCATCATCCACATAAGTAAAATGTCAGGCCATGTAAAATCTGACACCACTCCTAGCTATAAGTAAACGCAGGTCCTTCCTGAAGTCCTCTCCCATTTCTGGCTCATACCGGGGTGTGAGGCTCGCGAAACAACGATAAACACAATGCTATGCCACACAGGCGGTGCTTTGATCATCAACCACAAAGCTCTGCTTTTCAACAAAAGCTTTGATCACTGCATCTCAGCATGCCACACAGGCAATTCATGACATGCAACTGATGACTATCAATCACACAGAATGAAATCCAATGTCAGACACACAGTCCATTTACAAGTCCGTTCTGGGTCTGAACGAAACCGGAGGATCTTTATTCCTCGCACATCCGTACAATCAACATGTACGTCCAGACGGCTACTACTTCAGCCCCTTCATGGTAGCTACTCCTATCATGAGCATCAGTAGCACCTCTCCATTCGACGTGAAGATCATCGGTCTTGCACCGTCTTCGTATCTTCGACTTTTAATCGTCGATCAATTATTTGAAATAAGAATTAACTCAGCCTTTTCAAATAATTCACATATATTTAGAATTTCAAATTAATTCATTTCAATGGTTAAATTATTCGACATCAATAGTTATGTTCTTTAATGTAATTTTCACGCCAAACACGTTCAACCATCAAATATCCAACAAACTAATCAAATTCAGTTTATTTTTATTCCATATCGTTTATAATATTTTATCACGATTTATCGTTATTTTTATTCATTTAAAAATAGCCAATTCATTCAAACGATGCTTCAGGCCATAACGCGACCGTGGCGCTGTTTTTCTTCAGATTTGATTTACACATATCTGAAAATCTAACCGTTGGATCTTCACAATTTTTATATCGTTAGAAAGGTCTTTTCAAAATGAATCAAACGGTTTCAGTTTTGGGAAAATCCGACGGTCGGATCTCCCAATATAATTGTTTGAAGTTTCGATTTCAAATTTCAAACTACAGCGTCGCTATTCGATTTATTTTAATTATATATATATAAATATAATTGATTCTTGTGTTGTTTTTCTTTAGATTTGAATTAAACATTCCAGACAATGCAACCGTTGGATCTTTACAAAGTTGGTGTCGTTGGAAAGATATTTCCAAAGCGAACCCAACGGTTGTGGTTTCGGGAAAATCCGATGGTCTGATCTCCCGTAATAATGGTTTGAAATCACGGTTTCAAAATATGAACTGCAGCTTCGTTATTTTAATTATATTTATATATATAATCAATTCTTTGATTTCAAAACCATATTCATTTCATACATTTGATAAAAATGATATTTTAATCCAACATATATTTATTTCAACACATCACTATTTTTGACAATTCATATATTTAATAAAAATGTGATTTTTATTGTAAAACAATTTATTTCAAAACATGACTATTTTATATAGTTCATATATATAATAAAAATGTGATTTTTATTATAAAACAATTTATTTCATCTCATGAATGTCACTCAACACATGAATTTCTATTCAACACATGGATATAGTTTCAACACATGAAAATAAATCAAACACAGAATTATTTTAGAAAATTTCGGCAGCATACCGGCAGGGTAGTTAAAACCGGGACTGTATCGATGTACGGCTCCTCGCTCTACCTTAAAACCTTGCGGTTTTTGACAATGGGGATTTCATGCATCTAATTCGCATGCAGGAGAGCATGTTTTTCTTTCATTTCCACAACCTATTCTAATTTTGTTTTCAACCACAAATGGGTATTTTTTAGCCACAATCAATTATTCTCAACCACAAACAATTCTACCAGCCATTCGTATTATTCACCAAATTTCACATCAACCAAATAATCCAAACAATATCACAACCAATAAATATCATCCATGGTCTGTGGACGAGGGGAGTATATATATATATATATATATATATATTTGTATATAAATATATTTCAATTCACTTCAATTCATTTCAATGTAATTTCATTGCATATATAATTTTTACAACGCATATATAACTTATACATCGAACATACAACTTATACAACGCTTATTCATGTGGTGTACAACGCTTATATAACTCATACATCGACTATATAATTTATACATCGTCGTTTCCATATCGTTTAAATTCAGAATTCTCACATTGGGTTCCACTCTACCAAAAATTGCAGAAGGCTCAGAAAAATATGCGGTCTCTTCTAGAATGTAAAAGACGTCCTCACGAGTCCACTGCCTCTTGTTTCACTGGACTTCGACAAGAAACGAATAAGATATGATTTTTATTCACAATACTTACTTTGCAACGGTTTTTAAACGTTATAAACTCATTTATGTTATACCTACCGTTACTTCAGGCTTTGATTCGAACTAGGGGTTTTAAATCTCGCCCAATCCGACGCACGATGACGAAATCGAGCTACACCACATCGAGGAGCATCAGGAGGCACGCATATCGATGGACCCCGCGTCCAGTTCGGTGGCAGGAGGAGCTCTCGGTGGCAACTTGAAGTCATCCACTTCGGGGGCGCGATTCTGGCGATTTACAGCACGAGGAGGGTGGCAACGTGTATGGATTTAAAGAGGAGGCTCGGCTCTACGAAAAACTCCAAAGAAGCATGTGGTTTCGATGCATGTGGGAGGAGGAAAGGAGGAGAGAAGGGAAGAAGGGAGGGCCGCCGTCGGGTTTCTGAGTAGATCGGGGAGAGAGAAAAGAATGAGGCTAATCAGATTTTTTTTCTTTTATTTATATATTTTTAAAAAATCCAAAAATACCCCTTATCTCATACAAACTCCAATCCAAACCCAACGACTGTCGACCCTAGCTAAATACCCCCATTCCGAACATAATGGGATATGATTCGCAGGCTCATTCGACTGTTTCAGTCAGTTTTCCTCCAAATTAAAATATAAAACATTCAATATTTGATTTGAACGTACATTTCAATTTGCCGGGGCCACATACTGATTCTAAAAATTCCCGAAAAATAAATCTAGCTATATTTTGATGATACGGTCCCAACAAAACTAGTTTCGTCGAATTCTGAGATCGTTTGAAAAATGGCCTTTTTCTGGTCGATCCAATTTAATTGAAACTAACCAAACACATTTTCCTTCGCCACGCTCACATATTAACTTCAAAAATTATGGAATTTGAAACCTAGCAATTTTTTCACATCCCGGATCCAACAAAAGTGGTTTCATTGAATTCTGAGGTCGTTTGCAAAATGTCTATTTTCACGGGCTATATATTCTCTACAGCGACCTTTCTGAAAATTCATTTGGCCATAACTTTTGATTCCCGCTATGAAACTTCGATTTTTCAGATTCGTTAGAACGATATTCACTAACAGATTTAAATATTTTTGGTTTCACTAAAATACGTTTTATTTTGCACCCGGTATAGTCATTCAAAGTTTGAATTCAAATTTTGAAACTGCAGCGCCATTTCAGGCCTTGTTTATAATTTAAAATAATTATATTTATTTTCAAACATCGATTCAAACATACCTTTCGCCGTTATTATTTAAAATATTTATTTTAAATATTTAAAATCCACAAAAATAGCCAATTTAAATTTTTTAAACTGGTTCAGATTTTCCGGGTTGTTACAGATTAGTGGCTTACCTTACACATATTAACTAATTATATTAGTTCAATAATCATTTAAACTCCATTAAATAAAAAGGTAACTATTAATTGAGAATTCTTATTGATTTAAAAAGTTAATTTCTAAGCTATTATCACTTGATTAATTGAAGATCAATTAATCATTTTTTAATAAAACAGTTGATTTAATCAACTTCATATCATTAGTTAATTTGTTACCGATCTTAATTACTTCTTACCATCAGTTTAATATAATTAGTCTAAAACACTACTTAACCATTTGTCTTAAAATGATTATCCTAAAATATTAGCTCACACGGTAATTATAACTTCACTTACGTTTAACCCTATATTACTCTATAAAACTGACTATAGAATGTTTATAATAGAATTTCCATTATAATTTAAAACTCCGCTTCAATTATAAAAATATAATTTTTATAATTTAACTTTGTTGATTTTCTTGACGACAAATCAACGTCTTAACAAAAAGATGGATTTATGGTCATCTGCTGCCAATTCCTTAATCAACATCATTTATTGATTTAGTCATACTAACGTTGCGTTTCTGTTCAACATAAATATCCAAACGGGTTTTTCGATGTCATTGGGTTCAAACAGTGCATATATAAATAATATAAAACAAGTACATATAAATATTGAGGAATCCGGTTGGATTCCTCCAACCGGTTTTCCCGCATCCACAGATGTTAGTTAACACAATTAACACTAATTCCATGCCAGTGAATATTTTAATCGGTGGAATCAGTATCCAACCAATGATGTGTGTATATGCAACGATATATATTATTCAACCAATTTAATCGTAATCTACTTAAACGACCATCACACAGCATTCAACCATTATTTATCAATATTAAATTACAATTATAATATTTTAAAATAGAACAGAGTTAGTGAATTTACTCACCTTTGCGCGTTAACCGTTAAATAACGATTTGCGTCAGTTGATTATACCCGGCGCTTTGTACTGATTCATGTCCTCGTCTGTTCTTCTCCATTTCTCCTTTTGGTTTCACCATAATTACATATTAGTCCTTAATCACCGTTGTTCATGAGATTTCCACTTAATCGCAACAGTGAGTCCTCGCCACACTGGTGAACTGACGCGCCTCAACACCGTGTCTTCCCAATAACTCATGAACTTGTACTCAGACTTCTCCTCTTGTACATGCACTGACCCCTAACCCGACGTCCAAGATAACAACAAAACCAAAATCAATAGCTTCGACTATAGCTCCTCCCGGTATACTGATAATTCCAAAAGCATTCATCACTGTTTACTTCATAATTTGCCGAACCTTTCCTTCTTGAACCCATACATTTTAATTCGCACAAGCCACTACTCCCCTAAACACTAAAAACGCTGCATTCACTTTGTCCCTATGTTCACGCATTAAGTCTTCATGAAAAACAACTTCTTCATGCACTAATCCCCTTCATTCACCGACTACTCCTGTATTCCTCCTCTATCCCCACGTTCTCTGGCTTGCCACAACACATAAGGCTCCATCCCGTTCATCTCAGACTCCCACTCACGCCATGGGAAAACTCACGTCAGTTGTTTGTACAGTCTGTCTTCTTCCCTTATTAATGAAGTAAAACATTGATGCTCCCCTTTACAGCCCTTCATAGCCAACCCAACCTCAATGTAACACTCCATTCTCGAAAACCGTAACCTCCCTATAGTGAAGCACCTTCTCATGTATGCACACAGTAGCTTGCCTTATTCACTTGAGTCGATGAAACCACCATCCATTTGCTCCAACACTCCCTCTAATGCGCACAGTTCCTCTATGCTATGCTTTTCACTCACCCTCCTACTGCTAATACTCACGTATTCATAGATTTGCCACCAGACCCCCCTCGCAACTTGCCATTTCTGGTTTCATTTATATTGTTGTATTGTATTTTATGATTTTTCTAACATCTGGTCTCACGGTTTGGGTAATTGCTTAAGCCACAAAATGAAGTCTTGTGCGATTATTTATAGGGTTGAATCCTTCAAGGCTAAGGAATAGGTTGTATAGATTTTTCTTTTCCTTTGTTAAGAAGTAATAGGGTAGGACTACAGGGTAGCTTTCATTTCCAAGCAAAAAGAAATGGGTACAGTGGTATTGAAAAAGAAAGGGTATGGCCGCAAGGTTTTCAAAGTCTAATCTCATTAAATTTTGACAAATACTTCGAAAGAGACAGGGTAGGTCATTTTCTTGTCTGTATGTTTGCATGTTCGTCATTGTATTGTTTAATGTAGCCTTGTGGTTCTTTACGTTAATGTTTGGATAATTTGATCTAGACATATATCTTCATTTGTTAAGTTCAGCAACAAATCTAGCATATTGTTTGTTATTGAGCAAACCGCATTGTTGAACGTACTGACCAAGTGGCGTCTGCCTACATATTTCTAAATGGACAATGGTTTTTCTGAAAAATGGAAACCTTGATTCAAATGGTGCAATGGATCTATTTTCAAATGGAAGTACTGTAACACCCCACCTCCGCTAGGGTCACTCACAAAGGGAATGCACTAACTTTGGTGGAGCATTATCTAGGTAAACATACACAGAAATATTACAAGACAGAATATATAAAACAGCGGAAGAAGAACCAAATTTTATTGCTTTAAAAATCTAGAAAGGTCTAAAGCCTTTTTACATCAAAATGCCATTAAACCCATTACATCGAAATCTGTCTTGCAATAGTAAAGAAGCATAAAATCATGGTCATAAATCATTCCCCAAGTAAAACAGTAAAGCAGCCATAGCCAAGAAAGGTCCAAGCCATATATGATGATCTTGAAGCAGAAAGAAGTCCAAACTAAATCGTAGTGTTTCCTCCCTGAAAACCTGGGGGGGGGGAATGGAAGAAAAAGAGGCGAAACAAAACAGGTCAGTCATATAGACTGGTAAGTCCTAGTGACTTTCAGCATAGAAACAAGTAAAGGTAACATGACATGTATAAATTGAAAGTAAACATAAGGATGATGACAAGATAGGCAAGTTAAACTAAGATAACAAGATAAACTATGGTAACAAGATAAACTACGGTAACAAGATAAACTATGCAAACCAGATAAACTACGTATAGCATCACATATTTAACATTCTCTGCACCAACTGTACTAGTACCCCAACCCGTATCATCCTTTCCATGTATATGTATAGTCCCTTGTCGTATATCGTATGGGTTTCATTACGTATTTCTATACTACTTCAACGTAGTGCCACCATTCTTGAAATCGTTTGGACTGCCACCCTTGTTCTGGCTAGGTTTCCTTATCACGAACTATCGCGTGTTCAACTAAGATCTATGCCACCTAGGACCACTAGGGATTATGCTACCTATTGAACGTTTTCTAGATTCGATTAGGGTTTATGCAACCTAGGACCACTAGGGATTATGCTACCTAACGAACGACACCCTTTTTCCATGTAACGATCTATTAATCGATCGGCTCCCTACAAGTCCTAGCTCGTTCATGTGTCTATGTCATACGGCCCTATCACGAATGTAGTTACCTGTGCTAGGTCCACCATAGGGTGTATCAAGCCCTAGGGTGCCAACCACCGACATGAATCAAGCACGCACAGTGTAAACCTACTGGTGCCCAATGCCTGCTTTTTCAACTCCGGACTATGTGCACGACCATAGTCCGCCTGAACCTACAATGGTGCACCAACTCAGCCGTCATTCTGGTCGCTTACAATCAGCCCAGTAATCGTGCCCCACCCTGCCTAGTTCTAGGGTACCGTGATACATCTAGTGGGTTACTGCTAAAAAGGACCGCGTAACTAGGGTTTCCGTCCAGTAGGTTAAGTGTTGTCATTTAAATTCGAGACTTAACCCCATCAGTCTAGCATGTCAAGTTGGTTAAGTGTTGTCATTCAAGTTCATGACTTAACTCGCCTACGTGTCATGTCAAATTGGCTAATTGTTGTCGTCTAAATTCATGACTTAGCCCTACGAATCATGTGTCAAGTTGGTTAAGTATATTCAAGCGGTTCATGACTTAACCCTATCAAATCATCGTGTCAAATTGGTTAAGTATATTCAAGCGGTTCATGACTTAACCCTATCAAATCATCGTGTCAAATTGGTTAAGTATATTCAAGCGGTTCATGACTTAACCCTATCAAATCATCGTGTCAAATTGGTTAAGTATATTCAAGCGGTTCATGACTTAACCCTATCAAATCATCGTGTAAAATTGGTTAAGTATATTCAAGCGGTTCATGACTTAACCCTATCAAATCATCGTGTAAAATTGGTTAAGTATATTCAAGCGGTTCATGACTTAACCCTATCATGTGGCATTAATTCATTAATGCACCCAACCTCTCACATCAGACCTGTTGTTGTGGTCACTAGATATACCGGGCGGTTCCGGGCAGAATTACACCACAACTCAGTCTGACCTCGGGTTTTCAAGTGCGATATGACCAACTACCCACATTGGATCCTATTGTTTGCAGTAACTGGATTTGCCGGGCGGTTCCGGGCAGAATTACACTGCAAAATCAACCCAACCTCGAGTTGGCCATTTTCAAGTTCATTCTAAGTGTCATGTCCATGTTCAATTTTCTTGTCAAGTTCGTGTCATGTTTCTAAGCGAGTTTCATGTCAAGTTCTCATATCAAGTTTTCGGGTTTCCACTTATGCCTATTATCAAGTTCATGATTCATATTCATAACCAATTCATGTTTGCCTAACCTACCCAATTCGTATCCCCATCGCATGTAAACGTAAATCGATCTAAATTACAGGTAGATCCAGGTCCAAAATAAAAGGTAATAACATCCCAACTATGATAGGCAAAAGAACGAGCACAAGGTGATAAATCTGACATGATATAGCTTGGGATAATTGGTTACAACATCACTGGCATATAGAGAATAACAGGCTTTCAAATCTGGCATAATAAGGTGATAGTCATGATAAAAATTGACATAAAAGAATAGACATGCAAAAGCAAGCCAAATACAAGGATAATGGATCAATGGTCTTGGTGTACAACATGGTTTTCAACTATAGTGTTATGAACAATCAACTGTAATAGTCAATTAGCCACAATAGTCATAGTCGTAGTGAATCATAAGCGATTAATCACAATAGTCATGAATTATCCAAAATAGTTCTAGACAACTACCCTAAATAGTCATAGGCAATTAACTATAATAGTTTCAAGGTCATGGTCATAGACAATAGTCTTCTGTTCATAATCATAGGCAGTAATTCATAGTCACGAGTCATAGGTGATTAGCCACAATTGTCCTTGTCATAGTCATAGGCAATAGTCTTATGTTCTCAGTTATAGGCATAGGCATAGTCTTTGGCCATTAACAATAGTTTCAATGCCATAGGCGTGATAATATTTGATTTACAACATGAATAGGCCCAAGTTAATTTTCATAGCAATATTCCAAAAGTCAAGGTCAAAGAATAGGTATAAATCAATTATCATACATGGGTCCAATTCCAATTAATAACATGAATAAGTCCAGACTGATTTCATAGCAATATTCCCAAATTCAAGATTCAAGAGAGGATAGGGTGAAAACTGAATTAACAAGTCTTATCATCAAGTCAAGATCCAAGAATTCATTTTACAATCTAGCGTTTGAATAATAAACTAGGTCCAACATCATGAATGGGCATGATTCCATTGATAAGAAATAACCCAAAATCATAGATTCAAGAAGAGACACAGATCCAAATAGATAATTAAGCTTAGGTCCAATTTCATTTTATTCCATGTCCATATTAAATTTAACAAGTTTCAATCTCAAAGTAACTAGAACTTACAGAGCATGGATCGAGAATTAGAGTGCAGAGATTTGATTCTGGAAACGGTTATTGCAGTTGTTGAATCTCTATTTGTTTAGTTCTAGTTGAAAACCCCCAATTAGATGTTGTCTTGACGAAGAAGAAGTAGTCTCTTTTAATTTAAATATTATCATTTTGATTTTCACAGAGGTAGAATAAGGACAGAATGAAATGGTGTAGAGAGAATGAGGCTAGGGGTTGTTTATATAGGTTTAGAGTCACGAATTTGGTCCAGAAATCGGTCTAGATACGCATAAATGAACTCAGCCTTGGATCTGGAAATTCGGTGCAGGTCGACCCCCAGGTCGACTACCCAGTCGACCTGGTCAGGGGGAGGTCGACTACCCAATCGACCACCCAGTCGACCTGGTCAGGGGGAGGTCGACTACCCAGTCGACCTGGGTCCTGGGCGGGAAATTTCCCGCCCAGCCCGCTTCTGGATTTGGATTCGAATTTCGAGCTGTTTTGGTTTTTGAAAATTCCTGAAACTTTGGAGGGTTATATCTCCCTCATACGGAATCCGTTTTTCGAAAACTCAGACTCGTTTCCATGCAGAATTTCGAGACGATGGCACAACCCGTTTCCCTTGATTCTTATTTTCAAATTTAATTATACCCTAATTTCTAGTTTCAACATGTTATTAAAATTTGGGTTGTTACAAGTACTGTATATATTATAATTTGTTTGGGTTATATGGTTTAGTGTACTTCGTTATATAAAACTTCACTCGTGCACAAGTTGCCATAGACAAAAATAAAAATACGACTGTGTCCAGCGAGGTGTCACGATCCCAAAAATATAATAATATCGATAGGTTAACTCATATTTTAAAACCCCCAAAATATTAATATAGGGTGCAAAACACTCCAAATAAAAAGTTGCTTATTTTGAAATAAAAATTACAGTAAAATTATAAAAATTAAATTATAACTACATCTCAAAAGAACCTTATCCAAATTCGAATCCAATATTTAAATATATTTAAATAACTGTTATTGCCATAAACGAATATGCCGCTGCTTTTCTGAATATTTAATTTGGACATAACTTACAATATATAATCCGAAATTTCGATTTTTCACTTCCATTAGAAAAATTCTGTTTAATAGATTCAAACGTTTCTTGTTTCGAAGAAATCCGACTTGTAACGGATCCTGTACACTCTGTTGAAGTTCAAAATGTTAAATTATGAACTGCCGTGATATTACGGGCTTGATTATATTTAATATATATTTTTATACGTTCAACTTCGTTTTAATTGATATATAAACCCACTTATATTACAAATTCAATATTTAAACTGATTTAAATATTCAAATACAAACCGATAAAAATGCGCGATGTTACATGAATGACATTTTCTTTAGCAATGTTTGATTGATCTCTTGCTATCTTATTGGTTAATTGCTTCTATGTGCTCTCTTGCTATCTGTTGTTCCTCTTATTGTAAATGTCCGCATGCTATTTACTGCTTTGTATGAGTCAAAGATGAGATTGACAGAGATAATAGTTGGATATACATGCTAGTTTGAACGTGAGTCCTTAAACATATATAGCTTGGAGATCGACTATTTTACTTCATGTTGTGTTACCAAATTCTGATCTAATCCTGGTTGCTGATGGAAATTGGATGCAATAGTTTAATACTCCACCTAGCACATAAAGCAGATTCTATAATGAGGAAGTTGCGCAGATTTGATTTTAAATTCTAAGAATATGGATTCACATCGCAAAGCCAGTGTGTAAGGGATTGTGAGAGGTCAAGAAGTTGGAGTAGTTCGTACAAGGATGGACCACACATAATGTATCTGGGTCTAGTACCCTATTTATATTGTTTAACATTTGCTTATTGTGTTTTTTTTTGCATTCTATATGTTTTTCATTTGTATCGCTCTATGTATGTACAATTATTTTATAGGTTAAAAAAAGTGTACAATGCGAATATGCCTTCAGGTGGACTTCCCTTGAACTGCTTGGGAAAAGGTAATTTTCAATCCAATGCGAAGTTATAATCTTTGTAAAGCAGAATTTATTATACCATGAATGTGTTATATACATGAAGATGGTCGCAAATAGCAGCGAATTTACCAGGTAGGACAGACAATGAGATCAAGAACGTGTGGCACACACATCTAAAGAAAAGGCTTGCCAGTTCCAATATTTCAAAAGAACGAAATCCAAATTGTTATGTAAATCCATCAAATTTGAATGGGCAATTGTCGAACGCCATGATAATGTATTTTTATTGACATATGTAATGAATTCAGCTATTTTCTATAATGAAGTTACTAATTAACAAATGGTGTAAAGTTGAATTCATTTTTCTTAATGTGAGTAATTATGTTTGTTGTTAGTGAAACAGCGGTTATAATTATAATATTATGAAATTTTTGATTAATAGCATTTTAGGTATAATTACTTTTAGTAGTTGTAAAACAAAATTTAACAACTGTTAGAAATAGTTGTAAAAAAGGCTGACTTTATTACGATTGCCAACTGTACTAGACATATTACAACTGTTTTTGGCAGTTGTGAAAGGGTATTTTTTGTTGTAGTGGTACATGTTGCCATAGGGTTGCAAAGGTGTTGCCTTTGACTCTAAGGCAACGCAACAAAATGCAACACCGAGAAAGTGTTGCCATAGATCATTTTTTGCCTATAGCAACACTTTTTGTCACTTTCTGCATCACTTCTCCGGTGTTGTAGTATGCAATCTATGACGTAGTGAAGGTTTTTATTAGGTATTAAACAGACTCTCGCATACAAAAACTTATAAACTCGCTAACCCCTCGCTAACCGCCTATACAGTTTTGTACACTCGCACGACCTGCTGCTATTTTAATCCAACGCTCAAAACCCTGCATTGGTTTCTGTTCCCGGAACCAGATTTTCTCCTAGCTTCAAACCCATAGCTAGTTACCCTAGTTATTACAGACACTAAAAAGCTGATCGGTGATTTAAAAAAAAATACAATAAATAAACAAGACTCAAGACCTAACCCTTAATGATCTAAATCCTTGAACAAAAATAACACTTTAAAATAAAACTAGGATTCTCCCTTTAAAACTTGGTGGTCTTGTTTGGCTGGCCCCTTTCCTTTTATATTTAAGTTTGCTTTATAAGGCTTGGTCAAAAAAATATCATCCGTCCCTTTCTTTCATTTGCTCCTCAACATGTGACTAGGGTTTCTTCAAATTGGCTTTGAAACTGATTCGTGATTATGTCACTTCTACAGTTGATCAATGTTGGTTCCTTGCTCGAATTCGAAGTACAGTCTTTCTTGCTCCAACGCTGTAATATCTCTGATATTTAATTTGAGAACTCGAATGGTTTTTCTGTAGGTTGGATAAATTGCAGATTAGGAAGTGGTGTTTAAAAAGGATTTCAAATCCCAAATTAACTCTCCGATTTCCTTATATGATTTGCTCGATTGCTTGCATGTTTCCCCTTTTGGTTTTGATATCCTCGACGTTGACTAACTTGAGCAATTCCAGAAATACAAATAAATTTTTTCTCCATGTGCTTGCGTGATTATTGCCATGCTTGATAAATCTGGAAAAGAAATTCTGTGGCCCCTTGATAATTTTTGCGTGATTTGTTCTTTGTTGATTTTGCAGTATCTTTTAAACACTTGCCAAGAAGGATTTGCCATATATAACTTTGTCTGATTTCTTTGGCTAGAAAAATGCTTACCAAAAATGCAATTCTGGAATTTAATAAAAGATTGCCTGATTTGTGGACTTGCGTGATTTGATTTCTTTCCATGAATAATTGAGGAAATTTGAGAAATGTGTCGTGAAAAAATCTTGATGTTATCCATAGAAACTAAAATTGTTTTTTACCTTTAAAAAATTGTCCAATACTGGAAACAAAAATGAAATTGTTTTCATGCACTTGCATTGTTCTTGCGAAGTTTGGAAGCAACTTTAAGTTTGTTGAATTCGACTTTTGCCAATAAATTGTCCCTGATATTTGCTGGAGAGATTTAAATAAATTCTTTCCAAGTTCGCATTGATGATTTGTTTCCAAAACAATACTCGGCGTTGATTGATAAAAAAATGTTGCCAAAAAATGTTGTCCATTTTTCTTAACTGATTTCTCTTTGGCTGGGATGATCTTGAATTGTTTTGTCATGCTGCTTGCCTTGTGTGTATACTGGCATAACCATGCTCGAGCCTGTCTTGATCATGTTGTTATCACTTTCTCTGGTGCACTATCTACATGAAGGTTGTGCACATATATTTTGATACAGCAATACAATCACGTAGCTGCCATTTTCCTGTGCTCATCCACTTGTACGTGAGATTTCTGTATTGTTGTGTACATGCTAAGTTTCTTACTTTTTGTTGAGCATTTTTCTTGAACCATTGTTGTTCCATCATTGTTGTGTCGAGTTCATTTTTATTCCACCTGTGTTATTCTTGTATACACGCTGGATCTCGACCTTGAGACTTGTGCATTTTTGACATTGCTATATCCATTTGTAATACTTAGACTGCATGCTCATGGTATCTTGAACTTGGCTTGACCATTTTGTTAATCCATTTCACTTGAATAAGAACAGTGTATTTTGATGAATTCTTGAAACTGAAATTTAGTTGTACACTCGTACACTTGGACCAAATTGACAATGTGTATATATGTGTATATATATACACACAAATTGTATATATATATATATATATGTGTGTGTGTGTGTGTGTGTGTGTGTATACATATGTGCGTGCTATCACTTCATTGTTCCTCTTGTGTTGTTCAGGGATACCTGACCCATGCACTGTGCATGTGTGTCAAGCTTTACCTGAACACAACAGCTAGATATATTTGTCCCTTGCTGACTGTATTGTCCCTACACAAATATGTGTATATACATACATATGTATGTGTATACATGTATAGTGTATGTCCAGAGAATATATATATATATATATGTGTGTGTGTGTGTGTATGTGAGCACTACAGATGATGTCTACCTTGTGGTATTTACGATGTATCATTGTGAATATCACAAGATGTCTAGACACAAATGGATGTCATAAAAATCAGATCAAGTCATGAAAAATGATGAGAAACACACCAAAATTCTGAGGCAAATAAATTTTAAAAATAAAATTATATCTGCTAGAATTTAAAATCTTTTTGTTTTAGTTTACTGTGTGTTTCTTCTGTGACAGGTAAGCAAAAGACTGGACTGACTGTGAAGATTGGCAGAAGACAGAAGACAGAAGACAAAGCTATGAAACAATATATGAGTGAATTTGTATAGATTGAGTGAAATGTAACTGAGTGTACTGTAGTGAGGAGCATTGTATACAAATGAAAATTAACATGTAATGTATTGTATTTCAGTGAAATGTACAAATAGCGGAGTTATAAATTTGTACTGTTGAAATGATGAAATAAAATATTATATTTAAATAAAATACTGTTTGAATATTTAAATTTTTGTGCAGTTGTATTCTATTTAAATATAGAAATTATATTCTGTCTGTGATGTAGTATAACAACGTAATTACAAACACATTTATAATAATAAATATATGTTTATTACCATTAAACAAAAATCATAGAATTGTTAGATACAACAGTATAGTATATGATAATAGCCAGATTCACTATCTTGTGAAATTATAAAATTGTGTACGTGCATGCAAGGGAATAAAACTTGAGTATTATAGATTTAATAGGTTTAAGCATCAATTTTTAAATAGATAGCTATTATATACAAATCACTAAAGTCTTAAATTTTTGTATATAAATAAATCTTATGTAAAGTGAAGCAATACCAAAAATGAGTTTTTAATTATATAATTGGAATATTGCACCTTACCTTTTATTATTATATAAATAATCTTTTAAACCTTGGTTACAAGTTTATATATTTGTGTGTGTGTATATATAGTTATTTCACTGTTGCTTGTTGAATGTGAATATACATGTTTTTGCCATGTAGATGAAGCTAGGAAATAAACTTATAAACCTTATGTTGATGTTAAGATTGACCAACATTTTAGGACGTTCCTTTACGTGCTCTTTAATTACTTTTTATTTGTTACTATTTATAATGTAATTAACATTTACTAAAGGCATTAAATAGGAAATTATAACTATAAATGTCTCTATAGGTAATTTGTATTCCAATGAGTATTAATGACACATAGACATGAGGTTAACTCCAACTTATAGTAGAAGCCTGTTGTAACGCCCCACCCGGAGATCTACATTAGTAAAGAGGATTACTAAGTAATCGTCTACTAATGCACATAATGGGTCTTGTTAGGGACAACCAACATGGTAATGCATTAGCTAAGAGCTAAATATGACGAAAATATCTTTATATTTTTTTTTCGTTTCCTCGTAGTGGTCGACTCACTCAACTTTTATCCAATACGATACCATGGTGGGTTTGGATCGTTTCATAACAAATGTAAATATATCATATAAGAGGTCTCAGAACAACATCATAAATACATACATGAGTGCATGCATATCCATATATCATACATTATACACAACATACTTAGCGGTGTGTCACCACAATATACATATACATACACAACCATCCCATACTAAATACAACATAGGTACAAGAAAAAAAGGTCAAATAAATGAATGATAGTATGCCCAGATCCAGAAAATGTTGTCCAATGAGAGTAAGCCCAAAAAGTATCCATGAAGAAATGCTAAAACAACATATCCTACAACTCGGTCTGACCTGGGTGAAAAGAACACACGGGTCATGCAAGCTAGAACTTATCGGTAGTAAGGATCTCAGTAATAAGCGAAAGGGTGAAAACTGTTCTGTTGTTGTCGACAGAACGATATACTATTCATTATCTCATTCATAAGAAATTAGGCATTAGTGATTCATCTATCTATTTCAAGGGAATTCAATAAGTAACATGCATATGGTTTCTCTTGAGGACATCTATAAATAAAGTGGATAAGGGATTAGAACCATATAATAACTTCATAAAGAAACATCAAATCATCATAATCCATCATAAAAAATCAATAAGGGTTAAAATGTAACCATGATCGAAATCACCACAAACATAATATAAATGTTTCCTTTTCCATACTCAAGATCATGTTTAAATATCATCATCAAAAGGTGAAATCGGAACATCAAAAACTTCATAGAAGATTGCATGTGCTTTACATCTTGACTAGTACTACATCTTGTACCATCCATCGTGATGACTAGGGCCATAAACATCTTAATGACTGTAACCGAAACATCGTGATGCCCTTGGTCACAAAATCCGAGTAATAGCATCGTGGTGATTGGAGTCACAGACATCGTGATCATCGTGATGGCTATAGTCAAAATCATCACAACGACTCCAATCGTGTACTCGGTAATAATACTAGTAATATCCTGAATGTGTCTCAACTTCTCGAAGAGGAACCCAATAGACGTTAACGTACGTCCCATACTATACATCATATTGGTTTACTAATCGTTAGTCGATGCCACATTAGAAAAACCATCATAAAACATCATCAAATATATAGTGCCTCATATCATTGGCGAGTGTAGAGATCCCCAAGTCATATCATCTCTCTGTCTCTTAACGAGTACTAAATGACATCGTGACTTGTCTTGTCTCATCAACAAGTAAAACCCATCATAAATGACAAAACACTATTCATTCATCTTAAATAACTTGCCTCATCTCCTTGGTAAGTATAAGAAACATCGCGGAGTTATTTCTAACCATAATTTCAAATCAGCGTTTCGACATCAAAATTGCCTCATTTCATCGGTAGTCATAAAAATAGATCCATATTGATTCGTCATTGAGCATGGTAAAAAAAAGAAGTTCTCAAACCAATAGTCTTCTAAAATTTTGCAACCGCTAAAACATCTCAAAATATCACTTCAAATTGGTTTCGATCGTACAAGTCTGATATTAAGCGATAAGGCAAAAACACATGTCCCGTACCACATATTTTTACTAAATCATTTTATTCTCATTCTTGTACGCCGAAATTCATAAAATTAAGCTAATATATATATAATAATTTTATAGAGAAAATAGGATTTTTAAACAATTTTAGAAATTTTTATAAAAGCTTTTTAAGCTAAAAAACTCAATATTTAAATCGGCTATCAATTTATAGAATACTTTTAAAATAATAAATAATTTATTAAAAATCCTTTAAAACGTATTAAAATCATTTATTTTCCAACCCATGGTTTTTAGGAAAATTTTCCAAAATTTATTTGAAATAAAAACAGTTAAAACCATCAAATTCTCCAAATATCGATATTTACCAATATTCAGATTTAAATAGAATTTAAATAAAATTAAAATTTCAAATTTCCTCAAAACTGAGCGAATCCATTATCAGATATCATAGCTTTAAAACCCATCATCGAACTTTTCAATACTATCATCAATTAACTCAAAATCAACAGCGAAAACTAATAAAGAATGATGCAAATTGACAATCTTGTTTTTGACCAACTTTGTCAATATGTTTCAAGCATCAAAACTATCCATAATTGAATTGGAATTTCCAGAAATTAACTTTCATATATATACAACAATATAATAAAATTTGACAGCATTTTGCTATAAAAGGAAGGAGATACAAATTTTTAAATATGACACTTCTCAGGCACAAAATGAACTAAGTTGAAAATCTTGTTTTTTTTTTCAACTTTGTAGATATGTTACTAATATTGAAACTACCTAGAATTGAATGAAAAATTGCAAAAATAAACTTCCGTATATGCAACACAACATACCAAAATTTGATAGTGTTTCACTGCAAAACAAAAGAAATATGTTTTTTCAATGATGACATTATTTGGACACAAAATGAACTAAGCTAAAATCTTATTTTTGTCCAACTTCGACAATAGATTTCAAGCATCTAAGCAACTAAAATTCAAATGAAATTTTCTAGTATCAAACATTGATATAAGAAATAAAAAATACTAAATTTGACAGTGTTTCGCTGTAACATGAAAGAGAGACTTACTTTCAAAGTTGGCACTTTTTGGATACAAAATGAACTCAGCAGAAATCTTATTTTTGTCCAACTTGGACAATCGATTTCCAGCATCTAAGCGACTCAGATTCGAATGAAATTTTGCTGCATCAAACATTATTATAAGAACTAAAATGTATTAAAATTTACAGGATTTTGCTGCAAAACGAAAGAGATATATATTTTCAAATGTGGCACTTTTTGGATACGAAATGAACTCAGCTGAAATCTTATTTTTGTCCAATTTCGACAATCGATTTCCAGCATCTAATTGACTCAGATTCAAACGAAATTTTGTAACATCAAACAATGATATAATAACTAAAACATATTAAAATTTGATTGCGTTTCTCTTAGATATGAGCAAGATATGATTTTTTAAAACTGACCACATTTCAGCAAAACAATGTATGGAACATGACTTGAAACAAGTATCTAAACAACCCAATTTCAACAAAATATATTAGATATTTGCAAATTTAGATTTAGTTTGACGTAAGCTTTGCTTACCTTTGTTATTTGCAGCGAAAGAGTGAATTTTAACTTGCAAAATTAAGCTTTTGGATGGATTGAAGCATTAATGACCTGAAAAAGACATAAAAGGGACACGCAATGGTAAAAATATCAAAAAGGTTATTACAGTATAACAAAACCGAGATTTAGGTGAGTGGGGATATTAGAGAAAGTAGAGATTACCCTGATTTGGATTACAACCTGAAGTAAACATTAATTTAAGAGAAATTGGTTGATTTTTTTTAAGCCTAGGTCAATTGATAGCCATGGTTTTTGCTTCTCAGTTTGGAAAAGAAGAATGGGTTTCTGTTTTCTGCTTAGAGAAAAGAACGTGCCTTTCCCTCTTGATGTTTCTAATGAGTTGGGTTAGAGAAACAAAGCCCAATTCTATACTTAATCAAACTCTATGTTTATGTTTTACTAATCTTAACACAATTTCTTTATTATAATTCCTTTTTGAGTGAAACAAAATGCTTTTTACTAATTTTAATGAAAGAAACATGTTACAAATGTTAAAAATTTAAATTTCCAATTAAAATATTATTTCCGCAATTTAACACCAATATTTTTTTCCATTATGTAACACTGTTCTCATTTATAGTGACCAAACAAAATTTATTTCTAAGTCCAATGAAGATTATTAAAACATTCGTAACATTTTTTACCACTTCAAATCATTATTTCAAATACGCTATACCAAATAAATTTATATTCTTTGTATTTCCCTTTTATTACAAAAATATTGTTATTTAAGGACAAATAGATCGATTTTACCCATATAAATATTATTTTTCCCACTTCTGATTTTATTACAAAAGTGTTTTAACATCTTTCAAATATTAAAACATCATTCCAAACAATACTACATACTTAAAACCTTATTTTTATTCATGATCACCCTTACAATAAAAGCCTAATATTAGAATAAAATTCTAGTATCATCAACTTAATTAAATAAATCATTTTCCATCATATGTACACACTCCGAAGACCCCAAATAAAATTTAACATCATTTTCATTTATTTATTCTAGAAATCCATGTTCTTATTCGTCAAACATTGTTTATTTTAAAATAAACCTTATTATCATCAATTTATTCCATTTATAAGTTCTTATCCCATATTAAATTATAATTTACACTATAGTTTAATATTTTGGTAATCTCTAATATCCCGGGTTGTTACACCTGCATGGAATCGATCAGCATATCCAACATCTACAAGTAAGTTGAGTTAATGTGAGAGGTCTAGGTTCATGAGCCATTATTATAAGTACAAAAAGATGTGAGGTTAAGCCCAACTTGTAGTAGAAGTTTGCCCGTAACCTCTCGGCAAATCTAACGTCTACAAGTAGTTGATTTAATGTTGGGCATCTAGTATGTGTGTGTGTATTTGTGTGAAGTAGGCCTACCTCGAGAAGGTATTACGTAGTTAGGACTAGATATGTTACTAAGGTTCACTCCTTAGTACTCGGCCAAAGTCATGGGACCCTTGCATGTTAGGTCTTAAGTGATAATTGGGTCCACCTTTCTCTTATAAAATTATGAGGTATTAAATGGTCCTTAGTAAAATGATAGACATATGAGTAAGGTGGTTCACCAGAAGTTGTCCGCTTATTTAGGGGCTATGTAAGGGCATACTAAGGGATGGGCAAATAAGAGTTCCTAAGAAAGCTAACGAGACTGCCTATCTAAGGGAAGTATTAAATGACTAGAAGTGTTAGAACCTTTATTTTGTGATATTTTGATTGTGACAACTGTATATCGAAAATACCATATACCAACAATTATTACAGGAGAAATATTGGAGATTATGGTTCAAATACAAAAAGATTAGAAGACAGGATTAATTATTATATTTTATGGTTAGAATTCTTGTTAAAATATCTCTTGAAATATCTATAGCGGTATAAGTTGTTTATATTGACAAATATTAGGCCTTACACATGTCCAAATAGTCGGCTGAATTGTAAATTCAACCGGCTGGCTGCTCAATATTTATAGAACTATATGTATATTCAGCTTGCTAAATATACTATTCAGTTGGCTAAATCATGTGTCTTGTACACTATTATAAAAACTAACCGTCTTTAATCAACTGAAATTTAGTTTCAACTGGCTAAATTGAAGGCTTGCGAATTTTTAAAGAGACATTACTCTTTAATCAAAGAGTTATGTCCATATCTTTTGATTAAATCCATTCAGAAATGAAAGAAACCTTATATATCTTATAAATTAACCTTGAAATCAGTTCTTTTAACTCACTCAACTTACTCGATTCTAATATTTTCTGACTCTAAAAAGCATTTTATACTTAATCTCTTACACTCTCATTTTTTATATTCTGTGATTATAAATAGTCACTTTCTTCCTTAATTCTGCATATATCAAACACGATATATTATCAAGAAGAAGATTATACGAAGGGTGTATAGTAAAGTGACATATCTATGTTATTAAGAACATAAAGAGTCGATTAACAAGTAAAAATCCTATTCCGCTGCTCAGGCAAGTCAAAGTCCTGTTTAGCTACTGAGGTGAAATCTTGTTTTTCCTGCTCAGGTATTGTAATACCTACTCCTTCGGGTCAACTGAGGATTATTATTTAGTCGAAATTCCTGAAGGAGTCAAGGATGGACGTACGACGAAACTCTGAACCAGTATAAAAATCTCTGGTGTCATTTTACTTTATTTCTTTTATATTCTCTACTACTATTATTATTTATTATCATATAGACTTTTGCATCAGTACATTTCTGTATCACTCGATCCGTAGTTCACTAACCATTGGTATCAAAGCAAGGAATTCTACTGATCATCTTAACATCATAGAACAAGGGCTAGAAAAATATATGGGCAAAATATAGCAAGCAAAAAATCCGGTACAAACAAAGATACAACACATAAGGGCTATAAAAAGGTATTTTCTAATTTATATTTTTCAGTGAAAAACAATGACAAATTAGGGGATAAGATTTTAAGACTTAATTTCATTATTTTAGGGAAAATGAAATCCATCGAACATGAGAATGAGAAATTGAGAAAAGAAAAAAAAGATCTAGAAAATCAAAACATTGTTTTAGAAAATGGTTTTATGAATCTTAAAGATTTTATAGATGAAAAAATACTATACTTGAAAACGAAAAAAGGAAGTTTTTCAAAAGAAATTTATGATTTGAGAAGACAAAATTGTTTATTACAATCTTCTTTTAATAATTCAAAATCTCAAATTTATCGTCTCGAGATTGAGAACAATACGTTAAATAAAGAGAATTTTATATTAAACAAGAAAATTGATATTTTGAAAAATGGTATAATTTCTTTTGAAAATGAAAATTCCAACTTAAACTAAAATTGAAAAATGAAAAATGATTTTGCAAAATTTAACAAACGTCAAAATGATATAAGCACGATTTTATCTACTTTTAAACATTTACATGGTAAAAGTGATTTAGGAAATAATAAAGTTTATCGTAGAAATAGTACTAGAGACGCCTTTATGTATAGTAAAAAAAGCTAGTGCTAGTACTAAATTTCGAATAAATTATAGATCCAAAATATATGGAAATTCATGTACTTCTGTGATTAGTAATGTTCACAATATTTTTAGAAGTACAAAATTACTGATAGGACGTACAAATAAAAATCATTTAAGCACTTGGGTTCCTATTAATCCGAAAATTAGAGAAAAATACATCAATGATTATTTCTAAACATTTGTTAGTAACGATAATTTTATTTTTAAAGTTACCATTAAACCCTCTTAGGTATGGTTACCATCGACCTAACCCTATGGATCCTAATGAAGGAAGTGGGTACCAAAATATATAACATTTTTTTAGGTATCCAAAAATTACAAAATGTGAGATGAATTTGACATAGTATATTTCCTTACATATAATGGAAAGTGAGCTTTTATAGATAAAGAAAATTCAACAAATTCGGTATACCTAATCCATTATCTTATTTAGTTCAAGATTTCTACTTGTAATTTTACATTATCAATTAATATTATGAAACTATCTAAATTAATATACGACCTAAAGTCAATAATTATTTTCATATATTTTTGTTGATGACAAAGGTGGAGAAAATTAAGCGTTATGATAAGGGAGTATATAAATATAGAGAAAGCAAATACGAAGGGGGTGTAATAGCATATTATTTATTTAAAAATTCATATGTTTGTCATCATCAAAAAGGGGGAGAATGTTGAAAACCCAATTTCGTTGTTTTGATTATAACAATTGCGCGACGCTATTACTTATGTTTTATTAAGTATTTTTAGGTTAACTGGTACCGTGGATAACGAAGTATATTTAATATCGGTACAAGCTATGTTGAAGCAATAACAAAAAGGATAATAAGAAAACTCAATATGCCATTCGATCTCAAGTGCGCATAAAACTAGGACAATGCACAAAACATCAGAGAACATGTCATTACTGCCAAGAATTGATAGAATTTTTTTTAATACAAAAGAAAGTTAAAAAAAGGAAAAAACTGTTAGTGGGATTTAAAACCCGCCTTCCAACTATGAAGGAAGGCGATCAACCAATGAGACACATTGCAATTTGGATTTAAACCATGTGACAGCTTTCCCCGAACCAACCGACATTTCCCCGAAATGCGTTGTGCCAATGGCCGACTAGCACATGACGTTCATCAAAAGAAAGGGGGTTTGGAATGATGAACTACCAAAGAACCTATAGTATGTCTCACAACGCGTGGAATAAAATATAATAATAACATAACTTGACATAAAAACAAGCGAGACAGTGCATAAGCTGAAAACTAAACCATCATAGCAGCGGAAATCCAAAATATAGCTTATGATCCAAAACATCATTATTACAACTTTAAATTATTGTCTCAAAAGCAAAATCGAAAAGGTACACTACTAATGCCCAAAGCAGTGACCATCAACAACACAGGGAGAATGTATGTAAATAGTACGTGGAAGCCTCCTGCTCGTCACTGGACAGCTACTCGTGCATACCACCTAACCTGTCTCTAGTCCGCCCATTTAGGAGCACCCAGAGTAATAAGAAGAGACATAAAACTCTGGGTCAGAGAAAGTCTGGTATGAGCGATAACAGCAAAATAAAACAATAACAGGTATAAGTAATCATACCTGAACCTGGACCTGTAACCAAAGAGTTAGGACAACAAGATGTACAATACTCTAAGGTGACACTAACATAAAGTGTATATGGGAGTGTGCATGTCATGGTGATAGCAAACATCAAACATAGCAATCAAACTCACATCTCTCACTCGTTGCATAAAGCACACGATATCCACTGCTTTGATCACCAGAACCATTTGGGGCCATGACGGAGCCCGGCTCCATCCAAACCTTACTACGACCACTTTTCCCTTGGGGGTCTTGATGGAGTTCGACTCCATACAACTTTGACCCCACCGCACTGATCCATAGTCAATGCCTCTCCCATCAATAGTGAATCAAAGTAATAGATATCGATAACCCCTTTGCACACGTCCCGCAACAAAACCCAACTCATGAAGTTAACTTGTTGGTTCCCATCTGGATCCTGAGTAATAACTTCTCATTTTGACTTTCTTTACATCACGGGTTTTTGGTCGAATTGGAGTTAGTCTTCAGAAGAGTCATCACGTAATAGTAATAGAGGCTGGTTCGGTTCGGCGCACTCGGTTCGGTTAGGGCATATCGTGCTCAAACTCCCCATTCGGTTCGGCTCAATCCAATTCCCTCGGTTTGGTTCGGATTCATCATCTCCGTGCGGTTCGGTTCGGGTTCATCATCTCCGTGCGGTTCGGTTCTACTCCATCTCGTTCCAGTTCGGCGCTCCATTCCAACTCCAGCTCCATACAAGTGGCCTTCCTTATTTCCATGTTTTCTCCTATGCCATGCTCCAGTCCGTTCCATCCGATCCGATCCGGAATCCTGGCACTTTTCCAGTAAGCTTGTTACGTCTAATCTCACCATACGCAGAATGCGGGTCATTACACTCTCCCCCCTTTAAGAAATTTCGCCCCCGAAATTCCTTAATCAAAACATACAATGGTGCCTCGCATGCCTATCAGCCATTTACAAACAATCAAACATACATAACAACGCAACAAGTCAATCCTAGCATGCGGTTTACTAACAAGGGAGTAACTATATCACGATTAAAATCTTACCAGATAAAGAATTCTAGATACGACTTCCTTATGTTCCCCTCTGTTTCCCAAATACAATCATTCTCATTATCGCCCCACTGGACCTTGACTAGTTCCACCGTCTTCCTACGAAGTTGCTTCGTATCATGTCCGACAATACGAATCATTCTGTGTCTCCCAACTACCTCAGATTCCACCTCGATATCATCCAACTGATCTGGTGAAATAGTCATATCAGAATCGTGCACAAACTTCTTTAACTGAGAAACATGAAATATGTTGTGCACCCCCGCCATCTTGTCTGGTAATCCAACTTTATACGCTAAATTCCCAACTTGTTCGGGAACTGGGAATGGACCAACAAACCTTCGTGCCAACTTATCTCTCCTGCCAAAACAAATCACACTCTTTAATAAGAGAGATCTTGACGAATACCAAGTTGCCAACGGAAAATTTTAAATTTATTCGTTTTTTATCAGCATAGCTCTTTTGCCTATCTTGGGTAGCTTTCATTCGCTGTTGAATAACCTTGATCTTAACTGAAGTTTCTCTTATTACATCTTGCCCAAGCAAAAATTTCTCACCGGTCTCCAACCAACATGATGGTGAGTT
The DNA here is from genome assembly GCA_030737875.1 of Allium sativum. Lineage (NCBI taxonomy): Eukaryota > Viridiplantae > Streptophyta > Magnoliopsida > Asparagales > Amaryllidaceae > Allium > Allium sativum. The sequence continues at coordinate 867,233,981 of CM060924.1, read as the reverse complement.
GCACGGTCTCCCGTAAAAAGCTTCAAATGGAGCCATACTAATACTGGACTGATAACTATTATTATACATGAACTCAACTAGATGCAAATGGTCATCCCATGACCCTTTGAAATCTAATATACAAGCCCTTAAGAGATCCTCTAATACACGATTCACCCTCTCTGTCTGACCATCGGTTTGAGGATGGTATGCGGTACTGAGATGTAATTCTGACCCTAAGGCCTCTTGTAAGCTCTTCCAAAACCCATTAGTGAATAATGGATCTCGGTCGCTCACAACGCCTTTGGGCACTCCATGAAATCTCACTACCCACTTCATATACAGTTCTACTAACTTAGCTGCCGTCCTATTCGACTTGACTAGTATAAACCTTGCACTCTTGGTCAATCGATCCACAATCACGCAAATGCTATTATGACCCGATCTAGTCGTTGGTAAACCATCAATGAAATCCATTGAGACTTGTTCCCATTTCCATTTTGGAATTTCCAACGGTTGTAACAAACCACTAGGCTTCTTTTGCTCGGCTTTAACTAATTGGCAGTTCATGCACTTGGATATAAACTTTCCAATGTCTCTCTTCGTCCCTTCCTAGTAGTAGGTTTGCTTCATGTCTGGATACATTTTGTTACAACCGGGATGTATAGTCAGTTTCGGGTGATGACACTCTCTAAGCACTTCATCTCTCAATCCACTAACATTGGGTACAACTAGCCTCCCATTCTTTAGAAGCCATCCCTCTCGATCAAGATCATACTTCTTCATTCTCTCATGGTCGATACCCATTTCTACCTTGGAGATGACTTCCAATAGATTAGGATCGTCCCTCTGACTGGAACCAATCTGCTCAAGCAAAGTTGGTCTGATCGTCAAACTTGCTAAAATCTCTGGATCCAATCTGCACTTAGGTCTGAAATCATATCCTGCGATATATTCCAGTTGCTACCATTCCAGAAACATAGCCCCCAAATTGGCATGTCTCCTACTCAATGCATCAGCTACTGCATTTCCGTTCTCGGGTGTGTATGCGATATTGAAATCGTATGAAGCGAAGAACTCTAACCATCTCTATTGACGAAGGTTTAAATCCTTTTGAAAGAAAAGACACTTTAACGACTTATGATCGGTAAACAATTCAAATCTTTCTCCCAAGAGGTAATGTCTCCACATCTTTAACGCGAACACAATCGCTACCAATTCCAAATCATGGGTAGGATATCTTTTCTCATGCGGCTTCAGTTGCCGAATATCATAAGCTACAACCCTACCTCCTTGCATCAATACAGCACCTAGTCCGGTACCACATGCATATATACCGTCATCTCTTCGTTCCCTGTTGGAATAACTAACACTGGAGCACACATTAACCTTTCCTTTAGACTCTTAAATGCATTCTCACACCTTTCGTCCCAAAAGAAAGCTTGATTCTTCTTGGTCAACTGAGTTAACGGTGCCACTATCTTGGAGAAGTCTTGGATAAACTTACGATAATATCCAGGTAACCCCAAGAAACTTCTCACGTCCATTGCATTCTTAGGCGTAGACCAATCCTGCACCGTAGCCACCTTTGCAGGATCAACGATGATACCATTTTCTAAAACAACATGGCCCAAGAATCTCACTTCCCTCCTCCAGAAGTGACACTTGGAAATTTTTGCTTCCAATTGGTGTCCCCTCAACACCTCCATCACTGTCCTCAAATGTTTCTTGTGTTCTTCTTCTGTCCTCGAATAAACCAAGATATCGCCCACAAACACAAGAACAAACTTATTTAATTGGTCCCTAAATACCCTGTTCTTAAGATCCATAGAATATGCTAGTGCATTGGCCAGCCCGAATGGCATGACCAACCACTCATAAAATCCAGACGGCGTTCGAAATGCCGTTTTAGCTATACTCTCAGCTGCCACTCGGAGCTGGTGAAAACCTATCGCGAGATCCAACTGGGAGAACACTCTCGCTCCACTCAACTGATCAAACAAATCTTCTATTCATGGAAGAGGATACTTATTCTTCCTCGTCACCTTATTCAACTCGCGGTAGTCCACACACAATCGAAGGGAACCATCGGCCCTGGTAGCAAATACAACTGGTGCTCCCCACTAGGAAACACTCCTTCGGATAAATCCCTTCTTCAAAAGATAGCTTACTTGCATCCCGAGCTCTCACTGCTCCCTTGGCGCCATACGACGAAGAGGCATCGCTATAGGCCTGGCCTCTTTCACTAAATCAATACGAAATTCGATCTCTCGGTGTGGTGGAAGTCCGGTCACTTCCCCGAAGATGTCCGAATACTCGCCAGAAATAGGCACATCTGACAACTCATCATGCGAGATGTCGAGGGAATTTAGAAAACTAGCCATCACTCCATCACTACGTAGGCAACCAAACAGTACCCTCTAACCATCATCCGCCCTAATGGTCACCGAAGACCCCTTACAGTCTACCATCACCCCGTACCTTTGGGGCCAATCGACTCCCAAAATAATGCCAAACCCAGTGAAGCCCAGATAAAGCAATCACAAGCAAACATACATCCATGACTTGATAAGACCAAATTACGATAAATCATGCTAAGGCTAGTCGAACCACCGATTGGGTTCGTCACAATTAAAGGTCTATCGAGAATCTCTGGTTCCAATCCCAACCTATCTACCAGGTCACTAGATATGAAGGAATGGGAAGCCCCAGTGTTAAATAATACTCGAACAGGAACATCATAAACAGAAAGCATACCTTGAATGACAACACTTTTTCCTTTCTCCGCCGTAGTTGGGGCATTCGATGAGGAAGGAACAACATTGATAGCATATGCTTTCACAATCTGCTTCTCCTTTGGGGGTTATGGACATTTATACTTGTGATGTCCCACTTGGCCGCAATTGATGCACCTCCTGTCCGCTGGCTTTGGTCAACATTCTTTGGCATAGTGGCCCTTCTTGCCACAGCTATAGCACTCTACACCTTTCTTATTCTTCTTTTTCTGACCATTCTTGGTTTGGTTCTGTTTCCTCTTATTCTGGGAATTATTCTCGTCTCCACCACTTGCCTGCGGCTTTATCTCCTTTGCAGATGTGACAACAACTTTAGTCTTTGACTTAGGGTAAAGGCTTTTTGATCTCAATGCTTTCACCACAACAGATTCAAAAGTCTCATCGATGTGGTTTATTAGTCTTTCCCCCAAGTATTCATCTAAACCAGTTATGAACTTCTCATTCTTCTTTTCAGTAGTACCAATAAGGGATAATCCATATTTCGATAAAGTATCGAACTCGGCAATATATTCCGAGGCTGCCCTACCATTCTGCTTAAGCTCCAAAAAATTCCTAAACAATTCTGATTTCTGAGCAGCCGGGATAAACTTGTCACTGAAGCTAATCTTAAACTGATTCCAAGTAACTTGTTATTTAGGAGTAGCTGCTTTAATAGCATTCCACCAATTCATAGCCCGTCCTTGAAGTTGCCGTGGTGCTAGCTTTTTCTTTATTGCATCATCGATTCCCAAATCCTCGAAGATGCGCTCACAAATATCAAGGCAATCGTGAACTTCCGTAGTCGGTTCCGTTCCATGGAATAGCTTCCCACCAAGACTAGTATAATCCTTGTTAAACTTGGCGAAATCGGATCTAGGAGCCAGCACCGCTGCACCACCACCGTTAGTAGCATTTGGAACTGCTCCCTGAACATCCCTAAGCATCTCTCGCATGAAGGTAGTAAACATCATACTCATATCAGGGACATTCCTATCATTGGCCCCTGACCCGTACTCCTCGTATATCGGCTCATCGTTCAATCTGTAAAGAGAAAACGATTAACCATCTCCTTAGTGGTGCCAGTGCAGTGCGACTTCATCCTTAAATATACTAATAGTACACACACACATATATATAGTTTTTGAAAACCAAAATATCACAAATACACGCTCTCATATATGTATACTATTTCTCCCTGATGTCTTTCCCTAAGTTAACTATGCAACCTAGGCTCTGATACCAAGTATGATGGCCCGCCCCGAACCAGTCGACATTTCCCCAAAATGCGTTGTGCCAATGCCGGACTAGCACGGGAAGGTCGACAAAAGAAAAAGGGGGTTTGGAATGATGAACTACCAAAGAACCTGTAGTATATCTCACAGCGGATGGAGTAAAATATAATAATAACATAACTTGACATAAAAACAGGCGAGATAGTGCATAAGCTGAAAACTAAACCATCATAGCAGTGGAAATCAAAAATATAGCATATGATCCAAACCATCATTATTACAACTTTAAAATACTGTCTCAAAAGAATAATAGAAAAGGTACACTACTAATGCCCAAAGCAGTGACCATCAACAGCACAGGGAGAATATATGTAAATAGTACGTGGAAGCCTCATGCTCGTCTCCGGACAGCTACTCGTGCATACCACCTAACATGTCTCTAGTCTACCCGTTTAGGAGCACCCAGAGTAATAAGAAGAGACTTAAAACTTTGGGTCAGACAAAAGTCTAGCATGAGCGATAACAGCAAAATAAAACAATAACATGTATAAGTAATTATACCTGAACCTGGACCTACAACCAAAGATTTAGCACAACAGGATGTACAATACTCTAAGGTGACATTAACGTAAAGTGTGAATGGGAGTATGGGTGTCATGGTGATAGCAAACATCAAACATAGCAATCATCTTCACATCTCTCACTTGGTGCATAAAGCATACGATATCCACTGCTTTGATCAGCAGAACCATTTGGGGACATGACGGAGCCCGGCTCCATCCAAACCTTACTACGACCACTTTGCCCTTGGGGGTCCTGATGGAGTTCGACTCCATACAACTTTGACCCCACCGCACTGGTCCATAGTCAATGCCCCTCCCATCAAAAGTGAATCAAAGTTATAGATATCGATAACCCCTTTACACACGTCCCGCAGCGAAACCCAACTCATGAAGTTAACTCGTTGGTTACCATTTGGATCCTGAGTAATAACTTCTCATTTGGACTTTCTTTGCATCTCGGCTTTTTGGTCGAATTGAAGTTAGTCTTTAGAAGAGTCATCGCGTAGTAGTAATAGAGGTTCAAACCTAGTTCGATTCGGCATATTCGTTTTGGTTTGGGCATATGGTGCTCAAGCTCCCTATTCGGTTTGACTCAATCCCATTCCCTCGGTTCAGTTCGGATTCATCATCTCCGTGTGGTTCGGTTCGGGTTCATCATCTCCGTTCAGTTCGGTTCTACTCCATCTCGTTCCGGTTCGGCACTTCGTTCCAATTCCAACTCCATACAAGTGGCCTTCCTAATTGCCATGTTTTCTCCTATGCCGCACTCCGGTCCGGTTCGGTCCATCCGATCCGATCTCCCTTCTACGATCCGATCCGGAATCCTGGCACTTTTCCAGCAAGCTTATTACGTCTAATCTTGCCATACGACGTCGTTTCCAACCATTCTAACTTTACTAAACAATCATAAAACATCTCAAACAACAGTAACAGCATATAGATTTAACCAACAAGATCAAAACATCAACCACATAGGTTAATTTAGGTCAAACATACCCAAAAAGCATAATTTTCCCCTTAACCATGTTTAACTATAGGATTAACAAACTTAATCCAAATTAACCCAAATTTTTGTCAGAGACATAAAATAATATTTTAGAATTTATGCATATTTTTCTTTATTTTTCTGAGTCATAATTTCACTAATTATCACTAATCACCTCTAATTAGCGTAATTAGTATAAAAACATGCTAATCACTCACCTTAGCCACCAATAAATTATAGATCTAAAAACTCCACTAAGTTGGGTCGAATTCCTATGTGTTCCAGTAGCTCTATCTCGATTTTAATGCTAATCCGCCTTAATTTAATGTAGATTTGCTTAATATGTGATTAGGAAGTGATTATGGATGAATTTAGAAGGTAGAGGCCATTACTAGGGTTAGAGGAATGTTTGTGACGGCTAGAAAACTGAAATGAAATGTTTTCTCAAACCCTTTCAACCCTCCTATAACCCTAATCCTGAAATGGATTATGAGCCTAACCACTAATCACCTAATTAAGCTCGGTTAAGCTGTTTTTCCATCTTCAAACCTTATTTCAGCCATTTCTCCCAAATGGTAAGTCCGTTTGATTAATGTGACCACTTTACGGAAAGATAAACCATCATCCGAATCCAATGGAAGTGGTTTGAGGTCAAAACTCCTTACAATCAAAAGTTATAGGCGAAACAAGATTCGCTAGGGGCAAAATGGTCATTTAAAATTCCGCAAAAATCGTGAACATGGGAAATGAACCGTTCCCTAAAGTTACACGAACATAAGACTTCGTATGTGAATGAAATAAATATTCTACGATCCTCCGATACGTAGAATGTGGGTCGTTACAAACCGTTTAATACAGTTTACTGTCTCAAGAAAGGTGGAACAACAAAATCATGAATGGTTCGTTCGAACTGAAGACGGTTCAACAAATAGGCGCATGCATTTCGATAAAGAAACACAACATGGCAGCTTAGCTTTTAAATGTCTTTTCAATTGAAAAGAAGAAATATAATAAAAGGAAAAAGGGTGCTAGTGGGACTTAACCCAGGCCCATATACTAGGATGTGCATGCCTCAACCAACTCAGCCACATAATCATTTGTGCTAGATAGTAACAGCTAGTAGAATTTAACTTTTGAAAACGAATGCAAGTGGCTACACAAAGGGTTCTTTCAACTAAGTGCATATTTCTAATGGACACTTCTTTTTCGAAAGGGATTCGCTGAAGCATTGTACTATTTTTGGCCTCCATTCACTCCTATATAAGCCTCCTACCATGCCAAAACCTAATACAACTCTATTCTCTAAACCATTCTCACATTGCTTCCAAACACTCAAAATTCCACATTTATTTCAAAGCAATTATTAGACCAGTGCTGCTTCACTTCATGAATATTTAAATCTTGCCAAACTTCGCTTCCTAGGCTTTGCCCATTCAAGTTGCGTCATTTTTGTTGAAGGCTATAGAAGTTGTACTTTCAATGACAAATTCGTTTTATCAAGATCACAAAAAATCAAATTATTATTTGTATCGGTAAAAGTCATGTTTTGCTGCTTAAGCACATCAAAGTCATCTTCGGCTACTAAGGCAAAATCTTGTTTTTCTTCTTAGGTGTTGTAATACATATTCCTCCAGGTTAAATGAGAGCTATTTTTTAGTCGAAATTCCAGAAGGAGTCTGGGACTGGATGAAGGACGGAGCTCTGGAAAAATATAAAAATCTTTCATGTCATTTATATTTTGTACAGCTTACTACTGCGCTACAAATTCCACACACACACACACACACACATATATATATATATTGGCCTTCATCAATCCATTACATAGAGACTATAAATTCATCGTCGCACCAATTCAACAGGAGTTCACCTGTAATGACAGCCAGATAGAATGCATGGATCCTCCAAGAGGTTCATAAATGGTGATGAGTGTCTACCTTAATCTGATAGTAAGTGGTAGATTACTATCTCTCTATTTACACTGAGAGTATATTTAAATAGCGTTGACGATTATAAGACGAGGTATAAAGTGAATAGGGTCCGCCATAGAGTATTAAGTGACAATGGGAATCCGACCATAATTAAATATAGATAATGGCCTTAAGTGACCAAATATTAATCGTCCTCGTAGAGTATTAAGTGATTAAAGATATTTGCCCCTTATATAAGCATGTGGGCCTTAAGTGACCTTAGAGTTGTTGGAGAATGGAGTTTTGATAACAAAAACCTTATTTCAATATTAACTGATTACAAAATATGTACTAACACTTTTGTCTAGAATATATATATATATATATATATATATATATATATATATATATACATATACATATGCAGGAATTGTATACTGAAGATTGTATAGTTAAAGATATTAGAGATTTAAAATTCAGAGATATTTCAAGACTCATGAGTATTCAAGATTTCAAGAGTTTAAGGCTAATATAGTTATAGAGTATAGATTATGTAAGACTATAAATAACACTCCAGGTTCAAATTCAAATTCAAATTCTGTTTCCAAATTCTATCTTCAATCCTCTCTATTTTATTTTCTATCCTTTCTATTTTTTCTTTCTTACCTTACTTTTGTTTTCAAACTCAAGTTTTATATATTTAGATTATATATGTATATATAGTGCTAAACTTTATAATTTTATAAATATGTTTATATAGTTTATATTTATGTTTTCATATGCTTTCCTATTTTATAATATTAATTTATGACACTATATTTTAATTCAAGAGTTTCCAGAATTATATTTATATCAAAACACTTGAAAAATGCTCAAAAAATTGATTTTGTACTAAGTATATGTCGACATTGAGAAAACACCATGTCGACATGTAACTGTCAATTTTTTCAATTTTGAAAGGACGTGTCTTTTCACTATTTGTGACGGTTCTAGAGCGTTGCAACTTTTCACACACTTTAAAATGGGCTTGATTTCGAATTTTTAATCACTCCTTATTCTCCACTTGCACTCTCTTTCATTACACCATTATTTCTTATCATTTTTATGATCTCTACACCTATACTCTGCCAAATTTAATTCTGTTTTCACTACTCTTCTTCTCTCTACACTCTCTACTCATTACTCTCTAAATCAAGTGCTATTGAAGAGTTATAGGGCTATTTGTAATAGTTTGGGTTGTGTAAAGGAATCACTAGTATCCCTTATAGCCGTGAAATCAAGGACAGGTAATTAGTGGTATCCCTTGTAGCCGTGAAATCAAGGAAGGTATACTTGATCAAGTGTGTGGGTGGAAACAGTGGTATCCCTTGTAGCCGTGAAATCAAGGAGGATTGTAATTGGATATTGATATATTAATAAAACTCTACACAATCCAGCGTTGCATGGGACTAGACGTAGGGGCAATTCCGAACCAGTATAAAATCCGGTGTGTTCTTTCCTTTTCTGTATTCTATTTCTATTTATATTTGTGTTTGTGTATGATTCTGTGTTTGTGGGGTCTGATTCATACAGTAATTCATACAAGTTTTAGATTTTGTTTAAAATTATCAAAAACACTATTCACCCCGCCTCTAGTGTTTTTTTACCTTAACGATCCATTCCGCAATCCCAAACAATTGGTATCAGAGCAAGGTCTTTCAAAAAGTTTATAATTTGATTTTTGAAAAATTTTAAATGGAAATTTTTGAAATTTTTTGTTAATACTAGTGTCAATTCATGCAATGTATCAATGTTGAAAGGGTCTGCATATAATCATGTTGAAAAGGCGTGTGATCTACAGAAATATTATTCAATCTAGGAAAATATGTGTTATATGACTTTTGAAAATTCAAAAGTTGAAAAGATGGGTAAAGTGGCTGTTGGCAATTCTGATTTTGAAGTGGTGGCTTTTGGAAATTCAAATTCTGAAAAGGTGGCTTTTGGAAATTCAAATCCCGAATTGGTGTGTTAAATGGCTATTGAGAATTCAAATTTTGGAACGCTAGTGGTGGAAATGAAAAAGGACAAGTGGATACTGGATAGTGGTTGTTCGAGACATGTGACGGGAATTCCAGAAGTACTCAATAATCTTGAATATGAAGATGGTGGAATGGTGAACTTCAGAGATAACTCTAAAGGATACATTATTGGAATCGGCAATGTCGGTAATTCCGAATTTATGATGTATTATTAGTTAGGAATTTAAAAAATTGCTAAGTACAAGTCAACTTTGTGATAAGGGTTACAAAATAAACTTTGAAAATAATAAATGTTTTATAAAAGATAGAATTCAAAAGTTATATTCGAAGGAGATTGAAAGAAAAATTTCTATTTGTTAAGTATGAAAATCTCCAGTGATAACCTATGTCTTATGGCCAATACAAGTGACCCCTGGATTTGGCATAAGAGATTTGGTCTTATAAATTTCAAACACATCTCTAGGATTTCTAAATTAGATTCAATCATAGGATCACCCAAAATGAAATTTAAAGTTAATAACTTATGCGATGCTTGTCAACTCGAAAAATTAAAGAAATGTTCATTTAAATCAAAAGAGGAAATCACTACATCAAAACCATTAGAGTTAATACACATGGATTTATTTGGTCCATGTCAAGTTCAGTCGATAAATCATAATAAATATGTCTACGTAATAGTCGACGATTTTTCCAGATTTATTTGGACTTTGTTTCTTAAAAATAAAAGGGAATCCTTTGATCAATTTAAAACTTTCTCTAAAAGAATTCAAAATTTATTATCACTAAAAATTAAAACAATACGTAGTGATCATAGCAGAGAATTTGAAAATGAAAATTTTGAAAAATGTGGTTGTTATATCCAAAATTGGCTCTAACACCCAAATTATTCTGATTTATAGAGGATTATATCTAAAAATATGAAGAAAAAACAGGAAAGACACACGATTTATAGTGGTTCGGCATTAACGAGCCTACTTCCACTTTATGTGATGTTGATTATATGCTGAATGCCAATACAATCAATGATTTCGCTCCATCTCACTCTTACAATTATGATTCTTTTAGTAATTTTGATATAACTATGAATGGAAAATAATGGAGATATAACAATGGTGGAATCAGAGCTTTTAATTGCCAAAAGATCCTTCAGAATGTCAAGTCTGGGGCTATTTATAGCTGATTTCTTCAGGAGGATCGTGATCATACGTGGCACAAATCCCAAGAATCTAGGACTGGTTCGTAGCTTGAGGAAGAAATAGTCAATATAGCCATTAAGGACAGGTGTCGTCAGATCCTGTGTTCACGGATCGTGGTGGATTTGGTCATAGCCTTCACCATATCTTCTGGGCTCAGATCGGATCGCGTAGAAGAGGACGGATTGGATCGAGGTGACGGGGGGCGATCGCGATCGGGGTAAGGACTTGGTGACCACAGTCGGAATTCGATGACTTCTATAAAACTCGATAGTGAACATATGTGTCAATCTTGGTGGCTTGATCCAAAAGCTAGCCAACATTTTGCCCCCTCGAAGTATGTTTTATCAAGGATGGAACTTGCTTCGAAATTACTAAGAAATCTTCCCATGAAGTGTTGCGAATCAAAAGTCGTGTCTGTCTTAAATGTCACACAACTTCAAAGAATCGTGTCCTTCAATTAGTATAATTACCCAGTTAAATCTTTAACCATTTCTTTGTTTATTAGATTGTTCTCATCCCTGGAGTTTTTGGAGACACCGTTATCAGATTGCCAGGTAAATTTTTGACTCTTCACAGGTATTTCTAAATCTTCATTTTCAACAATCGTTTATTGAATCGGATCGCTAAAACATCCCTTGGATCGTGGGACGAGGCACTCGTTTCGGTTTGGTGATCATTTGGGCTCCCCCGCGAAACACGATGGGCTTTCCCACCCCAGTCATGAGCCACTGGAGGGAGCGACCCCTCTTTTTTCTACGTTGGGCTCGAGTCCGTGGCCCACTATGCTCCACGGTTCGAATAAAACAAAAAAGAGAATTCTAAGGGACGCGGGTTTGCCTATATAAACTGGCCTTTCTTCCACCTTCTCTCCTTCTTCTTTCTTTCTGCAGCCGCCATCGATCCTTTCTTTCAAACCCTAACTCGTGATCTCCATAAAATAACTTCCTCTCCCGATTTAAGTTAAAACGAAATAGGTAATCATGCTAATAAGGCTTTAATGCATCTTCACATTCGTTTCTCTCTAGTTTTCACTGATTTGAGAGGAGAGAGTGGCGGAATTTTTTGGTGTTCAAGGCTTTAGAGGCGACTGGTTGGCGTTCGGGTTCATGGGAGAAGGGGAGAAAAGAAGAGGAAGAAGTTGGCCAGTTCGACTCGTGGGCGAGGTTTGGGTTCATGGTGATGGCGAGGTGGTAGGAGAGGAGATGAAGATGTAGTGTTAATTTGATTAGCGGATCGGATCATGGAAACGAAGGAGCATTGGTTCATCGAGATAGAAGGATCAGGGGAGAACTCGTGGTGTGAAGTTAGGCAATGGATCAGATCGCAGGGATGGAAAAGGTCGGATCGTGGCATCTTGTGTTAAAGTGGAGCATAGGGGTTCCACGATCCGCCTATGAACTCCGATCCGAGTTGCATCACAACCCAAAAACGGCCTGTTGGCGAGACTAATGGGCGATCCATTCCCTTCGTTTTGATACGCTTTCCACGATCCAATCCCAACATCTCTTATGAACCGGGCTAGTCAACGATCCCATACATACTTAAACTTAAACAATGCATCATGATCATAATATATATTGGACAGTTAGGTTAGAGCCTTCGAGACGAACCTCTTGAATTGGTCAACAACAGGACTTAATAGCATGCTCACTGCACTTATCCAATTTATGTTATGACTTTATTTTCCAGTATCACACACACTTGCACACACGAGCACTTGCACATGTATGGGGTCCGAGGGTAATTATTTTCTAATCTCTCATGTTTGCTCGCCAAAACAGCAATGTCGGATAATCATTCTTCTAAAAGTTCTGAAACAGAGGTGGACCCGGAGATGTCGGAACACCATAATCCCGAGGTTCCTCCAATTAATCCAGAGGGTGAGGATTCTGAATACGAATATGAGGCGGAGACAGAATCAAATTCATCTGAGAGTACCTCGCTCTAGGAAGAGTCTGAAGTGGATGACCGAGCTCCCGATGAGATCCCTGGCATTGCAGAAATTGAGAAATTCACTGACTCTTTAGCTTCCAAACTAGACGATATAAAACTTAAGAAAATTTGCTTGAAACACGGGATCCCCTGGGACGATGTGAAAACACCCGAAAGCGGAGATAGACCTCACCTTGCTCCAGAAGGGTACATGGCTGTCAGCCGACTCATGTGCTGGGTAGGCGCTATTCCTCCGTTTCCTCCAATCGTCATTGAAACCTTAAGACGATTGTGTATTGCTCCAATGCAGCTTCATCCCAATGCCTGTGCAGCCCTGTACACTCTATACATCGCTTATGCGGAAATCCTGCAAACTGAGCTCACATTTAAAGACTTGAAGTTCTGCTACCTTTTCAAGCACCGTTCCATGGTGACTCCATATTTCTCTTTCTTTGAATCAGTAGCCAACCGGAAGGTTCTATCCGATGGATATAGCAACATAGGGGATCCCAAAGCTGATTGGTTTTATATAAAGCTACAGGCTGGGTGTGCGAGAAGATGGCTTAAATCAAGTAAGTTTTGAGCCTTTGAATGAGTAACCTGTTTAGGAAATCGAAGCGTTAGCATGTTTCTATTATCTATGCAGATCACACTTTCCCAAAGACAGAAGGCTCAGTGTATAGCGATCGACTATCCCTTCTTCTTAAAAGCAACTCTGACTTCTTAAGGATCAAGAAATGTATTACTAACAAGAACCTTCACAGGCATCATCTTCTGGATATAAGATTTGAACTTGGCGCGGGTGGCAAACCTTACAAGTATATGCCCCCGGCTGAAGGAGAAGGAACGTCACAGGCGACAGAGATAACCAAACTTCACAAGAGTCCTTCACAGATGATTGATCAGGACGATGAAGATTTAAACTTATATAAAGGAGATGAGACCCGGGCTGATGAGCTTAAGGAAATCCCAGCCTCTCCGTGGAGTCCATCAAGAGCCTCACTACCGGTTGAGCCGGTGGTTCGCGTTGAATTGACAGAGGAGCAGATAATCGGAGAATTGAATAAAATTCCTTTACCAGACGATGTCTATACACAAGAAGACTTCGGAGGGGAGCCATTTTTTCCTATCTCCGAAGAGGCAAATTCCCCAGTCAGAGAAAAAGAAGCCACACAGATGAACTCAACTCTGGGCCCTGGTCAGTTGGAGGGAATTTCGCGGGATGCACAAATCAGATGCACCACTTGACACTACACTCTTATACTATCAGTATTCAAGGTTTTAATATGTACTTATTTCTTTTGCAGGTAAGATGACTCGCAAACAATCTTATTCTTATCGCTCCCTCCGTGAGGGCACACCCAGTCTTCATTCAAATCCCGATCATGCTCGCAGTGAAAGTCGGGGAAGAGATAGTTATCGGTCTCGCAACCCTCATCAGTCTTATTCTACACGATCTCGATCTCCTTCCAAGCAAGGTTCGGGAAAGCCTCACAGTCGCCCATTGCCACCGGCTGGGGGTAAGCAACTTCCTAGGGATTTAACCCCTCTAAAAAGTACGCCTTCTCACGTCCAGTATTCCAAAAAACAGCACGAGCCAGAGGACAAGAATAAAGACGAGGGCAAGATCGTAAAGAAGGGAAAGGAAACTCTGGTTTCCTCTGGTGATCACGACTCAGATAGTCTCGCTGCACGGGACTCCATTCATAGCCCCGAAAATCAGGCTAAGCTGGCGTGCTTACACAAGGAATTCCCTGATATTTTCTTTGAGAGAATGATGTTTGTACCAGATCTCGAGCCGGTTCCCAAGGATTGGGATACTGTAGTGATAGGGTACGTGTGTCATGCGGCCAAACAATATGAGGTGATGAACGCCGTTCATCTTTCAGATGCCATCCGTCGCTTAGAGACGGACACGGCCAGAGCAAGAGTGAAAATCGAAAATGAAGGTAGGGCCCAAGGAAAAATGGAAAAGGAGCTAGAGGACGCACAAGCCCAATTGGCTTTAGCTCGGTGAGACGCATAAAACTACAAGACATAATTGGAGAACGCTAGGAAGCGCTTTCGTAGTGAGCTCGACTCCAACAGCGAAGAACGATTGTCTCTGAAAAAGGAAATAGAGGATCTTAGAATGGCCAATACTGATTTAAAGATGGCGCAAGGCCACTTTGATGCTGAGAAGGCCGCCTGGGAGAAGGAGAGAGCGGGCTTGAAAGACAGTCTCGCGGCCGCTGAAAAAGGAAAAGAGGTCTTGAGTGACCAAATTGTTCAGGCTGAGGGGCGAGCAGCTCTTGCTGAGACTAATGCTAACAACATTCTTGAATCGGCTTCCATCAACGCTGACAAGCTTGCAACAGCCGAAAAAGATATAGGGGGATTTGAAGAGTTGTTATTTGATTTCTTGGGCCAAGTCATCAGAACTCAAGACATCTCTTGGATTCCAGACTATCACGTTACTCTAGCCAATATATGGGATGCAATTGTTGAGGGTGAGAAGCAGCGGTTGAAGGTCGATGAGATTGATGAGAGCCAACTAATGCAGACCCTTCTCAAGGGTGAAAAACCTGAAGCTTTGGAAGAAGGCAAACGCTTGATCCAAGAAGAGATCGAGAGGGAAAAAATTAAGGCTAAGGGCAAGGATAAAGTTGATGAAGGCTCGAGCTCGGCAGCGGAACCTAAGGCCTCCGAAGTTGAGGAATACAACCCTGATGATCCATTGATTCCCCTGCTCCCAACTCCTCCGGCTGCTGGAGCTTCTGCTGTAAACCTGGATGAAGAGTCGGCTGAAGGTATTTCCATATTTTCTCCGCAATTTGTCAAAGTAGTTGTAACTTGTCGTCGCCTTGCAGAGCATCCGAATAAAAAGACCACCTTTTCTCCTGAGGTAATAACATGTGCTTCTCATAATACAGGTGACAAGTCGACTGAGAAAGATGCAAAAGGGAAGACAGAAGTAGAGAAAGTCGATGTCCCCTTAGGTCTAATGCAGAAATTTCCGAGACTCCAAAGCAGACCAAGGGCGGTGAGAGGGTCACCGTGGCACCCGTGGTATCCAACACCGATGCTCCTGCGGATGCTGAGGTCATTGCTGCCTTGCGAGACACTGATGGTGGCCATGGAGACGACGAAGAGGAGGTCACCATTACTGAGGAGGTCAAAAATGATGATGATGAGACCTTGGCTGACAGGCAGGCTGGGAAAGAGAAGCAATTGGCCTTAAAGAAAGAGGAGAAGGGGCCTCTGGATGTGCTTCCTATTTCGGAGGTTGACCCCAAAACAGGATTGATCATAAAGCTCTTTGCCAAGTCAATAACTGCACAGCTTGCATCCCAACCTTCCAGCCTTCCGTAGGACAGTTTTATTGACAAGAGGAAGGGAAAAAGGGTGACTGTTCTGATGCTAGTAAGGAGGAGTCGGGAAAGCAGAAAAAGTATAAGAAGTCAATATAGTCCCCCAAGCATGAGTAGGATGCAATTGTTAATTCATCTTTTTTTACGCTTTCCACTGGCCAAGAATTGTAATTGTGAGAATGGCCCTCACTTTTGTTTAGCATTCTTGTCTTGTATCCTTGCATCTTAGTAAATGAAAATTTGTTTCTTTTGCCCTTAATTTAATATGCAATGCAGTGATTCCAAGTTCTTTGCATTTCTGTGCAACATCTTGAGCAGCAAGCGTAGCAGCGTAAGGGGATGATTCATCTTTGTCGGCCTTGACTTTCATCATGCCTGTGATACGGACAAGAGTTTCCCTTCTAGACAAATCAGTCACGTGGAAGTGGAACTAGACCTGCATACCTGCAAGTTTAAATTATCGCATTCAATCATAAACAGTCAAATCATAACTAATCAAAAGTTGGATCATAAATTGCATGAGCAGTAAAGACTTTAAAAATTTCTGTACTTCCTGTTCAAAAATAAGTGTGTGTACATATGCCCCCAATCAATCATTAATATGCTGCCTGGCAAGGGCTTATTGATGATTAATTAGAGTCATGTGTGTGTTGCCCCGTATTCTCAAGAATGAGAGGGAAAGAATTCTTTCAGCGCTAAATCTTTAGCACTTTTATACTCTCCCGATTCTTCAGTGGGTTAGAGTTCGAGCTCGTTTCAGGTCTGCTCACCGATCCTTCAGCGGGGCAGAAATTCTGGGGGCGCTAAGTCTCTAGCTCCATTATACTCTCCTGATCCTTCAGCTGGTTAGAGTGTTGACAAGGCGGTTTTATCATGGTGCACCATCACGCCTCGCGGACGTCATCTTCGCGTCCTATATACTCTCTCTCTAATCTTGAGAGTTAGAGTGCAAATGATGGTGTGATTTACTTCTTTGCACATTCGAGACTCCAATTGTCGTTCACCTCCCACTTCGGTAGAAGGCTCTTCGAATTGGGCGTTTTGCAGTTGCTGCAAAGTTTATAACAAATCCAAGAGTGTTGAGAATTTACGTTAATTAAAATAAAGAAGATAAGAAAGAGTGCAATGAAAGTAAATGACACGCAATGTTTTTATAGTGGTTCGGTCGGATCATGACCTACGTTCACTTTATAATCTTTTGTTCAAGTAACCAGACTATTCTAGGCAAGTCGTGCCTTCTTACATGGTCCTAAAAAACAAAAGAATAAAACTGACAATTTCACGTCAAGTAAGGCCGCAAATGATGGGCGTTCCACACCTGGGGATTTCATCTCCATCCAGAGTTGCTAGCTTCAAGGTTCCATTATCAAGCCTTCGCAGAATGGAATACGGTTCTTCCTATTCCGGACCCATATGCACTTAGTATGGGAAGATACGTTTTAGAACTAAGTCTCCGGGTTCAAAGGTTCTAGCTCGGACTTTTTTGTTGAAATACCGAGCTATCTGCTGCTTATGCCTTAAGGCACGTAAGTTGGCTTCGTCCCTCTTTTCTTCGATCATGTCCAGGGATTCAAGGAGCAACTCGTTATTGGTCATTGGGTCGTAATAGGTGACTCGGTGAGAAGGTACTTTAACTCGATCGGGATTACTGCTTCAGCTCCAAAAGCGAGGAAGAACGGTGTATGGCCCATCGCCGACTTATTGGTTGTTCTATAGGCCCATAATGCTAAGGGCAATTCATCTACCCACATAGCCTTGGCCTGCTTCAATCTCTTCGGTTTAATCACTTTGTTTGCTACCTCAACTTGGTCGTTCACTTACGGATGTGCCATCGAGGTTTACCTTTTCTCGATTTGGTATTTCTAGCAAAAATCTCTGAACTCAGTGCTGTCAAACTGAGTTCCATTTTCTGTTATGACGATTCATGGAATCCCAAATCGACATATAATGTACCTAACAACGAAGTTAATTACTCGCTTGGTTGTGATTGTGGTCAATGGCTCCGCTTCTACCCATTTGGTGAAATAATCCACGGCCATGATAGCGAATTTTGCTCCACCCTTTGCTATCGGGAGGCTTCCAATGATATCAATCCCCCACATAGCGAAGGTACACGGACTCGTCATTGTCTTTAACTGACTAGGTGGTGCCCTGTGGATCTTAGAAAATCTCTGACAAGCGTCACAACGTCGTGCGTATTTAGCCGCATCCTTACTTACGGTTGGCCAGAAATAACCATATCGTATTATTTTCTTTGCCAATGTTTGTCCTCCCATGTGATCTCCACATTCGCCTTCGTGTACTTCTTGCAATACGCGCTTTATGTCGCCATGGGCGATACACTGGAGGAGGAGCATTGAGAATCCTTGTCTGTATAGGACTCCCCCTTGCAACACATACTGGAAGGCCTTCCGAATTACTGCATGCCTCTCACTTTTCTTTGTAGGAAGCGTTCCATCCATTAGAAAATTCTTCAGAGGAGTCATCCACGACTCCCTTTCAGGTTCAACGTTTAGTACCAGATCAATTTCCATCTGATCTATACTAGGTGTAACACCCCACTTCCTTTAAGGTCACTCACAAAGGGAATGCCTTAATTTCAATGGAGCATTATGGGTACTGGAACAGAAATATTACAAGACAGACATATATAAAACAACTCAAAGTGAAGTAAAAGTACTTCAAATCATTTATTAAATAGAATTGTTTACAATAAAAGCCCATCAACTTCCAATACCCAAATACATAGCTAAAATATCTGTCTTGCTCAAAAACAAAGAAGCATAAAAATAAACTGTAGCATTCCCCAATAAAGCAAAGCAAGCCATAGCCAAGAGAAATCCAAGCCGTACATGAAAGAGCCTTGGAGCTTGGTGAGATCCGAATTAAGCTGTATTCCCACCTTGTGAACCTGGGGGGGGGGAGGGGAACGGAAATAAAAAGAGGCGAAACAAACCGGGTCAGTCATAAAGACTGAGTAAGTCCTAGTGACTTTCAGCATAAAAACAGGTAAAGATAACATGGCATGAATAAACTGAAAGTAAACATAAGCATGATGACAAGATAAGTTACAGGAACGATAACTAAGAATAACATCATAGGATTTCTGTCATGTATAACATTGCAAGGTTCCCATTCAAGATGAACTAAGTATAGTTTCGCAAGATTTCTATCAAGCATCGCAAGATTTCTCTGCTTCACCACTAAAATGATATCTATTTTCTCTGCACTACCTAACTAGTGTCCCAACTAGTAATCTATATAAAATGATAAAATCATAACGTGATCCCAATCCCCGAAAATTAAGGTTACTTTCATGTGTACATCTATTATTTATTACCTAGATCTAATCTAGGGTTTTCTATCGGGCGCTTCCTAGATTCAACCAGGATTTATGCCACCTAGGTCCAACCTAGGGATTATTCTACCTATTGAACACTTTTCGGATTTAGGGTTTATGCCACCTAGGTCCAACCTAGGGATTATGCTACCTACGTGTGTCATACGGCCCCCAATGATTGTAGATACCTATGCTGGTCCCACCATGGGGTGTATCAAGACCCATGGTGGCGGCCCGACGCAAATTCTAGAAGGCATAGGTTATACTACTGGTGTCCCCAGTGCCCTGGTTGTCTGCTCCGGAGTGTGTGCACGCCCGCACCCCGTTAGACCTACACTGTGCACCCACCGTTGTCGTTTGACCGCTTACAATCAGCCCAGTAATCGTGCCCCACCCTGCCTAGTTTCAGGGTACCGTTGATACCTGATTTGGGTTACTGCTGAAATGGGTCCCCGTTACTAGGGTTTCCTACTGGTTAAGTGTGTGTGGGCCTATATATACAGATATTACCCACCTTCCTGTGATGTACTTAACCCACCTATTCAAGCGTGCTTATTAATGGTTAAGTTTGTGGGCCTATATTTACTAATATTACCCACCAATCCGATATGTACTTAACCCTCTCCGTCCATTACGTTAAGTTGGTTAAGTGTTTCATCTTGTTTTACTTAACCCTACCACACATCATGTTATACCGGTTAAGTGTTATTCCTTGTGTTACTTAACCCTACCACAAGCCTTGTTATAATGGCTAAGTGTTCTCCCTTGTGTTGACTTAACCCCACCGCATGTCATGTCATATTGGTTAAGTGTACATTGACTTAGCCCACATACTTATCATGTTGTGACGGTTAAGTGTTACCCTCTGTTGTTACTTAACCTTACCACGCATCACGTTATATTGGTTAAGTGAATGTTAACTTAACCTCATCCACAAGTCATATTATAATGGTTAAGTGTTACCCTCGTGTGTTTACTTAACCCTACCACGCATCAGGTTATATCGATTGGGTGTTATCAACCTATTCAAGTTAGCCTAACCCATCCGCTAGTCATGTTATAACGGTCAAGTGTCATTAGCCTAGCTATGTTACTTAACCTACCCATTAATCTGATTAACAGTTATGTTGGTTGAGCCTACTCTTATAAGTTTTACATGTTCTTAACTCATACCGGTTAGGTCCATATTCTCATGTCAAATTTCCATGTCATCCCACCTAACCCTCTAACCATACCCACGTCTTATTATGGTTAGTATTCCTTAATTCATTCATTATGACGAACGAATCATGACCTCTCACATTAGACCGTGCATTTTGTGGCCACTGGATTTGTCGGGCGGTTCCAGGCAGATTTACACCACAAATTGGGTCTAACCTCGTGTCATAAATCGTTATGCCTGCAATTCGACCTTCGACCTCTCACATTACACTGACACTTTTTGGCTACTGGATTTGCCGGGCGGTTCCGGGCAGATTTACACCACAAACCGAGTCTAACCTCGTGTCAAAGGTTCATTAATGGTCGTATTCCACCCAAAACCCCAATATCAGTTCATGTGTTTAACATATAGAAATGTTCATGATTCATGTTTTTGCCCCAAAACGTATTCCCAAATTATTATCATAATTCACTATAAGGTTATGCCAAGTTATAGCCTTTTATTTACAATACATGCCAATTACCTAAAACCCAACTTAGGCGCGTTCATATTAAACCTCTACTAAGTCATAAATTATCATATATGTTTCAACTCCAAATTTTACATAATTAACATATGCCCAAGTTCTAGATTACATGTAAAATTTTCATATGCCCAATTCGCACCAAATTTACATATGTTCAATTTAAGTCGTTTTACATGTATGCCAATTTACACATATACTAAGTTTCATGCCACTTTACATATGTCAAGATTCATGATTTACATGTTTACAAAGCTATGCCCAATTTACATAGATCAAGTTTTATACCCAAAATTACATGCATACTACGTTTACACCAATTTACCCATAACAAGTTCTAGCCAAATTACATATATCAAGATCCATGTCAAATTATATATATATATCAAGATCCATATCAAATTATATATGCCAATCCCCATTCTTGCAATTACCATTATAATGACAATACCCAATATCAAGTTTCATGTTGATGGTAAATTATCCCCAAACATCAGATTTTCATATTATGCCTTCCATTCCACCAAACACATATATTCCACTAGGCAATATTCCAATATTTCCCCCGTATACCATCGTACGTATATCGTAGTTTAGGCCTAGGTCCGAAATTGACCTAGGTTCATCAAAAGAAAATAAATAGGGGGAGGTAGAAGTTGCAATAAAAACAAGATCAGAGAGAAAACAGCATAAAAGCATCATCTCAGGCATAAAGAATAGATCTTGATAATAAAACATGAACCAAGAAAATTTGATTTATAACAGGTTGAATAGACCATAAACTTGTCATGCGAATAAAGATAGAAAAGTTCTCAAGATCGAGATCCAAGAAGAAACATGAATTGAATCAAAAGTCCAATTTCATTTCATTACATGTCCATATTAAATTTAATTATTTTAATCTGAAAATAACTAGAACTTACAGAGCATGGCTAATGAATTAAGAACTACAATTGTCGTAGAACGTTGAAGAGACATTGATTTATCTTCTTGAATTGTTGTAGAATTGTTGTAGAAGCTTTAATCTCTAGTTTGAATCTAGTCTGGAGGCTAAAAGAAAAGTTTAGAGAGCGGCGACCATGATCAAGAGGAAGTCCAGCAGCATAATAGTGTAAGAATGATTTGATATGAATTAGGTTAGGTCTAAGGGTGTTTTTATAGGTGTAGTAACTAGTTTAGGCCCTTAGATTAACCCTAGAATCAATCTGGACCGTCAAAACACGTCTTAGGCTTCAAAAATGAGTTCTGGGTCAAACCAGGCCGACCAGGTCGACCTGTAAGGTGGGGGGGTCGACACTATGGTCGACCTGGGGGGTAGGTCGACCTGGTGGGGGGGGGGGGGGTGTAGGTCGACCCCTCTGGGTCGGTCCTGCCTGAAAACTGCTGAAACTTGTATAGGCCATAACTTCTTCATCTGGACTCCGATTTTCGAAAACTCGGACTCTATTTCATGTAAAATTTCAAGACGAACGCAATGGTGTAACCCATTTCCCCTGATTCTGATTTTAAAATTTAATTCTGCCCTGATTTCTTGTTTTAACATGTTATTAAAATACGGGTTGTTACACTAGGTGACTGTAGGACTTCAATCGGGAATAGCTCTGTGTTTTCAGGATTATCGATACTAGCCATCTTTGCCAATTTATCTTCTTTTTGGTTCTTCGCTCGAGGAATATGGAATATGCTGCGATGCTCGAAACCACCCAGCAGCTCCTTCACTTTCTCCAAATATGATATCAGTCTTGGACCTTTGGCCTGAAACTTCTCATTAACCTGATTCACAACTAAACTGGGGTCACAAAAGATATCTAGCTTCGTTATCCCCAATTCCCTTGCGAGCTTTAGTCCAGCAATTTGAGCTTCGTATTCAGAGTCGTTATTAGTGGCATGGAACTCCAATCTGAGAGCATAATATATTAGTCTTTTTTCTGGAGTCTCAAGCACCACTCCGGCACTAGATCGTCTATCCTTTTTAGCTCCATCAGTGTACAACTTCTAAGCATTGGGATCGAGAAGTAGCTTTGGCGGATCGGCTTCTTCGCTTATTACATTATCTTCTGGGATAGTAAACTCTGCTATGAAGTCTGCAAGTACTTTCCCAATTATCGATTGTCGGGGTTGGAAATTTAAATCGAACTGACTTAGCTCAATGTTCCATTTGAGTAGTCTTCCTGATGCTTCTAGCCTTTACAGTACTTGTTTAAGCGGATGATTAGTGTACACAGTAATGGGGTGAGCTTGGAAATAGTGGCGAAGCTTCCTTGATGCAATCAATAAACTGTACGCAAGCTTTTCTATTCTTGGATAGTTTCGCTCGGCTGCCGCCAACTTCTTACTCACATAATACACTGGTCTTTGCACCTTATCTTCTTCTCTAACCAAAGCTGAACTGATCGCATTGGGTGACACTGCTAAGTACACGAATAATTCCTCATGATCCACGGGTTTAGAAAGGATTGGAGGTCTTTCCAAGTGATTGAAAAGATTCTGGAATGCTTCAACACAATCGGGGGTCCATTCGAAGTTGCGCTTTCCTTGCTTTATTAACTCGGAGAACGGGATGCATTTGTCCGTAGCTTTGGAGATGAATCTACTCAATGCCGCTACTTTCCTTGCGAGGCTTTGCACATCCTTAATTTACCTAGGTTTCTGAATGTCTCGGATTGCCGCGATCTGGTCCGGGATAATCTCGATCCCACGCGAATTGACGATAAATCCTAGGAATTTCCCTGATGCTACTCCAAATGAGCATTTCAAAGGATTCAGCTTCATCCCGTACTTCCGGAGAATCTCAAATATTTCTGCTAAATCGATAGTATGATCGGATGATTGTTTGGACTTCACTAACCATGTCATCAACATATACCTCCATTATTTTCCTGATTTGGTTGTAGAACATTTTATTCACAAATCGCTGATATGTGGCACTGGCATTCTTCAGGCTGAAAGGCATCACCACATAGCAGTATAATCCCAAATCTATAATGAAGCTAGTGTTCTCTTGGTACGGGACGTGCATAGGGATCTGATTGTATCCCGAGTAGGCATCCATGAAAGAGAGGAGTTTGTGGCCCGCCGTTGAATCCCCCAGTTGGTCAATTCTAGGTAATGGAAAGCTATCCTTTGGGCAGGCTTTATTCAAATCTGAGAAGTCAATACAGGTGCGCCATTTTCCATTGGCCTTCTTCACCAAGACCGGGTTTGAAATCCAGTCCGGTTATGTTGAGTCTCTGATAAATCCATTACTTCTCAGCTTTTCAACTTCTTCTTTCAAGGCAACAAACCTCTCTGGGCCAAGCATTCGCCTTTTCTGTTTAACAGGAGGATTTTCGGGTTGATGCTTAACGAATGACTCATAATTGAAGGAGATATTCCACACATATCCGAGTGGATGCAGGCAAATATATCCAAATTAGCTCTCAAGAAATTCGTTAGCTCTCTGGCTCGAATGGGGTCCAACTGGGATCCGATCTTCAGGACCTTCTCCGGGTCACTATCATCGATTGGCACATCCACAGTCGATTCATTGGGAGTTGCCATTCTGCCCCCAGGCTCTTCGTCCTCTCTGGGATCTATGTCCTCAGGCAGTTCTCTGGGTGGCTCTCCCATAGTTATTTTCTTTAGTTGCTATAACGTTTCCTCCCCTGCAGGGGAGGAAGCGCCTTTGGTCTCTACATCCCTTCCTTTGTGAAGCATCTTCAGCTCTGCAATGTAGCATGCTCGGGCAACGACTTGATCTCCTATGACTATGCCTATACCAGCATCCGTTGGGAACTTCATCAATAAACACCAAAAGGCTATGCAAGCTCTGAATTTTGCTAGGTCCGATCGACCTAAAAAGGCGTTGTATGGGGATTCAACATGCAGAACCACAAAAGGAAGGATTCTCACTCTCTGGCGCTCTCCTTTCCCAAGGGTTACCGATAATTCTACGTATCCCATTGGAGCGGTTGAGGCTCCATTGAATCCACATATCCATCCTTCACATGGTTTTAAATCCTTCGTCTCAAGTTTCATTTTGTCGAACGTTTTCTTGAACAAGATGTTAACCGAGCTTCCGTTATCCACTAAAATTTTATGGACTATGGCTGGACCAATTGCAGCTATGATTACTAATGGGTCCTCAGTTGGGGAATGAACGCCAACGCTATTTCTGACGTGAAATATAATGTCATCAGTCATCGTCTTCTGTTGCTTGATTGGAGCGATGTCCTCAGGATTACTGCATTCTCCTACTATGAGGGGTTGTTTAAATGCGTTGACATACTGGTCCATTGCCCTAAAGCTATGCCCGGCCAGATGGAGCCCTTCGACTATGGTGTTAATGACGAGGTTCTTCCCTTTTTGCTGAGCGATCAGCCTGGCAGTAGGTTGGCTCTGATTCTGGTTCTGGTTTTGATTTTGGTTTGGGGCTGGTGCAACTTTCCCCCTGTCCCTAGGAGTGACCTTATACTCATCGAGTTTTCCTTCTCGGAGTAGCCTCTCGACCACATCTCTCATATGATGGCATTCATTTGTGGAATGACCGTGGATTTGGTGAAAAAGATAGAATTTTCCAGTTTCACGTTCCTTTTCTGTCGAATCTCTCGGGGGAGGTCTTTTGTATGGAAGGACATTATAAGTATCCATGAAGATATTCTCCAATGTATCATTTAACGGTGTGAAACTCTCAAATGGCCTGGGTCGAGATCTTCTCTGAGAATCATTTCCTCGATTTCTCTTTCGATTATTGTTATTATTATTATTCCCGGACTGTCGACCATTGCCTTGATTCTTGTTCCCAACATTGACTTCAACTTTCCCTGAGCTATCTCCCGTCTTCTTGATGGCCACATTACTTTGGATATCTTCCTTATCGGTAGCCTTCCTTTTCCTGTTAGCATATATCTCCTCCTGATGTTGGTGAACGTTGGCTTTTTCATAAAATATTTCTCTAGTTGGAGGTGGCTTGCTGACTAGGTATCTTCCAAACTCAGTGTCTTTGTCGACTCCATCAATCAGGGCCATCAAAACAGTTTGCTCATGTAGATCTCTGACTTCTGTGACAGCCAAGTTGAAACGATCCAGATACGACCTCAGGCTCTCATCAGGTCGTTGTTTAATAAGGGATAGCTCGATCACATTCTTAGACCTCTGAGCGTGAAGGCGGAACCGGTTCTTGAATTTTTCACTCAATTCCCTGAAACTAGATATCGACCATGCTAGCAAGCGGGTAAACCACAATAATGCTATATCTTCCAGGAATATAGGAAATGCTTTACATTTTATCTCATTTGAAGCTGCAGCGACGTTCATTGACCAGGAATATCGCATCAGATGCTGGATCGGGTCAGATTTTCCCGCATACCGATTCATTGTTGGCATATTAAAACGTCTCGGGAATGTAACCTCCAGTATATCATCGGTAAAAGGCATATGACTACGATCTATGCCCCAATCTTCGTCCCTGAGGCCACGGCTAACTACCATATTCTGCCTGATCATTGCTTCAACATCTGCACGAGTCAAGGTGGACTCAGGATCAGCACTTCTTCCCGACGGGATTCTTCGACATTTCTTTGACGTGCTGCTACAAAATCTGGGACCTGGGCAGAGCTTCCTTGCCCCCTATTGCCGCGGTCAATCACGCGGCGAGCAGGAGGAATGGGTCGATTCTGGACAAGGTTAACAGCGTTTCCATTCCTCGGTAGTAGAGTGGGATCATCTAAATTACGGTTACTAGTTCCCTGATTAAGCGCTTCTTCTTCTCGAGATAGCTGTGACCCAAATTGAACCTGCTCTATGTTTTCAGCCCTTTCTAATGGGGGCCATCGCCGGTTCCTTCGGGGTTCTTCAGACGAGGATGTGTGTTCTGGGGAAGGAAGACGAGTTGGAGAGGGAATCCTCTGCCTTATGAGATCATCAAGTCGCCTGTCCATAGTAGTTAGATTGTGTCGCAACACTGAACTCTCTTGTCTCTAAGCGGCTAGCTCGTCAAATAGTTTGACCTACATTTCAATGATGCGAGAAAGGTCCCCTTCAGTGGCAGGAGCAGAAGGATCAAATTGGTCACCAACATTCTCTCTTATACGTAAAGAACTTGAGCCAGGTCGAGTAGATGTACCTACACGAGAAAAACGAGCCATAACCTCTTTTTCGGGTCGAGTTGTGGTCTGATTATCACCTCGGATCGTGGTACCTTTATGACGGTGGCTCGTGGTGGCTCCCTGAGATCGGATCGCAGGGGCATTAGATGGGAGGATGGTGGTGTTGTCCTGGGATCGAGTCGTGACACCTTCAGAGACCCGGATCGTGGCGCCCCCTTCAGGTCGGGTCGTGGTACCCTCTTCGGTCCGGATCGCTCCCACTTCATCGCGATCCGAGAGCTCCTCCTCGACCTGATCGTGCACACCTTCCTCAATTGCTTAATTTGTAGCTTCGTTCGCTTGCGAAGCTCATATTTCCTTAGACTTCTTTCCAGCCATGATATCTGGGTATCGCTGAAATCTTCAAAAGTCGAAACAGTGGGGTTTTGGACTGTTTTCTTTGGATTTGAATATCCAAACAACATAGCAACAATACAATTATGTTGAGAATACCTTCTCAGTGAAAGAACCAAAATGTTAGATCCAAAATTGGCTCTAACACCCAAATTGTTCTGATTTGTAGAGGATTATATCTAAAAATATGAAGAAAAAACAGGAAAGAAACACGATTCATAGTGGTTCGGCGTTAACGAGCCTACGTCCACTTTATGTGTTGTTGATTACATGCTGAATGCCAATACAATCAATGATTTCGCTCCATCTCACTCTTACAATTACGATTTTTTCAGTAATTTCTGTTGGATCTAGATTAACCCCAGAGGGGGTGAATAGGGTTTATCACAGTTTTAACCTGAAATAAAAATCTAACGAGATATACAATAATAAGCAAATCACAGAATATATTAGAAACAAAAATGTAGGAAATAAACCACACACAGATATACCCAGCTTCGGCAAAACCCTGCCTACTGCTGCATTTCTAAGGTTTCTACTAGGTGATAGAACAGTTCCCGCATACAAAACCGTGTACACTCGCAAACCCTGCTCCTATTCTAACCCTACGCTCAAATCCTTAGACTGATCGATATCACCTCAATCAGATTTCCCCGAATTACAACCCCGTAATCCGTAACCCAGATTTTATAGACTCTAAAACTGACAGTCAACACCGTGACTGATTTACTCTAGATTTTACAGACCTAGAACTGATTTGGTTCGATTTACAAAAGAAATTCAAATATAAAACAACTAAAAAAAATAGAAACAATGAAACCCTTGGAGTTAAATTGAAAAAGGGTCATCCCCTTTTTCAAATAAACACATGGCCGGTCCTTTGTAGAATTTGCGCACCCACTTCAAAACTTCGGCCTTATCTCTCTTTTGCTATGAGAATAAAAATGGCGGCCGAACTAGGGTTTTCTTTTTCGTTCACCAAATCAAATTGAGGTTGGTTGAATTGCTGAGAGAAGATGTGATCTCGGATGAGCTTCACGTGATGTTGTTCTCTGGTGCTTTGATTTGGAATTTCCCTCTCTGGCACTCGATCGAACCTGTGAGTTTTTCTGAAATTTCTTGCTTTGAATTTGTTGCAAGTTGTTTGTGGTTTTTCGATGCTCTGCCTATGATGAAACTGGTGTTATAATATAGGATTAAAAATCCTTAGATTACTTTGATTTCAACGATTGACTTGACTGATATTTTTGCGGTTTCCCTTTTTGATTTCTTTGATTGAATTCGGTCTTGAATGTAGCAGTTCTGGAAAAATAAAAAACTTGCCTCTTTTGGATTATTGCCTTAAAGTTTCCTTGCGTAATTTCAGTAATTAATCTGGATATATAGTTTTCCCTTTCTGATTGTCTTGATAGTTGGTCGAGAAAAATTGCCAAACATCTTATGTTGAAATTTTGTGGATAAATCTCGACTCTGTCATTCCTGGAATCTCTTATTAAAAACTTTTGCCATCAATGAGTAATTGAATTCTGGAAATAAATTGTTTCCCAAAACAGATTTCGAAAATTTATTTTACCCTTAAAACAGTTGCCAAAAATACTTGAGATTTTCTGGAAATCAAACTTTTGTCATGAATTTGCTTTGTCATATAACCTTTGATGTTGTTTATTTCACTCGAATGAAATTGCTGAATCACTTTTACACATACTGGCGTGATCATGCATATATGTTGAGCCTGTACCATTGCTATGTATAAACTGCAATGCTTGATTAAGTATCCTTGCCAGGATTATACACTGAATACATTTTCTGGAACCATTTTAAGAAAGAAAAACTTTGCCAAACTTGACTCTTCAATTTGCTGATGCCATTTTTCCAAATTTGACATATGTAGATTTTAAACCATTCTGTATACAATTTCTGAAACTGATTTGGTGCACCATCTTTTGGTGTGCCACTTCATTGCTGAGCTGAACATGAACTGTCTTTTGATTTTCATTGCAACCTCATGTATGAAACTGCTGTTTTGTTTTTCTCTGCGTTCATGCTTTGAAATGCATGTGCTTGTGTGAATTACTGCACTGAAATGCTGTTTTTTACTCATTTACCTTGTCACCTTGCATTTTCACTATCATGGTATTGTCTTGTTCATATTTGTACTGCCTGTCTAGCTTTGTATTGCACATGCCCCTGGACTAGATCAAGTTCCCTGATTTGAACTTGTTGTATTGACCATTCATACTCCATACACATGTTCATAGCAGTGTGCACACATGTATATATGTTCACCTGAGTTGTAACTTGCTTGGTCCACTTGCTTTGTTTCACTGTCTCGACCATGCTGACATGTACTCGACTAGTTGATGTTGTGTAAATTTTAGTACACCACCATTTGCACCTTTGCTGTTTGCACCTTGAACATATTGCGCCATGCAAATTTTGATCCATCTTTGTTTTCATTTGAACAAGTTAACCATTTGTGTTTTTGCTGATAAACATGAGTTCATGTGTGTCCTTGCATGCATGAAAAAAAAACTGGTTTGCTCCATTGTGTTTTGTACATGGTCTTCATTGTAGAATTACCACCATATCTGTAACACCCCACCTCCGTTAAGGTCACTCACAAAGGGAATGCCTTAACTTTGGTGGAGCATTTTAGTAAACAGGACAGAAACTTACAAGACAGATAAAACAGTACTTAAAATTTTTTAACTTTATTACAGCGGAAACAGAAATTAATATGGTTACATCCTTTCAATTTCAGAATTCAAGTACAAAATATCAGTCTTGTACAAAAGTGTGACGGCCCGCCCCGCACCAGTCTGCATTTCCTTCATAAGTGCGCTGTACACATGCCCGACTAGCACAAGACGGTCGTCATAAGAAAGGAAAGAAGGGAATGAACTAATCAAAGAACCTGTAGAATGTTTCACAGCGCATGGAATAAAATATAATAATAATAATGTACTTGACATAAAACAGGCGAGACAGTGCATAGCTGATAACTAAAACCAACATCAATCTCAAAGCAGCGGAAATCCAAATACAGCTTATTACAACTTTTCAAAATCTACTGTCTCTGAACAACAGAAAGCCAAAATAGAAGATACACCACCAATGCCCAAGCAGTGATCTTCAACAACACAGGGAGAATACTATATATGTATATTACGTGGAAGCCTCCTGCTCGTCTCCGGATCATCTACCCGTGCATCACCAGCTAACCTGTCTCTAGTCTGCTCGTGTGAGCACCCAGAGTAATAAGAAGAGACATAAAACTCTGGGTCAGACATAAAGCCTGGTGTGAGCGATAAGCATCTAAACAGAATAATAACAGGTATACTAAACCATACCTGAACCTGGACCTGCAACCAAAGAGTTAGTACCACATACCGTACAATACTCCAAGGTGCCATAATAAATAGTGTAAGAATACGGGGGTGGGGTGTGCATGTCGTAATGATAGCAAACAAATCATCCATAGCAACCATCCTCACATCTCTCACTCAGTGCGTAAAGCATACGATTTCCACCACCTTGGGACACTAGACAAACTGAGGTAACGGCGAACCCCGACTTGTAGAAACCCTGCTATGACCAAGCTAAACATATGGAGTCATGACCAAACATTTCAATGACCCACTTCATTGGTCATAGCCCTTGGTTCTACCGATGCCATAATGGCCCTGAATCCGCCTTCGTACCTCCAACCATAGTGGCCCAAAGCTATAGATATCGACAACTCCTTAGCACGCGTCCCGCAGCAAAACCCAACCATGAAGCGAACTCGTTGATTCCCATCCGAATCTTGAGCTCTGACTTCTCATTTGGGCTTCCTTTGCATCTCGGGTTTCTGTCATCATCCTCCGGATCGGTCTTCATTCTGTTCGTAACTTCCTGGTTCGGTTCGCAGTCACCAGCTCGTAGCCATCAACCTCGGATCGGTTCGGATCATCCTTCACGCTCGGGTCGGATCGTGGAAGCCTTCCTGGTTCAGTTCGCCAGCGTCGGATTGTGTCGCGCCATATGGATCGCACCTCGTCAGCTCGTGGCGCCTTGTAGGGTCGGTTCGGTCTTATCAGTTCGTGGCAATCCACCGGTTCGGGTCGGGCTACCCATCTGGATCGTGGCGCCTCATCAGCTCGTGGTGCTTCCTCTCCAAGTTGGATCGTGATCTTCCCTTCGTGGCTCCGAGCTCTGGCACGCGGCACGGTTCGAGAAGGCGGGTCGGTTCGTGGGCATGGGGGCGATCCGATCCGGATAAATTCCTGCACTTCGTTCCAGCGACAGTTTCTCGCCATTTGACGGCGTTTTTGACCAAACTAACACTTCTGAGCAATCACAAAACACACCATAGAGTCATAGCAACATGTACTAGCAACCACAGCAGCAAACAATCACCCAAATGAATCAAAATGGATCAAAAAGTGGCCAAAGCTCCTTATTTTCCCTTAAGCATGTTTAAGTAAAACTGATCATAGGGTTAACAAAACTTAATTAAATCGAACCAAATTTCTAACAGAGGCATAAAATATTATTTTCGAATTTCTAAACATTTTTCCAGAATCTATTAGTGTATAAATTCGCTAATCTTCACTAATTACCCTTAATTACCGTAATTAGTGCAAAAACTATGCAAATCACTCACCTTTGCCACAATAAAACTTTCAGATCTGAAGTGAACCTCTGATTTGCATGAATTCCAATAGATAACAGCAGCTTTACCTCGGTCCTTGTGCTAATCCTCCTTGATTTGATGCCTCTAAGCCTTAATCTTTGATTAGGAAGTGATTTTGGGTGTTTTAGAGAGATTTAGAGAGTGGAGGCCATGGCTAGGTCAAGAGAAATGAAAGTGGCGGCTGGAAAATGTCTAAAGAAATGTTTTCTAACCCTAATCAGCCTCCATATACCCCTAAACCCGAAATTCCCCTCGGGCCTAGCTGCTAATCACCCGGTTAAGCCCAATTAAGCTGTTTTTCACCATCTGAAACTTGTTTCAGCCATATCTCCCAAACGGTAAGTCCGTTTGGCTATTATGACCACTCTACGGAAAGAGAAACCATCATCCGAAGCCAATGGAAGTGGTTTCAGGTCAAAATTCTTTTTCAGTCAAAAGTTATGGCCAAAACAGTGCCAACTAGGGGTAAAATGGTCATTTAAAAATCGGGAAAAATCATGAACATGGGAAATGACCCCAATAGTCGTCTCCCAAAGTTACATGACCATACGACTTCGTATGTGAAAGAAATAAATATCCTACGATCCTATGATGCGTAGAACGCGGGTCGTTACACTCTCCCCCCCTTAAGAAATTTCGCCCCCGAAATTCCTTAACCCAAAACATACAAAGGATCCCGCATGCCTAACAACCATATACAACAATCAAATATGCAAAACAAGCAAACAAGCCTATCCTAGCATGCGGAAAACTAAATCGAAGTCAAAATCTTACCAGGTAAAGAGTTCTAGATACTTCTTCCTTATGTCCTCCTCTGTTTCCCAAGTACAATCATTCTCGTCCTCGCTCCACTGAACCTTGACTAGCTTCACCGCCTTCCTTCGAAGTTGCTTCATGTCGTGCTCGACAATACAGGCCTGCTTGCGGTTCCCAACCGCCTCGGGTTCTACTTCGAAGTCCTCTAACTGATCAGGTGAAATAGTCATATCTGAGTCGTGAACGAACTTCCTTAGTTGGGAAACATGAAATACGTTATGAACTCCCGCCATCTTCTCTGGTAAGTCAATCCTATATGCCAAATTCCCGACTAGTTCAAGAACAGGGAATGGGCCAACAAATCTTGGTGCCAACTTGCCTCTCCTGCCAAATCGTATTACGCTCTTCAACGGAGAAATCTTGACAAACACCAAGTCGCCAACGGAGAACTTTAAGTCTCTTCTTCTCTTATCAGCATAACTTTTCTGCCTATCTTGGGCTGCCTTCATTCGTTGTTGAATGATCTTGATCTTACCTGAAGTTTCCCTCACCACATCTGGTCCAAGCATAAACTTCTCGCCGGTCTCTATCCAACATGATGGTGAGTTGCACGGTCTTCCATACAAAGCTTCAAACGGAGCCATACCGATACTGGATTGGTAACTATTATTATATGCAAACTCCACTAGATGCAAATGGTCATCCCATGATCCACCAAAATCCAATATACATGCTCTCAAGAGATCTTCCAAAATACGGTTCACCCTCTCCGTCTGACCGTCGGTCTGAGGATGATATGCGGTACTGAGATGTAACTCTGACCCTAGAGCCTCTTGTAAGCTCTTCCAAAACCCACTAGTAAACAACGGGTCCCGGTCGCTCACAATGCCTTTAGGTACTCCATGAAATCTCACTACCCACTTCATATACAATTCTGCTAACTTAGCTGCCGTTCTGGTCGATTTGACTGGTATAAACCTTGCACTTTTAGTCAGTCGATCTACAATTACCCAAATGCTGTCATATCCCGATCTAGTCCTTGGTAAACCATCGATGAAATCCATCGAGACTTGCTCCCATTTCCATCCGGGAATTTCTAATGGCTGTAACAAACCACTAGGCTTCTTTTGCTCGGCTTTAACTAACTGGCAATTCATGCATTTGGATATAAACTTCCCAACGTCTCTTTTCATCCCTTCCCAGTAGTAGGTCTGCTTCATATCTCGATACATCTTATTACCACCGGGGTGTATAGTCAGCTTTGAGTGATGACATTCTCTAAGCACTTCATCCCTCAATCCATTGACATTGGGTACAACAAGCTTTCCATTCTTTCTAAGCCATCTATCTCGATCAAGCCCATACTTGTTCACCTCCTCATCGATACCCATCTCTAACTTGGAGATGATTTCCAATAGGTTAGGATCGTCCCTCTGACTAGAGCCAATCCGTTCAATCAAAGTGGGTCTGATCGTCAAACTTGCTAACATTTCTGGGTCCAATTCACACTTTGGTCTGAAATCAAACCCCGCGATAAACTCCAGTTGCTTCCATTCAAGGAACATAGCCCCTAGGCTGGCATGTCTTCTGCTCAATGCATCAGCCACCGTATTGCCCTTTCCTGGTGTGTATGCAATGTCAAAATCATAGGAAGCTAAGAACTCTAACCATCTCTGCTGACGGAGATTTAAATCCTTCTGGGAGAATAGATACTTTAACGACTTATGATCTGTAAATAGCTCAAATCTTTCTCCCAAGAGATAGTGTTTCCACATCTTTAACGCGAACACGATCGCTGCCAATTCTAAATCATGGGTAGGGTATCTTCTCTCGTGCGGTTTCAATTGCCGACTTGCATAAGCTACAACCCTACCGCCTTGCATCAATATAGCACCCAGTCCGGTACCACAGGCATCCGTGTATACCGTCATCTCTTCATCCCCCTTAGGAATGACTAACACTGGTGCGCTTGTCAACTTGTCCTTTAGACTTTTGAATGCATCCTCGCACCTTTCATCCCAGACAAAAGCTTGATTCTTCTTGGTCAACTGGGTCAACGGTGCTGCTATCTTGGAGAAACCTTGGATAAACTTACGATAATATCCCGCTAACCCCAAGAAACTTCTTACATCTGTTGCATTCTTGGGCGTAGGCCAATCCTGTACCGTAGCCACCTTCGCCGGGTCCACGGCAATCCCATTTTCTGATACAACATGGCCCAAGAACCTCACTTCCCTCTTCCAGAAGTGGCACTTAGAAAACTTCGCTTTCAATTGGTGTTTTCTCAACACCTCCATCACTATTCTTAAATGTCCCTTGTGTTCTTCCTCTGTCCTCGAATAGACCAAAATATCATCGACGAACACAAGGACAAACTTATTCAACTGATCTCTGAATACCCTATTCATAAGATCCACAAAATATGCCGGGGCATTAATCAGCCCAAATGGCATAACCAACCGTTCATAAAATCCAGACGGCGTCCGAAATGCCATTTTAGCTATACTCTCAGCTTCCACTCTAAGCTGATGAAAACCTGTCGCGAGATCCAACTGAGAAAATACTCTCGCGCCACTCAACTGATCAAACAAATCATCTATCCGCGGTAGAGGGTACTTGTTCTTCCTCGTCACTTTATTCAACTCGCGGTAGTCTACACACAAACGAAGGGAACCATCCGCCTTGGTAGCAAACACGACTGGTGCTCCCCATTCAGAAACACTCCTTCTGATAAATCCCTTCTTCAAAAGATCGCTGACTTGCACCTCGAGCTCTCGCTGCTCTCTTGGTGCCATACGACGAAGTGGCATCACTATAGGCCTGGCATCTTTTACCAAATCAATACGAAACTCAATCTCTCGGTGTGGTGGAAGTCCGGTCACTTCTTCGAAAACATCCGGATACTGGCCAACCACGGGCAAACCTGACAACTCACTATGCGGAATGTCGAGGGAGTTTAGAAAACTAGCCAATACCCCCTTACTGGGTAGACCACCAAACACTATCCTCCGCCCATCATCCGCTCTAGCTGTCACCAACAAGCCCTCACAGTCTACCACCACCCCGTATCTTTAGAGCCATTCTACTCCCAAAATAATGCCAAACCCAGTAAAGGCCAAAACAAAGCAATCACAAACAAACATGCATCCATGACTCGATAAGACCACATTACGACAAATCATGCTAAGGCTAGTGGAACCACCAATCGGGTTCGTCACTACTAAAGGTCTATCGACAATCTCGGGTTCCAATCCCAACCTATCTACCAGGTCACTAGATATGAAAGAACTGGAAGCTCCGGTATCAAACAAAACTCTAACAGGAACATCATAAACAGAAAGCATACCTTGAATGACGACATTATTTCCCTTCTCCGCCGCAGTTGGGGCATTCGACGAAGAAGGAATAGCATTGAGAGCATATGCTTTCACCATTTGCTTTTCTTTAGGGGGTTGCGGACACTTGTCCTTGTGATGTCCCAATTGGCCACAATTGAAGCACTTCCTATCCGCTGGCTTGGCCCGACAATTACTAGCATAATGGCCCTTCTTACCACAGCTGAAGCACTCCACATCTTGCTTACTCTTTTTCTTCTGGCCATCCTTAGCCTGATTCTGCTTTCTCTTATTCTAGGAACCACCCTTGCCTCCACCACTTGCTTGTGGTTTTGGCTCTTCTGCAGATGCAACCTCAGTCTTCGACTTAGGGTAGAGACTTTCTGATCTTAATGCTTTCCCCACAATCGATTCAAACGTCTCATCGATGTGGTTAATAAGTTTTTCCCCCAAGTACTGATCCAAACCAGTTATGAACTTCTCATTCTTTTTCTCGGCAGTATCAATGAGAGATAACCCATATTTTGACAAAGTGTCAAATTCAGCAATATACTCCGAGACAGCTCTGCCATTCTGCTTGAGCTCCAAGAATTTCTTAAACAGCATTGACTTCTGAGCAGTTGGAATGAACTTCTCACTGAAGCGAGCTTTAAACTGCTCCCAAGTAATCTGATCTTCGGGAGTAGCTGCCTTTATAGCATTCCACCAATTCATTGCCCGCCCTTGCAGCTGACGGGACGCTAGCTTTCTCTTCATCGCATCCTCGATACCCAAATCCTCGAAGATACGTTCGCAACTATCCAACCAATCCTGAACATCCGTAGCCGACTCCGTTCCGTGGAACGGCTTCCCACCAAGACTAGTATAATCCTTATTCAGCTTGGCGAAGTCGACTCTTGGCGCCTGCACTATTGGACCACCACCATTTCCACCATTGGGAGCTGCCCTCTGCACATCTCTAAGCATCTCTCTCATGAGGTCAGTAAACATCGTCCTCATGTCAGCAGCATTCCCATTATTGGCTCCCCTACCAGCACCTCTAGTATCTCGGCTCATCGTCAATCTGAAAAAGGAAACGATTAACGACTCCATAGTGGTGCTAGTGCAGTACGACTTCATCCTTATACTACTAATAGTATATATATATATATATATAGCTTTTAAAAACCAAAGTAATCACAAATACGCTCTCTCGTATACGTATATTATCTCTCCCTGATAACTTCCCTAGGTTAACTACGCAACCTAGAGCTCTGATACCAAGTGTGACGGCCCGCCCCGCACCAGTCTGCATTTCCTTCATAAGTGCGCTGTACACATGCCCGACTAGCACAAGACGGTCGTCATAAGAAAGGAAAGAAGGGAATGAACTAATCAAAGAACCTGTAGAATGTCTCACAGCGCATGGAATAAAATATAATAATAATAATGTACTTGACATAAAACAGGCGAGACAGTGCATAGCTGATAACTAAAACCAACATCAATCTCAAAGCAGCGGAAATCCAAATACAGCTTATTACAACTTTTCAAAATCTACTGTCTCTGAACAACAGAAAGACAAAATAGAAGATACACCACCAATGCCCAAGCAGTGATCTTCAACAACACAGGGAGAATACTATATATGTATATTACGTGGAAGCCTCCTGCTCGTCTCCGGATCATCTACCCGTGCATCACCAGCTAACCTGTCTCTAGTCTGCTCGTGTGAGCACCCAGAGTAATAAGAAGAGACATAAAACTCCGGGTCAGACATAAAGCCTGGTGTGAGCGATAAGCATCTAAACAGAATAATAACAGGTATACTAAACCATACCTGAACCTGGACCTGCAACCAAAGAGTTAGTACCACATACCGTACAATACTCCAAGGTGCCATAATAAATAGTGTAAGAATACGGGGGTGGGGTGTGCATGTCGTAATGATAGCAAACAAATCATCCATAGCAACCATCCTCACATCTCTCACTCAGTGCGTAAAGCATACGATTTCCACCACCTTGGGACACTAGACAAACTGAGGTAACGGCGAACCCCGACTTGTAGAAACCCTGCTATGACCAAGCTAAACATATGGAGTCATGACCAAACATTTCAATGACCCACTTCATTGGTCATAGCCCTTGGTTCTACCGATGCCATAATGGCCCTGAATCCGCCTTCGTACCTCCAACCATAGTGGCCCAAAGCTATATATATCGACAACTCCTTAGCACGCGTCCCGCAGCAAAACCCAACCATGAAGCGAACTCGTTGATTCCCATCCGAATCTTGAGCTCTAACTTCTCATTTGGGCTTCCTTTGCATCTCGGGTTTCTGTCATCATCCTCCGGATCGGTCTTCATTCTGTTCGTAACTTCCTGGTTCGGTTCGCAGTCACCAGCTCGTAGCCATCAACCTCGGATCGGTTCGGATCATCCTTCACGCTCGGGTCGGATCGTGGAAGCCTTCCTGGTTCGGTTCGCCAGCGTCGGATCGTGTCGCGCCATATGGATCGCACCTCGTCAGCTCGTGGCGCCTTGTAGGGTCGGTTCGGTCTTATCAGTTCGTGGCAATCCACCAGTTCGGGTCGGGCTACCCATCTGGATCGTGGCGCCTCATCAGCTCGTGGTGCTTCCTCTCCAAGTTGGATCGTGATCTTTCCTTCGTGGCTCCGAGCTCTGGCACGCGGCGCGGTTCGAGAAGGCGGGTCGGTTCGTGGGCATGGGGGCGATCCGATCCGGATAAATTCCTGCACTTCGTTCCAGCGACAGTTTCTCGCCATTTGACGGCATTTTTGACCAAACTAACACTTCTGAGCAATCACAAAACACACCATAAAGTCATAGCAACATGTACTAGCAACCACAACAGCAAACAATCACCCAAATGAATCAAAATGGATCAAAAAGTGGCCAAAGCTCCTTATTTTCCCTTAAGCATGTTTAAGTAAAACTGATCATAGGGTTAACAAAACTTAATTAAATCGAACCAAATTTCTAACAGAGGCATAAAATATTATTTTCGAATTTCTAAACATTTTTCCAGAATCTATTAGTGTATAAATTCGCTAATCTTCACTAATTACCCTTAATTACCGTAATTAGTGCAAAAACTATGCAAATCACTCACCTTTGCCACAATAAAACTTTCAGATCTGAAGTGAACCTCTGATTTGCACGAATTCCAATAGATAACAACAGCTTTACCTCGGTCCTTGTGCTAATCCTCCTTGATTTGATGCCTCTAAGCCTTAATCTTTGAT
The DNA here is from genome assembly GCA_030737875.1 of Allium sativum. Lineage (NCBI taxonomy): Eukaryota > Viridiplantae > Streptophyta > Magnoliopsida > Asparagales > Amaryllidaceae > Allium > Allium sativum. The sequence goes on along the minus strand of CM060924.1, from coordinate 867,194,525 downwards.
TAGGAAGTGATTTTGGGTGTTTTAGAGAGATTTAGAGAGTGGAGGCCATGGCTAGGTCAAGAGAAATGAAAGTGGCGGCTGGAAAATGTCTAAAGAAATGTTTTCTAACCCTAATCAGCCTCCATATACCCCTAAACCCGAAATTCCCCTCGGACCTAGCTGCTAATCACCCGGTTAAGCCCAATTAAGCTGTTTTTCACCATCTGAAACTTGTTTCAGCCATATCTCCCAAACGGTAAGTCCGTTTCGCTATTATGACCACTCTACGGAAAGAGAAACCATCATCCGAAGCCAATGGAAGTGGTTTCAGGTCAAAATTCTTTTTTAGTCAAAAGTTATGGCCAAAACAGTGCCAACTAGGGGTAAAATGGTCATTTAAAAATCGGGAAAAATCATGAACATGGGAAATGACCCCAATAGTCGTCTCCCAAAGTTACATGACCATACGACTTCGTATGTGAAAGAAATAAATATCCTACGATCCTATGATGCGTAGAACGCGGGTCGTTACAAAAAGCCTTCAAAATACATAGTTTAAAATCATAATCCCCATGGAACGGAAGCTATACAGAGCCAAGCCATACTTTAAGCACTTCAAGCAAAGAGAAATCCGGATCAAGCTAAAGTATTTCCCTCCTTGGATAACCTGGGGGGGAAACGGAAAAAAGGAGGCGAAACAACAAGGGTCAGACAAAAAGTCTGGCAAGTCCAGTGACTTTCAGCATATGAACAGATAATAATAATATGATATGAACATAAAACTGGATGTGAGATAACTATAACAGGTGTAGCAGATATAACAGAAAAGCAGAATGATATAAACTATTGTTTTACACTTCTCTGCACTAATACTAGTATAGCAGAATTAGGTGCCACCCTAATGTCTAAATTGAAGCAGGAACGGGTACAGAATACTTTAACAGAAACAGAATGCTAATAATGGGCCTTTTCTACCCGATCAGAAAACAGACAGAAGCAGAAATAGATTTATCTCTACGGAAACAGAATGTAGAATTAGGTGTACACTAGTAATGGGCCTTTACCACCCGAACAGACGGTACCACACAGAAACAGACAGGTGTTACCACCCAACAGAAACAGACGGTACCAACAGAAACAGACAGAACTAAGCGTACCCTAAAACCCTACCCCAAGCGATCGGCTCCCTAATACATAAATATCCTGTGTCGGCCCCACAGTAGGGTGTATCACTCCCTAAAGTGACAACCAATTGGCACAGACCTATTTACAGATGTCACGGCGTCTTACATCCTCAGAGGCAGACCGGGATCCATGCACGCACATGACCCGGTTGGAACGCACCATCAACACCCCTCGCCATTATCAGAATGAACCACTTATAATTAGTTCAGTAAGCGTGCCCGGACCCTACCTACTGTTGGGTCAAAGTTTTGATACCAGAAAGGGTTACTGACTAATATGGGTCCCAAACAACAGATGACACAAGTAATTCCCCTCCTAATCCTGTGTCCCCAGACTAGCAGATTTTAGATTTATTTGTTTACAAGTTCAGACATACAGAATTCAGATTTACTAGTTCACAAATTAAGTTAATAAGTTTTCAGACTAACGGATCAGATGTACAGATTTTTCAGATTTGTCTAACTTTGTATTGGACGGGTCTACTACACCTATTAATCCCGTTGGTTTATCCCTATTTTCCCCAATACGTTTTAGACGTCATTCTTATCTTAGATTTGCATTAATTAATTATTAATGCCCAGACCTCTCACATTAGGTCACTAGCTTGTGGCCGCTGGATGGGCCGGGCGGTTCCGGGCAGACTTCTGCCACAAGCCAGACCTAACCTCGTGTCTTAAGCAGGTTATGACTAACTTCTCACATTAGAACCTATTGTTTGCGGCCACTGGATGTGCCGGGCGGTTCCGGGCAGAATTACGCCGCAAACTCATTCTAACCTCGAGTTAGTCACGTTTATCTTTGCGGCCAATTAATTAATAATTTACCGTTTATGCGCACGCCCAATATATATGCCAATTCAGATTATATCAATAACAGGATGATTATATCAACACAGCAGATAACAGACTTTAGCAGATAACAGATTTTATACGACTTAACGGATTTAACAGATTTAGCAACTTAGCAGATTTTGGCATATAACAGGTTAGGCATTTCAACCGACAAATTTAACAAATTAGGCATTTCAATTTAATTAGCAGTCTAGGCAATATAACAAAACTAGCAGTTTAGGCAACTTGGCAAATTAGCATATTTAGCAAATTTAATATTTCTAAAGGTTCTATTTACATGCCTTGCCTAATCATAAATTGGCCTAAATTCATATGCCTAAATAATTGTCGTGATTCACAATAAGATCATATACTTCCATGTTTGCATACCTTTACATAGCGCAGAATATGGGCATAATTTACCCTATAACATATGTTCCAATTTTTGTTAAACTAACCTTATACAGCAGATTCACATATAAATTATACCAAATATGATCATTAATTACAGTGCATGCCATATATGCAAAATTCCCTATTTAGGTGTAATCACAATAGTAGAGATCCTAATTAATGTAAATCTTTTACACCTACGTTTCCATATCCTTCTTCTTATTAAGTCATGAATCATTATGCAAAATATACCCAACAATCTAAATCATATCTTCTAAAAAAATCAGATCTTGACTTTTATATGCATTTTGTCCAAAGTCTCAAATCATATGTAATCTTACAGTGGTTCCTCTTCTTCTTTTATCACAGAATATGCATAGGTCTAAAACTAGTTTATAACATATGCTTATTTTTCTAATTAATTACAGATCTAAATAACATATGTTCATTTCTCTAATTAGTTACAGATCAAGATTACAACGTACACTATGCATACAACATATATAAATTATATGTTTACAGTCAAATTCATGCATCCAATCCCCAGTCATATGTCAATATATTTTATGCCTCAGTTCTAAAGTCATATGTTCAATTCAGTCTCGTCAAATTTCGCATCATTCATTATTTATCCCAAAATTTGCGTTCATACGTTAATCTCTTATGAGATTAGGCACAGGCTCGTGGTAGCCTGGCTATAGAAACAGAAAGGAAGCAGAAAGGGATACAGAACAGTCACAGAAAAACAGATCTGACAGATATACAATCTCAGATTCAGATTTAAAAGCATATCAGAATTATAATTAATGTTTATAGCAGAAAATAACTGTACTTGCCTTGATTGGATTAAAGAAAGAACTTTAGTTGTTACAGATTTGTTGCAGAAGCTTTTATCTCAAATTTGAATTTAGGATGATGTTGATTGACTTCTAGTTTTGATTCTAGCAGAGTAGCGACGCCATTTTTATTTTTAATTAGAAGAAGAGGGCAATGGAGGCTAGAGAATTGTGTTAGAGACTTAGGTTAGGTAGAGTCTAGGGCCATTTTTATAGAGTTTATGAACTGATTAGGACCATCGATGTTGCTTGGATTGATCGTAGCCATTCATTCGAAAGAGAGACCAATTAGAGCCTGCCACCTAGCCCTAATGACAAAGCATGCTTCTGAAAATCGACCAACATAGACTAGGCTAGCCAGGGTGGACTGGGTTCGACCTGGGTCTGGACCAGGTCGACAGCCCTGTCGACAGCCCTGTCGACCTGGCTAGACCAGGTCGACAGCCCAGTCGACCTGGGTGTCTTAGGCGGGAATTTTCCCGCCCTGGCCAATTGGGCCCGATTTTTAATTTTAAACTTGTTTTTCTGAGCTGTTCGAATTTTAAACTTAATTCAGAAACTTCCGGAGGCTATATCTTCTTCATACAGACTCCGTTTTTCGAAAACTCGGACTCTATTTCGCGTATTTTTCCGAGATGAACGCAATGGCGTATCCCGTTTCCCTTAGTTCTTTGATTTCAAATTAATTATACTTTAATTTGTTAATTCCACAGTTATAGAATACACGGGGTGTTACATTCTCCCCCACTTAAAAGGATTTCGTCCCCGAAATCTTCAAGTTAAGAAGAATGTGTCCTACCATCCAATCACCCATCTACTCAACCATCATACACAAGCATCCATTGTCCTTAGAAAACTTCTAATGTTGTATGAACATATGCAAAAGTGTGTGTATATGTTCCTTACCTAATGCAAAGATCAGGCGGTCTACTGATTCAGTTGACCTCCTTAATGCGAATTATGTCAGTGCCATGAGTCCAACATGTATGCAATAGAATTCTGATGATATATATTATTTCTATATGAGTGCACAACCATTCACTCAAATGCAACATCCATGTGCTGAATCAACCATTTTGCATCCACAAGAATTGAAAAATGCTTACCCATCCATATGCAGTATGAGAGTGTTTTCGAGCCGATCTAGTGCCTAGTGTGTGTATATGCATCCACGGGCAACCACTAGCAACCACTTGCATCCACTTGCAACCATCAAACATAACATGTCTCAAACACATGTTTACACCCATTAGTTTCTACCTAAAGTTCAAATATTCGATCGATAGGATACAGTCGAATGATGGAAGCGAGTACAGATAGAACGAAAATTTGGTTCCCATTAGACATGGGTCCTAAGTATCGGCCCCAAAGACCGAAACCAATATCAAATTGACACCCAGAGGAGTACCTTCTTTAGACAATGTCAAAACTGGAAATCCTATAAAAAGTATTTAGATATTTACAGACTACTTGTACAGATCAGGTTCCCTAATGATTCTTAGGAAGCTAAGCATGATAAAATCATACCCTACGAAAACTCAGAATGTATGCGTCATACTTGACGCCTAACACAGATATCCCTCAAACCCCAATCTCTAACAGATGATCCATAACCCTTATGGGTCTGAGTCTATAGCGGAATTCAGAAATAATACTAGCATTAAAGTGCAGAGTATCGATTACAAAATCAAAATACCAGAATCAGAAAAAGTCACAATCAGATAAAGAAATTAAACCTACTATAGAAATTTTCCTATTTCTATCCTAGCCACTAGCCTCAAGAGTGTTCGCCTGCCCTCCTTGTCCTCGTCTCTTCGGGCAGTCCCTAGTGAAGTGTCCCATCTCCCCACAGTTGAAGCAAGCGCCCTTCCTTTTTCTGCAATCCTTGTTCAGATGAGTTGAGCTCCCACAAGTAAAGCACTTTTTCCCCTTCTTATCTTCAGACTTCTCATCCTTCTTTTGTGTTTCCTTTTTGGGCCCCGCTTTCTTATTCTGTGGTTCTTCCTTCTTTGTCTCTTTCGGGCCCTTGTCTTCCTCGTGCAGTAGTGCCATATCCACCAATTTCTCCTAAGTTGCTCCCATGGGTACATGGGTCATGGCTAGGCTGTGCAGTGGCTCATTCAATCCTTTAACAAAGCGGAGAGCCTTTTTATGCTGAGTGTTGACTAAATCCAATCCGAATCTTGCTAGTTTGTTGAACTGGTTGACGTATTCCTTGACCGTCATACTTCCTTGCTTAAGAGACAAGAACTTTTCCAATTGTAAACTTCGTTCAGCTTGCGAGAGGAATTTTGTCTCAAACCTTGTTCTGAAATCCATCCATGTCTCAACCGGCCTCTCGGCGTTAGTGACTTCCCACCAGTAGGAAGCTTCGTCTTTGAGCAGCCATACTGCCAACTGTACCTTCTGCCTATCGTCCACCTCGAAGATAACGAATAGATCCTCAGTTTCTTTGAGCCAATTCCTTGCTTCTACGAATGATTCAGTTCCTTTGAAATCCTTCCCACCCATGGCCCTAAAATCTCTACAGATCATTGAGAAAGCAATTGCACGAGGAGGGGGTGGAGGAGGGGGATCATTTGCTGGACCTGCAGCGGCGGTCCTAGCCTCAAGATATTGACGAAACCAACCGGGTACATGAACACCCTCTGGTATCTCAGATGCTTCAGACATGCTGGAACGAAAAAGGAAAGGTTCAATACAAAAAGGACTGAAAGAAAGATATATGGCTCTTGGGGATCATGTTTTTCAAAATAAGCTTTATTTTTGAAAATACTTCCTTTCAAAACCTTTTTTGAAAATAATTTTTCAAAACTTTTTTATAAAATCTGGTAACCTTCAGCTCTGATACCAAGTGTAACACCCCACCTCCGTTAAGGTCACTCACAAAGGGAATGCCTTAACTTTGGTGGAGCATTTTAGTAAACAGGACAGAAACTTACAAGACAGATAAAACAGTACTTGAAAATTTTTAACTTTATTACAGCGGAAACAGAAATTAATATGGTTACATCCTTTCAATTTCAGAATTCAAGTACAAAATATCAGTCTTGTACAAAAGCCTTCAAAATACATAGTTTAAAATCATAATCCCCATGGAACGGAAGCTATACAGAGCCAAGCCATACTTTAAGCACTTCAAGCAAAGAGAAATCCGGATCAAGCTAAAGTATTTCCCTCCTTGGATAACCTAGGGGGGAAACGGAAGAAAGGAGGCGAAACAACAAGGGTCAGACAAAAAGTCTGGCAAGTCCAGTGACTTTCAGCATATGAACAGATAATAATAATATGATATGAACATAAAACTAGATGTGAGATAACTATAACAGGTGTAGCAGATATAACAGAAAAACAGAATGATATAAACTATTGTTTTACACTTCTCTGCACTAATACTAGTATAGCAGAATTAGGTGCCACCCTAATGTCTAAATTGAAGCAGGAACGGGTACAGAATACTTTAACAGAAACAGAATGCTAATAATGGGCCTTTTCTACCCGATCAGAAAACAGACAGAAGCAGAAACAGATTTATCTCTACGGAAACAGAATGTAGAATTAGGTGTACACTAGTAATGGGCCTTTACCACCCGAACAGACGGTACCACACAGAAACAGACAGGTGTTACCACCCAACAGAAACAGACGGTACCAACAGAAACAGACAGAACTAAGCGTACCCTAAAACCCTACCCCAAGCGATCGGCTCCCTAATACATAAATATCCTGTGTCGGCCCCACAGTAGGGTGTATCACTCCCTAAAGTGACAACCAATTGGCACAGACCTATTTACAGATGTCACGGCGTCTTACATCCTCAGAGGCAGACCGGGATCCATGCACGCACATGACCCGGTTAGAACGCACCATCAACACCTCTCGCCATTATCAGAATGAACCACTTATAATTAGTTCAGTAAGCGTGCCCGGACCCTACCTACTGTTGGGTCAAAGTTTTGATACCAGAAAGGGTTACTGACTAATATGGGTCCCAAACAACAGATGACACAAGTAATTCCCCTCCTAACCTTGTGTCCCCAGACTAACAGATTTCAGATTTATTTGTTTACAAGTTCAGACATACAGAATTCAGATTTACTAGTTCACAAATTAAGTTAACAAGTTTTCAGACTAACGGATCAGATGTACAGATTTTTCAGATTTGTCTAACTTTGTATTGGACGGGTTTACTACACCTATTAATCCCGTTGGTTTATCCCTATTTTCCCCAATACGTTTTAGACGTCATTCTTATCTTAGATTTGCATTAATTAATTATTAATGCCCAGACCTCTGACATTAGGTCGCTAGCTTGTGGCCGCTGGATGGGCCGGGCGGTTCCGGGCAGACTTCTGCCACAAGCCAGACCTAACCTCGTGTCTTAAGCAGGTTATGACTAACTTCTCACATTAGAACCTATTGTTTGCGGCCACTGGATGTGCCGGGCGGTTCCGGGCAGAATTACGCCGCAAACTCATTCTAACCTCGAGTTAGTCACGTTTATCTTTGCGGCCAATTAATTAATAATTTACCGTTTATGCGCACGCCCAATATATATGCCAATTCAGATTATATCAATAACAGGATGATTATATCAACACAGCAGATAACAGACTTTAGCAGATAACAGATTTTATATGACTTAACGGATTTAACAGATTTAGCAACTTAGCAGATTTTGGCATATAACAGGTTAGGCATTTCAACCGACAAATTTAACAAATTAGGCATTTCAATTTAATTAGCAGTCTAGGCAATATAACAAAACTAGCAGTTTAGGCAACTTGGCAAATTAGCATATTTAGCAAATTTAATATTTCTAAAGGTTCTATTTACATGCCTTGCCTAATCTTAAATTGGCCTAAATTCATATGCCTAAATAATTGTCGTGATTCACAATAAGATCATATACTTCCATGTTTGCATACCTTTACATAGCGCAGAATATGGGCATAATTTACCCTATAACATATGTTCCAATTTTTGTTAAACTAACCTTATACAGCAGATTCACATATAAATTATACCAAATATGATCATTAATTATAGTGCATGCCATATATATAAAATTCCCTATTTAGGTGTAATCACAATAGTAGAGATCCTAATTAATGTAAATCTTTTACACCTACGTTTCCATATCCTTCTTCTTATTAAGTCATGAATCATTATGCAAAATATACCCAAAAATCTAAATCATATCTTCTAAAAAAATCAGATCTTGACTTTTATATGCATTTTGTCCAAAGTCTCAAATCATATGTAATCTTACAGTGGTTCCTCTTCTTCTTTTATCACAGAATATGCATAGGTCTAAAACTAGTTTATAACATATGCTTATTTTTCTAATTAATTACAGATCTAAATAACATATGTTCATTTCTCTAATTAGTTACAGATCAAGATTACAACGTACACTATGCATACAACATATATAAATTATATGTTTACAGTCAAATTCATGCATCCAATCCCAAGTCATATGTCAATATATTTTATGCCTCAGATCTAAAGTCATATGTTCAATTCAGTCTCGTCAAATTTCGCATCATTCATTATTTATCCCAAAATTTGCGTTCATACGTTAATCTCTTATGAGATTAGGCACAGGCTCGTGGTAGCCTGGCTATAGAAACAGAAAGGAAGCAGAAAGCGATACAGAACAGTCACAGAAAAATAGATCTGACAGATATACAATCTCAGATTCAGATTTAAAAGCATATCAGAATTATAATTAATGTTTATAGCAGAAAATAACTGTACTTGCCTTGATTGGATTAAAGAAAGAACTTTAGTTGTTACAGATTTGTTGCAGAAGCTTTTATCTCAAATTTGAATTTAGGATGATGTTGATTGACTTCTAGTTTTGATTCTAGCAGAGTAGCGACGCCATTTTTATTTTTAATTAGAAGAAGAGAGCAATGGAGGCTAGAGAATTGTGTTAGAGACTTAGGTTAGGTAGAGTCTAGGGCCATTTTTATAGAGTTTATGAACTGATTAGGACCATCGATGTTGCTTGGATTGATCGTAGCTATTCATTCGAAAGAGAGACCAATTAGAGCCTGCCACCTAGCCCTAATGACAAAGCATGCTTCTGAAAATCGACCAACATAGACTAGGCCAGCCAGGGTGGACTGGGTTCGACCTGGGTCTGGACCAGGTCGACAGCCCTGTCGACAGCCCTGTCGACCTGGCTAGACCAGGTCGACAGCCCAGTCGACCTGGGTGTCTTAGGCGGGAATTTTCCCGCCCTGGCCAATTGGGCCCGATTTTTAATTTTAAACTTGTTTTTCTGAGCTGTTCGAATTTTAAACTTAATTCAGAAACTTCCGGAGGCTATATCTTCTTCATACGGACTCCGTTTTTCGAAAACTCGGACTCTATTTCGCGTATTTTTCCGAGACGAACGCAATGGCGTATCCCGTTTCCCTTAGTTCTTTGATTTCAAATTAATTATACTTTAATTTGTTAATTCCACAGTTATAGAATACACGGGGTGTTACAATATCACATGCTGAATGTGCTCGACCATTATTATCTCTGTGTTGACTGGCATGTGCCATAAGTTATTTTGCATGAATCTTGACACTCTTGCACCATTGTCATTTTCATTTCAGATTTCTTCTATACTATGAATACCACCTTGACATTTGCACATGCTTTTTAAATTCATGTAAATAAAAACAGGACTTTTGCATGCTTGTACATCTGACATCCTTGCTCGAACCATTCTTCTTTCATGAATGCACATTGTTAACTCGACCATTTTCTTGCTTGTGTTCATTTGCTCCATTTCACTGTGTTGAGCTTGGTCCATGTGACTGCTCCACAGCTGCGTTGTAACACCCCACCTCCGTTAAGGTCACTCACAAAGGGAATGCCTTAACTTTGATGGAGCATTTTAGTAAACAGAACAGAATATTACAAGACAGATAAATAGTACTTGAAAAATTATAACTTTATTACAGCGGAAAGCAGAAATCAGTATGGTTACATCTTTAACAAAATATCAGAATCAAGTACATAAATATCAGCCTTGTTCAAAACTATCAGAGTACAAAACTTTAAAAGCATAATCCCCACAGAACAGAAGCTATCTTGAGCCAAGCCATACTTTAGAGCACTCAAGCAGACGGAATCCAGGTCAAGCTATGGTACTTCCTCCTAAGGAAACCTGGGGGGGGAACGGAAGAAAAGGGGCGAAAGCAAACAAGGTCAGACATAAAGTCTGGCTAGTCCAGTGATTTACAGTTATGAACAGATAATAGTAATAATGACATGAACATAAAGCTGGACAAGAGATAACGTCACCGGATTAGCAGATATACTTCAAAATTTACAGAAGAAACAGAACGTTATAGGCTATAACTTTACACTTCTCTGCACTAATACTAGTTTAACAGGTTTAGGTGTTACCCTAACGCTCTATAACAGAAACAGAGTGAGTCAGAATAATTCCTACTGAGTGCTAGTATTGGGCCTTTTACTACCCCAACAGACGAAAACAGAATAATGGGCCTTTACCACCCGATCAGACGGAAACAGAATAATCCATACAGAAACAGAATGTCGGAATTTGGTGTACACTAGAAATGGACCTTTACCTCCCAAACAGATGGTACCACGCAGAAACAGACAGGTGTTGCCACCTAACAGAAATAGACGGTACCCACAGAAACAGACAGAGTTTAGTGTACCCTAAATCTTACCCCAAGCGATCGGCTCCCTAATACATAAATACCCTGTGCCAGCCCCACAGAAGGGTGTATCATTCCCTAAAGTGGCAACCTTTGAATGACACAGACCTATTTATAGATGTCACGGCGTCTTACATCCACAGAGGCAGACCGGGATCCATGCACGCACATGACCCGGCTCGAACGCACCATCAACACCCCTCGCCATTATCAGAATGAACCACATAATTAGTTCAGTAAGCGTGCCCGGACCCTACCTACTGTTGGGTCAAAGTTTTGATACCAGAACGGGTTACTGACTAATATGGGCCCCAAACAACAGATGACACAAGTATTTCCCCTCCTAACCTTGTGTCCCCAGAATAACAGATTTCAGATTAACTTGTTTACAAGTTCAGACAGAGTTCAGATTTACTAGTTCACAGATCAAATCAACAAGTTTTCAGACTAACAGATCAGATGTACAGATTTAACAGATTTTCAGATTTGTCTAACTTTGTATTGGGCCTACAGATTCGTGAACGGGTTTACTACACATATTGGTCCGGTTGGTTTAACCCTATTCCCCCAACACGTTTAGACGTCATTCTTATCTCAGATTTGCATTAATTAATTATTAATGCCCAGACCTCTCACATTAGGTTGCTAGCTTGTGGCTGGTGGATGTGCCGGGCGGTTCCGGGCAGACTTCTGCCACAAGCCAGACCTAACCTCGTGTCTTAAGCAGGTCATGACTAACTTCTCACATTAGAACCTATTGTTTGCGGCCACTGGATGTGCCGGGCGGTTCCGGGCAGATTTACGCTGCAAACTCATTCTAACCTCGAGTTAGTCATGTTTATCTTTGCGACCAATTAATTAATTATTTACCGTTTATGCGCACGCCCCATATATATGCCAATTCAGATTATATCAATAACAGAATAATTATATCAACTCAACTGGTATAACAGATAACAGATTTTAGCAGATTTGGTGACTTAATAGACTTAACAGATTAAGCAACTTAGCAGATTTTGGCATATAACAGATTGCGCATCTCAACAGACAAATTTAACAGATTAGGCATTCCCATCTAATTAGCAGTTTAGGCAAATCTTAACAAAACTAGCAGATTAGGCAACTTAGCAGATTTAGCAGATAACATGCCTAGCAGTTTAGATAACTTAGCAAAATAGGCATTTCAACATATTGAATGAATTAGCAGATATAACATTACTTTAGAACTCTATTCCCATCTTGCCTAATCATAAATTATGCCTAAACTCTCATGCCTTAAACCATGGTCATAATTCATCCCAAAATACTAGTTAAACTTTGTATAATACAGAATATTCTCTAAAACCCCAAATCATATACCTAGACGCATGAATATGGGTAGACCTAACTCAATAGGTAAATTCCCAAATCATGGTATGAATTATGCCAAGTTATAGCCTTTATTGCCAATTATCCAAAATCAATATTTAGGCATGTTCACATTTATAATATAGGTCTTTTACGCCTAAACAACATATTCCTTTCTATTCAAATCATATGTCCAAGGATCTAGATCTAATATGTGATATGTCCTTTAGCTTAGATCTTAATATTCCAGATTTACAAGTCATATATTATCATATGATATTCCCAAACTGTCATATATGCACAAATCTAGATCTAGTTTTCAACCTATGTCCTTTATTCAAACCAGTCACAGATCAGTCCAATTATGCCATAGATTTGTGTTCTAAATTCCAAATCCAACCTATGTTCTTTCCTTAAATCAGTCACATATCGGTCATGCCCCATTTATGCATATTCATTTGATTGTCCCAAACATTTTAACGTATGTTAATCTCTTATGAGATTGGCTCAGGCTCGTGGTAGCCTGGCTATAAAACAGAAAACAGAAGGAGTTACAGAATAAGATAGATCTAAACAGAACAGAACAGACATAACCTCAGATCCAGATCTACAATTCATGTCATAATCAGAATTAACGTTTATATCGGAAAATAACTGTACTTGACTTGATTGGATTAAGGAAAGAACTTTAGTTGTAGCGTCGTTAGTTGATTCTCTTTAACTGTTGTTGAAGCTTTAATCTTGAATTTAGATTGATGTTGATTGTCTTCTAGTTTAGATTCCAGGAGAGTAGCGATGCCATTTTATTTTTATTAAGAACAGAGACAGAGTAGAAGCAGAATGGATTTGTGTGCAGAGAAGGCTGAGTTTGGGGCTGTTTAAATAGGTTTAGGCAGACGAATCTAGACAGAAAACAAGGCCAGACACATCAGAACGTACCCAGGCAGAAAAGCAGTTTCGGGAGGCAGGTCGACACCCAGGTCGACACAGGTGTCGACCTGTGGGGGGGGGGGTCGACTCCCAGGTCGACACTAGTGTCGACCTGGTTGGGGGGGTCGACTCCCCAGTCGACCTCCCTTGGTCTGGCGGGATCTTTTCCCGCCTACTCTGATTGGCTGAATTTCGGGCTGAATTTTCTGAAATCTATTTTTGGGTCATAACTGGGTCATACGGACTCCGATTTACAAAATTTCGGACTCTATTTCGCGTATTTTTCCGAGACGAACGCAATGGCACAGCCCGTTCTCCCTAATTCAGATTATAAAATTTAATTCTGCCTTGATTCTTTATTTTATACTCTAATTGTACTCAGATTTGTACTTCTTAAGTTTACAGAAAATATGGGGTGTTACATTCTCCCCTCCTTTAAGGATTTCGTCCTCGAAATCTTCAAGTTGAGAAGAATGTGTCCTACCATCCAATCATCCATCTACTCAATCATCAACCACAGGCATCCATTGTCCTTATAGACTTCTATTGCTTTCATGTTTAAATGCACAGTGTGTGTTCATGTCCGTATCTAATGCAAAATCAGGCGGCCCACTGATTCAGTCGACCTCCTTAATGCAAATCATGTTAGTGCCATGAGTCCAGTATGCAAATTTTCCTATTTGATACATATCATTTCTATATGAGTGCACAACTGTTTATTCATATGCAACATCCATATGCTGATTCAACCATTTTGCATCCATAAAAATTTAAAAATGCTCACACATCCATATGCAGTATGAGAGTGCTTTCGAGCCGATCTAGTGCCTAGTGTGTGTATATGCATCCACAAGCAACCACTAGCAACCACTTGCATCCACTTGCAACCATCAAACATAACATGTCTCAAACACATGTTTTCATCCATAGGATTCCTATCTATAGGCTGAATACTCGATCGATAGGATACAGTCGAGTGATGGAAGCGAGTACAGATAAAACAAAAACTTGATTCCTATTAAACATTGGTTGAGAAAGTAATTCCCCTAAGTATCAACCCCAAAGACCGAGATCGACATCAGATTGACACCCAGAGGGTTACCTTCTTTAGACAATGTCAAAACGGGAAATCTTATCAGAAAAATTCAGATATCTACAGACTATTGGTACAGATCAGATTCCCTAATGATTCTTAGGAAGCTAGGTATGATAAAATCATATCCCTTGGTTTTCCTTTTTGGGCCAGTTTTTCTTGTTCTGCGGTTCTTCTTTCTTTGCCTCTTTCATCTCGGATGCCTTATCCTCGTGCATGAGTGCCATTTCTACTAGCTTTTCAAAGGTGGCTCCCATAGGGATGTGGGTCACAGCCAACCCCTGCAATGGCTCATTCAAGCCTTTAACGAACCTCAGCGCCTTCTTCTCCGGTGTATTTACTAATTCCAAGCCAAACCTTGCTAACTGATTAAATTTGTTGACATATTCTTTCACTGATGAGCTTCCTTGCTTTAATGTCAAAAACATTTCCATATGTAGATTCTCTTCTGCCCGTGAGAGAAACTTTGCCTCAAACCGACGCCTGAAATCTGCCCAAGAGTCAACAGGACGTTCTCCGTTAGTGACCTCCCACCAAAATGAGGCCTCTCCCTTCATTAACCAAGCTGCTAAACGGACCTTCCTTTCGTGTTCTACTTCAAAGATTCCAAGTAATTCCTCCATCTCCTTAAGCCAGTCTCTGGCTTCAACAAACGTCTCTGACCCTTGAAAAGTCTTTCCACCCATAGCCTTAAACTCCTTGCACGTCTTTGCAAAAGTATAATTGCGAGGAGGAGGAGGAACGGGTGCAACTGGTGGAGGAGCATCGGCTGGGCCTGCAGTGGTGACCCTAGCCTCTAAATACCTCCTAAACCATCCTGGTATCGTCACACCCTCCGGAAGGTTCAATCTTCAGCCATGCTGAAACGAAAGAGAAAAGATTCAAAATGGAGAATCAAAAAAGAGATATATGGCTTTCGGGGGATTATGTTTTTCAAAATAGGCTTTACTTTTGAAAATACCTCCTTTTAAAACCTTTTTGAAAATAGTTTTCAAAAATTCTTTATCAAATCTGGTAAACTTCAGCTCTGATACCAAGTGTAACACCCCACCTCCGTTAAGGTCACTCACAAAGGGAATGCCTTAACTTTGATGGAGCATTTTAGTAAACAGAACAGAATATTACAAGACAGATAAATAGTACTTGAAAAATTATAACTTTATTACAGCGGAAAGCATAAATCAGTATGGTTACATCTTTAACAAAATATCAGAATCAAGTACATAAATATCAACCTTGTTCAAAACTATCAGAGTACAAAACTTTAAAAGCATAATCCCCACAGAACAGAAGCTATCTTGAGCCAAGCCATACTTTAGAGCACTCAAGCAGACGGAATCCAGGTCAAGCTATGGTACTTCCTCCTAAGGAAACCTGGGGGGGGAACGGAAGAAAAGGGGCGAAAGCAAACAAGGTCAGACATAAAGTCTGGCTAGTCCAGTGATTTACAGTTATGAACAGATAATAGTAATAATGACATGAACATAAAGCTGGACAAGAGATAACGTCACCGGATTAGCAGATATACTTCAAAATTTACAGAAGAAACAGAACGTTATAGGCTATAACTTTACACTTCTCTGCACTAATACTAGTTTAACAGGTTTAGGTGTTACCCTAACGCTCTATAACAGAAACAGAGTGAGTCAGAATAATTCCTACTGAGTGCTAGTATTGGGCCTTTTACTACCCCAACAGACGAAAACAGAATAATGGGCCTTTACCACCCGATCAGACGGAAACAGAATAATCCATACAGAAACAGAATGTCGGAATTTGGTGTACACTAGAAATGGACCTTTACCTCCCAAACAGACGGTACCACGCAGAAACAGACAGGTGTTGCCACCTAACAGAAACAGACGGTACCCACAGAAACAGACAGAGTTTAGTGTACCCTAAATCTTACCCCAAGCGATCGGCTCCCTAATACATAAATACCCTGTGCCAGCCCCACAGAAGGGTGTATCATTCCCTAAAGTGGCAACCTTTGAATGACACAGACCTATTTATAGATGTCACGGCGTCTTACATCCACAGAGGCAGACCGGAATCCATGCACGCACATGACCCGGTTCGAACGCACCATCAACACCCCTCGCCATTATCAGAATGAACCACTTATAATTAGTTCAGTAAGCGTGCCCGGACCCTACCTACTGTTGGGTCAAAGTTTTGATACCAGAACGGGTTACTGACTAATATGGGCCCCAAGCAACAGATGACACAAGTATTTCCCCTCCTAACCTTGTGTCCCCAGAATAACAGATTTCAGATTAACTTGTTTACAAGTTCAGACAGAGTTCAGATTTACTAGTTCACAGATCAAATCAACAAGTTTTCGGACTAACAGATCAGATGTACAGATTTAACAGATTTTCAGATTTGTCTAACTTTGTATTGGGCCTACAGATTCGTGAACGGGTTTACTACACATATTGGTCCGGTTGGTTTAACCCTATTCCCCCAACACGTTTAGACATCATTCTTATCTCAGATTTGCATTAATTAATTATTAATGACCAGACCTCTCACATTAGGTTGCTAGCTTGTGGCTGCTGGATGTGCCGGGCGGTTCCGGGCAGACTTCTGCCACAAGCCAGACCTAACCTCGTGTCTTAAGCAGGTCATGACTAACTTCTCACATTAGAACCTATTGTTTGCAGCCACTGGATGTGCCGCGCGGTTCCGGGCAGATTTACGCTGCAAACTCATTCTAACCTCGAGTTAGTCATGTTTATCTTTGCGGCCAATTAATTAATTATTTACCGTTTATGCGCACGCCCCATATATATGCCAATTCAGATTATATCAATAACAAAATAATTATATCAACTCAACTGGTATAACAGATAACAGATTTTGGCAGATTTGGTGACTTAATAGACTTAACAGATTAAGCAACTTAGCAGATTTTGGCATATAACAGATTGCGCATCTCAACAGAAAAATTTAACAGATTAGGCATTCCCATCTAATTAGCAGTTTAGGCAAATCTTAACAAAACTAGCAGATTAGGCAACTTAGCAGATTTAGCAGATAACAGGCCTAACAGTTTAGATAACTTAGCAAAATAGGCATTTCAACATATTGAATGAATTAGCAGATATAACATTACTTTAGAACTCTATTCCCATCTTGCCTAATCATAAATTATGCCTAAACTCTCATGCCTTAAACCATGGTCATAATTCATCCCAAAATACTAGTTAAACTTTGTATAATACAGAATATTCTCTAAAACCCCAAATCATATACCTAGACGCATGAATATGGGTAGACCTAACTCAATAGGTAAATTCCCAAATCATGGTATGAATTATGCCAAGTTATAGCCTTTATTGCCAATTATCCAAAATCAATATTTAGGCATGTTCACATTTATAATATAGGTCTTTTACGCCTAAACAACATATTCCTTTCTATTCAAATCATATGTCCAAGGATCTAGATCTAATATGTGATATGTCCTTTAACTTAGATCTTAATATTCCAGATTTACAAGTCATATATTATCATATGATATTCCCAAACTGTCATATATGCACAAATCTAGATCTAGTTTTCAACCTATGTCCTTTATTCAAACCAGTCACAGATCAGTCCAATTATGCCATAGATTTGTGTTCTAAATTCCAAATCCAACCTATGTTCTTTCCTTAAATCAGTCACATATCGGTCATGCCCCATTTATGCATATTCATTTGATTGTCCCAAACGTTTTAACGTATGTGAATCTCTTATGAGATTGGCTCAGGCTCGTGGTAGCCTGGCTATAAAACAGAAAACAGAAAGAGTTACAGAATAAGATAGATCTAAACAGAACAGACATAACCTCAGATCCAGATCTACAATTCATGTCACAATCAGAATTAACGTTTATATCGAAAAATAACTGTACTTGCCTTGATTGGATTAAGGAAAGAACTTTAGTTGTAGCGTCGTTAGTTGATTCTCTTTAACTGTTGTTGAAGCTTTAATCTTGAATTTAGATTGATGTTGATTGTCTTCTAGTTTAGATTCCAGCAGAGTAGCGATGCCATTTTATTTTTATTAAGAACAGAGGCAGAGTAGAAGCAGAATGGATTTGTGTGCAGAGAAGGCTGGGTTTGGGGCTGTTTAAATAGGTTTAGGCAGACGAATCTAGACAGAAAACAAGGCCAGACACATCAGAACGTACCGAGGCAGAAAAGCAGTTTCGGGAGGCAGGTCGACACCCAGGTCGACACAGGTGTCGACCTGTGGGGGGGGTCGACTCCCAGGTCGACACTAGTGTCGACCTGGTTGGGGGGGTCGACTCCCCAGTCGACCTCCCTTGGTCTGGCGGGATCTGTTCCCGCCTACTCTGATTGGCTGAATTTCGGGCTGAATTTTCTGAAATCTTTTTTTGGGTCATAACTGGGTCATACAGACTCCGATTTACAAAATTTCGGACTCTATTTCGCGTATTTTTCCGTGACGAACGCAATGGCACAGCCCGTTCTCCCTAATTCAGATTATAAAATTTAATTCTGCCTTGATTCTTTATTTTATACTCTAATTGTACTCAGATTTGTACTTCTTAAGTTTACAGAAAATATGGGGTGTTACATGCGTACACTGATTGGTGAGGCAGTGCACATGTGTATATCTATACACGTATGTATATGCAGCCATCAGGATATTTTTCTGTCCCTGTACTATACAAACTGATTGGACACAAATGAATCAGATCAAGTCATGAAAAATGATGAGAAACACACCAGAAAACTGAGGCAAATAAAATTTTTAAAAATAAAATTTATATTCACATGTATTCAATATTATTTCTATTGCAGTGTACTGTGTGTGTGTTCATTTGTATGACAGGTATGAAGACTGGACTGACTGTGAAGACTGGGTTGTCTTGTAAGCTTTGAAGACAGAAGACAAGAAGACAGAAGGCATAAAACAAGAACAGTGTGTGTAACAGTGAAAGTGTCTGTATATTGAGTATGTGAATGTATAAGTGAAAAGAATACTGAGTGTTGAGTGATATAGTGAGGAGCTAATGTATATGAAAAAGTGATTGTACTGATTATTTGTAATAAACAAAATTTGTTTGAAATAAAATATTATTTCATAGTTGTCAAACAGACTTGACTATTCTATTCTGTTTATTTATAAGTACAAATATGTGAAGTGATTAAATAGTGGAGTTAAAATAGATGTACTGTTTGAATGTTAGAAATATGATATTTATATTTTAAATAAAATACACTAAATATTTGAATTTCTGTACAGATGTATTTTATTTAAATATAAATATTACATTCCTGTCTGTGATGTAAATATAGAACAGTACAGTAACAAACACATTTATAAAATATATTTGGTTGTTTTCATCAAACAAAAAAATCATATAATTGTGTATACAACACCGTTATATACAACAATCTCCCCCTTTTGATGATGACAAACAAATAAAAGAATTTGAATCCAACAAATGTGTTTTACAGTGAAAAAATGAACTCCCCCTATTTATTAACAATGAAAAAATGAACTCCCCCTATTTATTAGCTCCCCCTACAATAGAAAACTCCCACTATAACTGTGCATGAGTGAATTGAACTGGATGATAATGAATTTTCAAAAGTATTTATTAGCTCCCCCTACAACAGAAAACTCCCCCTATAACTGTGCATAAGTGAATTGAACTGGATGATAATGAATTTTCAAAAGTTTATAAAATATTCACTCATAAATCAAAATCTAATCTAATCCATTCTCCCCCTTTTGTTATCATCAAAAGGATACAGATTTTAAAATACAGATGAAAATTGACTAAAAACATAATTTCAGCTTAAGAGGAAGAACGGTCATCATAAATTTCAATCAGTCAAACAAAAATCATAATATTCTAAGAACAGGTGGCATATTTTACATTGTAGAGAATGACGGATATACGATGAATTTTATATAAAATGGAGAGAGTTTTAAAAACAATTCATTTCCAATTATTTTCAAAGGATTTTTATAAAAAAATAAAGCACAAAAACAGTGATGGATTTGGACTATAATTAATAATTCAATTTAAGTGACAAGATCGAATAATCTCAAATCCCAATATCTATCAATCAACAGAACATAATACGTCATAATATTTCAAAACATTTCACAGATTAGAAAGATGGATTGATAGGCTGATTTTTACACAACAAGGAGAATTTCACATAAATTTTATTTATTCAAATATTTCCTCTTTTTTTTTATTTAAGAGCACACTGACCACACATAACCAGAGCTTGGATTTTTAAATGAGGTCAGTCGCAGTCTCTTAACCATGCATGACCAGAGCTTGGATTTTTAAATGAGGTTAGAGACACACTTATATATTAGTTATATTTATTATTTTCAGCATTAAAGTAAAAAACTCCTCAGTATATAAAACCAATATATGGATGATAGAAAATGGGGTAGGTACAGAAACGGACTGTGAAATAAATTTCTAAATTAATTATATTATGAAATATGACCAACTATACCGAGATTATTGAAAATTTTCAATCATCACTAATTCTGAATAGTAATATAATCCCATATCTGTCACAAATAATTTCACTGTTTACTTAAAAGGATTAACTCTCCACATTTATATAAGATTATCATGGATGGCAGAATGATGATAGATAAAGGAGATGGTCGTGAAATATTCGCCAATTCAAAGATATTATAATAAATGTTCAACCATCATGAAAATCTAAATAAAATCTCCTCTTGTTGTGAAATATACTGCAGTCACAATTCATCACAATTTCAAAATCTGATAATAATTTTGATGAATTATAAATATAGTTCAATTTGGATATTGATTTCAATTTCTGAATGAATAATAAATAATTTTAAAATTGAAAGTCAATTACAAGAGGAATTTCTAAAGATCTATACAACACAAGAAAGATTAAATTGTACAAGGCAAAAAGAGTGTGTAGATCTATACAAGGTGATGATTAGAATCTAAGTACAAATGAGTGAGACAAATATAAGGCACTTCTGATACCACTTGGTGTCTCTATTACTGAGGATTTTAACATGACACTAGAGACAAACTATGATATCACAGACAACAGAAATTTAAAGCCCAAGCAGACAAATTTAGCATAGAGGAGCAGACAGATCAAAAATAAGCAGTTATCTAAGAACAGTATCAGAGCAGTACAAAGACAGTTTCCAAGCAAACAAGTCAAGATGATGGTCACAAAAAAATATTCCATGATCCTAGATTAAAAATATACTTTATTTTAAATCATTTGAAGAAAAGTGAAAGTATTAGTATTTAACGAATCAATCACACCAGGTTATATTTCAGATTCAAAATTATGTGTGAGATTCAATAAATAAATAATTTCAAGTGATTTTAAACAAATATATATATTCAAATCAAATAATCATAAAATAACAATGATATTTATGACCATATTTTCAAAAGAGTTTTCACAAATATTTTTGACGATCACAAGAGAGATTTCAGATCATTTACATCAAGACTGAATAATAATTCATGATCCAAAAATAATGGTTTATTCGAAATCATTTGAACAAATGTAAATCATGAGATACAATGAATCAATCACACATAATTAATAACTTCAGATTTGAGAGGTGCGTGAGATTCAAAATATCAAGAATTTCAAATGATCTCAAACAAACAAAAAAATCCAAACCAGATGATCATGAAAAACGGTGAATTTCAAGATGTAAGAAATGATTCAAGACAGATTAAAAAATGTCTAAGCCAATCTGAAAAATTAAGGAAATTATCACAACTGATAAATAACAGAGTGTACTGTAATGAGTATAATATTTTAAGCGTTTCCAAAATGAATTGGAAGAAACTCAAAAACAGCATAAGTGTGTGAAATTTCAATAATTATTCAGATCTTCAAAAATTTAGAATTCTAATTAACAGTGTTCAAGATATGACAAGAATACATCAACACTGTTATGAATTCAGAAATCAGAAAAATAAACTTCAAAACAACTGCAGACATTTACAAGATTAAATTCAAGATCTGGAAATAATTAAAACATCAGAGTTCTATTCAACTAAGGCGAATTTTCAGAAAATATGAGTTCTACAAAAGGAAGTTTAAGACAGTCCAAGACGTTACAAAGATACGATAATGATAAATCAAACAGACAAAGAAAGATAAACAGAAGAGATAAAGAAAATAAATGGAAGGGATAAAAGGAGGAATAAACAAAGAAAAATAAAAAATATTTACAAAGGTTGAGTTTAGAGGTTATACCTGAAATTGATGTGAGTAAATAAATCTCTAACTCAACAAGCTTGGCCAAGGAACTCTGAATTATACAGAAAATATACAACAACTTGAAAACATTCTCTCTTCACCACAACAGTTCCTTAGTCATCCTTTGGTACCTATGAATTTATAGAATCGAGTGGTCTAACAAAATTAGTAAACCCACTCACAGTTGTGTTCACAGCTTTTAGTACCCAAACTTGTTTATATAACAATCCATCAGAATTTACCAAAGTACCTTTAGGGACCCAAATCCGTTTGTATTTAACGAAGTTTGTGTTACAACTTTTTGGGGTCCAGGATTGTTTAGATGGATTATTATAAAATGATTTCACATCACGATTTTGATTAAAAAATCCTTTGAAATTTTCAGAGTTTAAATTTTCAAATTGATTCTTTCCAAAACAGTTTGGAGGATTTCTCAAATCATATGAATTCAAATTTTCAGAAACATTTGATTTCTCAAAACCAAGACCACATTTATTTCCAGTAGAGAATTGATTTTTCAATAACATATTCAAAGATTTTTCACCGCTTGAAAAACGTTTCAAACTTAATTCAAGATTATTGATTTTGGATTTAAGATCAGAATTTTCTTTTATCAGATTTGAACAACGATTAATGCTGATCTTTCTCCTTTCAGTATCATTTTGTTTCAAAATCAAATTGTCATTTTCAAGCAGTTTGATTTTGGTTTTAGATTCAAGAATTTCAGATTCAAATTTAGTTTGTTTCTCAAGATCAAATTTCTTTAGATTTTCAATCTCCTTTTCAAGCTCACTCAAGATCAAATTTGTTTTCAACAAACTATTATTTTCAGCAATTTTATGTTTGGAATTTTTGATGGCCTTAAAATTATTAAATTCGTTTTGCAAAGAATTGTTTGAATCTTTTAGCTCAACCTCGTTATCTTTTAAAATCAGAATTTCTTCTTTAAGCCTTTGAATATTTTTATTGAGATGAACGAGGTCAGTTTTCAATTTCAAACAACTTTCACAGTCAGAATTTTCTAATTTCATGACATTTGTAAATTCCAATTCGAAACAGTTAATTTTGCTATTTAACTCGTGATTTTTAGATTTTAAAGATTTGTTTTTACGATGGAGTTTATCAACGATTTTTGTTAAATCAGTACACATATAAACCAACTCTTCATATGAGAAGCTTTCAATCTCATTGTCTGTTGAGTCTCCATCGTCTGATCTACTTGAATTTTAATTTGTTTCTTCTCCTGAGCACAAATCTGAATCTGAGTTGTCCATCTTGGGTTTTGAGCTGCTGTTGTCAACCTTTCCATACTTTGTATTGAGAAAATTCCATATTTCCTGCGCAGTCAAGCAATGAGAAATGAGGTTATATTGGACATCATCAATATAAGAATACAAAGTGTGAGTAGCACGAGAATTAAATCCAATATCATTCCTATTGACCATATCATAACCATTAATAATAGTATCCTAACATTTAATATCAATAGATTTTAAATATAATTCCATTTCTAATTTCCAATTTAAAAAATCTGTACCATTGAAAATAAATGGAATACGACTGGACTGATTCTCAGAAGACTGACAACTAAGATCCATGATTCTAGGGTTAAAGAAAACCAAGCTCTGATACCACTTGTTGGATCTAGATTAACCCAAGAGGGGGGGTGAATAGGGTTTATCACAGTTTTAGCCTGAAATAAAAATCTAACGAGATATACAATAATAAACAAATCATAGAATATATTAGAAACAGAAATGTAGGAAATAAATCACACACAGATATACCCAGCTTCGGCAAAACCCTGCCTACTGCTGCATTTCTAAGGTTTCTACTAGGTGATAGAACAGTTCCCGCATACAAAACCGTGTACACTCGCAAACCCTGCTCCTATTCTAACCCTATGCTCAAATCCCTAGACTGATCGATATCCCCTCAATCAGATTTCCCCGAATTACAACCCTGTAATCCGTAACCCAGATTTTACAGACTCTAAAACTGACAGTCAACACCGTGACTGATTTACTCTAGATTTTACAGACCTAGAACTGATTTGGTTCGATTTACAAAAGAAATTCAAATATAAAACAACTAAAAAAATAGAAACAATGAAACCCTTGGAGTTAAATTGAAAAAGGGTCATCCCCTTTTTCAAATAAACACATGGCCGACCCTTTGTAAAATTTGCGCACCTACTTCAAAACTTCGGCCTTATCTCTCTTTTGCTCTGAGAATAAAAATGGCGGCCGAACTAGGGTTTTCCTTTTCGTTCACCAAATCAAATTGAGGTTAGTTGAATTGCTGAGAGAAGATGTGATCTCGGATGAGCTTCACGTGATGTTGTTCTCTGGTGCTTTGATTTGGAATTTCCCTCTCTGGCATTCGATCGAACCTGTGAGATTTTCTGAAATTTCTTGCTTTGAATTTGTTGCAAGTTGTTTGTGGTTTTTCGATGCTCTGCCTATGATGAAACTAGTGTTATAATATAGGATTAAAAATCCTTAGATTACTCTGATTTCAACGATTGACTTGACTGATATTTTTGCGATTTCCCTTTTTGATTTCTTTGATTGAATTCGGTCTTGAATGTAGCAGTTCTGGAAAAATAAAAAACTTGCCTCTTTTGGATTATTGCCTTAAAGTTTCCTTGCGTAATTTTAGTAATTAATCTAGATATATAGTTTTCCCTTTCTGATTGTCTTGATAGTTGGTCGAGAAAAATTGCCAAACATCTTATGTTGAAATTTTGTTGATAAATCTCGACTCTGTCATTCCTGGAATCTCTTATTAAAAACTTTTGCCATCAATGAGTAATTGAATTCTGGAAATAAATTGTTTCCCAAAACAGATTTCGAAAATCTATTTTACCCTTAAAACAGTTGCCAAAAATACTTGAGATTTTCTGGAAATCAAACTTTTGTCATGAATTTGCTTTGTCATATAACCTTTGATGCTGTTTATTTCACTCGAATGAAATTGCTGAATCACTTTTACACACACTGGCGTGACCATGCATATATGTTGAGCCTGTACCATTGCTATGTATAAACTGCAATGCTTGATTAAGTATCCTTGCCAGGATTATACATTGAATACATTTTCTGGAACCATTTTAAGAAAGAAAAACTTTGCCAAACTTGACTCTTCAATTTGCTGATGCCATTTTCCCAAATTTGACACATGTAGATTTTAAACCATTCTGTATACAATTTCTGAAACTGATTTGGTGCACCATCTTTTGGTGTGCCACTTCATTGCTGAGCTGAACATGAACTGTCTTTTGATTTTCATTGCAACCTCATGTATGAAACTGCTATTTTGTTTTTCTCTGCGTTCATGCTTTGAAATGCATGTGCTTGTGTGAATTACTGCACTGAACTGCTGTTTTTACTCATTTACCTTGTCACCTTGCATTTTCACCATCATGGTATTGTCTTGTTCATATTTGTACTGCCTGTCTAGCTTTGTATTGCACATGCCCCTGGACTGGATCAAGTTCCCTGATTTGAACTTGTTGTATTGACCATTCATACTCCATACACATGTTCATAGCAGTGTGCACACATGTATATATGTTCACCTGAGTTGTAACTTGCTTGGTCCACTTGCCTTGTTTCACTGTCTCGACCATGCTGACATGTACTCGACTAGTTGATGTTGTGTGAATTTTAGTACACCACCATTTGCACCTTTGCTGTTTGCACCTTGAACATATTGCGCCATGCAAATTTTGATCCATCTTTGTTTTCATTTGAACAAGTTAACCATTTGTGTTTTTGCTGATAAACATGAGTTCATGTGTGTCCTTGCATGCATGAAAAAAAAACTGGTTTGCTCCATTGTGTTTTGTACATGGTCTTCATTGTAGAATTACCACCATATCACATGCTGAATGTGCTCGACCATTATTATCTCTGTGTTGACTGGCATGTGCCATAAGTTATTTTGCATGAATCTTGACACTCTTGCACCATTGTCATTTTCATTTCAGATTTCTTCTATACTGTGAATACCACCTTGACATTTGCACATGCTTTTTAAATTCATGTAAATAAAAACAGGACGTTTGAATGCTTGTACATCTGACATCCTTGCTCGAACCATTCTTCTTTCATGAATGCACATTGTTAACTCGACCATTTTCTTGCTTGTGTTCATTTGCTCCATTTCACTGTGTTGAGCTTGGTCCATGTGACTGCTCCACAACTGCGTACACTGATTGGTGAGGCAGTGCACATGTGTATATCTATACACGTATGTATATGCAGCCATCAGGATATTTTTCTGTCCCTGTACTATACAAACTGATTGGACACAGATGAATCAGATCAAGTCATGAAAAATGATGAGAAACACACCAGAAAACTGAGGCAAATAAAATTTTTAAAAATAAAATTTATATTCACATGTATTCAATATTATTTCTATGCAGTGTACTGTGTGTGTTCATTTGTATGACAGGTATGAAGACTGGACTGACTGTGAAGACTGGGCTGTCTTGTAAGCTGTGAAGACAGAAGACAAGAAGACAGAAGGCAGAAAACAAGAACAGTGTGTGTAACAGTGAAAGTGTCTGTATATTGAGTCTGTGAATGTATAAGTAAAAAAAATAATGAGTGTTGAGTGATATAGTGAGGAGCTAATATATATGAAAAAGTGATTGTACTGATTATTTATAATAAACAAAATCTATTTGAAATAAAATATTATTTCATAGTTGTCAAACAGACTTGTCTATTCTATTCTGTATATTTATAAGTACAAATATGTGAAGTGATTAAATAGTGGAGTTAAAATAGATGTACTGTTTGAATGTTAGAAATATGATATTTATATTTTAAATAAAATACAGTAAATATTTGAATTTCTGTACAGATGTATTTTATTTAAATATAAATATTACATTCCTGTATGTGATGTAAATATAGAACAGTACAGTAACAAACACATTTATAAAATATATTTGGTTGTTATCATCAAACAAAAAATCATATAATTGTGTATACAACACCGTTATATACAACAATTTCGAGATAACTATGAATGGAAAATAATGGAGATATAACAATGGTAGATTCAGAGCTTTTAATTGCCAAAAGATCCTTCAGAATGTCAAGTCTGGGGTTGTTTATAGATGATTTCTTCAGGCGGATCATGATCATACGTGGCACAAATCCCAAGAATCTAGGACTGGTTCATAGCTTGAGGAAGAAATAGTCAATATAGCCGTTAAGGACAGGTGTCGTCAGATCCTGCGTTCACGGATCGTGGTGGATTTGGTCATAGCCTTCACCACGTCTTCTGGGCTCGGATCGGATCGCGTAGAAGAGGACGGATCGGATCGAGGTGACGGGGGGCGATCGCGCTCGGGGTAAGGACTTGGTGAGCACAGTCGGAATTCGATGACTTCTATAGTTAAAACTCGATAGTGAACATATGTGTCAATCTTGGTGGCTTAATCCAAAAGCTGGCCAACAATGGTAATAAAAAGGGAATAACCCATAATTTTTTAATTTTGAGAACCCCTCAACAAAATGGAGTAGTTGAACGTAAGAATAGGATAATACAAGAATGTGCAAGAACTATGTTATCCGATAGTAATTTACCAAGGAATTTTTTGGCTGAGGCAGTTGCAACAGCTTGTTATATTATTAATAGAATTTCAATTAGACCTTTAACTCATGAAACCCCATATGAAATTCTATATAACAGAAAAACCAAAAGTATCATATTTTAAAATATTTGCAAGTAAATGTTTTATACTAAACACAAAAGATAATTTAGACAAGTTTGAATCGAAATCCGATAAAGGAATATTTATTAGATATTCAGAAAGAAGTAAGGCATATAGAGTTTTCAATATTTGAACCAATACCATAGAAGAAACATTAAACGTATCTTTTGATGAAAACTATAAAAGTGTAATTCAAAACAATGAAGATGATTGTGAAAACGAGATTAATGAAATACATCATGAAGATAATCAACCAAATAAAAGAATTAGATTACTTAGAGATCATCCTTAGAAAATATATTAGGAGATATTGAATTCGTTGTAAGAATTCGCAATCAATTAAATAACATAAGTAATACTGCATTTATTTCAACTATTGAACCTAAAAATCCAAAGGAAGAATCTTCTGATGATTCATGGATACTTGCTATGCAAGAAGAACTGAATCATTTTACTAGGTATGATGTGTGGGAACTTGTTCCTAGACCAGAGGGTAAAACTATAACAGGAACAAAATGGGTTTATAAAAATAAAATGAACTAACATGGTGAGCTCGTAAGAAATAAAGCACGATTAGTAGCACAGGGTTATACTCAAGAAGAAGGAATAGATTATGATGAAACTTTTGCCCCCGTAGCAAGATTACAAGCTATTAGGAATTTACTAGCTTTTGCAAACCATAATAATTTCAAATTATATCAAATGGATGTCAAAAAGTGCTTTTCTAAATGCATTTGTTAAGGAAGACGTATATGTAGAGAAACCACCTCTATTTGAAGATATAAAATTACCAAATCATGTATATAAGTTAAAGAAAGCGTTGTATGGATTAAAACAGGCTCCTAGGGCTTGGTATGATAGATTAAAAAATTATTTGTTACAATCAAACTTCAAAATAGGAAAATTAGATAATACTTTGTTTATCAAGAAGAATAAAAAAGATATACAACTAGTACAAATATATGTTGACAATATAATTTTCGGATTGACAAACGATAAGATGAATAAAGAATTTTCAGATATTATGACTAAAGAATTTGAAATGAGGCATATGGGAGAACTATCATCCTTTCTAGGATTACAAATTGGTCAATTAAAGAATGGAATATTTATTAATCAAGAAAAATATACAAGAGATCTAATTAATAAATATAATCTAACAACAACAAATGGAAGACCAACACATATGGTGACTAATATAGCATTAAGTAAAGATGATACATCTAAAGATGTGGAACAAAAATTATACAGAGGAATGATAGGATCATTATTATATATAACTGCTAGTAGACCATATATAATACATAGTGTATGTCTCTGTGCAAGATATCAATCGCAGCATAAGGAAACACACTTAAAAGACGTAAAACATATTTTAAGGTATGTAAAGCATACGTCAGATTTTGGAATGTTGTACCCTAAGGATGAAACATTCGATTTAGTTTCTTAGTCTGACGCTGACTACTCTGGATGTAAATCCGATCGCAAAAGTACTAGTGGAACATGTCACCTCTTAGGACATTCACTAGTCTCGTGGTTCAGTAAAAAGCAAAATACTGTATCTCTGCCAACAACTAAAGCAGAATATATCTCTGCTGCTTTGGCTTGTTCACAAGTGATATATATGCAACAAAATCTAAATGATTTTGGATTAAAAATAATTAAATCACCAATATACTACGATAATACGAATGCCATAAATATTTCTAAAAATCCAACTCATCATTCTAGAACTAAACATAACGATATAAGACATCATTTTCTAGGAGAGAACGTAAGTAAAGAGAAAATTTCATTTGAGTTTATTGAAACAAATAAACAAATAGCAGATATATTAACAAAACCAATAAACGAAGCAACTTTTACTAAATTTAGGAGAGAATCAGGCATATATTCATTAAGTGAATTAGAATAATTAAATATATTATTATATATAAAAATAACATAAAAATTAGAAAAATAAAATTTAAACTAAAGTATGTCGACATACATTTAATCATATGTCGACATATAATTGCCAGAATTTTAAATTTAAATTCCCACCACAAGTTAGATATATCATTTATTTAAACATTCTACTTCGACTTTTCTTCTTCATTTTCATTTCTTTTCTCTGTAAAAACTCTAAATTAAAATATACAATGGCCTCCACTAATCTAAACACCCAAATCAACTCTGATTCGCACGCTGGACCATCCGAGGGTCCATTTCAACGATCTACGCTATCTTGTGTTATTAAAATCGAAGAAAAGATGGAGTACGTTCTGCAAATGATGACTGAAATACAAGTACTACAGATTAGGATGAGTCAAGAGCAAAACAGGCAAGGGAAAGTAGTGAGGAGTCTCCTTAAATTCATAATGGATAATCACGCTAATCCGATTATCATCAATGATGATAATTAAGCCATGGAGGAGAAGGAAGAACCAAAGGAAGAGGAGGAAGAACCAAAAGAGGAAGAAATGATGGAGGAGGAAGAACATCAAGAGACTCAACCGACGAGTACAGAAGAAGATGATAAGGTTGTATGTGTAGGAGAGGTCTTATTCGACCAATATGGGAATGTGATTGAACATAATGGGGATTTTTTGTCACCATTATCCTAAGTCCAATTCACAAATCTCCCATTGTCAAGAATAATTAGTGTTTAAGGTTTTCTCTGATTATCGTTTCCTTGCATTCCTATGATGTATCATACTTGAATAAATTTGTGTATTTCTACAAACTCATGTTTAATGCAATAATTGTTTATGTTTATAAGATAACTGTTATAATTAACTTTATAAACATAGATATAAGATAAATAGGGAGTATTCTACTTTGAATTAGTTATAAATAAAGGAGGAATATCGTAATGGGATTAGCTACTTAATTTCTTGATTTTTTTTAGATAATTATACAACTTAAGGGGAGTTGTTTTTGAATTTCTTTTTGATAATGCCAAAGGGGGAGAAATTATAAAATATAGACATAGTTTATAGGATTCATATAGACAGGGGAGAGTATTTGAAGGATCATCATCAACAGGTATATACAGATATGATACTTTATAAACTAAGGTTGTCATCATCAAAAAAAGGGAGATTGTTGTGGAATGGAGTTTTGATGACAACAACCATATTCCATTATTAATTGATTATAAAATATATACTAACACTTTTGCCTAGAATATATATATATATATATATATATATATATATATATATATATATATATACACACATATGCAATATTTATATATAGGAATTATATACTGAAGACTGTACAATTTAAAGATATTAGAGATTCAGAATTCAGTGAGATTTCAAGACTCATGAGTATTCAAGATTTCAAGAGTTCAAGATTAATATAGTTATAGAGTTTAGATTATGTAAGACTCTAAATAACACTCCAGGTTCAAATTCAAAATTCAAATTCAAATTCTGTTTCCAAATTCTATCTTCAATCCTCTCTATTTTATTTCCTATCTTTTCTATTTTTTTCTTTCTTACTTTATTTTTGTTTTCAAACTCAAGTTTTATAAGTTTTATATATTTATATTTTAAATTTATATAGTTTTAAACTTTATAATTTTATAAATATGTTTATATAGTGTAGCGACCCGAACTTCCCCATGAAGGAAAGCCCGGATTGCTTTGAGGACAAGACGCATCAGAACACAAACGATAGAACATTCCATTGCTTATTACACAAGACGAATATACAGAGTATGAATAAATATTATACATCAGTAAAATACCAGAGATTTAAATTATATTACATAGCAGCAGAAAATAATACAATACACAACTGAAAGAGATAAACGGATATACAGAGCTTTCCGAATATCATTCCAGCTGTAAACCTGGATCCTGTGAATATAAATCTGCAAAACCAAAACCCCGAGCCCTTCTCACCATAAACCGCCACGTCGGGCTCCACCCTCGCCCACCGCAACCCACCTCCGACCACGACCCCACCCTGCGCCTCCGCTTCCTCCTCCAACTCGCGAACTCCCCTTCCTCCCTCTCTTGAGTCACTGCGAGGCACTGAAACCCCCCCTCATTCAAAATGAACTGTAAGTGTTTTATTTTCTTTGTTTATTTATTTTATTTCTTTATAGTAACTAAAAATGTGGTTTTATTCATACAAAAAGGTATATTTTTTTATTAGAAAAGGTTTAATTTTTTTTATAAACCAAAAAATAAGATTTTTGAAACCAAAAAGATAAGATTTTTGAAACCAACAAGATAGGATTTTTGAAACTAAAAACATTTGATTTTTGAAAACAAAAAGGTTTTGTCTACATATAAAAATATGATTTTTATATTATAAAGATAATAAAAATATGATTCTTATATTATAGAGATAATAAAAATATGATTTTTATATTATAGAGATAATAAAAATATGATTTTTATAATATGTATGATAATAAAAATATGTTTTTTTATATTATAGAGATAATAATAATATGATTTTTATATTATAGAGATAATAAAAATATGATTTTTATAATGCAAACATTGATATAAAAATATGAACTTTATTTTTATCATGAAGTAGCGAGAATAAAGATTCGATTTTTATATGAGTAGTGGATTAAAAATAGAATTTTTATATATTGGAGAATATAAAAATATGTTTTTATTTATATAGCGAAATAAAAATCTGATTTTTATTATATATATAGTGAAATAAAAACGTAATTTTTATAGCGTTGAAATAAAAATGTGATTTTTAAAATAAACATCATATTAGAAATGCGATTTTTTACTGTGAACAGCGGGAAAAGATCGCATTGGAATTTCGGGCAAATCCGAACCGTTCAGAAATAGGGAATGGAGGAGTGGAACCCCAAGTTGAGAACTCCTCACTATAATTTTCTTATACAGTTATTTATTTTATAACTGCATATATGAATTGTTCCCCGTCGTCCACAGACGATGGACGACTTGTTTGATTGTTTGGTGGTTGATTAGATTAT
This sequence comes from Allium sativum, assembly GCA_030737875.1. Lineage (NCBI taxonomy): Eukaryota > Viridiplantae > Streptophyta > Magnoliopsida > Asparagales > Amaryllidaceae > Allium > Allium sativum. Next base: position 867,161,265 of record CM060924.1, on the reverse strand, counting down.
TTGGTTAAATTTGGTTGTTTGTTTATATAGTTTATATTTGTGTTTTCATATGATTTCCTATTTTGTAATATTAATTTGTAACACTATATTTTAATTCAAGAATTTTCAGAATTATATTTATATCAAAACACTTGAAAAATGCTCAAAAAATTAATTTTGTACTAAGTATATGTCAACATAAAGAAAAAACCATGTTGACATATAACTGTCATTTTTTCAATTTTGAAAGGAAGTGTCTTTGCACTATTTGTGACGGTTCTAGAGCATTGCAACTTTTCACACACTATAAAAAGGGCTTGATTTCAAATTTTTAATCACTCCTTATTCTCCACTTTCATTACACCATTATTTCTTATCATTTTTATGATTTCTACACCTATACTCTGCCACATTCAATTCTATTTTCACTAATCTTCTTCTCTTTACACTCTCTACTCATTACTCTCTGAATCAAGTGCTACTGAAGAGTTATAGGGTTTTTTGTAATAGTTTGAGTTGTGTAAAGGAATCGCTGGTATCCCTTGTAGCCGTGAAATCAAGGACGGATAATCGGTGGTATCCCTTGTAGCCGTGAAGTAAAGGAAGGTATACTTGATCAAGTAAGTGGGTGGAAACGGTGGTATCCCTTGTAGCCATGAAATCAAGGAGGATTGTAATTGGATATTGATATAGTAATAAACTCTACGCAATCCAGCGTTGCGTGGGACTTGACGTAGGAGCAATTCCAAACCAGTATAAAACCCGTGTGTTCTTTCCTTTTTTTGCATTCTATTTCTGTTTGTATTTGTGTTTGTGTTTGATTCTGTGTTTGTGATTGTGTTTTTGGTGTTTGATTCTTATGTAATTCACATAAGTTTTAGATTTTGTTTAAAATGATCAAAAACACTATTCACCCCCTCTAGTTTTTGTTTTACCTTAACGATCCATTCCACAATCCCTAACAAGAGTTGTCCTCCTAAATAATACATATATTTGTGTGTTGAATTTGCACAGACATAATTTGATGAATTTATACAACCAAGTATAGGAAGTAGACATTCTTTAAACTTATGTGATTTTCATTCACCGGAACTTATTGTTCTAACCTCCCTTCTTATAAAAATTAAATAGGTTAGCATGTGGGAACACTTGGGTGATGAAGTCATGGAGACTGGAGCCTGAGAATGAGGATCTATAGTTTTTAGTATCATGTTTGGCAGTTTTATTGTACCATTTGGATATTATTATCATTGATGTACCTTTTATGATAGTTGAGACCTGATGTAATATATATTATTGTGGTTTTGTTTAATGGTACATCTATTTTTTGTTATTCTATTTTATCCCTTCTGTTGTGAGATTCTGATTTATTTCTTAGTTGACTCTATTTATGTAATCCTTACAGGAACCAAGGATCCGTTTAGAATGGCTCTAAGTTCTGATGGGCCTTTTCTTGGTCGAAAGTTAGGCTTATTCTGGGCTGGTTTAGCTACATGTGTACAGATCCTAGGTTATCTTATTAGGGGGAGACTATATGTATGAGAGGTGTACTTATTATTTTGAAAAAGAGTTCTATTTTTTTAATTATACATTTATTTACCAAAAATACACATATCTCTATAAAGAAGTATATGTAGGTCCATCTAAGAGAGGATTGACCTTAATTTCTAGAAATATCCTAGAAACCATACGATGATTTAGCAACTTCCTTATCGACTTAGAAATCTATAAGCATATATTGGCTGTAAGGATCACAAGGTTGGAAAAGTGGAAAGAATTTAAGCTCTGTATTTAATTGATAGTAAACGGAATTCAAATTCAGTGGCTTAATTATCATTTATGAGGAAGCTAAGGAAGAAATAAATAGAAAGAATTTGGATTGGGTACCCGTTAGGGCAACCAGTAATAATGACAAATTCATGTCTATTGCTAAGAATACTTTGAGTCTTAAGAAAAGACGGAAGTACAACTTTTGTTAAATGGTATAACTTTCTTAATAATAAATATGAATTTTTCAAAATTTGAAAAAGCATTAAATGGTCAATTAGTGAAATAATATTGAAAACAAAAAATATTAAAAGAGTAATTGTAACACCCTCAAATTTTAACGGCACTAAAGATGACGAATTAAAGAATAATTAGTGTGAAATACACTATTAACAATGAATTAAGGAAAACTTAATTTAATATTCAGAACTAAGTAAAACGGACTACGCCATTGCGTTAGTCTCGAAATTTTGGTCAAAATAGACACCTGGTTTGCGTAAATCGGACATCGTATGAAGAAGTTATTAAGGTTTGAAATTTGTATACGCACACGAAGAATATATATACATATAATAAGTTCAGAATTCAAAAATGGGTCTAGAAATTCGAAATTCGGTTCAAAATTCGAAATTTGGGAAGGCGGCAGATTTCCCGCTCCGGTGGGTCTACCCACCCAAAGGGGGGTCGACCCATAGGTCGACCCACCCAAAGGGAGGTTGACCCAACCCTGACAGATCTGGGAGAAATACTTCGTTTTGTATCTGGACTCCTTTCTGAGCAAGATTCATTGAACCTTAGGCTAGATAAAGGACCCTAGACCTAGGTTTTTATTCATCTAAAATAATGTTGACGGCGAAGCTCTACTGCAACAAAAAATTAAAGTGGCCTTTCTTCTTCTAAATCAATTCAAAGAAGATTATACATATTCGAAGATTACTACAACAAATTCAGCGATGGCTACAACAACTTATTCAACATGTTCTTTGCAGTAATTTGGATCCATTTCCTTAGATCTATTCACTGTGAGTTCATGTTATTTTTAGATCTAAATATTTAAATAGTAATCTTGATATGTATGTAAAAATTGGATCTTGAATCGGTGCCTAATCAATTCTATTATGACATAACTATCAGATCTGCTTTTATATGTTCATACAACCGCCATGTTAAATCTTGTCATAATATGCCTATTCAGTTTATGCCTATTTCTACCAGTTTATTATTGATTCGTTATTATGCCTGTTCTCGATTCTCTTCTCTCCCACTTTTCCCTTTTTTTATATAGCTAGGCTACCTTCGAGCCTAGGCCTAACGCTGAAAAATGCGAACGTGCGAAATTGGGAATAAAGGGGAAAGACATAATTTGGGGCATAATTGATATTGGAAAATATGGATCTAGATTTGGGTATAAATTTGGAAATATACGAATATGGGTTTGGGGGCATATGTCTTGTTGGATAACATGAATTTAGGCATACGTTGGAAAAAATAATTTGAGCATAAATTGGGACATGTGTAAGTGTTGCTTTGGGACATAAAATGGGACGTATGTGAATATGAATTTTAGGCATACATTGGAAAATATGCGAATATGGATTTGGGTATAACTTGTATTGAAATGGGAGAATATAGACTAGGGACATAAATTGGAAAATATGTAGATTTGGGTTTGTACATAACATACATACATATATATATATATGTATGTATATGCCTCGACTTACAACTTGAGAAAAAGAACATATGGTACATAATTAAAAGGTGAATTGAAAAGGGGTGTAAAAGTCTATGATTTGAATAATGAATTGGGCATATAATTAAATATGGGGAAAAAGAGAAATAATCACCTATAATGACATAGGTAAATTTGGATAAAAATGGAATGTCTTATAATTAGGAATTGTAATTGCACTTATGACATGAGGTTAGGTTGCATTAGTTGTGGAAGTCTGCCCGGACCCGACTGACATATCCAACAGTCACTAATGTTGAACCTAATGTGAGAGGTCTAAGTGTGCAAATATGAATCGGGCTGGGACACAAGGTTAGAACCAACTGTGGAATAAGACTGCCCGGATCCGACCGGTATATCCAACAACCAGACGTTGTAGGCCTAATGTAGGAGGTCTAGCCCATTATAACCATAATTGGACATGGTAATGAATTGGACTACTTAACCTAATTTAGTCCAAGAGGATTGTATGATTATGAACTCAAGTTACGGTTAAGTAAAATTGGAAGGGTAGTGGGTGGGTTAAGTAAAATAGAGGGGGTGGGTAATATTTACATATAGGCCCATGAACTTAGCCCAATAAGGTTATGTAATTAAATACACCTAGTGTATACATAACCGGTGGAAAATATAATAAAGTTATGTAATTAAAGACACCTTGTAGGGTAAGCATAACTTGTAGAAATGATAGAATTAGATATGCGTAATAATCTGCTAAGTAAACAATGATAAGTTTTAGTGACGGTGTTAATTGAATTTATGATTAAATGAGAAAGAATGAGGAAAACTTGTAAAGTAAATAAGTTATGTTTAATCATAAATGGTAAGTGACATGGTAATTAGGAAACATGTGAATTGAGATATACTTAATAACATATTAAGGAGAACATGTTATTGTAATGATGTAACCAAGCAAGAATATAAAATAGATTGTGGATTACAGACCTTGGGCCACAATCTAGAGATAACATGTTGTGGGCTTATTAATAAACTTAAATGGATTAAGTTATATGATTGAAATTAATAAGCAAGAGAAACTTGGTAAATTGGAATAAGAATTCAATATGAACGGAAATAACCAAGTTAAATGGGAACCAGGTGAGGTAAGGCAAGCGCGTAAAAGAATGTTTAGACATAGGGTCTAGCAATATATATTAAAGAAAGGCGCTTGGACCAGTCCGTACATTTGAGGGTGAATAATCCAACGGGGTAGATCATCGATGTGTTATAAGACACGAGTGGAGCGCACATTTATCTGATTATTATGATGGCTCCAAAGGACTGGTAGGGGAAGCACGCGGCTTCCTGAAGTATGTAAGGTGCTCCTAGTAGTCCTGTGTGCGGTGACAGGTGTCTTGGGCTGTACTCGCAGAGGTTGGATCTGCGCGTAACTACTAGGTGGGTAGGCCTTGACTGCAAATGTAGCTATGCAGTCAGAATGCTGTGAGGAGGTGACACCAGGGTGATTCTACGGTTGCCTCACGAGGAGGTAGAGAGGGTCACGACCAACAATGATTGTAGACCGTCGGATATCCGTCATCGACTGCCAGCGAGATGCAAAAGACTAGAGCTAAACCCAAGATACCATTTCACCTTTCAGTATCAAGGTATGGGGTTAAGGGTAGACGCCACATGGATGTTTAGATTGGTTGTTATTAGGGGCGGCCGCTTAGCTCTTGTAGTCTTTACTAGTTGAGGGAGGGGCCGAGGTGGGGCCATAGCTGCCACGAAAACGGACCCTAGGTATATTTGTATATAGAAACTTTTTGAAGACGGACCTATACAGATATGGAAAAGCTCCCGACCGAGTTCTGTGTTTCTTGTATCACCCTACCGCGGAACTCGGTGCACGTTAGAGGACGTGCGATTGAGGCATCGAGCTACAATTACAGTACATACATGGGACAATCTAGATACATGCATATCTTCTCTGGGTGGTGTATCGTAGACTAGAGGGCATTATTTAGATAAGGAATCTGATTCGATCGATGGTGGCAGTCCATATGCTTACGTAGCATAGTATTGACAGGTATATGAGGAATGTAACATTTTATATAGAGATCTGTACGTCACTCCGGCGTAGGATGAGGGACGGCGTTCATTACGGTGGAGACCGTGCGAGTGGGATACCATGGGGTGTATCTCAATATTGAGAGATAGCTACATATATATTGTATTAGGTAAATCCATGGGAAAGTAAATCGGTACGATGCGCGTATAAGTCTTGAGTGCTACTAACCTAAGTAACCTAATATTCAAGAAAATGTAACGGAACAGTATTAGTAGGGATCATTCTACTTTTGATATACTAGTATCTGCGCGGTGCAAAGAAATGTATTTAAGAAGAGCAATATATCATGTTCATCTTATCTTGCTCAGTTCACACTTGTTATTGTTACTGTTATGTAACAACCCGTATTTTCAATAACCTGTTATAACATAAATCGAGGCAGAATTTAATTCTAAAATCTGAATCAAGGGAAACGGGCTATGCCATTGCGTTCGTCTCGGAAAAATACGCGAAATAGAGTCTGAGTTTTCGAAAATCGGAGTCCGTATGACCCAGTTAAGGCCCATTGAAGTTTTCAGAAATTTTCATAGTAAAAACAGATTTAAATTTTGAATTAAAAACAAGGATTAGGGCTAATTGGCGTCAGGCGGGAAAACTCCCGCCAGGACCCCCATGTCGATAGGCATGTCGACATGGGTCTTAGGGTGTCGACTGCCCTGTCGACAGCCCTGTCGACATGGGGTGGTCGGGCAGTTTTGCCTGGCGCACCATGTTGATTTGGGGCTTGGTCTTGTGGCTTGGTTCTAGAGAATTCCTAAATCTGACGGACCTAAACTAACCTAGGGTTAATCCTAGGGCTAAAAACACTCTAATCTTCTATAAATAAGCCCCTAATCCTACCCTAAAACCTCATTATTCACTCTAGCAACCAAACTATGTCAAATTGAATTCTCAAATGGCCTCCACCTAAGAACCCTAGCCTCCACCCTCTTCAAAAATCATTTCTATGAAGGTTTTGATGTTCATACAAGCATTTCTAAGTTGTATGAATGATCATTAGCTTGCATACATCATCAAGTTGCAAGCTTTAATTGCTAAAGCTAGAGTTTTTGGGATTTTTGTTAATTGGAGCTTTGTTTTGGGTTTTTATATGCTTGCATAAAAGGGCTTCTCAATCTTTATTAGTAGATTTGTGTCTTCATAATATTTGTAAGCCCTCTTACCTTCATTTTAGAAACTCTAAAGTTAATATGTGATGAAAGTTGGGATTTATGCATGTTTAATAAGTTATGCATGTTTATGCGAGTTCACTATGCTATGTTATGCATGTTTAATGAGTTATGCATGCTTATGCGAGTTCACTATGCTATGTTATGCATGTTTAATGAGTTATGCATACTTATGCGAGTTCACTATGCTATGTTATGCATGATTAATAAGTTATGCATGCTTATGCGAGTTCACTATGCCATGTTACACATGTTTGATAAGTTATGCATGTTCACTATGCCATGATTTGCAAGTTTAACAAGTTATGCATGTTTATGCAAGTTCATTATGCCATGATTTGCAAGTTTAACAAGTTATGCATGTTCACTATGCCATGATTTGCAAGTTTAACAAGTTATGCATGTTTATGCAAGTTCACCATGCTAAGTTATGCAAGTCCAACATGTTATGCATGTTTATTATGATATGTAAGATTTATCATGTATGTTGTGCCAAGTTCCCTCTTTCTATCCTTTATGCGTTATGACGAATATGTGAGCGATAGAATGACGTTGGGGTTTTTTTTGGTAAAACTTAAAATACATGAAAATATAAGATTGGGAATTTACCTATTAAGTTAGGTCTACCCCTTGGGAATTTACCTATTAAGTTAGGTCTACCCAAGTTAAACTTGTAATTATGGTTTGAAAATAAAGTGGACATGACACTTAGAAAACATGTGTGGCCAACTCGAGGTTGGGTTGAGTTTGTAGCGTAAACCTACCCGGAACCGACCGGCTTAACTAGTTGCTACAAACAATAGGACCCAATGTGAGAAGTTGGTCATGTGTACCTTGGACCCGAGGTTAGACCAAGTTGTGGTGTAAAGCTACCCGGACCCGCCCGGCTTAACTAGTAACCGCAACAAAGTCTAATGTGAGAGGTTAGGGTACAATTAAATTAATGCCTCATGATTAGGGTTAAGTCATGGCCCACTAACACTTAACCAATTTTGGGGATGCGAGGGATTAAATGGGGTTAAGTGGTGAACTGTTGGTTACACTTAACTAATTTAATCCATGATTAGTGAGGGGTTAAACCACACTTAACCCTCTTAGAAAACCCTAGCAACGTGGTCTGTTCCAGCAGTAATCCCAGTTTGGTATCATTCACAACCCTAGAGGCTAGGCTAGGGCGGGGCACAATTACTGGACTGATGTAAGCGACCAAAGCGACGGCTGAGTGGTACAGCGGTGCGGGTCCAGGCGGGCTACGGACGTGCACGTAGTTCGGTGTTGGACAAACTCGAGGCACGGGTACCAGTAGGTTTAGACTGTGCATTATTGCTTAGGTGTCTGGGGTTGACACCCGAGGGCTTGATACACCCAAAGGTGGACCCAGCACAGTCTGACTACAACCATATGTGGGCCGTATGGACACCAACACTTGACGTGTTAGGTTTATAGGGAGCCGATCGACTAGACCGTTGGGCTGGACCTTGTATTAAGGTCATCTCATGCAATTGGGCCAAAGTTTGGGCTGAGGGATCAATACCGGTTATGTTAGTTTGCTAGTACACTATGGTGCAAAACTTAATCTTCTCTATGTGATGACACCTTTTTCTATTGCCAGTATGTTCACCTCAGTTTCCATCATGATGTTAACTTTATTAGTTTATAGACTGATCGTAGTAGGGCTTACCAGTCTTTTTGACTGACCTGTTTTCTTTCGCTTCTTTTCTTCCGTTTCCCCCCCCCCCCCCCCAGGTTCTCAGGGAGGGAACAGTGGTGCTTAGCTTGGATCGCTTGCTTGTTCGCTGGATAGCTCATGTATGTCTGGACATTGAGCTCGCTATGGTTTATCACTTTTATTTTTGGGGATAGCACTATGTATTTCAGTATTTCTGTTTATGTTGTACTAGACATATTTATTTTGGCAGATGACTTTATGATGTACTAGACTTGTTTTGAGATGGTTTGAGATATTCCGCTGTTTTATTCTCATTTACTCTGTTTTACATATATATTTATGTTCCTGTTCTGCCTTGATATATCATTATGCATGCTTACCCAGTTCTAACGCCCCCCAGAAGCTAGTGCCCCCGAAAGAGTGACCCTAGTGGAGGTGGGGTGTTACAAATTTGGTATCAGAGCAAGAACAAGAAGGGGAACAACAACAAAGGTAAGGGAAAGTGCAATTACTGTGGTGTTCCTGGACACTTTGCTAAGGATTGTAGGAAGAAGAAAAGGAAGCTTAGTGGTGGATGTTTTTCCTGTGGTGAGACTGGACACTTCAGCAAGGAATGCCCGAAGAAGAAAGGACAGGCTGGACCTTCAGGAGGGCAAGTTCATGCTCTCAATACCGCTCCAGTTCCCGATCGAGGTAGTGTTTCTATTGAAAACCTTGTTTATGTTTCTGATCTTCCAGTTCGTACCTTGTTTGATTCTGGTGCATCACATAGCTTTATTTCATCTGATCTTGTTGATAGCTTGCACCTTAGTACTAGCTTAGTGGATGATCCCGTTTGTGTTTCGAATCCCATTGGGGGTTCTGCTCATCTATCTATGATATGTGAGGATCTGAGGATCTCTATACTCAGTGTAGAGTTCTTGTGTAGTGCATATGTTCTTGGTTTCAGGGGATACGGATTGATACTGGGCATGGATTGGCTGTCCCGATATGGAGCCATTCTTGATTATGAGCATAGGATTGTGAGGCTTGTGACTCGCCTTGGCAACACCTTAGAGATTTCATGCAATCCGAAGAATCCCGTCATGTTGTGCTATCTTGAGTCTCTCGACTCGTCAGAGGAAGCCCTTCAGTCTGTAAGGGTGGTCCGAGATTATCCAGATGTTTTTGAAGAAGTTAAGGGGTTGCCCCCTAAACGAGAGATTGATTTTCGCATTTATCTGGTGGATAATGCTAAGCCTGTTTCTTTGCCCGTTCGGCACATGGCTCCGCGTGAGAGACGGGAGCTCAGCAAGCAAGTAAAGAAGTTACTTGAAAGGAACTTCATCAGACGAAGTATATCCGAATGGGGAGCGCCTGTGGTGTTTGCTACTAAGGCAGATGGTTCTCTTCGACTCTGTGTGGATTATAGAGAATTGAATAAGCTGACTAAGAAGAACAGACACCCGTTACCGAGGATCGATGATCTCTTTGACCAGCTTGTTGGTGCTTCTGTTTTCTCTCAGCTTGATCTTGCTACTGGATTTCATCATCTCAGAGTGGCTGAAGATAGTATAGACAAGACTGCATTCAGAACTCCAGATGGATTCTTTGAATGGCTTGTTATGCCGTTCGGTTTGACGAATGCACCCGCGTATTTCGTGGACTTGATGAGTAGGGTGTTTCGGGAGTTCTTGAACAAGTTTGTCGTGGTCTTTGTGGATGATATTCTGGTCTTCTGCAAGGATGAGGAAGAGCACGCGAGGCATCTTGTAGAGGTGATGGATACGCTTAGAGCACATCAGTTAAAGGCCAAGTTCTAAAAGTGCCACTTTTGGAGAAGAGAAGTCAGATTCCTTGGGCATATCGTATCCAAGCAAGGCTTAGCGGTGGATCCCGCTAAGGTGGTTGCAGTTCAGGATTGGAAGACTCCAAGGAATGCAACCGAGGTGAGAAGTTTTCTAGGTCTTGCGGGTTTTTACCGGAAGTTCATCAAGGACTTCGCGAAGATATCTGCTCCTCTTACTAAGTTAACGAAGAAGAACTTAGTTTTTGCTTGGGATATGGACTGTGAGCTTGCTTTTCAAAGACTCAAGAGAGCCCTTACCTCAGCACCAGTTCTAGCTTTACCCGATGGTGGTAAGATATTTACCGTGTACACTGATGCTTGTGGCACGGGATTGGGCGCCGTTCTGATGCAAGAGGGCAGAGTTATATGTTTTGGTGGGAGGCAACTTAAGGTGCATGAGAAGAATTATCCCACTCATGATCTAGAGCTGGCAGCGATAGTATATGCACTCAAGGCTTGGCGTCATTACCTTCTGGGAGAGAGATTCGAACTGTATACTGATCATAAGTCTTTGAAGTATCTCTTTTCGCAGAAGGATCTGAACTTGAGGCAGCAGAGGTGGATGGAATTCTTGGCGTCCTATGATTTTGATATAGCCTATACCCCTGGCAAGGGGAATGTTGTAGCGGATGCGTTGAGTAGAAAAAGGTTGACACTAAGTCCTCTATTTGTTGAGATGAAGAATTTAGAGTTCTTGGCAACCTTTGATTTCTCTTTGGCAATGGAGTCGATGACCAGTTCTTTAGCATCTCTTGAGCTCAGGCCTACCCTTCTAGATCAAGTTGGGGCTTCGCAGAAGGAAGACCCTCAGATAATTGAGATCATGGATAAGCTGATTCGAGGGGAGACATCTAGTCACCTTGCTCGAAATTCTATAGACGATAAGGGTTGGCTGAGGAGAGACGGAAGGCTTTGTGTTCCGATGGTGGAAGACTTGGTGAGGAAAGTCCTTGAGGAAGCACATCGCTCCAAGTTGACTATACATCCAGGCGGTGATAAGATGTATAAAGATATGAAGCGCATTTTCTTCTGGCCTGGAATGAAGAAGGATGTGGCCGAGTTTGTCTCTAGATGTGTTATTTGTCAGAGAGTAAAAGCTGAGTCGAAGAAGCCCGGTGGGCTATTGCATCCTCTAGAGGTCCCGCTATGGAAGTGGGAGAGTATTTCTATGGACTTTATTGATGGGCTTCCAAGGTCAAGGAGAGGGAATACGAGCATTTGGGTTATTGTGGATAGGCTTACGAAGAGTGCTCATTTTATTCCGGTGAAGAGCAAAAGGACCGCATCTGGACTAGCATCAGTATATCTTCGTGAGATAGTGCGACTACATGGAGTCCCTTCCAGCATAGTCAGTGACCGAGACCCCATCTTTACTAGTCAGTTCTGGAACAGTTTGCAAGAAGCTATGGGCACGAGGTTGAACCTGAGTACGGCCTATCACCCACAAACGGACGGTCAGACAGAAAGGGTGAATAGGGTACTTGAGGACTTGTTGAGGCTTTGCATTCTGGATTTTGGTGGTGCTTGGGAAGACCATCTTCCTCTTGTTGAGTTTGCATATAATAACAGTTATCAAGCAAGCATAGGGATGGCACCATTTGAAGCTTTATATGGGAGGCCGTGCAAGTCGCCTACATGTTGGTGGGAGACTACATATAAGCTTATACTTGGACCCGACATGATTAGAGATACATCCGAGAAGGTCGAGTTGATTAGAAGACGGATGAAGGCGGCCCAAGACCGACAGAAATCCTATGCTGATAAGCGAAGATCCGATTTGGAGTTTGATGTTGGGGATATGGTTTTCGTAAAGGTTTCTCCTTTGCGGAATGTGGTCCGATTTGGAGCTGTTGGGAAATTAGCACCAAGATTTGTTGGACCCTTCCCTATCATAGAGAGAATTGGGAAGATGGCTTATAAAGTGCAATTGCCCGAGAAGCTGTCCGGAGTGCATAATGTCTTTCATGTCTCGCATCTCCGAAAGTGCCTACATGAGTCCGCTGAGGTGGTTGAACCTAGCATTCTTGAAGACGTGGAAGTAGAGAAAGAGGCAACTTTGAGGAGAGCTCTGATTCGTATCTTGGGGACGGAGACCAAGAAGCTAAGGAATCGAGAGGTCAAGCTGGTGAAGGTTCAATGGGGTGAAGCCGAAGAAGACACAACTTGGGAAACCGAGGAGAAGATGCGTGGGCTTTATCCATTCCTTTTTGAGGGTACACTCTCAATCTTTTTCCTTTGTCAGCATATCTTCCTCTTTGCTATCCATGTTTATCTAGTTATCGTGCTAATCTTGTCATGAGAACCTTAGATAGAAACCCTTTGGATGAAACATGTGCTTGAGACATGTTATGTTTGATGGTTGCAAGTGGTTGCAAGTGTTTGCAAGTGGTTACTCGTGGATGCATGATACACATTAGGCACTAGATCGGCTCACACACTCCTCATATTGCATGTGCATGAGTGTTTATGCTTATTCTTGGATGAAATTTGTATGCCATCACATGGATGTTGCATATGGATGTATGATTGAGCACGCATGTAGATATTATACATTATGTTAGGGATTTGCATACATATGGATACATTTCACTAACATATTTTGCATTGATCTTTGCATTAGATAAGTACATAAAACACACACTTTTGCATATGATCATACAGCATTTAGAATCCTTTAAGGACAATGGTTGCTCGTGGATGATGTTTTGAGTAGATGGATGTTGGATGGTAGGATATGTTCTTCCTAACTTGAAGATTTCGGGGACGAAATCCTTTAAGGAGGGGAGAATGTAACAACCCGTATTTTCAATAACCTGTTATAACATAAATCGAGGCAGAATTTAATTCTAAAATCTGAATCAAGGGAAACGGGCTATGCCATTGCGTTCGTCTCGGAAAAATACTCGAAATAGAGTCCGAGTTTTCGAAAATCGGAGTCCGTATGACCCAGTTAAGGCCCATTGAAGTTTTCAGAAATTTTCATAGTAAAAACAGATTTAAATTTTGAATTAAAAACAAGGATTAGGGCTAATTGGCGTCAGGCGGGAAAACTCCCGCCAGGACCCCCATGTCAACAGGCATGTCGACAGGGGTCTTAGGGTGTCGACTGCCCTGTCGACAGCCCTGTCGACAGGGGGTGGTCGGGCAGTTTTGCCTGGCGCACCATGTTGATTTGGGGCTTGGTCTTGTGGCTTGGTTCTAGAGAATTCCTAAATCTGACGGACCTAAACTAACCTAGGGTTAATCCTAGGGCTAAAAACACTCTAATCTTCTATAAATAAGCCCCTAATCCTACCCTAAAACCTCATTATTCACTCTAGCAACCAAACTATGTCAAATTGAATTCTCAAATGGCCTCCACCTAAGAACCCTAGCCTCCACCCTCTTCAAAAATCATTTCTATGAAGGTTTTGATGTTCATACAAGCATTTCTAAGTTGTATGAATGATCATTAGCTTGCATACATCATCAAGTTGCAAGCTTTAATTGCTAAAGCTAGAGTTTTTGGGATTTTTGTTAATTGGAGCTTTGTTTTGGGTTTTTATATGCTTGCATAAAAGGGCTTCTCAATCTTTATTAGTAGATTTGTGTCTTCATAATATTTGTAAGCCCTCTTACCTTCATTTTAGAAACTCTAAAGTTAATATGTGATGAATGTTGGGATTTATGCATGTTTAATAAGTTATGCATGTTTATGCGAGTTCACTATGCTATGTTATGCATGTTTAATGAGTTATGCATGCTTATGCGAGTTCACTATGCTATGTTATGCATGTTTAATGAGTTATGCATACTTATGCGAGTTCACTATGCTATGTTATGCATGATTAATAAGTTATGCATGCTTATGCGAGTTCACTATGCCATGTTACACATGTTTGATAAGTTATGCATGTTCACTATGCCATGATTTGCAAGTTTAACAAGTTATGCATGTTTATGCAAGTTCATTATGCCATGATTTGCAAGTTTAACAAGTTATGCATGTTCACTATGCCATGATTTGCAAGTTTAACAAGTTATGCATGTTTATGCAAGTTCACCATGCTAAGTTATGCAAGTCCAACATGTTATGCATGTTTATTATGATATGTAAGATTTATCATGTATGTTGTGCCAAGTTCCCTCTTTCTATCCTTTATGCGTTATGACGAATATGTGAGCGATAGAATGACGTTGGGTTTTTTTTTGGTAAAACTTAAAATACATGAAAATATAAGATTGGGAATTTACCTATTAAGTTAGGTCTACCCCTTGGGAATTTACCTATTAAGTTAGGTCTACCCAAGTTAAACTTGTAATTATGGTTTGAAAATAAAGTGGACATGACACTTAGAAAACATGTGTGGCCAACTCGAGGTTGGGTTGAGTTTGTAGCGTAAACCTACCCGGAACCGACCGGCTTAACTAGTTGCTACAAACAATAGGACCCAATGTGAGAAGTTGGTCATGTGTACCTTGGACCCGAGGTTAGACCAAGTTGTGGTGTAAAGCTACCCGGACCCGCCCGGCTTAACTAGTAACCGCAACAAAGTCTAATGTGAGAGGTTAGGGTACAATTAAATTAATGCCTCATGATTAGGGTTAAGTCATGGCCCACTAATACTTAACCAATTTTGGGGATGCGAGGGATTAAATGGGGTTAAGTGGTGAACTGTTGGTTACACTTAACTAATTTAATCCATGATTAGTGAGGGGTTAAACCACACTTAACCCTCTTAGAAAACCCTAGCAACGTGGTCTGTTCCAGCAGTAATCCCAGTTTGGTATCATTCACAACCCTAGAGGCTAGGCTAGGGCGGGGCACGATTACTGGACTGATGTAAGCGACCAAAGCGACGGCTGAGTGGTACAGCGGTGCGGGTCCAGGCGGGCTACGGACGTGCACGTAGTTCGGTGTTGGACAAACTCGAGGCACGGGTACCAGTAGGTTTAGACTGTGCATTATTGCTTAGGTGTCTGGGGTTGACACCCGAGGGCTTGATACACCCAAAGGTGGACCCAGCACAGTCTGACTACAACCATATGTGGGCCGTATGGACACCAACACTTGACGTGTTAGGTTTATAGGGAGCCGATCGACTAGACCGTTGGGCTGGACCTTGTATTAAGGTCATCTCATGCAATTGGGCCAAAGTTTGGGCTGAGGGATCAATACCGGTTATGTTAGTTTGCTAGTACACTATGGTGCAAAACTTAATCTTCTCTATGTGATGACACCTTTTTCTATTGCCAGTATGTTCACCTCAGTTTCCATCATGATGTTAACTTTATTAGTTTATAGACTGATCGTAGTAGGGCTTACCAGTCTTTTTGACTGACCTGTTTTCTTTCGCTTCTTTTCTTCCGTTCCCCCCCCCCCCAAGGTTCTCAGGGAGGGAACAGTGGTGCTTAGCTTGGATCGCTTGCTTGTTCGCTGGATAGATCATGTATGTCTGGACATTGAGCTCGCTATGGTTTATCACTTTTATTTTTGGGGATAGCACTATGTATTTCAGTATTTCTGTTTATGTTGTACTAGACATATTTATTTTGGCAGATGACTTTATGATGTACTAGACTTGTTTTGAGATGGTTTGAGATATTCCACTGTTTTATTCTCATTTACTCTGTTTTACATATATATTTATGTTCCTGTTCTGCCTTGATATATCATTATGCATGCTTACCCAGTTCTAACGCCCCCCAGAAGCTAGTGCCCCCGAAAGAGTGACCCTAGTGGAGGTGGGGTGTTACATGTTATCTTCTTCTTCCATTTTTATATATACCTGCCATGATACTTTTATTTATTTATATTTAAAAGTAACTGGACTCGCCATACTTTATGTCTGACCCTTTTTGTTTCCTCTTCTCTCTCTTCCGTTTCCCCCCAGGTTCTCAGGGTGGAAGTGCTTAGAGTTGATTTGGATTCTTTCAGCTTAGCTTGGATTTTGGATATAGATGTATCGCTTTGACTTCTGGTCAACTCTCTTATGGCTTCACAGGGAAATATGGTTTTATGCTTTTGTACTCTGATATTTTTGGCAAGACAGATTATTAATGTAATTAGTTATTTATGATGTAAACTCTGTATTTGGGACCACGATGTTTTGATTTAAATAAAGTTTTTTTTTAAGTTTTTAATTCCGCTGCTATTTTACATGTCTGTCTTGTGCTATTATGTTCTTATTTACCTATAACGCTTCGTGGAACTTAATGCATTCCCTTAGTGAGTGAAATTAACGGATGTGGGGTGTCATAGTAATTAAGACCATTTATGTGAAGGTATGAATATTTAATTTTGAATTAGATGATAAATGTCCATAAGAACGAGCATTACCTAAAAGGGTTAAAACGGACATCATGGGCATTTCTAAGGCAGCAATTAGGAATATTTAGAGATGCAATAATAAGAATATGGAAGAAAGGGGTTAATATAAACAAGCTTGCATGAGAAAGTGGATATCAACATTTGATGAAAAGAGAGTATGCAAAATAGGAAAGTGTGAAGGAAAAAAATAAGTACGTTTCTCCGAATTTGCAAAAAGCTTACTAGAACACCTACAAAAATGATTTTTGGCATATCACACAATTATGTTGTAAAATGAAATTTTGAAGTGACCGTGGTACATTTCATTGTTAGGCTCAAGAATGTAATAGTTCAATTCAGAAAGAACTTAGAAATATGATTGTTGAAAACATAAATGTTTAGGAGAAATTTTGAAAATTTTACTATTTCTTCTGTTAAATAAACTATAAATATAAATTTTAAAGAAAACAAAAGATGAATTGTTTAAATGGATAAAAGGATAGTAGTAAACCAATAACTACAAAAAGATTATATTTATAACTTTAATAGAAACAAATGCAAGTTCTTTAAAAAACGACAAATAATGAAAATATTAATGATAAATTTGCAACAGTTATAATTTCCATGTAACAGATTCTAAAATTTAAATTTTTACAAGCATTTTAGTTTTCATGTTTTACTCATGTTTTAAGTTTCACATAAGATAAACAAATCCATTAAGTTCTTTCCTTCAATGAAACACCCCACCTCCGTTAGGGTCACTCTCAAAGGGAATGCCCTAATTTTGGTGGAGGTTTATAAGTATAAGTCACAGATATACAAGACAGATATAAGAACACATATTTGTAAACAGCGGAAAAACAACAACTTTTATTTCATAAAAGCAAATACGTGTTACAACAACATCACCATGATTGTCTTACATCCTTTCCAAAAACATAACATAACACTTTCATAATCTGTCTTGATTACATTATTTAAAGAAGCATAAAGAAAACATAGATAAACTGCAAAAGCCCCATAGTGGTTGTCCAAAGCCATAGTTCAAAACGAAAAGGTCCAAGCAATACATTTCTCCTCTTCAAGCTGGATGTTAAGGCTGGTCAAGCTGCAGTGTTCCCTCCCTGTGGACCTGGGGGGGGGGAACGGAAGAAAAGAAGACGAAAGAAAAGTAGAGTCAGACATAAAGCCTGAGTAAGTCTAGGACTATTCTGTCTATGAATAAAGAACTGGGTATGATAAGTATAAACAAGAAGTGGGAAAGCACTATAAACTTGGTTAAGTTGTCTAGGGTCGAATATACTATCGTACCCCATGTTAATCTCTGAACCCATATAAACTAGTTTCCAATTGGCACCCTATAATCAGGGTGATGTGATCCATTCTATGATGATCGGCTCCTACTCGCATAGTTACATGTGTCTTACGGCCCCCGATGTTGTAGTTACCTATGCTGGTCCCACCATGGGGTGTATCAAGTCCCATGGTGGCGGCCCGACACAATCCTAGAATGCACAGGTATGCTACTGGTGTCCAGTGCCTTATTTTTCTGCGCCGGAGTGAGTGCACGCCCGCACCCCGTTAGAACCTACACTGCTACACCACCGTCGTCGATTTGACCTCTTACAATCAGCCCAGTAATCGTGCCCCACCCTGCCTAGTTTCAGGGTATCATGATACACCTTCTAGGGTTACTGCTGAAAAGGGTCCCCCGTTACTAGGTTTTCTATCTCTAGCCAACATGCTAAGTTGGTTAAGTGTTTTCTAACCTAACCCCCACCAGTCCGTTTAGTTTAGCATGTTCCATTTTGATTAAGTCTTTGGTTCGCTTAATCCTAACAATCCTGACTCAGCCTTAATTGTCTTATTAAAGCCTTGACCTCTCACATTAGACAGGTATTGTTGTGGCTGCCTGTTGCCGGTTGGTTCCGGGCAGTCTTACGCCACAACTCAGTCTAACCTCGGGTCCTTGTTGGGCTCCATGTTTAACCTCCCACATTGGATAGGTATTGTTGTGACTACTGGACAGCCGGGCGGTTCCGGGCAGGTTTACATCACAACTCAATCCAACCTCGGGTTAAACACATCGTATGTTCTACAATTACATATTTTGTCTTTCTTCTTTATTTTCTTATATGTAAATATTTGCGGCCCATTATTAAGTTAATGGTGTAAAGGTTACACCAATCATGGGCCCAACCCATACTTGAATTTGGGCCCTTCTACTTCATATTTTCATTTATTAATAAATTTAACCCAACGTTATTTTCCCCCGTTTAACACGTCCGTTTATTATATATATATGTTGGGCTTAGCCTTCTTTAAGCCCAACTTAGCCATGAGAAAAAGGGGAGGCTTAAAGCGTGATTACATACACAAAAAGGGGAATGTGAACGCATGAACTTGCAACATAACATTGGAACTACAAAACAGAAACTGGTGTACTTGCATAGCAGCATAAGTGACATGAATCAAAGCATGTAAACTTGTAGTTAAGTTAAGAATCTAAATTGGATATCATTATTGACACATAGTCTTAACTACAACATAAACCTATATTTTTATTTAGGCATAATGTCAAACATAAGCAAATCATGTTCATAAGATTACTACATGTTTACAAAGGTGCTTACTTTTGTTACTAACACAAAAGTATAGTTCAACTTAATCATGATTTTAAATCTATTCACATAACCATGGCATAAATATTTCTAACATGAAATCATGATTTTTACTTTAGTCATGCAAACTTGCAAATGGGATTTTGAATTTAACCTAGCTATGTACCACATATGTCATCATATAATTCTTGTTAACAATATAGACCTAACATGGATTTCAATTATGCAAAATATCAATCATAGCCTAGTCATATTCATAAGTTTGCAAATAAGTTTTCTAGTACAAAAGCATGGCTTAATACATAGATCATGGTGCCAAAATTTCAACATAGTTTCATATGAACTATAATAACCCAAATTTGTTCCAATTACGTACAAAATGATTTTTGTACAAAAATATACATTATGATGGCATAGTAGCAAAACCCCAAACTTGCATGAATTTCAATTAATCAACTACATACATGTAGCTTCAACATGGATTACATAATTTGCGAATATTCCAAACGTATACTTGCATAAAACTACCGCAAACATGTAGTTTTTTTATAATGAATAACATAATTCGAGAATATCCAAACGTATACAATATTCCAAATCGATAAGAATCATAGTAACGCACAAATATGAATTACTTTATCGCCACAAATCAAGTATACAAACCAACACAATTATTTGTTCATACCAAAATAATACTCTACTTACAATTGTGTGGCGAATTCTCCAATTTAGGAATTTGGAGATGCGATTCCTTGTTGATTTGATTTGATTAAGTTGCTTTATGCTTTAGAATTTGCCTCCTAATCCTCTCTCTCCAATTGGTGGCTACTCTTAGTCGTTCCTCAGCAACATGATGGCCTTGTTCTTATTTTTGAATGAATAGATTAGGTTGAGTCTAGGGTCATTTTTATAGGGTTTATGAACTGATTAGGACCATCGATGTTGCTTGGATTGATCGTAGCCATTCATTCGAAAGAGAGACCAATTAGAGCCTGCCACCTAGCCCTAATGACAAAGCAGACTTCTGAAAATCGACCAACATAGAATAGGCCAGCCAGGTTGGGCTGGGTTCGACCTGGCTCTGGACCAGGTCGACAGCCCTGTCGACAGCCCTGTCGACCTGGCTAGACCAAGTCGACAGCCCAGTCGACCTGGGTGCATTAGGCGGGAGTTTTCCCGCCCTGGCCAATTGGGCCCGATTTTGGAATTTAAACTTGTTTTTCTGAGCTGTTTTATTCTGTTCGAATTTTAAACTTAATTCAGAAACTTCCGAAGGCCATATCTTCTTCATACGGACTCCGTTTTTCAAAAACTCGGACTCTATTTCGCGTATTTTTCCGAGACGAACGCAACGGCGTATCCCGTTTCCCTTAGTTCTTTGATTTGAAATTAATTATTCTTTAATTTGTGAATTTCACAGTTATAGAATTTGCGGGGTGTTACATTCTCCCCCACTTAAAAGGATTTCGCCCCCGAAATCTTCAAGTTAGGAGGAATGTATATCCTAACATCCAATCATCCATCTACTCATCCATCAAACACGAGCATCCATTGTCCTTAAAAGACTTCTAATGCTTCATGATCATATGCGAAGTGTGTGTGTACATGTACTTATCAAATGCAAAATCAGGCGGTCTACTGATTCAGTTGACCTCCTTAATGCGAATTATGTAAGTGCCATGAATCCATTATGTATGCAAATTTTCCTATTCATGATTCTACATGAGTGCACAATCATTCAATACAAATGCAACATCCATATGACAACACATTAGAGTTCAACCATATACGAATGCAAACATATATGCATATGCAATATGAAGTGACTGAGCCGATCTAAAACCTAGATTGTGTGTGTATATGCAACCACTAGCAATCACTTGCAACCACTTGCAACCATCATCCATAACATGTTTCAATTACATGTTTCCATCCAAAGGGTTTCTACCTAAAAGATAAGGTCGAGGAAATATACCTAAAAAGATAGATAAAAGCGCAACTTAAGGAAAAAAGGAAAGATCAAGGATGTACCCTCGAACAGAAAAGGGTAGGCAGTGCGTATTCTAGCTTCAGTTTCCCAAGTCGCGTCTCTCTCGGCGTCGCTCCACTGAACTTTGACGAGCTTGACTTCGCGGTTGCGTAGCTTCTTCACTTCCGTTCCTAATATGCGGGTTGGAACTTTTCTTATGGTTGCTTCGTGTTCCACTTCGGCCTCTTCGAGGATATTTGGCTCTACCACCTCAGCCGACTCATGTAGACATTTTCGGAGATGTGAAACGTGAAAAACGTTGTGGACTCCAGCCAACTTCTCGGGTAGCTCTAATCTATAGGCCATTTTCCCAATTTTCTCGATGATAGGGAATGGCCCTACAAACCTTGGTGCCAGTTTTCCTGTGGTTCCAAAACGAACAACGTTCCTTAGCGGTGATACCTTGAGAAAAACTCTGTCTCCAACCTCAAATTCAAGGTCGGTCCTTCTCTTGTCGGCATAGGACTTTTGTCTGTCTTGGGCCGTCTTCATCCTTCTTCGTATTAAGTCTACTTTCTCTGAAGTCTCTCGGATCATATCTGGTCCAAGTATGAGCTTATCCGTAGACTCCCACCAACAAGTGGGCGATCGGCACGGTCTTCCATATAAAGCTTCGAAGGGTGCCATTCCGATGGTTGCTTGATAGCTGTTGTTGTAGGAAAATTCCACCGAAGGAAGGTGGTCTTCCCATGTCCCTCTGAAGTCAAGGACGCATAGCCTTAAAAGGTCTTCCAAAACTCTGTTCACTCTCTCTGTTTGGCCGTCGGTTTGGGGATGATAGGCTGTGCTCAAGCATAACTGCGTTCCTACTGCTTCTTGCAGACTCCGCCAAAACTCACTGGTGAAGATGGGGTCTCGGTCACTAACAATGCTAGATGGTATTCCATGGAGTCGAACGATTTCCTTGAGGTAAAGTGATGCTAGGGATGAGGCAGTTCTTTTACTTTTGACCGGTAAAAAGTGGGCGCTTTTAGTAAGCCTATCCACTATTACCCAAATGCTAGTGTTGCCTCTCCTAGACCTAGGCAGCCCATCGATGAAGTCCATTGAGATGTTATCCCACTTCCACTGCGGGACCTCCAGAGGATGTAGTAGTCCGCCAGGCTTTTTCTGTTCCGCCTTAACCTGTTGGCACACCATACACTTAGAAACGAATTCTGCCACGTCCTTTTTCATGCCGTTCCAGAAGAAAGTCCTTTTTATATCTTTGTACATTTTATCTCCGCCTGGGTGTATCGTCATCTTGGAGTGATGTGCTTCCTCGAGAACCTTCTTTATTAAATCTTTTGTCTGTGGGACGCATAGTCTTCCGTCTCGCCTTAGCAAACCCTTATCGTCGATGGAGTATCTGTTGAGGTGACTTGAAGTCTCACCCCTAATTAGCCTATCAATTGTTTCCACAAGCTGAGGGTCTTCGCGTTGTGCTGTCCCTACTGAATCCACTAAAGTTGGGCGCACTTCGAGAGATGCCAGCAAGCCTGGTACGAAATCGGAGGAAGGCCTAAAGTCGAAGCTGGCTATAAACTCTAGGCTTTGTCTTTCAACAAACAACGGGCTTAGGGTCAATTTCTTTCGGCTCAACGCATCTGCCACTACGTTGCCTTTGCCCGGAGTGTAGGAGATTTCGAAATCGTATGAGGCAAGAAACTCCATCCATCTTTGTTGCCTCAAGTTAAGATCCTTCTGCGAGAAAAGATATTTCAACGATTTATGGTCAGTGTAAAGTTCGAACTTCTCACCGAGGAGATAGTGTCGCCAAGACTTGAGTGCAAAGACGATGGCGGCTAACTCAAGATCGTGGGTTGGGTAGTTCTTTTCGTGCACTTTCAACTGCCTCCCGCCATAAGCTACTACCCTTCCTTCTTGCATTAAGACGGCGCCTAGCCCTGTCCCACATGCATCCGTATAAACAGTGAACGTCTTGCTCCCATCTGGCAGCGTCAAAACTGGGGCTGTTGTGAGAGCCCTTTTCAGTCGTTGGAAAGCAAACTCGCAATCCAAGTCCCAATTGAACACTAGATTCTTCTTGGTCAATTTCGTGAGCGGAGCTGAGATTTTCGCAAAATCCCTTATGAATTTTCGATAGAAACCTGCTAGTCCTAGAAAGCTTCGGACCTCAGTTGCATTCCTTGGTGTCTTCCAATCCTGTACCGCCACTACCTTAGCAGGGTCCACTGCTAACCCTTGTTTGGATACTATGTGCCCAAGGAACCTCACCTCTTCCCTCCAAAAGTGGCATTTGGAGAATTTGGCTTTTAGTTGATGGACTCGCAAAGTTTCCATGATTGCCCTTAAGTGCTGAGCATGTTCCTCTTCACTTTTTGAGAAGATAAGGATATCATCTACGAAGACCACTACGAATTTGTTGAGGAAATCCCTGAATACCCTACTCATCAGGTCCACGAAGTAAGCAGGTGCATTTGTCAAGCCGAAAGGCATGACAAGCCATTCAAAGAAGCCGTCTGGGGTTCTGAACGCCGTTTTATCAATGCTATCTTCAGCCACCCTTAGCTGATGAAAACCGGTTGCTAAATCGAGTTGGGAGAAAACAGACGCTCCTACAAGCTGGTCAAATAAATCGTCAATTCTAGGGAGAGGGTGCCTATTCTTTTTCGTTAGCTTGTTGAGCTCCCTATAGTCAACACATAGACGGAGTGAACCATCCGCCTTTGTAGCGAACACCACTGGAGCGCCCCATTCTGAAATGCTTCTCCTAATGAACCCCTTTTCTAGGAGCTCTTTAATCTGTTTACTGAGCTCTTTCCTTTCCCATGGAGCCATGTGTCTAACGGGTAACGCAACGGGCTTTGCATTATCTACAAGATATATGCGGAAGTCTATTTCCCGCTTCGGAGGCAAGCCCTTCACCTCTTCGAAGACATCCGGATATTCCCGGACCACTCTAACTGATTGCAAATTTTCAACAGAGGCATCTAGCGATTCAAGGTAACTAAGCATAACCGCGTATGAGGGATTACAAGAAATTTCCAAAGTATTACCGAGCTGGGTTAGGAGCCTAACAACCCTTTTCTCACAATCAAGGATGGCCCCATTACTGGATAGCCAATCCATACCCAAAATCAAGCCATACCCCGAAAAGCCCAAAACAAAGGCACTACATTGAAATTCTACACTTAGAATAGAAATTTTCAATCCCAAACAGATCATAGACAAATGAGCTGGGCCCCCAATTGGGTTTGAAACAATTAAGGGGTCCTCTACCATACTAGTTTTTAGGTGCAGAGATTCTACTAAAGCAGACGAGATAAAGGAGTGTGATGCGCCAGAATCAAATAAAGTGCGAACGGGGTGATCATAAAGATAAACTACACTTTCTACAGAAGTATTTATACCTCGCTGTTGCAGAGGTGGCGCTTCCAGCACATGAACCTGTGCCCCCGGGGTGGATCCAGCCCTCTGCCCCTGTCCTCGTTTCTTTGGGCAGTCCTTAGCCCTGTGGCCTGTCTCACCGCAAGAAAAGCACCCACCATTCTCCTTGGCCTTCTTTTTCCGGCAGTCCTTTACTAAGTGCCCCACTTTGCCACAGAAATTGCACTTCCTCTTCTCTTTGTTGCCTTTTCCGCCCTTCTTAAAGTCTGTCTTCTTAGGCTGCAAACCCTCTTTCTTCCCTTGAGAGCTTTCTGCCTTTGTCACCTTCTTGCCCTTATCCTCTTCATTTAGTAATGCCATTTGCACCAATCTTTCATACGTGGCTCCCATGGGTATATGGGTCATGGCCAAACTGTGTAATGGCTCATTCAACCCTTTGACGAAACGGAGAGCCTTCTTGTGTGGGGTGTTGACTAGGTCAAGCCCAAACCTAGCCAGCTCATCGAACTGATTCACATACTCTCTGACTGTCTTGTCCCCTTGTTTAAGAAATAAGAATTTTTCCAACTGCAAACTTCTTTCCGCATCTGAGAGAAATTTAGTCTCAAACCTTGCCCTAAAGTCCTCCCATGTCTCCACTGGTCTTTCAGCATTAGTGACTTCCCACCAATAGGAAGCCCCGCCCTTCAATAGCCACACTGCCAATTGTACTTTTTGTCTATCCTTTACCTCAAAGATGATGAATAGGTCCTCAGTTTCTTTCAGCCAATTCCTAGTTGCCACGAAGGACTCAGTTCCATGGAAATCCTTTCCTCCCATAGCTTTAAAATCTTTACATATCTTAGCAAAAGTGTTTCCCCGAGGAGGAGGTGGAGGAAAAGGTGCCGCTGCAGCTGGATGATTTCCTGCAGCTGGGGGAGGAGGAACGGTAGGACCTGGCTGAGTGGCTCTTGCTTCTAAGAACCGTCTAAACCAACCAGGTATTGGTACCCCTTCTGGCAAGTTAAGATCTTCGGACATGCTGAAACAAAAAGGATAGATTCAAAACGAAGGATGAGAGATAGTACCTATGGCTTTGGGGAGTGGACTTTTCCTTTTTTAAAATAAAATAATATTTTTCTTTTAAAAATGCTTCTTTAAATTTCCTTTTTGAAAATAAATTTTTAGAACTTTTTATCTTATCTGGTAAAACTATGCTCTGATACCAAGTGAAACACCCCACCTCCGTTAGGGTCACTCTCAAAGGGAATGCCCTAATTTTGGTGGAGGTTTATAAGTATAAGTCACAGATATACAAGACAGATATAAGAACACATATTTGTAAACATCGGAAAAACAACAACTTTTATTTCATAAAAGCAAATACGTGTTACAACAACATCACCATGATTGTCTTACATCCTTTCCAAAAACATAACATAACACTTTCATAATCTGTCTTGATTACATTATTTAAAGAAGCATAAAGAAAACATAGATAAACTGCAAAAGCCCCATAGTGGTTGTCCAAAGCCATAGTTCAAAACGAAAAGGTCCAAGCAATACATTTCTCCTCTTCAAGCTGGATGTTAAGGCTGGTCAAGCTGCAGTGTTCCCTCCCTGTGGACCTAGGGGGGGAGGGGGGAACGGAAGAAAAGAAGACGAAAGAAAAGTAGAGTCAGACATAAAGCCTGAGTAAGTCTAGGACTATTCTGTCTATGAATAAAGAACTGGGTATGATAAGTATAAACAAGAAGTGGGAAAGCACTATAAACTTGGTTAAGATGTCTAGGGTCGAATATACTATCGTACCCCATGTTAATCTCTGAACCCATATAAACTAGTTTCCAACTGGCACCCCATAATCAGGGTGATGTGATCCATTCTATGATGATCGGCTCCTACTCGCATAGTTACATGTGTCTTACGGCCCCCGATGTTGTAGTTACCTATGCTGGTCCCACCATGGGGTGTATCAAGTCCCATGGTGGCGGCCCGACACAATCCTAGAATGCACAGGTATGCTACTGGTGTCCAGTGCCTTATTTTTCTGCGCCGGAGTGAGTGCACGCCCGCACCCCGTTAGAACCTACACTGCTACACCACCGCCGTCGATTTGACCTCTTACAATCAGCCCAGTAATCGTGCCCCACCCTGCCTAGTTTCAGGGTATCATGATACACCTTCTAGGGTTACTGTTGAAAAGGGTCCCCCGTTACTAGGTTTTCTATCTCTAGCCAACATGCTAAGTTGGTTAAGTGTTTTCTAACCTAACCCCCACCATTCCGTTTAGTTTAGCATGTTCCATTTTGATTAAGTCTTTGGTTCGCTTAATCCTAACAATCCTGACTCAGCCTTAATTGTCTTATTAAAGCCTTGACCTCTCACATTAGACAGGTATTGTTGTGGCTGCCTGTTGCCGGTTGGTTCCGGGCAGTCTTACGCCACAACTCAGTCTAACCTCGGGTCCTTGTTGGGCTCCATGTTTAACCTCCCACATTGGATAGGTATTGTTGTGACTACTGGACAGCCGGGCGGTTCCGGGCAGGTTTACATCACAACTCAATCCAACCTCGGGTTAAACACATCGTATGTTCTACAATTACATATTTTGTCTTTCTTCTTTATTTTCTTATATGTAAATATTTGCGGCCCATTATTAAGTTAATGGTGTAAAGGTTACACCAATCATGGGCCCAACCCATACTTGAATTTGGGCCCTTCTACTTCATATTTTCATTTATTAATAAATTTAACCCAACGTTATTTTCCCCCGTTTAACACGTCCGTTTATTATATATATATGTTGGGCTTAGCCTTCTTTAAGCCCAACTTAGCCATGAGAAAAAGGGGAGGCTTAAAGCGTGATTACATACACAAAAAGGGGAATGTGAACGCATGAACTTGCAACATAACGTTGGAACTACAAAACAGAAACTGGTGTACTTGCATAGTAGCATAAGTGACATGAATCAAAGCATGTAAACTTGTAGTTAAGTTAAGAATCTAAATTGGATATCATTATTGACACATAGTCTTAACTACAACATAAACCTATATTTTTATTTAGGCATAATGTCAAACATAAGCAAATCATGTTCATAAGATTACTACATGTTTACAAAGGTGCTTACTTTTGTTACTAACACAAAAGTATAGTTCAACTTAATCATGATTTTAAATCTATTCACATAACCATGGCATAAATATTTCTAACATGAAATCATGATTTTTACTTTAGTCATGCAAACTTGCAAATGGGATTTTGAATTTAACCTAGCTATGTACCACATATGTCATCATATAATTCTTGTTAACAATATAGACCTAACATGGATTTCAATTATGCAAAATATCAATCATAGCCTAGTCATATTCATAAGTTTGCAAATAAGTTTTCTAGTACAAAAGCATGGCTTAATACATAGATCATGGTGCCAAAATTTCAACATAGTTTCATATGTACTATAATAACCCAAATTTGTTCCAATTACGTACAAAATGATTTTTGTACAAAAATATACATTATGATGGCATAGTAGCAAAACCCCAAACTTGCATGAATTTCAATTAATCAACTACATACATGTAGCTTCAACATGGATTACATAATTTGCGAATATTCCAAACGTATACTTGCATAAAACTACCGCAAACATGTAGTTTTTTTATAATGAATAACATAATTCGAGAATATCCAAACGTATACAATATTCCAAATCGATAAGAATCATAGTAACGCACAAATATGAATTACTTTATCGCCACAAATCAAGTATACAAACCAACACAATTATTTGTTCATACCAAAATAATACTCTACTTACAATTGTGTGGCGAATTCTCCAATTTAGGAATTTGGAGATGCGATTCCTTGTTGATTTGATTTGATTAAGTTGCTTTATGCTTTAGAATTTGCCTCCTAATCCTCTCTCTCCAATTGGTGGCTACTCTTAGTCGTTCCTCAGCAACATGATGGCCTTGTTCTTATTTTTGAATGAATAGATTAGGTTGAGTCTAGGGTCATTTTTATAGGGTTTATGAACTAATTAGGACCATCGATGTTGCTTGGATTGATCGTAGCCATTCATTCGAAAGAGAGACCAATTATAGCCTGCCACCTAGCCCTAATGACAAAGCAGACTTCTGAAAATCGACCAACATAGAATAGGCCAGCCAGGTTGGGCTGGGTTCGACCTGGCTCTGGACCAGGTCGACAGCCCTGTCGATAGCCCTGTCGACAGCCCTGTCGACCTGGCTAGACCAGGTCGACAGCCCAGTCGACCTGGGTGCATTAGGCGGGAGTTTTCCCGCCCTGGCCAATTGGGCCCGATTTTGGAATTTAAACTTGTTTTTCTGAGCTGTTTTATTCTGTTCGAATTTTAAACTTAATTCAGAAACTTCCGAAGGCCATATCTTCTTCATACGGACTCCGTTTTTCGAAAACTCGGACTCTATTTCGCGTATTTTTCCGAGACGAACGCAACGGCGTATCCCGTTTCCCTTAGTTCTTTGATTTGAAATTAATTATTCTTTAATTTGTGAATTTCACAGTTATAGAATTTGCGGGGTGTTACATTCAAGACTTGGTAGTTGTTGTAATTATGAGTTTGAAACTTATTTGAGAATTAATTGGGTGGAAGAGAAAAAATAGGATAAATAGGTAAGGTATGTTTATTTGAAATAAGAGAGGGATTACTAGAATAGGGAAAATAACAGAATGGATAACATTTTCCCTGTAACAATGAGCATTGTGCGGGAAGAAATAGGGAAAGGATAGAAGTTACCATTAATTAGTCCAAATATATATATATATATATATATATATATGTAATTTATGGCTATTAAATGAATTTTGAAAAACATCTTTGAAAATGTAAATAAATTAGATTGAATGGTTAATTTTTTTAAAACATTCATGGATAACAATGGTCTTTCAAAATTCAAGACATTGATTAGTATAAGGTTTAAAATACACATGACAATAAAATTCTAATATATATTATATATTGTTAACTAGCCTTTTGGCAAGGCCGTCAAGAAAATACATGTGCCAGAGATCTTGGTTGAATCACAATGAACGGATACCGTGCACGTGCATTGACGGATGACAATCTCAGCTTGGCTCGACGATCGTTCGGACTGATCAAGACATAGGTCGACCCGAGTATACAGCTTCCTTTCAAGGAATAGGAGCCTAATATGTAAAAGGTTTTTGTTGAACGATACTTGGATCGATCAAGGCAAGCTGAACCTATTTCTGTTCAAGGTGTCTTCATAAAGACTTGCTCCTTCCCTTGTTTGACCTCCTCTTGCTCTCTACGAACACTAGATCGGATGCCACATGTCATTCTTTCATTGGGAAAGACCCTTTCACTTGAAAAAGAATGACTCTTCATATCTTCATATAATCCCGGGATAAGCAAAACATGTCACAATCATCCCGAACACTGTGACATCTATAAATAGCCCTCTGAGAACTACAAAGAGGGGGGCTTTTTTGGCCAATCTCTTACATTTGAATATTGTAATAGCGTTGTATTTGAGTTTAGTCATTCAATCCTTTGTACTTGAATATTCCAATTAAACAAGAAATTATAAAGTTGACATAGGCTCATTAGCGTCGAACTACTACAAATTTGAGTGTGACTGCATTTATACTCATTTTGCATTTATTGGTCTTCACTTTTATTCACTACATTCTCATTCCTTGGGCGTTGTACCATTTTTTGGTGCCAACAATTTGGTGATTTCACTGAGGAGTTGATATTCTTATCGTCTAAAGGATTTTTCTCAACTTTTGGATCACCAATTCTAAATCACAGTCCCAAGCTTCTTTCAACATCAGCAAATAATGGTTTCTAACAGTTCAGCGTGTGCCTCTGGGAGACAACAACAAGCCCTGCACCTTAAGCGATGGCTCCAGCACTTGGTTCGACTCAGGCTAGATCGACATCGAACCAGCCTTCACTACCTCCTCCAGTTCAACCATCTACATCAGATTAGTCCCCTTTATAAGCATTTGCCACCCGCGACGACTTCATGACTGTACTGACGCAACTCCGAGAAACGAGCATTGGACGCTCAAGCACAAGAGAATGGTGTGATGAGAAAAGACATGAGCCACATGCAAAAATAATGGGAGGAATTCAGAAAGCGTCAATCCTCTCCTTCACAACAGAATCGGGATTTGGAAGGCTCATCATCATCTGGAGGAAGTAGGGATTAGCCTCAACCTCGGCGTCCACTTGAAAGGCCTGAAAACGTGCAGCAGTTACAACTGGAGGGATGCGCAAGCGACCCCCGAGAACACAACAGTGGTGAGTAGATTTCTTGGTATAGCGGACTACTATTGGACGTTCATTATGGACTTTGCGCGAATTTCGGCACCGCTTACCTGACTTACTAACAAGAATTTGGCTTTTTCTTGGGATGATGATTATGAGGATTCTTTTATGATATTGAAGAAGGCTCTACTAATGCACCAATATTGGTACTTCCTAATAGATCTAAGATATTTATTGTATATACTGATGCATGTGGGACTGGCTTAGGCATAATGTTGTTGTATGAGGATAAGATTGTGTGCTATGGTAGCCGACAGTTGAGGATTCATGAAAGAATTATCGTACTCGCGATTTAGAGTTTGTTGCTATAATATCTTAGAGACATTATCTATTAGGGAGATATTTGTGTGCTTCATGGATTATTTGTCTCTGAAGTACTTGTTCTCATGGGGGACCTCAATTTGAGGCAACAATAATGGATGGAATTTTTAGAATCATATGATTTTGAGATTTTTTATGCCTCAGGCAAGGCTAATGTGGTAGTAGATGCTTCGAGTAGGCAGAGGGCATCGTTGAGTCCTTTGCTTATAGTGTGGTAGAGCATGGAGTTTATACCTACATTTGATTTCAGATCATCTACGGTTTATACTCCAACATTAGTAGCATCTTTGGAGGTGCAGCCTACTTTGTTAGAGCAGATTGTGTTAGGGTAGCATGCAGATCCTAAGCTAGTAGATATCTTGGATAGGCTTCCTATAGAAGGGACTTCTGTACATCTTCTCGGATATTCTATAGATAGTAGAGGATGGTTGCGATGCAACTGTATACTTTGTGTCCCCCGCATGGGTGATTTGATGAGTGATGTTTTAGCTGAGACACATTACTCTCGGATTACCATCCATCCGGCGGTGATAATATGTAACGAGATATG
Organism: Allium sativum; assembly: GCA_030737875.1. Classification (NCBI taxonomy): domain Eukaryota; kingdom Viridiplantae; phylum Streptophyta; class Magnoliopsida; order Asparagales; family Amaryllidaceae; genus Allium; species Allium sativum. The sequence goes on along the minus strand of CM060924.1, from coordinate 867,129,584 downwards.
CGATGAGACTTCTACTGGAATGGTATAGAAAAGGATATGGATGAGTTTGTGGCTAAGTGTGTGACATGCCAATGAGTTAAGGCGGAGCAAAAGAAGCCTGGTGGATTTCTCCAGCCTTTGGATATAAGATTCTGGAAGAGAAAGCGTATTTATGGGTTTTGTAGATGGGTTTCCTACATCGAAGAAGGGAAACACCAACATTTGGATTTTTGTAGATCGACTGACAAAGAGCCCTCACTTCATCCCAGTTAAGAGTAAGAGGACGATTGTGTGGTTGGCTCTTGTGTATGTGCAAGAGATGGCCTGATTCCATGGTGTTCCTATGAGTATTGTGAGTCATAAAGACCCGATTTTCACCAGTGGGTTTTGAAGGAGTCTGCAGGAAGCTTTAGGGATATAGCTTAGATTGAGCACAGTTATTAGCCTCATGTCGATGGACATACTAAGAGAGTGAACAAGATTTAGTGGATCTACTGAGACTCTGTATCTTGGATTTCCGAGGGACATGGGAGTAGCATTTAACCTTTGTGGAGTTTGGTTATAATAATATTGTCCAGAATATCATTAGCATGACAACCTTCGAGGCTCTATATGGATGACCTTGTTGATCTCCCTCATGTTGGTGGGAGTCGACGGGTAGGCTACTTATTGGGCCAGACATGATTAGAGAGACCACTGATAAGATTGATTTGGTTAGGACGAGGATGAAGGTGACATATGATCAACAAAAGCCTAATACTGATAAGAGGAGGATTGATCTAGATTTTCTTGTCGGAGGGCTGGAAAGGTATCACCATTGAGGAATGTAGTGATATTTGGCTCCGCTGGCAGGTTAGAACCTAGATTCGTTGGGCCATTCCTGGTCATAGAGAGAGTGGGGCAGATGACATATAGGATTCAGCTACTAGAGAGGCATTCTGGTGTTCACGATGTATTTCTTGGTTCTCTTTTATGAAAGTGCTTATATGACTCAGCAGTGGTAGTGGAGCCTAGTTAGTTCGAGGATGTAGAGATTGAGAGAGAGGCGTCCATGCAACGAGCACCTACGCGGTTCCTAGACTATGAGACCAAGAGGCGAATAAATAAGGAGGTGCAACTTGTAAAGTTTTAATAGGAGATGATTCCAATGAAGCTACTTAGGAAACAGAGAAGAAGATGTGCGTTTCCTATCCATAACTATTTGATAGTATGCTTTGATCCTTTTCCACCTTTAGTTCATGAATAGGTTTACCTTTCCATTCCTTTGAATCTAATCTTAGGAGAAACCTATGTATGGTAGGAAACATGTTCCAGAACATGTTATGCTTGATGGATGCAAATGAATGCAAGTGTTTGCAAGTGGATGTATTGGATGCATAACAATAACTAGGAACTATTGGAGATCGGAAGATTGGACACTTCCATATACATATGGATATAAACACATTTTTATCTATTTCTATGACTGTAAAATATTGATTTTATCATATGGTTGTTGCATATGAATAATAATTGAAGCATCGTATATAACTATTGATTTTCTTTTGGATTTTTTCATACATTTGGATTCACTGCACAAACATAATTCCATAAAAGGAGGTCAACAAATTCAGTAGACAGCCCAATCTTTTACGTTATTCAGGGTTATACACACCACATTATTGCATAAGTAAATAAATCGCATTAGAACTAAGGACAATGGTTGATAATGGGTGATGGTTGAGTAGACGGATATAAATGTTAGTGTGAATACACTTATCTTTAAGATAGGGAGAATGTAACAACCCAAAGTTTAAATACACAATGGTTAATTAACAAATTAATAAATTAAATAATAAGCTATAAAATTATGGGAAATTAGCGATGGGTATTACGCCATAAGGTCTGTTACGATTTTCTGGTTTAGATGCATTTTTGATTTGCGTAAAACAGACTCAAAACGAAGGAGATATAGTAATTCAAAGTTTGAAAAAAAAAAGATTTTGCATGGGACAACCTTGCAATAACCGAGTTAAACTGGGTTGCATTTGGGTCGACTCATGTGTTGACCTAGTTGTGGTCTGGGTTGCCGCATACGTGCCTAGAAAGTATATTTGCCAAGCATGAAATCGATTTAACGAACAAGATTTTTTTGGGTAGATTTAAGTGACTTGTTTTGATTTGATTCGCTAATGTGGCCACTTCGAATTGATCCAAGGATATGGTTGGTTCAGATTTAAAACCTAAATCTAACAGCTAAGGACCTTTTTCTCCACCTAGAAATAAACCCCTCCCTATTCTTTACAACACATTTCTTCCCCGCCTAGGGTAGTCTCCTTTTTGAGAGACATAGCCAACCTAAAAATTAAATTTCAGGGAATTGAGATTAAAATAAAGACATTTTCTATTTTATTTTCTTTTGGGGGTTCTACCACGACCACGACAGAAAGATTTTCTAGTGAGTTTTATGATTACTGGGTTTTTGATTAAGTTTAGGTAGATAGGAATAATAGTAGTTGTGGCCGTAGTATTTTCAATTTCTTTTACTTATGCTTTGTTTATAGTTCTGTTTATTGTTGTTTTTCTATATTTTTTCTTTCTTTTCTTGCAACCTTTTTTTAATTAATACTCAAATTACTGTAAGTTATGTTCTCAATCCTCTCTCCCCTTTCTCATCGAACTTTTTATAGTTTATTATTGTTATGCCTAAAAGACATATGTATATGATTGATTTAGGAGCAAAATTATATGCCTAGTTGCCTAAGATTGATTAAAATTCCTTTTTCTGTGCATGTTGGAAATCTAATTAATTAGAATAGTTGAGAGGAAAGTATTGTTAATTTGGACTTATTTGACATGTAATGTGGACTGTGATAAAAAAGTAACGTTGGATTGATATTAGGCAAACTTGATTAAGTTTGCAAAATGGCTACGTGTGGCGACCCAAACTTCCCCGTGAAGAAAAGCCCGGATTGCTTCGAGAACACGACAAATCAGAACACAAACAAAAGAACATTTCATTGCTTATTACAACAATTCCGTCAGAATACAAGAATATAACAGAGTATGAATAAACATTACATAGAAAATATCAGAGATTTAAATTACATTTAAATACATAGCAGCGGAAAAACAATACAAAGCACAACTGAAAACAGATACACGTATACAGAGCTTTCCGAATATCGCTTCAGTTGTAAACCAGGATCCTATGAATATAAATCTGCAAAACCAAAACTACTAGCTGCCCATGTGGAAAATAGGGGCACCCATAGTTTAGGTTAAAACAATAAACTTTAGGTCAGTCATGTGACTGGTGTGAGAACTAAAATAGTTATTAATCTTTATTTTTAAGGTCAGGTAATCAGGGGACCACGCCGTATAACACGGAGCAGGTTTCCTCCCAAGAATACCAGTGCATTAAACAAATAGCGCAATGCCAAATAAAGAACAATGAAGCTATTATAAGACCCATGTTCCATCACACAATGCAACGCAAGCCGAAGGATAGGGTTTTACCTTATAATAGCCAAATATTCTTGATACATGAAATTTCATCTTTTATTATTACAATAAGTGAAGAAAACAACTTCAAATATAAATGTATCAATCATAGGCGGCATGAATGTCCCATACCACTATGTCGCCATATATAATCTTCCTCCACAGAAACTCATTTCGATTATTACCCAATCGAATTTTGTTCAATTCCAATTTAATACATTAAATTGGAAATCTTTACTTTGGAAAATCCCATAAATCTTAATTAAAAGATTATAAATTCCAAATCATATTCTTCATTGTTAATTGGGTTAAAGAACATGTGTTATTTAAAACACCGTTCACAATAAACCCAAAAATACCATTCTTTTATTCCATTCCAATTAAATATTAATTAATTGGAAAACTTCATAAAATATAAATAAAGAGATTTATTCTTTCCTCAACTGGGTTTAAGAACAGTGTCAATGAAGACACCACTCACGACAAACCCAAAATCCAATTCGTTATCAAATACAAGGCTCTGAATAGAAAATATATCAGCTTATATTCAATATCAAATTCGAAAATCAACAAATATCGTATTGGAATAACGATATATATATATATATATATATATATATATATATATATATATATATATCTTCCATATTCCTCCACAACGTCCGTATAATCACGGAATCCAATAAATATTCCAAAGATAATTTCGATTCAAATCCATTCCAATTCGTATATTGGAAATTCTGGTTGTTTTTGAAAATCATTTCAAATCCAATTTATTCATTTAAAAATAAATAAATTATTATTCTAGTTAATAACTAGTTCATTTCGATAAAAATATATTTTTGTCTTTTCAAATATGGAATTTTTCATCCTAACTCTATCCAAATCATTTATTATGATTTTACACAAATTATTGATATTTTTAATAATTTTATCAAGGCCCGTACAGTCGATTTCCATTAACGTCCATCGAACTGCATTTATAGCACCTTTTCTGAAATTGATTTGGACATATCTCCAAATCCAACCGTTAGATTTCAATCTTTGTATTCATTGGAAAGCTCTTTTCGATACGAACCCATCAGTTCTGGTTTTAGGAGAATCCGACGGTCGGATCTCCCGTAACGCCTATTTGAAGTTAATGGTCGAAATTCGCGAACTACCGCTGCACGGCGTGTTCTATTCAGGCCATTATAATATATATAATATATATATTATATATTTCGTCGATTTCCATTTATAATGAATTTTATAAATCGTTTTAAATTCGTTTCAAAAACGATTTCAACTTCCATTTCAATTTCAAATCAAAATTGAATATTCCAATATAAATTCATTTTAAATTCATTTCAAATCAATTTCAATTTCCATTTCAAAATCAAATCAAAATTGAATTTTCTAGTATAAATTCATTTCAAATCGATTTCAATTCAATTTCAATCCGTTTTAAATTCAATTCAAAACGATTTCAATTCTATTTCAATTTAATTCGAATTTCAATTCAATTTCAATTTAATTCGAATTTCAATTCTATTTCAATTCGAATTTCAATTCTATTTCTATTTCAATTCGAATTTAAATTCTATTTCAATTTCAATTCGAATTTCAGTCTATTTCAATTTCAATTCGAATTTCAATTCTATTTCAATTTCAATTCGAATTTCAATTCTATTTCAATTTAATTCGAATTTCAATTCTATTTCAATTTGAATTTCTGTCTATTTCAATTTCAATTCGAATTTCAATTCTAATTTAATTAGAATTTGAATTTCAATTCTATTTCAATTTCAATTCGAATTTCAGCCTATTTCAATTTCAATTTGAATTTCAGTTCTATTTCAATTTAATTTGAATTTCAAATCTATTTCAATTTCAATTCGAATTTCAGTCTATTTCAATTTCAATTCGAATTTCAAATCCATTTCAATTTAATTCGAATTTCAATTCTATTTCAATTTCAATTCGAATTTCAATTCTCTTTGAATTTAATTCGAATTTCAAATTCAATTTCAATTTAATTCGAAATTAAATTTTCCATATCATTTCAATATTAAAATGATAATATTTTCAAAATATTCGATTTGGAAATCACTTTTTGATATTCATTATAAAACGAATAAAATCGACAAAATTCCAGTTCATGTTAAAATGGTGTTTAACTACTTAACACGGCTTCACATTTCAATATTCACTGAATGTTATTTTAAAATATTCGACAATTCTGAACTGGAATCAGACACAGTCGATTACCATATAATTTGATTATATGGATTTCATACAATACATGTACACAACAACAATCAAACACAGTCAACCATCATCCAAAGTGCACTCTATACTGCATAAGCATCAAATATTAATATTTAACGCTTACAACAGTCTTTCAATCAATCGATCGACATACAGCTAATTATTGGGATTAGTGTATGTCCAATTTCAACCCAACACCCGTATGGGGTTTCCAAACAACAAATACTGTTTATAATTTGTGCAGTTGGGCGATGTGTAAAATTTATCGTCCCAATCCATATCAGATAAATTGGTGTACATAAACAAAACGTCCGATTTGTAAATGAATATTTATTTTATTCACATACACGTTAAAAATTATATTTTTAACGATAAAATATTTTATTTCACACATGATTGTTTTATTATCCATTTCACATCAACAACACAAACAAACTTCACAACACATCAAACAAGCATACAAGTCGTCCATGGTCTGTGGACGACGGGTGTTGGGTGCTGCTAAGCACTGCCTGCATCCAAGTATATATTTTAACTAGAAAACAAATAAAAGTGAGGAGTTCTCACCTTTGGGTTCCACTCCGCCGTGCTTTGATTGTCTATCTATGTAGTATACGTACGTTAAAAATTATATTTTTAACCAATCAATAATTATTTCTTTGTATGATTATTCTACAAATAACATACATAGGCTAAAAATTATATTTTTATCTTTCTAAAAATATTTTCATATTTTTATAACAACGCTACATAAATAAAAATCACATTTTTATACCGCTACTATATAGATAAAAATCGAATCTTTCTATCACTAATGAATACATAAAAATCACATTTTTACATTGTCATTCAAACGGTAAAAATCATATTTTTACTTTGCTACATATATGATAAAAATCACATTTTTATATCATCACTTCATATATATAAAAATCGTATTTTTATTATCTCTATAATATAAAAATCATATTTTCATTATCTCTATAATATAAAAATCATATTTTTATTATCTCTATAATATAAAAATCATATTTTTATATCGCTACTTCATTATAAAGATTATATTTTATTACTAAAGAAATCATATATTTCAATTCAATGAAACCGTAATTTTCATTTCAATGTTCTCATGCTTTTATAAACTCAAGATCATATTTTTATACAACGAAAAATCAAATCAATTCTTCGTTACATACAAATATAAAAATCTTGTTTCTACATATTAATCAAAAATCATCACTTTATATTCATAAAAATTATAGCTTTATATTCTTTAAGTTATATAAAACTGAAAATTAAAATCAAGGTAAATAAATGAATAAAATACTTACAATTTTAGGATGGAGGAGGATGGAGGAGAGGGTGAACGTCGCCTGGAGGTGGCACAGGCGGAGAGGAGTGGCAGAGGATCGGAGGTGGGGCCTAGGGAGGGGTGCCGGCGTTAGGGAGCGTTTGCAGCAATCGGTGTGCCCTTCGATGTTGCTCGCGGGTCCTGAAGTTCACGAATAGGAGTTCACTTGGAGGAGAGAGAGAACGAGAGGGAGGGGATCTCGAGGCGAAGGGAGGGAGTGCGGTCACAGGGGCGACGGCTTAGGAGCGTGCGACGAGGTCAGGAAGTGGGGCTTGGGTATTTTTTTCAATTTGGGGGAACGATATTTTGACTGAGGGAGAGAGAGTGATGTGAGGATATATAATTATACATATATATTTTATTATTTTTAATTTCAAAAAAGCAACTTTTTATTTCGAACTCGAAATCGAACCCACCGACTGTCGTCCATAACTAATTACCCCCATTTCGAACACAATGGGATATGTATCGTAAGCTGATTCGATTGTTTCGATCAGTTTCCGTCAAAATCAAAATATAAATCTATATATTGAATTTGAACGCACATTTCAATTTACCAGGGCCACATACGACTCTAAAAATTCCCGAAAAATATTTTATAGCTTCGTATTGCCGATACGGTCCTAACAAAACTAATTCCGTTAAATTTGAAGACCGTTTGAAAAATGGCCATTTTCTGGTCGATCTGAATTGACTGAAACTGACAAAACACGTTTTACTTCGCCACGCTCACATATTGAATTAGAAAATTATGAATTTTGGAAACTAGCAATAACTTGACATCCCGGATCCAACAAAAGTGGTTTCGTCGAAAACGTAGGTCGTTTGCAAAAATTCCATTTTTAAGGCCATATTTTCCATAGCGACTATTCTGAATTTTTAATTGGACATAACTTTTTATTCCCGGTAAAAAAATTCAATGTAACAACCCATAATTTTCTATTATTTAATTTTTGAATTTATTATGATTTTTTTGAGTATTTATGGTTGTAAACAAAATTTGATGACTTAATTATGTAAATTTATTTGTAACTTAATTAATTTGATTAAGTAATGTATGTTAGTTGTTTACAATAATAATAACTTGTAGTTATTGTAAATGTAATTACAATTGGTTTGTAAATATAAATACTGAAATTTGTAATTAATATTAAAATGTTTGGATGAAATTGATTTATTTAATTTACAATTGAAATTCAGTTGATTTGGTAACTAATCAATGCATAGGATATGTATATATATATATATATATATGGATTAATGTGCATTTTACATTTTGTTGTAATATATATATTTGAAAATTATGTTGCTATAAAAATTGGAAAGTATGAACAAATCAAACATTAACTATTTGGTATTGATATGGTAACCAACTAGAATCCATATAATTAAGTATCGCATTTATTATAAATTAAAAGTGGTAGTTATAATAGTAAGGTAGAAATAAAATTAATGTTATAAGTAAAGTGGTGAATTAATAAATAATAAATGGTATGTTTGCATGGGATATAAATTATAAATAAAAACGTAAAACCAATGTGAATTTAAAATATAATTTATAAATTGGAAATTTATAGTGAAATTGTAAGACTAAAATAAAATGAATTGGTTGTTTTAGAATTAAATGCTCAATTGTGATTGTTGTAATTTAATTTGAGATTTATAGTATATGCCATTTATTCCATAACTAATTTAAGTCCTGGTTTAGATTAGGATTAATTCATTGATGTTTGGTATTAAATTTTAGGTGAATAAAAGGAAATTGGAATTTTATAAATTAATTTACCTTTGGAATGTCACTGCCTATAAATGATCTTAGATATTAACCTAATTTAGATCTCTTCATGTTCATTGCTTTGAAAATGGCCGCCTCTTTTTTTTTTTTTTTTTTTTTTTTTTTTTGAAAATCCATTTATTAACATTAAAAGGGGAATAAATTTGAAAAGCCATTTATTGACGTTAAAAGGGGAATAAATTTGAAAAGCCTTAAGAAAGCATTTACATGGTTGTTCCTTTTTGTATATTATTTTCCTCTTTTACTGAGAAAAAACTATTCGTTCTCTTCCTCCAAACTTCTCTTCTCTGTCTAAATTCTTGTGTGTAGATCTGCATCTTCAGGTAATACGCTGATTTAAAAAATATTATTTCTCTTTAATCTATTTTTTTTATCGCATCGAAATACGTAAATTTGAAAAGTTGTGAACAAATTCCGAACGAACCCATGCCTTACTATTTGTTTTTTTCTTCACTTTGTTCCTTTTGTTTTGACATGAAACTTTGAACAAAGATTTGCCTATCTTTCCCATTCTGAAATGCTCCTCTTTTCCCTTACAATTCGACCTGCCATGTTTTTATATAAAAAAAACGTTTTGATTACCAACGTTGTTCTATATGTTTTGTCAAATAAAAAAAATGGACACTTTTAGTTTTTCTAAGTTTGTTATAGCATAGAAATATAATCCTTCCCCATGCATAACACATGTACAATCATGGGTATAATATTTTTTATAAGTAGTGGAAGGAAGTTAAGAGATATAAACATATTTTACATGCATGTGAACTTTTGGGAAGAATAAAGAAAATTAGTACCAGGTATTTAATATTTGCGTTTTACAAAAAAAAAAGAAGGATTATAGTTTTGTTGTAGCATGGATTCATTTGTTAATCTTATAATAATATACACCAAGCGTGTGAGAACATGTTGTTAAGTTATGTTGTACATTTACACTTGCGTGTTGAAACTTTTGAAGAGTAGGAAACAAAGTTTTCTTTTTTTGTGCCTGGGCATATGCATTTTGTGTATACTAAAAAAAAGGAGGGATTTGCTAAGATTTATTGGTACATACAATATTGGATAGGAATGTAAACTATACCCAGGCATTTTGTCAAAGTAAGACCATTATTACGATATAAATAAAGTTGTAAGCATGAAAGGTTGTTGTGAAATGTAACCTACAGGAATTATAAACTAGACATACATAATTTGTTTAGTTGGGTTAGACTTCCATGCGCAATTATATATATATAAAAAAAATTTTTTTCTTTTTTTTTTCTTTTTATTTGTGAAATATAACTTCGCTACGTTTGTACTGGTCTTGACCATAATTTGTTTGTCCAGTTCGTTGAAGTTTCAGTGCCGTTCATTTCTGCGCCTCTCTGTTATCGTCTCTATTTCTATGCCACTGAAGGTGAGTTCAACTCACACCTAACTAAAATATTTGATTGTTAGTTAAATTAATATCATGTCATGATATGACTGTATGGATTGATGTTTGACAGTTTAAATTGCATGTTTATATTTATTTGTATCGATAGTATAGTTAAAATTTGACTGTTAAATATAATTTCACAGTTAAGTTAAAAATAGACATTTTATTTCTGTTTAAAACCTAACATCTGAAAATTTGTAAGTTTATATGATATTGGACTATTCTGTATATATTGATGTGATGAATGGCTTGAATTTGATATATTTGATATATTGATGTTAATTGTGTGAACTTACCAGTTATTCACATTTATTCATATATGATCATTGTTTGTGCTGATTAATCCCAACCATTACCCTAGATGTTACGGGCATCAAATAAACCAGGGATTAATCATTAAAATGAATTAAGAACGTAGGTTGAAATGATAAATACCTATGACCCTGATTTGGATTGAAATGATATATATCCTTTCCCAAAATACTAAAATTTAAAATTTAAGTATCACTTGGCCATAGGATAGAAAATTATATACGGACACCGGTTGGTTAAATAAAAATTTGTTTTAACCATGAATTTAGAAAGGTTGTTTAAAGATGATAAGGATGATGTTTTATAAATTGTTTTCCTTTGAATTTGAACTTGAACTTTGAGTTTTGAAATAGAAACAAAAGATAAATAATTTAGTGTTGTAACTGAAGCTATAAAAATGAAATTTAATGTGAATCGAATTTATTGAAATTGAATGGTTTCACCCACGTTTGAAATTTATTATGAATCAACATTGATTTGAATTATATATGAACCGTGAACTCTATATTTATTATAAATTGAAATCATTGAAAATGAGAATCTGATTTGGAACGTAACTATTTGAATTAATTTGATCAAAGTGAAATGAATGTAAATTGGAAGCTTAATCGATGGAATTCTAAAAAATTTAGTTGATTGAATTGAAGATTGAAATATGACTTCAAGTTTAATTGAAAATGTTAGAGAACGATTCTAATTCCAACTATAGTATTTCAAAACCATTCTTTATAAACTATTTTAATAATAATTATATTTTCTGTATAAACTATTTTACTTTATTACTATTTTATTTCATAAATTATTTTAAATAAATCATTTTATAATTAACTATTTATTTTATAAATTATTCTAATATTTTAACTATAGATTTTACTAAATTTGATAATTCTATTTTAATTACAAACTATTTATTTTTCAACTATTTCAAATTATATATCTAAACTATTTCACATATATTTTTACTATCTTAATATTTAAATTATTTTAAAAGTTGGAATTGGTCAAGATTTAAGTTTGGTTTTTAAAGGAGATTTCATTATGAAACATTATATTTGGACTATTGAAATGATTTTAGAAAATATGATATTTTCGATATGAAGTACGAACCCCCTTTGAAATGTAAAAGAACTGACCGGTGTGAAAAATGTAAACGTTTGGTTGTTAAAGAGACCGGGATCGGATATTGTCATACTCTCTGCCAATACCGAAAACCACTTTAATAACTGTGTACGCGGTGGAGTTCCAGAAATGGTGTTGGATGGATTTGGAGGCGATTACTGGATTTGAAGAAAGAGAACGATGATGGATAACCTTGACCTTCGGGTCATAATTAAAATGACTAAAACAGGATCCATACCCAGGTTAATTGAGTTAGCTACTCTGAGCAGGCATACTTCTTCGATACCATATATATACTTTGTGATTGATTGGCGCCTTTGATTTGATTTTGGGGTATGTCTGGGGTGGGTGGTAGTTGCGGCTATGCGTTACCACCGGCCTGGGTCAGCAATCCGGTAGAATCACTACTGATGGGTATTGCCTCGATGCCTTGTCATATTTATCCTGATCGAGCCCCCTACGATTTTGATTTAACGTTGTAGTATCACGCCGCATCCCTATCCGCCGACGTACTGGTGTGTTATATGCAAACTGTACGGCAACGGTATAAACGGTGTAAGGGTAATAATGGTAATCCCGCTTACATTATTTTATTATGTTATATTTAACCATAGACATTATCATAATAGCGTATTATATTATATAGTATTAGTTTGACGGATCCTTAAGAGATGGAAATTCCCGTGACATCTCTTAAGTTATTGCACTCATATTATTACATGAAAATTGATTTAACTAATATGAGAATGATTTAGTTTTGATCCGAGTGTTTGTTGTGTTTCTTTTTATGCAATACGCTCGGGTCAGACCGAGTTGCAGTTAGCGAAGATTTCCTTGATTTGAAGATACCATTATGAAGATGGAGCTCAACAGACGTATTAAAATTATTATTCCGCTGCAAAATATATTGGTATGTTGTATGTTAATTTACTCTGATAATTGTTGTAAATGAAATAAAATGTATGTTTTTAACAGCTTTATAAACTGTTATTTATTTATTATATTTAGCCCTTCCGCTGCGAGATTCTATATTTGTTCTTCTTCTTCTCTTCTTTTTTTTCTTATATAAATCCCAATAACTATCCTTATTTTTGATTTGTTTATGTCGACATTGACGATCATTGTCGATTTGAACGGTCAAAAATATCGGGATGTTACATTTGGTATCAGAGCTTTGGTTCAGCGAAAACCTTGGCTCTATTTGGGATTAACTCATTAGAGATAGGGTAGTAATACCCTAAAATGAGTTTGAGTGTATATGAGAGAGCGTACTTGTAATTTTGATATAAAATGACTTTGCGTTGTGTTGATTTGTTCTGTTGAGTATTTATGAATTTTGGTCGGTACTTGGGACGCCAATGTATCGATAGGGATTTCTAAACACTCGAATAGGACTTATGGACATAATATTGTTTTGAATTATATTTTATGCATATATATAATTATTTGAAATTATATGAAATTTGAATTTAGTGATGATAATATTAAGTTTTCATCATCTATTACTCGATTAATTAATAATTAAAACTTTGGTTGTTGATTGGTTTAAGAAAAATCAAATATTGAAAATTTATTGATAATGAAATAAGAAGTAAAATATGAATTTGAGAATTTGATTTCGAGTGATTTTATAATATTGATTTGCAAATGGTTTGGAATAATATGTTTATATTTTAAAGCTGTTTCATGTAGAAATTGTTTTAAATGAATTATTGAAAAAAAAAGAAATAAGTGTATACCCTCTTTTCTTTGAAAATGATTTCGGTGATGAGTGCACGCATCATCGATGTTTATTTTCAAGAGTCAAAGTAGGGAGACATTTAATATTTTGTACTTTGTTTTACGGAATTGTACTTTTTTTTTATAGTATGGTTTTATGTAAACGATATAGTAAAAAAAAAACGAAAAAAAATAGTTCTTGAAATCTTGAATAAGTAATGAATTGAAACTTCTTAATATTATGAATATAAGAGAGTTATAATTAAAATAAAATTCTTAAGAATTGGATAATAAATTGAAACGAACGGTAACCATTGAACTTGTGTAATAATAAAATTCTTTTCTATAGCATGAATAACTTGCCAATTAATTAAGAAGTTAAATGTTATATGGATAAGCAATTAAATAATGCACAAGTATAAGAATGGGATATGAACGTGAAATATTGATTGGTTATATATATAAATAAAATTTAAGTTATGTAATAAACGATATATACTTAGTATGTTATGCTAAGTAATATGAATTAACTGAATCAATGAAAAATTGATTAAGCGAATTATTTAGTAATAAACCAAATATATTGAGATTAATGTTTGGTTTGGTGAAATATAAGTGAATAGGCTTATAAATATTATAAACATAACGATGGTTGAACGAATTAATTAAATTTAATTAAAAACGAGCTCGTTGCGTAGCGGTAGTTCGTAATTTTCCGAATTGAAGTTTAAATGAATGTATAGAGTCTAAAATAAGTCGGAATTCTTTAAAACAATAATCTTTTTGATATTTTAGAATATAGCTTTATAATGAAAGAGAAAAATTTAGATTTGGACTTATAAATTTTAAGATATGTGTAATTCAAATTTTCAGAAAAATCACGGTATGACAGTTCTTGATTTAAAACAAAAATATTAATAAAATCAAGTTGAATAAAAATTTATATGGCTAAATATATATATAATTGACAACTCCCTTACTATGCCTTTTCGAGGACGAAAAGTTTTAAGTGGGGGAGAGTGTAACAACCCATAATTTTCTATTATTTAATTTTTGAATTTATTATGATTTTTTTGAGTATTTATGGTTGTAAACAAAATTTGATGACTTAATTATGTAAATTTATTTGTAACTTAATTAATTTGATTAAGTAATGTATGTTAGTTGTTTACAATAATAATAACTTGTAGTTATTGTAAATGTAATTACAATTGGTTTGTAAATATAAATACTGAAATTTGTAATTAATATTAAAATGTTTGGATGAAATTGATTTATTTAATTTACAATTGAAATTCAGTTGATTTGGTAACTAATCAATGCATAGGATATGTATATATATATATATATATATATATATATATATATATATATATATATATGGATTAATGTGCATTTTACATTTTGTTGTAATATATATATTTGAAAATTATGTTGCTATAAAAATTGGAAAGTATGAACAAATCAAACATTAACTATTTGGTATTGATATGGTAACCAACTAGAATCCATATAATTAAGTATCGCATTTATTATAAATTAAAAGTGGTAGTTATAATAGTAAGGTAGAAATAAAATTAATGTTATAAGTAAAGTGGTGAATTAATAAATAATAAATGGTATGTTTGCATGGGATATAAATTATAAATAAAAACGTAAAACCAATGTGAATTTAAAATATAATTTATAAATTGGAAATTTATAGTGAAATTGTAAGACTAAAATAAAATGAATTGGTTGTTTTAGAATTAAATGCTCAATTGTGATTGTTGTAATTTAATTTGAGATTTATAGTATATGCCATTTATTCCATAACTAATTTAAGTCCTGGTTTAGATTAGGATTAATTCATTGATGTTTGGTATTAAATTTTAGGTGAATAAAAGGAAATTGGAATTTTATAAATTAATTTACCTTTGGAATGTCACTGCCTATAAATGATCTTAGATATTAACCTAATTTAGATCTCTTCATGTTCATTGCTTTGAAAATGGCCGCCTCTTTTTTTTTTTTTTTTTTTTTTTTTTTTTTTTTTGAAAATCCATTTATTAACATTAAAAGGGGAATAAATTTGAAAAGCCATTTATTGACGTTAAAAGGGGAATAAATTTGAAAAGCCTTAAGAAAGCATTTACATGGTTGTTCCTTTTTGTATATTATTTTCCTCTTTTACTGAGAAAAAACTATTCGTTCTCTTCCTCCAAACTTCTCTTCTCTGTCTAAATTCTTGTGTGTAGATCTGCATCTTCAGGTAATACGCTGATTTAAAAAATATTATTTCTCTTTAATCTATTTTTTTTATCGCATCGAAATACGTAAATTTGAAAAGTTGTGAACAAATTCCGAACGAACCCATGCCTTACTATTTGTTTTTTTCTTCACTTTGTTCCTTTTGTTTTGACATGAAACTTTGAACAAAGATTTGCCTATCTTTCCCATTCTGAAATGCTCCTCTTTTCCCTTACAATTCGACCTGCCATGTTTTTATATAAAAAAAACGTTTTGATTACCAACGTTGTTCTATATGTTTTGTCAAATAAAAAAAATGGACACTTTTAGTTTTTCTAAGTTTGTTATAGCATAGAAATATAATCCTTCCCCATGCATAACACATGTACAATCATGGGTATAATATTTTTTATAAGTAGTGGAAGGAAGTTAAGAGATATAAACATATTTTACATGCATGTGAACTTTTGGGAAGAATAAAGAAAATTAGTACCAGGTATTTAATATTTGCGTTTTACAAAAAAAAAAAGAAGGATTATAGTTTTGTTGTAGCATGGATTCATTTGTTAATCTTATAATAATATACACCAAGCGTGTGAGAACATGTTGTTAAGTTATGTTGTACATTTACACTTGCGTGTTGAAACTTTTGAAGAGTAGGAAACAAAGTTTTCTTTTTTTGTGCCTGGGCATATGCATTTTGTGTATACTAAAAAAAAGGAGGGATTTGCTAAGATTTATTGGTACATACAATATTGGATAGGAATGTAAACTATACCCAGGCATTTTGTCAAAGTAAGACCATTATTACGATATAAATAAAGTTGTAAGCATGAAAGGTTGTTGTGAAATGTAACCTACAGGAATTATAAACTAGACATACATAATTTGTTTAGTTGGGTTAGACTTCCATGCGCAATTATATATATATAAAAAAATATTTTTTCTTTTTTTTTTCTTTTTATTTGTGAAATATAACTTCGCTACGTTTGTACTGGTCTTGACCATAATTTGTTTGTCCAGTTCGTTGAAGTTTCAGTGCCGTTCATTTCTGCGCCTCTCTGTTATCGTCTCTATTTCTATGCCACTGAAGGTGAGTTCAACTCACACCTAACTAAAATATTTGATTGTTAGTTAAATTAATATCATGTCATGATATGACTGTATGGATTGATGTTTGACAGTTTAAATTGCATGTTTATATTTATTTGTATCGATAGTATAGTTAAAATTTGACTGTTAAATATAATTTCACAGTTAAGTTAAAAATAGACATTTTATTTCTGTTTAAAACCTAACATCTGAAAATTTGTAAGTTTATATGATATTGGACTATTCTGTATATATTGATGTGATGAATGGCTTGAATTTGATATATTTGATATATTGATGTTAATTGTGTGAACTTACCAGTTATTCACATTTATTCATATATGATCATTGTTTGTGCTGATTAATCCCAACCATTACCCTAGATGTTACGGGCATCAAATAAACCAGGGATTAATCATTAAAATGAATTAAGAACGTAGGTTGAAATGATAAATACCTATGACCCTGATTTGGATTGAAATGATATATATCCTTTCCCAAAATACTAAAATTTAAAATTTAAGTATCACTTGGCCATAGGATAGAAAATTATATACGGACACCGGTTGGTTAAATAAAAATTTGTTTTAACCATGAATTTAGAAAGGTTGTTTAAAGATGATAAGGATGATGTTTTATAAATTGTTTTCCTTTGAATTTGAACTTGAACTTTGAGTTTTGAAATAGAAACAAAAGATAAATAATTTAGTGTTGTAACTGAAGCTATAAAAATGAAATTTAATGTGAATCGAATTTATTGAAATTGAATGGTTTCACCCACGTTTGAAATTTATTATGAATCAACATTGATTTGAATTATATATGAACCGTGAACTCTATATTTATTATAAATTGAAATCATTGAAAATGAGAATCTGATTTGGAACGTAACTATTTGAATTAATTTGATCAAAGTGAAATGAATGTAAATTGGAAGCTTAATCGATGGAATTCTAAAAAATTTAGTTGATTGAATTGAAGATTGAAATATGACTTCAAGTTTAATTGAAAATGTTAGAGAACGATTCTAATTCCAACTATAGTATTTCAAAACCATTCTTTATAAACTATTTTAATAATAATTATATTTTCTGTATAAACTATTTTACTTTATTACTATTTTATTTCATAAATTATTTTAAATAAATCATTTTATAATTAACTATTTATTTTATAAATTATTCTAATATTTTAACTATAGATTTTACTAAATTTGATAATTCTATTTTAATTACAAACTATTTATTTTTCAACTATTTCAAATTATATATCTAAACTATTTCACATATATTTTTACTATCTTAATATTTAAATTATTTTAAAAGTTGGAATTGGTCAAGATTTAAGTTTGGTTTTTAAAGGAGATTTCATTATGAAACATTATATTTGGACTATTGAAATGATTTTAGAAAATATGATATTTTCGATATGAAGTACGAACCCCCTTTGAAATGTAAAAGAACTGACCGGTGTGAAAAATGTAAACGTTTGGTTGTTAAAGAGACCGGGATCGGATATTGTCATACTCTCTGCCAATACCGAAAACCACTTTAATAACTGTGTACGCGGTGGAGTTCCAGAAATGGTGTTGGATGGATTTGGAGGCGATTACTGGATTTGAAGAAAGAGAACGATGATGGATAACCTTGACCTTCGGGTCATAATTAAAATGACTAAAACAGGATCCATACCCAGGTTAATTGAGTTAGCTACTCTGAGCAGGCATACTTCTTCGATACCATATATATACTTTGTGATTGATTGGCGCCTTTGATTTGATTTTGGGGTATGTCTGGGGTGGGCGGTAGTTGCGGCTATGCGTTACCACCGGCCTGGGTCAGCAATCCGGTAGAATCACTACTGATGGGTATTGCCTCGATGCCTTGTCATATTTATCCTGATCGAGCCCCCTACGATTTTGATTTAACGTTGTAGTATCACGGCGCATCCCTATCCGCCGACGTACTGGTGTGTTATATGCAAACTGTACGGCAACGGTATAAACGGTGTAAGGGTAATAATGGTAATCCCGCTTACATTATTTTATTATGTTATATTTAACCATAGACATTATCATAATAGCGTATTATATTATATAGTATTAGTTTGACGGATCCTTAAGAGATGGAAATTCCCGTGACATCTCTTAAGTTATTGCACTCATATTATTACATGAAAATTGATTTAACTAATATGAGAATGATTTAGTTTTGATCCGAGTGTTTGTTGTGTTTCTTTTTATGCAATACGCTCGGGTCAGACCGAGTTGCAGTTAGCGAAGATTTCCTTGATTTGAAGATACCATTATGAAGATGGAGCTCAACAGACGTATTAAAATTATTATTCCGCTGCAAAATATATTGGTATGTTGTATGTTAATTTACTCTGATAATTGTTGTAAATGAAATAAAATGTATGTTTTTAACAGCTTTATAAACTGTTATTTATTTATTATATTTAGCCCTTCCGCTGCGAGATTCTATATTTGTTCTTCTTCTTCTCTTCTTTTTTTTCTTATATAAATCCCAATAACTATCCTTATTTTTGATTTGTTTATGTCGACATTGACGATCATTGTCGATTTGAACGGTCAAAAATATCGGGTTGTTACATTCAATTTTTTGGATTTGTTGGAAAGATATTCTCGAATAGATTCTAATATTTTTGGTTTCGCTAAAATCCAGTTTATTTTGAATCTTGTACATTCATTTGAAATTTGAAATCGAATTTTCAAACTACCGCGCTATTTTCAATTCCTTTTTTATTTAAGATAAAATATTTATATTGTAACGATGATCTATATAAATATATACATTCTAATTCTATTCAAAATAAATTTCTCGTCGTCATTATTTAAAATAAATCATTTTAAACATTCAAAATTCATTAAAATTGCCAAAATAAAAATTTTAAATTGGTTTGGATTTCCGGGTTATTACAATCTCCCCTACTTAAAATCTTTTCGTCCCCGAAAAGGAACAAAGTTGAATGTTGTTTTACAAACCAACTCAACTTTCATTCTTTTCATTATGGCTTAAGTTCTTCAACTTTTCAGTTTCTAAGAACTTTTCAAATTTTTCAAAAATTTGGCTAACACCCTAAATTTTCGAAAAATTTCGCCATAACCTCCCCTGTACGGGAGCACTGGAAAATCCCGAAATTGCCATACAGGCCTCTCCAATCCAAAAAGAAAAAGAAAAAGCCAAGAGGCTAGCCAATCGGCTAATAAAATCATCCAAACCCAAGAAATTAGTAAACGTGTACCTATTGGTCGGGCATACAATTTTATTCCTCTGCTCTAGCCTTCTTGCAATGACCTGTTCAATATATTTGCATGTACATGTATGCAAATGCGATACATTTTCAATACAGTTCCACAATTTGATCCAATTTGGCTTAATGGTTCAAAATTTTAATAAATAAACAAATAATCAAATAACACAACCAACAATCAATTAGTTGATTATCTTTTCCAAAACATATAACTTTTGTATATATATATATATATATATATATATATATATATATATATATATATATATATATATATTCAAAAATCACATTTCTAGTGTCAGATCACAAACAATAAATTTAAAACAAGGTTTTGGTTCTCACACCAGTCGATTGGAAATATATGGATATTCAACTTTCGAAACTCGAACATAAACACTGATGATGATGTATATATCACCAGAATCATCTCCGGGACGACTAGAGTGTGACTCTGTATCTACCTAGTATATTTGAGACTTCAAATACACTTGATAGCCCAATTTCAATATAAATAACTATTCAAATACGTATGATTTGATATAAATTTCAAAACAAAATTCGTTTTAATTTTTATTTTTAAAAATATCACTCTTCATGCTCGTTCTAGGATACTACTGATCCTATCTCTAAAGAGTCATTCTTATTGGATATTACTAATCCAATTTCTGATGAATTCTTTCGTTTGGTTCTAATGTGTCATGTTCTCTAGCTCTATAAACCAAGGCTATGATATCAAGTGTGGCGATCCAAACTTCCCCGTGAAGGAAATCCCGGATTGCTTCGAGAACACGACAAATCAGAACACAAACAGAAGAACATTTCATTGCTTATTACAACAATTACACCAGAATACAAGAATATAACAGAGTATGAATAAATATTACACTGAAAATATCAGAGATTTAAATTATATTTAAGTACATAGCAGCGGAAAAACAATACAAAGCACAACTGAAAACAGATACATGGATACAGAGCTTTCCGAATATCGCTTCAGTTGTAAACCAGGATCCTGTGAATATAAATCTGCAAAACCAAAACTACTAGCTGCCCATGTGGGAAATAAGGGCACCCAGAGTTTAGGTCAAAACAATAAACTCCAGGCAGTCATGTGACCGGTGTGAGAACTAAAACAGTTATTAATCTTTATTTTTAAAGTCAGGTAAATCAAGGGACTACGCCGTATAACATGGAACCGGTTTCCTCCCAAGAATACCAGTGCATTAATCAAACAGCGCAATGCTAAATAAAGAACACTGAAGCTATTATAAGACCCAGGTCCCATCACACAATGCAACGCAAGCCGAAGGATAGGGTTTTACCTTATAATAGCCAAATATGCTTGATACGTGAAATTTCATCTTTTATTATTACAATAAGTGAAGAAAACAACTTCAAATATAAATGTATCAATCATAGGCGACATGAATGTCCCATACCACTATGTCGCCATATATAATCTTCCTCCACAGAAACACATTTCGATTATTACCCAATCGAATTCTGTTCAATTTCAATTTAATACATTAAATTGGAAATCTTTACTTAGGAAAATCCCATAAATCTTAATTAAAAGATTATAAATTCCAAATCATATTCTTCATTGTTAATTGGGTTAAAGAACATGTGTTATTTAAAACACCGTTCACAATAAACCCAAAAATACCATTCTTTTATTCCATTCCAATTAAATATTAATTAATTGGAAAACTTCATTAAATATAAATAAAGAGATTTATTCTTTCCTCAACTGGGTTTAAGAACAGTGTTAATGAAGACACCACTCACGACAAACCCAAAATCCAATTCGATATCAAAAACAAGGCTCTGAATAGAAAATATATCAGCTTATATTCAATATCAAATTCGAAAATCAACAAATATCGTATTGGAATAACGATATATATATATATATATCTTCCAAATTCCTCCACAACGTCCGTATAATCATGGAATCCAATAAATATTCCGAAGATAATTTCGATTCAAATCCATTCCAATTCGTATATTGGAAATTCTGGTTGTTTTTGAAAATCATTTCAAATCCAATTTATTCATTTAAAAATAAATAAATTATTATTCTAGTTAATAACTAGTTCATTTCGATAAAAATATATTTTTGTCTTTTCAAATATGGAATTTTTCATCCTAACTCTATCCAAATCATTTATTATGATTTTACACAAATTATTGATATTTTTAATAATTTTATCAAGGCCCGTACAGTCGATTTCCATTAACGTCCATCGAACTGCATTTACAACACCTTTTCTGAAATTGATTTGGACATATCTCCAAATCCAACCGTTAGATTTCAATCTTTTTATTCATTGGAAAGCTCTTTTCGATACGAACCCATCAGTTCTGGTTTTAGGAGAATCCGACGGTCGGATCTCCCGTAACGCCTATTTGAAGTTAATGGTCGAAATTCGCGAACTACCGCTGCACGGCGTGTTCTATTCAGGCCATTATAATATATATAATATATATATTATATATTTCGTCGATTTCCATTTAAAATGAATTTTATAAATCGTTTTAAATTCGTTTCAAAAACGATTTCAACTTCCATTTCAATTTCAAATCAAAATTGAATATTCCAATATAAATTCATTTTAAATTCATTTCAAATCAATTTCAATTTCCATTTCAAAATCAAAATTGAATTTTCCAGTATAAATTCATTTCAAATCGATTTCAATTCAATTTCAATCCGTTTTAAATTCAATTCAAAACGATTTCAATTCTATTTCAATTTAATTCGAATTTCAATTCAATTTCAATTTAATTCGAATTTCAATTCAATTTCAATTTAATTCGAATTTCAATTCTATTTCAATTCGAATTTCAATTCTATTTCAATTTCAATTCGAATTTCAATTCTATTTCAATTTCAATTCGAATTTCAGTCTATTTCAATTTCAATTCGAATTTCAATTCTATTTCAATTTCAATTCGAATTTCAATTCTGTTTCAATTTAATTCGAATTTCAATTCTATTTCAATTTGAATTTCAGTCTATTTCAATTTCAATTCGAATTTCAATTCTATTTCAATTTGAATTTCAGTTCTATTTCAATTTAATTCGAATTTCAAATCTATTTCAATTTCAATTCGAATTTCAGTCTATTTCAATTTCAATTCGAATTTCAATTCCATTTCAATTTAATTCGAATTTCAATTCTATTTCAATTCGAATTTCAATTCTCTTTCAATTTAATTCGAATTTCAAATTCAATTTCAATTTAATTCGAAATTAAATTTTCCATATCATTTCAATATTAAAATGATAATATTTTCAAAATATTCGATTTTGAAATCACTTTTTGATATTCATTATAAAATGAATAAAATCGACAAAATTCCAGTTCATGTTAAAATGGTGTTTAACTACTTAACACGGCTTCACATTTCAATATTCACTGAATGTTATTTTAAAATATTCGACAATTCTGAACTGGAATCAGACACAGTCGATTACCATATAATTTGATTATATGGATTTCATACAATACATGTACACAACAACAATCAAACACAGTCGACCATCATCCAAAGTGCACTCTATACTGCATAAGCATCAAATATTAATATTTAACGCTTACAACAGTCTTTCAATCAATCGATCGACAAACAACTAATTATTGGGATTAGTGTATGTCCAATTTCAACCCAACACCCGTATGGGGTTTCCAAACAACAAATACTGTTTATAATTTGTGCAGTTGGGCGATGTGTAAAATTTATCGTCCCAATCCATATCAGATAAATTGGTGTACATAAACAAAACGTTCGATTTGTAAATGAATATTTATTTTATTCACATACACGTTAAAAATTATACTTTTAACGATAAAATATTTTATTTCACACATGATTGTTTTATTATCCATTTCACATCAACAACACAAACAAACTTCACAACACATCAAACAAGCATACAAGTCGTCCATGGTCTGTGGACGACGGGTGTTGGGTGCTGCTAAGCACTGTCTGCATCCTAGTATATATTTTAACTAGAAAACAAATAAAAGTGAGGAGTTCTCACCTTTGGGTTCCACTCCACCGTGCTTTGATTGTCTATCTATGTAGTATACCTACGTTAAAAATTATATTTTTAACCAATCAATAATTATTTCTTTGTATGATTATTCTACAAATAACATACATAGGCTAAAAATTATATTTTTATCTTTCTAAAAATATTTTCATATTTTTATAACAACGCTACATAAATAAAAATCACATTTTTATACCGCTACTATATAGATAAAAATCGAATCTTTCTATCACTAATGAATATATAAAAATCACATTTTTACATTGTCATTCAAACGTTAAAAATCATATTTTTACTTTGCTACATATATGATAAAAATCACATTTTTATATCATCACTTCATATATATAAAAATCGTATTTTTATTATCTCTATAATATAAAAATCATATTTTCATTATCTCTATAATATAAAAATCATATTTTTATTATCTCTATAATATAAAAATCATATTTTTATATCGCTACTTCATTATAAAGATTATATTTTATTACTAAAGAAATCATATATTTCAATTCAATGAAACCGTAATTTTGATTTCAATGTTCTAATGCTTTTATAAACTCAAGATCATATTTTTATACAACGAAAAATCAAATCAATTCTTCGTTACATACAAATATAAAAATCTTGTTTCTATATATTAATAAAAAATCATCACTTTGTATTCATAAAAAATATAGCTTTATATTCTTTAAGTTATATAAAACTGAAAATTAAAATCAAGGTAAATAAATGAATAAAATACTTACAATTTTAGGATGGAGGAGGATAGAGGAGAGGGTGGACGTCGCCTGGAGGTGGCACAGGCAGAGAGGAGCGGCAGAGGATCGGAGGTGGGGCCTAGGGAGGGGTGCCGGCGTTGGGGAGCGGTTGCAGCAATCGGCGTGCCCTTCGATGTTGCTCGCAGGTCCTGAAGTTCACGAATGGGAGTTCACTTGGAAGAGGAGAGAGAGAACGAGAGGGAGGGGATCTCGAGGCGAAGGGAGGGAGTGCGGTCACAGGGGCGATGGCTTAGGAGCGTGCGACGAGGTCAGGAAGCGGGGCTTGGGTATTTTTTTCAATTTGGGGGAACGATATTTTGACTGAGGGAGAGAGAGAGTGAGGTGAGGATATATAATTATATGAATATATTTTATTATTTTTAATTTCAAAAAAGCAACTTTTTATTTCGAACTCGAAATCGAACCCACCGACTGTCGTCCATAACTAATTACCCCCATTTCGAACACAATGGGATATGTATCGTAAGCTGATTCGATTGTTTCAATCAGTTTCCGTAAAAATCAAAATATAAATCTATATATTGAATTTGAACGCACATTTCAATTTACCAGGGCCACATACGACTCTAAAAATTACCGAAAAATATTTTATAGCTTCGTATTGCCGATACGGTCCTAACAAAACTAATTCCGTCAAATTTGAAGACCGTTTGAAAAATGGCCATTTTCTGGTCGATCCGAATTGACTGAAACTGAAAAAACACGTTTTACTTCGCCACGCTCACATATTGAATTAGAAAATTATGAATTTTGGAAACTAGCAATAACTTGACATCCCGGATCCAACAAAAGTGGTTTCGTCGAAAACGTAGGTCGTTTGCAAAAATTCCATTTTTAAGGCCATATTTTCCATAGCGACTATTCTAAATTTTTAATTGGACATAACTTTTTATTCCCGGTAAGAAATTTCAATTTTTTGGATTTGTTGGAAAGATATTCTCAAATAGATTCTAATATTTTTGGTTTCGCTAAAATCCAGTTTATTTTGAATCCTGTACATTCATTTGAAATTTGAAATCGAATTTTCAAACTACCGCGCCATTTTCAATTCCTTTTATATTTAAGATAAAATATTTATATTCTAACGACGATCTATATAAATATATACATTCTAATTCTATTCAAAATAAATTTCTCGTCGTCATTATTTAGAATAAATCATTTTAAACATTCAAAATTCATTAAAATTGCCAAAATAAAAATTTTAAATTGATTTGGATTTCCGGGTTATTACAATCTCCCCTACTTAAAATCTTTTCGTCCCCGAAAAGGAACAAAGTTGAATGTTGTTTTACAAACCAACTCAACTTTCATTCTATTCATTATGGCTTAAGTTCTTCAACTTTTCAGTTTCTAAGAACTTTTCAAATTTTTCAAAAATTTGGCTAACACCCTAAATTTTCGAAAAATTTCGCCATAACCTCCCCTGTACGGGAACACTGGAAAATCTCGAAATTGCCATACAGGCCTCTCCAATCCAAAAAGAAAAAGAAAAAGCCAAGAGGCTAGCCAATCGGCTCATAAAATCATCCAAACCCAAGAAATTAGTAAACATGTACCTATTGGTCGGGCATACAATTTTATTCCCCTGCTCTAGCCTTCTTGCAATGACCTGTTCAATATATATGCATGTACATGTATGCAAATGCGATACATTTTCAATACAGTTCCACAATTTGATTCAATTTGGCTTAATGGTTCAAAATTTTAATAAATAAACAAATAATCAAATAACACAACCAACAATCAATTAGTTGATTATCTTTTCCAAAACATATAACTTTTGTATATATATATATATATATATTCAAAAATCACATTTCTAGTGTCAGATCACAAACAATAAATTTAAAACAAGGTTTTGGTTCTCACACCAGTCGATTGGAAATATATGGATATTCAACTTTCGAAACTCGAACATAAACACTGATGATGATGTATATATCACCAGAATCATCTCCGGGGCGACTATAGTGTGACTCTGTATCTACCTAGTATATTTGAGACTTCAAATACACTTGATAGCCCAATTTCAATATAAATAACTATTCAAATACGTATGATTTGATATAAATTTCAAAACAAAATTCGTTTTAATTTTTATTTTTAAAAATATCACTCTTCATGCTCATTCTAGGATACTACTGATCCTATCTCTAAAGAGTCATTCTTATTAGATATTACTAATCCAATTTCTGATGAATTCTTTCGTTTGGTTCTAATGTGTCATGTTCTCTAGCTCTATAAACCAAAGCTCTGATATCAAGTGTGGCGACCCAAACTTCCCCGTGAAGGAAAGCCCGGATTGCTTCGAGAACACGACAAATCAGAACACAAACAGAAGAACATTTCATTGCTTATTACAACAATTACATCAGAATACAAGAATATAACAGAGTATGAATAAATATTACACTGGAAATATCAGAGATTTAAATTATATTTAAGTACATAGCAGCGGAAAAACAATACAAAGCACAACTGAAAACAGATACATGGATACAGAGCTTTCCGAATATCGCTTCAGTTGTAAACCAGGATCCTGTGAATATAAATCTGCAAAACCAAAACTACTAGCTGCCCATGTGGGAAATAAGGGCACCCAGAGTTTAGGTCAAAACAATAAACTCCAGGCAGTCATGTGACCGGTGTGAGAACTAAAACAGTTATTAATCTTTATTTTTAAAGTCAGGTAAATCGAGGGACTACGCCGTATCACACGGAACCAGTTTCCTCCCAAGAATACCAGTGCATTAAACAAACAACGCAATGCTAAATAAAGAACAATGAAGATATTATAAGACCCAGGTCCCATCACACAATGCAACGCAAGCCGAAGGATTGGGTTTTACCTTATAATAGCCAAATATGCTTGATACGTGAAATTTCATCTTTTATTATTACTATAAGTGAATAAAACAACTTCAAATATAAATGTATCAATCATAGGCGGCATGAATGTCCCATACCACTATGTCGCCATATATAGTATACAATCAAAACCAAAAATGTTGTAATTAGAAATTAGATTTCCATACTGATGGTTACTGATTCGAAAGATCGATCGCGTAGTGCAATTCACCACGGTTTACGTCGCAGGCATGCGAAAACACTGTAATGCACATCCGCACTATCCAGGAACACAAGTTACCGCGGTTTACGTCGCAGGCATGCGAAAACACTGCTAACTCTATCCATCAGAGAAATCGGGGGTTGTGCCCTATCCCTCACCTCGGTCGACCGAATCCATGACAACCCATAGGGTGTCTATCCTCATCTAAAAAGCATATTGATCTAACCATCAGTTTCCCACCATACCGGTGTGTGAGGCTCGCGAATTAATGCTACACAAAGTCATGCTATATTAAAGCGGCGCTTTGATCATCAACCACAAGACTCTTCTTTTCAATAGAAGCCTTGATCATTTGCCACTTAGGCCTGCCACATAGGCAATTTACGCCATGCGACTGATGTCTATCGATATACAACCTCTGATCCCGTACGTCTCAGAGAAGGGTGAAGTAAGGGAATAAATTCCCCTTCACCAGGCAGATGTTTATTTAATAGAGATCAATCAGCACAGAATAAAATCCAATATCAGACACACCATCCATTTACAAGTCCGTTCTAGGTCTGAACGAAACCGGAGGCACCTTATTCTTCGCATATCCGTACAATCAACAAGTACGTCCGGACGGCTACCACTTCAGCCCCCTTCAAGGTAGCTACTCCAATCGTGAGCATCAGTAGCACCCATCCATTCGATGTGAAGATTGTCGGTCTTGCACCGCCTTCCATCTCTTCGACTCATCGTCGAATCAGTTATTCAGAATGGGTATAAACCCGGTCTTTCCGAATAACTCGTGTATCTTATAATCAAGTGCTATAACAGCACATCATACGCCTCATTCCAATCCAGAATATTCTTTTATTCAAATATTCTTTTCCTTTGTTCCCACTAATTTTATCAAAGATAAATTCTTTAAATTTATTCTTTAATCTTCATTTGGATATCAAACCATATTGCGGTTTTCCAAACTAGTCGGGATTAGCGAACTACACCGATATAATCATTTATTTTATTTCCCAGTCCCAACCTATTCATTCCCTGGAGCAAAACTGGTAATACTCCATATCTAACACCACGGTGTTATCGGTAAATTTAATTACTATTTCATGTTCAAATCTAATCAAAGACTTAACTATCGCTAGGAGTAAAACTGGTGGTACTCCATTTTCGATCATTTCCAAATTTGATAATTTAAATTATCAATTCACATTTCTAGCTTATTAAAGATTCATTAAAACTCCACTTAGTTTTAATCTTCCCAAAAATCAATATTAATGATTATTCAAAGCTAAGAAATTAATCTTATCTTTAGCTGGGTTAAAGAACCAATGTCATTTAAGACACGGTTCACGATAAACCCAAAATCTCATTCCATTCTTTATGGAATCTTCACGGAAAAACAAATCAATATATAATCGATATCAATTTCCGTATCCGACTAATAATATAAATGGAATAACGACAAAGCCTTTTAAATTCAATATGTATTAACAGTCTTCCTCCACAGAAACTCATTTCGATTATTACCCAATCGAATTTCATTCAATTCCAATTTAATATATTAAATTGGAAATCTTTACTTTGGACAATCCCATAAATCTTAATTAAAAGATTATAAATTCCAAATCATATTCTTCACTGTTAATTGGGTTAAAGAACAAGTGTTATTTAAAACATCGTTCACAATAAACCCAAAAATTCCATTCTTTTATTCCGTCCCAATTATATATTAATTAATTGGAAAACTTCATTAAATCTAAATAAAAAGATTTATTCTTTCCTCAACTGGGTTTAAGAACAGTGTTAATGAAGACACCACTCACGACAAACCCAAAATCCAATTCGATATCAAATACAAGGCTCTGAATAGAAAATATATCGGCTTATATTCAGTATCAAATTCTGAAATCAACAAATATCGTATTGGAATAACGATATATATATATATATCTTCCAAATTCCTCCACAATGTCCGCATAATCACGGAATCCAATATCGAAATATTCCGAAGATAATTTCGATTCAAATCCATTCCAATTCGTATATTGGAAATTCTGGTTGTTTTTGAAAACCATTTCAAATACAATTTATTTATTTGAAAATAAATTATTATTCTAGGTAATAACTAGTTCATTTCGATAAAAATATATTTTTATCTTTTCAAATATGGAATTTTTCATCCCAACTCTTTCCAAATCATTTATTATGATTTTACACAAATTATTGATATTTTTAATAATTTTATCAAGGCCCGTACAGTCGATTTCCATTACCGGCCATCGAACTGCACTTACAGCGACCTTTTCTGAAATTGATTTGGACATATCTCTAAATACAACCGTTAGATTTCAAATCTTTTGTATTCATTGGAAAGCTCTTTTCGATACGAACCCATTGGTTCTGGTTTTAGGAGAATCCGACGGTCGGATCTCCCGTAATGTCCATTTGAAGTTAATGGTCGAAATTCGCGAACTACCGCTGCGCGGCGTGTTCTATTCAGGCCATTATAATATATATAATATATATACATTATACATTTCGTCGATTTCCATTTAAAACGAATTTTATAAATCGTTTTAAATTCATTTCAAAAATGATTTCAACTTCCATTTCAAATTCAAATCAAAATAGAATATTCCGATATAAATTCGTTTTAAATTCATTTCAATCGATTTCAATTTCCATTTCAAATTCAAATCAAAATTGAATTTTCCAATATAAATTTGTTTTAAATTCATTTCAAATCGATTTCAATTCAATTTCAATCCGTTTTAAATTCAATTCAAAACGATTTCAATTCTATTTCAATTTAATTCGAATTTCAATCCTATTTCAATTTAATTCGAATTTCAATTCTATTTCAGTTTCAATTCAAATTTCAATTCTATTTCAATTTCAATTCGAATTTCAAATCTATTTCAATTCGAATTTCAGTCTATTTCTATTTCAATTTCAATTCGAATTTCAATTCTATTTCAATTTCAATTCGAATTTCAATTTAATTTGAATTTCAATTCTATTTCAATTTCAATTTGAATTTCAGTCTATTTCAATTTCAATTCTATTTCAATTTCAATTCGAATTTCAATTCTATTTTAATTTAATTCGAATTTCAATTCTATTTCAATTTCAATTTCAATTATAGTTTCAATTCTATTTCAATTTAATTCGAATTTCAAATCTATTTCAATTTCGATTCGAATTTCTGTCTATTTCAATTTCAATTCGAATTTCAATTCTATTTCAATTTAATTCGAATTTCAATTCTATTTCAATTTAATTCGAATTTCAAATTCAATTTCAATTTAATTCGAAATTAAATTTTCCATATCATTTCAATATTAAAACGATAATATTTTCAAAATATTCGATTTTGAAATCACTTTTCGATATTCATTATAAAACAAATAAAATCGAGAAAGTTCCCGTTCGTGTTAAATGGCGTTTAACTACTTAACACGACTTCACATTTCAATATTCACTGAATATTATTTTAAAATATTCGATAGTTCTGAACTAGAATCAGACACAGTCAATTACCATATAATTTGATTATATGGATTTCATACAATACATGTACACAACAACAATCAAACTCAGTCGACCATCATCCAAAGTGCACTCTACACTGCATAAGCATCAAATATTAATATTTAACGCTTACAACAGTCTGTCAATCAATCGATCGACATACAGCTAATTATTCAGATTAGTGTATGTCCAATTTCATCCCAACACCCGTGTGGGGTTTTCAAACAACAAATACTGTTTATTATTTGTGCAGTTGGGCGATGTGTAAAATTTATCGTCCCAATCCATATCAGATAAATTGGTGTACATAAATAAACCGTCTGGTTTGTAAATGAATATTTATTTTATTCTGAATATTTATTTTATTCACATACACGTTAAAAATTATTTTTTTAATGATAAAATATTTTATTTCACACATGAATGTTTTATTATCCATTTCACATCGACATCACAAACAAACTTCACAACACATCAAACAAGCAAACAAGTCGTCCATGGTCTGTGGACGACGGGTGCTGCTAAGCACCGTCTGCATCCTAGTATATATTTTAACTAGAAAACAAATAAAAGTGAGGGGTTCTCACCTTTGGGTTCCACTCCGCCGTGCTTTGATTGTCTATCTATGTAGTATACCTATGTTAAAAATTATATTTTTAACCAATCAATAATTATTTCTTTGTATGATTATTCTACAAATAACATACATAGGCTAAAAATTATATTTTTATCTTTCTAAAAATATTTTCATATTTTTATAACAACGCTACATAAATAAAAATCACATTTTTTATACCGCTACTATATAGATAAAAATCGAATCTTTCTATCGCTAATGAATATATAAAAATCACATTTTTACATTGCCATTCAAACGGTAAAAATCATATTTTTACTTTGCTACATATATGATAAAAATCACATTTTTATATCGTCACTTCATGTATATAAAAATCGTATTTTTATTATCTCTATAATATAAAAATCATATTTTTATTATCTTTATATTATAAAAATCATATTTTTGTTATCTCTATAATATAAAAATCATATTTTTATTATCTCTATAATATATTTTTATATCGCTACTTCATTATAAAAATTATAATTTTATTACTAAAGAAATCATATATTTCAATTCAATGAAACTGTATTTTTCATTTCAATGTTCTCATGCTATTATAAACTCAAGATCATATTTTTATACAATGAAAAATCAAATCTTTTCTTTGTTACATACACATATAATAGTCTTGTTTCAACATAGTAATCAAAAATCATCACTTTATATTCATAAAAAATTATAGCTTTATATTCTTAAAGTTATATAAAACTGAAAGTTAAAATCAAGGTAAATAAATGAATAAAATACTTACAATTTTAGGATGGAGGAGGGTAGAGGAGAGGATGGACGTCGCTTGGAGCACTACAACAAAAACACCATATTACAACTTTAGTTTTACAACTGTGGGAAAAGCACAGTTGTAATAAATATTTTTTACAACAGTCAATTCCCTAAAGTTGTAATAAACATATTTTTACAACTTTTCATTTTGTTAGTTGTAATAGATGCTTATTACAAAGTTCATGTTTATAATATCTATATTTAATACCTAATTATATTAATATTTAATAATAACCTTAGGAATCAATAATATTTATTAATTATTATTAAATAATTAATATTTGATAAGTAGTAATTTATTTTTAATAGTTAATGTTTTTAATAATTATTAATCGATTATAACTAAGTAGAAAATAAGTAAAAGCTAAATAATAACTATTATTAATAAGTAATATTTGATTTGGTAGTAACTATTTCAGCCGTTCTAATTAATATAATTTTGGCAACTTGTTCGTTCAGCCGTTAACAATTGCTTGTTTGTGCTTTTGATTTTTTTTTTGTGTGTAAACTTAATGTTATAAAAATTATATTTGCGTGTAGACTTAATGTTGATAGAGTGGTTAACCAATCACTACAAGAAATTAAATTATAATTAAGAAGAAACAAAAATTAATTAAATTAATAATAGTAAGTTTAAAATGAGAAGTAAGATTAGTAAGTAAAAAATAAGAAGTATGAACAAATAAGTAGAAATGAGAAGCAACAAAAATTTCATACTAGAATATAAATTTTTAATGTTGACATAATAATTTCATTTATTTTCCTTCATCATTTATTGTTCATGTTCTATTTCCAGTTGTCTGAAATCCACTTTTCCCTTACAGACAACTTTTGGGTCCAAACCCTAAGAACTCCCCCCAAAATCAAAAATTTCGGCTCCAGCATCCTAGTTTTTCCCCCCTGTAACACCCCACCTCCGCCAGGGTGGCTCTTGCAAGCACTCTGACTTTGGAGGGGCGTTTGAATCAGGTAAACATGCATAATGATATATCTAGGCAGAACAAGAACATATGTATATATGTAAACAGAGTAAATAACATAGATAAAACAGCGGAAGATTTCATACTATTTCAAAACAAGTCTGGTACAACATAGTTTTCCAAATAAACAAGTCTAGATAAAAACAACATCAACTGAAAAACTGAAATACATAAGTACTATCCCCAAATAAGTGATAACCATAGCTAGCTTCATGTCGAAACCGTACATGAGCTGAAATCCCACAAGCAAGCAATCCGAAATCCAAGCTAAGCTCCAACGTTCCCACCCTGAGAACCTGGGGGGGGGGGGGGGAAACGGAAGAAAAGAGGCGAAAGAAAACAGGTCAGTCAAAAAGACTGAGTAAGCCCTACTACAATCAATGTAAACTGATAAAGTTAACTGGCATGATGAAAGCTGAGATGAACATATGGACAACTACATACTGGCATGATGATTAACTAACAAGATAGATAAAGGTGTCATCGCATAATCAGGTTTAAGGTTTTGCACCACAGGTGTACTAGCAAACTAACATGACTTGAATAAACCAGTATTGATCCCTTGGCCCAAGCTTTGGCCCAATAACATGAAATGACCCTAATACAAGGTCTAACCAAACGGTCTAGTCGATCGGCTCCCTATAAGCCTAACTCGTCACGTGTTGGTGTCCATACGGCCCAAACATAATTGTAGTCAGACTGTGCCGGGTCTCCCGTCGGGTGTATCAAGCCCTAGGGTGGCAACCCCTGGACACCATAAACATGCGTGCACAGTCTCGATCTACTGGTACCCGTGCATGTTTTCCCCGGCTTCGGACTATGTGCACGACCATAAGTCCGCCTGGAACTACACCGGCGTACCACTCTGCCGTCGCTTTTGGTCACTTACC
This sequence comes from Allium sativum, assembly GCA_030737875.1. Lineage (NCBI taxonomy): Eukaryota > Viridiplantae > Streptophyta > Magnoliopsida > Asparagales > Amaryllidaceae > Allium > Allium sativum. The sequence goes on along the minus strand of CM060924.1, from coordinate 867,094,847 downwards.
TCCAGTTCAGTAATCGTGCTCCCTCCCTAGCCTAGACCCTAGGGCCTTAATGATACAAACTTGGGATTAATGTTGGAGTGGACCCCCATTGCTAGGATTTTTCTAGTGGGTTAAGTACGGTTTAACCCTCTTGCTAATCATGGATTAACTTGGTTAAGTGTAACGATGAGTTCACGACTTAACCCCGATTAATCTACCAAGCCCAAATTGGTTAAGTATTAAGTGGACCATGACTTAACCCTAATCACGAGGCATTAATTAATTTAATGCGCCTTAACCTCTCACATTAGACCTTGTTGTGGTTACTAGTTAAGCCGGGCGGGTCCGGGTAGCTTTACACCACAACTTGGTCTAACCTCGGGTTCAAGGTACAACATGACCAACTTCTCACATTGGGTCCTATTGTCTGTAGCAACTAGTTAAGCCGGTCGGTTCCGGGTAGGTTTACGCTACAAACTCAACCCAACTTCGAGTTGGTCACACTTATCTTTTCTAAGTGTCATGTCCATCATGTTTCCAAAACATGTTACAAGTTTTCAAGCATTTGGGTAGACCTAACTTAATAGGTAAATTCCCAAAGGGTAGACCTAACTTAATAGGTAAATTCCCAAGCTTATGTTTTTATGTCTTTTAAGTTTACCCAACCCCAAACGCAATCCCATCGCTTACATATCGCCATAGCGCATAAAGGATAGAAAGAGGGAACTTGGCATAATCATGACATAAAGGTGTTGAAGCCACAAGTTCAACATGGTGGCATATGAAATGTACATATGTTCATATACTTGCATATTACATTTTAGGCCTCAAAAGCATGCATAAAACCAAACTTAGCATATCGGTGATACATGGTGATAAATGACATGTAGAAATGGCCATAAGTTCGCATTTAGCCTCACATGCAAGTTATCATAAGGGATATGATAACTTACATGTTGCCAAAATGCAACCTTTAGCATAAAGCTTGAAGCTTTATGTTCATATACTCAAGATAAGCTTGCATAGCATGATAACATGAACAAAAGGATCAACCCAAACTTGCATAACATAACTTGCATATCATATGACAAACTTGCATATCAAACTTGCATAACATAACTTGATGAACGTGCATAACACATCATAGTAAACTTGCATATCACATCATAGTAAACTTGCATAACACATCATAGTAAACTTGCATATCATGGCAAACTTGCATATCATACATTTAACTTTAGAGTTTAAGTATGAAAGTAGAATAGGGCTTACAATGCTTATGAAGACACAAAAATATGACAAAGCCCTTATGAACCCAAAATGCAAGCTCCAAATCAATAAAAACCCTTGCTTTATGATGTAAATATGGAAACTTGACTTGAATGCAAGCTAATGATGCTCATACAAGCTTGAAAACACTTGTATGCATGTAAAATCTCTCATAGAAATTTATTTAGAATTTTATGAAGAGGATGGAGGCCATGAGAGGATTGATTTTGCCATAGTTTAGTTGTAGGATTGATTAATGATGATTTAGGGTTAGGTTAGGGCCTTATTTATAGAGATTAGGACTAGTTTCAACCCTAGGATTAAACCCTAGTTCCAACCTCAGCCCTCAAAACCGAATCTGGCCCCCAAGCTCAACACAAACCTAAAATGGTGCACCAGGCAAAATTGCCCGGCTGGACCAAGTCGACAGCCAAGTCGACAGGGCTGTCGACTTGGGTCCAACCTCGACTCCCAAGTCGACAGGGCTGTCGACTTGGGTGCTCTGGCGGGAATTTTCCCGCCTGGCCCAATCTTACCCAATTTTCCAAATTCAAACTTGAATTTGAAATCTGTTTTTACTTTGAAATTTTCTGAAAACTTCGTTGGGCCTTAATCGGGTCATACGGACTCCGATTTTCGAAAACTCAGACTCTATTTCGTGTATTTTTCTGAGACGAACGCAATGGCATAGCCCGTTTCCCTTGATTCAGATTTTTGAATTAAATTCTGCCTCGATTTACGCTATAACAGGTTATTGAAAATACGGGTTGTTACATTCTCCCCTCCTTAAAGGATTTCGTCCCCGAAATCTTCAAGTTAGGAAGAACGTATCCTACCATCCAACATCCATCTACTCAAAACATCATCCACGAGCAATCATTGTCCTTACAAGATTCTAAATGTTGTATGAACATATGCAAAGGTGTGTGTATATGTACTTATCTAATGCAAATATCATCAATGCAAATTATGTTAGTGAAATGAATCCATATGTATGCAATTCCTAACATAATGTATAACATCTATATGTGTGCACATAACATACATCCATATGCAAAATCCATGTGATAACACAAAAATTTTCATCCATGAATAAGCATAAACACTCATGCATATGCAATATGAGGAGTGTGTGAGCCGATCTAGTGCCTAACGTGTATAATGCATCCACGAGTAACCACTTGCAAACACTTGCAACCACTTGCAAACATCAAGCATAACATGTTTCAAACACATGTTTCATCCAAAGGGTTTCTACCTAAGGTTCTCATGACAAGATTAACACGATAAACTAGATAAACATGGATAGCAAAGGATATGCTACAAAGAGATCGGGAAGATAAGCAGGATATACTCCTTTTGGATTACAAGGAATCCCTTCCTAACCCTGACATGTATTACTAGCCAATAAGTCATACCTCCCGACAAAAATAGGACCGAGAATGGGACCGAGAGGATATACGTGAAAGATAACATGCGAGTAAGTTCCACAGGAAAACAAGGATCAAGGATATACTCTTAGAAAGAGATATGATGCGCGTATCTAGCCTTCAATCTTCTAAGTCACGTTTCCTTGAGCTTAACTCCACTGTGCTTTGACCGTCTTTTACCTCATGATTTCTTAGCTTCTTAACTCTTATTTCCAAATATGAGTTGGAACCCATTTCATTGTCGCCTCTCGTCCTCCTTTTTCACTTACTCTTCTATCATTCTTGGCTTAAACATAACTATGACCTCATGGTTTCATGCAAGCTCTCCAAAATTCACTAGTGAATCCTGGATCTCGTTTACTTACTATAAAGTATTCCACGCAGCAGAACCTTTCTTGAAAATACCAATCCACGTTGCCAATTGCTCTTACTAACGTGATTTTCTATAACTCATGCTTGAACGAAATGAACCATCCGCCTGCGAATGATAGGCCGTACTTAGATTCAGTTACTTGCCCATGACTTCCCGTAGACTATCCCAAAACTGGCTAGTGAAGATTGAGTCATGGTTACTAACTATACATTAGGGAACCTTGTGCAACCGCTTTATTTCTTGAAAGTAAACTGTCGCTAGCTATGATGCAGTCCTTTCGCTCTTTACCGGAGTGAAATGAGCACTCTTCGTGAGTCTACCTACTATGACCCACATGCTCGTATTCTCTTTCCTTGACCTAGGCAGTCCATCCACGAAATCCTTCGTGACGTTTTTCCCCCTTCCATGGCGGGGACCTCCAATGGATATAATTGCCCACCGGGCTTCTATAACTCGGCCATAATCTGTTGGCACAACATGCACCTTGGGACAAACTCGGCCACCTCCTCGGGTGATGTGCATCTTCAAGAACCTTCTTTCTCTCATCGCGTCTTAGCCATCCCTTGTCATCTATAGCGAGGTGACTTACCATCTCGCCTCGAATCAACTTGTCCATGATCTCGACTAACTACGGGTCTTCTTTCTGTGAAGTCCCTACTTGATCCAGAAGGGTAGGTCTAAGCTCAAGGAACGCTAACTAACTAATTAAACTGAGAGAACTTCTTACTTCAATTGTCCTCGTCAGAGCTTTTCGGTTTTGAACCACGACCACTTTAGCGGGATCCACCACTAAGCCTTGCTTAGAAACTATGTGCCCAAGAAATCTAACTCCTTTTTCTCCAAAATGACACTTGGAGAACTTGGCCTTCAACGGATGCGCTCTAAACGTATCCATCACCTCCACGAGATGCCTTGCGTGCTCTTCCTCATCCTTAGAGAAGATCAGAATATCATCTACGAAGACCACGACAAACTTGTTCAAGAACTCCCTGAACACCCTACTCATCTAGTCCACGAAGTAGGCGGGTGCATTAGTCAAACCGAATGGCATGACCAGCCATTCTAAGAATCCATCCGGAGTTCTGAACGCAGTCTTGTCTATACTATCCTCAGCTACTCTGAGCTGATGGAATCCAGTAGCAAGATCAAGAGAAAATAGATGTTCCTACAAGCTGATCAAACAAATCATCGATCCTTGGCAATGGTTGTCTATTCTCTTCGTTTAACTCACGATAATCAACACAAAGTCGAAGAGAACCATCTGCCTTGGTAGTAAATACTACAGGCGCTCCCCATTCAGATATACTTCATCTAATGAAGTTCTTCTCAAGCAACTCCTTGACTTGCTTTCTTAACTCTCATCTTGCGGGGCCATGTGCCTTACCGGCCACGAAACTATCTTGGCATTATCAACCAGATAAATGCGGAAATCTATCTCTCGTTTAGGGGTAACCCACTTCACTTCACCCAAGATATCAGGATATTCTCGGACCACCCTCACCGATTGCAAACTATCGATAGACGAGTTGAGGGATTCAAGATAACACAACATGACGGGACTCATAGGGTTACTAGAAATTTTTAGGGTATTACCGAGGCGAGTCATGAGCCTCTCAACCCTATGCTCAAAAATCAAGAATGGCTCCAAAACTGGACAACCCATCCATGCCCAAAAATCAACCCATACCCCATGAAACCGAGAATATAAGCATCACGCGAGAATTCAAATCCACCTAGATAATAGACAAATAGGCGGAACCCCCAATTGGATTTGAAACACACACGGGATCATTAACTAGACTAGTACTTAGGTGCAAACTATCAACAAGATCAGATGAGATAAAGCTATGCGATGCACCATAATCAAACAAGGTATGAACTGAAAAATCAGAAATATATACAAGGCTCTCAACAGAAATACTACCTCGATCGGGAACTGGAGCGGCATTGAGAGCATGAACTTGCTCTTCCGAAGGTCCAGCACGCTGATTCTGACCCTGGCCTTCCCATTGCTTCTTCGGGCAATCCTTACTGAAATGTCCAGTCTCACCGCAGAAAAAGCATTACCCATTCTTCCTTTTCCTCTTCTTACAATCCTTAATAAGATGCCCAACTGAACCGCAATAATAGCACTTCCTCTTTTTGTTATTGCCCTTGTTGTTGTTCCCCTTGTTGCCTTGACTCTTGTTCTTGTTCTTGTTCTGATTGCCTTGACTGCTCTGACCACTTGGATTACCCTGATTTCCTTTCCACTGGGAATCAGTCTTGTTGGCTTGAGTATCATTCATCTTGATCTCCTTCTTGTCACTCCTATTCTCTTCATTGAGTAGGGCCATATTCATCAAGCTCTCGAAAGTTGCCCCCAAGGGTATATGAGTCATGGCTAAACCATGTAATGGCTCGTTTAATCCTAGAGCCAAGTATAGGGCCTTCTTCTGAGCTGTGTTGACCAAGTCTAAACCGACCCGAGCCAGTTGATTAAACTTATCTATGTATTCCCTAATAGTCATGTCCCCTTGCTTCAGTGATATGAACCTTAGTCCAAACTTTCCCCGAAAGTCATCCCAAGTCTCAATTGGCCTAGTAGCGGTGGTGACCACCCACCAACGTGCAGCTTCTTCCTTTAGCAACCACACTGCCAATAAAACCTTCCTACGGTCATCTATATCAAAGAAGGCAAAAAGATCTTCGGTTTCTTTCAACCAATTCCTTGCCTCTACAAAAGTCTCGGTTCCAATGAAATTCTTGCAACCCATCGCCTTAAAGTCTTTGCAAATCTCCGCGAAGTCAGTTTGAGGATGCTGAGGGGAAGGAGGAAGAGGAACCTCAGTGACAGGAGGAGGAGGAACATTAACTACCGGAGGAGGAGGAGGAACTTCTGCGGGGCCGGCTTCGGTCGCCCTAGCCTCCAAAAGTCTCCTATACCAAACAGGTACGTGTACTCCCTCCGGAATGGCAAAGTTATTGGCCATATTGAAAACGAAGAGAAAGATAGATTCAGAATGGAGAAAAACGAAGGAATTTTGCTAATGGCTTTTTGGGGAATAGCCTTTAAAATAAACTAGACTTTTCTTTGGAAAATACTTTATACTTGGTTTTGAAAATAGTTTTCCAAAAGTTTTAAAAACCTTTTTGTTCCTTCTCGTAAACCATATGCTCTGATACCAAATGTAACACCCCACCTCCGCCAGGGTGGCTCTTGCAAGCACTCTGACTTTGGAGGGGCGTTTGAATCAGGTAAACATGCATAATGATATATCAAGGCAGAACAAGAACATATGTATATATGTAAACAGAGTAAATAACATAGATAAAACAGCGGAAGATTTCATACTATTTCAAAACAAGTCTGGTACAACATAGTTTTCCAAATAAACAAGTCTAGATAAAAACAACATCAACTGAAAAACTGAAATACATAAGTACTATCCCCAAATAAGTGATAACCATAGCTAGCTTCATGTCGAAACTGTACATGAGCTGAAATCCCACAAGCAAGCAATCCGAAATCCAAGCTAAGCTCCAACGTTCCCACCCTGAGAACCTGGGGGGGGGGGGGGGGGAACGGAAGAAAAGAGGCGAAAGAAAACAGGTCAGTCAAAAAGACTGAGTAAGCCCTACTACAATCAATGTAAACTGATAAAGTTAACTGGCATGATGAAAGCTGAGATGAACATATGGACAACTACATACTGGCATGATGATTAACTAACAAGATAGATAAAGGTGTCATCGCATAATCAGGTTTAAGGTTTTGCACCACAGGTGTACTAGCAAACTAACATGACTTGAATAAACCAGTATTGATCCCTTGGCCCAAGCTTTGGCCCAATAACATGAAATGACCCTAATACAAGGTCTAACCAAACTGTCTAGTCGATCGGCTCCCTATAAGCCTAACTCGTCACGTGTTGGTGTCCATACGGCCCAAACATAATTGTAGTCAGACTGTGTCGGGTCTCCCGTCGGGTGTATCAAGCCCTAGGGTGGCAACCCCTGGACACCATAAACATGCGTGCACAGTCTCGATCTACTGGTACCCGTGCATGTTTTCCCCGGCTTCGGACTATGTGCATGACCATAAGTCCGCCCGAAACTACACCGACGTACCACTCTGCCGTCGCTTTTGGTCACTTACCTCCAGTTCAGTAATCGTGCTCCCTCCCTAGCCTAGACACTAGGGCCTTAATGATACAAACTTGGGATTACTGTTGGAGTGGACCCCCATTGCTAGGATTTTTCTAGTGGGTTAAGTACGGTTTAACCCTCTTGCTAATCATGGATTAACTTGGTTAAGTGTAACGATGAGTTCACGACTTAACCCCGATTAATCTACCAAGCCCAAATTGGTTAAGTATTAAGTGGACCATGACTTAACCCTAATCACGAGGCATTAATTAATTTAATGCGCCTTAACCTCTCACATTAGACCTTGTTGTGGTTACTAGTTAAGCCGGGCGGGTCCGGGTAGCTTTACACCACAACTTGGTCTAACCTCGGGTTCAAGGTACAACATGACCAACTTCTCACATTGGGTCCTATTGTCTGTAGCAACTAGTTAAGCCGGTCGGTTCCGGGTAGGTTTACGCTACAAACTCAACCCAACCTCGAGTTGGTCACACTTATCTTTTCTAAGTGTCATGTCCATCATGTTTCCAAAACATGTTACAAGTTTTCAAGCATTTGGGTAGACCTAACTTAATAGGTAAATTCCCAAAGGGTAGACCTAACTTAATAGGTAAATTCCCAAGCTTATGTTTTTATGTCTTTTAAGTTTACCCAACCCCAAACGCAATCCCATCGCTTACATATCGCCATAGCGCATAAAGGATAGAAAGAGGGAACTTGGCATAATCATGACATAAAGGTGTTGAAGCCACAAGTTCAACATGGTGGCATATGAAATGTACATATGTTCATATACTTGCATATTACATTTTAGGCCTCAAAAGCATGCATAAAACCAAACTTAGGATATTGGTGATACATGGTGATAAATGACATGTAGAAATGGCCATAAGTTCGCATTTAGCCTCACATGCAAGTTATCATAAGGGATATGATAACTTACATGTTGCCAAAATGCAACCTTTAGCATAAAGCTTGAAGCTTTATGTTCATATACTCAAGATAAGCTTGCATAGCATGATAACATGAACAAAAGGATCAACCCAAACATGCATAACATAACTTGCATATCATATGACAAACTTGCATATCAAACTTGCATAACATAACTTGATGAACTTGCATAACACATCATAGTAAACTTGCATATCACATCATAGTAAACTTGCATAACACATCATAGTAAACTTGCATATCATGGCAAACTTGCATATCATACATTTAACTTTAGAGTTTAAGTATGAAAGTAGAATAGGGCTTACAATGCTTATGAAGACACAAAAATATGACAAAGCCCTTATGAACTCAAATGAACCCAAAATGCAAGCTCCAAATCAATAAAAACCCTTGCTTTATGATGTAAATATGGAAACTTGACTTGAATGCAAGCTAATGATGCTCATACAAGCTTGAAAACACTTGTATGCATGTAAAATCTCTCATAGAAATTTATTTAGAATTTTATGAAGACAGTGGAGGCCATGAGAGGATTGATTTTGCCATAGTTTAGTTGTAGGATTGATTAATGATGATTTAGGGTTAGGTTAGGGCCTTATTTATAGAGATTAGGACTAGTTTCAACCCTAGGATTAAACCCTAGTTCCAATCTCAACCCTCAAAACCGAATCTGGCCCCCAAGCTCAACACAAACCCAAAATGGTGCACCAGGCAAAATTGCCCGGCTGGACCAAGTCGACAGCCAAGTCGACAGGGCTGTCGACTTGGGTCCAACCAAGTCGACTCCCAAGTCGACAGGGCTGTCGACTTGGGTGCTCTGGCGGGAATTTTCCCGCCTGGCCCAATCTTACCCAATTTTCCAAATTCAAACTTGAATTTGAAATCTGTTTTTACTTTGAAATTTTCTGAAAACTTCGTTGGGCCTTAATCGGGTCATACGGACTCCGATTTTCGAAAACTCGGACTCTATTTCGTGTATTTTTCCGAGACGAACGCAATGGCATAACCCGTTTCCCTTGATTCAGATTTTTGAATTAAATTCTGCCTCAATTTACGCTATAACAGGTTATTGAAAATACGGGTTGTTACACCCCCACCGCCTCTTTCCTCTTTTCAGATCTAAACTTTTATCTTCCATTTTCATGCCTTCCACGCAAAAATTCTTCATCAGCTTCTTTTTCTCTTCCTTCCACTCGTTAACTTGAGTTTGCTGCTCGTTCCTTCCCCCGTCCTCCTTTGATTTTGCGTGCTCGTCGCAGTGGCTTTGGGCACCAGAAAAAATAAGGGCATCATATCATCGAACAATTCTATAGAAAAAAAAACGTCGCAGTCTAATAAACCGCGGAAGTCGAAACCAAGCACAACAGCTATTTGTTGATTCCAGCGAAGGTTCGACACAACGGCGATTCCAAATTATAGCGATCCAGGCACAACCGCACAACATCGATTCTAGCGATTTGAATTCTAGCGATCTGGGCACAGCAGCGATTCCAGTGAAGGGTCTTTTTTTGGACGGTTGGTAATTCAATAATTGATCAAAAATTTAAATAACCCTAGTTGAAATTCATGAGGGTTGGTCATTAGCCATGGTGAATTTTTTTTAAATTTAGTATGTTATTGATCAACGTTTGATTCCATGAACTATTATTTACGCTGAGAGTATTTTTTTATATAACACACGAGGTTTGAAACTTAGTTGAAGAACTGATTAACAATAGTAAGCAAAAAAAAAAGCAGGCTAGGCAGCCACACAGGTGCCTGATTTATTTGGTTTATACGTAAACGACAGTAATGGCATTTAATGGGTTTCTGCAATTGTCATTTTGATAATTTGGATATTTAGAAAGCTGAGAAAAAATTGATTTCAACAATTGTCATTCAGGAATAATTGCTAAGTTGGCCTTCTTTTAAGAAAAAACACTTCTATTTTGCTGAAACAAAAACGAACTTCATTCTCATTTCAAAACTAAACCAAAACTTGTACACGTTCTCATGTGTTCTTTACAAATCTTGAAATATTAGCAAATTCGTTTTATTATTATAATAATTCTAATCCAATTTTTCATTCGCCTCCGCAGCCTTATAATATTATAATATTCTAATATTCTAATGCTATCGCGGTGTATACTACTGATTAAATATATAGATTTTACTTGGAAATGTCTTTTAGAACTAAAGCATCCAACTAAACCTCGAAACTAAGGCATAACATCCTCTTTAGAGATCTATTGTGCTAATTAATTCTACAATATAAAATGCTACTTTTTCAGCTCACATAATCAGATGCATTATCAAATCTTTGCTACTGATATACATAAGTTACACCCACGCTGTACTTAAGTTTTCAAAAGATATTCCAGATTGTTCAATCATGTGATGATAGTTGCTTAGGAGTTAGGATAATCAAGTAGCAACACATAGATAGTATTAAAATGATAATAAAAGGAAAGAAATGGAAAAAATCACGGGAGTGAAAAGAGGACAGCATGAAACATGAAAGGAGGATGAAGTTCGTCTTTGTTTCAGCAAAATAGAAGTGGCAAAATGGGTCTAGTTTTATAAGAATGTATTCTCACAAGTTTTGCCAAATTTGTGCGACAGCGTAAATTAATAAAGGTGCACTTCAGAAGTGCACCGGTGTTTTCTTATTAAAAGAAAGGCCAGCTCAACACTGAGCTGGCCAAAACTAGCCTATATTTGCAAATAGTTTTAAAACCAGTATATTTGTGCCATTAATTTGAAAAAGTAGCATCTTTTGAAAATTTGTCCGTATTTATAAGATGATAATACAAATTAATTCTGTTAACAGCGTTGAAGTAGCATATATACTTTGTACAAGATGCAGTCAAAATATCCTTGGAATGCAAGTCAAGCTTGAGTGTAACAGTAATCATGCTCTTGCCCACTCTCAGAAAGATTTGAGATACGTATCCGCGGGTCTTCTATGTGCTTTGAAAGTTTACTCTCTTTCTTTCTTTTCTTAATGATTTTTCTTAATGTTAATGTAATTATGTGTGATGCACATAACATATTTTTTGGTTTATGTAAAAATTTTGAGGTCCTTCTTTGTTATTGGTATAAATAACTCAACTGCATGCTTTATTTCCAATTAAAGAAAATAATACTCAACTTTATTACTCAGCATTGAAGTACTGCAAATATTCTACGCTTGTAGACTTGATGGGATGAAAATAAAATGAAAATTCATATTATGATGATGCTTATTATTTTCAGTGTGCTAATTTCAATGCATCAATTCTAGGTTGTAGCAGTGATGGGAGTGTATGATGTTGAAGATGGGTGTTTCCTAGAGTCAGCGGTGTCTTAAAATTCATGGAAATTCAGAGTAAGAAGTCTATTAGAGGAATCGAAGAGGCCTTCACTTTCAGTAATTCATCGTCTTCTAAATGAAGGAAAATACTGACTGGCGTTATTTAGTTATGAAGTTTAGTTTTTCCTACATGCATTATTTAAGTAAGGATACTCTCTGACTGCCCTTTGAATTATTGAAGCATTGCATCTCATTTTGTAATGTTTTTTAACTAGGTTTGTATGTCTGGGATCTGTTGAAGTACTTCATCTGAGAGACCAGGACCTGATTAGTGTGTAGCTACAAGTTCTGAGTACGTGGACAAAACTTTTTTTCATATGTATTTTTGTGTTGTATCGATTTATATATTTTGGAATGGTTAAGTTTTTTGTAAGGTTTAACCGGTAATGTGAATGACTATTATTGTGATTTTGTCAGCATACTATGTAAAAAAATTGATGTGAGTTTGAAAAATATGATATATTGTTTTGGTTCATGTTTTAAGTTTGTTTGGTATCTTTAATTTTGTAGATAATATGTTCTGCAATAAATTCTTTTATTAGTAATATGTATATAATTTGTGGATATATTACAACTGTAAAATAGAAGTTGTAATTAAATATATCACAAGGGTTGTAATTAGTTGTAAAAATTAAAACAACAACGGTGCATAACAGTTGTAATAAATTTATAACAACGGTGGAAAAAAGTTGTAAAATATACATATTACAACGGTGTTGCAACAGTGCAGAAAAGTTGTAAAAGATTTTGGTCTATTACAACTTCTTAATACACGACGGTTAGTCCACCGTTGTAAAATGTATATTACAACGGTGATGGTCATTTTGTTGTAGTGGGGGTGGCACATGCAGAGAGGAACGGCGGAGGATCGGAGGTGGGGCCTAGGGCAGGGTGCCGGCATTGGGGAGCGGTTGCAGCAGTAGGCGCACCCTTCAATGTTGCTCGCGGGTCCTGAAGTTCACGAATGGGAGTTCACTTAGAGGAGTAGAGAGAGAATGAGAAGGAGGGTGTCTCAAAGCGGAGGGTGGGGGTGCAGTCATGGGGGTGGCGGCGTAGGAGCGTGCGACAGGGTCAGGAAGCGGGACTTGGGTATTTTTTTCAATTTGGGGGAACGACATTTTGACGGAGGGAGAGAGAGAGTGATGTGAGGATAAATAATTATATATATTTTATTATTTTTAATTTCAAAAAAGCAACTTTTTATTTTAAACTCGAAATCAAACCCATCGGCTATCATCCATAACTAATTACCCCCATTCCGAACACAATGGGATATGTATCGTAAGATGATTCGATCGTTTCGATCAGTTTCCATCAAAATCAAAATATAAATCTATATATTGAATTTAAACGCACATTTCAATTTACCGGGGCCACATACGAACTCTAAAAATTCCCAAAAAATATTTTCTAGCTTCGTATTGCCGATACGGTCCTAACAAAACTAATTTCGTCAAATTTGAAGTCCGTTTGAAAAATGGTCATTTTCTGGTCGATCCGAATTGACTAAAACTGATAAAACACGTTTTCCTTCTCCACGCTCACATATTGATTCAGAAAATTATGAAATTTGGAAACTAGCAATAACTTGACATCTCGGATCCAACAAAAGTGGTTTTGTCGAAAACGTAAGTCGTTTGCAAAATTTCCAGTTTTAAGGGCCATATTTTCCATAGCGACTATTCTAAATTTTCAATTGGACATAACTTTTTATTCCCGCTATGAAATTTCAATTTTTCGGATTTGTTGGACAGATATTCTCAAATAGATTCTAATGTTTTTGGTTTCGCTAAAATCCGATTTATTTTGATTCCTGTACATTCATTTGAAATTTGAAATCGAATTTTCAAACTACCGCGCCATTTTCAATTCCTTTTATATTTAAAATAAAATATTTATATTCTAACAATGATCTATATAAATATATATGTTCTAATTCTATTCAAAATAAATTTCTCGTCGTCATTATTTAAAATAAATCATTTTAAATATTCAAAATTCATTAAAATTGCCCAAATAAATTTTTTAAATTGGTTCGGATTTCCGGGTTATTACACTATGGTATAGGTTATGATAGAAGAATGAACTATGCCATATATTTGCATAAATATGATAAATTGAGGAACCATAATAAACAAACATGGTTTATTAGCAAATATGAATATGACATGAAATTGGAAAAAAAACAATTGGGCTTAAAATGAAATATTGACTAAAAATGGTATTAAGTTATAAACCTAAAACGATATTATCTTATAGTGGCCTTGTGATTAGATGATATTCTACAGTGGCCTTGTGATTAGGCAATATTCTATGGGCCCTTGTGATTAGGCGTTATTGCATGATAAATAAATGAACTATCAGGCTTAGTAAGTATTGAATTAAAATGACGTTAAGTTAAGAGCTTAATTCTAAGGTTAATCTATGATTTCTAAGGCGGGACAAATCAATGAGGATTTGGGTTGAGTATTATTTATTGGTTGGGGATCCATACCAGGAAACATACTTGTTAACCAGCCTTTTTGCAAGTGTAACATCCTGCCTTTTTGACCGCTTTAAATCGGTAATTAAACCAACTTAAAACGTTCAAATCGACGATTCGTTGTTTAACTTATAGAGTCTAAAATATAGAATCAACACAGAATAAATAGAAGACACAATATTGAACAGCAAAAACATAACTTTTATATATAACCAGAATTTGAATACAAGATTTTTCTATACACAACAGAATTTTAAAAAAGTTCGAATACAGTGAAAATATTACTGGTTAAATCTTCAGAGTGCGCCGTCTTTTGTAAGGACCCAGAAAATCTGAACCAATTTAAAATTTTTAAATTGGCTAAAATAATGGATTTTAAATATTTAAAATAAATATTTTAAATAATAGCAATGAAAACTGAGTTTGAATCGACAATTAAAAACGAATATAATTAATTATAGTTATAAACAAGGCCTGAAATGGCGCTGCAGTTTCAAAAATTGAATTCAAACTTTGTCGGACTGTACCGGGTGCAAAACAAAACGGATTTTAGCGAAACCAAAAATATTTAAATCTGTTAGTGAATACCTTTCTAACGAATCTGAAAAATCGAATTTTCATAGCGGAAAGCAAAAGTTATGGCCGAATGAATTTTCAGAAAGGTCGCTATGGAATTTATATAGCCGTGAAATTGGCCATTTTGCATATGACCTCGGAATTCGACGAAACCACTTTTGTTGGATCTGGGAGGTGAAGTTATTGCTAGGTTTCAAATTTCATAATTTTTGAAGCTAGTATGTGAGCGTAGCAAAGGAAAACGTGTTTTGGTCAACTATAGTTAAATTGGATCGACCAGAAATGGGCCTTTTGGCAAACGGTCTCAGAATTCGACGAAACTAGTTTTGTTGGGACCGTATCATCAAAACATAGCTAGATTTATTTTTCTGGAATTTTTCGAATCAGTTTGTGGCCCTGGCAAATTGAAATGTACGTTCAAATTGAATATTGAATGTAATATATCTTAATTTGAAGGAAAACTGACTGAAATAGTCGAATGGGCCTTCGAAACATATCCCATTGTGTTCGGAATGGGGGTAAAACGCTAGGGATGACAGTCGTTGGGTTTCAATTGGTGGTCGTGTCAGAAAACCCCTTTAAAGACCCACCGACCAATCAGAATTAAAAAAAAAAGGAAAAATCCTCAGACCCCCCCCCCCCCCGATCGACGACGAAAACGCGTTCATTCCTTCCCAGGTCGATTCCGGCGTAACCACGACGAATTACACCACTGCCCTTTGGAGTTTTCTGAAGCGCCACCTCCCCTCTTCAAATCAAGACAACCCTCGCCTCCCCTCGTTCAACCATCGCGAAGAACGAGCCCCTCGAAGTTTGGAACTTCAGTTCGCCGCCACGCCTGGATCCGACGATCGAACTGGCCATGACTCCGCCCCTAGGCGCGCCTCACGGAGGTCTTCGACGGGGTACAAGCTGATCGTTGTATCGTGCAACGGATTCGACGAAAAATCCAAACCTAGTTTGGAACGAAAACTGAAAGGTACGGTTTATACTATTTAAACTGATTTCAACAGTTTTAAACCGTTGCAAATTTCTAAAAATCATATCTTTTTCGTGTTTTGACGAAATTCAATTAAACAGGAAACATCGTGACCGTGTGGACGCCTTCTACATTTTAGAAGAGACCGCATATTTTTCGGAGCCTTCTGCTATTTTTGGTGGAGTGGAACCCAATGTGAGATTTCTAATTTATAAACGATATGGAAAACGACGATGTATAAATTATATAGTCGATGTATGAGTTATATAAGCGTTGTACACCTCTTGTATAAGCGTTGTATAAGTTGTACGTTCGATGTATAAGTTATATATGTGTTGAAATAGAAGTGAATTGCTATATATATATATATATATATATATATATATATATATATATATATATATATACGCCCCTCGTCCACAAACCATGGACGATATTTATTGGTTGTGATTGGTGTGAAAATTGATTGATAGCGAATGGTTGTTTGGGATTGTTTGTGGTTGATATTGATTGATTGTGGTTGAAAAATACCCATTTGTGGTTGAGAAATATTTGGTTGGAACCACATAGGATTAGTTTGTGGAAATGAAATAAATATATACATGCCGCCTACGTGAGAACTAGATGCATGATCCCCATTGTCAAAAACCGCGAGGTTTTAAGGTAGAGCGAGGAGCCGTACTAGGGACGGTCCCGGTTTTAACAACCCTGCCGTTATGCTGCCGAAATTTTGAATAATATTCATGTGTTTGAATTATTTTCATTTGTTGAAACTATATTTATTCGTTGAATAGAAAATCTTCATGTGTTGAATCGATATTCATTCGTTGATTAGAAATTCATGTGTTGAATGGTATTCGTGTTTTAAATATAAAAATCACATTTTTATCTATATATAGAAACTATAGAAAACCTTCATGTGTTGAATCGATATTCATTCGTTGAATTGAAATTCATGTGTTGAATGGTATTCATATTTTGAAATAAATTGTTTCATAATAAAAATCACCTTTTATCAACTATATGGACTATGTAAAATAATCTCGTTTTAAAAGAAATTGTTTTATAATAAAAATCCTATTTTTATCACCTATATAAACTATATAAAATAATAGTGTTTTGAAATGAATTGTTTTACAATAAAAAAAATCACATTTTTATTATATACATGAATTGTTGAAATGTGAAGTGTTAAAAATAGCAACTCGTTCAAATAAATATGCATGAGTCGAAATATTCATTAATTAGCTAATGATATGATTTTTGCCTATGCATGCAACATTAGAATGAATGGTATTTTTAAACCAAATGGAATCAAATATGAAGTTGAATGGAAAATGATAAGTGATAAGAACTGTATATATGTACAAGCATATTTATTGAACAGGTTATAGCAAAAGGGGCTAGAGAAGAGGAATAAAATTTTGTGCCCGACAAATAGGTATACATTTACTGTTTTGTTTGGGTGATGATTTTATGAGCCTGTTGGCTAGCCGCTTGGCTTTTTCTTTTTCTTTTTGACATGAAACGCCCGTGTGGCTATTTGGGAATTTTCCCAGCCCCTCCCGTACAAAGGAGGTTATGGCGAAATTTTCCAAAATTTAAAGGCGTTAGTGAAATATTTGAAGTGAAAACGATATTGACATTGTTGAATGAACTATATTTATATAAATATATAAATATAAATAAAATTAAAACGAAACATGGCCGTGCAGTTCGTATTTTGAAACCGTGATTTCAAACAACTAGTGCGGGAAATCCGACCATTGGATTTTCCCGAAACCGCAACAGTTGGGTTCGCCTTGGAAATATCTTTCCAACGGCACCAACTTTGTAAAAATCCAACGGTTGGATTGTCTGGAATGTTTAATTCAAATCTGAAGAAAAACAGCGCCAGAAACGATTATATTTATATATATATAAAAATATAATTATATTTAATCGAATAACGACGCTGTAGTTCGTATTTTGAAATCGAAACTTCAAACGATTGTACTGGGAGATCCGACCGTCGGATTTTCCCAAAACTGGAACCGTTGGATTCGTTTTGAAAAGACCTTTCTAATGATGTAAATTTTGTGAAGATCCAACGGTTAGATTTTCAGATATGTGTAAATCAAATCTGAAGAAAAACAGCGCCACGGCCGCGTTATGGCCCGAAGCGTCGTTTTGACTAAATTGGCTATTTTAAAATAAATAAAAATAGCGATTAATCGTTATAAAATATCATAAACGATATGGAATGGAAATAAACTGAATTTGCTCGATTTATGTGGTATTTGATGGTTGAATGTGTTTGGTGTGAAAATACATTAAAGAACAAGCTGGTGTTGTCGATTGATTTAACCATTGAAATAAATTGATTTGAAATTCTAAAAATACGTGAATTATTTGAAAAGGCCGAGTTAATTCTCATATCAAATAATTGACCGACGATTGAAAGTTAAAGATGAAGACGATGGTCGAAGACCGGAGATCTTCACCTCGTTTGGATGGTAACCGAGGTCCTGATTGGGAGGCATCCCGAAATATGGATAATGAGTGGTGATCGTCCAGACGTACGTGGTGATCGATGGGTTAGCGAGGTATTTAGTGCCTCCGGTTTCGTTCAGACCCAGAACGGACTTGTAAATGGACTGTGTGTCTGACATTGGATTTTATTCTGTGTTGATTGATCTCTATTAAATATACATCTGTTTGGCGGCGGAGAATTTATTCTTTTGCTTAACGCCCTTCTCTGAGATGCACGAACTCAAAGGTTGTGTATCGACGGACATCAGTCGCATGGCATGAATTGCTAGTGTGGCATGCCTAAGTGGCGAATGATCAGGGCTTCTGTTGAAAAGCAAAGTCTTGTGGTGATGATCAAAGCACCGCCTGTGTGGCGTAGCTTTGTGTATAATGTGAATTCGCGAGCCTCACACCCCGGTATGAACCAGAAACGGGAGAAGGACCTCAGGGAGGGCATGCGTTTCTTTCTAGCTAGGGTGGTGTTAGTGACCTACCAGCCCTGACATTTATATAATTTTCACCTGTGTGGTTGTTGCTGTTGCGAGGCGTCTCGGATATATCGGTCGATCCGGGACCGATGGAGCCATTCGTTGGCTCATTTGCGCCCCATACGGCGGGGAGACGTATTGTTCAGGCATAATAATCCACATCGGTGGACCGGCCCTGACGATCCAGGGGGCAGTTGCGGCTGTTCCTGAGACATGGTAGGCTAGATTGTCTCGAATTCGGTAAGGACTATCTTTTGCCTTGGTTCATGACGGAAATCCAATTTCCAAATACGAGACTGTGCGGTTTTGATTGTATATATATATGGCGACATGATATATGGTACCCATGCCATCTATAATTGATAGTTATGATTTGAAATTGTTTTTGAATCATATAAACACTAGTAATAATATCAAATGCTTTTGTTTTATTCGTATCAATCATATTTTGGCCATTATAAGGTAAAACTCTATCCTCCGGTTTGCGTTGCATTGTGTGATGGGAACTGAGTCTTATAATGGCTTCATTTTATAAAAAGCATTGCGATGTTTTAAAAGAAAGATTTATTTTTAAAGCACTGGAAATCCAATGGAGTAAACCCGTTCCACGAAGGTGGCGTGGTCCCGTGATTAGCCATATTTGAAATGTGTGGAGTAGATTTCTCATACTAGTCCCATGACTGACTCGTAGTTTGTTTCTCTTTCAAACTCGGGTGCCCTTTTTTCCACACGGGCAGCCTTGTATTCAGGTTTAGCTGGTTCTTTCTGGATAGCTGGAGCTGAAGATGGATTCTATTATTTATCTCTTTTTATGCTGTTCAGCTCCTATAGTACACATTATGTTTGTTTTTCCGCTGTAGACATATATGTATAGTTGAACTGTGTTTGTACTAAGTATGATCCTGTATACTGTGTAACTCTGATGATTACTTTTATCTAGTATATTCTATTGTTCATTCTGGTGTATTTATTTAATTCTGTTCTGCTATTATCTGTTTCTGTGTTATATTCCACGGATTACCCTTGCCGCCGTCAATACGGGTTTTGGGGTCGTCTCAACGTGGTATCAGAGCTTTGGTTAAGCTTAGTTCTGGAATATAACATTTGAACGAATTCGTCAGAAATAGAACCAGTAGTGTTCTAGGACGGGTAACTCAATACAGATAGGATCAGTAATATCCTAGTATGAGTAGCAGGATGAAATAACACCTCGATAGACACATTTACATTCTAGTATTTGTCTCTATATTTTGAAATATCTTATCTGTGACCTGACACTTGATCTGCTATTTGCAGAGGAACTAGAAAATGAGTGCCAGAAACAGAAGAAGTGATACTGACCCGGATATCGAAGCCCTATATATGAAATACAGAAATCTGGGTGGAAAGCCGTTCACGGGCGAAGAATCTATTATGAAGACACAAGCCTGGATTCGTTCGGCTGAGAAAATCTTTGAAGGATTAAAGCTGAGGGATGACCAGAAAAGATTACTGGCCTCCTGGGCACTCAAAGACGAAGCTTTGTTCTGGTGGGATTCAGTTATTAAGGATAATCCAGAAGGTGATATCACCTGGGATAGATTCAAAGTGATTTTCCTGGAAAGATTTACTCCTCCCGAAGCGCCTGAGCGCCTATGTGATGAATTTTCTTATTTGATACAAGGAGATATGACCATCCCGGAATATCATAAGAAATTCAACGAACTTTCTCACTTTGCTCCCCATCTAATTCAGAATACGAGGAGAAAGAATCTGAGATTTATTCACGGGCTTCAAAGAAAATATCAGAACAGTGTAATGAGGAACGTAAAGCTCCCCTTTTCTGAAATGATATACATGGCTTATCAGTATGAAGATCTCCATAAGAAAGGCATGTTGCAAGATGAAGAAGAAATCGGTTCTAGCAGCAAAAGAAAATTAGAAGCTGATAGCCCAGAAACTAGTGTGCCATCTAAGGCAAGTATAAAGGCTGAGGCCAGAAAGAGGCAAAAGGTCGGTCAGAAAAAGGTAAAGGCGGTCGTGTGTCTAAAGTGTAATCAGAAAGGGCATTCGATGAGGAACTTCAGGTCTTCGAATAGACGAAAGGACGGTGGGTCTAAATCCGGGATGAATTTTCAAGAGAATAGAAAGTGTGGTCAATGCCAACAGGCTGGTCATGTAAAGCAAGATTGCTGGCTATTGAAAAAGACCAAAGAGGCTCAGGTAAATGAAGTGGCAGAAACTTCTGAGCCCTCAGCTATTCAGGAAAGGCCAGAAGTTTTAGAAGGCACGCTTACTGTCAAAGATATTCCAGTTAAAGTACTGTTTGACACAGGCGCGTCACGAAGCTTCATTGCAAAGGATGCAGCTAAGAAACTGGATTTGAATTTGAAAAAGCTGAAGGAACCAATGACTGTCCAGAATCCGGTTGGGGGTTCCGTTGATCTCAGTTGGGTTTGTGGAGTGCCGGTTTCTTTCTCTCGTTATCGGTTTCCCACCATCGCGGTCGTCATGAATTTTAAAGAGTTTGATCTTATCTTGGGGTTAGACTGGTTGTCTAAATATGAAGCTGAAGTTAAATGCGCCGACAGAGTCGTAAAGGCGAAGATTAAATCAGGTGATTATATAACCATTCCCTGTGAAGGTCAGAATGCTAATAGAAAAGACTTCTGGGCAGCTTTGAATGTTTCTCCAACCCAAATGGAAAATGTCCCTGAAGTCACAGAGAATATTCCCGATCTAGTGAAAGACATCCCTATCGTCAAAAATTATGCGGATGTGTTCGAAGAAGTTGTACGCTTACCTCCGCAGAGTGAAATAGATTACAAAATTGCTTTAATTCCGAATGCAAGGCCGGTAGTTCACGCTATTCGAAGAATGTCCTTGAAAGAGAAGGAGGAATTAGACAATCAAACACGACAACTCGTATGGAAAGGTCTGATCAGGCCTAGTTTCTCTGATTGGGGAGCAGCAGTGGTTTTGTCCCAAAATCCGACGGTACTCTACGGTTATGTGTGGATTATCGTGATTTGAACAAACAGACAATAAAGAACAAATATCCATTGCCGCGAATAGATGATTTGTTGGATCGTCTAAATGGAGCACAAGTATTTTCACGAATGGACCTAGCTACAGGCTTCCATCAACTTCGAATTACCGAAGAGTGTGTTCCAATGACAGCATTCAAAGGTCCCGACTTATTCTACGAGCGGTTAGTAATGCCGTTCGGCTTATGTAACGCTCCAGCTTACTTCGTCGATCTGATGAATAGAGTGTTTAGAGGGGTTTTGAATAAATTTGTTCTGGTTTTCATTGACGATATTCTAATCTTCTCTAAATCAAAGGCCGAACATGAAAAACATTTGGAACAAGTGTTAGAAATCCTCAGAAGGAATGTATTGAAAGCAAAGTTTTCCAAATGTATATTCTGGCAAGATGAAGTGAAATTTCTGGGCCACGTCGTATCGAAAGAAGGAATCGCTGTGGATCCAAGTAAAATCATGGCTATTCAAAATTGGAAACAGCCCAGTACTCCCACTAAAGTCCGCAGTTTTCTCGGATTGGCTAGCTATTACCGGAAGTTCGTTAAAAACTTTTCGAAGATATCTGGTCATTTAACGAAGCTTACAAAGAAGCACTCTAAATTCAAATGGACTCCAGAAAGCGAGGAGGCTTTTGAAGAGCTAAAGTTAAGATTAACGACAGCTCTAGTGTTAACCATCATAGATGGCAATCAGGATTTGAAAGTCTGGACTGATGCTTCTAGAGAAGGCCTTGGCGCAGTGTTAATGCAAAGGGGCCAAGTGATTGCTTATGCTAGCCGTCAACTGAAGCCGCACGAAAAGAACTACGTAACTCATGATCTTGAGTTATTGGCTATTGTGTTCGCTTTAAAAATCTGGAGACATTATCTTCTGGGTGAGAGATTCGAGCTGTTTACAGATCATCAGTCGCTGAAGTATCTGTTCACCCAGAAGGACTTGAATATGAGGCAGCAACGTTGGCTGGAGTTTCTTGCAGCATATGACTTTGAAATTATATACACTCCAGGAAAAGCCAATGTCGTGGCCGATGCGTTAAGCCGAAAGAATGAAATGATCGCCAGTTTTATTATCACGACTTCATTGCTAGATAAAATATCTGCTCTTTAAAAGGATGATCACTTCATTCAGAATATCAGAGAGATAATTCAGAAAGGCGAGCCCTCGAGTTTTCAAGTTGATAATGATGAGATTCTAAGGCTCAAAGGTCGAATCTGTGTCCCTAACGTTCCTGAGCTTCGAAAGGAAGTACTGGATGAATGCCATAAGTCAAAACTTAGTATCCATCCGGGAGTAAGAAAAATGTACAATGACATTAAACGCACTTTCTGGTGGAAGTCGATGAAGAGGGACATTTCTTTATATGTTAGCCGATGCCCTACTTGCCAGCTAGTCAAAAGCGACCAATAGAAACTAGCTAGATTATTACAACCGCTAGACGTTCCAGGATGGAAGTGGGAACATATTTCTATGGATTTCATTGATGGTCTGCCCAGAACCAGAAAAGGGAATGACAGTATTTGGGTGATCGTAGATCGCTTCACGAAGACCGCCCATTTCATACCTGTCAGATCAAACAGAACTGCTCAGAGTCTGGCGCAGATATACTTCAGGGAAATAGTTAGACTGCATGGAGTGCCGCTCAGTATAGTCAGTGATAGGGATACAATATTCACTAGCAAATTCTGGGAAGCATTTCAAGTCGAGCTGGGAACGAATTTGAACTTAAGCACCGCTTATCATCCTCAGACAGACGGTCAGACTGAGAGGGTGAATCGTATTTTAGAAAATCTATTGCGGGCTTGTGTTATAGATTTTGGTGGATCATGGGAAGACCATCTGCATTTGGCTGAATTCCCATATAACAACAGCTACCAGGCCAGCCTGACAATGTCTCCATTCGAAGCATTGTATGGTAGACCGTGCCGATCTCCTACTTGTTGGGTCGAACCTGGAAATAGACTTGTGTTAGGGCCAGACATGATTCGAGAAGCTGCCGACAAAATCGATTTTATTAAGAAGCGATTACTCTCCGCTCAAAGCCAACAAAAGAGCTATGCCGATAGAAGAAGAAGAGATATATCCTTTGCCGTTGGCGACTATGTATATCTGAAAGTATCGCCGATGAGAGGAGTAATCCGGTTCGGTAAAATTGGAAAGTTGGCGCCCAAATTCATTGGTCCGTTTCCTATTCTGGAACGGATCGGAACTCTCGCTTATAGGGTCAAACTGCCTGACTGGTTGCCTGGAGTTCATGATGTATTTCATATATCTCAACTTCTGTAACAACCCGTATTTCGATAACATGTTAAGACGAGAATCAAGGCAGAATTTAATTTTAAATTCTGAATCAAGTAAAACGGGCTATGCCATTGCGTTCGTCTCGTAAAAATACGCGAAATAGAGTCTGAGTTTTCGAAAATCGGAGTCCGTATGACCCGATTAAGGCCCAACGAAGTTTTCAGAAAATTTCAAAGTAAAAACAGATTTCAAATTCAAGTTTGAATTTGGAAATTTGGGCCAGTTTGGGCCAGGCGGGAAAATTCCCGCCAGAGCACCCAAGTCGACAGCCCTGTCGACTTGGAAGTCGACTTGGTTGGACCCAAGTCGACAGCCCTGTCGACTTGGCTGTCGACTTGGTCCAGCCGGGCAGTTCTGCCTGGTGCACCATTTTGGGTTTGTGTTGAGTTTGGGGGTCAGATTCGGTTTTAAGGGCTGAGATTGGAACTAGGGTTTAATCCTAAGGCTAGAACTAATCCTAATCTCTATAAATAAGGCCCTAACCTAACCCTAAATCATCATTATTTATTCATATAACTAAACTATGGCAAAATTTTACCTCTCATGGCCTCCACTCTCTTCATAAAATTTCTAAATTGTTTCTATGAGAGATTTTTCATGCATACAAGTGTTTTCAAGCTTGTATGAGCATCATTAGCTTGCATTCAAGTCAAGTTTCTATATTTGCATCATAAAGAAAGAGTTTTGATCATTTTGGCTCAAGGGTTTTTATGTTAGAGCTTGCATTTTGGGTCTATTTGATTGCATAAGGGCTTTGTCATATCTTTTGTGCCTTCATTGCAATGTAAGCCCTTTCCCTACTCTTAGATATTAACTATGAAGTTAAATGTTCATGTTGCAAGTTTGGGTTTGATCATTGAGTATGATACATGCTATCATGTCATGCAAGTTTATGAAGTCATTATCTTGATCTTGTGGGCTAAAAGCTACAACCTTTATGTTGAAATGTTGCATTATGCAACATGAGAACCCTCATAACCTTTATGTCAACTTGCATATGAAGTCATAACCCTTATATGATGATATATGCGAGTTACTAGTCATCATTCCATGTCTTTTGTCACCATGATTCGCTTATGTGCCAAGTTTGGGTTTATGCATGTTTTTGAGGCTTAAGAATGTAACATGCAAGTTAATGAACACATTTGTGCCTCATTTGCCACCATGATTAACTTGTGGCTTAATATCCATTTTTGTCATGCCTTTGCCAAGTCTCTTCTTTTAATCCATTACGTTGTTGCGAACGTATATGCGAGTTTAAAAGCGTTGGGTTATGTTATGGGTAATTTCTAATGACATGAAATACAACTTGAAAACATGACTTGAAATATAACATGGAAGTTGACATGTGAGTATGTTTGAAAATATGAAATTGGGAATTTACCTATTAAGTTAGGTCTACCCATACTATGGAATTGGGAATTTACCTATTAAGTTAGGTCTACCCATATTCTTAAAAACTTGAATATGAACATGACACTAGACTAAACATGAAAGTGACCAACTCGAGGTTGGGTTGAGTTTGCAACGTAAAACTACCCGGAACTGACCGGCCTAACTAGTAGTTGCAAACAATAGGACCCAATGTGAGAAGTTGGTCATGTTGTGCTTGGACCCGAGGTTAGACCAAGTTGTGGTGTAAAGCTACCCGGAACCGACCGGCTTAACTAGTAACCACAACAAAGTCTAATGTGAGAGGTTGAGGTGCATTAAGTAGTTAATGCCGCATGATAGGGTTAAGTTAATTTGATTAATGACTCTTAATCAAATATGACATGGACAATGGGTTAAGTAAATTGATTAGGCCAGTGATACTTAACAAAACATGACAAGGTTGGGTAGGTTAAGTAACTTGATTTGCCTAATGACACTTAACCATTTTTTTATACGACTAGTGGACGGGGTTAAGTTAACCAACACTTAATCAATCCAACACGATAATTCGATAAGGTTAAGTAAGTTTTCTTAATGACACTTAACCGAAAAATACAGTTAATGAATGGGGTTAAGATTAGACTCAACTAGTCTAAACATGGAAATCGGATGGGGTTAAGCTAGCCTAGACTTAATTAATCCCACTTGGTAGTTTGATGGGGTTAAGTTAAACACTTAACTAATCTAACACGATGATTTGAAGTGGTTAAGTTAACCAACACTTAACCAATCTAACTCGGTAATTTTGAAGTGATTAAGTAACCTATACTTAAACACTCCAACTCGGTTATTTGATAAGGTTAAGTTAACTAATACTTAACCAATCTAACGTGATAACATGATAAGGCTAAGTCACGAATCGCTTAAATACGCTTGACCGATTTGACTCAGTAATTTGATAGGGTCAAGTTAATATATACTTAACCAACTTGAGCATGGTTTGTAGGGTTAAGTCTTGAACTTGGATACTTAGCCAATTTTGACATGATTTGTAGACGGGTTAAGTCATGTACTTAAGTGACACTTAATCCATTATGTAAACCCTAGTTCTGAGGATTAGGTGGATAACCGTAGTTAACAAGGATAACGGGAATAAGGCTAAGTGGTAAACCTTAGTTGAAGAATAACTAAGTAATGATTCTTAGTCAAGGAAATTTAGACCAGTTCATAGATAGATGAGTAACCTGATACGGTAGGTCATCGTTTAAGTATACGAGTAGGAGCAAGTATCTGATTTAGATAAAGGCTCCAGCGAACTGGGTAACGAAGCAGCGGCTTCGGGGAATGTGAGGATATTCTTGGTATCCCTCTATGAGCTGCCAGGTGATCATACTAGGCTCATGAGAGGTTAAGGTCTGCGTTAGAAGAACCAAGAGTATGCCTTGGTTGCTATACGAGCGACCTAAAGACGGGGATGGATAGGGGATAGTCGACGATACACGGTCGTACCCTAGATAGCATTTCGTCAGGCTACCTACCATCTTTGGTCAAGCGTGTACGTACGGAAAGGCAGAGAACACCCAAAAGACCATAATTGCTATCTAATTATGGTTGCGGTAAGGCTAGGATTGTGGGTTGGCCAGTAGTGTGTTCTCATACAGGATTTATCCTGTCTTGTCTTTCACTAGTTGAGGGAGTGGTCTCGTGGGACCATAGCCACGTATAGAAAAAAACAGACCTTAGCATCTGCATCGGCAGATAAATCGAAAGCTCCCGACCGAGTCCTGTATTTCCGGGTCTGCCCTGTGACAGGACTCGGATGGCACGATGTGATACATGTGCATACAGTCATGGAAAAACGATTCACGATGAATGCGTGGGAAAAAGGGCGCGGTTGACGGTTAGCGTAAATCCTAGTGGCCCTGGGTGGTTGAACCAAAACCGAGATACGAAAACGTGCAATAGGTAAGCATAATCCCTAGTAGTCCTAGGTAGCATAAGTCC
The DNA here is from genome assembly GCA_030737875.1 of Allium sativum. Taxonomy (NCBI): domain Eukaryota; kingdom Viridiplantae; phylum Streptophyta; class Magnoliopsida; order Asparagales; family Amaryllidaceae; genus Allium; species Allium sativum. Next base: position 867,067,645 of record CM060924.1, on the reverse strand, counting down.
TAGTTGTACAAACGATGATTCATGTTGAAAGACCCTAGTTAGATATAGGGTGACAATCCAAAACGATCTTAAGGATCATGGAACTATGTTAAAGTAGTATAGAATCTCATGGGAAAGCCCATATGGTCTACGGCAAGGGACTGAACATTTACATGGAATAAAACATATGAGTTGAGTAACCTATATATGCGATATACTAGGTTGACATGGACCATTACACGATTTTTGAGTAAGGGTCATTCATGGTTAACACATGATGCGGTGGGGATACTAGTACGGTAGGTGCAGAGCTAAAAGACAGGATAGATACCATGGGATGTTATACGTGATAGATATCTTGGGGATATTATACTTGATAGGAACCTGACGATGGGATACCTTGTTTTATCTTGACATCGTAATTTATCATGACACCTTAGTTTATCTGAGTTCAGTAATTCATCCTGTTATTTTGATTTAGCTTATCTATCTTGTCATCATGCTTATGTTCATCTCAGTTTCTCATGTCAGTTAACTTTACTAGTTTTTATGCTAATAGTAGATAGGGCTTACTCAGTCTTTTTGACTGACCCGTTTTGTTTCGCCTCTTTTCTTCCGTTTCCCCCCCCCCCAGGTTACAGGGAGGAAACACTGTTGTTTAGTTCGGACTTCTTCTGGTTGAAGGTCATCATGGATGGCTTGGACTTTTCTTGGCTATGGCTACTTTACTGTTTTTACTTAGGGAATAATTTATGAAAAAGTCTTTATGCTTCTTTACTATTGCAAGACAGGTTTTGATGTACTCTGATGTAAAAGGCTTTAGACCTTAATTATTGATGTTTATGAACGTTCGATTTTACTTCCGCTATTTTATATGTTCTGTCTTGTGATATTTCTGTGCATGTTTACCAATAATGCCCCTCTAAAGCTAGTGCATTCCTTTGCGAGTGACCCTAGCGGAGGCGGGGTGTTACACGTGGTATCAGAGCAGAAGGTTACCAGACTGGGCAAAAGTTTTTAAAGACCTTCTGAAAACTATTTGAAAATCGTTTACAAAGAAGCATTTTTTCAAGAAAATTTTCTTTTAAAAGAAAAAGGCTATTCCCCAAAGGCCATTAGCACTATCCTTGTTTCCTTAATTGAATCTCTTTTCCTTTCTTTCCTCCATCTGTAGTCATAGTGGTTTTAATTGCGACTAGTCTTTTCTATCTACGAAAGTGCTTTTCATACGATGGAGGTGGTTCTCGAGAGACCAGTGGCCGCGTTATAAGAAAGGATAGTGAGAAAGAGGATAAAGGATACGAGCTTAAGGATGAGCAACTTGTTGGTATGGCTTAGTCCTCAAAGGAGGGAGAAAGATGAACAATGAAACCCATGACGACAAAGTACCTTTGGCATGGTAAAACGGGGCGGATAGTTAAGTATTATGGGACAAGGACAAGATCATCGGGAGGGCAATAGTATGCTCTCATTTCTAGGGTACCTCGGAAGGAGGGTAACGATCTTGTTAAAGGTTTAGCTTTTCTTCTCTATCATCCCGTTAGGACTTCGTTTTTCGTATCATTTAAGTCTGCTTCGATAGTTGAGTCTCTGCACCTTAAGTACTAGCGTAATAGAGAATCCCATTTTTGTCTCAAAGTCCTATTGGAGAATCAGTCCATTTATACATGACTTGTTTGGATTTGAGAATGTTTATGCCAAGTGTTGAGTTTGGAAATAATGCTTATGTTTATAAGCTATGGATGGATTCTAGGGATGAAGTGGTTATCCAGTAGGGGGTGCCACTCTCGGTTTTGATAGGAGGGTAGTTAGACCTTTTAACTAGCCTTGGTAATACCCTCGAAGTATCGTGTAACCTTTTTGAGGTTCTATCATGACTAGTTACTTAGAATCCCTTGATGCCTTTATTGGAAATTCGAAGCCCGATCGAGTGGTGTTCGCCAATAAGACGGATGGTTTACTTCATTTATGCATGGGTTATAGAGATCATCCTAGTAAGTGCGCATGATAACCTGGTTGACATCTGTTTACTTTCAAGAGAAAGTTCTTCTACATGGAATACCTTATAGTATATAAACGAGATCCAAGATTCACTAGTGAATTTTGGAAAGCTTGCATGAGATCATGAGTACACAGTCATGTTTGCGCCAAGTATTCTAGAAAAAGGGATAAGTGCAAGTGGAACGAGAGGCGACGAAGAAATGAGTTCCAGCTCATGTTATGGAAACAGGAAATAAGAAGCTACGAAATCGCGAAGTTAAAAGACGGTCAAGGCACAATGGAATTAAGCTCGAGGAAATACGACTTTGATGGTCAAAGACTAGATACGCGCATGATATCTCTTTTTGGGAGTATATCCTTGATCCCTGTTTTCTGTAGAGCTTACTTGTAGGCTATCTTTTGTGGACATCCTCTCGGTCCTATTTTCTGTTACAAACCCCGTAAGGAGTTTGTCTTGTTTATCTTCTCGGCCCTGTTTCAGGGAATTCTAGGTAGAACCCTATGGATGTAAACATGTATTTGAAACATGTTATGATTGATATGGTTGCAAGTGGTTGCAAGTGGTTGCTCGTGGATGCGCGAATACACATTAGATACTAGCTCGACTCGGTCACATTTCATATTGCATATGCACGAGTATTTATACTTGTTTATGGATGAAATCGAATGTATTATCATGCGGTTGTTGCATATGAATGAATGATTGTGCACGCATATAGTATCTATATGACTAGGACTATTTGCATACATGTTGGATTCATGGCACTATACATATTTTGCATTAGAAAGATTATTCAGGCCTGATCATTAGCATTAGCTAAGGAACATGTACACACACGTTTTGCATATATTCATACAGCATTAGAAATCATCTAAGGACAATGGTTGCTTGTGGATGATGTTTTGAGTAGATGAATGATGGATGGTAGGATATGTTCTTCCTAACTTGGAGATTTCGGGGACGAAATCCTAAAAGGTGGGGAGAATGTAACAACCCGTATTTCGATAACATGTTAAGACGAGAATCAAGGCAGAATTTAATTTTAAATTCTGAATCGAGTAAAACGGGCTATGCCATTGCGTTCGTCTCGGAAAAATACGCGAAATAGAGTCTGAGTTTTCAAAAATCGGAGTCCGTATGACCCGATTAAGGCCCAACGAAGTTTTCAGAAAATTTCAAAGTAAAAACAGATTTCAAATTCAAGTTTGAATTTGGAAATTTGGGCCAGTTTGGGCCAGGCGGGAAAATTCCCGCCAGAGCACCCAAGTCGACAGCCCTGTCGACTTGGAAGTCGACTTGGTTGGACCCAAGTCGACAGCCCTGTCGACTTGGCTGTCGACTTGGTCCAGCCGGGCAGTTCTGCCTGGTGCACCATTTTGGGTTTGTGTTGAGTTTGGGGGCCAGATTCGGTTTTAAGGGCTGAGATTGGAACTAGGGTTTAATCCTAAGGCTAGAACTAATCCTAATCTCTATAAATAAGGCCCTAACCTAACCCTAAATCATCATTATTCATTCATACAACTAAACTATGGCAAAATTTTACCTCTCATGGCCTCCACTCTCTTCATAAAATTTCTAAATTGTTTCTATGAGAGATTTTCCATGCATACAAGTGTTTTCAAGCTTGTATGAGCATCATTAGCTTGCATTCAAGTCAAGTTTCTATATTTGCATCATAAAGAAAGAGTTTTGATCATTTTGGCTCAAGGGTTTTTATGTTAGAGCTTGCATTTTGGGTCTATTTGATTGCATAAGGGCTTTGTCATATCTTTTGTGCCTTCATAGCAATGTAAGCCCTTTCCCTACTCTTAGATATTAACTATGAAGTTAAATGTTCATGTTGCAAGTTTGGGTTTGATCATTGAGTATGATACATGCTATCATGTCATGCAAGTTTATGAAGTCATTATCTTGATCTTGTGGGCTAAAAGCTACAACCTTTATGTTGAAATGTTGCATTATGCAACATGAGAACCCTCATAACCTTTATGTCAACTTGCATATGAAGTCATAACCCTTATATGATGATATATGCGAGTTACTAGTCATCATTCCATGTCTTTTGTCACCATGATTCGCTTATGTGCCAAGTTTGGGTTTATGCATGTTTTTGAGGCTTAAGAATGTAACATGCAAGTTAATGAACACATTTGTGCCTCATTTGCCACCATGATTAACTTGTGGCTTAATATCCATTTTTGTCATGCCTTTGCCAAGTCTCTTCTTTTAATCCATTACGTTGTTGCGAACGTATATGCGAGTTTAAAAGCGTTGGGTTATGTTATGGGTAATTTCTAATGACATGAAATACAACTTGAAAACATGACTTGAAATATAACATGGAAGTTGACATGTGAGTATGTTTGAAAATATGAAATTGGGAATTTACCTATTAAGTTAGGTCTACCCATACTATGGAATTGGGAATTTACCTATTAAGTTAGGTCTACCCATATTCTTAAAAACTTGAATATGAACATGACACTAGACTAAACATGAAAGTGACCAACTCGAGGTTGGGTTGAGTTTGCAACGTAAAACTATCCGGAACCGACCGGCCTAACTAGTAGTTGCAAACAATAGGACCCAATGTGAGAAGTTGGTCATGTTGTGCTTGGACCCGAGGTTAGACCAAGTTGTGGTGTAAAGCTACCCGGAACCGACCGGCTTAACTAGTAACCACAACAAAGTCTAATGTGAGAGGTTGAGGTGCATTAAGTAATTAATGCCACATGATAGGGTTAAGTTAATTTGATTAATGACTCTTAATCAAATATGACATGGACAATGGGTTAAGTAAATTGATTAGGCCAATGATACTTAACAAAACATGACAAGGTTGGGTAGGTTAAGTAACTTGATTTGCCTAATGACACTTAACCATTTTTTTATACGACTAGTGGACGGGGTTAAGTTAACCAACACTTAATCAATCCAACACGATAATTCTGTAAGGTTAAGTAAGTTTTCTTAATGACACTTAACCGAAAAATACAGTTAATGGATGGGGTTAAGATTAGACTCAACTAGTCTAAACATGGAAATCGGATGGGGTTAAGCTAGCCTAGACTTAATTAATCCCACTTGGTAGTTTGATGGGGTTAAGTTAAACACTTAACTAATCTAACACGATGATTTGAAGTGGTTAAGTTAACCAACACTTAACCAATCTAACTTGGTAATTTTGAAGTGATTAAGTAACCTATACTTAAACACTCCAACTCGGTTATTTGATAAGGTTAAGTTAACTAATACTTAACCAATCTAACGTGATAACATGATAAGGCTAAGTCACGAATCGCTTAAATACGCTTGACCGATTTAACTCAGTAATTTGATAGGGTCAAGTTAATATATACTTAACCAACTTGAGCATGGTTTGTAGGGTTAAGTCTTGAACTTGGATACTTAGCCAATTTTGACATGATTTGTAGACGGGTTAAGTCATGTACTTAAGTGACACTTAATCCATTATGTAAACCCTAATTCTGAGGATTAGGTGGATAACCGTAGTTAACAAGGATAACGGGAATAAGGCTAAGTGGTAAACCTTAGTTGAAGAATAACTAAGTAATGATTCTTAGTCAAGGAAATTTAGACCAGTTCATAGATAGATGAGTAACCTAATACGGTAGGTCATCGTTTAAGTATACGAGTAGGAGCAAGTATCTGATTTAGATAAAGGCTCCAGCGAACTGGGTAACGAAGCAGCGGCTTCGGGGAACGTGAGGATATTCTTGGTATCCCTCTATGAGCTGCCAGGTGATCATACTAGGCTCATGAGAGGTTAAGGTCTGCGTTAGAAGAAGCAAGAGTATGCCTTGGTTGCTATACGAGCGACCTAAAGACGGGGATGGATAGGGGATAATCGACGATACACGGTCGTACCCTAGATAGCATTTCGTCAGGCTACCTACCATCTTTGGTCAAGCGTGTACGTATGGAAAGGCAGAGAACACCCAAAAGACCATAATTGCTATCTAATTATGGTTGCGGTAAGGCTAGGATTGTGGGTTGGCCAGTAGTGTGTTCTCATACAGGATTTATCCTGTCTTGTCTTTCACTAGTTGAGGGAGTGGTCTCGTGGGACCATAGCCACGTATAGAAAAAAACAGACCTTAGCATCTGCATCGGCAGATAAATCGAAAGCTCCCGACCGAGTCCTGTATTTCCTGGTCTGCCCTGTGACAGGACTCGGATGGCACGATGTGATACATGTGCATACAGTCATGGAAAAACGATTCACGATGAATGCGTGGGAAAAAGGGCGCGGTTGACGGTTAGCGTAAATCCTAGTGGCCCTGGGTGGTTGAACCAAAACCGAGATACGAAAACGTGCAATAGGTAAGCATAATCCCTAGTAGTCCTAGGTAGCATAAGTCCTAGTTGTACAAACGATGATTCATGTTGAAAGACCCTAGTTAGATATAGGGTGACAATCCAAAACGATCTTAAGGATAATGGAACTATGTTAAAGTAGTATAGAATCTCATGGGAAAACCCATATGGTCTACGGCAAGGGACTGAACATTTACATGGAATAAAACATATGAGTTGAGTAACCTATATATGCGATATACTAGGTTGACATGGACCATTACACGATTTTTGAGTAAGGGTCATTCATGGTTAACACATGATGCGGTGGGGATACTAGTACAGTAGGTGCAGAGCTAAAAGACAGGATAGATACCATGGGATGTTATACGTGATAGATATCTTGGGGATATTATACTTGATAGGAACCTGACGATGGGATACCTTGTTTTATCTTGACATCGTAATTTATCATGACACCTTAGTTTATCTAAGTTCAGTAGTTCATCCTGTTATTTTGATTTAGCTTATCTATCTTGTCATCATGCTTATGTTCATCTCAGTTTCTCATGTCATTTAACTTTACTAGTTTTTATGCTAATAGTAGATAGGGCTTACTCAGTCTTTTTGACTGACCCGTTTTGTTTCGCCTCTTTTCTTTTGTTTCCCCCCCAGGTTACAGGGAGGAAACACTGTTGTTTAGTTCGGACTTCTTCTGCTTGAAGGTCATCATGGATGGCTTGGACTTTTCTTGGCTATGGCTACTTTACTGTTTTTACTTGGGGAATAATTTATGAAAAAGTCTTTATGCTTCTTTACTATTGCAAGACAGGTTTTGATGTACTCTGATGTAAAAGGCTTTAGACCTTAATTATTGATGTTTATGAAAGTTCGATTTTACTTCCGCTATTTTATATGTTCTGTCTTGTGATATTTCTGTGCATGTTTACCAATAATGCCCCTCTACAGCTAGTGCATTCCTTTGCGAGTGACCCTAGCGGAGGCGGGATGTTACAACTTCGAAAGCACGTTAATGATCCAGACTTGATCGTGGAAGAAGCAGCTCAGCAGGATATTGAAATTACTCCAGAATTAGCTGTGAGAAGAGAGCCGCTAAAGATCATCGGCAAAGAAACCAAAGAGCTGAGGAACAAGAAGGTTCACTTAGTCAAAGTGCAGTGGAGTGGAGATCCGCGAGATTGTACTTGGGAAACTGAGGAGAGCATTCAGAAAGCCTATCCTAGATGCCGAGTAGATATCTCTGATTGACTCCGGTGCAAGGTACATCTACCCTACTTTGCATTACCAATTAGTTCTCTATTCTGTTGTTATTTTCTTTCCATGGATGTGCACTTTTAATTCTATAGTCTGAATGATTTTAAAAGAGAATAGGAATTAATTTGTATGGTTTTGAAAAGTTAAAAACAATTTGATTGTTGGTTGTGTTGTGTGATAGTAGATTTGATTAATTGAATTATTGAAACGATAGTTAATTTAATTAACAACAGAATAATGGAAGGATTTATTCATTTAAATCACACATTGAACAGATTAGAAGATAAATAGAAATATATACTTGTGCATTATGTATGTTTGAACAGGTAAATGGATTAGCTGTTGAGTAAAGATTTTATTTGCGTGCCCGACAAATAGGTAAACCTTAATGAGTTGGATGCGAAATATTATTATATCAACTCCTGTGAATGCCATTGGATGCGGAGTGCTGGTTTTTCTGTGTGAAATAATAAATGTCGCTATAGGATAGTAACAATTAATTTTGAACTACATTACATGGCATACTTCGGAAGATAGGCATACTTCATCATATACCACATAAGCATTTGGAGCTTGTGTGACGAGGTGGAAGATTTACCATACGAGCGAGAGGCTTGTATGGCGATGACTATATTTTACAGGTTGAACTGATGACTGATATGGACTATTTAAATTGTAACGATTAAATTTCCAGATTAATAAAAACCCCACACGGGTCTGGAGTTGACAATAACCACGTCTCTCCAGTTATTAGATAAGGCACATGGACTGTTTATTTCCCACACGGGGCAGGGTGACGAGAATTTATTCTCTGGAGTTATTATCAGTACATGCTCCCCTGTAAACACCAGAATATATCACTATAAATATGTGTATGCTTATTAGGATTTATTGGGTACCTAATACGGCCCAATAAATTTCCAAACCTCTCTCCGTACAAAGGAGGTTATGGCGAAATTTTTCGAAATTTCCGGGTGTTAGCCAAATTTTTTGAAGAATTTGGAAATTCTCAGAAATTGAAAAGTTGGAGAATGGAAGCCAGATCGAACGTAGAGTTGATCAATCAAACCACTTTCGACTTTGTTCCTTTTCGGGGACGAAAAGTTTTAAGTGGGGGAGATTGTAACGACCCAGAAAATCTGAACCAATTTAAAAATTTTAAATTGGCTAAAATAATGGATTTTAAATATTTAAAATAAATATTTTAAATAATAGCAATGAAAACTGAGTTTGAATCGACAATTGAAAACGAATATAATTAATTATTGTTATAAACAAGGCCTGAAATGGCGCTGCAGTTTCAAAAATTGAATTCAAACTTTGTCGGACTGTACCGGGTGCAAAACAAAACGGATTTTAGCGAAACCAAAAATATTTAAATCTGTTAGTGAATACCTTTCTAACGAATCTGAAAAATCGAATTTTCATAGCGGAAAGCAAAAGTTATGGCCGAATGAATTTTCAGAAAGGTCGCTATGGAATTTATATAGCCGTGAAATTGGCCATTTTGCATACGACCTCGGAATTCGACGAAACCACTTTTGTTGGATCCGGGATGTGAAGTTATTGCTAGGTTTCAAATTTCATAATTTTTGAAGCTAGTATGTGAGCGTGGCAAAGGAAAACGTGTTTTGGTCAATTACAGTTAAATTGGATCGACCAGAAATGGGCCTTTTTGCAAACGGTCTCAGAATTCGACGAAACTAGTTTTGTTGGGACCGTATCGTCAAAACATAGCTAGATTTATTTTTCTGGAATTTTTCGAATCAGTTTGTGGCCCTGGAAAATTGAAATGTACGTTCAAATTGAATATTGAATGTAATATATCTTAATTTGAAGGAAAACTGACTGAAACAGTCGAATGGGCCTTCGAAACATATCCCATTGTGTTCGAAATGGGGGTAAAACGCTAGGGACGACAGTCGTTAGGTTTCAATTGGTGGTCGTGTCAGAAAACCCCTTTAAAGACCCACCGACCAATCAGAATTTATAAAAAAAAAGGAAAAATCCTCAGACCCCTCCCCCCGATTGACGGCGAAAACGCGTTCATTCCTTCCAAGGCCGATTCCGGCGAAACCACGGCGAATTACACCACCGCCCTTTGGAGTTTTCTGAAGCGCCGCCTCACCTCTTCAAATCAAGACAACCCTCGCCTCCCCTCGTTCAACCATCGCGAAGAACGAGCCCCTCGAAGTTTGGAACTTCAGTTCGCCGCCACGCCTGGATCCGATGATCGAACTGGTCGTGACTCCGCCCCTAGGCGCGCCTCACGGAGGTCATCGACGGGGTACAAGCTGATCGTTGTATCGTGCAACGGATTCGATGAAAAATCCAAACCTAGTTTGGAACGAAAACTGAAAGGTACGGTTTATACTATTTAAACTGATTTCAACAGTTTTAAACCGTTGCAAATTTCTAAAAATCATATCTTTTTCGTGTATTGACGAAATTCGATGAAACAGGAAACATCGTGACCATGTGGACGCCTTCTACATTTTAGAAGAGACCGCATATTTTTCTGAGCCTTCTGCTATTTTTGGTGGAGTGGAACCCAATGTGAGATTTCTAATTTATAAACGATATGGAAAACGACGATGTATAAATTATATAGTCGATGTATGAGTTATATAAGCGTTGTACACCTCTTGTATAAGCGTTGTATAAGTTGTACGTTCGATGTATAAGTTATATATGCATTGTAAAAATTATATATGTGTTGAAATAGAAGTGAATTGCTATATATAAATATATATATACGCCCCTCGTCCACAAACCATGGACGATATTTATTGGTTGTGATTGGTGTGAAAATTGATTGATAGCGAATTGTTGTTTGGGATTGTTTGTGGTTGATATTGATTGACTGTGGTTGAAAAATACCCATTTGTGGTTGAGAAATATTTGGTTGGAACCACATAGGATTAGTTTGTGGAAATGAAATAAATATATACATGCCGCCTGCGTGCGAACTAGATGCATGATCCCCATTGTCAAAAACCGCGAGGTTTTAAGGTAGAGCGAGGAGCCGTACTAGGGACGGTCCCGGTTTTAACTACCCTGCCGTTATGCTGCCGAAATTTTGAATAATATTCATGTGTTTGAATTATTTTCATTTGCTGAAACTATATTTATTCGTTGAATAGAAAACCTTCATGTGTTAAATCGATATTCATTCGTTGATTAGAAATTCATGTGTTGAATGGTATTCGTGTTTTAAATATAAAAATCACATTTTTATCTATATATAGAAACTATAGAAAACCTTCATGTGTTGAATCGATATTCATTCGTTGAATTGAAATTCATGTGTTGAATGGTATTCATATTTTGAAATAAATTGTTTCATAATAAAAATCACCTTTTATCAACTATATGGACTATGTAAAATAATCTCGTTTTAAAAGAAATTGTTTTATAATAAAAATCCTATTTTTATCACCTATATAAACTATATAAAATAATAGTGTTTTGAAATGAATTGTTTTACAATAAAAAAAAAATCACATTTTTATGATATACATAAATTGTTGAAATGTGAAGTGTTAAAAATAGCAACTCGTTCAAATAAATATGCATGAGTCGAAATATTCATTAATTAGCTAATGATATGATTTTTGCCTATGCATGCAACATTAGAATGAATGGTATTTTTAAACCAAATGGAATCAAATATGAAGTTGAATGGAAAATGATAAGTGATAAGAACTGCATATATGTACATGCATATTTATTGAACAGGTTATAGCAAAAGGGGCTAGAGAAGAGGAATAAAATTTTGTGCCCGACAAATAGGTACACATTTACTGTTTTGTTTGGGTGATGATTTTATGAGCCTGTTGGCTAGCCGCTTGGCTTTTTCTTTTTCTTTTTGACATGAGATGCCCGTGTGGCTATTTGGGAATTTTCCCAGCCCCTCCCGTACAAAGGAGGTTATGGCGAAATTTTCCAAAGTTTAAAGGCGTTAGTGAAATATTTGAAGTGAAAACGATATTGAAATTGTTGAATGAACTATATTTATATAAATATATAAATATAAATAAAATTAAAACGAAACGTGGCCGTGCAGTTCGTATTTTTAAACCGTGATTTCAAACAACTAGTGCGAGAAATCCGACCATTGGATTTTCCCGAAACCGCAACCGTTGGGTTCGCCTTGGAAATATCTTTCCAACGGCACCGACTTTGTAAAAATCCAACGGTTGGATTGTCTGGAATGTTTAATTCAAATCTGAAGAAAAACAGCGCCAGAAACGATTATATTTATATATATATATATATATATATATATATAAATATAATTATATTTAATCGAATAACGACGCTGCAGTTCGTATTTTGAAATCGAAACTTCAAACGATTGTACCGGGAGATCCGACCGTCGGATTTTTCCCGAAACTGGAACCGTTGGATTCGTTTTGAAAAGACCTTTCTAATGATGTAAATTTTGTGAAGATCCAACGGTTAGATTTTCAGATATGTGTAAATCAAATCTGAAGAAAAACAGCACCACGGCCACGTTATGGCCCGAAGCGTCGTTTTGACTAAATTGGCTATTTTAAAATAAATAAAAATAGCAATTAATCGTTATAAAATATCATAAACGATATGGAATGGAAATAAACTGAATTTGCTCGATTTATGTGGTATTTGATGGTTGAATGTGTTTGGTGTGAAAATACATTAAAGAACAAGCTGGTGTTGTCGATTGATTTAACCATTGAAATAAATTGATTTGAAATTCTAAAAATACGTGAATTATTTGAAAATGCCGAGTTAATTCTCATTTCAAATAATTGATCGACGATTGAAAGTTGAAGATGAAGACGATGGTCGAAGACCGGAGATCTTCACCTCGTTTGGATGGTAACCGAGGTCCTGATTGGGAGGCATCCCGAAATATGGATAATGAGTGGTGATCGTCCAGACGTACGTGGTGATCGATGGGTTAGCGAGGTATTTAGTGCCTCCGGTTTCGTTCAGACCCAGAACGGACTTGTAAATGGACTGTGTGTCTGACATTGGATTTTATTCTGTGTTGATTGATCTCTATTAAATATACATCTGTTTGGCGGCGGAGAATTTATTCTTTTGCTTAACGCCCTTCTCTGAGACGCACGAACTCAGAGGTTGTGTATCGATGGACATCAGTCGCATGGCATGAATTGCTAGTGTGGCATGCCTAAGTGGCGAATGATCAGGGCTTCTGTTGAAAAGCAAAGTCTTGTGGTGATGATCAAAGCACCGCCTGTGTGGCGTAGCTTTGTGTATAATGTGAATTCGCGAGCCTCACACCCCGGTATGAACCAGAAACGGGAGAAGGACCTCAGGGAGGGCATGCGTTTCTTTCTAGCTATGGTGGTGTTAGTGACCTACCAGCCCTAACATTTATATACTTTTCACCTGTGTGGTTGTTGCTGTTGCGAGGCGCCTCGGATATATCGGTCGATCCGGGACCGATGGAGCCATTCGTTGGCTCATTTGCGCCCCATAGGGCGGGGAGACGTATTGTTCAGGCATAATAATCCACATCGGTGGACCGGCCCTGACGATCCAGGGGGCAGTTGCGGCTGTTCCTGAGACATGGTAGGCTAGATTGTCTCGAATTCGGTAAGGACTATCTTTTGCCTTAGTTCATGACGGAAATCCAATTTCCAAATACGATACTGTGCGGTTTTGATTGTATATATATATATATATATATATATATATATATATATATGGCGACATGATATATGGTACCCATGCCGTCTATGATTGATAGTTATGATTTGAAATTTTTTTTGAATCATATAAACACTAGTAATAATATCAAATGCTTTTGTTTTATTCGTATCAATCATATTTTGGCCATTATAAGGTAAAACTCTATCCTCCGGTTTGCGTTGCATTGTGTGATGGGAACTGAGTCTTATAATGGCTTCATTTTATAAAAAGCATTACGATGTTTTAAAAGAAAGATTTGTTTTTAAAGCACTGGCAATCCAATGGAGTAAACCCGTTCCACGAAGGTGGCGTGGTCCCGTGATTAGCCATATTTGAAATGTGTGGAGTAGATTTCTCATACCAGTCCCATGACTGACTCGTAGTTTGTTTCTCTTTCAAACTCGGGTGCCCCTTTTTCTACACGGGCAGCCTTGTATTCAGGTTTAGCTGGTTCTTTCTGGATAGCTGGAGCTGAAGATGGATTCTATTATTTATCTCTTTTTATGCTGTTCAGCTCCTATGGTACACATTATGTTTGTTTTTCCGCTGTAGACATATATGTATAGTTGAACTGTGTTTGTTCTAAGTATGATCCTGTATACTGTGTAACTCTGATGATTACTTTTATCCAGTATATTCTATTGTTCATTCTGGTGTATTTATTTAATTCTGTTCTGCTATTATCTGTTTCTGTGTTATATTCCACGGATTACCCTTGCCACCGTCAGTACGGGGTTTAGGGTCGTCTCATCTTTGGTATCCCCAGTTTCACCAGTCTTCGAATCCTAAGCTGTGATCTTTAGATCTGTAACACTCGGTTCTAACCCGAGCATTTCATGCAAAACACAAAATACTCGAGTCAGGATTAATCATAGTTCAAGTAAATCAATTTTAATAAGAACTAAAATATATTAATTAATAGTTTTATGTTATAAGCAAATATGTAGGTATATAGCATCTATTCTATATCTGTTTACCTTTTCTCAGGGATTGTGATCCTAATAAGGTCAGGCATTACCATTCAAAACTACATGGCATAAGATATTTAGGAGAATTAACTAATAACATCAGGCAGTACAATTCATAACTACATGGCATAAGACATTTAGGAGAATTAACTGGGAAAGAAAAAGAACATAATTTCCATACCATTAAAATTTAGTGTGCAAGTTTGACATACACTTGCAATGCAACAATAACATACGGTTCATGCATTTATCTTTCACCTCAAGGTACTTACATATATAAACAAACATAGCATTTCTTTTCAATTAAAATATAGGTTATATTTCTATACAAATTATAATGTATGGTTCATTGTCAAAAACAAAACATGAGATAAATAATATATTCCTGCTATAGTAAGCACAGAAAAGGGACAAAGCTTATCTTCCATTTCTGTAGAGAAAACGCGGATAGCCAATAATCATACCCTGTTGCCATAATAGTGCAAACTACAGTAAAGCAAATTATATTGATTGGTTTCATGATAATCTCATGTGAAAATCGGTCATTAGTCAATGGCAATTGCCTTTATGAGCCTCCACCTTATAGTGTGAGGTCCATACGAACGACAGTTCTTTCCCATGCTGTATAAACATCTTGTTTGTTTGTTTTTATATATATATATATATTATTTTTTTATTTCCTAAGTCGGATGATTTATTTTCTCCCTAAATGAGGTGAACCGCAACATGCAGGCAATATGTAACAGTTAGCAAAGACAAGATCAATATAGCATGTGTTAGGTAGAGATAGGTCCACATGAATACAGCAAAAAAATCAAGGTCAATGTTTCAATCCTGGACAGAAAAATAGAGGCCGATCCCAACAGCTACAACATATGCTTCACTGACAGTGAGCATATGGTGGTTGCCCAAACAATTTACATACAGGGGAAATGTATAGAATCCCTGACTTCAGTCGCATAATCTAACGAGTTGGAAACTGATACGGTATGCAGTCTTGCTTCATGGATCAGTAAGTGCTTAAGGGTGTTCAACTCCTTTATTAATAATAAGCACTGGTGTTCACACAAATCCATAAGGAAAATATCAAGATATGTCAGCAACATAAAAAAAATCTTATAATAGCCAAAGATATGAATACATGTATGGGATCGAGACATCACAACAATTCATAGTTCAATTCGGGTTTGCCCTCCGTTCTAGGTTTCTATATTAAAGTTATAACAAGTAACACACACATCCATCAGTACATCATCCATAAGATAGATAGGAAATTTACTCTCCGCAAGGTTCACTGTTTTCAGTTATATTCCAGATTTTCCTGTCTCTACAGATTATGAATCAACTATATTTAATTCTCTTAGAAACTTACAAGCCAATATATATGAGTATCATATAATTATAACGCTTGAAATAGATCAAATGGTTGTAGTTTCATAATATAATGTCACTATTCTCAGGTTTATATAATGTGTTTTCCTAAGGTATTTCTTTCAAGTCACTATTGGCTACTCTGCCTTCTTCCATTTGATTCATTTTTTGTTGTATAATAACGTTAGCAGCACTAAGGGACTGAGGTTCACATATATGATAAAAAAATCAATGCATATATCTAAATTTAAGGATGCAGCTAATATAGTATGTAGATTGTATGATGAAATTTCAGATATCGGTCAAGCTCCAATTACAACCAAGTTCCACAGCATAGCATATGACGACCAAATGAAATCATGTATCAATTCTAGTGAACAAGCAATTCATGTTTACTATGTATATACAGAAAACAAGCAGGACAACAATGGGGGTGTACATATAAAAGAAGTAATCAATTGTAGTATCACTATCAGGTGTATATCTGTTTATCTCGGATTTCAGTTGTGATCAGGTGACAGAATCTATTCGAAATCTCAGGTGAATAAGTAATTCTTATCAGTGAAAGGTGCAACATCTTTGAATCGCAAGGAAGTCATTGGTTTTAACAGTATTTAATTAATGAAGACAGCGGCATTAAAACAAGTCCAATGTCTATGCCGATATAGATGGACGATTCTAAATCCAACAGTTTCTATCATAACTTCATATAATACTGAGGGTGATAATCATGAATACAGAGGTCTCGAATGGGAGGTTCACTCAACAGTAAGGCGGTGGGTGTATATACGTATGCCAGTCAATATGTATATACATATACAAAATACATGTATACACATATTCAATCGGCCTCCACATATATACAGTTAGATTTCGAATCATCGGACAACAAAGGACAGGAACTCGCACCAACAACAACAGCAAACAACAAGCATGGATTTCACTAATATTTTCTAGCTCATACTGATATCAAATTACTTGAACATGGATAAATCGTGAGTGAATTACTCACCTTGAAACACGCGACGCAGGCGGTTTGGGCTTCGATTTGATAAGCACTGACGATCTAGGTCTTTGAAGCTTGGCCTTTGGGTGCTCATAAGGGTTGCATTAGCTCTAATTTCACACAGGAAGGTGGCTTTGAGATAGAAGAAAGTGGCAACTTTGGGGTGTCTACTGCTCCTTGGCATCGCGGTAACTTGAATTGGTCAGTGAAGGGGACGATTGAAAGAGGACATCTTTTGATTTAAGAAAAATAATTTCTTTACTGACAAATTTAGGGAGGAACGCTAATTTAGGCTTCAGCCATTAAAGCTTCGATTTCAAGGCACTTTGATTTTTAGGGAAATCGTTTTTTGTGGGGGAGAGAGGGGTTTGGCTTCATCCATTAACATGGAGAGAACAAAGGATTTTTCTGCAGAAGAAAAATGGGAAGTAGTGTGTAATTTATAAAATACGAAGAAAAGATAAGAACAAAGTATTGTCAATAGGCCTTTAGGGTTGTCGTATTTTCAACGATAGGTCGACGTAATACATGTCTAGAGTAGGTCCTATTCGGGTAAAATTATTTACGTTTCACTTTAATATTAATTCTACCGTGATTAACATACAATGCTCAAAACATGTACCGCCAACACAGTCTCCAAACACGATGAAACTTGACGTACCTCTACATTTCAATGTTCTGAATCCAATTAAATTAGTTTGATTGTAGTCCGACTCTGTTAGTATACGATGTTATTTTTTTAAATATTTATCGATTTACCGTTTTTATCTCATTTGTCCCCACAACAACTTCGTTCGTTTCAAATTTTTGGAACATTAATTTTTCTTATTTCCCCGTACATACAGTTACACACATTTTCAAGCCAATCTCAATATATATCGATGAATAAAATATCTAATTTATTTAATTCTTATCATGTTTATTATTATTTTTAATTCAACCATTATTATTTTTTAATTCAATTTCAAATCCAAATCAAATACCTAACCAAATTCGATTCATATAAATATTTGATCTTTACAAACCATTTTGAATTAAATCCAATTCACACACAACCAATGTATTTGATTCTAGATTTCTAATCCATACGTTAATATGAAATTGTTTGTTCATAATAACTCTTTAATTAATTATATTTTCCAATTGTCGAAATTCTGGGACGTTACAGCAAGGTCGTCAAAAATTGTATACATTCTGCAAATCAAACTGCATCAACATATAGAGATCATTAGACCAGCTTGATGTAATAACCCGAAAATCTGGGCCAATTTAAAATTTTTATTTTGGCAATTTTAGCGAATTTTGATTATTTAAAATGAATTATTTTAAATAATATCGACGAGAAATTTATTTTGAATATAATTCGAACGTATATATTCGTTTGAATCGACGATAGAATATAAATATTTATTTATATTTATAAAAGGAATTGAAAATGGCGCGGTAGTTCGATAATTCGATTTCAAAATTCAAATGAATGTACCGGGTGCAAAATAAACCGGATTTTAGTGAAACCAAAAATAATGGAATTTAATTGTGACCATCTTTCCAACGAATTCGAAAAATCAAAATTTCATAGCGGGAATCAAAAGATATGTCCAGTTGAAAATTCAGAATAGTCGCTATGGAATTCTGGCCCTTAAAAATGGAAATTTTGCAAACGACCTCGGATTTCGACGAAACCACTTTTGTTGGATTTTTGATGTCAAATTATTGCTAGGTTTCAAATTTCATAATTTTTCGAATCAATATGTGAGTGTGGCAAAGGAAAATGCGTTTGACCAGTTTTAGTTGATTTTAATCGACTGGAAAATGACCATTTTTCAAACGGTCTCGGAATTTGACGAAACTAGTTTTGTTAGGATTGTATCGTCGATACGAAGCTAGAAAATATTTTTCGGGAATTTTTCGAGTTAGTATGTGGGCCCGGTAAATTGAAATGCGCGTTCAAATTCAATATATAGAGTTATATGTTGATTTTGACGAAAACTGATCGAAACGATCGAATCAACTTACGATACGTATCCCATTGTGTTCGGAATGGGGGTAATTAGCTATGGACGACAGGCGGTGGGCCTCGTTTCGAGGTCGAAATAAAAAGTCAACATAGATTGGAAATAAAATAATATAAAAAAATTAAAACTTCCTCTCTCTTCCTATTATCACTCAGCCCCCGCCCTTTTTCGAAATCATTTCAACAGAGAAAAAAAATCGATTTTTATATATTGAATAGCAAAGTAAAAATTCTATTTATATATATTGAATAGCAAAGTAAAAATGTGATTTTTATATATGTAGTGGCTACGGGCAACGAAAGTGACAAAAGGCGAGAACGGCGAAGACTTCTACATTTGAAGTGTCGTGGAGTTGGGATAGCTTAGGTGAGAACTTCTCACCTTTTAATTTTGTTTTTCTAGTTATATAAATATATACTAGGATGCAGACGGTGTTTAGTAGCACCCGACACCGTCCACAGACCATGGACGGCTTGTATGCTTGTTTGTTTGATTTTGATGTGTAGTTGATTGTGTGATGTGAAACGAAATAAAATATTTATATAGTTAAAAATATTTTATAGTTGAAAATAGAATTTTTAACGTGTATATAAAATAAACATTTATAAACAAATCGGAGATTTGTTTATATACACTGATTTGATTGATATTGATTGGGACGATAAATTTTACACATCGCCCAGCTGCACAAATAAAATCTGTGTTTGATTGTTTGAAACCCCACACGGGTATTGGGATGATAGACGACATACACTAATCCCAATAATTAGTTGTATGTCGATCGATTGATTGACAGACTGTTATAAGCGTTAAATATTTATATTTGATGCTTATACAGTGTAGAACGCACTCTGGATGATGGTTGATTATTTATCGTTGTTATTTTGTACATGTGTTGTAGAAAATCCATATAATTAACATTATATGGTAATTGATTGGGCCTTATTCCAGTTTTGAAAAAGAAATATTTGAAATAGAAATATTTGAAATAGGAATATTTGAAAAGGAATATTTGAAATATAATATTTGAAAATAGAAATATATGAAGCCGTGTTGATTAGATTTATGCCATTTTGACGTGAACGATATTTATATCGATTTTATTCATTTTATAATGAATATCGAAAGTGATTTCAAAATCTGATATTTTGAAAAGAATTAGAATTCGAAGTGAAATTGAATAGAAATGAATTCGAATTGAAATTGAATATAAATGAATTCGAATTGAAATTGAATATAAATGAATTAGAATCGAAATTGAAAGAATTGAAATTGAATTGAATTGAAAACAAACGGAAATTGAATTAGAAGTCAATTTGAAACGAATTTAAAATGAATTTAGAAGGAAAAATTCAATTTTGATTTGAATTTGAAAAGAAGTTGAAACCGTTTTGAAAATGAATTTAAAACGATTTATAAAGCACGTTTTGAATTGAAATCAACGAAGTATATATTATATATATTATAAATAGAATATAATGGCCTGAATAGAACGCGCCGCGCCGCGGCAGTTCGCGAGTTTCGACCATTGACTTCGAACGGATATTACGGGAGATCCGACCGTCGGATTCTCCTAAAACGGGAACCGTTGGGTTCGTATCGAAAAGAGCTTTCTAACGAATGTGAGAAATTAGAAATCTAACGGTTGGATTTGGAATTATGTCCAAATCAAATTTGAAAAAGGTCGCTGTAAGTGCAGTTCGATGGCCGTTGATGGAAATCGACTGTACGGGCCTTGATAAAAATATTAAAAATAGTGATAATTTGTGTAAAATCATAAGAAATGATTTAGGAAGAATTGGGATGAAAAACTCCATATTTGAAAAGATAAAAATAGATTTTTATCGAAATGAACTAGTTTTGAACTAGAATTATAATTCTATTTATTTTTAAATAAATAAATTGGATTGGAAATGGTTTTGAAAATAACCAGAATTTCCAATAATTATATTGGAATGGATTTGAATCGAAATTGTCTTCGGAATATTTCGATGTTGGATTTCGTGATGATACAGATATTGTAATGGGAATTTGAAAGATATATATATATATATATATATATCGTTATTTCCAATACGATATTTGTTGGTCGTAGAATTTGATATTGAATATAAGACGGTATATTTTCTATTCAGAGCCTTGTATTTAATATCAAATGTGATTTGGGTTTGTCGTGAATGGTGTCTTCATTAACACTATTCTTAAGCCCAGTTGAGGAAAAAGATTAAATCTTTTTATTTAGATTTAATGAAGTGTACCAATTAAATAATATTTAATTGGAATTGAATTGGTATTGATTTTTGGGTTTATCGTGAACAGTGTTTTAAATAACACTTGTTCTTTAACCCGATAATTAATGAAATGTGATTTTGGGTTGTCGTGAACGGTATCTTCAATAATATTGTTCTTAGACCCGAAGGAGTTAAGAAAATCAGAAACTAACTGTAGATTAGTTAAGTTGAATAGTTTCTGGGGTATTGATCTTATGTTGGTTTCGGCCTTCGGGGTTAATACTTAGGGAATTGTTCACTTGCTAATTTACGGTTAGGGACTGATTCAAATGTGATGTGATTTTGGGTTTATCGTGAACCGTGTTTTAAATGACACTGATTCTTTAACCCAGTCACAGATTAAAACTAAGTGGAGTTTTAATGAATCTTTAATTAGATTGAAATGATCGAGAATGGAGTATCACCAGTTTTGCTCCAGACGATAGTTAAATTTTTAATTAGATTTGAACGTGAAATGGTAATTGAATTTACCGATAACACCGTGGTGTTAGATATGAAGTATTACCAGTTTTACTTCATGGGATGAATAGGTTGGGATTGGGAAATTAAAACAAATGATCACTTCGGTAAGGTTCGTTAATCCCGACTAGTTGAATCGAAATTCAAAAGAAGATTAAAGAATAAATTCAAGGAATTTATCTTTGATAAAATTAATGGGAACCTTTCCCTATCAATGTGAAATGTAGAAACTAACTGTCGGTTAGCTAAGCAGAATGGTTTTCTGGATATTAATCTGATGTTGGTTTCGGCCTTCGGGGTTAATATTTGGGGGATTATTCTCTTGATTAGTTTACGGTTAGTGACTGATGAATTGGAATGAGGCGTGTGTTGTGTTTGTGTAACACATGTTTATTATATACGCGAGTTATTCGGGAAGACCGGGTTTATCCCATTCTGAATAACTGATACGACGATAAGTCGAAGATGAAGACGGTGGTCGAAGACCGGAGGTCTTCACGTCATTTGGGTGATTACTGATGATCTTGATTGGGATGTACACCCAAGAAGATTGAAACAGTTGGTGATCGTCCAGATGTATTTGGAGATCGATGGATATGCGGGGTACTAGGTGCCTCCGATTTCGTTCAGACCCAGAACGAACTTGTAAATGGACTGTGTGTCTGACATTGGATTTCAGTCTGTGTGATTGATTTCTATTAAATATATATCTGTTTGGCGGCGGAGGATTTATTCTCTTGCTTAACGCCCTTCTCTAAGACGTACGAGCTCAGGGGTTATATACTGATGGATATCAAACACATAGAGTGAATTACCTGTGTGGCATGCCTAAGTAGCAAATGATCAAGGCTTCTGTTGAAAAGCAAAGTCTTGTGGTCAATGATCGAAGCACGGCCTTTGTGGCGTAGCTTTGTGTAACGTTTACTTCGCGAGCCTCACACCCCGGTGTGAACCAAAACGGAAGAGGACGTCAGGGAGGGCATGCGTTTCTTTCTAGCTAGAAGTGGCGTCAGTGGTTTTACACGCCCTGACGAGTTTGACTTATGTGGTTGTTGCTGTTGCGAGGCGCCTCGGTTTGATCGGACGATCCGGGTCCAATGGAGTCACTCGTTGGCTCATTTACGCCCCATAGGGCGGGGAAACGCATGTTCAGGATTTAAGTTTAATCCACATCGGTGGACTGGCCCTGAGGATCCAAGGGTCACTCGAGCTCTGATCCTAAGACTCGGGCTAGACAGTCTCGAATTGGTTGAGGGCTATCTTTTGCCTCGGTTCATAGATGGAAATCTGTAACACCCCACATCCATTAAGGCCACTCACAAAGGGAATGCCTTAACTTCAATGGAGCATTATGGGTACTGGAACAGAAATATTACAAGACAAACATATATAAAACAGCGGAAAATAAAGTGGAAGTACTTAAAACCATTTATTAAATATGATCATTTACAATAAAAGCCCATCAACTTCCAATACCCAATTACATAGTTAAACTATCTGTCTTGCTCAAAAACAAAGAAGCATAAAAATAAGTTATAGTATTCCCCAATAAAGCGAAGCAAGCCATAGTCAAGAAAAATCCAAGCCTTGCATGAAAGAGCCTTGGAGCTTGATAAGATCCGAACTAAGCTGTAATCCCACCCTACGAACCTGGGGGGGGGGGAACGGAAGAAAAAGAGGCGAAACAAAACGGGTCAGTCATAAAGACTGAGTAAGTCCTAGTGACTTTCAGCATAAAAATAGTTAAGGATAATATGGCATGAGTAAACTGAAAGTAAACATAAGCATGATGACAAGATAAGCAACAGGCAAGATAACTAAGGTTAACATGATGTGATTTTTGTCAAGTAACATCGCAAGGTTCCTATTCAAGATAAACTAAGTATAATTTCGTAAGATTCCTATCAAACATAACAAGATTCCTCTGCTTCGCCATTAAAATATTTCTATGAGATCTACTTGCTCTGCACCACCTAACTAGCATCTTTACAAGTGTCTTACATGGAATGTTTCGTATTCCTACTAGTACTCCAACTAGTGTCCCCTGTAATAGGGATCCTTACCCCCTACTAGTGTCCCAACTAGTAGCCCGTGTTATATAATGGGGTGATCCTGCCTACTGAACATAAGTGATAATAATAATGGTAGTTTCGTGTACCCTTAACTGCTGTCATAGGTGCCGCCTGCTCCTATCTCCACTAGTGGTACCCACTACCCTCCCCATTCTAATTATTCATAATATGGTAGTTGTACTCCTAGCTGTTGTCATAGGTGCCTCCTGCTCCTATCTCCACTAGTCGTACCCACTACCTTCCCCATTCGATCGGCTCCTTAACTCGTAGATACCCATGCTGGCCCCACAGTGGGGTGTATCACTCCCCAAAGTGGCAACCCGATACAACAGAGATGCACGACTTATACCTACACGATGCAACAACGTTTTACCTACCAGCCCGGGTCCACACACGCATATGAAACCCGTTGGACTTGCATTGCCACCGCTAACCCGTTTTGACCTCTTACAATCAAACCCAGTATGCGTGTCCCGTCCTCGACATGGGTCGAGCTCACAAAGATACGTAATGGGCTACTGATCTGAAAAGGGTCCCCTTTCCTCGACACAAGCTTCCCACCTATACTTGGTCCCCTCTAGTAATTCTTACTTAACCCTTTCTTATTCATGTCCACTTACATGCTCAAATTTTGTTTAAGTATACACCAGTTATGTCTTACATGTTACCCATATCCCCCACTTAACCCCTACATCATCCTCATGTCTTAATACATGCTTTATCTTGGTTAAGTGCTTATAGGTTATATTTTACATGTCATTCATATTATCCCCAACGTCTGGGTTTAACCAAGCGCCTTGGCTTTATCTGCCATTAGACCCTATGTCTATCCATTAATTATGCGCTTGTGCTACCTCATCAGTCTTATCATTTAACTTGGTTATTTCCATTCATACCAACCTTCAACTTTGCTTATTAATTCAATTCTTAACTTGCACTATATTAAGTCCATTAATAAGCCCACAACATGTTATTCCTATGATTCATACATTAACCCATGTTATGGTACAATAACATGTTCTTATTCAATCTTTACAACCAAGTACCCCTTAACTTACAAACACACTGGAGAGAGAGAATAATTCCCTAAATACCAACCCCGAAGACCGGAATCAACATCAGATTGATACTCAGAGGATTATCCAACCTAACCAATGTTTTATTCCTTTTTATAATATAACTTATGTCGCCTTCAATTGTAAATTCATTCTTGTCTTTACATATTGCTTAATCTACAATGAAGCACATCTTCCCTTATTACATAAGTTATCTCATCTTATCTATTGTTCCGCCTAACTTACTTTATTCCATAAGTTATCATTCCCACTTAGGCATTAATTAAGATTTACTTAACTCAACCATTCATGTCATAACAGTTAAGTGCCATTCGCCTAATCATATTACTTAACCCACCCATTCATACCATATTGGTTAAGTGTCATTAGCCTAATCATATTACTTAACCCACCCATTCATACCATATTGGTTAAGTGTCATTAGCCTAATCATATTACATAACCCACCCACTCATACCATATTGGTTAAGTGTTCTTAGTTTACTTAACCCTACCCACTGGTCTAATTACCATGTTATGTTGGTTAAGTATTACAATTCGTATTTCCATATGTCACCCACATGTCACCCACTTAACCCCCATGTCCCACCACATGTTTATCTAGTTAAGTATTTCTTAATTCATTAAGGCCGTAACCCTATAAAGACCTCTCACATTAGACTGACATTTATGGCAGCTGGATTTGCCGGGCGGGTCCGGCCAGTCTTACACCATAAAAGAGTCTAACCTCGTGTCTTTACAACTGTTACGCTTTTAATTTGGGCCTAGAACCTCTCACATTGGGCTACCATTTGTGACTACTGGATTCGCCGGGCGAGTCCGGGCAGTTTTACGTCACAAATGAGTCCAACCTCGTGTCCTAAGCATTGATTATCGCTTATAATCTTTTACCCCAGTCTTAATAATTTCCCTATTCAAATTATTAATTAATTCCTAATTTAACGATGTCCATAATTGACTCAATTATGTTCATCAATTAATGGTATGCAAAATCATACCAATTTTACCACAATTTATCTTATGCCATTAAAGGCAACTTATCTCAATTTATATTTATCCCTCCTTTAAGGCTATTACATGCCAACTACCAAAAACCCACTTAGGCGTGTTCATATTAGCCCCTTTTCAAGACATAAATTATCATATGTGTTTCAACTACACATCTCACATAATTAACATATGCCCAAGTTCTAGATTACATGTCCGTTTTACATATGCCTAATTCATACCAAATTTACATATGTTCAGTTCATGCCATTTTATATGTATGCCAAATTTATGCCAATTTACACCTATCAAGTTCTAGCCAAATTACATATGCCAATCCCAATTCTTGCAATTACCATTTTAATGGTGATACCCAATTATCAAATTTCATATTAATGGCAATAATACCCATATATCCAATTTTCATGTTATGCCATCAATTCCACCAACCACATATATCCAAATAGGTAATATTCCCATACTTTTCCCCATATTCAATCGTACGCAAAATCGTGGTTTAGGCCTAGATCCGAAATTAATCTAGGTTCATCAAAAGAAAATAAATAGGGGAAAGGTAGAATTTTGTAATAAAACATGATCAGAGAGAAAACAACATAAAAACATCATGATAGGCATAAAGATTGGATCTTGATAATAATATGAAAATGAATCCAAGAAACTGATTTTCAACGACTGAATAGAGCATGAACTAGACATAATAATGGAGATGAACAAGTCTCAAAACTCAAGGTTCAAAGGTAAACAGGAATAGGTCTGAATTGATAATCGTGCTTATATCCAATTACACTTTATTCCATAGCCATATTAAAATTAAGTATTTTAATCTAAAAAGTAACTAGAACTTACATAGCATGGCTAGCGAATTTAAGAACTGAAATCGATGTTGTAGCATTGTTGATTCTTCTCCTTGAATTGTTGTAGAAGTCTTCATCTTTGCATTGGATTGCGTATGAAAGCTTAAGAAGAAGATTAGAGACGACGGCCATGACCAAGAGGGATTTTAGCAGTATAATGGTGGCTAGACATGTTGTAGTGAATTAGAGTTAGGCCTTAGGTTGTATTTATAGATGTAAGAACTCATTTAGGCCCTTAGATCTTCCCTAGAGTCAATCCGGACCATCATAACTCATCCCGGGCCTCAAAAATGGGTTCTGGGCCACACCAGGCAGACCAGGTCGACCTGTACAGGGGGAGGTCGACACTACAGTCGACCTGGGTGGGGGGGTGGGGGGGGGAAGTCGACTGTGCAGTCGACACTACAGTCGACCTGGGGTCAGTCTGCTTGAAAGTCTGCTGAAACTTGTACAGGCCATAACTTGGTCATACGGACTCCGATTTTAGAAAACTCGGACTCTATTTCATGTAAAATTTCGAGACGAACGCAATGGCGCAACCCATTTCCCTTAATTCTTATTTTAAAATTTAATTCTACGTTGATTCTTGTATTAACATGTTATAAAAATTCGAGTTGTTACATTCTCCCCTCCTTAAAGGATTTCGTCCCCGAAATCTTCAAGTTAAGAAGAATGTGTCCTACCATCCAATCATCCATCTACCCAATCATCAATCACAGGCATTCATTGTCCTTAAGAAATTTCTAATGCTATATGAACATATGCGAGAAGTGTGTGTATATGTTCCTTATCTAATGTAAATGATCAGGCCTGATTGATCCTCTTAATGCAAAAATATGTTTAGTGTCATGAGTCCAACATGTATGCAAATAGTCCTAGTCACATAAACACAATATGTGTGCACAAACATCCATCCATATGCAACATCCGTATGATAACACATTCAATTTCATCCATAAACAAGTGTAAACACTCATGCATATGCAATATGAAAGGTGACTGAGCCGATCTTAGTGCCTAATGTGCGTGTATATGCATCCACGAGCAACCACTAGCAACCACTTGCAACCATCAATCATAACATGTCTCAAACACATGTTTACACCCAATTGTTCCTACCTAAAGATATAGTCAAATGATAGAAGCAAGTAAAAAACTCTGCGCCCATCAAAGCTGGAAATCTACGTCATATATATACTGATTAGGGGAAGAATTCCCTAAGCACCAGCCCCGAAGACCGAAATCAACATCAGACTGACACCCAAAGAAATTCTCAACCCAACCAATATATATGTGATTCTAGGAAACTAAGCATGATGGGCTCCTTTTAGGTCACAAGAAATACCTTCCTAAAACCAACCCATATCCTATAAAACCCAAAAGTTTTAATCAACCCAACGGACACCCTCAAGCCCCAACATGTAAAACTAACAGATGAGTCATACTCCCTATGGGGTTTGCAACAGAAATTGGATTGAGATTAGGACCGAGAGGATATACACAAAAGATAGCATGCAAGTAAGCTCCACAGGAAAAGAGGGATCAAGGATATATTCTTAAAAAGAGATGTGATGCACGAATATAGTCTTCAATCTTCTAAGCCACATTCCCTTGAGCTTAACTCCATTGTGCTTTGACCATCTTTAACTTCACAATTTCGTAGCTTCTTAATTCTTGTTTCCAAAATATGAGTTGGAACTCATTTCACTATTGCCTCTCGTTCCACTTTCACTTATCCTCCTTTTAGTATACTCGGCTTACACATAACAGCGTACTCATGGTTTCACACAAGCTCTCCAAAATTCACTAGTGAATCTTGGATCTCGTTCACTTACTAGAAGGTATTCCACATAGATGAATTATCTCTTGAAAATAAACAAATGTCAACCATGTTGCTAAACGTACTTACTAAGGCGATTTTCTACATCACATGCATAAGCGAAATGACCCATCCGCCTTAGTGGCGAACACTACTCGAGCGGATCAACTAATGTATCAAGAGATTCTAGGTAACTAATCCTAATAGATCCCTAAAGGTTACACGTGACTTCGAGGGTATTACCGAGGCAAGTCCAAAGTCTAACTACCCTCCTTTCGAAACCG
The DNA here is from genome assembly GCA_030737875.1 of Allium sativum. Taxonomy (NCBI): domain Eukaryota; kingdom Viridiplantae; phylum Streptophyta; class Magnoliopsida; order Asparagales; family Amaryllidaceae; genus Allium; species Allium sativum. The sequence goes on along the minus strand of CM060924.1, from coordinate 867,039,146 downwards.
AGAATGGCACCCTTATTGGATAACCACCCCATCCCTAGAATCAACCCATAGCTCACAAAAACATGAGCATTCCTTCTAAACTCAACACTTAGCATAGACATTCTCAAATCCTAACAAGTCATGAATAAATGAGCCGATTCCCCAAACGGATTTGAGACAAAAATTGGGATCCTCCAATACGCTAGTACTAAGGTGCAGAGACTCAACTATCGAAGCAGAATTAAAAGGATGCGATGTACAAAAACAAAGTTCTAGCGGGATGATAGAAAAGAAAAGGTAAACCTTTAACTGTAACGTTACCACCTCCCTTAGGTACGCTAGTAGTGAGAGCATACAATTGCCCTCTCGACGATCCTGTCCTTTTCCCTTGTTCTTTTCCTATAATACTTAACTACACTCCCTTCTTACCATACTAAAGATACTCTCTCTTGTCATGGGTTCTACTATTCTTTCACTTTGGCCTCTTTCCTTTCACCTTTTTCCTCCTTCGTGGATTAAGCTATAACAACTAGTCTCTTGTTCTTACTGTCCTTGTATAGTTTGTTGACAAGTCCTTCGAAGCTACCTCAAATGCACGGCAACTCTACACAACTTGAAATAAGATTAGATGCAGATGGAACTACTGCGGCTACAGATGGAGATTGGGCACTTCTTTGCCCTCCGACATATGTCGGATGTCTACGAAATTATGGTGAAAAGAGAGAGAGGAGAGATTTCAAGAGAGAATCACAAGATAGTGTATATGGCTTTGGGGAATATTCCTTTTAATCAAAACAAAGTTTTCTTGAAAATTTGCTTCTTTGTAAATGTTTTTAAAACTAGTTCGGAAGGTTTTTGAAAACTTTTGCCCAGTCTGGTAACCTTCTGCTCTGATACCAAATGTGACACCCCACATCCATTAAGGTCACTCACAAAGGGAATGCCTTAACTTCAATGGAGCATTATGGGTACTGGAACAGAAATATTACAAGACAGACATATATAAAACAACGGAAAATAAAGTGGAAGTACTTAAAACCATTTATTAAATATGATCATTTACAATGAAAGCCCATCAACTTCCAATACCCAATTACATAGTTAAACTATCTGTCTTGCTCAAAAACAAAGAAGCATAAAAATAAGTTATAGTATTCCCCAATAAAGCGAAGCAAGCTGTAACACCCCACCTCCACCGGGGTGGCTCTTGCAAGCAACTCCGACTTTGGTGGGGCGTTTTAAAACAAGGTAAACATGCATAATGATATATCAAGGCAGAACAAGAACATGTATATATATGTAACCAGAGTAAATAACATGGATAAAACAGCGGAAGATTTTCAAACCATTTCAAATCAAGTCTTAGTACAACATCATGTCAATTTTCCAAATAAAATAAGTCTAGTACATAAACAACATCATCTGAAAACTGAAAAGAAAACATAAGTAGCTATCCCCAAAGTGGAAAAACCATAGCGAGCTCAAGTCCAAAGCATACATGAGCTATCCAAGAAAGCGGGTAGGATCCAAGCTAAGCTCCTGTATTCCCTCCCTGAGAACCTGGGGGGGGGGGGGGAACGGAAGAAAAGAGGCGAAACAAAACGGGTCAGTCAAAAAGACTGAGTAAGCCCTGCTACGATCAGTCTATAAACTAATAAAGTTAACATCATGATGGAAACTGAGATGATCATAGATAACAACATTCTGGCATGATAAAGTAACTACAAGATAGATAGAGGTGTCATCGCATAAACAAGGTTAAGTTTTGCACCACGGTGTACTAGCAAACCAACATAACAGGTATTGATCCCTTGGCCCAAGCTTGACCCAATAACATGAAGTGACCTTAATATAAGGTCCAACCCAACGGTCTAGTCGATCGGCTCCTTATAAGCCTAACACGTCAAGTGTTGGTGTCCATATGGCCCACATATGGATGTAGTCAGACTGTGCTGGGTCCACCTTCGGGTGTATCAAGCCCTAGGGTGTCAACCCCAGACACTTAAGCAATGATGCACAGTCTAAATCTACTGGTACCCGTGCCTCGAGTTTGTCCAACATCGGACTACGTGCACGTCCGTAGCCCGCCTGGACCCGCATCGCTGTACCACTCGGCCGTCGTTTTGGTCGCTTACATCCGTCCAGTAATCGTGCCCTGCCCTAGCCTAGCCTCTAGGGTTGTGATGATACCAAACTGGGATTACTGCCGGAACAGACCCCGTTGCTAGGGTTTCCTAAGAGGGTTAAGTGCGATTTAACCCTTCACTAATCATGGATTAAATTGGCTAAGTGTAACCAACAGTCCACAACTTAACCCCATTTCAATCCCTCGAACCCCCAAATGGATTAAATTGGTTAAGTGTAACCAACAGTTCACACTTAACCCCATTTCCATCCCTCTAATCCCCAAATGGATTAAATTGGTTAAGTGTAACCAACAGTTCACACTTAACCCCATTTCAATCCCTCGAATCCCCAAATTGGTTAAGTATTAGTGGACCCTGACTTAACCCTAATCATGAGGCATTAATAAATTTAATGCACCTTAACCTCTCACATTAGCCTTTGTTGCGGTTACTAGTTAAGCCGGGCGGGTCCGGGTAGCTTTACACCACAACTTAGTCTAACCTCGGGTCTTGGCACCACATGACCAACTTCTCACATTGGGTCCTATTGTTTGTAGCCACTAGTTAAGCCGGTAGGTTCCGGGTAGAATTACGCTACAAACTCAACCCAACCTCGAGTTGGCCACACTTATGTTTTCTAAGTGTCATGTCCACTTTATTTCAAAACATAATTACAAGTCAACAATTACTTGGGTAGACCTAACTTAATAGGTAAATTCCCAAGGGGTAGACCTAACTTAATAGGTAAATTCCCAATCTTATATTTTCATGTATTTTAAGTTTACCCAAACCCCCCAACGTCATTCTATCGCTTACATATTCGTAATAACGCATAAAGGATAGGAAGAGGGAACTTGGCACAACATACATGATGAACTTGCATATCACAACAAACATTCATAACATGTTAGACTTGCACAACTTAGCATAGTGAACTTGCATATTACCATAAACGTGCATAACATGTTAAACTTGCCTAACATGGCATAGGGAACTTGCATAAACATGCATAACTTGTCAAATATGCACAACATGTCATTGTGAACTTGCATAAGTATGCATAACTTATTAAACATGCATAACATGGCATAGTGAACTTGCATAAACATGCATAACTCAATAAACTTGCAAATCATGGCTTGGTGAACTTGCATAAACATGCATAACTCAATAAACTTGCAAATCATGGCTTGGTGAACTTGCATAAACATGCATAACTCAATAAACTTGCAAATCATGGCTTGGTGAACTTGCATAAACATGCATAACTCAATAAACTTGCAAATCATGGCTTGGTGAACTTGCATAAACATGCATAACTCAATAAACTTGCAAATCATGGCTTGGTGAACTTGCATAAACGTGCATAACTCATTTAACTTGCAAAAATCCCAACTTTCATCACATATTAACTTTAGAGTTTCTAAAGTGAAGGTAAGAGGGCTTACAATGCTTATGCGGACTCAAATGAGTATAGCTAATGTAAGAAACCCCTTATGCAACTAATTAAAACCCCCAAATGCAAGCAAACTTGATCAAGACTCCTCCTTTATGATGCCAATAGAGAAACAAGCCTTTAATGCAAGCTAAGGAGGATCATACAAGCCTAAATATACTTGTATGCATGGAAAATCACTTAGGAATTAATTTAGGAATTGTATGAAGAGAGTGGAGGCCATGAGAGTTTTGATTTTGCCATAGTTTTGTTGCTAGAATGAATAATGGGGTTTTAGGGTAGGATTAGGGGCTTATTTATAGAAGATTAGAGTGTTTTTAGCCCTAGGATTAACCCTAGGTTAGTTTAGGTCCGTCAGATTTCGGAACTCTCTAGAACCAAGCCACAAGACCAAGCCCAAATCAAAATGGTGCGCCAGGCAAAACTGCCTGGCCACCCCCTGTCGACAGGGCTGTCGACAGGGCTGTCGACACCCTGGGGACCCTGTCGACAGGCCTGTCGACATGCGGGTCCTGGGCGGGAATTTTCCCGCCTGCGCCAGTTTGCCCTAACCCTTGTTTTTAATTTTAAGATTTAAATCTGTTTTTACTTAGGAATTTTTCTGAAAACTTCAATGGGCCTTAACTGGGTCATACGGACTCCGATTTTCGAAAACTCGGACTCTATTTCGCGTATTTTTCCGAGACGAACGCAATGGCATAGCCCGTTTCCCTTGATTCAAATTTTAGAATTAAATTCTGCCTCGATCTATGTTATAACAGGTTATTGAAAATGCGGGTTGTTACATTCTCCCCTCCTTAAAGGATTTCGTCCCCGAAATCTTCAAGTTAGGAAGAACATATCCTACCATCCAATCATCCATCTACTCAAAGCATCATCCACGAGCAATCATTGTCCTTACAAGATTCTAAATGCTGGATGAACATATGCAGAGGTGTGTGTATATGTACTTATCTAATGCAAATATTATCAATGCGAATTATGTTGGTGAAATGAATCCATATGTATGCAGTTCCTAACATAATGTATATCATCTATATGTGTGCACATAACATACACCCATATGCAACATCCATGTGATAACACACAATTTTCATCCATGAATAAGCATAAACACTCATGCATATGCAATATGAGGAGTGTGCGAGCCGATCTAGTGCCTAATCGTGTATAATGCATCCATGAGCAACCACTTGCAAACACTTGCAACCACTTGCAACCATCAAGCATAACATGTCTCAAACCCATGTTTCATCCAAAAGGGTTTCTACCTAGGGTTCTCATGACAAGATTAACACGATAAACTAGATAATCCAGACAAACATGGATAGCAAAAGATATGCTACAAAGGGATCGGGAAGATAAGCAGGACATACTCTTTTCGGATTACAAGAAGTCCTTTCCTAACCCAACCCATATTCCATAAAAGCCCAAAATGTTTAGTCAACCTAACGGACCCCTTCAAACCTTGACATGTATTACTAACCGATGAGTCATACCCCCTTATGGAGTTTACAACAGAAATAAGATCGAGAATGGGACCGAGAGGATATACGTAAAAAGATAATATGCGAGTAAGTTCCACAGGAAAACAAGGATCAAGGATATGCTCTTAAAAAGAGATATGATGCGCGTATCCAGCCTTCAATCTTCTAAGTCACGTTTCCTTGAGTTTAACTCTACTGTGCTTTGACTGTCTTTTATTTCATGATTTCTTAGCTTCTTAACTCTTATTTCCAAATATGAGTTGGAACCTATTTCATTGTCGCCTCTCGTCTTCCTTTTCCATTTATTCTTCTTTCTGGATACTTGGCGTAAACATAACTGCAACCTCAAGATTTCATGCAAGCCCTCCAAAATTCACTAGTGAATCCTGGATCTCGTCTACTTACTATAAAGTATTCCACGCAGCAGAACTTTTCTTGAAAATACCAATCCACGTTGCCAATTGCCCTTACAAACGTGATTTTCTATAACTCATGCTTAATCGAAACGAACCATCCGTCTATGAGTGATAGGCCATACCTAGATTCAGTTGCCTACCCATGGCTTCCTGTAGGCTATTTCAAAACTGGCCAACTTCTTGAGGGTAAACCGTTGCTAACCATGATGCAGTCCTCTCGCTCTTCACCGGACTGAAATGAGCACTCTTCGTGAGTCTACCTATTATGACCCACATACCCGTATTCCTTTCTTTGATCTAGGTAGTCCATCCACATAATCTATCGAGATGTTTTCACACTTCCCTTGCGGAACCTCCAATGGAGGTAATGGCCCGCCGGGCTTCTATGACTTGGCCTTAACCTGGTGGCACAACATGCATCTTGAGACCAACTCGGCCACCTCCTCGAGTGATGCGCATCTTCAAGAACCAAGTCTTCCACTCGAGGAACACATAATCTCTCATCGCGCCTTAGTCATCCCTTGTCATCTATAATATATCTAGCGAGGTGACTTAATATCTCGCCTCGAATCAACTGGTCCATGTTCTTGACTAACTGCGGGTCTTCTTCCTGTGAAACCCCCTTCTTGATCCAGAAGAGTAAGTCTAAGCTCAGGGAATGCTAACTAACTAGCCAAACGGAGAAAGCTCCTTACTTCAATTGCCCCCTTCAGAGTTTTCCGGTCTTAAACCGCAACCACTTTAGCGCAATCCACCGCTAAGCCTTACTTAGGAACTATGTGCCCAAGAAATCCAACTTCTTTCCTCCAAAGTGACATTTGGAGAACTTGACCTTCAACTGGTGGCTCTAAGCGTATCCACCACCTCCTTGAGATGTCTAGCATTCTCTTCCTCGTTCTTTTAAGGAGATCAAAATATCGTCTACGACGACCACGACAAACTTGTTCAAGGACTCCTTAAACACCCTACCCATCAAGTTCACGTAATATGCGGGTGCATTAGTCAAACCAAATAGCATGACTAGCCATTCAAAAAAAATCCATCTAGAGTCCTAAACGCAGTCTTGTCAATTCCATCCTCAGCCATCCTAAGCTGATGGAATCTGGTAGCTAGATCAAAAGGAAACAGATGCTCCTACAAGCGGATCAAACAAATCATCGATCCTTGGTAACGGTTGTCTATCGTTCTCACGATAATCAACACATAAGCGAAGCAAACTGTCCACATTAGTAACGAATACTACTGGAGCACCCTACTCGAAAGTGCTTCGTCTCAGGAAGTTCTTCTCAAGCAACTCCTTGACTTGCTTTCTTAACTCTCATCTCGTGAGGTCATGTGCCTAACCGGCCACGAAACTGGCTTGGTATTACCAACCAGATAATGCGGGAATCCATCCCACATCTAGGGGTAACCACTTTACTTTCCCCCAAGATATCAGGATATTCCCGGACCACCCTCACAGATTTCAAACTATCGATAGACGAGTTGAGGGATTCAAGATAACATAACATGACGGGACCCATAGGGTTGCTAGAAATTTCTAGGGTACTACCGAGGCGAGTCATGAGCCTCACAACCCTATATACAAAAACCAAGAATGGCTCCAAAACAGGACAACCATTCCATGCCCAAAACCAACCCATATCCCCTGAAACCGAGAATATAAACATCCCACGAAAATTCTATACTCAAGATAGAAATTTTCAAATCCACCCAGACCACAGACAAACGGGCCTAACCCCCAATTGGATTTGAAACACATACGGGTTCATCAACTAGGCTAGTACTTAGGTGCAAACTTTCAACTAGATCAGATGAAATAAAACTATGCGATGTGCCAGAATCAAACAAAGTACGAACAGGGAAAGTCAGAGAATGTAAACAAGACTTTCAACAGAAGCACTACCTCTATCATGAGCTGGAAGAACAGTGTTGAGGGGATGAACTCGCCCTCCAGATAGTCCTGCATACTGAGTCTGACCTTGCCCTTGTTTCCTCGGGCAATCCTTGCTGAGATGTCCAAGCTCACTACAATGAAAGCTTTCGCCCCGCTTTCTCTTCTTCTTCCTACATTCCCTGGATATATGTCCAACTTTACCACAGAAGTTGCATTTCCTATTCTCTCTTGGCTTGTCCTTGCGGTTGTTGTTATTCTTGCCTCGTTCCCCGGAATTTACCCTCTTGCCTTGAGACTCATTCGCCTTGACCCCTTTCTTGTCATTGTTATCTTCTTCTTGAAGTAGGGCCGTATTCACCAAATTCTCGAAAGTCGCCCCCAAGGGTATGTGAGACATGGCCAAACCATGTAATGGCTCGTTTAATCCTAGAGCAAAGTGTAGGGCCTTCTTCTGAGCTGTATTAAACTTATCTATGTATTCCCTAATAGTCATGTCCCCTTGCTTCAGTGATAAGAACCTCAGTCCAAACCTTCCTCTAAAGTCATCCCAAGTCTCAATTGGCCTAGTAGCGGTGGTGACTACCCACCAACGTGCAGCTTCTTCCTTTAGCAACCATACTGCTAATAAAACCTTCCTGCGGTCACCTATATCAAAGGTGGCTAAAAGATCTTCGGTCTCTTTCAACCAATCCCTTGCCTCTACAAGAGCCTCTGTTCCACTAAAATTCTTGCCACCCATCACCTTAAAGTTCTTACAAGTTTCCACCAAATCCGCTTGTGGAGGCTGAGGGAGAAGAGGTACGGAAGGGAGAGGAGGAACAACGGCCTTGACTGGAAAGACAACATTAGAGACACCCGAGACCGGTGCCGTGACTTCCAAGTACCGACGAAACCAATCGGGTATTGTTGCTCCTTCGGGCAAGATGAGATTATCAGACATGCTGGAAACGAAAAGAGAAGAGTTCAAACGAGGGGTCAAAGGATAGTGCTAATGGCTTTTGGGGAATAACCTTTAAAAATAACTAGACTTTTCTTTGGAAAATACTTTATACTTGGTTTCGAACATAGTTTTTCAAAAGTTTTGAAAACCTTTTTATCCCTTCTCATAAACCATATGCTCTGATACCAAATGTAACACCCCACCTCCACCAGGGTGGCTCTTGCAAGCAACTCCGACTTTGGTGGGGCATTTTAAAACAAGGTAAACATGCATAATGATATATCAAGGCAGAACAAGAACATGTATATATATGTAACCAGAGTAAATAACATGGATAAAACAGCGGAAGACTTTCAAACCATTTCAAATCAAGTCTTAGTACAACATCATGTCAATTTTCCAAATAAAATAAGTCTAGTACATAAACAACATCATCTGAAAACTGAAAAGAAAACATAAGTAGCTATCCCCAAAGCGGAAAAACCATAGCGAGCTCAAGTCCAAAGCATACATGAGCTATCCAAGAAAGCGGGTAGGATCCAAGCTAAGCTCCTGTATTCCCTCCCTGAGAACCTGGGGGGGAACGGAAGAAAAGAGGCGAAACAAAACGGGTCAGTCAAAAAGACTGAGTAAGCCCTGCTACGATCAGTCTATAAACTAATAAAGTTAACATCATGATGGAAACTGAGATGATCATAGATAACAACATACTGGCATGATAAAGTAACTACAAGATAGATAGAGGTGTCATCGCATAAACAAGGTTAAGTTTTGCACCACGGTGTACTAGCAAACCAACATAACAGGTATTGATCCCTTGGCCCAAGCTTGACCCAATAACATGAAGTGACCTTAATATAAGGTCCAACCCAACGGTCTAGTCGATCGGCTCCCTATAAGCCTAACACGTCAAGTGTTGGTGTCCATATGGCCCACATATGGATGTAGTCAGACTGTGCTGGGTCCACCTTCGGGTGTATCAAGCCCTAGGGTGTCAACCCCAGACACTTAAGCAATGATGCACAGTCTAAATCTACTGGTACCCGTGCCTCGAGTTTGTCCAACACCGGACTACGTGCACGTCCGTAGCCCGCCTGGACCCGCATCGCTGTACCACTCGGCCGTCGTTTTGGTCGCTTACATCCGTCCAGTAATCATGCCCCGCCCTAGCCTAGCCTCTAGGGTTGTGATGATACCAAACTGGGATTACTGCCGGAACAGACCCCGTTGCTAGGGTTTCCTAAGAGGGTTAAGTGCGATTTAACCCTTCACTAATCATGGATTAAATTGGCTAAGTGTAACCAACAGTCCACAACTTAACCCCATTTCAATCCCTCGAACCACCAAATGGATTAAATTGGTTAAGTGTAACCAACAGTTCACACTTAACCCCATTTCCATCCCTCTAATCCCCAAATGGATTAAATTGGTTAAGTGTAACCAACAGTTCACACTTAACCCCATTTCAATCCCTCGAATCCCCAAATTGGTTAAGTATTAGTGGACCCTGACTTAACCCTAATCATGAGGCATTAATAAATTTAATGCACCTTAACCTCTCACATTAGCCTTTGTTGCGGTTACTAGTTAAGCCGGGCGGGTCCGGGTAGCTTTACACCACAACTTAGTCTAACCTCGGGTCTTGGCACCACATGACCAACTTCTCACATTGGGTCCTATTGTTTGTAGCCACTAGTTAAGCCGGTAGGTTCCGGGTAGAATTACGCTACAAACTCAACCCAACCTCGAGTTGGCCACACTTATGTTTTCTAAGTGTCATGTCCACTTTATTTCAAAACATAATTACAAGTCAACAATTACTTGGGTAGACCTAACTTAATAGGTAAATTCCCAAGGGGTAGACCTAACTTAATAGGTAAATTCCCAATCTTATATTTTCATGTATTTTAAGTTTACCCAAACCCCCCAACGTCATTCTATCGCTTACATATTCGTAATAACGCATAAAGGATAGGAAGAGGGAACTTGGCACAACATACATGATGAACTTGCATATCACAACAAACATTCATAACATGTTAGACTTGCACAACTTAGCATAGTGAACTTGCATATTACCATAAACGTGCATAACATGTTAAACTTGCCTAACATGGCATAGGGAACTTGCATAAACATGCATAACTTGTCAAATATGCACAACATGTCATTGTGAACTTGCATAAGTATGCATAACTTATTAAACATGCATAACATGGCATAGTGAACTTGCATAAACATGCATAACTCAATAAACTTGCAAATCATGGCTTGGTGAACTTGCATAAACATGCATAACTCAATAAACTTGCAAATCATGGCTTGGTGAACTTGCATAAACATGCATAACTCAATAAACTTGCAAATCATGGCTTGGTGAACTTGCATAAACATGCATAACTCAATAAACTTGCAAATCATGGCTTGGTGAACTTGCATAAACATGCATAACTCAATAAACTTGCAAATCATGGCTTGGTGAACTTGCATAAACGTGCATAACTCATTTAACTTGCAAAAATCCCAACTTTCATCACATATTAACTTTAGAGTTTCTAAAGTGAAGGTAAGAGGGCTTACAATGCTTATGCGGACTCAAATGAGTATAGCTAATGTAAGAAACCCCTTATGCAACTAATTAAAACCCCCAAATGCAAGCAAACTTGATCAAGACTCCTCCTTTATGATGCCAATAGAGAAACAAGCCTTTAATGCAAGCTAAGGAGGATCATACAAGCCTAAATATACTTGTATGCATGGAAAATCACTTAGGAATTAATTTAGGAATTGTATGAAGAGAGTGGAGGCCATGAGAGTTTTGATTTTGCCATAGTTTTGTTGCTAGAATGAATAATGGGGTTTTAGGGTAGGATTAGGGGCTTATTTATAGAAGATTAGAGTGTTTTTAGCCCTAGGATTAACCCTAGGTTAGTTTAGGTCCGTCAGATTTCGGAACTCTCTAGAACCAAGCCATAAGACCAAGCCCAAATCAAAATGGTGCGCCAGGCAAAACTGCCTGGCCACCCCCTGTCGACAGGGCTGTTGACAGGGCTGTCGACACCCTGGGGACCCTGTCGACATGCGGGTCCTGGGCGGGAATTTTCCCGCCTGCGCCAGTTTGCCCTAACCCTTGTTTTTAATTTTAAGATTTAAATCTGTTTTTACTTAGGAATTTTTCTGAAAACTTCAATGGGCCTTAACTGGGTCATACGGACTCCGATTTTCGAAAACTCGGACTCTATTTCGCGTATTTTTCCGAGACGAACGCAATGGCATAGCCCGTTTCCCTTGATTCAAATTTTAGAATTAAATTCTGCCTCGATCTATGTTATAACAGGTTATTGAAAATGCGGGTTGTTACACAAGCCATAGTCAAGAAAAATCCAAGCATTGCATGAAAGAGCCTTGGAGCTTGATAAGATCCGAACTAAGCTGTATTCCCACCCTGCGAACCTGGGGGGGGACGGAAGAAAAAGAGGCGAAACAAAACGGGTCAGTCATAAAGACTGAGTAAGTCCTAGTGACTTTCAGCATAAAAATAGTTAAGGATAATATGGCATGAGTAAACTGAAAGTAAACATAAGCATGATGACAAGATAAGCAACAGGCAAGATAACTAAGGTTAACATGATGTGATTTTTGTCAAGTAACATCGCAAGGTTACTATTCAAGATAAACTAAGTATAATTTCGTAAGATTCCTATCAAACATAACAAGATTCCTCTGCTTCGCCATTAAAATATTTCTATGAGATCTACTTGCTCTGCACCACCTAACTAGCATCTTTACAAGTGTCTTACATGGAATGTTTCGTATTCCTACTAGTACTCCAACTAGTGTCCCCTGTAACAGGGATCCTTACCCCCTACTAGTGTCCCAACTAGTAGCCCGTGTTATATAATAAGGTGATCCTGCCTACTGAACATAAGTGATAATAATAATGGTAGTTTCGTGTACCCCTAGCTGTTGTCATAGGTGTCGCCTGCTCCTATCTCCACTAGTGGTACCCACTACCCTCCCCATTCTAATTATTCATAATATGGTAGCTGTACTCCTAGCTGCTGTCATAGGTGCTGCCTGCTCCTATCTCCACTAGTCGTACCAACTACCTTCCCCATTCGATCGGATCCCTAACTCGTAGATACCCGTGCTGGCCCCACAGTGGGGTGTATCACTCCCCAAAGTGGCAACCCGATACAACAGAGATGCACGGCTTATACCTACACGATGCAACAACGTCTTACCTACCAGCCCGGGTCCACACACGCATATGAAACCCGTTGGACTTGCGTTGCAACCGCTAACCCGTTTTGACCTCTTACAATCAAACCCAGTATGCGTGTCCCGTCCTCGACATAGGTCGAGCTCACAAAGATACGTAATGGGCTACTGGTCTGAAAAGGGTCCCCTTTCGTCGACACAAGCTTCCCACCTATGCTTGGTCCCCTCTAGTAATTCTAACTTAACCCTTTCTTATTTATGTCCACTTACATGCTCAAATTTTGGTTAAGTATACACCAGTTATGTCTTACATGTTACCCATATCCCCCACTTAACCCCTACATCATCCTCATGTCTTAATACATGCTTTATCTTGGTTAAGTGCTTATAGGTTATATTTTACTTGTCATTCATATTATCCCCAACGTATGGGTTTAACCAAGCGCCTTGGCTTTATCTGCCATTAGACCCCATGTCTATCCATTAATTATGCGCTTATGCTACCTCATCAGTCTTATCATTTAACTTGGTTATTTCCATTCATACCAACCTTCAACTTTGCTTATTAATTCAATTCTTAACTTGCACTATATTAAGTCCATTAATAAGCCCACAACATGTTATTCCTATGATTCATACATTAACCCCCGTTATGGTACAATAACATGTTCTTATTCAATCTTTACAACCAAGTACCCCTTAACTTACAAACACACTGGAGAGAGAGAATAATTCCCTAAATACCAACCCCGAAGACCGGAATCAACATCAGATTGATATTCAGAGGATTATCCAACCTAACCAATGTTTTATTCCTTTTTATAATATAACTTATGTCGCCTTCAATTGTAAATTCATTCTTGTCTTTACATATTGCTTAATCTACAATGAAGCACATCTTTCCTTATTACATAAGTTATCTCATCTTATCTATTGTTCCGCCTAACTTACTTTATTCCATAAGTTATCATTCCCACTTAGGCATTAATTAAGGTTTACTAAACTCAACCATTCATGTCATAACAGTTAAGTGTCATTCGCCTAATCATATTACTTAACCCACCCATTCATACCATATTGGTTAAGTGTCATTAGCCTAATCATATTACTTAACCCAACCATTCATACCATATTGGTTAAGTGTCATTAGCCTAATCATATTACTTAACCCACCCACTCATACCATATTGGTTAAGTGTTCTTAGTTTACTTAACCCTACCCACTGGTCTAATTACCGTGTTATGTTGGTTAAGTATTACTATTCGTATTTCCATATGTCACCCACATGTCACCCACTTAACCCCCATGTCCCACCACATGTTTATCTGGTTAAGTATTTCTTAATTCATTAAGGTCGTAACCCTATAAAGACCTCTCACATTAGACTGACATTTATGGCAGCTGAATTTGCCGGGCGGGTCCGGGCAGTCTTACACCATAAAAGAGTCTAACCTCGTGTCTTTACAACTGTTACGCTTTTAATTTGGGCCTAGAACCTCTCACATTGGGCTACCATTTGTGACTACTGGATTCGCCGGGCGGGTCCGGGCAGTTTTACGTCACAAATGAGTCCAACCTCGTGTCCTAAGCATTGATTATCGCTTATAATCTTTTACCCCAGTCTTAATAATTTCCCTATTCAAATTATTAATTAATTCCTAATTTAACGATGTCCATAATTGACTCAATTATGTTCATCAATTAATGGTATGCAAAATCATACCAATTTTACCACAATTTATCTTATGCCATTAAAGGCAACTTATCTCAATTTATATTTATCCCTCCTTTAAGGCTATTACATGCCAACTACCAAAAACCCACTTAGGCGTGTTCATATTAGCACCTTTTCAAGACATAAATTATCATATGTGTTTCAACTACAAATCTCACATAATTAACATATGCCCAAGTTCTAGATTACATGTCTGTTTTACATATGCCTAATTCATACCAAATTTACATATGTTCAGTTCATGCCATTTTATATGTATGCCAAATTTATGCCAATTTACACCTATCAAGTTCTAGCCAAATTACATATGCCAATCCCAATTCTTGCAATTACCATTTTAATGGTGATATCCAATTATAAAATTTCATATTAATGGCAATAATACCCATATATCCAATTTTCATGTTATGCCATCAATTCCACCAATCACATATATCCAAATAGGTAATATTCCCATACTTTTCCCCGTATTCAATCGTACGCAAAATCGTGGTTTAGGCCTACATCTGAAATTGATCTAGGTTCATCAAAAGAAAATAAATAGGGGAAAGGTAGAATTTTGCAATAAAACAAGATCAGAGAGAAAACAACATAAAAACATCATGATATGCATAAAGATTGTGTAACACCCCGTGTATTCTATAACTGTGAAATTCATAAATTAAAGTATAATTAATTTTAAATCAAAGAACTAAGGGAAACGGGATACGCCATTGCGTTCGTCTCGGAAAAATACGCGAAATAGAGTCCGAGTTTTCGAAAAACGGAGTCCGTATGAAGAAGATATGGCCTTCGGAAGTTTCTGAATTAAGTTTAAAATTCGAACAGAATAAAACAGCTCAGAAAAACAAGTTTAATTTCCAAAACCGGGCCCAATTGGCCAGGGCGGGAAAAATCCCGCCTGATGCACCCAGGTCGACTGGGCTGTCGACCTGGTCTAGCCAGGTCGACAGGGCTGTCGACAGGGCTGTCGACAGGGCTGTCGACCTGGTCCAGAGCCAGGTCGAACCCAGCCCAACCTGGCTGGCCTATTCTATGTTGGTCGATTTTCAGAAGTCTGCTTTGTCATTAGGGCTAGGTGGCAGGCTCTAATTGGTCTCTCTTTCGAATGAATGGCTACGATCAATCCAAGCAACATCGATGGTCCTAATCAGTTCATAAACCCTATAAAAATGACCCTAGACTCAACCTAATCTATTCATTCAAAAATAAGAACAAGGCCATCATGTTGCTGAGGAACGACTAGAGTAGCCACCAATTGGAGAGAGGATTAGGAGGCAAATTCTAAAGCATAAAGCAACTTTATCAAATCAAATCAACAAGGAATCGCATCTCCAAACCCCTAAATTGGAGAATTCGCCACACAATTGTAAGTAGAGTATTATTTTAGTATGAACAAATAATTGTGTTGGTTTGTATACTTGATTTGTGGCGATAAAGTAATTCATATTTGTGCGTTACTATGATTCTTATCGATTTGGGATATTGTATACGTTTGGATATTCTCGAATTATGTTATTCATTATAAAAAACTACATGCGGTAGTTTTATGCAAGTATACGTTTGGAATATTCGCAAATTATGTAATCCATGTTGAAGCTACATGTATGTAGTTGATTAATTGAAATTCATGCAAGTTTGGGGTTTTGCTACTATGCCATCATAATGTATATTTTTGTACAAAAATCATTTTGTACGTAATTGGAACAAATTTGGGTTATTATAGTTCATATGAAACTATGTTGAAATTTTGGCACCATGATCTATGTATTAAGCCATGCTTTTGTACTAGAAAACTTATTTGCAAACTTATGAATATGACTAGGCTATGATTGATATTTTGCATAATTGAAATCCATTATAGGTCTAAATTGTTAACAAGAATTATATGATGACATATGTGGTACATAGCTAGGTTAGATTCAAAATCCCGTTTGCAAGTTTGCATGACTAAAGTAAAAATCATGATTTCATGTTAGAAATATTTATGCCATGGTTATGTGAATAGATTTAAAATCATGATTTAGTTGAACTATACTTTTGTGTTAGTAACAAAAGTAAGCACCTTTGTAAACATGTAGTAATCTTATGAACATGATTTGCTTATGTTTGACATTATGCCTGAATAAAAGTATAGGTTTATGTTGTAGTTAAGCCTATGTGTCAATAGTGATATTCTTAACTTAACTACAAGTTTACATGGTTTGATTCATGTCACTTATGCTTTATGACCAAAGTATATGTTACCACTATGCAAGTACACCCGTTTCTATTTTGTAGTCCCAACATCACGTTGCAAGTTCATGCGTTCACATTCCCCTTTTTGTGTATGTAATCACGCTTTAAGCCTCCCCTTTTCGCATGGCTAGGTTGGGCTTAAAAAGGCTAAGCCCAACATATATATAATAAACGGACGTGTTAAACGGGGGAAAATAACGTTGGTTTAAATTAATTAATAAATGAAAATATAAAGTAGAAGGGCCCAAATTCAAGTATGGGTTGGGCCCATGATTGGTGTAACCTTTACACCATTTACTTAATAATGGGCCGCAAATATTTACATATAAGAAAATAAAGAAGAAAGACAAAATATGTAAATGTAGAACATACGATGTGTTTAACCCGAGGTTGGATTGAGTTGTGATGTAAACCTGCCCGGAACCGCCCGGCTATCCAGTAGTCACAACAATACCTATCCAATGTGGGAGGTTAAACATGGAGCCCAATAAGGACCCGAGGTTAGACTGAGTTGTGGCGTAAGACTGCCCGGAACCAACCGGCAACAGGCAGCCACAACAATACCTGTCTAATGTGAGAGGTCAAGGCTTTAATAAGACAATTAAGGCTGAGTCAGGATTGTTAGGATTAAGTGAACTAAAGACTTAATCAAAATGGAACATGCTAAACTAAACGGACTGGTGGGGGTTAGGTTAGAAAACACTTAACCAACTTAGCATGTTGGCTAGAGATAGAAAACCTAGTAACGGGGGACCCTTTTCAGCAGTAACCCTAGAAGGTGTATCATGATACCCTGAAACTAGGCAGGGTGGGGCACGATTACTGGGCTGATTGTAAGAGGTCAAATCGACGGCGGTGGTGTAGCAGTGTAGGTTCTAACGGGGTGCGGGCGTGCACACACTCCGGCGCAGAAAAATAAGGCACTGGACACCAGTAGCATACCTGTGCATTCTAGGATTGTGTCGGGCCGCCTCCATGGGACTTGATACACCCCATGGTGGGACCAGCATAGGTAACTACAACATCGGGGGCCGTAAGACACATGTAACTATGCGAGTAGGAGCCGATCATCATAGAATGGATCACTTCACCCTGATTATGGGGTGCCAGTTGGAAACTAGTTTATATGGGTTCAGAGATTAACATGGGGTACGATAGTATATTCGACCCTAGACAACTTAACCAAGTTTGTAGTGCTTTCCCACTTCTTGTTTATACTTATCATACCCAGTTCTTTATTCATATACAGAATAGTCCTAGACTTACTCAGGCTTTATGTCTGACTCTACTTTTCTTTCGTCTTCTTTTCTTCCGTTCCCCCCCCCTCAGGTCCACAGGGAGGGAACACTGCAGCTTGACCAGCCTTAACATCCAGCTTGAAGAGGAGAAATGTATTGCTTGGACCTTTTCGTTTTGAACTATGGCTTTGGACAACCACTATGGGGCTTTTGCAGTTTATCTATGTTTTCTTTATGCTTCTTTAAATAATGTAATCAAGACAGATTATGAAAGTGTTATGTTATGTTTTTGGGAAAGATGTAAGACAATTATGGTGATGTTGTTGTAGCACGTATTTGCTTTTATGAAATAAAAGTTGTTGTTTTTCCGCTGTTTACAAATATGTGTTCTTATATCTGTGACTTATACTTATAAACCTCCACCAAAATTAGGGCATTCCCTTTGAGAGTGACCCTAACGGAGGTGGGGTGTTTCACTTGGTATCAGAGCATAGGTTTACCAGATAAGATAAAAAGTTCTAAAAATTTATTTTCAAAAAGGAAATTTAAAGAAGCAATTTTAGAAGGAAAATATTATTTTATTTTAAAAAGGCAAAGTCCACTCCCCAAAGCCATAGGTACTATCTCTTATCCTTCGTTTTGAATCTATCCTTTTTGTTTCAGCATGTCCGGAGAACTTAACTTGCCAGAAGGGGTGCCAATACCTGGTTGGTTTAGACGGTTCTTAGAAGCAAGGGCCACTCAGCCAGGTCCTACCGTTCCTCCTCCCCCAGCTGCAGGAAATCATCCAGCTGCAGCGGCACCTTTTCCTCCACCTCCTCCTCGGGGAAACACTTTTGCTAAGATATGTAAAGATTTTAAAGCTATGGGAGGAAAGGATTTCCATGGAACTGAGTCCTTCGTGGCAGCTAGAAATTGGCTGAAAGAAACGGAGGACCTATTCATCATCTTTGAGGTAGAAGATAGACAAAAAGTACAATTGGCAGTATGGCTATTGAAGGGCGAGGCTTCCTACTGGTGGGAAGTCACTAATGCTGAAAGACCAGTGGAGACATGGGAGGACTTTAGGGCAAGGTTTGAGACTAAATTTCTCTCAGATGCGGAAAGAAGTTTGCAGTTGGAAAAATTCTTATTTCTTAAGCAAGGGGACAAGACATTTAGAGAGTATGTGAATCAGTTCGATGAGCTGGCTAGGTTTGGGCTTGACCTAGTCAACACCCCGCACAAGAAGGCTCTCCGTTTCGTCAAAGGGTTGAATGAGCCATTACACAGTTTGGCCATGACCCATATACCCATGGGAGCCACGTATGAAAGATTGGTGCAAATGGCATTGCTGAATGAAGAGGATAAGGGCAAGAAGGAAACAAAGGCAGAAAGCTCTCAAGGGAAGAAAGAGGGTTTGCAGCCTAAGAAGACAGACTTTAAGAAGGGCGGGAAAGGCAACAAAGAGAAGAGGAAGTGCAATTTCTGTGGCAAAGTGGGGCACTTAGTTAAGGACTGCCGGAAAAAGAAAGCCAAGGAGAATGGTGGGTGCTTTTCTTGCAGTGAGACAGGCCACAGGGCTAAGGACTGCCCAAAGAAACGAGGACAGGGGCAGAGGGCTGGATCCACCCCAGGGGCACAGGTTCATGTGCTGGAAGCGCCACCTCTGCAACAGCGAGGTATAAATACTTCTGTAGAAAGTGTAGTTTATCTTTATGATCACCCCGTTCGCACTTTATTTGATTCTGGCGCATCACACTCCTTTATCTCGTCTGCTTTAGTAGAATCTCTGCACCTAAAAACTAGTATGGTAGATGACCCCTTAATTGTTTCAAACCCAATTGGGGGCCCAGCTCATTTGTCTATGATCTGTTTGGGATTGAAAATCTCTATTCTAAGCGTAGAATTTCAATGTAGTGCCTTTGTTTTGGGCTTTTCGGGGTATGGTTCGATTTTGGGTATGGATTGGCTATCCAGTAATGGGGCCATCCTTGATTGTGAGAAAAGGGTTGTTAGGCTCCTAACCCAGCTCGGTAATACTTTGGAAATTTCTTGTAATCCCTCGTATGCGGTTATGCTTAGTTATCTTGAATCGCTAGATGCCTCTGTTGAAAATTTGCAATCAGTTAGAGTGGTCCGGGAATATCCGGATGTCTTCGAAGAGGTGAAGGGCTTGCCTCCGAAGCGGGAAATAGACTTCCGTATATATCTTGTAGATAATGCAAAGCCCGTTGCGTTACCCGTTAGACACATGGCTCCACGGGAAAGGAAAGAGCTCAGTAAACAGATTAAAGAGCTTCTAGAAAAGGGGTTCATTAGGAGAAGCATTTCAGAATGGGGCGCTCCAGTGGTGTTCGCTACAAAGGCGGATGGTTCTCTCCGTCTATGTGTTGACTACAGGGAGCTCAACAAGCTAACGAAAAAGAATAGGCACCCGCTCCCTAGAATTGACGATTTATTTGACCAGCTTGTAGGAGCGTCTGTTTTCTCCCAGCTCGATTTAGCAACCGGTTTTCATCAGCTAAGGGTGGCTGAAGATAGCATCGATAAAACGACATTCAGAACCCCAGACGGCTTCTTTGAATGGCTTGTCATGCCTTTCGACTTGGCAAATGCACCTGCTTACTTCGTGGACCTGATGAGTAGGATATTTAGAGATTTCCTCAACAAATTCGTAGTGGTCTTCGTAGATGATATCCTTATCTTCTCAAAAAGTGAAGAGGAACATGCTCAACACTTAAGGGCAATCATGGAAACTTTGCGAGTCCATCAACTAAAAGCCAAATTCTCCAAATGCCACTTTTGGAGAGAAGAGGTGAGGTTCCTTGGGCACATAGTATCCAAACAAGGGTTAGCAGTGGACCCTGCTAAGGTAGTGGCGGTACAGGATTGGAAGACACCAAGGAATGCGACTGAGGTCCGAAGTTTTCTAGGACTAGCAGGTTTCTATCGAAAGTTCATAAGGGATTTTGCGAAAATCTCAGCTCCGCTCACGAAATTAACCAAGAAGAATCTAGTGTTCAATTGGGATTTGGATTGCGAGTTTGCTTTCCAACGACTGAAAAGGGCTCTTACAACAGCCCCAGTTTTGACGCTGCCAGATGGGAGCAAGATGTTCACTGTTTATACGGATGCATGTGGGACAGGGCTAGGTGCCGTCTTAATGCAAGAAGGAAGGGTAGTAGCTTATGGCGGGAGGCAGTTGAAGGTGCACGAAAAGAACTACCCAACCCACGATCTTGAGTTAGCCGCCATCGTCTTTGCACTCAAGTCTTGGCGACACTATCTCCTAGGTGAGAAGTTCGAACTTTACACTGACCATAAATTGTTGAAATATCTTTTCTCGCAGAAGGATCTTAACTTGAGGCAACAAAGATGGATGGATTTTCTTGCCTCGTACGATTTCGAAATCTCCTACACTCCGGGCAAAGGCAACGTAGTGGCAGACGCGTTGAGCCGAAAGAAATTGACCCTAAGCCCGTTGTTTGTTGAAAGACAAAGCCTAGAGTTTATAGCCAGCTTCGACTTTAGGCCTTCCTCCGATTTTGTACCAGGCTTGCTAGCATCTCTCGAAGTGCGCCCAACTTTAGTGGATTCAGTAGGGACAGCACAACGCGAAGACCCTCAGCTTGTGGAAACAATTGATAGGCTAATTAGGGGTGAGACTTCAAGTCACCTCAACAGATACTCCATCGACGATAAGGGTTTGCTAAGGCGAGACGGAAGACTATGCGTCCCACAAACAAAAGATTTAGTAAAGAAGGTTCTCGAGGAAGCACATCACTCCAAGATGACGATACACCCAGGCGGAGATAAAATGTACAAAGATATAAAAAGGACTTTCTTCTGGAACGACATGAAAAAGGACGTGGCAGAATTCGTTTCTAAGTGCATGGTGTGCCAACAGGTTAAGGCGGAACAGAAAAAGCCTGGCGGGCTGCTGCATCCTCTGGAGGTCCCGCAGTGGAAGTGGGATAGCATCTCAATGGACTTCATCGATGGGCTGCCTAGGTCTAGGAGAGGCAACACTAGCATTTGGGTAATAGTGGATAGGCTTACTAAAAGCGCCCACTTTTTACCTGTCAAAAGTAAAAGAACTGCCTCATCCCTAACATCACTTTACCTCAAGGAAATCGTTCGACTCCATGGAATACCATCTAGCATTGTTAGTGACCGAGACCCCATCTTCACCAGTGAGTTTTGGCGGAGTCTGCAAGAAGCAGTAGGAACGCAGTTATGCTTGAGCACAACCTATCATCCCCAAACCGACGGCCAAACAGAGAGAGTGAATAGAGTTTTGGAAGACCTTTTAAGACTATGCGTCCTTGACTTCGGAGGGACATGGGAAGACCACCTTCCTTTGGTGGAATTTGCCTACAACAACAGCTATCAAGCAACCATCGGAATGGCGCCCTTCGAAGCTTTATATGAGAGACCGTGCCGATCGCCCACTTGTTGGTGGGAGTCTACGGATAAGCTCATACTTGGACCAGATATGATCCGAGAGACTTCAGAGAAAGTAGACTTAATACGAAGAAGGATGAAGACGGCCCAAGACAGACAAAAGTCCTATGCCGACAAGAGAAGGACCGACCTTGAATTTGAGGTTGGAGACAGAGTTTTTCTCAAGGTATCTCCGCTAAGAAACGTTGTTCGTTTTGGAACCACAGGAAAACTGGCACCAAGGTTCGTAGGGCCATTCCCTATCATCGAGAAAATTGGGAAAATGGCCTATAGATTAGAGCTACCCGAGAAGTTGGCTGGAGTCCACAACGTTTTTCACGTTTCACATCTCCGAAAATGTCTACATGAGTCTGCTGAAGTGGTAGAGCCAAATATCCTCGAAGAGGCCGAAGTGGAACGCGAAGCAACCATAAGAAAAGTTCCAACCCGCATATTAGGGACGGAAGTGAAGAAGCTACGCAACCGCGAAGTCAAGCTCGTCAAAGTTCAGTGGAGCGACGCCGAGGGAGACGCGACTTGGGAAACTGAAGCTAGAATACGCACTGCCTACCCTTTTCTGTTCGAGGGTACATCCTTGATCTTTCCTTTTCCTTAAGTTGCGCTTTTATCTATCTTATCTTTTAGGTAGAAACCCTTTGGATGGAAACATGTAATTGAAACATGTTATGGATGATGGTTGCAAGTGGTTGCAAGTGATTGCTAGTGGTTGCTCGTGGTTGCATATACACACACAATCTAGGTTTTAGATCGGCTCAGTCACTTCATATTGCATATGCATATATGTTTGCATTCGTATGTGGTTGAACATTAATGTATTGTCATTTGGATGTTGCATTTGTATTGAATGATTGTGCACTCATGTAGAATCATGAATAGGGAAATTTGCATACATAATGGATTCATGGCACTTACATAATTCGCATTAAGGAGGTCAACTGAATCAGTAGACCGTCTGATTTTGCATTAGATAAGTTCATGTACACACACACTTCGCATATGATCATGAAGCATTAGAAGTCTTTTAAGGACAATGGATGCTCGTGTTTGATGGATGAGTAGATGGATGACTGGATGTTTGGATATACATTCCTCCTAGCTTGAAGATTTCGGGGACGAAATCCTTTTAAGTGGGGGAGAATGTAACACCCCGTGTATTCTATAACTGTGAAATTCATAAATTAAAGTATAATTAATTTTAAATCAAAGAACTAAGGGAAACGGGATACGCCATTGCGTTCGTCTCGGAAAAATACACGAAATAGAGTCCGAGTTTTCGAAAAATGGAGTCCGTATGAAGAAGATATGGCCTTCGGAAGTTTCTGAATTAAGTTTAAAATTCGAACAGAATAAAACAGCTCAGAAAAACAAGTTTAATTTCCAAAACCGGGCCCAATTGGCCAGGGCGGGAAAAATCCCGCCTGATGCACCCAGGTCGACTGGGCTGTCGACCTGGTCTAGCCAGTTCGACAGGGCTGTCGACAGGGCTGTCGACCTGGTCCAGAGCCAGGTCGAACCCAGCCCAACCTGGCTGGCCTATTCTATGTTGGTCGATTTTCAGAAGTCTGCTTTGTCATTAGGGCTAGGTGGCAGGCTCTAATTGGTCTCTCTTTCGAATGAATGGCTACGATCAATCCAAGCAACATCGATGGTCCTAATCAGTTCATAAACCCTATAAAAATGACCCTAGACTCAACCTAATCTATTCATTCAAAAATAAGAACAAGGCCATCATGTTGCTGAGGAACGACTAGAGTAGCCACCAATTGGAGAGAGGATTAGGAGGCAAATTCTAAAGCATAAAGCAACTTAATCAAATCAAATCAACAAGGAATCGCATCTCCAAACCCCTAAATTGGAGAATTCGCCACACAATTGTAAGTAGAGTATTATTTTGGTATGAACAAATAATTGTGTTGGTTTGTATACTTGATTTGTGGCGATAAAGTAATTCATATTTGTGCGTTACTATGATTCTTATCGATTTGGGATATTGTATACGTTTGGATATTCTCGAATTATGTTATTCATTATAAAAAACTACATGCGGTAGTTTTATGCAAGTATACGTTTGGAATATTCGCAAATTATGTAATCCATGTTGAAGCTACATGTATGTAGTTGATTAATTGAAATTCATGCAAGTTTGGGGTTTTGCTACTATGCCATCATAATGTATATTTTTGTACAAAAATCATTTTGTACGTAATTGGAACAAATTTGGGTTATTATAGTTCATATGAAACTATGTTGAAATTTTGGCACCATGATCTATGTATTAAGCCATGCTTTTGTACTAGAAAACTTATTTGCAAACTTATGAATATGACTAGGCTATGATTGATATTTTGCATAATTGAAATCCATGATAGGTCTAAATTGTTAACAAGAATTATATGATGACATATGTGGTACATAGCTAGGTTAGATTCAAAATCCCATTTGCAAGTTTGCATGACTAAAGTAAAAATCATGATTTCATGTTAGAAATATTTATGCCATGGTTATGTGAATAGATTTAAAATCATGATTTAGTTGAACTATACTTTTGTGTTAGTAACAAAAGTAAGCACCTTTGTAAACATGTAGTAATCTTATGAACATGATTTGCTTATGTTTGACATTATGCCTGAATAAAAGTATAGGTTTATGTTGTAGTTAAGCCTATGTGTCAATAGTGATATTCTTAACTTAACTACAAGTTTACATGGTTTGATTCATGTCACTTATGCTTTATGACCAAAGTATATGTTACCACTATGCAAGTACACCCGTTTCTATTTTGTAGTCCCAACGTCACGTTGCAAGTTCATGCGTTCACATTCCCCTTTTTGTGTATGTAATCACGCTTTAAGCCTCCCCTTTTCGCATGGCTAGGTTGGGCTTAAAAAGGCTAAGCCCAACATATATATAATAAACGGACGTGTTAAACGGGGGAAAATAACGTTGGTTTAAATTAATTAATAAATGAAAATATAAAGTAGAAGGGCCCAAATTCAAGTATGGGTTGGGCCCATGATTGGTGTAACCTTTACACCATTTACTTAAAAATGGGCCGCAAATATTTACATATAAGAAAATAAAGAAGAAAGACAAAATATGTAAATGTAGAACATACGATGTGTTTAACCCGAGGTTGGATTGAGTTGTGATGTAAACCTGCCCGGAACCGCCCGGCTGTCCAGTAGTCACAACAATACCTATCCAATGTGGGAGGTTAAACATGGAGCACAATAAGGACCCGAGGTTAGACTGAGTTGTGGCGTAAGACTGCCCGGAACCAACCGGCAACAGGCAGCCACAACAATACCTGTCTAATGTGAGAGGTCAAGGCTTTAATAAGACAATTAAGGCTGAGTCAGGATTGTTAGGATTAAGTGAACTAAAGACTTAATCAAAATGGAACATGCTAAACTAAACGGACTGGTGGGGGTTAGGTTAGAAAACACTTAACCAACTTAGCATGTTGGCTAGAGATAGAAAACCTAGTAACGGGGGACCCTTTTCAGCAGTAACCCTAGAAGGTGTATCATGATACCCTGAAACTAGGCAGGGTGGGGCACGATTACTGGGCTGATTGTAAGAGGTCAAATCGACGGCGGTGGTGTAGCAGTGTAGGTTCTAACGGGGTGCGGGCGTGCACACACTCCGGCGCAGAAAAATAAGGCACTGGACACCAGTAGCATACCTGTGCATTCTAGGATTGTGTCGGGCCGCCTCCATGGGACTTGATACACCCCATGGTGGGACCAGCATAGGTAACTACAACATCGGGGGCCGTAAGACACATGTAACTATGCGAGTAGGAGCCGATCATCATAGAATGGATCACTTCACCCTGATTATGGGGTGCCAGTTGGAAACTAGTTTATATGGGTTCAGAGATTAACATGGGGTACGATAGTATATTCGACCCTAGACAACTTAACCAAGTTTGTAGTGCTTTCCCACTTCTTGTTTATACTTATCATACCCAGTTCTTTATTCATATACAGAATAGTCCTAGACTTACTCAGGCTTTATGTCTGACTCTACTTTTCTTTCGTCTTCTTTTCTTCTGTTCCCCCCCCTCAGGTCCACAGGGAGGGAACACTGCAGCTTGACCAGCCTTAACATCCAGCTTGAAGAGGAGAAATGTATTGCTTGGACCTTTTCGTTTTGAACTATGGCTTTGGACAACCACTATGGGGCTTTTGCAGTTTATCTATGTTTTCTTTATGCTTCTTTAAATAATGTAATCAAGACAGATTATGAAAGTGTTATGTTATGTTTTTGGGAAAGATGTAAGACAATTATGGTGATGTTGTTGTAGCACGTATTTGCTTTTATGAAATAAAAGTTGTTGTTTTTCCGCTGTTTACAAATATGTGTTCTTATATCTGTCTTGTATATCTGTGACTTATACTTATAAACCTCCACCAAAATTAGGGCATTCCCTTTGAGAGTGACCCTAACGGAGGTGGGGTGTTTCAGATTGGATCTTGATAATAATATCAACATGAATCCAAGAAACTAATTTACAACGACTGAATAGAGCATGAACTAGACATAAGAATGGAGATGAACAAGTCTCAAAACTCAAGGTTCAAAGGTAAATAGGAATAGGTCTGAATTGATAATCATGCTTATATCCAATTACACTTTATTCCATAGCCATATTAAAATTAAGTATTTTAATCTAAAAAGTAACTAGAACTTACATAGCATGGCTAGCGAATTTAAGAACTGAAATCGATGTTGTAGCGTTGTTGATTCTTCTCCTTGAATTGTTGTAGAAGTCTTCATCTTTGCATTGGATTGCGTATGAAAGCTTAAGAAGAAGATTAGAGACGGCGGCCATGACCAAGAGGGATTTTAGTAGTATAATGGTGGCTTGACATGTTGTAGTGAATTAGGGTTAGGCCTTAGGTTGTATTTATAGATGTAGGAACTCATTTAGGCCCTTAGATCATCCCTAGAATCAATCCGGACCATCAAAACTCATCCCGGGCCTCAAAAATGGGTTCTGGGCCACACCAGGCTGACCAGGTCGACCTGTACAGGGGGGAGGTCGACACTACAGTCGACCTGAGGGGGGGGGGTAAGTCGACTATGCAGTCGACACTACAGTCGACCTGGGGTCAGTCTGCCTGAAAGTCTGCTGAAACTTGTACAGGCCATAACTTGGTCATACGGACTCCGATTTTCGAAAACTCGGACTCTATTTCATGTAAAATTTTGAGACGAACGCAATGGCGTAACCCATTTCCCTTGATTCTTATTTTAAAATTTAATTCTGCCTTGATTCTTGTATTAACATGTTATAAAAATTTGGGTTGTTACAAAATCCAATTTCAAAATACGTGACATTTGCGGTTTTATTTGTAGAGCCTAGTATGGCGACATAGTGGGATAGGGCGCTTATGCCGTCTATGATTGATACTTATGATTTGAAGTTGTTTTATACGCCATGCACTTATAATAGTATCAAATGATTTGTTTTAAACGTGTCAAGCATTCTTGGCTATTATAAGGTAAAAACCCTATCCTCCGGCTTGCGTTGCATTGTGTGATGGGACCTGGGTCTTATAATAGCTTCATTTTTCTTTATTTAGCTTTGCGCTGTTGTTTTATGCACTGGTGTTCTTGGGAGGAAACTCATTCCGTGTTATACGGCGTGGTCCCTTGATTTACCTTACTTTGAAAATAAAGATAAATAACTGTTTTAGTTCTCACACCAGTCCCATGACTGACCTGGAGTTTATTGTTTTAACCTAAACTCTGGGTGCCCTTATTTCGACACGGGCAGCTAGTAGTTTTAGTTTTGCAGATTCATATTCACAGGATCCTGGTTTAAAGCTGGAACGATACTCGGAAAGCTTTGTATCCGCGTATTACTTCTAGTTATGTATTGTATTAATTTTTCGCTGCGATGTATTTAAAGGTAATTTAAATCTCTGATATTTCTGTGTAATATTTATTCGTACTCTGTATATTCTTGTATTCTGATGAATTGTTGTAATATACAATGAAATGTTCTCCCGTCTGCGTTCTATTTTGTCGTGTTCTCAAAACAATTCGTTCTTTCTCTTCTCTTCGGAGACCGGGGAAGTTCGGGTCGTTTCAGCGTGGTATCAGAGCTTTGGTTTACAAAGTTCAGAGAACAAGGCACATTAGAACCATACGAAAGAATTCATCAGATATTGGATTAGTAATATCCAATGAGAATGACTCGTTAGAGATGGGATCAGTAGTATCCTAGAACGAGTGTGAAGAGTATATTTTTAAGATGAAACGAATTTTGTTTTGAAAATTTAAAATCAATTATTCGTATTTGATTATTTATTTCATATTGATTAGGACAATCCAATATATAAAGATTTTGCGTATGCGCCTAGCTAGCGTCTATTCGAAGTTTTAATATACTGGATAGATATAGGATCACACTCTAATCGCCCGGAGATGATTCTGAAGATAGTTTGAACATCATTAGAATTGGTATTCGAGTTTCGAAGGTGTGATATCTATACATTTCCTATTGACTGGTGTGAAAACCAAAATTAGATAGGGCTTATTGTTGTGATTTTGCATCAAAAATCTGATTTTTAGACTATATATCAAAGTTATAAATTTGAAATGATAATCAACTAATTGATTGCTGATTGTGTTGTTTGATTATAGTTTGATTAATTAAATTGTTGAACCATTTAGCCTAATTGGATCAAATATTGAATTGTGTTGAAAAATGATTGCAATTGCATGCATATACATGTACTTACATTGAACAGGTCATAGCAAGGAGGCTAGAGCAGAGAATAAAATTTGTTTGCCCGACAAATAGGTACATGTTTATCATAATTTACTGTTTTGTTTGGGTAATGATGATTTTATGAGCCGATTGGCTAGCCGGTTGGCTTTTTCTTTTTCTTTTTGAGATCAGAGGGCCTGTATGGCAATTTCGGAATTTTCCCGTGCTCCTGGTGCCGGGGAGGTTATTGTGACATTTTTCGAAAATTTAGGGTGTTAGCCAAATTTTTGAAAAAATTGAAAATTTCTTAGAAACTGGAAAGTTGAAGAACTTAAGCCGTAGTGAAAATAATGAAAGTTGAGTTGGTATTTAAAACAACTTTCGGCTTTGTTCCTTTTCGGGGACGAAAAGTTTCAAGTGGGGGAGATTGTAATAACCCGGAAATCTGGGCCAATTAAAAATTTTTATTTTGGCAATTTTAGCGAATTTTGATTATTTAAAATGAATTATTTTAAATAATATCGAAGAGAAATTTATTTTGAATATAATTCGAACGTATATATTCGTTTGAATCGACGATAGAATATAAATATTTATTTATATTTATAAAAGGAATTGAAAATGGCGCGGTAGTTCGATAATTCGATTTCAAAATTCAAATGAATGTACTGGGTGCAAAATAAACCGGATTTTAGTGAAACCAAAAATAATGGAATCTAATTGTGACCATCTTTCCAACGAATCCGAAAAATCAAAATTTCATAGCGGGAATCAAAAGATATGTCCAGTTGAAAATTCAGAATAGTCGCTATGGAATTCTGGCCCCTAAAAATGGAAATTTTGCAAATGACCTCGGATTTCGACGGAACCACTTTTGTTGGATCTGTGATGTCAAATTATTGCTAGATTTCAAATTTCATAATTTTTCGAATCAATATGTGAGCGTGGCAAAGGAAAACGCGTTTGACCAGTTTCAGTTGATTTTAATCGACTGGAAAATGGCCATTTTTCAAACGGTCTCGGAATTTGACGAAACTAGTTTTGTTAGGATCGTATCGTCGATACGAAGCTAGAAAATATTTTTCGGGAATTTTCAAGCTAGTATGTGGGCCCGGTAAATTGAAATGCGCGTTCAAATTCAATATATAGAGTTATATGTTGATTTTGACGAAAACTGATCGAAACGATCGAATCAGCTTACGATACGTATCCCATCGTGTTCGGAATGGGGGTAATTAGCTATGGACGACGGGCAGTGGGCCTCGTTTCGAGGTCGAAATAAAAAGTCAACATAAATTGGAAATAAAATAATATAAAAAAATTAAAACTTCCTCTCTCTTCCTATTATCACTCAGCCCCCCCCTTTTTCGAAATCATTTCAACAGAGAAAAAAATCGATCTGGAAATCGACGGAGTTCCTTCCCTCCCCCCCTCGTCGATCGCTCTGCCACCCCCTAGCCTAGCCGTCGTCCGCTAGTACCTCCCCCCCCCTACGCGCCACCGTCCTCTCCTCATCGTGACGCTGAGCCTCTTTCCCCTCACGAACCCGCACTGAAATCAAGACAACCGGGAAGCCCTAGCCTCCGCGAACCCGCCGCCAGCACGCCAGGGCCCAGCGCAGGCGCCTCTCCGCCTCCCCTAGCCACCTCCGCTCGAACAGCAAACTCCCTCCCCTTTCACCATGTTTAACAGTAAGTTTTATAATTTAACTTTCTTCTTATTTATTTATATAAAATCTGATTTTTCTTCTTTATCTTGTTTATATTCTTAGGTAGTTAAAGAAAATATTTTTGCTTAGTTAAAGTTAATTTTTTTTCTTAGTTAAAGTTGATATTTTTACTTAGTTAAAGTTAATATTTTACTTAGTTAAAGTTGATATTTTTACTTAGTTAAAGTTAATATTTTTATGATGTAAAATATTTGATCTTTATTTTTGAAGAGATTGAATTTTTATAATAGGAAAGGCAGAATTTCTATCTATATAGTAGCGGTATAAAAATGTGATTTTCATAGCGATGTAAAAATAGGATTTTTATATATTGGATAGCAAAGTAAAAATTCGATTTTTATATATTGAATAGCGAAGTAAAAATTCGATTTTTAAATATTGAATAGCAAAGTAAAAATTCGATTTTATATATTGAATAGCAAAGTAAAAGTTCGATTTTTATATATTGAATAGCAAAGTAAAAATTCGATTTTATATATTGAATAGCAAAGTAAAAATTCGATTTTTATATATTGAATAGCAAAGTAAAAATTCGATTTTTATATATTGAATAGCAAAGTAAAAATGTGATTTTTATATATGTAGTGGCTACGGGCAACGAAAGTGACAAAAGGCGAGAACGGCGAAGACTTCTACATTTGAAGTGTCGTGGAGTTGGGATAGCTTAGGTGAGAACTTCTCACCTTTTAATTTTGTTTTTCTAGTTATATAAATATATACTAGGATGCAGACGGTGTTTAGTAGCACCCGACACCCGTCGCCCACAGACCATGGACGGCTTGTATGCTTGTTTATTTGATTTTGATGTGTAGTTGATTGTGTGATGTGAAACGAAATAAAATATTTATATAGTTAAAAATAATTTATAGTTGAAAATAGATTTTTTAACGTGTATATAAAATAAACATTTATAAACAAATCGGAGATTTGTTTATATACACTGATTTGATTGATATTGATTAGGACGATAAATTTTACACATCGCCCAGCCGCACAAATAAAATCTGTGTTTGATTGTTTGAAACCCCACACGGGTATTGGGATGATAGATGACATACACTAATCCCAATAATTAGTTGTATGTCCATCGATTGATTGACAGGCTGTTATAAGCGTTAAATATTTATATTTGATGCTTATACAGTGTAGAACGCACTCTGGATGATGGTTGATTATTTATCGTTGTTATTTTGTACATGTGTTGTAGAAAATCCATATAATTAACATTATATGGTAATGGATTGGGCCTCATTCCAGTTTTGAAAAAGAAATATTTGAAATAGAAATATTTGAAATAGGAATATTTGAAAAAGGAATATTTGAAATATAATATTTGAAAATAGAAATATATGAAGCCGTGTTGATTAGATTTACGCCATTTTGACGTGAACGATATTTATATCGATTTTATTCATTTTATAATGAATATCGAAAGTGATTTCAAAATCTGATATTTTGAAAAGAATTAGAATTCGAAGTGAAATTGAATAGAAATGAATTCGAATTGAAATTGAATATAAATGAATTCGAATTGAAATTGAATATAAAGGAATTCGAATTGAAATTGAAAGAATTGAAATTGAATTGAATTGAAAATGAACGGAAATTGAATTAGAAGTCAATTTGAATTGAAATCAATTTGAAATGAATTTAAAACGAATTTAGAAGGAAAAATTCAATTTTGATTTGAATTTGAAAAGAAGTTGAAACCGTTTTGAAAATGAATTTAAAACGATTTATAAAGCACGTTTTGAATTGAAATCGACGAAGTATATATTATATATATTATATATGTAATATAATGGCCTGAATAGAACGCACCGCGCCGCGGCAGTTCGCGAATTTCGACCATTGACTTCGAACGGATATTACGGGAGATCCGACTGTCGGATTCTCCTAAAATCGGAACCGTTAGGTTCGTATCGAAAAGAGCTTTCTAACGAATGTGAGAAATTAGAAATCTAACGGTTGGATTTGGAATTATGTCCAAATCAAATTTGAAAAAGGTCGCTGTAAGTGCAATTCGATGGCCGTTGATGGAAATCAATTGTACGGGCCTTGATAAAATTATTAAAAATAGTAATAATTTGTGTAAAATCATAAGAAATGATTTGGGAAGAATTGGGATGAAAAACTCCATATTTGAAAAGATAAAAATAGATTTTTATCGAAATGAACTAGTTTTGAACTAGAATTATAATTCTATTTATTTTTAAATAAATAAATTGGATTGGAAATGGTTTTGAAAATAACCAGAATTTCCATAATTATATTGGAATGGATTTGAATCGAAATTGTCTTCGGAATATTTCGATGTTGGATTTCGTGATGATACAGATATTGTAATGGGAATTTGAAAGATATATATATATATATCGTTATTTCCAATACGATATTTGTTGGTCGTAGAATTTGATATTGAATATAAGCCGGTATATTTTCTATTCAGAGCCTTGTATTTAATATCAAATGTGATTTGGGTTTGTCGTGAATGGTGTCTTCATTAACACTGTTCTTAAGCCCAGTTGAGGAAAAAGATTAAATCTTTTTATTTAGATTTAATGAAGTGTACCAATTAAATAATATTTAATTGGAATTGAATTGGTATTGATTTTTGGGTTTATCGTGAACAGTGTTTTAAATAACACTTTTTCTTTAACCCGATAATTAATGAAATGTGATTTTGGGTTGTCGTGAATGGTATCTTCAATAATACTATTCTTAGACCCGAAGGAGTTAAGAAAATCAGAAACTAATTGGAGATTAGTTAAGTTGAATGGTTTCTAGGGTATTGATCTGATGTTGGTTTCGGCCTTCGAGGTTGATACTTAGGGAATTGTTCACTTGCTAATTTACGGTTAGGGACTGATTGAAATGTGATGTGATTTTGGGTTTATCGTGAACCGTGTTTTAAATGACACTGATTCTTTAACCCAGTCACAGATTAAAACTAAGTGGAGTTTTAATGAATCTTTAATTAGATTGAAATGATCGAGAATGGAGTATCACCAGTTTTGCTCTAGGCGATAGTTAAATCTTTAATTAGATTTGAACGTGAAATGGTAATTGAATTTACCGATAACACCGTGGTGTTAGATATGAAGTATTACCAGTTTTACTTCATAGGATGAATAGGTTGGGATTGGGAAATTAAAACAAATGATCACTTCGGTAAGGTTCGTTAATCCCGACTAGTTGAATCGAAATTCAAAAGAAGATTAAAGAATAAATTCAAGGAATTTATCTTTGATAAAATTAATGGGAACCTTTCCCTATCAATGTGAAATGTAGAAACTAACTGTCGGTTAGCTAAGCAGAATGGTTTTCTGGATATTGATCTGATGTTGGTTTCGGCCTTCGGGGTTAATATTTTGGGGATTATTCTCTTGATTAGTTTACGGTTAGTGACTGATGAATTGGAATGAGGCGTATGTTGTGTTTGTGTAACACATGTTTATTATATACGCGAGTTATTCGGGAAGACCGGGTTTATCCCATTCTGAATAACTGATACGACGATAAGTCGAAGATGAAGACGGTGGTCGAAGACCGGAGGTCTTCACATCGTTTGGGTGATTACTGATGATCTTGATTGGGATGTACGCCCAAGAAGATGGAAACAGTTGGTGATCGTCCAGACGTATTTGGAGATTGATGGATATGCGGGGTACTAGGTGCCTCCGGTTTCGTTCAGACCCAGAACGAACTTGTAAATGGGCTGTGTGTCTGACATTGGATTTCATTCTGTGTGATTGATTTCTACTAAATATATATCTGTTTAGCGGCGGAGGATTTATTCTCTTGCTTAACGCCCTTCTTTGAGACGTACGAGCTCAGGGGTTATATACTGATGGATATCAAACGCATAGAGTGAATTGCCTGTGTGGCATGCCTATGTGGAAAATAATCAAGGCTTCTGTTGAAAAGCAAAGTCTTGTGGTCGATGATCGAAGCATGGCCTTTGTGGCATAACTTTGTGTAACGTTTACTTCGCGAGCTTCACACCTCGGTGTGAACCAAAACGGGAGAGGACGTCAGGGAGGGCATGCGTTTCTTTCTAGCTAGAAGTGGCGTCAGTGGTTTTACACGCCCCGACGAGTTTGACTTATGTGGTTGTTGCTGTTGCGAGGTGCCTCGGTTTGATCGGACGATCCGGGTCCAATGGAGTCATTCGTTGGCTCATTTACGCCCCATAGAGCGGGGAAACGCATGTTCAGGGTTTAAGTTTAATCCACATCAGTGGACTGGCCCTGAGGACCCAAGGGTCACTCGAGCTCTGATCCTGAGACTCAGGCTAGACAGTCTCGAATCGGTTGAGGACTATCTTTTGCCTCGGTTCATAGATGGAAATCCAATTTCCAAATACATGACATTTGCGGTTTTATTTGTAGAGCCTAGTATGGCGACATACTGGGATGGGGCGCTTATGCCGTCTATGATTGATACTTATGATTTGAAGTTGTTTTATATACCATGCACTTATAATAGTATCAAATGATTTGTTTTAAATGTATTAAGCATTCTTGGCTATTATAAGGTAAAAACCCTATCCTTCGGCTTGCGTTGCATTGTGTGATGGGACCTGGGTCTTATAATAGCTTCATTTTTCTTTATTTAGCATTGCGCTGTTGTTTTATGCACTGGTGTTCTTGGGAGGAAACCCGTTCCGTGTTATACGGCGTGGTCCCTTGATTTACCTTACTTTGAAAATAAAGATAAATAACTGTTTTAGTTCTCACACCAGTCCCATGACTGACCTGGAGTTTATTGTTTTAACCTAAACTCTGGGTGCCCTTATTTCGACACGGGCAGCTAGTAGTTTTGGTTTTGCATATTCATATTCACAGGATCCTGGTTTACAGCTGGAACGATACTCGGAAAGCTTTGTATCCGCGTATTACTTCTAGTTATGTATTGTGTTAATTTTCCGCTGCGATTTATTTAAAGGTAATTTAAATCTTTGATATTTCTGTGTAATATTTATTCATACTCTGTATATTCTTGTATTCTGATGAATTGTTGTAATATACAATGAAATGTTCTCCCGTCTGCGTTCTATTTTGTCGTGTTCTCAAAACAATTCGTTCTTTCTCTTCTCTTCGAAGACCGGGGAAGTTCGGGTCGTTTCACTTGATAAACATCGGCTCGATTATAGTTCGGGTCGATTCGAATATTGCAGGCTCAGGTTTAAGGGCGTACGATCATCAAAGAACATTCGGGTCAACACACAATGCACCGATCTGACATGTTACTTTAGTAGAGAAATGCCATATTCCTATTCAAACTCAGCTCGAAGGATATTCTGGTCGATCAAAACCTAGGACAACTCAGATAGAAGATCATGCATAAATCCAAATCCAGAATTTCAAGACTTCATGGGTCGAACTGTACAGTCTTGATACTTTGATACACATGAGTCTTGAATCTCCTTTGAAATCTTGAATCTCTAAAACTCTACAGTCTTCAATATTTATTTCCTGCATACATACATACATATATATTCTGGATAACAGTGTTAGTGTATAATTTATAATCAATAATGTTAATAATTGAAACAAGGTTGTTGTCATTAAAACATCATTAAAATTCCATTCTCTAAGAATCTCCCTCTTTTTGATGATGACAACCTTGGTTTATAAAATATTCATACCTGATATTACCTGTTTATAAAATATTCATACCTGATATTACATGTTGATCTGATTATTTGATTTCTCCCCTTTTCACCATGAATTCCTTCTAACTCCCCTTTAAACCAAACCTATTCTGCGCTAATTTTATAATTTATCCCCCTTTGTCATCAACAAAAATTATATTTAACTATACTCCCCCTGAATTTATACCAACAATGATCCTAGTGACCATAATTCTTCCTGAATTTATAACTCCCCTTAATTCTATATCTAAAGAATTAGAACTCCCCCTTAATCTATAACCATACTAGTGTAATTCTACTAAGTAACTTAAATAAGAGTATCGTAAACCAAATAAAAAATGTGTAAATTAACAATCAATCCAAACATATTTATAAGTAATTTAAACAAGCAAATCAAACAATCACAATTCGTATTTACATACATCACGAACACAAAAAATATGAAAGCGTTAAATGTTTAGTGTTCTATAACAATCAGGGATTTGTGAATTGGGCAGTGGGGATAATGAAGACAGAATTCCCAACTTTGCTCGAGTACATTCGCATATTTGTCAAAGCACACTTCGCCTATGCAAATAACACGATCATCTTCTTCCATGTCTTCGTTTTGCACCTTTTCTTCCTCTTCTTCTTCCATTTCTTCTTCCTCTTCCTTTTTTTCTTTATCTTCTTCCATATGCGTTTCTTGATTATCATTGCTGGTGATAATAGGATTGGTTTGATTATCCATTACAAACCTTGCAAATTTTTTATAATATTCCCTTGTTTCTCTTGTTTTCTATTCATCCTTATTAGAAGAAGTTGAATTTCAATCAACATTTGCAGCGTATCCTTCATAGCTTCTTCTATTTTCATCACTCTTGCAAGCGTAGTTCGTTGAAATGGACCAGGGGAAGATCCGGGGAAGGAAATGGTGTTGTTTTGGTTTGAATTATTATAGGAGGCCATTGTTTATTTTATTTCAGAGTTTTCCCAGAGAGAAAATGAAGAGAAAAAGAAAGAATTTCGAAATTAAGAGTTTAAATGTAAGTTGTAATACCTTTTGGTGGGATTTTTTTTTAAATAGCAGTTATATGTCAACATGCATAAACATGTATGTTGACATACATGCAATTTTTTATTTTTCTGAGTTTTATTATATTTTATATTGTATTTATATTAATATATTTAATTACTCTATTTCACTTAAAGGGAAAATGCCTAATTCTCTTCTAAATTTAGTAAATGTTGTTTCATTTAAAGGTTTGGTTAATATATTAGCTATTTGTTTTTCTGTTTCTATGAATTCTAGTGAATTTTTTTCTTTACTTATGTTATCTCTTAAGAAATGATGTCTTATATCTATATGTTTAGTTATTGAATGATGAGTTGGATTTTTGTATATATTTATAGCGCTTGTATTATCACAATAGATTGGTGGTTTATTTATATTCAATCCAAAATCTTTTAGAGTTTGTTGCATATATATTACTTGTGAACAAGCCAAAGCAGCAGATATATATTCTACTTTAGTTATTGACAAAGATACTGTATTTTTCTTTTTACTAAACTAGGAGACTGGAGAAAAACCTAAGAAGTGAAACGTTCCACTAGTGCTTTTACAATCTGATTTACATTCTTCATAGTCAGCGTCACAATAGGAGATTAAATCAAATGAATTATTTTTAGGTTAAAATAATCCAAATGTATGTTTTACATATCTTAGAATATGTTTTACGGCTTTTAAATGAGTTTCTTTAGATTGAGATTGATATATTGCACAGAGACATACACTATGCATTATATTTGGTCTACTAGCGGTTGTATATAACAACGACCCTATCATTCCTCTATATAATTTTTGATCGACGTCTTTTGACGTATCGTCTTTTCTTAGGGCTATATTAGTTGCCATAAGTATAGGTCTTCCATTAGTTGTAGTTCAATTATATTTACTAATTAAATCTCTGGCATATTTTTCTTGATTAATAAATATTCCATTGTTTAGTTGTCTTATTTGTAAGCCTAAAAAAATGTAAGTTCGCTCATATGACTCATCTCAAATTCTTATGTCATAATATCTGAGAATTGTTTATTCATTTTATTATTTGTTGATTTGAAAATTATATCATCAACATATATTTGTACTAATTGAATATCGTTAATATTTCTTTTAATAAAAAGTGTATTATCTGTTTTACCAATTTCAAAGCTAGATTGAAAGAAATACATTCTTAACCTATCATACCAGACTCTAGGAGCTCGTTTTAATCCATATAATGCTTTCTTTAATTTATATACATGGTTTGGGAAAAAATTCTCTTCAAAAAGAGGAGGTTGCTCTACATATACGTCTTCTTCAACATATCCATTTAAAAAGGCACTTTTAACATCCATTTGAAATAGTTTAAAATTATTATGATTAGCGAAGGCTAATAAAATTCCAATTGCTTCTAATCTTGCTACGGGGGCAAAGGTTTCATCATAATTATTCCTTCTGTTTGACATCCGTATGTAACTAATTGAGCTTTATTTCTCATGATCTCACCGAGTTCATTCATTTTATTTTTATAAAACCATTTAGTTCTAATTACAGTTTTATCCTCTTGTCTAGGAACAAGTTCCCACACATCATTCCTGCTAAATTGATAATTCTTCTTGCATAGCAAGGATCCATGAATCATCGGATTATGCTCCCTTCGGATTCTTAGGTTCTATAGTTGAAATAAATGCTAAATTACTCATATTATTTAATTGGTTTTTAGTCCTAACAATAAATTCGATATCTCCTAAGATATTTTCTACATGATGGTCTCTTAGTAGTCTAACTCATTTATTTGGTTGGTTAATTTCATTATTTATTTCATTTTCACTTTCATCCTCCTTATGTTGTGTTATATTTTTGTAGCTTTCGTCAACATATGCATTTAAATTTTCTTCTATAGTATTAGTTCTTAAATTAAAAACTCTATACGCCTTACTTCTTTCTGAATATCCAATGAATATTCCTTTATCAGATTTAGAATCAAATTTATCTAAATTTTCTTTAGTGTTAAGAATAAAACATTTACTTCAAAATATTTTAAAAAACAATACTTTTGGTTTCTTATTATAAAAGTTCATATGGAGTTTTATGAGATAAGGGTCAAATTAAAATTCTATTCAATATATAACAAGCTGTTGCAACTGCTCAGCCCAAAAATTTCTTAGTAAGTTACTATATAATAACATAGTTCTAGCACATTCTTGGATTGATATATTCTTACGTTCAACTACTCCGTTTTGTTGAGGGGTTCTACGGAAAGATAAATTATGGGTTATCCCCTTTTTATTACAAAATTTTCATTTTCCAACTCTCCACTGTGATCACTATGTATTATTTTGATTTTCAAAGATAATAAATTTTGAATTCTTTTAGCAAAGGTTTTAAATTGATCAAAAACATCACTTTTATTTTTAAGAGAAAGAGTCCAATTGAATCTAGAAAAATCATCAATTATTACATAAACATATCTATTGTGATTTGTCGGTTGAGTTTGGGATGGACCGAATAGATCCATGTGAATTAATTCTAGTGGTTTTGAGGTTGTAACTTCCTTTTTTGATTTAAATGAGCTTTTTTTAATTTTCCTAACCGATAAGCGTCACATAAATTATTTACCTTAAATTTTATTTTAGGAAATCCTCTAATTGATTCTAATTTTGAAATTCTAGAAATATGTTCGAAATATATATGACTGAATCTCTTATACCAAATCCGAAGGTAACTTGTATTGGCCGTGAGACATAAATTATCATTGGAAACTTTCATACTTAGTATATACATACTTTTCTTTTTTTTTAATCTTCTATAAAGCATTTATCTTTTTCAAAATTGATTTTATAACATTTATCACAAGTTGACTTATACTTAGTAAGTATTTTTTTTAAATTCCTAACAAATAAAACATCTGAAATAGTATGAGTTTCAGAATTACCTACATTGCCGATGCAAACCATATATCCTTTAGAATTATCACCAAAGTTGACCACTCCTCCATCTTCATATCCTACATTGTTCGGTAATTCTGGATTTCCGTCATATGTCTTGAGCAACCACTATTCAATATCCATTCATCCTTTTTGATTTCCACCATTTGACCATCAAGATTTTAATTTTCAACAGCAATGTAACACACCTTTTCCTATATTGAATAACAACTCAGTGATAAATTGATTTTTCAACAGAACTGAATGCAGACTCATCTAACACTAATGCAATACATGAATCAAAACTAGTGTTACAAATCATTTCGAAATTATCCATTTAATGTTTCCAAAATTTAGATGATGAAATTTTGAAAACCTGAGCTCTAATACCAATTGATAGGGGTCAGAATCACGGATCTTAAGGAAAAACTAACACTAGAGGGAGGTGAATAGTGTTTTAAACTGTTTATACAAAAACCTAAACAATTAACAATTACTCAAACAACTATTTGAATCACAGAACGAATGTCACAACAGAAACAATCACAGATGCAAATATAATCAAAATTAAAATGTAGAAAAAAAGAACACAATAGATTTTATACTAGTTTGGATTACTCCTAGCTCCCATCCCGCGCAACGCTGGATTGCGCAGAGTTTTATTAATATCAATATCCAATTACAACCCCTTGATTGCACGGCTAGAACATTAACACTGATTCAACAACCTTGATTTCGCAGCTACAAGGTTAAGACCGCTCCTTTTCCTTGAGTAACGGGTTACAAGGAACACACCCTTTCCTTATAGATTACAATTGCCCTATGTAATGACCCGAAAATCCGGACCAATTTGAGCTGACTAAATAACACAAGTCCAACCCCAAATTGTACTGGAAATTCAAGAAATTAATAGAAAGAAGATAGAGGGTGAGGATAGATAAGATAGAACTATTAGAATAGAAGAAGAAGAACATCATCATCAGAGTAAACACGAATCTCACGGCGGAACGAATAAAATATAACATAACCTTTGAAATACAAAACATTTTTGTATACAATACATTGCAGAGTACAACACTTACAACAACAGCGGAAATAATAATAGCTATAGAATCTTGAAGCCTCCTGCTCCAGCTCTTCATGTATCTGTAAATTCCTGACTACTTGACTGCCCATACAAATTTAGGCACCCAAGAGTTTAGGGAAAACAAAACAAATAAACTCCGGGTCAGTCATGGGACTGGTATGAGTAAAACAGTTTAAAACAATTCGAACAAGTAAACGATATCTCATAAGACCACGCCGTATAATGGAACGGGTTTTTCCCTTATGAGAATCCAAAATATCTTTATATCAAAAACCTTTTGATATTATAATAATGTCTATCAACCACAATATAATAATCATCTAGCAGAAACGCGTTCATCTCACGTTCTACATATAGTATACAATCAAAAACCGCAAGCACGTATTGGGTAATGGGTTTCCAACTATGACAAGGTATGGAACCACCTTCCGATCAGTGTACTCTAGGAACGATACACTGGAGTTCAACAAGAACATCTTGCAACTCAGCCACACATGACCGACCACTCATTTCGCTTGAGTGTATCGAATGTACATCACCAACGGTTGGGATCAGCAACCGTTCCCGTATATATATATGGGACAACATTGATAGATTAAAGAAGCAAATGAATATTCTCTAGATAGGTGATTATACACCCTACTTCGGTGCGACCGACTTAGCCATGCTGCCTGCCCGATTTATGTCATTTACCGGATGTGAGGCTAGAAGCTACGCTTGCTTTCCATTCATTGATAACACGACCACTTTGAATGCCACATTATTAGATCTGCTAATCATTAGTTGGTTTATACAAATATCTTGGATGTTATGCTAAGGGATAAATCCGTTGCAATCATATATATTTATACAGACCAACCCATTCGATCATTGGAAATACTCTGTCAGACACTCGTCCATATACGTTCGTTCTGGGACTGAACGAAACCGAAGGCACTATTCAGTACATCCATCCTAGTCCATTGTTATCTAAGATTTATACAACAGCCCTTGTACTTTACGTCGTCTTCAATATATTCAGCATACTTGATTCGCAACGGTTATGCCAATACGGAGTGGTTCTTCGGATAATAATCCAACCGGTCTCTCCATATTAACAACGTAAATATGGTCAAAACTTGATAGTCTGTGATTTAACTATCAATGAAAACATGTCGGGGTACAAACAACGATCTTACTTCCAAATGGAATTATCGATCCAATCATCAACCATAAATATATACATATATATTCGTATTCCCTTATTTTCTATATTTAGAAAATATACGTTAACATTGGAAAACATTTCCATAGCTTATACACGCACCACTACCATTCCACAATCGTTAGTCCCTAATTGTAAACTAGTAAGAGAACAATTCTCTAAGTATAAACCCCGAAGGCCGAAACCAACATCAGATCGATACTCAGAAAACGATTCAACTTACTAATCTCTAGTCAGTTTCTAATCTTGCTTAACTCTATTTCTTTAACTCTATTCGATTAACTCTAACTGATTAACTCAAATTCGAATAACTTATATTCGATTTACTCCTTTAAATAACGTTTATCCATTTATAAAGATTTACTTTTAGTAACGGTTCTTCACTTTAAAATTGTTCTTTTTATAACGTTTCTCCACTTATAAAGATTTCCTTTTTAACTGCGTTTAATCATTTATAATGTTCCCTTATAACAGCGTTTAATCACTTATAATGATTTCCTTATAACAGCGTTTATCTTTTTATAACATCCTATTCCGTTATAAATAATTCCCTTTTCAAACTCTATTTATTTTCTACATAAATAACCCCTTTTATACTTCTATTTATTTCTCAAATAAATATTCTATTTTAATTTATTTATTTAACAAATAAATAATTCTCTTATCTTTTCTATTTATTCTATCTGCAAATGGTTTGCAAATATTTCCTTTCGAATTTTATTTCTAAGTATTTCCTAATTATAAATAATCCATTTATAAATAAATTTCTATTTTTAAAAATATTCCATTTATAAATAATTCCTTTTATACTTCTTCTTTGATTTTATAAATATTATCTCTTTTATAAAATCCCTTGATTTTATAAATAATCTATTTTCAATATTCATTTTTTTGAAAATTCCCTTTTTAACACTCCGGTATTCCTTATGGTATCTAACGTACCATATAACAACGATCGGTATCATTCAAACATATAAAATCATCAACAGATTTCATATCACATCCTATAACAGAATATATGAAACGAACAGTATTTATATATTGAGGAACCCAGTTGGGTCCCTCCAACCTGTTCCCCAGCATCACAGATGTTAAACCATATAATTAACATCAACTTCGTTTCAGTATGAATTGTTCTGATAAACAACATCAATATTTAATGGTGTGTGTATATATATATATATATATATATATATATATATATATATATATATATATATATATATATATATATATATAATTTCAACTAATTGTCTAGCAGTTCAATCAACCAATCTACATACAATAGTCAATCAATATCTAACAGTTCTAAAAGTACGTTATAAAAATATAACTGTTCAGAGTTGGTGAGTTTTACTCACATTGGACTGTTGTCGTTAAAAACGATTAACTGTCTTTGATTTAGACAGACAATTAATTTGGCAATAAATTGTAACGAGCTCAGAATTATTTCCTGTCGGTTCCATGTTGTAGTTTCCGTCCATACGTTCCTGTCGGATCCTGTTTCGCTCAATTCCATTTAAACAATCGGCCCATCACTTTAAACCCATTTGAACAGTAATCCTTCTTCTTAGATGAGAACCCCAAATTACTGGCCTACTTTGAAACATCATTGTACAATTCTGGAGCTTCCATCCTTACGTATCCTTCATCAATTTACACCATCACCGCAATATTTCCGAGCTCTAAAACTTGCCATTCCATCCACGTCCGCCTCACATATATCTTGCCTGCACGCTCCACCCATTTCCAACAAATATATATTTAGTTTCCATGAAGCAACTTCGTTTCTCACAACTTCTTCATGATGTGACTCCCCATGAACACTCAGACTTCTGCGCCTTGTCTTCACTAACTCATTTACATCCCTTATATGAAACACATGCACCCTCCAGCATTTTAAATACCCTGATCACTTTGTCCCTCCCACACTACTTCGCCTGTCTCCATTTCGTATACACGTATACAACATGCTGCACCGTGTGCCACAACATATCCAACATATTATTATATAAATGTTTCTTTCTTTTCCCAACAGACCTGCACCCCACGCTCTCTCGTTTCAACACTACTCTTCCCCTCTGCTCCT
The DNA here is from genome assembly GCA_030737875.1 of Allium sativum. Taxonomy (NCBI): domain Eukaryota; kingdom Viridiplantae; phylum Streptophyta; class Magnoliopsida; order Asparagales; family Amaryllidaceae; genus Allium; species Allium sativum. The sequence goes on along the minus strand of CM060924.1, from coordinate 866,994,529 downwards.
CCTTTAAAGGTCAGCACACAACTCCCATGATGCTCCTACACGCACAGCACCCCATGGTCCTTCCATCTAATACTACCCATCTCGCAACTTCCTTTCATTTGCTCGCGTCGTCGGCGCTGAAACAACCAGAGCACCAGAGAAACCCCGCCCACTGTCACCACCGAGAAGCCTCCACCTCCATCTAACCTCGCAGGCGGCGCCATCCCTCCATCGTAGTCCAAACGACGGTCAACTCCATGAACACGAGTTCAGCTTCAAATCGTTCTTCAGTATAAATCAAAACTTAGTTTCAGTTTTCTTTTATTTGATTTTGTTTGTTTGATTTTCCAAGGTTTCATTTTAGCTGAAAGCAAATGAAAGAAATGGCGGCGCAAGAATGAATATCTGTTTTTTTTTAGGTCTTAAAGATGAAGTATGGGTATTTATAATGTAACACCCCGTGTATTCTATAACCGTGAAATTCATAAATTAAAGTTTAATTAATTTCAAATCAAAGAATTAAGGGAAACGGGATATGCCATTGCGTTCATCTTGGAAAAATACGCGAAATAGAGTCCGAATTTTCGAAAATCGGAGTCCGTATGACCAAGATATGGCCTTCGGAAGTTTCAGAATTAGGTTTAAAATTCGAACAGACGAAAACAGCTCAGAAAAACTAATTCAAAATTCAAAATCGGGCCCAATTGGCCAAGGCGGGAAAATTCCCGCCCAAAGCACCCAGGTCGACTTAGCAGTCGACCTGGGGCTAGCCAGGTCGACTGGGCAGTCGACCTGGGTAACCCGTGTCGACTGCCAAGTCGACACGGTGTCGATTGGGGTGTCGACCTGGCCCCTGAGCCAGGTCGAACCCAGCCCACCCTGGCTGGCCAGGTCTGTGTTTAGTCGATTTTCTGAGCCTTGCCTTGTCACTAGGGCTAGGTGTCAGCTCCTGGTTGGTCCCTCCTTTGAACGAACGGCTATTATTGAACCAAGCTTCATCGACGGTCTAAATCAACTCACAAACTCTATAAAAAGGACCTAAGGCTAACCCTAATTCACATAAACTAAAATGGAGATGAGACCGTCATGCTGCTGAGGAGAGACTGAAGATAGACGTCAGAAATAGAGAGACAACTAGGAGATAATTCAAAGCTTAAAGCAACATCAAATCAATCAAAGCAACGCCTACAACAAAAAAAAATAGCGTCTCCAAATTCAGAATTCAGATTTCTGAATTGAAGATTCGCCATACGCTGTAAGTAGAGTGCTATTCCGGTATGAATTAAATAATTGTGTTGATTTGTGTAATGTAAGAAATGGAATTGTGGCGATAATAATCTATATTTGCATGTTGCTTTGATGCAAAGCGATTTGGGAATATTATGGTATACGATTGGATATTTGCAAGTACGCAATTTGCGATAATGACTTATATTTGTATGTTATTTTGATTCTAAACGATTTGGCAATGCTATGGTTTGATTCATACAAGTATGTGGCTTATGTTGACAACCACATGTTGTGGAATTTTGATTGGGACGTATGCAAGCATATGATTCATATTGAAAACTACATGTTTGTGGTAGTTATTTACAACACCCATTTGGTAAATGCTAGTACAAGATTCATGTTGAACAAAACTATATGTTGTAATAGTTTATTTTGAAATTCATGCAAGTCTATGGTCTATTGTTATGACAACATGATGTAAAATTCTATGGTCATCTTTAGTGTAATTTGATTCACCTAAGTATTATGATTCATATGAAGGTTATGTTGAAATTGGCATCATAGTTCAAGTATAAAAATCATGATTTTGTGATAGTGACAAAAGCAAGCGTCGTTGTAAGCTTGTATTAATTTTATGAACATGTCTAAGCTATGTTTGTTATTATGCCTAGTTAAGAACATGTTTTCTAAGCTTATGTTGTTATCTTAATCATATGATAATATATTTTTGGCACATAAGTTACATTAGAAATTTACACTAGAATTGCATCCCCTTACAAGTTACATAGATTGGACAAAAACCCATGATTATATGAATAATAGGATTCATAATCAATTATGTTTATGCCATGACCATATAAGGACTCATGTTCAATTATGATTATGCCATAATTATATGATTAGAGTGGTTCATGTTTAAGTACTATTTATGCCATGACTACATGTTTCGTTTACACCATGATTATGTGAATAGAATGATTCATGTTTAAGTATTGCTTATATTATATGTTGTTACAATTGCAAGTTCACATATGCCTATCTTATGATAATTAGATCGTATGTTGCAAGTTCATGCGTTCACACTCCCCTTTTTATGTCACCTTATAAACACCATGTTATAGCCTCCCCTTTCATATGGCTAAATTGGGTTTAAGTATTAAACCCAACACACCTTACATTGGAACGAACGAATAAAACAGGGGAAATGACGTTTGGGTTAAAAATATAGAACATATGTGTTGGCTTGTTTGACGCACGCCAATAACTTTGAAAAACAATTAAGTGGCATAAATAAATCTTAACCAATAAAGATGAATTTGAATAATGGGACGCAAATATTTACATATAAAAAGAAGAAAGACAAAATATGTAAATGTAGAAAATACGATGTGTTTAACCCGAGGTTGGATTGAGTTGTGATGTAAACCTGCCCGGAACCGCCCGGCTGTCCAGTAGTCACAACAATACCTATCCAATGTGGGTGGTTAAACATGGAGCCCAATAAGGACCCGAGGTTAGACTGAGTTGTGGCGTAAGACTTCCCGGACCCAACCGGCAACAGGCAGCCACAACAATACCTGTCTAATGTGAGAGGTCAAGGCTTTAATAAGACAATTAAGGCTGAGTCAGGATTGATAGGATTAAGTAAATTATATTAATACTTAATCAAGATGGAACATGCTAAACTAAACAGACTGATTGGGGGTTAGGTTTATAACACACTTAACCAACTTAGCATGTTGGCTAGAAATAGAAAAACCTAGTAGCGGGGGACCCTTTTCAGCAGTAACCCTATAAGGTATCATGATACCCTGAAACTAGGCAGGGTGGGGCACGATTACTGGGCTGACTGTAAGAGGTCAAATCGACGGCGGTGGTGCAGCAATGTAGGTTCTAACGGGGTGCGGGCGTGCACACACTCCGGCGCAGAAAAATAAGGCACTGGGCACCAGTAGCATACCTGTGCATCCTAGGATTGTGTCGGGCCGCCACCATGGGACTTGATACACCCCATGGTGGGACCAGCATAGGTAACTACAACATCAGGGGCCGTAAGACACATGTAACTATGCGAGTAGGAGCCGATCATCATAAAATGGATCACTTTACCCTGATTATGGGGTGCCCGTTGGGAACTAGTTTATATGGGTACACAGATTAATATGGGGTACGATAGTATATTCGACCCTAGACAACTTAACTAAGTTTATGGTGCTTTCCCATTTCTAGTTTATACTTATCATACCCAGTTCTTTGTTCATAGACTGAATAGTCCTAGACTTACTCAGGCTTTATATCTGACTCTACTTTTCTTTCGTCTTCTTTTCTTCCGTTCCCCCCCCAGGTCCACAGGGAGGGAATACCGCAGCTTGACCAGCCTTCATATCCAGCTTGAAGAGAAAGAATGTATTGCTTGGATCTTTTTGTTTTGGACTATGGCTTTGGACAGCAATTATCGGACTTTTGCAGTTTATTTATGTTTTCTTTATGCTTCTTTAAATAATATAATCAAGACAGTTATGAAGATGTTATGTTTTTTTTGAAGTATTGTAAGACAATTATGGTATGGTTGGTGTAACACGTGTTTTATTGAAAAAAAAGTTATTGTTTTCCGCTGTTCAAAAATATGTGTTCTTATATCTGTCTTGTATATCCGTGACTTATACTTATAAACCTCCACCAAAATTAGGGCATTCCCTTTGAGAGTGACCCTAACGGAGGTGGGGTGTTTCACTTGGTATCAGAGCATAGGTTTACCAGATAAGATAAAAAGTTTTGAAAATTTATTTTCAAAAAAGAAATTTAAAGAAGCATTTTTAAAAGAAAAATATTTTTTTTTTTTAAAAAAAAAAAAGCAAAGTCCCCCCAAAGCCATAGGTACTATCTCTTATCCTTCGTTTTGAATCTACCCTTTCTGTTTCAGCATGTCTGGAGACCTTACTCCCCAGCTGCTGACGCTTTCACTCCTCCTCCTTCACGTGAACCAGCAAGCGGAAGAGTCTCAGAGTAGGAAGACGAATAATAGTCAAACAAGAAAGGATCGTAACAGTAATAATAAGAAACGAGAAAAAAGGAAATGCAATTTTTGTGGTACGGAAGGGCACATAGCCAAGGATTGTAGAAAAAGGAAAAGAAAGCAAGGAGAATGTTTTCATTGTGGGGAGACTGGACACATTAGCAAAGACTTCCCTGAGAAGACAGACTTTGAGAAGGGCGGGAAAGACAACAAGTCCCGAGGGAAGAGGGAGTGTAAATTCTGTGGCAAAGTGGGGCACTTAGTGAAAGATTGCCGGAAAAAGAAGGCCAAGATGAATGGTGGGTGCTTTTCTTGCGGTGAGACAGGCCACATGGCTAAGGACTGCCCAAAGAAACGAGGATAGGGGCAGAGGGCTGGATCCACCTCAGGGGCACAAGTTCATGTGCTAGAAGCGCCACCTCTGCAACAGCGAGGTATAAATACTTCTGTAGAAAGTGTAGTTTATCTTTATGATCACCCCGTTCGCACTTTATTTGATTCTGGCGCATCACACTCCTTTATCTCGTCTGCTTTAGTAGAATCTCTGCACCTAAAAACTAGTATGGTAGAGGACCCCTTAATTGTTTCAAACCCAATTGGGGGCCCAGCTCATTTGTCTATGATCTGTTTGGGATTGAAAATTTCTATTCTAAGCGTAGAATTTCAATGTAGTGCCTTTGTTTTGGGCTTTTCGGGGTATGGTTTGATTTTGGGCATGGATTGGCTATCCAGTAATGGGGCCATCCTTGATTGTGAGAAAAGGGTTGTTAGGCTCCTAACCCAGCTCGGTAATACTTTGGAAATTTCTTGTAATCCCTCGTATGCGGTTATGCTTAGTTAACTTGAATCGCTAGATGCCTCTGTTGAAAATTTGCAATCAGTTAGAGTGGTCCGGGAATATCCGGATGTCTTCGAAGAGGTGAAGGGCTTGCCTCCGAAGCGGGAGATAGACTTCCGCATATACCTTGTAGATAATGCAAAGCCCATTGCGTTGCCCGTTAGACACATGGCTCCACGGGAAAGGAAAGAGCTCAGTAAACAGATTAAAGAGCATCTAGAAAAGGGGTTCATTAGGAGGAGCATTTCAGAATGGGGCGCTCCAGTGGTGTTCGCTACAAAGGCGGATGGTTCACTCCGTCTATGTGTTGACTATAGGGAGCTCAACAAGCTAACGAAAAAGAATAGGCACCCTCTCCCCAGAATTGACGATTTGTTTGATCAGCTTGTAGGAGCGTCTGTTTTCTCCCAACTCGATTTAGCGACCGGTTTTCATCAGCTAAGGGTGGATGAAGATAGTATCGATAAAACGGCATTCAGAACCCCAGACGGCTTCTTTGAATGGCTTGTCATGCCTTTCGGCTTGACAAATGCACCTGCTTACTTCGTGGACCTGATGAGTAGGGTATTCAGAGATTTCCTCAATAAGTTCGTAGTGGTCTTCATAGACGATATCCTTATCTTCTCAAAGAGTGAAGAGGAACATGCTCAGCACTTAAGGGCAATCATGGAAACTCTGCGAGTCCATCAGCTAAAAGCCAAATTCTCCAAATGCCACTTTTGGAGAGAAGAAGTGAGGTTCCTTGCGCACATAGTATCCAAACAAGGGTTAGCAGTGGACCCTGCTAAGGTAGTGGCGGTACAAGATTGGAAGACACCAAGGAATGCAACTGAGGTCCGAAGTTTTCTAGGACTAGCAGGTTTCTATCGAAAGTTCATAAAGGATTTTTCGAAAATCTCAGCTCCGCTCACGAAATTGACCAAGAAGAATCTAGCATTCAATTGGGACTTGGATTGCGAGTTTGCTTTCCAGCGACTAAAAAGGGCTCTTACAACAGCCCCAGTTTTGACGTTGCCAGATGGAAGCAAGATGTTCACTGTTTATACAGATGCATGTGGGACAGGGCTAGGCGCCGTCTTAATGCAAGAAGGAAGGGTAGTAGCTTATGGAGGGAGGCAGTTGAAAGTGCACGAAAAGAACAACCCGACCCACGATCTTGAGTTAGCTGCCATCGTCTTTGCACTCAAGTCTTGGCGACACTATCTCCTAGGTGAGAAGTTCGAACTTTACACTGACCATAAATCGTTGAAATATCTTTTCTCGCAGAAAGATCTTAACTTGAGGATACAGAGATGGATGGAGTTTCTTGCCTCGTACGATTTCGAGATCTCCTACACTCCGGGCAAAGGCAACGTAGTGGCAGACGCGTTGAGCCGAAAGAAATTGACCCTAAGCCCGCTGTTTGTTGAAAGACAAAGCCTAGAGTTTATAGCCAGCTTCGACTTTAGGCCTTCCTCCGATTTTGTACCAGGCTTGCTAGCATCTCTCGAAGTGCGCCCCACTTTAGTGGACTCAATAGGGACAACACAACGCGAAGACCCTCAGCTTGTGGAAACGATTGATAGGCTAATTAGGGGTGAGACTTCAAGTCACCTCAACAGATACTCCATCGACGATAAGGGTTGGCTAAGGCGAGACGGAAGACTATGCGTCCCACATACAAGGGATTTAGTAAAGAGGGTTCTCGAGGAAGCACATCACTCCAAGATGACGATACACCCAGGCGGAGATAAAATGTACAAGGACATAAAAAGAACTTTCTTCTGGAACGGCATGAAAAAGGACGTGGCAGAATTCGTTTCTAAGTGTATGGTGTGACAACAGGTTAAGGCGGAACAGAAAAAGCCTGGCGGTCTGCTACATCCTCTAGAGGTCCCGCAGTGGAAGTGGGATAGCATCTCAATGGACTTCATCGATGGGCTGCCTAGGTCTAGGAGAGGCAACACTAGCATATGCGTAATAGTGGATAGGCTTACTAAAAGCGCCCACTTTTTACCTGTCAAAAGTAAAAGAACTGCCTCATCCCTAGCATCTCTTTACCTCAAGGAAATCGTTCGACTCCATGGAATACCATCCAGCATTGTTAGTGACTGAGACCCTATCTTCACCAGTGAGTTTTGGCGGAGTCTGCAAGAAGCAGTAGGAACGCAGTTATGCTTGAGCACAGCCTATCATCCCCAAACCGACGGCCAAACAGAAAGAGTGAACAGAGTTTTGGAGGACCTTTTAAGACTGTGCGTCCTTGACTTCGGAGGGACATGGGAAGACCATCTTCCTTTGGTGGAATTTGCCTACAATAACAGTTATCAAGCAACCATCGGGATGGCGCCCTTCGAAGCTTTATATGGAAGACCGTGCCGATCGCCCACTTGTTGGTGGGAGTCTACTGATAAACTCATACTTGGACCAGATATGATCCGAGAGACTTCAGAAAAAGTAGACTTAATACGAAGAAGGATGAAGACGGCCCAAGACAGACAAAAGTCCTACGCCGACAAGAGGAGGACCGACCTTGAATTTGGGGTTGGAGACAGAGTTTTTCTGAAGGTATCTCCGCTAAGGAACGTTGTCCGTTTTGGAACCACAGGAAAGCTAGCACCAAGGTTCGTAGGGCCATTCCCTATCATCGAGAAAATTGGGAAAATGGCCTATAGATTAGAGCTACCCGAAAAGCTGGCCGGAGTTCACAACGTTTTTCATGTTTCACATCTCCGAAAATGTCTACATGAGTCTGCTGAAGTGGTAGAGCCAAATATCCTAGAAGAAGTTGAAGTGGAACGCAAAGCAACCGTGAGGAAAGTTCCAACCCGCATATTAGGAACGGAAGTGAAGAAGCTACGCAACCGCGAAGTCAAGCTCGTCAAAGTTCAGTGGAGCGACGCCGAAGGAGATGCAACTTGGGAAACTGAAGCTAGAATACGCGCTGCCTACCCTTTTCTTTTCGAGGGTACATCTTTGATCCTTCCTTTTCCTTAAGTTGCGCTTTTATCTATCTTTTTTTTAGGTATATCTCCTCGACCCTATCTTTTAGGTAGAAACTCTTTGGATGAAAACATGTAGTTGAAACATGTTATGGATGATGGTTGCAAGTGGTTGCAAGTGATTGCTAGTGGTTGCTCGTGGTTGCATATACACACACAATCTAGGTTTTAGATCGGCTCAGTCACTTCATATTGCATATGCATATATGTTTGCATTCGTATATGGTTGAACTTTAATGTGTTGTCATATGGATGTTGCATTTATATGAATGATTGTGCACTCATGTAGAATCATGAATAGGAGGATTTGCATACATAATGGATTCATAGCACTTACATAAATTCGCATTAAGGAGGTCAACTGAATCAGTAGACCGCCTGATTTTGCATTAGATAAGTACATGTACACACACACTTCGCATATGATCATGAAGCATTAGAAGTCTTTTAAGGACAATGGATGCTCGTGTTTGATGGATGAGTAGATGGATGTTTGGATGTTAGGATATACATTCTTCCTAACTTAAAGATTTCGGGGACGAAATCCTTTTAAGTGGGGGAGAATGTAACACTCCGTGTATTCTATAACCGTGAAATTCATAAATTAAAGTATAATTAATTTCAAATCAAAGAATTAAGGGAAATGGGATACGCCATTGCGTTCGTCTCGGAAAAATACGCGAAATAGAGTCCGAGTTTTCGAAAATCGGAGTCCGTATGACCAAGATATGGCCTCCGGAAGTTTCAGAATTAGGTTTAAAATTCGAACAGACGAAAACAGCTCAGAAAAACTAATTCAAAATTCAAAATCGGGCCCAATTGGCCAAGGTGGGAAAATTCCCGCCCAAAGCACCCAGGTCAACTTGGCAGTCGACCTGGGGCTAGCCAGGTCGTCTGGGCAGTCGATCTGGGTAACCCGTGTCGACTGCCAAGTAGACACGGTGTCTACTGGGGTGTCGACCTGGCCCCTGAGCCAGGTCGAACCCAGCCCACCCTGGCTGGCCAGGTCTGTGTTTGGTCGATTTTCTGAGCCTTGCCTTGTCACTAGGGCTAGGTGTCAGCTCCTGGTTGGTCCCTCCTTTGAACGAACGGCTATTATTGAACCAAGCTTCATCGACGGTCTAAATCAACTCACAAACTCTATAAAAAGGACCTAAGGCTAACCCTAATTCACATAAACTAAAATGGAGATGAGACCGTCATGCTGCTGAGGAGAGACTGAAGATAGACGTCAAAAATAGAGAGACAACTAGGAGATAATTCAAAGCTTAAAGCAACATCAAATCAATCAAAGCAACACCTAAAACAAAAAAAATAGCGTCTCCAAATTCAGAATTCAGATTTCTGAATTGAAGATTCGCCATACGCTGTAAGTAGAGTGCTATTCCGGTATGAATTAAATAATTGTGTTGATTTGTGTAATGTAAGAAATGGAATTGTGGCGATAATAATCTATTTTTGCATGTTGCTTTGATGCAAAGCGATTTGGGAATATTATGGTATACGATTGGATATTTGCAAGTACGCAATTTGCGATAATGACTTATATTTGTATGTTATTTTGATTCTAAACGATTTGGCAATGCTATGGTTTGATTCATACAAGTATGTGGCTTATGTTGACAACCACATGTTGTGGAATTTTGATTGGGACTTATGCAAGCATATGATTCATATTGAAAACTACATGTTTGTGGTAGTTATTTACAACACCCATTTGGTAAATGCTAGTATAAGATTCATGTTGAACAACAACTATATGTTGTAATAGTTTATTTTGAAATTCATGCAAGTCTATGGTCTATTGTTATGACAACATGATGTAAAATTCTATAGTCATCTTTAGTGTAATTTGATTCACCTAAGTATTATGATTAATATGAAGGTTATGTTGAAATTGGCATCATAGTTCAAGTATAAAAATCATGATTTTGTGATAGTGACAAAAGCAAGCGTCGTTGTAAGCTTGTATTAATTTTATGAACATGTCTAAGCTATGTTTGTTATTATGCCTAGTTAAGAACATGTTTTCTAAGCTTATGTTGTTATCTTAATCATATGATAATATATTTTTGGCACATAAGTTACATTAGAAATTTACACTAGAATTGCATCCCCTTACAAGTTACATAGATTGGACAAAAACCCATGATTATATGAATAATAGAATTCATAATCAATTATGTTTATGCCATGACCATATAAGGACAAATGTTCAATTATGATTATGCCATAATTATATGATTAGAGTGGTTCATGTTTAAGTACTATTTATGTCATGACTACATGTTTTGTTTACACCATGATTATGTGAATAGAATGATTCATGTTTAAGTATTGCTTATATTATATGTTGTTACAATTGCAAGTTCACATATGCCTATCTTATGATAATTAGATCGTATGTTGCAAGTTCATGCGTTCACACTCCCCTTTTTATGTCACCTTATAAACACCATGTTATAGCCTCCCCTTTCATATGGCTAAATTGGGTTTAAGTATTAAACCCAACACACCTTACATTGGAACGAACGAATAAAACAGGGGAAATGACGTTTGGGTTAAAAATATAGAACATATGTGTTGGCTTGTTTGACGCACGCCAATAACTTTGAAAAACAATTAAGTGGCATAAATAAATCTTAACCAATAAAGATGAATTTGAATAATGGGACGCAAATATTTACATATAAAAAGAAGAAAGACAAAATATGTAAATGTAGAAAATACGATGTGTTTAACCCGAGGTTGGATTGAGTTGTGATGTAAACCTGCCCGGAACCGCCCGGCTGTCCAGTAGTCACAACAATACCTATCCAATGTGGGTGGTTAAACATGGAGCCCAATAAGGACCCGAGGTTAGACTGAGTTGTGGCGTAAGACTGCCCAGACCCAACCGGCAACAGGCAGCCACAACAATACCTGTCTAATGTGAGAGGTCAAGGCTTTAATAAGACAATTAAGGCTGAGTCAGGATTGATAGGATTAAGTAAATTATATTAATACTTAATCAAGATGGAACATGCTAAACTAAACAGACTGATTGGGGGTTAGGTTTATAACACACTTAACCAACTTAGCATGTTGGCTAGAAATAGAAAAACCTAGTAGCGGGGGACCCTTTTCAGCAGTAACCCTATAAGGTATCATGATACCCTGAAACTAGGCAGGGTGGGGCACGATTACTGGGCTGACTGTAAGAGGTCAAATCGACGGCGGTGGTGCAGCAGTGTAGGTTCTAACGGGGTGCGGGCGTGCACACACTCCGGCGTAGAAAAATAAGGCACTGGGCACCAGTAGCATACCTGTGCATCCTAGGATTGTGTCGAGCCGCCACCATGGGACTTGATACACCCCATGGCGGGACCAGCATAGGTAACTACAACATCGGGGGCCGTAAGACACATGTAACTATGCGAGTAGGAGCTGATCATCATAAAATGGATCACTTTACCCTGATTATGGGGTGCCCGTTGGGAACTAGTTTATATGGGTACAGAGATTAATATGGGGTACGATAGTATATTCGACCCTAGACAACTTAACTAAGTTTATGGTGCTTTCCCATTTCTAGTTTGTACTTATCATACCCAGTTCTTTATTCATAGACTGAATAGTCCTAGACTTACTCAGGCTTTATGTCTGACTCTACTTTTCTTTCGTCTTCTTTTCTTCCGTTCCCCCCCCCCTAGGTCCACTGGGAGGGAATACCGCAGCTTGACCAGCCTTCATATCCAGCTTGAAGAGAAAGAATGTATTGCTTGGATCTTTTCGTTTTGGACTATGGCTTTGGACAGCAATTATGGGACTTTTGCAGTTTATTTATGTTTTCTTTATGCTTCTTTAAATAATGTAATCAAGACAATTATGAAGATGTTATGTTTTTTTTGAAGTATTGTAAGACAATTATGGTATGGTTGGTGTAACACGTATTTTATTGAAAAAAAAGTTATTGTTTTCCGCTGTTCAAAAATATGTGTTCTTATATCTGTCATGTATATCCGTGACTTATACTTATAAACCTCCACCAAAATTAGGGCATTCCCTTTGAGAGTGACCCTAACGGAGGTGGGGTGTTTCATATATCTTATGAGCCTTGGTGATTAGGGAAATGGTACAGCGTGATGGAACAATTCGACGGTAGAAAGGATGTGTACGTAGACTTAGGCTTGAAGTAAATTCTTTTTGATTTTACTTTATAGTTATATATATATTAAAACTTACCCTCTTGACAGAAGACGCCCAACACTCTACATCATGCCTGCTTCCTTTCTTTTTCCTTATATATTATATTATATAATGCGTATAAGGCATGCACGTACCTTGTTTCTCAGTAGGGTGTAAGTGAGCAGGTTGCTTTACGTTGTAGCTGTTTCAAAAGATATTTTGTCAGCCATTTAATATGATAGGATTGGTTGGGATCTTCTTATATATGGGTAGCCTGCGTGAATAGCTGAGGGACAAGAGGTTTGCTTCGAACTGTCATTGTTCAGGGTAGGATTGTAAATAAAATATTCTTATATACATTTGCTAATGTTTACGGGTGGGTGGCGGTGCCTTAACCATTCGTTTATAGGTTTGTTAATGTTGATGGGTGGGTGGCGGTGGCTTAACCACGTTTTGATGCACAAAAGGGATGATGAGGTAAATATATAAGGTTTGGAATGTTTTAATATTATTTTAATATACGTGGGACTGCAATGAGAAATTCGCCCCAAAATACCTACATACGATCTTTGTTTTTGACAAAACAAGCTAATCCTAACATAGAAAAATATTCCGGACCCAATGGGACAGGTTTCGTCGAATTCCGACACCGTTTGTGAAAATCCTTTAGAAAATATCGATGAAAAACACCGAGCATTAAATCCTTAAAATTACAGAAAAAATCCTAAAAATATGAGGCCTTGACGTTTCACTAGACCTCTTCCTAAGGTTTCGTATGAAACTTGTTTCGTTGAATTTCGAGTTCGTTTGACCAGTTAACCATTCAGTTTAGTTTGTTTTAAGTTAAAAACATAGTGTACCGTACTATGAAATATTATGTTCACGTAGGGACTGTTATGGACAGAAACAAAAATACCATTGACATGAGTGATGTGCTCTGGTCTCAAAAATGTAATAATACCGGTAGATGAACTCATATTGTGAAACCCCGTAATGTCGATGCAGGGTGCCAAATACTCCAAATAAAAAGTTGCTTATTTAATTAATTAAAAATTACCATAAAATTCTAAAAATTAAATTATCACTACTTCCCAAAAGAACCTTGTCTAAATTCAAACCCAATCTCTAGTTATATCGAATAAACCGTTACGGTCGATAAACGATTCTATAGCGACTATTCTAAAATTTGATTTGGACATATCTCAAAATCTATACGACGAAATCTTGATTTTTCTCTTCCACTAGAAAGATATACTCCACCAGCTCCGTACGTTTCTTGTTTCACAGAAATCCGATTTAAAACGAATCATGTACATTAAGTTGAAGTTCGAGTCGCCAAATTACGAACTGCAGCGCCATTTCAAGCTCTATTTTAATTAATATATATATTTTACATTCAACTGTCGTTATTTAAATAATATATTCGTTATTTAAATAATTAAATAAGTTAATTATTACACCGTCAAATATCCGGGTCATTACACCCTAGAACTCTTGAGTAGCACTTCCAAACAGAGAGTATTTGATAGAGATTCAAAATAGAAAGAGAATGATATAATTTATCAGTAGAGTATAAGTGTATAAATATAGAAAATTAAGAAGAATAATGGTGATAAGTAAAGTAGGGAAGAAGCAGATGAAGTCATATGAAAAAAATCGAAATCAAACTCTTTATATAGTGTTCCAAAGGACATAACCATTCCTCGAATGTTTTAAATACGAAAAGACACATCTATTTGGATCTAAAGTTTGTGACAGTTATATGTCAAAATGTATAATTATGTATATCGACATATACTTGGAATTTAAATTTTTTAAATCATTTTTCAAGTGTTTAAACCAGTATATATATATTCTAGAAATTCTTGAATCGAAAATAGTTATTTAAAATATAATTTCTAAAGTATAAAAACATAGTTATATATAATTTAAACATATGATATAGAAACTGTATATAAATGATATAAAACTGTCTAATATAATTATAGACACATATATATAATATAACTTCTTAATTTATATAAACTATATAAGAAACTTATATATATTTGAAATCATAAGTAAAAATCTTTGGATGATTTAAAATCATTTTGAAAGGAGTTTGAAATAGTTCGAAATCAATTTAAAAAGATAAATTGAAACTAGAATTTTTAGAATGCTAACCATAGTTTTATATACTAACTAAACTCTATTACTATGGTAATCTTGAACTCTTGAAATCTTGATATGTTGTTACTCATGAGTCTTGATCCTCCATTGAAATCTTGAATCTCTAAAACTGTACAGTCTTCAATATTTATTTCCTGCATATAAATCGTTTATATATATATATTCTAGATAATAGTGTTAGTATATATTTTATAATCAAGAATGTTAATAATTGAAACAAGGTCATTGTCATCAAAAAATCATTAACATTCCATTCTCCAACAGTTGAGAGACTATCATAACCGGTTCAATATGGTCGTAACCGAGGTCCGTAATCCTAATCATGAAACTATCTTGATGGCTACAGTGGATAGGGTTGACAAAAAGATGGAGTTTGGAAAATATCTAGTAGGATATCCTTTGACGATTGTTGAGTTATTCTACGAAAAGGCTAATATCTGTTTGCGACAAGAAGATGCATAGCGAGATTCGAATGAGGAGCCAAATAACATGCCAAACTAAATTATTCAAAGTAATGTAGTGGTGAAGCATGTTAGGGAATGTGGAATACAGATCTTAAGGCAAAACTAACACTAGAGGGGGGTGAATAGTGTTTTCAAGGAATTTAAAAAAATCTAAAACTTATTTGATCTACTATATGAATCACATAACACAGAGATGATCACAGACATAGAATCAAACACAAACACAGAAATAAACAAAAAATAAAATGCAGAAAAGGAAAGAACACACCGGATTGTATACTAGTTCGGATTACTCCTGCGTCGAGTCCTATGCAATGCCGGATTGCGTGGAGTTTTATTACTATATCAATATCTAAGTACAATCCCCTTGATTTCATGGCTATAAGGTTAACACCGCTCCAAACACCCTTAATTTCAGGACTACAAGGTTAACACTGATTGCACGCCCTTGATTTTACAACTACAAGGTTAACACCAATTCCTTTCCTTGATTTCAGGGTTACAAGGAACACATCCGTTCCCAAACAATCCCGAATGATTACAACAACCCTATAACTCATTAATATCACTCCCATTCAGAGATTAATAAGTAGAGAGTGAGAAGTGAAGAAGTTTTATGTAATTAGACTAGAAATCAGCAGAGTAGAAGTGTAGAAATCAGTAAAATATGAAATAATAATGGAGGAGTGAAAAGGGGTGAAGATGGAGAAGAAGAATGGTAAAAAAAAAAATTGAATTCAACCCCTATTTATAAGATTTGAAAGGTTGCAATGCTTATGGAATGTTACAAATAGGGAAAAGACATTTCCTTTCAAAATTGAAAAAGCGAGTTATATGTTAACATATGTATATATCTATGTCGACATACATCTTTTTAAAATTTTGAATATTGAATATTTTTAAGTGTTTATATATATATATATATATATATGTATGTATATATAATTCTGGAAATTATTGAATTAAAACATAATGAAATAAACGAGTATTATAAAGTAGAAAATCATATGAAATCATAAATATAAATTTTGTAAACATATTTATAAAATTATAAGGTTTATAACTATATGAATATTAAATTATAAAAGTACATAACTATACAAATATATATAAACTTATAAAATTTTAAACTTAAGTTTGAAATCAAAAGTAAGATAGAAAAACTAATTAAATCTAGAATTTGAATTTTGAAAAACAGAATTTCAAATTTGAAAATCAGAACTTAAAAAAAGAATTTGAATTTGTACCTGGAGTGCTATTCAGTGTCTTACATATAAACTAGACTTTATTACTATATTTATCATGAACTCTTGAACTCTTGATTACTCATGAATCTTGAATCTTGAATCTTCTCTGAATTCTTAATCTCTTGAATCTCTAAAACTGTACAGTCTTCAGTATTAATTACTATATAAATTTTTCTTATACATGTGTGTGTATACACATATATATATATATATATATATTCTAGACAGAAATGTTAGTATATATTTTATAATCAGTTAATACTGAAATAAGGTTGTTGTCATCAAAAATCCATTCTCCTACAATCTCCCCCTTTTTGATGATGACAACCTTAGTTTATAAAATATTTATACATGTTCGTGCCTATTGATTCTGATCCTTCTAATACTCTTCTGTCAATATGAATCCTATATATTCTACTTAAACTAAGTCTATAATTTATAATTTCTCCTCCTTTGGCATTATCAAAAAGATATTCTAACAATACTCCCCCTAAATCCTATATTTATCTATATCGTATGATTATTCTATACGAAAGTACTAAGAAATATACATATATATACGTATAACTCCCCTAAATTTACGCCTATACTTAATGAAATACTTATAAAAGATAAAGCAAGCACCAAATTAAACATTGTTTTTAATACAAAATTTACACAACAAAGTAATTTACACAAATTACTATGCACGTATTACACTGTCTAAATGAAAAATGAAAAGAAACCTAACTTCTAATTGTTTTTTACGATATGGGACATATGGATTGAATAATTTGGGTAATGGAGACAAAAATCCCCATTTTGTTCAATTACATTTCCATTTTGATCGAACGATACTTTACCAACGCATACAACTTTATCATCCTCATCCATGACATCTTGTTGTGCCTCTTCTGGTTCCTCTTCTTCCATCATCTCCACCTCTTCCTCTTCTTCCTCTTTGCCTCCTTCCATTGTTGGATTATTATCTTCGATGATGATTGGATTCGCTTGATTATCCATTACAAACTTACGGAGATTTCACATCATCTTTCCTTGTTTAATTTGCTCTTGATTCATGCATATTTGAAGTACTTGAATCTCAGTAAGCATTTGGAGAGCATACTCCATTTTCTCTTCCAATTTGATTACATGAGAGAGGGTAAAACGTCGGAATGGACCTTTGGATGGTCCAGCAGAGAATTCGGGGTTAATTTGGTTGTTATAGTTCTTGGAGGCCATGATTTATTTTTGTTTTGAGTTTTTACAGAAGTGAAATAGGAGAGTGAAGAAGAAAATTCGAAATGGAGAGTTTAAATAGTTATTGTAACTAACTTTCGGTGGGAATTAATTATTCAAAATCTTGTAGTTATATGTTGACATAGGCTTCTATATATGTCGGCATACATGCAATTTTAATTTTAATTTTAATTTTCTGATTTTTAATGTTACTCTAATATATATTAATATATTTAACTATTCTAATTCACTTAATGAACAAATTCCTAATTCTCTTCTAAATTTAGTAAATGTTTCTTCGTTTAATGGTTTTAATAATATATCTGTTATTTGTTATATATTTCTATAAGTTCAAGTGAAAATTTCTTTTTACTTACATTATCTTTTAGAAAATGAAGCCATATATCGATATGTTAGTTCTTGAATGATGAGTTGGGTTTTTAAATATATCTATAGCGCTCGTATTATTGCAATATATTGGTGATTTATTTATATTTAATCCAAAATCATTTAGAGTTTGTTGCATATATATTGGTTGTGAACAAGCCAAAGCAGTAGAGATATATTCTGCTTCAGTTGTTAACAAATGTACGTATTTTTCATTTTACTAAACCATGAGACTAGTGAATGTCCAAAGAAGTGACATGTTCCACTAGTACTCTTATGATCAGATTTACATCCCGCATAATCAGTGTCACAATATGAAATTAAATCAAATAAATCATCCTTAAGATAAAATAATCCAAAGTCTGATGTATGTTTTACATATCTTAGAATATGTTTTATGGCTTTTAAATGAGTTTCCTTAGGTTGTGATTGATATTTTGCACAAAGACATACGCTATGCATTATATCTGGTCCACTAACTGTTATATACAATAATGATCCTATCATACCTTTATATAATTTTTGATCAACATCCTTTGATGTATCATCTTTACTTAATGCTATGCAGTTAAAGCCCCGCTAAAGCCCCGCAAAATCCCCGCTATAGCCCGTAGCACCATTCAACCGCTACGCTATTTCAGTTTAGCCCCAATGAATAGTAGTTTTGCTTCTAGCCCCGCTATTTTCTGCTGCACTCGCTAAATCAAGGCTTTTTAGCACCCCCTTTAGCAATATTAATACACAAAGCTTGATTTGATTAGTTCTCTTTTTAATAAATTCAATAAAGTTAGTTTAAAAAACTAAATATAAGGAATAATTTCCCAGTGTATGGTAAAAATCTATTACATTCAGTATATCTAATGGACATAACCATGGTAGTGTTCGATTTTGTTACATAAGATAAGTTAATACTGATTTCTTCTAAACACATAATGTGAGAATGACAATTAATTAATTTTTAAATATTTGGTTTTATATCTATTGAACCTTTTTCTGTCTCCTCTATTTCCCTGCTGTTTCCCCGCTTTATCCCCGCCACACCCTTTTGCACCTCCACTGCTATGGAACCGCTAAGCTTTTTAACTGCACAGACTTAATGGTATATTAGGTGCCATTAGTGTTGGTCTCCCATTAGTTGTTGTTAAATTAAATTTATTAATTAAACCTCTTGCGTATTTTTTTGATAAATAAATATTCCATTCTTTAATTGACAAATTTGTAAGCCTAAGAAGAATGTTAGTTATCCCATATGACTCATCTAAAATTCTTTGGTCATAATATATAAAAATTCTTTATTCATCTTATCATTCGTCGATCCAAAAATTATATCTTCAACATATATTTGTACTAGTTGTATATATTTATTATTATTTTTAATAAACAAAGTGTTATCTAGTTTTCCTATTTCAAAGTTAGAATGTAATAAGTAATTTCTTAATTTATCATACCAAGCTCTAGGACCCTGTTTTAATCCATATAACACTTTCTTTGACTTATATACGTGATTTGGTAATTTTTCGTCTTAAAAAAGAGGTGGTTGCTCTACATATACGTCTTCTTTAACAATTCCATTTAGAAAAGCACTTTTAACATCCATTTGATATAATTTGAAATAATTATGGTTTGCAAAAGATAGTAATATCCTAATTGCTTCTAATCTAGCTACGCAGGCAAACGTTTCATCATAATTTATTCCTTCTTCTTGAGTATAACCTTGCGCTACTAATCGTGCCTTATTTCTTATGACCTCACCGTGTTCATTCTTTTTATCCCTATAAACCCATTTAGTTCCTATTATAGTTTTATACTCTGGTCTAGGGACAAGTTCCCATATATCATTTTGAGTATACTGATTCAATTCCTCTTGCATAACAAGGATCCATGAATCGTCAGAAGATAGTTCCATTGGATTCTTAGGTTCAATAGTTGAAATAAATTCTGAATTACTCATATTATTTAATTGATTATGAGTCGTAACGACGGATTCAATATCTCTTAAGATATTTTCTATAGGGTGGTCTCTTAGTAATCTAATTCTTTTATTTGGATAACTGTCTTTATTATTTGTTTCATTAACTTCATTTTCACATTCATCTTCGTTTTGTTGTATTATATTTTTATAATTTTCGTCAAAGGATACATTTAAGGTCTATAGTATTGGTTCTTGAATTGAAAGCTCTATATGCCTTACTTTTCTCTGAAAATCCAATAGATATTCCTTTATCGGATTTCGAGTCAAGTTTATCTAAATTTTCTTTAGTATTAAGAATAAAACATTTACTTCCAAATATTTTAAAATATGACACTTTTGGTTTCTTATTGTACAAAACTTCATATGGTGTTTTATGAGTTAAGGGTCTGATTGAAATTTTATTTAAAATATAACAAGTTGTTGCAACTGCCTTAGCCCAAAAATTTCTTGGTGAATTACTATCAGACAACATAGTTCTTGCACACTCTTGTATCAATCTATTTTTACGTTCAACTTCTCCGTTTTGTTGGGGGGTTCTAGGGACAGAAAAATTATGGGTTATTCCCTTTTTATTACAAATTTTTTCAGAATTTTTATTTTTGAATTCTTCACCATGGTCACTACGTATTGTTTTGGTTTTTAAAGATAATAAATTTTGAATTCTTTTGGGAAAAGCTTTAAATTGATCAAAAACATCACTTTTTTTAGGAAACAGAGTCTAAGTAAATCTAGAAAAATTGTCGACTATTACTTAAACATATCTGTTGTGGTTTATTGATTGGGTTTGAGATGGACCAAATAAATCCATATGAATTAACTTTAATGGTTTTGAGGTTGTAAATTCCTCTTTTGATTTAATTGAATTTGTTTTTAATTTTCCGAATTGACAAGCGTCGCATAAATTATTAACTTTAATTTCATTTTGCGTAGTCCCCAAATTGAATATAATTTAGTAATCCTAGAGATGTGTTTGAAATTTATATGACCGAATCTCTTATACCAGATCCAGGGGTCACTTGTATTGGCCATAAGATATAGATTATCATCGGAAATTTTATACTCAATATATAGATATTTTTGTTTCTATCTTCTTCGAATATTACTTTTGAATTCCTATCTTCTATAAAACATTTATCCTTTTCAAAGTTATTTTATAACCCTTATCGCAAAGTTGACTTACTTAGTACGTTGTGTTTTAGATTCCTAACTAACAAAACATCAGAAATAGTAGGAGTTTTAGAATTACTGACATTGTCGTTGCCAACAATATATACTTTAGAGTTATCACTGAAGTTTACCATTCCACCATCTTCAAAGACTATATTATTTAGTATTTCTGGATTTCCCGTCATATGTCTTGAACAGCCACTATCCAGTATCCATTTGTCCTTTCTGATTTCCACCATTAGTTCATTAGAATTTGAATTCTCAACAACTATGTAACACACCGTTTTGGAATTTGAATTTTCAACACCCACTTCACTCATCTTTTCAAATTTTGAATTTTCAGTAGCCATATAACACATCTTTTCCTGTATTAGACAATATTTCAGTAGATCACTTGAATCTTCAACATAATTATATGCAGACTCTTTCAACATTGATGCAATGCATAAATTGACACTAGAAATTAACAATATTTTACAATTTTGTCATTTAGTATTTTCAAAAATCAGATTATTAACCTTTTTGAAAAACCTTGCTCTAATACCAATTGTTAGGGAACACGGAATACGAATCTTAAGGAAAAACTAAACTAGAGGGGGGGTGAATAGTGTTTTCAAGAAATTTAAGAAAATCTAAAACTTATTTGGTCTACTATATGAATCACACACCAAAGAGATTATCACTGACACAGAATCAAACACAAACGCAGAAGTAAACAAAAATAAAATGGAGAAAAGGAAAGAACACACCGGATTTTATACTGGCTCGGATTACTCCTAGGTCCAGTCCCACACAACGCTGGATTGCGCAGAGTTTTATTACTATATCAATATCCAAGTACAGTCCCCTTGATTTCATCGCTACAAGGTTAATACCGCTCCAAACACCCTTGATTTCAGGACTACAAGGTTAACACCAATTCCACACCCTTGATTTCACGGCTACAAGGTTAACACTGATTCCTTTCCTTGATTTCAGGGCTACAAGGAACACACCCTTTCCCAAAAATGCCAAATGATTACAACAGCCCTATAACTCTTCAATAGCACTTTAATCAGAGAGTAATAAGTAGAGAATGAGAAGAGAAGAAGTTTTATGTAATTAGAATAGAAATCAGCAAAGTAGAAGTGTACAAAACAATAAAATATGAAATAATAATAGAGGAATGAAAAGGAGTGAAGATGGAGAAGAATGGTTAAATTTTTTTGAATTAAACCCCTATTTATAAGATTTGAAAGGTTGCAACGCTTCTGGAACGTTACAAATAATGAAAACACACTTCCTTTCAAAATTGAAAAGGGACAGTTGTATGTCGACATATGTATATATGTATGTCGACATATGTCTTTTTAAAATTTTGAATTTTGAATATTTTCAAGTTTTTAACTATATATATATATATATGTAATTATGGAAATTCTTGAATTAAAAAATAATGATATAAATGAGTATTATATAGTAGAAAATCATATGAAATCACAAATATAAATTATATAAACATATTTATAAAATTTTAAGGTTTAAAACTATATAAATATAAAATTGTAAAAGTATATAACTATACAAATATATATAAACTTATAAATTTTAAAACTTAAGTTTGAAATCAAAAGTAAGATAGAAAAACTAATTAAAATTAGAATTAGAATTTTGAAAGAATTTGAAATTTGAAAATCAGAATTTGAATTTGAACCTGGAGTGCTATTCAAAGTCTTACATATAAACTAGACTCTATTACTATATTTATTTTAAACTCTTGAACTATTGATATCTTGATTACTCATGAGTCTTGAATCTTCTCTGAATTCTGAATCTCTTGAATCTCTAAAACTGTACAGTCTTCAGTACTAATTCCCATATAAATTCTGCTTATACATGTATATATATTCTAGATAGAAATGTTAGTATATATTTTATAATCAATCAATATTGAAATAAGGTTGTTGTCATCAAAACTCCATTCTCCAATAAAGCAGTCTGGCGACAACTCTGGAATGGTAGAGGTAAATGTTAAAAATCGTGGGATGCGAAATAAAAACTAACAAAAGAACGACAATGGGAACCGAGGCTAGAAAGGAGATCGTAGAAAGCGACCTTGGTTCCAAACATTTGAAAGTTATACAACACTAAATGGCACACTTGAGAATATTTATCTTAATACGTGCAATACTACAAGAAACCACCTCCCATAGAATCTATAGAAAAAGAGCGTGAGATTGGGAAATTCTGTTTGTTTCATCAGATTTACAGCCATACAACTAATGAATGTCATCATCTCAGAGACATCATTGAAAAGCTGATTCGAGGGGGAAAGTTTGACGAAGGGGCATATAGTATGAGGAGATCAAGTAGTAGGATGAGCATGAGGAACCAAGGAGGCGGAAGCATAGCAACTACAGAAGGCATCCCAACTAGGGTCGTCCAGTCGCCATCTTTAGGATATTGATCCAAGAGAGGATGAGGAGCTAGGATGTAGGAAGGCAACTCCAAATGAAACTACGATGGAGATTTCGATAGATGACAACGACCCGATCAAGGTCTTGAAAATCGGATCCCACCTAGACCACCTCCAAACAAGGGATTTGATTGATTTTCTTGACGCAAATCTAGACGTATTTGCATGGTCCCATGCTGACATGTGTTAGATACCTCCGTCCATTATGGCCCATTCATTAAACATAGACCCGAAGCATGTCCCTATGAAATAGAAAAGGCATATGCTTAGCCTAGAGAGGTCGCCCTCCTTGAAGGAGGAAGTTGAGAAGTTGAAGGATAACTAGTTCATCTGAGATGCTACGTACCCCAAATGGATAAAAAATCTAGTGCTTGTGAAAAAGGCAAACGAGAAGTAGCGAATGTGCATTGACTTTTCCGACATAAATAAGGCTTGTCCAAAGGATAACTTTCCACTTCCTAGGATCGATCAGCTTGTCGATTCGACAGCTGGGCATGAGCTTTTATCATTCAAGGATGCGCATTCGAGGTACAACCAAATTACAATGCATGCCCCAGATCAAGAACATACCAGTTTCATTACAGATCTAGGACTATATTTATATGTAGTCATGCCTTTCAAACTAAAAGATGTGCGTGCAACATACCAACGCCTGGTGAACCACACGTTCCACGATCAAAATGAGAAGACAATGAAAGTATATAGAGACGATATGCTTGTGAAATCTAAACAATTGATGGATCTGTCCGAGATTTGACTGGGATGTTCGGAATACTCCGTGGATACGGTGTGAAGTTCAATCCTTTGAAATGATCATTTAACGTGTTGTCTGCAAAGTTCTTGGCATTATCGTTAGTTCTCAAGGAATAGAGATTAATGTTGAACAAATCGAAGTAATCAAAAACATATAGGAGTCGCGAAAGATTAAAGATGTACAAAGCCTGGCAGGAAAGGTTGCAGTCCTGGGCCGATTTATTTCCAAGGCGACTGACAAGTGCATTCCTTTCTTTGAACCGATAAAGCGAGGAAATCGCAACTTCATTTAGACACCTGATTGTGTAGAAGCATCCAGAACCTACTTAACCATTTGGAGAGACCGCTGATACTATCCAAGCCAGTGGATCACGAGGACTTGTTCGTATACCTGGCTATGTCTCTTCTTGATATTAGTTCATCCTTAGTTCGTGAAGAGAACCGAGTACAATGGCCAGTGTATTATGTAAGCAAGAAGTTAACAAGCGCAGAGCGTAACTATCCAAAAAATTGAAAAGTTGGCCTATAGCTTGTTGATTGCATCGAGAAATCTCCATCAATACTTCCATGCTCATTCCATCAATATATACACCGATCAGTGGCTACGCTAGGTCCTCCAACGGCCTAAGGCATATGGATGGTTGCTCGAGTGGAACATCGAGTTAAGTTAGCTTGACCTCACTCCCCCCAAAAATTTCAATTAGAAAACAAGCATTGGCAGACTTCATAGATGATTTTACGACCCCTGAGGATGACATTTCAGAGAATGGCCCCGATCTTCTTGATGCTGAACCCGGGGGGATACATGGAAACTACACATAGACGAAGCTCGCAACGATCGATGTTCCGGTGCTGGAGTTGTACTACTAACTCTTGAAGGATGTTCGATTTATTAGGACCTAAGGTTGGATTTTTCTGCTACCAACAATGATTTCGAATACGAGGCCCTGATTACCGGGCTGAAACTCGCAAAAGATTTGGAGGTAGTAGCATTGAACATTTTTTTCGATTCACAACTTATGGTATTTCAGGTTCTGAAGGAGTATCAAACCAATAGGGCACGACTTGCTGCATATCTAAAGCAGGTAGAAGAATTATTGGGAAGATTCGACTATTACAGCATCTCACATATTCCATGAGAAGAAAATCGAAAGGTTGATAAACTAGTTAAACTAGCCAACTCTGATGCCCAAGATAAAAATGAGATGGTTCCAATTGAGGTATTGGATGCTTTAAGCTTTGGCCAAATGGATATTGACCAAGTAATGGAGACCAAGCCTGAAAAGGAATCATGGATGACCCCTACCATGAACTATCTACAAAATGGAACCCTACCAAAGTGAAGAATGAGAAACGGATGATAGTGCGCAAGGCTTCAATGTACATTATTCTTGAAAATAACCTTTGTCGAAGAGGGTTTTCAGTTCCTATGCTTTGGTGTGTAGCCAATGACGATGTTGAACAGGTGTTGCATAAATTACATAAAGGCGAATGCGGTGTCCACACCAGAGGAAAGACCTTAGCTAAGAAGGTGTTGCGAAACGGCTATTTATGGCCTATTATTATTCGAGATACAACCCATTATTCCAAACTTTTCTAAAAGTACCAAAGGTTTTCCTAGATTCAAAGAGCTCCGCCAACTCAATTCACTCAGATGATTAGTCCGTGGCCATTCTTATATGGGAGATAGACATCATCGGAAGCCTTCCAATTTCTAAAGGCGGAGCAAAGTACGTAATCATGGTTGTGGATTACTTTACGAAATGAGCTGAAGCAGAGCCACTGACCACAATCATGACAAAGTGGGTGATGAACTTCATCGTCAGAAGCATTATACGCCGCTTTGGACTTCCCAGGATGAACATAACAGATAACGGGACATTGTTCAATAGCTCAAAATTTAGAGATTTCTATCACCCATATCACATTAAAAAGAAATACACTGCAGTTGCACACCTACATTCAAATGGACTGTTGAAGCCGTAAACAAAATCATCAAATCTATCTTAAAGAATGATTGGAGCGAGCCAAAGGCAACTGATTCGATGAACTACCTTTAGCCTTTGGGCATATCGAACGACCCATAAGTCTACGACTGCTCATACTCCCTTTGTCCTGTATTACGGTTCTGAGGTGGTTATCCCAGTAGAATTTGTGGTCCCCTCTCATCAGACGACGTATTATGACCCTTTAACTAACAAAGCACTTCTCTTAGAATCTTTAGACATGATTGATGAAAAGAGAGAAGAAGCTAATTTGCGTGCTGAGGCTCATAGGAGGCGAATTGCACGTTACTATGACAAAAAGGTTCGACTCAAAACCTTTGAATGTGGCGATCTCGTCCTAAAATGGGTCTTTCCAGCCCTGATGCACATGCGTCGAAATGGGAAGGACCTGACATCATTCAAGAAAAGCTTGATAATGGTACTTTCAAGCTAACGACTGTTGATGGCGACCTATTACCAAGAGCATGAAATGTTGAATATCTGCGATGCTGTCTTTCTTGAAGCTTTTATCCTGTTTATTTCATTTATTCTTAGCATTGTAATAAGTCATATTTTTCTCCTAATTGTCTATATATAGATGTTCTTCTCCATGCTCCATTACCATATTTATCTACCTTGGTTGTATGTTGTGATTCCGCTAACCTATGAAAGAACTCGAACGAAGGAAAAAAAAGGAAATCTCTCCAACAACATTCATCGACTTGGTCCTGACAATTCGACCCAAGTTCATGACCAACCAGACTTGGGAGTGGTCGAATTTGAGCCAGACGTTGACGCTCAACATAGCTATCCCTATTGTACAAACCAAAGTGAGGAAACGATGCCTAAACGTTGAATTCAACGTTTTCCCACGTATCGAGGACGATTATAAATTATAGGAATGTGATCCGACAATCCCTAATGGAGACCTTTGCTCTTGATGTGGGGGAAGAAGGACGATGCCTGGGTAAGCGATCAGTAAGCGTGATTTAATCGCTTACCAAAATAACTCCATTCCTCGGAGCTTGGAGCGGGGTATAAACTAAGGACGAGTGTGGTAGGTGCACCGAGAATAATGACCACTCAGCTCTTGACACTAACCCGAGACGACAATGAGAGAGTATAAAGGACAATGTAAAGACGTCCAAACTTACTCTCTCACCCACGTGATTGGGGGCGAGTCTATGAGTGTCTAATGACTAGATATCCGAATTGACTTAAAACACTGCAGACACAGGTATACACTGTTAAATAAACTTTTAACCCGATATGGGTGTGACTCATGATTTGAAATTCAATTGAGGGCACAAGCATTACACCTCCAAGTGTTAGCATTACCCTAAGTGTCAGCATACGTACTTACTTGACTTGGTAATATCTAAATTACAAGTACATTGGACGGAAAGCAAAACATAAGATTTGCAATAAAAGCGATACTATGAATAAGAACGTGCAGGTTTATGAAAATTTATAGGAAAAAACACGAGGGTCACACTTGCAACGACTTCTAAAGGGTCTAACAAGCGACATAACAACAGGTCAATTAAGTTTGAGATGGCTTATCTTCCTTCTTCTTCCTTGTCTTAGCCTCTTCCTCCCTCTATGCTGCAAACTTTGCAATCTCCTCAACTGTCATATGTTTCTTTAACTTGAGCTTGCTACCAGAGCAGCTGGAGTTTCCTGACTTAGGAATGTCGCACTTTTCCTCCACCTCGGCAGTAGTAGTGCAAGAAGGATTTTCCTTAGCTGGAAAATTTACGTCAGAAGGACCAATGACTTAAAGAGGTTTGACCATAAGAGGACTGGAGCTCGATTCAAATTTAAGAAGAAGAAGCTTACCCTTATTCGTAGGCTTTATCTCTACAAGTGTGGAAGGTCCAGTCTTGCTAGTGTCCCCAGCACATGTCACGTCCTTTTTCTTAGGTTGATCATTCTTACCATCCAGGCACTTTAGGGTTGTATAATCTATTCATCTTTCCCCGAGACTGAAGTTGGAGGCACATGTTACTCTTCAATTGGTTTTTCCCAAGAGTTAGGAGTGTCTTTTATGATAGGTGTACCTAGTAGGAAGATCAATGATCATTACCAGTGGGATAACATGCCTCTCGACTAGAGGCATATCCATTGGACAATTATATGTAGTTATTTTCCGGAACCGAGGAAGAGATATACCCTCAATTGATGCGTCTCTACGGATGGCAAGAGTTCCGATCTCTTGGACTGGAGTAAGAGGCTGGGATAACTTTAGGAACAACAAATCCGGATGATATTATTCTATAGAGCGGGAAGATTGGGCTAGGGCAACGAAATGGCTGTCTGGTTTGTAGGAGGATTCGTAACTAGAGAAGACTTATTGGCAGATTGGATTGAGGATGTCTCACCCTCGATAGCACTGGGTTCCCCTTCTCTTGTTGTTTTTCCTTTAATTCTATATCGCTCAGCATCCGCCTCCTCTTAAAGCAATTTGCTCCCCTCAACCAAAACTTCGGGCTCATCGCCTCTCAAGAAATAGGTCATCAATGCTTCTTAATCCGCGGGATGCCCAGCAGCAACCTTCCTTTCTGCATCCATAAACATTTCCTAAGAGTCCGCCAGAGTTAATGGATAATTTCTAACCTAAGATATGTTCTGACGGCGAAGGACCCAAGCATAAAATAGGAGCACATTACAACCAAATTTCTGGCGCATTTCCTCCACCTTCCCTGCATGATTGGACTTAAGAGTTTGAATCTTTACTTCATGTTGGAGCTGAGTATTAGAAACGTTTTCTTAGACCGTGTTAGCGTTATCTTATGCTTCCTTCCTAGCCAATTCTGCAATGGTGAGTCGGGTTTTAAGGTCCTGAACTTCCAAATCCAAACCCTTCTTAGCAATCTCCAACTCTCCTTTGGAGCTCCTCATTCAGCGTTAACAGATTCATTCTGGACAACAACAAACTTTACATCATCTTGAGCAGCCGCAGTAAGGAGTGACCAATGATCCAGTTCTTTCTGTAATCGAGTGCAAGAACTCTCCGCCTCATCCTTGACCTTCTTATAATTCTCCTTGAGAGTAACTATCTTGGTTTCTTTTTCAGCCAATTCCTTCTTGTTACGTTCCAGAGCATTTGTGTCGAATTTTCACTTCAGCTTCATTCCTTCAATCTCAACCTCCATCTCCTGATAACTTCAGGTAGTTGCCTTGAGTATACATACATTTTATTATATTGAGTTACAGCAAAGCCAGTGTTCGACCTAATGCGATCACCAAAGTTCTCTGAAAACGACACTAGTTGGGAATGAATTTCACATAGGAGAAGTTGTGTTGGGGGAATTTCTCTTGCGAAGTCGAGGCAAATAATTGAGGTCTTTTGTCAGGGAATTCAGAAAGATAAAGAGGATCTTGACCTCTAGAAGCCGTGGAGTGTGATTTTTGAGAGGGGTAAACCAGAGGTTTGGGATGGGGAATCCTGGTCTAGCCTGAGAAGTCTTATCATGAAAACAAGAAGTGGAAATACGCTTCTTTACATCTTCTTTGTCTTTTCTCGAGAGTGTTATATCTCCTCTTCCCTGTCCTTTCTTCTCCTCTCCTTTTCTCGGTTATCCTGATCTTCTTTTTCCCACCTCTCACGATCATGTTGACTTTGCTCTCTCTCACGGTCTTGCTTATCATCACGATCTCGTTTCTCTTGGGAATAGGTTGGTGTAGACGTACCATATTTATGCAAAAAAGAACCAAATGTGTCGTAGTATTGACCTCCTTTCTTCACGATTTCTACGATTCAAAAGAAGAATTAAGTTAGCATTTGGCATATATGGACAAGGAAGGTGTTGTGACGTGAAGTGTTTGTGTGTGTCCCAGTGTTTTCCCCCTCGAAAACAGACAAGAGCCCAACGTTTGGCTTGAGGTCGTCGTGTACTTGGCTTTCACGGGAGTAGCTTCGTCCCCGAACTTTGGAAAGAGTGACCCAGACTACAGATTTTGAGAAGAAAGAAAAGTCTTCAGGATGTCCAAATCTTGTAAATCCCGGAAAGGGGGACCTACTTCTTCGATTCCAACCCCTTTGGTGGAAACATGCTCCTCGGGTGCAGTAGACTCCTTTGGTCGGGGGTCATGTGGCTCTTTGGGAGATGCACCTTTTTCCTCCCCCGCGGTGTTTGCTCTAGATTGAGGGACGTCAGACTCCCGGACAAGCTTTCTCCTCTTCTTCGCAGCTTTCTTCCCCTTAGCATGAGATCATGCCACGAAAGACGTAAAGCCTTCTATTGTGGGATGACTTACTTTCCCAATGACTGGGGCAACTTAGTAACCATAGCATAAGACCCCCCCTGACTTGGGGAACATTAGCAGATGTAGCTTGAGTTGAGGACTCTCCGACCTGGCGTACAATTCCTGGAGGTACAATGGTTGGAGGAACATGGTCCCCACCTCCTAGAATTCATTGAGGAGTTTCTTAAAACTCCGATCATCCTTCAGGATGTTTAAAAGAATCTCCAAATGCTCCTCATACACTTCACTAATAGGCTTAGTTGGGTTCTTACCTGAAAGAGGCACTAGATGTCAGGATAAGATTCCAAACAATTGGTACGACGATGGATCAGGATTCGGTAATCATTGCATTGAAGCCATCGGCGGGCACATCCTGGCCATTGGGGAGTGTAAAACCAATCATGTATGATGTCACCTATCTTGCTCGGTATATCTTTAGTGATTTCCTTACATGAGCTTCCTCTAAGAAGAGAAATGATGGAGTTGGGACCTCTCTATTCTTGAAATTGAAAAAGAAAACTATATCCTCAAAGGTAAGATCCTAATGGATGTGCTCCATATACAAGATGTATGGGGATAGGAGATCAGCATAAGCAATAGGATGGAGCTGCAATGGCGCCAGTTTCATGCGCTTGAGGAATTCAATGATGAACATATGAAATAGAGGGATGATCTTGACAGTACACATTTGCCAAGTTATTGCATGTAAACCTCCGGTGCATTGTGAGGGCGTTCCAGTTCCGTAGGAATCCGAATTTCTCTATAAGTGATTATGTGCTTAAGGCTTAACCTTTTAAGTTTCCCTCGTCCATGGCACAAGGCTATAATTCTAAAGGGCCGATCAAAATTCTCGCATATGGAAGGGCATCGATGGCTATCTCTCCAGCAGCTGCCACCCCTGCCACTTCCTCTTCCCCGGAGGCGGACGCGTGAGCTTCCTTATTGTGGGGCTGAACCATGAAATTTAGGTTAGGATCTATGTCTATCGATGAATCATGTTCAATGTTTGGATTGGAAGTGTGACGATCCCAAAATCCGAGGGGCGGTATTAAGGATAATCATTGGAATATAACACATTAATCATCATAGCAGAGTACAGATAATAGCAGAAACAATAAATAGAATAATTTTACATGGATATGATAGCGGAATCACAACATGTACTAATATCAGAATAGCATAGCGTAGGATATAACTTAGTAAATAAAGGGAAGTGATCAGTCATCATCGCCAGAGGCGGAATACATACATGCAGTGAGACATAATAAGGGTATCAGTCTACATCGCCGAAGGTGGTACATATACATACAATAAAAAAAATACTGAAAGTAAATCAGTCCACATCGCTAGTGGCGGAATCATATCATAAGTACAATAATGGCGGAAAATGTCAAAGTCGTCTCTGTGAAGTCAGCCTCGCCATGAGCCAAAAATGCACTCTATGCAACAGTGCAGAGCCAAAAATAACCTGTCACCTATGAACTAGGCTGCCCGTGTGAAAATAAGGGCACCCGCGTTTGCAAAGTGAAACAAACAACGAGTCAGTCATGGGGACTGGTATGAGGAATCTATTTAACAGTTAAACAACAGTAATAAGAAAATCATAGGACCACGCCACTTTCGCGGAATGGGTTTACTCCAGTGATTGTTAGTGCATTTAAAACAAAGTAAATTCTTTTAAAACAACGCAATGCTTTTAAAAAGAATGAAGCCATTATAAGACTCAGGTCCCATCATACAATGCAACGCAAGCCGGAGGATAGAGTTTTACCTTATAATGGCCAAATATGCTTGATACGTATAAAGCAAAATCAATTGATATTATTACTAGTGCATATATGTTTCAAAAATGAATAGCATCATAAATATCAATCATAGACGGCATAAGTGCCCCATACCACTATGTCGCCATACTAGTCCTACAATCGAGTCCGTTATTTCGTATTGGAAATTGGATTTCCGTCATGAGTCGAGGCAAGGGGCAAGCTCCTCTCCGCTTCGAGACATACTAGCAAATGCCTCAGGACTACACACTCTGGGTAACCCCTGGATCGGCTGGGTCGGTCCTCTCTTACGTTTGAGGATTGGCAATTCCTGAGCACACGTTTCCCGGTCCTTACAGACCTATAATCGAGGCGCCTCGCATTCCAACAACCACATAGGTTAAAAATAGATATATATGTCAGGGTTGGTAAGTCACTGACACCACCATAGCTAGAAAGAAACGTCGTGCTCTCCCAGCGGCCCGTATCCCGTTTTTAACTCATACCGAGGTGTGAGGCTCGCGAATCCACGCTATACACAAAGCCAGGCCACGTAGACCGTGCTTTGATCATCCTCCACAAGACTTTTCTTTGCAACAGAAGCCTTGATCACAGCATCTTGGCATGCCACATAGGTAGTCCACTCCATACGATTGATTTCTATCGATATATAACCCCTGAGCTCGTACGTCTCAGAGAAGGGCGTTAAGCAAAAGAATAAATTCTCCGCCGCCAAACAGATATGTATTTAACAGAGATCAATCAGTATAGAACAAAATCCAATGTCAGACACACAGTCCATTTACAAGTCCGTTCTGGGTCTGAACGAAACCGGAGGCGTCAAATTCCTCGTATATCCGTCCAATCAACACATACGTTTAGACGACTACTACTTCCGTCCCTTTCCGGTAGCTACTCCGGTCTGGAACCTCAGTAGCGCCCATCCAACCGATACGAAGATCGTCGGTCTTGAATCGTCTTTGCATTTTCCAATTCGCATCGCTCGATAAATTATTTGAAATGAGGGTTAGCTCGGCCTTTTCAAATAATTCACGTCATTAGAATTTAAATCGATTCCTTCTATGGTTATATTATTCGACATCCATCTTTCAGTTCTTTAGTGTTATTTTCGTGTCAAACACATACAACCATCAAATATCAAACAATTCAAGCCTAATTGGTTTATTTGCAATCTATGTTGCTTATAATATTTTATAACGATTTTTCGCCATTTTTATTTATTTAAAAATGGCCATATTTAATTAAACGACGTTTCAGGTCGTGCCGTGGCACTGGCGCTGTTTTTCCACTAATTTATTTTACACATATCGGAAAATCTAACCGTTGGATTTCTACAAAGTCTATACCAGTGGGAAGATATTCCCAAAGCGAACCCAACGGTTCCAGTTTCGTGAAAATCCGACGGTCGGATCTTCTACACTAGTCGTTTGAAGTTACGGTTTCAAAATTCGAACTGCAGCGTCGTTATTCGATTTAATTTAATTATATTTATATTTATATATAAATATAAACGATTCTGGCGCTGTTTTTCTTCGGATTTAAATTAAACATTCCGGACAATCCAACCGTTGGATTTTTGCAAGATTGGTGCCGTTGGGAAGATATTTCCAAGGCGAACCCAGCGGTTGCGGTTTCGGGAAAATCCGATGGTCGGATTTCTCGCACTAATCGTTTCAAATTACGATTCCGAAACACGAACTGCACGGCTTCGATTCCCTTTTATTTTATTTATATTTATATATATAAATATAGTTCATTCTATAATTTCAACTTCGTTTTCACTTCAAATATTTCACTAACGCCTTAATATTTCGAAAAATTTCGCCATAACCTCCTTTGTACGGGGAGGGGTTTGGAAATTTATTGGGCCGTGTTAGGTACCCAATAAATCCTAAAAAGCATCAACATATTTATAGTGATATATTCTGGTGTTTACGGGGGAGCATGTATAGATAATCACTCCAGAGAATAAATTCTCGTCACCCCGTTTCCGTGTGGAAATAAATAGTCCATGTGCCGTATCTAATAACTAGAGCGACGTGATTATTGTCAACTCCAGACCCGTGTTGGGTTTTTATTAATCTGGCGATTTATCGTTATATTTTATATAGTCCATATCAGTCATCAGTTCAACCTGTAGTACATAGTCATCGCCATACAAGCCTCTCGCTCGTATGGTAAATCTTCCACCTCGTCACACAAGCTCCAATTGCTTATGTGGAATATGATGAAGTATGCCTATCGTCAAGAAGTATGCTATGTAGTATAGTTCAAAATTAATTGTTACTATCCTATGGCGATGTTTATTATTTCACACAGAATAACCAGCACTCCGCATCCAATGGCATTCACAGGAGTTGATATAAAAATAAAATTGCGCAGCCAACTCATCAAGGCTTACCTATTTGTCGGGCACACAAATAATTTCTTTACTCTATAGCTAATCCATTTTTCCTGTTCAACACATGTATATATATGCAGAACAAAGCTAATAATAATATTTCTAGCAAACTATTATTCATTTCAACACGTGTGTATTTTTATCAAAGCATATACATGATAAAAGAAATATTTTTATCGTCAAAAATATTTATTCAACACGTGAATGTTTTTAACACTTCATATTCACAATAAAGGTGTAGTTTTTATTGTCTATTCATTTTATTTTAAAATACAATAACATTCAATACATGAATTTCAAATCGACGAATGAATTGCAACTCAACACATGAATATTCTATATAGTTTGTATATATACAAAAATGTGATTTTTATCGCTAAAGCTATTTGTTTAAATTCAAATAATATTCAACACATGAATTTCAACTCGACGAACGAATTTCAATTCAACACATGAATATTCGCTACAGTTTGTATATATATAAAAATGTGATTTTAATCGCTAAAGCTATTTGTTTAAATTCAAATAATATTCAACACATGATTTTCAACTCGACGAACGAATTTCAATTCAACACATGAATATTCGCTACAACATATGTAATTTAGTTCAACGAATGAAAAAATTTCTAACACATGAATATTTCCGAAAATTTCGGCAGCATAACGGCAGGGTAGTTAAAACCGGGACCGTCCCTAGTACGGCTCCTCGCTCTACATTAAAACCTCGCGGTTTTTGACAATGGGGATCATGCATCTAGTTCGCACGCAGGCGGCATGTTTTATTTTCAATTCCACAATCCTATTCTAATTTGTTTCAACCACAAGAGGGTATTTTTCAACCACAAAGGTATTTTTCAACCATCAAATCAACCACAAACAATTAGTTCCAACCATTCGTCATACCATATAATATCACGTCAATCACAAGCAATAAATATCGTCCATGGTCTGTGGACGAGGGGAGTATATATATATAAATATATCATATTATAATTCACTTGCATTTCATCACAATTCAAAGCATATATGTTTCATTCAACGCTTGTATAATTTATACATCGCTAATATAACTTATACAACACATGTACATGAGGTATACAATGCGTATATAATTTACACTTCGCTTATATAATTTATACAACGCGATTTCATTCACACAATTAGTTTAGATTCCTCACATTGGTTATTGCAGTGCTAAAATTCGTAGGAAGATCAGAAAAATCCGCGGCTTCTTCTAGATGGTAGAGAGCCTCCTTGCGGTCACGGTGTCTCCTGTTTCATCGAATTCCGTTAAAGAACGAAAAAGATATTATTTTTCAAAGTTTTGCAATGCTTTATAGTGGTATTTTCAATTCTGAATAATCAAGATCGTACCTTTATTTTTTGCTTCGAAACTAGGTTTGGGATTTTTGCAAAATCCGTGCAGTACGGGGATGATCGGCGGTGCTGACGTGGAAGGGGGTGGCGAGGGCTTCACGGCGCTGGTGGTTTGAGGGGGTGCGATGGCGAATCGGGGCGGCGGCGGCGCTGGGAAGTCATCGACTTCCTCGACGTCGTTCAGGCGGAGGAGCTGATGATAGGGGGCGGCGCTTGGTCGGATGTGGAGAGGAGGCGAAGGGCTGTCGACTGGTGGTGGTGGCGCGGCCTAGCGTCGCCTGTGGCGATCGGAAAAGGGAGGAGAAGCGTGGAGCAACGAGGATCGTCGGTTTCGTCTCTAGCGGCTAGGGTTTTGAGATTTTTTTTTAAAGGAAAATTCCTATTGGTCGGAGCTATATAGGAAATTTTAAATAGTGTTTTCACAAACGGACTCGAAATCAAACCCAACGACTGTCGCCCCTAGCTAAATACCCCCATTCCGGACACAATGGGATATGTTTCGTTGGCCAATTCGACTGTTACAGTTAGTTATTTTTCAAATTAAAGTATAAAACATTCAATATTTAATTTGAACGTACATTTCAATTTGCCAGGGCCACAAACTGAATCGAAAAATTCCAGAAAAATAAATCTAGCTTTGTTTTGACGATACAGTCCTAACAAAATCAGTTTCGTCGAATTCTGAGCTCGTTTGAAAAACGGCCATTTTTAGGTCGACCCATTTTAACAGAAATTGACCAATCACATTTTCTTTTGCCCCGCTCACATACTAGCTTCAAAAATTATGAAATTTGAAACTTAGCAATAATTTGACATCCCAGACCCAACAAAAGTGGTTTCGTCGAATTCCGAGGTCGTATGCAAAATATCAATTTTCAAGGGCTATATATGTTATATAGCGACATTTCTGAAAATTCAATTGGCCATAACTTTTGATTCCCGCTATGAAACTTCGATTTTTCAGATTCTTTAGAAAGGTATTCATAAACAGATTTAAATATTTTTAGTTTCGCTAAAATCCGTTATATTTTCCACCCGGTACAGTCAGACAAAGTTTGTATTCAAAATTTCAAACTGCAATACTATACCCAATTCTATATTTTATTGAAATATGCTATTTCAATTATTCAAATTCTTTGGTAATAACCAAATTAAAATTTTTTAAACTGGTTCTCATTTTCCGGGTTATTACAGGAAGGAAGTACTTTCCCTATCTTTGCTCCTGATTGACTTTTTCTATCTCACATTCATGGTTAACTAAGCTATTCAAGAAAGATCATTGGGTATTGAATTAAAATCGACACCCCTAGTGTGTATGCTAAGTGCATGTAGGTGAAGTGATAATGTATACGACAACTTGCAGGAGTAACAATAGTAAGAGCAGAAACACGCTCATGTTCAGATGAATTCATACGCAATCTCAAGTTTATATGTCCAAGGCACTATACTAACTGTCCAGATTTGTAGATCGAGATTGGTATGTTAGTCAATAATGTGCATGGGAATGTTGGATAGGCAAAATTATATGGTTTTTTCAGCTTAAGGGTTCAGTTCGATCTCCTTTGAATCGACATTTCTGGTCTTGAACGGTCTCTCCATGATTTACTTTGACGTACATAAATCTCAATGGCCGAACCGAATAGCTTCAGGTCGATGTATTTTGGATCGGTATGCTCGATCCGAGGCTTACTGGTGGATGTTAACTCTTCGAGTCGATCCTCGTGGGCTCGACTCTCCCTTTGCATTAACCCTAAAAAACATTTTTGATCAAATGAAGCTTCCGGGTCGACCTTCCTATTCGACCAACACAAACTATGCTTTGAGATCCACCCATCTCGTATGCCCTTCCACCTGTACTGGACTTTGGAGTTGACTACCCACCTCTTCAATCAAACAGCTACCTCTTTCCACATATCATTTAGAGATTCATTCCCCTTCCATTCGCCTACGTGGAGCCGTCAAAAAGGATTGACTCACCATCGTCTCCTCCAACTCCGATGATTTGAAAATACAACTCTATAGCCTCGTCAATTCATATTCTTCAAGCCGGGACCCATCCCGCCTCCCTTTCGATAACATAGTGTTCGGGGCATGACGTCGCTCTTCCACGATCGTCATCTATGAACATCGCTCCGACTTCTTGCTTCCGACCCCAGCAAAATCACCACAAACTTAATTTAAAATTACGAAGGAAAGGAAAAAGATCAGATTCATGGGTAAAATTATATGAAAATGTGGTTTAAACATGTGAAAGGTGCTCAAAAACCTACCTAGATTCGATTTTGGAAAGTGACTCACTGATTTTGGATTAATGATTCAAGAATTCTTGGGTTTGTTTTGACTCGAAAGGCGCGATCAAAAGTAAAACGAAAAAGTAAAATAATGAAAAGTAGGCCAGCTTTGTATTGTAAAACAAAAGATTCTCTTTGTGCTCCTCTGAAGTGACATTTCACGGAGAGCCGTCTCGTTGTGTCGATTCGAAATAATCATCAAACCGGAACATTGCCGACTCGGGGGATGTCGACCCCATCTAGGAGTTTTTTCTTCTCAGGTCGACGTCGAACTAGAAAGCCTAGCGACATACATGTGTGATATCACATACGAAGGCCAACGATTTGACATGTCAAACTAAATATATTCTATGGAATTTCTATTCAAAAGGTTGCAAAGCACATCCCGTCTACAACGCGATGTACTTTGGGGGGAAAAGTGTTGACTGACCTTTCCGCATGGCCATCAAGGATCGTATACATTCAAGAAATCAAACTACATCAACATATAAAGATCATCAAAACGGCTCCATAAACATCTAGCTCGGTTAGAGTTCGGGACGATTCGAATATTTCAGGCTCATGCATAAAGGCGTACCATCATCAAAGAACTTTCAGTTCGACCAACAATGCACCGACTCGAAATGTTACCAAGTAGAGGAATGCCAGATTCCCATTGAAATGCGGCTCGAATGATTCGAGTCAACCAGAACCTGGGATGACCCGAGTAGATGACCACACATAAATCCAAACCCAAAATTTCAGGACTTCTCGGGTCGAACTGAATATCGGCTCAATCAGGTCATGCCAATCCCATTCCTGCACTTAAAAATGTATCTCTGATGACTCTCTCCTACTCCATTTAGGTTGCTTCTAATGTTCATGCAACCATCGATCTGCTGCTACCTGTCCATACTTAGCTGGGCTGGGTCTCCCCATACTGGAAAAATGCTTCTCCAGTCTTTTCTACAAACTTGAGAGGGGCAACACGTGTCCTAGTTGACCCGAGTACTGTAGCACCTATAAATATCCCTCTAGAGCTTCAGAAAAGGTACTTTTTGGATAATTTCTTGTCATTTTATTATTATTATGGTATTATAGTCAGATTTAGCAATCAAATCATCATTTGTATTCAAAGCTTATATATAGACAAGAGATTATAAAGTGGAAGTAAGCTCGTTAACGTCGAACCATTATAAATTTGCACGTGATTCTATTTATTCTTATTTTTCATTTATATTTCTTCATTTATTTCTCTATATTCTCTCTTTTTGGGTGTTGTGCCACTTTTTAGGGTCAATAATACCCTTTTATCACATATGGTCTTACTAGGAGGCAAGGACATGCACCATGTTGTGCTAGGTAGTAAGTTAGTCCAAACTTGAGGTGGGTACGGGTGCGTTCAGGCGGATCAATGAGCGTGCATTGAGCCAACGAGGGAAAACAAAACATTGCAACACCAGTGATTAATGTTATGTCTTTTGCTGATGGGTCTGGCCTGATAGGCTCAAGGTTGTAGTAGGCATAGGTTATCACTCTATGGTATTAACAACATATCGATGAGTAGTACTAGGAAAGTCTTCCTAACTATATTATGTTCTGAAACCGGTAGGAGTGCAAACGGTCAAAAATTAATGAGAATATTCAACCCTACCTGTAACCTTTTATGTCATCCAATATGTTCACTTTAGGTGTGCACAGACACTTACCTTATCTTACACTAGAACTACTATTTTATTTATTTCCTTTACTTACCAATCGTGCTAGTTATCATAACAGCTCACCAGACTTTATGTCTGACCCATTTTTTGTAACAACCCAGAATTTTCGTAGTAATTAATATAGATATTTAACTAGGCTCCAAAACTGAATTTTCACAAACGATGGAATTTTACCACGTAACTTACATTGTTGTGTCTATGATGGAATTCTGGTCAATTTCATGTTTAGAACTTCGCGAATGGAGTCCGTACAAAAAGATATGGATGAAATATGAGAACTAATGGAAAATAAATCTAAAGAATATATAATAATATTACCATTTATGACCAACCCTCACTGGGCTAAAATAACCAAGATCAGTCGACCTAGCGAGCGACCTAGGGATCGACCCCTCTGGTTGAACTTTCCCAATGACAGAAGGTTTTTTAGGTATTTTGTTATATAAAAATTTTAGTAATGGAAGGAACTTAATTAAAACTAACTGAACGGTCTAGGGCCATTCTAATCCCTATGAATAAAGGGTTCGACCCTATCCTTTTGCATACAATTCTAAAGGCAGAAGCTAAGCTCTGACATTTCCCTCTTCTTCCAAACCTCTTCTAAATCAAACTAAATATATATAAACAAAACAAACAAAAATTGAAGAAGATTAGAATTAGATTTATGTGCAAAAGGGGTTGTCTTATGACTAGGCTTTCTTCCATTCAAATTTCTTCCCTCTTTTCTATTTTCTAGCATATCTACAAATTTGAAGAATCCCCCTTTTAGAATAATTGTAGATATGTATGATTTTGGATATTGCAGGCCTAAAGGTTATTCAGATTTGGATAGCTTTCAGG
The DNA here is from genome assembly GCA_030737875.1 of Allium sativum. Lineage (NCBI taxonomy): Eukaryota > Viridiplantae > Streptophyta > Magnoliopsida > Asparagales > Amaryllidaceae > Allium > Allium sativum. Next base: position 866,953,858 of record CM060924.1, on the reverse strand, counting down.
TGAGTGAGAAACTTATATACATTGTTTACATTTACTTGATTAGTTCGTTTGAAATAGAACTATATTGTATGCCTAAAAGTTTATTAGATTTTTTTTTATTATTTTTGTCAAATATGAAATAATTGGTTGAGGGTTGAATGTTGGAAACACGTAGGCTTATCTAGTTTATTATATTATCACCTACAATTATATGTAGGTTGTTGTGGTTATTGCATACACCATAGAATTGGAATCACCCCCAAACTTACTGTCAAAATTTTAGTTTTATTCTAGATCCTTAGTTTTGGTGTTGATTTGAGGTTTATGTAAATTTAGATTAAAAGATTATACCTGTTTATGTTGGATGTTGTTAGGATTTTACTTAGATATTGTGGAAATGCCCTTTTTCTCTTTAAATAAAAAGGACATCGTTTCAAATCAACAAAACATATGTGCAAATAAATTTGAAAGGGATGTGTAAATTTACGTATATTTGTACATAGTTTGCAACAATCATTTTAAAAACATATATTTCTTATTTCTTGTGATTTGAAAAATGTTCATATTCTCTTTTTAATTATTTTGGGTAATTTTACAATAACTATAGTTATTAACCTATTTATAAGATTTTGAATCTTAAACAATATTAAACATAAAAAGGTTTGTTTTGGTCGCTAGTTTAGATCAAATCATAAATGGTTAATAATAGTAAAATAAAATATAGTAACTACATTAAACGCACTTAAATAAAAAAACCATATTCTTTTGTACTTTTGTAAATATCACAAATATATTATAATAACAAATGTTTGTTATTGTTGTATGTTTGAATAGTTTCTTTTTTGTGGAAATGTATATGGAAATATAATCCACAATAAATGGAAATAGGTATTATTGTTAGAATGTGGAATGGAACTTAAGGCAAAACTAACACTAGAGGGAGGGTGAACAGTGTTTTCAAGGAATTTAAGAAAATCTAAAACTTATACGATCTACTACAAAAATTACACACCACAGAGATAATCACAGACATTGGATCAAACACAAACACAAAAATAAACCAAAAATAAAATGCAAAAAAGGAAGGAAAACACCGGATTTTATACTGATTTGGATTACACCTATGTCCAGTCCCACACAACGTTGGATTGATCAAAGTTTTATTACTATATAAATATCCAAGTACAATCCCCTTGATTTCACGGCTACAAGGTTACCACCGTTTCCAAACTCCCTTGATCAAGTACAATTCCCTTGATTTCACGGCTACAAGGTTAACATCGCTCCCTTTCCTTGATTTCAAGGCTACAAGGAACATGCCTTTTCTCAAAAACTTCCCAAACAATTACAACAGCCCTGTAACTCTTTAATAACACTTCGATTCACAGAGTAATGAGTAGAGAGTGAGAAGAGAAGAAGTTTTATATATTTATAATGGAAATCAACAGAATACAGGTGTAGAAATCATAAAAATACGAAATAATATTGGAGGAATGAAAAGGGATGAAGATAGAGAAGAATAATGACTAAAAAATCGAAATCAATCCCCATTTATAAGATTTGAAAAGTTGCAACGCTTCTGCAACGTTACAAATGGTGAAAAGACACTTTGTTTTAAAATTGAATATGTGACAGTTATATGTTGACATGCCAACATATGTATGTCGACATATTTATTCAAAATTCAAAATTTTATTATTTTTCAAATGTTTTAATATATATATAATTCTGGAAATTCTTGAATTGAAACATAGTGATATAAATAAGTATTATAAAGTAGATAATCATATGAAATCATAAACATAAATTATATAAACATATTTATAAAATTATAAAGTTTAAAACTATATAAATATAAAACTATATAATTATACAAATATATATAAATTTATAATCTTTAAAATATCACGTTTAAAATCAAAGGTAAGATAGAAAACTTAATTAGAATAAAATTTGAAAATAGAATTTCAAATCTGAAAATCAGAATTTGAATTTGAATTTGAATTCTAACCTGGAGTGCTACTTGGAGTCTTACATAAACTAGACTCTATTACTATATTTATCTTAAACTCTGATTTCGTGATTACTCACGAGTCTTGAATCTTCTCTGAATTATGAATCTCTTGAGTCTCTAAAAATCTAAAACTGTACAGTCTTTGGTATTAATTCCTGTATGCAAATCCTGCATATATATGTGTGTGTGTATATATATTCTAGATAGAGATGTTTGTATATTTTATAATCTATTAATATTGAAATAAAGTTGTTGTCGTCAAAACTCCATTCTCCAACAATTATGACGGTTGTAGCAATGAATGAATTTTATTTTATGTAAATAAGATCATAAATAAAATAAGGAATGTTGTAACCATCTTTGATCGGGAAAAATAATTGAATAGGATAAACATGCCCAATGATTACAATTTGAATTGTATTGGGAATAGAAATTGTAATTCCAATCATGGAATCTAATAAATAATATATATGTATGTATGTATGAATACATAAACAATAAATAAGGTGAATTGAAAATATAGTTACAAATGGAGTTATAATATAAAGAATACAATTAAAATGGGACTGATATAAACAAGATAATAAATGTCTTCGAACAATACGACTACTAGTGTCAAAAATGGCATTTAACAGGTAAATTGGTGCCTTAGGTAATATGACCATTAGGGTCATTTTTAGAAGATAACTAATGAGTAATAATAAAAGGAATATAAAAGGGAATAAATGGAGATTGATTATCGTAGTGAATACTAAGTCCAATAGGTAAACTAATAGATAAATATTCTAAGATAGGAAGTTATAAATTCCAAGTAAATCTAGAATTATTATAAATCGAAATAGGAGTTAGACTTGGTAGGTTAATGATGCGAGGTCAGTTGCCTTATTCGATAGAAGTCTGAACTTTCTAGAAGTGGGATATATGTTTAACTGATGTGAGATATCATTAACCATAGGAGCCCATGACGATAGTTAAATGCATAACGATAGCTGACTACGTAACGAGGGTTATTTCCCTAAACAACGTTTATCTCAAGAGTGAGATTCCCACCTCCTATCCTAAAAGAGGAAATAATGGAAAAGGAATAATTCATAGCGTAGCCTGTTTTGGGGTAAAGGTCTTAAAGAAATTATATCCACTCTTTAAAGGGTATTAAGTGATCGCGTAGCTCAGCTCCCCATTTAATGGCTATTGGATGCGAATATGGTAATTCCCACGTTAGTCCGCTTCCTCGAGGTAGTAAGTGATTAGCTTGCAAGTCTTTTTTGGAAACAGGTATTAAGTGACTGCTTTGGAAGTACCAAAGTTCTACTTATCCTATGGGAAGTATTGAGTGACTAAGGGAAATACCCAATAAGGCTAGCTAGATAGTAACGAGGAGGTCCATTGGGAGATGGTCTCAAATGATGAGATGTCATCTAGTTATCCTGTAGGTAATAAGTGAATTCTTACTATCTCTCATCTTATGTGGGGGTATAGTTATATGAGTGAATGACGGAAGCCTTGGATTAGTAGGACTTAGTAGCTAGTTTCCTCTAATTTATATTAGGGTAGAATAAGCCACCATATAAGGTATGAAGTGCTCAAAAGGTCTGCCTTGGGTATTAAGTGATCATAAGTATCTCCCCTCATAGGTAGGAAGGTCTTAAGTGACAATATATAAAAATAAAGCACCCCTCTTTGTGTGATAGTTAGAAGTTAGTTGCTCACCTCTTAATTAGCTAACAGTGGTTATAAGGCTTCATACTTATGAATAAACGATCTATCCCGTTATTATGATGTCGTTAGGTGAAAAATATTACCTTGGGTTTGGTGATTAGTGTTGGAGAATGGAGTTTTGATGACAACAACCTTATTTCAATTATCATTGATTATAAAATATATGCTAACGCTTTTTGTATAGAATATACATATACACACACATATGCAGGATTTGTATACAGGAATTGATACTGAAGTCTATACAGTTTAAGAGCTTTTAGAGATTCAAAATTCAGAGTAGATTCAAGACTCATGAGTAATCAATATTCCAAGAGTTCAAGAATAATATATTTATAGAGTCTATATTTTGTAAGATTCCAAATAACACTCTAGGTTCAAATTCTGATTTGTCAATTCTTTCCTCAATCCTCTCTATTTTTGTTTTTCTTTTTATCCTCAATCTTATCTATTTTGTTTTTCTATTTAATTCTATTTTTATTCCTTTTTATTTTTCAAACTTAGGTTTTATATATATACCTTATTTATATAATTTAAAACCTTATAATTTTATAAATATATTTATATAGTTTAAAAATATATTTTCATATGTTTTTCTATCATATAATATTGATTTACAACAATTAAATTTTATCCAGAAATTTCCAGAATTAATTTTGTATCAAAATACTTGGAAAATGCTTTGAAAATAAAGTTTACACATGGCTATGTCCACATAGCAAAATATGTATGTCGACATATAACAACTATTTTTCTAAATTTGAAGGGAAGTGTCTTTTCACTATTTGAAACGCTTCAGAACCGTTGCAACCCTTCATACCCTATAAAAAGAGGTTAAAACTGAATTTCAAACATCTCTTCTTCTCCATCTTCATCTCCTTTCATCCTACCATTATTCTTAATCATTTTTATGGTTTTTACACTTATACTCTACTGAATTCAATTCTGTTTTGATAAAACTTCTTCTCTCTACACTCTTTATTCTCTAAATCAAGTGTTATTGAAGATTTATAGGGTTTTTTTGTAATTGTTTGGGTTGAATAACCCTTGTTGTGAGTCAAAGAGGAGTCGGTGTGTCCTTGTGAGCCGTGAAATCAAGGAAATAGGAGTCGGTGCGTTCTTGTGAGCCGTGAAATCAAGAAAATAGGAATCGATGTCTTCTTGTGTGACGTGAAATCAAGGAGGGTGTAATTGACTATTGAAAGAGTAATAAAACTCTGTACAACCCAGCGTTGTGTGGGACTAGACATAGGAGTGATCCGAACCAGTATAAAATCCAGTGTGTTCTTTCCTCTTCTGCACTTTTATTTCTGTTTATTTTGCATCTATGTTTGAATTTGTGTCTGTGATTGTGTTTGTGGTATTTGATTCATCCCATAGTTCTCTCTAGTTTTTAGTTTTGTTTAAATTCTTACAAACACTGTTCACCCCCTCTAGTGTTTGCTTTGCCTGAACGATCCATTCTGCAGTCCCTAACAATTGGAATCAAAGCAATGTCTTTCAAAAAGTTTATAATCTGATTTTTGAAAAAGTTAAATGGAAAGTTTTCTACGCTAGCTTTAATTTATGTATTGCATCAAGTATTAGATGAGTTTGCATTCAATTTTATTGAAAAATCAAGTTACTATGATTTGATTTTTGAAATTTGGAAATTTGAAGTTACTATGATTTGATTTTTGAAATTTGAAATTGGAAATGTTTTTATATTTTGAAATTTTTGATCTATGGATATTGTAACACTCCGAAAATTCTATAACTGTGAAACTCACAAATTAAAGTATAATTAATTTCAAATCAAAGAACTAAGGGAAACGGGATACGCCATTGCGTTCGTCTCGGAAAAATACGCGAAATAGAGTCCGAGTTTTCGAAAAACGGATATCGTATGAAGAAGTTATGGACGAACGAAGTTGGGCGAAAAACCGAAAAAGGGTCAGAATGCACTGGCGCACTTGGGAAGTGCGCCAGAACAAAAATGAACTGGCGCACCTGTGAAGTGCGCCAGTACATTTTTGACCTGGCGCACCTGCCAAGTGCGCCCAGGTCAAAAATGACCTGCTGGCCAGGTCTGGTCTAGCCCTGGCTGGCCAGGTCGGTGTGTGGTCGAATTTCTGTGGTCTGCTTTGTCATTAGGGCTAGGTGGCGGGTTTTTATTGGTCTCTCTTCCTAATGAATGGCTACGATCTAACCTAGCAACATCAATGGTCCTAATCAATTCCTAACCTCTATATAAACAACCCTAGACTAAACCCTAATCTATTCATTCAAAATAAGATTATAGCCGCCATGTTGCTGAGGAACGACAAAGATTAGCCGCCGACTAGAGAGAGAGTTAGGAAGAAAGTTCTAAAGCCTAAAGCAATTCAAGCAACCTAAAGCTAATCAATTCAACAAAGGAATCATATCTCTTAATTAGAGAATTCGCCGCAACCATTGTAAGTAGAGTATTACTTTGGTATAATAAACAACTGTGTTGATGTGTATGCTTGAATTGTGGCAATGGAAGTAATTCATATTTATGCGTTCTTATCAATTTATATACGTTTGGATATTTATGGATTATGTTATAAAGAACTACATGCGGTAGTTCTATACAAGTTTACGTTTGGAATATTGCGCAAATTATGTTATCTATGTTGAAGCTACATGTATGTAGTTGATTGAAATTTATGCGAGTTTGGACTTTGTTATTATGCCATCATGATGTATATTTTGTGCATAAATCATTTTGCAAGTAATTGAAACAAGTTTGGTTGTTATAGTTCATATGAAACTATGTTGGAGTTTTGACACCATAATCCATGTATTTGCAAAACTTATGAATATGGCTAGGCTATGAATGATATTGGGCATAATTGAAACCTATGATTAAGTCTATCTTGTTTAAAAGAATTATATGATGACATATGTGAGACATGGCTAGGTTAGACTCAAAAATCCCTTTTTGCAAGTTTTAAAGCAAACACCATGTCTAGGAATATTTATGCATAAGTATGTTTATACCATCGTTATGTGATTAGACTTAAACCATGATTAAGTTGAACAATGCTTTTGTGTTGGTAACAAAGTATCCCCTTTGTAAACATGTAGAAACCCTATGAACATGACATGTTTATGTTTATGCCATGAACAAAATTTAACTTTACTTATGCCATGCTTATGTTTGACATTATGCCATGTTTATGCCAAAAGTATTTATGCCATGCTTATGTTTGACATTATGCTATGCTTATGCTAGAAATATTTATGACATACTTATGTTTGACATTATGCCTAAATAAGAATATAGGTTCATGTTGTAGTTAAACCTATGCAAGTTCACATGCTTGATTCATGTCACCTATGTTACCACTATGCAAGTACACCAATTTCTATTTTGTATTTTCAACGTCGTATTGCAAGTTCATGCGCTCACCTTCCCCTCTTTGTGTATACGCCATAAGCCTCCCCTTTCGCATGGCTAAATTGGGCTTTAAAAGGCTAAGCCCAATATATATGAACGGACGTGTAAAACGGGGGAAAATAACGTTGGGTTAAAATGAATTAATGAATGAAAATATAAAATAGAAGGGCCCAAATTCAAGTATGGGTTGGGCCCGTGATTGGTGTAATCTTTACACCATTAACTTAATAATGGGCCGCAAATATTTACATATAAATAAAGAAGAATGACAAGATATGTAAATGTAGAAAATACGATGTGTTTAACCCGAGGTTGGATTGAGTTGTGATGTAAACCTGCCCGGAACCGCCCGGCTGTCCAGTAGTCACAACAATACCTATCCAATGTGGGAGGTTAAACATGGAGCCCAGCAAGGACCCGAGGTTAGACTGAGTTGTGGCGTAAGACTGCCCGGAACCAACCGGCAACAGGCAGCCACAACAATACCTGTCTAATGTGAGAGGTCAGGGCCTTAATAAGACAATTAAGGCTGAGTCAGGATTGTTAGGATTAAGTGGACTAAAGACTTAATCAAAATGGAACATGCTAAACTAAACGGACTGGTGGGGTTAGGTTAGGAAACACTTAACCAACTTAGCATGTTGGCTAGAGATAGAAAACCTAGTAACGGGGGACCCTTTTCAGCAGTAACCCTAAAAGGTGTATCAGGATACCCTGAAACTAGGCAGGGTAGGGCACGATTACTGGGCTGATTGTAAGAGGTCAAAGCGACGGCGGTGGTGTAGTAGTGTAGGTTCTAACGGAGTGCGGGCGTGCACACACTCCGGCGCAGAAAAATAAGGCACTGGACACCAGTAGCATACCTGTGCACTCTAAGGTTGTGTCGGGTTGCCACTATGGGACTTGATACACCCCATGGTGGGACCAGCATAGGTAACTACAGACATCGGGGGCCGTAGGACACATGCAACTATGCGAGTAGGAGCCGATCATCATTGAATGGATCACATCACCCTGATTATGGGTGCCAGTTGGAAACTAGTTTATATGGGTTCAGAGATTAACATGGGGTACGATAGTATATTCGACCCTAGACAACTTAACCAAGTTATAGTGTTTGCCCACTTCTTGTTATTACTTATCATACCCAGTTCTTTATTCATAGACAAAGTAGTACTAGACTTACTCAGGCTTTATGTCTGACTCTATTTTCCTTTCGTCTTCTTTCTTCCGTTCCCCCCCCCCCCAGGTCCTTAGGGAGGGAACACAGCAGCTTGATCAGCCTCAACATCCAGCTTGAAGAAGAGAAATGTATTGCTTGGACTTTCCTGTTTTGAACTATGGCTTTGGAAAATCCACTATGGGGACTTTTGGCAGTTTATCTATGTTTTATTTATGCTTCTTTAAATAATGTACTCAAGACAGATTATGAAAGTGTTATGTTATGTTTTTGGAAAGGATGTTGTTGTAACACGTATTTGACTTAATGAAATAAAGTTTGTTGTTCTTCCGCTGTTTTACAAATATGTGTTCTTATATCTGTCTTGTATATCTGTGACTTGTACTTATAAACCTCCACCAAAATTAGGGCATTCCCTTTGAGAGTGACCCTAACGGAGGTGGGGTGTTTCACTTGGTATCAGAGCATAGGTTTACCAGATAAGATAAAAAAAAAAGTTTTGAAAAATTATTTTCAAAAAGGAAATTTAAAGAAACATTTTTAAAAGAAAAAAATATTATTTTATTTTAAAAAAAAAAGGCAAAGTCCACTCCCCAAAGCCATAGGTACTATCTCTTATCCTTCGTTTTGAATCTATCCTTTTTGTTTCAGCATGTCCGAAGATCTTAACTTGCCGGAAGGGGTGCCAATACCTGGTTGGTTTAGACGGTTCTTAGAAGCAAGAGCCACTCAGCCAGGTCCTACCATTCCTCCTCCCCCAGCTGCGGGAATCATCCAGCTGCAGCGGCACCTTTTCCTCCACCTCCTCCTCGGGGAAACACGTTCGCTAAGATATGTAAAGATTTTAAAGCTATGGGAGGAAGGGATTTCCATGGAACTGAGTCCTTCGTGGCAGCTAGAAATTGGCTGAAAGAGACGGAGGACCTATTCATTATCTTTGAGGTAGAGGATAGACAAAAAGTACCACTGGCAGTATGGCTATTGAAGGGCGAGGCTTCCTACTGGTGGGAAGTCACTAATGCTGAAAGACCAGTGGAGACATGGGAGGACTTTAGGGCAAGGTTTGAGACCAAATTTCTCTCAGATGCAGAAAGGAGTTTGCAGTTAGAAAAATTCCTATTTCTTAAACAAGGGGACAAGACAGTCAGAGAATATGTGAATCAGTTCGATGAGCTGGCTAGGTTTGGGCTTGACCTAGTCAACACCCCGCATAAGAAGGCTCTCCGTTTCGTCAAGGGGTTAAATGAGCCATTACATAGCTTGGCCATGACCCATATACCCATGGGAGCCACGTATGAAAGATTGGTGCAAATGGCATTGCTGAACGAAGAGGACAAGGGCAAGAAGGAGACCAAGGCAGAAAGCTCTCAAGGGAAGAAAGAGGGTTTGCAGCCTAAGAAGACAGACTTTAAGAAGGGCGGAAAAGGCAACAAAGAGAAGAGGAAGTGTAATTTCTGTGGCAAAGTGGGGCACTTAGTAAAGGACTGCCGGAAAAAGAAGGCTAAGGAGAATGGTGGGTGCTTTTCGTGCAGTCAGACAGGCCACAGGGCTAAGGACTGCCCAAGGAAACGAGGACAGGGGCAGGGCACTGGATCCACCCCAGGGGCACAGGTTCATGTGCTAGAAGCGCCACCATTGCAACAGCGAGGTACCAATACTTCTGTAGAAAGTGTAGTTTATCTTTATGATCACCCCGTTCGCACTTTGTTTGATTCTGGCGCATCACACTCCTTTATCTCGTCTGCTTTAGTAGAATCTCTGCACCTAAAAACTAGTATGGTAGAGGACCCCTTAATTGTTTCAAACCCAATTGGGGGCCCAGCTCATTTGTCTATGATCTGTGTGGGATTAAAAATTTCTATTCTAAGTGTTGAATTTCAATGTAGTGCCTTTGTTTTGGGCTTTTCGGGGTATGGTTTGATTTTGGGTATTTAGAGATTTCCTCAACAAATTCGTAGTGGTCTTCGTAGATGATATCCTTATCTTCTCAAAGAGTGAAGAGGAACATGCTCAGCACTTAAGGGCAATCATGGAAACTTTGCGAGTCCATCAACTAAAAGCCAAGTTCTCCAAATGCCACTTTTGGAGAGAAGAGGTGAGGTTCCTTGGGCACATAGTATCCAAACAAGGGTTAGCGGTGGACCCTGCTAAGGTAGTGGCGGTACAAGGTTGGAAGACACCAAGGAATGCAACTGAGGTCCGAAGCTTTCTAGGACTAGCAGGTTTCTATCGGAAATTTATAAGGGATTTTGCGAAAATCTCAGCTCCACTCACGAAATTGACTAAGAAGAATCTAGTGTTCAATTGGGATTTGGATTGCGAGTTTGCTTTCCAACGACTGAAGAGGGCTCTCACAACAGCCCCAGTTTTGACGCTGCCAGATGGGAGCAAGATGTTCACTGTTTATACGGATGCGTGTGGGACAGGGCTAGGCGCTGTCTTAATGCAAGAAGGAAGGGTAGTAGCTTATGGCGGGAGGCAGTTGAAGGTGCACGAAAAGAACTACCCAACCCACGATCTAGAGCTAGCCGCCATCGTCTTTGCACTCAAGTCTTGGCGACACTATCTCCTAGGTGAGAAGTTCGAACTTTACACTGACCATAAATCGTTGAAATATCTTTTCTCGCAGAAAGATCTTAACTTGAGGCAACAAAGTTGGATGGAGTTTCTTGCCTCGTACGATTTCGAAATCTCCTACACTCCGGGCAAAGGCAACGTAGTGGCAGACGCGTTGAGCCGAAAGAAATTGACCCTAAGCCCATTATTTGTTGAAAGACAAAGCCTAGAGTTTATAGCCAGCTTCGACTTTAGGCCTTCCTCCGATTTCGTACCAGGCTTGCTAGCATCTCTCGAAGTACGGCCAACTTTAGTGGATTCAGTAGGGACAGCACAACGCGAAGACCCTCAGCTTGTGGAAATAATTGATAGGCTAATTAGGGGTGAGACTTCAAGTCACCTCAACCGATACTCCATTGACGATAAGGGTGTACTAAGGCGAGATGGAAGACTATGCGTCCCACAGACGAAAGATTTGGTAAGGAAGGTTCTCGAGGAAGCGCATCATTCCAAGATGACGATACACCAAGGCGGAGATAAAATGTACAAAGACATAAAAAGGACTTTCTTCTGGAACGGCATGAAAAAGGACGTGGCAGAGTTCGTTTCTAAATGTATGGTGTGCCAACAGGTTAAGGCGGAACAGAAAAAGCCTGGCGGACTACTACATCCTCTGGAGGTCCCGCAGTGGAAGTGGGATAGCATCTCAATGGACTTCATCGATGGGCTGCCTAGGTCTAGGAGAGGCAACACTAGCATTTGGGTAATAGTGGATAGGCTTACTAAAAGCGCCCACTTTTTACCAGTCAAAAGTAAAAGGACTGCCTCATCCCTAGCATCACTTTACCTCAAGGAAATTTTTCGACTCCATGGAATACCATCTAGCATTGTTAGTGACCGAGACCCCATCTTCACCAGTGAGTTTTGGCGGAGTCTGCAAGAAGCAGTAGGAACGCAGTTATGCTTGAGCACGGCCTATCATCCCCAAACCGACGGCCAAACGGAGAGAGTAAACAGAGTTTTGGAAGACCTTCTAAGACTATGCGTCCTTGACTTCGGAGGGACATGGGAAGACCACCTTCCTTTGGTGGAATTTGCCTACAACAACAGCTATCAAGCAACCATAGGAATGGCGCCCTTCGAAGCTTTATATGGAAGACCGTGCCGATCGCCCACTTGTTGGTGGGAGTCCACTGATAAGCTTATACTTGGACCAGATATGATCCGAGAGACCTCAGAGAAAGTAGATTTAATACGAAGAAGGATGAAGACGGCCCAAGACAGACAAAAGTCCTATGCCGACAAGAGGAGGACCGACCTTGAATTTGAGGTTGGAGACAGAGTTTTTCTCAAGGTATCACCGCTAAGAAACGTTGTTCGTTTTGGAACCACAGGAAAGCTAGCGCCAAGATTCGTAGGGCCATTCCCTATTATCGAGAAGATTGGGAAAATGGCCTATAGATTAGAGCTACCCGAGAAGTTGGCTGGAGTCCACAACGTCTTTCACGTTTCACACCTCCGAAAATGTCTACACGAGTCAGCTGAAGTAGTAGAGCCGAATATCCTCGAAGAGGCCGAAGTGGAACGTGAAGCAACCATAAGAAGAGTTCCAACCCACATCTTAGGAACGGAAGTGAGGAAGCTACGCAACCGTGAAGTCAAGCTCGTCAAAGTTCAGTGGAGCGACGCCGAGGGAGACGCGACTTGGGAAACTGAAGCGAAAATTCGTACTGCCTACCCTTTTCTGTTTAAGGGTACATCCTTGATCTTTCATTTTCCTTAAGTTGCGCTTTTATCTATCTTCTTAGGTATATTTCCTCGACCTTATCTTTTAGATAGAATATTTTTGGATGGAAACATGTAGTTGAAACATGTTATGGATGATGGTTGCAAGTGGTTGCAAGTGATTGCTAGTGGTTGCTCGTGGTTGCATATACACACACAATCTAGGTTTTAGATCGGCTCAGTCACTTCATATTGCATATGCATATATGTTTGCTTTCGTATGTGGTTGAACTATAATGTGTTGTCATATGGATGTTGCATTTGTATTGAATGATTGTGCACTCATGTAGAATCATGAATAGGAAAATCTGCATACATAATGGATTCATGGCACTTACATAATTCGCATTAAGGAGGTCAACTGAATCAGTAGACCGCCTGATTTTGCATTAGATAAGTACATGTACACACACACTTCGCATATGATCATGAAGCATTAGAAGTCTTTTAAGGACAATGGATGCTCGTGTTTGATGGATGAGTAGATGGATGATTGGATGTTAGGATATACATTCCTCCTAACTTGAAGATTTCGGGGACGAAATCCTTTTAAGTGGGGGAGAATGTAACACTCCGAAAATTCTATAACTATGAAACTCACAAATTAAAGTATAATTAATTTCAAATCAAAGAACTAAGGGAAACGGGATACGCCATTGCGTTCGTCTCGGAAAAATACGCGAAATAGAGTCCGAGTTTTCGAAAAACGGATATCGTATGAAGAAGTTATGGACGAACGAAGTTGGGCGAAAAACCGAAAAAGGGTCAGAATGCACTGGCGCACTTGGGAAGTGCGCCAGAACAAAAATGAACTGGCGCACCTGTGAAGTGCGCCAGTACATTTTTGACCTGGCGCACCTGCCAAGTGCGCCCAGGTCAAAAATGACCTGCTGGCCAGGTCTGGTCTAGCCCTGGCTGGCCAGGTCGGTGTGTGGTCGAATTTCTGTGGTCTGCTTTGTCATTAGGGCTAGGTGGCGGGTTTTTATTGGTCTCTCTTCCTAATGAATGGCTACGGTCTAACCTAGCAACATCAATGGTCCTAATCAATTCCTAACCTCTATATAAACAACCCTAGACTAAACCCTAATCTATTCATTCAAAATAAGATTATAGCCACCATGTTGTTGAGGAACGACAAAGATTAGCCGCCGACTAGAGAGAGAGTTAGGAAGAAAGTTCTAAAGCCTAAAGCAATTCAAGCAACCTAAAGCTAATCAATTCAACAAAGGAATCATATCTCTTAATTAGAGAATTCGCCGCAACCATTGTAAGTAGAGTATTACTTTGGTATAATAAACAACTGTGTTGATGTGTATGCTTGAATTGTGGCAATGGAAGTAATTCATATTTATGCGTTCTTATCAATTTATATACGTTTGGATATTTATGGATTATGTTATAAAGAACTACATGCGGTAGTTCTATACAAGTTTACGTTTGGAATATTGTGCAAATTATGTTATCTATGTTGAAGCTACATGTATGTAGTTGATTGAAATTTATGCGAGTTTGGACTTTGTTATTATGCCATCATGATGTATATTTTGTGCATAAATCATTTTGCAAGTAATTGAAACAAGTTTGGTTGTTATAGTTCATATGAAACTATGTTGGAGTTTTGACACCATAATCCATGTATTTGCAAAACTTATGAATATGGCTAGGCTATGAATGATATTGGGCATAATTGAAACCTATGATTAAGTCTATCTTGTTTAAAAGAATTATATGATGACATATGTGAGACATGGCTAGGTTAGACTCAAAAATCCCTTTTTGCAAGTTTTAAAGCAAACACCATGTCTAGGAATATTTATGCATAAGTATGTTTATACCATCGTTATGTGATTAGACTTAAACCATGATTAAGTTGAACAATGCTTTTGTGTTGGTAACAAAGTATCCCCTTTGTAAACATGTAGAAACCCTATGAACATGACATGTTTATGTTTATGCCATGAACAAAATTTAACTTTACTTATGCCATGCTTATATTTGACATTATGCCATGTTTATGCCAAAAGTATTTATGCCATGCTTATGTTTGACATTATGCTATGCTTATGCTAGAAATATTTATGACATACTTATGTTTGACATTATGCCTAAATAAGAATATAGGTTCATGTTGTAGTTAAACCTATGCAAGTTCACATGCTTGATTCATGTCACCTATGTTACCACTATGCAAGTACACCAATTTCTATTTTGTATTTTCAACGTCGTATTGCAAGTTCATGCGCTCACCTTCCCCTCTTTGTGTATACGCCATAAGCCTCCCCTTTCGCATGGCTAAATTGGGCTTTAAAAGGCTAAGCCCAATATATATGAACGGACGTGTAAAACGGGGGAAAATAACGTTGGGTTAAAATGAATTAATGAATGAAAATATAAAATAGAAGGGCCCAAATTCAAGTATGGGTTGGGCCCGTGATTGGTGTAATCTTTACACCATTAACTTAATAATGGGCCGCAAATATTTACATATAAATAAAGAAGAATGACAAGATATGTAAATGTAGAAAATACGATGTGTTTAACTCGAGGTTGGATTGAGTTGTGATGTAAACCTGCCCGGAACCGCCCGGCTGTCCAGTAGTCACAACAATACCTATCCAATGTGGGAGGTTAAACATGGAGCCCAGCAAGGACCCGAGGTTAGACTGAGTTGTGGCGTAAGACTGCCCGGAACCAACCGGCAACAGGCAGCCACAACAATACCTGTCTAATGTGAGAGGTCAGGGCCTTAATAAGACAATTAAGGCTGAGTCAGGATTGTTAGGATTAAGTGGACTAAAGACTTAATCAAAATGGAACATGCTAAACTAAACGGACTGGTGGGGTTAGGTTAGGAAACACTTAACCAACTTAGCATGTTGGCTAGAGATAGAAAACCTAGTAACGGGGGACCCTTTTCAGCAGTAACCCTAAAAGGTGTATCAGGATACCCTGAAACTAGGCAGGGTGTGGCACGATTACTGGGCTGATTGTAAGAGGTCAAAGCGACGGCGGTGGTGTAGCAGTGTAGGTTCTAACGGAGTGCGGGCGTGCACACACTCCGGCGCAGAAAAATAAGGCACTGGACACCAGTAGCATACCTGTGCACTCTAAGGTTGTGTCGGGTTGCCACTATGGGACTTGATACACCCCATGGTGGGACCAGCATAGGTAACTACAGACATCGGGGGCCGTAGGACACATGTAACTATGTGAGTAGGAGCCGATCATCATTGAATGGATCACATCACCCTGATTATGGGTGCCAGTTGGAAACTAGTTTATATGGGTTCAGAGAATAACATGGGGTACGATAGTATATTCGACCCTAGACAACTTAACCAAGTTATAGTGTTTGCCCACTTCTTGTTATTACTTATCATACCCAGTTCTTTATTCATAGACAAAGTAGTACTAGACTTACTCAGGCTTTATGTCTGACTCTATTTTCCTTTCGTCTTCTTTCTTCCGTTTCCCCCCCCCCCCCCAGGTCCTCAGGGAGGGAACACAGCAGCTTGATCAGCCTCAACATCCAGCTTGAAGAAGAGAAATGTATTGCTTGGACTTTCCTGTTTTGAACTATGGCTTTGGAAAATCCACTATGGGGACTTTTGGCAGTTTATCTATGTTTTATTTATGCTTCTTTAAATAATGTACTCAAGACAGATTATGAAAGTGTTATGTTATGTTTTTGGAAAGGATGTTGTTGTAACACGTATTTGACTTAATGAAATAAAGTTTGTTGTTCTTCCGCTGTTTTACAAATATGTGTTCTTATATCTGTCTTGTATATCTGTGACTTGTACTTATAAACCTCCACCAAAATTAGGGCATTCCCTTTGAGAGTGACCCTAACGGAGGTGGGGTGTTTCAGATATGTTAAAAAACCTTCATGATATTATTGTAGTCAGTTATTTTGAAAAGTCATTTGATTATTTGAAAAGTCATTTGAATATTTGAAATGAGATTTGAATTACTTGAAAAGTTGTGTTGTTTTATAGGAAAAGATGTGTTATATGGCTATTGGATATTCAAACTCCAAAAAGATGGATGACGCGACTGTTGGCAATTCAAATTCTGAAATGGTGGCTATTGAAAATTCAAATTTTGAAAAGAAATCAAAAGGAGGAGTAACGACGGTTGGTGAAGAGACATCAAGAAGAAATAGACATATATAATGTAAATCAGAAATGAAATGGGTATCAGATCAATTTACGACTTTGTATTTTCATCTACAACTTATCTTCATGTTGTTTTTCTCTTCATTTGCTTCGTAATGTTGCCGATTTCATGAGATTCCATCAAGAATTGACAAAGTAATGATTAAATGAAATTTTGATGAATAAAGAGAGAGGGAAACCAAAACTATTGATGGTTATCTTCAAATTTCATCCAAAGATTTTGTCCCAATCCCTTTTCTAGATTGTAGTTCTCGTTCTCTCGGTCGATTTGATTGGTAGATCGTCAAATTTCGATCAAAATTGAGTGAGATATGGTAGTTTGAAGTTGGCAATTCAAAACTGAAAACTGTTACGGGATTTTATGCATACCTCTTACTGTTTCGACTTGTTAGACCCCAATACCATCCAAATTAATCCCCAAACTGTTAATATATCATATTCCTTGAAATCCTTTTCGATTTGCCACTGATTTTGTCCAATTCCGTCAAGAAACGAAGAAGTCATGCCTCCTGCAAGTTTGATTGAAAATGAAAAACGAGAAGAAGAAGAAGAAGAAGAGAAGTGTTTATGAAGAGACATGACTTTTTGGCATTTATATAGTAGTTGAAGTGTCCAATCATTCAAATTAAAAATTTAGGCGCCAAGTTGGTTAAACTACTAAATCTTCAATATATTTCTCATACGGTGTTCAAATTCAGCAAATGAATACACTATCTTAATCAGAAAAATGAGCCCGTCGCAATAGAGCAGATCTCATCATCAAATTCCGAAAGATCAATTCAAAATTCAGAGAATATCAAAGAAATGGATTTAAAAACTGGGTACGCCTTAATTAATTTTTTAAATTTTTGGTTGAAGAATATGGTTGAATGGATGTTTCGTTTTAGACTTGAAATTTAAACTTTAAAATTCAATTTTGAAATCTAAAATTCAAATTTGAAATCTAAAATTCAAATTTGAAATTCAAAAATAATTATAATAAATTAATATAATAATAAAATAATTTTTGGATGTTTGTTAGGATTAGAATTATGTCAGGAAATAGTTAAATCTGAAATATAAATCAATATTTTAAAAACCAAAGTCACAAAACCATATTCTCTTTGAAATTATACAACATACATATATCTATTTGTTAACATATCATCCTATAGAATGAAATTTAAATTTTTTATCTCAAATATTTAAACTTTCAAACTTCCCTCCATCTTTTTCAATTAGAAAATTCTAGTTAAAATTCTTGTTATTAAATTTATCTATATACTTATTTTTTTATATCTCGTTTCAAAATATATATTAAAATATATAATTTAATAAAATTATATAAACATGTTAATATGATATACGGAGTTAATATAACTTATTGATATTCTTATAAAATATAAATTTATTCGTCTTTTATATAGTTTAAGCATACGTAGTTTAACTTATATATTATTAATATGATTTCATAACAATTTTGGGTTACATTATCATAAATACTATTTGTATCTTAATACTTATTTTGACTTCCTATTAAGATTTATAAAACTTGTATATTTAACTTAATATAAATAAATATATATACATAATATTTTAAAGTAGTTTAAATATAAGAAGTTTTATAGATAACTTTATAATGTTTTTGAAACAACCCGGAAATTCTGAGCCAATTTAAAAATTTTATTTTGGCAATTTTATTGAATTTTGAATATTTAAAGTGAATTATTTTAAATAGTAACGATGAGAAATTTATTTTGAATGGAATTAGATGAATATATTTATTTGAATCGTCGTTAGAATATAATTATTTATTTATAATTATAAAAGGAATTGAAAATGGCGCGGTAGTTTGAAAATTCGATTTCAAAGTTCAAATGAATGCACAGGATTCAAATAAGCCGGATTTTAGCGAAACCAAAAATATAAGAATATATTTGAGAATATCTTTCCAAAGCTTCCGAAAAATTGAAACTTCATAGCGGGAATAAAAAGTTATGTCCAGTTGAAAATTCAGAAAAGTCGTTGTGGAATTCTAGCCATTAAATATGGGAATTTTGCAAACGATCTCTGTTTTCGACAAAACCACTTTTGTTGGATCCGGGATGTCAAGCTATTGCTAGATTCCAAAATTCATAATTTTTGAAATCAATATGTGAGCATGGAGAAAGAAAACGTGTTTTGTTAGTTTCAGTCAATTTCGATCGACCAGAAAATGGCCATTTTTCAAACGGTCTCAGAATTTGACGAAATTAATTTTGATAGGATAATATTGTCAATACGAAGCTAGAAAATATTTTTTGGGAATTTTTAGAGTTAGAATGTGGCCCCGGTAAATTAAAATGTATGCTCAAATTTAACATACTGATTTATATTTTAATTTCAACGAAAACTAATCGTAACAGCCGAATTGGGCTACGAAATATATCCCATTGTGTTCGGAATGGGGGTATTTAGCTAGGGGCGACAGTCGTTGGGTTGGATTTGAGGTTAGAATGCAAAAATCTCTTTTTTGAATTAAATAAAAATAAATGGTTTAATATAAAAGGAGTCAAACCCTTAGTTAAAACCTTATCTTTTTCTACCGAGGGTCAACGTTCTTCCCAGCCACTGTACATGCGATTTCAAAGGAGGATTTCGTTCTAAATAAAACCCCATTCGATCTCTCCATCTACCAAATGAAATCAGAAGTCTTCTATGCGGAAATCGAAGAGCAAGGGGTGATCTTCCTAACCAACTGCTAGGATTTGGAATGGCGTTGTGTGGTGGCCGAATCAGGCGCTCAAAGGCGTGGCAGTTCGTGGCGTTTCCTGACCACTAGGGGGTTCGAATTTCGAGCTGCTCCAGGCGTTGATGGAGGGAGGTGGGGGCTCGACGGTGATGGGTTTTGATCAAGTTCCGGCGTGCTGTAGGAGGAGAAACGGTGAACCCTAGCATTGGGGCGATGGGTTTCCTTAAGTATGTCTGAACGATGAAGAGATAATCAAAGGGAAGATTTAAATATTAATTAAATTAATTTATTTATAGTTGTTAGTTCATTTGATTTTCCAATGTTTGTAACACCATAACTTTTACATACGTTGTCAAAAAATTCCAAACTGAAGTGCATTGGAATCGTGTGGAGGAGCACTACGCGATGAAACTGACTGCATCCAAAATAGAGCACATTAGTATTTCAGACAAATTCAAAACCAAAATGTTCAGAAATTCAGATAAAACTGACGTAGTGGACCCAATGTGAGAATTTCTCACTAAAATTATTTCTGTACATTTATTTATTTTGTAACTACATATATGAACTGCTCCCTCTCGTCCACAGACCATGGACGACTTGTTTGATTGTATTCTGTGTGAAAATTGATAGTGATGTGAAATGAAATAAATTATATATATGTGATGTGAATGAAGTGTATATATACGATGTGAATGGAGTGTATATATACGATGTGAATGAGAAATATATATATATGTGATGAAAATATATATATATATATATATATATATATATATATATGCGATGAAAACAAAATATATATACGATGTGAATATATATATACACGATGTGAAAATTATATATATATATATACGAGATGGAAATAGAATATATATATATATATATATATATATGAAATAAAATATATACACGAAATGTGAAAACGATATATATACGAAAGGTGAAAAAGATATATATGTGATGTGAAAATAGCATATATATGAAAAGTGAAATATATATATATATATATGAAAAGTGAAAATAACATATATATGAAAAGTGATATATATATATATATATATGAAAAGTGAAAATAACATATATATGAAAAGTAAAAATAACATATATATGGAAAGTGAAATATATATATATGAAGTAAAATAATATATATATATGAAAGGTGAAATATATATATATATATATAAATGAAGTGTGAATGAAATAAATATTGATTTGTTAAAAATATTGTTTTTAACATATACATGAGATGTATAAAATTTTCATGTAATGGAATATTCGATTTTGATTAAAAATTGAAATGGAAGTTGAAATCGCTTTTGAAGCGAATTTAAAACGATTTGTAAAATTCGTTTTAAATGGAAATCGATGAAATATATATTATGTATATAATATAATGGCCTGAATAGAACGCGCCGCGCTGCGGTAGTTCGGGAATTTCGACCATTGACTTCGAATGGACACTACGGGAGATCCGACCGTC
The DNA here is from genome assembly GCA_030737875.1 of Allium sativum. Taxonomy (NCBI): domain Eukaryota; kingdom Viridiplantae; phylum Streptophyta; class Magnoliopsida; order Asparagales; family Amaryllidaceae; genus Allium; species Allium sativum. The sequence continues at coordinate 866,932,851 of CM060924.1, read as the reverse complement.
GAATTCTCCTAAAACCGGAACCGTTGGGTTCGTATCGAAAAGTAATTTCTAACAAATATGAGAAATTAGAAATCTAACGGTTGGATTTAGAATTATGTCCAAATCAAATTTGGAAAAGGACGTTGTAAGTGCAGTTCGATGGCCGTTAATGGAAATCGACTGTACGAGCCTTGAAAAAATTATTAAAAATATTAATAATTTGTGTAAAATCAAAAGAAATGATTTAGAAAGAACTGGAATGAAAAAATTCCATATTTGAAAGGATAAAAATATATTTTTATCAAAATGAACTAGTTATAAACTAGAATTAGAAATCCAATATTTTTAAAATAAATAAATTGGATTGAGGAAATGGTTTTAATATAACCGGAATTTCCAATATATGAATTGGAATGGATTTGAATCGAAATTATCTTCGAAATATTTTGATATTGGATTCTGTGATTATACGGACATTGTGGAGGAATTAGGAAGATATATATCGTTATTACAATACGATATTTGTTGATTTCAGAATTTGATATTGAATATATGCCGATATATTTTCTATTCAGAGCCTTGTATTTAATATCAAATTGGATTTTGGGTTGTCATGAACTGTGTTTAAATGACACTAGTTCTTTAACCCGAGTAAAAGCAGGAATAATTTCCAAAATGTAGAACAATCAATGTGAAATGATTTTAGAGATGAAACCAATTGGAGTTTGAATAAATCTTTAATTAGATTTGAATGAATGAATGGTGATTAAATTTAACAAAACATGAGATGTGGTGTAAACCAAATATACGTGGTTGTTGATATTGGTTGTGACTGATTGATTGTTTGGATGGTGCTCGACCAGTTTATGAGCACAATATGCTTTTACATTTAGCATTGGGTAGAAATACTGGTATGCTAACGCCTTGTGAAACACTTCACGATTTGACGAGGAGGTGTTAGCGAAATTGTTGAGTTCATTTCAAATTTAATGAATGATTTTGAAATGATATTTTTCTTAAGTGAAAAGAAATGTATTCGCGATTTTGGACAGGGAATGTTTTATAAAAATGTTTTATAAAACAGAAAGGATTTCGAGGGCTAAAACCCGATGATTTCGAAAGGATTTGGAAATGTATTATGGTTTTACATTGTAGTTCATCACATATTCGATTAGTTGCTATTAATGATGTATCTGTTTGGTGGTGGAGAATTTATTCTCTTGTTTAACACCCTTCTTTGAGACGTACGAGCTCATGGGTTATGTGATTAATAGTGACTGATCATATGTATGAATTGCTGATGTGAAGTACTATATTTTGAAAGTACTTGTAATTATTATGTTGTGAAATGATTTTCCCCACTTCGGGATATAAAAAAAAGGATTTAGTGTGTGGCTAAAGATTCTGGTAACCCGGACGACTAAAAGTATGGATGAGATGGGCAGTGTATGCTTCCATGCGTGGGAGGTGCATCGTCGGTGTAGCATGCTCCATAGTGGGAGGTGCGCACATATATATATATATATATATATATATATATATATATATATATATATATATATATATATATACCGAGTTGCTTATGTGTGTGCCCTTTGCCTTGTCTAGGGGGAGCCTGATATTTAGTTGCATACTTGTTTGTATGCATTGTTATGATTTGGAATTCATATTTCCAAATGATTTGATTTGAGATCTCGAAGTGAAATATCCTTTGATACAAAAGTTAGATATGTATTTCAAATGATTTGAAATAGAAACTGGGAAATAAAGTCCAAAGGAATAATTTCTGTAAATTGAATTGATTTGAAAAATCTAAGTGTGGTGATTAATCTAAATGGGTAGATTGGGATATTGCATGTTGATTGAGGCATAGTAGATCCATATCTATATTACTGATTATTGTTTATACACTGGCGTTCATGGGGGTAAACCCGTTCCGCGTTAGCGGCGTGGTCATGTGATTTGCCTTATCATTTATATAAGTTTATAACTGTTTAGAGTTTCTCACACCAGTCCCATGACTGACCTGTGGTTTGCTTTTCCCTTGCAAACTCGGGTGCCCCTATTTTCCACATGGGCAGTCGAGTAGTTTTATTTTGCAGATATGTTTAGCAGGATTCTGGATCGAAGCGAAAAGTCGTGTCCAGAGTATTGATAGTCTTTCGTTGTGTTAGTTTATTTGTTTCCGCTGTGCATTGTATTACATTTATTGTAAATAAATCTTCCGTTGTATTATTTTTCGAAATACTCTGATATATTCTGTACTCTGATGTAACATTATTATGATGTTTATAAAAGTCTTTTGTTATTTGTTCTGATGTGTTGTATGCCCAGAGTTAGCTTATACGTGATTCGAACGGTCTTGGTCGGTTTAGCGATCGATTAGGTCCGAGCGAAATCCGTATCGTTACAGCTGGTATTAGAGCTTTGGTTAACTCAAATCTTTAGGGTACAACTCGTTAGAACAGAATAAAAGACTCATCAGAGGTAGGATTAGTAATATCCTATGAAAGAAAACTCATTAGAGATAGAATCAGTAGCATTCTAGAATGAGTAACTCGTTAGAGATGGGGTTAGTAATGCCCCCGAACGAGTTTAGTGTTATATGTTTATGAATAACGTATTTGTGATTATATATATAATCTGGTTTTAAAAATATGATTTTTGAGTATATCAAAGTTATGAATTTGAAAAGCTAATCAACAAATTGATTGCTGGTTGTGTTGTCTGATTATTGTTTAATTAATTAAAGGTTGAACCTTTAGCCAAATTGAACCAAATAGTGAATTATATTGAATATTTGTCGCACTTGCATACATATACATGTACTTAGATTGAACAGGTCATAGCAAGGAGGCTAGAGAAGAGGAATAAAATTGTTTGCCCGACAAATAGGTATATGTTTATTGTATTTCTTAGGTTTTTGATGATTTTATGAGCCGATTGGCTAGCCGCTTGGCCTTTTCTTTTTCTTTTGGATTGGTGAGGGCCATAGGAGGCTATTTGAAATATCCTGAAGCTCTCAGTGCAGGGGAGGTTATGGCGAAATTTTTCGAAAATTTAGGGTGTTAGCCAAATTTTTGAAGAATTTGAAAAGTTCTTAGAAACTGAAAAGTTGAAGAACTTAAGGCACAATGAAAATAATAAAAGTTGAGTTGGTTTGTAAAACAACTTTCAGTTTCGCTCCTTTTCAGGGACGAAAAGTTTTAAGTGGGGCAGATTGTAACAACCCGAAAATTCTGAGCCAATTTAAAAAATTTATTTTGGCAATTTTACTGAATTTTGAATATTTAAAGTGAATTATTTTAAGTAATAACGACGAGAAATTTATTTTGAATAGAATTAGAATGAATATATTTATTTGAATCGTCGTTAGAATATAATTATTTATTTATAATTATAAAAGGAATTGAAATGGCGCGATAGTTTGAAAATTCGATTTCAAAGTTCAAATGAATGCACAGGATTCAAAATAAGCTGGATTTTAGCAAAACCAAAAATATTAGAATCTATTTGAGAATATCTTTCCAACGAATCCGAAAAATTGAAACTTCATAACGGGAATAAAAAGTTATGTCTAGTTGAAAATTCAGAAAAGTCGGTGTGGAATTCTAGCCCTTAAAAATGGGAATTTTGCAAACGATCTCTGTTTTCAACGAAATCACTTTTGTTGGATCCGGGATGTCAAGTTATTGCTAGATTCCAAAATTCATAATTTTTGAAATCAATATGTGAGCGTGGAGAAAGAAAATGTGTTTTGTCAGTTTCAGTCAATTTCGATCGACCAGAAAATGGCCATTTTTCAAATGGTCTCAGAATTTGACAAAATTAGTTTTGATAGGACCGTATCATCAATACGACGCTAGAAAATATTTTTTGGGAATTTTTAGAGTTAGAATGTGGCCCCGGTAAATTAAAATGTACGTTCAAATTTAATATACTGGTTTATATTTTAATTTCAACGAAACCTATTCATAACTGCTGAATTGGGCTATGATACATATCCTATTGTGTTCGGAATGGGGGTATTTAGCTAGGGGCGACAGTCTTGGGTTGGATTTGGGGTTAGAATGCAAAAATCTCTTTTTCCGAATTAAATAAAAATAAATAGTTTAATATAAACGGAGTCAAACCATTGGTCAAAACCTTATCTTTTTCTACCGAGGGTCAACGTTCTTCCCAGCCGATGTACAGGCGATTTCAAAGGCGGATTTCATTCCAAATAAAACCCCATTCGATCTCTTCATCTACCAACTGAAATCAGAAGTCTTCTATGCGGAAATCGAAGAGCAAGGGGTGATCTACCTAACCAACGGCTAGGATCTAGAATGGCGTTGTGTGGTGGCCGAATCGGGCGCTCAAAGGTGCTGCAGTTCGTGGCGTTTCCTGGCCACTAGGGGGTTCAAATTTTGAGATGCTCTACGCGTTGATAAAGGGAGGTGGGGGCTCGACGGTGATGGGTTTTGATTGGGTTTCGGCGTGCTATAGGAGGAGAAACGGTGAACCCTAGCATTAGGGCGATGGGTTTCCTCAAGTATGTCTGAACGATGAAGAGATAATCAAGGGGAAGGTTTATATATTAATTAAATTAATTAATTTATAGTTGATAGTTCAATTGATTTTCCAATGTTCGTAACACCATAACTTTTACGTATGTTGTCAGAAAATTCGAAACTGAAGTGCATTGGAGTCGTGTGGAGGAGCACTACGTGATGAAACTGACCGCGTCCAAAACAGAGCACGTTAGTATTTCAGACAAATTCAAAACCAAAATGTTCAGAAATTCAGATAAAACTGACGGAGTGGATCCCAATGTGAGAATTTCTCACTAAAATTATTTCTGTACATTTATTTATTTTGTAACTACATATATGAACTGCTCCCCGTCATCCACAGACCATGGACGACTTGTTTGATTGTATTCTGTGTGAAAATTGATCGTGATGTGAAATGAAATAAATTATATATATGATGTGAATAAAGTATATATATACGATGTGAATGAGAAATATATATATATATATGATGAAAAATAATAATATACATATATATATGCGATGAAAACAAAATATATATACGATGTGAATATATATATATACGTTGTGAAAATTATATATATACGAGATGAAAATAAAAAACATATATATATATATATATATATATGAAATAAAATATATATACGAAATGTGAAAACGATATATATGTGATGTGAAAATAACGTATATTTGAAAAGTGAAATTTATATATATATATATATATGAAAAGTGAAAATAACATATATATGAAAAGTGAAACATATATATATATATATATATATATATATATATATATGAAAAGTGAAAATAACATATATATGAAAAGTGAAATATATATATATATATATATATATATGAAAAGTGAAAATAACATATATATGAAAAGTGAAAATAACATATATATGGAAAGTGAAATATATATATATATATATGAAGTAAAATAATATATATATATGAAAGGTGAAATAAATATATATATATAAATGAAGTGTGAATGAAATAAATATTGATTTGTTAAAAATATTGTTTTTAACATATATATGAGATGTATAAAATTTTCAGGTAATGGAATATTCGATTTTGATTAAAATTTGAAATGGAAGTTGAAATCGCTTTTGAAGCGAATTTAAAACGATTTATAAAATTCGTTTTAAATGGAAATCGACGAAATATATATTATATATATAATATAATGGCATGAATAGAGCGCGCTGCACTGCGGCAGTTCGTGAATTTCGACCATTGACTTCGAATGGACATTATGGGAGATCTGACCGTCGAATTCTCCTAAAACCGGAACCATTGGGTTCGTATCGAGAAGAGCTTTCTAACGAATACGAGAAATTAGAAATCAAATGGTTGGATTTGGAATTATGTCCAAACCAAATATGGGAAAGGTCGATGTAAGTGCAATTCGATGGTTGTTAATGGAAATCAACTGTAACGGCCTTGATAAAATTATTAAAAATATTTATAATTTGTGTAAAATCAAAAGAAATGATTTGGAAAGAACCGGGATGAAAAAATTCCATATTTGAAAGGATAAAAATATATTTTTATCAAAATGAACTAGTTATGAACTAGAATTAGAAATCCAATATTTTTAAAATAAATAAATTGGATTGAGGAAATGGTTTTAATATAACTGGAATTTCCAATATATGAATTGGAATGGATTTGAATTGAAATTAACTTCGGAATATTTCAATATTGGATTCCGTGATTATACATACATTGTGGAGGAATTTGGAAGATATATATATCGTTATTCCAATACGATATTTGTTGATTTCAGAATTTGATATTGAATATAAGCCGATATATTTTCTATTCAGAGCCTTGTATTTAATATCAAATTGGATTTTAGGTTGTCATGAACTATGCTTAAATGACACTAGTTCTTTAACCCGAGTAAAAGCATGATTAATTTCCAAAAAGTAGAACAATCAATATGAAATGATTTTAGAGATGAAACCAATTGGAGTTTGAATAAATCTTTAATTAGATTTGAATGAATGAATGGTGATTAAATTTACCAAAACATGAGATGTGGTGTAAACAAAATATACGTGGTTGTTGATATTGATTGTGACTGATTGATTGTTTGGATGGTGCTCGACCAATTTATGAGCAGAATATGCTTTTACATTTAGCATTGGGTTGGGTAGAAATACTCTTATGCTAACGCCTTGTGAAACACTTCACGATTTGACGAGGAGGTGTTAGCGAAATTATTGAGTTCATTTCAAATTTAATGAATGATTTTGAAATGATATATTTCCTAAGTGAAAAGAAATGTATTCCCGATTTTGGACGGGGAATGTTTTATAAAAATGTTTTATAAAACAAAAAGGATTTCGAGGGCTAAAACCCGATGATTTCGAAAGGATTTGGAAATGTATTATGGTTTTACATTGTAGTTCATCACATATTCGATTAGTTGCTATTAATTATGTATCTGTTTGGTGGTGGAGAATTTATTCTCTTGCTTAACACCCTTCTTTGAGACGTACGAGCTCAAAGGTTATGTGATCAATAGTGTCTGATCATATATGTGAATTGCTGATGTGAAGTACTATATTTTGAAAGTATTTGTGATTATTATGTTGTGAAATGACTTTCCCTACTTCGGGATATAAAAAAAAGGATTTAGTGTGTGGCTAAAGATTTTGGTAACCCGGGCGACTAAAAGTATGGGTGAGATGGGCGGTGTATGCTTCCATGTGTGGGAGGTGCTTCGTCGGTGTAGCCTGCTCCATAGTGGGAGGTGCACATATATATATATATATATATCGAGTTGCTTAGGTTCGTGCCCTTTGCCTTGTCTAGGAAGAGCCCGATATTTGGTTGCATACTTGTTTGTATGCATTGTTATGATTTGGAATTCATATTTCCAAATGATTTGATTTGAGATCCCGAAGTGAAATCTACTTTGATACAAAAGTTAGATATGTATTTCAAATGATTTGAAATAGAAATTGGGAAATAAAGTCCAAAGGAATAATTTCTGTAAATTGAATTGATTTGAAAAATCTAAGTGTGGTGATTAATCTAAAGGGGTAGATTAGGATATTGCTTGTTGATTGAGGCATAGTAGATCCATATCTATATTACTGATTGTTGTTTATACACTGGCGTTCATGGGGGTAAACCCGTTCCGCGTTAGCGGCGTGGTCATGTGATTTGTCTTATCATTTATATAAGTTTATAACTGTTTAGAGTTTCCCACACCAGTCCCATGACTGACCTATAGTTTGCTTTTCCCTTGCAAACTCGGGTGCCCCTATTTTCCACACGGGTAGTCGAGTAGTTTTATTTTGCAGATATGTTTAGCAGGATTCTGGATCGAAGTGAAAAGCCATGTCCAGAGTATTGATAGTCTTCCGCTGTGTTAGTTTATTTGTTTCCGCTGTGCATTTTATTACATTTATTGTAAATAAATCTTCCGTTGTATTATTTTTCGAAATACTCTGATATATTTTGTACTCTGATGTAACATTATTATGATGTTTATAAAAGTATTCTGTTATTTGTTCTGATGTGTTGTATGCCCAGAGTTAGCATACAGGATTCGAACGGTCTTGGTCGGTTTAGCGATCGATTAGGTCCGAGCGAAATCCGTATCATTACAGCTTTTATAAATATAGATTTCTTCTAAAATATAAATGGTTTTTTAGCAAATAAATATGTTTTGATTTCTAAAGTTTAAATTTAAAATTGATATGTATCAAATTATTGATGTATATCTCATAAATTAAATTTTAAGTTCTTTTTAAATTATTTTTACATATACTTATGTATATATGTTTATATAGCTTACTTTATATTATACAAATTTTATATTCTGTTCAAAAAGATCTTCAATTCTTACTATACAAATTTTATCTTCACATCTTTCACTCAGTGCGTAAAGTATACGATATTCACTACTTCGACCACCCAATACTTTGCTATGATCACTCTACCCCATGAAGTCACAACGGCTTCACTGCACTGATCCATAGCCACTAATCCTTCGCTATGTCCACTTTGCCCCATGGAGCCGTACACACCCCACTGCACTAGTTCATAGCCTTACTAATCCTTTACTATGTCCACTCTGCCCCATGGAGTCACAATGGCTCCACTGCACTGGCTCATAGTCTTACTACGATCACTTTTCCCCTCGAGTCGTAATGACTCTACTGCACTGATACGTAGCCCATCATTTCTTTTTAATGGTGAATCGAAGTTATGAATGTCGACAACTCCTTAGCACACGTCCTGCAGCAAAGCCCAATCATGAAGTGAACTCATTGGTTCCCAACTGGATCCTGAGCTCTAACTTCCATTGGACTACCTTTGCATCTTGGGTTATTGGTCATCATTGGATCGGTTCGGATCTCCTCCTAACAATCGGTTCGGTTCGGGCTTTAGCTCCTAGTCACACGGTTCGTGAATTAACACTCTTCACTGGATCGGATCGGGTACGTCGAGCTCCCTCATAGTGCATTGGTTTGGATCGGTAGTCATCACCCCCTGGCGGATCGGGTCGGGTTCTTCAAGTCCAATCACCACGCATTGGTTCAGTTCGGAGGTGGCCATGCGGTTCGGATCGGAGTGATGCATGACACGAAAGGCGGATCGGGTCCTTTTGTCCGTTCCGATCCGGATCGGCCAATTTCCTGTACTTTTTCCAGCAAGTAGTTTACGCCACTCGACGGCGTTTTCGACCATTCCAACTATTCTAATCATTCACAAAGCATACCATACAGTCATAGCAACATGTATAATCAACCACAAACACCAAAACAACAATATGATAGATTAAAATGGATCAAACATAGCCAAAACCCCATATTTTCCCTTAAACATGTTCAAGCATAATTAATGATAGGATTAGCAAAACTTAACCAATTTAACCCAAGTTCATATCAGAGGTCTAAAACATCATTTAAGAATTTATAAATATTTTTCCAGAATTTTATCATGTTTAAATACGCTAATTAACATTAATTACCCTTAATTAGCCATAATTAGTGAGGAACTATGCAAATCACTCACCTTAGCCACAAATAAACCTTAGATCCGAAATAAATCTCTGTTTGGGCGCGAATAACAATGCAAATCAGCAGCTCTAATCTTGATTTGGTGAAGATCTCCCTTGATTTGATGTTGCTAAGCTTTATCCTTGATTAGAAAGTGATTTGGAGGTGATTTAGGGGTTGGAGGTCAATTTTAGGGTTTTTAAGAGGTAAGTGGAGGCTAGAAAACTGAAATAGAATGAAACCCTAACTCTTTTCAGCCTCCCCATAACCCTATTCCCGAAATGGGTTATGGGCCCATTCACTAATCACCCTATTTGGCCCGGTTAAGCAGTTTTTTACCTTCCAAACCTTATTTCAGCCATATCTCCCAAACGGTAAGTCCGTTTAACTATTATGACCACTCTACGGAAAGGTAAACCATCAAACGAATCTAATGGAAGTGGTTTCAGGTCAAAACTCCTTTCCAATCAAAAGTTATGCCCAATACAGTACCAGCTAAGGGCAAAACGGTCATTTAAAAGTTGGCAAAAATCATGATTATGGGAAATGACCCCAATAGTCGTTTCCTAAAGTTACATGACCATACGCCTTCATATAAGGAAGAAATAAATATTCTACAATCCTCCGATACGTAGAATGCGGGTTGTTACATCCCCCCCCCCCTTAAGAAATTTCATCCCCGAAATTCTCTAACCAAAACACACAAAGGGTCCCGCATGCCTATCAGCCATAAAACAACCATCAAACATACAAAACAAGTAAAACAAGTCTATCCTAGCATGCAGAATAACTAAATTGCAAAATAAATCTTACCAGGCAAAGAGTTCTGGATACGTCTTCCTAATGCTCTCCTCTGTCTCCCGAATACAGTCATTCTCGTTCTCGCCTCACTGAACCTTGACTAGCTTCACCGCCTTCCTTCGAAGTCGCTTCGTATCGTGCTCGACAATACGAATCGGCTTGCGGTTCCCAACCGCTTCGGGTTCCACTTCGAAGTCCTCTAACTGATCAGGTGAAATAGTCATCTCTGGGTCGTGCACGAACTTCCTTAGCTGGGAAACATAAAATACGTTGTGAACTCCCGCCATCTTCTCGGGTAAGTCAACTCTATACGCCAAATTCCCAACTTGTTCGAGAATTGGGAATGGGCCAACAAATCTTGGTGCCAACTTGCCTCTCCTGCCAAATCGTATCACGCTCTTCAACAGAGAAATCTTGACAAACACCAAGTCACCAACGGAGAATTTTAAATTTCTTCTCCTCTTATCAGCATAAATCTTCTGCCTATCCTGGGCAGCCTTCATTCGTTGTTGAATGATCTTAATCTTATCCGAAGTTTCCCTCACCACATCTGGTCCAAGTACAAACTTCTCACCGGTCTCTATCCAACATGATGGTGAGTTGCACGGTCTTCCGTACAAAGCTTCATATGGAGCCATACCGATACTGGATTGGTAGCTATTATTATATGCAAACTCTACTAGATGCAAATGGTCATCCCATAATCCACCAAAATCCAATATACAAGCTCTCAAGAGATCTTCCAATATACGATTCACCCTCTCTGTCTGACCATCAGTTTGAGGATGTTACGCGGTACTGAGATATAGTTCCGACCCTAGAGCCTCTTGTAAGCTCTTCCAAAACCCACTAGTGAACAACGGGTCTCGGTCACTCACAATGCTTTTAGGTATTCCATGAAATCTCACTACCCACTTCATATACAATTCTGCTAATTTAGTTGTCGTTCTGGTCGATTTGACTGGTATGAACCTTGCACTCTTAGTCAATCGATCCACAATTACCCAAATGCTATCATGTTCCGATCTAGTCCTTGGTAAACCATCAATGAAATCCATCGAGACTTGCTCCCATTTCCATTTGGGAATTTCTAATGGTTGCAACAAACCACTAGGCTTCTTTTGCTCGGCTTTAACTAGCTGGCAATTCATGCATTTGGATATAAACTTCCCAACGTCTCTTTTCATCCCTTCCCAGTAGTAAGTCTGTTTCATGCCTTGATACATCTTATCACCACCGGGGTATATAGTCAGTTTTGAGTGATGACATTCTCTAAGCACTTCATCTCTCAAACCATTCACGTTGGGTACAACTAGTCTTCCATTCTTTCAAAGCCATCCTTCTCGATCAAGCCCATACAAACTCATCTCCTCACCGTCGATATTCATCTCTAACTTGGAGATGATTTCCAATAGATTAGGATCGTCCCTCTGACTGGAACCAATCCGCTCAATCAAGGTGGGTCTGGTCGTCAAACTAGCTAATATCTCTGGATCCAATTCGCACTTTGGTCTGAAATCAAACCCTGCGATATACTCCAGTTGCTTCCATTCAAGAAACATAACCCCTAAACTGGCATGTCTTCTGCTCAAGGCGTCGGCTACTGCATTGCCTTTCCCAGGTGTATATGCGATATCAAAATCATACGAAGCCAAGAACTCTAACCATCTCTTCTGTTGGAGATTTAGATCCTTTTGAGAGAAGAGATACTTTTTACGATTTATGATCGGTAAACAGCTCAAATCTTTCACCCAAGAGATAATGTCTCCACATCTTCAACGCGAACACGATCGCTGCCAGTTCCAAATCATGGGTAGGATACTTTTTCTCATGCGGCTTTAATTGCCGACTACCATAAGCTACAACCCTATCTCCTTGCATCAATACAGCACCTAGTCCGGTACCACAAGCATCCGTGTATACCGTCATCTCTTCATTCCCTTTAGGAACGACTAATACTGGCGCACGCGTCAACTTTTCTTTTAGACTCTTGAATGCATTCTCACATACTCCATCCCAGACGAAGGCTTGATTCTTCTTAGTCAACTGAGTCAACGGTGCTGCTATCTTGGAGAAGTCCTGGATGAACTTACGATAATATCCAGCTAACCCCAAGAAGCTTCTCACGTCTGTTGCATTCTCGGGCGTAGGCCAATCCCGTACCGTAGCCACCTTCGCAGGGTCCACGGCAATACCATTCTCTGAAACAACATGGCCCAAGAATCTCACTTCCCTCCTCCAGAAGTGGCACTTAGAGAATTTCGCTTTCAATTGGTGTTTTCTCAACACCTCCATCACTATCCTCAAATGCCCCTTGTGTTCTTCCTCTGTCCTCGAGTAAACAAGGATGTCGTCTACGAACACAAGAACAAACTTATTCAACTGATCTCTGAATACTCGATTCATAAGATCCACGAAATACGCTGGTGCATTGGTCAACCCAAATGGCATGACCAACCAGTCATAGAATCCAGACGGCGTCCTAAATGCCGTTTTCGGAACACTCTCAGCCGTTACTCGAAGCTGATGAAATCCTGTTGCGAGGTCCAACTGGGAGAACACTCTTGCCCCTTCCAGTTGATCAAACAAATCATCTATCCGCAGTAGAGGATACTTATTCTTCCTCGTCACCTTATTCAACTCGCGATAGTCCACACACAACCGAAGGGAACCATCTGCCTTAGTGGCAAACACAACTGGTGCACCCCACTCGAAGACATTTCTTCTAATAAACCCCTTCTTTAAAAGATCGCTTACTTGCACCCCGAGCTCTCGCTGCTCCCTTGGTGCCATACGACGAAGTGGCATCACTATAGGTCTGGCATCTTTCACTAAATCAATACGGAACTCAATCTCTTGGTGTGGTGGAAGCCCAGTCACCTCCTCAAAGACGTCCGAATACTGGCCAACCACGGGCACATCTGACAACTCATCATGCGGGATGTCGAGGGAAATTATAAAACTAGCCATTACCCCATCACTAGGTAGACTACCAAACACTACCCTCCGTCCATCATCCGCCCTAACTGTCACCAAAAAGCCCTCACAGTCTACCACCACCCCGTATCTTTGGAGCCAATCGACTCCCAATCTAATGCCATACCCAGTAAAGCCCAAAACAAAGCAATCACAAACATACATCCATGACTCGATAAGACCAAATTTCGACAAATCATGCTAAGGTTAGTCGAACACCAATCGGGTTTGTCACAACCAACGGTCTATCGACTATCTCGGGTTCCAGTCTCAACCTATCTACCAGGTCACTAGATATGAAGGAACGGGAAGCCCCAGTATCAAACAAAACTCGAACAGGTACATCATGAATAGAAAGCATACCTTGAATGATGACATTCTTTCCTTTCTCCGCCGCAGTTGGGGCATTCGACGAAGAAGGAACAACATTAATAACATATGCTTTCACAATCTGCTTCTCCTTAAGAGGTTGTGGACATTTATCCTTATGATGTCCCACTTGGCCACAGTTGTAGCACTTCCTATCCGATGGCTTGGCCCGACATTCTTTGGCATAATGGCCCTTCTTACCACAGCTGAAGCACTCAACATCTTTCTTGCCCTTTTTCTGGCCATCCTTAGACTGGTTCTGCTTCCTCTTGTTCTAAGAGTTATTCTTACCTCCACTGCCTGCTTGCGGCTTCAGCCCTTCTGTAGATGCAACCTCAGTCTTTGACTTAGGGTAAGGACTCTCTGATCTCAAATCTTTCCCCACAATCGATTCAAAAGTCTCATCGATGAGGTTGATAAGCCTTTCCCCCAAGTATCCATCCAAACCAGTAATGAATTTCTCATTCTTCTTCTCAGGAGTATCGATAAGGGATAGTCCATATTTCGAAAAAGTGTCGAACTCAGCAATATAGTCCGAGACTGCTCTACCATTCTGTTTAAGCTCCAAGAACTTCCTAAACAATTCCGACTTCTGAGCAGCTGGGATAAACTTGTCGCTAAAGCGAGCCTTAAACTGATCCCAAGTAACCTGATCCTCTGGAGTGGCTGTCTTAATAGCATTCCACCAATTCATCGCTCACCCTTGCAGCTGATGAGACGCTAGCCTTCTCTTCATCGCATCCTCGATACCCAAATCGTCGAAGATATGATCACAGCTATCCAACCAATCCTGAACATCCGTGGCCTACTCCGTTCCGTGGAACGGCTTCCCACCAAGGTTAGTGTAATTCTTGCATATCTTGGCAAAATCGACCCTAGGCGCCTGCACTATTGGACCACCACCATTACCAGCATTGGGAGCTGCCCCTTGCACATCCCTAAGCATATCTCTCATGAGGTCAGTAAACATCGCCCTCATGTCAGTAGCATTCCCATTATTGGCCCCTCTACCAGCACCTAGTGTAGTACGACTTCATCCTCATACTACTAATAGTATATATATATATATATATATATATAGATTTTGAAAACCAAAGTAATCACAAATACCCACTCTCATATACGTACTATCCCTCCCTAGTGTCTTTCCCTAGGTTAACTACGCAACCTAGAGCTCTGATACCAAATATGACAACACGCCCCACACCAACCGACATTTACTCCACAAGTGCGTTGTACACATGTCCAGTTAGCACGGGACGGTCGTCATAAGGAAAGAAAGAAGACGAAAAATCAACAAGGAACCTGTAGAATGTCTCACAGTGCATAGAACAAAATATAATAACAACATACTTGACATAAAACAGGTGAGACAGTGCATAAGCTGAAAACAAACTATCATAGCAGCGGAAAATCCAAAGTACGGCTTATGATCCAAAGCCAACATTATTACAACTTTTTAAAAACTGTCTCAAAAGCTAAACAAGAAAGGTACACTACTAATGCCCAAAGTAGTGACCAGCAACGACACAGGGAGAATATCTATATATATCATACGTGGAAGCCTCCTGCTCGCCTCCGAATCTGCTACTCACGCATCACCAGCTAACCTGTCTCTAGTCTGATCGTGTGAGCACCTAGAGTAATAAGAAGAGACATAAAACTCTGGGTCAGACAAAAAGTCTGGTATGAGCGATAAGCAGCTAAACAGAACAATAACAGGTATACTAAACTATACCTGAATCTGGACCTGCAATCAAAGAGTTTGCACTACATAATGTACAACACTCTGAGGTGCCACTAAACAAATGGTGTAAAGATAACGAGGGTGGGGGTGTGCATGTCATAGTGATGGTAAACAATCAAACATAGCAACCATCCTCACATCTCTCACCCAGTGCGTAAAGCATACGATATTCACCACTTCGATCACCCAATACTTTGCTATGATAACTCTGCCCCATGAAGTCACAACGGCTTCACTGCACTGATCCATAGCCACTAATCTGTCGCTATGTCCACTTTGCCCCATGGAGCCGTACACACCCCACTGCACTGGCTCATAGCCTTACTAATCCTTTACTATGTCCACTCTGCCCTATGGAGTCACAATGGCTCCACTGCACTAGCTCATAGTCTTACTACGATCACTTTTCCCCTCAAGTCGTAATGACTCTACTGCACTGATACCTAGCCCATCATTTCTTTTTAATGGTGAATCGAAGTTATGAATGTCGACAACTCCTTAGCACACGTCCCGTAGCAAATCCCAACCATGAAGTGAACTCATTGGTTTCCAACTGGATCATGAGCTCTAACTTCCATTTGGACTACCTTTGCATCTCGGGTTATTGGTCATCATCGGATCGATTCGGATCTCCTCCTAGTAATCGGTTCGGTTCGGGCTTCAGCTCCTAGTCATCAACACGGTTCGTGAATTAACACTCTTAACCGGATCTGATCGGGTACGTCGAGCTCCCTCATAGTGCATTAGTTTGGATCGGTAGTCATCACCACCTAGCGGATCAGGTCGGGTTCTTCAAGTCCAATCACCACGCATCTGTTCGGTTCGGAGGTGGCCATGCGGTTTGGATCGGAGTGCTGCATGCCACAAAAGGCGGATCGGGTCCTTTTGTCCGTTCCGATCCGAATCGGCCAATTTCCTGTATTTTTTCCAGCATGCAGTTTACGCCACTCGACGGCATTTTCGACCATTCCAACTATTCTAATCAATCACAAAGCATACCATACAGTCATAGCAACATGTATAATCAACCACAAACACCAAAACAACAATATGATAGATTAAAATGGATCAAACATAGCCAAAACCCCATATTTTCCCTTAAACATGTTCAAGCAAAATTAATGATATGATTAGCAAAACTTAACCAAATTAACCCAAGTTCATATCAGAGGTCTAAAACATCATTTAAGAATTTATAAATATTTTTCTAGAATTTTATCATGTTTAAATTCGCTAATTAACACTAATTACCCTTAATTAACCATAAATAGTGAGGGACTATGAAAATCACTCACCTTAGCCACAAATAAACCTTAGATCTGAAATAAATCTCTGTTTGGGCGCGAATAACAATGCAAATCAGCAGCTCTAATCTTGATTTGGTGAAGATCTCCCTTGATTTGATGTTGCTAAGCTTAATCCTTGATTAGAAAGTGATTTGGATGTGATTTAGAGGTTGGAGGCCATTTTTAGGGTTTTTAAGAGGTAACGGAGGCTAGAAAACTGAAATAGAATGAAACCCTAACTCTTTTCAGCCTCCCCATAAACCTATTCCCGAAATGGGTTATGGGCCCATTCACTAATCACCCTATTTGGCCCGGTTAATTAGTTTTTCACCTTCCAAACCTTATTTCAGCCATATCTCCCAAATGGTAAGTCCGTTTAGCTATTATGACCACGAAAAGATAAACCATCAAACGAATCTTATGGAAGTGGTTTTAGGTCAAAATTCCTTTCCAGTCAAAAGTTATGGCCAAAACAGTACCAGCTAAGCGCAAAACGGTCATTTAAAAATTGGCAAAAATCATGATTATGGGAAATGACCCCAATAGTCGTTCCCTAAAGTTACATGACCATACGCCTTCATATAAGGAAGAAATAAATATTCTACAATCCTCCGATACGTATAATGCGGGTTGTTACATATATACAGGTATGATATTTTATAAACTAAGGTTGTCATCATCAAAAAGAGGGAGATTGTTAGAGAATGGAGTTTTGATGACAACAACCTTATTTCAGTTATCATTGATTATAAAATATATGCTAACAATTTTTGCATAGAATATATATATATATACACACACATGCATGATTTGTAAACAAGAATTAATACTGAAGACTGTAAAGTTTAAAAGCTTTTAGAGATTCAAAATCCAGAGTAGATTCAAGACTCATGAGTAATTAAGATTTCAAGAGTTCAAGAATAATATATTTATAGAGTCTAGATTTTGTAAGACTCCAAATAGCACTCCATGTTCAAATTCAAATTATGATTTTTCAATTCTTTCCTCAATCCTCTCTATTTTTGTTTTTCTTTTAACCCTCAATCTTATCTATTTTGTTTTTCTATTTAATTCTATTTTTATTCCTTTTGTTTTTCAAACTTAAGTTTTATATATATACCTTATTTATATAATTTAAAACCTTATAATTTTATAAATATATTTATATAGTTTAAAAATATATTTTCATATGTTTTTCTATCATATAATATTGATTTACAACATTAGAATTTTATCCAGGAATTTCCAGAATTAATTTTATATCAAAATACTTGGAAAATGCTTTGAAAATAAAGTTTACACATGGCTATGTCGACATACAACAACTATTTTTCTATGTTTGAAGGGAAGTGTCTTTTCACTATTAGAAACGCTTCAGAACCGTTGCAACCCTTCATACCTTGTAAAAAGAGGTTAAAACCGAATTACTAACATCTCTTCTTCTCCATCTTCATCTCCTTTCATCCTACCATTATTCTTAATCATTTTTATGGTTTTTACACTTGTACTCTACTGAATTCAATTTTGTTTTGATAAAACTTCTTCTCTCTACACTCTCTATTGAAACGACCCGAAATCCCCCTTACGGGAAATCACGGATTGAGTTGAGGACAAGACGAATCAGAACACAAACAGAAGAACAGTTCATTGCTTATTACAACAATTCATCAGAATACAAGAATATACAGAGTATGAATCAATATTACACTTCAATAAATATCAGAGATTACAATATATTACATAGTAGCAGAAAATAATACAAAACACAACTGAAGGAGACATGCGGATACAAAGCTTTCCGAATGTCATTCCAGCTGTAAACCAGGATCCTGTGAATATAAATCTGCAAAACCAAAACTACTAGCTGCCCGTGTCGAAAATAAGGGCACCCAAAGTTTAGGTTAAAACAATAAACTCCAAGTCAGTCATGTGACTGGTGTGAGAACTAAAACAATTATTAATCTTTATTTTAAAGTTAGGTAAATCAAGGGACTACACCGTATAACACGGAATGGGTTTCCTCCCAAGAATAACAGTGCGTAAAACAACAGCGCAATGCTAAATAAAGAACAATGAAGCTATTATAAGACCCAGATCCCATTACAAAATGCAACACAAGCCGGAGGATAGGGTTTTACCTTATAATAGCCAAAGAATGCTTGATACGCTAAATTTCATCTTTTATTATTACTATAAGTGTATAGTGTCAAAAAAATTTCAAATATAAATGTATCAATCCTAGGCGGCATGGGTACCATATATCATGTCGCCAATACTAGGCTCTACAATCAAAACCGCAATTGTCACGTATTAGAAGTTGGATTTCCGTCTGTGAACCGAGGCAAAAGAAAGTCCTTACCGCTTCGAGACTCTCTAGCCCGAGCCTCAGGGCCCAGACACAAGTGGGCCCTTGGATCGTCAGGGTCGGTCCACCGATGTGGATTAAAATGCCTGAACACTGCGTTTCCCCACCCAATGGGGGCGTAAATGAGCCAAATGACTCCATTGGACCCAGATCGTCCGATCTAACGAGGCGCCTCGCTATCCATCATCCACATAAGTAAAATGTCAGGCCGTGTAAAACACTGACACCACTCCTAGCTAGAAAGAAACGCATGTCCTCCCTGAAGTCCTTGTCTCGTTTCTGGTTCACAACCGGGGTGTGAGGCTCGCGAATTAAAGCTACACGAAGCTATGCCACACAAGCGGTGCTTTGATCATCAACCACAAGACTTTGCTTTTCAACAGAAGCTTTGATCATTTGCATCTCAGCATGCCACACAAGCAATTCACGCTATGCAACCGATATCAATCACACAGAATGAAATCCGATGTCAGACACACATCCATTTACAAGTCCGTTCTAGGTCTAAATGAAACCGGAGGCACCTTGTACCTCGCATATCCATCGATCTCCAAGTATTTCTGGATGATCACCAACTGATTCCCTCCTCTAGGGTGTACATCCCAATCAAGATCATCAGTAATTATCCAAACGATGTGTAGACCTCCGGTCTTCGACCACCGTCTTCATCCTCGACACATCGTCGAATCAGTTATTCAGCATCTAAACCCGGTCTTTCTGAATAACTCGCGTATAAAATAAACAAGTGTGACACAAACACAATATATACCTCATTCCAATTCAAAATATTATTTTATTCAAATATTCTTATACTTTGGGAAACGTTCCCATTAATTTTATCAAAGATAATTTTTTTTAATTTATTCTTTAATCTTCTTTTGGATTTCAATTCAAACCAAATTATGGTTTATCCAAACTAGTCGAGATTAACGAACCTTACCGAAGTAATCATTGTTTTAAATTTCCCAATCCTAACCTATACATCCCATGAGTAAAACTGGTAATACTTCATATCTAACATCACAGTGTTATCGGTAAATTCAATTACCATTTCACGTTCAAATCTAATTAAAGATTTAACTATCGCCAGGAGCAAAACTGGTGATACTCCATTCTCGGTCATTTCAATATAATTAAAGATTCATTAAAACTCCACTGGGTTTTAATCTTCCCAAAAATCAATATTAATGATTGTTTAACTTGGGAAATCATATCCTATCTTGAACCGCGTTAAAGAACCAATGTCATTTAAAACACGGTTCACGATAAACCCAAAATCACATTCCATTAGAAATGGAATTTTCATGGAAAACATATCAATATATATAATCGATATAAACTTCCATATTCGACTAATAATATAAATGGAATAACGGCGAAGCCTTTTAAATTCCAGATATATTAGTTGTCTTCCTCCAAAGAAATTCACTTCGATTATTACCAAATCGAATTCCATTCCATCCCAGTTTATTTTATTAAATTGGAAAACTTTACTTTGGAAAATCTTGTTTAAATATTTACAAAAGATTTATAAATTCCAAATCACATTTCACTGTAAATCGGGTTAAAGAACGAATGTCGTTAAAACATAGTTCACAACAAACCCAACTCACATCCCTTTAATTATTGGGTTAAAGAACGAATGTTAATGAAGACACCATCCACGACAAATCCAAATCCCATTTGATATTAAATAAAAGGCTCTGAATAGAAAATATATCGGCTTATATTCAATATCAAATTCTACGACCAACAAATATAGTATTGGAAATAACGATATAAATATACCTTTCAAATTTCCATAACAATATCTGTATAATCACGAAATCCCACATCGAAATATTCCGAAGACAATCTCGATTCAAATCCATTTCCAATCTATATATTGGAAATTCTGGTTATTTTCAAAACCATTTCAAATCCAATTTATTTATTTAAAAAAAATGGATTTTAATTCTAGTTCAAAACTAGTTCATTTCGATAAAAATCTATTTTTATCTTTTCAAATATGGAGTTTTTCATCCCAATTCTTCCCAAATCATTACTTACGATTTTACACAAATAATTGCTATTTTTAATAATTTTATCAAGGCCTGTACAGTCGATTTCCATACACGGCCATCGAACTGCACTTACAGCGACCTTTTCCAAATTTGATTTGGACATAATTCCAAATCCATCCGTTAGATTTTCAATTTCTAACATTCGTTAGAAACCTCTTTTCGATTCAAACCCAACGGTTCCGTTTTTAGGAGAATCTGACGGTCGGATCTCCCGTAATATCCATTCGAAGTCAATGGTCGAAATTCGCGAACTACCGCAGCGCGGCGCGTTCTATTCAGGCCATTATATATATATATATAAAATATACTTCATCGATTTCCTTTCAAAACGTATTTTATAAATCGTTTTAAATTCGTTTTCAAAATGATTTCAACTTCCATTTCAAATTCAAATCAAAATTGAATTTTTCAATATAAATTCTTTTTAAATTCATTCCAAATTGATTTCAATTCGATTTCAATTTAATTCGAATTTCAATTCTTTTCAATTTAGTTCGAATTTCAATTCTTTTCAATTTGATTCGAATTTCAATTCTTTTCAATTTAATTCGAATTTCAATTCTTTTCAATTTAATTCGAATTTCAATTCTTTTCAATTTAATTCGAATTTCAAATTATTTCAAAATATCAGATTTTGAAATCACTTTCGATATTTATTGTAAAATGAATAAAATCGACAAAATTCCCGTTCGTGTTAAAATGGCGGTTAACTACTTAACACGGCTTCACATTCCAATATTCCCTGAATATTATTTTAAAATATTCGATAATTCTGAACTGGAATCAGACACAGTCAATTACTATATAATGTTGATTATATGGATTTCACACAACAAATGTGTATAACGACAATGAAAATAGCAATCCATCATCCAAAGTGTATTCTACACCGTATAAGCATCAAATATAAATATTTAACGCTTACACAGTCTGTCAATCAATCGATCGACATATAGCTAATTATTCGGATTAGTGTATGTCCAATTTCGTCCCAATACCCGTGTGGGGTTTCAATCAAACACAGGTTTTATTTGTGCAGTTGGGCGATGTGTAAAATTTATCGTCCCAATCAATATCAGTCAAATGTGTGTATATAAACAAATCGTTCTATTTGTTTATAAATCTTTATTTCATATACACGTTAAAAATTATTTTTTTAACTATAAAATATTTTCAAATATAAAATATTTTCAAATATAAAATATTTTATTTCATTCCACATCGCACGATCAACTTTCACAACATATCAATTAAACAAACAAGTCATCCATTGTCTATGGACGAAGGGTGTCGGGTGCTGCTAAGCACCATCTGCATCCTAGTATATATTTCAACTAGAAAATAAACTAAAAGTGAGAAGTTCTCACATTGGGGTTCCACTCCATCATTCTTTCTTTCTGAACGATTTGGATTTGCTCGAAATTCCTACACATCCTTTTCACGTTGATCATGTATAAATAAAAATCACACTTTTATTTTCCATTCATATATATAAAAATCATATTTTTATTGCTTATTTCTATATAAAAATTATATTTCTACTGCTTATATAAAGATCGAATTTTTATTTCGCTACATATATAAAGATCAAATTTTTATTTCGCTACATATATAAAGATCAAATTTTTATTTCGCTACATATATAAAGATCAAATTTTTATTTCGCTACATGTATAAAGATCAAATTTTTATTTCGCTACATATATAAAGATGTAAAGATCAAATTTTTATTTCGCTACATACATAAAGATCAATTTTTTATTATATATTTATTATAAAAATCATATTTTTATTATTCCTACTATATAAAAATCACATTTTAATCCTTTCTACAATATAGAAATCATATTTTTATTATCGTACTTATATAAAAATTATATTTTATTATCTATAATTATAAAAAAAATCGTATTTTTACAACGCTTTACATAAGATAAAAATCACTTCTTTACTTGTTTAAAAATCAATTCTTTTCGTTTGCTGCCTATATAAATCACGTTTTCATTTCTAATGCTATATATATATATTAAAATGATTTTTTTATTTAATCTAATCACAATAAAATAAATAAAGATAAACAAAAATAATAAAATAAAAATCTTACAATGTTCGGCATTGGACAGAGAGAGGGGGGAAAGCTGCTTCTTGCAGAAATCGAGGTTTTAATATCTATATCTATCCAGTATATTAAAACTTCGACTATACGAGTAATTAACGGATATTCGAAGTTTTAATATACTGGATAGATATAGAATAACACTCTAGTCGCCTGGAGGTAATTCTGGTGATAGGTCGACCATCACCAGTATTTATGTTCGAGTCTCGAAGGTGGGATTTCTATATATTTCCATTGACTGGTATGAGAACCAAAACTTAGTTAGTGCACATTGCTATGATTTGCACTAAAAATATGTTTTTTGATTATATATAAACGTTATATATATTTGGCAAGTTAATCACCTAATTGATTGCTTGTTGTGATGTTTGATTATTAGTTTAACTAATAAAAGTATAGAAATGATAATTAATTTAACTAACAAAATTATTGAAACCAATAAATAAAAATGAAGGTCGGGTTGGTTAATTAAAACAACTTTTAACTACGTTCCTTTTCGAGGACGAAAAGATTTTAAGTGGGGGCGATTGTAACGACCCGGAATTTTGGGGCCAATTTAAAATTTTTACTTTAGAAATTTTAATGGATTTTAATATTTAAAATAATTTATTTTAAATAAGAACGACTAAAAATTTATTTTAATTGAAGTTAAAATGAATAAATTTAATTTAATTATAAAAGGAGTTAGAAACAGCGCTGCGGTTTGGAAATTTGAATTTGAACTTTGATCGACTGTACAGAATTCATTTTAAATCAGAATTGAGTGAAACCAGAAATATTTAAATTTGTTTAACATATCTTTCTAATGAATCTGAAAAACTGAAATTTCATACTAAAAATCAAAAGTTACGTCCAGTTTAAAATTTAGAAAAGTCGCTGTAGAATTTATATATATTTTAATTAAATATATTGGCCTTGAAAATAGTCATTTTTCAAACGACCTCGGTTTTCGACGAAACCACTTTTGTTGGAACCGGAATGTCAAATTATTGCTTGGTTTCAATTGTCATAATTTTCTGAATTAATATGTGAGCGTGGTGAAAGAAAATGTGTTTTGTCAGTTTCAGTCAAATTTAATCGACTTAAAAAAGGCCATTTTTCAAACAGTCTCAGAATTCAACAAAATTAGTCTCGTTAGAACCGTATCATCAAAACATAACTAGAAATAATTTTTCTGTAATTTTTAGAGTCAGTATGTGGCCCCGGTAATTTAAAATGTACGTTTGAATTTAATAATTAAATGATTTATAATTTAATTTAAAGAAAAACATATCGTAACAGCCGAATTGGGTTACAAAACATAGCCCATTGCGTCCGGAACGGGGGTATATGCATAGGGACGACACTCATTAGGTTTAATTTAGAGTTATTAGTTTAACGGGCCTTTTTGTTTCGAATTAAATAAATAAAGAATATAAAATATACGGTATAAATACCATTGGAATACATATAACCCTAATTCACAATACAGGAGTTGCCGCTTAGTTTTTAATGGCCAGCATCGTCCGAAATTCAATCGTTGATTCCTTCCAAACCGTCTCGAAATTATATACAAATCAAGACCTAAATCGAAGAGCTTTCTTGGATGATCGATTTCATATGGAATTGATGGAAGTTCGTGGAGGGTGGAGCTTGGATGGGTGGCTGGAACACGCGGCGTTTGGGTGGTTTTATCTGGCAGGGGGTGCCAACGAGTTCGACGTGGTGCCTGGTGGTAGAAGGCAGCGCTCCGGCCTTCGTTGTGGTGGCGGCGGATTTGTGTCTGGTACCTCGGTTTGGGTGCGACGGTGATGGGTTCAAATCGGTGATGGGTTCGACGATGCAGTGAAAGAGGAGGAAGATGGATTACAGGTTAAACTAGGTTAAGAACAAGTATAATTAAACTAATTTTGTAGTTAAATCTTTAAATAACCATATCTCGTCCAAATGAATACAGAATTTGCTGATTTTCGTTGTGTTGGAAACACAGAATCCGGATCTAGATCATGGAAAAGATTAGAACTTAAACAGAGACAGTTGGAAATTTAGATAAATTCCAATGTGAGATTTCTATTTTTTTATAATTAATTAAATTTTGATTATTTCTTTGCTATGGAAATCGATATATGAATGTGATAAATTCAGAACTGTGTTTCTCTATTTGTTGTTGTGATGAATTGTTGTAATCAGCAATAAAAGGTTCTTCAGTTTGTGCTCTGATGTGTGTTGTTCTCAAAGCAATCCAGCCTTCCCTTTACTGGGAAGTTTGGGTCGTTTCATTTTGTGTTTCTTTGTTTGTTGTTGTGATGAATTGTAGTGATCATGTTTGGTTAAGGTAGATTAAAAATACCACCTTGGTTAGAAATGAAGATTAGAGCAGGATTAACATTCTTTGTTAATTAGATCATGTTGAACAGAATTAACATTTCTTGTTAATTAGATTATGGTTAAATAAAAATCTCATTCTTGTCAAAAATATAATTATAGAAATAAAAACACCTTTTTATTTGAAATATGTTTTGCAAAAGATCAAAATATCATTTTTGAATAGGAATTGATTATAAAAATAAAAACAACCTTTTTTTTTTGAAATATGCTTTGCAAATCAAAATATAATTTTTGATTAGAAATTGGTTATGAAAATAACATCTTTGCCCATTATAATAAAAAAAAAATTATAATAAGAAGGTTATAAATAAAAGTGTTCATATATGTTAAAATAAATAGAATGAGGCAAAATGTTCAATTCTGTCATATTTATAAGAATGAAATGAAATATCATTTTTGTTAAAAACATGTTAGTGAAATGAAATATCATTTTTGTATTAAATGTGTTAGTGAGTTTAAATGAAAATTTATATTTTTTTTATACATTAAAAAGAATAGATTTTGTTAAACATCCTTTTTCAATAAAGAGAAATTATGTTTTTATTTTTATATTGTTTACAATATGGAAGTGTAGAATTAGAGATAAAGATCACATTTTTGTGAAAGAATGATTATAGAAATAAAAATTCATATTTTGTTTACATTAAAAAGATTAGACAAAAATTCACATTTTTGTTTACATTAAAAGGATGGGACAAAATTCATATTTTGTTTACATTAAAAAGATTAGACAAAAATTCACATTTTTTTTACAGTAAAGGAAAATGAATTATGGAAAAAAAAGACATATTCTTGTGTAAATATGTTTATAGTGAATAAAAACAAAAAAAAATTGTCAAAAGAAAGATTAGCGAATAAAATTAACATTTCTGGTCAAAAGAAAGATTAGCAAAGAGAATAACATTTTGTCAAAACTTGATTTATGAAAGAGAATAACATTTTGTCAAAACTTGATTTATGAAAAAGAAAAACATTTTTGTTAAAATTTGATTAGTGAAAAGAAACACAATTTTTCCCAAAAAATTGATTAGTGAAAAGGGACAAAATTAACATTTTGGTTAATTAGATTATAAAGAACAGAATTAACATTTTTGGTTTAAAAATGTTAAATATGATAAAAGGAAATTTTTGTCACTTTGACATGAATAAAATAAAAAGGATATTTTTCTACATTTGAGTTGAATGAAATGAAAATTTATATTTTTATACATTAAAAAGTATGACTAGAAAAGGTATATTTTTATACATTAAAAAGTATAAATTGAAAAGGTACATTTTTATGAAATGCTCATTTTTAGCAAATGAAAAGGAATGAAAGCAAAATTTACATCTTTATCAAATGTAAGAGAATGATAAAAATAGACATCTTTATCAAATGTAAAAGAATGATAAAATTATGCATTTTTGGTCAAATGTAAAGAACGAAATAAAAACATTATTTTTATCATTTAAAAAGAGTGAAGTAAAAATACCCATTTTGTTTACATTGAAATGAATTAGACAAAAATGGCATTTTGCTTATATAAAAATGATTCAGAATAAAATATACATTTTTGTTAGAAAATGATTCAGAATAAAATATACATTTTTGTTAGAAAATGTGAATCAGAATAAAAGTACATTTCTATTAGAAAATGTGAATCAAAATAAAAAGGGACATTCTTGCCATTAAAAGAGAATGAACTAAAAATAGGCATTTTTGGTCATTTAAAAGGATAACACAAAAGATTAGAAATAAAAGTTAATATTTTACTGTCGATAGGTTAACAATAAAAAGGAATGAAAATAAAAGGCTAGATTTTTATTGTTATTTGTTCATAATAAAAAGAATTGAAATTATAGATTTTTATTGGCATTTGTTAACTATAAAAAGAATGGGAATGAAAGGCTAGATATTTATCGTTATTTGTTCACAATAAAAAGGATTGAAATGTTTGATGTGTTAAATATTATGTTAGTATATGCATACTAAATACTACACTTCCATTTACAGGTCATCCGACTTGTTTATGTGATTGGGCGATAATTTTTACACATCGCCCAAGTACACAAATAATTTATTATTTGTTTGTTGGATGAAACCCCACACAGGTGTTGGGATGATTTTTGATCTACACTAGTCCCAATATCTAGTGTAGAATCCTCTTTGGCTGTTATTTGTATGTTTGATAATTATTCATCATGATTGTTGATTTCATGCAATATATAGATGTTGATTGAGTCACATTCCAATAAAGAATATATTAGAAATTTTCTTAGAAGAGGATATATTTTAGAAAAAGTATATATTTTAGAAAAATATATTTTTATTGAAATGAACTAGTTATTAACTAGAATAAATCATTAAATTTAGATTTAATGAAGTTATCCAATTTGTTAATATTTAACTGAAATTTAATTAAATAATTTGGATTTTGGGTTTGTCGTGAATAGTGTCTTAAATAACACTGTTCTTAAACCCCGTATGAAAAGGATAATCTTTTAATTTAGATTATTAAAGTTTCAGTTATATTTAGTAATTGGAATAAGATGAAATGTGAGTTGGGTTTATTGTGAACTGTGTTTTTAATCGACATTTGTTTTTTAACCCAACTGACAGTGAAAATATGATTTGGAATTTTTAAATCTTTATTTAAGTTTTAAATGGGAATTTCCAAAAGTAAAGTTTCCCAATTTAATATATTAAATTGGAGTTGAATGGAAATTGAATTAATAGTAACCGAGATAAGCTTCTGTAAAAGAAGACCGATACTACATATGGAATTTAAGAGGCTTTGTCGTTATTCCATTTATATTATTGGTCGGATACAGAAATTTATAACGATTATATATTGATTTGATTTCTGTGAAGATTCCACATTATATGGAAGATGATTTTTAGTTTACCGTGAACTATATTTTAAATGACATTAGTTCTTTAACCCAGTTAAAGATAAGATTAATTTCTTAAATTTAAATAATTATTGAATAGTGATTTTTGGTATTTAAAACCAAATTGAAGTTTTGATAAATCTTTAAAAGAAAGATTTAAGAATAAATTTGAAGAATTTATCTTTGATAAGATAATGTGAATATTTTATTTAAAAGAATATTCTGGATTGGAATGAGACGTTGGATGTGTTTTTTATAGTACTTGATTTTTTAATTATAAAATACGTGAGTTATTCGGGAAGACCGGGTTTAACCCATTCCGAATAATTACTACGACGATGAAGAGTCGAAGATGAAGACGGTGGTTGAAGACCGACGATCTTCACATCGAATGGATGTGTTGCTACAAAGACCCTTGATGGGAGTAGCTACCTTGAAGGGGCTTCAGTGGTGGCCGTTCGGGCTATTGTTGATTGTTCGGATTTGGTTTTCGCTCAGACCCAGAGCATAAGCTAGTAAATGGATGCGTGTCTGACATTGGATTTCGTTCCATGTGAATTAAATTGATTTCTGTTAATGTATATCTGTTTGGTGGTGGAGGATTTATTCTCTACTTAACACCCTGGTATATATTAATAGTGATTCATCGCATGGCGTGAATTGTCGATGTGGCACGCCAAGATGCAAATGATCAAGGTTTTTGTTGAGAAGCAGGGCCTTGTGGGATGATCAAAGTATAGCCTATTACGGCATAGCTTTGTGTATAGCGTGATTCTCGAGCCTCACACCCCGGTATCAGTCTAAAACGGGAGAAGGGAACGCAGGGAGTGCACACATTTCTTTCTAGCTAGTGGTAGTGTCAGTACTTAAACTGGCTGGCATTTTACTTATGTGGATGATGGATTTTGAGGCGCCTCGGATTTTTATAGGCTGTTAGTGGTCATACTATAGGTTCAAAGGAACCGGGAAACGTGTGTTCAGACATAACTAATCCACTACCCCTAGGTAGGGACCGACCCTGCAACTATCCAAGGGTTGCCCATAGGTGTGATCCTGAGGCATTTGCTAGAGTGTCTCGAATCGGTAAGGAACTCCTCCCTAGCCTTGACTCTTGATGGAAACCAAATCTCCAATACGCTCCATGCAGTTTTGATTGTAGAACTAGTATGGCAACATAGTAGGATGGGGTACTATGCCGTCTATGATTGATACATTATGATTGAAATGTTTTTTATTAAAAACATATACACACTAATGTTAAACCCGTTCTATCGTATCAAGCATCTTTTGACCATTATAAGGTAAAACCCTATCCTCCGGTTTGCGTTGCATTGTGTGATGGGACTTGGGTCTTATAATGGTTTCATTTTTCTAAAAAGCATTGCGTTGTTTAACGATTTACTTTATATTACACACTGGCAATCCAATGGAGTAAACCCGTTTCGCGTTAGCGGCGTGGTCCTGTGATTAGCCATATTTATTAGATAAGTTAAGTTAAGATTTCTCATACCAGTCCCATGACTGACCTGTAGTTTGTTTCACTGGCAAACTCGGGTGCCCATATTTCCCACACGGGCAGTCGAGTAGCTTTTTGCAGATATATTTATAGGATCCTGGCTTATAGCTGAAGCGGTATTCGGAAAGCTCTGTATCCGTGTATTTCTTCCAGTTGTATATTTGTATTATTTTCCACTGCTATTTAAATGTAATTTCAAACTCTGATATTATTGTATTCCTATTATGTAATAAGTATTCATACTTTGTTATATTCTTGTACTCTGATGTAATTTTTGTAATCAACAATAAAATGTTCTTCAGTTTGTGCTATGATGTGTGTTGTTCTCAAAGCAATCCAGCCTTCCCTTTACTGGGATGTTTGGGTCGTTTCAGGAGGTGTACTCGCGTCGGAGGGTGGTGGAGGCGGCGTCAGGCGGGGTAGGAGGTGGCAGCGTTGAAGTTTTGGGTTTGGGCTTAGGGTTTCTTCGATTGGAGGGGGTTGCGTTGGTCGATTGGAGAAGAGGGGGACAGAGGAGAAGGAGGGTCGAGGGGAGGGAGGTGCGCTCGACGGCGGCGCTGAATCGAAGGGGGGGCGGATGTGATTTTTCTCTTTTTTTTTCTTCTGAGAGAATAAAAGGGGGAAGAGGAGAGTAAAAGGGAGTATATAATAATATATATTATTTTATTTTATTTAATTAATTTCAAAAAGCAACTTTTTATTTTGACCTCAAAATCGAACCCACCGACTGTCGTCCATAGCTAATTACCCCCATTCCGAACACAATGGGATATGTATCGTAAGCTGATTCGATCGTTTCGATCAGTTTCCATCAAAATCCTAATATAAATCAATATATTGAATTTGAATGCGCTTTTCAATTTACTACGGTCACATACGGACCCTAAAAATTCCCGAAAAATATTTTCTAGCTTCGTATTGACGATACGGTCCTAGAAAAACTAATTTCGTCAAATTCCAAGACCATTTGAAAAATGACCATTTTCTGGTCGATCGAAATTGACTGAAACTGACAAAACATGATTTCCTTTGCCACGCTCACATATTGTTTCAGAAAATTACGAATTTTGAAACCTAAAAATAACTTGACATCATGGATCCAACAAAAGTGGTTTCGTCGAAAACCGAGGTCGTTTGCAAAATTTCCATTTTAAGGGCCAGAATTCCATAGCGACTATTCTGAATTTTCAATTGGGCATATCTTTTGATTCCCGCTATGAAATTTTGATTTTTCGGATTCGTTGGAAACATATTCTCAAATAGATTCTAATATTTTTGGTTTCGCTAAAATCCGGTTTATTTTGAATCTTGTACATTTACTTGAACTTTGAAATCGAATTATCGAACTATCGCGCCATTTTCAATTCCTTTTATAATTATAAATAATTATTTATATTCTATCGATGATTCAAATAAATATATACGTTCTAATTCTAGTCAAAATAAATTTTCGTTGTTATTATTTAAAATAATTCATTTTAAATATCTTAAATTCATTAAAATTGCCAAAATAAAATTTTTAAATTGGCTCAGATTTCCGGGTTATTACAATCTCCCCCACTTAAAACTTTTCGTCCCCGAAAAGGAACGAAGCTAAAAGTTGTTTTACAAATCAACTCAATTTCCATTGTTTTCTTTATGGCTTAAGTTCTTTAACTTTTCAGTTTCTAAGAACTTTTCAAATTTTTCAAAAATTTGGCTAACACCCTAATTTTTCGAAAAATTTCGCCATAACCTCCCCTGCACCGGGAGCTTCGGGATATTTCAAATAGCCTCCCATGGCCCTCATCAATCCAAAAAGAAACAGCCAAGCGGCTAGCCAGTCGGCACATAAAATCATCAAAAACCCGAGAAATACAATAAACTTGTACCTATTTGTCGGGCAAACAATTTTATTCCTCTTCTCTAGCCTCCTTGCTATGACCTATTTAATGTAAGTACATGTATATGTATGCAAATGCGATAAATTTTCAATACCATTCACTATTTGGTTCAATTTGGCTAAAGGTTCAACATTTAATTAATCGAACAATAATCAAACAACACAACCAGCAATCAATTAATTGATTAACGTTTCAAATTCATAATTTTGATACATAGTAAAAAAATCACATTTTTGATGCCAAATAACAACAATAGACCCTATCTAGTTTTGGTTTTCACACCAGTCAATTGGAATCATATAGAAATCCCACTTTCGTCACTCGAACATAAATAGTGATGATGATTTATCAATCATCAGTATCATCTCCGAACGACTAGAGTGTGATTCTATATCTACCCAGTATATTTGAGACTTCAATAAATGTGGATCAGACGTATATGAAAATCTCTATATACTGGATTGTCCAAATTAAATACAAATAAATATTCAAATACGTTGAATAAGGTTTAAATCTTCAAAACAAAATTATTTTCATTTAAAAAAAATACTCTTCACACTCGTCCTAGGATACTACTAATCCCATCTCTAACGAGTCATTCTTATTGGATATTACAAATCCAATCTCTGGTGAATTCTTTAGTTTGGTTCTAACGGGTCTTGTTCTCCGAGCTCTGTAAACCAGAGCTCTAATACGACGATGAAACGACCCTAAATCCCCCTTACGGGAAATCACGGATTGAGTTGAGGACAAGACGAATCAGAACACAAACAGAAGAACATTTCATTACTTATCACAACAATTCATCAGAATACAAGAATATACAGAGTATGAATCAATATTACACTTCAATAAATATCAGAGATTACAATATATTACATAGCAGCGGAAAATAATACAAAACACAACTGAAGGAGATATACGGATACAAAGCTTTCCGAATATCATTCCAGGTGTAAACCAGGATCCTGTGAATATAAATCTACAAAACCAAAACTACTAGCTGCCCGTGTCGAAAATAAGGGCACCCAGAGTTTAGGTTAAAACAATAAACTCCAGGTCAGTCATGTGATTGGAGTGAGAACTAAAACAGTTATTAATCTTTATTTTAAAGTTAGGTAAATCAAGGGACCACGCCGTATAACACGGAACGGGTTTCCTTCCAAGAATATCAGTGCATAAAACAACAGCGCAATGCTAAATAAAGAACAATGAAGCCATTATAAGACCCATGTCCCATCACACAGTGCAACACAAGCCGGATAATAGGGTTTTACCTTATAATAGCCAAAGAATGCTTGATACGCTAAATTTCATCTTTTATTATTACTATAAGTGTGTGTCAAAACAATTTCAAATATAAATGTATCAATCCTAGGCGAAATGGGTACCATATATCATGTCGCCAATACTAGGCTCTACAATCAAAACCGCAATTGTCACATATTGGAAGTTGGATTTCCTTCTGTGAACCGAGGCAAAAGATAGTCCTCACCGCTTCGAGACTCTCTAGCCCGAGTCTCAGGGCCCAGACACAGGTGGACCCTTGGATCGTTAGGGCCAGTCCACCGATGTGGATTAAAATGCCTGAACACTGCGTTTCCCCACCCTATGGGGTGTGAATGAGCCAAATGACTCCATCGGACTCGGATCGTCCGATCTAACTGAGGCGCCTCGCTATCCATCATCCACATAAGTAAAATGTTAGGTCGTGTAAAACACTGACACCACTCCTAGCTAGAAAGAAACGCATGTCCTCCCTAAAGTCCTTCTCCTATTTCTGGTTCACAACCAGGGTGTGAGGCTCGCGAATTAACACTACACAAAGCTATGCCACACAGGTGGTGCTTTGATCATCAACCACAAGACTTTTCTTTTCAACAAAATCCTTAATCATTTGCATCTCAGCATGCCACACAGGAAATTCACGCTATGCAATCGATATCAATCACACAGAATGAAATCCGATGTCAGACACACATCCATTTACAAGTCCGATTTGGGTCTGAACGAAACCGGAGGCACCTTGTACCTCGCATATCCATCAATTTCCAAGTACGTCTGGACGATCACCAACTAATTCCCTCCTCTTGGGTGTACAACCCAATCAAGATCATCAGTAATTATCCAAACGATGTGAAGACCTCCGGACTTCGACCACCGTCTTCATCCTCGACACATCGTCGAATCAGTTATTCAGTTTCTGAATAACTCGCGTATATAATAAACAAGTGTGACACAAACACAACATACGCCTCATTCCAATTCAGAATATTGTTTTATTCAAATATTCTTATACTTTGGGAAAGGTTCCCATTAATTTTATCGAAGATAAATTCTTTAAATTTATTCTTTAATCTTCTTTTGGATTTCAATTCAAACCAAATTATGGTTTATCCAAACTAGTCGGGATTAACGAACCTTACAGAAGTAATCATTGTTTTAAATTTCCCAATCCCAACCTATACATCATATGAAGTAAAACTGGTAATACTTCATATCTAACACCACGGTGTTATCGGTAAATTCAATTACTATTTCACGTTCAAATCTAATTAAAGATTTAATTATCGCCTAGAGCAAAACTGGTGATACTCCATTCTCGGTCATTTCAATCTAATTAAAGATTCATTAAATCTCCACTGGGTTCTAATATTCCCAAAAATCAATATTAATGATTGTTCAACTTGGGAAATCATATCCTATCTTTAACTGGGTCAAAAAACCAATGTCATTTAAAATACGGTTCACGATAAACCCAAAATCACATTCCATTAGAAATGGAATTTTCATGGAAAACATATCAATATACATAACCGATATAAACTTCCATATCCGACTAATAATATAAATGGAATAACGGCGAAGCCTTTTAAATTCCAGATATATTAGTTGTCTTCCTCCATAGAAATTCACTTAGATTATTACCAAATCGAATTCCATTCCATCCCAATTTATTTTATTAAATTGGAAAACTTTACTTTGGAAAATCTCCTTTAAATCTTTACAAAAGATTTATAAATTGCAAATCACATTTCACTGTAAATCGGGTTAAAGAACGAATGTCGTTAAAACACAGTTCACAACAAACCCAACTCACATCCCTTTAATTATTGGGTTAAAGAACGAATGCTAATGAAGACACCATTCACGACAAACCCAAATCCCATTTGATATTAAATACAAGACTCTGAATAGAAAATATATCGGTTTATATTCAATATCAAATTCTACGACCAACAAAATATCATATTGGAAATAACGATATAAATATATCTTTCAAATTTCCATAACAATATCTGCATAATCACGAAATCCCACATCGAAGTATTCCAAAGGCAATTTCGATTCAAATCCATTTCCAATCTATATATTGGAAATTCTGGTTATTTTCAAAACAATTTCAAATCCAATTTATTTATTTAAAAAATAAATGGATTTTAATTCTAGTTCAAAACTAGTTCATTTCGATAAAAATCTATTTTTATCTTTTCAAATATGGAGTTTTTCATCCCAATTCTTCCCAAATCATTACTTATGATTTTACACAAATTATTGCTTTTTTAATAATTTTATCAAGGCTTGTACAGACGATTTCCATCAACGGCCATTGAACTGCACTTACAGCGACTTTTTCCAAATTTGATTTGGACATAATTCCAAATCCAACCGTTAGAATTTCAATTTCTAACATTCATTAGAAACCTCTTTTCGATACGAACCCAACGGTTCCGGTTTTAGGAGAATCTGATAGTCGGATCTTCCATAATATCCATTCGAAGTCAACGGTCGAAATTCGTGAACTGCCACAGCGCGGCGCGTTCTAGTCAGGCCATTATATATATATATATATAATATATATATATATATATAATATATATATATATAATATATTATATATATTTCGTCAATTTCCTTTTAAAACGTATTTTATAAATCATTTTAAATTCGTTTTCAAAACGATTTCAACTTCCATTTCAAATTCAAATCAAAATTGAATTTTTCAATTTAAATTCGTTTTAAATTCATTTCAAATTGATTTCAATTCAATTTCAATTTAATTCGAATTTCAATTTAATTCGAATTTCAATTCTTCTCAATTTAATTTGAATTTCAATTCTTTTCAATTTAATTCGAATTTCAATTCTTTTCAATTTAATTTGAATTTCAATTCTTTTCAATTTAATTCGAATTTCCATTCTTTTCAATTTAATTCGAATTTCAAATCATTTCAAAATATCTGATTTTGAAATCACTTTCGATATTCATTGTAAAATGAGTAAAATCGACAAAATTCCCGTTCGTGTTAAAATGGCGGTTAACTACTTAACACGGCTTCATATTTCAGTATTCCCTGAATATTATTTTAAAATATTCGATAATTCTAAACTGGAATCAGACACAGTCAATTACCATATAATGTTGATTATATGGATTTCACACAACAAATGTGTATAACAACAATGGAAACAGCAATCCATCATCCAAAGTGTATTCTACACCGTATAAACATCAAATATAAATATTTAACGCTTACACAGTCTGTCAATCAATCGATTGACATACAGCTAATTATTGGGATTAATGTATGTCCAATTTCATCCTAATACCCGTGTGGGGTTTCAATCAATCAAACACAGGTTTTATTTGTGCAGTTGGGCGATGTGTAAAATTTATCGTCCCAATCAATATCAGTCAAATGTGTGTATATAAACAAATCGTTCGATTTGTTTATAAACCTTTATTTTATATGCACGTTAAAAATTATATTTTTAACTATAAAATATTTTCAACTATAAAATATTTTATTTCATTCTACATCACACAATCAACTTTCACAATACATCAATTAAATAAACAAGTCATCCATGGTCTGTGGACGACGGGTGTCGGCTGTTGCTAAGCACCGTCTGCATCCTAGTATATATTTCAACTAGAAAATAAATTAAAAGTGAGAAGTTCTCACATTGGGGTTCCACTCCATCATTCTTTCTTTCTGAACGGTTTGGATTTGCTCGAAATTCCCGCACATCCTTTTCACGCTGATCATGTATAAATAAAAATCACACTTTTATTTTCCATTCATATATATATATATATATTATATTTTTATCGCTTATTTCTATATAAAAATTATATTTCTATATTTCTACTTCTTATATAAAGATCGAATTTTTATTTCGCTACATATATAAAGATCAAATTTTTATTTCGCTACATATATAAAGATCGAATTTTTATTTCGCTACATATATAAAGATCGAATTTTTATTTCGCTACATATATAAAGATCAAATTTTTATTTTGCTACATATATAAAGATCAAATTTTTATTTCACTACATATATAAAGATGTAAAGATCAAATTTTTATTTCGCTACATATATAAAGATCAAATTTTTATTATATATATATTATAAAAATCATATTTTATTATTCCTACTATATAAAAATCACATTTTTGTTCTTTCTACAATATAAAAATCATATTTTTATTATCGTACTTATATAAAAATTATATTTTTATTATCTATAATTATAAATAAAAATCGTATTTTTTACAATGATTTACATAAGATAAAAATCACTTCTTTACTTGTTTAAAAATCAATTCTTTTCGTTTGCTGCCTATATAAATCACGTTTTCATTTCTAATGCTATATATATATTAAACTGATTTTTTTTATTTAATCTAATCACAATAAAATAAGTAAAGATAAACAAAGATAATAAAATAAAAATCTTACAGTGTTCGGCATTGGACAGAGAGAGGGGGGAAGCTGCTTCTCGTGGAAATTGAGGAGGGGAGGGGTACTCGCGCCAGAGGGTGGTGGAGGCGGCGTCAGGCGGGGTAGGAGGTGGCAACATTGAAGTTTTGGGTTTGGGCTTAGGGTTTCTTCGATTGGAGGGGGTTGCGTTGGTCGATTGGAGAAGAGGGGGACGGAGGAGAAGGAGGGTCGAGGGGAGGGAGGTGCGCTCGACGGCGGCGCTGAATCGAGGGGGGGTAGAAGCGATTTTTCTCTTTTTTTTCTTTTCTTCTAAGAGAATAAAAGGGGGAGGGGGAGAGTAAAAGGGAGTATATAATAATATATATTATTTTATTTAATTAATTTCAGAAAGCAACTTTTTATTTTGACCTCGAAATCGAATCCACCAACTGTCGTCAATAGCTAATTACCCCCATTCTGAACACAATGGGATATGTATCGTAAGCTGATTCGATTTTTTCGATCAGCTTCCGTCAAAATCCTAATATAAACCAGTATATTGAATTTGAACGCGCTTTTCAATTTACTGGGATCACATACGAACCCTAAAAATTACCGAAAAATATTTTTTAGCTTCGTATTGACGATATGGTCCTAACAAAGCTAATTTCGTCAAATTCCGAGAACGTTTGAAAAATGGCCATTTTCTGGTCGATCGAAATTGACTAAAAATGACAAAACACGTTTTCCTTTGCCACGCTCACATATTGATTAAGAAAATTACGAATTTTGAAACCTAGCAATAACTTGACATCACGGATCCAACAAAAGTGGTTTCGTCGAAAACCGAGGTCGTTTGCAAAATTTCCATTTTTAAGGGCCAAAATTCAATAGCGACTATTCTGAATTTTCAATTGGGCATATCTTTTGATTCCCACTATGAAATTTTGATTTTTCGGATTCGTTGGAAACATATTCTCAAATAGATTCTAATATTTTTGGTTTCACTAAAATCCAGTTTATTTTGAATCCTGTACATTTATTTGAACTTTGAAATCGAATTATCGAACTACCACGCAGTTTTCAATTCCTCTTATAATTATAAATAATTATTTATATTCCATCGACGATTCAAATAAATATATACGTTCTAATTCTATTCAAAATAAACTTTCGTCGTTATTATTTAAAATAATTCATTTTAAATATCTAAAAATCATTAAAATTGCCAAAATAAATTTTTTAAATTGGCTCAGATTTCCGGGTTATTACATCTATTCTCTAAATCAAGTGTTATTGAAGATTTATACGGTTGTTTTGTAATTGGTTGGGTTGAATAAACCTTGTTATGAGTCAAAGAGGAGTCGGTGTGTCCTTTTGAGCCGTGAAATCAAGGAAATAGTAGTCGGTGTGTTCTTGTGAGCCATGAAATCAAGAAAGTAGGAATCGGGGTCTCCTTATGAGCCGTGAAATCAAGGAGGGCGTAATTGACTACTGAAAGAGTAATAAAACTCTGTACAACCCAGCGTTGTGTGGGACTATACATAGGAGAGATCCGAACCAGTATAAAATCCGGTGTGTTCTTTCCTTTTCTGCACTTTTATTTCTGTTTATTTTGCATATGTGTTTGAATTTGTGTCCGTGATTGTGTTTGTGGTATTTGATTCATCCCATAGTTCTCTCTAGTTTTTAGTTTTGTTTAAATTCTTACAAACACTATTCACCCCCCTCTAGTGTTTGCTTTGCCTGAACGATCCATTCAGCAGTCCCTAACAAATGGAATCAGAGCAATGTCTTTCAAAAAGTTCATAATCTGATTTTTGAAAATGGAAAATGGAAAATTTTCTATGCTAGTTTTAATTTATGTATTGCATCAAGTATTAGATGAGTCTGCATTCAATTTGATTCAAAAATCAGGTTACTATGATTTGATTTTTGAAATTTGAAATTTTGAAGTTACTATGATTTGATTTTTGAAATTTGAAATGTTTTTATATTTTGAAATTTTTGATCTATGGATATGTTACAAATCCTTCATGATATTATTATAGTCAGTTATTTTGAAAAGTCATTTGATTATTTGGAAAGTCATTTGAATATTTGAAATGACATTTGAATTACTTGAAAAGTTGTGTTGTTTTACAGGAAAAGATGTGTTTTATAGCTATTGGATATTCAAACTCCAAAAAGATGGATGACGCGACTGTTGGCAATTCAAAATCCGAAATGGTGGCTATTGAAAATTCAAATTCTGAAAAGAAATCAAAAGGAGGAGTAACGACGGTTGGTGAAGAGACATCAAGAAGAAATAGATATAGATAGTGTAAATAAGAAATGAAATGGGTATCAGATCAATTTACAACTTTGTATTTTCATCTACAACTTATCTTCATGCTGTATTTCTCTTCATTTGCTTCGTAATGTTGTTGATTTCATGAGACTCTATCAAGAATTGACCAAGTAATGATTAAATGAAGTTTTGATGAATAAAGAGAGAGGGAAACCAAAACTGTCAATGGTTGTCTTCAAATTGCATCCACAGGTTAGACTATTTTGTCCCAAACCCTTTTCCAGATTGTAGTTCTCGTTTTCTCGGTCGATTTGATGGTAGATAGTCAAATTCCGATTAAAATTGAGTGAGATATGGTAGTTTGAAGTTGGCGATTCAAAATTGAAAACTGTTACGGGATTTTATGCATACCTCTTACTGTTTCGACTTGTTGGACTCCAATACCATCCAAATTCATCCCCAAATTGTTAATAAACCGTAGTCCTTGAAATCCTCTTCGATTTGCCGCTGATTTCGTCCAATTCCGTCAAGAAATGAAGAAGTTATGCCTCCTGCAAGTTTGATTGAAAATGAAAAACGAGAAGAAGAAGAAGAGGAGAAGTGTTTATGAAGAGACATGGCTTTTTGGCATTTATATAGTAGCTGAAGTGTCCAATCATTCAAATTAAAAATTTAGGTGCCAAGTTGGTTGAACTACTAAATCTTCAATATCTTTCTCATACGGTGTTCAAATTCAGCAAATGAATACACTATCTTAATCAGAAAAATGAGCCCGTTGCAATAGAGCAGATCTCATCATCAAATTCCGGAAGATCAATTCAGAATTCAAAGAATATCGAAGAAATGGATTTAAAAACTGGGTATGCCTTAATTATTTTTTTAATTTTTTGGTTGAAGAATATGGTTGAATGGATGTTTCGTTTTAGACTTGAAATTTAAACTTTAAAATTCAATTTTTAAATCTAAAATTCAAATTTAAAATTCAAAAATAATTATAATAAATTAATATAATAATAAAATAAATTTTGGATGTTTGTTAGGATTAGAATTATGTCAGTAAATAGTTAAACCTGAAATACAAATCAATATTTTAAAAACCAAAGTCACAAAATCATATTCTCTTTGAAATAATACAACATACATATATCTATTTGTTAACATATCATCCTTTAGAATGAAATTTAAATTTTTTATCTCAAATATTTAAACTTTCAAACTTCCCTCCATCTTTTTCAACTAGAAAACGCCAGTTAAAATTTTAGTTATTAAATTTATCTATATACTTATTTTCTTATATCTCGTTTCAAAAAATATATATATATATATATTAAAATATATAATTTAATAAAATTATATAAACATGTTAATATGATATACAGAGTTAATATAACTTTTTGATATTCTTATAAAATATAAATTTATTCATCTTTTATATAGTTTAAGCATACGTTGTTTAACTTATATATTATTAATATGATTTCGTAACAATTTTGGGTTACATTATCATAAATACTATTTGTATCTTAATACTTATTTTGACTTCCTATTAAGATTTATAAAACTTGTATATTTAACTTAATATAAATAAATTTATATAGATTATTTTTTAAAGTAGTTTAAATATAAGAAGTTTTATAAATAACTTTATAATGTTTTTATAACTATAGATTTCTTCTAAAATATAAATGGTTTTTTAGCAAATAAACATGTTTTGATTTCTAAAGTTTAAATTTAAAATTGATTTGTATCAAATTATTGATGTATATCTCATAAATTAAATTGTAAGTTCTTTTTAAATTATTTTTATATATACTTATGTATATATGTTTATATAGCTTACTTTATATTATACAAATTTTATATTCTGTTTAGAAAGATCTTCGATTCTTACTATATTTACCCTACTAATATTATTTAACTCCATAATTATTTTGAATATTTTACTAGTATCATGAATATTTTTTAATCAAGCTCATATCTTTATTTCAATCACTTTCATTAGTATAATTAACCTAAGTCTAGAAAATAACATTATCCTTGTTTGATTTAAATAATTTATTATATGCATAATAGTTAGATATTACTTTAAGTATCTTTTATGGAAATACATATCATAATCAAATCATTCTATATATTATTATCATAACATCATTACACATCTTATTTCATATCATATACCATTACAGTACATGTCAAATTAAAATCATTTACATCACAATTACATTTCATTCAATATATTACTTCATATAGTTTTGCATATGTCATATTGCATTATTACCAACACACTGCATTACATGTTAACTTTAACTTCACTCATAACAAGTATACATAACATATTTACTTTGTC
The DNA here is from genome assembly GCA_030737875.1 of Allium sativum. NCBI lineage: Eukaryota > Viridiplantae > Streptophyta > Magnoliopsida > Asparagales > Amaryllidaceae > Allium > Allium sativum. The sequence continues at coordinate 866,890,605 of CM060924.1, read as the reverse complement.
TTGATTAATTTGATTGACTTATTTGGATTGATTAAATTAGTTGGATTGATTGACTTGTTTGGTTCGTTTGACTTGAATAACCTATTTGACTCACTTGACATGGTTAAATTTCATTAGTGATTGATAGGAGCTTTATAAGATTTTGGATAAATAGAAGTTATAATAAATGTTTAGCTTGATTTATTGATGTTTTGTTACTACAAAACTTAAGTTGGTTGATTTTTTGGATTAAATCACTTTACTTAACTTATATAATAGTTTTAAGGATATCTTATCAAAGTTATTTCTTAGCCCAGATTAAAATCTTATTATAATTTTAAGGAAATTAGAGTTTAGGATAGATTTACTCTTGTATTAGATTAAGGGGGAGTTTTATAGTTTCTAGGATTAGCTTAAGGTTTAGAAGTGTTTATTAACATATATGACTTAATTTGGTTGATTTGATTGACTGCTTGTTTGAATTGTTTGCCTGGATTGATTGGTCGATTGATTAAAAATATTGATTGTATTGCTTAGTTTATTATCCTTCTATTTAAACTAGTATAGTCATAATTTAGGGGGAGTCATAGAAATTTGTAGATAAAAGGAGAATTATATATTAAGGGAGAGTTATACATTTAGGGGGAGTTATATACAGAATTAGGATATATAGATATAGGATTTAGGATCCAGGGGAGTGCTTTATTATTTAGGTAGATATAGGATTTAGGGGGAGTAGCTTTAGATTTTTTTTTTTTTTTTGATAATGCCAAAGGGGGAGAAATTATAAAATAGAGGCATTGTTTATAGGATTCTTACAGACAGGGGGAGTATAGAAGGAGCATCATTAAACATGTATATACAGGTATGATATTTTATAAACTAAGGTTGTCATCATCAAAAAGGGGGAGATTGTTGGAGAGTGGAGTTTTGATGACAACAACCTTATTTCAGTTATCATTGATTATAAAATATGTGCTAACACTTTTTGTATAGAATATATATACATATACACACACATGCAGGATTTGTATACAGGAATTAATACTGAAGACTGTACAGTTTAAAAGCTTTTAGAGATTCAGAATCCAGAGTAGATTCAAGACTCATGAGTAATCAAGATTTCAAGTGTTCAAGAATAATATATTTATAGAGTCTAAATTTTGTAAGGCTCCAAATAGCACTCCATGTTCAAATTCAAATTCTGATTTTTCAATTCTTTCCTCAATCCTCTCTATTTTTGTTTTTCTTTTTATCCTCAATCTTATCTATTTTGTTTTTCTGTTTAATTCAATTTTTATTCCTTTTTGTTTTTCAAACTTAAGTTTTTTATACATACCTTATTTATATTTTATATAGTTAAAACCTTATAATTTTATAAGTATATTTATATAGTTTAAAAAAATATTTTTATTTGTTTTTAATCATATAATATTGATTTACAACATTAGAATTTTATCCAAGAATTTCCAGAATTAATTTTATATCAAAATATTTGGAAAATGCTTTGAAAATAAAATTTACACATGGCTATGTTGACATAGTAAAATATGTATGTCGACATATAACAGCTATTTTTCTAAATTTGAAGGGAAGTGTCTTTTCACTATTTGAAACGCTTCTAAACCGTTGCAACCCTTCATAACCTATAAAAAGAGGTTAAAACCGAATTTTCTAACATATCTTCTTCTCCATCTTCATCTCCTTTCATCCTACCATTATTTTTAATCATTTTTATGGTTTTTACACTTATACTCTGCCGAATTCAATTCTGTTTTGACAAAATTTCTTCTCTTTGCACTCTCTACTCTCTGAATCAAGTGTTATTGAAGAGTTATAGGGCTGTTTTGTAATTGGTTGGGTTGAATAAACCTTGTTGTGAGTCAAAGACGAGCCGGTGTATCCTTGTGAGCCATGAAATCAAGGAAATAGGAGTCGCTGTGTTCTTGTGAGCCGTGAAATCAAGAAATTAGGAATCGGTGCCTCCTTGTGAGCCGTGAAATCAAGGAGGGTGTAATTGACTATTAAAAGAGTAATAAAACCCTGCACAACCCAGCGTTGTGTGGAACTGAATATAGGAGTGATCCGAACCAGTATAAAATCCAGTGTGTTCTTTCCTTTTCTGCACTTTTATTTCTGTTTGTTTTGCATTTATGTTTGAATCTGTGTCTGTGATTGTGTTTTTGGTATTTGATTCATCCAATAGTTCTCTCTAGTTTTTAGTTTTGTTTAAATTCTTAAAAACACTATTCACCCCCATCTAGTGTTTGCTTTGCCTGAACGATCCATTCCGCAGTCCCTAACAATTAATCATCGTGCGTAAATTCTAATTGGGTTAGGTTAGAATTACTAGCCCTTTTAGACATATGTTTTGGTTTTGACCAAACGAAGTACATTTGGATTGTAGATAGTGTTATACATTTTTTAGTCACTAGGACTTGTTGTTCTGACCTCCCTCCTTATAACAACTCTACCTTTTACCTCGGGAAAGACAGGTCTTAGCAAGTGTTCAAGTTTGGTTTTCGTTCTCGTTCTTTCATGTTCGATATCGACGTGGTGGTATACCTTAAGGTAGTTGCCTTAATCAGTATTTGTTATCTTTCATTTCTTCTGTGAGTTAGTTTCAATTTACTCTGATTATGCTCACGTTCATTAATTGCAGGTATAAGATCTATACTTTTCATGCTTAAATGGGTTTGAGTTTTGATTTTTGTCAAAATTCGGGCTCGGAAAAGTGTGTTGATTTTGTTTGCAAGTTCCAGTCAATAATCTTTTTTTGGTTTCAAATGGAAGATTCACATATGTATGCTGTCGTAGTTCGGAATTATAATTACCTGATATGCTTATTGGATATTTTGGATAATCTTTTGAATCCTTGGTCTTAAAATTTGACGAAATTTCAGTTTTCAAAACTATTTTTTAAATAGAACGGTTTCAAAAAATTTAAACTGTGGTTTTTGAGAATTTTATTAATAAATAATCTTTAGAACTATAAATCTAACCATATTTTGGACTATTGGTTTTGTGTAAATTTTAATAAACAATATGTTTCAATAAGTAGAAGGAAGTTGGAAGTGACAAGGAGTACGCCTCAAGATTTAAAACTATAATTATATATTTCTTGTGATTTTTAATACTCTTCTTCTTGGATTGTTTATGGAAATTAACATAAATAACCTTCTCGAGAATTAATTTCACAATAATTCAATATGTGGAAGGGTATTTCCAATTAGTAATATCAACAGTAATATAAACTAATAAATTTATGTCATGAGACTCAGTTTATAAGTATAGAAAATTATTTCGAATTTTTTTTTTAAATTTTCTCTCAAAAAAAGAACTAGGAAAATTTTCATTTGAGCCTTAGGGTATTTGATTTCATAAATCATTTGATTCGTATGGTAGCTAGATAAAGGGAAAATCCATTTTAATTTATTTATGGATTTCTAGCTAATTTTCTATTCATAATTTCATTCGTTCTATGATTGGTCGCCACAACTTGGAGGTAAACAAGTGGCGTTTAGGAATTAATTCTTGACTTGAGGGATAGCGGATGTCAACATGAGATTTTTGGTGAAGTCTAGAAGTCGATATGATCTCGTAATATTTTTACTTAAATTTTCGGGAAATCGAACCGAGCTCTTAGGTCAAGGTTCAGACCACACCCGAGAATGGGCTAGCGGCCGCCGCCCTTCTAGACTCGGGTCGATTGCTACCCACAACCGGGCACAACATGAGCTTGACCCGATTTGCTAGAACGATATGTATTGTCGTTATAGCCTCCTTCTCCCTTATTTCCTCAGCCAAAATCACCATTTCCTAACCTCCAAACCAAAGATTTTTTTCTCCGTTTCACTCCTAATTCCCACTAAAATTATTGCAACACAGATCTAAGCCCTTCTATATTCCTGATCTGTAATTTCATTTTATACTTTTGGCGATTCCTCCAATGGCCCCTCCTCGAACTTTGACATCGCAGGAGGTGGCATGATAAGATGGAAGTGAGAGGAAGACTCAGACCTACTCGAAAACGGCCACCTACGAGTTTCACCAAGGGTAACTAGTGAAATTCGCCGATTTTGCTCGGATTCACCTGGAGGAGCTTTTCGTTGTCGCAGTCTTTGCAGTGATCCTACGCTTTGATACTTTCGAGTGCGAGTACTTCCTGCGCTACATCCACCTCTTTGATGCTCAGATGAAATTTAACATCGACGAGGATACTTGTGTCATCCAACCATAGGTGAAGGGCACTCCTATTGAGCTCACAGACTTGGATTTGACGGAGATTTTGGGTATTTCTGAGGCTGGAGCATAGTTGGATGCCACTGAGATGGACAATCCTTAGATTCTTTCCCACATTTTTGTTAGTGCTGCCAGTGTTTGGGACACTAGTAACCTACGACCAATCGCCCGTCTGATTATATGTATCATCCAGCACAATATTATTCTCAATACGGGAATCCTAGAGCAGATTTACCCTTTTGTGTGTTGCGCCACTTATATTATCATTGGCAGCATAACCGTCAATTGGGTGTGTGTGTGCTTATGATTCATCTTTCTAACCATTTGCTGGGACGTCGAGGAGCCTCTTCCCGTATAGTCATCTTCTCACTTGTTTCTTTCGACACTTTGGTGTTAGGCTGAGTGGAGGGACGTCAGTCAAGAAAGCTCCAGTTGCCTTCGACTGCACCACCTTCCGCAAGATGGGAATTCAGTTGCTCGCGACTAAAGTTGTTGCACTTCCCGCTCTAGTCCAGAAGTAGAATCCTGGACAAGAGAGACTAGAGCTCGTCGTCCTCCACGATATCCAGGCCGAGCTTCGTGAGGTCCGCAAGGGGTAACATCGACAAGCACACGAGATTAACTTCATTTCTTCCATACTACGTTCCTGGCTTTGGCGTGGTAATGGTTCGAGTTCTAACTGTGAATCCTGACCATCTTGTAGTGCCTAGGCGGTGTTAGCCTATGTCTTATGTATCATGTATCATATGTTTCCTTTTCCAACATTTTATCTTTGTTGTTATAGTGTGCGTTGAAACTATTACTATTGTCTTTGAAATCGCACGAGGTTAATGAGATTCCATGTGTTGAATCTCGCTATATAGCATTTTGACTATGACAACTATACATAAGCATATATATTATATCGACTAACTATGTTTTGCAGGAAGATATTCGACAAGTAGATTCAAGAACACAAATGAAAATTATGCATGTTGTAAGAGTCTGTTAGTCTTAGATTTAAATGTTAAAGTCTTCCTTGATGATTACACACACATACACATATTATATATATGTGTATATATATATATTTCACACTGAAAAGAGGCAAGGAATAAGTTTTTCCCAGAAAACAGACGTTTGAAATAAATCAGACAGACGTCTGTTTGCTGAGACAAATTTAAAATTTACATAATATTCATACATCTGGTTTGAATTTTTTAGACGTCCGAATCTGCTACGAAATACACTATTTCCTTGCTGTTTTATTTTTCAAATCAAAACAGACATCTAAAAATTATTTGCAGACATCTCATTACGAAGAGTTGCAACCTATTATTAAAAGTCACAACTTTCTAATCCATATCTCTTGATCAAATCTCTTCGTGATCAACTGTAGCTATTTACATATTATAAATAGAGACTTAATTAACTTATCCAATCACCGAATTTCATTCTAACTATTTCTATCTTACTTAAAGCTCTCTAATCTCTAATAGCACACTATCTACAAATATTTGAGATTATAAATTTCCGTAATCTTTTACAAGCTTCACGTTTATCATCAAGGAAAGACTATAGGAAGGGTGTACTACATATTGACATATCTGTGTTAACAAGAAAACAAATAAGTCATCAATTATTCTGTATTGAGAAAGTCCTCTTCAGTAGTTGAGGCAAGAAATCCCGTTCGGTTGTTCGAGTAATTGTGAACCTATTCCTCTGGGTTAAGTGAGGGTGTTTGTGTTAGCGAAATACCAGAAGGGAGTCTAGGACTGGACGTAGGATAGTGGTCTGAACCAATATAAATCGACTGTGTGATTTTTACTTACAACTACTACCCTGCTATATACATTCATATTTTACTCCATACGATCCTACCGCTGCATAGTGATTTTCAATTGGTATCGGAGCAAGGTCATCCTATAACCGTAACACTATTATTTGATACTTTGATAAAATGAAGAATAACCCAAGTACTAGCTCAACTACATTTGCCGAAGGACAATCTACTCAAAGACTTCCACTATTCAATTGACTACACTATAACTATTGGGCTATGAGAATGAGGATATATATATATGCAAGCAAGTGGTTTTATTGCATGAAATGCTACTCAAAAAGAACTCACGACACCTACAGCTGAATATTCGGCTTGGACAACAACTCAAAAAGATGAAGCTAATGCAAATGCAAATGCAAAAGATATGAATATTCTATATTGTGCCTTGGATAGAAATGAGTTCAATCGTGTTAGCATTTGTACATCAATATATCAAATATGGGAAACACTCTAAACTATCCATGAAGGAACAAGCAAAGTCAAACAAACAAAAATTTCAATGCTCAATAACCAGTTCCAGAACTTCAAGCTGAGACAAACTGAAACTATCAATGAAATGTACTCAAGATTTCAAAGACATTTTACATGCATTGATAGGACTGAGAGAAAAATATAGTGACTTTGATATTGTATCAAAAGTGCAAAACTCTCTAACTGACAATTGGGAAAGAAAAGTACTAGCAATTGAGGAAGCTAATGATTTATTAGCTATGAAACCTGAAGAACTCATAGGCAATCTCATGTCTTATGAAGTAAATCTTCAAGCAAAGAGGGAATTAGCTCAAGAAAAAAAGAATGTGGCCTTTCATGCCGATAAAGAGGAATCTGAGTCAGAAGATGAAGATCTAGCCTTTATTTCCAAAAACTTTAAAAGATTTTTAAAATATAAAAAAGGAAATTTCAAGAAAAATAATTCAAGCAAACCTTCTTCCTCAAATTTAGAATGCTTTAATTGTCACAGGAAAGGTCACATGGTCAAAGACTGTCCAGAGCTAAAAGAAAATCAGAAGAGGTTCAACAACAAAAATAACTAAGAAAATTTCAAAAAGAAGGCCTTTTTTGTCACATGGGACGACTCCAATTCAGATTCATCAGACAGTGATAGTCAAAGTGAAAATGAATAAGCAAATGTGTGCTTCATGGGTCAAGAATATGAAATAAGTAATTTATCTTATGAAGAGTTAATAGAAGTTAATGCTGAATTTTTAAATGTTATAAAAACTATAAAAAAAAAAGAAATTCGTGAAAATCAGAATAAGGTGAATTTGAAAGAGACGTGCTAAAATATGAAAAAAAAAATCTTAGAAGAAGAACTTGAAAAGGTTCAAGAGACTCTTACAAATTCAGAAAGTCAACTTTCACTTTTGAGTCAAGAAATTGAAACTCAAAAGGCAAAGAATGACGAAATTAGTTCTGAAAATCACATGTTGAAAATTAAAATAAAAGAATTAGATTTAGAAAATAAAAGTATTCGAACTAAGTTAGAAAGTATCTCTAAAAATGTATCTAACTTCAATAAAGGTAGAGAAAATTTATCAAGAATTATAGAAAATTCTCGACCATCTTCAAATAAAAATGGTTTAGAATTTAAAAAAGAATAAAAAATTCCTCCAAAGAAAAATGCCAAACTAAAGAGGAAAATTGATTCAAAAATTAAAAATAAACCAAAATCAACCTAAAAGATTAATAAAGTTGAGATATGGGTTCCAAAAACTAACAATAATTTGATTAGGAACAAACATATTAATTCATTTATGGAATCTGTGCAAAATAATAAAAATTACTTATACAAAAGGGATACTGAACCCACTTGGGTTTGGCTTCCTAAGATCTAACTCTTAGGACTCTATCAAAAAGCGGGTACCAATGTTCTTATTAATATTTTTTGCAGGTACCACTCAAAAAGAGAAAGTGGAACTTAGATAGTGGTTGCTCAAAACACATGACCAAAGACAAAGATATGCTTACCAATATTTCATACTTTGATGGTGGCTATGTTACCTTCGGAGATAACTCAAAAGGTTTTATCGTTGGCAAAGGATATGTGTTCAACTATGGTATTTCAAATTTACCACTTATTACTATTGTTTCCTTAGTTAAAAACTTAAAAATTAATTTACTTGGTATTAGTACATTGTGTGACAAATGTTTTAAAATAACATTTTTTGAAAATAAATGTAGTATTTTTGACAAAGAACAAAACCTCATTTTGAAGAAAATCGAGATAGAAATATTTATGTTCTAAATATGAAAGTTAATAATAATAAAGAAATGTGTTTGATAGCCAATAACAACGATTCCTGGTTATGGCACAAGCGTTTCTGTCACACAAAATTTAAAACTATACAAAGACTTTCAAAAAATGAGTTAGTAAAAGGTCCACCTAAAATAAATTTTAAAGTGAAAAATCTATGTGAAGATTGTCAAATAGGTAAATTAACCAAATCATCTTTTAAATCAAAAAAGGTTATTTCAACTTTAAAACAATTAGAATTATTACATATGGATTTATTTGGTCCTACTCGAGTTCAAATGTTAAATCTCAATCGGTTTGTATTTGTAATAATTGATGATTTTTCGAGATATACATGGACTATTTTTATGAAAAATAAAAGTGATACCTTTGGACATTTTAAAGACTTTATCAAAAGGATTCAAAATTCTAAAGTTTTAGAAGTTAAAAACATTCGTAGTGATCACGGCGGAGAATTCGAGAATGAATCTTTTGAACATTTTTGTAAGAAGGAAGGAATAAATCATAATTTTTCTTTTCCTAGAACTCCACAACAAAATGGGGTTGTAGAAAGAAAGAATAGAACTCTACAAGAATGTGTTAGAAACTTTTTGAATGGAAATACTTTACCAAAACAATTTTGGGAAGAAGCTGTAGCAACTGCTTTTTATGTATTAAATCGAATTTCTATTCATCCTCTTACTAAAAATACACCTTATGAACTTTTTAATGGAAGAAAACCAAATATTTATTATTTTAAATTTTCTGGTTCTAAATGTTTTATTCTTAACACTAAAGATCAACTCGGAAAATTTGATACAAAAGCTGATCATGGAATTTTTGTTGGATATTCAGAACATAGTAGGCTTATCGTATTTTCAATAAACGCACTAATGTTACAGAAGAATCTTTACATGTTTCCTTTGAAGAAAATTTTGATAAAAATATAAAGAGAAAAGATAATGATTAAATCATTGAAAATACTAGTCTAGAAAAAACTGAAAATAATTCCATAGAACATATTAGATCACCTCCCAGAAGAGACCATCCTACACAAAACATTATTGGTGAAATCGATTCACACGTTCGAACAAGAAGTCAATTAAATCAAATGGGTCATGTAGCATTTCTTTCAACTATTGAACCCAAAAATCCAAAAGAAGCCTCTACGGATGACTACTGGATAATAGCTATGCAAGAGGAAATGGATCAACTCGAACGTAATGATGCTTGGGAGTTAGTACCTCGACCAAACGATCAATCAGTTATTGGTACAAAATGGGTGTATATAAACAAGACTGATGAACTTGGAAATATTACAAGAAACAAAGCCAGATTAGTAGCTCAAGGGTATATCAAGAAGAAGGTATCGATTATGAAGAAACTTTCGCACCTGTAGCAAGACTAGAAGCTATACGCATTCTGTTAGCATACGCGAGTTTTCATAATTTCAAACTTTGTCAAATGGACGTTAAAAGCGCTTTCTTAAATGGTTTTATTAAAGAAAATGTTTATGTAGGACAACCACCGTTATTTATACATGAAAAATATCCAGATTACGTTTATAAACTTAAAAAGGCCTTATATGGCTTAAAACAATCACCTTGTGCTTGGTACGAAAGACTAAAAAGTTATTTAATAAATTCTGGTTTTCGAATTGGAAAAGTAGATCAAACATTATTTGTTAAAAATACAAATAAAGATATTTTAATTGTACAAATTTATGTAGATGATATAATTTTCGGTTCCACTAATGAAAATTTATGTAAAGAATTTTCTACAATTATGACAAACAAATTTGAAATATCTCACATGGGAGAATTATCGTTCTTTCTCGGTTTACAAATTAAACAAATTTCAAACGGTATTTTTATTTACCAAGAAAAATATTGTAATAATATAATTAAACGTTTTGGTTTAGAAAACACTTCTGGAAAGCCAACTCAAATGGGTACTACAGCTCATCTTGAAAAAGACGAAAAAGGAAAAAGTGTTAATAAAAAACAATATAGAAGTATGATTGGCTCATTACTTTATTTAACCGCAAGTCATCCTGACATAATGATGAGTGTATGTTTTGGTGCAAAATTTCAAGCAGATCCGAAAGAGTCACATTTAAGAGCAGTGAAATGGATTCTAAGATATCTTAATAATACTAAGGACTTCGGTCGTTTTTATCCAAAAAGATGTCCATTCGAATTAGTATCATACAGTGATGCTGGTTTTGGTGGATCCCGAACAGATAGAAAAAGTACTAGTGATACGTGCCATTTCATTGAAAAATCAGTTGTATATTGGTTTAGTAATAAACATAATTGTGTATCACTCTCTGCATGTGAAGCAGAATACATATCTGCTGCTTTAGCTTGCGCACAGGTAATCTATATGCAACAAACACTCAAAGATTTTAGAGTAAATTTAACCAAATCAATAATATACTGTGATAATACAAGTGCAATAAATTTATCCAAAAATCCAATAAATCACTCAAGAACTAAACATATAGATATTCGACATTATTTTTACGCGACAACATAAAAAAAGATATTATCAATTTAGAATATATCTCAACTGAAAATCAGATTGTAGATATATTCACTAAACCACTATTAGTAAATTCTTTTATTAAACTAAAATGTGATTTAGGGATAATATCAGTTAAAGATATATAGCTTAGTATAATATTACTTTAATTTGTAAAGCAAGTCCGCACTCATATTTAACCCACTAGCTAAATTTAGCATTTTCCTAAAAACACTCTTTTTACTAGAGTATTTCTTTGGCTATAGCTCTCTTATAATACCAACCACATATTTATCTCTTTATCTCACCTATATAAACTTATGTCACTTTTCAAAAACAAAACATAAATTATCAAAACCCAAAATCAACTATGTCCTCTAACAACTCAAGCTCATCAATAAATATTACTTTCACAACGGATGGTTCGTCGGACACAACACAATATCCCACGCGAACTCCAAGAAATAAACCACAATATCGATGGGGTAAAGATCACACAGGGTTTACTCCTAATACAAAGATGGAAAAAAGAGCGCTATTCACATCACCAGACCCTATAGATCCTTCATCATCTTATCGAACTGAGAAAGACCCAATGAATCCAACAAAGAAATATTGTACCTTCTCTCCCCAGCGACCATCGTATAGTCCAAATTCTTGGGATAAGAATAACAAAGCTAATGAAGGGAAAAGCTTTTCAACACCGACGAAGACTCCACCCTCTAAGAATTAAATCTTGTTTAATATTATTATTATTTATTTATGTCTTATCAATTCTTTATTAATATTATTTTTTTCATTTTATAGAAATTTTTATAAACAGACGTCTGAATTAACTCAAACAGACGTCTGATTATAAGGAAAATAATTTGCACATTCGAAACAGACATCTGAATCAAAAAAACCAGACGTCTGAAAAGTGGACAAAATGAACTATATTCTTGTGGGTTTAAAATTTTACAGAAATAGACGTCTGACTGAAAATTTAAGACGTTTGATCCATGGATTAAAAAAAATTCTACTTTCAGAAGCAGATGTCTGAACAAAAAAAACAAATGTCTGAATTTACCCAAAAATAAACTGTTTTCTTGTGGGTTCATACTCAAACAAAAACAGACGTTTGTTTTATTATTTCAGACATCTGAATTCATACCGACATGTTTTTTAAAAGGGACACATCCTTTGCCAACCATCATAACTCTTCATCTTTTTTACTTTTCACCTTTTCATCCTTTTACCTCCTATAAAACCCCTTGCCCCCAATTCTCAAATTCACCTCAAATATTACATATTTGACCACATAATCGTAGCAAATCGAGGAAAACATACAAGAGAAGAAGAATCAAATCCTCTTTCCAAATAATTAATTAAAAAATGGCTATGGGATGATATCGCCAAGGTAAGATACAAGACAATGAAGGATTCCAAACTTTTCGAAGGCGCTTTCGTAAAGTTTGATGCTTTCTCAAATTATAGGCTACAACAATATGCTAGACACTTTCATTCAAATCACTAGTTGAGTATAATACAAATAATGTCAAAATTTATCCTCTATTAGTGAAGTTGTTTTTGGCAAATTTGAACCTCGATCATACTAAACCTCAAGTCAAAAAGGATTGTGTTTGGTCTTGGGTTTGTGGAAAACGTATTCTTCTTTCAATGCAACGATTAGGACAAATTTTGCAATGTGCTTGGCAAGGACATGATATCGATACAATAAAAGTAGATATGACAACAAGGGATGAGACATCACACATGTTTCTTTCTGATAATCTCATTAAAATGCATGAACATACTCCCACTCATCTCCGACCACTAGCTCGTTTACCAAAATGAATACTAATCTGAACCATTCAACCCTGCAAAGGAAGTTACGAAAAAGTCTACAAACAAAATTTCCTAGCCTTGTACACCGTATACACAAATAAGTAAATCAATTGGGCAAAGATCATCATGGATGAATGGACGGATATCACATATAAGCGAAAGTATAAGACTCTACCTTATGGTGCTTATATTACTTGAATCCTTAACGCTTGTGAGATAAACATACCTAATACTCCTTCACTAAGCATCAAAGAAATTGGTCCAAAAACTTAGAAACTTATGGATATTGATCCTAATCCCGCCACTTTGGAGTATATATCTCTTGCAACATGGACTGAACATGTAGCATCACAACCAGAAGCAATTATAACCGAGCCTTCTCACCACTGTCAACTTAGGGAAGCAGCAGAAGAAGAAATTCAAGTCATCTCTCCCGAAACATCTTTAAAACAAGCCTTAGTTACCCTTTCACGCAATCAACCAAAATTTCATAAAGAGCTAAAACGTTTTGAAAAGCAAACAAACAAAAAATTTGACTCCATCAAAGGCTTTTTAAACAAAATTTGGGAAGCAGTTTCTTGCACTGGGACCTCTTATAACCTAGCTCATGCTTCGGCCCCTTTTCAATGGTCATCTAGTTCAACCGAAGAAGTTCCCGATAGTGGCTCTAAACATGGCTCCCCCAAAGACGGTGGAACAACTATTGTGGCATCTACTTCTGAAGATTGGTAAAAGTATGGTTAGTAATTTAGTGGTCAACGTATTTTGTCTATAAAACTATTAAGTGGTTTGTAATATTTTGGTAGTTATCTCTCTATTTTAGCACAAAACTCTAGTATGTGCTATGGTATGTTATGTATGGATATTATATTTCTATGGTATGTTTGTGGGTAATGCATAAATACTTAAGTTTTTGCATAAGTATTCCTTTTTGTCAAATGACAAAGGGGGAGAAACAAGTAATGATATATGCATATTGACAGGGGGAGCTTATATAGTTGTCACTAGTCAAAAAGGAGGAGAATGTTGAATCTCACTATATAGCATTTTGACTATGACAACTATACATAAGCATATATATTATACCGACTAACTCTGTTTTGCAGGAAGATATTCGACAAGCAGATTCAAGAACACAAAATGAAGATTATATATGTTGTAAGAGTCTATTAGTCCTAGATTTAAATGTTAAAGTCTTCCTTGATGATTACACACACATATAATATATATATATATATATATATATATATATTTCACACTGAAAAGAGGCAAGGAATAAGTTTTGCCCAGAAAACTGACATCTGAAATAAATGAAACAGACGTCTGTTTACTGAGACAAATTTAAATTTTACATAATACTCAGACGTCTGTTTTGAATTTTTCAGACGTCTAATTTCGCTATGAAATACACTATTTCCTTGCTATTTTATATTTCAAAACAAAACAGACATTTGAAAATTATTTTCAAACATCTGATTACGAAGAGTTGCAACCTATTATGAAAAGTCATAACTTTCTAATCCATATCTCTTGATCAAATCTCTTCGTGATCAGTTGTAGTTATTTACATATTATAAATAGAGACTTGATTAACTGATCCAATCACTGAATTTCATTCTAACTATTTCTATCTTACTTAAAGCTCTCCAATCTCTAAAAGCACGCTATTTACAAACATTTGAGATTCTAAACTTCCATAATCTTTCACGAACTTCACGTTTATCATCAAGGAAAGACTATAGGAAGAGTGTACTACATATTGACATATCTGTGTTAATAAGAACACAAATAAGTCATCAATTATTTTGTATTGAGAAAGTCCGCTTCAACATTTGAGGCAAGAAATCTCGTTCGGCTGTTCGGGTAATTGTGAACCTATTCCTCCGGGTTAAATGAGAGTGTTAGTGTTAGTGAAATACCAGAAGGGAGTCTGGAACTGGACGTAGGACAGTGGTACGAACCAGTATAAATCGACTGTGTGATTTTTACTTACAGCTACTACTCTGCTATATACATTCATATTTCACTCCATACGATCCTACCGCTGCATAGTAATTTTTACCATGTTTAACATATTTTGTATCATTCACGCTTATCTATTTGAATGGAATATCATTTTCTTATTTAGCTAACAATTGTATTGGAGCTGGAAAGTATAGAATTCTATAGCAGATAAATTTTAGCAAATGACAAGTTTTTGCGTTGTTTCATCATGGGTATATTTATTGTTTGTCATTTGTTCCTTTTAAGCTAAAATTTATTTTTGAGTTTACTTGTATGGTTTCGGTTTTCACATTTTTGCGCGGTCGGCTTCCTTCAATGCCAACATGTGATTTGGATCATTTAAGTTTCCACAAAAATTATTTTTAACTTTTTGCAAATGCTGTTTAATAAAAAATATTGAACAAATCTTTTTCTTTTTAAAATTTCATGTCTTCATCTATTCTTACTTTCCCATAGAATCCGATTTATGTATAAACATAGATTTGGGTACGGTAGTTATGTTTAAAACATCTGTTTTGTATAAAAATATATGGTTTAAATATAGTAAAGCATATGTCATCGAAATTATGGTTATATATAAATTCGATATGGAAAGTAAATAGTACTAAAAAGGAATTTCAAATTTTGCATAAACAATTTTTCAAGCGAAAATTTATTTTTATGGAGAATTTTCAATTTTTAATCACATGAAAAGCATAAGGAAGGTTTTTGGATGTGTTTTCACCAAAACTTGGTTCAAACACCAATGGTACGAGAATCGTACTTCACCAAACAAGGTTAGAATATAAATGGAGCCGCACTCAACAACAACTGAAAGTAAAAATGCGAAGGAAACAAAATGAAGACGAGATTTTAGAGTGGTTCATCCTTGAGCTTGGCCTACATCCTCTATGAAGATGATTTGCATTATCATGATGACATTTACAAGATACATCGACTCTCGTTCTTTATACATCTCATTGTTCTCTCAATATATTCTCACTTTTACATACAAATCTTGCTTAGATTCACAAGATTCGATGAAAGAATGGCGGAATATATGAAGGAAAAGGATGGATAAGCCACAGAGGAGGAGGATGTCTTCAAAATGTTTACATTTATAGGATTTGAATGGATGCCATGGCCAAATGGATGAAAGACCTTGGAATGGAGATCATGATCAAGGTTGAAATGGCTAAGAATGGAATTTAGCAGCACTTCGTGGTGGCCAGAAGTCCCCCCTCCTTTCAGTGGAAGTCATTGCCTATTTATAGGTCAACCTTCCCCGAAGAAATGAATTGAAGTTCCTCTTTGTATGCTATAAATCGCCTAGCTTATTAATCACCAATATTCCACTGCTTAGCTATAGCCAACCGATGACAGTTATTTCCAGCTGTTTTGGACGAGTGAATTCGTAGGAGCGAGTAGATGCATAGGAACAAGTGATTTCCTCAGCCTTGGCATACTGAACATATGGACAAGCAATGAGTGCACAAGCGCGACTTGTCAAAGCTTCCTGGTTAGTATAAGAATGATCGACCGGATTTTGTTAAGCCTTTTGCAACTGCCTGGTTGGAGCATCTGTATCTGATGGTAGATGGGCGACCGATCAAAACTTGTGAAGTTATTGTATGTGCGAACACTCTGGAGTTAATAAATGGCATATGATTGTAACATTCGTGACCGATGGATGAAAGTCTGAGGTCGCAATCCATGAGCAATGCACGGGTTACACGTACGACCTTAGCATCTTTGCGTTTCCTGATATGAGCGACCGACTTCTTTGGGCATAGACGGTCAGTTCTCTAGGCTGTGCTCGTTCGCTAGACTCTAGGTTACGCGCAAACGACCCTAGGATATCAGAGCAGGCGATCCATATTTTAGGTATGAATCTTCTAAGCTTGCTGGGGCCACCATGCACTTTGGCATAGTTGAGCCTAACTGTATGACTGGTGCGGGACCCATCAACTTCGATGTTATGTGTTCTTCGCTGATATGCTCGGCTTTGGTCATGTGAGACTACCTTCTACTTTATTTGAACGACCCGAATATCTTAGATCGTTCCTGTAAGTCTAAACTCTGCAGCGATTGTCTTGTGCATTTTGTGAAGATTTGATACACCAATTAGGGATAAACATTTGCCCCTCAAAGTTCGTGATTTCCTAGTTTCACGGAAGATTACGGACTTTGAAAGAAGAAAGAAAGACAATAGCAGTTTGGTGAATTAAATCTTCGTTTTCTAGGGGGTTACATGGCTCTCTATTGTTCTGGATTGACCAAGATCAAGTCACTCGCGCTGTCAGGCACAACATGATGGTTCAGGCGAGTTAGTTTTCGGGGGTTATTATACTCGTTTAGCTGGTTCGTCTTGATTTTGACGAGGCTGGCGTGGCAAGGACAAATTGGAGTAGCTTTCTTTATATGCCTTCTTCATTCCATCTCCTTTCCGAAGAAATCTTTTGATGGCAACACTGTTCTGGAAAACTTTACATGGTAATCCACACTCTTTAATTTTTGTCTTGGTTTTCCTTAAAAAAATCCCCAGTTCTCTTAGCTCACTATTCTGTTTAATGCTTCTTGTAACTTTCGGCTAACAACTTTTCTTTTGATCCAAAACGCCATGATTGTCTTAGGCAAGTTTTCGCTTTTTACCTTGTCTTGTTTTGCTTGAGTAGTTGCCGATTTCATAGATAGTTTCAAGCTAAGGAGTCCTGATCAATTTGAATATGGATTGGGATTTTGGTAACAATTAGGTCTGTTTGATGAAGATGCTGCTTTAATGTGAACCTGAATGACATGAAACTTCCTCTCTTTAAAAAAAAAGGAACTTTGACCTTGATTTTGCCTATAAGCCATTTGCTGGAATGCCTTAGACATTGTTGGCTTAGACCTAGCGGAGCTTTCGCTCGCGCTTAAACTTAGTTGGGCTGCTTTGACAATCATCCAAACTTCAAATTGAAATAGCCTTTTGATGTTCGACATATACTGAAATATCTTTTGATCTTTTCTTCAAGCTCAAGGATGAAATTCTTTATGTTAAAAAGACCAAGGAAGAAAGTAGTGAAGAAGGTTGACAGGAGAAGCAAGTCAAAGAGTCGAAGAAACTTGGGCAAAAGTGATCCCCGGAGATGCCCCTCACTAGATGAACCTCACTTACCGGATATTCAAGTTGATTCTACCCAACCACCATTGGTTTGTTCGTCCGTCACCTCAAACTATGTCGATCTTCAAACAATCGTTCATAGGCCTCTTTATGTACCTAATCCATGTCATCCAACACTTGCTGAACGATTCGAGGGTTGGTATTTAGAAGGTATATATCCTGACTTGGACACAGGCCCATATGACAAATGGATTGTCGCTGGCAAGATGGATGCTATGAAATACTACGTGCTAGCTGAGTTTAATCAGTTGGAGGCGCGTCCGAATTTGATTGGAGGCCTTATTGTAGAAATCAGGGATTACATTGTGAAGTGGTTGGGTGCTTGGCACATTCTTGTTGGCGATTTTCAGAGGTTGAACAAAGAGAACATCGGCCGAATCCATGCTTTGGAGAAAGATAAGTTTGAGCTTATCAAGGCCCTTGAATTCCAGGAGAGGGCCACTGCTTTTTCCACCTGAAAATTATAACTAGCTAGCTTTATCTTTAATAATTTTTATTGTTTGTCTTTATGTGTCATGTTTAGACTGGCTTGTTTATATGGGTGCCAGCCCTGTTGATTATCATATGCTTTGTTGATGACTTATGACTGATTTAGGCCTTAGTTCATGGTACCGTGGTTTTTCTTTACATATACATATATGGTTTAATTATCTTCTCGTTGGTGCGTTGCACCTTTATCGCTGTTCATCTGTATGGTTGAGCACTTTGTTAATCGAACGACTATGCCCGACTTATGACGTCACTACTACAAAACAGGTCTATTGCTTCGGTTGTTCTTATAACAGAAGCAAATAGTATCATTTGCTTCTGTTCTGTTAACAACAGAAGCAAATGCAGCGGTGCAAATGGTATTACTTGCTTCGGTTATACCAATAACTGGAGCAAATAGTGTAATTTGCTTCTGTTGTACCAAAAACCGAAGCAAATTGTGTTACTTGCATCGGTTTCTTAGAAACTGAAGCAAATGCACCGAAACCATTAATGTATTTGCATCAGTTCCATAAGAACAGAAGCAACTGCACTGAAGCAAAAACGAATTATTTACCAAAGCAAATGCAAATATCAATAATCATAGACAACCTTACATATGTCATTATTTATAATTTATTATCACAGATGATTGTTAATAATTTTTTCTTTATAATTTATTATAAGGAATGATTGTTAATAATTTTTTGATAATTATTATTTAATAATTACTATTAAATAATTAATTATTAATAATTATATATAATTAAGACTAATATTTAGCAATCAATGTTATAATTTAATACTTATGAAATGGTATTTAGTATATAATAGTTGATTCTATATAATTATTGCTGGTAACGACATATCAATAATCATAAACAATCTTAAATAATTATTATATAATTAATAATGACATATCAATAGTTATTAACAAATTATTTTAGTCAAAGCAAATGCACAAATTAATAATCATAAACAACTTTACATAAGTCATTATTCATAAGTTATTATATTAATATTGATTAATAATTTATAATAAATACTATAAAATAATTAAGTAATAAAATCTATTAGTTAGTTAGTAACTAGTAGTAAAACTAGTATGACTACCGCTTAATATTTACTATATTTAATATAGAATTATAATGGATGTGAATTATTTATTATAAAAAAAATCTAAAAATACTCATATAATTTAAAACAAAAATGTCTTAATATCGTAAAATTCAAAAGTAAGCAGTTAAAATTTTATATAAACTTTAAATTTAATAAAATTATCATATTTATAAAATTAGTGCATAAATAATAATATATGCTTAATATTAGATTATTTACACTCAATAATTTGTCATTAATAATCCCATTTTAAAACTAATATATAAATAATCAGTTTAGATTTTGGAACTAAATTAAAAAAAAAGCAGGGTGAAACTCATTGGCTTTTGCTTTAGTTCATTTTCTTGTAAATATTGCCGTGAACGGGAACACGGACAACCATAATATGTTGCCCCTTTTATTATAAACCGTTCGTATCTTTTGATTTTACACCTAAGCCATCGTCTCTTTTTATAAGGTGGTTGTAAACCTAATTTCAGCCAGCCGCATTTTCATTATCAAATCCAACTCCCATTTTAAATTAATTTTTGGCAGCAAATCGTTTTGGTCACTTGCAATTCAAGCATATATTAGCATCAAATCTATACAAATTCAAGCATTTATCATCAAGAAAGCCCCTGTTCCAGTATCGCTCAGCGGATCCACCACCTCCTTACTAAATCCTTTGATCTGTACCAAGCGCGGTCGATCCGTAAACTTTGGGGATGATTATACCAAATGGAACTTATTTCGATATTAGGGGATCAGTTATGGTGATTTCATGGCATGCCCTATAACGAAGATAGACGGCGCAGAAAGAATTAGGGGAGCGAAAATTACCAGCTCGGATTTAATGAAAGGGAAGGAGGTTGACAGAATGTTGGTGCAGAAAGTTTTGCCTGGTTCATTTGTGCGATGAATTTTTTTTTTTGCTTGCTTTTGCCTGTTAGTTATAACTTTAGTTTTGTGGTAATTACAGTTACAGTCTGTCATTGATATTTGGTTCTTCAGTTTTAAGATGATGGTTTGTTTGTGTGATGAATTTGCAGCCGTATGTGTAAGTTATCATGTATGCTTGCTGAATCCAGCTATATTTGATCTTTTAAGAGTGAATCCAGTACCGACCAGAGATGATCACCAGCAACAATGCCACCATTTTCATGTCGATCCTCTTACTTGCAGCACTATCGATCAACACAAGTAAAGCTCAAATCAGTTCAGCCTGCACAAACTCTCTGCTTAGGAGCTTCACACCATGCTTGAATTTCCTTACAAATAGCATCAGTGGAGGAGGAAGCAGGTCTCGCAGCCCTGGATGTTGCTCTGCCCTCACCTCTCTTATTACCAGAAGCACTAATGCGCTCGCCTCGTTTTGACTGGCAGCATTCCTTTTAATCTTCCTACTAATCAACAGCTTGCTATCACTCTTCCTCGCCGTTGTAATTCTCAGTTTGTTCCCCTCCAATGCAAACGTAACTCATATTTCATATTACTTTTCCAATGCAAAGGTTTATATGAGAGGCAGTCTACTTTTAAAACAACATTTATTTATATCCACTTGGTGCAATTTGCTTTTATAAGGTTCAAACAGTCCGAATATGTAAATGTCTGTATTGGTAGCACAACCTTTGATGGTTTGTTTTGATAATATTAAACACAAAGTTAGACACATGATGCATCTTGGATTTGTTTTTCAATTTTTGTTTAGTTTTACGTTCAAATAGTTGTTCCTCTCCTGCAGAGATAGAAAACAAACATTCGCTCTTTTCACTTTTATGGGATGCCTTATACCCATTTTAATATGCCTAAACTGGTGTTTCAAATCTGATACCAATCAGTCGTTATTAAATTTTAGCATCTGCCCCATTATAGAATGTGACGCAGTCCTGATTTTGGAAGCAGTAATTCATTTGGCAGTCCTACACTCCAGCTGCTGCAGATCATTATATATGGCTCTTTTTTAAAATCGTGGGATCCGTAAAAAAAATGTTATAGATTGGCATATAAAATTTCAGTTTCCACTGTCGTATGATTTATGATTTTTTTAGCATTGGATTTCATGCTCGGACGTGGTATAACAGGTGATGTCTGGATTAATGATTTAAAATCCCTGTCCACAAATTAGATGGAGATATGCTAGGCATATCTTCTTGAAGCACCACCAATGGCTTGGACACTGTTGCCTATTAGGGGTTGATTAGGCATTTACTGACTGCGATGTAGATGATGAGGTCTGTAAATTAGTTGACTCATGAGCTGTGGTTTGATGAAATAAAGCAAATGAAAGAATTAAATATAACAGAGGTGTTTTGTTTAACACTGAAGCATGTCTTTGTTCTGTGTCTGCAGCTGCATTTGTCATTCAATGTTTGATTATTATTTTTTTTAACTATTTGTTGCATGCTAGTACGTTAACATGTTACTGCAAAATTTATATAAACTGAAAAAGGACATCAAATACCAAAACCATAACCAAACTACACGGTTACAAAAATAACTAGCAATTTTTACTATATATTGCAAAATAATTGTCCTCCTGTACTCTCAAATGGACAAAAATTGGTTCTATTTAACTTCCATTTCAATACTCAGTGCCTTATAGAAACCAATGTGGTACCTATTTATGGTGAGTAAATATCAACCTATACTATTTTGCAAACCCTCAGGTAACTTATGGCAGCATCATCTCGTCCTCTTCGGAGTCCTGGCCCAGAGGCTTCTGCACGAAGTCTTCCTCTTTCATCCTCAGGTAACTTCTTTACCATATATATGTAATAAGTGTAGATTTTAGGAAGGGATAAGAAGAAATGAAAATGGTTTAAAAATAATAATTAATATGATAAAATTTTGTTAAGAACTAGAATCACTGGCTCCTGCTCCACTTTTTCTAAATAACTACATGCTTTACTTGCTTTTACTTAGTCATTTCATACATTATTTCAAACTGATATTTTTGGCAAAGACTAGAAATTTTGCAAATTGTTCTATTTGTAACTGAGTACAACTACAGGTTAGGCATATTTACATGTCAAAAGTTAATCCTATTGGTGATTCTACCATATTTTTTTCAGTAAAACACCCTAGAAGCTCGTAATTTGTGAAATAGGGGAGTTTGTTTGTTTATTGGAATTTTGTTTCTTTGTAAGTAATGCTGCAGTTTATTGAAAGTTTGTTTGTTTTTGGAATTTTGCAGGTAGATATATATTGCGTGACAGATATTCAACCAGGCGATTGGTTTGTTTTTGAAGTCGAAATTTAGTTAGTAAGAGTGGATTATATTGTATTTGGTTCTTTCTTGGAGTATGACTGAATTATATATATTGTATTTGGTTCTTTCTTGTAGTAAGACCGGATTAACGACACTATCTATGAATTATAGTTTTTTTATGTTGTTGCTATTAAATGTGTATATCATTAACATTATCAATGAAATTATTACATTTATTTCTGTGTTGTTCAATTTGTATTGTTATATAGCTTGAATATCATTAATTATTTGTTTTGATATATTAATAATACTGGTGATATATATAGGGGAGCAGGTTTTATCAAAGAGGATTTTTTACTTCGGTTGTGGTTACAACCGAAGCAACAAGGAAGTCCGTTAGATGCTCCCTCCTCTTGCGCCTTCTTCAATTGCTTCTGTTGTTAAACCGAAGCAACAATGGAAAATCACCGAAGCAATAGAATGATATTTTCTTCGGTTGCTTGTCCGAAGCAACAACTTTTTGGTCTGCTGCAGTTGCTTCGGTTGCAGAACCGAAGCAACAGGGGGCAAATAACCGAAGCAACTGACCTGTTTTGTAGTGTAAGATTATTATTACGGATTCGTTATAATCTTAGATGTTCACGCATTTACCCATGTTTTAGTAGCTTGTTAATTCAAATCCTTCGGAGTTCGGACTTGAAAATGTGCCCCCAGGTAGAGATTTATGCTCTCCGTATTTAATTTGTGTTTTTCGCTCGATTAAACACACCTTCTTATATATATGTGTTTGTTGTTTCTTTATTAAAATGTATTCAATCCCACACCTCACTGACTCGGTGACCCAAGCCCTTTGGAGACTAGTCTTGAATACGTGCCCCCAAGGGAGGACTTGGGTTTCAAGTTTTCGATCCATTGTAGGTCCTGCTTGATCTGGTTATTTTAAATTCAAGAAAGACCTAGAATGAATACCCCCTTTTGGCTAGGATTTCTGTTACCCCGTTTCGGCTAGGATTTCTGTTACCCCTTTTCGGCTAGGATTTATGTTATCCCCTTTCGGCTAGGGTTTCTGTTTACACTGGTCTTTCCAACTTTAAGCTTCATCCCGAGAGGTGGACACTAATTCTTCTTATCGAGATTTTGTTCGATTTAAGGACTTCGTGTCCTGCACCTAACAAGGTGCCGCTTTTAGGACTAACAATTCTCATCCCTGGGACAAACTTGATGCTTTCTTTGTAATTTTCCTCAAAGCTTGACGCTGACTGTAAAACTCCACCTCCGCTAGGGTCACTCACAAAGGGAATGCACTAGTTTTGGTGGAGCATTATCTAGGTAAACATACATAGAGATATCACAAGACGGAACATAAATAAAGCAGCGGTAGAAATTAAAAACCAAATCTTATTACTTTCAAGAAAAGAGTCAAAACCTCATATATCCAAAGTACAAGTTGCCATTATTCCATTACATCAAGTTCTAAAAGAAGCATAAACTTTAAAATAACAAAGTAAATTATTCCCCAAAAATAGCAGACGTGCAGCCATAGCATAGCTCAAGACCAAACCGTACATGAGCTGACAGAAAGAAAGCTAAATACAAGTTAAGTGCTAGAGTTTCCTCCCTGAGAACCTAGGGAGGGGGGAAACGAAAGAAAAAGAGGCGAAAGAAAACGGGCCAGTCATAAAGACTGGTAAGTCCAAGTGACTTTCAGCATAAAAACAGGTAAAGGTAACATGACATGTATAAACTGAAAGTAAACATAAGTACGAGGTCAAGATGGATAAGGTAGACTAAGATAACATGATGAATCAAGTATAGGTCAAGTATAGCATCGCATGTTCAAGGTTCGCTGCACCAACTGTACTAGTAGCCCAACCCATATCAAGTATTAATCATGAAATAATCCCTTGGCTCAAAATCGTGAATGACCCATTACTGGGTCTAACGGAACGATCCACAAATCGATCGGCTCCCTACAAGTTCTAGCTCGTTGTGTTTCTGTGTCACACGGCCCAATCACGAATGTAGTCACCTGTGCTAGGTCCACCATAGGGTGTATCAAGCCCTATGGTGCCAACCACCGACACGAATCAAGAATGCACAGATAAACCTACTGACGCCCAAATCCTGCTTTTTCTGTTCCAGAGTGTGTGCACGCCCGCACTCCGTTAGAACCTACACTGGCGCACCCACACAGCCGTCGTTCTGGTCTCTTACAATCAGCCCAGTAATCGTGCCCTACCCTGCCTAGTTCCAGGGTACCATGATACATCTAGTGGGTTACTGCTGAAACGGACCGCGTAACTAGGATTTCCGTCTAGTAGGTTAAGTATTGTCATTTAAATTTGAGACTTAACCCCATCAGTCTAGTATATAAAGTTGGCTAAGTGTTGTCATTTAAGTTCGTGACTCAGCCCTACCATTCACATGTTAAGTTGGTTAAGTGTTGTCGTTCAAGTTCATGACCTAACCCTACCAATCATATTTCAAGTTGGTTAAGTGTTGTCTTTCATGTTCATGACTTAACCCTATCATGTGGCATTAATTCATTAATACACCCAACCTCTCACATTAGACCTGTTGTTGTGGTCACTGGATATGCCGAGCGGTTCCGGGCAGATTTACACCACAACTCAGTCTAACCTCGGTTTTCAAGTGCGATATGACCAACTACTCACATTGGATCCTATTGTTTGCAGTAACTAGATTTGTCGGGCGGTTCCAGGAAGATTTACACTGCAAACTCAGCCCAACCTCGAGTTGGCCATTTTCAAGTTCATTCTAGTGTCATGACCATGTTCAAGTTTCATGTCAAGTTCGTGTCAAGTTTCAAGGATAAGTTTCATGCCCACATCCAGATTCAAGTTATAACAATGTTCATGTTTCAAGTTTTGCCTATTATCAAGTTCATAATTCATGCTCATAACCAATTCATGTTTTGCCTAATCTACCCAAATCGTATTCCCATCGCATGTAAATGTTAATCGACCCAAATTACAAGCAAATCTAATTCTAGAGATAAAGGGAATAACATCAAAACTATGATAGGCAGAAGGGACAAGCATAAAGCGATAAAAGAGATTACAAGACTGGCATGATATGACTTGAGATAATCGGTTACAACATCACTGGCATAAAGAAATTAACAGGGTTTTCAAATCTAGCAAAATAAGGTGATAGTCCTGATAAAAACTTGACATAAAAGAATAGGTATGCGAAAGCAAGCCAAATACAAGGATAATGGATCCAATGGTTTTTGGCATACATAATAGCGAATAAACTAAGCAAGTCATACCCTAGGTATGAGATCCAACAAACTGCAAATTCGGTGTACAACAAGGGTTTCAACTATGGGCATGAACAATCAACCATAATAGTTTCAGGTAATTAACCCCAATAGTCATAGTTATGGTCATAGGTAGAAATCTCATAATTAAGAACCATAAGCGATTAATCACAATAGTCATGGTTAATTATCCAAATTAGTTCTAGGCAATAGTCATAGGCAATTAACAGTAATAGTTTCAAAGTCATGGTCATAGATAATAGACTTATGTTCATAATCATAGGTAATAATTCTCATAGTCAAGAGTCATAGGTGATTAGCCACCATTGTCCTTGTCATAGTCATAGGCAATAGTCTTATGTTCACCGTCATAGGCATAGGCATAGTCTTATGTTCACAGTCATAGACATAATCTTATGTTCTCAGTCATAGGCACATGCATAGTCTTATGTTCATAGTCATAGTCCTTGGCCATTAACAATAGTTTCAACGTCATAGGCATGTTTAGGTTATAGACACGAGAGAGTTTGATTTACAACATGAATAGGTCCAAAGCAGTATTCACGAAAGTCAAGATCCAAGATGAACAAGAATAGATACGAATCAATTACCATACATAGATCCAATTCCAATTTACAACATGGATATTAAGTTTACAGCTTTTATCTAAAAGTAACTTGAACTTACAGTGCGTGGATTGAGAATTAGAAAGCATAATTTGATTGTTGAATCTCTATTTGATTGATCGTGTTCTAATTGAAATCCCCCCAATTTGCAAATCTCTAAGCGTAGTCTTGATGGAGAAGAAGCAGTCCTTTTTCTTCCTTTTTCTCTTATTATTTTGATTATCTTAGAAGCAGCATAAGGACAGAAAGAAATGGTGTGGAGAGAATGATGCTAGGGAGCTGCTTATATAGGGTTAGGCAGACGAATCTGGTCACGAAACAAGTCTAAATACATCAGGATGCATCTGGTTCAAGAAGAAGGTTCGGGAGACAGGTCGACCCCCAGGTCGACACTATGGTTGACCTGGTCCCTGGGAGGTTGACACTATGGTCGACCCCCAGGTCGACCTGGTCTATGGGCGGGAGTTTTCCCGCCCTGCCTGCTGCGGGGTTTGAATTCAAATTTCGAATTTGAATTTCGAGCTGTCTTCGATTCTAAAAATTTCTAAAACTTCTAAAGGTCATAACTTGGTCATACAAACTCCGATTTTCGAAAACAAGGACTCTATTTCATGTAAAATTTCGAGACGAACGCAATGGCTTAACCCGTTTCCCTTTATTCTTATTTTAAAATTTAATTCTGCCTTGATTCATGACTTTAACATGTTATAAAAATTCGGGTTGTTACATTCTCCCCTCCTTAAAGGATTTCGTCCCCGAAATCTTCAAGTTAAGAAGAATGTGTCCTACCATCCAATCAACCATCTACTCAACCATCATCCATAAGCAACCATTGTCCTTAAAAGATTTCTAATGCTATATGAACATATGCAGAAAGTGTGTGTATATGTTCCTTATCTAATGCAAATGATCAGGCCTGTTTGATCTTCTTAATGCAAAATATGTTTAGTGTCATGAATCCAACATGTATGCAAATAATCCTAGTCACATAAACACTATATGTGTGCGCAAACATCCAACCATATGCAACATCCACATGATAACACATTCAATTTCATCCATAAACAAGTATAAACACTCATGCATATGCAATATGAAAATGTGTCTGAGCCGATCTAGTGCCTAATGTGTGTTATGCAACCACAAGCAACCACTTGCAACCACTTGCAACCATTTGCAAACATCAACCATAACATGTTTTCAAGCACATGTTTACATTCAAAAGGGTTCTACCTAAGGTTCTCAAGATAGGATCAAGAAGATAAGCAAGATAAAACAAAGCATTAAGGAGAAGAAGTAAAGATATACCCCCAGAAGGTCCTGCTTGCGGGGTTGCCCTTGCTTCTTAGGGCAGTTCTTGCTGATATGTCCAGTTTCACCACACTAAAAGCATGCTCCCATCTTCATCTTCTTCTTTCTACAATCCTGGACTATATGCCCTTCAGTACCGCAAAAGTGGCACTTTCTTTTCTCACGTGTCTTGTTGTCATTATTGTTGTTGTTGTTCTTGCCTCCTTTCTCGGAGTTTTTCTTCTTGTTTTGAGAATCATTCACCTTGACCTCCTTCTTGCCATTCTCATCCTCTTCATGAAGTAGGGCCATATCCACCAAGCTCTCAAAGGTCGCCCCCATGGGTACATGAGTCATAGCAAGGCTGTGTAGTGGCTCATTCAAACCTCTGACAAAGCGAAGAGCCTTCTTGTGTTGGGTGTTCACTAAATCCGGTCCAAATCTGGCCAGCTGATTAAACTGATTGACATACTCCCTGATCGTCATGCTTCCTTGCTTAAGAGTTAAGAAGCTCTCCATTTGCAGGCTTCTTTCAACTTGGGAGAGAAATTTCATCTCAAATCTCATCCGGAAGTCTTCCCAAGTTTCCACTGGCCTCTCAGCATGGGTAATCTCCTACCAATACAAAGCTTCATCTTTAAGCAACCACACTGCTAGCTGTATCTTTTGCCTATCGTCAACTTCGAAGATGACGAACAAATCTTCGGTCTCCTTCAGCCAGTTCCTCGCTTCCACAAAGGATTCAGTCCCATAGAAGTCCTTTCCACTCATAGCCTTTAAGTCTTTACACATCTTTGCGAAAGCATTTCCACGAGGAGGAGGAGGAGGAATCGCTGCGGCTGGAGGAGGAATATCTGCTGGGCCTGCATCGTTGGCCCTAGCCTCTAAGTACCTCCTAAACCAGCCAGGTATTGGCACACCCTCTGGAAAGTTAAGATTCCCAGACATGCTGAAAAACGAAAAGATAGAGATTCAAATAAGGAAACAAAGGAAAGTGCTAATGGCTTTTGGGGAATAGCCTTTTCAAAATAAACTTTTCTTGAAAAAAATGCTTCTTTATAAACGGTTTTGAAAATAGTTTCAGAAGGTTTTTAAAATCTTTTGCCCAGTCTGGTAACCTTCTGCTCTGATACCAAATGTAACACCCCACCTCCGCTAGGGTCACTCACAAAGGGAATGCACTAGTTTTGGTGGAGCATAATCTAGGTAAACATACACAGAGATATCACAAGACAGAACATAAATAAAGCATCGATAGAAATTAAAAACCAAATCTTATTACTTTCAAGAAAAGATTCAAAACCTCATATATCCAAAGTACAAGTTGCCATTATTCCATTACATCAAGTTCTAAAAGAAGCATAAACTTTAAAATAACAAAGTAAATTATTCCCCAAAAATAGCAGACGTGCAGCCATAGCATAGCTCAAGACCAAACCGTACATGAGCTGACAGGAAGCAAGCTAAATCCAAGCTAAGTGCTAGAGTTTCCTCCCTGAGAACCTTGGGGGGGTGGACGAAAGAAAAAGAGGCAAAAGAAAATGGGTTAGTCATAAAGACGGGTAAGTCCAAGTGACTTTCAGCATAAAAACAGGTAAAGGTAACATGACATGTATAAACTGAAAGTAAACATAAGTATGATGTCAAGATGGATAAGGTAGACTAAGATAACATGATGAATCAAGTATAGGTCAAGTATAGCATCACATGTTCAAGGTTCGCTGCACCAACTGTACTAGTAGCCTAAGCCATGTCAAGTATTAATCATGAAATAATCCCTTGGCCCAAAATCGTGAATGACCCATTACTGGGTCCAATGGAACGATCCACTAATCGATCGGCTCCCTACTAGTTCTAGCTCGTTGTGTTTCTGTGTCATACGGCCCAATCACGAATGTAGTCACCTGTGCTAGGTCCACCATAGGGTGTATCAAGCCCTATGGTGCCAACCACCGACACGAATCAAGAATGCACAGATAAACCTACTGATGCCCAATGCCTGCTTTTTCTGGTCCGGAGTGTGTGCATGCCCGCACTCCGTTAGAACCTACACTGGCGCACCCACATAGCCGTCGTTCTGGTCGCTTACAATCAGCCCAGTAATCGTGCCCCACCCAGCCTAGTTCCAGGGTACCGTGATACATCTAGAGGGTTACTGCTGAAACGGACCGCGTAACTAGGGTTTCCATCTAGTAGGTTAAGTGTTGTCATTTAAATTCGAGACTTAACCCCATCAGTCTAGTATATCAAGTTGGCTAAGTGTTCTCATTTAAGTTCGTGACTTTGCCCAACCATTCACGTGTTAAGTTGGTTAGGTGTTGTCGTTCAAGTTCATTACCTTACCCTACCAATCATATTTCAAGTTGGTTAAGTGTTGTCATTCATGTTCATGACTTAACCCTATCATGTCGCATTAATTCATTAATGCACCCCAACCTCTCACATTAGACCTGTTGTTGTGGTCACTGGATATGCCGGGCGGTTCCGGGCAGATTTACACCACAACTCAGTCTAACCTCGGGTTTCAAGTGCGATATGACTAACTACTCACATTGGATCCTATTGTTTGCAGTAACTGGATTTGCCGGGCGGTTCCGGGCAGATTTACACTGCAAACTCAACCCAACCTCGAGTTGGCCATTTTCAAGTTCATTCTAGTGTCATGACCATGTTCAAGTTTCATGTCAAGTTCGTGTCAAGTTTCAAGGATAAGTTTCATGCTCACATCTAGATTCAAGTTATAACAATGTTCATGTTTCAAGTTTTTCCTATTATCAAGTTCATGATTCATGCTCATAACCAATTCATGTTTTGCCTAATCTACCCAAATCGTATTCCCATCGCATGTAAACGTTAATCGATCTAAATTACAAGCAAATCTAATTCTAGAGATAAAGGGAATAACATCAAAACTATGATAGGCAGAAGGGACAAGCATAAAGCGATAAAAGAGATTACAAGACTGGCATGATATGACCTGAGATAATCGGTTACAGCATCACTGGCATAAAGAAATTAACAGGGTTTTCAAATCTAGCAAAATAAGGCGATAGTCCTGATAAAAACTTGACATAAAAGAATAGGTATGCGAAAGCAAACCAAATACAAGGATAATGGATCCAATGGTTTTTGGCGTACATAATAGCGAATAAACTAAGCAAGTCACACCCTAGGTATAAGATCCAACAAACTGCAAATTCGGTGTACAACAAGGGTTTCAACTATGGGCATGAACAATCAACCATAATAGTTTCAGGTAATTAACCCCAATAGTCATAGTTATGGTCAAAGGTAGAAATCTCATAATTAAGAACCATAAGCGATTAATCACAACAGTCATGGTTAATTATCCAAATTAGTTCTAGGCAATAGTCATAGGCAATTAACAGTAATAGTTTCAAAGTCATGGTCATAGATAATAGCCTTATGTTCATAATCATAGGTAATAATTCTCATAGTCAAGAGTCATAGGTGATTAGCCACCATTGTCCTTGTCATAGTCATAGGCAATAGTCTTATGTTCACCGTCATAGGCATAGGCATAGTCTTATGTTCACAGTCATAGACATAATCTTATGTTCTCAGTCATAGGCACAGGCGTAGTCTTATGTTCACAGTCATAGTCCTTGGCCATTAACAATAGTTACAACGTTATAGGCATGTTAAGGTTATAAACACGAGAGAGTTTGATTTACAACATGAATAGGTCCAAAGCAGTATTCACGAAAGTCAAGATCCAAGATGAACAAGAATAAATACGAATCAATTACCATACATAGATCCAATTCCAATTTACAACATGGATATTAAGTTTACAGCTTTTATCTAAAAGTAACTTGAACTTACAGTGCGTGGATTGAGAATTAGGAAGCAGAATTTGATTGTTGAATCTCTATTTGATTGATCGTATTCTAATTGAAATCCCCCCAATTCGCAAATCTCTAAGCGTAGTCTTGATGGAGAAGAAGCAGTCCTTTTTCTTCCTTTTTATCTTATTATTTTAATTATCTTAGAAGCAACATAAGGACAGAAAGAAATGGTGTGGAGAGAATGAGGCTAGGGGGCTGCTTATATAGGGTTAGGCAGACGAATCTGGTCATGAAACAAGTCTAAATACATCAGGATGCGTCTGGTTCAAGAAGTGGGTTCGGGAGGCAGGTCGACCCCCAGGTCGACACTATGGTCGACCTGGTCCCTGGGAGGTCGAAACTATGGTCGACCCCCAGGTCGACCTGGTCTATGGGCGGGAGTTTTCCCACCTTGCCTGCTGCGGGGTTTGAATTCGAATTTGAAATTCGAGCTCTCTTTGATTCTGAAAATTTCTGAAACTTCTAGAGGTCATAACTTGATCATACGAACTCCGATTTTCGAAAACTTGGACTCTATTTCATGTAAAATTTCGAGACGAACGCAATGGCGTAACCCATTTCCCTTGATTCTTATTTTAAAATTTAATTCTGCCTTGATTCATGACTTTAACACGTTATAAAAATTCGGATTGTTACACTGACCTCTCCTATGGACGCTTGCTAATAGTTTGGCATGTTCCATAGTGAAAAGTGTGGCCTTCTGACTTGGGAACATAGTGAAAAGTTTAGCCTTCTGACTTGGAATTTGTTTGCTACGTCTTTCTAGAACAATTTATTCTTTCAAAGCGAAGTGCTTATTTATCCAACTCAATTTGCATGATATTTATTGGCTCTTAAGTTGTTTTGCTTGAATCACGCTTTTGGAAACCTTCCAGTATGGATTTAGTTGTCAATGGGCGACCACTTCGATTACGCCTACATTTTAAGAAACCGATTTTTAGTATGAGCTTACAAGTATGTTCGTCGAGTAAGTTCATGACTTTTATTTTGTAAGGCATTTTGCAGGTAAATTACTGTCGATCACATTCATGAATATAGTAAGTAACAAAGCAGAATAGAGTGACTACTAGTTCTTAAGTAATAAGGCAAGACAAAAATAATAAAACAAGGTAAAGTGATAGAGGTTGTTCATACGGGGTCGCTGACACTAGTAGGCTGACTTTTGGTCCTCAGGTAAGTATTGGCTTTGGATTGGCATGAGCGATCCACCAATTACTTGTTGCCTGTAACAACCCGCATTCCGACGGACCGATTTTTTTTTTTCAAAAACCCAATCCATCGAAACCCATGTTGTTTTGCTCTGGTATCCTGCAGAAAAGATAGAGACATAAAACATGTCAGAGTTCAGAAAGCATCCCACAGCGGAAGGAACAAAATATAATATAATTAAAACATAGCTTTACCTTAATAACAATACTGCTAAACCAATATCCAAAGCTATACAGTCTCTGTCATGAACCTAACCTGCGAATGTTATGAGGAGGAGGTCAGACCATAAGTTCTGTGTGAATGAATTTAAACTACACCTCTTGAATAATCCTACATATACCGTTCAATTAATTTTTTTTCATTTGTTAGATTATCTGTGTTATTAGCACTTAAGGCTTTCACACACACGTTGCACTCATCTACCCCCTAGTAGATTAACCTAATATAATGTATATGTAGCTCCGCCAAACTGAGGTACACCCCTTGGTACCCCACTCGCAAGGTCTCCTCCGTATCGCCACAGTAATATGCTCAGTCCCTCATCCTATGCCATAGTAACATACAACGCTACATCTACATAGGACAACTATCGCTGTGCTACGTAAGCGTACTGACTACTATCCTCGAACTATTCGATCGAGTTTGGTTCCATCACCGAATAATGCCCTCTAGTCTACGATACACCACCCAGAGAAGACATGGTTGTACCTAGACTTTCCCACGTACGTATCATCAATCGTACTCAATGTTTCTACTGCACATAACCTCTACTTGTGCACTCGAGTTCCATGGCAGGGCAACACCAGAAACACAGAACTCGGTCAGGAGCTTTTCTATATCTGTATGGGCCCGCCTCTAAGAGTGTCCAATGTACATATATCCCTCGGGTTGGTTTTTCTATGGTGGCTATGGCCCCACCTCAACCCCTTCCTCAACTAGTAAAGACCACACGAGCTAAGCGACTACCCCTAACAAGCAAACAATCTAAACATCCATGTGGGGTCTCCCCGCACCCGTCCCTTGATAGCAAAGGTTAACGATCTCTAGGGGTTAGCTCTTGTCTTTTCGCATTCCTTAGGCTGTTGGTGATAGGTGTCCGACGATCTTGCTTTCGTTTGGTCTTGACCCTCCACCTCCGCCTGAGGCAACCGCCGAACCACCCATAATGCCACTGCGTCAGCATTCTGAATGCCCCCTTCTTGTGCAGTCAAGGCCCACCCGCCTGGTAGTTCCATGCAGACCCAACCTCTGTAATCCTAGCCCGAAGCTAAACCACAACAGAGGACTACCAGGAGAACCTTTAACATCTCAAGAAGCCGTCTGCCTCCCCTTCCAGTCCATTGGAGCCGCCAGAATAATGAACGTGCGCCCGCTCGTGCCTTATGACACCGTGGTGATCTACCTCGTTGGGCTATTCATCCTATAACGTACGGACTGCTTCAAGCGCCTTAGTTTTATCTGTCATTAGACCCTACGCCTAATCATTAATTACGTGCTTGCACCACCTCGTCAGTTTTCTCATTTAACTTGGTTTTTCACATTTACTTCCTTTTCAAGTTTACCAAGTTATCCTTGCTTATTAATTCCATTTATAACTTAATCCTTTTAAGTTAATTAATAAGCCTACGACATGTTATTCTCATAATCTAATAATTATCCCTCTTATGGTTATAATAACATGTTTTACTTAATTTATAATTAAGTACATCTTAATTCACATATACATTGGTTAAGATAATAACTCCCTAAGTATCAACCCCGAAGACCGAAATTAACATCAGATCGGCACTCAGAGAATTACCCAACTCAACCAATCTTCTGTTATGTCATTCATATAACTTATGTTATCTTCATTTGTAGATTTATTCTTGCCTTTACACATTACTTAATCTTCAATTAAGTACAACTTTCCTTGTTACATAAGTTATTTCATCTTCCCTTATCGTTCCTTATAACTTACCTTATTCAATAAGTTATTCTGTTTTCTCCATTGTTCATTATAACCTACCTTATTCCATAAGATTCTCAGTTGTCCCTAGGACAAGCCTACCTATTATCATTTCCTTCTCTTAAGTTCATTTATAATAGGTTATTAGTATCATTCCCCATTTGGGCATTAATTAAGATTAACTTAACCATCCCCTCTTCTTTAACACGTTTACTTAACCCCTACTCAATTCAACTGGTTCATAACACCACTACAAATTTAATTTGGTTAAGTATTCTAATTTGTCAAATTATCCATGCTACCCATGTTACCCACTTTACCCCGTTATTATATCCATATCAACCTTACATGTGTCGTCTTGGTTAAGTGTTCATTATTATTTATGATGTCCGTAAGTGCGCAAGACCTCTCACTTTAGATTACTGTTTGCGGTTGTTGGATATGTCGGGCGGTTGCGGGCAGGCTTCTGCCGCATCCGAATCTAACCACGTGTCTTGACACCATTACGGGTCCAATTTCCACCTAAGACCTCTCACATTAGATTACCGTTTGTTGTTGCTAGATATGTCGGGCGGTTCCGGGAAGACTTCTACGGCAAACCAAATCTAACCTCGTGTCTTAGGCGTTCAATATTTTTTTCTTAATTGATGCCCAATTTCGAGTCTTGGATTATTATGATTTCCAGTTACCCATAAATTCCAATTCAAATTTATACTTATTATTCTAATCCAATTTATACCTATAATCCTATGTATACAAGTTACGCCCAATTATGCCCAAATCAATTTCCACAATTTATTCCAACTTTCACTTTATTACATATTTTCCCAAACTTTTCTAATTGTTCATATTTTATTGCAATAATGCCCCAAATTCCAACCATCAGTTTTTGCCCCAAATTACAGTCTTATATTCTCAATTTGATTTATATACATAAATCCCACCACAGTTTTATTCATAATTCCATGTATAGTTATGCCCATAAACCCAATTCAACTTATAATCCCAATTTACATTCATAATTACAATTTGATTCATATACCCATAGTTATATTTATGATTCCAATCAAAGTTATTCCCAAAACCCCATTATAAGTTATGTCCCCAAACCTCCCAATCACATATAATACCCAAATCAACCTTTTCCTTTTTATTCTCAATATCGTTCAATCGCATAAATCCACAATAGGCATAGGCTCGAAGATAGCCTAGCTATATAAAAATAAAAAGGGAAGAATAAAAGGAGAAAACCCACATAGGCATAAAATGACTGATCATAATTAAGCATATGACAACAATATTATGCATAGGTTAACTTTATCAGATTAGATCTTTCAATAGGTTTATTACATGTGTAAATAGGGAATGGCAAACGATAGATTTGTTATTATACAAAAAATGTATTTTAAATCCACTCACTTGTATGTTTTCCAATTCTAGATCTGATCCATGGTTTTCTCGCTTTTTGTGCAACATAGAACCAGGCATCTGAATTCTTTTCTCTTATTTTGGAGTAGAGGAATCCTATATCTATCTTTTTATTTTAAGAACAGATTTGGACAGGAAGATTAGAGATTAGATCTAAGAATTGCTTGGGGAAGAAGAAGAATCTAAATTATTTTAGGTTGGAGCAGTGTTATGACATCGCCATTAGTTTAGGTCAAGAAAACAATAGGGTTAGGGTCCATTATATAGCTTCTAAGTCAACGAACTTGGTCAGAAAATGTGCCTACATACAAAACGATGTATTTCGCTCAGATCTGGGAGGGGGTCTACCCCTATACAGGGGGGTTGAAACTAGTGTCTTCCCCCTTATAGGGGGTCGACACCTATGTCGACACCCGTATAGGGGGGTCGACACCTATGTCAACACCCCTTGCGGGGTCGACACCCTTCGAGCGGGATTTTTCCCGCTCACCCAGTTTTGACTGTTTTTGAATATTTTTGAATTCTGGAGATATTTTGTGTATATATATGAGCCTTATATGTATACAAACTTCTAAAGCTCATAACTTCTTCATACGTTATCCGTTTTACACAAACATGGACTCTATCCCAAGCAGAATTCCGAGACAAACGCAATGGTGATGTACGTTTTACTTAATTTCTGATACTTAAATTTAAGTATCTTTATTTTATTACCTCTTATGTTACATATATCATTAACATATTAATTTTTCCGTCTCTTCCACTAATTTAAATTGCACATCACCATTATTTATATTTCCATGCATATAAACATTTCTAATTATATTAAAAATGTGGGGTATTACATTGCCCCTTGCATGCACAAGATTGAGGCAGTGTTCATGAGCTCGTATGTATTGCTTTAAATGATTCCTTCTGATCATCCCCTCAATTAATGATTTTAAATGCCTGCAATCATACGTATTGTGCCCTGACTGGTTGTGAAATTGACAAAACCTTCCTGATATCATAGCGATGTCTTTGACTTGCATTTGTTTCGGGATCAAATATTTCTGTATCCTTGGTTGCTATGAAAATATTCCCTATGGTGTCATTGAGGGGAGTGAGTTCAGAATTCTTAAAGAAGCGAAGCTTCTTCCTAGCCCGGTTATCTTTTCCTTCGTTGTTCCTCTTCTGACTATTATAGTCACTTTGTGCACCATCTTTCCTTTTTTGCTGTTCACGTACTGGATTCCCTTCAGCATTCATACATTCTTCGGCTTTATTAAGTAGTTGCTCGAGCGTGCTTGGTTTTTTCTTCCTAATCCACTGTCCTAACCTGGTCTATTTACATATGGTCCCCTTCAAAGCCTTCAGTACTAGTCGGGGTTAATAATTTTCAACTTCAGCCACTTCCATGTTAATGCGGGTGAGAAAATCTTTGATGGATTCTCCTGGTCTTTGATGTATTTCGCTACGCTCCACGACATCCCGTATTCTAGCTGCCTAGAATCTGAATTGATTACTGAACAATTTATCCAAGGTAGCAAAGTCATCCACAGACTTTGGCGGTATCTTTGTGAACCAGAAGCTCCTTCTAGATAAGTCGGAAAATACAGGCATTTGATCTCATCGGTAGCGCGTGCACCGTTCATATGCTGATCGTATCTGCATAGGAACGCATTGGGGTCGCTTGTCCCTTTGTAGGGTTGCAACATTGGAGGTTTAAATTCCTGTGGATATATAGCCATTTTGATTCTTTTGGGGAGTGTGGTCTTAGTAGGAGAAAATTCGCACTCCTCTCGATTGTCTTCTTTTCTCAGGTTGTCCTTCACAATTTCGCATGCCATTTCTAAGACATACTCCTTCTCTTTGCCCCGGCCTATGTAACAAGCGCCTTCTTCCTTGCCAAATTCTTGCTTAAGTGTGTAATTGCAATATGGAGATGAGGAATATGAGCTTTCTTTTGAGAGAGACATCCCTTTTGTAGGATCATTTACCCGTTGAAAGGTTGTGTCACTGGGGTGATTGTGCATGGGTGCTTTAGCTGTTCCACGATCCAGATTAACATGATATGTGTCTTTCTGAACATAATTTTGTTGTTTCACGCATGAATCAGAGGATTCTGCACCGTATGCCTGACTTGTTCGGGCGGGTAGAAAATAAGCAACACTTAGTATGGCTTTTGCGGTAGCGGCTTGAATAGCAAGCAATTACTCAAGTTTTTTCATCATTGCATCGTTTGCAATGGTTATCTGACTTTTCAGTCCCGCCATCGCTTCTTCTAGTTCTCTCTTGGTTATGGCTTCCTCAATTTCTGATGGTTCTCTTACCTCAAATCAGACGGTGGGCGACGCGACAATATTAACACTG
The DNA here is from genome assembly GCA_030737875.1 of Allium sativum. Lineage (NCBI taxonomy): Eukaryota > Viridiplantae > Streptophyta > Magnoliopsida > Asparagales > Amaryllidaceae > Allium > Allium sativum. The sequence goes on along the minus strand of CM060924.1, from coordinate 866,852,054 downwards.
TTGATGAGGTCGTAGATTTCGTCGATAGTTTCCTCCGCAATGCTTGGGATTCAAGCAAAGTTTCTCTTAGGATATCTCATTGGACTTCAACAAGAAAAGATGCAAATATGGCCCCACGGTGGGCGCCAAAATGTTTTTACCAAAACTTGGTTCGAACACCAATGGTACGAGAATCGTACTTCACCAAACAAGGTTAGAATATAAATGGAGCTGCACTCAACAACAATTGAAAGTAGAAATGCGAAGGAAACAAAATGAAGACGAGATTTTAGAGTGGTTCAGCCTTGAGCTTGGCCTACATCCACCGTGAAGATGATTTGCGTTATCATGATGACATTTACAAGATACATCGACTCTCATTCCTTGTACATCTCATTGTTCTCTCAATATATTCTCACTTTTACATACAAATCTTACTTAGATTCGCGAGCTTCGATGAAAGAATGGCGGAATCTATGAAGGAAAAGGATGGATAAGCCACGGAGGAGGAGGATGTCTTCAAAATGTTTACATTTATAGGATTTGAATGGATGCCATGGCCAAATGGATGAAAGACCTTGGAATGGAGATCATGATCAAGGTTGAAATGGTTGAGAATGGAATTTAGCAGCACATCGTGGTGGCCAAAAGTCCCCCGTTTTCAGTGGAAGTCATTGCCTATTTATAGGTCAGCCTTCCCCGAAGAAATGAATTGAAGTTCCTCTTTGTAGGCTATAGATCGCCTAGCTTATTAATCACCAATATGCCACTGCTTAGCTGTAGCCAACCGATGACAGTTGTTTCCAGTTGTTTTGGACGAGCAACTTCGTAGGAGCGAGTAGATGCATAGGAATAAGTGATTGCCTTAGCCTTGGCATATTGAACTGATGGACAAGCAATTAGTGCACAGGCGCGACTTGTCAAAGCTTCCGGGTTAGTATAAGAATGATCGATCGGATTTTGTTAAGCCTTTTGCAACTTCCTGGTTGGAGCATCTGTATTTGATGGTAGATGGGCGACCGATCAAAACTTGTAAAGCTATTGTATGTGCGAACAATCTGGAGTTAATAAATAGCATATGATTGTAACATTCATGACTGATGGATGAAAGTCTGAGGTCGCAATCTGTGATGACCCGAAAATTCCCACCCTTGGAACCGACCATAAACCACACAGGTCTGATCCAAAGTTGGAAACCTCGAATGCATCAACTCTGGGCATACAACACATCAGAACAACAACACAGACTATTATAACATCAATAATAAATGTTACATCAGAGTACATAATGTATCAGAGTACATTGGTACAAATTACAACGGAAGATAAATTACAACAAAAGTAATACAATGCAGCGGAAAACAATTTTAGCGGAAGGCTATCAATATTCTGGACCCGGCTTCAGACTTCAATCCAGGATGCTACTTAATATATCTGCAAAGAGCTACTCGACTGCCCGTGTGGAAAAGAGGGCACCCGAGTTTGCAAAGTGAAACAAACTACAGGTCAGTCGTGGGACTGGTGTGAGAAATCTAACCTAACTTATCTAATAAGAAGGCTAATCATAGGACCACGCCGCTAACGCAGAACGGGTTTACTCCATTGGATTTCCAGTGCATAAAATAAGTAAATCCTCAAATAACGAAATGCTTTTTAGAAAAATGAAACCATTATAAGACCCAAGTCCCATCACACAATGCAACGCAAACCGGAGGATAGGGTTTTACCTTATAATGGTCAAAAGAGGCTTGATACGTAAAAACGATATTATTATTAGCGTGTATATATTTAATAAAAACATATCAAAATAAATGTATTGTAAAAACACGAATTTTTATAACATGTTAAAACAAGAAATCAGGGAAGAATTAAATTTTAAAATAAGAATCAAGAGAAACGGGTTACGCCATTGCGTTCGTCTCGGAATTCTGGTTGGAAACGAGTCCGAAATTTCGTAAATCGGAGTCCGTATGACCAAGATACGGCCTCTAGAAATTTCATGAAAAATTAGAAAACGAAAACAGATTTTCAAATTTCGAATTTAGCTCCAAACAGACTGGGCGGTAAAATTTCCCGCCTAGCCCCAGGTCGACTGGGGAGTCGACCCCCCAAGGACCAGGTCGACTGGGCAGTCGACCTGGGTGTCGACCTGGGGGTCGACCTCCTTGGTCGGGCCAGGTTGGCCTGGTGCACCTGCTTGCTCCTTTGGGTCTGTTCTGTTGGCCTGTGACGAGAATGGATGGTTTAGATCTAAACTAGGGTTAATCTAAGGGCCTAAACTAGTCCTAACTTCTATAAAAACACCCTAAGACCTAGCCTAATTCACTACAAACCATCCTAACAACAAAGTGCTGCCCAAATGTCTCTTGATCATGGCCTCCATCTTCAACTTCAAGGGCTTAAGCATGCAAACTAGATTCAAGTCAAAGGAGCAAGCTTTCTACATCAAATCAAGGAAGTAGAGCATCATCTCAACACCGTTCTACGACAAATGCTTGCTCATAAATCTCTAGCCACGCTTTGTAAGTTCTAGCTACTTTTAGATCTAAACGGTAGTTCTAATGTTGACATGAAATAAAATGAGATGAAACCTAAGTATGTTAGTCTATGTGAATCTAGTCTTGGCCCTCTCTTGAACCTATGACTTAGGGCTATTTCTTAGTGATTAAATCATGCCACTCATGTTGTGTTTGACCTAGTTTATCATGCAATATTGAATCTTGACTTGTGGAATGTTGGCATGAACCCTTAGAACAATTTGACTTGTGGAACATTCATATGAACTTGACTTGGGGCTTATGCATGTAAAAGAACCTAAACCCCTCATGACCATTTACATGCCTATGATGATGAACCTAGTGTTATGCTATCATACATGTTTGAGGCCAATCCCTTTATGCTATCATACATGTTTGAGGCCAATCCCTTTATGCTATCATACATGTTTGAGGCCAATATGTTGTCATATTATTCCTACTATGTTGACTCGCTTTCACTTGCGTTGGGAATACGCCTTGGGTAGTTTAGGCAAACTTGAGATGGGCTATGAAACTTAACATGAATTAAGTAATGGGACAATGGGCATAAGTGGAAAACGTGGATTTTGTCGTAGCCTAAATTTGACATGAACATGACAAGTAGAAAACATGAAAGTGGCCAACTCGAGGTTGGGTTGAGTTTGTAGCATAAATCTGCCCGGAACCGCCCAGCAAATCCAGTAGCTACAGACAATAAGACCCAATGTGAGTAGTTGGTCATATCGCGCTCAAAACCCGAGGTTAGACTAGGTTGTGGTGTAAAGCTGCCCGGACCCGCCCGGCGTAACCAGTAACCACAACAAAGTCTAATGTGAGAGGTTGGGGTGCATTAATTTACTTAATGCCACATGATGAGGTTAAGTTAGTTTGACTAATGGCACTTAACCGATATGACATGAATGGGTAGGTTAAGTAAGACCGAACTTGATTACTTAAAGACACTTAACCATATAACACGATTAGCGGATGGGTTAGTTTAACCTAAATGGGTTGATAACACCCGACTGGGATAACGCGATGCGTGGTGGGGTTAAGTAAACCCACAAGAATGATACTTAACCATTATAAATACGACTAGTGGATGGGGTTAAGTTAACCTACACTTAACCAATCCGACTCGGTAATTTGATGGGGTTAGTTAACTTACACTTAACCAATCTGACTTGATGATTTGATAGGGTTAAGTCACGAACCTCTTAAATATGCTTAACCAATCCGACTCGATAATTTAATGGGGTTAAGTTAACCTATACTTAACCAATCCGACTCGATAATTTAATAGGGCTAAGTTAACCTACACTTAACCAAATTTACTCGATGATTTGATGAGGTTAAGACAACCTATACTTAACCAATCTGACGCGGTAGCTGGATGGGGTTAAGACAGCCAATACTTAACCAATCTGACACGGTAATTTGATAGGGTTAAGTTAACCTATACTTAACCAATCTGACACGATAATCTAGGGTTAAGTCATGAACGCCTTGACATACTTAACCAACTTGATACATGGTTTGTAGGGCTAAGTCTTGAACTTGAATACTTAGCCAATTTTGACATGATTCGTAGGCGGGGTAAGTCATGAACTCGAATGACAACACTTATCCCATTAGAAAAAACCCTAGTTCAGGGGACTAAGTGGAAAATCGTAGTTAATAAGGATAACGGGAAGGGGAAACTAAGTGATAAACCTTAGTTAAGGGTAACTAAGTAATAATTCTTAGTCAAGAGAATTGGACCAGTTCACAAATAGATGAGTAACCTGATACGGTAGGTCATCGTTTAAACAAACACATGAGGAGGAGCGAATGTTTATCTGACTTAGATAAAGGCTCTAGCGAACTGGGTGACGAAGCGGTAGCTTCGGGGGACATGAGGGTACTCTTGGTATCCCTCTGTAAGGTTGCAGATGATCCGCCTGGGCTCACAGAGGTTAAGGTCTGTGGTAGAAGAACCAAGGGTATGCCTTGGTTGCTGTGCGAGCAACCTAAAGACTGGGATGGATTAGCGTGGAGTCGGCGATACTTAGATTAGCCCTGTGATAGCACGTCATCGACTACCTACCATCTTTAGTCAATCGTGTACGTATGCAGAAAGGCAGAGAACTCCCAACAGACCATATACTTGCTATCTAGTTATGGGTGAGGTTGGCCAATAGGAAAGTGGGGCATGGATGGCCGGAGTATAGTTCTCGTGCATGATTTTCTCGGATTGCCTTTCAGTAGTTGAGGGAGGGGTCACGTGGGACCATAACCATAGGTAAAAAAACAGACCTTGATATCTGCATCGACAGATAACCTAAAGCTCCCGACCGAGTCCTGTATTTCTTGATTAGCCCTGTCACGGGACTCGGATGGCACATTGAGATACATGTGCATCTAGACATGGAAAAACGATTCACGATACATACGTGGGAAAAGGGGCGTGGTTGACGGTTAGCGTAATCCCTAGCGGTCCTAGGTGGCTTAAACCCAAACCGAGTTACGAAAATGTTTAGTAGGTAGCGTAATCCCTAGTGGTCCTAGGTGGCATAAATCCTAGCCGAACATTCGAGAATTCATGGTAAGAAAATACAGTTAGGTCAAGTGTGACAGTCCAAACGATTTCAAGGATAATGGAACTACGTTGAACTACGTGAGGAAGCCCGTAGGATTTACGGCAAAGGACTAAACAAATACATGGAAAGAAACATACGAGTTGAGAAAACCTACATTAGGTTGACATGGACCATTTCATGACATTGAGCAAGGGACATTTTGTAGCTAACACATGACACGGGTTTGGATACTAATACGGAAGGTGCAGGGAAAATATACTTGATAGAACCTTGGGGTGTTATACTCGATAGAACCTTGGGATGTTATACTCGATAGAACCTTGGGATATTATACTCGATAGAACCTTGGGACGTTATACTCGATAGAACCTTGGGATGTTATACTCGATAGAACCTTGGGATGTTATACTTGATTCCTAGTGACCGTAGTTTATCTTGATACAGTAGTCCATCCTGTTACCTTGGTTTAGCTTGTCTATCTTGTCATCATCCTTATGTTTACTTTCAGTTTATGCATGTCATGTTACCTTTACCTGTTTTTATGCTGGAAGTAGATAGGACTTACCAGTCTTTACGACTGACCCCGTTTTCTTTCGCCTCTTTGTCTTCCGTTTCCCCCCTGGTTTTCAGGGAGGAAATACTGTTATTTAGCTCGGACTTCTTCTGCTTCAAGGTCATCATGTATGGCTTGGATTTTTCTCGGCTATGGCTGCTTCACCGTTTTACTTGGGGAATATTTTATGATTGTGGTTTTATGTTTCTTTAACTATTGTAAGACGGGTTTTCAATGTAATAGCTTTTAAAGGCATTTTGATGTAAAAGGGCTTTGGCCCTTATAATTTTATAAGGTAATGAAATTTGGTTTTTCTTCCGCTGTTTTATATGTTCTATCTTGTAATATTTCTGTGCATGTTTACCTAGACAACGCCCCTCCAAAGCTAGTGCATTCTCTTGTGAGTGACCCTGGCAGAGGTGGGGTGTTACATTTGGTATCAGAGCAGAAGGTTACCAGACTGGGCTAAAGTTTTAAAACCTTCTGAAAACTATTTGAAAACCGTTTACAAAGAAGCATTTTCCAGGGAAAGTTTTATTTTTAAAGGCTATTCCCCAAAGGCCATTAGCATTATCCTTTGTTTCCTTGATTGAATCTCTTTTCCTTTCTTTCCTCCACCTATAGTCACAGTGGTTTGAACTGCGACTAATCCTTTCCTAACTACGTCAGTGTTTTCGGTACGATGGAGACAGTTCTCGAGAGACCTGTTACCGCGTTATAAGAAAGGATAGTAAGAACAAGGATAAAGGATACAAGCTTAAGGACAAGAAACTTGTTGGTATGGCTTAATTCACAAAGGAGGAAAAAGGTGAATGATAAAACCCATGACAAGAGAGAGTATCTCTAGTAGGGTAAAAAGGGAGAGATAGTCAAGTATTATGAGACGAGGACAAGATCATCGAGAGGGCAATTGTATGCTCTCACTGTTAGCGTACCTAAGAAGGATGGTAACGTTTCTGTGAAAGGTTTAGCTTTTCTTCTCTATCATCCCGTCAGGACTTTGCTTTGATCACCGCATCATTTAAGTCTGCTTCGATAGTTGAGTCTCTGCACCTTCGTACTAGCATAGTAGAGGATCCCATTTTTGTCTCAAATCTTGTTAAGGAATCGGTCCATTTATTCATGACTTGTTTGGATTTGAGGACGCCTATGACTTTTGGGAATAATGTTTATGCTTTTAAGCTATGGGTTGAAATCTAGGAATGGAGTGGTTATCCAGTAAGGGTGTCATTCTCGGTTCATAAAGGAGGGTAGTTAGGCTCTTGACCTGCCTCGGTAATACCCTCGAAGTCTCGTGTAACCTTTAGGGTTCTGTCATGATTGGTTACCTAGAACCTCTTGATGCATTTATTGGTAATCCGTTCGAGTAGAGTTCACCACTAAGGCGGATTGTTCATTTCGCTTGTGCATGAGTTATGGAAATCACTGTAGTAAGTACACTTGGTAACATGGTTGGCATCTGCTTGTTTTCAAGAGATAAGTTCTTCTACGAGGAATGCCGTAGAGCGAGTAAACAAGATCCATGATTCACTAGTGAATTTTGGAGAGCTTACATGAAACCATGAGTGCACGGATATGGTTGAGCCAAGTATACTAGAGGGAGAATAAGTAAAAGTGGAACGAGAGGCGACAACGAAGTGAGTTCCAACTCATATTTGGAAATAGGAGTTAAGAGGCCACGAAATCATGAAGTTAAAGATGGTCAAAGCACAATGGAATTAAGCTCAAGGAAATGCGACTTAGAAGATTGAAGACAAGATACGCGCATCATATCTCTTTTTAAGAGTATATTCTTGATCCCTGTTTTCCTGTAGAGCTTACCCGCATGCTATCCTTTATGCATATCCTCTCGGTCCTATTCTCGATCTTATTTCTGTTGCAAACTTCATAGGGGGTATGATTCATCGGTTAATAATACATGTCATGGTTTGAAGGTGTCCGTTAGGTTGACTAAACCTTTTGGGCTTTATAGGATATGGGTTGGGTTTCGAAAGGGATTTCTTGTAATCCAAAAAGGATTTTATCTTGTTTATCTTCTCGGTCCTATCTTAAGGACCTTAGGTAGAAACCTGTGAATGTAAACATGTATTTGAAAACATGTTATGATTGATATGGTTGCAAGTGGTTGCAAGTGGCTGCTCGTGGATGCGCGAATACACACTAGGCACTAGATCGCCTCAGTCACATTTCATATTTCATATGTATACGTGTTTATACTTGTTTATGGATGAATTTGAATGTGTTATCATGTGAATATTGCATATGGATGAATGATTGTGCACTCATATAGTGTTTATGTGACTAGGACTATTTGCATACATACGGATTCATGGCACTAAACATATTTTGCATTTAGAAGATCAATCAGGCCTGATCATTTGCATTAGATAAGGAACATATACACACACTTTCTGCATATGATCATATGGTATTAGAAATCTTTTAAGGACAATGGTTGCTTGTGGATGATGTTTTGAGTAGATGGATGATGGATGGTAGGATACGTTCTTCTAATTTGGAGGTTTCGGGGACGAAATCCTTTAAGGTGGGGAGAATGTAACAACCCGAATTTTTATAACATGTTAAAACAGGAAATCAGGGCAGAATTAAATTTTAAAATAAGAATCAAGAGAAACGGGTTGCGCCGTTGCGTTCGTCTCAGAATTCTGGTTGGAAACGAGTCCGAAATTTCATAAATCGGAGTCCGTATGACCGAGATATGGCCTCTAGAAGTTTCACGAAAAATCAGAAAACGAAATCAGATTTTCAAATTTCAAATTTAGCCCCAAACAAACTAGGCGGGAAAATTTCCCGCCCAGCCCCAGGTCGACTGGGAAGTCGATTGGGTTGTCGACCCCCCAGGGACCAGGTCGACTGGGCAATCGACCTGGGTGTCGACCTCCTTGGTCGGGCCAGGTTGGCCTGGTGCACCTGCTTGCTCCTTTGGGTCTGTTCTGTTGGCATGTGACGAGAATGGATGGTTTAGATCTAAACTAGGGTTAATCTAAGGGCCTAAACTAGTCCTAACTTCTATAAAAACACCCTAAGACCTAGCCTAATTCACTACAAACCATCCTAACAACAAAGTGTTGCCCAAATGTCTCTTGATCATGGCCTCCATCTTCAACTTCAAGGGCTTAAGCATGCAAACTAGATTCAAGTCAAAGGAGCAAGCTTTCTACATCAAATCAAGGAAGTAGAGCATCATCTCAACACCGTTCTACGACAAATGCTTGCTCATAAATCTCTAGCCACGCTTTGTAAGTTCTAGCTACTTTTAGATCTAAACGGTAGTTCTAATGTTGACATGAAATAAAATGAGATGAAACCTAAGTATGTCAGTCTATGTGAATCTAGTCTTGCCCCTCTCTTGAACCTATGACTTAGGGCTATTTCTTAGTGATTAAATCATGCCACTCATGTTGTGTTTGACCTAGTTTATCATGCAATATTGAATCTTGACTGGTGGAATGTTGGCATGAACCCTTAGAACAATTTGACTTGTGGAACATTCATATGAACTTGACTTGGGGCTTATGCATGTAAAAGAACCTAAACCCCTCATGACCATTTACATGCCTATGATGATGAACCTAGTGTTAGGCTATCATACATGTTTGAGGCTAATCCCTTTATGCTATCATACATGTTTGAGGCCAATCCCTTTATGCTATCATACATGTTTGAGGCCAATATGTTGTCATATTATTCCTACTATGTTAACTCGCTTTCACTTGCGTTGGGAATACGCCTTGGGTAGTTTAGGCAAACTTGAGATGGGCTATGAAACTTAACATGAATTAAGTAATGGGACAATGGGCATAAGTGGAAAACGTGGACTTTGTCGTAGCCTAAATTTGACATGAACATGACAAGTAGAAAACATGAAAGTGGCCAACTCGAGGTTGGGTTGAGTTTGTAGCATAAATCTGCCCGGAACCGCCCGGCAAATCCAGTAGCTACAGACAATAAGGCCCAATGTGAGTAGTTGGTCATATCGCGCTCAAAACCCAAGGTTAGACTAGGTTGTGGTGTAAAGCTGCCTGGACCCGCCCGGCGTAACCAGTAACCACAACAAAGTCTAATGTGAGAGGTTGGGGTGCATTAATTTACCTAATGCCACATGATAAGGTTAAGTTAGTTTGACTAATGGCACTTAACCGATATGACATGAATGGGTAGGTTAAGTAAGACCGGACTTGATTACTTAAAGACACTTAACCATATAACACGATTAGCGGATGGGTTAGTTTAACCTAAATGGGTTTATAACACCCGACTGGGATAACGCGATGCGTGGTAGGGTTAAGTAAACCCACAAGAATGATACTTAACCATTATAAATACGACTAGTGGATGGGGTTAAGTTAACCTACACTTAACCAATCCAACTCGGTAATTTGATGGGGTTAAGTTAACTTACACTTAACCAATCTGACTTGATGATTTGATAGGGTTAAGTCACGAACATCTTAAATATGCTTAACCAATCCGACTCGATAATTTAATGGGGTTAAGTTAACCTATACTTAACCAATCCGACTCGATAATTTAATGGGGTTAAGTTAACCTACACTTAACCAATTTTACTCGATGATTTGATGAGGTTAAGACAACCTATACTTAACCAATCTGACGCGGTAGCTGGATGGGGTTAAGATAGCCTATACTTAACCAATCTGACACGGTAATTTGATAGGGTTAAGTTAACCTATACTTAACCAATCTGAAACGATAATCTAGGGTTAAGTCATGAACGCCTTGATATACTTAACCAACTTGATACATGGTTTGTAGGGCTAAGTCTTGAACTTGAATACTTAGCCAATTTTGACATGATTCGTAGGCGGGGTAAGTCATGAACTCGAATGACAACACTTAACCCATTAGACAAAACCGTAGTTCAGGGGACTAAGTGGAAAATCGTAGTTAATAAGGATAACGGGAAGGGGAAACTATATGATAAACCTTAGTTAAGGATAACTAAGTAATAATTCTTAGTCAAGAGAATTGGACCAGTTCACAAATAGATGAGTAACCTGAAACGGTAGGTCATCGTTTAAACAAACACACGAGGAGGATCGAATGTTTATCTGACTTAGATAAAGGCTCCAGCGAACTGGGTGACGAAGCTGTAGCTTCGAGGGATGTGAGAGTACTCTTGGTATCCCTCTGTGAGGTTGCAGATGATCCGCCTGGGCTCACAGAGGTTAAGGTTTGCGGTAGAAGAACCAAGGGTATGCCTTGGTTGCCGTGCGAGCAACCTAAAGACTGGGGTGGATTAGCGTGGAGTCGGCGATACTTAGTTTAGCCCTGTGATAGCACGTCGTCGAGTACCTACCATCTTTAGTCAATCGTGTACGTATGTGGAAAGGCAGAGAACTCCCAACAGACCATATACTTGCTATCTAGTTATGGGTGAGGTTGGCCAATAGGAAAGTGGGGAATGGATGGCCGGAGTATAGTTCTCGTGCATGATTTTCTTGGATTGCCTTTCAGTAGTTAAGGGAGGGGTCACGTGGGACCATAACCACCGGTAGAAAAACAGACCTTGATATTTACATCGGGAGATAACCTAAAGCTCCCGACCGGGTCCTGTATTTCTTGATTAGCCCTGTCACGGGACTCAGATGGCACATTGAGATACATGTGCATCTAGACATGGAAAAACGATTCACGATACATACATGGGAAAAGGGGCGTGGTTGATGGGTAGCGTAATCCCTAGCGGTCCTAGGTGGCTTAAACCCAAACCGAGTTACGAAAACGTTTAGTAGGTAGCGTAATCCCTAGTGGTCCTAGGTGGCATAAATCCTAGCCGAACATTAGAGAATTCATGGTAAGAAAATACAGCTAGGTCAAGGGTGACAGTCCAAACGATTTCAAGGATAATGGAACTACGTTGAACTACGTGAGGAAGCCCGTAGGATTTACGACAAAGGACTAAACAAATACATGGAAAGAAACATACGAGTTGAGAAAACCTACATTAGGTTGACATGGACCATTTCATGACATTGGGCAAGGGACATTTTGTAGCTAACACATGACATGGGTTTGGATACTAGTACGGAAGGTGCAGGGCAAATATACTTGATAGAACCTTGGGGTGTTATACTCGATAGAACCTTGGGATGTTATACTCGATAGAAACTTGGGATGTTATACTCGATAGAACCTTGGGATGTTATACTCGATAGAACCTTGGGATGTTATACTCGATAGAACCTTGGGATGTTATACTTGATTCCTAGTGACTGTAGTTTATCTTGATACAGTAATCCATCCTGTTACCTTGGTTTAGCTTGTCTATCTTGTCATCATCCTTATGTTTACTTTCAGTTTATGCATGTCATGTTACCTTTACCCGTTTTTATGCTGGAAGTAGATAGGACTTACCAGTCTTTATGACTGACCATGTTTTCTTTCGCCTCTTTGTCTTTTGTTTCCCCCCCAGGTTTTCAGGGAGGAAATACTGTTATTTAGCTCGGACTTCTTTTGCTTCAAGGTCATCATGTATGGCTTGGATTTTTCTCGGCTATTGCTGCTTTACCGTTTTACTTGGGGAATATTTTATGACTGTGGTTTTATGCTTCTTTAACTATTGCAAGACAGGTTTTCAATGTAATGGCTTTTAAAGGCATTTTGATGTAAAAAGGCTTTGGCCCTTAAAATTTTATGAGGTAATGAAATTTGGTTTTTCTTCCGCTGTTTTATACATTCTGTCTTGTAATATTTCTGTGCATGTCTACCTAGACAACGCCCCTCCAAAGCTAGTGCATTCTCTTGTGAGTGACCCTGGCGGAGGTGGGGTGTTACATGTATTAATCCTAGACGGCATAGCTACCATCTACTATGTCACCATACTAGTTATAAAATCAAAACCGCAAAAGGCGTATTGGAAATTTGGTTTCCATCATGAGTCAAGGCTAGGGAGGAGATCCTTACCGATTCGAGACACTCTAGCAATGTCTCAGGATTCGGACGCTGGCGAACCCTTGGATCCTGCAGGGCTGGTCCACAAATACTTTAGTGGTTTAGTTATGCCTGAACACACGCTTCCCAATCCTATTGGACCTACAAATCGGCCGTGGGCGACCGATAAGAATAAACTGAGGCCTCGCAAAAATTCCATCATCCACATAAGTAAATGTCAGCCAGTTTAAGCACTGACACCACTTCTAGCTAGAAAGAAACGTGTGCACTCCCTGCGTTCCCTTCTCCGTTTTAGACTCAACCGGTGTGTGAGGTTCGCGAAGTCACGATATACACAAAGCTATGCCTAAATAGGCTATGCTTTGATCATCAACCACAAGGCCTGCTTTTCAACAAGAGCCTTGATCATTTGCATCTTAGCATGCCACATTTTCGGACCCTACCATATCACTGATCATCTACCAATATATATATAACCTCTAAGCTCATACGTCTTAGAGAAAGGTGATAAGTAAAGAATAAATTCTTCACCACCAAGCAGAAATATATAATTAGTAGCGTTCAACAAATACAGTAGAAAGGAATACAATGTCAGACACACAATCCATTTACAAGTCCGTTCTGGGTCTAAAACGAAACCGGAGGCATTATACCTCGCATATCAGAACAATCAACAATACGTCCGTACAACTACCACTTTATCCCAGTCCTGGGAGCGACCCAGTCCAGAGCATCAGTAGTCCTCATCCATTTGATGTGAAGATCGTCGGTCTTTAACCATCGTCTTCATCTTCGACTCTTCATCGTCGTGATAAATATTCGGAATGGGTTAAACCCGGTCTTTCTGAATAATTCGCGTATTTTATAATTAAAAGTCAAATGCTATAAAAACACATCCAACATCTCATTCCAATTCAGAATATTCTTTTAAATAGAATATTCATATTATTAGGGAAAAATTCCCATTAATTTTATCAAAGATAAATTCCTTTAAAATTTACCTTTTATCATCTTTTTAAAGATTCATTAAACTCCAATGTGGGTTTAATATCAAAATCATTATTAAATGATTATTACAACTTAAGAAATAAGTCTTGTCTTTAATTTGGGTTAAAGAATCAATGTCACTTAAAAACATTGTTCACGATAAACCCAAAATCGTCTTCCATTAATTATGGGATTTTCACATAAATCAAATCAATGAATAATCGATATAAATTTCTGTATCAGACCAATAATATAAATGGAATAACGACAAGGCCTTTTAAATTCCATATGTATTATTAGTCTTCTTTACAGAAGGCTATCTCGAATATTATCAAATCGAATTCCCATTCAATTCCAATTTAATTTATATTAAATTGGAAAACTGAACTTTGGAGTATTCTTTTTAAATCTTGATGAAAAGATTTATAAATTCTAAATCACATTTCATTGTAAATTGGGTTAAAGAACAAATGTCGTTTAAAACATATTTCACGATAAACCCAATTCACATATCGTTTTATTTCAATTACTAAATACGATGGAAACTCTAAAATCTTAATTAAAAGAATTAATTCTTTAATATGGGGTTTAAGAACGGTGTTATTTAAGACACCATTCACGACAACCCAAATCTAATTCATTTATTTACTTCCAATGAAATATTATTCAATTTAGAAGACTTCATTAAATCTTAACTTAAAGAATTATCCTAGTTAATGACTAGTTTATTTCTATAAAATATATTTATCTTTTGTCCATCCAAGGACGGACATAGAATTATTCTTTGTTAAATATCATTTAAAATATTTACTATTGAAAATAATCTTTATATAAAAAGATTCTTAATATAAAATATTCTTTGTAATACAATACTCTTTATTTTAAAATATCTTTACATTACAATGTTTTTATTTTAAAAGATATTCTTTATTTAAAGGAAATCCTGAAATGGAATGCGACTCAGACATTTACGCTATAACTTTGGTTACAGGGATTTCATACATTGAATGTACATAACAGTAATGATGAATATTATCCAACCATCCATTTAACATCCAGTGTGCAATCTATAACTGTGTGAGCATTGAAATGAAATAATAACGCTCATCGCAGCCTGTCGATCTATCGATCGACATAAAAATAAACATTGGTATTAGTGTATGTCAATTTTTATCCCAACACCCGTGTGGGGTTTCAACCAACAAACAAATAATAAATTATTTGTGCACTTGGGTGATGTGTGAAAATTATCGACCCAATCACATAAACAAGTCGGGTAACTTGTAAATGGAGGTGTAACATTTCAGCATCAGAAACATATATAATGAGGGATCATTTCATATATAATAACAACGTAAATTCATAATTTATCAAAACAATGAATCCTTTCTACTGATTCATTTATACCAAAGATGTAAATTCTAATGTTGACTCACTTACAATGAAATGTAATCTTTTTATATTACATAAAAATGATATTCTTTTTACGTTGTATACAATGCAATCTTTATATTACATTGTTCACAAACAACCCATAATTAATTTCCTTTTTATTTCAAATAAAAAAAAGATTTGGAAATCTCATTTAAATCTTAATAAAAAGATTATTCTTTACTCACATGGATTTAAGAATAATGTTATTTAAGACATTATTCATGACAAACCCAAAATCTAACTTGATATTAAGTATAAGGCTTTGAATAGGAATTATATCGACTTATATTTAATGTCAAATTCTAAAACCAACGGATATCATATTAGAAATAACGATACTAAATATCTTCCAAATTCCTAAAATAATATCTGTATAATCACAGAATCCAATATTAAAATAATCCGTAGATAATTTCCATTTAAATCCAATTTAAATATTCTAAATGTTTATTCCTCTTTTAATATTCATTATAACATGGATAAAATAAATTGGTAAACTCGTTCGGGTTAAAAAATGGCGTCGCTATTTTAAAATAGATTGAATAGCCCAATTCATTATCTTATCCATATTTTTTTTATAATGGGTTAGACCTCTCACATTAAGCCTACGACTTGTGGATGCTGGATGTGCCGGTCGGTTCCGGACAGACTTATCCCACAAGTTGGGCTTAACCTCGTGTCATGGCCCGTTTCGTATTTGTGCACTTGGACCTCTCACATTAGGTTCTACATTTGTGGCTGCTGGATATGCCGGTCGGGTCCGGGCAGACTTCCACCACAAATATAACCTAACCTCGTGTCCAGGTACAATCATAATTAATAATTGATTATTTTACTAAAGCATATTATTTAAAAATATTCTTTATATTATAAATGGTCTTCATATTAAATTGTTTCTCACCCATTTATGTTTTATAATGGGCCAGACCCCTCACATTATGCCTACAACTTGTGGATGCTGGATATGCCGGTTGGCTCCGGGTAGACTTATTCCACTTGTTGGGCTTAGCCTCGTGTCTTGGCCCAATTCATATTCGTAACCAATTTTTCTATGTTATTCATGTGACAAATAAATGGTCATTTATTTGAAATCAAATGTCTATGTTATACAAATGACAAATAAATAGTCATTTATTTGAAATCAAATTTCTATGTGTATTCATGATACATAAATGTATATTTCATTTATAACAATTTCCTATGTATGTTAATGACACATAAATGCTTATTTTATTTATAAACAATTTTCTATGTATGTTAATGACAATAAATTCTTATTTTATTTATAAACAGTTTTCTATGTATGTTAATGACAATAAATGCTTATTTTTATTTTGTCATGTTATAGGTAGAATTTTGTGTAAATAAAAATTCACATATTGAAGATAGATATTTGTTTACCAATATGGCATGATTAATTAGAATTGATAAACATAAATGTCATGCATGTTTTAAATTGATAAATCATAAATGCCATGCATGTTTGAATTGACAAACATAAATGTCACGCATGTTTAAATTGATAAACATAAATGTCATGCATGTTTCAAATTGATAAACATAAATGTCATGCATGTTTAATTAAAATTGACAAAATATGATTTGTCATTTATTCGAATTAGATCATTCAGTTCTAATATGTCCATTCTAATTTCAAACAAGAAGGACAATTTTATATTGTCTACATACATACTTATAATCCTAATAACCAAATAAAAAAATGATTCTCTTTACTCGTACACAAATTTCAATGTTTAACTTGACGAATAAAGAATGAATATATATATTGTTTACAAATTCAGTGCTTAATGTTAACATTTCACTACAACTAAAATGAAAAAAGAAATGTAACTTTTAAATACTATCTTTTATTTACATCTAAATGCAAATAAAAGGGTAACTTTTTAATTCATGTTTTTATTTAAAACATGCTTCTTTTTAGTGAATCAAACATGCAATGAAAATGTAACATTTCAGGTTTTAACGCTTTATTTAAACACGATCCTTTTATGAATCAATCATACAATAAATTTATGATTTTTTTTGTATTAACATATTATATGACAAATGCACATTTTTAATGAAGTGAACATGCAATAAAAATGTGAATTTTCATGTTTAAATATTTTTAATAACTTATGAACATTTTTCATAACATAAACATATGATAAAAATGTGAATTTTTATCATACAACATTTTCAATGGCTTATGAACATTATTTAATGGCATAAACTATGATAAAAATGTGAATTCTTATCATACAACAATTTTAGTAACTAGTGAACATTTTTATAAAACAAACATACAATAAAATTATGATTTTTCTTGCACTAGTAATGTAACAACCCGTATTTTCAATAACCTGTTATAACGTAAATTGAGGCAGAATTTAATTTATAAATCTGAAACAAGGGAAACGGGCTGTGCCGTTGCGTTCGTCTCGGAAAAATACGCGAAATAGAGTCCGAGTTTTCGAAAATCGGAGTCCGTATGACCCGATTAAGGCCCAATGAAGTTTTCAGAAAATTTCAAGTTCAAAACAGATTTCGAATTTCGGGTTCAAAATTCGAAAAACGGTCAGATTGGGCTAGGCAGGAAAATTCCCGCCAGAGCACCCAAGTCGACACCCCTGTCGACTTGGGAGTCGACTTGGTTGGACCCAAGTCGACAGCCCTGTCGACTTGGCTGTCGACTTGGTTCAGCCGGGCAGTTTTGCCTGGTGCACCATTTTGGGGTCTTGGTTAGGTTTTGGGGCCAGATTCGGTTTTGAGGGCTGAGATTGGAACTAGGGTTTAATCCTAAGGCTAAAACTAATCCTAATCTCTATAAATAAGCCCCTAACCTAACCCTAAATCATCATTATTCATTCAAGTAACTAAACTATGGCAAAATCATTCCTCTCATGGCCTCCACTCTCTTCATAAAATTCCTAAGTTATTTCTATGAGAGATTTTCAATGCATACAAGTGTTTTCAAGCTTGTATGAGCATCATTAGCTTGCATTCAAGTCAAGTTTCCATATTTACATCATAAAGCAAGAGTTTTGATTCATTTTGGCTCAAGGGTTTTTCTATTGGAGCTTGCATTTTGGGTTTATTTGATTTCATAAGGGCTTGTCTCAATCTATTAATATATTTGTGTCTTCATAAGAATTTGTAAGCCCTTTTACCTTCTTTTTAAACTCTAAAGTTAATGAATGATGCAAGTTGTGTTTGATCATTATGATATGCAAGTTTATCATGTTATGTTATGCAAGTATGCCATGTTATGATATGCAAGTTTACCATGTTATGCTATGCAAGTTTGCCATGTTATGATATGCAAGTTTATCATGTTATGTTATGCAAGTTTGCCATGTTATGATATGCAAGTTTATCATGTTATGTTATGCAAGTTTGCTATGTTATGATATGCAAGTTTGCCATATGATATGCAAGTTATGTTATGCAAGTTTGGGTTGATCATTTTGCTCATGTTATCATGTTATGCAAGCTTATCTTGGGTTTATGAGCTTAAAGCTTCAAGCTTTATGCTAAAGGTTGCATTTTGGCAACATGTAAGTTATCATATCCCTTATGATAACTTGCATGTGAGGCTAAATGCGAACTTATGGCAACTTCTACATGTCATTTATCACCATGTATCACTTATATGCTAAGTTTGGTTTTATGCATACTTTTGAGGCCTAATGATGCAATATGCAAGTATACGAACATATGTACATTTCATATGCCACCATGTTAAACTTGTGGCTTCAACACCATTTGTCATATTTATGCCAAGTTCCCTCTTTCTATCCTTTATGCGCTATTGCGATTATGTAAGCGATGGGATTGCGTTTGGGGTTGGGTAAACTTAAAAGACATGAAAACATAAGATTGGGAATTTACCTATTAAGTTAGGTCTACCCATTGGGAATTTACCTATTAAGTTAGGTCTACCCAAATTCTTGAAAACTTGTAATATGTTTTGGAAACATGATGGACATGACACTTAGAAAATATAAGTGTGACCAACTCGAGGTTGGGTTGAGTTTGTAGCGTAAAACTACCCGGAACCGACCGGCTTAACTAGTTGCTACAAACAATAGGACCCAATGTGAGAAGTTGGTCATGTTGTACCTTGAACCCGAGGTTAGACCAAGTTGTGGTGTAAAGCTACCCGGACCCGCCCGGCTTAACTAGTAACCACAACAAGGTCTAATGTGAGAGGTTAAGGCACATTAAATTAGTTAATGCCTCATGATTAGGGTTAAGTCATGGTCCACTTAATACTTAACCAATTTGGGCTTGGTGGATTAATCGGGGTTAAGTCGTGAACCCATCGTTACACTTAACCAAGTTAATCCATGATTAGTAAAAGGGTTAAACCGTACTTAACCCACTAGAAAATCCTAGCAATGGGGGTCCACTCCAGCAGTAATCCCAAGTTTGTATCATTAAGACCCTAGGGACTAGGCTAGGGTGGGGCACGATTACTGGACTGGTATAAGTGACCAAAACGACGGCCGAGTGGTACGCCGGTGTAGTTCCGGACGGACTATGGTCGTGCACATAGTCCGTAGCCGGAGAAAACATGCACGGGTACCAGTAGATCGAGACTGTGCACTTATGTTTATGGTGTCCAGGGGTTTACACCCTAGGGCTTGATACACCCGAAGGTGGACCCAGCACAGTCCGACTACAATTATGTTTGGGCCGTATTGACACCAACACGTGACGAGTTAGGCTTAGGGAGCCGATCGATTAGACCGTTTGGTTGGACCTCGTATTAGGGTCATTTCATGTTATTGGGTCAAAGCTTGGGCCAAGGGATCAATACGTGTTTATTCAAGTCATGTTAGTTTGCTAGTACACCTGTGGTGCAAAACCTTAAACCTGATTATGCGATGACACCTTTATCTATCATGCCAGTATGTAGTTATCCTTATGTTCATCTCATCTTTCATCATGACAGTTAACTTTATTAGTTTATAGACTGATGGTAGTAGGGCTTACTCAGTCTTTTTGACTGACCTGTTTTTCTTTCGCCTCTTTTCTTCCGTTTCCCCCCCCCCCCCAGGTTCTCAGGGTGGGAATATTGGAGCTTAGCTTGGATTTCTGATCGCTTGCTTGTGGGATTTTAGCTCATGTACGGTCTTGACATGAAGCTAGCTATGGTTATCACTTATTTTGGGGATAGTACTTATGTATTTCAGTTTTTTTTCAGAGATGTTGTTTTTATCTAGACGTGTGTATTTGGAAAGTTGACATCATGTTGTACCAGACTTGTTTTGAAATAGTTTGAAATCTTCCACTGTTTTACTTATCTTATTTACTCTGTTTACATATATACATATGTTCTTGTTCTGCCTTGATATATCATTATGCATGTTTACCTGATTCAAACGCCCCTCCAAAGTCAGAGTGCTTGCAAGAGACACCCTGGCGGAGGCGGGGTGTTACATTTGGTATCAGAGCATATGGTTAACGAGAAGGAACAAAAAGGTTTTTGAAACTTTTGGAAAACTATTTTTAAAACCAAGTATAAAGTATTTTCCAAAGAAAAGTCTAGTTTATTTTAAAGGCTATTCCCCAAAAAGCCATTAGCAAAAAAATCCCTTCGTTTTTCTCCATTCTTAATCTATCTTTTTTCTTCGTTTTCGGTATGGCCGATAACATTGCTATTCCGGAGGGAGTACACGTACCTGGTTGGTATAGGAGACTTTTGGAGGCTAGGGCGACCGAAGCCGGCCCCGCAAATGTTACTCCTCCTCCGGTGGCTAATGTTTCTCCTCCTCCTCGCATAGCTGAGGTTCCTCCTCCCCCTCAACCTCCACAAGCGGATTTTTCGGAAACTTGTAAGGACTTTAAGACGATGGGTGGCAAGAATTTCATTGGAACGGAGACTTTTGTAGAGGCAAGGAATTGGTTGAAAGAAACCGAAGATCTTTTCGCCATCTTTGACATAGATGACCGTAGGAAGGTTTTATTGGCAGTGTGGTTGCTAAAGGAAGAAGCTGCACGTTGGTGGGTGGTCACCACCGCTACTAGGCCAATTGAGACTTGGGATGACTTTAGGGGAAAGTTTGGACTAAGGTTCCTATCACTGAAGCAAGGGGACATGACTATTAGGGAATACATAGATAAGTTTAATCAACTGGCTCGGGTCGGTTTAGACTTGGTTAACACAGCTCAGAAGAAGGCCCTATACTTTGCTCTAGGATTAAACAAGCCATTACATGGTTTAGCCATGTCTCATATACCCTTGGGGGCAACTTTCGAGAGTTTGGTGAATATGGCCCTACTCAATGAAGAGAATAGGAGTGACAAGAAGGAGGTCAAGATGAATGAGTCTCAAAACAAGGAAACGGAGCCCAAAAAGGAAATGAAAAAGAAGGAGGAGAAGTCTGAAGATAAGAAGGAAAAGAAGTGCTCTACTTATGGAAGCTTGACTCATCTAAACAAGGATTGCAGAAAGAGGAAGGGCACTTGCTTTGACTGTGGAGAAATGGGACACTTCACTAGGGATTGCCCGAAGAAGGGAGGGCCTACGTCGGAAGGAACGGTGAATTCCGGGAAGCAAGGAAAGAACTCCAAAAACCGCAAGAACAAGAGTCAAGGCAACAAGGGGAACAATAGCAAGGGCAATAACGACAAGAGGAAGTGCCATTATTGCGGTTCAGTTGGGCATCTTATTAAGGATTGTAGGAAGAGAAAAAGGAAGAGTGGTGAATGCTTTCATTGTGGTGAGTTTGGACATTTCAGCAAAGATTGCCCGAAGAAGCAAGGGCAAGGTCAGACTCAGTGTGCAAGACCATCTGGAGGGCGAGTTTATCCCCTCAACATCGTTCTTTCAGCTCATGATCGAGGTAGTGTTTCTGTTGAAAGTCTTGTTTACATTTCTGATTTTCCTGTTTGTACTTTGTTTGATTCTGGCACATCGCATAGTTTATTTCATCTGATCTAGTTGAAAGTTTGCACCTAAGTACTAGTCTAGTTAATGATCCCGTGTGTGTTTCAAATCCAATTGGGATTTCCGCCCATTTGTCTATTATCTACGTGGATTTGAAAATCTCTATCTTTAGTGTAGAGTTCTCGTGTAATGCTTATATTCTCGGTTTCATGGGGTATGGGTTGATTTTGGGCATGGATTGATTGTCCAGTTTTGGAGCCATCCTTGATTTTTGAGCATAGGGTTGTGAGGCTCATGACTCGCCTCGGTAATACCCTAAAAATTTCTTGTAACCCTATGGGTCCCGTCACGTTGTGTTATCTTGAATACCTCAACTCGTCTATCGATAGTTTGCAATCGGTGAGGGTGGTCCGAGAATATCCTGATATCTTGGGTGAAGTGAAGGGGGGTTACCCCTAAGCGAGAGATTGATTTCCACATTTATCTGGTTGATAATACCAAGCCAGTTACGTGGCCGGTTAGGCACATGGTCCCGCGAGATGAGAGTTAAGAAAGCAAGTCAAGGAGTTGCTTGAGAAGAACTTCATACGATGAAGCATTTCCGAAGAGGGTGCTCTAGTAGTATTCGCTACTAATGTGGACAGTTCGCTTCGCCCGTGTGTTAATTATCGTGAGTAGAACAAGAAGAATAGACAACCATTACCAAGGATCGATGATTTGTTTGATCAGCTTGTAGGAACATCTGTTTTCTCTTATCTTGCTACTGGATTCCATCAGCTCAGAGTATCTGAGGATAGTATAGACAAAACTGCGTTCAGAACTCCAGATGGATTCTTAGAATGGCTAGTCATGCCATTCGGTTTGACTAATGCACCCGCCTACTTCGTGGACTTGATGAGTAGGATGCCTAGGGAGTTCCTTAACAAGTTTGTGGTAGTCTTTGTAGATGATATCCTGACTTTCTTAAAGAACGAGGAAGAACATGCTAGACATCTCAAGGAGGTGATGGATGCGCTTAGAGCCCATCAGTTGAAAGCCAAGTCCTCCAAATGTCATTTTGGAGAAAAGAAGTTAGATTTCTTGGGCACATAGTTTCTAAACAAGGCTTAGCGGTGGATCCCGCTAAAGTGGTCGCGGTTCAAGACCAGAAAGCCCCGACGAGGACAATTGAAGTAAGAAGCTTTCTCAGTTTAATTAGTTAGTTAGCGTCCCTTGAGCTTAGACCTACCCTTATGGATCAAGTAGGGACTTCGCAGAAAGAAGACCCGCAGTTAGTCGAGATCATGGACGAGTTGATTAGAGGCAGGATGTTAAGTCACCTCGCCATAGATAACAAGGGATGGCTAAGACGCGATGAGAGAAAGAAGGTTCTTGAAGATGCACATCATCCGAGGAGGTGGCCGAGTTTGTCCCAAGGTGCATGTTGTGCCAATAGGTTAAGGCCGAGTCATAAAAAGCCCGGTGGGCTATTACATCCATTGGAGGTCCCCGCAATGGAAGTGGGAAAACGTCACGAAGGATTCCGGGGATGGACTGCCTAGATCAAGGAAAGGGAATACGAGCATGTGGGTCATGGTAGGTAGACTCACGAAGAGCACTCATTTCACTCCGGTAAAGAGCGAAAGGACTGCATCATAGCTAGCAACGGGTTACTTTCAAGAAATAAGGAGGTTGCACGGGGTTCCCTCAAGTATAGTTAGTAACCGCGACTCAATCTTCACTAGCCAGTTTTGGGATAGTCTACGTGAAGTCATGGGCAAGCACTGAATCTAAGTACGGCCTATCATTCGCAGGCAGATGGTTCATTTCGTTCAAGCATGAGTTATAGAAAATCACGTTAGTAAGAGCAATTGGCAACGAGGGTTGGTATTTTCAAGAAAAGTTCTGCTGCATGGAATACTTTATAGTAAGTAAACGAGATCCAGGATTCACTAGTGAATTTTGGAGAGCTTGCATGAAACCATGAGGTCATAGTTATGTTTAAGCCAAGAATGATAGAAGAGTAAGTGAAAAAGGAAGACGAGAGGCGACAATGAAATGGGTTCCAACTCATATTTGGAAATAAGAGTTAAGAAGCCAAGGAATCATGAAGTAAAAGACGGTCAAAGCACAGTGGAGTTAAACTCAAGGAAACGTGACTTAGAAGATTGAAGGCTGGATACGCGCATCATATCTTTTTTTATTATGAGTATATCCTTGATCCTTGTTTTCCTGTGGAGCTTACTCGCATGTTATCTTTTACGTATATCCTCTCGGTCCCATACTCGATCCCATTTCTGTTGTAAACTCCATAAGGGGGTATGACTCATCGGTTAGTAATGCATGTCAGGGTTTGAAGGGGTCCGTTAGGTTGACTAAACCTTTTGGGCTTTTATAGGATATGGGTTGGGTTAGGAAGGGATTTCTTGTAATCTGAAAAGAGTATATCTTGCTTATCTTCCCGATCTCTTTGTAGCATATCTTTCTTTTGTTATCCATGTTTGTCTTGTTTATCTTGTTATTCCGTTAATCTTGTCATGAGAACCTTAGGTAGAAACCCTTTGGATGAAACATGTGTTTGAAACATGTTATGCTTGATGTTTGCAAGTGGTTGCAAGTGTTTGCAAGTGGTTACTCGTGGATGCATTATACACATTAGGCACTAGATCGGCTCACACACTCCTCATATTGCATACGCATGAGTGTTTATGCTTATTCATGGATGAATATGTTGTGCTATCACATGGACTTTGCATATGGATGTATGTTATGTGCACACATATAGATGTTATACATTATGTTAGGAATTGCATACATATGGATTCATTTCACTAACATAATTTGCATTGATGATATTTGCATTAGATAAGTACATATACACACACCTTTGCATATGTTCATACAACATTTAGAATCTTGTAAGGACAATGATTGCTCGTGGATGATGTTTTGAGTAGATGGATGTTGGATGGTAGGATACGTTCTTCCTAACTTGAAGATTTCGGGGACGAAATCCTTTAAGGAGGGGAGAATGTAACAACCCGTATTTTCAATAACCTGTTATAACGTAAATCGAGGCAGAATTTAATTTATAAATCTGAAACAAGGGAAACGGGCTAAGCCATTGCGTTCGTCTCGGAAAAATACGCGAAATAGAGTCCGTGTTTTCGAAAATCGGAGTCCGTATGACCCGATTAAGGCCCAATGAAGTTTTCAGAAAATTTCAAGTTCAAAACAGATTTCGAATTTCGGGTTCAAAATTCGAAAAACGGTCAGATTGGGCTAGGCGGGAAAATTCCCGCCAGAGCACCCAAGTCGACACCCCTGTCGACTTGGGAGTCGACTTGGTTGGACCCAAGTCGACAGCCCTGTCGACTTGGCTGTCGACTTGGTTCAGCCGGGCAGTTTTGCCTGGTGCACCATTTTGGGGTCTTGGTTAGGTTTTGGGGCCAGATTCGGTTTTGAGGGCTGAGATTGGAACTAGGGTTTAATCCTAAGGCTAAAACTAATCCTAATCTCTATAAATAAGCCCCTAACCTAACCCTAAATCATCATTATTCATTCAAGTAACTAAACTATGGCAAAATCATTCCTCTCATGGCCTCCACTCTCTTCATAAAATTCCTAAGTTATTTCTATGAGAGATTTTCAATGCATACAAGTGTTTTCAAGCTTGTATGAGCATCATTAGCTTGCATTCAAGTCAAGTTTCCATATTTACATCATAAAGCAAGAGTTTTGATTCATTTTGGCTCAAGGGTTTTTCTATTGGAGCTTGCATTTTGGGTTTATTTGATTTCATAAGGGCTTGTCTCAATCTATTAATATATTTGTGTCTTCATAAGAAATTGTAAGCCCTTTTACCTTCTTTTTAAACTCTAAAGTTAATGAATGATGCAAGTTGTGTTTGATCATTATGATATGCAAGTTTATCATGTTATGTTATGCAAGTATGCCATGTTATGATATGCAAGTTTACCATGTTATGCTATGCAAGTTTGCCATGTTATGATATGCAAGTTTATCATGTTATGTTATGCAAGTTTGCCATGTTATGATATGCAAGTTTATCATGTTATGTTATGCAAGTTTGCTATGTTATGATATGCAAGTTATGTTATGCAAGTTTGGGTTGATCATTTTTCTCATGTTATCATGTTATGCAAGCTTATCTTGGGTTTATGAGCTTAAAGCTTCAAGCTTTATGCTAAAGGTTGCATTTTGGCAACATGTAAGTTATCATATCCCTTATGATAACTTGCATGTGAGGCTAAATGCGAACTTATGGCAACTTCTACATGTCATTTATCACCATGTATCACTTATATGCTAAGTTTGGTTTTATGCATACTTTTGAGGCCTAATGATGCAATATGCAAGTATACGAACATATGTACATTTCATATGCCACCATGTTAAACTTGTGGCTTCAACACCATTTGTCATCTTTATGCCAAGTTCCCTCTTTCTATCCTTTATGCGCTATTGCGATTATATAAGCGATGGGATTGCGTTTGGGGTTGGGTAAACTTAAAAGACATGAAAACATAAGATTGGGAATTTACCTATTAAGTTAGGTCTACCCATTGGGAATTTACCTATTAAGTTAGGTCTACCCAAATTCTTGAAAACTTGTAATATGTTTTGGAAACATGATGGACATGACACTTAGAAAATATAAGTGTGACCAACTCGAGGTTGGGTTGAGTTTGTAGCGTAAAACTACCCGGAACCGACCGGCTTAACTAGTTGCTACAAACAATAGGACCCAATGTGAGAAGTTGGTCATGTTGTACCTTGAACCCGAGGTTAGACCAAGTTGTGGTGTAAAGCTACCCGGACCCGCCCGGCTTAACTAGTAACCACAACAAGGTCTAATGTGAGAGGTTAAGGCACATTAAATTAGTTAATGCCTCATGATTAGGGTTAAGTCATGGTCCACTTAATACTTAACCAATTTGGGCTTGGTGGATTAATCGGGGTTAAGTCGTGAACCCATCGTTACACTTAACCAAGTTAATCCATGATTAGTAAAAGGGTTAAACCGTACTTAACCCACTAGAAAATCCTAGCAATGGGGGTCCACTCCAGCAGTAATCCCAAGTTTGTATCATTAAGACCCTAGGGACTAGGCTAGGGTGGGGCACGATTACTGGACTGGTATAAGTGACCAAAACGACGGCCGAGTGGTACGCCGGTGTAGTTCCGAACGGACTATGGTCGTGCACATAGTCCGTAGCCGGAGAAAACATGCACGGGTACCAGTAGATCGAGACTGTGCACTTATGTTTATGGTGTCCAGGGGTTTACACCCTAGGGCTTGATACACCCGAAGGTGGACCCAGCACAGTCCGACTACAATTATGTTTGGGCCGTATTGACACCAACACGTGACGAGTTAGGCTTAGGGAGCCGATCGATTAGACCGTTTGGTTGGACCTCATATTAGGGTCATTTCATGTTATTGGGTCAAAGCTTGGGCCAAGGGATCAATACGTGTTTATTCAAGTCATGTTAGTTTGCTAGTACACCTGTGGTGCAAAACCTTAAACCTGATTATGCGATGACACCTTTATCTATCATGCCAGTATGTAGTTATTCTTATGTTCATCTCAGCTTTCATCATGACAGTTAACTTTATTAGTTTATAGACTGATGGTAGTAGGGCTTACTCAGTCTTTTTGACTGACCTGTTTTTCTTTCGCCTCTTTTCTTCCGTTCCCCCCCCCCCAGGTTCTCAGGGTGGGAATATTGGAGCTTAGCTTGGATTTCTGATCGCTTGCTTGTGGGATTTTAGCTCATGTACGGTCTTGACATGAAGCTAGCTATGGTTATCACTTATTTTGGGGATAGTACTTATGTATTTCAGTTTTTTTCCAGAGATGTTGTTTTTATCTAGACTTGTGTATTTGGAAAGTTGACATCATGTTGTACCAGACTTGTTTTGAAATAGTTTGAAATCTTCCGCTGTTTTACTTATCTTATTTACTCTGTTTACATATATACATATGTTCTTGTTCTGCCTTGATATATCATTATGCATGTTTACCTGATTCAAATGCCCCTCCAAAGTCAGAGTGCTTGCAAGAGACACCCTTGCGGAGGCGGGGTGTTACAAGTAATATATTACATGACATATTAACATTTTAATGACATAAACATAGAAAAACTATGATTTTTGTTGCGTTAATAATATACTAACATGTGAATTATTTTTGTGACATAAATACACAATAAAAATATGATTTTTATTGTGTTAATAATCTACTTAACATTTAAATCATTTTCATGACATGAATACACAAAAAATATATGATTTTTATTGTTCAACAAATTCTATACAATAAAAAAATGTTATTATTGTAAAACAATTCCTATCATTGGCATGATTATTTCAACTACATATATACAATAAAAAAAATGGTTTTCATTCTATAAGCAAGTTTAAATGAATAAGCAAATTCTAGATCTACACAATTCAATCCATTTTCACAACGTGTGAATTCACCACAAATGCAATCAATTTCGTCGCAACCAATATCAACCATTCATAACCACAATAATTCAATCAAGTCGTCGCGATCACACTGGTTTTTTTTTACCACAAATATATTTTCTAAATTTAAAATTGAATTTTAGAGATCTCACCTCGTTTTAGAACGCACCACCAACGCCACCATCGGACCGCCATCGTCCACCACTACGACGCGCGCCTCGGCGAGCTTCACCACCACCCCAAAAAGCTTGCAACTTGCACCCCCATCGGACTAGAAAAGCGTGTAAATGCAGCGCCTTTTGAGTGTTGAGAACTCCCCAAACATTGAACGAGAAACGATCATAGTGGTATAAAATCGAAGAGTGGAAGAATTTCTTCGATTCCCTTTTTATATTTTAATTCGCAGTGGATAAAAAGAAATTGATGAATTTGAATCGGAGATTCATGGCCATTGAGGAATAAGAGTGGCGACTGGGCAATTAGAATTAGGTTTAGAGTGTATAGGATATTTTATAGTGGAGAGGAAATTTCCCCCTTGTATGTTTAATTTTTCTCAAATTAAATTTCCGTTTACTTTCCTTTAATCTGAAAACACTTATTATGTTCAAATTAACTGTAACCTTTTGAATTTCAAATCATGTTCACATTTGCTATAGTTATAATCACATATTACCATTTACTACATTCAATTTAATTGCAAAAAAAAAATTCTTTTTATTTATGTTTATAAAATGACACTAAATATAGAGCATGGATGCATGCGCTTGAAATAAGGAAGGGAAAACGCATTGAAAACTTGTTGCAACTTTCCACATTAATGAACATTATAGTTAAAACAACTAGGGAAAGTATTATATTTAAGAAATATTCTTATCATTAAAGAATTCTGATATTGAATATTCAAACTTGTTAATGATGTAAATTATGCTAGAACATTACATTAGAAAAATAAATTTTCAAAAGTATTTTCAATTCCAGAGTAAATACTATGTTAAAAATAGATGTTTCTAATATAAAA
Organism: Allium sativum; assembly: GCA_030737875.1. Classification (NCBI taxonomy): domain Eukaryota; kingdom Viridiplantae; phylum Streptophyta; class Magnoliopsida; order Asparagales; family Amaryllidaceae; genus Allium; species Allium sativum. Next base: position 866,822,682 of record CM060924.1, on the reverse strand, counting down.
CCAGTAAATACAATGGTTTACAACACAAATAGATTTGAGTTGAAATAGATAAATATGTTAAGTAAGACAGCAAAATTAAAATACTAAAATTTGTCAAATACAAGTAATGTAATCGAAGTTCAAAATGTTAGGCATAAATACAAAGGAGCATAAACAAACAAAGAATAAAATTATATAAAGCTAAACACATTAATTCCATACTAATTTATTAGTACATTTACTTCTCTCAAATCTACATGGTTATAATTGTTAATATTCCTTTTATTATATGTAGCAGTAATAAATGAGGGACATTTCAAATTCCAACCTAACCTAAACCTTTACCTATTTAGTTATGATAACTAGCATTTATTATACATGTTTTGGATGAATAAAGTATGTATGTTTGTGAGTTAATGCACTTATTACCCATATTTATCTCTTATCATTCTATATATATTAATTTTAACCATTTTATATTATAGCGCAAATAAATGACTAGAACTATCTCTTAGTGATTTGCGTTTGAAATAAATGTCAATTCCTACATTTCTTATGACCCCAATATCAATATTCTTTTCCATATTATTAGGTAATTTATATGCATTGCGTTTTAATTACATCATACCTTTACATTTTTGTTACATTTTAATTTCATGTAACCTCGTTACATTACTGGCAAAATTATATCTTTATTATTTCATAATTACTTTTTTTTAACTCCTTTTATAATTAAATTTAAATTTATTCATTTTAACTTTGATTAAAATAAATTTTTAGCCATTACTATTTAAATAAATTATTTTATATTCTCCAAATTCATTAAAATTTTCTAAAATAAAAATTTTAAATTGGTTCAGAATTTGCGGGTTGTTACAATCTCCCCCACTTAAAATCTTTTCGTCCTCGAAAAGGAAATGAGCTAAAAGTTGTTTATTTAGTAAATTTAATTTTCATTCTTTTATTGTTCGCTAATTTTATTAGTTGAATTTAATATTCACACAATACCATCATCAATCCATTAGTTGATTAAATTTTAAAAATATATAACTTTTATATGTTCAAAAATCATATTTGCTAAAATCGAATCATATATATAATTACAAGTACATTAATTATAAACTTTTCACTCTAACTCATTCTAGGGCATTACTAACCCCATCTCTAATGAGTTTTCTCATTCTAGGATGCTACTGATCCTATCTCTAATGAGTATTCTTATTGGATATTGCTAATCCAATCTCTGATAAGTCCTTTGTTCAGTCCTAACGAGTTGTACCCCAAAGATTTGAGCTTACCAAAGCTCTGATACCAGCTGTGATGACCCAAAAATTCCTACACTTGGAACCGACCATAAACCACACAGGTCTGATCCAAAGTTGGAAACCTCGAATGCATCAACTCTGGGCATACAACACATCAGAACAACAACACACACATTTATAACATCAATAATAAATGTTACATCAGAGTATAGAATATATCAGAGTACATTGGTACAAATTACAGCGGAAGATACATTACAACAAAAGTAATACAATGCAGCGGAAAACAATTTCAGCGGAACGCTATCGATATTCTGGACCCGACTTTAGACTTCAATCCAGGATCCTGCTTAATATATCTGCAAAGAGCTACTCGACTGCCCGTGTGGAAAAGAGGGCACCCGAGTTTGCAAAGAGAAACAAGCTACAGGTCAGTCGTAGGACTGGTGTGAGAAATCTAACCTAACTTATCTAATAAGAAGGCTAATCACAGGACCACGCCGCTAACGCGAAACGGGTTTACTCCATTGGATTGCCAGTGCATAAAATAAGTAAATCCTCAAATAACGAAATGCTTTTTAGAAAAATGAAACCATTATAAGACCCAAGTCCCATCACACAATGCAACGCAAACCGGAGGATAGGGTTTTACCTTATAATGGTCAAAAGATGCTTGATACGTAGAAACGATATTATTATTAGTGTGTATATATTTTAATAAAAACATTTCAAAATAAATGTATTAATCCTAGACGGCACAGCTACTATCTACTATGTCGCCATACTAGTTATACAATCAAAACCGCAAAAGGCGTATTGGAAATTGGGTTTCCATCATGAGTCAAGGCTAGGGAGGAGATCCTTACCGATTCGAGACACTCTAGCAATGTCTCAGGATTCGGACGTTGGAGAACCCTTGGATCCTGCAGGGCCGGTCCACAAATACTTTAATGGATTAGTTATGCCTGAACACACGCTTCCCGATCCTATTGGACCTACAAATCGGCCGTGGGCGACCGATAAGAATAAACCGAGGCCTCGCAAAAATTCCATCATCCACATAAGTAAATGTCAGCCAGTTTAAGAACTGACACCACTTCTAGCTAGAAAGAAACGTGTGCACTCCCTGCGTTCCCTTCTCCCGTTTTAGACTCAACCGGTGTGTGAGGTTCGCGAAGTCACGATATACACAAAGCTATGCCTAAATAGGCTATGCTTTGATCATCAACCACAAGGCCTGCTTTTCAACAAGAGCCTTGATCATTTGCATCTTAGCATGCCACATTGTCAGACCCTACCATATCACTGATCATCTACCAATATATATATAACCTCTAAGCTCATACGTCTTAGAGAAGGGTGATAAGTAAAGAATAAATTCTTCACCACCAAGAAGGAATATATAATTAGTAGCGTTCAACAAATACAGTAGAAAGGAATACAATGTCAGACACACAATACATTTACAAGTCCGTTCTGGGTCTGAACGATACCGGAGGCATTATACCTCGCATATCCGAACAATCAACAATACGTCCAGACAACTACCACTTTATCCCAGTCCTGGGAGCGACCCAATCCAGAGCATCAGTAGTCCTTATCCATTCGATGGAAGATCGTCGGTCTTAAACCATTGTCTTCATCTTCAAATCTTCATCGTCGTGATAAATATTTGGAATGAGTTAAACCCGGTCTTTCCGAATAATTCGCGTATTTTATAATTAAAAGTCAAATGCTAAAAAAACACATCCAACGTCTCATTCCAATTCAGAATATTCTTTTAAATAGAATATTCATATTATTTGGGAAAAACTCCCATTAATTTTATCAAAGATAAATTCCTTTAAAATTTACCTTTTATCATCTTTTTAAAGATTCATTAAACTCCAATGTGGGTTTAATATCAAAATCATTATTAAATGATTATTACAACTTAAGAAATAAGTCTTGTCTTTAATTTGGGTTAAAGAATCAGTGTCACTTAAAAACATTGTTCATGATAAACCCAAAATCGTCTTCCATTAATTATGGGATTTTCATAGAAATCAAATCAATGAATAATCGATATAAATTTCTGTATCAGACCAATAATATAAATGGAATAACGACAAGGCCTTTTAAATTCCATATGTATTATCAGTCTTCTTTTACAGAAGCCTATCTCGAATATTATCAAATCGAATTCCCATTCAATTCCAATTTAATTTATATTAAATTGGAAAACTGAACTTTGGAGTATTCTTTTTAAATCTTGATAAAAAGATTTATAAATTCTAAATCACATTTCAATATAAATTGGGTTAAGAACAAATGTCGTTTAAAACATATTTCACGACAAACCCAATTCACATATCGTTTTATTTCAATTACTAAATACGATGGAATCTCTAAAATCTTAATTAAAAGATTTTATTCTTTAATATGGGGTTTAAGAATAGTGTTATTTAAGACACCATTCACGACAACCCAAATTTAATTCATTTATTTACTTCCAATAAAATATTATTCAATTTAGAAGACTTCATTAAATGTTAACTTAGAGAATTATCCTAGTTAATGACTAGTTTATTTCTATAAAATATATTTATCTTTTGTCCATCCAAGGACGGACACAGAATTATTCTTTGTTAAATATCATTTAAAATATTTACTATTAAAAATAATCTTTATATAAAAAGATTCTTAATATAAAATATTCTTTGTAATACAATACTCTTTATTTTAAAATATCTTAACATTACAATGTGTTTATTTTAAAAGATATTCTTTATTTAAAGGAAATCCTGAAATGGAATGCGATTCAGACATTTACCCTATAACTTTGGTTACAGGGATTTCATACATTGAATGTACATAACAGTAATGATGAATATTATCCAACCATCCATTTAACATCTAGTGTGCAATCTATAACTGTGTGAGCATTGAAATGAAATAATAACGCTCATCGCAGCCTGTCGATCTATCGATCGACATAAAAATAAACATTGGGATTAGTGTATGTCAATTTTTATCCCAACACCCGTGTGGGGTTTCAACCAATAAAAAAATAATAAATTATTTGTGCACTTGGGCGATGTGTGAGAATTATCGACCCAATCACATAAACAAGTCGGGTAACTTGTAAATGGAGGTGTAACATTTCAGCATCAGAAACATATATAATGATGGATCATTTCATATATAATAACAACGTAAATTCATAATTCATCAAAATAATGAATCCTTTCTACTGATTCATTTATACCAAAAATGTAAATTCTAATGTTGACTCACTTACAATGAAATGTAATCTTTTTATATTACATAAAAATGATATTCTTTTTACGTTGTATACAATGCAATCTTTATATTACATTGTTCACAAACAACCCATAATTAATTTCCTTTTTATTTCAAATAAAAAATATATTTGAAAAATCTCATTTAAATCTTAATAAAAAGATTATTCTTTACTCACATGGATTTAATAATAATGTTATTTAAGACATTATTCATGACAAACCCAAAATCTAACTTGATATTAAGTATAAGGCTTTGAATAGGAATTATATCGACTTATATTTAATGTCAAATTCTAAAACCAACGGATATCATATTAGAAATAACGATACTAAATATCTTCCAAATTCCTAAAATAATATCTGTATAATCACAGAATCCAATATTAAAATAATCCGTAGATAATTTCCATTTAAATCCAATTTAAATATTCTAAATGTTTATTCCTCTTTTAATATTCATTATAACATGGATAAAATAAATTGATAAACTCGTTCGGGTTAAAAAATGGCGTCGCTATTTTAAAATAGATTGAATAGCCCAATTCATTATCTTATCCATTTTTTTTTATAATGGGTTAGACCTCTCACATTAAGCCTACGACTTGTGGATGCTGGATGTGCCGGTCGGTTCCGGACAGACTTATCCCACAAGTTGGGCTTAACCTCGTGTCATGGCCCGTTTCGTATTTGTGCACTTGGACCTCTCACATTAGGTTCTACATTTGTGGCTGCTGGATATGCCGGTCGGGTCCGGGCAGACTTCCACCACAAATATAACCTAACCTCATGTCCAGGTACAATCATAATTAATAATTGATTATTTTACTAAAGCATATTATTTAAAAATATTCTTTATATTATAAATGGTCTTCATATTAAATTGTTTCTCACCCATTTATGTTTTATAATGGGCCAGACCCCTCACATTATGCCTACAACTTGTGGATGCTGGATATGCCGGTTGGCTCCGGGTAGGCTTATTCCACTTGTTGGGCTTAACCTCGTGTCTTGGCCCAATTCATATTCGTAACCAATTTTTCTATGTTATTCATGTGACAAATAAATGGTCATTTATTTGAAATCAAATGTCTATGTTATACAAATGACAAATAAATAGTCATTTATTTGAAATCAAATTTCTATGTGTATTCATGATACATAAATGTATATTTCATTTATAACAATTTCCTATGTATGTTAATGACACATAAATGCTTATTTTATTTATAAACAATTTTCTATGTATGTTAATGACAATAAATGTTTATTTTATCTATAAACAATTTTTTATGTATGTTAATGACAATAAATGCCTATTTTTATTTTGTCATGTTATAGGTAGAATTTTATGTAAATGAAAATTCACTTATTGAAGATAGATATTTGTTTACCAATATGGCATGATTAATTAGAATTCATAAACATAAATGCCATGCATGTTTTAAATTGATAAATCATAAATGCCATGCATGTTTGAATTGACAAACATAAATGTCATGCATGTTTAAATTGATAAACATAAATGCCATGCATGTTTTAAATTGATAAACATAAATGTCATGCATGTTTAATTAAAATTGACAAAATATGATTTGTCATTTATTCGAATTAGATCACTCAGTTCTAATATGTCCATTCTAATTTCAAACAAGAAGGACAATTTTATATTGTCTACATACATACTTATAATCCTAATAACCAAATAAAAAAAATGATTCTCTTTACTCGTACACAAATTTCAATGTTTAACTTGACGAATAAAGAATGAATATCTATATTGTTTACAAATTCAATGCTTAATGTTAATATTTCGCTACAAGTAAAATGAAAAAAAATTGTAACTTTTAAATACTATCTTTTATTTACATCTAAATGCAAATAAAAGGGTAACTTTTTAATTCATGTTTTTATTTAAAACATGCTTCTTTTTAGTGAATCAAACATGCAATGAAAATGTAACATTTCAGGTTTTACGCTTTATTTTAAACACGATCCTTTTATGAATCAATCATACAATGAATATATGATTTTTATTGTATTAACATATTATATGACAAATGCACATTTTTAATGAAGTGAACATGCAATAAAAATGTGATTTTTCATGTTTAAATATCTTTAATAACTTACGAACATTTTTCATAACATAAACATATGATAAAAATGTGAATTTTTATCATACAACATTTTCAATGGCTTATGAACATTTTTTAATGGCATAAACTATGATAAAAATGTGAATTCTTATCATACAACAATTTTAGTAACTAGTGAACATTTTTATAAAACAAACATACAATAAAATTATGATTTTTCTTGCACTAGTAATCTATTACATGACATATTAACATTTTAATGACATAAACATAGAAAAAATATGATTTTTGTTGCGTTAATAATATACTAACATGTGAATCATTTTTGTGACATAAATACACAATAAAAATATGATTTTTATTGTGTTAATAATCTACTTAACATTTAAATCATTTTCATGACATGAATACACACAAAAAATGATTTTTATTGTTCAACAAATTCTAACATATACATATTACAATAAAAATAATATTATTATTGTAAAACAATTCTTATCATTGGCATGATTATTTCAACTACATATATACAATAAAAAAAACATGGTTTTTATTCTATAAGCAAGTTTAAATGAATAAGTAAATTCTATATCTACACAATTCAATCCATTTTCACAACATGTGAATTCACCACAAATGCAATCGATTTCGTCGCAACCAATATCAACCACTCATAACCACAATAATTCAATCAAGTCGTCACGATCACAATGATTTTTTTTACCACAAATATATTTTCTAAATTTAAAATTGAATTTTAGAGATCTCACCTCGTTTTAGAACGCACCACCAACGCCACCATCGGACCGCCATCGTCCACCACTACGACGCGCGCCTCGGCGAGCTTCACCGCCACCCCAAAAAGCTTGCAATTTGCACCTCCATCGGACTAGAAAAGCATGTAAACGCAGCGCCTTTGAGTGTTGAGAACTCCCCAAACTTTGAATGAGAAACGATCATAGTGGTATAAAATCGAAGAGTGGAAGAATTTCTTCGATTCCCTTTTTATATTTTAATTCGCAGTGGATAAAAAGAAATTGATGAATTTGAATCGGAGGTTCATGGCCATTGAGGAATAAGAGTGGCGACTGGGCAATTAGAATTAGGTTTAGAGTGTATAGGATATTTTATAGTGGAGAGGAAATTTCCCCCTTGTATGTTTAATTTTTCTCAAATTAACTTTTTGTTTACTTTCCTTTAAAGTTGAAAACACTTATTATGTTCAAATTAACTGTAACCTTTTGAATTTCAAATCACGTTCACATTTGCTATAGTTATAATCACATATTACCATTTACTACATTCAATTTAATTGCAAAAAAAAAAAATCTTTTTATTTATGTTTATAAAATGACACTAAATATACAGCATGGATGCATGCGCTTGAAATAAGGAATGGAAAATGCATTGAAAACTTGTTGCAACTTTCCACATTAATGAACATTATAGTTAAAACAACTAGGGAAAGTATTATATTTAAGAAATATTCTTATCATTAAAGAATTCTGATATTGAATATTCAAACTTGTTAATGATGTAAATTATGCTAGAACATTACATTAGAAAAATAAATTTTCAAAAGTATTTTCAATTCCAGAGTAAATACTATGTTAAAAGTAGATGTTTCTAATATAAAACCAGTAAATGCAATGGTTTACAACACAAATAGATTTGAGTTGAAATAGATAAATATGTTAAGTAAGACAGCAAAATTAAAATACTAAAATTTGTCAAATACAAGTAATGTAATCGAAGGGCAAAATGTTAGGCATAAATACAAAGGAGCATGAACAAACAAAGAATAAAATTATATAAAGCTAAACACACTAATTCCATACTAATTTATTAGTACATTTACTTCTCTCAAACCTGCATGGTTATAATTGTTAATATTCCTTTTATTATATGTAGCAGTAATAAATGAGGGACATTTCAATTTCCAACCTAACCTAAACCTTTACCTATTTAGTAATGGTAACTAGCCTTTATTATACATGTTTTGGATGAATATAGTATGTATGTTTGTGAGTTATTGCACTTATTACCCATATTTATCTCTTATCATTATATATATATATATATATTAATTTTAACCATTTTATATTATAGCGCAAATGACTAGAACTATCTCTTTGTGATTCGCGTTTGAAATAAATTGAGACGACCCCAAACCCCATACTGATGGCGGCAAGGGTAATCCTTGGAATATAACACAGAAACAGATAACAGCAGAATAGAAATAAATAAATACACCAGATAATGAACAATAGAATATACTGGATAAACGTAATCATCAGAGTTACACAGTATACAGGATCATACTTAGTACAAATACAGTTCAGCTATACATATATGTCTACAGCGGAAAAACAAACATAATGTACAATAGGAGCTGAACAGCATAAAAAGAGATAAATGATAGAATCCATCTTCAGCTCCAGCTATCCAGAGAAAGCCAGCTAAAACTTGAATACAAGGCTGCCCGTGTAGAAAAAGGGGCACCCGAGTTTGAAAGTGAAACAAACTATGAGTCAGTCATGGGACTGGTATGAGAAATCCATTCAACACATTTATAATATGGCTAATCACAGGACCACGCCACTTTCGTGGAACGAGTTTACTCCATTGGATTGCCAGTGCTTTAAAAACAAATCTTTCTTTTAAACATCGCAATGCTTTTTATAAAAATGAAGCCATTATAAGACTCAGTTCCCATCACACAATGCAACGCAAACCGGAGGATAGAGTTTTACCTTATAATGGCCAAAATATGCTTTCTACGAATAAAACAAAAGCATTTGATACTATCACTAGTGTTTACATGTTTCAGAAACAATTTTGAATCATAACTATCAATCATAGACGGCATTAATGCCCCCATACCACTATGTCGCCATATATAGGTATACAATCAAAACCGTACAGTCACGTATTTGGAGATTGGATTTCCGTCATGAACCAAGGCAAAAGATAGTCCTTACCGACTTCGAGACAATCTAGCCCATGTCTCCGGAACAGCTGCAACTGCCCCTTGGTGCGACAGGGCCGGTCCACACGGAGTGGATTATAGTGCCTGAACAATACGTTTCTCCGCCCTTTGGGACGTAAATGAGCCAACAAATGACTCCATCGGTCCCGAATCGACCGATATATCCGAGGCGCCTCGCAACAGTAACAACCATATAAATCAAACTCGTCAGGGCGTGTAAAACCACTGACGCCACTTCTAGCTAGAAAGAAACGCATGTCCTCCCTGAGGTCCTCTCCCGTTTCTGGTTCATACCGGGGTGTGAGGTTCGCGAATTCACATTATACACAAAGCTACGCTACACAGGCGGGGCTTTGACCATCACCACAAGACTTTGCTTTTCAACAGAAGCCCTGATCACATCATCTTAGCGTGCCACACAGACAATTCATGCCATGTAATTGATGGTTATCAATCACACAGAATGAATTCCAATGTCAGACACACAGTCCATTTACAAGTCCGTTTTGGGTCTGAACGAAACCAGAGGCACTTATACCTCGCAAACCCATCGATCTCCACATACGTCTGGACAATCACCACTCATTATCCATATTTTGAGATGCCTCCCAATCAGGACATCAGTTACCATCCAAACGAGGTGAAGATTTCCAGTCTTCAACCACCGTCTTCATCTTCGATTTCTTATCGTTGATTCAGTTATTCAGAATGGGATAAACCTGGTCTTTCTGAGCAACTCGTATATAATATAAACACGTGCTACACAAACACTACATACGCATCATTTCAATTCATTAGTCACTAACCGTAAATCAGTAAGAGAATGATTTCCCAAATATTAACCCCGAAGGCCGAAACCAACATCAGATCAACACCCAGGAAACCATTCAACTTAGCCAACCTTCAGTCAGTTTCTAAATTTCACATCCATATCGTTTATAATATTTTATAACGATTTCTCGCTATTTTTATTTATTTTAAAATAGCCAATTTATTCAAACGACGCTTCGTGCCATAACGCGGCCGTGGCGCTGTTTTTCTTCAGATTTGATTTACACATATCTGAAAATCTAACCGTTGGATCTTCACAAAATTTAGATCATTAGAAAGATCTTTTCAAAACGAATCCAACGGTTCCAGTTTCGGGAAAATCCGACAGTCGGATCTCCCGGTATAATCGTTTGAAGTTTCGATTTCAAAATACGAACTGCAGCGTCGTTATTCGATTTAATATAATTATATATATATATATAATCGATTTTGGCGCTGTTTTTCTTCAGATTAGAATTAAACATTCCAGATAATCCAACCGTTGGATCTTTACAAAGTTGGTGCCGTTGGAAAGATATTTCCAAAGCGAACCCAACGGTTGCGGTTTCGGGAAAATTCGATGGTCGGATCTCCAGCACTAATTGTTTGAAATCATGGTTTCAAAATACGAACTGCAGCTTCGTTATTCGATATATTTCAATTCTATTTATATAAATATATATCAATTCTTCGATTTCAAAACTATATGATTTACATACATTTGATAAAAATGATATTTTTATCTAACTGTCTTCTATTTCAACACTTCACTATTTTTAACAATTCATGCATATAATAAAAATGTGATTTTTAATGTAAAACAATTTATTTCAAAACACGACTATTTTATATAGTTCATATAGATGATAAAAATATGATTTATGTTATAAAACAATTTCTTTCAAAATATGAATACCATTCAACACATGAATTTCAATTCAACAAATGAATTTCGATTCAACACATGAAGGTTTTCTATAGTTTATATATATAGATAAAAAGGTGATTTTTATATTTAAAACACGAATACCATTCAACACATGAATTTCTATTCAACGAATGAATTTCAATTCAACACATGAAGGTTTTCTATAGTTTGTATATATAGATAAAAAGGTGATTTTTATATTTAAAACACGAATACCATTCAACACATGAATTTCTATTCAACGAATGAATTTCAATTCAACACATGAAGGTTTTCTATAATTTGTATATATAGATAAAAAGGTGATTTTTATATTTAAAACACGAATACCATTCAACACATGAACTTCAATTCAACGAATGAATTTCGATTCAACACATGAAGGTTTTCTATAGTTTGTATATATAGATAAAAAGGTGATTTTTATATTTAAAACACGAATACCATTCAACACATGAATTTCTATTCAACGAATGAATTTCAATTCAACACATGAAGGTTTTCTATTCAATAGACGAATATAATTTCAACACAGGAAAATAATACTAACACATGAATATTATTCAAAATTTCGGCAGCATAACGGCAGGGTAGTTAAAACCAGGACCATCCCTAGTACGGCTCCTCGCTCTACCTTAAAGCCTCGCAGCTTTTGACAATGGGGAATCATGCATCTAGTTCGCACGCAGGCGGCATGTATATTTTTTTTCATTTCCACAAACTAATCCTATGTGGTTTCAACCAAATATTTCTCAACCACAAACAGGTATTTTTCAACCACAATCAATCAATTTCAACCACAAACAATTTCAATCAACCATTCGCTATCAATCAATTTTCACACCAATCACAACCAATAAATATTGTCCATGGTTTGTGGATGAGGGGCGTGTGTGTATATATATATATATATATATATAGCATTTCACTTCTAGTTCAACACATATATAATTTTTACAACGCATATATAACTTATACATCGAACGTACAACTTATACAACGCTTATACATGAGACGTACAACGCTTATATAACCCATACATCGACTATATAAATTATACATCGTCGTTTTCCATATCGTTTATAAATTAGAAATCTCACATTGGGTTCAACTCCACCAAAAATAGCAGAAGGCTCAGAAAATTATGCGGTCTCTTCTAAAATGTAGAAGACGTCCACATGAGTCCAATGTCTCTTGTTTCACTGAATTTCGTCAGGAAATGAAAAAGATATAATTTTAGAAGTTCACTACGCTTTTAAATGTTAAAAACATATTAAATAAAACACAGCCGTACCTCCAGCAAACTATTCAAAACTCGGTTTGCATTTATCTTGAAATCCGCGTAGTCATGCATCGATCGGCCTTCGCAGCGTCGAAGGGCTAGGAGAGAGCTTCCCGGCGATGGGGGTCTTGGCCAGCTTGACGGCCTGAGGGAGTGGCGGCGGCGCTCTGAACGGCGCACCTTCCTTGCGTTGGATCTCGAGATTCGCGCCACCAATCAGAGTGAAGCGGGTATGGATCTGAAGCTCTCGCCGAGCTCTTCAAAATCCTTAACTGCGTCGAGGACTGAAACAAAGCGGTTTGGAAGAAATCGGCCTGGGAAGTTTTGAAGGCCTTATCGTCGTTCGCGATTTGATTACGGGGAGAGAGAAAATTCCACCGACCAATGAGATATTTTTATTTATATATATATTTTTAAATTTCCAAAATACCCCTTATCGCATACGAACTCCAATCCAAACCCAATGACTGTCGTTCCTAGCGTTTACCCCCTTTCCGAACACAATGAGATATGTTTTGTAGGCCCATTCGACTATTTCAGTCAGTTTTCATTCAGATTAAAATATAAAACATTCAATATTTGATTTGAACGTACATTTCAATTTGCCAGGGCCACAAACTGATTCGAAAAATTCCAGAAAAATAAATCCAACTATGTTTTGACGATATGGTCCCAACAAAACTAGTTTCGTCGAATTATGAGACCGTTTGAAAAATGGCCCATTTCTGGTCGATCCAATTTAACTATAATTGACCAAAACACATTTTCCATTGCCACGCTCACATACTAGCTTCAAAAATTATGAAATTTGAAACCTAGCAATAACTTCACATCCGGGATCCAACAAAATTGGTTTCGTCGAATTCCGAGGTCATTTGCAAAATGGCCATTTTCACGGGCTATATAAATTCCATAGCGACCTTTTTGAAAATTCATTTGGCCATAACTTTTGCTTTCCGCTATGAAACTTCGATTTTTCAGATTCGTTAAAAAGGTATTCACTAAAAGATTTAAATATTTTTAGTTTCACTCAAATCCGTTTTGTTTTGCACCCGGTACAGTCAGTCAAAGTTTGAATTCAAATTTTGAAACTACCGCGCCATTTCAGGCCTTGTTTATAATTCAAAGTAACTATATTTATTTTCAAACGTTGATTCCAACTCACTTTTCATCTTTATTATTTAAAATATTTATTTTAAATATTTAAAATCCACTATTTTAGCCAATTTAAAAAATTTAAATTGGTTCAGATTTTCCGGATCGTTACATGAATGTCAATTCCTACATTTCTTCTGACCCCAATACTAATATTCCTTTCCATATTATTAGGTAATTTATATGCATTGTGTTTTAATTACATCATACCTTTACATTTTTATTACATTTTAATTTCATGTAACCTCATTACATTACTGGCAAAATTATATCTTTATTATTTCATAATTACTTTTTTTAACTCCTTTTATAATTAAATTTAAATTTATTCGTTTTAACTTCGAGTAAAATAAATTTTTAGCCATTACGATTTAAATAAATTATTTTATATTCTCCAAATTCATTAAAATTTTCTGAAATAAAATTTTTAAATTGGTTCAGAAATTGCGGGTTGTTACACAATCCATGAGCAATGTACGGGTTACACGTACGACCTTTGCATCTTTGTGTTTCCTGATATGAGCGACCGACTTCTTTGGGCATAGACGGCCGGTTCTCTAGGCTGTGCTCGTTCGCTATACTCTACGTTACACGCAAACGACCCTTGGATATCAGAGCGGGCTATCCATATTTTAGGTATGAAACTCCTATGCTTGCTGGGGCCGCCTTGCCTTTTGGCATAGTCGAGCCTAACTGTATGACTGGTGCGGGACCCATCAACTTCGATGTTATGTGTTCTTCGCTGATATGCTCGGCTTTGGTTATGTGAGACTACCTTCTACTTTATCTGAACGACCTGGATATCTTAGATCGTTCATGTAAGTCTAAACTCTGCAGCGATTGTCCTATGCGTTTTGTGAAGATTTGATACACCAATTAGGGATAAACAGGATGATTGTATACACATTTAGTGATACATTAGGAATGCCGATGCGTAAAAAAAACGTTAACTGTAATAGGGAAAATGTTGTTTTAGCTGAGGAAATGTTGGTTACATACCTTGTCGACGGTACGTGTGAGTTATTAATTACCTTGTTCTACGTTTTAGAGCTCGGGTCAAGCCTCCTTTAAAGTCTACAAATGAAAAATTTCGGAGTATTTTGGGGATATTTAGGTAAAATTCCACTGTTGGACGGGGACTCGAATATTTGTAAGCGGAAGGAACATTAAATTTTTCCGTTTTGATTTCCTTTTTCCGGCTTAAAAGAAAATAATAGGAAGCAATTTAGATACATTACTGAGTTGGATGCTAGGATTTTGATGCCAAATTCGTTATTTCGCACTTCTATTCGTAAAAGTGTGAGGGTTATGGATGAAAAGTTTTCAAAAAATTGCATTCATATAGAACTGCCAATACATTTAGGATGTTTTGCATCATTATTTTCAAAAGTGTTTTCAAAAATAAAATACATACATATAGGAGGATCAGATTTAGAATTGTTATGCATACATGTTTTATGGCTGCCATGCATTATGTACATCATGCACATGCGCACTTCATTAAAAAATTAGATGAACACTAATTGGTTGTTTAGTTCAGGGAAATTAGGCGCCAACGTCATGACTTATTCATTGTAACATTTCAGGATGAAATTTCCTTTAAAGGGGGAAGAATCTAACAGCCCAGAATTTTTGTAGCGGTTAATTTAGATATTTGATAATGGATTTTTTGCAAACGATGGAATTTGACCACGAAACTTACACGTTGCATCCATGACGGAATTTGGTCAACTTTCATGTTTGGAACTTCGCAAACAGAGTCCATATGAAAAAGTTGTAGACGAAAAATAAATCAGAATAATATATAATAAATATGTACCATTTATTACTGGCCCTCACTGGGCAAAAAGGACCCAGAGCGGTCGACCTTGCAGTCGATCTAAGGGTTGACCCCTTTGGTCAAATTTGTCGAGTGATAGCTAGTTTGTTGAGGATATTTTGTTATATAAAATTTTTGATAACCGACGGATCTTAATTAAAACTAATCTAACGTCCATTATAATCCCTATAAATAAAGAGTTAGACCCCATCCTTTTGCACATAATTCTAAATGCTGTAACAAAGCTCAGTCGTTTCCCTCTTCTTCCAAACCTCTTCTATTTCAAATATAAATAAACTAAACAAACATAGACTGAAGGAGATTAGAATCAGATCTATGTGCAAAGGGGATGGTGCTGCGATTAGGCTTCCTTCCATTCAAATTTCTTTCCTCTTTCCTACTTTCTTGCAGTTCTACAAATATGACAGAATTTCGTTTTTAGAATAATTGTAGATCTATATGATTTTTGGGAATTGTAGGCCTAAAGGTTTATTCAAATTCAGATTTGGATAGATTTCAGGTGAGTGGTAAACTTATATACATCATTTATAATTGCTTGGTTAATTCGTTTGAAATAGATCTAAAATGTGTGCCTAAAAGTTTATCAGATTTGTATATTTTTTGTCAAATTTGAAATAATAGGTTGAGGTTTTAATGTTGGAAATTTGTAGGCTTATCTAATTTATTATACTATTACATACAATTGTATTTAGATTTTTATGGTTATTGTATGCACCATAGATCTGGAAATTAGTCCCAAACCCATTGTCAAAATTTTAGTTTTATTCTAGATTTATAGTTTTGGTGTTGATTTGAGGTTTATGTCAATTTAGATTAAAATATTATACATGTTTATATTTGATGTCGTTGGGATTTTACATAGTTATTATGGGAATGCCCTTTCTGTTCTCTTTAACAAAAAAAAAGGATATTATAAGAAATATATACAAAACAATTTGAAAGAGATGTGTATATTTACGTATATTTGTACGTAGTTTGCAACGACCGTTCCAAAAACATATATTTCTTATTTCTTGTGATTTGAAATATGTACATATTCTCTTTTCAGGAAAATCGGTTCAAGGAAGAACATCTCGTGTTTTTTAGTCCGAAGGATGCACACTTTATTTCTTCTCGAGAAGGACACAACATTTATAATTTTGGTTGAAGGAAAAAATTTAGGTGAGAAATTCGAGCGCCTTCTTCGTTCTCCATCTTCAATGCTGCCGACCAAAAAAATAAAGAAGGCAAATCGCCCCCAATTCTCAAATCGTTAATCTTCAATCAAGAATACGATGCCTAAAACATCAATTCGATCTGCTGTCGTGTGTTTCTATTGAATCAAACTTGTGATCGGTGCAAATTTGTTCGATCTGTCTCCAATAGTGTATTTTCTGTCAAGCCAAACGAGTTTTTCATTCTTGTTGTGATTTGCGATTTTGAGAGTCAAAAATTATGTTGCTGTGATTTATTTCAACTGATTTTGGTTTCTGCCCAGGATAATGATATATGAAACTATCATTCCTGCGTGTGCTATGAATTTTGCTCCATTATATGTGTAGTTTCATTTGATGCCCTTGTATTTTATGTTGATTTGTTTTTTTTGTTAGTTTCAGGCTGTTTGTTGAATTTGCTTAAGTGTGATGCTAAATGTATATAACATTCATTTTAACAGTTAATTATTTGTATCATGTGTGAATATTTTGAAATCTACATGTATACTAAATAATTTTGGCCATTTAAGTACTCAACAATATATGTTGTTTATGATTTTGACAGTACAAACATTGAACATCAAGTTTTTGTATTATGTTAGTTTCAATTTGCATTTTAGTATATTGAAAGTAATGTGAATAAATACACTTTTGTTTGAGTCTAATATGCTATGTGTGTAGCATTTTCTGTTTTGTTAATAATAATTGTACACCTTTATTTTGCAATGATGATATTACCTCTGGTGAATCAATAAAATTGCTAGTTATTTTTTGAGTATAATGATAATTTATATTCCACCTATCTTAGCATGGATTTTTCTTTATTTGAAGTTAAGTATGAAATTTGTAAATGTTGGTCGCATCAAGGTATGATTATCATCTTAAATATGGTTTTTAAATTTTATTGTCATTTGTATTCAAATGGTATGTTTAACTATAATTTTATGTTTATATTATCATTTAGTTTTACAGTGGTTTATTTCTTTTAGTCTGATGATTGTATAATTATTGCTGCATAATGGTAGTTGTATATTTGTCTATCATTCTATAACTATTCATCTTGCTTTTGTCTACATCTTCCAAATCCTGAATGTAATGTGTCTCTATCATTTAATATTCTATCATTGCACATTAATCGAAATAAGTAACATATTCAACTATAATTTTTTTCCTGTTATGTTTGTTTATCTTTTTTTCCCAATGTTATATTTGTCTATTATTCTATAGCTAATCATCTTGCTTCTTCCTATCATCAATCAAACACTGAATGCTATTTTTCTCTATCATTTATCATTACAACATAATACACTAAGTGAACAAAGTAACATATTCAAATGTAAGTATATCATGCTATGTTTTTGTATCATTTTTTCCAATGTTATGTATGTCTATCGTTACTCGAATGCTATATTAAAGTGAACTAACATTATAGAATATGATAAATGATAGATGAATATAGCATTTTGTTTTTCAGAGTGAACTAGCATGTATATAATATGATGAATGATATCTGAATATAGCATTGCTTTTTTAAAGTGGTAAATGATAGCTGAATTTAGCATTGTATTTTTTAAAGTGAAATAACATATGTACAGTATGCTAAATGATAGTTGATTATAGCATTGCATTTTTAAAGTGAGCTACCATGTATAAAATATAATAAATTATAGTTGAATTTATCATTTGTATTTTTGAAGTGAATTAGCATGTGTAGTGTTTGCAAAATATTGTTTGATAGTATTCATTAGTAAAATGAACTAACATGAATAAAATATAATAAATGATAGTTGAATTTAGCATTGTATTTTTTAAAAGGAACTAGTACGTCTAAATATGCTAAATGATAGTTGAATATAGCATGGTATTTTTAAAGTAAACTATAATGTACAGAACATAATAAATGATAGTTGATTTCAACATCGTATTTTTAAAGTGAACTATCATGTATATAACATGCTAAATGATAGCTAAATATAGCATTATATTTTTAAAGTGAACTAGCACATATAAGATATAAGATATGAAAAATGATACACAAATATAGCAGTGTGCTTCCTAAAGAGAACTAGCATGTATAGATATGATAAATGATAGTTGAATTTAGCATTATATTATTGAAAGTGACCTAGCATGTGTATAATATTCTAAATGATAGTTAAATATATCATTGTATTTTTAAACTTTTATAAAATATATTGCATAGATAGTTGAATTTAACATTTTTTTATGTTGTTATAAAGTAGACGATGCAGTCAATGGCGAAAGATAAATCTTTTAGAAAATGGTAGATTGATTTAGCATTGAGCAACGTGTTATCTACTGTAGAAATCTTTAGTTTATAGCAATAAAACAATGCTATATTAGATTAGCATTAAATTTAGACTAACATAACACATATGCTAAAAAAACATTAGCATTATAATTTTTAGAAATGGTTAAAGTGCTAGATTGAATTAGCAGTAGACAAAATATCTTTTTGTAAGAAATTGTTAAAGTGACAGGTAGAAATACAATAGCAAATTGACATTTGACTGAAATGCTAAGTACAAATAGCA
Organism: Allium sativum; assembly: GCA_030737875.1. Classification (NCBI taxonomy): domain Eukaryota; kingdom Viridiplantae; phylum Streptophyta; class Magnoliopsida; order Asparagales; family Amaryllidaceae; genus Allium; species Allium sativum. Next base: position 866,803,306 of record CM060924.1, on the reverse strand, counting down.
TTTGACTGAAATGCTAACTACAATAGCAGATTGACATCGTCTACTTGAACGACGGCGGCTAGGTTTGGAACGAACGACGATGAATTCAAAGGTTGATCAGTCGGATGACATCTAGGGCATGAGGTCGACGACAGAAGTGGAGTGGAGGTTAAGACGAAGACAGCAGCTTAGAGAGGCCGCGGTGGCGGTGGCTTGGAGAGGCGGCGGCGGCTTGGAAGGCGACAGTTCTTGGGGGTGCGATGTTGATAATCGAGGACGACGACGGATATTGATAATCGAGGGCGGAAAAAATAAACGAAGAAGGTGGCAACTGTCCTTCCGCCTAATTTCTTAAAGTTGCGTCCTAATTTTAAAAGTTTATTATACGTTTGTCCTTTAAACTAATTTGCTCTTCTCTTTTTAATTATTTTGGGCAATTTTACAATAACTACAGTTATTAACTTTTATATAAAATTTTGAATCTTAAACAATATTGAACATAAAAATATTTGTTTTGGTCATTAGTTTAGACCAAAACATAAATGGTTAATAATAATAATATAAAATATAGTAACTATGTTAAATGCGCTTAAATAAATAAACAAATAAATACATATTCATATTTGTCCAAACCTACGTAAATAAAACAAATATACTATCATAATAAATGCTTGTTATTGTTGTATGCTTGAATAGCATCTGTTTTGTGGAAATGTATATGGAAATATAATCCACAATATATGGAAATAGATATTATGACCGTGATTGCAATAAATGAATTTGATTTGTTATAAATAAGATCATAAATTAAATAAGGAACATTGTAACCATCTTTGATTAGGGAAAATAATTGAACAGGACAAACGTGCCAAATGGTTACAACTTGAATTGTGTAAGGAATAGGAATTGTAATTCCAATAAGGGAATCTAATAAATAATATATATATGTATGCATGTATGTGTGTGTATATGCATACATAAACAATGAATAAAGAGAATTGAAAATATAGTAATAATGGAGCTACAATATAAAGAGTATAATTAAAATGGGATGGATATAAACAAGATAATAAATGCCTTAGGAAAATATGACCGTTAGTGTCATAAATGGCATTTAAAGGCTAATTGATGCCTAAGGTAATATGACTGTCAGGGTCATTAGTGGTAGATAACCAATTAATAATAATAAAAGGAAAGGGGAATTAATAGAGATTGATTAGCGTAGTAAATGCTAAGTCCAATAAGTAAGCCAATAGATAAATATCCTAAGATAGGAAGTTATAAATTCCTAGTAAATCTTGAATTATTGTAACTTGAAATAGGAATTGGACTTGGTAGGCTAATGATGCGAGGTCGATTGCCTTATTCGATAGAAGTCTACACTTTCCAACAGTCGTATATTTGTTCAACTGATGCAAGATATCATTAACCATAGGAACCCGTGACGATAGTTAATTGCATAACGTTAGTTGACTACCTAACGAGGGTTATTTCCTGTAACAACCCAAGTTTATTTTTTTGACCGTTCAAATCGACAATAAACCACACATGTCGACCCAAACAAATCACCAACACAGGCAGTTATTGGGAAAAGAAGAAAAAGAAGAAAGAAGAGAAAAACAAATCTCAGAATCTCACAGCGGAAGGACAACATAAAATAAACAAATAGCAGTTAAAAACAGTTGGAATATATGCATTTGACTATAATGTACAAATGATAAATCAGAGTTACACATAAGCAGATATACATAACATGGCAGCGGAAATACATATATAATAGATATATATACCAAATCTTCGTCTTCGATCTCCATGGCAAAGTAATCTTCGTTAACTGCAACATCTGCTGACCCGAGCGCATTACATAAAAGAAACACAACAAACACTCGGATTAGCACTAAATCATTCTCATATTAGTCAAATCGAAATACAAAATAACTTAAGTGTCATGGGTGCAGTAACTCCAGAGATGTTACGGGATTTTTCCATCTCTCGAGGATCCGTTAAACTAATACATACATAGTATAATATGCTATTATGATAGTGTCTATCCATGAAAGTAAATATCATAAAAATAGCGTAAGCGGGATTACCATATTACCCTTACGCCGTTTACATGCACCAACAGTCTATACAGTACCGTAAATTCACTGTACTGATGTTATCAGAGGGCACTCCATAGAAGGCGATGCTAAATCAAAATCGTATGGGGCTCGATATGGATAAATATGACAAGGCACTCGAGGCAACGCGCAAGGTAGGATTCTCCTTATTGCACTCCCAGACCGGTGGTAACGCATAGCAGCCACTACCGCCCACCTCGAATCACACTCCCAATTCAAATGGGCCCAATCATCATCATCATAGTCATAGAAATAGTATCGAAGAAGTGTGTCCGATCAAAGGTGCTACCTCAATTAGTCACGGTATAGCTCATAATTTGGTCATTTCAATTCTGACCCGAAGTTCAGGGCTATCGTTATCGTTCATCTTCTTCGATTCAAGAATCGCCTCCAAGTCATCATACTCATTCTGGATACGTCATAACGTTCACAGTTGTCAAAGTGGTATCAACACTGACAGAGAGTATGCCTTATGTCGACTCCGGTCTCCTTAACAACCAACGCTTACATCTTTCACATCGGTTGGTTCGTTTATATTTCATAAAGGTTCGCTTATCAAAATATTATATTCTGTTTCGAACCAAATTTATATTCAAATAGAATAAAATTTCATATCAAGATATCCCAATCATTCCCAAAACAGATTATATTCCAATTAGAATTTATTTTCATATCATTATATTATACTCATATAATATTTCCAAATCGATTTATATTCTAGAAGAATATACTTCACATCTGAGGTTATAATCATTTCAAATCGATTTATGTTCGAAATCTATTCATATTCAACTGGAATATATATTTCATAACAAATCCTTTTAAATCTCTTAGGAGATCCATTTATACTCGAAAAGAATATAATTCATATTTCCATATTAAAAATTGATTTAAATCGGTTCATGTTAAAATAACTTTATTCCAACTCCATTTCGAACTATAGTTCAAATCCAGCACTTTCCATTCAGAAGAAATTTACCATCATTTAATATAACTTTGTAAACAGATACTTATAAATAAACCTTACGTATAAAAATTTACTTGTATAAAAATCATTAGAGTATACTAAGATACTTTAAATCACAATATATATATCAAATAAAGGCTTTACTACTAATTTTAAATAATAACATATAAGAAAAAATCATCTGTAACAAAATAGTATATATGTTACAAAAATCTATAAAAATTACTTTTAATAATAAAATATAAATTTATTTGCAAAACAAACAGTGCATATATATAGTTTATAGAATAAAAATAAAACAAAATTTTAAACCATAATTGTTCTTCCTCCCGAATTTCACATACTTGAATCTATACTCCAGTCTCAATGGAATTTACAAAATTCAATATCTTATTTCAAACCATTCAAACCAACTATTCGATTCCAAGGATTCAAATTCATATTCATGTAAATTTGAATTAATTTCAAGTATCCTCAAATAACTTTCATTTCCAACTTAATTTATGGAGAATTTATAAATTCACATTTACCATAAATTTGGACTTCAAGATATACAAAAAAAAATCAAATTTAGTTTGGATAATTCCCTTAACAAATTCAAAAATCATTCAAAGTTCAAATTTAAAGGAAATAAAATTTATCAAAAATCGATACCTTCTCTTTAAGTAAAATTTCATCGAATAGGAATTTCGAATATTTAAAAAAAATCATTTAACCAACCTTTGTCCATATATAATTTTCTATCCTATGGCCAAGTGATTTTAAATTTAATTTCTCGATATTCAGGGATGGATCTATCATTTCAATCCAAATCAGGCTCATAGATATTTATCATTTCAATCTGTGTTCTTAATTGATTTTAAATTGATAAATCCCGGGTTTATTCGATGCCCGCAACATCAAACGTGAAAAAAAAATTGGGATTCATCGTCAATGATGAGCACACAACAGCCATATACTGAATAAATAACATTTCAAGCAATACCCATTCAGAATCACCCAAAGCATCGATTACACCATTCGTCCGATTAATCAATATTAATCTGTTCTACGGGTTCACAATGACCAGAAATCCCAACCAGTAATTTAATTAAATTAAATAACTTATTATTGGCCTAAATTTTTAGATTAACATACTTACATGTCAGTTTCTAATCTACAAATCATCAATCAAACACAACCATCCAACCAAACTTATTTCACAATTTAATTCAATAAATATGGGAATAATTCAGTATTTCGTAAGTGAGAAAATCACTTACCTTTGGGTCCTTAGTGGATTGAACGTCCAACCAAAGCCCAAAAATTTTCAGTCTCTAATCGCAGCCAAACCAGCGCCAAAACGTCCGCAATTTTGCCACGATCCCAACGCAACATACCGCGTCCAAATCCGAGTTAATACGTGAAAGTTATCAGCGTTTTTCTATTTGAATTTGAAATATATAAAAATTATTAAATAAATTTCTCACCCAATTGGGCTTTGACACGTCAGCCCCTTAAAAAGATACTCCCGCTCCTTCTTCCCTTCTGCTATAGGACCCTTCGTGAGAATTGAACCCATTTCCAGCCATGCTTTGACCATCGATTGCTACCGATTCCGGCGGTGATAGACCTCGGTACCACCTCCATTCTTCTCGCCTGACCGAGGCGCACACAGCCCAGGTGACGCCGCCACCTCCGGTGGCTTCTCCGACGCTGACAAACGACAGCCCCAAACGGGTTTCCTAACCCTAAAACTCGAAAATCCGATGATTTACACAACTATAAAACCAACGAACACCATATAAACACTCATATGGTCTTTCTCTTCATAACCCATATCCCCGATTTCTCGATTGAAGGCTAAATCAAAAATCCCCAAATTTGAAGCTAGGGTTGCACAAATCTGAAGTTTGACCCTCGATTTCCGGCCAAACTAGTTGCTGCATGTTGAAATAAATTGCACAAGAAGCTTCGTACCATTGAGAGCTTCAAATTGATATATAATACTCTAGGGTTTGAAGAGATTTCATTTTCAAGTTATGATTTTTATTTTGAGGTAGGATTTTAATTTTTTCTCTAGCCATTAAAGAGGATTATGAAGGTGAAAGTGTACGTATGTGGAGAACGAACTGATAAAGTGTTAATTGGGTTTTATTTATATATAATTGTAAGGCCCAAATATGAGAAATACCCAAATATCTCGTTAAAATGATCTCGTTCACATTTTCTCTCGTACGACCAATGGTAAGTCGGATTGTAACGCAAATTGGAATCCTACCATCATTCATCGTTCTGATTCCGATGGCGCCAGTTTCGTCGAATTCCGAGATCGTCGAATTCCGAGACAGTCGCCAAAACCGTTTAATTCTACAGTCAATTAATTATTAAAATATTCAATTTCTCAATTAACTGTTTAAATTCAATTTAAATATTAATAAAATTCCATTTTAATCAAATTTCAACTTAAATAAATTTATACATCGATTTCACAAGATTAAGTTCCCAATTTTGATTATTTGAATTTTAAGTTTTGAAATTCCAATTTTCACTTAACAACTTAATTTTTTTTTTATTAAGTCACTTATATATTAAATCCCAAATTTCAACATTTCAAAATAACTAAATTTGGAAAAACCTATTCATACTTAATTCAAACAAATCATTATTATTATAATCAACAAAATTTGGTCTTTTTCCCAATATTATTCCATTTTATTTATTTTAAATCGAACTATAAATATACGGAAAATATGGGATGTTACATTGTCCCCCACTTAATAATCTTTTCGTCCTCGAAAAGAGAACAAATCGATATTAAGAACATAACTTGTAACACCCCGCATTTTTAAGTATAATTAAAAATGAAATAAAATATATGAAAATATGCTTATGATAGGTAAATAATGGTGATGCATAAGAAGAATTAATTAATACATGAAAGAGAAGAAAAATTAGTTCGATAACGGTGTGTGTAACGGAAAAGATAGTAAAATGAGGATAATTAATTTAAGAATCAGGAATTAGGTAAAATGGACATCACCATTGCATTCCTCTCGAAATTTTACATGAAATAGAGTCCGAGTTTTCGAAAATCGAAGTCCGGATGAAGAAGTTATGGCCTGTAGAAGATTCAGAAGGTTTCGGTCAGCACAGAACTGGGCAGGTCGACCTGGGGGCCAGGTCGACCAAGGGGTCGACCTGGGAGTCGACCTCTCCCATGGGGGTCGACTATAGTGTCGACCTCCCACCTACAGGTCGATCTGGTCGGCCTGTTTCGGTCCAGAACACGTTTTTGAAGCCTAGGGACGATTTTTGATGGTCCGGATTGGTTTTAGGGTTAATCTGATGGCTGAAATGAATTGCTACACCTATAAAAACAACCTAAGACCTAGCCTTCCCTACACATAATTCTATTCTGCTTCTTCTCTGCCTCTGTTCTAAATAAAAATAAAAATGGCATCGCTACTCTACTGGAATCAAAACTAGAAGCTAATCAACATCAACCTAAGCAACTCAATTTAAATTAGAGATTAAAGCTTCTACAACGATTCTACAACAATTAAAGTTCTTTCTTTAATCCAACCAAGGCAAGTGCAGTTATTTTCCGATATAAACTTTAATCATAATTGTGACATGATTGTAAATCTGAATTTGAGATTGTGTATGTTCTGTTCTGATCTATTTTATTCTGTATCTCTTCTTCTTTCTGTTCTATAGCAAGGCTACTATGAGCCTGCGCCAATCTCCTAAGAGATTAACGCACGAACGCTAAAATGTTTGGGACAAATAATGAATGTGGACTAATTGGACATGGTTAATCTGTGACTTATTTAAGAAAAAGGAATAGGTTGTAAACTAGATTTAGATCTATGCATATTCTGTGAATTGGAAGAAGAGGAACCATGGTATGTTAACATATGACTTGAGACAAAGAAAATATGGCTTAGGTATAAAGATTTACATTAAGGTAGGACATCTATTAAATGTAAATAAATACCTAAGTAAGGGATCTTTGGGATATATGACATGAATAGTAATCGATGGTTATATTTGGTATATGATCATAGTGTGAATCATGACAATTATTTAGGCATGCTTAGGCCAAATTTAAAATTAGGCAAGATATGTTTGTGAAACTTTAAGGAATGATTAAATCTGTTATATTTGCCTAATCTGCTAGTTCTGTTATATTTCTTAATCTGCTAGTTCTGTTATATTGCTTAATCTGCTAGTTCTGCTCTGCTGCCTAGTCTGCTAGATTTGTTCATCTGCCAAATCTGTCATCTGCTAAGTCTGTTGAAAATGCTAGATCTGCTAGTTTGCTTAATCTGCAAAATCCGTTAAGTCGCCTAATCTGAAAAATCTGTTATCTGCAATATCTGTTGAGTTGATATAATTAGTCCGCTATTGACATAATCTGAATTGGCTATAGTTATGAATAATTGACATGTATATTAGGAGTGGGTATAAATGGTAAATCATTAATTAATTGGCCGCAAAGATAAACATGGCTAACTCGAGGTTAGAATGAGTTTGCGGCGTAATCCTGCCCGGAACCGCCCGGCATATTCCAGTGGTCGCAAACATTAGGTTCTAATGTGAGAAGTTAGTCATAACGTGCTTGAAACCCGAGGTTAGACTCAGTTTGCGACAGAAACCTGCCCGGAACCAACCGGCCTAACCAGTAGCCGCAAACTGTTAATCTAATGTGAGAGGTTTGGGCATTAATATTTAATTAATGAAAATCTGAGATAATTATGATGTCTAAAACGTGTTGGGTAAGGTTGAACCAATTGGACCAATGAATCCGATAAACCCGTTTCGTGAATCCGTAGGCCCAATACAAAGTTAGATAATCTGTAACCAGTTAATCTGTAAGCCTGTTAATCCGAACATCTGATCCGTTAGTCTGAAAACCTGTTAACTTGATTGTCTGATCTGTGAACTAGTTAATCTAAATTTTGTATGTATGAAACTTGTAGACAAGTTAAGCTGAAATCTGTTAGTCTGGGGACACAAGGTTAGGAGGGGAATTACTTGTGTCATCCGTTGTTTGGGACCCATATTAGTCAGTAACTCTTTCTGGTATCAAAACTTTGACCCAACAGTAAGTAGGGTCCGGGCACGCTTACTGAACTAATTATAAGCGGTTCATTCTGATAATGGCGAGGGGTGTTGATGGTGCGTTCCAACAGGGTCATGTGCGTGCATGGATCCCGGTCTGCCTCTGAGGATGTAAGACGCCGTGACATCTGTAAATAGGTCTGTGCCAATTGGTTGTCACTTTAGGGAGTGATACACCCTACTGTGGGGCCGACACAGGATATTTATGTATTAGGGAGCCGATCGCTTGGGGTAGGGTTTTAGGGTACACTTAGTTCTATCTGTTTCTGTTGGTACCGTCTGTTTCTGTTGGGTGGTAACACCTGTCTGTTTCTGCGTGGTACCGTTTGTTCGGGTGGTAAAGGCCCATTACTAGTGTACACCTAATTCTACATTTTGTTTCCGTAGGGATTAATCTGTTTCTGCTTCTGTCTGTTTCTGATCGGGTAGTAAAGGCCCATTATTAGCATTATGTTTCTGTTAAATTATTCTGTACCCGTTTCTGTTTTAGTTTAGACATTAGGGTGACACCTAATTCTGTTATACTAGTATTAGTGTAGAGAAGTGTAAAACAATAGCTTATATCATTTTGTTCTTCTGTTATATCTGTTACACCTGTTACAGTTATCTCTCATCCAGTTTTATTTTCATTTCATGTTATTATTATCTGTTCATAACTAAAAATCACTGGACTTGCCAGACTTTTTGTCTGACCCTTGTTGTTTCGCCTCCTTTCTTCCGTTCTCCCCCCAGGTTATCCAAGGAGGGAATACTTTAGCTTGATCCGGATTTCTTCTGCTTGAAGTGCTTAAAGTATGGCTTGGCTCTGTATAGCTTCCGTTCTATGGGGATTATGATTTTAAACTATGCATTCTGAAGGCTTTTGTACAAGACTGATATTTTGTACTTGAATTCTGATAATGTGATTTGAAAGGATGTAACCAAGTTTATTTCGGTTTCTGTTGAAATAAAGTTATAAAATTTTCAAGTACTATTTTATCTGTCTTGTAAGTTTATGTTCTGTTTACTAAAATGCTCCACCAAAGTTAAGGCATTCCCTTTGTGAGTGACCTTAACGGAGGTGGGGTGTTACACTTGGTATCAGAACTGAAGGTTCCCAGATTGGGTAAAGTTTTTGGAAAACTATTTTCAAAAAGGTTTTGAAAGGAAGTATTTTCAAAAATAAAGCTTATTTTGAAAAACATGATCCCCAAGAGCCATATATCTTTCCTTCGGTCCTTTTTGTATTGAATCTTTCCTTTTTTCGTTTCAGCATGTCTGAAGCATCTGAGATACCAGAGGGTGTTCATGTACCCGGTTGGTTTCGTCAATATCTTGAGGCTAGGACCGCCGCCGCAGGTCCAGCAAATGATCCCCCTCCTCCTCCGCCCCCTCCTCGTGCAATATCTTTCTCAAAGATCTGTAGAGATTTTAGGGCCATGGGTGGAAAGGATTTCAAGGGAACTGAATCATTCGTCGAAGCGAGGAACCGGCTCAAAGAAACTGAGGATCTATTCGTTATCTTCGAGGTAGACGATAGGCAGAAGGTACAGTTGGTGGTATGGCTGCTCAAAGACGAAGCTTCCTACTGGTGGGAAGTCACTAACGCTGAGAGGCCGGTTGAGACATGGATGGATTTCAGAACATGGTTTGAGACAAAATTTCTCTCGCAAGCTGAATGGAGTTTACAACTAGAAAAGTTCTTATCTCTTAAGCATGGAAGTATGACAGTCAAGGAATACGTCAACCAGTTCAACCAACTAGCTATGTTCGGATTGGATTTAGTCAACACTCAACATAAAAAGGCTCTCCGCTTTGTTAAAGGATTGAACGAGCCACTGCACAGCCTAGCCATGACCCACATACCCATGGGAGCGACTTACGAGAAATTGGTGGACATGGCACTACTGCACGAGGAAGACAAGGGCCCGAAAGAGACAAAGAAGGAAGAACCACAGAATAAGAAAGCATTGCCCAAAAAGGAAACACAAAAGAAGGATGAGAAGTCTGAAGATAAGAAGGGGAAAAAGTGCTTTACTTGTGGGAGCTCGACTCATCTGAAAAAGGAATGCAGAAAAAGGAAAGGCACTTGCTTCAACTGTGGAGAGATGGGACACTTCACTAGGGACTGCCCGAAGATACGAGGGCAAGGAGGGCAGGCGAACAATCTTGAGGCTAGTGGCTAGGATAGAAATAGGAAAATTTCTATAGTAGGTTTAATTTCTTTATCTGATTATGGAGTTAAGACTTTTTTTGATTGTAGTATTTTGATTTTGTTATCGATACTCTGCACTTTAATACTAGTATTATTTCTGAATTCCGCTGTAGACTCAGACCCATAAGGGTTATGGATCATCTGTTTCAGATTGGGGTTTGAGGGATATCTGTGTTAGGCGTCAAGTGTGACGCATACATTCTGAATTTTCGTGGGGTATGATTTTATCATGCTTAACTTCCTAAGAGCCATTAGGGAACTTGATCTGTACCAGTAGTCTGTAAATATCTGAATACTTCTGATAAGATTTCCAATTTTGACATTGTCTAAAGAGAGTAATCCTCTGGGTGTCAATTTGATGTTGGTTTCGGTCTTCGGGGCCGATACTTAGGACCCATGCCTAATGGGAACCAATTTTTTGTTCTATCTGTACTCGCTTCCATCATTCGACTGTATCCTATCGATCGAATCTTCGAACTTTAGGTAGAAACTAATGGGTGTAAACATGTGTTTGAGACATGTTATGTTTGATGGTTGCAAGTGGATGCAAGTGGTTGCTAGTGGTTGCCCGTGGATGCATATACACACACTAGGCACTAGATCGACTCGAAAACACTCTCATACTGCATATGGATGTGTGAGCATTTTTAATTTTTGTGGATGCAAAATGATTGACTAAGCACATGGATGTTGCATATGACTGAATGGTTGTGCACTCATATAGAAATGATATGTATCGAGTAGGAAAATTGCATACATGTTGGACTCATGGCACTGGCATAATTCGCATTAAGGAGGTCAACTGAATCAGTGGACCGCCTGATCTTTGCATTAGACAAGGAACATATGCACACACTTCTTGCATATGTTCATACAACATTAGAAATCTCTTAAGGACAATGAATGCCTGTGATTGGTGATTGAGTAGATGGATGATTGGATGGTAGGACACATTCTTCTTAACTTGAAGATTTCGGGGACGAAATCCTTTAAGGAGGGGAGAATGTAACACCCCGCATTTTTAAGTATAATTAAAAATGAAATAAAATATATGAAAATATGCTTATGATAGGTAAATAATGGTGATGCATAAGAAGAATTAACTAATACATGAAAGAGAAGAAAAATTAGTTCGATAACGGTGTGTGTAACGGAAAAGATAGTAAAATGAGGATAATTAATTTAAGAATCAGAAATTAGGTAAAATGGACATCACCATTGCATTCCTCTCGAAATTTTACATGAAATAGAGTCCGAGTTTTCGAAAATCGGAGTCCGGATGAAGAAGTTATGGCCTGTAGAAGATTCAGAAGGTTTCGGTCAGCACATAACTGGGCAGGTCGACCTGGGGGCCAGGTCGACTAGGGGGTCAACCTGGGAGTCGACCTCCCCCATGGGGGTCGACTATAGTGTCGACCTCCCCCCCCTACAGGTCGACCTGGTCGGCCTGTTTCGGTCCAGAACACATTTTTGAAGCCCAGGGATGATTTTTGATGGTCCGGATTGGTTTTAGGGTTAATCTGATGGCTGAAATGAATTGCTACACCTATAAAAACAACCTAATACCTAGCCTTCCCTACACACAATTCTATTCTGCTTCTTCTCTACCTTTGTTCTAAATAAAAATAAAAATGGCGTCGCTACTCTACTGGAATCAAAACTAGAAGCTAATCAACATCAACCTAAGCAACTTAATTCAAATTAGAGATTAAAGCTTCTGCAATGATTCTACAACAATTAAAGTTCTTTCTTTAATCCAACCAAGGCAAGTGCAGTTATTTTCCGATATAAACTTTAATCATAATTGTGACATGATTGTAAATCTGAATTTGAGATTGTGTATGTTCTATTCAGATCTATTTTATTCTGTATCTCTTCTTCTTTCTGTACTATAGCCAGGCTACTACGAGCCTGCGCCAATCTCCTAAGAGATTAACGCACAAAAGCTAAAATGTTTAGGACAAATAATGAATGTGGAATAATTGGACATGGTTAATCTGTGACTGATTTAAGAAAAAGGACATAGGTTGTAAACTAGATTTAGATCTATGCATATTCTGTGAATTGGAAGAAGAGGAACCATGGTATGTTAACATATGACTTGAGACAAAGAAAATATGGCTTAGGTATAAATATTTACATTAAGGTAGGACATCTATTAAATGTAAATAAACACCTAAGTAAGGGATCTTTGGGATATATGACATGCATAGTAATCGATGGTTATATTTGGTATATGATCATAGTGTGAATCATGACAATTATTTAGGCATGCTTAGGCCAAATTTAAAATTAGGCAAGATATGTTTGTAAAACTTTAAGGAATGATTAAATCTGTTATATTTGCCTAATCTGCTAGTTCTGCTATATTGCTTAATCTGCTACTTCTGTTATATTGCTTAATCTGCTAGTTCTGCTCTACTGCCTAGTCTGCTAGATTTGTTCATCTGCCAAATCTGTCATCTGCTAAGTCTATTGAAAATGCTAGATCTGCTAGTTTACTTAATCTGCTAAATCCGTTAAGTCGCCTAATCTGAAAAATCTGTTATCTGCAATATCTGTTGAGTTGATATAATTAGTCCGCTATTGACATAATCTGAATTGGCTATAGTTATGAATAATTTACATGTATATTAGGCGTGGGTATAAATGGTAAATCATTAATTAATTGGCCGCAAAGATAAATATGGCTAACTCGAGGTTAGAAAGAGTTTGCGGCGTAATCCTGCCCGGAACCGCCCGGCATATTCCAATGGTCACAAACAATAGGCTCTAATGTGAGAAGTTAGTCATAACGTGCTTGAAACCCGAGGTTAGACTCAGTTTGCGACAGAAACCTGCCCGGAACCAACCGGCCTAACCAGTAGCCGCAAACTGTCAGTCTAATGTGAGAGGTTTGGGCATTAATATTTAATTAATGAAAATCTGAGATAATTATGATGTCTAAAACGTGTTGGGTAAGGTTAATCCAATTGGACCAATGAATCTGATAAACCCGTTTCGTGAATCCGTAGGCCCAATACAAAGTTAGATAATCTGTAACCAGTTAATCTGTAAGCCTGTTAATCCGAACATCTGATCCGTTAGTCTGAAAACCTGTTAACTTGATTGTCTGATCTGTGAACTAGTTAATCTAAATTTTGTATGTCTGAAACTTGTAGACAAGTTAAGCTGAAATCTGTTAGTCTGGGGACACAAGGTTAGGAGGGGAATTACTTGTGTCATCCATTGTTTGGGACCCATATTAGTCAGTAACCCTTTCTGGTATCAAAACTTTGACCCAACAGTAAGTAGGGTCCGGGCACGCTTACTGAACTAATTATAAGCGGTTCATTCTGATAATGGCGAGAGGTGTTGATGGTGCGTTCCAACAGGGTCATGTGCGTGCATGGATCCCGGTCTTCCTCTGAGGATGTAAGACGCCGTGACATCTGTAAATAGGTCTGTGCCAATTGGTTGTCACTTTAGGGAGTGATACACCCTACTGTGGGGCCGACACAGGATATTTATGTATTAGGGAGCCGATCGCTTGGGGTAGGGTTTTAGGGTACACTTAGTTCTGTCTGTTTCTGTTGGTACCGTCTGTTTCTGTTGGGTGGTAACACCTGTCTGTTTCTGCGTGGTACCGTCTGTTCGGGTGGTAAAGGCCCATTACTAGTGTACACCTAATTCTACATTCTATTTCCGTAGGGATTAATTTGTTTCTGCTTCTGTCTGTTTCGTATCGGGTAGTAAAGGCCCATTATTAGCATTCTGTTTCTGTTAAATTATTCTGTACCCGTTTCTGTTTCAGTTTAGACATTACGGTGACACCTAATTCTGTTATACTAGTATTAGTGCAGAGAAGTGTAAAACAATAGCTTATATCATTCTGTTCTTCTGTTATATCTGTTACACCTGTTACTGTTATCTCTCATCTAGTTTTATTTTCATGTCATGTTATTGTTATCTGTTCATAAATGAAAATCACAGCACTTGCCAGACTTTTTGTCTGACCCTTGTTGTTTCGCCTCCTTTCTTCCGTTTCCCCCCAGGTTATCCAAGGAGGGAATACTTTAGCTTGATCCGGATTTCTTCTGCTTAAAGTGCTTAAAGTATGGCTTGGCTCTGTATAGCTTCCGTTCTATGGGGATTATGATTTTAAACTATGCATTCTGAAGGCTTTTGTACAAGACTGATATTTTGTACTTGAATTCTGATAATGTGATTTGAAAGGATGTAACCAAGTTTATTTCGGTTTCTGTTGAAATAAAGTTATAAATTTTTCAAGTACTATTTTATCTGTCTTGTAAGTTTATGTTCTGTTTACTAAAATGCTCCACCAAAGTTAAGGCATTCCCTTTGTGAGTGACCTTAACGGAGGTGGGGTGTTACATAACTATTTCAAATCCATACTAAAAAAATAGCGTTTATAAAATAAGTTATATAGTTGTAAAACTCATAAATTTTTCTAACTCCCGAAATCACGGAAAATTTTGGCAGTGTTACCTTTGTACGGAGAGGTCCGGGAAAAATCCCTACATATAAAACTCACATATTCATCCCTTTACACGATGGGGCATCCCAAAATGGGGAAAAAACACAAAACAAAACCACAAAACTTATAAAATCCCAAATACATACCTCTTTGAGGGTTTATATGCAAATTTTATTTATCTTTAGCACTTAGTATTTAGCACAAGTGAGCTCCAAGCATAATTCCATTCCTTGCACCTACTAAACAGTCAAATATGCGTAAGAATCACATATATAACAATATATAGCAATTTTATATAACCTACACAACATACATAAAGCAATTCCACCACAAACCAAGATCTTCATAACAGGTCAGCGAACAAATCATTGATTATCACCCCTTTAAAAGTCGGAATTTGACTGAAACATACTAGGAAAAAGTTGTTGTATTCGTTTCAGACTTTCCGAATTGTCCTGATTCGTCGAATTCGGATAATTCTTTTGATAGTTATGTCCGTTTTAGCGAAGGCGAACGCTTCAGTCCATACACTGAAAATGCAGGTCATAAATGTTCTACCCAGTTTTAACCTTTTAAACATCAGAATTTGGCCCAGCATAATAAGAGAAAGTTTTAGTTTACATTCTGGCCTTTCCGAATTGTACTCGCACATCGAAATCCAATGCTCGGTTAGGAAGTTATGATCAAAACAATATCAATATACACTTCAGTCTTTAATTTCTGCGCATAGTACTACGACTTAAATTCGAGATTCGGCTTAATAAACACGAGAATTTTGACATGGTGCTATCAACGAAAGTTTTAGATCAGATTCTATGGTTTCAGAAAGTCCGGAATCGTCGACTTCCGATCATCCATTCAAAATTTATGCTCATTTTGCTTTCAGCTTATCGACAATTTCAGGTTTTCGCATAATTGTCGATTTATTTATTTAGGATCTTAACTTCGACTTCCAAGGGTTTAAGCAAATTTAACCATCTAGAATGGGTTCGTTTCATTACCCCTCGAAATATGGTTTTCCCCTTTTTATTGCTAAATACATTCACATTCATTTTCATTTACATTAAGTAAAATTTCATTCCATGTATTTATGTTCCATTATCGCCAAATCTTATTTAGGTTCATTCCCAAACTTATCTATTTCGTTTAAAGCGTTAATTTCCGATTAAAACTCGAATTCATTCTAACTTTTACTATGAATCTAATCATATTAAATTCTTAACTCATTTACCTGAATCAACTTACCAAAGAATTATAACTCGTTTCTTAGCTAAATTCTTAATTCTCAAATTTTTCTTGATCTTCCAACTTCTTATTGTTGGTTTATTCTTTGGACATAACTAGGACAATAAGATAATTAAAGACAACAAATTCCATTCTGATTTTATTTATTCTAATCATTCAAGTTCATTCTTACTTCATTTTATTCACTTAAGTTTGGTTTAGATCGATCAATTTAGAATTTCTCGATTTTATTTCACTTGGTCAACCCAATTATCTATATTGGTTCTAGATCAACTTATTTTATTTCTCTAAGTTGATTTCATTTCATTAAATCCATCCAGCATAGATCAGCTTTATTTTCATATTACATTTCGATATCTCAAATTCCAAATTTAGATTTCACCTAATTATTATTTTAATCCAAATAAACCAAATTTTTACTTGCATCACATTTTATTTTGTTTGGCACTTCTATTCATTCATCTAAACATTTTTCACTTATTCCCATTCATTTTAAATCAAGGTATAAATATTTTTCAATTATTCCCATTCATTGGGTTTATTCCTATAACTCAACTGAAGTTATACTTCATTCGATCAAATGCTTTACATCCATTCATTTCCTTATTCAGACATATATTTATATTTGACATGTAAATTTCCATTTTAATTTTTTTTCCAACCATTCACGCTTCATCAACAACTTAAATCTCTTTTATTTCTTTTTGAACTAGCGTAATAAACTTATTAATTATCCCAAGTTATGAGTTGTTATTCTTGTTACCCACTACATCTTCCATTCATTTTGGATCGACTTTACTTGAACTTATATTTCATAGTTAATTTAGGTTTTCTCTAACACCTTTATCGACCGAACTTAGAGTTTCCTGAACTAAATTATCGTCCATGATTAAGAGTTAGATGACGACTTCCTTTCACTTAAAACTTAAGTCTATTTCATGATTTCAAAGTCAAAATTCAAATGAATCGAGTACTAAATCTTAAATCATCATCATTAGTTAAGACAACTCAAAGTGCTTGATTCCGGGTTTTATAATTCAAGTTTAAAATAACATACATATATACTTGTACTATTTTATAAACCATACCATATGAAATTTAAATCCAAAACTCTAATTTAAGAAAGAATATAAAAATTTCAATTCCTGTTAAATCTTAAACTGAGTTTTAAATATCATATACTTATACTCTTATACAAACTTATACTATAGGAATTTAAATCCAAAAAAAAACCTTTCAAACTAGTTATGAAAATATGGGTGGTCTCCCTCACTTAAACGCTTCAGAATAAACGTCGATAATGCGTGCACTCATTACCGACATCGTTTCTAAGGTCCAAGAAGGGATTATACCCACTTTGAAAAATCTTTAAAAACCATTTCTTTTCGATCATACCTATAACATGATATTATTTAAAACTTTGGCAAAACTATTTCCAAAGATACCCTAGGATCAAGTTTCAAGTTCATTTCTATTTTAATCACAAATTTATCTCTAACAAATTATACTTAAGAGATTTCATTCTCGAATATTTTATAAAACCAGCTAATTTTCTTATTAAATTTATTATCGAATTAACCGTAGTAGGTATTATCTTTATATTATTACCTACCAATGGCCAATGCTTATACACTTAAAACCACCAATAGTATATATAATATATAAAAAATATAATCGAAAACCATATTATGTCAATTCATTTTATTCAATTATTTAGGAATTCCTATCGATTCTATGGCGTCCCATATATCGACCAGAATCCATAAATATTCAAAAGAACGAGTCAACATAAAATAAAACATTTTATATCAAAATACAAGTACGCTTTCTCGTATATACACTCAAATTCATTCTTGGGTTTTACTAACCCTATCTATGATGAGTAAATTTCCGAACAGTGCCAAGGTTATCACTAACCATCGCTCTGATACCAACTGTAACAACCTGAGTTTATTTTTTTGACCGTTCAAATCGACAATATACCACACATGTCGACCCAAACAAATCACCAACAAAGGCAGTTAGTGGGAAAAGAAGAAAAAGAAGAAAGAAAAGAAAAACAAATCTCTGAATCTCACAGCGGAAGGACAACATAAAATAAACAAATAGTAGTTAAAAACGGTTGGAATATATACATTTGACTATAATGTACAAATGATAAATCAGAGTTACACATAAGCAGATATACATAACATGGCAGCGGAAATACATATATAATAGATATATACCAAATATTCGTCTTTGATCTCCATGGCAAAGTAATCTTCGTTAACTGCAACATCTGCTGGCCCTAGCGTATTACATAAAAGAGACACAACAAACACTCGGATCAGCACTAAATCATTCTCATATTAGTCAAATCGAAATACGAAATAACTTAAGTGTTATGGGTGCAGTAACTCCAGAGATGTTACGGGACTTTTCAATCTCTCAAGGATCCGTTAAACTAATACATACATAGTATAATACGCTATTATGATAGTGTCTATCCAGTAAAGTAAATATCATAAAGTTAGCGTAAGCGGGATTACCATATTACCCTTATGCCGTTTACAGGCACCAACAGTCTATATAGTACCGTAAATTCACCGTACTGGTGTTATCAGAGGGCACTCCATAGAAGGCGATGCAAAATCAAAATCTTATGGGGCTCGATATGGATAAATATGACAAGACACTCGAGGCAATGCCCAGGGTAAGATTCTACCGATTGCACTCCCGGACTGGTGGTAATGCATAGCAACCACTACCGCCCACCTCGGATCACACTCCCAATTAAAATGGGCCCAATCATCATCATCATCATCATAGTAATAGAAATAGTATTGAAGAAGTGTGTCCGATAAAAGGTTCTACCTCAATTAGTCACGGTATAGCTCTTGTTTTAGTCATTTCAATTCTGACCTGAAGGTCAGGGCTATCGTTATCGTTCATCTTCTTCAATTCAAGAATCGCCTCCAAGTCATCATACTCATTCTGGATACGTCATAACGTTCACAGTTGTCAAAGTGGTATCGACACTAATAGAGAGTATGCCTTATGTCGACTCCGGTCTCCTTAACAACCAACGCTTACATCTTTCACATTGGTTGGTTCTTTTATATTTCATAAAGGTTCGCTTCCATATCAAAATATCATATTCTGTTTCGAACCAAATTTATATTCAAATAGAATAAAATTTCATATCAAGATATCCCAATCATTCCCAAAACCAATTATATTCCAGTTAGAATATATTTTCATATCATTATATTATACTCATATAATATTTCCAAATCGATTTATATTCCAGAAGAATATACTTCACATCTGAGGTTATAATCATTTCAAATCGATTTATGTTCGAAATCTATTCATATTCAACTGGAATATATATTTCATAACAACTCATTTTAAATCTCTTAGGAGATCCATTTATACTCGAAAAGAATATAATTCATATTTCCATATTAAAAATTGATTTAAATCGATTCATGTTCAAATAACTTTATTCCAACTCCATTTAGAACTATAGTTCAAATCCAGCACTTTCCATTCGGAAGAAATTTACCATCATTTAATATAACTTTGAAAATAGATACTTATAAATAAACCTTATGTATAAAAATTTACTTGTATAAAAATCGTTAGAGTATACTAAGATACTTTAAATCACTATATATATATCAAATAAATTTACTAATAATTTTAAATAATAACATATAATAATTCATTTATAACAAAATAGTATGTATGTTACTAAAATCTATAAAAATAATTTTTAATAATAAAATATAAATTTATTTGTAAAACAAACAGTGCATATATATATATATAGTTCACATAATAATAATAAAATAAAATAAAATTTTAAATCATAATTGTTCTTCCTCCCGAATTTTACATACTTGAATCTATACTCCAGCCTCAATGGAATTTACAAAATTCAATATCTTAATTCAAACCATTCAAACTAACTATTCGATTCCAAGGATTCAAATTCATATTCATGTAAATTCGAAGTAATTTCAAGTATCCTCAAATAACTTTCATTTCCAACTTAATTTATGAAGAATTTATAAATTCACATTTACCATAAATTTGGACTTCAAGATATACAAAAAAAAATTCAAAGTTTAGTTTGGATAATTCCCTTAACAAATTCAAAAATCATTCAAAGTTCAAATTTAAAGGTAATAAAATTTATCGAAAATCGATACCTTCTCTTTAAGTAAAATTTCATCTAATAGGAATTTTGCATATTTAAAAAAATCATTTAACCAACCGATGTCCATATATAATTCGCTATCCTATGGCCAAGTGATTTTAAATTTAATTTCTCGATATTCAGGGATGGATCTATCATTTCAATCCAAATCAGGGTCATAGATTTTTATCATTTCAATCTGTGTTCTTAATTGATTTTAAATTGATAAATCCCGGGTTTATTCGATGCCTGTAACATCAAAGGTGAAAAAAATTGGGATTCATCGTCAATGATGAGCACACAACAGCCATATACTGAATAAATAACATTTCAAGCCATACCCATTCAGAATCACCCAAAGCATCCATCACACCATTCATCCGATTAATCAATATTAATCTGTTCTACCGTTTCGCAAGGATCAGAAATCCCAACCAGTAATTTAATTAAATTAAATAACTTATTATTGGCCTAAATTTTCAGATTAACATACTTACATGTCAGTTTCTAAGCTACAAAACATCAGTCAAACACAACCATCCAACCAAACTTATTTCACAATTTAATTCAATAAAATGGGAATAGTTCAGTATTTCGTAAGTGAGGAAATCACTCACCTTTGGGTCCGTAGTGGATTGAACATCCAACCAAAGCCCAAAAAATTTCAGTCTCCAATCGCAGCCAAACCAAAAACGTCCGCAATTTCGCCATGATCCCAACGCAACAAACCACGTCCAAATCCGAGTTAATACGTGAAAGTTATCAACGTTTTTCTATTTGAATTTGAAATATATAAAAATTATTAAATAAATTTCTCACCCAATTGGGCTTTGACACGTCATCCCCTTAAAAAGATACTCCCGCTCCTTCCCTTCTGCTACAGGACCCGTCGTGAGAATTGAGCCCATTTCCAGCCGTGCTTTGACCATCGATTGCCACCGATTCCGGCGACGATAGAGCTCGGGACCACCTCCATTCTTCTCGCCTGACCGAGGCGCACGCAGCCCAGGTGGCGCCGCCACCTCCGGTGGCTTCTCCGACGCTGACAAACGACAGCCCCAAACAAGTTTCCTAACCCTAAATCTCGAAAATCTGATGATTTACACAACTATAAAACCAACGAACACCATATAAACACTCATATGGTCTTTCTCTTCATAACCCATATCCCCTATTTCTCGATTGAAGGCTAAATCAAAAATCCCCAAATTTGAAGCTAGGGTTCCGCGAATCGGAAGTTTGACCATCGATTTCCGGCCAACCTAGTTGCTTCATGTCAAAATAAATTACACCAGAAGCTTCGTACCATCGAGAGCTTCAAATTGATATATAATACTCTAGGGTTTGAAGAGATTTCATTGTCAAGTTATGATTTTTATTTTGAAGTAGGGTTTCAAATTTTTCTCCAGCTATTAAAGAGGATTATGAAGGTGGAAGTGTACGTATGTGGAGAATGAACTGATAAAGTGTTAACTGGGTTTTATTTATATATAATTGTAAGGCCCAAATATGAGAAATACCCAATTATCCCTTTAAAATGATCTCGTTCATATTTTCTCTCGTACGATCAAACGGTAACTCGGATTGTAATGCAAATTGGAATCCTACCATCATTCATCGTTCTGATTCCGATGGCTCCAGTTTCATCGAATTCCGAGACAGTCGCCAAAACCGTTAATTTCTACAGTTAATTAATTATTATAATGTTCAATTTCTCAATTAACTGTTTAAATTCATTTTAAATATTAATAAATTCCATTTTAATCAAATTTCAACTTAAATAAATTTATACATCGATTTCACAAGATTAAGTTCCCAGTTTTGATTATTTGAATTTTAAGTTTTGAAATTCCAATTTTCACTTAACAACTTAAATTTTTTTATTAAGTCACTTATATATTAAATCCCAAATTTCAACATTTCAAAATAACTAAATTTGGAAAAACCTATTCATACTTAATTCAAACAAATCATTATTATTATAATCAACAAAATTTGGTTTTTTTTCCCAATATTATTCCATTTTATTTATTTTAAATCGAACTTTAAATATACGGAAAATATGGGATGTTACATTTCACAAAACAACGTTTATCGCAAGAGTGAGGTTCCCACCTCCCGTCGTAAAAGAGGAAACCTTCGAAAAGGAATAAGTCATAGCATAGCCAGTTTTGGGATAATGGTCTTAAAGTTGCTAGATCCACCCTTTAAAGTTTATTAAGTGATCCCATAGCTTACCTCCCCATTTAATGGCTATTGGGTACGAACATGGTAATTCCTACGTTAGTCCGCTTTCTTGAGATAGAAAATGATTGGGTTGCAGGTCCACCTTGGGAATAAGTATTAAATGACATCTCTAGAGGTACCAAAGGTCTTCCTATCCTGCGGGAAGTATTGAGTGACTAAGGGAATTATTCAATAAGGCTAGCTAGATAATAACGAGGGGGTCCACTGGGGGAAGGTCTTAAATAGCGAGATGTCATCTACCTATCCTGTAGGTAATAAGTGACTGCTTACTATCTCTCTTCTTATGCGGGGCATGGTTGTATGCGTGAATGATGAAAGCCATGGATTAGTAGTTAGTGTTTTTTAATTTGTATTAGGGTAGAATAAAACACCATATAAGGTGTTAAGTGACCAAAAAGTCTGCCTTGGGTATTAAATGACCAAAAGTATCCACCCTTAACTTACATATGGAGAGGTATTAAGTAGTCATATATATAAATAAGTGAAAATTAGTGTCACGCCCTTCTTTTCAGGTTTGATATAAACGACCTCCCCCCTAAAGATTCATGCAAAGAAGGTCCCTATTTTTGGCCTTTTCGTGTTTTTTAACATTTTTTAGGCACGGTACTATAAAAAATTTGCAAATATTCACGAAAATATTCTGCAAAAAAAGCTTGAAATGTTAGAAGTTATAGTGAATAATTGCTAATTTGTTAGCAATTATTCACAGTTGTATGAATAATTGCTGACATTTCAACCATTATTCAATATAACCACTAATATGTTAGCAACTATATTAAAAATTGCTACAATCTGAATTATTGCTGATATATTAGTAATTATTATATATAATTGTTAATATATCAACAACTATGTTAAACTTGATGATGTCTTATAATTACTTGTTGTTATATCAGCAAGTATTGTATATTATTGCTGATATATCAGCAAGTATTTGATTCTTTGATGTAAAACTGAGTTTACGAAAGGTGGATGGAAATTTGCGTCAGAAACTGCAATTATTACATTATATTGTTGGTATTTCAGCAATAATACTGCAGTTGATGCAATAATTGCAAAAGTTACTGAAAAATCAACATTTATTGCAAATAGTTGCATTAGTTGCTGCAATATACTGGAGCTTCGTCATTTTTTGGGTAGTTTTAATGCATGAATTTGATGATGATTACGTGTTGAATTTAATTATGAATTTTCATTATTTGTTTTATTGATTTTTCGATGATTTTCGAGAAATAGAGACCTAATTTATAAAATTTTAAGACAGGGACGTGAGCTGAATTTCGAAACTT
Organism: Allium sativum; assembly: GCA_030737875.1. NCBI lineage: Eukaryota > Viridiplantae > Streptophyta > Magnoliopsida > Asparagales > Amaryllidaceae > Allium > Allium sativum. The sequence continues at coordinate 866,779,493 of CM060924.1, read as the reverse complement.
TTCAGGGATGTGAGACAAACTTACCCTATAAATAAAGTACCCCTCCTTGTGTGATAGTTAGAAGTTAGTTGCCCACCTCTTAATTAGTTAATAGTGGTTATAAGGCTACTTATGCGTAAATGGTCTATCTCAGTATTACGATGTCGATAGGTGCAAAATATTACCTTGGGTTTGGTGGTTTGTCGTCATGTGTAAATTTTAATTGGGTCAGGTTATAATTACTAGCCCTTTTAGACATATGTTTTGGTTTTTACCAAACGAAGTACATCTGTGGATTGTAGTTATATATTTTCTACTCACCATGACTTGTTGTTTTGACTCCCTCCTTATGACAACTCTCAAGTTTACCTCTAGGAAGACAGGTCTTAGCAAGTGTTCAAGTTTGGTTTCTGTTCTCGCTCTTTCATTCTCGATATCGACGTGGGGATATGCCTTAAGGTAGTCGCCTTAATCATTATTTGTCATCTAATTTTATTTTTGGTATGAGTTAATTTATGTTGATTACGCTTATGCTCATTAATTAAAGGAACCAGATTTATACTCTTCGTGCTTGGATGGGTTTGAGTTCCAATTTTTGTTGAAATTTGGGTTCGAAAAAGTGTGGGGTTTCAAATTTTTCCTTCCTCCCCTCCCCCCGCCCCCCCAAGGCTCGCAGGGAGGAAGTGTGTTGTTCGGATTATTCAGCCTATTCTGTCTTGGAGGATTTTCTTTGCAGCATATGTATCGCTCTTTATTATTTTCTAAGTTGGGTTGCATCTATTGACTATTTGAGGGATATTATTTATGTACTGGTATTATTCGTGATTGAGATTTTATCTAAAAGGGAGACGGTATTCTGTGATGGTTGGTTTTTTTTTTTGAAATAAATGGTTATGTCACTATTTTGAAATTGCCTTCTTCTTCTGTTGTGTTTTATTTTACTTATGTCTTGCGAATTTTAGTCTTTATGATGTATTTCTGTTTTTATACCTATAACATTTCATATTCCTTAGCGGGATCCTACTTTGGTAATATTAAGAGGTGTGGGAGTGTTTCAGGTATAATATTGGGAGCTAACCAAAGACATTGACAAATAGTCCTTTCTGTACAGCAGGCTTTGACTTCAAATCATAAGCATAAGTATAAGCATCAGAATATCAACATATCAATTTCTAATTCCAAGCCAGTTCGATGTGGTTTTAGATCCAATTCAGATCCTAGTTCCTCGAACCAATAAGGTATAAAGTTAAAACGGTAGATGTTTATAGTCATTTATTTAACCATCAACTACATGGGTACAAGTAAACACATCAGTAGCATAAGTGCTTTTAATAAAAACCATTTCAATGATCCGTAAAAGTTGATTTTAGATACTCATCTCAATGGAACAAGCATATTCGCAAATCTTATAATATTTCCGTGACTTTAAAAACACATTCATACTTAATTCAAAGGTATTGTATAGTCATAAATCATAGGTGGATCAAAATCAATGTCACATGATACACTGTTTAATATAAAACCCAAATTAATTAGTATTGAGTATGAACAAAATGTATAGTGATAAGAATGATTATACTTGATAACAATTTCTAAATCCCACATGTATTATTTATCACATAATGGTGAAATCACCTAAAAAATTCATATTGATAGCATGAGTTCCTTATTAGAAGTTCAATATAAAGTCAAATCAGGATATAATTTACTCTATATTCAAAACATATTAAGCTTTTGAAATTTTCAAATCTTATAAAAATTCTTTTATCATAAATCAAATCATTTAGAACTTAGCTTATAAATCATTTATAAGTTCTTATTTAGATATCTAAACTTCATACATTTATATTTCTAAGTCCATTCTCATGATATCTATAAGTTCGTATATCAATTCATAAACTTGGTTTCAATAGTTTAAAATCTATTATAAAACTTAAGTCCATCTTTAAACTTTATTTATATAACCTTCATAAAACTTCCTATAAATTTAGTTAAGTTTAAACGGTTGAAATCTTTTATAAAACTTGTATATAAAACTAGAAACCTTTATAAAATCCTTCTACAAATTCTATTATTAAATCCATCTTAAATCTGATTTCTTTTCAAAACCTGAGTTTATGTGATTTAGATGAACCAGTTCATAAAACTTGCTTTGTTATAAAATCAAATTTATTACTTCTAAAACTTAGAAAATTTACCTTATGGCAAATAATCAGATTTCAAAAATATTTTATGTAGGCCATCTACTACCAATCACTTAACTAATACTATTTATTAATTAATGTCACAATAAGATTGAATTTAATGAAGGAATCGTAATCCAAACTAGGAATTATGTTATTTATGTTTTGTATTTCATTTGTGTACATATGAAAGTGAATAACATCCAATCACATTGAGGAATCCTATTGGATCCCTCCAACCTATCCCCCTACCCATGTAGTTAAAGCCCTGCTAATGCCTTGCATATTCCCCATTATAACCCGTAGCACTCTTAGAATGTTATTCTACTTCTATTTGGCGCTGATGAACAATAGAATCTCCGGTATCTTCCGTTGCGTTAGTTAAATCAAGGTTTTTAGCACTCTTTTAGCAATATAAATATGCAAAGGTTGATTTGCCTAATTCTCTGTAGAAAAAATCGAAAAAATAATAGTATAAAGAGCTAATTTTAAGGTATAAGTGCTCAATTTGAAATACAAATATATTATAGTCATCAAATCACGTGTACATGACAACGATATTCTTTGATTTTCTTATATAAGATTAATCCATATTAGTTTCTTCCATAAAACAATTTGAGAATGATAATTGATTAATTTTAAATATTCATTTTTTCATTTAATGAACTATTTTGCACTCCTGATATAGTCTCGCTTTTACCCCCCTTATCCCTGCTACAGCTTTTTGCACATCCACCACGATATAACTGCTAAGCACTTTAACTACACAATCTCTTTCATCGTAGTTCATACAACAACACAATGTGCATATAAATCGTATAATACAATCCATATAAGATGAATCATCACTATTAAGCAGGTAATGTCAAAGGTCATCTGTCGTAGGAGTAGGAGTATGTATGAACCAACTAAATAGGAAATAAATCATTCAAAAATCCAATCATACTAATAATTATGCAACCAGCAGTGACTATTATTATATGGTATAACAATATTCTACAAAGCGTGAGTTTTGAATCACACCATATAAATACTTCAAAAGGTGTGAGTTTTAATTCACTACCCATCCAAACAATGTTATCGCGTTGTCGAATAATTAAAATCGAATGCATTTGATTACTGCTAAAAATCGAGCAATCTCCAAATGTAGCCAATCCAACTCGTACATATAAATTCATTGATACAAATCCGAAAGGAAGGAACTTGTTGCTTCCAAATCTTACCTAGTATGAAGCAGTGTGACGGTCACCCCCTACCATCAGACATATCCCCCGATATGCGCTGTGCCAATGCCCGGCTAGCACGGGATGATCGTCAAAAGGGTTGAAACAATTATTACAGAAGAACCTGTAGTAAATCTCACAGCGCATGGAATAAAATATAATAATAACATAACTTGATATAAAACAGGCGAGACAGTACATAAGATGAAAACTAAATCATATCCATCAGAGTAGCGGAAAACAAAATATAGCTTCATATCCAATTATTACAACTTTAATATACTGTCTCTAAAGGAAATAAAAGAGGTGCATTACTAATGCCCAAAGCTATGACCCACAACAACACAGGGAGAATATATATAAAGTATGTGGAAGCGCCCTGCTCGTCTCCGGACAGCTATACATGCATAACCACTTAACCTGCCTCTAGTCTGCTCATTTATGAGCACCTAGAGTAATAAGAAGAGACATAAAACTATGGGTCAGACGAAAGTCCGGTGTGAGCGATAGAAAATCTATGTAATTGAATAAAGAAATAACAGGTATAAATAATCATACCTGACCTGGACCTGCAACCAAAGAGTTAACCCAATAAGATATACAATACTCTAAGGTAACACTAGCATAGAGTGTAAAATAGAAGTGTGTGTGGCATGGTGATAGCGAACATCAAACATAGCAACCATCCTCACATATCTTAATCAGTGCGTAAAGCATACGATATCCACCGCTTTGATCACCAAATCCATTTGGGCCATGACTGGTCCACACCGCCCTGGACTCCGTACAACTATTTCTATGAATACACCGCCCTGGTCTATAGTCAATAACCCTACCCAGTCCACACCACCATGGCTTTGGGGTACGGGCCAACCAGTCTACACTTCCCTGGCTCTGGTTCGTCTACATGCCCCCTCTCTCAATGGTGAACCAAAGTTATAGATATCGAAACTCCTTTGCACACGTCCCGCAGCAAAGCCCAACTTTTGAAGTTAACTCGTTGATTCCCATTTGGATCTTGAGCGATAACTTTCCACTTGGACTTCCTTTGCATCTCGGGTTTTGGTCGAATTGGAGTTGATCTTCAGAAGAGTTCACGATCGTCGTCACGTGGTAGAAGCTCGAATCCAGTTCGGTTTGGGGTCACCATCGCGGCACGGGTCGTGTTCATCATCGGCTCGTAGTCACCATAATGGTCGTGGTCACCATGGGGTCGTGGTCACCATAGGGGTCGTGACCATGGGGTCGTGACTATGAGGTTCGTGACCATATGGTCATGACCATGGGGTCGTGACCACGGGGGTCGTGACTAGGGGTCACCGTCACAAACAAAACCCTGCAGTCTTCCAACAAGCTAATTTAGCTAAACGACGGCGTTTTCAACCATTCCAACTTTCCTATGAAATCATAAAACATACCAAATAGCAGTAGTAACATGTAGAATCAACCAAAAACATCAAAACAATGATTTCATATGTTAATTTAGACCAAAGAAACCCAAATCCATGATTTGCCCCCTTAATCCCCTAAATTCCGGAATTAACAAAATAAATCCAAATCAACCCAATTTCAAATATGTGACGTAAAATATAATTTTAGAACTTATGAATATATTTCCATAATTTTTAGATGTATAATTTCGCTAATTATCACTAATCACCCCTAATTAGTGTATAAACATGCAAATCACTCACCTTAGCTAATAATAAATGAAAAATCTGAAACTTTTACTGATTTGCTCGGATTACAATATAGTGCAGCAGTTCTACCTCAAATTTGGTGTTAATCTAGCTTGATTTGATGTAGATTTGATTAATTAATAACTAGAAAGTGATTAGAGAGAGATTTAGAAGATGGAAGCCATGATTAGGGTTTGAGAAAGGTCTGTTGCAGCTATAAAAATGAAAGGAGATGATTCTCTAACTCCTTTCATCCCTCCCATAACCCTGATCCCGAATTGGGTTATGGGCCTAGCTATTAATCACTTAGTTATGCCTAATTAGGCTATTTTCCATCTTCAAATCTTATTTCAACCATATCTCCCAAACGGTAAGTTCGTTTGATTAATGTGACCACTCTACATAATGAGAAACCATCATCCAAATCCAATGGCAGTGGTTTCAGGTCAAAACTCCTTACCAATCAAAAGTTATAGGCGAAACAAGATTATCAAGGGGCAAAATGGTCATTTGGATCTAGCAAAAATCAGGAATTTGGGAGATGACCCTAATAGTCGTTTCCCAAAGTTACACGATCATATGACTACGTATGAAAATAAGACAAACATTCTACGATCCTTCGATACGTAGAATACGGGTCGTTACACTCTCCCCCTTAAAAAATTTCGCTACCGAAATTCCTTAAACAAGAAAACATACAATAGTGTCCCGCATGCCCATCAACCATTTACAAACAATCAAACATACATAATAAACACAACAAGCCTATCCTAGCATGTGGTTTACTAATAAAGGAATAACTATATCGCAATTAAAATCTCACCAGGTAAGAGCTCTGGATATGACTTCCTTGTGCTCTCCTCGGTTTCCCAAGTACAGTCACTCTCATTATCACCACACTGGACCTTAACCAGTTTCACCGTCTTCCTACGAAGTTGCTTCGTATCGTGTCAGACAATACGAACCGGTCTACTGTTTCCAACTGCCTCGGATTCTACCTCGATATCATCTAACTGATCTGGTGAAATAGTCATATCAGAATCGTGCACGAACTTCCTTAACTGGGAAACGTGAAATACGTTGTGTACTCCCGCCATCTTGTCAGGCAATCCAACTTTATACGCCAAATTCGCAACTCCTTTGAGAACTGGAAATGGACGAACAAAACTTGGTGCTAACTTACCTCTCCTACCAAACTGAATCACATTCTTCAACGAAGAAAGCTTGACAAATACCAAGTCATCAACGGAGAATTTCAAATCTCTTCGTCTTTTATCAACATAACTCTTTTGCGTATCTTGGGCATCCTTCATTCGCTGTTGAATAAACTTGATCTTATCTGAAGTTTCTCTTATTACATCTGGCCCAAGCACAAATTTCTCACCGGTTTCCAACCAACATGATGGTGAGTTGCATGGTCTTCTGTACAAAGCTTCAAATGGAGCCATACCAATACTAGACTGATACCTATCATTATATGCGGACTCAACCAGATGCAAATAGTCATCCCATGACCCCCCAAAATCCAATATACAAGACCTCAAGAGATCCTTTAATACACGATTCACCCTCTCTGTTTGACCGTTGGTTTGACGATGGTACGCGGTACTGAGATGTAATTCTGACCCTAAGGCCTCTTGTAAGATCTTCCAAAACCCACTAGCAAATAATGGTTCTCGATCACTCACAACACCTTTAGGTACTCCATGAAATTTCATTACCCACTTCATATACAATTCCGCTAACTTAGTTGTCGTTCTATTCGACTTGACCGGTATAAACCTTACCCTCTTGGTTAATCGATCCACAATCACCCAAATACTATCATGAACCAATCTAGTACTTGGTAAACCATCAATAAAATCCATTGAGACTTGTTCCCAATTCAATTCGGGGATTTCCAATGGTTGTAACAAACCACTAGGATTCTTTTTCTTGGCTTTAACTAACTAGCAGTTCATGAGTTTGTATATAAACTTCCAAACGTCTCTCTTCATCCCTTCTTAGCGGTAGGTCTGCTTCATGTCTCAATACATTTTGTTACCACCGGGATGTATAGTCAGTTTCGAGTGATGACACTCTCTAAGAACTTCATCTCTCAATCCATTAATGTTGGGTACAACTGGTCTCCTATACTTTCGAAGCCATCCTTCTCGATCAAGTCCATACTTATTCATCCTCTCGGCGTCGATACCCATCTCTACCTTGGAGATGATTTCCAATAGGTTAGGATTGTCCCTCTGGTTGGAACCGATCCACTTAATCATAGTCGATCTGATCGTCAAACTTGCTAACATCTCTGGATCCAGTTCACACTTAGGTCTGAAATCATATCCCGCGATATACTCCAATTGCTTCCATTCTAGAAACATAGCCCCCAAATTGGCATGTATCCTACTCAATGCATCAGCTACTGCATTACCCTTCCCGAGTGTGTATGCAATATTGAAATCATATGAAGCCAAGAACTCTAACCATCTTAGCTGACGAAGGTTTAAATCCTTTTGAGAGAAAAGATACTTTAATGACTTATGGTCTGTAAACAACTCGAGTGTTTCCCCCAAGAGATAGTGTCTCCACATCTTTAACACGAACAGGATCATTGCCAATTCCAAATCATGGATAGGATATCTTTTCTCATATGGTTTCAGTTGCCGACTAGCATAAGCCACAACCTTACCCCCTTGCATCAGTACAACACCTAGTCTGGTACCATCGGCATCTGTGCAAATCGTCATCTCTTTGTTCTCTTTAGGAATAACTAACACTGCTGTACACATTAGCTTCTCCTTTAGACTCTTAAATGCATTTTCACAACTTTCGTCCCAAGCAAAAGCATGAATCTTCTTGGTCAACTGAGTTAACAGTGTCGCTATCTTGGAGAAATCTTGAATAAACTTACGATTCTATCCAGCTAATCCCAAGAAACTTCTCACATCCGTTGCATTCTTGGACGTAGACCAATCTTGCACCATAGCCACCTTCGTAGGATCCACGGCAATACCATTCTCTAAAACAACATGGCCCGAGAACCTCACTTCCCTCCTCCAGAAGTGACACTTAGAAAATTTCGCTTTCAATTGGTGTTTCCTCAACACCTCCATCACTATCCTCAAATGTTCCTTGTTTTCTACCTCTGTCCTCAAGTAAACCAAGATATCGCCCATGAAAACAAGAACAAACTTATTTAATTGATCCCTGAAAAACCTATTCATAAGATCCACAAAATATGCGGGTGCATTGGTCAAACCAAATGGCATGACCAACCACTCAGAGAACCCAGACGACGTTCGAAATGCCATTTTAGGTATACTCTCCGCTGCTACTCACAGCAGATGAAATCCTGTTGCGAGATCTAACTGGGAGAACATTCTTGCTCCATTTAGTTGATCAAACAAATCATCTATCTATGGAAGAGGATACTTATTCTTCCTAGCCACCTTGTTCAACTTGCGGTGGTCTACACATAAGAGAAGGGAACCATCGGCCTTAGTAGCAAATACAATTGGTGCTCCCCACTCGGAAACACTCCTTCGGATAATTCCCTTACTCAAAAGATCACCTACTTGCACTACGAGCTCTTGCTGCTCCCTTAGCGCCATACAACGAAGAGGCATCACTATAGGTCGGGTATCTTTAACTAAATCAATCCAAACTCGATCTCTCGGTGTGGTGGAAGTCCTGTCCAGCAATAGGTATATCTGATAACTCATCATGATGGATGTTGAGGGAATTTAGAAAACTAGCCATCACCCCATCACTAGGTAAGCAACCCAATACCACCCTCCGCCCATCATCCGCTCTAATGATCACCGAAGACACCTCATAGTCTACCACCACCCCCATACCTTTGGAACCAATCGACTCCCAGCATAATGCCAAACCCAGTAAAGTCCAAAACAAAGCAATCCCAAGCAAACATACATCCATGACTCGATAAGACGAAATAATGACAAATCATACAAAGGCTAGTCGAACCACCGATCAGATTCGTCAAAACTAAAGGTTTATTGAATATCTCGCATACCAATCCCAACCTATCTACCAGGTCACAGATACGAAGGAATGGGAAGCCCCGGTATCAAACAATACTTGAACAAGAACATCATAAATAGAAAGCATACCTTGAATGACGACACCCATTCCCTTCTCTGCTGCAATTGGGGCATTTAACGAAGAAGGAACAACGTTGATGGCATATGCTTTTCTTGCTTCTCCATAGGGGGTTGTGGACATTTATTCTTGAAATGTCCCACTTGGTCACAATTGAAGCACTTCTTCTCCCCTGGCTTCGCTCGACAATCTTTGATATAGTGGCCCTTTTTGCCGTAGGCAAAGCACTCGATCTCTTTCTTATTCTTCTTTTTCTGACCATCCTTGGTTTGGTTTTGTTTCCTCTTATTCTGGGAACTCTTCTTGCCTTCATCGTTTGCTTGCGGTTTTGGCTTCTCTACAGATGCAATAGCAACCTCGGTCTTCGACTTAGTGTAAAGGCTCTCTGATCTCAATGCCTTTCCCACAATAGATTCGAAGGTATCATCGATATGGTTTATAAGTCTTTCCCCCAAGTACTCATCTAGGCTAGTTATGAACTTCTCATTCTTCTTCTCGGCAGTATCTGTAACGACCGTATTTTTCAGCGATATATAATTAATTTATTTAATTATATAAATAGTAATTCAAAGAATTTAATGGTCGTTAAATTAAATTAGATGGAATATTTAATTTAATTAAATAATTAAATAATATATTTAATTTCTGAAATAATCAGAAATAGTGAATTGACAATATAAGGTGAACTGGGCAATTCAAATTATTTAATTCAGCTTAGAATTGAATTAGAATAACGAATATATTTAAATAACGACAGTTGAATGTATAATTATATTATAATTAAAATCGAGCTTGAAATGGCGCGGCAGTTCGTTATTTGGCGATTTGAATTTCAACAGAAGGTACAAGATTCGTTTTAAGCTGGATTTCGGTGAACGTTCAGAGCTGGTGAAGTATATTTTTCTAGTGGAAGAGAAAATTCGAGATTTCGTCGTGTAGATTTTGATTTATGTCCAAATCGAATTTTAGAAAAGTCGCTGTGAAATTCCTTTATAAATTATAACGATTTATTTATATTACAAAGGGATTTTTCAAAATAAATTGAATATCGATTTATATCGGGATTTGAAATATGAAGTTAGAAATTCATATAGGAATATTCTAGAGCTGTATGATATTCTGTTGTGAATATATACGATAATATTTATTTTTAAATAATAAATTTAATTGTTTTTAAATATATTTATATATTCAAAAGGGTCATTTAGAGCTTTAAAAATAGTCAATTTTGCAAACGACCTCAGAATTCGACGAAACAAATTTTGTTGGATCCGCAATATTAAATTATTGCTAGATTTCAATTTTCGTGATTTTTGAAGTCAGTATGTTGTCGTACGGGATTTTAATGTGAAAAACAGTCGATATATTGACAGTTAAAAATACGTTGTGGGAGCAAACGAAGTTGGAATTCGACGAAACCAGTTTAGTTGGGTCCGCAATGCCAGACTGTAGCTGCATGTCCAGTTTCGTGATTTTTAGGTATCATATGTAACTGTACGAATTTTTAGAAGTTAAAAATAAACAACAGTTGATTAAATTCGAATATAAAATATTATATTTTACCCTATAAATAACCTACCTTCCCTCTAAACCTAAATTTTTACCTCCCACGGTCAAACTAAAATCCGCCTCCATCTGTTTCTTTCCCAAACGAGAAATCTTCTTCTTTGAAAATTCATAAGAAATCAAATAAAAATCTATAAATCAGGAAGTTCATTTCTTTGAGATAGCGAAGGCGTGAGCTTCGATCTCGTCCCCATTTTGTTGGGACCGATTCGTTTTCTGTTCGATGGACATTTGTACAGCGTTCTAGGGTTAATAGAATTTGGGGATTCGGAGCAGTGATTCGCGAATTCGAGGTTGGTTTAGTGTTGAGTGAATCGAATGGCATGTGTTTGCAGACTTCGGATGGTTTCGGTTGATAAAAGCGTCGGTACCTTACTGTAACCGTGCTCGAAAAGCTTCAGGACGGGTTCTATAGTATTGGTGCGAGGCCCATGAAGTGGTGATGGAGTTGAAGTGTGTTGAAGGAGATGAATTTTGGTATATTTAATTTGATTTTTAGTTGAAAGGAGAAGAAGATAAGAGGGAGAAAAGAATCGACAATGGTGTGGTGTGTACTGGAGGGAGCGGACGACTGTTAGAGAAGAAGGAAGTAACGGGTTGCTTTCGTTTTGGTTTGTGGGCCAGATTTTGGGTAAAGGCCCAATTTAAAATAGTTTAGTTTTTAGTTGAAATTTATCAAAATTTGTATAATTAATATCTTTATCATACAATATCAGAATCACGAACGGTCGGATCCTCGGGACCATAGGGACGAGGACTTCGTAATGAAACTGACTAGAAGTCCATTGGAGCTCATTTGAATTTATGGCGAAATAAATTGTTTAATTCGAATCAAGCAACAGTTTATCGTTCTTTAACGATGAACTGCCAAAATGAGTAAAACTCACCAACTCTAAACAGTTCTATTTTTATAACGTATATTTAGAACTAATAAATGATGACTGATTGCTGTGTGTTAACTGTTTGGTTGAATTGTTTGTGTATTGATTGAAATCATAGATAACGATATATATATAAATCGTTAATCGAATATTGATTCTTTTTAACAGAATATTTCATATTCGTGCTTGTTTAACATATGTGATGCAGGAAAACAGGTTGGAGGGACCCAACTGGGTTCCTAAATATTTATGATATTGTTCTGTTCATATATTGTAATAAATGATGTGATATATAATCTGTTGTCGATTATGTGTGTTTGGACGATATTGGTCAACATGATTTGATTTGTTAAATACCTTAGCATACCGGAATGTTGAAAAGGGAATTTTCAAAGTGAATAATTATTTATAAAATCAAAGGATTTTATAAAGGAGAAATTATTTATAAAATGAAAGAAGATTTTATAAAAGGGATTTATTTTAAAAATCCAAAGCTTTTAAAGAAGGTATTTATTTATAAAATCAAAAGATTTTATAAAAAGGGAAATGCTTATAAAATCATAAGATTTTATAAAAGAGAATATTTATAAATGGAATTATAAATAAAGGGAAATCTTTATAAATGAAATATTTATAAAATCATAAGATTTTATAAAGGAGATATTTATTTGTTAAATAAATAGGAGATATTAAACGAATTATTTATTTAGTAAATAAATAGGATATCATAAATGTAACACCCCACGTCCATTAATGTCACTCACAAAGGGAATGCATTAATTTCCATGGAGGTTTTAAGTGAATATAGAACAGTAAAATTACAACAAGACAGATATAAAATAGTACTTGGAAATTCAAAAAAACTTTATTTCATTGTAGCAGAAGTCAAAACATGTTTGATTACATCATAACACCATATTCAATGTCAAGTACAATATCTATCTTGATAAAACAAGTACATAATCCCATTACATGAATAGCCATTAAAAAGAAAGATAACAAGCTGGACTTTACTTCAGCAGTCCAAGCTTTCCAGAAGATAAGCGATCCAACTAGACTCCACTAGAACTTGGCCCAACCTGCGGACCTGAAGGGAGAAAAAGGATGGAAAAGAGGGGGTCAGACATAAAGTCTGGTGAATATGATAATTCTACAATACTATTACCAAAATAACTGGACTAAGGCATAAGCTGGAAAACAAGAAAATGTCTATGAAGAGCAGATTAAGGACATAGACAATCGCTAAAGGCAACGTTATAGGCGCTCCTAAATACTAAAGGATAAACACTATACTGCACCACACCAGTCACCCTAAAGATTCATCCCACTTAGCTTCACTTAGAAACTTTCCCAATGGCTTTACGTACCCCTAGCTGACTACATAGGTGCCGCCTGCCCCTATCTCCACTAGGTGTACCCTACTTCCCATTATTCGATCGGCTCCCTAACTCGTAGATACCCGTGCTGGCCCCACAGTGGGGTGTATCACTCCCCTAAAGTGGCAACCTGATACAACGGACATGCACGGCTTATACCTACACGATGCAACAACGTCTTACCTACCAGCCCGGGTCCACACACGCATATGAAACCCGTTGGACTTGCGTTGCCACCGCTCCCTGTTTTGGCCTCTTATAGTCAAACCCAGTATGCGTGTCCCGTCCTCGACTTGGGTCGAGCCCACAAAGATACGTTTTGGGATACTGGTTGAAATGGGCCCCCACTATTTACCACAAGCATTCCACCTAAGCTTGTCCCCATTAGTCCATCCCACTTAACCCACTTAGTCATGTTCATTTACATGTGTGTTTGGTTAAGTCTAATCGTATTTCAAATGCCTCTAAAGGCAACCACCAGATTCCTCATGCCACCCAAGGCACCTACTTAACCCCCATGTCCCACCTTACATGATTATCTGGTTAAGTATTTCTTAGTTCATTAAGGCCATAACCTCATAAAGACCTCTCACATTAGACTGGCATTTATGGCAGCTGGATTTGCCGGGCGGGTCCGGGCAGTCTTACACCATAAAAGAGTCTAACCTCGTGTCTTTACAACTGTTATGCTTTAGTTTGGGCCTAGGACCTCTCACATTGGGCCGACATTTGTGACTACTGGATTTGCCGGGCGGGTCCGGGCAGGTTTACATCACAAACGGGTCCAACCTCGTGTCCTAAGCATTGATTATTAATAATAATCCACTTTCCCCCAATTTTAATAATTCCCTACTTGAATTATTAATTACTTCCAATTTTTAACAATGTCCATAATTGACTCAATTATGGACATCCATTCATGGTATGCAAAATCTTACAAAATTGCACCCAATTTATTAATTCCTAATATTACCCCTACCCCACGTTTGAACGTTTATTCGCAAAATATATGTTAGACTCGAATAGCCTAACTCATAGCATAAAAGAGATTATCATAATAACAACATGTATATGTGACCAAATGAATCATAATAAGGGGTGAAACTTGCATATGTCCAACTTGCATAGATTATACATGTCATGGACCTAAAGGTGTCAACTTGTTCAAAATTCACCTAATATAATCTCAATCAATTTTCACAAACTTACATATGAACATGTGTGAATCAACATCATCTAATTTTTTTTAACAACATGGTTTTATATGGGTACACCTAACTCAATAGGCAAATTCCCATAATCAAGTTTTATTTAATTATAGTTTCAAGTTTATGGGTACACCTAACCTAATAGGCAAATTCCCATAAACAAGATCCATTTAAATTAAGAAAAAAAAACATAACTTTAAGCATGATCCAACAGCTTGATTTTTCAACATAATATAGCATGATTTATAACATGGCATAGTATGATAGTATAACATAGCTTGACATGATTCTCAACATAGCACGACATAGCATAAGAGAATTTACAACATAGCATGACATAGCATATATAATTTACATCATACGACAACATAATAACATAATAAGAGATCCACAATATATAGAATTTACAATTACAAATCACATCACTTTCTTGTGATCCATTCATAACTGAGTCAAATTAGTTTGTAATAGTCTTGTGAGAATCATCATACTCACCAACAAAAGAAAAGAATTAGAGAAAGAGAGATCTTTTGATTTGATTTGTGTAGATTTAGTTGTAGATGATTAGGCTTCCTCTTCTTAGTTTGTGACGGCTACGCTGAACTCCATGGCAGCAGCATGACGGTAGCTTCTCTAATTTTACAAGTGATTTAGGTTTAGGGTCTACCCACTTATTTATAGATTTTAGAATGCATTTAGGCCATTAGATTTAACCTAGAAATAACCGCAGCCGTTCAGACAAGATGGGGTTTATCTTGTTGACTCAGCAATGAGTCAGAAGTGACTCAGCAAACACTCAGCAATATATATATATATATATATATATATATATATATTCTACAATGTACACATTAGATACATCCCCCCTTTTACACACTTATTATTGTTTTTATATACATATTAGATACATCCCCTCTCTTACACACTTATTAATATTTTTATATTCATATTAGATACATCCCCTCTCTTACACACTTATTAATATTATTATATTCATATTAGATACATCCCCTCTCTTACACACTTTTATATTCATATTTTAGCAACTTTAGTGTTAATAGAAAATTCGGGGTGTTACATTCTCCCCTCCTTTTAGGATTTCGTCCCCGAAATCTTCAAGTCTGGAAGAATATATATCCTACCATCCAAACGTCCATCTACTCATCCATCATACACAGGCATCCATTGTCCTTACAGACTTCTAATGCTTTCATGTTTAAATGCACAGTGTGTGTATATGTCCGTATCTAATGCAAAATCAGGCGGTCCACTGATTCAGTTGACCTCCTTAATGCAACTATGATCGTGCCATGCATCCATTATGTATGCAAAAGATTCTTAATGCTACATAATACTTCTATATGCGTGCACAACCATCATCTGAATGCAGCATCCACATGATAATACAACCATCGTTCATCCATTTTACTAAATACATCCATATATATGCAATATGCAATATGTAGTGACTGAGCCGATCTAGTGCCTAAAGTGTGTGTATATATGCATCCACGAGCAATCCATTTTGCATCCATCATACATAACATGTCTCAAACACATGTTTCAACCATAGGATTATCCTAACTAAAGGTCAAAGATACTAATGAGAGGACATACTAAAGATAAGATAAGATAAGCTAAGCGATAAAGGAGAAATTAAAAGACATACCCTCAAAAAGAAAAGGGTACAACGAACGCATCTTCTCTTCTGTCTCCCAAGTTGCGTTGCTCTCATCATCTCCCCATTGCACTTTAACCAGTCTGACCTCTCGATTCCTCAACTTTTTGATCTCCGACCCAAGAATGCATGTAGGAGCTCGTCTAATTGTTGCATCACGCTCTATTTCCACCTCTTTAAGCAAGCTCGGCTCTACCACCTCCGCGGTCTTGTGCAAACACTTCCTCAAATGTGATACATGGAATACGTCGTGTACTCCACTAAGTTTCTCAGGCAACTCCACCCTATATGCCATCTTCCCAATCCTGTTTTTTACAGGAAACGGCCCTACAAACCTTGGTGCTAATTTCCCCACGGACCCAAAGCGAACAACATTCTGTAACGGAGATACTTTGATAAAAACCATGTCCCCAATGTCAAACTCAAGATCTGTCCTCCTCTTATCAGCATACGATTTTTGCCTATCTTGTGCTGCTTTCATCCTCCTTCGAATCAACTCAATCTTCTCCGAGGTTTCCCTAACCATATCGGGCCCAAGTAGGATTTTATCGGTAGATTCCCACCAACATGTAGGCGAACGGCAAGGCCTTCCATAAAGAGCTTCGAAAGGTGCCATGCCAATACTAGACTGAAAGCTATTGTTATATGCGAATTCTACTAACGGAAGGTGCTCTTCCCATGTACCCCCAAAGTCTAGGATACAAAGCCTTAAAAGATCCTCTAGAATGCGATTCACCCTCTCGGTCTAGCCGTCTGTCTGAGGATGATATGCGGTGCTCAAACATAGCTGAGTCCCTACCGCCTCTTGTAAACTCTTCCAAAATTCGCTAGTAAAGATGGGGTCACGGTCGCTTACTATACTAGAAGGAATACCGTGCAAACGAACTATCTCCTTAATGTATACAGAAGCCAACCACGGAGCAGTCCTCTTACTTTTCACGGGAATAAAATGGGCGCTTTTAGTAAGTCTATCTACTATAACCCAAATCCCCGTGTTACCCTTCCTTGATCTTGGTAATCCATCCACAAAATCCATTGAGATGCTTTCCCATTTCCATAGTTGAACTTCTAATGGGTGAAGCAACCCACCGGGTTTCTTTTGTTCTGCTTTAACTCGTTGGCACACCAAGCATCTAGCGACGTACTCGGCCACATCCTTTTTCATACCGGCCCAAAAGAAAACCCGCTTCATATCTTTGTACATCTTATCCCCGCCGGGATGAATGGTCATTTTTGAGCGATGAGCATCATCAAGAATGGCCTTCCTTAAGTCTTCGTCTTGCAGTACACAAAGTCTATTATCCCTTCGTAACCAACCCTTATCGTCTAGGGTATACCTACGAAGATGGCTTGACGACTCCCCCCCTTTGAGCTTTTCTACTATCTCAACCAACCGTGGGTCGTCTCGCTGTGCCTCACCAACCCGTCCTAGAAGTGTAGGTCTAACCTCCAAGGATGCTAACAGACCGGGTACTAAGTCAACGGAGGGTCTAAAGTCAAACATAGAGATGAATTCTAAGCTTTGTCGTTCAACAAACAACGGACTCAAGGACAACCTTTTCCTACTTAAGGCGTCTGCCACCACGTTACCCTTGCCCGGGGTATATGCTATTTCAAAATCGTAGGAGGCTAAGAATTCCATCCACCGTTGCTGCCTTAAATTCAAATCCTTCTGAGAGAATAAGTATTTTAATGATTTGTGGTCAGTGAACAGTTCGAATTTCTCACCAAGAAGATAGTGACGCCAAGACTTAAGCGCGAAAACAATTGCGGCTAGCTCTAAGTCATGCGTGGGGTAATTCTTTTCATGAACCCTCAACTGCCTTCCACCATAGGCTATTACTCTTCCCTCTTGCATGAGGACCGCGCCAAGTCCCGTCCCACAAGCATCAGTATAGATGGTAAATGGTTTATTCCCGTCTGGCAGCACTAAGACTGGGGCTGAAGTTAAGGCTCTCTTTAAACGTTGGAACGCATCATCGCAATCTTTGTCCCACGTAAAAACCAGGTTCTTCTTCGTTAACCGTGTTAATGGAGCTGATATTTTTGCGAAGTCTTTGATAAACTTTCTATAATAGCCAGCCAACCCCAAGAAACTTCTTACTTCGGTTGCATTTTTAGGGACCTTCCAATCTTGGATGGCCACCACCTTTGCGGGATCCACTGCTATCCCTTCTTTGGAAACCACGTGCCCTAAGAACCGTACTTCCTTCCTCCAGAAGTGACACTTAGAAAATTTTGCCTTAAGGTTATGTGCTCGAAGGGTTTCCAACACATCCCTAAGATGTAGGGAGTGCTCTTCTTTATTCTTAGAAAAGACTAAGATGTCATCCACAAAGACTACCACGAATTTGTTAAGGTATTCCCTAAACACCCTACTCATCAAATCAACAAAATATGCAGGGGCGTTTGTCAAACCAAAGGGCATCACTAGCCATTCATAGAATCCGTCAGGAGTCCTAAAAGCAGTCTTATCTATACTATCCTCAGCCACTCTCAGTTGATGAAAGCCAGTGGCTAAGTCCAACTGCGAAAACACTGAGGCGCCAACTAACTGATCAAAGAGATCGTCAATCCTCGGCAGTGGGTGTCGGTTCTTTTTAGTAAGCTTGTTTAGTTCTCTATAGTCCATACAAAGTCTAAGAGACCCATCCGCCTTTGTGGCAAAAACTACTGGAGCACCCCACTCCGATATACTACGTCTTATGAACCCCTTCTCAAGCAACTCCTTTACTTGCTTATTGAGTTCCCTCCTTTCACGAGGAGCCATGTGGCGCACTGGCAAAGATACGGGTTTAGCATTATCCACAAGATAAATTCGAAAGTCTATCTCCCGCTTTGGAGGTAAGCCCTTCACCTCCTCAAACACATCCGGATATTCCCGGACCACTTCTACCGATCGCAGGTTCTCTACAGACGCGTCAAGCGATTCAAGATAACTTAGCATAACGGAATTTATGGGATTACAAAAGATGTCGAGAGCATTACCAAGGCGAGTCACAAGCCTAACTACTCTCCTTTCACAATCAAGAATGGCCCTATTTCTAGACAACCAATCCATTCCTAAAATTAGCCCATAGCCCGTGAAGCCCAATACATAAGCATCACATCTAAATTCAACGCTAAGCATAGAGATTTTCAAATCCAAACATATCATGGTCAAATGAGCCGAACCCCCAATTGGATTTGAAACGACCAAGGGATCCTCTCCTCTACTAAACTGGTGTTCAAGTGCAGTGATTCAACTAATGATGCAGAGATAAACGAATGAGATGCGCCAGAATCGAATAAGGTACGGACAGGATGATCAAACAGAAAAACTAAGCTTTCAACAGAAATTGTTCTACCACTTTCTTGCAGCGGTGGGGCCGCAATAGCCTGAACTTGCCCCCTTGCCTGCCCTGGTGCCATAAGAGCCTGCACCTGTCCTCCCGAGGTAGACCCTGCCCTCTGCCCCTTCTTTGGACAGTCCTTCACTAAATGTCCCGCATCTCCACAATGAAAACAACCAGTCTTCTTTTTCTTTCTACAATCTTTGCTGAGATGGCCAGGCGTCCCACAATTGAAGCATTTCTTCTTCCCTTTGCCATTATTGTTTTTACCACCCTTCTTATTTTGCTGTTGGGGTTTCTTCTGATCCCCTTTCTTTTCAACTGCCTTATCCTCATGCATAAGTGCCATTTCTACTAGCTTTTCAAAGGTGGCTCCCATAGGGATGTGGGTCATAGCCAACCCTTGCAACGGTTCATTCAAGCCTCTAACGAACCTCAAAGCTTTCTTCTCTGGCGTGTTCACCAACTCCAAGCCAAACCTTGCTAACTGATTAAATTTATTGACATATTCCTTTACTGATGAGCTCCCTTGCTTTAGTGCCAGGAATTTTTCCATATTTAAGTTCTCCTCTGCCCTTGAAAGAAACTTTGCCTCAAACCTTCGTCTGAAATCCGCCCATGAATCAACTGGACGTTCCCCGTTAGTGACCTCCCACCAAAACGAGGCCTCTCCCTTCATTAACCAAGCAGCTAAACGGACTTTCCTCCCATCTTCCACTTCAAAGATATCCAACAATTCCTCAGTCTCCTTAAGCCAATCTCTGGCCTCCACAAACGTCTCAGTCCCTTGAAAAGTTTTTCCTCCCATAGCCTTGAATTCCTTGCACGTCTTTGCAAAAGTGTCAACACGAGGAGGAGGAGGAGGAGGAGGAGGAATGGGTGCAACTAGGGGTGGAGGAGTATCCGCTGGGCCTGCAGTGGTGGCCCTAGCCTCCAAGTATCTCCTAAACCACCCTGGAATCGTCACACCTTCTGGGAGATTAAGATCTTCAGCCATGCTGAAACGAAAAAGGAAAGATTCAAAATGGAGAATTCGAAAGATAAAGATAAGGATGTGGATATTTGGGATTATGTTTTTCATAAAAACTCTCTTTAAATAACATGTTTTTTTTTTGAAAGCACTTCTTCCAAAAATACTTTAGAAAAAAATATTTTTCTAAAATTTTTTTTTATCTGTTCTAGTAACCTTATGCTCTGATACCACGTGTAACACCCCACGTCCATTAATGTCACTCACAAAGGGAATGCATTAATTTCCATGGAGGTTTTAAGTGAATATAGAACAGTAAAATTACAACAAGACAGATATAAAATAGTACTTGGAAATTCAAAAAAACTTTATTTCATTGTAGCAGAAGTCAAAACATGTTTGATTACATCATAACACCATATTCAATGTCAAGTACAATATCTATCTTGATAAAACAAGTACATAATCCCATTACATGAATAGCCATTAAAAAGAAAGATAACAAGCTGGACTTTACTTCAGCAGTCCAAGCTTTCCAGAAGATAAGCGATCCAACTAGACTCCACTAGAACTTGGCCCAACCTGCGGACCTGAAGGGAGAAAAAGGATGGAAAAGAGGGGGTCAGACATAAAGTCTGGTGAATATGATAATTCTACAATACTATTACCAAAATAACTGGACTAAGGCATAAGCTGGAAAACAAGAAAATGTCTATGAAGAGCAGATTAAGGACATAGACAATCGCTAAAGGCAACGTTATAGGCGCTCCTAAATACTAAAGGATAAACACTATACTGCACCACACCAGTCACCCTAAAGATTCATCCCACTTAGCTTCACTTAGAAACTTTCCCAATGGCTTTACGTACCCCTAGCTGACTACATAGGTGCCGCCTGCCCCTATCTCCACTAGGTGTACCCTACTTCCCATTATTCGATCGGCTCCCTAACTCGTAGATACCCGTGCTGGCCCCACAGTGGGGTGTATCACTCCCCTAAAGTGGCAACCTGATACAACGGACATGCACGGCTTATACCTACACGATGCAACAACGTCTTACCTACCAGCTCGGGTCCACACACGCATATGAAACCCGTTGGACTTGCGTTGCCACCGCTCCCTGTTTTGGCCTCTTATAGTCAAACCCAGTATGCGTGTCCCGTCCTCGACTTGGGTCGAGCCCACAAAGATACGTTTTGGGATACTGGTTGAAATGGGCCCCCACTATTTACCACAAGCATTCCACCTAAGCTTGTCCCCATTAGTCCATCCCACTTAACCCACTTAGTCATGTTCATTTACATGTGTGTTTGGTTAAGTCTAATCGTATTTCAAATGCCTCTAAAGGCAACCACCAGATTCCTCATGCCACCCAAGGCACCTACTTAACCCCCATGTCCCACCTTACATGATTATCTGGTTAAGTATTTCTTAGTTCATTAAGGCCATAACCTCATAAAGACCTCTCACATTAGACTGGCATTTATGGCAGCTGGATTTGCCGGGCGGGTCCGGGCAGTCTTACACCATAAAAGAGTCTAACCTCGTGTCTTTACAACTGTTATGCTTTAGTTTGGGCCTAAGACCTCTCACATTGGGCCGACATTTGTGACTACTGGATTTGTCGGGCGGGTCCGGGCAGGTTTACATCACAAACGGGTCCAACCTCGTGTCCTAAGCATTGATTAATAATAATAATCCACTTTCCCCCAATTTTAATAATTCCCTACTTGAATTATTAATTACTTCCAATTTTTAACAATGTCCATAATTGACTCAATTATGGACATCCATTCATGGTATGCAAAATCTTACAAAATTGCACCCAATTTATTAATTCCTAATATTACCCCTACCCCACGTTTGAACGTTTATTCGCAAAATATATGTTAGACTCGAATAGCCTAACTCATAGCATAAAAGAGATTATCATAATAACAACATGTATATGTGACCAAATGAATCATAATAAGGGGTGAAACTTGCATATGTCCAACTTGCATAGATTATACATGTCATGGACCTAAAGGTGTCAACTTGTTCAAAATTCACCTAATATAATCTCAATCAATTTTCATAAACTTACATATGAACATGTGTGAATCAACATCATCTAATTTTTTTTAACAACATGGTTTTATATGGGTACACCTAACTCAATAGGAAAATTCCCATAATCAAGTTTTATTTAATTATAGTTTCAAGTTTATGGGTACACCTAACCTAATAGGCAAATTCCCATAAACAAGATCCATTTAAATTAAGAAAAAAAAACATAACTTTAAGCATGATCCAACAGCATGATTTTTCAACATAATATAGCATGATTTATAACATGGCATAGTATGATAGTATAACATAGCTTGACATGATTCTCAACATAGCACGACATAGCATAAGAGAATTTACAACATAGCATGACATAGAATATATAATTTACATCATACGACAACATAATAACATAATAAGAGATCCACAATATATAGAATTTACAATTACAAATCACATCACTTTCTTGTGATCCATTCATAACTGAGTCAAATTAGTTTGTAATAGTCTTGTGAGAATCATCATACTCACCAACAAAAGAAAAGAATTAGAGAAAGAGAGATCTTTTGATTTGATTTGTGTAGATTTAGTTGTAGATGATTAGGCTTCCTCTTCTTAGTTTGTGACGGCTACGCTGAACTCCATGGCAGCAGCATGACGGTAGCTTCTCTAATTTTACAAGTGATTTAGGTTTAGGGTCTACCCACTTATTTATAGATTTTAGAATGCATTTAGGCCATTAGATTTAACCTAGAAATAACCGCAGCCGTTCAGACAAGATGGGGTTTATCTTGTTGACTCAGCAATGAGTCAGAAGTGACTCAGCAAACACTCAGCAATATATATATATATATTCTACAATGTACACATTAGATACATCCCCCCCTTTTACACACTTATTATTGTTTTTATATACATATTAGATACATCCCCTCTCTTACACACTTATTAATATTTTTATATTCATATTAGATACATCCCCTCTCTTACACACTTATTAATATTATTATATTCATATTAGATACATCCCCTCTCTTACACACTTTTATATTCATATTTTAGCAACTTTAGTGTTAATAGAAAATTCGGGGTGTTACAATAAACGAATTATTTATTTAGAAAATAAATAAAGATATACAAGGAAATATTTGTGAAAACAAATATACAAGGACATATTTGTGAAACAGAAATAGAAAGAGAAATATTTGTAAAACATCTACAAATAGAATAGAAAGGAGATATTTGTAAAACACTTATACATTAAAAGATAAAAGAAATATTTATTTGTTAAATAAATAGAACTGAAAAGGGATTAGTTATTTGTTAAGTAAACAAACAGAAAAGGAATAATTCAAAGGAGATAATTTAAAGAAGATAATTCAAAGGAGATACATCCAAGGAGTTAATTCAAAGGAGATAAATCCAAGGAGTTAATTCAAAGGAGTTAAGTGAAAAGAGTTAATCAAATAGAGTTATTCGATTAGAGTTAATTGATTTGAGTTAGAATTAATCAGTTAGAATTAATCAGTTAGAGTTAACCAGTTAGAGTTAGAATTAATCATTTAGAGTTAACTAGTTAGAATTGTTCAAATGGAGTAAATCGAGTAGAGTTATCGAATATAGTGTATTCGAGAGAAGAGAAATCGAATATAGTGTATTCGAGAGAAGAGAAATCGAATATAGTGTATTCGAGAGAAGAGAAATCGAATATAGTTTATTCGAGAAGAGTAATCGAATATAATTTATTCGAGAAGAGTCATCGAATATTGTTCATTCGAGAAGAGTTATCGAATACAGTTATTCGTAAGAGGAGTTATCGAATATTAGTTATTCGAAAGGAGTTATCGAATCTAGTTATTCGAAAGGAGTAAATCGAATATAGTTTATTTGAAAAGAACTGAAGGAGTAAATTGAATATAGTTTATTCGAATAGAATTGAAGGAGTATATCGAATATAGTTTATTCGAATAGAATTGAAGGAGTAAATCGAATATAGTTTATTCGAATAGAATTAAAGGAGTAAATCGAATTTAGTTTATTCGAATAGAATTGAAGGAGTAAATCGAATATAGTTTATTCGAATAGAATTGAAGGAGTAAATCGAATATAGTTTATTCGAATAGAATTAAAGGAGTTATCGAATATAGTTTATTCGAAAGGAGTTAAGTGAAAAGAGTTAATAAAATAGGAGATAAGTAAAAAAAGTTAATCAAAAAGATTTAATCAAATAGAGTTAATCGATTAGAGTTAATCAAAAAGAGTTAATCCAATAGAGTTAATTGAAAAGAGTTAATTGAATAGAGTTAATCGAATATAGTTTATTCGAAGAAAGGTTTTCGAATCTAGTTATTCGTAAGAGAGATTATCGAATATAGTTATTCGAAGGGAGGAGTTATCGAATAGAGATCATTCGAAAGAGAGTTACATAAGGAAGTTTGTTAAAGGTTTAAAGGATAAACTTTGTCTATTCCGAAGTTAAAACGTTATTCAGTTAAGGTCTAAGAGGTAATTATACCCCAACTTGGTTGACTTCCTTCTTAACTAAGGAATGATAACGTTTGATAGTGAATGATGGTTAAGTGAATTTAGTAAATGGGTTGAGTTGGCATAGCGATGTTTTATTTAAACTTCTGTTTAAATCCAATGAAGGAACTTTGGAAATGTTTTCCAAATAAGAAACCATGGATGTTTTCTAATATAGAAAACATGAAATGGAAATGTTTTCCATTGTGAATAACATATATTTTCTAAAATTAGAAAATAAGAAATGTTGATTATATGGAAACAGGAGATAGGTAAATTAATGAACTAAAGAGATAAATGTTAAATGATGATTGATCGATATAACGTTGTTTGCACACGTGTTTTCCTTTGATAGTTAAATCACAGACTATCAAAGTTTTGACTATTTTTAACATTGTTAATACGGAGAGACCGGTTGGATTATTATCCAAAGAACCACTCTGTATTGGCATAAGCATTGTGAATCATATACACCAAAGAAAATTGAAGACAGAGAAAAGTGCAAGGGCTGTTGCATAAATATTAGATAACAATTGCCTAAGATAGTTGTATTGAATAGTGCCTTCGGTTTGTCCATTCCCAGGACGACCTGTATGGAAGAATGTCTGACAGAGTATTTTTAATAGATCGCGTAAGTTGATCTCTTCAAACGTATTTACGTTTGGTGGCGGAGGAATTCGTTTCTCTTAGCTGTATACCCGTGGTGTTTTTGGGGAAATCAATTTGTGATTTGGCGGGTATGACGATGTGACATTCAAAGTGAATAGATGTGTGATCTGTCAGAGATAAGCGTGGCCTCTAGCCTCACAACCGGGAAATGACAGAAATCGAGCAGGCAGCATGGCTATGTAGGTCGCACCAATTAGGGTGTATAATCACCTGATCTAGAGTTTCAGTTACTTCTAAAAATCTATTGCCGATGCTGTCCCATTCGGGAAACGGTTGCTGATCCCAACCGTTGGTGATATACATTCAATACACTCAAGCGAAATGAGTGGTCAGTCATGTGTTGCCAGGTTGCAAGATGTTCTTGTTGAACCCAGTGTATTCCTCTCTAGATGTACACTAGCGAAAGGTGGTTCCACACCTTTTCATTATTGGAAATCCATTACCCAATACGTGCTTGTCGTTTTGATTATATATTATATATGTAGAACGTGAGATGAAAGCGTTTCTGCTAGATGATTATTATATTGTGGTTGATAGACATTATTATAATATCAAAAGGTTTTTGATATAAAGATAATTTGGATTCTCATAAGGGAAAAACCCGTTCCATTATACGGCGTGGTCTTATGAGATATCGTTTACTTGTTCAAACGTTTTTACTCATACCAGTCCCTTGACTGACCCGGAGTTTATCTTGTTTTGTTTTCCCTAAACTCTTAGGTGCCCAATTTTGTACGAGCAGTCAAGTAGTCGGGATTTACAGATATACTGGAAGAGCTTGGAGCAGGAGGCTTCAGTATTATATAACTATAGTTATTTCCGCTGTGTTGTAAGTGTTGTACTCTGATAATGTTATTGTACACATATACTGATTTTATTTCAAGGATAAGTTATCTATTATATGTTGTTCTTTCCGTTGTGAGATTCATGTTACTCTGATATTGTGTTTTTCTTCTTCTTCTTCTATTCTAAGTTTCTATCTTATCTATTCTCACCATCTAATTTCTTTCATTAACTACCGATATTTTAGATCCTTGGATGTTCGATATGTGTTGTATATCGGATAACCAAGATCGACTTTTTCCGGGTCGTTACAGTTGGTATCAGAGCTTAAGTTAAGTTATTACCTTGGTTCTGTGGCGTGACTCAGTAAAGAAAGGGTTAGTAATACCCTAGATTGAGTTTGAGTGTATATATACGAGAGAGCGTATGTGTTATGGATATAAATAAATTGTTTTATATTATGGAGATTTATTGGTTGAGTTGATTATGTGTTCTGGTCGATCAATTTGATCCACTGTATCGGTAGGAGTTTCTAAACACTCGAATATGATGGGTCGACACGATATGTTTTAAAAAGGGGGTAAATGAAATAATTTACCCAAGTTATATTTTGATATAAAGGATTTATATTGGAATGATTATAATATATTGGATATATTGGTTGCCATTATAATCGAATAAGGTTATAATTGAAACGTTTATGTAAATAACCAATCAGAATTCATATAAGTGTTACGAGATGAATTAAATTTGAATTTAAATCAGAATTGAAATTAAAAACCCTGGAAATTTGAAAAGTGTTTGTAATTGGATTTGGAATAAATATAAGAGAATTTTTAAATCCTGGGAGATTTTAAATTGTTTTACAAGCCATGTGAATGGTATTTTGAAATGAATCTCAAAATGGAAGTGTTTAGATATGGTTTTGAAAGTGATATAGTATTGAACTCACTTCGATAGTTGGAAATAGATTCCGATGATGATCTAGACATCATCGGTGTTCATTTTCGAGTTCTAAGTGACGGATTACTACCAAAGTTATTGTTTTGAATTGATTTGAGAAAAGCAAGTTGTTTTGAATCTTGAAAAGGAAAGTTTGATTTTCGATATGGTAAACTGTTTAAAACTCCCAAGGAAAGATTGTTTTGGATTAAAACCAAATTTGAATTGAAATTTGTAAAAGCAAATTGGAATTAAAATAAAGTCAGTTAAGTGGTAACTGAAATTGAATTTAAATGATATCGAGACAAATTGTATTTTGGAGATTCGAATTTGAAGTGTAATTTGATAACCAAGTTAAGAGTTGGGATTCGAGAATGAAACTCGTGTTTGAAATGATATTTGGCTTGGATATAAGAGAATGGTTGTGTTGGAGATAAAAGTGATTGGAGGTTGATTGGGATGACATTAGTATATGCTGAATTGGCAGCAGATGTAAAGGATATAATGATATGGCCGGCAAAAAGGTACAAGTTTATATTTCATATTGGGTATGAGACTTTATGAGCCAAATTGGCAAGCCGCTTGGCTGTTTGATTTTCTGTTGGGTTGGAGATGGCCCAGAGAGGCGAGTTGGAGTTTGAGCTATTGACCAGTACAAAGGAGGTGCTGGCGAAATTTTTCGAAAAGTTAAGGCGTTAGAAAATTTTCAGGATTTTTGAAAATTTTCATTGATAAGAATTAATTAAATATTAAATTGAAATTAAATTGGTTCAGTTGAAACTGAAGTTTAGAAGTGAACGAATAATTTTTTAACCTAGTTAATAGGGTTTGTTTTCTACCTTAGCAATTTCGAGGACGAAATTATTTTAAGTGGGAAAGAATGTAACGACCCATATTTTTCAGCGATATATAATTAATTTATTTAATTATATAAATAGTAATTCAAAGAATTTAATGGTCGTTAAATTAAATTAGATGGAATATTTAATGTGATTAAATAATTAAATAATATATTTAATTTCTGAAATAATCAGAAATAGTGAATTGACAATATAAGATGAACGGGGTAATTCAAATTATTTAATTCAGCTTAGAATTGAATTAGAATAACGAATATATTTAAATAACGACAGTTGAACGTATAATTATATTATAATTAAAATCGAGCTTGAAATGGCGCGACAGTTCATTATTTGGCGATTTGAACTTCAACTGAAGGTACAAGATTCGTTTCAAGCCGGACTTCTATGAAACAAGAAATGTTCGGAGCTGGTGAAGTATATTTTTCTAGTGGAAGAGAAAAATCGAGATTTCGTCGTGTAGATTTTGATTTATGTCCAAATGAAATTTTAGAAAAGTCGCTATGGAATTCCTTTATAAATTATAATGATTCATTTATATTATAAAGGGATTTTTCAAAATAAATTGAATATCGATTTATATCGGGATTTGAAATATGAAGTTAGAAATTCATATAGGAATATTCTAGAGCTGCATGATATTCTGTTGTGAATATATACAATAATATTTATTTTTAAATATTGAATTTAATTGTTTTTAAATATATTTATATATTTAAAAGGGTCATTTAAAGCTTTAAAAATAGCCAGTTTTGCAAACGACCTCAGAATTCGACAAAATAAATTTTGTTGGATCCGCAATATTAAATTATTGCTAGATTTCAATTTCCACGATTTTTGAAGTCAGTATGTGGTCGTACGGGATTTTAATGTGAAAAACAGTCGATATTTTGATAGTTAAAAATACGCTGCGGGAGCAAACGAAGTCGGAATTCGACGAAACCAGTTTCGTTGGGTCCGCAATGCCAGACTGTAGCTGCATGTCCAGTTTCGTGATTTTTAGGTATCATATGTGACTATGCGAATTTTTAGAAGTTAAACAAAAACAATGGTTGATTAAATTCGAATATAAAATATTATATTTTTCACTATAAATAACCTACCTTCCCTCTAAACCTAAATTTTTACCTCCCACGGTCAAACTAAAATCCGCCTCCATCTGTTTCTTTCCCAAACGAGAAATCTTCTTGTTTGAAAATTCATAAGAAATCAAATAAAACTCTATAAATTAGGAAGTTCATTTCTTTGAGATAGTGAAGGCGTGAGCTTCGATCTCGTACCCATTTTGTTGGGACCGATTCGTTTTCTGTTCAATGGACGTTTGTACAACGTTCTAGGGTTAATCGAATTTGGGGATTCGGAGCAGTAATTCGCGAATTCGAGGTTGGTTTAGTGTTGAGTGAATCGAATGGCATGTGTTTGAAGACTTTGGGTGGTTTCGGTTGATAAAAGCGTCGGTTCCTTACTGTAACCGTGCTCGAAAAGCTTCAGGACGGGTTCTGTAGTATTGGTGCGAGGTCCATGAAGTGGTGATGGAGTAGAAGTGTGTTGAAGGAGATGAATTTTGGTATATTTAATTTGATTTTCAGTTGAAAGAAGAAGGAGATAAGAGGGAGAAAAGAATCGACAATGGTGTGGTGTGTACTGGGAGGAAGCGGACAACTGTTAAAGAAGAAGGAAGTAACTGGTTGCTTTCCTTTTGGTTTGTGGGCCGGATTTTGGGTAAAGGCCCAATTTAAAATAGTTTAGTTTTTATTTGAAATTTATCAAAATTTGTATAATTAATATCTTTATCATACAATATCAGAATCACGAACGGTCGGATCCGTTAGGACCGTAGGGACGAGAACTTCGCAATGAAACTAGCTGGAAGTCCATTGGAGCTCATTTGAATTTATGGCGAAATAAATTGTTTGATTCGAATCAAACAACAGTTTATCGCTCTTTAACGATGAACTGCCAAAGTGAGTAAAACTCACCAACTCTGTACAGTTCTATTTTTATAATGCATATTTAGAACTGATAAATGATGACTGATTGTTGTGTGTCAACTGTTTGGTTGAATTGTTTGTGTATTGATTGAAATCATAGATAACGATATATATATAAATCGTTATTTGAATATTGATTTTGTTTAACAGAATATTTTATATTCGTGCTTGTTTAACATCTGTGATGCAGGGAAACAAGTTGGAGGGACCCAACTGAGTTCCTCAATATTTATAATACTGTTATGTTCATATATTGTAATATATGATGTGATATATAATATGTTGTCGATTATGTGTGTTTGTACGATATTGGTCAACATGATTTGATATGTTAAATACCTTAGCATACCGGAATGTTGAAAAGGGAATTTTCAAAGTGAATATTGAAAATAAATTATTTATAAAATCAAAGGATTTTATAAAGGAGAAATTATTTATAAAATGAAAGAAGATTTTATAAAAGGGATTTATTTTAAAAATCCAAAGCTTTTAAAGAAGGAATTTATTTATAAAATCAAAAGATTTTATAAAAAGGGAAATGCTTATAAAATCATAAGATTTTGTAAAAGAGAATATTTATAAATGGAATTATAAATAAAGGGAATTCTTTATAAATGAAATATTTATAAAAGGAAATATTTATAAAATTATAAGATTTTATAAAGGAGATATTTATTTGTTAAATAAATAGGAGATATAAACGAATTATTTATTTAGTAAATAACTAGGATATCATAAATGAATTATTTATTTAGAAAATAAATAAAGATATACAAGGAAATATTTGTGAAAACAAATATACAAGGACATATTTGTGAAACAGAAATAGAAAGAGAAATATTTGTAAAACATCTACAAATAGAATAGAAAAGGAGATATTTGTAAAACACTTATAAATTAAAAGATAAAAGAAATATTTATTTGTTAAATAAATAGAATTGAAAAGGGATTAGTTATTTGTTAAGTAAACAAATACAAAAGGAATAATTCAAAGGAGATAACCCAAAGGAGATAATTCAAAGGAGATAATTCCAAGGAGTTAATTCAGAGGAGATAAATCCGAGGAGTTAATTCAAAGGAGTTAAGTGAAAAGAGTTAATCAAATGGAGTTATTTGATTAGAGTTAATCGATTTGAGTTAGAATTAATCAGTTAGAGTTAACCAGTTAGAGTTAGAATTAATCAGCTAGAGTAAACCAGTTAGAATTGTTCAAATGGAGTAAATCGAGTAGAGTTATCGAATATAGTGTATTCGAGAGAAGAGAAATCGAATATAGTGTATTCGAGAGAAGAGAAATCGAATATAGTTTATTCGAGAAGAGTAATCGAATATAGTTTATTCGAGAAGAGTCATCGAATATAGTTCATTCGAGAAGAGTTATCGAATACAGTTATTCGTAAGATGAGTTATCGAATATTAGTTATTCGAAAGGAGTTATGGAATCTAGTTATTCGAAAGGAGTAAATCGAATATAGTTTATTCGAATAGAATTAAAGGAGTAAATCGAATACAGTTTATTCGAATAGAATTGAAGGAGTAAATCGAATATAGTTTATTCGAATAGAATTGAAGGAGTAAATCGAATATAGTTTATTCGAATAGAATTGAAGGAGTAGATCGAATATAGTTTATTCGAATAGAATTGAAGGAGTAAATCGAATATAGTTTATTCGAATAGAATTGAAGGAGTAAATCGAATATAGTTTATTCGAATAGAATTAAAGGAGTTATCGAATATAGTTTATTCAAAAGGAGTTAAGTGAAAAGAGTTAATCAAATAGGAGTTAAGTAAAAAGAGTTAATCAAAAAGAGTTAATCAAATAGAGTTCATCGATTAGAGTTAAGCAAAAAGAGTTAATCCAATAGAGTTAATTGATAAGAGTTAATTGAATAGAGTTAATCGAATATAGTTTATTCGAAGAAAGGTTTTCGAATCTAGTTATTTGTAAGAGATATTATCGAATATAGTTATTCGAAGGGGGGAGTTATCGAATAGAGATCATTCGAAAGAGAGTTATGTAAGGAAGTTTGTTAGAGGTTTAAAGGATAAACTTTGTCTATTCCGAAGTTAAAACGTTGTTCAGTTAAGGTCTGAGAGGTAATTATACCCCAACTTGATTGACTTCCTTCTTAACTAAGGAATGGTAAGGTTTGATAGTGAATGATGGTTAAGTGAATTTAGTAAATTGGTTGAGTCGGCATAGCGATGTTTTATTTAGACATCTGTTTAAATCCAATGAAGGAACTTTGGAAATGTTTTCCAAATAAGAAACCAAAAATGTTTTCTAATATAGAAAACATGAAATGGAAATGTTTTCCATTGTTAATAACGTATATTTTCTAAAATTAGAAAATAAGAAATGTTGTATATATGGAAACATGAGATAGGTAAATTAATGAACTAAATAGATAAATGTTAAATGATGATTGATCGATATAATTTCCATATGGAAATGATATCGTTGTTTGCACACGTGTTTTCCTTTGATAGTTAAATCACAGACTATCAAAGTTTTGACCATTTTTAACGTTGTTAATATGGAGAGACCGGTTGGATTATTATCCAAAGAACCACTCTGTATTGGTATAAGTGTTGCGAATCATATATGCTAAAAAAATTGAACACGGAGAAAAGTGCAATGGCTGTTCTATAAATCTTAGATAACAATTGCCTAAGATGGTTGTACTGAATATTGCCTTCGGTTTGTCCAGTCCCAGGACGACCTGTATGCAAGAATATCTGACAGAGTATATTTAATAGATCGCGTAAGTTGATCTCTTCAAACGTATTTACATTTGGTGGCGGAGGAATTCATTTCTCTTAGTTGTATACCCGTGGTATTTTTGGGGAAATCAATTTGTGATTTGGCGGATATGACAATGTGACGTTCAAAGTGAATAGATGTGTGGTCTGTTAGTGATAAGCGTGGCCTCTAGTCTCACAACTGGGAAATGACATAAATCGGACAGGCAGCATGGCTATGTAGGTCGCACCTATTAGGGTGTATAATCACCTGATCTAGAGTTTCAGTTACTTCTAAAAATCTATTGTCAATGCTGTCCCATTCGGGAAACGGTTGCTGATCCCAACCGTTGGTGATATACATTCGATACACTCAAGCGAAATGAGTGGTCGGTCATGTGTGGCCGGGTTGCAAGATGTTCTTGTTGAACCCAGTGTATTCCTCTCTAGAGGTACACTAGCGAAAGATGGTTCCATACCTTGTCATAGTTGGAAATCCATTACCCAATACGTGCTTGCGGTTTTGGTTGTATACTATATATGTAGAACGTGAGATGAAAGCGTTTCTGCTAGATGATTATTATATTGTGGTTGATAGACATTATTATAATATCAAAAGGTTTTTGATATAAAGATAATTTGGATTCTCATAAGGGAAAAACCCGTTCCGTTATACGACATCGTCTTATGAGATATCGTTTACTTGTTCAAACTGTTTTAAACTGTTTTACTCATACCAGTCCCATGACTGACCCGGAGTTTATCTTGTTTTGTTTTCCCTAAACTCTTGGTTGCCCAATTTTGTACGGACAGTCAAGTAGTCGGGATTTACAGATATACTGGAAGAGCTTGGAGCAGGAGGCTTCAGGATTATATAGCTATAGTTATTTCCACGGTGTTGTAAGTGTTGTACTCTGATAAAGTTATTGTATACATATACTGATTTAATTTCAAGGATAAGTTATCTATTATATGTTGTTCGTTCCGCTGTGAGATTCGTGTTACTCTGATGTTGTGTTCTTCTTCTTCTTCTATTCTAAGTTTCTATCTTATCTATTCTCACCCTCTAATTTCTTTCATTAACTACCGGTATTTTAGATCCTTGGATGTTCGATATGTGTTGTATATCGGATAACCAAGATCGACTTTTTCCGGGTTGTTACAGTATCAATAAGAGATAATCCATATTTCGATAAGGTATCGAATTCAGCAATATATTCCGAGATTGCCTAACATTCTGCTTAAGCTCTAAAAACTTCCTGAACAATTTTGATTTCTGTGCAACAAGAATAAACTTGTAGCTGAAGCGAGTCTTAAACCGATTCTAAGTAATTTGATCGTCGGGAGTAGCCGCTTTAATAGCATTCCACCAATTCATTGCCCGTCCTTGAAGCTGACATGATGATATCTTTCTCTTCATCGCATCATCGATCCCCAGATCCTCGAAGATGCGCTCACAACTATCAAGCCAATCCTGAACCTCCGTAGCCGATGCCGTTCTATGGAACGGCTTCCCACCAAGACTAGTATAATCCTTGCTAAGCTTGGCGAAATCGGCTCAGGCACCTCCACTACTGCACAACCACCATTACAGCATTAGGAACTGCTGCCTGAGCATCCCTAAGCATCTCTCGCATGATGGCAATAAACATCGTCCTTATATCAGGGACATTCCCATTGTTGGCTCCTGAACCTGCTCCCTCTTCAACTCCCGATGTGGGGTTCCTCATCGTGCTCCTTGTATTTCGTCTCATCGTTCAATATGTAAATAGAAAACGATTCACCATCTCCTTAATGGTGCCAGTGCAGTGTGACTTCATCCTTAGATATACTAATAGTATATACATACATACATACATATATATATATATATTGAAAACCAAAATATCACAAATATGCACTCTCATATATGTATACTATCTGTCCCTGATGTCTTCCCCTATGTTAAACTACGCAGGCCCTGATACCAAGTGTGACGGCCTCCCCGTACCATCAGACATTTCCCCTGATATGTGATGTGCTCATGCCTGGCTAGCACGGGAGGATCGTCAAAAGGGTTGAAACAATGATTACCAAAGAACCTGCAGTATATCTCACAGTGCATGGAATAAAATATAGTAATAACATAACTTGATATAAAATAGGCGAGACAGTACATAAGCTAAAAACTAAAACATATCCATTAGAGTAGCGAAAACCAAAATACAGCTTCATATCCAATTATTACAACTTTAAAATATTGTCTCTAAAGGAAATAAAAGAGGTGCACTGCTAATGCCCAAAGCAGTAGCCAGAAACAACACAGGGAGAATATATATAAAGTGCGTGGAAGCCTCCTGCTCATCTTCGGACAGCTACTCGTGCATAACCACCTAACATGCCTCTAGTCTGCTCATTTAGGAGCACCCAGAGTAATAAGAAGAGACATAAAACTCTGGGTCAGACGAAAGCCTAGTGTGAACAATAAAAAATCTATGTAACTGAATAAAGAAATAATAAGTATAAAAAATCATACCTGACCAGGACCTGCAACCAAATAGTTAGCACAACAAGATGTACAATACTCTAAGGTTACACTAACATAGAGTGTAAAATAGAAATGTGTGGCATGGTGATAGCAAACATCAAACATAGCAACCATTCTCACATATCTCACAGTGCGTAAAGCATACGATATCCACCGCTTTGATCACCAAATCCATTGGGGCCATGACGGGTCCACATCGCCCTGGACTCCGTACAACTATTGCTATGACCACACCGCCCTGGTCTATAGTCAAAAACCCTACCCATCCGCACCGCCCTGGCTCTAGGGTACGGGCCAACCAGTCTACACCGCCCTGGATCTAGTTCGTCTACATGCCCCCTCTCTCAATGGTGAACCAAAGTTATAGATATCGATACTCCTTTGCACATGTCCCGCAACAAAGCCCTACTCTTGAAGTTAACTTGTTGGTTCCCATCTGGATCCTGAGAGATAACTTTCCGCTTAGACTTCCTTTGCATTTCGTATTTTGGTCGAATTGGAGTTGATCTTCAGAAGAGTTCACGATCATCGTCATGTGGTAGAAGCTCGAATCCAGTTCGGTTTGGGGTCACCATCATGGCTCGGTTCGTGGTCATCATTGGCTCGTGGTCACCATAGGGTTCCTGGTCACCATGGGGTCATGGTCACCACAAGGGTCGTGGTCACCATAGGGGTCGTGACCATGGGGTCGTGACCATGAGGTCGTGACCACGGGGTTCGTGGCCATGGGGTCGTGACCATGGGGGTCGTGACCATGGGGTCGTGACCATGAGGGTTGTGGCCATAGGGGTCTTGACCATGAGGTCGTAACCATAGGGGGCGTGACCACCTTGGGGGTCACCATCACGAACCGAAACCCTGCAGTTTTCCAACAAGCTAATTTCACCAAACATCGGTGTTTTCAACCATTCCAACTTTCCTATGCAATCATAAAACATACCAAATGGCAGTAGTAACATGTAGAATCAACCAAAAACATCAAAACAATGATTTCATATGTTAATTTAGATCAAACATACCCAAATCCATGATTTTCCCCATTAATCCCCTAAATTCTGGAATTAACAAAATAAATCCAAATCAACCCAATTTCATATATATGACGTAAAATATGATTTTAGAATTTATGAATATTTTTCCATAATTTTTGGATGTATAATTTCGCTAATTATCATCAATCACCCCTAATTAGCACTAATTAGTGTATAAACATGCAAATCACTCACCTTAGCCAATAATAAATGATAGATCTGAAACTTTTACTGATTTGGCTCGGATTCCAATGTAGTGCAACAGCTCTACCTTGAATTTCGTGTTAATACGACTTGATTTGATGTAGATTTGATTAATTAGTGACTAGAAAGTGATTAGAGATAAATTTATAAGATGGAAGCCATAATTAGTGTTTGAGAAAGGTTTGTGGCGGCTTGAAAAATGAAAGGAGTTGATTCTCCAACTCCTTTCAGCCCTCTCATAATCCTAATCTCGAATTGGGTTATGGGCCTAGCTGCTAATCACTTAATTAAGCCCAATTAGGTTGTTTTACATTTTCAAATCTTATTTCAGCCATATCTCCCAAACGGTAAGTCCGTTTGATTAATGTGACCACTCTACGGAATGGGAAACCATCATCTGAATCCAATGAAAGTGGTTTTAGGTCAAAACTCCTTAATAATAAAAATTATAGGCGAAACAAGATTCTCCAAGGGCAAAATGGTCATTTTAAACTGGCAAAAATCATGAATGTGGGAAATGACCCCAATAGTCGTTTCCCAAAGCTACATGACCATATGACTTCGTACGAAAATAAAACAAATATTCTACGATCCTCCGATACGTACAATACGGGTCGTTACAAGTAGATATAAATGTAACAATTTTTTATAATAATTAAAGTTATACCTAATGTCATTATCAAATATAATCATCTTGATTAGTAATTAATAATACGTGCCTAAACATGAACATGTTTTACCTTCAAGTTCGAAAACAATGAAATCAAACCTTCCATTTAAACGTTTACTGCCATCGTCACTCCTCTCAATCAAAGCCGAATAGACTATCGCCGAACTAATTCCCTCTGACCGGTGCCCCTTACTAAACCATCCACATCAGCTCTGGTGTCATATAGTATGCGCATGACCATGAAAATCGAAAATAGCCTATATCGGTTCAATTTCAATTGTCTCCCTCCTCCAGACATGGTTT
Organism: Allium sativum; assembly: GCA_030737875.1. Lineage (NCBI taxonomy): Eukaryota > Viridiplantae > Streptophyta > Magnoliopsida > Asparagales > Amaryllidaceae > Allium > Allium sativum. Next base: position 866,742,008 of record CM060924.1, on the reverse strand, counting down.
AATGTGCGACCAACTCGAGTAGCTCGAGCACATTCATCTCCACAACACTCGTTCAGGCGCCAAGACTGAAAGCTGATAGTTGGTCCACAAAACAAGAAAGGATGAATTTATGATAGTTGGATTTTTTTTATAAATTTTGGCTGCATTGATCGTTCGATCGATGAACGGAAAGCATTGATGTGTTCATATCGCCGATATGATAAATTAATGTTTAGAATTCTGGCTAGAAGTGGACAACTGAAATAAGAAATTTTGGCTATTGGATGAAGTTGCCATTGACAACTAGGTTAAGAAATTAGGATTTGGCAAACTTATGAGGTCTACATATAGGAAATTTTAAAAGCACTATCCATCAAATCAAGATTTTCTAAACTCCAAATGAGACGTGCTCAATGTTGTTCATAGTTAATGAACCACATTCTGAACATAATGGAACTATTCAAAGCATAGTTTTCCAAATTACATTATAATTTTAAGTCATTGAATATTATGCATTTCTTACGTGCATGATCACATAGTAAGTCTAATCACTATGGAATTTGAAATTTTACAATAATTTATTATTGCTGGTCTGATTAAACTGATCTCATTGAATTTTGAGATAGATTAAAGGCTAATTTTATGTGTGAATCAAATCAAGTTGTTATCAATCGATTTCCAAGCAATTAAATTCCTCGATAAAAGTTTATTATTACCGTTCTTACTCAAATAGAATTTTATATAAGATCAAAATCAATTTGATTTTATTAACTTCAAATTTCCAAAATTTGAGTTAATCCATTATTCAAATTCTTATATAAATTTAGTTCAAATAATTGAATTTCAAAATTAGTTGTTTTAATATTTAAATCCATTAAATAATCAAATGTTAAATATTCTGGTTGTTACATTCTCCCCTTCTTAAAAGGATGATGTCCTGGAATTACAACTAAGTGTAATGCCATAAAACCCGTTAGTTTTATTCAAAAATATTTCAAAATCATTATAAATTTTTCCAACACTTGAAATTGTGGAAATTTTCTATAATTCCTCCTTTACAAGGCTAGGTCTGAAAAAATAGTTAAATCAATATAAGCTCATTTCTCAAATCTTCCATATCTGGGGACAACAAAAGCTACTTGTTTATACTCATAGATCATGAATGTTACATAGCAAACACACTCGTTAAGCATAAATACGTACTATTCTATTGGGTAAATAATCTTTACCAATGAAATAAAAAGCCAGAAGCAAACTACTACTTCCATATACTTGTGTATACTTATGTAACCTGAAAAGAGCTAAGCAACTAAACACGTAATACGATAACTACTAACAAACGCATTAATAACATAGCAAGATACCAACCATATGTATCAAGTAAATATGATGAAACTAATAAACATGTTGCAGTTCTTTAAGCAACACAAATATGACATAACGTGACATGCAACTAATAGCAATCATCACATAACTGTACCATATAGCATCAAAATTACTAATTGTCATAACTTGTAGTTTATTAAGGTTTCGAAAACTTCTCATCACGCAAGGATGACAAATAGTCCATCAAGCATCACCGCACGCTAAGCAGCCTCAAGTAATTACTTAACCTATCATCCATGCTGCCTCAAATAATTCAAAGATGTACTTCCTAGTTTCAACACAAGATAATAACATAGCATGTAATTTATCCATTTTCATTTTTCATACTTTTCCTGTTATTCTTATACTCAAATTGCTTATGAACTATTTTCCTGAACTACAAGCTCGTGTATTCATAGTTCTATCCTACCTTAAGTTCTTATTATCAATGGTGTCGTCAGTGAGTGTTTATTATCCATCCTATAGTTAAGTTGAAATTTCAGATAACATTCTAATTTTCAAATTATATAAGTTATTAACTCATTTTTCTACGTTTCATCACACATTTAACTTAGTTTTTGAATCCAACTTCGAAATTCTAACAATCTAAAATTATCGAGTGTTCCATTTATGTTATTGTTGTTTAAATTCATAGTAAACAATTTCACTTAGGTTGAATACTTACCCAACATCATTATCGAGCACTTACAAACTATGAAACTGAATTCACAAGGTGTTCGTTTCAATGTTCCTGGAATAATTAATCTACCCAACCTATGCGGGTAAAGTATAATATTACTCATATCCGAACACAATAGTAAATACCCTTAAACTAGATGAGCATAGATGCAAATCAATCAATGATAGTTAATGTAAGTGGATGAACATGATAAATCAATCTAGCAACGGTAACAATCAAGTATCACCATTACTAGCAAAGTACACATCCATATAAAACGCATCCAGTTATGAAAATTTTCTTTGTACATAAAATATACGAAATCTTAGTTGAATTGTTCCATTTACCTTTGAACCAATATAAAACATTGGTATTCGGTAACAAAATAAAAGCACATATATATAATATGTATACACTCTGAACTAAATCATTAGTGTTACTAACACCATCTCTAATGATCCATACCCAATCGAAGCTTAGATATTCTCTAGTCTAAGCTCTAATAGCAAATGTAATGATTAGGATTTTTTGACCCTTGAGATCGACACATGGGTACACGTTGTAGCTCTGAGTCTTGGAAAATCGCTTGTCAAAGAAAGAAGATAGAGTGTGAGAAAGAACAAACAAAGAGAGATGGATTTGAAGAAGAAGTATACAAATACAACAAAATCATAGTAGATCAGAATCACACAGTAGAATAAATAAAATATATTATACAAATAATTTTTCCTGTAAAAGTAGCTATATATATATGCATGCATAAACCATCAGAGTACATCAAATAAATCAGCCTAAACTATTACAATAACATGTCTTTACAAATAATGATACATACAACACGTAGCATTGTTGAGATACAACAACATACATCATCATAGCATGGTAGATTACATAAATAACATTAAGAATGACACAATAGAAGAATACATTATAACAGGATAGGAGAATAAGTCTCGACTCAAGCTCTTTCAGATTCAAAGCGAATAAAAAGTTAAACTAGAAAATATACTCGATTTGACCCAAGCATCAAGGAAAACAACGTCAAGATCAGGCCGAAATATCAAAGTAAAAAAACTCACACCATAAACTACTCATTTAATTTAGTAAAAAACTTTGAAAGAACAGATCCCTCATAATACACAACCACACATAAACATAGCACTCGTTTTCCCCTAGTATAACCAAAAACTTCTATGAAATCAGGTGATATCATTTCTAAGGTCTATTTGGAATAATACCCACAAAATAAACCAAATAGCGAAATCTTGACAATTATTAAATTCCACGTATTTTAGACAATAAAAATAAACTGGTTGGTTCATAATTGAAAATAGATTCCATACAAATAGCAGGTAAGGAACTACCTTCCGTATAGTATACCTTTTATAACAACCCGGGTTTTGGGCATCCGGGGTAAACATATCATAGTAAGTATTGTAATTGTAAACTTGAGAAGATTAAAATTCAAGTTTGGGAGCCTAACTCATATAATGATTCAAGGATGAAAAATAAAGAAATTGTTGTTTATTAGGAAAATTGTGTGTATTGGAATAAATTAAATTCATATACGAATTATAAGACAATTTACACTAGTTCATGGTTGCAAATTACATTTTGATTATTAAAATGAATATTAAAAATATAAAATATTTATTAGAAATCAATATTTGAGAAGAAATATTTTTTCAATATGAAGTGTTAAGTTATTGTAACAAGATAATAAATAGTTTATAAATTTGTGAATCGAAAATGCAAGTTGTAGAAATTATGAAATAAAAGAAGAATTATGTTTATAATCATATTTGGAAATGGTTAAGTGGTTTATGTAGTAATAATTTGATCTCGGATGGTGTCAATATGGAATAAATTTGCATAAATTGTTGTTAAAAGTGAATTTTGGCAATAACAACAATATTTGTGGAATTTCATTGTTACTGTTAAAATAAGAAATACATATATTGATTTGAAATCGATATGTATGTGTCAAATAACTTTTAATATAATCGCTCAAATCATTTGTGTCAAAATATTGAGGGTTGAAAAATCTCTAGATTTAAAATTGGTGTTTACTTTATAAAATATTAAAATGTACAATTTGAATTGAAATTATGAGTTTCTATTGTTAATACATTAAAACATGTGTTAAGTCTTATTAGAAAGTTTTGAATAAGTTGATTAACCTTTTAATAGGCTTTAACAATGTTAAAATATAACATGAGTTTGCAAAATTATGATTAAAAGGAGTTAAACTTGTGTTAAATGGTTGCATAGCCTAATTAGGATAATTTTACAATGCTTTGTTAAAATGCGTTAATGGATTCTAAAACCAAAGCCCATAGAGATATTGGGAATAGGAAAAAGGAAAATATATGCACCTTATTTTCTTTAAGTTGATTCTTCCCCTCTTCTTCCTAAAGCTATAATGATAAAACCATGCCTTCCTTCTCCCTTAAAATCAAAAAACTAAATCTCTCTATAACCTAAAACTGTAAATGTAAAGAAAGGGATTAAACTATCAGGAATCATAACCATGCTAGTAATCTTCTCAATGAAGCTTCAGAAATTGGAGAGAAAAGTTACAGTAAAGTTCTTCCTTCTTGGATGCTAGCGTTTTCAAGTTTTCCAGCCTTTAGAGGCTCAAATCTACCTCCTTGCAAGCTATAATAGCTTGAATTCCTTTGAATGATAGGCAATCTTTACATATTATTTTGCTTGAGTTGATGTTAAAAGTTGAATTATGGTAACTGGAGATTTCTTGAGTAAAATTATAGTGCAAAATTGAGTCTAGGTCTAAATTTGAGATAGTATAACTTCCTCGATTTAAATTGGATATGGGTAAGGACCTTTTGAGTTGATAGCCAATTAACTCTACTTTGTGCATGACAATTTTATATCATCCCAAGTTGTATAGGACAACAAAAACTGTATCAAAATTGAACACGAGGTTAAAAATTAGCCTTTTTCTAATTTCGCGAGCTGGATCGACACACCCTTACTATGTATTAACCCAAATCACTCATGGGTTGACCCATGAACATTAGGGTTTGAACCAAGTGTGACGAAAAGGAATTTACCTCGGTCCGAACCAGTCGCTAAACCGACCCAGACCGTTCGAAACGCCCTATCGTTTGAGAACACGACAAATCAGAACGCAGACGAAAGAATATTTTATTGTATATTACAACAATGCATCAGATTACAAGAATATACAGAGTATAAATGAATAAATATTACACAGAAATATCAGAGATTTAAATTACATTTAAATACATAGCAGCGGAAAATAATACAATACACAACTAGAAGAGATATATGGATACAAAGCTTTCCGGATATCATTCCAGCTGTAAACCAGGATCCTATGAATATAAATCTGCAAAACCAAAACTACTAGCTGCCCGTGTCGAAATAAGGGCACCCAGAGTTTAGGTCAAAACAATAAACTCCAGGTCAGTCATGTGACTGGTGTGAGAACTAAAACAGTTATTTATCTTTATTTTTAAAGTTAGGTAAATCAAGGGACCACGCCGTATAACACGGAACGGGTTTCCTCCCAAGAATACCAGTGCATAAAACAAATAGCGCAATGCTAAATAAAGAAAAATGAAGCTGTTATAAGACCCAGGTCCTATCACACAATGCAACGCAAGCCGGGGGATAGGGTTTTCCCTTATAACAGCCAAAGAATGCTTGATACGTTTAAAACAAATCATTTGATACTATAATAAGTGTACAGTGTTTAAAACAACTTCAAATCATAAGTATCAATCATAGACGGCATGAATGACCCATACCACTATGTCGCCATTTATAAGTTTACATTCAAAACCGCAAGACGTCGTATTGGAAGTTGGGTTATCATTTATGGTATGAACCGAGGCTAGGGGCAAGATCCTCACCGATTCGAGACGCTCTAGTCCGCCCCTCAGGAACAGCCGCAACTGCCCCTTGGATCGTCAGGGTCGGTCCACCGATGTTGATTATTATGCCTGAACATTGCGTTTCCCCGCCCTTTGGGGCGTAAGCCTGGCCCGTCAGCCGACCAGAAGCATCGGCCGAAACCGATATCACGAGGCGCCTCGCTTTTCAGCAAGTAATAATAAGAAACATCCACATGAGTCAAACTCGTCAGCCAGTTCAAGCACTGACGCCACTCCTAACTAGAAAGAAACGCATGTCCTCCCTGATGTCCGTCTCCCGTTTTTGGTTCATACCGGGTGTGATACTCGCGAATCAGCGTTACACAAAGCTACGCCACACAAGGCCGTGCTTTGATCATCAACCACAAGACTTTGCTTTTCAACAAAAGCCTTGATCCATGCAACTTAGCATGCCACATTGTCAGTCCATATTGTACCACTGATTTCTGCCAATATATAACCTCTAGGCTCGTACGTCTCAGAGAAGGGCGTTAAGCAAGAGAATAAATTCTCCGCCGCCAAACAGATATATATTTAGCAGAGATCAACAAATACAATATAAAGGAATACAACGTCAGATACACTATCCATTTACAAGTCCATTCTGGGTCTGAACGAAACCGGAGGCACCTAGTACCCCGCATATCCATCGATCTCCAAGTACGTCTGGACGATCACCAACTGTTTCCATCTTCTTGGGTGTACAGCCCAATCAAGATCGTCAGTAATCACCCAAACGACGTGAAGACTTCCGGTCTTCGACCACCGTCTTCATCTTCGACTTATCGTCGTATCAGTTATTCAGAATGGGATAAACCCGGTCTTTCCGAATAACTCGCGTATATTTTAAATAAGTGTTACACAAACACAGCATACGCCTCATTCCAATTCATCAGTCACTAACCGTAAATTAATCAAGAGAATAATTTCCCAAATATTAACCCCGAAGGCCGAAACCAACATCAGATCAATATCCAGAAAATCATTCTGCTTGGCTAACCGACAGTTAGTTTCTAAAATTCACATTCATAGGGAAAGGTTCCCATTAATTTTATCCAAGATAAATTCCTTGAATTTATTCTTTAATCTTCTTTTGAATTTTGATTCAACTAGTCGGGATTAACGAACCTTACCGAAGTAATCATTTGTTTTAATTTCCCAATCCCAACATATTCACCCCATGAACTAAAACTGGTAATACTTCATATCTAACACCACGGTGTTATCGGTAAATTCAATTACCATTTCACGTTCAAATGTAATTAAAGATTTGACTATCGCCTGGAGTAAAACTGGTGATACTCCATTCTCGATTATTTCAATCTAATTAAAGATTCATTAAAACTCCACTTAGTTTTACTCTTTAACTGGGTTAAAGAATCAGTGTCATTTAAAACACAATTCACGATAAACCCAAAATCACATTCCATTAATTATCGGGTTAAAGAACGAGTGTTATTTAAAACACTGTCCACGATAAACTCCAAAATCACATTCCATTAATTATCGGGTTAAAGAACGAGTGTTATTTAAAACACTGTCCACGATAAACCCCAAAATCAATATCAATTCAATTCCAATTAGATATTATTTAATTGGTACTCTTCATTAAATCCAAATAAAAAGATTTAATCTTTTCTCAACTGGGTTCAAGAACAGTGTTAGTGAAGACACCATTCACGACAAACCCAAATCACATTTGATATTCAATACAAGGCTCTGAATAGAAAATATATCGGCTTATATTCAATATCAAATTCTACGATTAACAAATGTCGTATTGGAAATAACGATATAAATATATATCTTTCAAATTTCCATAACAACATCCGTATAATCACGAAATCCCACATCGAAATATTCCGACGACAATTTCGATTCAAATCCATTCCAATGCAATCATTGGAAATTCTGGTTATTTTCAAAACCATTTCAAATTCAATTTATTTATTTTTAAAAATAAATAGGATTATAATTCTAGTTCAAAACTAGTTCATTTCGATAAAAATCTATTTTTATCTTTTCAAATATGGAGTTTTTCATCCCAATTTTTCCTAAATCATTTCTTATGATTTTACACAAATTATTACTATTTTTAATAATTTTATCAAGGCCCGTACAGTCGATTTCCATCAACGGCCATCGAACTGCACTTACAGCGACCTTTTCCAAATTTGATTTGGACATAATTCCAAATCCAACCATTAGATTTCGAATTTCTAATATTCATTAGAAAGCTCTTTTCGATACGAACCCAACGGTTCCGGTTTCAGGAGAATCCGACGGTTGGATCTCCCGTAATATCCGTTCGAAGTCAATGGTCGAAATTCGCGAGCTGCCGCGGCGCGGCGCGTTCTATTCAGGCCATTATATTATATACATATATATAATATATATAATGTATACTTCGTCGATTTCAATTCAAAACGTGCTTTATAAATCGTTTTAAATTCATTTTCAAAACGGCTTTAACTTCATATTCAATTTCAAATCAAAATTGAATATTCCAATATAAATTCGTTTTAAATTCTTTTCAAATCGATTTCAATTCGAATTCATTTATATTCATTTTCAATTCGAATTCATTTCTATTTATTTTCAATTCGAATTCATTTATATTAAAAAAAAACAGATTTTGAAATCACTTTCGATATTCATTATAAAATGAATAAAATCGATATAAATATCGTTCACGTCAAAATGGCGTCAATCTAACCAACACGGCTTCATATGTTTCTATTTTCAAATATTCTATTTCGAATATTTCTATTTCAAATATTTCTTTTCAAATATTTCTTTTCAAATATTTCTTTTCAAATATTCTATTTCGAATATTTCTATTTCAAATATTTCTTTTCAAATATTCTATTTCGAATATTTCTTTTTCGAAACTGGAATGAGGCCCAATCAATTACCATATAATGTTAATTATATGGATTTTCTACAACACATGTATATATCAACAACGATGAATAATCAACCATCATCCAAAGTGCATTCTACACTTTATAAGCATCAAATATAAATATTCAACGCTTATAACAGTCTGTCAATCAATCGATCGACATACAACTAAACAATCGGGATTAGTGTACGTCAAATATCATCCCAATACCCGTGTGGGGTTTCAAACAATCAAACACATATTTTATTTGTGCAGTTGGGCGATGTGTAAAATTTATCGTCCCAATCAATGTCCTTCAAATAGGTGTACATAAACAAACCGTCCGGTTTGTAAATGAATATTTATTTATTCACATTCACATTAAAAATTATATTTTTAACGATCAAACTATTTTATTCAACCTATGAATATTCTATTCGGTTCATTTATTAAATAAAATGTTATCTTTATTTTTCTAACTTATTTTAAGAAAATTTCGGCGGCATAACGGCACGATACTAGAAACGGGACAAGGCCTAGCCTCATCCCCGGTCAAGTGAAGGCCCACGCCATTCACACATCAATCAAATCAATTTCATTTCACCAAACAATTCAATTCAAACCAAATAATCTAACCAACTACACAACCAAACAATTAAACAAACAAGCCATCCATGGTCTGTGGATGACGGGTGTCGGGTGCTACTAAACACCGTCTGCATCCTAGTATATATATATAACTAGAAAAAGAAATTGAAGAGTGAGAAGTTCTCACAGAGGGTTCCACTCCGCCGTGCTTTGCTTTTGAACTGCTGAACCGTCTGGATCTGCTTGAAATTCCAATGCAGTCTTTTTCCCGCTATTTATAATAAAAATTATATTTTTTTATTACTTCATTCAATAAATAAAAATCATATTTTTATTTCTACTCCATATTTTTTCTTTGCTTCTCATTATATAAAGATCGAATTTTTATCTTCACTTCACGAATATAAAAATCGAATTTTTATTTCACTACATCATATATTAAGATTATATTTTTATCTTCTTTCTCTTCGCTTTCAAGACGATAAAAATTGAATCTTTAACTAATTAAAATTCTAATCTTCAGCAAATTAAAAATCTTAACTTTCCTAGATTAAAGATTTAACCTTTTCTAAATTAAAAATCATATCTTTTCTAAATTAAAAACTATCTTTCCTTTATCAAAGATATAATCTTTTTTATTTTTTGATAAAAATAATAATATAATCTTTCTATTGTTGTTCACATTATAAAATTGAAAAGAAAATATATTTTTATATTCGTAAAAATCATATCTTTCCTGTACCATTCAAACAATAAAAATCTAATTTTTTTATTCACAACCATCATAAGTAAAACTGATTTTTTTATTTGCAATTTACTTACATTAAAATTAAACAAAGAAAGAACAAAAATAGATTTAAAAAAAAGGAAGAAACTCACATCGTTGCTTATGAAGAGGGAGGGGGGTGGATGCGTCGGAGGTCGTCAGGGCGGAGCTGGCCAGCGGTCGGAGGTGGGTCAGAGGCGGTGGCGCCTCACGGTGGTCTGCGAATGGGGTGGGGTGGCTTAGGGGTCTCAATTCTCGAGCTTGCGAGGTGGCAGGCTCGACTGCGGATGTCGAGCTGGGTGGAGCGGAGCACCGGAGGGTGCTGGAGGCGGGTTGGCCGACGTCGAGCGAGGGGGCGTGGGGTACGGTGGTGGAGAGAGGAGGCGTTTCGATCGTTCGACTGATTTGGAGGCTTCTTTTTTTTTAATTGAAATCGATATGGAGGTGGCTCAGCGTGTTTTGACCAGCGAAGGAGGCTTTGACCTAGGTTTGACTGGGAAGGAGCATTTATAATAAAATATTTTAATTAATTTAATTCCTTTATAAAACAACTTTCTATTTCGAACTCAAAATCGAACCCACCGACTGTCGTCCCTAGCGTACTACCCCCATTCCGAACACAATGGGATATGTTCCACAAGCCAGTTTGGTCGTTTCGATCAGTTTCCATCAAAATATAACTCTATATATTGAATTTGAACGCGAATTTTAATTTACCGGGGGCACATACAGCCCTAAAAATTCCAGAAAAATATTTTCTAGCTTCGTATTGACGATATGGTCCTAACAAAACTAGTTTCGTCGAATTCTGAGACCATTTGAAAAATGGCCATTTTCCAGTTGATTAAAATCAACTAAAACTGGTCAAACGCGTTTTCCTTTGCCACGCTCACATATTGAATCGAAGAACTATGAAATTTGGAATCTAGCAATAACTTTACATTACGGACCCAACAAAAGTGGTTTCGTCGAAATCCGAGGTCGTTTGCAAAATTTCCATTTTTAAGGGCCTGAATTCCATAACGACTATTCAGACTTTTCAACTGGGCATATCTTTTGATTCCCACTATGAAATTTTGATTTTTCGGATTCGTTGGAAAGATATCCCCTATTAGATCCTAATGTTTTTGGTTTCACTAAAATCCGGATTGTTTTGCACCCGGTATGTTCAATTGAAGTTTGAAATCGAATTATCGAACTACCGCGCCATTTTCAATTCTATTTATAATTATATATAATTATTTATATTCTAACGACGAACTATATAATATATACGTTCGATTTCTATTCAAAAATAATTTTCTCGTCGATATTATTTAAAATAATTCATTTTAAATAATCAAAATTCGCTAAAATTGCCAAAATAAAAATTTTAAACTGGCCCAGATTTTCGGGTTGTTACAATCTCCCCCACTTAAAACTTTTCGTCCCCGAAAAGGAACAAAGTCGAAAGTGGTTTGATTAATCAACTCTACGATCGATCTGGCTTCCATTCTCCAACTTTTCAGTTTCTGAGAATTTTCAAATTCTTCAAAAATTTGGCTAACACCCTAAATTTTCGAAAAATTTCGCCATAACCTCCCCTGCACCAGGAGCCACGAGAAAATCCCGAAATTTCCATATAGGCCTTCTGATCTCAAAAAGAAAAAGAAAAAGCCAAGCGGCTAGCCAATAGGCTCATAAAATCATCATCACCCAAACAAAACAGTAAATTATAGTAAACATGTACCTATTTGTCGGGCAAACAAATTTTATTCTTCGGCTCTAGCCTCCTTGCTATGACCTGTTCAATGTAAGTACATGTATATGCAAGCAAATGCGGCCAATTTTCAATATAATTCAATATGTGATTCAATTAGGCATAATGGTTCAAAATTATCAAACAAACAACACAAACATCAATCAATTAGTGAATTAGAGTTTCAAATTCATAATTTTGATACATATACAAAAATCATGTTTTTGATGCCAAATCACAACAATATGCCCTATCTAATTTTTGGTTCTCACACCAGTCAATAGGAGATATATAGATATTACACGTTCGTCACACGAATATAAATTCTAATGATGGAGCTCCATCATCAAAATCATCTCCGGGCGATTAGAGTGTAATTCTATATCTATCCAGTATATTAAAACTTCAAATACACGTTTGCAAGGCATATATGCAAAATCTTTATATACTGGACTGTCCTAATCAATATAAATAAATAATCGAATACGAATAGTTGATTTAAATTTTCAAAATAAAAATTGTTTTCATCTTAAAAATATACTCTTCACACTCGTTCTAGGATACTACAGATCCCATCTCTAACGAGTCATTCTCATTGGATTTTACTAATCCAATATCTGATGAATTCTTTCGCATGGTTCTAATGTGCCTTATTCTCTGAGCTTTGTAAACCAAAGGTCTGATACCAACTGTGATGAAAAGGAATTTCGCTCGGTCTGAACCAGTCGCTAAACCGACCCAGACCGTTCGAAACACCCTATCGTTTGAGAACACGACAAATCAGAACGCAGACGGAAGAATATTTATTGTACATTACAACAATGCATCAGATTACAAGAATATACAGAGTATAAATGAATAAATATTACACAGAAATATCAGAGATTTAAATTACATTTAAATACATAGCAGCGGAAAATAATACAATACACAACTAGAAGAGATATACGGATACAAAGCTTTTCGGATATCATTCCAGCTGTAAACCAGGATCCTGTGAATATAAATCTGCAAAACCAAAACTACTAGCTGCCCGTATCGAAATAAGGGCACCCAGAGTTTAGGTCAAAACAATAAACTCCAGGTCAGTCATGTGACTGGTGTGAGAACTAAAACAGTTATTTATCTTTATTTTTAAAGTTAGGTAAATTAAGGGACCACGCCGTATAACACGGAACGGGTTTCCTCCCAAGAATACCAGTGCATAAAACAAACAGCGCAATGCTAAATAAAGAAAAATGAAGCTGTTATAAGACCCAGGTCCTATCACACAATGCAACGCAAGCCGGGGGATAGGGTTTTCCCTTATAACAGCCAAAGAATGCTTGATACGTTTAAAACAAATCATTTGATACTATAATAAGTGTACAGTGTTTAAAACAAATTCAAATCATAAGTATCAATCATAGACGGCATGAATGACCCATACCACTATGTCGCCATATATAAGTTTACAATCAAAACCGCAAGACGTCGTATTGGAAGTTGGGTTATCATTTATGGTATGAACCGAGGCTAGGGGCAAGATCCTCACCGATTCGAGAAGCTCTAGTCCGCCCCTCAGGAACAGCCGCAACTGCCCCTTGGATCGTCAGGGTCGGTCCACCGATGTGGATTATTATGCCTGAACATTGCGTTTCCCCGCCCTTTGGGGCGTAAGCCTGGCCCGTCAGCCGACCAGAAGCATCGGCCGAAACCGATATCACGAGGCGCCTCGCTTTTCAGCAAGTAATAATAAGCAACATCCACATGAGTCAAACTCGTCAGCCAGTTCAAGCACTGACGCCACTCCTAACTAGAAAGAAACGCATGTCCTCCCTGATGTCCGTCTCCCGTTTTTGGTTCATACCGGGTGTGATACTCGCGAATCAGCGTTACACAAAGCTACGCCACACAAGGCCGTGCTTTGATCATCAACCACAAGACTTTGCTTTTCAACAAAAGCCTTGATCCATGAAACTTAGCATGCCACATTGTCAGTCCATACTGTACCACTGATTTCTGCCAATATATAACCTCTAGGCTCGTACGTCTCAGAGAAGGGCGTTAAGCAAGAGAATAAATTCTCCGCCGCCAAACAGATATATATTTAGCAGAGATCAACAAATAAAATATAAAGGAATACAACGTCAGACGCACTATCCATTTACAAGTCCGTTCTGGGTCTGAACGAAACCGGAGGCACCTAGTACCCCGCATATCCATCGATCTCCAAGTACGTCTGGACGATCACCAACTGTTTCCATCTTCTTGGGTGTACAGCCCAATCAAGATCGTCAGTAATCACCCAAACGACGTGAAGACTTCCGGTCTTCGACCACCGTCTTCATCTTCGACTTATCGTCGTATCAGTTATTCAGAATGGGATAAACCCGGTCTTTCCGAATAACTCGCGTATATTTTAAATAAGTGTTACACAAACACAGCATACTCCTCATTCCAATTCATCAGTCACTAACCGTAAATTAATCAAGAGAATAATTTCCCAAATATTAACCCCGAAGGCCGAAACCAACATCAGATCAATATCCAGAAAATCATTCTGCTTGGCTAACCGACAGTTAGTTTCTAAAATTCACATTCATAGGGAAAGGTTCCCATTAATTTTATCCAAGATAAATTCCTTGAATTTATTCTTTAATCTTCTTTTAAATTTTGATTCAACTAGTCGGGATTAACGAACCTTACCGAAGTAATCATTTGTTTTAATTTCCCAATCCCAACCTATTCACCCCATGAACTAAAACTGGTAATACTTCATATCTAACACCACGGTGTTATCGGTAAATTCAATTACCATTTCACGTTCAAATGTAATTAAAGATTTGACTATCGCCTGGAGTAAAACTGGTGATACTCCATTCTCGATTATTTCAATCTAATTAAAGATTCATTAAAACTCCACTTAGTTTTACTCTTTAACTGGGTTAAAGAATCAGTGTCATTTAAAACACAGTTCACGATAAACCCAAAATCACATTCCATTAATTATCGGGTTAAAGAACGAGTGTTATTTAAAACACTGTCCACGATAAACCCCAAAATCACATTCCATTAATTATCGGGTTAAAGAACGAGTGTTATTTAAAACACTGTCCACGATAAACCCCAAAATCAATATCAATTCAATTCCAATTAGATATTATTTAATTGGTACTCTTCATTAAATCCAAATAAAAAGATTTAATCTTTTCTCAACTGGGTTCAAGAACAGTGTTAGTGAAGACACCATTCACGACAAACCCGAATCACATTTGATATTCAATACAAGGCTCTGAATAGAAAATATATCGGCTTATATTCAATATCAAATTCTACGATTAACAAATGTCGTATTGGAAATAACGATATTAATATATATCTTTCAAATTTCCATAACAACATCCGTATAATCACGAAATCCCACATCGAAATATTCCGACGACAATTTCGATTCAAATCCATTCCAATGCAATCATTGGAAATTCTGGTTATTTTCAAAACCATTTCAAATTCAATTTATTTATTTTTAAAAATAAATAGGATTATAATTCTAGTTCAAAACTAGTTCATTTCGATAAAAATCTATTTTTATCTTTTCAAATATGGAGTTTTTCATCCCAATTTTTCCTAAATCATTTCTTATGATTTTACACAAATTATTACTATTTTTAATAATTTTATCAAGGCCCGTACAGTCGATTTCCATCAACGGCCATCGAACTGCACTTACAGCGACCTTTTCCAAATTTGATTTGGACATAATTCCAAATCCAACCGTTAGATTTCGAATTTCTAATATTCATTAGAAAGCTCTTTTCGATACGAACCCAACGGTTCCGGTTTCAGGAGAATCCGACGGTCGGATCTCCCGTAATATCCGTTCGAAGTCAATGGTCGAAATTCGCGAACTGCCGCGGCGCGGCGCGTTCTATTCAGGCCATTATATTATATATATATATAATATATATAATGTATACTTCGTCGATTTCAATTCAAAACGTGCTTTATAAATCGTTTTAAATTCATTTTCAAAACGGCTTTAACATCATATTCAATTTCAAATCAAAATTGAATATTCCAATATAAATTCGTTTTAAATTCTTTTCAAATCGATTTCAATTCGAATTCATTTATATTCATTTTCAATTCGAAATCATTTCTATATATTTTCAATTCGAATTCATTTATATTTAGAAAAAATCAGATTTTGAAATCACTTTCGATATTCATTATAAAATGAATAAAATCGATATAAATATCGTTTACGTCAAAATGGCGTTAATCTAACCAACACGGCTTCATATGCTTCTATTTTCAAATATTCTATTTCAAATATTTCTATTTCAAATATTTCTTTTCAAATATTTCTTTTCAAATATTCTATTTCGAATATTTCTATTTCAAATATTTCTTTTCAAATATTCTATTTCGAATATTTCTTTTTCGAAACTGGAATGAGGCCCAATCAATTACCATATAATGTTAATTATATGGATTTCTACAACACATGTATATATCAACAACGATGAATAATCAACCATCATCCAAAGTGCATTCTACACTGTATAAGCATCAAATATAAATATTCAACGCTTATAACAGTCTGTCAATCAATCAATCGACATACAACTAAACAATCGGGATTAGTGTACGTCAAATATCATCCCAATACCCGTGTGGGGTTTCAAACAATCAAACACAGATTTTATTTGTGCAGTTGGGCGATGTGTAAAATTTATCGTCCCAATCAATGTCCTTCAAATAAGTGTACATAAACAAACCGTCCGGTTTGTAAATGAATATTTATTTATTCACATTCACGTTAAAAATTATATTTTTAACGATCAAACTATTTTATTCAACCTATGAATATTCTATTCGGTTCATTTATTAAATAAAATGTTATCTTTATTTTTCTAACTTATTTTTAGAAAATTTCGGCGGCATAACGACACGATACTAGAAACGGGACAAGGCCTAGCCTCATCCCCGGTCCAGTGAAGGCCCATGCCATTCACACATCAATCAAATCAATTTCATTTCACCAAACAATTCAATTCAAACCAAATAATCTAACCAACTACACAACCAAACAATTAAACAAACAAGCCATCCATGGTCTGTGGATGACGGGTGTCGGGTGCTACTAAACACCGTCTGCATCCTAGCATATATATATAACTAGAAAAAGAAATTGAAGAGTGAGAAGTTCTCACAGAGGGTTCCACTCCGCCGTGCTTTGCTTTTGAACTGCTGAACCGTCTGGATCTGCTTGAAATTCCAATGCAGTCTTTTTCCCGCTGTTTATAATAAAAATTATATATACTTTTTTATTACTTCATTCAATAAATGAAAATCATATTTTTATTTCTACTCCATATTTTTTCTTTGCTTCTCATTATATAAAGATCGAATTTTTATCTTCACTTCACGAATATAAAAATCGAATTTTTATTTCACTACATCATATATAAAGATTATATTTTTATCTTCTTTCTCTTCGCTTTCAAGACGATAAAAATTGAATCTTTAACTAATTAAAAATCTAATCTTCAGCAAATTAAAAATCTTAACTTTCCTAGATTAAAGATTTAACCTTTTCTAAATTAAAAATCATATCTTTTCTAAATTAAAAACTATCTTTCCTTTATCAAAGATATAATCTTTTTTATTTTTTGATAAAAAATAATAATATAATCTTTCTATTGTTGTTCACATTATAAAATTGAAAAGAAAATATATTTTTATATTTGTAAAAATCATATCTTTCCTGTACCATTCAAACAATAAAAATCTAATTTTTTTATTCACAACCATCATAAGTAAAACTGATTTTTTTATTTGCAATTTACTTACATTAAAATTAAACAAAGAAAGAACAAAAATAGATTTAAAAAAAAGGAAGAAACTCACATCGTTGCTTATGAAGAGGGAGGGGGGTGGATGCGTCGGAGGTCGTCAGGGCGGAGCTGGCCAGCGGTCGGAGGTGGGTCAGAGGCGGTGGCGCCTCACGGTGGTCTGCGAATGGGGTGGGGTGGCTTAGGGGTCTCAATTCTCGAGCTTGCGAGGTGGCAGGCTCGACTGCGGATGTCGAGCTGGGTGGAGCGGAGCACCGGAGGGTGCTGGAGGCGGGTTGGCCGACGTCGAGCGAGGGGGCGTGGGGTACGGTGGTGGAGAGAGGAGGCGTTTCGATCGTTCGACTGATTTGGAGGCTTCTTTTTTTTTAATTGAAATCGATATGGAGGTGGCTCAGCGTGTTTTGACCAGCGAAGGAGGCTTTGACCTAGGTTTGACTGGGAAGGAGCATTTATAATAAAATATTTTAATTAATTTAATTCCTTTATAAAACAACTTTCTATTTCGAACTCAAAATCGAACCCACCGACTGTCGTCCCTAGCGTACTACCCCCATTCCGAACACAATGGGATATGTTCCACAAGCAAGTTTGGTCATTTCGATCAGTTTCCATCAAAATCAAAATATAACTCTATATATTGAATTTGAACGCGAATTTCAATTTACCGGGGGCACATACAGCCCTAAAAATTCCAGAAAAATATTTTCTAGCTTCGTATTGACGATATGGTCCTAACAAAACTAGTTTCGTCGAATTCTGAGACCGTTTGAAAAATGGCCATTTTCCAGTTGATTAAAATCAACTGAAACTGGTCAAACGCGTTTTCCTTTGCCACGCTCACATATTGAATCGAAAAATTATGAAATTTGGAATCTAGCAATAACTTTACATCACGGACCCAACAAAAGTGGTTTCATCGAAATCCGAGGTCGTTTGCAAAATTTCCATTTTTAAGGGCCTGAATTCCATAGCGACTATTCAGACTTTTCAACTGGGCATATCTTTTGATTCCCACTATGAAATTTTGATTTTTCGGATTCGTTGGAAAGATATCCCCTTTTAGATCCTAATGTTTTTGGTTTCACTAAAATCCGGATTGTTTTGCACCCGGTATGTTCAATTGAAGTTTGAAATCGAATTATCGAACTACCGCGCCATTTTCAATTCTATTTATAATTATTTATATCCTAACGACGAACTATATAATATATACGTTCGATTTCTATTCAAAAATAAATTTCTCGTCGATATTATTTAAAATAATTCATTTTAAATAATCAAAATTCGCTAAAATTGCCAAAATAAAAATTTTAAACTGGCCCAGATTTTCGGGTTGTTACACCAAGCCATTCAATTTGTCGTGCCTTTCTCCAGATAGTGAAAACTGCTTGTTGGAATTGAAATATCAAAGCTTTGTGAAAACAGTGCCCATGTCCAACTTTGGGCATGGTATCTTCTTCAATTTAGGTTCAATTTATATGATTCTTTTTCCATTACAAATTTTGGATGTTTGTCTCCATGCAAAATTTTCAGAAAATTCTGAGGTCGTGTAGTCATTCAAATCAGGTTTGAAAGTTGAACCTGGAAAAGGTTTCAGGCCTGGCCCGGATCCATGTTTAAGACTATAAATCTTTTCTGTTTCAAGTTAGAATTCTATGATTATTTTTCTTATTTGTAGATAAGATGTTCTACTTTATGCATGCCAATTTTCAAACTATTTTAAGATCGTTTAGCCATTTAAAACTTGCCTAAAAGTTGAATCTAGAGAAGTTTTCAGACGTACATTTGTAATTTTACCCCTTCATATTTTGTTGCAATTTATATTTTTGCTTATAAACTGATATGCATATCTGCTGAATCCAGCTGAAATTTTCATATTCATTTGATATTTTTGAAGTAGACTTTTATGTTAATTTTGAAAGGCTTTGACCCTATTTGGACAAGCTAACATTGTACAAAATTCGTATTTCAGATTTGTAATTTTCTTGTGACAATCTTGTTTGTTGCTTTTATATTGAAATTGCGTGTGTTTGTGACGCTGTGCATGTTTTATAAAATGTCTTCATAAATAATTAATAAATATGAAATTTTCTATTGCTTTGAGACAAAGTTGATTTCTTGGATTTGTTTTGAAGGTAAAACTTCTCAAGGCCATATAGTATAAAACATTTTTGGTATATATATACATATATCATTTCCAAAGAAAGTACTCAATCAATTTCCAAATTGTTTTATAACACTCGTTTTCTCATATCTCGGATTTACAATATATAAACTCACATGTTTTTGCACCTACGTGAACACGATGAATTGATTTAAACCATATAATCCACACATGGTACATGACACATAAATTAATTATATATGTAAATTTCAGACTCTTCGATTAAAGTTATTGTTGTTTTTCAGTATGAAGTAAATTGAGTTGTGGTAAATCGATTAGTGAAATGTGTGGTAGGGGATGTTGTGCTTTCAATTTTTGAGTTACAGTCTCAAGGTCTGCGACACATTCTTTATTATTCCAGTATTGAGGCTGATGGGTCCTATATGCATTTGAATTTACATATAAAATTGTCTGGTGCTTGGTTATGGCTCTTGGGTCAAAATAAGGGTTGTCATGCCTTTTATTCAATTATTGAGCTATTTAGATAGAGAGATGTTGACTATCTCAGTATATGTAGTTGTTGGGCAGATGGGTCATGAGTGAGGGCTAATGGGCCTCTGGATATAAAGTACTTGGTAGGCTTTGGCCATTATTTAGATGATCTCTTTGTTGATGAATATGCAAATTTTGATATTTTGGATCCATTTTATGATGCATTGTTGATTTTATTTCTATTTGGCACTTTGTAGCTAATTTATATGGTTGTTGATGTTGTAATTTTCTCATAGACTAAGAGCTATTTTGATACTTATTTTTGTATATAGTGATCACTTATTGTTGAATAAACTTGTATATGAGTTTATATGTTGTCATTTAATGGAGTTCTTATGTTATTCTTTGATGTTTAGTCTATATTCTTAGCTTTGTGCTTATCACTTTTTGTTGGGAATAAACTCTCACTTATAGTTTTTGTGTTTTTCCTGAGATTATATATGTTGTTTTAGTTGTATTATCTCATGAACTAATTGTTGATTTGGGTATAACTATTCCTTTTCTATAAAAAAGGAATTCTTATCAATATGAATTCATACTTCTCTTGTTGTATTCTAACTATTATCTTTAAGATAATCTGACCTGTGTATTTATACTCTGGTCAGACCGAGCCGTTTCAAGTCCATTCTTGTTATGAGTTCGTATTTTATTGTATCACCTTGAACAACCTCTCATGAAGTTATTTCTTAAGTGTAGTTGAGATATTGTCAAATGTGTATTTATTATTTTAGGACATATTGTATAAGTAAATGGTTCATATGAAAGCGTTTGAGTTTGTAGCTTATGTATATGTTGTATTCTACTGTTGTATCTCTATGTATTCTATTCTATGATTTTTTTATTAGCAATGTGTGGTAATTTGTTCTGAATATGATCCTTATCCATCATAGTTTTATATTGGATGAAGTGAGATCGTCAACCCACTTGAGGTAAGAAAAAAATATACACTCAATTGGTGTACGATACTCGTCGAATACAAAATTATGGATGGTCGCTCCTAGCTATCCTTATTCTCCACTCTAGTAGACAACATTACTCTATAATGCTCTTTATCAAGGTGGGTCTTGGGGTAGGGCATTACACATTTAGCAGGATGTACCAAGGACCAACTGCCCTCCACTCTAAGTACATACCAGCCATACTACACAAACCCGAAGGTGATGCACTAACTGAATATTCCATCATCCTGGTATTCCCAACTTTTCAAGCATGCTCCACATCATCATACTTCACTTGTAAGGAGTATAATATCTAGAAGCGTGATGAACCCTCCTAATAGGCATGACCTGCATAGCCTTCATAGTGTGCCTATTTTTTCATTTCTGGGTGATGAGTTCAAAGGTAGCATATACCTTTCATACATAGCACACAACCAACTTTTGAATGCCATATTGTCACTCGGTCAACAAATAATTGAGTTTCATAAAAGTAAAACATCCGATCTTACATGACTCAGAGAAATGTGTATATGTTGTAAAGTTGCATCACACACCACCAAAAAAATGTACATTTCTATCGATCAATGTACATAATTTAAGAAATGCACTTCAGACATCCATCCAAGCAAGTTGTCCAGGAACAGGACAAACCTAAGGTACTCTCTTACCACATCCTTTTAGAAATACTCTCAAGGTTTAATAACAAGAAGTCCTGTATCATTTAGATCTACAGAACATAGGGCCACTGTTATAGGTATAATATTAGGAGTTGACAACATACATCAACAAGAAGTCCTTTTCGTTCCAAAGACATACGCTTTTAATGATAACCATAAGCATAAGTATAAGCATTAGGATACTTACATATCAATTTCGAATGTTACGCCAGTTTGAAGTGGTTTTAGATTCAATTCTAATCCGTATTTGTAACAACCCGTATTTTCTGTTAACATTAAAGTTACGAATTAAAGAATATTTAATTTTAAATGTGAGAATTAAGGGAAATGGGTTACGCCTTGCGTTTGTCTCGGAATTCTGCTCGGGATAGAGTCCGAGTTTGCGTGAATTGGACTCCGTATGAAGGAGTTATGGTCTTCAGAAGTTTCAATAGTTTAAATAAACAGTTCAGAAATTCAAAATTCAAAATTCAAAATCAGAAGAAGAAGCGGGCTGGGCGGGAATTTTCCCACCCAGGGACCAGGTCGACCAGGGGGTTGGCCCTAGTGTCGACCTCCCCTATAAAGGTCGACCTTAGTGTCGACCTGGGGGTCGACCTACCCCCCTCCCTCTCGGGCAGATTTGAAAACTGATGTGTTCTGACTCCCTGCTGAGTCATTAGGGCTAATTTGGCTGTTCTATCTTGTCTGGATGGTCTTGATCGCTTTTGAGCTGATCTGACGGCTCTAAATTAATCAAACCTCTATATAAGCAACCTAAATCTAAACCCTATGCTACACAAAAATATTCCTAGAGCCGTCATGCCGTCCGTAGTGAACCTAGAATAGCCATCATCTCTTTCAACTCAAATGCAAGATAGAAGCTACATCAAAAATCAAATCAAATCTAATTCAACTAAGAGAATTCAATGATCTACATCAAAGGCGAGCAATTCAGTTTCAAATACAGATCCCAGAACTCAAGAATTCCTTTTTGTTTGTAAGTGTGGTTACCTTTCAGATGTGAATAAATTAAAGACATGATTTGTAATGAATTGTAAAATAGAATTTGAACCAAGTTGTATGTGATGTTGATTCATGCCTATTCATGTCTATTCTATCATGTTTGCCTATGAACTATTGTGGTTTATCATGTTAAATTTGCGGTCATGTTGTATGTAGTTTGATGATAAAACTACCATTGTAAAAGACTTGGCAATGAACCCATGAGTTGTATGTTGAATGGGCGATGACATGTCATGTTTTATAATTTAGTGATGACATCTATATGTTGTATGTCAAATTGGGAATTTTGCCATGTTTGTGAAAGTTAGGTGATGCTATCATGTTATGAATACATGCAAGTTTATAGGTTAGAAACATGATTATGTAAACCTATATGTTTAGATCTACACTTTATATGTTAGATCCATGTGCCTCTATGTTAGATCTATGTTAGCATGATTCAACCCCTATGCAAGTTCACCACTACAAGTCTAATTAAGTTTTAGGTAGTGCTATGTAAAACTATTATTTTATGACTCATGCTGCATAGATCTAGTTTGCAAGTTCTTAATTAAAAGTATATTATGCCAAGTTCATGTGACAAATCTGTAGTGAGATCCATATTTTATATAATGTTGGAATGTTGCAAGTTCCTCTTTTCTCCTTTTAGTTTATAAGTTAGGCTAAAATGTCGAGCCTAACATTCTATGAAACTTTGCGAACGTACAACGGGGGTAACGTTGGGGGAAAACATGAAAGCTACATGTAACTGACATATTTGGCTCATAACCATGTAAATGGTATGACATTGAAATGGTATAATTTACATACCAAAATTATGAATTTGAATTAAGAGGAAAGTGGGCCATGACAATAAATTGTTTGCAAATTTATATATAAGCATAAAAGGATAAATATGTAAATTTAGAAAAGATGAATATGCCTAACCCGAGGTTAGACTGAGTTATGATGTAAAACTGCCCAGAACCGACAGGCACATCCAGTGACCACAAAAATACCTGTCTAATGTGGGTGGTTAGTGCATTGAGCCCGAAAAGGACCCGAGGTTAGACTGAGTTGTGGTGTAAAACTGTCCGGAACCAACCGGCACATCCAGTGACCACAACAATACCTTTCTAATGTGAGTGGTTGGTGCTTTAATAAAGCCAAGTCAAGATTGGTAGGGTTAAGTCAATTAAGGAAACACTTAACCAATTCAACATGATAACTAAACTGATGGGTGGGGTTAGGTAAATTTGGACACTTAACCAATTTAACATGTTGGCTAGAAAACCCTAGTAACAGGGACCCATTTCAGCAGTAACCCACATAGATGTATCATGGAACCCTGAACTAGGCAGGGTGGGGCACGATTACTGGGCTGAATTGTAAGCAGTCAAAATGTCGGCGGGTGGTGCATCAGTGTAGGTTCCGACAGATTACGGGCATGCATGTACTTCGGAGTGGAAAAAGAAGGCACTGGGCATCAGTAGTCATACACTGTGCATCTTGAATCGTGTCGGGTTGCCACCATAGGATTTGATACACCCTGTGGTGGGATCAACACAGTTATCTACAGTCAAGCGGGGGCCGAATGACACACGTGATAAATGCATGCGAGTAGGAGCCAATCGATATAGAGGGACCATTTCACCATGAACACGTGGTGCTAGTGGACAAGTATAAGTAGGTGCAGAGAATTAGACATGGGTGCGATGTATATTCGGTTTATCCTGCCTTATATAGCTTTATGTTAGTTCGTTGTTCTGGTACTGTCCTATTTCCAGTTTATTCCTATCATGACCTTTTTCTTATTCACACACTGAAAAGTCACTGGACTTACTCAGACTTATGTCTGACCCATTTTTCTTTTGTCTTCTTTTCTTTCGTTCCCCCACCCCTTCGGTAGCCAAGGAGGGAATATCTCAGCTTAATTTGGGCCATTCATCTTTCCAAGCTTGAAGACTCTGTGATGTATGGCTTGGAATCTCTTATCTTTGGCTATGGCTTTGGACACACTAGACTTGGGGATTTATGCAGTTTTATTAATGTTTTATGCTTCTTTATGTTTTAATCAAGACAGGGATTATGATGTAATGTTTTGGAAGTTATTTTGAGACAATTTGTATTGAACCACGTATGAAATAAATGTTTGTTTCCTCTGCTTATGTTTCAGTCTTGTAAATTTTCTGTGTCTTTTACCTATAATGCTCCACCAAAGTTAAGGCATTCCCTTTGTGAGTGACCTTAACGGAGGTGGGGTGTTTCACTTGGTATCAGAGTAAAGGTTTACTAGATTAGATAAAAGTTCTTGAAAACTATTTTCAAAAAGAAGTATAAAGAAGCATTTTTCAAGAAAAAGTGTTACTTTACTTTAAAAGGCATAATCCCCTAAAGCCATAGGCACTATCTTTCTATCCTTTGTTTTGAATATTTCCCTTTTCGTTTCAGCATGTCTGGGAATCTTAACCTTCCATAGGGTGTACCGATACCTGGCTGGTTCAGGAGGTACCTAGAGGCTAGGGCCAACGACGCAGGCCCAGCAGATATTCCTCCTCCCTCAGCTGCAGCAGTTCCCCCACCTCCTCCTCCTCATGCAAATGCTTTCTCCAAGATTTGTAGAGACTTTAGAGCCATGGGTGGAAAGAGTTTTAATGGAACTGAATCATTCGTGGAAGCAAGGAACTAGATCAAAGAAACTGAGGATATATTCGTTATCTTTGAGGTGAATGATAGGCAGAAGATACAATTGGCGGTATGGTTGCTCAAAGACGAAGCTTCATATTGGTGGGAAGTTACTAATGCTGAAAGACATTTTGAAACTTGGATGGATTTCAGAATGAGGTTTGAAATGAAATTCCTCTCACAAGTTGAACGAAGTCTACAGGTGGAAAAGTTCTTATCTCTTAAGTAAGGAAGTATGACGGTCAAAGAATACGTTAACCAATTCAACCAGCTAGCCAGATTCGGATTGGATTTAGTGAACACTCCTCATAAGAAGGCTCTCTGTTTTGTTAAGGGATTGAATGAGCCACTACACAGCCTAGCTATGACCCACATACCCATGGGGGCGACTTATGAGAGATTGGTGGACATGGCACTCTTACACGAGGAAGACAAGGACAAGAAAGAGGCAAAGGTGGAGGTGCCTCAAGACAAGAAAGCGGAGGGGTCACATAATAAGAAAGAAGATTCAAAGAAAGGCGGGAAGAACAACAAACCCCGTGAAAAGAGGAAGTGTAACTTTTGTGGCATTCCTGGACATCTGGTTAAGGACTGCAGAAAGAAGAAGAGGAAGATGGGTGGCTGTTTCCATTGCGGCGAGACATGACACATGGCTAGGGACTGCCTAAGAAAGCAAGGGCAAGGGCAGAGAGCTGGACCTTCTTCTGGAGGCCAAGTTCATGCTCTCACAGCACCTCCGCAAGAACGAGGTAGAAATATTTCTATCAAAAGTTTAGTCTATCTTTTTTATCATCCTGTTCGTACACTCTTTGATTCTGGCGCATCGCACTCTTTTATATCTACTGCTTTAATTGAATCTCTGCACCTAGACACCAGTATAGTGGAGGATCCCTTAGTTGTTTCAAATCCAATTGGGGGCTCAGCTTATTTGTCAATGGTTTGTTTGGATGGGAAAATTTCTATACTAAGCATTGGGTTTAGATGTAATGCCTTTGTATTGGGCTTCTCGGGCTATGGGTTGATTCTAGGCATGGATTGGCTATCCAGAAATGGTGCCATCCTTGATTGTGAAAAGAGAGTGGTTAGACTTATGACTCGCCTCGGTAACACTCTCGAAATCTCTTGTAATCCCTTGAACTCTGTTATGCTTAGTTATCTAGAATCTCTTGATGTGTCTGTTTAGAACTTGTAGTCTATTAGAGTAGTCCATGAATACTCACACGTATTTGAAGAGGTAAAGGGCTTACCTCCGAAGCGGGAAATAGACTTCCGCATATACCTTGTTGATAATACAAAACCCGTAGCTCTACCCGTTAGACGCATGGCTCCTAGGGAAAGAAAAGAGCTCAGTAAGCAAGTCAAAGAGCTGCTCGAAAAGGGGTTTATAAGGCAGAGTATTTCTAAATGGGGTGCTCCAATAGTATTCGCAACCAAAGCGGATGGTTCACTTCGCCTATGTGTTGATTATAGGGAGCTAAACAAGCTGATCAAGAAGAATAGGCACCCACTCCCAAGAATAGATGACTTGTTCGATCAGCTTGTAGGTGCATCTGTTTTCTCCCAACTAGATCTGGCCACCGGGTTCCATCAGCTAAGAGTGGCTGAAGACAGCATTGATAAGACCGCGTTCAGAACCCTGGATGGTTTCTTCGAATGGCTTGTCATGCCTTTCGGCTTGACAAACACACCCGCTTACTTCGTTGATTTGATGAGCAGGGTGTTCAGAGAATTCCTTAATAAGTTTGTGGTGGTCTTCGTAGATGATATTTTGATTTTCTCGAAGAGTGAAGATGAGCATGCTCAGCATTTAAGGGAAGTCATGGGTACTCTTCGTGCACATTAGCTAAAAGCCAAATTCTCCAAATGCCATTTCTGGAGAGAAGAAGTGAGGTTTCTTGGACATGTGGTGTCCAAAGAAGGGTTAGCTGTGGACCCCGCAAAGTAGTTGCGGTGCAAGATTGGAAGGTTCCACGGAATGCAACCGAAGTCTGAAGCTTTCTCGGGCTAGTGGGCTTTTACCGAAAATTCATTAAAGACTTTGCAAAAATCTCACCCCCTCTTACAAGGTTAACGAAGAAGAACCTAACTTTCGCTTGGGATTTGGATTGCGATATTGCTTTCCAATGTTTGAAGAGGGCTCTAACAACAGCCCCAGTCTTGACATTGCCAGATGGGAGCAAGATGTTTCCCGTATACACGGATGCATGTGGTACGGGACTAGGTGCTGTCTTGATGCAGGAAGGGAAGGTAGTAGCTTATGGAGGCAGACAGTTGAAAGCACACGAGAAAAACTACCCAATCAATGATCTAGGGTTGGTTGCCATCGTCTTTGCGCTTAAGTCTTGGCGCTACTATCTCGTAGGTGAGAAATTTGAATTGTATACTGAGCATAAATCGTTGAAGTACCTTTTCTCGTAGAAAGATCTCAACTTGAGGCAGCAAAGATGGATGGAGTTTCTTACCTCATATGATTTTGAGATTTCCTATACTCCTGGAAAGGGCAATGTAGTATCAGATGCTTTGAGTAGAAAGAAGCTAACCCTAAGCCCTCTATTTGTAGAAAGACAAAGCTTGGAGTACATAGCAACTTTGATTTTAGACCCTCTGTCGATCATGTGACTGGTTTGTTAGCATCGCTAGAGGTGCGGCCTACTCTTCTGAACTCAATAGGAACGTGAAGACCCCCAGCTAGTTGATGTGATGGATAAGCTGATTAGGGGTGAAACTTCTAGTCACCTCAATAGATACTCCATCGATGACAAGGGATGGTTGAGGAGGGATGGAAGACTATGCATCCCACAAGCAAGGGATTTGGTGAAGAAAGTTCTTGAAGAAGCACATCATTCCAAGTTGACCATACACCCCGGTAGAGACAAAATGTACAAAGACATCAAAAGGGTTTTCTTTTGGAATGACATGAAGTGGGATGTAGCTGAATTTGTTTCTAAGTGCATGATATGCCAACAAGTCAAGGCGGAGCAGAAGAAGCCTGGTGGTTTGCGTCATCCTCTAGAGGTCCCACAGTGGAAATGGGATAGCATCTCGATGGACTTTATTGATGGGCTGCCTAGGTCAAGAAAAGGCAATACCAGTATTTGGGTAATAGTGGACAGGCTCACAAAAAGCGCTCACTTCATATCCGTTAAGAGTAGAAGGACTGCATCATCCCTAGCATCCATATATCTTAAAGAGATAGTTCGACTCCATGGGATACCCTTCAGCATAGTGAGTGACCGAGATCCTATCTTTACGAGCGAGTTTTGGAGGAGTTTGTAAGAAGCTGTAGGCACACAATTATGCCTAAGCACGACCTATCACCCCCAAACTGATGGTCATACGGAAAGAGTGAACAAAGTATTAGAAGACCTCTTGAGACTATGCATTCTTGACTTTGGAGCTACATGGGAGGATCATCTACCTTTGGTGGAATTCGCTTACAACAATAGCTACCAAGCCACCATAGGCATGGCACCTTTCGAAGCTTTATATGGAAGACCATATTGATCACCAACTTGTTGGTGGGAGTCTACAGAAAAAATCGTACTTGGACCGGACATGATTAGAGAAACTGCAGAGAAAGTGGACTTGATACGGAAAAGAATGAAGACTGCCCAAGATAGACAGAAGTCCTATGCAGACAAAAGAAGGACCGACCTTGAGTTTGAGGTTGGAGACAAGGTGTTCCTTAAAGTATCTCCTTTGAGGACCGTCATTCGTTTTGGATCCGCAGGGAAGTTAGCACCAAGATTTGTAGGCCTGCTTCCTATCATCGAGAAGATTGGAAGATGGCTTATAGAGTATGGCTGCCCGAAAGATTGGCTGGAGTTCATAATGTCTTTCATGTTTCTCACCTACGGAAATGCTTACATCAGTCTGTAGAAGTGGTGGAACCAAGCATATTAGACGAAATAGAAGTAGAACGAGAGGCGACTGTGAGAAGAGTTCCAACCCGTATCTTGGGTATAGAAATCAAAAAGCTACGCAACCGGGAAGTCAAACTTGTTAAAGTTCAATGGAGTGACACTGAGGAAGACGCGACTTGGGAGACTGAGGCCAAGATACGCGCAGCCTACCCTTTTCTTTTTTAGGGTACATCTTTGATTTCTTTTTCCTTAAGTTTGTTCATGCTCGTATCTATCTTTTTAGTATTTTCCTCAGTGTTGTTTTCGATCCTTAGGTAGAAACCAATGGACGTAAACATGTTTTTGAAACATGTTATGATTGATGGTTGCAAGTGGTTGCAAGTGATTTTGCTCGTGGATGCATATACACACACATTAGGTGTTAGATCCGCTCAGTCACTTTCATATTGCATATGCATATATGTATTTGTATATGATTGAAACTTGATGTGTTATCATGTGGGCGTTGCATTTGTATGAATGGTTGTGCACTCATGTAGAAAGTATGATTAGGGATGATTGCATACATAATGGACTCATGGCGCCGACATGAATTGCATTAAGGAGGTCAATTGAATCAGTAGACCGCCTGATTTTGCATTAGATAAGGATATGTACACACACTATGCATATGATCATGAAGCATTAGAAGTATTTTAAGGACAATGGATGCATGTGTTTGATGGTTGAGTAGATGGACGATTGGATGGTAGGATATATGTTCTTCTCGACTTGAAGATTTCGGGGACGAAATCCTTAAAGGAGAGGAGAATGTAACACCCCGTATTTTCTGTTAATATTAAAGTTAAAATTAAAGAATATTTAATTTTAAATTTGAGAATTAAGGGAAATGTGTTATGCCATTGCATTCGTCTCAGAATTCAGCTTGAAATAGAGTCCGAATTTGCATGAATTGGACTCCGTATGAAGGAGTTATGGTCTTCAGAAGTTTCAGTAGTTTAAATAAACAGTTCAGGAATTCAAAATTCAAAATCAGAAGAAGACACGGGTTGGGCGGGAATTTTCCCTCCCAGGGACAAGGTCAACCAGGGGGTCGACCCTAGTGTCGACCTCCCCTATACAGGTCGACCTTAGTGTCGACCATGGGGGTCGACCTACCCCCCCCCCCCTCGGGCAGATCTGAAAACTGATGTGTTCTGACTCCCTACAGAGTCATTAGGGCTGATTTGGCTGTTCTATCTTGTCTGGATGGTCTTGATCGCTTCTGGGTTGATCTGACGACTCTAAATTAATCAAACTTCTATATAAGCAACCTAAATCTAAACCCTAAGCCACACAAAAATATTCCTAGAGCCATCATGCCGTCAGTAGTGAACCTAGAATAGCCGTCATCTCTTTCAACTCAAAGGCAAGATAGAAGCTACATCAAAAATCAAATCAAATCTAATCTAGTTCAACTAAGAGAATTCAACGATCTACATCAAAGGCTAGCAATTCAGTTTCAGAATACAGATCCTAAAACTCAAAAATTCCTTTTTGTTTGTAAGTGTGGTTACCTTTCAGACGTGAATAAATTAAAGACATGATTTGTAATGAATTGTAAAATAGAATTTGAACCAAGCTGTATGTGATGCTGATTCATGTCTATTCATGTATATTCTATCATGTTTGCCTATGAACTATTGTGGTTTATCATGTTAAATTTGCGGTCATGTTGTATGTAGTTTGATGATAAAACTACCATTGTAGAAGGCTTGGCAATGAACCTATGAGTTGTATGTTGAATGGGCGATGACAAGTCATGTTGTATTATTTATTGATGACATCTATATGTTGTAAGTCAATTTGGGAATTTTTCCATGTTTATGCAAGTTAGGTGATGCTATCATGTTATGAATACATGCAAGTTTATAGGTTAGAAACATGATTATGTAAAACTATATGTTTGGATCTACACTTTATATGTTAGATCCATGTGCCTCTATGTTAGATCTATGTTAACAAGATTCAACCCCTATGCAAGTTCACCACTACATGTCTAATTAAGTTTTAGGTAGTGTTATGTAAAACTATTATTTTATGACTCATGTTGCATAGATCTAATTTGCAAGTTCTTAATTAAAAGTATATTATGCTAAGTTCATGTGACACATCTGTAGTGAGATCCATATTTTGTATGATGTTGGAATGTTGCAAGTTCCTCTTTTCCCCTTTTAGTTTATAAGTTAGGCTAAAATGTCGAGCCTAACATTCTATGAAACTTTGCGAACGTACAACGGGGGTAACATTGGGGGAAAACATGAAAGCTACATGTAATTGACATATTTGGCTCATAACCATGTATGGCATTGAAATTGTATAATTTACATACCAAAATTATGAATTTGAATTAAGAGGAAAGTGGGCCATGACAATAAATTGTTGACAAATTTATATATAAGCATAAAAGGATAAATACGTAAATTTAGAAAAGACGGACATGCCTAAACCAAGGTTAGACTGAGTTGTGGTGTAAAACTGCCCGGAACCGACCGGCACATCCAGTGACCACAACAATACCTGTCTAATGTGGGTGGTTAGTGCATTGAGCCCAAAAAGGACCTGAGGTTAGACTGAGTTATGGTGTAAAACTGCCCGGAACTGACCGGCACATCCAGTGATCACAAAAACCTGTCTAATGTGAGTGGTTGGTGCTTTAATAAAGCTAAGTCAAGATTGGTAGGGTTAAGTCAATTAAGGAAACACTTAGCCAATTCAACATGTTAACTAAACTGATGAGTGAGGTTAGGTAAATTTGGACACTTAACCAATTTAACATGTTGGCTAGAAAACCCTAGTAACAGGAACCCATTTCAGCAGTAACCCACATAGATTATCATGGAACCCTGAACTAGGCAGGGTGGGGCACGATTACCGGGCTGAATTGTAAGTGGTCAAAACGTCAGCGGGTGGTGCGTCAGTGTAGGTTCCAACAGAGTGCGGGCGTGCACGTACTCCGGAGTGGAAAAAGCAAGCACTGGGCATCAGTAGTCATACACTGTGCATCTTGAATCATGTCGGGTTGCCACCATAGGATTTGATACACCCCGTGGTGGGACCAGCACAGGTATCTACAGTCAAGCGGGGGCCGAATGACACACGTGATAAATGCATGCGAGTAGGAGCCGATCAATATAAGGGGACCATTTCATCGTGAACACTTGGTGCTAGTGAACAAGTATAAGTAGGTGCAGAGAATTAGACATGGGTGCGATGTATATTCGGTTTATCCTGCCTTATATAGATTTATGTTAGTTTGTTGTTCTGGTACAGTCCTATTTCCAGTTTATTCCTATCATGATCTTTTTCTTATTCACACACTGAAAAGTCACTGGACTTACTCAGACTTATGTCTGACCTATTTTTCTTTCGTCTTCTTTTCTTCCGTTCCCCCTCCCCTTAGGTAGCCAGCGAGGGAATAGCTCAACTTAATTTGTACCGTTCATCTTTTCAAGCTTGAAGACTCTGTGATGTGCGGCTTGGAATATCTTATCTTTGGCTATGGCTATGGACACACTAGACTTGGGGGTTTATGCAGTTTTATTTATGTTTTATGCTTCTTTATGTTTTAATCAAGACAGAGATTATGATGTAATGTTTTGGAAGTTATTTTGAGACAATTTTATTGAACCACATACGAAATAAATGTTTATTTCCAGTGCTTATATTTCTATCTTGTAAATTTTCTGTGTCTTTTACCTATAATGTTCCACCAAAGTTAAGTCATTCCCTTTATGAGTGACCTTAACGGAGGTGGGGTGTTTCAGTTTTCCTCAAATTAACATATTATAAGTTAAAAGGTTTGTTCTAATAGTAGATTATTTAACCATCAACCATTAAAGTATAGTTAAGAACATCAAAAGCATAAGCCCTTTTAATTAAAATCATTTAATTAATTCTTGAAAATCATTTCCATATGTATTTCAATAAAAATAAGTATACTTGCAAATCGTGTTTTGTTTCCTTTATTTTGGAAATATATCCATACTTAACTCAAAGGTATAATTATAGTCATATCTTAGGTGGATCAAATATAATGTTATGTGGTACATTATGTAATATAAAACACAAGTCAACTGGAATTAAGTAAAAACATGTGACGTCCCGGATTTTCGGTCGTTTAAATGAGAATATTTAAATCAGTTTTATATATTATATCAGTAATATAATGGAATTTATATCAAATTATTTGTAAAGTGAAGTTCGAATATATATTAATTAAAACAAGCCCAAAACGACGCGGCAGTTCGTAATATTGAATTTCGAACTTCAAATTGAATATACAGGGTCCGATATAAATCGGATTTCGGTGAAACAAGAACCATTTGAATCTATGTGATTTTATTTTTCTGATGGAAGTGAAAAATCAAGATCTCATCGTATAGATTGTAAGATACGTCCAAATCAAATTTTCAAATAGTCGTTATATAATCGTTCATCGACCGTAACAGTTTATTTGAAATAACTGCATACTGGATTAGAATTTGGACAAGATTCTTTTGAAACGTAGTGTTAATTTAATTTTTAGAATTTTAATGTAATTTTTAATTAATTAAATAAACAACTTTTTATTTGGAGTATTTTGCACCCTATACCAACATTTTGGGGTTTCACAATATAAGTTAGCCTACCGATATTATTATATTTTTGGGATCGGGGAGCATTGCCCGTCACAACGGTATTTTTATTTTCGTCGACATCGGTAACGTTAAATGGCGGTACAATAAAAACTAACTGGATTAAATCGTACACTATTATAAAACAAAATAAATAAATATCGTTTGTCTAATCTTGTTGTTGGAAACCCAAGAAGCTACGTTATGTCCATACATTATGAAATGTCCACTCTCATTTAAAACACCATTTGTGATTACTTAATAGTTAAGCTAACTTAATAAAAATATATTTATATAAAACTAAACATAGAGTTATGCACATGTTAGGTACAGCCTAATTCACCCAACGTTCCATCTTTCATCTTGACGTAACAACACGCTGCATGTTTAAACTGTCGAGCCTACACTACTTCTTTTATTTTATTTTACCTATTGAAAATAGGTTGCTTCTCTATGCAGTCTTTTCTTCCCTTCATGACTACTGTGTCCAACCTACTGAAATCAAATGAACAAGACCACTGCTCAAACCTTTTCTCCAATGTTTAACCGCATATGCAATTACTGATCATTTATTCTCCTTATAGTACAACTTTAAGTATAGATCCTAGCAACCTTTATTTACAACTGTACCAAAATGTACACAAATAGTACTAAATGAAAAGTCGGTGTGTACGACTTGTGCAGGATCTTTAATATGGCTATGCGGAATATGATATAATAATTTAAACTATTCAATAGTTATGCAAATAAATATTCGCAAAACAAGGAATATATCACTAACAAATATAAATATTGTAAATAAAGTAAAGTAGAGTAACGATACCAGGATTTTTATACTGGTTCGGACTTCCCGTCCTACGTCCAGTCCCGAAGCTCCTCTTCGGCTTTTCACTAAACAACACCCTCTCTTCACCCGGAGAAACAGGTTCACAACACTACTTGATTTACAGGCTACAAGTTTACCCACTTGATTTCACGGGCTACAAGCTTACCCACACAGGACAATTACAAGAGTTTGACTTCTGATTGTGTTCTTCTTTCAACACTGATTTACCAACGATTGAGTACACCCTTCCTATAATCTTATCCTCAAGTATATGGATTGAATGCGAAGATTTGAAGGAAGTTAGTTGCTTGTTGAATCAAAATATGAGAAGTATTATCAAGGATTCAATAAGTAACTTGAATTTGGGAGCTTTTAGAATGCAAGAGTATTTAGAAAGTAAGATCAGAAATTAGAGCAAGAATCGGTTGCTTGGATGATGATTCAAGATGTATTTATAGTGAATGAGGAGTTGTAATCATTGATGAAGAGTTGCAATGAATAATGATGATTTTTGATGAAGAGAAATGGATAAATCTCTTGATGAAAGAAGATGACTTTTCGAAAGGTTGCTTGCTGTTTGAAAAGTTGTTGACAGGTCGAAAAAGATAGGTAGACAGGTATTTGAATATATATATACGTTATATTCATGAATGGACATTTGCTGTGCATTTTTCCCGAAAGAGGTCGACAGGTTGAAAAAGACAGGTCGACAGGTTTTATAGGTCGACAGGATTTTTTTGTAGGTCGATAGGTTTTGTAGGTCGACAGGATTTTTTTGTAGGTCGACAGGTTTTGTAGGTCGACAGGATTTTATTTGTAGGTCGAAAGGTTTTGTCTCTGTCTTGAAAAAGGTCAACAGGATTTTTTTTGTAGGTCGACAGGTTTTTGTCAATTTGCACAGAAAATGTGTATTTATGTATATATTCAAAAATGATGAGGAGTATGATTATTTGAGGATAGATTTTAACATTTATAACTCTAAATAATCAACCTCTAACTTACGAAAACATCGATTCTTCTTTTTGTCGATCATGAAGCTCCTTCTGTTGGATCTAGATTAACACTAGAGGGGGGGTGGATAGGGTTAATTACAATTTTTACCTAAATTGAAAACTGACAGGATATTAAAATAATAAACAGATCACAGAATGCAGCAGAAATAAAAGTGCAGAAAATAAATCACACACAGAGATACCCAGCTTCGGCAAAACTCTGCCTACTGCTGCATTCCTAAGGTTTCTACTAGGTGATAGAACAGATCCCGCATACAAGACCATGTACACTCGCAAACCCTGCTCCTATTCTAACCCTACGCTCAAAACCGTAGACTGACCGATGTTCCCTCGATCAGATTTTCCCGAATTACAACCCCGTAATCCGTATCCCAGAATTTTACAGACTCTGAAACTGACAGTCAACACCCTGACTGTTTTACCTAGACTTTACAGATCTAGACACCTGTTCGTTTGATTTTTACAACACAAACTAAAAACAAAACAATTAAAATAAACAAAAGAAACCCTAGAGAAAAAAAAACAAGGAGTTTAAAATGATGGGTCATCCCCTTTTCTAATTAAAAAGTTGGCCGGCCCATTATCTACTCTCTGTCGCCCGATCTCCTTTGTCTCCAAAAAAAATGGCGGCTAGGGTTTTTCTGGATCCCAAATCTTGATCTCAACAGATGACTTAAATTAGTTCTCTGATCCTTGAATTCTTGTTGGTGTTCTAGATCGATTACTGGTGCTCCTCTCTTCACCGATTTGGGGTCTTGCCTTAGAGATCGAAAACTGTGAGTTTTCTGAATTTTCTTGCTTTGAATTTGCTTGCCTGTTGTTTGTGGTTTTGATCTCTAAATTGCCAGTGATGTAAATTGGTGTAAATATAGGATTAAAAATCCCTTAAACTTCTCTGATTTCACACGTATGACTGGTCTGATTTGTGGTACGATTTTTGCTCCTTTTATTTACTTGCGTGATTGATTCTTGAATGAACTTGGACATGTTCATGACATTCGAATTCATTTCCCTTTGCATGATTTCCTTATTGAATTCTGAAAATACCTTGCCAATAAAAAAACTGTTGCCTTTTGTGTTGAATCGGCTTTGAGATGATTTTGTGATGTTTCCTCTTGTGATTTGCGAGATTTTTGTTGCTATGATTTTCCATGATTTATATTTCCATTTTTGCTCGGCTGAAATGAATTTCTTACGTGTATAAATTTGTTGCCTTGAATGTCCATGCGTGAATGATGGCCATGAAATACCTTGCCATATTATCCACTTGAGTGATTGATTCCCTTGAAATCTTGTTGAAAAAAAATTGTTTGCTTGATTTGTTGCTGAAAACACTTCATCAAAATAAATCTGCATTGTAAAAACTGATTTGTAAAAAAGTTTTCTTGCCAAAATTTTTTTTTGTTGATTTCTGCTAATCACTTGCCAAATCTGATTTTGTGAGAACAAAATAATAATAGAAACTTTCCAGTCCCTGATTTGTTGCCTGAATCATTTGGTTTTCTTGCCATTCATGTCAATCGATCCTTGAAACATTGAATAGGCATACAGACTTATTTTACTCCATTAACCTACCAAAAATAATCCACTGAATGTATTATGTTTGCATCACCAAATTTGCTTTGAGCATATTTGAACTAGTGCCGTGTTGAAACAGTATTCTTGAACCTGTTTGTATCATACATACTACATCTGCTGCCTTGAACGGTCTGTCCATTTGCTTGCTTAACCATGACAGTTTGACCCTTGCACTTTCATTACTGTGTGTAACACTCCTTGATCTTGTTCAGATTAGATGCATCCTGCTTGTATATGTTTGTTTCAGTGTGTTATTTGAATTGAACCCATGTTCTTGCACCAGTTAGCTTGAAGTCGAGCTGCCTTGACTTGTTTAATTTGAATATCTTGCTGTGTATACTTGTGAGCTATACTGACCATTGTGTTTGTACATGGCTCGGCTATGCCATCCTTTTGCTTGAATTTGAAATGTTGTACCATGCATGCTGCAGCTCCATTGTTGTATTGATCTGTCATGTAAATCACTTCATTTTTAGTTGATCTGCCGTGTTTGTCAGCTTATTTTTGGCTGATCTGAAAATATTTGCACTTGAAGCTTGTTGCACCATTCACTTGGTCAACTTGTAGCTTCATGCTGCCATATATATGATGCCATGATCACTTTCCACCATGTACACACTATACTTGTCTTGATTTGTATTTTACTGTTTCATTTGGACTTGTGGCATATTCATGATTCTGCCATGCTCTAAATGCTTGACTGGTTGTTCACTCACATTTAGCTGCTGCTCCATGCACCTATCTTGTATTGCTCTTGCATCATTTGCTGTTCTTGAATGTGCTGGTTTGTGCCATGAGCATGAGCCGTACTTCCATGCCATACTGTTTTGAGTTTCATGCTGAATTGTATTCATTTTTGACTTGAAATTTCTTTGCTCGACACTTGGGCTAGCATGTTGTGCACTGAGTCGAGCAGGTCCACGTGGCTACTCCTCAGTTGCACACTAGATTGGCGAGGCAGTGCACACGTGTGTATATATGCACGTGTGTATATGCAGTCATCCAGAAAAGATTTTTCTATCCCTACACAATAATATGTGTATATACATACATATGTGTGTGTATACATATATCGTGCTAGTGCTATATTCACATAACAGATCAAGACATGAAAAATGATGAGAAACACACCAGAAAACTGAGGCAAATAGAATTTTAAAAATAAAATTTATATTCGCATATATTCTGTTTAAATTCTATTGCAGTGTACTGTGTGTGTGCTTCATTTGACAGGTAAACAGGTGATGACTGGACTGACTGAAAAGATGCTGTGAAGACAGAGAATGAAGTCAAGAACAGTGTCAGTTAAAGAGTGTTTGTAATAGTGTATGTATAGATGAAAATGTACAACTGAGTGTATGAGTGTTGAATGAGAAACTGTATTGCAATGTTGAGATGTACAGATAGTGGAGTATAAAATTTGTACTGTTTAAATTTTGAAATAAAATATTCTATTCAAATAAAATACTGTGAATATTTAAATTTCTGTACAGTTGTATTTTATTTAAATATAAATATTATATTCCAGTCTGTGATGTACAATAACAGTACAATATCAAACACATTAAAATAATATTTATTTGGTTGTTATCATCAAACAAAAATCATATAATTGTGTATACAACACCGTTATATACAACAATCTCCCCCTTTTGATGATGACAAACAAATAAAAGATTTTGTATACAATAGATGTGTTTGACAATGAATATTGAACTCCCCCCATTTATTAGCTCCCCCTACAACAGACAACTCCCCCTATAACTGTGCATGAGTGAAATGTATGAATAATAATAAATTTTCAAAATTAAAAATATTTATAAAATATTCACTCATAAATCAAAATCTCAACCCATTCTCCCCCTTTTGTTATCATCAAAAGAGTATAGAATTTAAAATATAGATGAAAAAATGACTAACAAATACTATATCAGCTTAAGAGG
The DNA here is from genome assembly GCA_030737875.1 of Allium sativum. Taxonomy (NCBI): domain Eukaryota; kingdom Viridiplantae; phylum Streptophyta; class Magnoliopsida; order Asparagales; family Amaryllidaceae; genus Allium; species Allium sativum. The sequence continues at coordinate 866,702,431 of CM060924.1, read as the reverse complement.
AAGAACAGTCATCATAAATCTCAATCAGTCAAACAAAAATCATAATAGACTAAGAACTGGTGGCATATCTCACATTGTAGAGAATGACGGATTTACGATGAATTTTATATAAAATGGGGAGAAAAAAGTATTCCAATTATTTTCCAAAAAAAATGAGGTTCAAAAAAAAACAGAGATGGAATTTGGACTATAATTAATAACTCAATTTAAGTGACAAGATCGAATAACCTCAAATCCCAATACCCATCAATCAGCAAATCATAATACGTCATAAAATATTAACACATTTCACAGATTAGAAAATGAATTGGTAGGCTGGCTTTTATACACAAAGGAGAATTTCAAGTTTATTTCAATTTATAGCACATTATTCCTTTTTCTTTTATTTTTATTTAAGAGCACACTGACCACGCATAACCAGAGCTTGGATTTTTAAATGAGCTCAGTTGCAGCTTAAATTATAAGTTGTCTCTTAACCATGCATGACCAGAGCTTGGATTTTTAAATGAGGTTAGAGACACACTTATATATTAATTATATTTATTATTTTCAGCATTTAAAGGAAAAAACTCCTCAGTATGTAAAACCAATATATGAATGATAGAAAATGGGGTAGGTACAGAGATGGACTGTGAAAATAAATTTCTAAATTAATTATATTATGAAGTAAGCTCGACTGTACCGGGATTATTGAAAATTTCAATTATCACTAATTCTGAAAAATAATATAGTCCCATTTCTATCACAAATAATTTTCACTGTTTTAAACAAGATGATTTTTCTTTTTAAAAATAAACTCTCCACATTAATATAAAATCATGATGGATGGCAGACGGGTGATAGATACAGGAGATGGTTGTGAAATATTTGCCAGTTCAAAGATATTATAATTAATATTCAACCGTCATGAAAATCCAAATAAAATCTCCTCTTGTTGTGAAATACACTGCAGTCACAATTCATCACAATTTCAAAAACTGATAATAATTTTGATGAATTATAAACACAGCACAAATTGGATATTGATTTCAATTTCTGAATGAATAAAAAATAGATAATTTTAAAATTGAAAAACAATTACAAGAAGAAATTAAACAGATTTATAAAAAAAAATTGAATCTATACAGGGTGATAATTAAAAAAAAACAGATGAGTGAAAAAGGCTGATACCAAATGTTCTCGCTTATCGAGGAATTTAATTACACCCTGATGGACTAACATGGACATCTCACACCAAAGAACTTTACACACAAACCCAACACATTTATTTGTATAAGGGGAAAAAAATGTATGGATCTATACAAGGTGAAAAATTGAATCTCAGTACAGATGGGTGAAACAAATATAAGTACTTCTGATACCACTTGGTGTCTTTATTTATGAGGATGATAACAAGACATTGGAGACAAACAAGTATATCACAGACAAAAGAATTTTAAATACAAAGCCCAGGCAGATCAAGCAAATTAATTTCATGTATCAGAGCATGGTATGTATTTGATACCAAAACAAGCAGTCATCAACAAATCTTTTCAAGTCAATTTCTTCTAATCAGAGCAGCATGATTCCAGAACAAACATTTTTCAAAACAGTATCAGAGTAGCACAAAATTAGTTTCAAAGCACACTTGTCAAGACATTTCTGATGGTCACAGAATATGATTCACGATCCAAGATTAAAAATACCGCTTATTTTAAATCATTTGAAGGAATATGAAAATATCAGGATTTAATAAATCAATCACACCAATTTATAAATTCTTGAATTGAGATATGTGTGAGATTTAATAAATCAATAATTTCAAATGATTTTAAACAAACAAATATTTAAATCACATAACCATGAAATAATAAAGAATTTTAAGACCATATTTTCAAAGAAATTTTCACAAGTATTTCTGACAAAAAAACAGATCATTTACATCAGGTTTGATAGATATTCATGATCCAAAATAATTTATTTGAAATCACTTGAATCAATGTCAAGTTTTGAAATATAATGAATCAGTCACACAAGGTTGATAATTTCAAATTTAGGAAGTGTGTGATTATTCAAAATATTAATGATTTCAGAGGATTTCAAACAAACAAATTCTAACCATGATGATCATGAATAACAATGATTTTCAAGATGTATCACTGAGATTCTAGACAATTTAAATTTTCCAAGCCAATCTGAAAAATAATGAAAATATCACTACTAATAAATAATAGAGTGCTGTAATGAGTGTAATATTTCAAGCTTTTCTAAAATGAATTAGAAGAATCTCAAAACAGCAACGTTGTGTGAATTTCCATTAAACTTTCAGATCTTCAAAAATTTAGAATTCAAATTAACAGTGTTCAAGATATGACAAGAATACATCAACACTGTTATGAATTCAAAAGAACAGAAAATAAACTTCGCAACAATTGCAGATATTTACAAAGTTAAAAATTCAAGATATGGAAAGAGTATAACATCAGAGTTATATTCAAACAAAGCAAATTTCCAGAAGATCATGATTTCTGCAATTAGAAGTTAAGGAAGCCCAAGAAGTTATAATGATATGACAGTGACAAATCAAACCAACAGAGAACATAAACAGAAGAGAGATAGAAGAAGAAATAAACAAGAGATTAAAAACAGAGAATATTTACAAGGACAAGTTCAGAGATCATACCTGAAATCAGTGTAAACCAGAATCTCTAACTCAACAGATGTGGCTAAGGAACTGTGAATGATTTCAGAAGTATTGAGCAACTTGAATCCAAATCTCTTTTGCCTAGCAGTTCCTCAGCCTCCTCCGGTACCTAACAGATTTGAGAATCGAGTGGTCTAACAAAATTTGTAAAACCACTCACAGTTTTGTTCACAGCTTTAGGTACCCAGACTTGTCTGTACAACAAACCATTAGAATTAACTTTTGTACCCTTAGGAACCCAAATCGATTTGAATCTAACAAAACCCGTTTTATTTTCATTTGGGATCCAAGAATGTTTAAATGGTTTATTACAAAACAAATTCACATTTTGCTTTTGATTCAAAAATCCTTTGGAATTGTCAAAGTTCAAATTATCAAAACAACTATTTCCAAAGCAGTTTGAGGGACTTCTCAACTCATTTGAATTACGTTTTTCAAAAACATTATTTTTTCCAAAGCCGAGACCTCTTTTATTTCCATGAGAGAACTGATTATTCAAAAGCATATTCAAAGATTTTTCTCCGAAAGAAAAGCGTTTCAGACTCAACTCAAGATCATTGATTTTGGATTTCAGAAGATCATTCTCGTTTAAAAGCTTCTCAATTTTGCCTTTATATTCAGAAATCTCAGAATCAAAGAGCTTTTGTTTTTCAATTTCAAAAATCTTGAATTTTTCAATTTCTTTTTCAAGTTCCTTTAAAGCAGATTCTGATTTCAACAAATTTTCCATTTCAAAATTTTCATGTTCGAAATTAACCTTATCCAACTCCTTCTGCAAAGTGTTGTTTTCGAGAATTAGCTTATCTTCTTGATTTTTCAAAATCAAAAATTCATTTTCAATCTTTCTAGAATTCTCATTAAGTTGAGCTAAATCAGTTTTCAAGTTAAAACAATTCTTACACTCAGAGTCTTCAAATTTTAATTTCAACATATTGTTATTGTGGGTCAACTCAGAATTTTCAGATTTCAAAGACTTGTTTTTCCGTTTGAGGCGATCAACGGTTCTTGTTAAATTATTACAAAGAGATATCAAATCTTCATATGATAAGTCCACATCGTCTGAGTCGTCATGAATAGCTCCAGCTAAGCACAGATCTGAATCTGAGTTGGGAGTTGAGAGTTTTGAACAGCTGTCAGATTTTCCATACAACGTGTTGAGAGTTTTCCAGATATCCTGCGCGGTTAAACAATGAGAGATAAATTTTAATTGATCATTATCAAGACAGAAATAAATAATATGCATGACGCGAGCATTTAAGACCTTATTCCTCTTGTCTAACAAGTCTCCTATATTTTCAATAATATTCCAATACTCAGAATTAACAGATTTTAAATATAATTCAAAATTTGATTTCCATATTTGAAAATCTGTTCCATTGAAAATAAATGGGATATCACTGGACTGACTCTTAGAAGACTGACAGCAAGGGGAAAACATGATTCTAGAGTTAATCAAAAAACCAGGCTCTGATACCAAATGTTGGATCTAGATTAACACTAGAGGGGGGTGAATAGGGTTAATTACAATTTTTACCTGAATTGAAAACTGACAGGATATTAAAATAATAAACAGATCACAGAATGCAGCAGAAATAAAAGTGCAGAAAATAAATCACACACAGAGATACCCAGCTTCGGCAAAACTCTTCCTACTGCTGCATTCCTAAGGTTTCTACTAGGTGATAGAACAGATCCCGCATACAAGACCATGTACACTCGCAAACCCTGCTCCTATTCTAACCCTACGCTCAAAACCATAGACTGACCGATGTTCCCTCGATCAGATTTTCCCGAATTACAACCCCGTAATCCGTATCCCAGAATTTTACAGACTCTGAAACTGACAGTCAACACCCTGACTGTTTTACCTAGACTTTACAGATCTAGACACCTGTTCGTTTGATTTTTACAACACAAACTAAAAACAAAACAATTAAAATAAACAAAAGAAACCCTAGAGAAAAAAAAAACAAGGAGTTTAAAATGATGGGTCATCCCCTTTTCTAATTAAAAAGTTGGCCGGCCCATTATCTACTCTCTGTCGCCCGATCTCCTTTGTCTCCAAAAAAATGGCGGCTAGGGTTTTTCTGGATCCCAAATCTCGATCTCAACAGATGACTTAAATTAGTTCTCTGATCCTTGAATTCTTGTTGGTGTTCTAGATCGATTACTGGTGCTCCTCTCTTCACCGATTTGGGGTCTTGCCTTAGAGATCGAAAACTGTGAGTTTTCTGAATTTTCTTGCTTTGAATTTGCTTGCCTGTTGTTTGTGGTTTCGATCTCTAAATTGCCAGTGATGTAAATTGGTGTAAATATAGGATTAAAAATCCCTTAAACTTCTCTGATTTCACACGTATGACTGGTCTGATTTGTGGTGCGATTTTTGCTCCTTTTATTTACTTGCGTGATTGATTCTTGAATGAACTTGGACATGTTCATGACATTCGAATTCATTTCCCTTTGCATGATTTCCTTATTGAATTCTGAAAATACCTTGCCAATAAAAAAACTGTTGCCTTTTGTGTTGAATCGGCTTTGAGATGATTTTGTGATGTTTCCTCTTGTGATTTGCGAGATTTTTGTTGCTATGATTTTCCATGATTTATAGTTCCATTTTTGCTCGGCTGAAATGAATTTCTTACGTGTATAAATTTGTTGCCTTGAATGTCCATGCGTGAATGATGGCCATGAAATACCTTGCCATATTATCCACTTGAGTGATTGATTCCCTTGAAATCTTGCTGAAAAAAAATTGTTTGCTTGATTTGTTGCTGAAAACACTTCATCAAAATAAATCTGCATTGTAAAAACTGATTTGTAAAAAAGTTTTCTTGCCAAATTTTTTTTTTGTTGATTTCTGCTAATCACTTGCCAAATCTGATTTTGTGAGAACAAAATAATAATAGAAACTTTCCAGTCCCTGATTTGTTGCCTGAATCATTTGGTTTTCTTGCCATTCATATCAATCGATCCTTGAAACATTGAATAGGCATACAGAATTATTTTACTCCATTAACCTGCCAAAAATAATCCACTGAATGTATTATGTTTGCATCACCAAATTTGCTTTGAGCATATTTGAACTAGTGCCGTGTTGAAACAGTGTTCTTGAACCTGTTTGTATCATACATACTACATCTGCTGCCTTGAACGGTCTGTCCATTTGCTTGCTTAACCATGACAGTTTGACCCTTGCACTTTCATTACTGTGTGTAACACTCCTTGATCTTGTTCAGATTAGATGCATCCTTCTTGTATATGTTTGTTTCAGTGTGTTATTTGAATTGAACCCATGTTCTTGCACCAGTTAGCTTGAAGTCGAGCTGCCTTGACTTGTTTAATTTGAATATCTTGCTGTGTATACTTGTGAGCTATACTGACCATTGTGTTTGTACATGGCTCGGCTATGCCATCCATTTGCTTGAATTTGAAATGTTGTACCATGCATGCTGCAGCTCCATTGTTGTATTGATCTGTCATGTAAATCACTTCATTTTTAGTTGATCTGCCGTGTTTGTCAGCTTATTTTTGGCTGATCTGAAAATATTTGCACTTGAAGCTTGTTGCACCATTCACTTGGTCAACTTGTAGCTTCATGCTGCCATATATATGATGCCATGATCACTTTCCACCATGTACACACTATACTTGTCTTGATTTGTATTTTACTGTTTCATTTGGACTTGTGTCATATTCATGATTCTGCCATGCTCTAAATGCTTGACTGGTTGTTCACTCACATTTAGCTGCTGCTCCATGCACCTATCTTGTATTGCTCTTGCATCATTTGCTGTTCTTGAATGTGCTGGTTTGTGCCATGAGCATGAGCCGTACTTCCATGCCATACTGTTTTGAGTTTCATGCTGAATTGTATTCATTTTTGACTTGAAATTTCTTTGCTCGACACTTGGGCTAGCATGTTGTGCACTGAGTCGAGCAGGTCCACGTGGCTACTCCTCAGTTGCACACTGGATTGGCGAGGCAGTGCACACGTGTGTATATATGCACGTGTGTATATGCAGTCATCCAGAAAAGATTTTTCTATCCCTACACAATAATATGTGTATATACATACATATGTGTGTGTATACATATATCGTGCTAGTGCTATATTCACATAACAGATCAAGACATGAAAAATGATGAGAAACACACCAGAAAACTAAGGCAAACAGAATTTTAAAAATAAAATTTATATTCGCATATATTCTGTTTAAATTCTATTGCAGTGTACTGTGTGTGTGCTTCATTTGACAGGTAAACAGGTGATCACTGGACTGACTGAAAAGATGCTGTGAAGACAGAGAATGAAGTCAAGAACAGTGTCAGTTAAAGAGTGTTTGTAATAGTGTATGTATAGATGAAAATGTACAACTGAGTGTATGAGTGTTGAATGAGAAACTGTATTGCAATGTTGAGATGTACAGATAGTGGAGTATAAAATTTGTACTGTTTAAATTTTGAAATAAAATATTCTATTCAAATAAAATACTGTGAATATTTAAATTTCTGTACAGTTGTATTTTATTTAAATATAAATATTATATTCCAGTCTGTGATGTACAATAACAGTACAATATCAAACACATTAAAATAATATTTATTTGGTTGTTATCATCAAACAAAAATCATATAATTGTGTATACAACACCGTTATATACAACACCTTCTTGTCATTAACCAAAATATGCTATGAAACCTTTGACTCAACATTCTCCCCCTTTTTGATTGATGACAACATAGCTTAATATTGCAATTGTTATCTCCCCCTGTATATATGCTCCCCCTTAAACATCTACATATCTATAATCTTAGCTCCATGTCATGATTTCCATTGATCTTCATTTTGTTGTTATCAATCGAAATTCTCGTGTCTCAACATTCTCCCCCTTTTTGATTGATGACAACACCTTGGATTTTCTCTCTCCAAATATAAAGCTCCCCCTGAATTTCTACAACATTTGTTAGTTCATAATATAAATAATCTTACCTTTTGATTCCTGCATTAACAAATGTTAGCACACATATACTATTACTATGTTAAGCACATAATTTTAAATGATAGTATATGTACAATGAATGATATGAATAATCATAAGAGAAAATATTTCTCCCCCTTTGTCATCGATTAAAAATAATAAATACCATAATTAGCACAGCAATCGAGAGTAGTAGAGAAATAATTTTAGCACCTTTAAGAGATATTGAATCATGTGATTTTCTCCCTCTTGAGTATATGAACTAATTTTCCTGTATATACACTATTAGAAGCATTTTCTCCCCATGAAAAAAAATACGAGAATATGGCACCAAAATCCACTTTTCTCTTTTCTTAAGTGGGACCTGCAAAAATAAGATTAAGTCTATGGTACCCACCTTTTTATAGGGTCCTAAGAGTCAGGTCTTAGGAGTCCAAATCCATACGGGTCTGGTATCCCCTTTATAAATATAATTTTAATTATGATGCATTGTATTCATGAACTGCAGAATATAATTGTTCCTAATCAAGTTGTTATTTGTTTTAGGAACCCATATTTTGATAGTCTTTACGTTTTTCTTTTGAAAATTCACAACTGGTTTTGGCTTGGAATATAACAAACTATGATTTTTCTTAGCTTTAGTTTCCTGCACCTTTTTCTTTCTTTTATTACTAAGATGTTTCTTGGTATCTTGTTTCTTATACCCCAAACCATGTTTATTTGTGGCAGACTGTGAACTTTCAATAATCTTTGTCAAATTTTCTCGACCTTTGTTGAAGTTAGAAACATTTTGAGTAATGTCATCTAACTTAGTTTGTAAGCTAGTTTTTCTAGGTCTAGAATTTTTACTTTTGCCTTAAGCTCATGATTTTCAGCAGTAAGAGCATCATTTTTCTCTTTTTGAGTTTCAATTTCTTGACTCAAAAGAGTTAATTGAGAATTAACATTAGATGATGACTCTTGAAAATTTTCAAGTTCTTCCTCTAATATTTTCTTCTCGTCTTTTAGCATATCACGCTCCAACTCTGCTCTACGTAAATCTGTTTGAGCTTGTTTGAATTGTCGTTTCATATCTTTGAATTTATATATCAATTCAGCATTTATATCAAGAACTTCTTCAAAAGAAGGAATTTGTACCTCATCTTCTTTAGCCGTAAAACATACATTTGCTTGTTTATCATCTGAGTCACTTTCACTATCAGACGAGGATGAATCTGAATCATCCCATGTCACGGAGACTGCTCGTTTCTTTGACTTGTCCTTCTTGTGTTTGAATTTCTCATTTTCTGTCTTCTTCTTTTGCTCCGGACAATCCTTTTGCATGTGTCCCTTCTTGTGACAATTAAAGCATTCTTCATTTGATGATGATGGTTTATTTGATCCAAACTTCTTTCCGTTGTAACGACTAGACTTTCGTTGCTTTAAGAATTTCTTGAATCCTTTTGCAATGAATGCTAGATCTTCATCTTCGGAATCTGAGATGTCATCATCCTTTTCAGCATGAAAAGCTACATTTTTCTTTTCTTCTTTTTGTTCTTTCCTAGCATGCAAGTTAGCTTCATAGGACATAAGATTTCCTATCAATTCATCTGGCTTCATGGTGGAAAGATCATTAGCTTCTTCTATTGCTAATACTTTTCCTTCCCATTCATTAGTCAGTGAATGTAGGACTGTTGAAACTACATCAAAATCTGAGTATTTTTGCCCTAATCCAATAAGAGCATGATGAATGGTTTGAAACCTAGAATACATCTCATTGATTGTTTCATTCGGCTTCATTTTGAAATTTTGAAATTGACTTTTCAACAAAGCTATTTTTGCTTGTTTAACCTTGTTAGTACCTTCATGAGTGGTTTTTAGCGTTTGCCAAATTTGAAAAGCAGTGGTACAAATACTAACACGGTTATACTCATTTTGGTCTAATGCACAAAACAACATATTGATTGCTTTTGCATTTACAGCAGCTGCGGTTTTCTCAGTAGCCGTCCATTCTGCATACTCAGTAGTTGGATTTATTATCTCTTTCTGAGTAGCATTCCAAGCATCATAGATAGTTGATTGCATATAAAAAGCCATACGTGTTGCCCAATAACTATAGTTTAGGCCATTAAAGAAAGGAGGTCTTTGTGTCGATTGACCTTCTGTGTAAGTGGTGTTACTAGTGCTAGCGTTATTTGCCATATTACTAGAATATATCAAATAACTGTGTTACGATTACGAGATGACCAAGCTCTGATACCAATTGAAAAGTTGGTGTGTACGACTTGTGCAGGATCTTTAATATGACTATGCGGAATATGATATAATAATTTAAACTATTCAATAGTTATGCAAATAAATATTCGCAAAACAAGGAATATATCACTAACAAATATAAATGTTGTAAATAAAGTAAAGTAGAGTAACGACACCAGGATTTTTATACTGGTTCGGACTTCCCGTCCTACGTCCAGTCCCGAAGCTCCTCTTCGGCTTTTCACTAAACAACACCCTCTCTTCACCCGGAGGAACAGGTTCACAACACTACTTGATTTACGGGCTACAAGTTTACCCACTTGATTTCACGGGCTACAAGCTTACCCACTTGATTTCACGGGCTACAAGCTTACCCACACAGGACAATTACAAGAGTTTGACTTCTGATTGTGTTCTTCTTTCAACACTGATTTGCCAACGATTGAGTACACCCTTCCTATAATCTTATCCTCAAGTATATGGATTGAATGCGAAGATTTGAAGGAAGTTAGTTGCTTGTTGAATCAAAATATGAGAAGTATTATCAAGGATTCAATAAGTAACTTGAATTTGGGAGCTTTTAGAATGCAAGAGTATTTAGAAAGTAAGATCAGAAATTAGAGCAAGAATCGGTTGTTTGGATGATGATTCAAGATGTATTTATAGTGAATGAGGAGTTGTAATCATTGATGAAGATTTGCAATAAATAATGATGATTTTTGATGAAGAGAAATGGATAAATCTCTTGATGAAAGAAGATGACTTTTCGAAAGGTTGCTTGCTATTTGAAAAGTTGTTGACAGGTCGAAAAAGATAGGTAGACGGGTATTTGAATATATATATATACGTTATATTCATGAATGGACATTTGTTGTGCATTTTTCCCGAAAGAGGTCGACGGGTTTTATAGGTCGACAGGATTTTTTTGTAGGTCGACAGGTTTTGTAGGTCGACAGGATTTTTTTGTAGGTCGACAGGATTTTTTTTGTAGGTCGACAGGTTTTGTCTCTGTCTTGAAAAAGGTCAACAGGATTTTTTTTTGTAGGTCGACAGGTTTTTGTCAATTTGCACAGAAAATGTGTATTTATGTATATATTCAAAAATGATGAGGAGTATGATTATTTGAGGATAGATTTTAACATTTATAACTCTAAATAATCAACCTCTAACTTACGAAAACATCGATTCTTCTTTTTGTCGATCATGAAGCTCCTTCTTGTCATTAATCAAAATATGCTATGAAACCTTTGACTCAACACTAAATCGTGTGCAAGTGATGAAAATACAATGTATCTCTATTCTTCTCAAATCGTACCGCTCTGTGCTATCAGCTACACACCCTAAGAGAAAAAGAAAACAGCTACGAGTGTTCTCATCGGTTGAAAAGAAACCGATATGAAGCTTCAAGTCTGCAAACTGAAACGAAAACTCACTGCAATACTACACCCCTATAAGCAGAGGTATGGAAGGGTATGAAAGACGTGAAGCTTATCCTCAATTTCCATGCGTATATATACGCTGCGTTCTCGCCATTCCTTGTTCCAGTAAGCCATATAAAGCCGCCACTAAAACTATACCATTAAAACTATACCGCAAGTTTTAAAAATGGAAATCAATCCACACAAAGGTTTAAAATCGAAATACTGGCGTGGCATTGGTTGGAAGCAGAGCATTCTTGTACGGGAGGAAGGGTCTGTGTATTATCGGAGTGGTGCTGAGTATGACGTTGGTGGCGTTTCGTATGAGGAAGGGTGAAGTACAGATGGGGAGGATCTAATGCATGGAAATAACATGCGAGTTCAACTAGGGGTGAGGGGAAATATGCGGAAATGGTGTACTGTATAACTAAGTGTTGGCGTGAATGATGGAGGAAGTTGACTGTGTGTTTGGGTGGAGAAGAAAGGGAGGACTCACGTGGCTTATAAGGTGGGGAGTGGGCTGATTTTCGTGGTGGGCTGTCATTGTTTCGGATGGGTTTGGGCACTTATATATGTATAAAAAAAGTATTTCGAATGTCTGATAAGAAGAAGGGAGGCGATGAAGCACTGTTAAAGGATAAAGAGAAAATCGGCCATAAGGAGTATGGAGTTATATAGCAGCAAGTGTAGTAATGGAGCCTGGGTATCATGGGTTATGGTGATCAAAGGGTTGATATGTTATGCGTATTCGATTCGAACTGAGGAACTCCCATCGGGAATGACAGGATATAACGTGAATTCCAGAAGCAACGAGGTGATTTAAGGTAATTAGAGGATTAAAAATTTAATTAATTTAGTAGTTATATAATATTGGTTCAAATTTATAAACTCCGTAACTCGTCCATACGATAACAGAATTTGACGAAACGGGATCAAATGGGTTTGTGGCCACAAAGGCTACACTGCTGGGTAGGATCGAAATGGATTGAGTTATTTGGAATTTTGATTAATTTTAAACGCTCATCTAAAATTAAACGGAAGAAAGGGACAATCATTGATCATCGAAAACAAGGTGATTTAATTCTCAAAATTTCTAGAATTCTATTATGTGTTAAATTCATATAAAATATAATTCACCGTTAATGATCACCATTGGTTGATTGAATGCATTTGTTGCTAATTGAATGGGTGTCGACAAATTATAATTGTCGTATTAGATGATTTTGATAATTATTTCATGAATTATTATCAAGTATTATCGGTGATGCAGGGACGAACAGGTTAGAGGAATCCGACCGGATTCCTCAAAATACTTTATATGTTGTTTATTTCTCTATGTTCTTCAGATGTGAACTGTTCACCCCAAACAACATTATACCCTGTTTAAATGTTGATGGATGATTATATACTGAGCGTTGAATTGAAATTTAACGTTGATGTGATATTTTTAATCAAATCGACGGTATTAATTTAATTATTGGCAGCAATTAACTTTAAACCCTGTTGAATGACATTAATTCGCCATTAGGCAAAGCGACGTATTTTCAGTTATAATTCTATTGTTATACCTGAAGTAAAAGTTTTAAATTTTATTTTATTTTATTTAATATAGGAGTTTAAAATTTGATAATGATGAGGGATTTTATAAGAATAGTTATACACATAGTTATTTCAAGAGTTTGAAATAAGCTTAAATCAAATTATGCTGAAAGCTATATCGTACTAAAGTAAATATAAGACTTGATTATTAAAGTAGTAAGGATGTGAAATAGGTTGTCGTAAAAGATTTAAATAGGATTTTTGTTTTCTAAATTTATAGAATTAGTAAACAAAGGAAAGTGAAAGTGATTTACAAAATAAAGAAGATTGACAAATTTATATAAGAAAAGTATATAAGGAGATGTTAGAATTGAATCCGAGTTCTGAAACAAAGTTTATAAAGAAGTTTAAACTTGGGAAATGATTTTTAAATAAGCATTTACTAAAGGGGTTGGGTTAAACAAAAATCATTCTAGTTTGCGAAAGTAAGGGGATTAGTGGAAGGACTTAGTAAGCAGATTTTTGAAAAAAAACTAAGTGTTAATAAATTTTGTTAAAAGGGTTAAAGGAAAGGAAATTCACATTCAGTATTTTGCTTGAATAAAAAGTAAAAGAGACCCAAATCAAGGGTTGGTTATTAAAACGATGTTTTGAATAAACCACTAAACTGAATCGGTAGTAACCGAAGTGATAAGTTTTGTGTTCAAACCTTTATCTATTCCCAGATAAGAACGTTGTCAGTCAAGGTCTGAGAGGTAACTAAAATACCCCAACTTGAACGACTTCACTATTATCAAGGGATGATATTAGTTTGAACGATAGGAGTGTTGAAATTTGATTGTTATTTCTACAATGGAAATATTGCGACATCGCTGACAAGATTTTGAAATGTTAATTAGAACTGGTTAATTTTAACAAAACATTGTTTAACTCGAGTTGAATTCATGAAATTTATCTTTAACTTTAAGTTAAGAATGTAATATGGTTTTCGCAAGGCAAAGGTAATATATAAGGGATTTGGCGGATATATAGCGATGATTCTGAAATAAGAAAATGAAATGGATTTTTGTAAAAAAAGATATGTTATTGTTTTTCATGTAACGAATAATGGACTTGTGACAAGAGGATATGAAATCGATTTCTAAAGATCGATAAAATAGTTTTAATGAATGAATCAGTGTTGCCAATATACTTGATCATATTGTTTGACATTGATAGTTAAAACACCAAACTATCAATGAAATATATTGGACCTTTTTGACGTGTTGTTTCGAAGAGACCGGGATGGGAACTAGACCCAAAACCACTTCGATTCAACGTTACGTACGAAACTAACTGGCAGCAAATGAAGATGGGGCATTGAAGACCATAGATCTTCATGAAGCGGGAGAACTACTTATAATCTCTGGGTAGCTCCCAGAGATACACTGTGGTTCTGTCGTGGTTGGAATCTGTGGATTGCAAGGATTCTCGCTACTGATCCTTGGAGGGGGGTGATTCCTAAGTAAGGATGCAGTAGGAGAGTGCCTTCGGTCATCCTGTTCCTGGATGACGTGACGATGTGGAATCCAAAGCGAATGGTAGCCAGATGGTTCAAAGTTCGATTATAACCTCGAGCCTTATCAACCGGGGAATGACAAAAATCGGGCAGGCAACATGGCTATGTGGGTCGCGCCCATTAGGGTGTATTGTCACCATCTAGAGAATATTCATATTTGTTACTTCTTTTCAATTCTGTATCTCCTGGGAGGATGGTAGTTACGCAGCCATGTGGTGACAATATGTTTGATACACTCAAGAGAAATGAGTGGTCGGTAATGTGTGGGCCGGGTTGCAAGACGTTCTTGTTGAACCCAATTTATTCGTCTCTAGAGATACATTACCGGCAGGTGGTCCCATACCTTGTCATAGTCGGAATCCAAACTCCAATAAGCACCTGCAGTTTTAATTGTATACTATATATGTAGAGCGTGAGATGCAAGCGTTCTACTAGATTGATATTTATTTGTGATTTGATAGACACTATGATAATATCAGAAAGGATATTGATTTCAAAAATGTTTTGGGTTATAGTAAGGTAAAACCGTCCGTGTTTATGTGTGGGTTGGTCTTACTATTATCCTTTTATTTCGAAAGGATTTCTAAAGTTAAACAAGTTGTTTGCCATATGAATTTACCATTGAAAGTATTCCAGACTGACCCGGTGAATTTTGTTTTAAATTAAATGTGCTCGGGTCAGACCGAGTATATTAACAGGTTATGTATCGCTGGAGATTCGAGAGCTGGAAGCAGGAGGCTTAACCATTAGTTATTCAAAGTTTATTTCCGCTATGTCTGATATATGATGTACTCTGATGATTGGTATGTATATATATATATATATACAGTTTCTTTTTGTATAAAGAGATTTGATTTTATACTTTATTCGTTCCGCTGTGAGATTCTGATGTCCTTCTTCTTTTCGTCTGTTCTAATATTTCTTTCTTTCCTCATCCTCTAATTTCTTTCTCATAACATTCAGGTGTTTTCGATGCTTGAATGTCAACATGGTGTTTGTGTGTCTATTTTCGGGGTCGGAAACTCCTGGTCGTTACAGTGGTATCAGAGCTGAAGGTTATGTGATTACCTTAGCTCTGTGGCGTGACTCAGTAGAGACGGGGTTAGCAATACCCTAGATTGAGTTTGAGTGTATATATACAAGTGAACGTATTTGTTGATTTTATAAAAAAATTATTTTATATTGTGGAGATTTATTGGTTGAGTAGTTTGTGAATTCTGGTCGATCAGTTTGATCCACTGTATCGATAGGGGTTTCTAAACACTCAATTACGATAAACCGACACAGTATGTTTTGAAAAATGGTAAATGAAATAATTTTACCCAAATTATATTTTAATATAAACAAATGATTAATATTTGAAGTATTATAGTTTATTGAAGGTGTTGGTTGTTATGTAAATCGAATAAAGCTTAAAATTGAGTTGGTTATGTATATAACCAAATAAATTTCATATAAGTATTATGAAATGAATTAAATCACGATTTGGAATAAAAAAAATCCGAAAATTGGGAAAGGTGTTCGTATTTGGATTAGAGTTAAGTATAAGAAAATTTTAAAATCCTGGAAGATTTTAAATTGTTTACAAGTATCTGAAGGATATTCTGAAAAGATTTCAAAATGAAAGTGTTTGAAATTTGAGTTTTGAAGTGATATAGTATTGAACTCACTTCGATAACTGGGAAATAACTCTGATGATGCTGGCCACATCATCAGTGTTCATTTTCGAGTTCTAAGTGACGGATTACTACCAAAGAGATTCTTTTTGAATTGTTTTGAGGAAACCAAGTTGTTTTGATTTTGAAAAGGAATATTGATTTTTGTGAAAAGCAAAGTTAAATTGTTTAAAACTCCTAGGAAGATGGTATGAATTAAAAATAAATTAAAGTAGAAATTTTTGAAAGCAAATATGAATTGAATTGAAACAAATTAACTAGAAATTGAATTAAAATGTAATATGTAAGTAGAATTAGATTGTGAGTTGTGAGATAGAAATCTGAAATGGTATTAAATGATTGAGTTAGGAGTTGGAATCAAGAATGGAACTTTGGTTTGAAATGGAATTTGGCTTGGATACGTGAATGATTTGGTTTTGAGAATAAAATTGGAATTTTGTTTGGGAATGCATGTGTATAAGATGACAGGGTACCAGATGGAAAGGATATAATGACATGCCCGACAAAAAGGTACATGTTTAAATTTCCATTTGAGGATATATGCCCCGAATCGGCAAGCCGCTTGGCTTTCTGATTTTCTTTTTGAAAGAAAAGGGCCCAGAGAGGCGAGTTGGTGTTTGAATTATTGACCAGTACAAAGGAGGTGCTGACGAATTTTTTTCGAAAATTTCGGGGGTTAGAAAATTTCCAATTTTTTTGAAAATAAACGAATATTTTAATTCAAATTAATTGGTTCAGTTGAAACTGAAAGTTAAAGAAGTAAACGAATAATTTTTAACCCAGTAATAGCGCTTGTTTTCTACCTTAGCAATTTCGAGGACGAAATTATTTTAAGGGGGGAAGAATGTAACGTCCCGGATTTTCGGTCGTTTAAATGAGAATATTTAAATCTGTTTTATATATTATATTGGTAATATAATGGAATTTATATCAAATTATTTATAAAGTGAAGTTCGAATATATATTATTTAAAACAAGCCCAAAACGACGCGGCAGTTCATAATATTGAATTTCGAACTTCAAATTGAATATACAGGGTCCGATATAAATCGGATTTCGGTGAAACAAGAACCATTTGAATCTATGTGATTTTATTTTTCTGATGGAAGTGAAAAATCAAGATCTCATCGTATAGATTGTAAGATATGTCCAAATCAAATTTTCAAATAGTCACTATAGAAACGTTCATTGACTGTAACAGTTTATTTGAAATAACTGCATACTGGATTCGAATTTGGACAAGATTCTGTTGAGACGTAGTGTTAATTTAGTTTTTAGAATTTTACTGTAATTTTTAATTAATTAAATAGACAACTTTTTATTTGGAGTATTTTGCACCCTATATGTAATAACCCGGAAATTCTGAACCAGTTTAAAATTTTTGTTTTGGCAATTTTAGCGAATTCTGAATATTTAAAATAGATTATTTTAAATAATATCGACGAGAAATTTATTTTGGATATAGAATCGAACGTATATATTACATACGTCGTCGTTAGAATATAAATAATTATATATAATTATAAATAGATTTGAAAATGGCGCGGTAGTTCGATAATTCGGTTTCAAACTTCAATTGAATGTACCGGGTGCAAAACAATCCGGATTTTAGTGAAACCAAAAACATTAGGATCTAATTGATGATATCTTTCCAACGAATCCGAAAAATCGAAATTTCATAGCGGGGATCAAAAGATATGTCCAGTTGAAAAATCTGAATAGTCGCTATGGAATTCAGGCCCTTAAAAATAGACATTTTGCAAACGACCTCGGATTTCGACGAAACCAGTTTTGTTGGGTTCGTGGTGTCAAATTATTGCTAGATTCCAAATTTCATAATTTTTCGAATCAATATGTGAGCGTGGCAAAGGAAAACGCGTTTGACCAGTTTCAGTTGATTTTAATCGACTGGAAATTGGCCATTTTTCCAACGGCCTCAGAATTCGATGAAACATGTTTTGTTAGGACCGTATCGTCAATACGAAGCTAGAAAATATTTTTCTGGAATTTTTCTAGTTAGTATGTGGCCCCGGTAAATTGAAATGCATGTTCAAATTCAATATATAGAATTATATGTGGATTTTGATGGAAACTGGTCGTAACAATCGAATTGGCCAACGTGGCATATCCCATTGTGCTCGGAATAGGGGTAATTAGCTAGGGAGGATAATCGGTGGGTTCGATTTTGAGTTCGAATTTAAAAGCTGCTTTTTGGAGTTTAAAATAATATAAAAATATATTAATATATACTTGGTCAACTCTATACTCTCTCTCCCCTTCATTTCTCTTCCTCCCGTCAGTTTCGCGAAAAAAAAAAAACAAATCGCTCCACCTTCGTTGACTGGCCCGCCGCCCTACAACCATCGCTGGCGCCGCCTCCATCTTCTCCCTCCCCTTGCTCCCTTGCTCTCCTCTTCCCTCTTGAACGCTGAACCCTAACCCTCCTAAAAAAAACCCAAATCGAAGAACCAGCGAGCACCGCTGCATCGTCTCAGCCCCCCCGGTGATCCTCCGCCTGCCCCTCGCCAGAGTCGAAGTCCCCGTGCCACCCGCCGCGGTCAGTGGACCCTCTCCACCAAACGGATCCGATTTTGCCCCTTTTTCTTCCTTTTCTTCACTGTAAGTTGTTTAGCTTTCTTTGATATTTTTAACGGTTAACTAGAAAAGTATATATTTTATTTTAGAAAAGCATGTATTTTTGTTTATGCAAAAGTTTATATTTTATTTATGCAAAAGATCATACTTTTATTATGGAAAAGTTTTATAGGTAAATAAAGAATTGGTTTTTAACAGTAGAAAGGATAGATCTTTAGTTCAGAAAAGGCGAGATCCTTAATTCATGAAAGGAGGGATTTTTAAGTTAAAAAGATTTGATTTTGAAAAATAAAAAGACGATATTTTTATATAGTAAAAAGACAATATTTTTATATAGGAGAAAGTGTTATAAAATATAATTTTTATATATAATATAGAGAAATAATAAAAATATGATTTTTATATTTTTAAAGTATTAAAAATATAATTTTTACTATATAGAAGGCGTAAAAATATAATCTTTCATATTGTAGAAGAATAAAAATGTGATTTTTGTTTATGTAGAGAATCAAAAATATAATTTTTACATGATAGAGATATTGAAAATATCATCTGTATATGTGTAGCAAAGTAAAAATGTGATTTTTATAGTGATGGAATTGAAAAGGTGAAATCTTTATAGTTGAAAAGGTGAAATCTTTATAGTTGAAAAGGTGAAATCTTTATAGTTGAAAAGGTGAAATCTTTATAGTTGAAAAGGAGAATCTTTATATATAAGATAACGATGTAAAAATAGAATTTTTATATATAAGATAACGATGTAAAAATAGAATTTTTATATATAAGATAACGATGTAAAAATAGGATTTTTATATATTGAATAGCATAGTAAAAATTCGAATTTTATATATTGAATAACGAAGTAAAAAATTCGATTTTTACATATGTAGTGAATACGGGCAACGAAGATGACAAAAAGGCGAGAACGACGAAGATTTCTATCAAAGAAGAGTCAAGATGATTGGATAGCTATTTGTGAGAATTTCTCACTCTTCAATTTCTTTTTCTAGTTATATATATATACTAGGATGCATACGGTGCTTAGTAGCACCCGACACAATCGTCCACAGACCATGGACTTGTTTGTTTGGTTGCATAGATTAGTTAGATGATTTGAAATTGAATTGTTTGGTGAAATGAATGGATTTGATTGATGTGTGAATGGCGTGGGCCTTCACTAGACCGGGGATAAGGCTAGGTCTTGTCCTGTTTCTAGTATCGTGCCGTTATGCCGTCTAAATTTTCTAAAATATGTTAGAAAAATAAAAATATCATTTTATTTAAAGAAGGAACTGAATAAAAATTCATGTGTTAAAATAAAATGTTTTATCGTTAAAAATATAATTTTTAACGTGAATATGAATATAGTGAATGTGAATAAATAAAATATTCATTTACAAACCGGACGGTTTGTAAATGTACACCTATTTGAATGACATTGATTGGGACGATAAATTTCACACATCGCCCAACTGCACAAATAAAATCTGTGTTTGATTGTTTGAAACCCCACACGGGTGTTGGGATGAAATTTGAAGTTCACTCATCCTGATTGATTAAATATGTCGATCGATTGATTGACAGGCTGTTATAAGCGTTAGATATCTATATTTGATGCTTATACAGTGTAGTGCACTTTGGTTGATGGTTGATTATTCTTCAATGCTATTATATACGTGTGATGTATGAAATCCATATAATTAATATTATATGGTGATTGATTGGGCCTCATTCCAATTTAGAAAGTAAAGCATACTATAAAATAAAAGTTCATGTGTTGACTATACTCATCCATTGAGATTAGTCATGTGTTGAACGTAATATTTTAATAATAAATTTTATATCTTTATCACTATAAAATAAAGGTTCATGTGTTGACTGTACTCATCCGTTGAGATTAGTCATGTGTTGAACGAAATAATTTAACAAAAATAGTCACACGTGGACAGTACTCATTCGTTGAGATTAGTCGTGTGTTGACAAAAATAAATATTCACTTGTTGAATAGAATAAAGGAATATATGAAGCTATGTTGATTAGATTGACGCCATTTTGACGTGAACGATATTTATATCGATTTTATTCATTTCGAAATGAATTGAATATAAAACGATTTCGAAATGAATTGAATATAAAACGATTTCGAAATGAATTGAATATAAAACGATTTTGAATTGAATCGAATAGAAAACCAATTTGAATTGAATTGAAACGAATTCAAATTGAATTGAAATTTGAATTGAATAGAAATGAGTTTTAAAACGAATTTATAAAGAAGAATTCAATTTTGCTTTGAATCGAAATGGAAGTTGAAATGAATTTTGAAACGAATCTAAAAACTATTTATAAAATTCGTTTTAAATAGTAATCGACGAAATATATATATTATATATATTATATATATATAATATAATGGCCTGAATAGAACGCGCCGCGGCAGTTCGTAAATTTCGACCATTTCTTTCAAACGAACATTACGGGAGATCCGACCGTCGGATTCTCCTAAAACTGGAAACGCTGGGTTCGTATCGAAAAGAGCTTTCTAACGAATATTAGAAATTTGAAATCTAACGGTTGGATTTGGAGATACGTCCAAATCAAATTTGAAAAAGGTCGCTATAAGTGCAGTTCGATGGCCATTGTTGGAAATCGATTGTACGGGCCTTGATAAAATTATTAAAAATAGTAATAATTTGTGTAAAATCATAAGAAATGATTTGGGAAAAATCGGGGTGAAAAACTCCATATTTGAAAAGATAAAAATGGATTTTTATCGAAATGAACTAGTTTTGAACTAAATTTAAAACCCAATTATTTTTAAATAAATAAATTAGATTTTAAAAGGGGTTTTAAATAATCGGAATTTCTAATATATTTGATTGGATTTGAAATGGGTTTATCGTGAACGGTGTTTTAAATAACACTAGTTCATTAACCCGAGGATAAATAGAATGTGATTTGGGTTTGCCGTGAACTGTGTTTTAAATAACACCTAGTTCTTTAACCCAGTAAAAGGAGTTTTAACGAATCTGCAATTAGATTGAAAAGCGAATCTATAATCTAAATTATCAAATTTAGAAATGAGCGAGAATGGAGTATCGCCAGTTTTGCTCCAAAGCGATAGTTAAATCTTTAATTAGATTTGAACGTGAAATGGTAATAAATTTTACCGATAACACCATAGTATTAGATATGGAGTATCACCAGTTTTGCTTCATGGGATGAATAGGTTGGGATTGGGAAATACAATAAATAAAATAAATAATTACTTCGGTGTGGTTCGCTAATCTCGACTAGTTCAGAAAACCATAATTTGGTTTGAAACGACATCAAAAGGATGATTAAAGGATAAATTTTCAAGAATTTATCTTGGATAAAATTAATGGGAACCTTTCCCTAAAAATGTGATTTTGTGAATAAAAGAATATTCTGAATTGGAATGAGGCGTATGTTGTGTTTGTGCAACATTTGTTTTTAATATGCGCGGGTTGTTCGGAAAGGCCGGGTTTATACCCATTCTGAATAACCGATTCGACGATAAGTCGAAGATGAAGACGGTGGTCGAAGACCGGAAGTCTTCACATCGTTTGGGCAATTACTGACGATCCTGATTGGGCTGTACACCCAAGAGGATGGAAATAGTTGGTGGTCTTCCAGACGTACTTGGAGATGGATGGATATGCGAGGAAAGTGCCTCCGGTTTCGTTCAGACCCAGAACGAACTTGTAAATGGATTGTGTGTCTGACATTGGATTTTATTCTGTGTTGATTGATTTCTGTTAAATATATATCTGTTTGGCGGCGGAGAATTTATTCTCTTGCTTAACGCCCTTCTCTGAGACGTACGAGCTTAGAGGTTATATATCGATAGATATCAATAGCATGGCATGAATTGCCTGTGTGGCATGCTGAGTTGCACGGATCAAGGCTTCTGTTGAAAAGCTAAGTCTTGTGGTTGATGATCAAAGCACGGCCTTTGTGGCGTAGCTTTGTGTATAGCGTGGATTCGCGAGCCTCACACCTCGGTATGAGTTAAAAACGGGATACGGACCGCTGGGAGAGCACGACGTTTCTTTCTAGCTTTGGTGGTGTCAGTGACTTACCAGCCCTGACATTTATATACTTTTCACCTTTGTGGTTGTTGGGATGAGGCGCCTCGATTATAGGTCTGTAAGGACCGGGAAACGTGTGTTCAGGCATAATTAATCCTCTAACGTAAGTGAGGACCGGCCCAGCCGCATCCGGGGTTGCCCAGAGTGTGTAGTCCCGAGGCATTTGCTAGAGTGTCTCGAAGCGGAGAGGAGCTTGCCTCGACTCATGACGGAAATCCAATTTCCAATACGAGATATTTCGGTTTTATTTGTAGAGCCTAGTATGGCGACATAGTGGTATGGGGCACTTATGCCGTCTATGATTTATATTTATGATTGAAATTGTTTTGACACTATACACTTATTATAGTATCAAATGATTTGTTTTAAACGTACCAAGCATGTTTGGCTATTATAAGGGAAAACCCTATCCTCCGGCTTGCGTTGCATTGTGTGATGGGACCTGGGTCTTATAATATCTTCATTTTTCGAAAAAGCATTGCGTTGTTTATTGATATGCACTGGTATTCTTGGGAGGAAACCCGTTCCGTGTTATACGGCGTGGTCCCTTTGAATTACTCTCTTTTAAAGTAAAGTTTTAAATAACTATTTTAGTTCTCACACCAGTCACATGACTGACCTGGAGTTTATTGTTTTAACCTAAACTCTGGGTGCCCTCATTTTCCGCACGGGCAGCTAGTAGTTTTGGTTTTGCAGATTTATATTCACAGGATCCTGGTTTACAGTTGGAACGATGCTCGGAAAGCTCTGTATCCGTGTATTACTTTCAGTTGTGTTTTGTATTAATTTCCGCTGCTATGTAATTTATTGTAATCTCTGATATTCGTCGAATGTAATTTATTCATTTATACTCTGTATATTCTTGTATCTGATGGAATTGTTGTAATAACAATGAAATGTTCTTCCGTCTACGTTTTATTTGTCGTGTTCTCAAAACGATCAGGGATTTCGAACGGTTTAGATCGGTTTAACGACTGATTCGGATCGAGCGAAATTCCCGGTCGTCACATTTGGTATCAGAGCTTTGGTTTACAGAGCTCGAGAACAAGACACATTAGAACCATACGAAAGAATTCATCAGATATTGGATTACTAATATCCAATTAGAATGACTCGTTAGAGATAGGATCAGTAGTATCCTAGAACGAGGGTGAAGAGTATATTTTTCAAATGAAAACAATTTTGTTTTGAAAATTTAAACCATTTTATACGTATTTGAATATTGTATTTATTTTGAATATGGACAATCCAATATATAAAGATTTTGCATATACGCGTCATGAACGTATATTCGAAGTTTTAATATATTAGATAGATATGGGGTCACATTCTAGTCGCCCGGACCTGATTCGGATGATTGACGCGTCATCATCAGTAATTAATTTCGTGTTTCGAAGGTGTGCTTTCTATATGTTTCCATTAGACTGGTGTGAGAACCAAAACTTATATAGTTAGAACACATTGTTGTGAATTGGCATCAAAAACATGATTTTTTGTATATGTATCAAAATTATGAATTTGAAACTCTAATTCACTAATTGATTGATGTTTGTGTTGTTTGTTTATTTGTTTGATAATTTTGAACCATTATGCCTAATTATATCAAATATTGAATTATATTGAAATTTGGTCGTATTTGCTTGCATATACATGTATATCATTGAACAGGTCATAGCAAGGAGGCTAGAGCCGAAGAATATAATTTGTTTACCCGACAAATAGGTACATGTTTACTACATAATTTACTGTTTTGTTTGGGTGATGATGATTTTATGAGCCTATTGGCTAGCCGCTTGGCTTTTTCTTTTTCTTTTTGAGATCAGAAGGCCTATATGGCAATTTCGGGATTTTCCCGTGGCTCCCGGTGCAGGGGAGGTTATGGCGAAATTTTTCGAAAATTTAGGGTGTTAGCCAAATTTTTGAAAATTTGAAAATTCTCAGAAACTGTAAAGTTGGAGAATGGAAGCCAGATCGAACGTAGAGCTGATTAATCAAACCACTTTCGACTTTGTTCCTTTTCGGGGACGAAAAGTTTTAAGTGGGGGAGATTGTAATAACCCGGAAATTCTGAACCAGTTTAAAATTTTTGTTTTGGCAATTTTAGCGAATTCTGAATATTTAAAATAGATTATTTTAAATAATATCGACGAGAAATTTATTTTGGATATAGAATCGAACGTATATATTATATACGTCGTCGTTAGAATATAAATAATTATATATAATTATAAATAGATTTGAAAATGGCGCGGTAGTTCGATAATTCGGTTTCAAACTTCAATTGAATGTACCGGGTGCAAAACAATCCGGATTTTAGTGAAATCAAAAACATTAGGATCTAATTGATGATATCTTTCCAACGAATCCGAAAAATCGAAATTTCATAGCGGGGATCAAAAGATATGTCCAGTTGAAAAATCTGAATAGTCGCTATGGAATTCAGGCCCTTAAAAATAGACATTTTGCAAACGACCTCTGATTTCGACGAAACCAGTTTTGTTGGGTCCGTGGTGTCAAATTATTGCTAGATTCCAAATTTCATAATTTTTCGAATCAATATGTGAGCGTGGCAAAGGAAAACGCGTTTGACCAGTTTCAGTTGATTTTAATCGACTGGAAATTGGCCATTTTTCCAACGGCCTCAGAATTCGATGAAACTAGTTTTGTTAGGACCGTATCATCAATACGAAGCTAGAAAATATTTTTCTGGAATTTTTCTAGTTAGTATGTGGCCCTGGTAAATTGAAATGCACGTTCAAATTCAATATATAGAATTATATGTGGATTTTGATGGAAACTGATCGTAACAATCGAATTGGCCAACGTGGCATATCCCATTGTGCTCGGAATAGGGGTAATTAGCTAGGGAGGATAATCGGTGGGTTCGATTTTGAGTTCGAATTTTAAAGCTGCTTTTTGGAGTTTAAAATAATATAAAAATATATTAATATATACTTGGTCAACTCTATACTCTCTCTCCCCTTCATTTCTCTTCCTCCCGTCAGTTTCACGAAAAAAAAAAAATCGCTCCACCGCCGTTGACTGGCCCGCC
Source organism: Allium sativum (assembly GCA_030737875.1). Lineage (NCBI taxonomy): Eukaryota > Viridiplantae > Streptophyta > Magnoliopsida > Asparagales > Amaryllidaceae > Allium > Allium sativum. The sequence goes on along the minus strand of CM060924.1, from coordinate 866,676,584 downwards.
CCCCTACAACCATCGCTGGCGCCGCCTCCATCTTCTCCCTCCCCGTGCGCCCTTGCTCTCCCCTCCTCTTCCCTCTTGAACGCTGAACCCTAACCCTCCTAAAAAAAACCCCAAATCGAACAACCAGCGAGCGCCGCTGCATCGTCTCAACCCCCCCCCCTCGGTGATCCTCCGCCTGCCCCTCGCCAGCGTCGAAGTCCCCGTGCCACCCGCCGCGGTCAGTGGACCCTCTCCACCAAACGGATCCGATTTTGCCCCTTTTTCTTCCTTTGCTTCACTGTAAGTTGTTTAGCTTTCTTTAATATTTTTAACGGTTAACTAGAAAAGTATATATATTTATTTTAGAAAAGCATGTATTTTTGTTTATGCAAAAGTTTATATTTTATTTATGCAAAAGATCATACTTTTATTATGGAAAAGTTTTATAGGTAAATAAAGAATTGGTTTTTAACAGTAGAAAGGATAGATCTTTAGTTCAGAAAAGGCGAGATCCTTAATTCATGAAAGGAGGGATTTTTAAGTTATAAAGATTTGATTTTGAAAAATAAAAAGATGATATTTTTATATAGTAAAAAGACAATATTTTTATATAGGAGAAAGTGTTATAAAATATAATTTTTATATATAATATAGAGAAATAATAAAAATATGATTTTTATATTTTTAAAGTATTAAAAATATAATTTTTACTATATAGAAGGCGTAAAAATATAATCTTTCATATTGTAGAAGAATAAAAATGTGATTTTTGTTTATGTAGAGAATTAAAAATATAATTTTTACATGATAGAGATATTGAAAATATCATCTGTATATGTGTAGCAAAGTAAAAATGTGATTTTTATAGTGATGGAATTGAAAAGGTGAAATCTTTATAGTTGAAAAGGTGAAATCTTTATAGTTTAAAAGGTGAAATCTTTATAGTTGAAAAGGTGAAATCTTTATAGTTGAAAAGGTGAAATCTTTATAGTTGAAAAGGAGAATCTTTATATATAAGACAACGATGTAAAAATAGAATTTTTATATATAAGATAACGATGTAAAAATAGGATTTTTATATATTGAATAGCATAGTAAAAATTCGATTTTTATATATTGAATAACGAAGTAAAAAATTCGATTTTTACATATGTAGTGAATACGGGCAACGAAGATGACAAAAAGGCGAGAACGACGAAGATTTCTATCAAAGAAGAGTCAAGATGATTGGATAGCTATTTGTGAGAATTTCTCACTCTTCAATTTCTTTTTCTAGTTATATATATATATATATACTAGGATGTAGACGGTGCTTAGTAGCACCCGACACAATCGTCCACAGACCATGGACTTGTTTGTTTGGTTGCATAGATTAGTTAGATGATTTGATTTGAAATTGAATGGATTTGATTGATGTGTGAATGGCGTGGGCCTTCACTAGACCGGGGATAAGGCTAGGCCTTGTCCTGTTTCTAGTATCGTGCCGTTATGCTGTCGAAATTTTCTAAAATATGTTAGAAAAATAAAAATATCATTTTATTTAAAGAAGGAACTAAATAAAAATTCATGTGTTAAAATAAAATGTTTTATCGTTAAAAATATAATTTTTAACGTGAATATGAATATAGTGAATGTGAATAAATAAAATATTCATTTACAAACCGGACGGTTTGTAAATGTACACCTATTTGAATGACATTGATTGGGACGATAAATTTCACACATCGCCCAACTGCACAAATAAAATCTGTGTTTGATTGTTTGAAACCCCACATGGGTGTTGGGATGAAATTTGAAGTTCACTCATCCTGATTGATTAAATATGTCGATCGATTGATTGACAGGCTGTTATAAGCGTTAGATATCTATATTTGATGCTTATACAGTGTAGTGCACTTTGGTTGATGGTTGATTATTCTTCAATGCTATTATATACGTGTGATGTATGAAATCCATATAATTAATATTATATGGTGATTGATTGGGCCTCATTCCAATTTAGAAAGTAAAGCATACTATAAAATAAAAGTTCATGTGTTGACTGTACTCATCCGTTGAGATTAGTCATGTGTTGAACGTAATATTTTAATAATAAATTTTATATCTTTATCACTACAAAATAAAGGTTCATGTGTTGACTGTACTCATCCGTTGAGATTAGTCATTTGTTGAACGAAATAATTTAACAAAAATAGTCACACGTGGACAGTACTCATTCGTTGAGATTAGTCGTGTGTTGACAAAAATAAATATTCACTTGTTGAATAGAATAAAGGAATATATGAAGCCGTGTTGATTAGATTGACGCCATTTTGACGTGAACGGTATTTATATCGATTTTATTCATTTCGAAATGAATTGAATATAAAACGATTTCGAAATGAATTGAATATAAAACGATTTTGAATTGAATCGAATAGAAAACCAATTTGAATTGAATTGAAACGAATTCAAATTGAATTGAAATTTGAATTGAATAGAAATGAGTTTTAAAACGAATTTATAAAGAAGAATTCAATTTTTCTTTGAATTGAAATGGAAGTTGAAATGAATTTTGAAACGAATCTAAAAACTATTTATAAAATTCGTTTTAAATAGTAATCGATGAAATATATATATTATATATATTATATATATAATATAATGGCCTGAATAGAACGCGCCGCGACGCGGCAGTTCGTAAATTTCGACCATTTCTTTCAAACGAACATTACGGGAGATCCGACCGTCGGATTCTCCTAAAACCGGAACCGCTGGGTTCGTATCGAAAAGAGCTTTCTAACGAATATTAGAAATTTGAAATCTAATGGTTGGATTTGGAGGTACGTCCAAATCAAATTTGAAAAAGGTCGCTATAAGTGCAGTTCGATGGCCATTGTTGGAAATCGATTGTACGGGCCTTGATAAAATTATTAAAAATAGTAATAATTTGTGTAAAATCATAAGAAATGATTTGGGAAAAATTGGGGTGAAAAACTCCATATTTGAAAAGATAAAAATGGATTTTTATCGAAATGAACTAGTTTTGAACTAAATTTAATACCCAATTATTTTTAAATAAATAAATTAGATTTAAAAAGGGGTTTTAAATAATCGGAATTTCTAATATATTTGATTGGATTTGAAATGGGTTTATCGTGAATGGTGTTTTAAATAACACTAGTTCTTTAACCCGAGGATAAATAGAATGTGATTTGGGTTTGCCGTGAACTGTGTTTTAAATAACACCTAGTTCTTTAAACCAGTAAAAGGAGTTTTAACGAATCTGCAATTAGATTGAAAAGCGAATCTATAATCTAAATTATCAAATTTAGAAATGAGCGAGAATGGAGTATCGCCAGTTTTGCTCCAAAGCGATAGTTAAATCTTTAATTAGATTTGAACGTGAAATGGTAATTAATTTTACCGATAACACCATAGTATTAGATATGGAGTATCACCAGTTTTGCTTCATGGGATGAATAGGTTGGGATTGGGAAATACAATAAATAAAATAAATAATTACTTCGGTGTGGTTCGCTAATCTCGACTAGTTCAGAAAACCATAATTTGGTTTGAAACGACATCAAAAGGATGATTAAAGGATAAATTTTAAAGAATTTATCTTGGATAAAATTAATGGGAACCTTTCCCTAAAAATGTGATTTTGTGAATAAAAGAATATTCTAAATTGGAATGAGGCGTATGTTGTGTTTGTGTAACATTTGTTTTTAATATACGCGGGTTGTTCGGAAAGGCCGAGTTTATACCCATTCTGAATAACTGATTCGACGATAAGTCGAAGATGAAGACGGTGGTCGAAGACCGGAAGTCTTCACATCGTTTGGGCAATTACTGACGATCCTGATTGGGCTGTACACCCAAGAGGATGGAAATAGTTGGTGGTCGTCCAGACGTACTTGGAGATGGATGGATATGCGAGGAAAGTGCCTCCGGTTTCGTTCAGACCCAGAACGAACTTGTAAATGGATTGTGTGTCTGACATTGGATTTTATTCTGTGTTGATTGATTTCTGTTAAATATATATCTGTTTGGCGGCGGAGAATTTATTCTCTTGCTTAACGCCCTTCTCTGAGATGTACGAGCTTAGAGGTTATATATCGATAGATATCAATAGCATGGCATGAATTGCCTGTGTGGCATGCTGAGTTGCATGGATCAAGGCTTCTGTTGAAAAGCTAAGTCTTGTGGTTGATGATCAAAGCACGGCCTTTGTGGCGTAGCTTTGTGTATAGCGTGGATTCGCGAGCCTCACACCTCGGTATGAGTTAAAAACGGGATACGGACCGCTGGGAGAGCACGACGTTTCTTTCTAGCTTTGGTGGTGTCAGTGACTTACCAGCCCTGACATTTATATACTTTTCACCTTTGTGGTTGTTGGGATGAGGCGCCTCGATTATAGGTCTGTAAGGACCGGGAAACGTGTGTTCAGGCATAATTAATCCTCTAACGTAAGTGAGGACCGGCCCAGCCGCATCCGGGGTTGCCCAGAATGTGTAGTCCCGAGGCATTTGCTAGAGTGTCTCGAAGCGGAGAGGAGCTTGCCTCGACTCATGACGGAAATCCAATTTCCAATACGAGATATTTCGGTTTTATTTGTAGAGCCTAGTATGGCGACATAGTGGTATGGGGCACTTATGCCGTCTATGATTTATATTTATGATTGAAATTGTTTTGACACTATACACTTATTATAGTATCAAATGATTTGTTTTAAACGTACCAAGCATGTTTGGCTATTATAAGGGAAAACCCTATCCTCCGGCTTGCGTTGCATTGTGTGATGGGACCTGGGTCTTATAATATCTTCATTTTTCGAAAAAGCATTGCGTTGTTTATTGATATGCACTGGTATTCTTGGGAGGAAACCCGTTCCGTGTTATATGGCGTGGTCCCTTGAATTACTCTCTTTTAAAGTAAAGTTTTAAATAACTGTTTTAGTTCTCACACCAGTCACATGACTGACCTGGAGTTTATTGTTTTAACCTAAACTCTGGGTGCCCTCATTTTCCGCACGGGCAGCTAGTAGTTTTGGTTTTGCAGATTTATATTCACAGGATCCTGATTTACAGCTGGAACGATGCTCGGAAAGCTCTGTATCCGTGTATTACTTTCAGTTGTGTTTTGTATTAATTTCCGCTGCTATGTAATTTATTGTAATCTCTGATATTCGTCGAATGTAATTTATTCATTTATACTCTGTATATTCTTGTATCTGATGGAATTGTTGTAATAAGAATGAAATGTTCTTCCGTCTGCGTTCTTTTTGTCGTGTTCTCAAAACGATCAGGGATTTCGAAAGGTTTAGATCGGTTTAACGACTGATTCGGATCGAGCGAAATTCCCGGCCGTCACACTATACCAGCATTTTGGGGTTTCACAATATAAGTTAGCCTACCAATATTATTATATTTTTGGGATCGGGGAGCATTGCCCGTCACAACGGTATTTTTATTTCCGTCGACATCGGTAATGTTAAATGGCGGTACAATAGAAACTAACCGGATTAAATCGTACACTATTATAAATCAAAATAAATAAATATCGTTTGTCTAATCTTGTTGTTGGAAACCCAAGAAGCTACGTTATGTCCATACATTATGAAATGTCCACTCTCATTTAATGCACCATTTGTGATTACTTAATAGTTAAGCTAACTTAATAAAAATATATTTATATAAAACTAAACATAGAGCTATGCACATGTTAGGTACAGCCTAATTCACCCAACGTTCCATCTTTCATCTTGACGTAACAACACGCTGCATGTTTAAACTGTCGAGCCTACACTACATATTTTCTTTTATTTTACCTATTGAAAATAGACTGCTACTCTATGCAGACTTTTCTTCCCTTCATGACTACTATGTCCAACCTACTGAAATCAAACGAACAAGACCACTGCTCAAACCTTTTCTCCAATGTTTACCCGCATATGCAATTACTGATCATTTATTCTCCTTATAGTACAACTTTAAGTATAGATCCTAGCAACCTTTATTTACAACCGTACCAAAATGTACACAAACAATACTAAATCATGTGCAAGTGAAGAAAATACAATGTATCTCTATTCTTCTCAAATCGTACCGCTCTGTGCTATCGGCTACACACCCTAAGAGAAAAAGAAAACAGCTACGGGTGTTCTCATCGGTTGAAAAGAAACCGACATGAAGCTTCAAGTCTGCAAACTGAAACGAAAACTCACTGCAATACTACACCCCTATAAGCAGAGGTATGGAAGGGTAGGAAAGACGTGAAGCTTATCCTCACTTTCCATGCCTATATATACGGTGCGTCCTCGCCATTCCTTGTTCCAGTAAACCATATAAAGCCGCCACTAAAACTATGAGATTAAAACTATACTGCAAGTTTTAAAAATGGAAATCAATCCACACAAAGCTTTAAAATCAAAATACTGGCGCGACATTGGTTGGAAGCAGAGCAGTCTTGTATGGGAGGAAGGGTCTGTGTATTATCAGAGTGGTGCTGAGTATGATGTTGGTGGCGTTTCGTATGAGGAAGGGTGAAGTACAGATGGGAAGGATCTGATGCGTGGAAATAACATGCGAGTTCAACTAGGGGTGAGGGGAAATATGCGGAAATGGTGTACTATATAATTAAGTGTTGGCGTGAATGATGGAGGAAGTTGACTGTGTGTTTGGGTGGAGAAGAAAGGGAGGACTCACATAGCTTATAAGGTGGGGAGTGGGCTGATTTTCGTGGTGGGCTGTCATTGTTTCGGATGGGTTTGGGCACTTATATATATATAAAGTATTTCGAATGCCTGATAAGAAGAAGGGAGGCGATGAAGCACTGTTAAAGGATAAAGAGAAAATCGACCATAAGGAGTATGGAGTTATATAGAAGAAAGTGTAGTAATGGAGCCTGGGTATCATGCGTTATGGTGATCAAAGGGTTGATATGTTATGGGTATTCGGTTCGAACTGAGGAACTCCCATAGGGAATGACAGGATATAACGTGAATTCCAGAAGTAACGAGGTGATTTAAGGTAATTAGAGGATTAAAAAATTAATTAATTTAGTAGTTATATAATATTGGTTCAAATTTATGAACTCCATAACTCGTCCATACGATAACAGAATTTGACGAAACAGGATCCAATGGGTTTGTGGCGACAAAGGCTACACTGCTGGGTAGGATCGAAATGGATTGAGTTATTTGGAATTTTGATTAATTTTAAACACTCATCTAAAATTAAACGGAAGAACGGGACAATCATCGATCATCGAAAACAAGGTGAGTTAATTCTCACAATTTCTGGAATTCTATTATGTGTTAAATTCATATAAAATATAATTCACCGTTAATGATCACCATTGGTTGATTGAATGCATTGGTTACTGATTGAATGGGTGTCGACAAATTATAATTGTCGTATTAGATGATTTTGATAATTATTTCATGAATTATTATCAACTATTATCGGTTGTGCAGGGACGAACAGGTTGGAGGAATCCGACCGGATTCCTCAAAATACTTTATATGTTGTTTATTTCTCCATGTTCTTCAGATGTGAACTGTTCACCCCAAACAACATTATGCCCTGTTTAAATGTTGATGGATGATTATATACTAGGCGTTGAATTGAAATTTAACGTTGATGTGATATTTTTAATCAAATCAACGGTATTAATTTAGTTATTGGCAGCAAATAACTTTAAACCCTGTTGCATGACATTAATTCGCAATTAGGCAAAGCGACGTATTTTCAGTTATAATTCTATTGTTATAACTAAAGTAAAAGTTTTAAATTTTATTTTATTTAAAACAGGAGTTTAAAATTTGATAATGATGAGGGATTTTATAAGAATAGTTATGCACATAGTTATTTCAAGAGTTTGAAATAAGCTTAAATCAAATTATGCTGAAAGCTATATCGTACTAAAGTAAATATAAGACTTGATTATTGAAGTAGTAAGGATGTGAAATAGGTTGTCGTAAAAGATTCAAATAGGATTTTTGTTTTCTAAATTTATAGAATTAGTAAACAAAGGAAAGTGAAAGTGATTTACAAAATTAAGAAGATTGACAAATTTATATAAGAAAAGTATATAAGGAGATGTTAGAATTGAATCCGAGTTCTGAAACAAAGTTTATAAAGAAGTTTAAACTTGGGAAATGATTTTTAAATAAGCATTTACTAAAGGGGTTGGGTTAAACAAAAATCATTCTAGTTTGCAAAAGTAAGGGGATTAGTGGAAGGACTTAGTAAGCAGATTTTTGAAAAAAAACTAAGTGTTAATAAATTTTGTTAAAAGAGTTAAAGGAAAGGAAATTCACATTTAGTATTTTGCTTGAATAAAAAGTAAAAGTGACCCAAATCAAGGGTTGGTTATTAAAACGATGTTTTGAATAAACCACTAAACTGAATCGGTAGTAACCGAAGTGATAAGTTTTGTGTTCAAACCTTTATCTATTCCCAGATAAGAACGTTGTCAGTCAAGGTCTGAGAGGTAACTAAAATACCCCAACTTGAACGACTTCACTATTATCAAGGGATGATATTAGTTTGAACGATAGGAGTGTTGAAATTTGATTGTTATCTCTACAAGGGAAATATTGCGACATCGCTGACAAGATTTTGAAATGTTAATTAGAACTGGTTAATTTTAACAAAACATTGTTTAACTCGAGTTGAATTCATGAAATTTATCTTTAACTTTAAGTTAAGAATGTAAGATGATTTTCGCAAGGCAAAGGTAATATATAAGGGATTTGGCGGATATATAGCGATGATTCTGAAATAAGAAAATGAAATGGAGTTTTGTAAATAAAGATACGTTATTGTTTTTCATGTAACGAATAATGGACTTGTGACAAGAGGATATGAAATCGATTTCTAAAGATCGATAAAATAGTTTTAATGAATGAATCAGTGTTGCCAATATACTTGATCATATTGTTTGACATTGATAGTTAAAACACCAAACTATCAATGAAATATATTGGACCTTTTTGACGTGTTGTTTCGAAGAGACCGGGATGGGAACTAGACCCAAAACCACTTCGATTCAACGTTACGTACGAAACTAACTGGCAGCAAATGAAGATGGGGCATGGACTCTTCATGAAGCGGGAGAACTACTTATAATCTCTGGGTAGCTCCCAGAGATACACTGTGGTTCTGTCGTGGTTGGAATATGTGGATTGCAAGGATTCTCGCTACTGATCCTTGGAGGGGGGTGATTCCTAAGTAAGGATGCAGTAGGAGAGTGCCTTCGGTCATCCTATTCCTGGATGACGTGACAATGTGGAATCCAAAGAGAATGGTAGCCAGATGGTTCAAAGTTCGATTATAACCTTGAGCCTCATCAACCAGGGAATGACAAAAATCGGGCAGGCAGCATGGCTATGTGGGTCGCGCCCATTAGGGTGTATTGTCACCATCTAGAGAATATTCATATTTGTAACTTCTTTTCAATTCTGTATCTCCCGGGAAGACGGTAGTTGCGTAGCAGTGAGGTGACAATAAGCTCGATACACTCAAGAGAAATGAGTGGTCGGTCATGTGTGGGCCGGGTTGCAGGACGTTCTTGTTGAACCCAGTGTATTCATCTCTAGAGATACACTATCGACAGGTGGTCCCATACCTAGTCATAGTCGGAATCCAATCTCTAATAAGCGCCTGCAGTTATAATTGTATACTATATATGTAGAGCGTGAGATGCAAGCGTTCTACTAGATTGATATTTATTTGTGATTTGATAGACACTATGATAATATCAGAAAAGATATTGATTTCAAAAATGTGTTAGGTTATAGTAAGGTAAAAACCGTCTGTGTTTATGTGTAGGCTGGTCTTACTATTATCCTTTTATTTCGAAAGGATTTCTGAAGTTAAACAAGTTGTTTGCCATATGAATTTACCACTGAAAATATTCCAGACTGACCCGATGAATTTTGTTTTAAATCAAATGTGCTCGGGTCAGACCGAGTATATTAACAGGTTAGGTATCGCAGGAGATTCAAGAGCTGGAAGCAGGAGGCTTCACCGTTAGTTATTCAAAGTTTATTTCCGCTGTGTCTGATTTATGATGTACTCTGATGATTGGTATGTGTATATATATATATATATATACATTTTCTTTTTGTATAAAGAGATTTGATATTATACATTATTCGTTCCACTGTGAGATTCTGATGTCCTTCTTCTTTTTGTCTATTCTAATATTTCTTTCTTTCCTCATCCTCTAATTTCTTTCTCATAACGTTCAGGTGTTTTCGATGCTTAAATGTTGACATGGTGTTCGTGTGTCGATTTTCGGGGTCGGAAAATCCTGGTCGTTACAAAACATGATGTATAGTGATAAGAATGACAATACTCAATACCAATTTCCAAGTGCAAACAGTACTATTTTTCAATTCACCTTTCAATTTCATACGGATAGTATGATTTTCATATTTTGAATTAAGTGCAAAGTCTAATCAGAAATTTCTATAATATGCATTTAAAAATTGTTAAGCTTTTGAAATCCTTATATCCTATTTCAAATTTATTGATTTTCTTTGATTATAAATCAAATCATTTAGAACATAGCTTATAAATCATTTATAAATTCTTTTTTAGATTCCTAAACTTTATACATTTCTATTTCTAAGTTCTAAAACCATTTGTAAGACATCTATAAATTCAAAAGTCAATTCATAAACTTGGTTTCACTAGTTTTAAATATATCGTAAAGTTGGTTCGTTTATAAAACTTGTGTATAAACTAGAAGTTGCTATAAAATCATTTTGAAAATTATATTAAAATATCCATTATAAATCTTAATTTCTTTGTATAACTTCAATTTATATTAGTTGGATGAAATTGATTCATAAAACTTGCTTTCTCATAAAATCATGCTTATAACGTTTAAAGCTTAGAAATTTGCTTTATGGAAAATCGACGTATTTCACTGTTAGGCCATCTGCTACCCATCACTTAACCAAAACTATTTGTTGATTAATATTATAACAGGAGTAATCATCATGCAAATCAAGTTTTATTTTATTTATGTAGAAATTTCATATGTGCATAATACGAAAGCGAATAACATCCAATCATATTGGATCCCTTTAACCTGTCCCCCATCATCGTAGCTCACACATCAGAATAATTTGTATATAAATCATATAATATAGTTCATATAGGATGATTCTTCCACTACTAAGTAGGTAGTACCAAAGGTCATCTGGTCCGAGGGGTCGGAATACATCCTAATCGAAAGCAGTAAATCATGCAAATAATCAATCATACAAATAAAAATGCAATCAATAGTGAGTATTGTTATATGGTATAATGATGTTCTAAAAAGTGTGAGTTTTAACACACATAGTATAATATTTTAGACAGTGTAAGTTTCAATTCATTATTCATCCAAACAACTATTTCATCGAGTCGAATTGTTAAAATCGAAGGCATTCGAATTTAACGAAAAGTCTAACATTCTCCAAATGCATCCAATCCAGCTTGCTACTACTTGTAGATTTAGTTGATACAAATCCACTGGAACTTGTCATGTATAAATCTGCCCTCTGAATATAAGTATTACAATATTTTTCACCTTGATTAGTGGTTACTAATATGCACTTATACATGCACATATTTTCCCTTCAAGTTCGAAAACCACGAAGCCAAGCCTTATATTTAAACATTTGTCTTTTATGCTTCTTCCCATCAAAGTCGACTGTACCATCGCCAAACTGACACGTCAGGCCTGCGTTGCTTTCCAGATCATTAGCATCTGCTCAGTGCATGTGGCAGTTGCATGACCATGAAAACCAAAACCCACCTAGATCCATTAAATTTAATTATCTCCCACCATTGACAATGATTTACGTGTAACTAACTCGAGTAGCTCGAGCACATCCCACTCCACAACTCTCCTTTAGGCACCAAACATTGAAAGCAGACAATACACGCAAAATAAGGAAGAACGAAACTAGGAAAATTGGGTTTTTTAGGTATTACAACCAACCTAATTGTCCAATTGATGAAAAGAAAGCATAAGTATGTTCATATCATCAATATGGACAAATTTCATTGGTAGGAGTTTTGGCTAGAATTGGGTGGTTTGAGATGAATTTTGGTCATTGTATGAAGTTTTTATTGATGGCTAGGTTTATAAATTAGGGTTCTGCAAACCTATTAGGCCTATTATATGAAAACGTGAAAGTGCTATTCATCAAGTTAGACAATTTGAACACCAACCGAGACTTGCTCACTATCGTTTATCATTAATAACCCACATTCTAAACACAATAGAATTAGATTCAAGAACAAATTCGTTCGTACGAAAAATATTAGCTTTCCAAATCATACCATAATATTGTATTAATTTTAAGTCATTTAAGCCAACTGTACGATCACACAATAAGTATGATCGCCAAAATTTAAAATATTGTAATAATTAATTATTCCATATCGATGAAACTAATTTTGTTGAATTCCAAGACATGAAACACCCCACCTCCGTTAGGGTCACTCTCAAAGGGAATGCCCTAATTTTGGTGGAGGTTTATAAGTATAAGTCACAGATATACAAGACAGATATAAGAACACATATTTGTAAACAGCGGAAAAACAACAACTTTTATTTCATAAAAGCAAATACGTGCTACAACAACATCACCATAATTGTCTTACATCTTTCCCAAAAACATGACATAACACTTTCATAATCTGTCTTGATTACATTATTTAAAGAAGCATAAAGAAAACATAGATAAACTGCAAAAGCCCCATAGTGGTTGTCCAAAGCCATAGTTCAAAACGAAAAGGTCCAAGCAATACATTTCTCCTCTTCAAGCTGGATGTTAAGGCTGGTCAAGCTGCAGTGTTCCCTCCCTGTGGACCTGGGGGGGGGGGGGGGGACGGAAGAAAAGAAGACGAAAGAAAAGTAGAGTCAGACATAAAGCCTGAGTAAGTCTAGGACTATTCTGTATATGAATAAAGAACTGGGTATGATAAGTATAAACAAGAAGTGGGAAAGCACTACAAACTTGGTTAAGTTGTCTAGGGTCGAATATACTATCGTACCCCATGTTAATCTCTGAACCCATATAAACTAGTTTCCAACTGGCACCCCATAATCAGGGTGAAGTGATCCATTCTATGATGATCGGCTCCTACTCGCATAGTTACATGTGTCTTACGGCCCCCGATGTTGTAGTTACCTATGCTGGTCCCACCATGGGGTGTATCAAGTCCCATGGAGGCGGCCCGACACAATCCTAGAATGCACAGGTATGCTACTGGTGTCCAGTGCCTTATTTTTCTACGCCGGAGTGTGTGCACTCCCGCACCCCGTTAGAACCTACACTGCTACACCACCGCCGTCGATTTGACCTCTTACAATCAGCCCAGTAATCGTGCCCCACCCTGCCTAGTTTCAGGGTATCATGATACACCTTCTAGGGTTACTGCTGAAAAGGGTCCCCCGTTACTAGGTTTTCTATCTCTAGCCAACATGCTAAGTTGGTTAAGTGTTTTCTAACCTAACCCCCACCAGTCCGTTTAGTTTAGCATGTTCCATTTTGATTAAGTCTTTAGTTCACTTAATCCTAACAATCCTGACTCAGCCTTAATTGTCTTATTAAAGCCTTGACCTCTCACATTAGACAGGTATTGTTGTGGCTGCCTGTTGCCGGTTGGTTCCGGGCAGTCTTACGCCACAACTCAGTCTAACCTCGGGTCCTTATTGGGCTCCATGTTTAACCTCCCACATTGGATAGGTATTGTTGTGACTACTGGACAGCCGGGCGGTTCCGGGCAGGTTTACATCACAACTCAATCCAACCTCGGGTTAAACATATCGTATGTTCTACAGTTACATATTTTGTCTTTCTTCTTTATTTTCTTATATGTAAATATTTGCGGCCCATTATTAAGTAAATGGTGTAAAGGTTACACCAATCATGGGCCCAACCCATACTTGAATTTGGGCCCTTCTACTTTATATTTTCATTTATTAATTAATTTAAACCAACGTTATTTTCCCCCGTTTAACACGTCCGTTTATTATATATATGTTGGGCTTAGCCTTTTTAAGCCCAACCTAGCCATGCGAAAAGGGGAGGCTTAAAGCGTGATTACATACACAAAAAGGGGAATGTGAACGCATGAACTTGCAACGTGACGTTGGGACTACAAAATAGAAACGGGTGTACTTGCATAGTGGTAACATATACTTTGGTCATAAAGCATAAGTGACATGAATCAAACCATGTAAACTTGTAGTTAAGTTAAGAATATCACTATTGACACATAGGCTTAACTACAACATAAACCTATACTTTTATTCAGGCATAATGTCAAACATAAGCAAATCATGTTCATAAGATTACTACATGTTTACAAAGGTGCTTACTTTTGTTACTAACACAAAAGTATAGTTCAACTAAATCATGATTTTAAATCTATTCACATAACCATGGCATAAATATTTCTAACATGAAATCATGATTTTTACTTTAGTCATGCAAACTTGCAAATGGGATTTGAATCTAACCTAGCTATGTACCACATATGTCATCATATAATTCTTGTTAACAATTTAGACCTATCATGGATTTCAATTATGCAAAATATCAATCATAGCCTAGTCATATTCATAAGTTTGCAAATAAGTTTTCTAGTACAAAAGCATGGCTTAATACATAGATCATGGTGCCAAAATTTCAACATAGTTTCATATGAACTATAATAACCCAAATTTGTTCCAATTACGTACAAAATGATTTTTGTACAAAAATATACATTATGATGGCATAGTAGCAAAACCCCAAACTTGCATGAATTTCAATTAATCAACTACATACATGTAGCTTCAACATGGATTACATAATTTGCGAATATTCCAAACGTATACTTGCATAAAACTACCGCATGTAGTTTTTTATAATGAATAACATAATTCGAGAATATCCAAACGTATACAATATCCCAAATCGATAAGAATCATAGTAACGCACAAATATGAATTACTTTATCGCCACAAATCAAGTATACAAACCAACACAATTATTTGTTCATACCAAAATAATACTCTACTTACAATTGTGTGGCGAATTCTCCAATTTAGGGGTTTGGAGATGCGATTCCTTGTTGATTTGATTTGATTAAGTTGCTTTATGCTTTAGAATTTGCCTCCTAATCCTCTCTCCAATTGGTGGCTACTCTAGTCGTTCCTCAGCAACATGATGGCCTTGTTCTTATTTTTGAATGAATATATTAGGTTGAGTCTAGGGTCATTTTTATAGGGTTTATGAACTGATTAGGACCATCGATGTTGCTTGGATTGATCGTAGCCATTCATTCGAAAGAGAGACCAATTAGAGCCTGCCACCTAGCCCTAATGACAAAGCAGACTTCTGAAAATCGACCAACATAGAATAGGCCAGCCAGTTTGGGCTGGGTTCGACCTGGCTCTGGACCAGGTCGACAGCCCTGTCGACAGCCCAGTCGACCTGGGTGCATCAGGCGGGATTTTTCCCGCCCTGGCCAATTGGGCCCGGTTTTGGAAATTAAACTTGTTTTTCTGAGCTGTTTTATTCTGTTCGAATTTTAAACTTAATTCAGAAACTTCCGAAGGCCATATCTTCTTCATACGGACTCCGTTTTTCGAAAACTCAGACTCTATTTCGCGTATTTTTCCGAGACGAACGCAATGGCGTATCCCGTTTCCCTTAGTTCTTTGATTTAAAATTAATTATACTTTAATTTATGAATTTCACAGTTATAGAATACACGGGGTGTTACATTCTCCCCCACTTAAAAGGATTTCGTCCCCGAAATCTTCAAGCTAGGAGGAATGTATATCCTAACATCCAGTCATCCATCTACTCATCCATCAAACACGAGCATCCATTGTCCTTAAAAGACTTCTAATGCTTCATGATCATATGCGAAGTGTGTGTGTACATGAACTTATCTAATGCAAAATCAGGCGGTCTACTGATTCAGTTGACCTCCTTAATGCGAATTATGTAAGTGCCATGAATCCATTATGTATGCAAATTTCCCTATTCATGATTCTACATGAGTGCACAATCATTCAATACAAATGCAACATCCAAATGACAACACATTAACGTTCAACCACATACGAATGCAAACATATATGCATATGCAATATGAAGTGACTGAGCCGATCTAAAACCTAGATTGTGTGTGTATATGCAACCACGAGCAACCACTAGCAATCACTTGCAACCACTTGCAACCATCATCCATAACATGTTTCAATTACATGTTTCCATCCAAAGGGTTTCTACCTAAAAGATAAGATAGATAAAAGCGCAACTTAAGGAAAAGGAAAGATCAAGGATGTACCCTCGAACAGAAAAGGGTAGGCAGTGCGTATTCTAGCTTCAGTTTCCCAAGTCGCGTCTCCCTCGGCGTCGCTCCACTGAACTTTGACGAGCTTGACTTCGCGGTTGCGTAGCTTCTTCACTTCCGTCCCTAATATGCGGGTTGGAACTTTTCTTATGGTTGCTTCGTGTTCCACTTCGGCCTCTTCGAGGATATTTGGCTCTACCACTTCAGCAGACTCATGTAGACATTTTCGAAGATGTGAAACGTGAAAAACGTTGTGGACTCCAGCCAACTTCTCGGGTAGCTCTAATCTATAGGCCATTTTCCAAATTTTCTCGATGATAGGGAATGGCCCTACGAACCTTGGTGCCAGTTTTCCTGTGGTTCCAAAACGAACAACGTTTCTTAGCGGAGATACCTTGAGAAAAACTCTGTCTCCAACCTCAAATTCAAGGTCGGTCCTTCTCTTGTCGGCATAGGACTTTTGTCTGTCTTGGGCCGTCTTCATCCTTCTTCGTATTAAGTCTACTTTCTCTGAAGTCTCTCGGATCATATCTGGTCCAAGTATGAGCTTATCCGTAGACTCCCACCAACAAGTGGGCGATCGACACGGTCTCCCATATAAAGCTTCGAAGGGCGCCATTCCGATGGTTGCTTGATAGCTGTTGTTGTAGGCAAATTCCACCAAAGGAAGGTGGTCCTCCCATGTCCCTCCGAAGTCAAGGACGCATAGTCTTAAAAGGTCTTCCAAAACTCTATTCGCTCTCTCTGTTTGGCCGTCGGTTTGGGGATGATAGGCTGTGCTCAAGCATAACTGCGTTCCTACTGCTTCTTGCAGACTCCGCCAAAACTCACTGGTGAAGATGGGGTCTCGGTCACTAACAATGCTAGATGGTATTCCATGGAGTCGAACGATTTCCTTGAGGTAAAGTGATGTTAAGGATGAGGCAGTTCTTTTACTTTTGACAGGTAAAAAGTGGGCGCTTTTAGTAAGCCTATCCACTATTACCCAAATGCTAGTGTTGCCTCTCCTAGACCTAGGCAGCCCATCGATGAAGTCCATTGAGATGCTATCCCACTTCCACTGCGGGACCTCCAGAGGATGTAGCAGCCCGCCAGGCTTTTTCTGTTCCGCCTTAACCTGTTGGCACACCATGCACTTAGAAACGAATTCTGCTACGTCCTTTTTCATGTCGTTCCAGAAGAAAGTCCTTTTTATATATTTGTACATTTTATCTCCGCCTGGGTGTATCGTCATCTTGGAGTGATGTGCTTCCTCGAGAACCTTCTTTACTAAATCTTTTGTTTGTGGGACGCATAGTCTTCCGTCTCGCCTTAGCAAACCCTTATCGTCGATGGAGTATCTGTTGAGGTGACTTGAAGTCTCACCCCTAATTAGCCTATCAATTGTTTCCACAAGCTGAGGGTCTTCGCGTTGTGCTGCCCCTACTGAATCCACTAAAGTTGGGCGCACTTCGAGAGATGCTAGCAAGCCTGGTACAAAATCGGAGGAAGGCCTAAAGTCGAAGCTGGCTATAAACTCTAGGCTTTGTCTTTCAACAAACAACGGGCTTAGGGTCAATTTCTTTCGGCTCAACGCGTCTGCCACTACGTTGCCTTTGCCCGGAGTGTAGGAGATTTCGAAATCGTACGAGGCAAGAAACTCCATCCATCTTTGTTGCCTCAAGTTAAGATCCTTCTGCGAGAAAAGATATTTCAACGATTTATGGTCAGTGTAAAGTTCGAACTTCTCACCTAGGAGATAGTGTCGCCAAGACTTGAGTGCAAAGACGATGGCGGCTAACTCAAGATCGTGGGTTGGGTAGTTCTTTTCGTGCACCTTCAACTGCCTCCCGCCATAAGCTACTACCCTTCCTTCTTGCATTAAGACGGCGCCTAGCCCTGTCCCACATGCATCCGTATAAACAGTGAACATCTTGCTCCCATCTGGCAGCGTCAAAACTGGGGCTGTTGTAAGAGCCCTTTTCAGTCGTTGGAAAGCAAACTCGCAATCCAAATCCCAATTGAACACTAGATTCTTCTTGGTTAATTTCGTGAGCGGAGCTGAGATTTTCGCAAAATCCCTTATGAACTTTCGATAGAAACCTGCTAGTCCTAGAAAACTTCGGACCTCAGTCGCATTCCTTGATGTCTTCCAATCCTGTACCGCCAC
The DNA here is from genome assembly GCA_030737875.1 of Allium sativum. Taxonomy (NCBI): domain Eukaryota; kingdom Viridiplantae; phylum Streptophyta; class Magnoliopsida; order Asparagales; family Amaryllidaceae; genus Allium; species Allium sativum. The sequence goes on along the minus strand of CM060924.1, from coordinate 866,658,110 downwards.
TACCTTAGCAGGGTCCACTGCTAACCCTTGTTTGGATACTATGTGCCCAAGGAACCTCACCTCTTCTCTCCAAAAGTGGCATTTGGAGAATTTGGCTTTTAGTTGATGGACTCGCAAAGTTTCCATGATTGCCCTTAAGTGTTGAGCATGTTCCTCTTCACTTTTTGAGAAGATAAGGATATCATCTACGAAGACCACTACGAATTTGTTGAGGAAATCTCTAAATATCCTACTCATCAGGTCCACGAAGTAAGCAGGTGCATTTGTCAAGCCGAAAGGCATGACAAGCCATTCAACGAAGCCGTCTGGGGTTCTGAATGCCGTTTTATCGATGCTATCTTCAGCCACCCTTAGCTGATGAAAACCGGTTGCTAAATCGAGCTGGGAGAAAACAGACGCTCCTACAAGCTGGTCAAATAAATTGTCAATTCTAGGGAGCGGGTGCCTATTCTTTTTCGTTAGCTTGTTGAGCTCCCTATAGTCAACACATAGACGGAGTGAACCATCCACCTTTGTAGCGAACACCACTGGAGCGCCCCATTCTGAAATGCTTCTCCTAATGAACCCCTTTTCTAGAAGCTCTTTAATCTGTTTACTGAGCTCTTTCCTTTCCCGTGGAGCCATGTGTCTAACGGGTAACGCAACGGGCTTTGCATTATCTACAAGATATATACGGAAGTCTATTTCCCGCTTCGGAGGCAAGCCCTTCACCTCTTCGAAGACATCCGGATATTCCCGGACCACTCTAACTGATTGCAAATTTTCAACAGAGGCATCTAGCGATTCAAGATAACTAAGCATAACCGCATACGAGGGATTACAAGAAATTTCCAAAGTATTACCGAGCTGGGTTAGGAGCCTAACAACCCTTTTCTCACAATCAAGGATGGCCCCATTACTGGATAGCCAATCCATACCCAAAATCAAACCATACCCCCGAAAAGCCCAAAACAAAGGCACTACATTGAAATTCTACTCTTAGAATAGAGATTTTCAATCCCAAACAGATCATAGACAAATGAGCTGGGCCCCCAATTGGGTTTGAAACAATTAAGGGGTCATCTACCATACTAGTTTTTAGGTGCAGAGATTCTACTAAAGCAGACGAGATAAAGGAGTGTGATGCGCCAGAATCAAATAAAGTGCGAACGGGGTGATCATAAAGATAAACTACACTTTCTACAGAAGTATTTATACCTCGCTGTTGCAGAGGTGGCGCTTCCAGCACATGAACCTGTGCCCCTGGGGTGGATCCAGCCCTCTGCCCCTGTCCTCGTTTCTTTGGGCAGTCCTTAGCCCTGTGGCCTGTCTCACCGCAAGAAAAGCACCCACCATTCTCCTTGGCTTTCTTTTTCCGGCAGTCCTTAACTAAGTGCCCCACTTTGCCACAGAAATTGCACTTCCTCTTCTCTTTGTTGCCTTTCCCGCCCTTCTTAAAGTCTGTCTTCTTAGGCTGCAAACCCTCTTTCTTCCCTTGAGAGCTTTCTGCCTTTGTTTCCTTCTTGCCCTTATCCTCTTCATTCAGCAATGCCATTTGCACCAATCTTTCATACGTGGCTCCCATGGGTATATGGGTCATGGCCAAACTGTGTAATGGCTCATTCAACCCTTTGACGAAACGGAGAGCCTTCTTGTGCGGGGTGTTGACTAGGTCAAGCCCAAACCTAGCCAGCTCATCGAACTGATTCACATACTCTCTAACTGTCTTGTCCCCTTGCTTAAGAAATAAGAATTTTTCCAACTGCAAACTTTTTTCCGCATCTGAGAGAAATTTAGTCTCAAACCTTGCCCTAAAGTCCTCCCATGTCTCCACTGGTCTTTCAGCATTAGTGACTTCCCACCAGTAGGAAGCCTCGCCCTTCAATAGCCATACTGCCAATTGTACTTTTTGTCTATCTTCTACCTCAAAGATGATGAATAGGTCCTCCGTTTCTTTCAGCCAATTTCTAGCTGCCACGAAGGACTCAGTTCCATGGAAATCCTTTCCTCCCATAGCTTTAAAATCTTTACATATCTTAGCAAAAGTGTTTCCCCGAGGAGGAGGTGGAGGAAAAGGTGCCGCTGCAGCTGGATGATTTCCTGCAGCTGGGGGAGGAGGAACGGTAGGACCTGGCTGAGTGGCCCTTGCTTCTAAGAACCGTCTAAACCAACCAGGTATTGGCACCCCTTCTGGCAAGTTAAGTTTTCCGGACATGCTGAAACAAAAAGGATAGATTCAAAACGAAGGATAAGAGATAGTACCTATGGCTTTGGGGAGTGGACTTTGCCTTTTTAAAATAAAATAATATTTTTCTTCTAAAATTGCTTCTTTAAATTTCCTTTTTGAAAATAAATTTTTAGAACTTTTTATCTTATCTGGTAAACCTATGCCCTGATACCAAGTGAAACACCCCACCTCCGTTAGGGTCACTCTCAAAGGGAATGCCCTAATTTTGGTGGAGGTTTATAAGTATAAGTCACAGATATACAAGACAGATATAAGAACACATATTTGTAAACAGCGGAAAAACAACAACTTTTATTTCATAAAAGCAAATACGTGCTACAACAACATCACCATAATTGTCTTACATCTTTCCCAAAAACATAACATAACACTTACATAATCTGTCTTGATTACATTATTTAAAGAAGCATAAAGAAAACATAGATAAACTGCAAAAGCCCCATAGTGGTTGTCCAAAGCCATAGTTCAAAACGAAAAGGTCCAAGTAATACATTTCTCCTCTTCAAGCTGGATGTTAAGGCTGGTCAAGCTGCAGTGTTCCCTCCCTGTGGACCTGGGGGGGGGGGGGAACGGAAGAAAAGTAGAGTCAGACATAAAGCCTGAGTAAGTCTAGGACTATTCTGTATATGAATAAAGAACTGGGTATGATAAGTATAAACAAGAAGTGGGAAAGCACTACAAACTTGGTTAAGTTGTCTAGGGTCGAATATACTATCGTACCCCATGTTAATCTCTGAACCCATATAAACTAGTTTCCAACTGGCACCCCATAATCAGGGTGAAGTGATCCATTCTATGATGATCGGCTCCTACTCGCATAGTTACATGTGTCTTACGGCCCCCGATGTTGTAGTTACCTATGCTGGTCCCACCATGGGGTGTATCAAGTCCCATGGAGGCGGCCCGACACAATCCTAGAATGCACAGGTATGCTACTGGTGTCCAGTGCCTTATTTTTCTGCGCCGGAGTGTGTGCACGCCCGCACCCCGTTAGAACCTACACTGCTACACCACCGCCGTCGATTTGACCTCTTACAATCAGCCCAGTAATCGTGCCCCACCCTGCCTAGTTTCAGGGTATCATGATACACCTTCTAGGGTTACTGCTGAAAAGGGTCCCCCGTTACTAGGTTTTCTATCTCTAGCCAACATGCTAAGTTGGTTAAGTGTTTTCTAACCTAACCCCCACCAGTCCGTTTAGTTTAGCATGTTCCATTTTGATTAAGTCTTTAGTTCACTTAATCCTAACAATCCTGACTCAGCCTTAATTGTCTTATAAAAGCCTTGACCTCTCACATTAGACAGGTATTGTTGTGGTTGCCTGTTGCCGGTTGGTTCCGGGCAGTCTTACGCCACAACTCAGTCTAACCTCGGGTCCTTATTGGGCTCCATGTTTAACCTCCCACATTGGATAGGTATTGTTGTGACTACTGGACAGCCGGGCGGTTCCGGGCAGGTTTACATCACAACTCAATCCAACCTCGGGTTAAACACATCGTATGTTCTACATTTACATATTTTGTCTTTCTTCTTTATTTTCTTATATGTAAATATTTGCGGCCCATTATTAAGTAAATGGTGTAAAGGTTACACCAATCATGGGCCCAACCCATACTTGAATTTGGGCCCTTCTACTTTATATTTTCATTTATTAATTAATTTAAACCAACTTTATTTTCCCCCGTTTAACACGTCCGTTTATTATATATATGTTGGGCTTAGCCTTTTTAAGCCCAACCTAGCCATGCGAAAAGGGGAGGCTTAAAGCGTGATTACATACACAAAAAGGGGAATGTGAACGCATGAACTTGCAACGTGACGTTGGGACTACAAAATAGAAACGGGTGTACTTGCATAGTGGTAACATATACTTTGGTCATAAAGCATAAGTGACATGAATCAAACCATGTAAACTTGTAGTTAAGTTAAGAATATCACTATTAACACATAGGCTTAACTACAACATAAACCTATACTTTTATTCAGGCATAATGTCAAACATAAGCAAATCATGTTCATAAGATTACTACATGTTTACAAAGGTGCTTACTTTTGTTACTAACACAAAAGTATAGTTCAACTAAATCATGATTTTAAATATATTCACATAACCATGGCATAAATATTTCTAACATGAAATCATGATTTTTACTTTAGTCATGCAAACTTGCAAATGGGATTTTGAATCTAACCTAGCTATGTACCACATATGTCATCATATAATTCTTGTTAACAATTTAGACCTATCATGGATTTCAATTATGCAAAATATCAATCATAGCCTAGTCATATTCATAAGTTTGCAAATAAGTTTTCTAGTACAAAAGCATGGCTTAATACCTAGATCATGGTGCCAAAATTTCAACATAGTTTCATATGAACTATAATAACCCAAATTTGTTCCAATTACGTACAAAATGATTTTTGTACAAAAATATACATTATGATGGCATAGTAGCAAAACCCCAAACTTGCATGAATTTCAATTAATCAACTACATACATGTAGCTTCAACATGGATTACATAATTTGCGAATATTCCAAACGTATACTTGCATAAAACTACCGCATGTAGTTTTTTATAATGAATAACATAATTCGAGAATATCCAAACGTATACAATATCCCAAATCGATAAGAATCATAGTAACGCACAAATATGAATTACTTTATCGCCACAAATCAAGTATACAAACCAACACAATTATTTGTTCATACCAAAATAATACTCTACTTACAATTGTGTGGCGAATTCTCCAATTTAGGGGTTTGGAGATGCGATTCCTTGTTGATTTGATTTGATTAAGTTGCTTTATGCTTTAGAATTTGCCTCCTAATCCTCTCTCCAATTGGTGGCTACTCTAGTCGTTCCTCAGCAACATGATGGCCTTGTTCTTATTTTTGAATGAATAGATTAGGTTGAGTCTAGGGTCATTTTTATAGGGTTTATGAACTGATTAGGACCATCGATGTTGCTTGGATTGATCGTAGCCATTCATTCGAAAGAGAGACCAATTAGAGCCTGCCACCTAGCCCTAATGACAAAGCAGACTTCTGAAAATCGACCAACATAGAATAGGCCAGCCAGGTTGGGCTGGGTTCGACCTGGCTCTGGACCAGGTCGACAGCCCTGTCGACAGCCCTGTCGACAGCCCTGTCGACCTGGCTAGACCAGGTCAACAGCCCAGTCGACCTGGGTGCATCAGGCGGGATTTTTCCCGCCCTGGCCAATTGGGCCCGGTTTTGGAAATTAAACTTGTTTTTCTGAGCTGTTTTATTCTGTTCGAATTTTAAACTTAATTCAGAAACTTCCGAAGGCCATATCTTCTTCATACGGACTCCGTTTTTCGAAAACTCGGACTCTATTTCGCGTATTTTTCCGAGACGAACGCAATGGCGTATCCCGTTTCCCTTAGTTCTTTGATTTAAAATTAATTATACTTTAATTTATGAATTTAACAGTTATAGAATACACGGGGTGTTACAAGACAGTTCGCAAAAAGGACTATTTTTATATGTTAAATAGATTATTCAATAAAAGTTTATTATTATCATTCTTAATCAAGTAGGATTTTATATATACCTAAAATCAATTTAATTTCATTTTAAATTCAAGATTCAAAATTTGGGTTAATCCAGTATTCAAATTCCTATATAAATTTAGTTCAGCTAATTAAATTTTAAAACTAGTTATTTTAATATATAAATTTTTTATCAAGGGTGAAAAAATTCAAGTGCTTACACTTTTATTTGGCACTATTAATTAAAATAAATAGGAATTTAAGATAGGGATGTTTGAAGGTGTGGATTTTTACATATAGCAGAGAAAGATTGCAAAATGTTTTCCTTGTTCCAAGTTCTCAATCTTCTAATTTTCATGTTATCGGACTTTTGTTTGAAGATGAATAAAAAATTTGAACATATTAACCAATAAATACCAACATGATATTGGATTTTATATCATAAAATTTTATCCTCACTATTATCTATGAAATAAAACAGTAAGGGCTTCTTACTACACTTACCTTGTTAATGTACATACGTATATATATATATATATATATATATATATGCTGCATGTTTAACACCAAGAAAATGCTTAGCACAATATACATGAAAGCAGTCACAACTTATACTTTTTTAACTTTATCTTGCATTTCCATTTCACATAACTAATATTAAGTAGAGTCTTACCTTTACAAATGTTTCTTTAGATCTTACACCATGAAATATTTTATTTGCTTTTGATGTTTGCTTGTTATTTTGATTTTATCTCTCTTGTTTTACTTCTCTTTTATTACTTTTCTTTTATTAGGAAATGAGCTTAGACTTGGAATGGGATGAAAGAAAACAAACCAATATATAAAGAATGGATAAGGAAATTAAGATCCTCTCACTAGAAGACAACTCATTCTTTCCACCATTTTTAATTATGGTTTTGCACCCAATTTCCTGTATAAGTACATATTTATTTATACTAGTACACATTTTTTCCATTAATGTCACTTCAACATATGCTCTTATTTCCTAGGCTTTCTTACCAAAGCTTCCTTTCAATTTCCCAATTTTATTTTTATTTGTTTGAACTACATAACATCATATAATTTAAAATATATTAAATTCTAAGGTATTTTTTTGAAATTAATAAGCAAGGTATATACTTAAACAATAAATATACATATAAAAAATTTAACATACTTAATTAATAACTTAAGATCATATTTTAAAACATGTATATATACCTATAATATGTATATACAATTATTCTTTTGAAATTACAAATAAAATATTTTATTCTATTTTTAAGCAGCACCAAAAATATTACTATTATTATCTAAAATCTAAATAAAATATTTATCTTATGAATATGAACTTAATTAAACTAAGTTATCAAAAACTAAAAATCTATTTTTTCAAACAAAATATGAAAATCCAATAAGTGTATCTGTAACGAACTAGGTCTTAGACTAATTTTATAATCTACAATATTTATAGATTATAATGGTAATTCAATTTAATTAAATTTAATAGGATTTACATATCTGGTATATCAATAAAATTTCTAATAAATATATTTGTTGATGGTTTATATTTCTGTTATTAATGTAGGTGTGAATAAACAAGTAATTGATGTTTTATCAATTTATTGTATTTACGATTTGCATTTAAACTCATGTGAATACTTAATTAGCCAAGTATACATAAAAGGGAAATTGGATTTGCTTCATATGTACTTTAATGACAATATGAGTTTATATAAGTAAATTTTAATTGCTTCATATAATGGAAAACAAAAGTATATATTCATTTAAATCTAATATGTGTTAAGTACTTATAAGAATACATTCATTTAAGCAAGATATTCATTAAAAATTGATAATGATACGCTCATTTAAATTAGAATAATTATATCATATGTATACATATTAACTTTTTATGTACAATCAAGTACTTACTGTTTTAACCTTCTTTGTTACATTTAAAACTTGTTTTTAACTTTGGTAAGCATAAGAGTTAATTAAAGAAACAATGAAGACATACATCAAATAAACGTCATTTTTACTTCATACTAAATACATAAGAGGATCTTGAATATTTAAAACAAAACAATATGCATTTATATGATGAGAAGGTATAGCCGTAAGTGATAGAGAGTATATGCATTTATCTATAATAGAAAAGAATAGATCATCACATTTGTAAGCTGAATTGCTTTGATACTACAAGATTTGATATAGTACATACACATGTATGGGACTACTGTAACGTCCCAGATTTTTCGGCCATTTAAATTCGAATATTTAAATTTGTTTATATATTATATTGGGAATATAATGGATTTTTAATCGAATTTATTTAATTAAAATAGAGTTTGAATATATATATTTATATATTAAATAAAACGAGCTCGAAACGTCGCGGTAGTTCGAAATTTTCGATTTGAACTTTAACTGAATATACAGGATCCGATATAAGTCGGATTTTTGTGAAATGGGACATGTTTGAACCGGTTTGATAATATTTTTCTAATGAAAGAGAAAAATCGAGATTTCAGCTTATAGATTTCGAGTTACGTCCAATTCGAATATTCAAATAGTCGTTGTGAAATCGTTTTTAAATTATAACGATTTATTTATTCATATTAAAGGATTTTTTTGTAAATAAAATATTATTTAAAACTTGGATTTTTATGTCGAGTTTGAATTCTATATTTTTTTGGAATTTGAGATGTTGGTTTAAATAAATACGATGATATTAATTTATCGTTAAATTTAGTTGTTTAAAATATAATTTATATTGAATAGAAATTTTATGAGATTTAATATAAAAATCCAAATTCATTTTTATCATACTTGATCAGGGATGGTTCCATGAATCCAACACAAACTAGAAACGAGTACAGTGTGAAACCAAAAGTATTTTAAAGAAGAAAACAGCAAATACAAAGAAACAGTTAAGCTAATCCATACATATTGATACATCAGATCGAAACAAATATATATACACATTTCAACAGTTTATGCACATCACATCTTCAGATCTACATATATAGATATACATTCATATATAGTAATCTCAGATTTCAAAACCATTGACAAGCCAAAAACAATACAAACAACTAAAAAGATTCATTATTTAATATCAGCAGCCCTTTTGAGAAACCAGTGAATCCATCGTCTCGATCAGTTTTGATCTGAAAATGAAAGAAGAAAAAGAAGGGTAAAACATCATAAGGACAGTAAAATGAAGTAGCTAATAAAATAAAATCAACAGCTAAAGTAAAGAGTCGAAACCTATAGATGTATTGTCTAGTCTACAAAGGTAAATGTAATAGCTAAGAACAGCTACTCGAGCAACTAAGACAGCTAGAGACAACACATTGAACAAGCTAGTGAAACAGATATGTATATATTTTATATACATCAACCGTACAAAAAAATCAAAATAGAAACAAAATACAGAGAAAAATCCACTTTGAAATTATTGTTTACATACATTGATAACCCAACTTGAACCGACAATACACTTTCGGATCTGTATATTGATTTACACAATTCATAGCCACAAGCCTAGCCTAATCTACACAACAATATATATATTTTCACAATCGAATTCATATCAGAACCGTACCATAAAATCTACCACAAATAGTACAAATCTTTGAATTTACACTGCATAGTTCACTGTCATTTGATCAGTTCAATCAATATCCATTCGAACAGATATCATACACCATCAAACTACTATCAAAACAGTACAACGAAGGAGATGAAAGCATATGGCTTAAGCTAGGAATAGCTGAACCTATACTGATACACGTTCATCTTCTCTAAGCCAAACCATCATTATAAATACGCTATCACACAATGTATTTCATCACCCATTCGAAAACACAGTAAACCAAAGAAGAAAAACCCATTCGAAACCACACAAAAATCAAAGCAAAATATACAGTAAATCAAAATCGAATCGAACTTATCTAGTGGCTAAGGGTTCGGTCCAACGTAGCATAGGGGTTTCAAGTTGGCTTGTCGTTGTTTGTGGTTGAGCTAAGAGGGTTGCGGTTCGATTTGTATGAACAATGGAGCACTGAGGAATTGTTGTGGGTTCTGGCCGATCATTTGAAGAGGGAGAAGGTGGATCAAAGGGTGGAAGAGGGGTGCGATGCCATCAATTTCTGATTTGCTGCTGAAATCAAAAGGGGGATTTTGGTTTCGGTCTTTAGATTTTTGGGAGGCGGCTGATTGAATGGGAAAAAGGATCGAAGGGGGAGTTTAATGTGGTAGCGGGTAGTGGGTTGTGGGCTAATGAAAAGGTAAAAGCCCATTTTCAAATACAAAAGAAAATCTATGTTTTGATTTAATTATTTATAAAACTTGTTTGGATAATTTCTCGAATATACGATATCAGATTTTGGCGCGGTCAGTTGCGTTGAGACCGTAAATACGAGGACTTCGAGATGGAGCAGAGGTTGGTCAAGATCGGGAACAAATGAGAATTTTATTCGAATTAAATGTCAGTTTACTTCGACTAAAAACCATATATTTATCAACGGATTTAAATCAAGGTGAGTTAAACTCACTCAGCTCTTCACATTTATATTTTATATAAATTGGGTTTTTATTTTACATGTTCTGGTTGTTAGTGGTTGACTGTTTGCTAGTTAAATATATTTATTGTTCACTCAACCACTGAAATTAAACGGTCGTTTAATTTCAGAAAAATACCAATCATTTTGATTTGACCCGAATAAGGTAGTTTCCCTTGATTAGTCACATTTATAAATGTGTTTGAATTGTTTGAATTGGCTGTTAATTGATTGGTGATCGTTATATCAATAAAATAAAAAGGAATGGTTTATTATTATTGATTGTTGAACCTTATTTCAACATTTGTTCTGATAGTAACCAATGGGTAGTATGGTTGGGTAATTGGCATCACCTGGCCTATAAATCAATCGATTTATAAAATATGGGTTTTATCGACAGTGAATCAATAATATTTAAGTTATAAATATATTTTGTAATGAAAATAGGTTTGAAATTTATTACATTGAAAGGTTGTTTAAAAAGGAAAATATTAGTTATTTAAAGTTTATAAGAAAATTACGAAATCTGTTTTATAAACCGAATTCTTATGTCGATAAGAATTATAAGCAAAGAGCAAGAAAGTAACCTAGCGGTTAAGTATTTGATTAATCACGTCTAAGAAATGATTTAATGAAGTTAGTAATTATATTTTAGTTAATTTAAAGGAGGAAGTAACTGAAATTGGTTAAAGAAATAATCGTATTTTGAATTGACTGAGTTGACCGGTTTAACTGAGTTTGACTTTTAATTAGTTGTCGTTAGTAACCTAAGTAAAATCACTTAACGAATAGTGTTTAAATTTTAAGAAGATTTTAAAGAGATTTTATTATTAATCTTTGTAAATAAAATACTTAACTGATTTTACAATAATAATTGTAAAAGTAATTTGTTTGTTTTAGTTTAATTAAGTACTCCTTAAATGAAATATATTTAAGTAATTAACTATTTGGAAATGGAATATAATTGAGATTTGAGAAGAAATTGTGAATAGGTTCATTTTTGAACTCGAGTTTTAAAATGAAGTAATTAAAGAGTCCCAACTGGATACGATAGCTTAAATGGAAACGTTACTTAACGTTCGATTTAGTGGAAGGAGATGAAGATGTAAAGGGTTTATGTTAAACCTAGATTCATAAACATAGTTGTAAAAGAAATGTGAGGATAAAGTGTCATTTTGAATTGGAATTCCTTAATAATGGAATTAAGATTGAATCAAATGGATTTGAAAAGGGATTTTCCTAAAGAAAAGGGGATTGGTAAAAGGGATTTGATTTGAGTTTGGTATACGAAGTTGTAAATAGGATTTGTAATGATAATCCAGTTACAAAACAAAGTTATTTTAATAAGTCGAGTAAGTAAATAACTAAAAAGAGAAACTTCCAAAAAGAGTAAGAAGAGCTATAAGGCTATATTTTAAATAAACAAGATAAGTGGGATGTGTTTTGATATTAGATTTAATATCAGTTCTAGAATTACAACTCGTATTCATCTGAAGATAAGAACGTTGTTGATCAAGGTCTGAGAGGTAACTAAAATACCCTAACTTGAACGACTTCGGGACTATCTAAAGATGATACTAGTTGGTAATGGCGAGAGTGTATGATAAGGTTTCCAAAGTAACGGGAATGATATGAGATGATATTTCCCTAGTAACAAAATTAAAAGGAGATTGGGCGATAAGTTTTAAAAGCTAAGTGATGATTTCATGGATGTTTACTTGATAGTTAAATAACTGACTATCAAGTCAGACTTTTACGATTGTTGGTATGGAAAGACCGGGATCAAATGAATATTCTAAAACCATTCCGACCAACAATTACGAAAATATAGAAGATATCAGGCGACGATCGAGATGGAGCATGTGAAGACCATAGATCTTCATAAAGCGGAAGAACCACTTACAATCTCTTATTCGACCCGGAGATATACTGGGGTTCTGTCGTGGTTGAAATCCGTGGATTTGCAAGGACTATCGCTACTGATCCATGGGGCGATTCCTATATTGGATGCAGTAGGAGAATATCTTCGGTTCATCTTGTTCTTGGAATACTTGTATGGACGAATGTCTGACAGAGTATTTCCTGAAACCACGTACGTTGACTTTTACAAATGTACTGAGAGGTGGCAAAGAGGGGCACTTCTTTTATACCCAGAGTATATTTGTGGACGTCAATTAGTGACTTGACAGATCTGACGATGTGGCATTCAAAGTGAATGGCGGCCAGATGTTCTAAACCTCAAGCCTCATCAACCAGGGAATGACAAAAATTGGGCAGGCAACATGGCTATGTGGGTCGCTCCCATTAGGGTGTATAATCACCTATCTAGAGAAACTCCTTTTGTTTCTTAAATCTGTCGATGCTGTCCCTTTTCGGGGAATGGTTGCTGATCCTAACCGTTGGTGATATACATTCGATACACTCAAGCGAAATGAGTGGTCAATCATGTGAGTGCCGGGTGGCAAGACGTTCTTGTTGGACCCAGTGTATTCGCCCTATAGATACACTATCGGCAGGTGGTCCCATACCTTGTCATAATCGGAATTCAATCTCCAATAAGCGCCCGCGGTTTGATTGTATACTATGTATGTGGAGCGTGAGATGCAAGCGTTCCACTAGATTGATATTTACTTGTATTTAGACAATATTATAATATCAGAAAAGATATTGATTTCAAAAATGTTTTTGGGTTATCGTAAGGTAAAAACCATCCGTATTTACGTGTGGATTTGGTCTTACGATTATCTTTTTCTTTCGAAAGGAATTTAACTCTAAAATCAAGTTGTGTGATACCTTTATTGCTGTGCGAGTTTTTCTCACTTTGGTCCACCAGACTGACCCGGTGTTTTGTAAATGCTCGGGTTAGCCCAGGGTGTACAGGTTCAGGTTATCAGGTACTGAGAAGTCCAGAGACGAGATGGAGATGTTCAGACATATGATATCTAGTATTTATTTCGTTGTGTATATGAGGACAGATTATTATAACTGTCCAAAGATGTTGATGTACTCTGATATTGTAAGTATTTTCAAAAGCTCTCAATAAAGATTTATTTTCCATATTATATTTTGTTCCACTGCAATGTGACTCTATGTTGTGTTGGTTCTTCTTCTTCTTCTATTCTAATATTTCTTTCTTATCTCACTCGCAAATTTATTTCTATAAGCGTTCCAGTGTTTTTGGTGTCTGAAGGTCGGCATAAGTTACGGTAAAGGTAATTATGTCGATTTTCGGGCCGAAAATCCCTGGGTCGTTACAACTGCAAAGCTAGATCATGGACTTGGATAGGTTGTTTGCTTGGAAGAATAAGGACATAGGACAATACACATGTCAATGATGTTGCAGTAAGAGCATGGCCAAATTTGTTTGGGAACAAAAATTGAATTTGTACACACACCACCCATCCATTTCATAGCTTCCAGCATATAGTATCACATCAACAGCTTAGCCTCTGAAAATATAAGTTTGTACGTGTGCGGCAAGATCTTAGTTTTTGCTTAAGGAGTAAGATTTGTAAGCATTTAATTATATTGTTATATCAATATCACTTTCATAATGTTGCAACACTACACCTCACCTTCTACAGCATCACATTCACATCAAGACCTTGTGACAGCCTACAAATTCATATCTGAAAAGCCAAGTTCTAGAGCTATTCCCACACATGGCATGTACACAATTAGGTACTATCTGCATGTGTTTTGAGTTCCGTCCATACACTACCTAGCCTGGAAGAAGTCAGTGGAAATGACCATGCATAACACTCCCTTTCAGTCATAGAAGACTGCTGCAACATAGCATCACATATCACCTCTTTAGTGCCACAGCACATGTACCCTATATCCCTTCTACCCAGCTTAACATCTACCTGATATAAGCCTACCTTTGTGCACCGATAAATACACACTGAAACCCCACACACACACAAACTAAGTTATTCCTGGAAATCAAATAAATTCAGAAATATAACCATGGAAAAAATGGAAAGACAGTGGAGTGATTTTTACTAAAAGCAAAGCCTTAAGGAGAGAAAGAATCATAGAGAAAAACCTGGCAATTGAATAGCAAACTAGCGAGCACAAACCTAGTGCTAGAACTGTAAACAGAGAACAAAGCCTAGAACTAGTAATGGCCGAGGACCTTAGAGCAAGAACCTGAGAAACAAAGTAGTGAAGAAAATCTAGTGAGTAAACAATTTAAAGTTTCTATACTATTTTTATATTTAAATCTTGTGTATGCATGCTTGTATGTTTCCATTATATTAAATTCAATAATGAAGTAGCTATGGGTAGTTAGTTTAAGACTAAACTGAAAAACAAAATATTAGTACCAATAAATTTATTTTGTGAGTAAGTACTTTAAAACTTTTGAACTGTTATTTGATTTAAATCTTGTATATGTATGCCATTATGTCCCATCCTATTGAATGAAATTACTAAATGCAAAGCCGCAGTAAACATATAATGTAGCAAGTAAACAACTTAATTTATCTGCGCCATCCTAAATTTAAGTAAGGTGGATTTAAACAATATGTGCGCTGATATGAGTTCATCACATTTGATTTAACATTTATGTTGATCTCTGAAACCGATAAAGTAAGATTGAGTGGGTTGAATAACCTGGGAACATAGAAAAAGGTTGTGCACATTTTTAAGGTTGGTAAAAACCCATGTTTTCACATTTAAACTATTCCATGATGATTATATTGAATAAAACAACATACATATGTACTACTTATGAATGCATAAGAAAAAGAAATGAAAACATCAATGTTTTAAGATTTGCTGAGAACTAAATGTTGATATAAAAACTTAGCTAGAATGAGTAGGAAGCAAAGGATGAGCAGAGTATGCCTTTCCTAATAAATATATGGGGGAAAAAACAAATTGATAATGTGAAGGTCAATAAACTATTTAATGAAAGAATATTTAAACAAAGGTATGATTGATGGTTTACATTTTATATATACAGAAAAACACAAATTAATTAATAATGGATGTTTTATGGGCTACACCACCTTAGTAGCAATCAAAACATACAATTAAGCTCACTAAAACAACTAGTGAAGGGCATAAACTATGTTCACATTGCTACACACGTACTGAAGTAGTCCACGGCTACGCATGCTTACCGTAATGTGATGGGTTGCAAACGATATGGTATAGTACCGAGAGTCGATAGCATGTCTAACCGTCCCGTGGTAGCTTCAAATTATTCTCTTAAGATGACCTTAGTATTTCCGGTGTAGTTAAAGAACAGGAGAAGAGAACTGGGGCATGTTGTAGTGTATGCACGAGAGTGGAGAAGGTAAGGTATCAAGATCCTTAGTTATGCAAAGCTTAGTGAAGGGCTACTGTAATGACCCGCATCGTTAGCAGTATAATAATTAATTTATCTAATTATTTAAAAGATGACTAAAAGGATTTAACGGTCATGGAATTAAATAGCTGGGAATATTTAATTAAAATAATAAATTAAATAATATATTTAATTATGAAATAATCAGAATTGGCTGAAATGGTGATATGGTGTGAACTGGATCATCTGTGATATTTAATTCAGTTTAGTATTTGATTAGAATAATGAATATATTATATAAACGACAATTTGAACGTAGAGTTATAATATAATTAAAATCGAGCTCGAAATGGCACTGTAGTTCGTAAATTGGCGATTTGAACTTCAACTAAATGTATAGGATTCGTTTTAAGCCGGATTTCTGTGAAACAAGAAACGTATGGAGCTGGTGGAGTATATCTTCCTAGTGGAAGAGAAAAATCAGGATTTCGTCGTGTAGATTTGAAGATATGTCGAACTCAAATTTTAAAATAATCGCTATAGAATCGTTTATCGACCGTAACGGTTTATTCGATATAACTAGAGATCGGGTTTGAATTTAGACTAGGTTCTTTTGAGACATAGTGATAATTAAATTTCTAGAATTATGCTGTAATTTTTAATTAATTAAATAAACAAATTTTTATTTGGAGTATTCTGCACCCTTAATCAGCGATTTTGGGGTTTCACAGAATAAGTTAACGGACCTATATTATTATATTTTTGGAACCGTGTCACCTTGCTGGTCACAACGATATTTTTATTTTTGTCCATTGCAGGTCATATATGAACGAAGTATCCATAATTTCTAATTAAAATATATATTGTTCTACGTGCATTTGTACTTAACGTATTCATAAGAAAAGGAGAATGCTACTTCAAACTAGGCATGCGGGCACCTAAGGGAAAAAAGAGGGCAAATAAAGAATGCTTGTTAACATCAAAACATCAAACCTAAATGTCTCTTTTTATGTTTTCCTTCGTACGCCTGTAGGTGGTACATACCAGTTCTCTCCTACATATCCGAGCATGCCAACCTTTCATACATTATATATATATATATATTGTATAAGAAGACTTAACCACTAAGTTTTAGACTCCATATTGACATCCATCAAGACAACGTGTATAATTCAAATCCACTAAGACATACCGGTTATCCCATCATCTACGTGTATAATTCAAGTCCACTGCTCTTCCTTCGCCATTAAGTATACTAGCATATTTATATATATAGGCATACAAGACTGGAATTCACTTTCTGGCAATAGGGGACACAAACACCTTTCATTCTTTTTTATCAATCGTTCAAAATAAAAGAAGAAAATACATAGCGTAAGAAGCGGTCCTGCATTCAAGGAGGTGAAGCAAAGCTAGGTGGTTATCTACGTGATGCGTGAAAGGGGGTTGGATACTAGAGGTTACGGAAATCGATTGTTCTTTGGTGAGGATCTCAGCGGTCTACTTGGTTGGTGAAGGAAGCATTCGCGGAGGAGGGGAGAGCAGCTGGTGATGGCCTCATCATTTTTGTGGCTGCGTGTAAGGTACGGGGGGAGTTGCATTACAGATTGAAGGATATAGGAAGAAAAGGAGGAGCCAGTTTTAAAGCGTGAAGGGGATGGTACCACGTGGAGTACTGATGGAGAATATTGGCTTCTGGAGATTTTCAATGAAGTTGGGATTGTTATGAAGGGAATCATGAAGTTTAATGTAATGGTGGAACTCGGTTAGTAAAGGGGTTCGGAAATGGCAAGCATAATACTGGTAATTGGTTTCATAGTGAGAGGAGGGAGGTTGGTAATCACACGGGTTGGAAACTACGAAGCAAATAGAGGAACTATTCATGATGATCGGCTGTTATGGGTGATCGAGTTTAGTTCGGAGGGGACGGTAGCGAACTGGAGTTTCAAAAATAGTTGAAACAAAGTTTTGAAACGGGCTGTGAAAATCATGGATTAAAAGTGGACACGGGATGTTTTGGGAAGATGATATGCGCAGGAAGCGGGTCGGCTTTCTGGTGTATGGTTTTGAAGTGGCATTGGGTCGGAAAAATAAAGTTTTTCGAATGGTCAGATCCGTTGGGATCGTAGGGACGGACACTACAACATGGAACTGGTTGGAAGTCCATCGAAGCTCGTTACAATTTATCGCAAAATAAATTGTCCGTCTGAACCAAATCGAGCGATGGTTATCGTTATTAACGATGATCGTCAAATGTGAGTAAATCTCACTAACTTTGAACAATTTATAATTTCATGTTGTATTTTTAGAACTGTTAAATATTGGCTGATTGACTGTTTGATTGAACTGCTAGTCAGTTAGTTGAATTTCTATATTGATTCTGTTTAACAGAATA
This sequence comes from Allium sativum, assembly GCA_030737875.1. NCBI lineage: Eukaryota > Viridiplantae > Streptophyta > Magnoliopsida > Asparagales > Amaryllidaceae > Allium > Allium sativum. The sequence goes on along the minus strand of CM060924.1, from coordinate 866,640,103 downwards.
TAACATATGGAACTGAAAGTGATGTTGATTTTATTGTGTAACATCTGTGGATGCAGGGAAACAGGTTGGAGGAATCCGACTGGATTCCTCAATAGTTATTTTATTGTTATCATATAATTGAATATATGGTGTGCTATACAATCTGTTGGCGATTATATGTGTTTGGACGATATTGATCGTCGTGATTTGATATGTTGAATACCATTACATACCGAAATGTTGATGAGGAAATATTTTCAAAGTGATATTTGAAAATAAAATATTTATAAATAAGAAATATTTATAAATTGGACTATTTATAAATAGGAGATATTTAGAAAAAGGAAATTATAAAATCAAAGAATAGATTTGAAAAGGAAATATTTGCAAACCATTTGCAAATAGAATAATAGAAAAGGACAGATTTATAAACCATTTACAAATAGAATTGATAGGAAATATTTAGAAAATAAATAGAGTTAAAGGAAAGGAGTTATTGATTATTAGTTAATCGAAAGGAGTTATCGATTATTAGTTAATCGAAGGAGTTATCAATTATAGTTTAATCGAAAAGAGTTATCGTTTTGTTTAATCGAAGTGAGTTATAGAATATTGGTTATTCGAAGGAGTTATCAAATTTAGTTATTCGATGGAGTTAATCGATTGGAATTAAAATAAAGGAGTTGATCGAATATAGTTTATTCGAATAGAATCAATTTAGTTAATCCAATATTAGTGATTCGAAATAGTGTTAAATAGAGTTATCGAATATTAGTTATTCGAATAGAGTTAAATGGAGTTAAAGGAATAAATCGAATATAGTTTATTCGAATGGAATTAAAGGAGTTAATCGAATTTGGTTTATTCGAATTGAGTTAAAGGAGTTATCGAATAGAGTTAAATCAAATAGAGTTAATCCAATAGCGTTTGTCTAATAGAGTTAATTGATAAGGGTTAATCGAATAGAGTAAATTGAATAGAGTTATCGAATACACCTTATTCGAAGGAAAGAATTATCGAATAGAGATGATTCGAAAGAGAGTTATGTAAGGAAGTTTGTTGAAGAATTAAAAGGTGAACTTTGTCTATTTCAAGATTAGAAACGTTGTTCAGTTAGGGTCTGAGAGGTAGTATTACCCCAACTTGATTGACTTCATTTTTAACTAAGGAATGGTTAAGGTTCGATAGTGAAGGTGGGTTAAAGGAATTTAGTTAATAAGCGTAATGGTTTGAGTTGGCATCGCGATGGTTTGTTTAAACATCTGTCTAAGTCCAATGAAGGAGTTTTGGAAGTGTTTTCCAACTAAGAACCAGAAATGTTTTCTGATATAGAAAACAAGAAATGGAAATGTTTTCCAATGGTAATAACATATATTTTCTAAATTTAGAAAATAAGAAATGTTGAATATAGGGAAACAAGAGATAAGTAAATTAATGAAATAAAGAGATAAATGTTGAATGATGATTGATCGATATAATTTCCTCCTGGAAATAATGTCGTTGTTTGCACACCTGTTTTTCTTTGATAGTTAACTCACAGACTAACGAAGTTTTGACCATTTTAACGTTGTTAATATGGAGGGACCGGTTGGATTATTATCCAAAGAACCACTCTGTATTGGCATAAGCGTTGTGAATCATATATGCCAAAGATAATTGAAGACGGAGTAAAGTTCAAGGGCTATTGTATAAGTCCTAGATAACAATGCCTAAGATGGATGTACTGAATACTGCCTTCAGTTCATCCTGTTCCTGGATGACTTGTATGGATGAATGTCTGACAGAGTATTTCCAGAAAGGTCACGTACATCGATTTCTTCAACCGTACCAAGAGTGGAAGCGGAGAAGGAAAGTTCTTTTAGCTAACACATAATGTATTGTTGAGGACGTCAATCGGTGATTTGATGGATTTGACGATGTGGCATTCGAAGTGAATCTGATGTGATAATGAAGCGTAACCTCAAGCCTCATCAACCGGTAAATGACAGAAATCGGGCAGGCAGCATGGCTAAGTCGGTCACTCCAAAGTAGGGTGTATAATCACCTGATCTAGAGTTTCATTTATTTCTAAAAATCTATTGTCGATACTGTCCCATTCGGGAAACGGTTGCTGATCCCAACCGTTGGTGATATACATTCGATACACTCAAGCGAAATGAGTGGTCGGTCATGTGTGGCCGGGTTGTAAGATGTTCTTGTTGAACCCGGTGTATTCCTTTCTAGAGGTACACTAGCGAAAGGTGGTTCCATACCTTGTCATAGTTGGAAATCCATTACCCAATACGTGCTTGCAGTTTTGATTGTATACTATATATGTAGAACGTGAGATGAAAGCGTTTCTGCTAGATAATTATTATATTGTGGTTGATAGACATTATTATAATATCAAAAGGTTTTTGATATAAGGATAATTTGGATTCTCATAAGGGAGAAACCCGTTCTGTTATACGGCGTGGTCTTATGAGATGTCGTTTACTGTTCAAACTATTTTAAACTGTTTTTCTCATACCAGTCCCATGACTGACCCGGAGTTTATTTTTTTTGTTTCCCTAAACTCTTGGGTGCCCAATTTTGTACGGGCAGTCAAGTAGTCAGGATTTACAGATATACTGGAAGAGCTTGGAGCAGGAGGCTTCAGGATTATATAGCCATAGTTATTTCCGCTGTGTTGTAAGTGTTGTACTTTGACAATGATGTATATTCAAGTACAGATGTATATTTCAAGTTATGTTATATATATTATATGTTATTCTTTCCGCTGTGAGGTTCGTGTTACTCTGATGTTGTGTTCTTTTTATTCTATTCTAAGTTTCTATCTTATCTTTCCTCACCCTCTGTCTTCTTTCTATTAATTTCCTAGTTTCAGTCCAATTTGGGGTTGGACTTGTGTTATTTAGTCAGCTCAAATTGGACCGGATTTCCGTGTCATTACAGTTGGTATCAGAGCATAAGGTTAAGTGAATTGCCTTGGCTCTGTGGCGTGACTTGGTAGAGATGGGGTTAGCAATACCCTAGATTGAGTTTGAGTGTATATATACGAGTGAGCGTATTTGTTATTGATATGAAAATTTGTTTTATATTGTGGAGATTCATTGGTTGAGTTGTTTATGGGTTCTGGTCGATCAGTTTGATCCACTGTATCAGTAGGAGTTTATAAACACTTGAATACAATTGGTCGACACGATATGTTTTGAAAAGAGGGTAAATTAAAATAAGTTTACCCAAGGTATATCTTGATATAGAGAAGATACATATATATCAAAATTATAATATAGTGGATATATTGGTTGTTATTATAATCGAGTAAGATTATAAATTAAATGGTTATGTAAATAACCAATCAAAATTCATATAAGTGAAATACGTGAAATCAGATGAGTTGAATCTGAAATTTTAAACCAGAAATTGAGTTGAAACCCTGGAAATTGGAAAAGTGTTTGTAAATGGATTTGGATTAAAAATAAGGAAAATTTAAGATCCTGGGAGATTTTAAATTGTTTTACAAGAAGTGTGAATTATATTTTGAAATGAATTTCAAAGTGGAAATGTTTAGAAATGGTTTTATAGTATTGAACTCACTTCGATCGCTGGAAAATAGATTCCGATGATGACAACTGCATCATTAGTATTCATTTTCGAGTTGTAAGTGATGAATTACTACCAGAGATACTGTTTTGAATTTGTTTTGGGAAAGACAAGATGTGTTGAATTTCAAAATGGGATTTATAATATAGAATTTGATATATAGAATTTGAATATAGAAATTCAAATGAGATTTATAATATAAAATTTGAATAGAAATTGAATAGAGTTAACTAAGTCGAAGAGGAATTAGTTAATCGAGTTTTGAGTTTGAAATTGAATTTGAAAGTTGGAATGGATTTGTAAATGGATATTCGAAATCGAATATAGAACTAAAATTTGAAATTTGGAATCAAATTAGTTAATAAGCAAGTTAAAATATATTTGAACATGTCATGTTCAAATATAAAAGTGAAATAGACTAAAGAGTTAATTAACAAACTAATTAACGAATTGAGTTAAAACGATCAGGTATAGTTAAAATAGATTGGGTAGGTATAAATATACATGAGATAGGTATGGATAAGGTATGAAGGTATATAAATAGAATGCTCGACGAAAAGGTATGTATTTAATTCATATATGAGATTTTATGCGCCGTATCGGCTAGCCGCTTGGCTTTTTCTTTTTCTTTTCGATTGGTGAGGCCCATGGGAGGCTATTTGAAATATCCCGATGCTCCTGGTACAAAGGAGGTTATGGCGAATTTTTCCGGGAATTTAAGGTGTTAGAATATTTTTAAGATAATTTGATAGTTAGAAATCAACGTATCGATATATATATAGAAGTCGATAAGGAAATGAACTTAGAAATAGAATAGTAAAATCAAAAAGGAAGACTAAGAATAAAATCAAGTAAGAATAGAAAGAGGAAGCGTATACGTGTTTAAAAGTGAATAAGTAGTTGTATGGTATTGATTATTCGAGTAAGTAGTCATATCTGTTTTGACGTTATAAATGTTATTCAGTCAAGGTCTGAGAGGTCGTTATACCCTAACTTGATTGATTTCATTATTTACAAATAAATAGTAAGATTTCAGGCTCGAAGATCAATGTTGAATAAGAGTTAGTTGAATATATTATTTGGGTTGTCGTAACGATGTTTTACACAACATCCGTTTTAACCCAAATAAGTGTAAGCTTTGAAATATAATAAAGAATATTTCCTAAGTATGGAAATAAATGAGACCAGAAAAGAGATAAGTAATTGGAATATTTTCCAATTATAAATAGCATATATTTTCTAAAGTTTAGAAAATAAAGGAAGGTGATATTCGGAAATGTTTTCCAAATAACATAAAAGGCCAATATGGTTATTGAAAATAGTTGGTTAACAAATATTGATAAAGAAATAGAGAAGTGATTTAACTAATGGAATATTAATTAAGGGCTCAGTGACATGTTCAAAAGGAAATTTTGATTTTTTTTAAAAGAGTAAACTGTTTAAAAAATCCTAGGGGAAGACTGTTTGAATTAAAAACAAATTTAACAGAAATTTGTGAAAGCAAATTTGAATTAAAGTAAAGCCAATAAAGTGGTAACTAAGGTTGAATTAGAATGATATCAAGACAAATTGGATTGTGAGATTCAAATTTGAAGTGTAATGGGATAATCAAGTTAAGATTTGGGAACCGAGAAGAAACTCGAGTTAAAATGATATTTGGCTAGGACTTAAGCGAATGGTTGTGTTGTGGATAAAAGCAGATCAGAATTTGATTGGGATAACATTGGTATATGTTGAGTTGATAGCATATGGAAGTAATAGAGTTGATATGCCGACAAAAGGTACAAGTTTATATTTCTATTGGATATAAGATTTATGAGCCGAATTGGCAAGTCGCTTGGCTGTTTGATTTTCTTTTGGGATGGAGATGGCCCAGAGAGGCGAATTGGAGTTTGACCTATGGACCAGTACAAAGGAGGTGCTGGCGAAATTTTTCGAAAAGTTAAGGCATTAGAAAATTTTCAGAATTTTTGAAAATTTTCAATAATAAGAATTAATAATTTAATTGAAATTAAATTGGTTCAGTTGAAACTGAAGTTAAGAAGTGAACAAATAAGCTCTAACCAGTCGATAGGGTCGTCCCCTACCTTAGCAATTTCGAGGACGAAATTATTTTAAGTGGGGAAGAATGTAATGATCCGCATCGTTAGCGGTATAATAATTAATTTATTTAATTATTTAAAAGGTGATTAAAAGGATTTAATGGTCATGGAATTAAATAGCTGGGAATATTTAATTAAAATAATAAATTAAATAATATATTTAATTCTGAAATAATCAGAATTGGCTGAAATGGCGATATGGTGTGAACTGGATCATCTGTGATATTTAATTCAGTTTAGAATTTGATTAGAATAACGAATATATTATATAAACGACAGTTTGAACGTAGAGTTATAATATAATTAAAATCGAGCTCGAAATGGCGCTGTAGTTCGTAAATTGGCGATTTGAGCTTCAACTGAATGTACAGGATTCGTTTTAAGACGGATTTCTGTGAAACAAGAAACGTGTGGAGCTGGCGGAGTATATCTTTCTAGTGGAAGAGAAAAATCAGGATTTTGTTGTGTAGATTTGGAGATATGTCGAAATCAAATTTTAAAATAGTCGTTATAGAAGCGTTTATCGACCGTAACGGTTTATTCGATATAACTAGAGATCGGGTTTGAATTTAGACTAGGTTCTTTTGAGACGTAGTGATAATTAAAATATTAGAATTTTACTGTAATTTTTAATTAATTAAATAAACAACTTTTTATTTGGAGTATTCTGCACCCTTAATCAGCGATTTTGGGGTTTCACAGAATAGGTTAACGGACCTATATTATTATATTTTTGGAACCGTGTCACCTTGTTGGTCACAACGATATTTTTATTTTAGTCCATAGACGGTCATATATGAACGAAGTATCCATAATTTCTAACTAAAATATATATTGTTCTACGTGCATTTGTACTTAATGTATTCATAAGAAAAGGAGAATGCTACTTCAAACTAGGCATGCGGGCACCTAGGGAAAAAAGAGGGCAAATAAAGAATGCTTGTTAACATCAAAACATCAAACCCAAACGTCTCTTTTTATGTTTTCCTTCGTACTCCTGTAGGTGGTACATACCAGTTCTCTCCTACATACCCGAGCATGCCAACCTTTCATACGTTATATATATATTGTATAAGAAGACTTAACCACTAAGTTTTAGACTCCATATTGACCTCCATCCACTACACCATAATAGCCATTTGGTAACCCTTTTTTTTTCAATTGTCAACACTTATTTCTGTTGCCGTGTAATAACCAAAATAAGCGTTGCAATGTTCAAAAAGTGTTGCCAAAAATACATTAATTCAATTTTTTTATTGCCAACCCATATAAGTGTTGGCAAGGCTGATTTGTTGGGGTAAAAAAGTAAACTTACATCTTATAACCCTATTTTCCTTTTGTTTTGATTTGGCCAACGCTTTCTTGGATGTCGGCCGCATATATCACATTCTCTTTCTCATCGAACTAACGAAAAGAAAAAAAATCGAATCGAGATTTTTCTCCAATCGAACTAAATGTCCAATCGTATTGAAATCCGCTCTCCAATCGGCTCGGATTGAAATCCGCTCTCCAATCGGATCGAAATCTGCAAATCGAATTCAATTAGGGATCTCGCGATTCAGGTAAAAATTTCGATTTTCTTGTACTTATTAGATGATGTGTGTTGTGCTGTGTTCATGTATTTATTAGATGTTGTGCTCTATTCAGGTAAAAATTTCGATGTTGTGCTCTATTTACGTAATTGAAAACTGTAAAACTAGATCTTGTACATATGGCGTAGGATGATGGGTTGAACAAGTTTTTAGTTTATTTAACACCCTTAGTATGATGCTATCTTATGATTATTGTATCTATCAATCCCTTAAAAGTTCAGGGATGTCTAGTTGTTCCCTTCCATTTAGGAGGTTGGGATACGATGAGGGAACCCTCTATTTTGATTTTTGGGTTAACCTTTTTATTATGTTTGTCCATTTTGGTTGAATTTATCACATTAATTTAATTATTTCTAGATCTTATTATATTACATTGTTGTTTGATAAATTATTTGCAAAATGTAGTTGCTTGTTTGCCAAGGACTACTTATTAATTTCGCGTCAAGCTTATTTGAATTATTTCCTTATGTTAGAATTATGATTAACTTGATTGTTTGTTGTCAACTAGCTGATTTGATGTTTACCTATTAATTCATATCCTGGTTGTTGGAATTAGTCCCTTTTAGTTAAATTGGTCGTTGTTAATTGTTTATTCAATATATTTAGCTTGTTTGTTGTTTGTTTGTTTACTACGTTCGTTAATTTTATGATCAGATCTATATCTGTTACAGACTTTTAATTAAATTTACAATGGAAATAAGAGGAATGATAGGGGACATACTGATTTATTCGTAGTGTGATAAGATAATTTCCTAAGCTAAGATCACATGTATTCAGAATGACTAAAGGATTCAAAGATGTTCCTTTAACTTGAGGGTATTAATTGGACAATTTTTTGTGATTAAAGAATTAATGTTTACCTTTGAGGAATCAAAATGACAGTTGGAGCGGTTTAAAACACATATATGTCTGATTATACATTTTTCAAACATTACCAGCTTCCATAATCTACGTTTTTGGGGTTTGAAACTAATTTAAAAAGTGAGTTTTGTGAAATCGAGATGCTATTTTTTGCTAAAAAGATTTTTCCTTAAACATAGATGGAAGCTTTGGTTTGGAAATAAAATGTGTTATTTTATGGAGCACTCCTCACTAGCGGATTTGTAACAAACCAGTAATTTCAATGTATTAAAATATAAAATTTATAAATGATTTGATGTCATAAGTGAATGTTTATAATCTTAATTTGAATTTGAAACTTGAAACTTCGATTTACTTTGAAAGTGTGCATTTGAATTCTAATGAATAATTGAACTTATGTGTTGTTTGAAAAATATATAACGTAAAACGGTAAGTAACATTTAATATTTATTCTTTGAGATAAACACAAATTGATAAATTAGAAAAATAAAAAATACTAAGTTTGAAATTTGAATACGTTACATAAAAGTAATCTAAACAATTTTGTAACGTAAACGTCTAAAATCGTCGCTTGGTTTAAATTGATTTACGTGATCGATACGGTGGTGATAGCCGATGTATTATTTTCACGTTAAAAATAGTAAAGTTGAATTAAGCTATGCAATTTAATATTTGAGATATGTCTAGCTAGATATAGCGAAGGAATAAATTTTGTAATAAAATAAGTGAATTCGTTTCGATTCGTGTTAATTTAGTAAACATTTTAATATTTTTTCCTTTCACAAATTTCGGTAGTTTGATGTCCCGAATCTTTAATTTGATTCAAAAACGCGCAAAAACAGACAATTTTGTTTCCCTCGTTCCATGTCTTCATTCTTCTTGTTGCATGTTAACCAACATCAATAGCAACAATTGTATTGTCCAGGAAGAAAAACTAGTTTCAATTAAATTTTAGAAAAACCATTTGGAAATTTATATAAATTGAATTGGACACTTGTAATTCAATTTAAATATAAACAAACACTTGTTCATATGTAAGTCTAACAGAGCACCACTTGTCCATCATTCTCTGTAAACTCCACCATGTTTTGAAATGGCAAAGAAGTGGTCATACACGTCCTTATTTCTCTGTTTATTTTCACGATCCTTTCTCTTCTTCCTTATCTTTTCTAATTCACTTGTTCGTTGAAACGGAGAAAATTTCGATCCACTTTGTACTCTATTAAAAGGAAAGGGTCTCACTCCTCTCTCTCTAAACAATTTGATCGTAAAAAAACCAAAAAGGAGAATCACCACCCAAAAAGGAATTACTGAGCCTTTCGGCTCAGTAATACTGAGCCGATGTGTAAGGCTCGGTATTACTGAGCCTTACACATCGGCTCAGTAAAACTAAGCTGATATAGGCTCAGTATTACCGAGCCTTTCGGCTCAGTAATACTGAGCCGATATAGGCTCAGTATTACCGAGCCGATATAGGCTCAGTAATACTGAGCTGATATAGATTGAAGAGCGAAAAATGAGCCTGTGGCTCTGTTTTTTCTGAGCCATTAGGCTCAGTTTTGCTGAGCCTATGGCTCAGGAAATCTGAGCCTTACGGCTCAGTTTTGATGAGCCTATGGCTCAGGAAATCTGAGTCTTACGGCTCAGCGAGAACTGAGCCTGTGGCTCTGTTTTTTCTGAGCCATTAGGCTTAGTTTTGCTGAGCCACAAGGCTCAGTTTTGCTGAGCCTGTGGCTCAGCGAAAACCGAGCCTGTGTGGCTCAGTTTTGCTGAGCCACGGCTCAGCGATTCTGAGCCACGGCTCAGCGATTCTGAGCCATTAGGCTCAGTTTTGCTGAGCCACAAGGCTCAGTTTTGCTGAGCCTGTGGCTTAGCAAATCTGAGCCATTAGGCTCAGTTTTGCTGAGCCTGTGGCTCAGCGAAAACCGAGCCTGTGTGGCTCAGTTTTGCTGAGCCACAGGCTCAACGATTCTGAGCCACGGCTCAGCGATTCACAAAACCGAGCCTGTGTTGGAACTTTTTTATATTTGACTCACTGCTCATCTACTTATTTCCAATAGCAAAGTAGCATGTGTCTAACTCACTGCTCATCTACTTATTTCCAGTTGGTGGATTTATGTCTAACTCAAGTTCAAGAGAGTGGATTAAAAGTCCCTATAGAAATACTGAAGAATATAAGCAAGGCGTTCGAGACTTCATTAGTTTTGTGAAGAATCACTCATCTCGCGATGTTGAAATTTGCACCTGCCCATGTATTAAGTGCAAGAACTCTAAGAAGCTCTCACTAGAAAGCGTTGAGAAACACTTAATCATTCATGGTATGATTAAAACATATAATAGATGGTTTTTCCATAGAGAGATGAGCAACAATAACACGGGGATGAATCATACAAAAAATATTATTTCAGATCCCCTTATCCAAGATCAAATTCAAACCGACCATTGTGTAGAGGGAGCTCTTAGAAATCTCATAGACGATGCTTTTGGAATGCATAATATGCCACAAGCTAGCGGCGAAGAGGAAGTTCAACAGACAAATACAGACAATTATCATTCTTACTTTGGAGAGAAGCACAAAAAATATGCAGACAAAGCAAACGAAAAACTTTATTCTTCTTGCGAAGAGGGGATTACAACGTTAGGTATAATTGTTGAGCTTCAGAACCTTAAAAAAGAATTTAACTGGTCGGGAAATAGTGTGACTGAGTTGTTGAAGCGATTAAAACGTTGGCTTCCAAAAGAAAATAATTTACCTGACAAGTATCCCACGATGAAGAAAATAATAAAGGATTTGGGAATGGAGGTGAAGCATATACATGCTTGTGTCAATGATTGTATATTATTTTGGAAAGAAAATGTTGATGCGAAAGAATGTCCTGTGTGCCATAAAACAAGGTACAAAACTAAAAAAACAGTGTTAGGGGAGGTCAAGTTAACGAAAGAACCAAGAAAAGTTTTAAGATACTTTCCTATAAGTCCAAGATTAAGTAGATTGTACACTATACCTTGGATAGCTCGTAAAATGCAATGGCACAAGAAAGCTACACCATCTTGGAATTCCATGCGACATCCTATAGATTCAGCTGAATGGAGATCAGTTAAAAGTCGGTGGCCAGAATTTTCTATTGAAGGACGCAATGTTTGGCTTGGTATTTCTACGGATGGGTTTAATCCAAATGGCGTTCTCTCCAATAGTTATAGTTGTTGGCCTGTTTATATGATACCTTATAACCTACCCCCTTCGTTGTGTATGAAATCACAATTTCAAATGTTGAGTATTTTAATTCCCGGAACAAGAGCACCAAGTCAGGACATTGATGTATACTTGGAACCTCTTGTCGATGAATTAAAACATCTTTGGGACGAAGGAGCGTCTGTTTTTGACACAGACAAGCAAGAATTTTTCAATATGAAAGCAATATTACTATGGGGAATTCATGATTTACCAGCTTTGGGTAACTTATCAGGTTGTGTGACTCATGGTTATAAAGCGTGTCATGTCTGTGCTACCGAGACAGAATCAGGACCATCTATTCAAAATATAGAAGGTTTTTGAAGAATGATCATCCATATAGAGCATTAAAACACGGATGGTATAGGGATGTTGAATATAAAGAGCCTCCAACTCGGCTAAGAGGCTCGCCACTTTTAGAAAAGCTTGAGCGTGTTAAATATATTCATGGCAAGATACCATCAAGCAAAAAGAGATTGATTTCTGAAGCTTATGGTAATGTAGATTGTCTTGTCGATGAGGAAGGAAGGCCGGCGTGGTATAAGAAGTCAATTTTGTTTGACTTGGATTATTGGAGCAATCATAAAGTTCGTCATACTATTGATGTGATGCATACTGAAAAAAATGTTGTTGAACATCTCATCAACTTTATGTTTAACAAAGGAAAGCAATCTTCTAAACTTGCTTTTGATAAGAATCACAAGTTGCAATGTTGTCAAGTTCTTAAAGATGCAAAACTTCCATCATGTCTTGCAACTAAGTTACACGGTCTTATTTGTCTTCAACCACCCGGTTTGCAAATTAAAAAGACATATGATTATCATATTCTCATCCAATTTTGCTTCCTATCATGGTTCAACATGCATATCCAAAGTGTCGTGATTTAAGACGAGCGCTTTTACAAGTAAGCTTGTACTTCAACATAATATGTTCAAAAGTTCTTGTTCGAGAACATGTGCAAGCGGCTAAAGATATGATTGCTGAAGCATTATGCGTGTTGGCACACTATGTTTCAACGGATTTTTTTGATATAAGCATCCATTTGATGGTACATTTAGCAGATCAAGCTCTTCTTTGTGGACCATCGAATTATATATGAATGTATCCATTTGAAAGGTAAATATTGTTTTTGCATTCAAATTATTTTACCTAAGGGTTATGAAGTAACTAACTGTAAGTATGCATAATAATTTTTGTGTGCTAGGGCTATGAAAGATTGCAAAAACATACCTAGTAACAAAAGGTATATAGAAGGATCAATTTCTGAAGCATACCTTGTTTCAGAATCAGTTCGATACGCAATGGAATATATGCCAAATCCACGTGATGGAAATCATAGCTCTAAACAAGCATCCTTTTTAGATGAGAATAGTGATGATATATATGAGCGTTCCATCATTGAAGGTAAACCGTTAAAATTATCTAGAGTGCAACGATCACAGATTCGACGATGGTTACTATTTAGAATTGATATACCGGAACGAGATGAATACTACAGGTCATACATTTTCACCTTTTTCAATACGTATATCAAATTTAGTCAACAATATACAAATATATATTTACCACAATATTGAATTTGCAGTTCATACCGCTTATCTTTAGAAGACGGTCTTCGTGGTAAAAGGAAAACTATCACAAAAGCAGAAGTAGTAGTCCAATCTGAATTTGTTGATTGGCTATACAATAAGGTGTGCTATACTTACTTGAGAGCAATGTATTTCTTCTTAGCTAATGTTATTCTATTAATTTTGTTAATTCTTAACAGTTAGTGGACGAAAAATGCATGAACACAATGTTATGGTTGTATGTCAATGGTCCAAAGTGGGAAGTCAAAACTTTTCTTAAGTATAGAGTGAACGGCTATACATTCTCTCCTCAACATTATGACGATAGCATTTCAACGCAAGATAGTGGTGTCTGTATGGATGCGATCACTACGTTTGTTGCAAGTTCAAAAGATTTAAATCCTATGGATGATGATACTACTTGGTATGGTGTTATTAGAGAGATCATGGAAGTTGATTACTATGATTTTCAACATGTGGTATTCTATTGTGATTGGGTGAATGTTGCAGATAAGACAAATGGTTGTAAAGTTTGCCCGGATACAAATTTGTTAATGGTAAACTTAAAGAAGCTCAAGAATACCGATGGAGAATATGATGAGCCTGCTATTCTCGCGTCTGAAGCAAGTCAAGTATTTTACATCATAAATACACAAAATTCCGACTGGTCCATTGTTCGACGCTCTCCTAAACGCATAATGGATAACATAGATGATTATGAAGTACCAACAACATATCAATCTATTTTGAAAGAACAACCAAATTTAGAACCATTATTGAAATGTATTCAATCGAAATCAACATGTTGATTGAAAATATTTTGCATGTATTTTGCTTGTTTTGATCATGCATTAACCTTTATTGATGTATTGTACAATTGTGTTGTGCTTTGAAATGTATGATTTTCTTTTATTGATGTCTTTTGAAACTATTGCCAGTTTGTTATGTTAATTCATGTCTTGCAAGTATCTTTCACGTGTTATGTTAACTTTACATTTTGTTTGTTTTTTAATGTAGATTTTTCATTAAAATGACAAACGATTTTAGCGCAAATGCAAATTTAAGTACAACAGAGACTATTGAACTTCAACCACCCAAAGGTAAAAAGTACTTTATAACGGTTGGTGTTGAGGGTGCAATAGGGGAAGATTCAGCTAAATGGAGTACACGTTGTGGTGAGTTAATCCGTTGTCATATACCGGTTGGCTACAAAGAATGGAGGGTCGTAGATAGCTTCTACAAGGATAAACTATGGGAAGGGCTTTTGGTATTTTCACTCATATCAATTTCACTATCAAGTTTAAATTATGATATATTTGATTGGTTCATGATTTTTTTTCCTCGTGATAGGAAGAATTTGACATGGATGTAGATCCTTCCATAGCTCGACCGTTATTAGAGAAACATTTCCCACCGTACTATAGATCAATGAAGTCAACATTAAGAAAAAGTCTTCTTAAAGTTGATAACACTATGATTCCTAAACGTCTTGCCATTGATAGATGTCCAAATGATATAGATAGAGTATGGTGGGAAAAGTTCCTTGATATTGAGTATACGAAGCCGTGCCTTAGTTTGGCTCAGCTCAGTTTTGCTGAAAGCACGTACCAAAAGCACATACGTTTAACTATGAATTACAGTTGACAACACATGGTAGTAATTTAAAAGCTGAATGGCATATAAATATGAATAAAATGGGATATATGCTCAAACCGATGTACTAACTTAACTATGAAGTAGTGTAACACTGGAAAAAATAGTGCTTGTGAAAAAATAATATATATGCAAACCTACATATGTTTCCGCAGCACATGGTAGTACTTCTCCCGATTTACGAAATATTTGCTTCTGGATTGGCTACGACCTACAAGAAATATCAAAGTTGACAACACATAGTTAATATAACATTCTACAAACAACATTTACGAAAGATAATTTTATTACCATTTCATGGTGCACTCTATGGTAAGGTTTCCTTCCTAGAGTATGAGTGATTTTGTTTTTCGCTTTGTTGTTTGCATTTTTTTTACATTGCTCCATCTTTTCATTCGTATACTCAATATCAAGGAACTTTTTCCACCATACTCTATCTATATCATTTGGACATCTATCAATGGCAAGACGTTTAGGAATCATAGTGTTATCAACTTTAAGAAGACTTTTTCTTAATGTTGACTTCATTGATCTATAGTACGGTGGGAAATGTTTCTCTAATAACGGTCGAGCTATGGTAGGATCTACATCCATGTCAAATTCTTCCTATCACGAGGAAAAAAAAATCATGAACCAATCAAATATATCATAATTTAAACTTGATAGTGAAATTGATATGAGTGAAAATACCAAAAGCCCTTCCCATAGTTTATCCTTGTAGAAGCTATCTACGGCCCTCCATTCTTTGTAGCCAACCGGTATATGACAACGGATTAACTCACCACAACGTGTACTCCATTTAGCTGAATCTTCCCCTATTGCACCCTCAACACCAACCGTTATAAAGTACTTTTTACCTTTGGGTGGTTGAAGTTCAATAGTCTCTGTTGTACTTAAATTTGCATTTGCGCTAAAATCGTTTGTCATTTTAATGAAAAATCTACATTAAAAAACAAACAAAATGTAAAGTTAATATAACACGTGAAAGATACTTGCAAGACATAAATTAACATAACAAACTGGAAATAGTTTCAAAAGACATCAATAAAAGAAAATCATACATTTCAAAGCACAACACAATTGTACAATACATCAATAAAGGTTAATGCATGATCAAAACAAGCAAAATACATGCAAAATATTTTCAATCAACATGTTGATTTCGATTGAATACATTTCAATAATGGTTCTAAATTTGGTTGTTCTTTCAAAATAGATTGATATGTTGTTGGTACTTCATAATCATCTATGTTATCCATTATGCGTTTAGGAGAGCGTCGAACAATGGACCAGTCGGAATTTTGTGTATTTATGATGTAAAATACTTGACTTGCTTTAGACGCGAGAATAGCAGGCTCATCATATTCTCCATCGGTATTCTTGAGCTTCTTTAAGTTTACCATTAACAAATTTGTATCCGGGCAAACTTTACAACCATTTGTCTTATCTGCAACATTCACCCAATCACAATAGAATACCACATGTTGAAAATCATAGTAATCAACTTCCATGATCTCTCTAATAACACCATACCAAGTAGTATCATCATCCATAGGATTTAAATCTTTTGAACTTGCAACAAACGTAGTGATCGCATCCATACAGACACCACTATCTTGCGTTGAAATGCTATCGTCATAATGTTGAGGAGAGAATGTATAGCCGTTCACTCTATACTTAAGAAAAGTTTTGACTTCCCACTTTGGACCATTGACATACAACCATAACATTGTGTTCATGCATTTTTCGTCCACTAACTGTTAAGAATTAACAAAATTAATAGAATAACATTAGCTAAGAAGAAATACATTGCTCTCAAGTAAGTATAGCACACCTTATTGTATAGCCAATCAACAAATTCAGATTGGACTACTACTTCTGCTTTTGTGATAGTTTTCCTTTTACCACGAAGACCGTCTTCTAAAGATAAGCGGTATGAACTGCAAATTCAATATTGTGGTAAATATATATTTGTATATTGTTGACTAAATTTGATATACGTATTGAAAAAGGTGAAAATGTATGACCTGTAGTATTCATCTCGTTCCGGTATATCAATTCTAAATAGTAACCATCGTCGAATTTGTGATCGTTGCACTCTAGATAATTTTAACGGTTTACCTTCAATGATGGAACGCTCATATATATCATCACTATTCTCATCTAAAAAGGATGCTTGTTTAGAGCTATGATTTCCATCACGTGGATTTGGCATATATTCCATTGCGTATCGAACTGATTCTGAAACAAGGTATGCTTCAGAAATTGATCCTTCTATATACCTTTTGTTACTAGGTATGTTTTTGCAATCTTTCATAGCCCTAGCACACAAAAATTAATATGCATACTTACAGTTAGTTACTTCATAACCCTTAGGTAAAATAATTTGAAAGCAAAAACAATATTTACCTTTCAAATGGATACATTCATATATAATTCGATGGTCCACAAAGAAGAGCTTGATCTGCTAAATGTACCATCAAATGGATGCTTATATCAAAAAAATCCGTTGAAACATAGTGTGCCAACACGCATAATGCTTCAGCAATCATATCTTTAGCCGCTTGCACATGTTCTCGAACAAGAACTTTTGAACATATTATGTTGAAGTACAAGCTTACTTGTAAAAGCGCTCGTCTTAAATCACGACACTTTGGATATGCATGTTGAACCATGATAGGAAGCAAATATTGGATGAGAATATGATAATCATATGTCTTTTTAATTTGCAAACCGGGTGGTTGAAGACAAATAAGACCGTGTAACTTAGTTGCAAGACATGATGGAAGTTTTGCATCTTTAAGAACTTGACAACATTGCAACTTGTGATTCTTATCAAAAGCAAGTTTAGAAGATTGCTTTCCTTTGTTAAACATAAAGTTGATGAGATGTTCAACAACATTTTTTTCAGTATGCATCACATCAATAGTATGACGAACTTTATGATTGCTCCAATAATCCAAGTCAAACAAAATTGACTTCTTATACCACGCCGGCCTTCCTTCCTCATCGACAAGACAATCTACATTACCATAAGCTTCAGAAATCAATCTCTTTTTGCTTGATGGTATCTTGCCATGAATATATTTGACACGCTCAAGCTTTTCTAAAAGTGGCGAGCCTCTTAGCCGAGTTGGAGGCTCTTTATATTCAACATCCCTATACCATCCGTGTTTTAATGCTCTATATGGATGATCATTCTTCAAAAACCTTCTATATTTTGAATAGATGGTCCTGATTCTGTCTCGGTAGCACAGACAGGACACGCTTTATAACCATGAGTCACACAACCTGATAAGTTACCCAAAGCTGGTAAATCATGAATTCCCCATAGTAATATTGCTTTCATATTGAAAAATTCTTGCTTGTCTGTGTTAAAAACAGACGCTCCTTCGTCCCAAAGATGTTTCAATTCATCGACAAGAGGTTCCAAGTATACATCAATGTCCTGACTTGCTGCTCTTGGTCCGGGAATTAAAATACTCAACATTTGAAATTGTGATTTCATACACAACGAAGGGGGTAGGTTATAAGGTATCATATAAACAGGCCAACAACTATAACTATTGGAGAGAACGCCATTTGGATTAAACCCATCCGTAGAAATACCAAGCCAAACATTGTGTCCTTCAATAGAAAATTCTGGCCACCGACTTTTAACTGATCTCCATTCAGCTGAATCTATAGGATGTCGCATGGAATTCCAAGATGGTGTAGCTTTCTTGTGCCATTGCATTTTACGAGCTATCCATGGTATAGTGTACAATCTACTTAATCTTGGACTTATAGGAAAGTATCTTAAAACTTTTCTTGGTTCTTTCGTTAACTTGACCTCCCCTAACACTGTTTTTTTAGTTTTGTACCTTGTTTTATGGCACACAGGACATTCTTTCGCATCAACATTTTCTTTCCAAAATAATATACAATCATTGACACAAGCATGTATATGCTTCACCTCCATTCCCAAATCCTTTATTATTTTCTTCATCGTGGGATACTTGTCAGGTAAATTATTTTCTTTTGGAAGCCAACGTTTTAATCGCTTCAACAACTCAGTCACACTATTTCCCGACCAGTTAAATTCTTTTTTAAGGTTCTGAAGCTCAACAATTACACCTAACGTTGTAATCCCCTCTTCGCAAGAAGAATAAATTTTTTCGTTTGCTTTGTCTGCATATTTTTTGTGCTTCTCTCCAAAGTAAGAATGCTAATTGTCTGTATTTGTCTGTTGAACTTCCTCTTCGCCGCTAGCTTGTGGCATATTATGCATTCCAAAAGCATCGTCTATGAGATTTCTAAGAGCTCCCTCTACACAATGGTCGGTTTGAATTTGATCTTGGATAAGGGGATCTGAAATAATATTTTTTGTATGATTCATCCCCATGTTATTGTTGCTCATCTCTCTATGGAAAAACCATCTAGTATATGTTTTAATCATACCATGAATGATTAAGTGTTTCTCAACGCTTTCTAGTGAGAGCTTCTTAGAGTTCTTGCACTTAATACATGGGCAGGTGCAAATTTCAACATCGCGAGATGAGTGATTCTTCACAAAACTAATGAAGTCTCGAACGCCTTGCTTATATTCTTCAGTATTTCTATAGGGACTTTTAATCCACTCTCTTGAACTTGAGTTAGACATAAATCCACCAACTGGAAATAAGTAGATGAGCAGTGAGTTAGACACATGCTACTTTGCTATTGGAAATAAGTAGATGAGCAGTGAGTCAAATATAATAAAGTTCCAACACAGGCTCGGTTTTGTGAATCGCTGAGCCGTGGCTCAGAATCGTTGAGCCTGTGGCTCAGCAAAACTGAGCCACACAGGCTCGGTTTTCGCTGAGCCACAGGCTCAGCAAAACTGAGCCTTGTGGCTCAGCAAAACTGAGCCTAATGGCTCAGAATCGCTGAGCCGTGGCTCAGAATCGCTGAGCCTGTGGCTCAGCAAAACTGAGCCACACAGGCTCGGTTTTCGCTGAGTCACAGGCTCAGCAAAACTGAGCCTTGTGGCTCAGCAAAACTGAGCCTTGTGGCTCAGCAAATCTGAGCCTAATGGCTCAGAAAAAACAGAGCCACAGGCTCAGTTTTCGCTGAGCCGTAAGGCTCAGATTTCCTGAGCTATAGGCTCAGCAAAACTGAGCCTAATGGCTCAGAAAAAACAGAGCCACAGGCTCATTTTTCGCTCTTCAATCTATATCAGCTCAGTATTACTGAGCCTATATCGGCTCGGTAATACTGAGCCTATATCAGCTTAGTTTTACTGAGCCGATGTGTAAGGCTCAGTAATACCGAGCCTTACACATCGGCTCAGTATTACTGAGCCTATATCGGCTCAGTATTACTGAGCCGAAAGGCTCAGTAATTCCTTTTTGGGTGGTGATTCTCCTTTTTGGTTTTTTTACGATCAAATTGTTTAGAGAGAGAGAGGAGTGAGACCCTTTCCTTTTAATAGAGTACAAAGTGGATCGAAATTTTCTCCGTTTCAACGAACAAGTGAATTAGAAAAGATAAGGAAGAAGAGAAAGGATCGTGAAAATAAACAGAGAAATAAGGACGTGTATGACCACTTCTTTGCCATTTCAAAACATGGTGGAGTTTACAGAGAATGATGGACAAGTGGTGCTCTGTTAGACTTACATATGAACAAGTGTTTGTTTATATTTAAATTGAATTACAAGTGTCCAATTCAATTTATATAAATTTCCAAATGGTTTTTCTAAAATTTAATTGAAACTAGTTTTTCTTCCTGGACAATACAATTGTTGCTATTGATGTTGGTTAACATGCAACAAGAAGAACGAAGACATGGAACGAGGGAAACAAAATTGTCTGTTTTTGCGCGTTTTTGAATCAAATTAAAGATTCGGGACATCAAACTACCGAAATTTGTGAAAGGAAAAAATATTAAAATGTTTACTAAATTAACACGAATCGAAACGAATTCACTTATTTTATTACAAAATTTATTCCTTCGCTATATCTAGCTAGACATATCTCAAATATTAAATTGCATAGCTTAATTCAACTTTACTATTTTTAACGTGAAAATAATACATCGGCTATCACCACCGTATCGATCACGTAAATCAATTTAAACCAAGCGACGATTTTAGACGTTTACGTTACAAAATTGTTTAGATTACTTTTATGTAACGTATTCAAATTTCAAACTTAGTATTTTTTATTTTTCTAATTTATCAATTTGTGTTTATCTCAAAGAATAAATATTAAATGTTACTTACCGTTTTACGTTATATATTTTTCAAACAACACATAAGTTCAATTATTCATTAGAATTCAAATGCACACTTTCAAAGTAAATCGAAGTTTCAAGTTTCAAATTCAAATTAAGATTATAAACATTCACTTATGACATCAAATCATTTATAAATTTTATATTTTAATACATTGAAATTACTGGTTTGTTACAAATCCGCTAGTGAGGAGTGCTCCATAAAATAACACATTTTATTTCCAAACCAAAGCTTCCATCTATGTTTAAGGAAAAATCTTTTTAGCAAAAAATAGCATCTCGATTTCACAAAACTCACTTTTTAAATTAGTTTCAAACCCCAAAAACGTAGATTATGGAAGCTGGTAATGTTTGAAAAATGTATAATCAGACATATATGTGTTTTAAACCGCTCCAACTGTCATTTTGATTCCTCAAAGGTAAACATTAATTCTTTAATCACAAAATATTGTCCAATTAATACCCTCAAGTTAAAGGAACATCTTTGAATCCTTTAGTCATTCTGAATACATGTGATCTTAGCTTAGGAAATTATCTTATCACACTACGAATAAATCAGTATGTCCCCTATCATTCCTCTTATTTCCATTGTAAATTTAATTAAAAGTCTGTAACAGATATAGATCTGATCATAAAATTAACGAACGTAGTAAACAAACAAACAACAAACAAGCTAAATATATTGAATAAACAATTAACAACGACCAATTTAACTAAAAGGGACTAATTCCAACAACCAGGATATGAATTAATAGGTAAACATCAAATCAGCTAGTTGACAACAAACAATCAAGTTAATCATAATTCTAACATAAGGAAATAATTCAAATAAGCTTGACGCGAAATTAATAAGTAGTCCTTGGCAAACAAGCAACTACATTTTGCAAATAATTTATCAAACAACAGTGTAATATAATAAGATCTAGAAATAATTAAATTAATGTGATAAATTCAACCAAAATGGACAAACATAATAAAAAGGTTAACCCAAAAATCAAAATAGAGGGTTCTCTCATCGTATCCCAACCTCCTAAATGGAAGGGAACAACTAGACATCCCTGAACTTTTAAGGGATTGATAGATACAATAATCATAAGATAGCATCATACTAAGGGTGTTAAATAAACTAAAAACTTGTTCAACCCATCATCCTACGCCATATGTACAAGATCTAGTTTTACAGTTTTCAATTACGTAAATAGAGCACAACATCGAAATTTTTACCTGAATAGAGCACAACATCTAATAAATACATGAACACAGCACAACACACATCATCTAATAAGTACAAGAAAATCGAAATTTTTACCTGAATCGCGAGATCCCTAATTGAATTCGATTTGCAGATTTCGATCCGATTGGAGAGCGGATTTCAATCCGAGCCGATTGGAGAGCGGATTTCAATACGATTGGACATTTAGTTCGATTGGAGAAAGATCTCGATTCGATTTTTTTTCTTTTCGTTAGTTCGATGAGAAAGAGAATGTGATATATGCGGCCGACATCCAAGAAAGCGTTGGCCAAATCAAAACAAAAGGAAAATAGGGTTATAAGATGTAAGTTTACTTTTTTACCCCAACAAATCAGCCTTGCCAACACTTATATGGGTTGGCAATAAAAAAATTGAATTAATGTATTTTTGGCAACACTTTTTGAACATTGCAACGCTTATTTTGGTTATTACACGGCAACAGAAATAAGTGTTGACAATTGAAAAAAAAGGGTTACCAAATGGCTATTATGGTGTAGTGTGTTCAAACTATTTTAAACTGTTTTACTCATACCAGTCCCATGACTGACCTGAAGTTTATTTTGTTTTGTTTCCCTAAACTCTTGGGTGCCCAATTTTGTACGGGCAGTCAAGTAGTCAGGATTTACAGATATACTGGAAGAGCTTGGAGCAGGAGGCTTCAGGATTATATAGCCATAGTTATTTCTGCTGTGTTGTAAGTGTTGTACTTTGACAATGATGTATATTCAAGTACAGTTGTATATTTCAAGTTATGATATATATATTATATGTTATTCGTTCCGCTGTGAGGTTCGTGTTACTCTGATGTTGTGTTCTTCTTCTATTCTAAGTTTCTATATTATCTTTCCTCACCCTCTAATTTCTTTCATTAATGACCGGTATTTTCGATCCTTGGATGTTCGATATGAGTTGTATATCGGATAACCAAGATCGTCAAAAACCCGGGTCATTACAACTACACAAGCATTTGAGAAAATAGGTGAGATGTTGGCATTTCTGGTGGTGGAGCCAGGTTTGGGTGTGCAAATGGCACTTGCGGTGAGGGAAGCAATGGAGAGGTGATAGGTCTGGTGGACGTGCACGTACACATAGCACAGGCGCATTGCATCTTCTTATTTTGTTACCTTGGTTACCGTTTAAGAACCATAATGCATCGTCTTATATTTTTATTGCCTTTGCTCTTAGCACTTCGATTTCAACCAACTTCGCAAATTGCAACTGTTTTCGTTTTCAGTTTTTGGCTTTGTTTTAGTGCAACTATTTTCCAGCAACCGTTTTGTATGTATTCATGGTAGTAGCCATGTCCATTATTGGTTTCAACTTATGATCAGTTAAAGAAAAATAACAATTTTAACTTGTGTATTCACTTAAATTAAAAACAACAGCTGGTTGCTAATAAAGCTCCAAGCTTTAACTTGAATTGCAGATTTCTGTGTTGCAGCAGCATTTGTTTTTTTCTAGATTTTTGTTAACATCCCTGTTACAAAAACCTTCTTGTTCGATACTGTCTTTTTTTCATGCTTTAACTTCGCATGTTTTCCATTTGTTTCATACTGGTTTACATATTTAAACATTTGCTCCCATCACCATAACCACACACCCTTCTTATTCACCTTCAAGCCTCACGTATGAAACAATTCGTAGACCTCCACCGCACTTACGAAGAACGAGAGAAGGAGAGAAGGAAGAGTCGGGCCAGAAGAAATAGGAAGTCGATCTATGTTCATGCCTGTAACACCCCTAAGTCCCACATCATGGAAGCATGTGTGAAGTGGGTACTTATATAGTAGAGCCCATCTCTTACTAACGCCGAGGCCTTTTGAGAAACAAAACCCCACACCTATACGGTGGCTAAGTTGGGAACAATATCTTGCATGAACGGATGTGCGGGTTGTTACAGTGGTATCAGAGCCAATACCCAGCCGGAATTGTGGCTTCTGTGTGGACCACAACGCCTGGGTGAGGTGTTTGTGAGCCAACGGGGACGTTGGGCTCTGTAGGAGGGGAGAATGTAACACCCCTAAGTCCCACATCATGGAAGCATGTGTGAAGTGGGTACCTATACAGTAGATCCCATCTCTTACTAACGCCGAGGCCTTTTGAGGAACAAAATCCCACACCTATACGGTGGCTAAGTTAGGGACAATATCTTGCGTGAACGGAGGTGCGGGCTTTTACAATGCCATGCATGAGTTTTGTTGTGGAATGGAATAGGTAAGTGAGACGACCCGATTTCCCGTTCTCACGGAAACAAGGTTATCTTTTGGAATATAACACAGAAACATATAATAGCAGAACAGAATTAAATAAATACACCAGAATGAACAACAAAATATACTGGATAAAAGTAATCATCAGAGTTACACAGTATACAGGATCTTACTTAGTACAAATACAGTTCAGCTATACATAAATGTCTACAGCGGAAATAAACAAAATATGTACAATAGGAGCTGAACAGCATAAAAAGAAATAAATGATAGAATCCATCTTCAGCTCCAGCTATCCAGAAAGAACCAGCTAAACCTGAATACAAGGCTGCCCGTGTAGAAAAAGGGGCACCCTAGTTTGAGAGTGAAACAAACTACGAGTCAGTCATGGGACTGGTATGAGAAATCCACTCAACACATATATAATTGGCTAATCACAGGACCACGCCACTTTCGTGGAACGGGTTTACTCCATTGGATTGCCAGTGCTTTTTAAAACAAAACTTTCTTTTAAACATCGCTATGCTTTTTATAAAAATGAAGCCGTTATAAGACTCAGTTCCCATCACACAATGCAACGCAAACCGGAGGATAGAGTTTTTACCTTATAACGGCCAAGATATGCTTGATACGAATAAAACAAAGGCATTTGATATTATTGCTAGTGTTTATATGTTTTGAAAACAATTTCAAATCATAACTATCAATCATAGACGGCATTAATGCCCCATACCACTATGTCGCCATATATAGGTATACAATCAAAACCGCACAGTCACGTATTTGGAAATTGGATTTCCGTCATGAACCAAGGCAAAAGATAGTCCTTACCGAATTCGTGACTCTCTAGCCCGAGCCACAGGAACAGCCGCAACTGCCCCTTGGAGCGACAGGGCCGGTCCACCGATGTGGATTATAGTGCCTGAACAATACGTTTCCCCGCCCTTTGGGGCGTAAACGAGCCAACGAATGACTCCATCGGACCCGGATCGTCCGATCAAACCGAGGCGCCTCGCAACAGCAACAACCACATAGGTGAAAAGTATATAAATGTCAGGGCTGGTAGGTCACTGACACCACCCTAGCTAGAAAAAAACGCATGCCCTCCCTGAGGTCCTTCCTCCCGTTTTAGGTTCCTACCGGGGTGTGAGGCTCGCGAATTCACGTTATACACAAAGCTACGCCACACAGGCGGTGCTTTGATCATCACCACAAGACTTTGCTTTTCAACAGAAGCCCTGATCACTGCATCTTAGCATGCCACACAGAATAAATCCTATGTCAGACACACAGTCCATTTACAAGTCCGTTCTGGGTCTGAACGAAACCGGAGGCACTAAATACCTCGCAAACCCTTTGATCAACACGTACGTCTGAACGATCACCACTCATTATCCATATTTCGGGATGCCTCCCAATCAGGACCTCGGTTACCATCCAAACGAGGTGAAGATCTCCGGTCTTCGACCATCGTCTTCATCTTCGAATTTCAATCGTCGGTCGATTATTCGAAATGAGAATTAACTCGGCCTTTTCAAATAATTCACGTATATTTAGAATTTCAAATCGATTTATTTCAATGGTTAAAGTATTCGACAACACCAATTGTGTTCTTTAATATAGTTTTCACACCAAACACATTCAACCATCAAACATCACATAAATCAAGCCAATTCAGTTTATTTCCATTCCATATCGCTTACGATATTTTATAACTATTTATCGCTATTTTTATTTAATTTAAAATAGCCATTATATTCAAAACGACGTTTCGGGCCATAAAGTGGCCGTGGCGCTGTTTTTCTTCCGATTTGATTTACACATATCTGAAAATCTAACCGTTGGATCTTCACAAAATTTACATCATTAGAAAGGTCTTTTCAAAACGAATCCAACGGTTCCAGTTTCGGGAAAATCCGACGGTCGGATCTTCCGGTACAATCGTTTGAAGTTTCGATTTCAAAATACGAACTGCAGCGTCGTTATTCGATTAAATATATATAATTATATTTATATATATAAATAAATATAATCGTTTCTGGCGCTGTTTTTCTTCAGAATTGAATTAAACATTCCAGACAATCCAACCGTTGGATTTTAACAAGGTTGGTGCCGTTGGAAAGATTATTCCAAGGCGAACCCGACGGTTGAGGTTTCGGGAAAATCCAATGGTCGGATTTCCCGTACTAGTCCTTTGAAATTACGGTTTCGAAATACGAACTGCACGGCTTCGTTTCGTTTTAATTTTATTTATATTTATATAGTTATATAAATATAGTTCATTCAACTATTTCAATATCGTTTTAACTTCAAAAATTTTTCTAACTCCTTAAATTTTGGAAAAATTTCGCCATAACCTCCCCTGTACCGGGAGCGTCGGGAAATCGCAAATAGCGTCCCGGTCCTTCTAATCTCAAAAAGAAAAAGAAAAAGCCAAGCGGCTAGCCAATAGGCTCAAAATCATCACCCAAACAAATCAGTAAATGTGTACCTATTTGTCGGGCACAAAATTTTATTCCTCTTCTCTAGCCCCTTCGCTATAACCTGTTCAATGAATATGCATGTACATATATATACAGTCCATATCATTTTTCATTTTCTATTCAACTTCATATTCGATTTCTATTTGGTTTAAAAACACCATTCATTCTAATGTTACATAAATAGGTGCAAATCATTTCATTAGCTAATTAATGAATATTTCAACTCATCTATGTTTATTTTGAACAAGTGGCTATTTTTAACACTTCATATTTTAACGATTTATGCATACAACAAAAATGTGATTTTTATTGTAAAACAACTCATTTCGAAACACTATTTTTTTTTCTATATAGTTCATGTAGGTGATAAAATAGAATTTTTATCATAAAACAATTTATTTCAAAATATGAATACCATTCAACACATGAATTTCTAAACAACGAATGAATATCAATTCAACACATGAATGTTTTCAATAGTTTTTAGATATAGATAAAAATGTGATTTTTATTATCTAACAGTTTATTTCAAAATATGAATACCATTCAACACATGAATTTCTAAACAACGAATGAATATCAATTCAACACATGAATGTTTTCAATAGTTTTTAGATATAGATAAAAATGTGATTTTTATTATCGAACAGTTTATTTCAAAATATGAATACCATTCAACACATGAATTTCTAAACAACGAATGAATATCAATTCAACACATGAATGTTTTCAATAGTTTTTAGATATAGATAAAAATGTGATTTTTATTATCGAACAGTTTATTTCAAAATATGAATACCATTCAACACATGAATTTCTAAACAACGAATGAATATCAATTCAACACATGAATGTTTCCAATAGTTTTTAGATATAGATAAAAATGTGATTTTTATTATCTAACAGTTTATTTCAAAATATGAATACCATTCAACACATGAATTTCTAAACAACGAATGAATATCAATTCAACACATGAATGTTTTCAATAGTTTAAGCATATGAAAATAATTCAAACACACAAATATTATTCAAAATTTCGGCAGCATAACGGCAGGGTAGTTACACCGGCACCGTCCCTAGTACGGCTCCTCGCTCTACCTTAAAACCTCGCGGTTTTTGACAATGGGAAACATGCATCTAGTTCGCACGCAGGCGGCATGTATATATATTTATTCATTTCCACAAACTAATCCTAAGTGGTTTCAACCAAATATTTCACAACCACAAATGGGTATTTTTCAACCACAATCAACCAATAACAATCACAAACAATCCCAAACAATCATTCGCTATCAATCAAATTTCCACAACAATTTCAATCAATAAATATCGTCCATGGTTTGTGGACGAGGGGCGTATATATATATATATATATATATATATATATATATATATATATATATATATATATATATAGCAATTCACTTTTACTTCACACATATATATATAAATTTTAAATCAGAAATCTCACCAATAGCTATCCAACTGCGAGACTCTTCTTAATAGAAATCTTCGCCTATTTGTCGCTTTCACCCGTATTCTCTGCATATGTAAAAATAGAATTTTTACTATGCTATTCAATATATAAAAATATGATTTTTACTTTTGCTTTCAACATATAAAAATATGATTTTTACTTTTGCTTTCAACAAATAAAAATATGATTCTTTTACTTTTGCTTTCAACAAATAAAAATATGATTCTTTTTACTTTTCTTTTAAAAACAGTTTTTCTTTGTATCAAAAATCAGTTTTCCTTTACTTCAAAAACCAGTTTTTCTTTTATCTAAAAATCAGTTTTAAAATACTTTTTTTTAAAATCAGTTTAAAATACTTTATAAAATCAGTTTAAAATACTTTTTAAAATCAGTTTAAAATACTTTATAAAATCAGTTTTATAAAATCTTTAAATCAGTTTTTTTTTTATTGCTTTTAAAACAGTTTTAACACATCAGTTTTTTTTCTTTTATAAAATCTTTTAAAAATTCAGTTTTTCAAAATCTTTTTAAATCAGTTTTAATTTCTTTTTTTTTTTTATAAATCAGTTTTTAACTATCCTAATATCAGTTTTAAACTAAAAAAAAATTCAGCTTTTATCTTTTTTAAAAATCTCAGTTTTTACCTTTTTAAAACATAAAACAGTTTTTAATAGGGTTTTTAAAAATTCAGAATTAAAATAAAATAAATAAATAAAGTAAAACTTACAGAGGGGGGGGAAAGAAGATCGGAGGCGCTTCGAGGTGGTGCGGTTCGTCGATGGCGGCGTCTTCCTCTTCGTCGAAGTTCGCGCGAGTTGGGGTTCGAACTGGGAGGCAGGCGTCGAGTCTTCGGGGCGATTGGGTCTTCGATCGAGGGAAGGGGGCGAGGTCTACGTCGGCGTCGATCGTGCGAGGGGGGGGGCTGGCGATTTAGGTTTTAGGGTTTTTTTTTTTCTTTTTTTTTCTTTCGTCTGAATCGAAATGAAAGGGGGGGGGCCAAGCGGGAGATAAGGAGGGAGGGAGGGTAATTAAAATATTATATTTTTTATTTATTTTTATTTTTATTTAATTATTCAAAAAGTTGACTTTTACTTACGACCTCGAAATGAGGCCCACCGCCTGTCGTCCATAGCGTTTTACCCCCATTCCGAACACAATGGGATATGTATCGCAAGCTGGTTTGATCGTTACAATCGGTTTCCTTTTTGAATTTTCATTTAAATCACTATATTGAATTTTAAACGCACATTTCAAATTACCGGGGTCACATACTAACTAGAAAAATTCCAGAAAAATATTTTCTAGCTTCGTATTGACGATACGGTCCTAACAAAACTAGTTTCGTCGAATTCTGAGACCGTTTGCAAAATGGCCAATTTCCAGTCGATTAAAATCAACTGAAACTGGTCAAACGCGTTTTCCTTTGCCACGCTCACATATTGATTCGAAAAATTATGAAATTTGAAATCTAGCAATAACTTGACACTGCGGACCCAACAAAAGTGGTTTCGTTGAAATCCGAGGTCATCTGCAAAATGTCCATTTATAAGGGCCTGAATTCCATAGCGACTATTCAGAATTTTCAACTGGACATATCTTTTGATTCCCGCTATCAAATTTCGATTGGTTAGATTCGTTAGAAAGATATTACCAATAAGATCCTAATGTTTTTGGTTTCACCAAAATCTGGATTGTTTTGCACCCGGTATATTCAATCGAAGTTTGAAATCGAATTATCGAACTACCGCGCCATTTTCAATTCTATATATAATTATAATTAATTATATTCGTTTTCAAATGTCGATTCAAACTTAGTTTTCATCGTCATTATCTAAAATATTTACTTTAAATATTTAAAATCCATTATTTTAGCCAATTTAAAATTTTTAAATTGGTTCAGATTTTCTGGGTCGTTACAATCTCCCCCACTTAAAACTTTTCGTCCCCGAAAAGGAATAAAGTCGAAAGTGGTTTGATAAATGTACAATCACACAACACAACAACCAATCCAATTGTTTTTAACCTTTAAAAATATACTAATCAACTCCTATATTCTTTCATAAATCATTCAGAGTATAGAATAAATAGTGCACATCCATGAAAAGGAAATAACAACAGAATAGAGAATTGAATGGTAGTGCAAAGTAGGGTAAATGTACCTTGCACCGGAGTCAATCAGAGATATCTACTCGGCATCTAGGATAAGCTTTCTGAATGCTCTCCTCAGTTTCCCAAGTACAATCTCGCGGATCCCCACTCCATTGCACTTTGACTAAGTGAACCTTCTTGTTCCTCAGCTCTTTGGTTTCTTTGCCGATAATCTTTAGCGGCTCTCGCCTTACAGCTAATTCTGGAGTAATTTCAATGTCCTGCTGAGCTGCTTCTTCCACGATCAAGTCTGGATCATGAACGTGCTTTCGAAGTTGAGATATGTGAAATACATCATGCACACCAAGCAACCAGTCAGGCAGTTTAACTTTATATGCGAGAGTTCCAATCCGTTCCAGAATAGGAAACGGACCAATAAATTTAGGCGCTAACTTTCCAGTTTTACCGAACCTGATAACTCCTCTCATCGGCGATACTTTCAGATACACATAGTCGCCAACCTCAAAGGATATATCTCTTCTTCTTTTATCAGCATAGCTCTTTTGTCGGCTTTGAGCGGCGAGTAATCGCTTCTTAATAAAATCGACTTTGTCGGCCGCTTCTCGAATCATATCGGGGCCCAACACAAGTCTATTTCCAGGCTCGACCCAACAAGCAGGAGATCGGCACGGTCTACCATACAATGCTTCGAATGGCGACATTGTCAGACTCGCCTGGTAGCTGTTATTATAAGAGAATTCAGCCAAATGCAGATTGTCTTCCCATGATCCACCGAAATCTATAACACAAGCCCGCAATAGATCTTCTAGAATGCGATTCACCCTCTCAGTCTGACCGTCTGTCTGAGGATGATAAGCGGTGCTTAGGTTTAACTTCGTTCCTAGCTCGACTTGAAATGCTTCCCAGAATTTGCTAGTGAATATTGTATCTCTATCACTTACTATACTGAGTGGCACTCCATGCAGTCTAACTATTTCCCTGAAGTAAATATGCGCCAGACTCTGAGCAGTTCTATTTGATTTGACAGGTATAAAATGGGCGGTCTTCGTGAAACGATCCACGATCACCCAAATACTGTCATTTCCCTTTCTAGCTCCGGAACGTCAGGAACACAAATCCTTCCTTTCAACCTCAAAGTCTCGTCGTTATCTATTTGAAAACACGAGGGTTCACCTTTCTGAATCCTTTTGATCATATCTTTAATAAAGTTATCCTCCTTCTGAAGAATAGATATTTTGTCAATCAAGGATGTCGTGATAATAAAGCTAGCGATCATTACATTCTTTCGGCTTAATGCATCAGCCACGACATTGGCTTTTCCTGGAGTATATATAATTTCAAAGTCATATGCTGCAAGAAACTCCAGCCAACGCTGCTGCCTCAAATTCAAGTCCTTCTGAGTGAACAGGTACTTTAATGATTGGTGATCTGTAAACAGTTCAAATCTCTCACCCAGAAGATAGTGCCTCCAGATTTTCAAAGAGAATATGATAGCCAATAACTCAAGATCATGAGTTACATAGTTTTTCTCGTGTGGCTTCAGTTGACGGCTAGCATAGGCAATTACTTGGCCTCTTTGCATTAACACTGCGCCAAGGCCTTCTCTAGAAGCATCAGTCCATACTTTTAAATCCTGGTTGCCATCGATGATGGTTAACACTGGAGCTGTGGTTAATCTTAACTTTAGCTCCTCAAAAGCCTCCTCATTTTCTTGAGTCCATTTGAACTTAGAATGTTTCTTTGTAAGCTTCGTTAAGTGGCCAGATATCTTAGAAAAGTCTTTAACGAACTTCCGATAATAGCTAGCCAATCCAAGAAAACTGCGGACTTCAGTGGGAGTACTAGGCTGTTTCCAATTCTGAATAGCTGTGATTTTGCTTGGGTCCACAGCGATTCCATCTTTCGATACGACATGGCCCAGAAATTTCACTTCATCTTGCCAGAAGATACATTTGGAAAACTTGGCTTTCAATACATTCCGTCTCAGAATTTCTAGAACCTGTTCCAGATGCTTTTCATGTTCGGCCTTTGATTTAGAGAAGATTAGAATATCGTCAATAAAAACCAGAACAAATTTATTCAATACTCCTCTGAATACTCTGTTCATTAGATCGACGAAATAAGCTGGAGCGTTACATAAGCCGAATGGCATTACTAACCACTCGTAGAATAAGTCGGGGCCTCTGAACGCTGTCATTGGAACACATTCTTCGGCAATTCGAAGTTGATGGAAACCTGTAGCTAGGTCCATTCGTGAAAATACTTGTGCTCCATTTAATCGATCCAACAAATCATCAATCCGCGGCAATGGATATTTGTTCTTTATAGTCTGCTTGTTTAAATCACGATAATCCACACATAGACGTAGAGTACCGTCAGATTTTGGGACAAACACCACTGCTGCACCCCAATCAGAGAAACTAGGCCTGATCAGACCTTTCCATACTAGCTGTCTTGTTTGATTGTCTAATTCCTCTTTCTCTTTCAAGGACATTCTTCGAATAGCGTGAACTACCGGCCTTGCATTGGGAACTAAAGCAATCTTGAAATCTATTTCTCTCTGCGGAGGTAAGCGAACGACTTCCTCAAACACATCCGCATAATCCTTGACGACAGGGATATCTTTAATGAGGTCAGGAATATTCTCAATGATTTCAGGGATATTTTCTATTTGAGCTGGAGAAACATCGAGAGCTGACCAGAAATCTTTTCTATTTGAAGTCGGGCCTTCACATGGTATGGTTATATAATTCCCCGATTGGGCCTTTGCTTTAACCACTCTCTCGGCGCATTTAACTTCAGCTTCATATTTGGTTAGCCAATCCAATCCCAGAATAAGATCGAATTCATTAAAATTCATGATGATAGAGACAATGGGGAATTTATAGCAAGAAAAAGAGACGGGCACTGCACAAATCCAACTGAGATTGATGGAACCCCCAACTGGATTCTGAACAGTCATGGGCTCTTTGAGCTTTTTCAAATTCAAGTCCAGTTTCTTGACTGCACTCTTTGCAATAAAGCTTCGCGACGCGCCTGTGTCAAACAGTACTTTAACTGGAATGTTTTTGACATTGAGCGTGCCTTCCAAAACATCAGATCTTCCCTGATTATCCGAGGGTGCCGAGGTTTCTGCTACTTCATTTACTTGAGCCCCCTTGGTTGCCTTTAATAGCCGGCAATCCTGTTTTACATGACCAAACCGATGGCAAATGCTGCATTCTCTAGTCTCTTGAAACTTCTTAATAGACTCAGATCCTTTCTTTCTTTGTTTCTTTAGAGATCGGCAACTTATCGAGAGATGTCCTTGCTTATTGCAGTTAGAGCATACAGTTGTCGTTACTAGTTTCTCCTCTGATTTGGCCCTTTTTCTCTTGGCACTGGCCTTCTTACTGATCTCAGACATTGTACTTGCCTCAGGAATATCAGTTTCCGATTCTGTTATGTCACCACAACAAACTTCTTCTTCGTCGCGCAACATTCCTTTCTTGTCTAGATCTTCGTATTGATAAGCCATATAAATCATTTCTGAGAAAGGAAGCTTCACATGCCCCAATACTTTATTCCGGTATTTCCTTTGAAGGCCATGAATAAATCTCATATTTTTCCTCTTTGGGTCTTGAATTAGATGAGGAGCAAAGTGAGCAAGTTCGTTGAATTTCTTATGATATTCGGGAATGGTCATATCACCTTGTATTAGATAAGAAAATTCATCACATAATCTCTCGGTCGCTTCGGGAGGAGTAAATCTTTCTAAGAAAATCACTTTGAATCTGTCCCAGGTGATATCACCTTCTGGATTATCCTTAATAACTGAATCCCACCAGAACAAAGCTTCATCTTTGAGAGCCCAGGAGGCCAGTAATCTTTTCTGGTCATCCCTCAGCTTTAATGCTTCGAAGATTTTCTCAGCCGAACGAATCCAAGCTTGTGTTCTCATAATAGATTCTTCGCCCGAGAACGACTTTCCACCCAGATTTCTATACTTCATGAATAGAGCTTCTATATCCGGGTCAGTATTACTTCTTCTGTTTCTGGCACTCATTTTCTAGTTCTTCTGCAAATAGCAGATCAAGTGTCAGGTCACAGAAAAGGTATTTTAAAATATAGAGACAAATACTTGAAGTGTAAATGTGTCTATCGAAGTGTATTCATTCTGCTTTACTCATACTAGGATATTGCTGATCCTATCTGTATTGAGTTACCCGTCCTAGAACACTACTGGTTCTATTTCTGACGAGTTCGTTCAAATGTTATATTCCAGAACTAAGCTTAACCAAAGCTCTGATACCACGTTGAGACGACCCGATTTCCCGTTCTCACGGAAACAAGGTTATCTTTTGGAATATAACACAGAAACATATAATAGCAGAACAAAATTAAATAAATACACCAGAATGAACAACAAAATATACTGGATAAAAGTAATCATCAGAGTTACACAGTATACAGGATCTTACTTAGTACAAATACAGTTCAGCTATACATAAATGTCTACAGCGGAAATAAACAAAATATGTACAATAGGAGCTGAACAGCATAAAAAGAAATAAATGATAGAATCCATCTTCAGCTCCAGCTATCCAGAAAGAACCAGCTAAACCTGAATACAAGGCTGCCCGTGTAGAAAAAGGGGCACCCGAGTTTGAGAGTGAAACAAACTACGAGTCAGTCATGGGACTGGTATGAGAAATCCACTCAACACATATATAATTGGCTAATCACAGGACCACGCCACTTTCGTGGAACGGGTTTACTCCATTGGATTGCCAGTGCTTTTTAAAACAAAACTTTCTTTTAAACATCGCTATGCTTTTTATAAAAATGAAGCCGTTATAAGACTCAGTTCCCATCACACAATGCAACGCAAACCGGAGGATAGAGTTTTTACCTTATAACGGCCAAGATATGCTTGATACGAATAAAACAAAGGCATTTGATATTATTGCTAGTGTTTATATGTTTTGAAAACAATTTCAAATCATAACTATCAATCATAGACGGCATTAATGCCCCATACCACTATGTCGCCATATATAGGTATACAATCAAAACCGCACAGTCACGTATTTGGAAATTGGATTTCCGTCATGAACCAAGGCAAAAGATAGTCCTTACCGAATTCGTGACTCTCTAGCCCGAGCCACAGGAACAGCCGCAACTGCCCCTTGGAGCGACAGGGCCGGTCCACCAATGTGGATTATAGTGCCTGAACAATACGTTTCCCCGCCCTTTGGGGCGTAAACGAGCCAACGAATGACTCCATCGGACCCGGATCGTCCGATCAAACCGAGGCGCCTCGCAACAGCAACAACCACATAGGTGAAAAGTATATAAATGTCAGGGCTGGTAGGTCACTGACACCACCCTAGCTAGAAAAAAACGCATGCCCTCCCTGAGGTCCTTCCTCCCGTTTTAGGTTCCTACCGGGGTGTGAGGCTCGCGAATTCACGTTATACACAAAGCTACGCCACACAGGCGGTGCTTTGATCATCACCACAAGACTTTGCTTTTCAACAGAAGCCCTGATCACTGCATCTTAGCATGCCACACAGAATAAATCCTATGTCAGACACACAGTCCATTTACAAGTCCGTTCTGGGTCTGAACGAAACCGGAGGCACTAAATACCTCGCAAACCCTTTGATCAACACGTACGTCTGAACGATCACCACTCATTATCCATATTTCGGGATGCCTCCCAATCAGGACCTCGGTTACCATCCAAACGAGGTGAAGATCTCCGGTCTTCGACCATCGTCTTCATCTTCGAATTTCAATCGTCGGTCGATTATTCGAAATGAGAATTAACTTGGCCTTTTCAAATAATTCACGTATATTTAGAATTTCAAATCGATTTATTTCAATGGTTAAAGTATTCGACAACACCAATTGTGTTCTTTAATATAGTTTTCACACCAAACACATTCAACCATCAAACATCACATAAATCAAGCCAATTCAGTTTATTTCCATTCCATATCGCTTGCGATATTTTATAACTATTTATCGCTATTTTTATTTAATTTAAAATAGCCATTATATTCAAAACGACGTTTCGGGCCATAAAGTGGCCGTGGCGCTGTTTTTCTTCCGATTTGATTTACACATATCTGAAAATCTAACCGTTGGATCTTCACAAAATTTACATCATTAGAAAGGTCTTTTCAAAACGAATCCAACGGTTCCAGTTTCGGGAAAATCCGACGGTCGGATCTTCTGGTACAATCGTTTGAAGTTTCGATTTCAAAATACGAACTGCAGCGTCGTTATTCGATTAAATATATATAATTATATTTATATATATAAATAAATATAATCGTTTCTGGCGCTGTTTTTCTTCAGAATTGAATTAAACATTCCAGACAATCCAACCGTTGGATTTTAACAAGGTTGGTGCCGTTGGAAAGATTATTCCAAGGCGAACCCGACGGTTGAGGTTTCGGGAAAATCCAATGGTCGGATTTCCCGTACTAGTCCTTTGAAATTACGGTTTCGAAATACGAACTGCACGGCTTCGTTTCGTTTTAATTTTATTTATATTTATATAGTTATATAAATATAGTTCATTCAACTATTTCAATATCGTTTTAACTTCAAAAAAATTTCTAACTCCTTAAATTTTGGAAAAATTTCGCCATAACCTCCCCTGTACCGGGAGCGTCGGGAAATCGCAAATAGCGTCCCGGTCCTTCTAATCTCAAAAAGAAAAAGAAAAAGCCAAGCGGCTAGCCAATAGGCTCAAAATCATCACCCAAACAAATCAGTAAATGTGTACCTATTTGTCGGGCACAAAATTTTATTCCTCTTCTCTAGCCCCTTCGCTATAACCTGTTCAATGAATATGCATGTACATATATATACAGTCCATATCATTTTTCATTTTCTATTCAACTTCATATTCGATTTCTATTTGGTTTAAAAACACCATTCATTCTAATGTTACATAAATAGGTGCAAATCATTTCATTAGCTAATTAATGAATATTTCAACTCATCTATGTTTATTTTGAACAAGTGGCTATTTTTAACACTTCATATTTTAACGATTTATGCATACAACAAAAATGTGATTTTTATTGTAAAACAACTCATTTCGAAACACTATTTTTTTTCTATATAGTTCATGTAGGTGATAAAATAGAATTTTTATCATAAAA
Organism: Allium sativum; assembly: GCA_030737875.1. NCBI lineage: Eukaryota > Viridiplantae > Streptophyta > Magnoliopsida > Asparagales > Amaryllidaceae > Allium > Allium sativum. The sequence goes on along the minus strand of CM060924.1, from coordinate 866,602,584 downwards.
CAATTTATTTCAAAATATGAATACCATTCAACACATGAATTTCTAAACAACGAATGCATATCAATTCAACACATGAATGTTTTCAATAGTTTTTAGATATAGATAAAAATGTGATTTTTATTATCTAACAGTTTATTTCAAAATATGAATACCATTCAACACATGAATTTCTAAACAACGAATGAATATCAATTCAACACATGAATGTTTTCAATAGTTTTTAGATATAGATAAAAATGTGATTTTTATTATCGAACAGTTTATTTCAAAATATGAATACCATTCAACACATGAATTTCTAAACAACGAATGAATATCAATTCAACACATGAATGTTTTCAATAGTTTTTAGATATAGATAAAAATGTGATTTTTATTATCGAACAGTTTATTTCAAAATATGAATACCATTCAACACATGAATTTCTAAACAACGAATGAATATCAATTCAACACATGAATGTTTCCAATAGTTTTTAGATATAGATAAAAATGTGATTTTTATTATCTAACAGTTTATTTCAAAATATGAATACCATTCAACACATGAATTTCTAAACAACGAATGAATATCAATTCAACACATGAATGTTTTCAATAGTTTAAGCATATGAAAATAATTCAAACACACAAATATTATTCAAAATTTCGGCAGCATAACGGCAGGGTAGTTACACCGGCACCGTCCCTAGTACGGCTCCTCGCTCTACCTTAAAACCTCGCGGTTTTTGACAATGGGAAACATGCATCTAGTTCGCACGCAGGCGGCATGTGTATATATTTATTCATTTCCACAAACTAATCCTAAGTGGTTTCAACCAAATATTTCACAACCACAAATGGGTATTTTTCAACCACAATCAACCAATAACAATCACAAACAATCCCAAACAATCATTCGCTATCAATCAAATTTCCACAACAATTTCAATCAATAAATATCGTCCATGGTTTGTGGACGAGGGGCGTGTATATATATATATATATATATATATATATATATTTATATATAGCAATTCACTTTTACTTCACACATATATATATAAATTTTAAATCAGAAATCTCACCAATAGCTATCCAACTGCGAGACTCTTCTTAATAGAAATCTTCGCCTATTTGTCGCTTTCACCCGTATTCTCTGCATATGTAAAAATAGAATTTTTACTATGCTATTCAATATATAAAAATATGATTTTTACTTTTGCTTTCAACATATAAAAATATGATTTTTACTTTTGCTTTCAACAAATAAAAATATGATTCTTTTACTTTTGCTTTCAACAAATAAAAATATGATTCTTTTTACTTTTCTTTTAAAAACAGTTTTTCTTTGTATCAAAAATCAGTTTTCCTTTACTTCAAAAACCAGTTTTTCTTTTATCTAAAAATCAGTTTTAAAATACTTTTTTTTAAAATCAGTTTAAAATACTTTATAAAATCAGTTTAAAATACTTTATAAAATCAGTTTAAAATACTTTATAAAATCAGTTTTATAAAATCTTTAAATCAGTTTTTTTTTATTGCTTTTAAAACAGTTTTAACACATCAGTTTTTTTTCTTTTATAAAATCTTTTAAAAATTCAGTTTTTCAAAATCTTTTTAAATCAGTTTTAATTTCTTTTTTTTTTTATAAATCAGTTTTTAACTATCCTAATATCAGTTTTAAACTAAAAAAAAATTCAGCTTTTATCTTTTTTAAAAATCTCAGTTTTTACCTTTTTAAAACATAAAACAGTTTTTAATAGGGTTTTTAAAAATTCAGAATTAAAATAAAATAAATAAATAAAGTAAAACTTACAGAGGGGGGGGGGGGAAAGAAGATCGGAGGCGCTTCGAGGTGGTGCGGTTCGTCGATGGCGGCGTCTTCCTCTTCGTCGAAGTTCGCGCGAGTTGGGGTTCGAACTGGGAGGCAGGCGTCGAGTCTTCGGGGCGATTGGGTCTTCGATCGAGGGAAGGGGGCGAGGTCTACGTCGGCGTCGATCGTGCGAGGGGGGGGCTGGCGATTTAGGTTTTAGGGTTTTTTTTTTCTTTCGTCTGAATCGAAATGAAAGGGGGGGGGGCAAGCGGGAGATAAGGAGGGAGGGAGGGAAATTAAAATATTATATTTTTTTTTTATTTTTTTTTTATTTAATTATTCAAAAAGTTGACTTTTACTTACGACCTCGAAACGAGGCCCACCGCCTGTCGTCCATAGCGTTTTACCCCCATTCCGAACACAATGGGATATGTATCGCAAGCTGGTTTGATCGTTACAATCGGTTTCCTTTTTGAATTTTCATTTAAATCACTATATTGAATTTTAAACGCACATTTCAAATTACCGGGGTCACATACTAACTAGAAAAATTCCAGAAAAATATTTTCTAGCTTCGTATTGACGATACGGTCCTAACAAAACTAGTTTCGTCGAATTCTGAGACCGTTTGCAAAATGGCCAATTTCCAGTCGATTAAAATCAACTGAAACTGGTCAAACGCGTTTTCCTTTGCCACGCTCACATATTGATTCGAAAAATTATGAAATTTGAAATCTAGCAATAACTTGACACTGCGGACCCAACAAAAGTGGTTTCGTTGAAATCCGAGGTCATCTGCAAAATGTCCATTTATAAGGGCCTGAATTCCATAGCGACTATTCAGAATTTTCAACTGGACATATCTTTTGATTCCCGCTATCAAATTTCGATTGGTTAGATTCGTTAGAAAGATATTACCAATAAGATCCTAATGTTTTTGGTTTCACCAAAATCTGGATTGTTTTGCACCCGGTATATTCAATCGAAGTTTGAAATCGAATTATCGAACTACCGCGCCATTTTCAATTCTATATATAATTATAATTAATTATATTCGTTTTCAAATGTCGATTCAAACTTAGTTTTCATCGTCATTATCTAAAATATTTACTTTAAATATTTAAAATCCATTATTTTAGCCAATTTAAAATTTTTAAATTGGTTCAGATTTTCTGGGTCGTTACAGTAAGGGGATCAGATTAGGAAAAAGGAAGAGAAGAGAGAATCGCGGTAGAGAAAATGAATGATCAAAGTACAAATCAATTTGTATGTTTCCAGATCCCCTATTTTTGTTTGTTTAGCAGAAGTGAGAATAAGGCAGAGAACGGGCAAGAAAAGTTTTGAGATGCGCCATTTGGGATAAATAGTGGTGTGGGTTATAACGGGTTATTGGGCCTGTGAGCCTTTATTTTTAAAAGAAATAATAATGATAATATTTGTTGGAAAAATCCTAGAGTTTTAATTAAAAATAAAAAGTAAACTTGTTTTAAAATGTCTGCTAGAAATTGTGAGGTGATGCGAGAATGGGCCAAACTGAAATTTCTATTTGATTAAAATAGGAGTTTAATTTATAAATAAGTAAATAAATATATAAATAATAGGAAGAAAGGATCGTGAAGTTATATCATAATTACAAAATAGACATCATCGTGTGGAATTTTAGGTTCGAGGCCTACTACAATATATAAATAATTGAAACAAAAATAGAACATTTAAATAAAATCCGTGTATTTAATTCCAAAGAAATGGGGATAAATATAATGTGAAATTATTTATTACCCGAGATCACATATTTCAAATTGTTACTAGTAGTTTGAAATAAAACGTTAAACCATTGTTGATTGTTATTGTTATAATAAATGGTTATTGTTAATAATATGTTATGCTATATAGTGATAAATTGAATTTAAGCTAGTTAAAATAAAATGTTGACACATTTTATTATATGGTCTTGTGTTATTTACTATTCTGAATCAGGGTTAGATTGTATAAGTTAACTCATATGAATCAGTATGTTATGGAAATTATAAAATACATTGTATAAAAGTTTTACTCATCTACACTGTTAAAATTTGATAGTTAAAACACCAACTATCAAATAATATTCCCTATGCGTTAGTTCGAAGAGACCAGGATGGGAACTGGACCCAAAAACACTTCGAGATGGCTTTACGATCATAAACTAACTTGCAGATACTTATAAAAACGGTGAAAGTGAAGACCGTAGATCTTCATGAGCGGAAGAACTACTTGATGAGTTTCTCTGGGTCGCTCTTGGAGATATTTTGATAGTGATTCTGTCGGGATTGAAATCTTCGGATTTGCAAGGACCACTCACTACTGATCCATGGGGTGATACCTATATTGGATGCAGTAGGAGAGCACCTTCGGTTCATCCTGTTCCTTGATGATTTGTATGGACGAATGTCTGACAGAGCATTTCCTAAAATTCATGTATATTGATTTTTAAAAATATACCGAGTTGATGGTAAAGTAAGGCACTTCTTTTACATCCAGAGTATATTTTTGGACGTCAATTAGTGATTAGATGGATCAAACAGTGTGGCATTCAAAGTAAATAATGACCAAAAGTTCTAAAGGTAAATTCTAACCTCAAGCCTCATCAACCGGGAAATGACAGAAATCGAGAAGGCAGCATGGCTATGTGGGTCGCTCCCATTAGGATGTATAATCACCTATCTAGAGAAAATCCATTTCCTTCTTTAATCTATTTCGATGTTGTTCCTTTTTAGGAAATGGTTGCTGATCCCAACCGTTGGTGATATATATTCGATACACTTAAGTGAAATGAGTGGTCGGTCATGTGTGGGCCGGGTTGCAAGACGTTCTTGTTGAACCCAATGTATTAGCCTCTAGAGATACACTATCGGCAGGTGGTTCCATATCTTGTCATAGTTGGAATTCAGTCTCCTATAAGCGCCCACGGTTTTGATTGTATACTATACATGTGGAACGTGAGATGCAAGCGTTTCGCTAGATTGATATCTATTTGTATTTAGACACTATTATAATATCATATGATATATATGATTTCAAAAATGTTTTGGGTTACCATAAGGTAAAAACCATCCGTATTTATGTGTGGATTTGGTCTTACGATTCTTTCGAAAAGATTTTGAACTTTAAAATCAATCTATTTTAAAATCGTTTACTCTCACCAGTCCCATGACTGACCCAGAGTTTATTTTCCTATGTTTTCCCTAAACTCATGGGTGCCCAAATTTGTACAGACAGTCAAGTGGTTTCAGGATTTTACGGATTCACTTGGAGGAGCTTGGAGTATGAAGCTTCAACATTTGATATATAGACTTTATTTCCGCCGTGTTGTATATATATGTTGACTATGATGATGTATGTAAGTATAAATGCAGTTTGTATATTAAGATGTTATATAATATATTTTATTCAGTTCCGTTATGAGATTCGTTATACTCTGACTCTGTTGTGTTTAGTTCTTCTTTTTCTTATATTCTAACTTTCTTTCTTTCTATTTCTCACCCTCTAATTTCTTTCTATTAACGATCTGTTAATTTTTGATGGTTGATTAATCGATATGTGATACAGGAAATGTATTAGTGTCGATAACCAGGATTGGAACTTTTTGGGTCGTTACAGTTGGTATCAGAGCAATGGTTTAGTAATAACCTTGGCTCTGTGGCATAACTCGATAAAGATGGGGTTAGTAATACCCTAGATTGAGTTTGAGTGTATATATATATGAACGCGTATTTGGTAACTGATATAAAAACCATTTTATATTGCGTTGATTAGTTTTTTGGAGTAGCACGTGGAACCTTAAGATCACAGCATACATTGACGCTCACTTAAGTAAACCCCGCGCCGTGTGTCTACCCCGCTTTTGTATAGGCGTCACACACAGATGCGTAACGTTCTAGCCCACCAAGTGGTTCACAGCGGGATTCGAACCTGCCCGCACACAGTGCTTAGTTCCCCATCTCCCACTCCTGAACCACCCGAGCTACGAACGGCGGGTATTGCGTTGATTAGTTTATCGAGTGATTTATAAATTCTGGTCGAGACAATAGTCAAAACTGTATCGATAAGTGTTTTTAAACTCTTTAATATAGTAATTCGACACCGTATTATTTTTGAAAGTTGGGTACATGAAACAATTTTACTCAAAAGTATATTTTGATATAAAAAGAATAATTTTCTGAAATTATTATTATTGGTTGTGTTGGTTGCTATTATAATCTGGTATTGGATTATAAAATTGAAATGGTTATAGGTCGAGCCAAATTGAATTGGTATAGAGAATGAAATGTATAAATAAGAAAAACAGGAAAAAAGTTTGAGGAAAAAACATTATGCATCGAATAAATTCAAGGATTTTGAATTTAAATTGGAATAAAAGTAAGTGATTTCAAACTATTTTAGAATAAAACCAGGAGTTCGGATTCTGGAATTAGAAAATTCAACTAGAATAAGATTAAAATAGTTAAGTTGAGTTGAATAGAACTAAATTGGATTTGAGTTTAAAAGGAGAATTTGAAGCAGATAAATATGATTGAACATGTTTGATTCAAATTGATGAAGTAGATAAGATTGGGAACTTATATTCTGATTGCAATCTATGATATTTTCTTAAATGGAAAATGGGATATTTGTGTTGATAAGGAATTAAGATACAGAGTTAAGAAATTGGAACCTAACTGGAGACTGGTTAAAATAAAAGATTTTCTGAGTGGTGATTTGATTTCGGTCTTCGGGGTTGATACTTAGAGGATTATTTTTTTACCGATTTACGGTTAGGAACTGATGAATGTGGAAGAATGATAATGTGTGCATATGAAATTGTTTTCCAACTATAATAATATATATTTCTAGTTATGGAAATGATTGTGATAAATATCGAATTGCTGATGTGTGAGTTGAAATTTTTGTTTGCAATAAGAAATTTTGGGTAGATAACCTGTGTGTTCTGGATGTCTTAGTTGCTGTGATTATTTAGGGATGACCCATGTATGTGTTGATATAAGTCTATGATTTTAGCTATACTGGAATCTCCTCGTTACTTGTCAATTTCGGGGACGAAATTCTTTTAAGGGGGGTAGATTGTAACGACCTACATCTTAGACTAATTTTATAATCTATAATATTTATAGATTATAATGGTAATTCAATTTAATTAAATTTAATATGATTTAAATATCTGGTATATCAAGAAAATTCCAAATTAATATATTTGTTGATGGTTTATATTTCTGTTATCAATGTAGGTGTGCATAAACAAGTAATTGATGTTTTATCAATTTATTGCATTTATGATTTGCATTTAAACTCATGTGAATATTTAATTAGCTAAGTATACATAAAAGGGAAATTGGATTTGCTTCATATCTACTTTAATTAAAATATGAGTTTATATAAGTAAATTTCAATTGCTTCATATAAAGGAAAACAAAAGTATATATTCATTTAAATCTAATATGTGTTAAGTACTTAAAAGAATACATTCATTTAAGCAAGATATTCATTAAAAACTGATAATGATATGCTCATCTAAATTATAATAATTATATCATATGTATACATATTAACTTGTTTGTGTACAATCAAGTACTTATTGTTTTAACCTTCTTTGTTACATTTAAAACTTGTTTTTAACTTTGGTAAGCATAAGAGTTAATTAAAGAAACAATAAAGACATACATCAAATAAAAGTCATTTTTACTTCATATTAAATACCTAAGAGGATCTTGAATATTTAAAAAAAAGATATGCATTTATATGATGAGAAGGTATAGCCGTAAGTGAGAGATAGTATATGCATTTATCTATAATAGAAAAGAATAGATCATCACATTTGTAAGCTGAATTACTTTGATACTATAAGATTTGATATAGTACATACACATGTATGGGACTGCAAAGCTAGATCATGGACTTGGATAGGTTGTTTGCTTGGAAGACCAAGGACATATAACAATACACATGTCAATGATGTTGCAGTAAGAGCATAGCCAAATTAGTTTGGGAACAAAAATTGCATTCGTACACACATCACCCATCCATTTCATAGCTTCCAGCATATAGTATCCTATCAACAGCCTAGCCTCTGAAAATATAAGTTTGTACATGTGCGGCAAGATCTTAGTTTTTGCTTAAGGAGTAAGATTTGTAAGCATTTAATTATATTGTTATATCAATATCACTTTCATAACGTTGCAATACTACACCTTGCCTTCTACAGCATCACATTCACATCAAGACCTTGTGACAACCTACAAATTCCTATTTGAAAATCCTAGTTCTAGAGCTATTCCAACACATGGCATGTACACAGTTAGGTACTATCTTCATGTGTTTTGAGTTTCGGCCATACACTACCTAGCCAGGAAGAAGCCAAAGGAAATGACCATGCATAACACTCCCTTTCAATCGTAGAAGACTGCTGCAACATAGCATCACATATCACCTCTTCAGTGCCACAACACATGTACCCTGTATCCCTTCTACCTTGCTTAACACCTACCTGATATAAGCCTACCTTTGTCCACCGATAAATACACACTGAAACCCCACACACACACAAACTAAGTTATTCCTGGAAATCAAATAAACTCAGAATTATAACCATGGAAAAAAATGGCAAGACAGTGGAGTGATTTTTACTGAAATAAAAGCCTTAAGGAGAGAAAGAATCATAGAGTAAAACCTGGCAATTGAATAGCAAACTAGCGAGCACAAACCTGGAGCTAGAACTGTAAACAGAGAACAAAGCCTAGAACTAGTAATGGCCGAGGACCTTAGAGCAAGAACCTGAGAAACAAAGTAGTGAAGAAAATCTAGTGAGTAAACACTTTAAAGTTTATATACTGTTTTTATATTTAAATCTTGTGTATGCATGCTTGTATGCTTCCATTATATTAAATTCAATTAATGAAGTAGCTAAGGGTAGTTAGCTTCATACTAAAGTGAAAAACAAAATATTAGCAGCAGTAAATTTATTTTGTGAGTAAGTACTTTAAAACTTCTGTACTGTTTATTTGATTTAAATCTTGTATAGGTATGTCGTTATGTCCCATCCTATTGAATGAAATTAGTAAATGCAAAGCATCAGTAAACATATATTGTAGCAAGTAAATAACTTAATTTATCCGCACCATCCTAAATTTAAGTAAGGTGGATTTAAACGATATGTGCGCTGATATGAGTTCATCACATTTGATTTAACATTTATGTTGATCTCTGAAACCGATAAAGTAAGATTGAGTGGTTTGAATAACCTGGGAACATAGCAAAAGGCTGTGTACAATTTTAAGGTGGGTAAAAACCCCTGTTTTCACATTTAAACTATTCCATGATGATTATATTGAATAAAACAACATACATATGTACTACTTGTGAATGCATAAGAAAAGGAAAAGAAAACACCAATGTTTTAAGATTTGCTGAGAACTAAATGTTGATATAAAAACTTAGCAAGAATGAGTAGGAAGCAAAGGATGAGCAGAGTATGCCTTTCCTGATAAATATATGGGAAAAAACAAATTGATAATGTGAAGGTCAATAAACTATTTAATGAAAGCATATTTAAACAAAGGTCTGATTGATGGTTTAACATTTTATATATACAGAAAAACACAAATTAATTAATAATGGATGTTTTATGGACTAACCACCTCAGTAGCAATCAAAACATACAATTAAGCTTACTAAAACAACTAGTGAAGGGCATAAACTATGTTCACATTGCTACACACGTACTGTAGTAGTCCGCGGCTGCGCATGCTTATCGTAATGTGATGGGTTGCAAACGATATGGTATAGTACCGAGAGTCAATAGCACGTCTAGCCTTCCCGGGGTAGCTTCAAATTATTCTCTTAAGATGACCTTAGTATTTCTAGTGTAGTTAAAGAATAGGAGAAGAGAACTGGGGCTTGTTGTAGTGTATGCACGAGAGTGGAGAAGGTAAGGTATGAGTATCCTTAGTTATGCAAGGCTTAGTGAAGGGCTACACAGGCAGTTGAGACAATAGGTGAGATGTTGGCATTTCAGGTGGTGGAGCCAGGTTCGGGTGTGCAAATGGCACTTGCGGTGATGGAAGCAGTGGAGAGGTGATCGGTCTGGTGGATGTGCACGTGCACGGAGCACAGGAGCATTGCATCGTCTTATTTTGTTACCTTGGTTACCGTTTAAGAACCACATTGCATCGTCTTCTATTTCTATTGCCTTTGCTCTTAGCAATTGATTTCAACCCACTTCGCAAATTGCAACTATTTTCGTTTTCAGTTTTTGGCTTTGTTTTAGTGTAACTATTTTCCAGCAACCGTTTTGTATGTATTCAGGGTAGTAGCCATGTCCATCATTGGTTTCAGCTTATGATCAGTTAAAGAAAAATAACAGTTTTAACTTGTGTATTCACTTAAATTAAAAACAGCAGCTGGTTGCTAACAAAGCTCCAAGCTTTAACTTGAATTGCTGATTTCTCTGTTGCAGTAACATTTGTTTTTTTCTAGATTTTTGTTAACATCCCTGTTACAATATCCTTCTTGTTCGATACTGTCTTTTTCTTCATGCTTTAACTTCACCTGTTTTCCATTTGTTTCATACTGGTTTACATATTTAAACATTTGCGCCCATCACCATAACCACACACCCTTCTTATTCACCTTCAAGCCTCACGTACGAAACAATCCGCAGACCTCCAACGCACTTACAAAGAACGAGAGAAAGAGAGAAGAAAGAGTCGGGCCAGACGAAATAGGAATTCGGATCTACGTTCATGCCATGCACGAGTTTTGTTGTGGCATGGAAGAGGTAAGGGGATTGGATTAGGAAAAAGGAAGAGAAAGAGAATCGCGATAGAGAAAATGAATGATCAAAGTACGGATCAATTTGTATGTTTCCAGATCCCTTATTTTTGTTTGTTTAGCAGAAGTAAGAATAAGGCAGAGAACGGGCAAGAAAAGTTTTGACATGCGCCATTTGGGATAACAACGGTGTGGGTTATAACGGGTTATTGGGCCTGTGGGCCCTTATTTTTAAAAGAAATAATAATGTTAATATTTGTTGGAAAAATCCTAGAGTTTTAATTAAAAATAAAAAGTAAACGTGTTTTAAAATGTCTGCTAGAAATTGTGCTGTGATGCGAGATTGGGCCAAATGGAAATTTCTATTTGATTAAAATAGCAGTTTAATTTATAAATAAGTAAATAAATATATAAATAATAGGAATAAAAGATCGTGAAGTTATATCATAATTACAAAATAGACATCATCGTGTGGAATTTTAGGTTCGAGGCCTACTACAATATATAAATAATTGAAACAAAAATAGAACGTTTAAATAAAATCTATGTATTTAATTCCAAAGAAATGGGGATAAATATAATGTGAAATCATTTATTTCCCGAGATCACATACTTCAAACTGTTATTAGTAGTTTGAAATAAAACGTTAAACCATTGTTGATTGTTACTGTTATAATAAATAATTGTTGCTAATAATCTGTTATGCTATAAAGTGATAAATTAAATTTAAGCTAGTTAAAATAAAATGTTGACACATTTTATTATATGATCTTGTGTTAATTACTATTCTGAATCAGGGTTAGAATGTATAAGTTAATTCATATGAATCGGTATGTTATGGAAATTGTAAAATACATTGTATAAAAGTTTTACTCATCTACACTGTTAAAATTTGATAGTTAAAACACCGACTATCAAATAATATTCCCTACGCGTTAGTTCGAAGAGACCGGGATGGGAACTGGACCCAAAACCACTTCGGCTGGCTTTACGATCATAAACTAACTTGCAGATACTTATAAAAACGGTGAAAGTGAAGACCGTAGATCTTCGTGAGCGGAAGAACTACTTGATAAGTTTCCCTGGGTCGCTCCTGAAGATATTTTGATAGTGATTCTATCGGAATTGAAATCTTCGGATTTGCAAGGACTACTCGCTACTGATCCATGGGGTGATACCTATGTTGGATGCAGTAGGAGAGCACCTTCGGTTCATCATATTCCTGGATGATTTGTATGGACGAATGTCTGACAGAGTATTTCCTAAAAATCACGTATGTTGATTTTTACAAATATACCGAGTTGATAGCAAAGTAGGGCACTTCTTTTACATCCAGGTTATATTTTTGGACGTCAATTAGTGATTGGACGGATTTGACAATGCGACATTCAAAGTAAATAATGACCAAAAGTTCTAAAGGTAAATTCTAACCTCAAGCCTCATCAACCGGGAAATGACAAAAATCGGGCGGGCACCATAGCTATGTGGGTCGCTCCCATTAGGATGTATATTCACCAATCTAAAGAAAATCCATTTCCTTCTTTAATCAATTTAGATGCTGTTCCTTTTCGGGAAACGGTTGTTGATCCCAATCGCTGGTGATATACATTCGATACACTCAAGTGAAATGAGTGGTCGGTCATGTTTAGGCCAGGTTGCAAGTCGTTGTTGTTGAACCCAGTGTATTCGCCTCTAGAGATACACTATCGGCAGGTGGTTCCATACCTTGTCATAGTCGGAATTCAGTCTCCAATAAGCGCCCGTTGTTTTGATTGTATACTATATATGTGGACGTGAGATGCAAGCGTTCCGCTAGATTGATATCTATTTGTATTTAGACACTATTATAATATCAGATTATATATATGATTTCAAAAATGTTTTGGGTTATCATAAGGTAAAATCCATCTGTATTTATGTGTGGATTTGGTCTTACAATTCTTTCGAAAAGATTTTGAACTTTAAAATCAATCTGTTTTAAAATCGTTTACTCACACCAGTCCTATGACTGACCCAGAGTTTATTTTCCAATGTTTTCTCTAAACTCTTGGGTGCCCAAATTTGTATGGGCAGTCAAGTGGTTTCAGGATTTTACAGATTCACTTGAAGGAGCTTGGAGTAGGAAGCTTCAACGTTTGATATGTAGACTTTATTTCTGCCATGTTGTATATATATGTTGACTCTGATGATGTATGCGAGTATAAATGCAGTTTGTATTTCAAGATGTTATATATTATATTCTATTCAGTTCCGCTGTGAGATTCGTTATACTCTGATTCTGTTGTGTTCAGTTCTTCTTTTCTTCTATTCTAACTTTCTTTCAATTTCTCATCCTTTAATTTCTTTCTATTAACGATCTATTAATTTCTGATGGTTGATTAATCGATATGTGATACAGGATATGTATTAGTGTCGATAATCAGGATCGGAACTTTTTGGGTCATTATAGTATCCCAGTCATATTCTAGGTTTTCAAACGAACAACTTATAAATATAAACCAAATTCTAAGATTAAATTCCAAATTATTGCTTATAAATGAAAAAGGGTTGTTATTTATAGAAATCCATTTAGCGAATATTTAGAATAAATTAAATATTCACACATTTCAATCCCATAAAATTCTAGGTTATTACAACCCCTAAGTTGAGTTTGGTCAAGGTCAAGATAGTCGTCTGATAGACTATCAATTCTTATGCATTTCCTTAAGGAACTCATGGTTCTTATACTCAACAAATATTCAACCTTCTGGTTTACTATTCCTCGATGGAGGGGGAAGTTAGTAGGTTAGAGCTTATTTCTTTGTCTCCCTACTCAAAATCAATCTTGACACTCATAAATACAGAAACCTTTGTCGGTTATTTTATCAAACCGACTTTGTCGGTTTTTCTTAATTCTACTTGGCCTTTGAAAACTTGTGTCCGTCTGAAGCCCCAGACAATACCCATTTTGTCCTCCTTTGAATGATGCATTAATTACAATGACTTATTAAAGCCTTATATATCAGTTCCTTGTATTTTCTTTCTTTATGTGCATTTATGACCAGTTTTAACGTTAATGTTAATTAATGTAAACAATTTTCGTCAATTTCATTTTCCTTTATTTCATAACATTTTTTTCAAATCTAATTAACGTGCAAGTATATACTAACTTTAATTTATTACCATTTACCATTTACAATGACTTATTAAAGCCTTATATATCAGTTCCTCGTATTTTCTTTCTTTATGTGCATATATGACCAGTTTTATTAATCTCACTTTATCTCTAAGCAATATTTGCAGATTTCCCCTTCAGTTCAATTTTTCCGCAACAAATCTTGTTTAATCTACTTCAAAAAATACCAAAAGACTTAAATGTAAACAAATTTTTGTCATATATTTTAAGGATCATTTATACTCTTATCACATTTCTTTCTATATTGTTGAGTATTGTTACATCTCTGTCTTATTATTTCTTTCTTCTACGATTACATTTCATTATGGATTAGATTTCATGGTCAGATTTAAATTTATTGAATTTGAGCTTATTTTAAAAAAAATTGAATTTTCACCTTAATTTAAATTTAAAATTTCAATAGTGAATCGTAGTTGTAATTTTGTAGATCAATCTAGTTTTGTCCATAGGTTTGGTTTCGATTTGCATCTCTTAATTCTTACTAAATTTCAGCTGTATAATAAGGTATTTGCTTACCAACGATTCTTTTTTAGATAATGTTTTAAGTTTCAACCTTTGGAACTATCAATGAGCTTTGGAAATGTTTGAATTAGCTAGCAATTTTTCAAATAGAAAATGTACAACTTTTTTGCTTTAAAAACCTTCATATGTAATTGATAAATTACATTAATTAAATGCAACATTTTTCATGAATAGTTATTTATGTATTAAATCTTTGTGTTTGCATGATTGCTTAAATTAATTATTTTAAGTTTTTAATAATATATATAATTTTTCTTCTATATACTATGATTCATGTGTAGTTCTAATGAATTAAAAAACATGCATGAGCAAAATAAATTCTTTTATCTTGTAGCATTACAAAGTCGGATTTTCCACCGTTATGCGGTTATACTAGTAGTATTAATACTATCATTCCATAACTAATCGAACTAAGGCCATGTCATTTTTTATTTTTCTATAAGAAAGTAAACATACAAGCACATTCAATTTATTAAATGTGTACTCAAGTCACTATGAACAATTTTTAAATCCTTTTTTAATTAATTTATCTTTTATTAATTATAGATTCTCTTTATTGGTTAGCACTCTTTTATTAATTAAAACTTCCTTTTGAATATTATTTTTTATGTATTGAAAATTTTCTATATAAACTTACATACTTGTGTTTTATTGCTTCCCTTTTTATCTAGTCTTTTTAATACTTTAAGAAGTATGCATTGTAATTATTCTTAATGGTATAAGTATATCACAAATCATTTAGCATAGTTCATTTATTTAAAAATATAGAGAATAAAATGAACACTACTTAAATATTTTGTTTATATATCTCTTCTTTTTTATACTTAAAACTTTACTTCTCTATATTTATAAAAAAAATCATACTTGTTATTATCTTAGAAACTTCATTACTTGAAGATCTGGCTGTTTAAAGATTAAGGACAAATGTCATTCAAAACATTGCCACGACAAACCCAAAGCCTTTTCAATACTTGTTTATCTTTAAAATATTAGTTAGTAAATATGTAGTTATATCCCTAAATATAATTAACAACAAAGGTTAAAAACAAGTGTCACTAATAATGCTATTAACAACAACCCAAAACAATTTATATACTAATGTTATTTTAAGATCATTTTAAAGAGAAAAGCATATCGCACATTAATACACTTTTAATTGACTTCCAAAAACTTTTATTCTACCGTAGATGTTAAAATCTGAACTTCACTTGTTATATTTATAGAATACTTAGTTTAATGTCTAAAACTTATATATATATATATATATATATATGTATGTATGTATGTATGTATGTATAAGTACTTTGATATACTTATTAACATGTAAAAATAGTTTTGAATGACTTTAAGATAGGTTATAATTATACGTATAGGGTATTATATAGAATAATAAATTTTTAAATAATTAAAATAAATGATTTTTTTAATAGCGACTTAGTTTAGGAATCCATAATTGATTGTTAAAAATATATTTAAACATGAAACTAATTGTGAAACATTATAATACAAATCAGGCAATAGCCTTAATAAGATTAGAAAAAAAATTACTTAATTTATAAATCATTTTTATGCAATTTACAGTTTTATATTGAAAAGATAACATTTCAATTATTATCTAAAGTTTTGTTAATATCGCCAACATGTCTTACTATAGCTTTGAGTTTAGATTTCAACACTTAAACAAATGATTTTTTATCCCTTTTTTTTTACATTAGTTAGTATACTTTGGAAAATCAATTATCAAAAAGAAAATTCTCAAAGAATATCTTTTAGTTATTTTATAGAAGTTTTTAAAAAATGTTTATTTTACCAAAGTGCACTTATATTGACTATTCTTGTTATTTCACAAAGAAGATTGTTTGAAAATCATCACTATAATGACTTTTTCACTTCAAAATTTTATCTTTAGTTCAAAGTTTCTAAAACCGTATAAGCATATTTATTACTTTTCAAAATGCTATTTGAAGTGTACATAATTACTCAAACAAGTTGTATTATTTTATTTCTATTAATCTCTAAATTTCACAAATTAGGATTAAAGGATTTCAAAATGTGCTTATAGCGAATATCATTATACGGACAATTTTGTATTCAATTCAATATCCAATATGCTACTATTAGATGTGATTTCCAAATTCCAAACACATCATTATGAAACAAGTACTTACACATGTGATTAGTTAATATGTTGATATTAAATGTCCATATACACTTAGCTCAATAACATTATCAAAATCATTATAAGCAACTAAATTAAACAAATGTCATTCATTTTCAAGCATATGGTTTGTGGGTTTAACTTTAAGTAGTTTGGATTTTTGTAAACATATCAAGAAATTTCACAAAAAATTAGCAAGCAATATTATTTAGATTACAAATCTATCTAAAGCATGTTAACTCGCTATTTTCAACCATAACTTCCTTCCAACATTCATTTTACCAACACCACCTCCTTTCACCGTATTCCTTCGCTCTTAGCTCAGGCCAACACTTCTTCCTAACACTACTCATGACTAAAGCCTGCCCTCTTTGTCATTTCTCTCAGCCTAAATATATAATTATTATATCCCCTCTTTCAGGATAAAGCATGTTTAAATGGTGATATAAGAACTTAGTGAAAATTTGATATATAATGAAGTTGATTTGATATTAGGTTAAGAAAGTTAGACCAAAGATAATAGAGTGAAGAAACTATGAATTTAAGAAGAGAAAGAAGCAAAGATGAATAAAAAAAAGTGGAGATCCTTGTCTTCTTATTTATAACCTTAGGAAAAGGGGCTAAAAGACCTTAAGAATAAGGTGAAAAAGATCATTAAAACCCTTCATTAACCATGAAGTAGAAATGATTCAAGCCATGAGAGAAGCCAAAAAACATGCTTCTTAAAACAAGGCCCACTCAACCACTTATGGATCCTTTTAGTACCTTATGTCTCACTTAGTTTTATTCATTAATACTTAGTTTAAACTAAGATTTATTCTATTATAGGGAGGTAATTTATTTCTTATTAATGTGCTCATATGGCAACATCCACGTACAAATATCCATATAACTAGTATGTATCAAAATTCTGATATTTAACAAAATATTTTCCGATCGTTTTTTCAATATGTAATCAAAGTATACATGTATTTGTAGAATTATTTCAAAAATAAATTTTCTATCATTAACTGAAATGTGTTTAACAAGGTTATAAAATTATATTTACTTGCACTAAATATAAAATACAAATACATAAATAATTCAGATATTTAAATACAAAATGTTTTATATTATTAGTCATTACAAATGTTAGCATATTTCCTTGTTAACCAAAAAACACAAGGTAAGAAAGTCTCAACTAGTATAACGCTTTAGAAGTTGAGTAGTGCTACAAGGCCCGGAAATAGGGGTGCGGGAAAGTGCGGGAGCCCAGAAATTCAGGAGGTTCGTGCGATTCAGGGAGGAACTTGCAGCAAACTGCTACAGCGGCCGTCAGATCTTCTTTCCGCACATTCTGACAAAAAAAGGTTCGGGCCTTCTAGCATTCTCGTTAGAAGTTTTATGATAATCGGAAAGAAGTATGCAAGTCCGAAATGAAGTATCCATCTTCATGATTCTAATCTCGAAGAAGAGAGGTAACATGCATGTCAAAAATATTAAGTACAGGTACATAAGAAAATCATTTTCATGTCATAAATCACACAACAATTAAAAATATTTATTACATTACACTTAGCTATAAAAATTTTGTTGTTCAAGTCCTTGTATGCAAAAGTCAATAAGGTACAATCGGTACTACAATATCCCAAAATCAATTTAGGGCTTACAATTTTGAAAACATAAGAATAAGAAGAGAGAGGTTCTTCCCCTCCAAGTAGCAAGGTGGTATGTATTTAGTGGTATTACAATAAGTGGATAAACTTCCAAGTTTGTCTAAGGCATGTTGTATGTTGATTTTTGACATTCTTTATATCTTTTGATATTCGACATTTCACATAACGCGGTACTCATGATGGTAGATATTCGATATATTCTAACATTCCTTACTTCATTTAAAGGCTCAGGATATTTTAGTAATCTCTGTGTAGGTACTTGATATTATTGGCTTGTTTGTAAATGGTCCATAAAATTTGATGTTGTAAAGGCTTAACAACTCTTCAGTTATAAAGGCTAGATATCTGGTATTCTTTAAGTCTGTTGTAGTTAAGTACCTTAAAGTATCAACTGATTAGGCTCCATCAAACTTGATACCTTAATCCATTGTTAGCGTTGGACATCGATAGCCTCTAGTTCAATCGGTCAATAACTTTCACATTTTAGAATCCTGATATCTCTTAGAAGTTGATATCCCCGCCCTTTGAGTAAATACGGTGTCCTCTTATTCCATTATACTAGGCTAAAGTGGTTTAGTAACTCCCAAAGTTTTATTCATATTTTACATCCTAGAAACTCAATAACCATTGATATTCAACACTAATTTGGCATGTCATATACTCGGTATGTTTAGAAATTATTTGAAGCATGATACCTCTTCCTATTTGCATGCTTGGCAACCTCTGTGGTTGTTTTGGCTTGATTCCTCCTTATTTCTTTATTCAAACTCGACAACCTTTGTGTCTGCTATATACTTTTAGCTTTGCATCTTTAAAGACTCAAAATTTTAGTATAGTTATCTTTCCTATTGTTGAGGATCATTAACCATTATTATGTAGACGCTTTGCACCCTAGGATCCTCCGAGTTTGTTGTGATTCGATACCTTCTTGATATTCCCATGTTCAATATCCTTTATATTTGCCAATTACTTGGAATTCAAAGCCTTTAAAGGCTTTACCATCCCTTTTTAGATGATCAACTCATTTATTATAATGGTTCGAAATCTTCTTTGAAGTTTACTACCACTAACCGATTGCCGAATCGCTTTACCTTCTTTACGATTGGCATCTCATATTTTCCTTAAATTATGATATGTCCTCTCAAGGTGTTCTTACATTTGTTTGTTGTAATATGACTATGGAGAGTTATTATAAAGTCAAAAAATTACATAATATGCTTTAATGGAAGATAATGTGGTTTCAAACCTATGCTAATAACCATGTGAAAGCTACCCATAGATGATCAATTGTTAACTTAAGAGTTGAGGGATGTATACATGAGTGCCTTCTTCCATCGCATGTTTGTGTATGATTATCCTTGCGATTCAGTTGGATGTGATATCATTTCTATACACTTTACAATAAAAGAAAACTAAGAATGAAAAAGGTGAAAACTTATGGTGTATATAAATGGGATTTACATGCCACTACTAAATGGTCATCGGTAGGTTGAGTATCTAAGAAGTACATGTTTCCATTTAATAAACATTTGATTATTAAGTGTTGTTATCAGAGATGCCCTTATAAATTAGGTTTGCTTATGAAAAATTAATTATTCAAACTATTAAAATTGAAAACAACTCTCTTTAAGACCAATTCGATTTACATCCTAACTTCACCTTCCTCAGTTCATCTAAAATGTGTGTGTCTTTACACATGAGCGTCATGACACACACTTCATGTGTAATGATGATGAACGCTTCGTGCATGAGGACTTTTTCTACAAATTATATATGGTTAACGCTTTCAAGAAAATTGATTTTCATAAATATTTGTTTTTATGTTGAAATCATGTGTAGTTAAATTTAATTTCTAATTTTAAGTCGCCTCATCTGATTTTCTAATAGTTTGATCTTACTTATTAATAAAAAATGAATTTGTAAATGATATTTTTGTTTAAGTGATGTTTGTTTGTTATATCCTAGTTTTAAGCATGGAGAGATATTTTAAATTTAAAAATTACTTTAACTATTAGTTTGTTAGATCTCATTTTCAAACATGGATATATATATATATATATATATATATATATATTGATAATGTAATGTGTTTTAAATCATATATCCTATTTTTAAGCAATATTTACATTTATTTATATATGTATGTATAGAAAATTTTCATTATTTTGTACTGATACAATAACAGTGTGACAAAAAATATACTAAATTATTAATAAAGACAAGTGTGAACCTGTGCTATGCTTATGGTGCTCATAAAATAATTTATTCAGCATAATCTTTTTTTTACTTTTGTTATAGTATGGTAATGAAAAATCATGTTTGTGTTACATTAGCACTTTTCTAAGCACCATTGGCATACTTCAATCGAAATACATATTTAAGTAATTATAATGATCACAAAGTTAATAAAATTTCTAGACATACACCAAAAACATTAACGTCAACCACAAATTGATCCTTACTTGTTAAGCATTACATTACATCATTGAGCATGCATATTAATTCAAATAATTCATATTCTCGACAAAGATTCAATATATATAATACAAATCTGAATATATAAATCTAATGTGATAATAAAGTTTCATATAAATAAAGAAATCATGCAAAATGGAAACAATGTTTCAAAGTCAGTACGAATAAATAATATTCTAACGTTTGCAATAATATACAATTCCATGTTATCCTATACCAGCCGGATTATCTAAGTAGTTTGGAAAGTTATATATTTATTACATATAACATGAGAAATATATGTAAGATATAAGTATCATATAGGCTATTTTGAATATGTAGTTAAATTTAATGGCTTTATTAACTCTTAAGTTAGTACACCAATGAAATATAAACTTTTTGGCATAATTCAAATAAAAATAATACTTCACCATAAGAAATATTACCTATGGATATATATAAAATATATAGATGACACAAAGTTGAATATGGCTATATGATGTTACAAGAAAATACACTGAGCATAGCGATTTATTAGAATATCAAGCAATTATAAGTCATTAGGAATTCTTCTAAAAGAGTGTTTGTGCATCTAACATTGTTATGCGTTTATGGCTCAGCCATATAGTGACCTTGTTAATAGATTCCTGAAAACTTTTATCACTAACTTATAAATTAGTCGTATAATGCCTTGAGCTATCGTCTCACTTGTATGTATTACATCTTGTTAGTATATGCTTGCTTTATGTTTGGTTATTGTTGCTTTATATTTTCTATGGCATGGATTCAGAAGCTCCAAGATGCTTAATTCTAGGAGTTTTGGACCATCTCTTATCGCTCGCCTTTCGTTCAGCTTTTACATTTGTCATACTGAGGCTTCCATTAGGATCGTCACTGCTACCATCTCATGCTGACCACTAGCGGTGATTCTTATTCTGTATTTTCTTTGTTGGTTATGGTTTAAGAGAGTCTCTATTACTATCAGGCTTGTTTCTCCTTTTGGTTCTGTCATTGGCCGTGATAGGGGCCTTATCCTCGTCTATTATGTTTATGTTATAAAGTGCCACCCTCCACCATCACTTCGATGGTTTTTGATGGGTGAACCCTTTAGTAAAAAAATTATAACTCAATCTCATTGTTACATATGTACGGCCAAAAATTAAATAGTATTCTGAAATATAATAAATATATAGTGCTTCGTTACAACCATTAGAAGATATCAGAAAAATCTTCTTGTCATAAAAGCGTAAGTATAACCCAAACATTAGTTTGGTATGTTTTTTGGAAAACCATGTATAAATGTATCCGTGTTTAATATTATTTCTTTTATTAACCTTGATAAAGTAAATCAAACTATTTGTTATAAATAGGCAATGAGGTCCAAATTTGTTATTTCTATTTGATGAACATATTTCTTTTCATTGGCGGAGCATTTATTTAAGTCTGCATAACACTTCATGATTCATGATCCCTAATATAATAGAGTCATGCAAATTATCAATTCCATAGTTGATTAGCGTTGTCTAGTTAATCCTCCCATTAATTTGAATTAATTTTATGTCTTAACATCAAATTCTTCAAAATTAAGGCAATTAATTTTGTTTATCCATTGCGAGTTAATTATGCATAATATGACCTGCATACTTAAAAGTAATTTATTAAAACCATTATGATTAATAACATCTCTAATTTATAGTTGTGCATTATTCATAAACAATTTAAAACTTCAAACAATTCAAAGTAATGTACAATAAAAACGAATTTCATTAAAAAATCATGTATAGCTACCTAATTGTTGTATAAGCTTACCTAGACTTTGGTAAGCATGAATGTGTGTTACCTACGAGAAATTTATAGTCCAAATATTAGAAGCCTAAGTTGGTTATGAACGATGACGTTTAAATTTATTAAAATGATGAAGTTTACATTATTTATATGTGCATAGAGCATTTTGAAAATGTTGACCTACTTTTTGGTAAAAGCCATCAAAGTTCAATAAACCGAAGCTCAATCGCAAAACATCATCGACCGACCCCAGCGATCGGCTCCTACTTAAGAAAGAGCAAACACGATTTAGCGTCAACCAATTCCAACAAGCGGCCTTTTTTCCAGAAAATCCGAGCACGATTTGGCCCGAGCCAGTTTCCATCGAGTAACGACATCTTATACCCCGACATAATCGCTCTTCCGGACCGACCAAGTCAACTATAAACTTAAAGATCAGATCGATTAGATATCTTTGGATCTATGTGGAAATATCCAAATGAGTCATTCATTGCTTAGCCCGATTCTCAAGGCATTAAAGGCGATCAAACACTTCCGAACAAAGCTCTACTTTTGATACACCTCATCTTGAATGTCACGCAAGCCGCAATTCTCGAGGATATTACTAATCAGTAGTAGATCGGGACCCACCGCCGCAACTTTTTCAAATGGTCGAGCTCCACGTGTCCAAGCTCCACAAAAGAAGCAGGCCACGTTGCACCTCAATCAGCCCACCTCTTCATCTATAAATACCTCCATGCCAAGAATGAAAAGGGACCTTTCGACTTCAACTTTTGGGCAGAACTTCTTCTCTCAAGCTCAAATTCTATGGCTAACTCCAAAAATAGCCAACTCTTTTCTGAAACACAACGATTTTGTGTTCATCTCTCCCTTTCTTCAAAAAGAAAACATATTGCACTTGTAATCCAAAGCAAATCAATATATATAAAGTGGACATAGGCACCATCTCTTGCCGAACCACTAGAAAATTCTACATGTTCCCTTTTTTTACTTACTTTTCTGCATTTTGTGATTGTTATTCGTGTGCTCAACTCACGATTTGGGGTTGATTGTCACCAGTGACTAACTTTTGACGTCAACACTTTGGTGCGCGAGGAAGGGGGCATGCACCGACAATACTCCATGACCTTTAGCATTTTCCGATCCATGGAGAACAAGTGCAAGAAGGATGCAACATCTTCCTGTCCCACGAACGTCAATGCAGCCAAGACAACCACTGCAGAAGCAAGTCATGAAGCCTCCTCTCATGAAGACACGTCACAGTATCTTACCCGAGATGACATGGATAAGATTCTGTCTGAATTCAAGGACCAGATGACATCTCAGGGTAAACTCCTCGAACATCAACAACAATTGATGAATAACCTCCTCGCTCAGATGGAAAAGGGATCTAACACTTCAACATTGATTCCTCTACCAGGCGAGGCTGGGGCAACAACTGATCTTGGGTCTGCACAAATACAAGCCGCAGATCAGACCATAACTTTGCTTCCTCCTGGCTCGACTTCACTTCTTGATCGACCACTGCTACGAGCATCACTTCCAGCTTAATGCAACCGTAGCTGCAGATTCACAGGAGGCCCGCGATCAAGATCTAGGTCGTTCGACCATTTTTCCACCACTCCAGGTAATAGCTCAACTCCTTGGATCGATCGAACAACAGCTCGGTAGATTGGGAACAGTGTCGTTTCCATTACAACCTAGCATCTTATCATAGACTCGTCCTATGCCTCCTCCCCTCCAGCGAAGAGATGAAGGAGCCTTCCCTTCAAACCAGAAAGATCACTCTATCACATTGGTTCTCGCCATGGCGGAGGATAACGCTACTGTAAACCATTCTAACATATCCACGAGCGGGGGCAATACAAAGCCCTGAACATCACATGCTATGCTGGATCAGCCCGGACCTTCCATCATGGGCATGGCTTGGACCAATTCTCATCCGACTCAAGCAGCGCCATTCTGCCTAGAACTTACAGTGGGGACTCATCCTCGCCCTAACCTTCACTCAAATCTCGTAGGCTGAGCCCAGCCAACAACCACCCTTACGAGCATGCTTTCGGCGGACCCTAGTACTAGGATTCTCCCCAATGCAGAGTTGGAAGCCAGCTTGCAAGCATCATCAGACGCTTCACCCGGGGCACTTCTTCTCAATAGGATATAGATGATATCCACCATAGCCCGTTCACCAGGAAATCAGAAATTCACGCAATCCTCTAAACTTCAAGTTCCCGGCCAAAGAGCCCTACAATGGACGGACCAACCCGACCATTCATCTCATGCGATACAAGCGCTATATGGAAGTACTCTCTGCATCGACCAATGTTATGGCCAAGTGCTACCCTCTCTCCCTCACAGATATATTCAGCATGTGGTTTCGCAGCTAGCAACAGAATCGATCAGCAGTTGGAACATGCTGGTCACCCGCTTCATATAGCAGTTCAGAGTCCACATCTCTAGATCGAAGAGTGTCAAGTTCCTGACCTCCATCAAGCAATGACCCGGTGAAACCCTCCGGTCCTTCCTAGAAAGATTCGACGCGGCTGTAGCACCACTCGATCGACCTGAGCCATTGATGGTGCTTATGGCCGCCATTGCAGGTGTTCAAAACCGATCAGAATTCAGGATTTCTTTACTAGAGATCCTCCCAAGGACATCGAAGACTTTTATGCCGAGGCCTAGAATGCTTTCTAGTCTCAAAACTAATTTTAATAAAAGTTCGGTTATGGTACTAAATGATTTTGATAAGGCTGAGAATCGAGTTGCTAATACCTTAAACTGTTCTATTATGAGTTTCCCTTTCGACTATTTGGGTTTTAAAATTAGGCCTTCAAAACTTAAGAATGAGGATAAGGCAATTATTATTAATAAAATTAATAGTATATTATCTAGTTAGATTAGTAGATATTTATCAAGAGCGGGAAGATTAGTTCTTATTAATTCTGTGTTATCGGCTATTCCTACATATTGGTAGGCTATACACCGTTTTCCTAAATGGGTGATTGATAAAATTGACATAATTAGACGTAATATTCTCTGGAATGGAGAAAACATTTATAGAGGATACAAATATTTTGTTTATTGGGAAGTTTGTTGTAGAACGGAGAAGGATGGAGGACTTGGGGTTATTAATTTATATAACTTTAACTCATCGTTGTTAGCTAAATGGTTATGGAAATATAGAAATCCTAAAGTGTCGGAAACTTGGAAGCATATAGCATATAAATTTTATTATGAAGGGGGAAAGATTATATTTGATACTGAATATGTTAGAAACAATAGATTATCTTCTTTTTGGAATTCCATTTTGAATTTTTTTTATCTTTTTTAATTTAGGTTTTAATTTGATAGTTCATTCGGGTGATAATACATTTTTTTGGCATGATTCCTAGATTTCTAGACTATCCCTTAAATTGAATTTAAAGAACTCTTTCAAATTTGTTGCTTTAAAAATGCTTTGGTTAAGGAAGTTTATAGGGAGAGTTTAAAACCCTAGTGGGAATTTACATTCGAGAATATATTAGATGGATTCGTGTTCAAGCAATTTACCTTGCTACGTGCTAAGCTATCATTGTATCATATTGATAATAATCATGACAGTTTTATTGGGGCTTTGATAAGAGTAAGAAGTACTCTTCTAAATCAATGTATAAGTCCCTGAATTTTACAAGCATTTCGATTTTAAATTTTAAATTTATTTGGAAGGCAAATGCTCCGCCCAAAGCCAAATTTCTTATGTGGCTGATTATGCATAAGAAATTAAATGCTGTAGAGAAATTAAGAAAAATATTAATTTTGATACTAAATGTTGTTATTGTAATCGTTTTGATGAAAATGTTGATCATTTTTTTTCTTGTATTAAAACTTTCTATATTTCAAATACGGTATTAAGAATTTTTGTTTTTAACTTTTCTCTAAATCTTATGAATTGTGATTTTTACTGGAATTCTTTAGATATGATTTTAATTTTAAAAATAGATGTGTGCTTGATACATTAGTAACCATTATTTGTTGGTTTATTTAGTTTGATAGAAATCAGAAAATGTTTCATTCTACTTCTGATACAGAAGATAAATTAATTACTAAGATTGTTTCTTTTTATTTAGATTGGATGGCTAACCCTTATTATAAAATGATTAGGGATCCTACGTTTGACAGATTTCTTGTTAAGGTTAGAAATAATTTTAATTTGTTTATTATAATCACAAAGCTTTTTAGCTATAGTAGAATCTGTATTTGTTATTGATATATGAGTTTGTGGTTATTATAATTAGTTCTTTTTCCTATGTTGTTATTTTATTCACATATGTATGTATGTATGTATGTATGTACGTATGTATGTATGTATGTATGTATGTATATATGTGTTATTAACTAATGGTTTGTTTAGTCGTATTTCAGGATACAAGTAGGTTGATTTCGATGAGGAGCTTATTAAGATCAGTTCTGGATGAGGAGATCAGTGGATCCCAGATCTATTGTTTCACTTTATTTTATTGTGTATATTGCTCATGTTATATTTTGTGGAGTGACTTTTGTATTATATAGGAGTAGATATACTTCAACTCGGGTGGTGGCCTTGCCGAAACTTGATTTTGAAGTATGATGAGCGGTGGCCTTGGCGGAGCTCATCCATCTACATCCTAGACTTATGGTCATAGTCTGAGATGACTGTATATATCTGGCTACCTATCAGGCATGTTGACAGCTATTGTCTATTATTTGTTTCATATATATGTGTGCTCTCTTCTTTTTAGAGGATCACACATTTTTGCTTTCAAAATAAAATCAACTGATTACATTCATTAATTATACGATAAAGTATTTGATATGAGCCTTTCTAGTTGAAATAGTATGCATATAACCATTGTGAATAACTGCATATCTAATTTATTATTATAGTTATTTATATAAACTACCAAACTATATAAAGTTTAAAAAAAATCATTATTGCATAGGATCACAAGGACTTTGACAATAATCATAAATATGTTTTGATTATGAATGATTCATCAACTATTATTAAAATAATAGAAAATTTGTAGTAACCTATATTAACCAAAAGTAACAGTGTGAATTTACCAAAAAAAAAGTATAGATCGACTAAAATTTAACATAATAGTTAAAGTAAATAAAATTTCAAAATATTTTTTTAACATCAACCTTTAAAAAAAATAAGAATGTAAAAGATATAGAACAAAATTGTTGCTTATGCATTCATACTTTTTTTATAACATGAGTGTTGCTTTACTCAAGCAGATCACTCTTTTTTATGTCTCAATGGCTTGAATCCATGACCTGACCTATGCCTGAAGCGACATATCCCATACTATTTGAGTTAATGTCCTTGACTACATTTGTACTTCACCCCATAATAAATTGTGAAATTTATTGTGCTAAATTTCTATTAGAATGTTATGTCTTGATTTTTCCATATGCATATGTCTGAGAACGAAATAAGGATGGCCTTACATTCATATGGTTATGAAAAAAAATTGGTGTCTGTGTATTACAGTTAAAAAACCAACAAATCAATTCTGTTGTAATATATATGAGTGAATATTCTCTTGTCATATTCTATTTAGTCCCACATCATGGGAATAAGTCTAACATCAACTCCAGAGCCTACATATAAAGGAGCCAATGTAATAAAAATTGTACACACTTGAAGTGATAGAAATAAAAGTCTCATCCCTATCTTTTCTGTACTCTCTAATGGCTTCTTGTTTAATATATGTTCTGTTTTATTTTATAACACGTTATCAACACGATGTTCTAATCGATCTAATTATAGATATCAAAACGGTAGGTAATTTTCTAATCTAATTGATTTGATTTTTCAAATCTCCATTTTTGTTAGATCTCATCTCATTCTAGATATAAATCCATTGTGTTATCTTCTAGATTTTTTTGCCTTATAACTATAGAACTCATATAGATCTTCACTTTGAGATATAATACTTATTTTATTAATCATATTTCAGATCTCACTTTATTATAGATCTGATTCTTTTTTTGATTTAATCATACTGTTGATCTCAAAATTATACTCGAATTATATACATTTGAGATCCCAACATGATTTAGAAATGAGATGTTGATTGTAGTGATTTTTTTTTGGATTCGACAAATTTTTGTTCTTCTCTATTAAGATAAATTCTTTGAATTTAATTTGATTTTATTACATAATTCATATTTTCGGAATAAATGTTGCATTGTTTCTTAGAGAAACAAATGTAAATATAATACGTATCTAGAAGATCGTATTAATTTCATATCTAATATTGATCTATCACCAAAAGTGAATTATGTAAAACAAACAAATGAAGAATCATAAAGTATATTAATTTTTTGGAATTTGAAATAATATGAACCTAAAGTTCATATGTTGAAGAAAAAAAATTGAAGCTTGAAGCTATAGTATGTGACAATGCAACATTGCATTCAATAGAAAATCTCTAAACGGGTTTCATCTAACTAACATCCTTCATGTAACTGAATATTCTGAAGATATAGTATGCATATTAATCTCTTGAAGAGATGTTTTAGAGATTTAATTTTATGTAGTGAATCCAACATACTAGAAGAGACGTTAGAGACTGAAAGCACCCGTAACTTCCCCGGTAAGGAAAGAACGGATTGCTTTGAGAACAACACACATCGGAAACACAAACAGAAGAATATTACATTGCTTATTACAACAATTTCATCAGAGTACAAGAATATACAGAGTATGAATGAATATTACACAATATAAAATATCAGAGATTTAAATTACATTACATAGCAGCGGAAAATAATACAAAACACAACTGAAAGAGATAAACGGATACAGAGCTTTCCGGATATCATTCCAGCTGTAAACCAGGATCTTGTGAATATAAATCTGCAAAACCAAAACTACTAGCTACCCGTGTGGAAAATAGGGGCACCCAGAGTTTAGGTTAAAAAAATAAACTCCAGGTCAGTCATGTGACTGGTGTGAGAACTAAAACAGTTATTAATCTGATTTTAAAGTTAGGTAAATAAAGGGACCGCGCCGTATAACACGGAATGAGTTTCCTCCCAAGAATACCAGTGCATAAAACAACAGCGCAATGTTGAATAAAAAACAATGAAGCTATTATAAGACCCAGGTCCCATCACACAATGCAACACAATACGGAGGATAGGGATTTACCTTATAATAGCCAAAGAATGCTTGACACGCTAAACTTCATCTTCTATTATTACTATAAGTGTATAGTGTCAGAACAATTTCAGTCATAAGTATCAATTATAGACGGCATGGGTACCGTATATCATGTCGCCATACTAGTTCTACAATTAAACCGCAAAATCACGTATTTGGAACTTGGATTTCCATCTATGAACCAAGGCAAAAGGTAGTCCTCACCGATTCGAGACTCTCTAGCCCGAGCCTCAGGATCAAAGCTCGAGTGACCCTTGGATCGTCAGGGCCGGTCCACCGATGTGGATTAAAATGCCTGAACACTGCGTTTCCCCGCCCTATGGGGTGTAAATGAGTCCAACGACTCCATCGGCTCCACATAGTCACTGATATATCCGAGGCGCCTCGTAATCCAACAAACACACAGGTGAAAATAATATAAATGTCAGGGATGGTAGGTCAATGACACCACCTAGCTAGAAGGAAACGCGTGTCCTCCCTGAGGTCCTCTCCCGTTTCTGGTTCACAACCGGGGTGTGAGGATCGCGAATTAGCGCTACACAAAGCTATGTCACACAGGCGGTGCTTTGATCATCAACCACAAGACTTTGTTTTTCAACAGAAGCCTTGATCATTTGCATCTCAGCATGCCACATAGGCAATTTACGCTATGCAACCGATATCAATCACACAGATGAAATCCGATGTCAGACACACATCCATTTACAAGTCTGTTTTGGGTCTCAACGAAACCGGAGGAACCTTATTCATCGCATATCCATCGATCTCCAAGTACGTCTGGACGATCACCAACTGATTCCCTCCTCTTGGGTGTACAACCCAATCAAGATCATCAGTAATTATCCAAACGATGTAAAGACCTCTGGCCTTCGACCACCGTCTTCATCCTCGACACCACGTCAAATCAGTTATTCAGAATGGGATAAACCCAGTCTTTTTGAATAACTCGCGTATATAATAAACATGTGTTACACAAACACAACATACGCCTCATTCCAATTCAGAATATTCTTTTATTAAAATATTCACATTCTTAGGGAAAGATTCCCATTAATTTTATCAAAGACAAATTCTTTAAATTTATTCATTAATCTTCTTTTGAATATCAATTCAAATCAAATTATGGTTTATCCAAACTAGTCGGGATTAACGAACCTTACCGAAGTAATCAATTGTTAAATTTCCCAACCTCAACCTATTCATCCCATGAACCAAAACTGGTAATACTTCATATCTAAAACCACGGGGTTATCGGTAAATTTAATTACCATTTTATGTTCAAACTTAATTAAAGATTTAACTATCGTCTGGAGTAAAACTGGTGGTACTCCATTTTCGATCATTTCTTGAATTTGATAATTTTAATTATCAAATTCACTTTTCGATCTAATTAAAGGTTCATTAAAACTCTTATTCAGTTTTAATTTCCAAAAATCATTACTTAATGATTACTCAAATCCAGGAAATAAATCCTATCTTTAACTGGGTTAAAGAACCAATGTCATTTAAAACATGGTTCACGATAAACCCAAAATCAATTCCAATACAATTCCAATTAAATATTATTTAATTGGTATACTTCATTAAATCTAAATAAAAAGATTTAATCTTTTTCTCAACTGGGTTTAAGAACAGTGTTAATGAAGGCACCATTCACAACAAACCCAAATCCCATTTGATATTAAATACAAGGCTCTGAATAGAGAATATATCGGCTTATATTCAATATCAAATACTACAACCAACAAATATTGTATTGGAAATAACGATATAAATATATCTTTCAAATTTCCATAACAATATCTGTATAATCTCGAAATCCAACATTGAAATATTCCGAAGGCAATTTCGATTCAAATCCATTTCCAATTTATTTATTGGAAATTCTGGTTATTCTTACAACCATTTCAAATCCAATTTATTTATTTAAAAATAATTATAATTCTAGTTCAAAACTAGTTCATTTCGATAAAAACACATTTTTATCTTTTCCAATATGGGATTTTTCATCCCAATTCTTTCTAAACCATTTATTATGGTTTTACACAAATTATTAATATTTTTAATACTTTTATCAAGGCCCGTTCAGTCGATTTCCAATAACAGTCGTCGAACTGCACTTACAGCGACCTTTTCCAAATTTGATTTGGTCATAATTCCACATCCAACCTTAGATTTCAAATTTCTAATATTCGTTGGAAAGCACTTTTCGATACGAACCCAACGGTTCCGGTTTCAGGAGAATCCGACGGTCAGATCTCCCGCAACGTCAATTCGAATCAATGGTCATAACTCGCGAACTGCCGCAGCGCTTCGCGTTCTATTCAGGCCATTTAATATATATAATATATATATATATATATATATATATTATATACATTTCATCAATTTCAATTCTAAATGTATTTTATAAATTGTTTAAATTCGTTTTCAAAACCATTTCAACTTCATATCCAATTTTAAATCAAATTGAATATTCCATATCATTAATATATAAATGATAATATTTTCAAAATATTAGATTTTGGAAACACTTCCTTTTCTATATTCATTACAAAAACGAATATAATCGATATAAATATCGTTCACGTCAAAATGGCGCAAATCTAATCAGCATGGCTTTATATATTTCAATAACTTCGTTACTCTTATTCAACAAATGAATATTTTCTTCAACACATGAGTATATATTTTATTCAACACATGAATATTTATTAATTCTTACCTACAATAAAAATGTGAATTTTATTGTATAAATATTTCGTTCAACACATGAATCGTTTCAAGACATGAATATTCTCAACACATGAGTTTTCTTTTATTCAACACATGAATATATATTTTATTCAACACATTAATTTTTATTCTATTCAACACATGAATTTTCATTTTATAATATTCTTTATTTTCCAAATTGGAATGAGGCCCAATCAATTACCATATAATGTTAATTATATGGATTCCATACAACACATGTATATAATTGCAACGATAAATAATCAACCATCATCCAGAGTGCACCACACAACTGCATAAGCATTAAATATAAATAATTAACGCTTACACAGTCTGTCAACCCATAGATCGACATACAACTAAATAATTGGGATTAGTGTAGGCCAAATATCATCCCAACACCTGTGTGGGGTTTCAATACAAAAACACTGAATATTATTTGTGCGGTTGGGCGACGTGTAAAATTTATCATCCCAATCAATACCCTTCAAATGGGTGTGCATAAACAAATCGTTCGATTTGTAAATGAATATTTATTTATTCACATTCACATTAAATTTATATTTTCAACGATAAATAATTTATTTCAACACATGAATTTATTCCCATTCATTCCACATCACAATCAATTTTCACTACACAACAAAATCAAATAAGTCGTCCATGGTCTGTGGATGACGGGTGTCGTGTTCTGCTAAGCACCGTCTGCATCCTAGTATATATTTTTAACTAGAAAACAAGATTTAAAGTGAGAAGTTCTCACCTTGGGTTTCCACTCCGCCGTTTTATTTCTGAAATTCAGAATAGTCTGGATTTGCCCGTACTCCCAACACAGTCTTCTCCACGTTGTTCATATCAAAATCACATTTTTAATATGACGTTCCGTACATTAAAAATCAGATTTTTATTCTTTCTATAATATAAAAATCATATTTTTATCCTTTCTATAATATAAAAATCATATTTTTATTCTTTCTATAATATAAAAATCATATTTTTATCGCTACTATAATATAAAAACCATATTTTTATCGCTACTTCATATATATTAAAATTATATTTTTCTAGAATGAAAAATGAAATATTTTATAAATGAAAAATCAAACATTTCCCTAACTAAAAATCATAATTTTTACGGACTTTATCCTATAAAAATCCTCCCTTTATTTTTTATAAATTGGTTATTTTAGATAAAAATAAATAAAAACTCACTTTTTGCTTTGTAGTGGGACCCCCGATGGTCAGAACTGGCGGAGGAAGGGGGGGACAAGATCGGAGGTGATGGCGCAGGCGATGGTAGCACCCCATTGGCTGGCGGCAGGTCCTAAGGGGCAGAAGGCACGGTTTTTTAGGGGATTGGGGTCTTGGTCTTCGAGTAAGGCGTCGTTGAGTGGAGAGGGAGGAAGAGGAGGTGGTGGCGATCCTCTAGGGTGGCGGCGCACGGCCAGGCGACGGCCTCGGTGGGTGCGACGGTGGAATTTGGTGGGGGGGGGGGGAAGGCGGGTTCGCGGTTTTTAACTAGAAAGGGGGCGCGATTTTTTATCTGGAGAGAATAGTTATGGTTGCACCCTTTTTATATATTTTATTTATTTAATTATTTAATTCAGTTCCAAAAAGTAACTTCTTCATTCGAACCCCAATTCGAACCCAATGACTATCGCCCCTAGTTAATTACCCCCATTCCGAACACCATGGGATATATTTCGTAAGCCAATTCCATCGTTTTGATCAGTTTTCATCAAATTCAAAATATAAATCAGTATATTGAATTTGAACGCACATTTCAATTTACCGGGGTCACATACAAACTCTAAAAATTCCCAAAAAAAAATTTCTAGCTTCGTATTGATGATACGGTCCTAACAAAACTGATTTCGTCAAATTCTGTGACCGTTTGAAAAATGGCCATTTTCCAGTCGATTAAAATCAACTAAAACTGGTCAAATGCGTTTAACTTCGCCAAGCTCACATATTGATTTGAAAAATTACGAATTTTGAAATCTAGCAATAACTTGACATCACGGATCCAACAAAAGTGGTTTCGTCGAAAAAGAAGGTCGTTTGCAAAATTGCTATTTTTAAGGGCCAGAATTCCACAGCGACTATTCTGAATTTTCAACTGGACTTAACTTTTTATTCCCGCTATGAAAATTTGATTTTTCGGATTCGTTGGAAAGATATTTTCAAATAGATTTCAATATTTTTGGTTTCTCTAAAATCCGGTTTATTTTGGATCCTGTACATTCATTTGAAATTTGAAATCGAATTTTCGAACTACCGCGCCATTTTTAATTCCTTTTATAATTAAAATTAAATATTTATATTCTAACGACGATTCAAATAAATATATACGTTCTAATCCTATTCAACATAAATTTCTCGTCGTTATTATTTAAAATAATCCATTTTAAATATTCAAAATTAATTAAAATTTCCAAAATAAAATTTTTAAATTGGCTCAGAATTTTCGGGTTGTTACAATCTCCCCCACTTAAAATCTTTTCGTCCTCGAAAAGGAACGAAGCTGAAAGTTGTTTAACTAATCAACTCAACTTCCATTGTTTTCATTACGGCTTAAGTTCCTCAACTTTTCAGTTTCTAAGAACTTTCAAATTTTTCAAAAATTTGGCTAACACCCTAAATTTTCGAAAAATTTCGCCATAACCTCCCCTACACCAGGAGCTTCGGGATATTTTAAATAGCCTCCCATGGCCCTCACCAATCCAAAAGAAAAAGAAAGGCCAAGCGGCTAGTCAATTGGCTCATAAAATCATCAAATCCCCAAGAAATAGAATAAACATGTACCTATTTGTCGGGCAAACAATTTTATTCCTCTTCTCTAGCCTCCTTGCTATGACCTGTTCCATGTATATACATGCAATTGTAATCATTTTTCAATACAGTTCAAAATTTGGTTCCATTAGGCTAAATGGTTCAAAATTTCAATTAATCAAGCCAACAATCAAACAACATAATCAGTGATCTATTAGTGAATTAACGTTTCAAATTCATAATTTTGATATATATATACAGAAAATCTTGTTTTTGATGCCAAATCACAACAATAAAC
The DNA here is from genome assembly GCA_030737875.1 of Allium sativum. NCBI lineage: Eukaryota > Viridiplantae > Streptophyta > Magnoliopsida > Asparagales > Amaryllidaceae > Allium > Allium sativum. Next base: position 866,567,243 of record CM060924.1, on the reverse strand, counting down.
CTATCTAGTTTTGGTTCTCACGCAAGTCTAATGGATATATATAGATATCTCACTTTGAAGCTCGAACATAAATGCTGATGATGTTTCGAACCACCATCAGAACATCTCCGGGCTACTAGAGTGCAGTTCTATATCTATCTACTATATTAAAACTTCGAATATACGTTCATGACGCGTATATGCAAAATCTTGATATACTCGATTGTCCAAATTCAATATAAATTAATAATCAAATACGTATAACAAGATTTAATTTCCAAAACTAAATTTGTTTTCATCTTTATTTGAAAAATATACTCTTCACACTTGTTCTAGGATACTAATGATCCTATCTCTAACAAGTAATTCTTATTGGATATTGCTAATCCAATCTCTAATGAATTCTTTCGTTCGTTTCTAACGTGTCTTGTTCTCGAGCTCTGTAAACCAAGGCTCTGACACCAAATGAAAGAACCTGTAACTTCCCCGGTAAGGAAAGAATGGATTGCTTTGAGAACAACACACATCGGATACACAAAAAGAAGAACATTACATTGTTTATTACAACAATTTCATCAGAGTACAAGAATATACAGAGTATGAATGAATATTACACAACATAAAATATCGGAGATTTAAATTACATTACATAGCAGCGGAAAATAATACAAAACACAACTGAAAGAGATAAACGGATACAGAGCTTTCCAGATATCATTCCAGCTGTAAACCAGGATCCTGTGAATATAAATCTGCAAAACCAAAACTACTAGCTGCCCGTGTGGAAAATAGGGGCACCCAGGGTTTAGGTTAAAACAATAAACTCCAGGTCAGTCATGTGACTGGTGTGAGAACTAAAACAGTTATTAATCTGATTTTAAAGTTAGGTAAATCAAGGGACCACGCCGTATAACACGGAACGGGTTTCCTCCCAAGAATACCAGTGCATAAAACAACAGCGCAATGCTAAATGAAGAACAATGAAGCTATTATAAGACCCAGGTCCCATCACACAATGCAACACAAACCGAGGATAGGGTTTTACCTTATAATAGCCAAAGAATGCTTGATACGCTAAACTTCATCTTTTATTATTACTATAAGTGTATAGTGTCAAAACAATTTCAATCATAAGTATCAATCATAGACGGCATGGGTACCATATATCATGTCGCCATACTAGTTCTATAATTAAAACTGCAAAATCACATATTTGGAAGTTGGATTTCCATCTATGAACCAAGGAAAAAGATAGTCCTCGCCGATTCGAGACTCTCTAGCCCGAGCCTCAGGATCAGAGCTCGAGTGACCCTTGGATCGTCAGGGCCGGTCCATTGATGTGGATTAAAATGCCTGAACACTGCGTTTCCCTGCCCTATGGGGGTGTAAATGAGTCCAACGACTCCATCGGCTCCACATAGTCACCGGTATATCCGAGGCGCCTCGCAATGCAACAAACACACAGGTGAAAATAATATAAATTTCTGGGCTGGTAGGTCACTGACACCACCCTAGCTAGAAGGAAACGCGTGTCCTCCCTGAGGTCCTCTCCCGTTTCTGGTTCACAACCGGGTATGAGGCTCACGAATTAGCGCTACACAAAGCTATGCCACAGAGGATGTGCTTTGATCATCAACCACAAGACTTTGCTTTTCAACAGAAGCCTTGATCATTTGCATCTCAGCATGCCACACAGGCAATTCACGCTATGCTACCAATATCAATCACACAGAATGAAATCCGATGTCAGACACACATCCATTTACAAGTCCGTTCTGGGTCTGAACAAAACTGGAGGAACCTTATTGCTCGCATATCCATCGATCTCCAAGTACGTCTGGACGATCACCAACTGATTCCCTCCTCTTGGGTGTACAGTCCAATCAAGATCATCAGTAATTATCCAAACTGTAATGACCCAGGATTTTGACGACTTTGGTTATCGCCATAAACTCCATGACGACTAACCAAACATCGAAAAATACCAGTCATTAATGAAAGAAATTAGAGGGTGAGGATAGATAAGATAGGAACTTAGAATAGAAGAAGAAGACGAACACAATATCAGAGTAACACGAATCTCACAGCGGAATGAATAAATATATTTCATAATATAACTTTGAAATACAAATCTGTACTTGAATATACATATCATTATCAAAGTACAACACTTACAACACAGCGGAAATAACTATAGCTATAATCCTGAAGCCTCCTGCTCCAGCTCTTCAAGTGTATCTGTAAAATCCCGACTACTTGACTGCCCGTACAAATTTAGGCACCCAAGAGTTTAGGGAAAAACAACAAAATAAACTCCGGGTCAGTCATGGGATTGGTATGAGTAAAACAGTTTAAAACAGTTTGAACAAGTAAACGATATCTCATAAGACCACGCCGTATAACGGAACGGGTTTTCCCTTATGAGAATCCAAATATCTTTATATCAAAACCTTTTGATATTATAATAATGTCTATCAACCACAATAATAATAATCATCTAGCAGAAACGCTTTCATCTCACGTTCTACATATATAGTATACAATCAAAACCGCAAGCACGTATTGGGTAATGGATTTCCAACTATGACAAGGTATGGAACCACCTTTCGCTAGTGTACCTCTAGAGAGGAATACACTGGGTTCAACAAGAACATCTTGCAACCCGGCCATACATGACCGACCACTCATTTTGCTTGAGTGTATCGAATGTATATCACCAACGGCTGGGATCAGCAACCGTTTCCCGAATGGGACAGCATCAACAATAGATTTTTAGAAGTAAATGAAACTCTAGATCAGGTGATTATACACCCTACTTCGGTGCGACCGACTTTGCCATGCTGCCTGCCCGATTTCTGTTATTTACCAGTTGATGAGGCTAGAAGCTACGCTTTATCATCACACCGGATTCACTTCGAATGTCACATCGTCAAATCCATCAAATCACCGATTGACGTCCTCAACCATACATTATGTGTTAGCTAAAAGAAGTTTCCTTCTCCGCTTCCACTCTTGGTACGGTTGGAGAAATCAATATACGTGATCGTCTGGAAATACTCTGTCAGACATCCATCCATACAAGACATCCAGGAGCAGGATGAACCGAAGGCACTATTCTGTAAACAGGTTAGCCCTTGCATAACTCCGTCTTCAATTTCCTTTGGCATATATGATTCGCAACGCTTATGCCAATACAGAGTGGTTCTTTGGATAATAATCCAACCGGTCTCTCCATATTAACAACGTTAAAATGGTCAAAACTTCGATAGTCTTTGATTTAACTATCGAAGAAAAACAGGTGTGCAAACAACGATATTATTTCCAAATGGAAATTTATATCGATCAAACATCATTCAACATTTATCTCTTTATTTCATAAATTTACTAATCTCCTGTTTCCCTATATTCAGTATTTCTTATTTTCTAAATTTGGAAAATATATGTTATTAACAATGGAAAACATTTCCATTTCTTGTTTTCTTTATTAGAAAACACTTCTGGTTTCTTATTTGGAAAACATTTCCAAGAATTCTTCATTGGACTTAGACAGATGTTTAAACAAACCATCGCGATGCCAATTCAAACCATTTCCTTTACTGCCGAACCTTAACTATTCCTTAGTTAAAAACGAAGCCAATCAAGTTGGGGTAGAACTACCTCTCAGACCTTAACTGAACAACATTTCTAACTTTGAAATAGGCAAAGTTCACTTTATATTCCTTTTACTAACTTCCTTACTTAACCCTCCTTCGAATAGCTATATTCGATTGACTCTTTTCACTTAACTCTATTCGATTAACTCTTATCAATTAACTCTATTGGACTAACACTATTGGATTAACTCTATTTGACTAACGCTATTGATTTACTCTATTTCACTTAACTCCTTTCGAATAAACTATATTCGATAACTCCTTTTACTTTCTTCGAATAAACTATATTCGATTAACTCCTTTTACTTTTACTCTAATCGATTAACTAACATCGATTAACTCCTTTTACTTTAACTCTAATCGATTAACTTACATCGATTAACTCCTTTCACTTTAACTCTAATCGATTAACTAACCTCGATTAACTCCTTTTAACTTTATTCTCTAATCGATTAACTAACATCGATTAACTCCTTTTACTTTAACTCTAATCGATTAACTAACATCGATTAACTCCTTTCACTTTAACTCTAATCGATTAACTAACCTCGATTAACTCCTTTTAACTTTATTCTCTAATCGATTAACTAACATCGATTAACTCCTTTTACTTTAACTCTAATCGATTAACTAACACCGATTAACTCCTTTTAACTTTATTCTCTAATCGATTAACTAACATCGATTAACTCCTTTTAACTTTATTCTCAAATCGATTAACTAACACCGATTAACCTCTTTTAACTTTATTCTCTAATCGATTAACTCCTTTTCGAATAAACTATTCATTTATAAAGATTTACTTTTAGTAATGGTTCTTCACTTTACAAATGATTTCCTTTTATTCTAACTTATCCTTTGATTTTATAAATATTTCTTTTATAAAAATTCTTTTCCTTTTCTATATAAAATCCATCGATTTTATATAAATAATTCATTTTCAAAATACACTTTGAAAATCCCCTTCCCCATATCAAGTATTTCTTATGGTATTTAACATACCATATAACAACGATAAATATCGTCCAAACACACATAATCAACAACAGATTATATATCACATCATATATCACAATATATGAATCAGAGTAAAATAAATGTTGAGGAATCCAGTTGGATTCCTCCAACCTGTTTCCCTGCATCACAGATGTTAAACAATATAGATAACATCACTTTCAGTTCCATATGATATATTCTGTTAAACAGAATCAATATAGAAATTCAACTAACTGACTAGCAGTTCAATCAAACAGTCAACACAAAGTCAATCAGCCAATATTTAACAGTTCTAAAAATACAACATGAAATTATAAATTGTTTAGAGTTAGTGAGTTTTACTCACATTGCAGTTCATCGTTAAAGAACGATAAACTGTTATTTGATTTGAATCAAACAGTTTATTTCGCCATAAATTCCTACGGGTCCCAATCCACTTCCAGTCAGTCTCATTGTGTTGCTCCCATCCATACGATCCTGTCGGATCTTGTTTCGCTCAATTCTAACATCGTATCGAAGAGTTACGATATTTTGAAGTTAAATATACATTAAAATAGATTAAAACTTGGATTACTCTTTAACGGGCCTCACCCTCTTTAAATACCTCATCCCATTCATCCATGTACCGGCCCACTATCACCCTTCTTCCCCCAAAACTCGATCGTGAGTTTCCAGGAACCTCAAAAACATGGCCGACGCTTTTTGATCCCCATCTCCACCATTCCTCCACCGTTCACTAATTTGAAACCACCGAAGCTCTTCTCTTCAACTCCTCCCCAACCTCATGTACTTAGCACCCAACTCGTGCTCCTCAAATTATTTGCGTCGAACCCCAAATACACAGCAGGTATCGACATCTATATTACCCAAATCACTTCAAAATTTCATAACAACTTCGGTTTTCTCTCCTAACCCCAAAAATACCCATCCCAACTTCCATTGATGCTCACAACCCCCACAATTTCGAGCCCTAGATGCTTAAACCAGACGCTGTGTCAAAGACATCGAACACAAAGATCGAAGAACCCATAAAAACCTGTACGAGTATGTAGGGGATTGTCGCAGCAGTTCGAATATATATGAATATAGATTTATAGTAATTTATTTTGAATTGATTTCCATTTTTCTTTGAGGATGTTGTTTGCTGTTGGAACATTTTTGTGGCAGCCGTTGACTGTGGAAATGTAAAACTAGGTTTAGGAAAGAGGGAAGTTTATTTATAGGTAAATTTAAATATTTAAATATTAATTTAAATATTCAGATTTAATGAACCGTTGATTTTATTTATCCTTTAAAATTCCTGTGATCACATATAATACCCAAAAATCACGAAACTGTACATGCAGCTACAGTTCGACATTACGGTCCCAATGAAACTGGTTTCGTCGAAATCCGACTTCGTATGCTCACGCAGTGTATTTTTAACTGTCAAAATACTGACTGTTTTTCACTCTAAAAATCCGTACGACCACACAGTGACTCTAAAAATCACAGAACTTGGAATCTAACAATAATATGACATTGCGGATCCAACAAAATTAGTTTTGCTGAATTCTGAGGTCATTTACAAAACTGGCTATTTTTAAAGCCCTAAATAGCCCTTTTAAATATTAAATATATTTAAAAACAATTAAATTAAATATTTATAAATAAATATTATCGTATATATCCATAGTGGAATACCATACAGCTCTAGAGTATTCCTATATGAATTTCTACTCGATATTCACTTCTGGGTCAACCCGATATTCGATTTATATTGAAATTCCTTTTTAAAATATAAATAATTCCTTTATAAATTATAAAGGAATTCCACAGCGACTTTTCTAAAATTTGATTTGGACATATCTCAAAATCTATACGATGAAATCCCTATTTTTTTTCTTCCACTAGAAAGATATACTCCACCAGCTCCACACGTTTCTTGTTTCGCAGAAATCCGATTTAAAACGAACCATGTACATTCAGTTGAAGTTCAAATCGCCAAATAGCGAACTGCAGCGCCATTTCAAGCTCGATTTTAATTATATTATAATTATACGTTCAAACTGTCGTTATTTAAATATATTCGTTATTCTAATTCAATTCTAAACTGAATTATATATCACAGATGATCCAGTTCACACCAATCATCATTTCAGCCAATTCTGATTATTTCAGAATTAAATATATTATTTAATTTATTATTTTAATTAAATATTCACCATTATTTAATTCCACGACCATTAAATCCTTTTAATCACCTTTTAAATAATTAAATAAATTAATTCGAATACCTCTGCCAATGCGGGTCATTACAATCTTCCCCACTTAAAATAATTTCGTTATCGAAATTGCTAAGGTAGAGAACGACCCTATCGACTGGTTAGAACATATTTGTTCACTTCTTAACTTCAGTTTCAACTGAAACAGTTTAATTTCAATTAAAATATTAATTAATCCTTATCAACGAAAATTTTCAAAAATCCTGAAAATTTTCTAACACCTTAACTCTTCAAAAAAATTCGCCAGCACCTCCTTTGTACTGGTCAATCGGTCAAACTCCCACTTGCCTCTCTGGGCCATCTCCATCCCAAAAGAAAATCAAACAGCCAAGCGGCTTGCCAATTCGGCTCATCAACATCTCAAACCCATATATAATATAAACTGGTACCTTTTTGTTGGGCATATCAAGATATCCTTTACATCTGCTGCTAATTTAGCGTATACCAATGTCATCCCAATCAAATTCCAATATGCTTTTATCCACAACACAACCATTCGCTTATATTCGAGTCAAATATCATTTCAACTCGAGTTTCTTCTCGATTCCCAACTCGTAACTTGATTATCACATTACACTTCAAATTTGAATCTCATAATCCAATTTGTCTTGATATCATTCTAATTCAATCTCAGTTACCACTAAACTAACTTTACTTTAATTCAAATTTTCTTTCACAAATTTCTGTTAAATTTGTTTCTAACTCAAACAGTCTTTCCCTGGGAGTTTCCAAACAGTTTACCCTTCTCAAAAATCAAATTTTCCTTTTGAACATGTCACTGAGCCCTTAAGTAATATTCCATTAGTTAAATCACTTCTCTATTTCTTTATCAATATTTGTTAACCAAATATTTTCAATAATCATATTGGCCTCTTATGTTATTTGGAAAACATTTCCGAATATCGCCTTCCTTTATTTTCTAAATCAATAACCTTTATAATCCTATTTATAATTGGAAAATACTCCAATTACTTATCTCTTTTTCGATTTCATTTATTTCTATACTTAGGAAATATTTATTATTCTATTTCCAAGTTTACACTTATTTGGGTTAGAACGGATGTTGTGTAAAACATCGTTACGACAACCCAAATACTATATTCAACTAACCCTTATTCAACATTGATCTTCGAGCCTGAAATCTTACTATTTATTTGTTAAAAATGAAATCAATCAAGTTGGGGTATAACTACCTCTCAGACGTTGACTGAATAACATTTATAACGTCAAAACAGATATGACTACTTACTCGAATAATCCATACCATACAACTACTTATTCACTTTTAAACACGTATACACTTTCTTTTTCTATTCTTACGAGATTTTATTCCCAGTCTTCCTTTTTGATTTTACTATTCTATTTTTAAGTTCGTTTCCTTATCGACTTTTATATTTATATCGATATGTTGATTTCTAACTATCAAATTATCTTAAAAATATTCTAACTTGTAATGGCGCGTTTTGTAAGGTATAATAATTAAGTTATTTAATTATTTAAATAACGAATATATTAAATAAATGATAGTTGAACGTATAATTTATAATATAATTATAATCGAGCCCGTAACGACGCGGCAGTTCGTTATTTGGCGAGTTGAACTTCAACTGAATGTACAGAATTCGTTTTAAGCCGGATTTCTGTGAAATAAGAAACGTTAGGAGCTGGTGGAGTATATCTTCCTAGTGGAAGAGAAAAATCAGGATTTCGTCGTATAGATTTTGATATATGACCAAATCAAATTTTAAAATAGTCGCTATAGAATCGTTTATCGACTGTAACGGTTTATTGGATATAATTAGAGATCAGGTTTGAATTTAGACAAGGTTCTATTAGGAAATAGTGATAATTTAATTTTTAGAATTTTATAGAAATTTTTAATTAATTTAATAAGCGACTTTTTATTTGAAGTATTTCGCACCCTGAAATCAACATTTGGAGGTTTTAAAATAGGAGTCAATCTACTGGTATTATTATATTCTTGGAATCCTGGCACATCGCTGATCACAACAGTATTTTTGTCTCCGTTGTTCGTGGCTCGTATGAGTTGGTTTTAAAGGGGTATTTCATCGTTTAATTTTAATAAAATAATTAAAACATTTGATTGGTCAAGCTTGCTCATAACGTATTCCTTCATGGCCCATAATGCATCCTTTGGTCAGTGAAAACTCCACGTCTTCAAAACAAATCCTATATAATTACTTTAACTTTCTCCTAACCTAGTTTACATTCATCGGTCAACAGACGATGTCGCCACTCCCTCTTTTCTCCTTCACAAACGCGAGAGGAAAAAAAAATCGACTTCATCTGTAGCCGCCACTCTCGCAACTCCTTCCTCTTCTTAAAACCGCTCGTTCTAAAATCCATTAATACATCGCGTTTCCGATTCACCTTTCCGTTCATCTCGGTTGGATTCCTGAGGTCCAACGCTTGTCACAGCAGCTGAGGGCTGACCTCCGTAGAGTTTGAGATGGCCGGAGTTCCTTCGAGTGGACTGCGGGGTTTGGGTGACGACCTGAGGTAGGAATAATGTGAAGACGAGGCGTTCCTGTAGTGGGGAGATAATGTTATAAATGGGAGGTGAAAGTCGATCTTGTTGAAGAAGGGGTGGGTTCTTATGGAACTGAAAAGAGTAAGGAGGAAGAAGGGGGAAACAGTTCGGTGATTGGGCTGGAGTCATGGCGACGGGCTGAGAACCGAAAAGGGGATTGAGGAGTTGGTTTTTGATGGAGGTTCTCGGAAGAAACGATGGGAGGATTGGAGGGTTCGGTGTAGCTGTAAGTTTGAGGAAGTAAGCAGTTTTTGGAAGGTCTGTTGAGTGAATTACTTGGGAGGCTTGCGGGTGTTCTTTGATGGAACAGTTGGGGTGGAGTTGCGTTAAGTTTTGATGGAGCAACAGGGAAGCTCGAAGTCAGGGAAGGTGAACAGGGGAAGTGGGTGTGTTATCCTAAAAAGGATGATGGGCCGACCGTTATAAAGTGAAGCCCATATTATACTAAATGAAAACAATACATCAAAACGTGAAGTGTATTGAGAAGGAAAATGAAAGTATGGTGGCTGGTTGCGTTATCTACTATTGGGTTGGGCCGTGGTATATACATATGTATATATCGAAGAAAAGAAGATTTCGTGGAGGAGCGTGTCTGCTATTGGGCCGAGTTTGAGTGGCGAAACAAGATCCGATAGGATCGTATGGACGGTGGCTACACCATGGAACTGACGGGGAGTGAATCCGAGCTCGTTACAATTTATGGCGAAATAAATTGGCTGTCGCAGTCAAATAAACGCAAACCGTTATTCAACGGTTAACGCGAAATGTGAGTAAAACTCACTAACTCTCCTCAGTTTATATTTTTATATAAACTGTATTAAATGATTTGATTGCTGTGTATTGATAGTTTGGATTGTTAAATAGATTTGATTTAAAACATAGATATAGTTATATATATAAACGACAATCAAATATTGATTCAGTTCATCAGTATATTTCATGTTGGAATAAATTGATGTATATTTTATTGTGTAACATCTGTGGATGCAGGGAAACAGGTTGGAGGAATCCGACTGGATTCCTCAACATTTATTTTACCGTTTTTCATATATTGTGATATATGATGTGTTATGAAATCTGTTATTGATTTCATATGTTTGAATGATACCGATCATTGTTATAGGACACGTTAAACACCGTAGGTGATACTAGAATGTAAAAAGGGAATTTTCAATGTTTATATTGAAAATAAATCTTATTTATAAAATCGATAGGATTTTATAAAATGGAAACATTTATTTATTTAGGAAATAAATAAAGGAACATTTATTTAGATTATAAATAAATGGAATAAAGGAATATTTATTTAGGGAATAAATAAAGGAACACTTGCTCGGAAAATAAATAGAATTATACAAGGATAGATTTAAACACGTGCTTCGCACACGGTATAACACGATATGGATTTAAATGAGATATTAAATAGGAAATCTGTTTTAAACAGATAAATTGAAGTAGATTAATTTATAAATAATGTTTTATAAATTAAATAAATTATTTATCGTTGATAAATGGAATATATATAAGTCTGGACTTATATAGAGAAGTAGAAACGTTATTTAAAGGACATTTATAAAGTGAAGAACCGTTACTAAAAGTAAATCTTTATAAATGGATAAACGTTGTAAAAAGTAAATCTTTATCAATGGATAAACGTTGTAAAAAGGAAATCTTTTGAAATGAATAAACGTTAATAAAAGGAGTTAATCGAATTTAGTTATTCGAAATGAGTTATTCGAATTAGATATTTGAATAGAGTTAAACACATTAGAGTGATTCGAATTACTTATTCGAATAGAGTTAAACAAAGTAATTGGTTAAGTTAACCAAAGTAAATTAGTTAAGATAAACTAAGCAATTAATCGAAGTGAATTAGTTAAGTTAAACTAATTTGTAAATCAAAGTGAATTAGTTGCGTCAAACTAAGTGACTTAGTTAAGTTAAACTAATTTGTAAATCAAAGTGATTTAGTTGCGTCAAACTAAGTGAATTAGTCAAGTTAAACTAATTGGTTAATCGAAGTAAATTAGTTGGGTTAATCAAAGTGAATTAGCTGAGTTAAACTAAGTAAATCGGTTAGAGTTAATCAAAGTGAATTAACTAAGTTAAACTAAGTGGATTAGTTCAGTTAATCGAGACAAGTAAATCAAGTTAGGTTAAACCATTTGAGTTGACCAGTTAAAGTTGACCAGTTAAAGTTGACCAGTTAGAGTTGATCAGTTGGAGTTACTCAGTTAGAGTTGACCAGTTAGAGTTATCCAAGTGGAGTTAATCGAGTAGAGTTGCCGAATATCACTTATTCGAAGTAGAGTTATCGAATATAGAGTATTCGAGGGAAGAGTAATCGAATATAGTTTATTCGAGTGGAGAAATCAAATGTTATTCATTTGAGAAGAGTTACCGAATATTATTTATTCGAAGAGTAGTTATCGAATATTGGTTATTCGAAGTTAGTTAATCCAAAGGAGTTATTCGAAGTTAGTAATCCAAAGGAGTTATTCGAAGTTAGTTAATCCAAAGGAGTTAGTCGAAGAGTTAATCGAATATAGTTATTCGAAAGAAAGTGTTAATCGAATATAGTTATTCGAGTAAAGTTAAAAGAGTTAATCGAATATAATTTATTCGAATAGAGTTAGAGAAGTTAATCGAATATAGTTCATTCGAATAGTGTTGGAGGGAATATCGAATATAGTTTATTCGATAGGATAGAAGTGAATATAATTTATCAATTAAGTTATTCGAATGAGTTATTCGAAGGAGTAAATCAAATTAAGTTAATCGATTAGAGTTGAGTTAATCGATTTGGGTTAAGTTTAAGATTCATCGAGTTAAGTAATCGAGTTAAGAAATCGAGTTGAGATAATCGAGTTAAAAAAATCAAGTTGAGTTAATCGAATAAGTTATTCGATAAGAGTAAATCCATTTAAGTTAAATCGGATGTTAGTTATTCGATAAGAATTGACACATTTAAGAAAATCGAATATTTGTTATTCGATAAGAGTTAATAGAGCCAACCAAGAAGAGTTATTCGAATATTAGTTATTCGATAGGAGTTAATCGAAATAGAGTTTATCGAATATAAGTTATTAAAAAAGAAGAGTTAATCGAATAGAGATTACTAGAAAGAGAGTTATACGTCGAATTCGATTATAGCGAATTCGGGAAAGTACTATTTACTTTCCAGGGTTTAAATCAAGATTTAGTTATTGATTTAGAAATTAGGTGTCTGTTAAATTATTCGAGTTAGGAGATAAAGTTATAATTTAGGTTAGACATTGCAGAAGTAGGAATTATAACGTTATAGTTATAATCAAACATTGTCATATAAGAAGTGGATTCGTAACCTGAATCCGAGGATTTGCGTAAACAGATGATTGGAAAAAGTGAGTGACGAACTTCATCTATTTCACAGTAAAGGACGTTGTTCAATTAAGGTCTGAGAGGTAATTATACCCCAACTTGATTGATTTCAGAATTGACAAAGGAATAGTTGTGGTTCGATAGAAAAGGTTGATTTGAAATATAGTTAAGTAATAAGCGATAAATGGATTAAGCGAAACGATGTTTTATACAACGTTCATTGGAAATCCGTAAATGAGTTTTGGAAACGTTTTCCAAATATAGTCAGATATGTTTTCTAAACATAGAAAATGAAATGTTTTCATGATAAGAATTTAAGAAATAGAGTTAAGCAAATTCAGAAAACTAACTGGAGAGGGTAAGTTGAACGGTTTTCTAAGTGACGATCTGATGTTGGATTCGACCTTCCGGATTGATACTTAGAGAATTATTCTCATACTAGTTACAGTTAAGGACTGATAGTTGCGAAATAATAGTGATGCGAAAATAAGCTATGGAAATGTTTTCCAATGATTAATAACATATATGTTCTAAATATATGAAATAAGGAAATATGAACATATATATGTATATGATGATTGATCGATCGAATTTCCATTTGGAAATAAGATCGTTGTTTGTACACCGACATGTTTTCATTTGATAGTTGAATCACATACTATCAAAGTTTTTACCATTTTAACGTTGTTAATATGGAGAGACCGGTTGGATTATTATCCAAAGAACCACTCTGTATTGGCATAAGCGTTGCGAGCAATATCTGCCAAAGATAAATTGAAGACGGAGTAAAGTGCAAGGGCTGTTGTATAAGTCTTAGATAATAGTGACTAAGATGGATATACTGAATAGTGCCTTCGGTTTGTCCAGTCCCAGGACAACGTATATGGAAGAAGGTCTGACAGAGTATATCCAATGGATCGCGTAAGTTGATCTGTTCAAACGTATTCACGTTTGGTGGCGGAGAAACTCATTTCTCTTAGCTATATACCCGTGTTATTTTTGGATAAGTCAATTTGTGATTTGGCGGGTATGACGATGTGGCATTCAAAGTGAATGGTGATCAGATGTTCTGAAGATAGACGTAGCTTCTAGCCTCACACCGGGAAGTAACAAAAGTTGGGCTAGGCAGCATGGCTAGTTGGGTCATCCCCAAGCAGGGTGTATTGTCACCGATCTAGGGAATATCCATATTTATACTTCTTTTTGATTCTGTATCTTCGGATGACGGTTTGATGGCCTATAACCGTGGTGGCAATATATTCGTGACACTCAAGCTAAATGAGTGAGCGGTCATGTGTGGCCGGGTTGCAAGACGTTCTTGTTGAACCCTGAGTGTATCACCTCTAGAGTACACTATTCAGAAGGTGCTTCCATACCTTGTCTGTTGGAATCCATTCTCCGATAAGCGCCCTGCGGTTTATGATTTTATACTATGTATGTAGAACGTGAGATGCAGGCGTTTCTGCTAGATTGATACCTATTTGTACTTGGACATTATTATAATATCACAATGATATTGCTTGTCAAAGTTGTTCAGATACTCATAAGGGAAAAACCCGTTCCGTATTCACGGCGTGGTCTTATGAGATATCCTATACCTGTTTTAAACTATTTTACTCATACCAGTCCCATGACTGACCCGGAGTTTACTTTGTTGTTTTCCCTAAACTCTTGTGTGCCTAAATTTGTACGGGCAGTCAAGTAGTCGGGATTTACATATATACTTGGAGAGCTTGGAGCAGGAGGCTGCAAGATTTTATAGCTATAGTTATTTCCGCTGTGTTGTAAGTGTTGTACTCTGATAAGTGCTATTGTATATATATAACTGTTTACTTCAAAGTTATGTTATATATTATATGTTATTCGTTCCGCTGTGAGATTCGTGTTACTCTGATGATTCTGATGTTCTTCTTCTTCTATTCTATTAGTTCTATCTTTTCTTTCTCACCTTCTAAATTCTTTCACTAACGTCTCGGAATTTCCGACTCTCGAGGAGTCGAAAATTTCCAGCCGTTACATAACTCCTTAAATTTACGAATTTTTTTTTCGCCATAACCTCCTTTGTACTAGGAGCATCAGGATATTTCAAATAGCCTCCCATGGGCCTCACCAATCTAAAAGAAAAAGAAAAAGCCAAGCGGCTAGCCGATACGTGTGAAAACCCGTAACTTCCCCGTAAAGGAAAGCGGCGGATAGTTCGAGAACAAACCACAACAGAACACATATAGAAGAACATTTCATTGTTATTACAACAATGCACCAGATTACAAGAATATACAGAGTATAAATGAATATTACACAGAAATATCAGAGATTTTAAATTACATTTAAATACATAGCAGCGGAAAAATAATACAATACACAACTAGAATGAGATATACGGATACAAAGCTTTCCGGATATCGTTCCAGCTGTAAACCAGGATCCTGTGAATATAAATCTGCAAAACCAAAACTACTAGCTGCCCGTGTCAAAATAAGGGCACCCAGAGTTTAGGTTAAAACAATAAACTCCAGGTTAGTCATGTGACTGGTGTGAGAACTAAAACAGTTATTAATCTTTATTTTAAAGTTAGGTAAATCAAGGGACCACGCCGTATGACACGGAACGGGTTTCCTCCCAAGAATACCAGTGCATAAAACAACAGCGCAATGCTAAATAAAGAAAAATGAAGCTGTTATAAGACCCAGGTCCTATCACACAATGCAACACAAGCCGGGGGATAGGGTTTTCCCTTATAACAGCCAAAGAATGCTTGATACGTTTAAAACAGATTATTTGATACTATAATAAGTGCATAGTGTATAAAACAACTTCAAATCATAAGTATCAATCATAGGCGGCATGGGTACCATATATCATGTCGCCATACTAGTTCTACAATTAAAACCGCAAAACGTCGTATTGGAAGTTGGGTTATCATTTATGGTATGAACCGAGGCTAGGGGCAAGATCCTCAACCGATTCGAGACAATCTAGCCCATGTCTCAGGCAAGCGCGCAGGCAAGCCTTGGATCGTCAGGGCCGGTCCACCGATGTGGATTATTATGCCTGAACACTACGTTCCTCCGCCCTTTGGGGCGTAAGACTGGCCCGTCAGCCGACCAGAAGCATCGGCCGAAACCGATATCACGAGGCGCCTCGCTTTTCAGCAAGTAATAATAAGCAATATCCACATGAGTCAAACTCGTCAGCCAGTTCAAGCACTGACGCCACTCCTAACTAGAAAGAAACGCATGTCCTCCCTGATGTCCGTCTCCCGTTTTTGATTCATACCGGGTGTGATACTCGCGAATCAACGTTACACAAAGCTACGCCACAAAGGCCGTGCTTCGATCATCAACCACAAGACTTTGCTTTTCAACAGAAGCCTTGATCATTTGCATCTTAGCATGCCACACAGGCAATTCACTCCATGCGATTGATATCCATCAATATATAACCCCTGAGCTCGTACGTCTCAGAGAAGGGTGTTAAGCAAGAGAATAAATTCTCTGCCGCCAAACAGATATATATTTAATAGAGATCAATCACACGGACTAAAATCCAATGTCAGACACACAGTCCATTTACAGGTCCGTTCTGGGTCTGAACGAAACCGGAGGCACTTTCCTCGCATATCCATCCATCTCCAAGTACGTCTGGACGACCACCAACTATTTCCATCCTCTCGGGTGTACAGCCCAATCAGGATCGTCGGTAATTATCCAAACGATGTGAAGACTTCCGGTCTTCAACCACCGTCTTCATCTTCGACATATCGTCGTATCAGTTATTCAGAATGGGATAAACCCGGTCTTTCCGAATAACTCGCGTATATTTTAAATAAGTGTTACACAAACACAACATACGCCTCATTCCAATTCATCAGTCACTAACCGTAAATTAATCAAGAGAATAATTTCCCAAATATTAACCCCGAAGGCCGAAACCAACATCAGATCAATATCCAGAAAACCATTCTGCTTGGCTAACCGACAGTTAGTTTCTAAATTTCACATTTATAGGGAAAGGTTCCCATTAATTTTATCCAAGATAAATTCCTTGAATTTATTCTTTATTCTATTTTTGAATCTCAATTCAAACTAGTCGGGATTAGCGAACCTTACCGAAGTAATCATTTATTTTAATTTCCCCATCCCAACCTATTCATCCCATGAAGTAAAACTGGTAATACTTCATATCTAACACCACGGTGTTATCGGTAAATTCAATTACCATTTCACGTTCAAATCTAATTAAAGATTTAACTATCGCCTGGAGCAAAACTGGTGATACTCCATTTTCGATCATTTCAATCTAATTAAAGATTCATTAAAACTCCACTTAGTTTTAATCTTCGACTGGGTTAAAGAATCAGTGTCATGTAAAGCACGGTTCACGATAAACCCAAAATCACATTCCATTAATTATCGGGTTAAAGAACCAGTGTTATTTAAAACACTGTTCACGATAAACCCAAAAATCAATCCATTAATTATCGGGTTAAAGAACAAGTGTTATTTAAAACACTGTTCACGATAAACCCAAAAATCAATACCAATTCAATTCCACTTAAATATCATTTAATTGGCACACTTCATTAAATCTAAATAAAAAGATTTAATCTTTTCTCAACTAGGTTCAAGAACAGTGTTAGTGAAGACACCATTCACGACAAACCCAAATCACATTTGATATTCAATACAAGGCTCTGAATAGAAAATATCCCGGCTTATATTCAATATCAAATTCTACGATTAACAAATGTCGTATTGGAAATAACGATATAAATATATATCTTTCAAATTCCCATAACAACATCTGTATAATCACGAATTCCAACATCGAAATATTCCGAAGACAATTTCGATTCAAATCCACTCCAATGCAACCATTGGAAATTCTGGTTATTTTCAAAACCATTTCAAATTCGATTTATTTATTTAAAAATAAATAGAATTTTAATTCTAGTTCAAAACTAGTTCATTTCGATAAAAATCTATTTTTATCTTTTCAAATATGGAGTTTTTCATCCCAATTCTTTCTAAATCATTTCTTATGATTTTACACAAATTATTACTATTTTTAATAATTTTATCAAGGCCCTTACAGTCGATTTCCATCAACGGCCATCGAACTGCACTTACAGCGACCTTTTTCGAATTTGATTTGGACGTATCTCCAAATCCAACCGTTAGATTTCAAATTTCTAATATTCGTTAGAAAGCTATTTTTGATACGAACCCAACGGTTCCGGTTTTAGGAGAATCCGACGGTCGGATCTCCCGTAATGTCCGTTTGAAATAAATGGTCGAAATTCGCGAACTGCCGCCGCGCGGCGCGTTCTATTCAGGCCATTATATTATATATATAATATATATAATATATATTTCGTCGATTTCTATTTAAAACGAATTATATAAATAGTTTTAAATTCGTTTCAAAAGGAATTTCAACTTCCATTTCAATTCAAATCAAAATTGAATTCTTCTTTATAAATTCGTTTTAAAATTCATTTCTATTCAATTCAAATTTCAATTCAATTTGAATTCATTTCAATTCGCTTTCAATTCAATTTTAATTCGTTATCTATTCAATTAAATTCGAATTCGTTTTCGTTTGCTATTCAATAGAAATCAAATTCGTTTTCCATTCAATTCGAATTCATTATATATTCAATTCATTTCGAAATCGTTTTCAATTCATTTCATTTCGAAATCGTTTTCAATTCATTTCAGTTCGAAATCGTTTTCAATTCATTTCACTTCGAAATCGTTTTCAATTCATTTCATTTCGAAATCGTTTTCAATTCATTTCATTTCGAAATCGTTTTCAATTCATTTCATTTCGAAATCGTTTTCAATTCATTTCACTTCGAAATCGTTTTCAATTCATTTCATTTCGAAATCGTTTTCAATTCATTTCATTTCGAAATCGTTTTCAATTCATTTCATTTCGAAATCATTTTCAATTCATTTCATTTCGAAATCGTTTTCAATTCATTTCATTTCGAAATCGTTTTCAATTCATTTCATTTCGAAATCGTTAAAATCAATATAAATATCGTTCACGTCAAAATGGCGTCAATCTAATCAACACGGCTTCATAAATTTCTATTTTCAAATATTCTATTTCAAATATTTCTTTTTCAAAATAGTTGTTATTATCAAAATATTTCGTTCAACACATGACCAATCTCAATGGATGAGTGCTGTCAACACATGAACCTTTATTTTATATTATAAAGATGTAAATTTTATTACTAAAATATTTCGTTCAACACATGACCAATCTCAATGGATGAGTACTGTCAACACATGAACCTTTATTTTATAATATTCTTTATTTTCTAAATTGGAATGAGGCCCAATCAATCACCATATAATGTTAATTATATGGATTTTCATACATTACACACATATAATAGCATTGAAAAATAATCAACCATCAACCAAAGTGCAGTACACTGTATAAGCATCAAATATAGATATCTAACGCTTATAACAGCCTGTCAATCAATCGATCGACATATTTAACCAATCAGGATGAGTGAACTTCAAATTTCATCCCAACACCCGTGTGGGGTTTCAAACAATCAAACACAGATTTTAGTTGTGCAGTTGGGCGATGTGTAAAATTTATCGACCCAATCAATGTCCTTCAAATAGGTGTACATAAACAAACCGTTCGGTTTGTAAATGAATATTTTATTTTATTCACTTCACGTTAAAAATTATATTTTTAACGATAAAAACATTTTTATTTCAACATATGAATTTCTATTTAGTTCATTTATTCAATAAAATGATATTTTTATTTTTCTAACATATTTTAGAAAATTTCGGCGGCATAACGGCACGATACTAGAAACGGGACAAGGCCTAGCCTTATCCCCGGTCTAGTGAAGGCCCACGCCATTCACACATCAATCAAATCAATTTCATTTCACCGACAACCAAATTCAATCAAATCATCTGACTAATCTATGCAACCAAACAAATAAGTCCATGGTCTGTGGACGATTGTGTCGGGTGCTACTAAGCACCGTCTGCATCCTAGTATATATATATATAACTAGAAATGAAATTGAAGAGTGAGAAATTCTCACCGAAAGCTATCCAAACATCTTGACTCTTCTTTGATATAAATCTTCTTCGCTATCGCATCTTTGTTACCTTCGTCGCCCGCTTTCACTACCTATGTAAAAATCGAGTTTTTACTTCGAAGTTCAATATATAAAAATCATATTTTTATTTCGAAGTTCAATATATAAAAATCATATTTTTATTTCGAAGTTCAATATATAAAAATCATATTTTTCTTTTTTTCTATTAATTAAAAGAAATCTCGTCTTTTAACATTATAAAAATTCAATCTTTTCTAAGTAAAAACCACTTCCTTATATATGCTACTTCATACGAGTAAGAATCTCACTTTTATAAGCTCATACATATAATAAAAATCAAATTTTTATTACATAAATGAATTAAAAAAACTTACTTTGTTACTCAAGGAGGGTGGAGGGTTCATGGTCCTCAGTATGAGTTGCTGGAGGTGCTGAAGTGGCGTCGGTGGGGCCTTCAATAGTCGGAGCAGTGGTCTGAAAAGGGGCTTAACGTTAAAGAAGAAGGAGGACAGAGGGGCGACGCAGATGATCTTCGGCGGTGACTCGGCTGGTGGAGGGCTTCGCGTCCGCTGGAGGAGGATGGAGGCGAAGGGAGGCAGGTGCGGTGGCTCTGGGTCAGATTCGGCTGTGGTGTCTCGGGTTGGGCGAGTTTTCTTCGTGGGTTTGCGGGTTCGAAGGAGGAGGTCGGGGAAGGAGGAGGGCGGGGGGAGAAAATGGGGCGGCGCCTCCACTGCTTGGGGGGGGGGGGGGCGATCGATCGCCGGTGGAAGGGAGGGGCACCTGCTCCTCCGATCTTTTCCTTTCTCTTTTTTTTTTATTTTAATCTGAAATCGGTTTGGAAGAAAATCGAACGGGGGGGGGGGGGGGTTGACCAACGAGGAGAGAGAAAAGGGGTGGGAGGGATGTTATATTATTTATATTTTATTTAATTTATTCATTAAAGCAACTTTCTAGTTCGAACTCGAAACGAGACCCACCGACTGTCATCCCTAGCGTTTTACCCCTATTCCGAACACAATGGGATATGTATCGCAGGCCAATTCGACCTTTTGAATCAGTTTCCGGCAAAATTAACTTTTAAATCAATATATTGAATTTTAAACGTACATTTCAAATTACCGGGGTCACATACTAACTAAAAAATTCCAGAAAAATATTTTCTAGCTTCGTATTGACGATACGGTCCTAACAAAACTAGTTTCGTCGAATTCTGAGGCTGTTGGAAAAATGGCCATTTTCCAGTCGATTAAAATCAACTGAAACTGGTCAAACGCGTTTTCCTTTGCCACGCTCACATATTGATTCGAAAAATTGTGAAATTTGGAATCTAGCAATAATTCGACACTGCGGACCCAACAAAACTGGTTTCGTCGAGATCCGAGGTCATTTGCAAAATGTCCATTTTTAAGGGCCTGAATTCCATAGCGACTATTCAGAATTTTCAACTGGACCTATCTTTTGATTCCCGCTATGAAATTTCGATTTGTCGGACTCGTTGGAAAGATATTATCAATTAGATCCTAATGTTTTTGGTTTCACTAAAATCCGGATTGTTTTGCACCCGGTATATTCAATTGAAGTTTGAAATCGAATTATCGAACTACCGCGCCATTTTCAATTCTATTTATAATTATATATAAATATTTATATTCTAATGACGACGCGTATAATATATACGTTCGAATTATATTCAAAACAAATTTCTCGCCGATATTATTTAAAATAATTCATTTTAAATAATCAAAATTCGCTTAAATTGCCAAAATAAAAATTTTAAACTGGCCCAGATTTTCCGGGTTATTACAATACGGCACATAAAATCTCATATATGAATTAAATACATACCTTTTTGTCGAGCATTCTATACCTTATCCATACCTATCTCATGTATATTTATACCTACCCAATCTATTTTAACTATACCTGATTGTTTTAACTCAATTCGTTAATTAATTTGTTAATTAACTCTTTAATCTATTTCACTTTTATATTTGAACATGACATGTTCAAATATATTTTAACTTGCTTATTAACTAATTTGAATCCAAATTTCAAATTTACCTTCTATATTCGATTTCGAATATCCATTTACAAATCCAATTCACCTTTCAATGTTCAACTTCAAATTCAAAACTCGATTAACTAATTCCTCTTCAACTTAGTTAATTCTATTAAATTTCTATTCAAATTTTATATCACTTCTATTATTCAAATCTATATATCAAATTCTATTCAAATTCTATATTATAAATTCCATTTGAATTTCTATATTCAAATTCCATTTCACTTTCGATATTCAAATCCTATATTTGAATTCCTTTATATTTTCTATATTCAAATTCCATTTGAACTTCTATATTCAAACTCTATTTGAATTTCTATATTCAAACTCTATTTCAATTCCATTGAATTTCATATATTCAAACTCCCTTTTGAATTTCTATATTCAAATCCTATTATTACTCTATATGAATTCTATATTCAATTTTTCATTTTTTAAATCTTCTTTATTCAAATCTCATTTGAATTTCTATATTCAAATCCCCTTTGAATTTTCTATATTCAAATCCTCTTTGAATTTTCTTATTTAAATTTCTTTTCAAACTTTCTTTATTCATTCTTTAAATAAGTCTCGATTTCAATTCCTTTTGAAATCGATATTTCTACCTTTTGAAAATAGATTTCCCTTTCAATTTCACACTTGTATTTTTATTTTTGAATTATCCAATGATAATTCTTTTCACTTCATTTATAAACTTCGTTTATAAAAGAACTATTTATAAACTTCGTTTATAAATAAATCACTTGTTTTATTTTTCAAAACAAGTTTATATTTCAAATCTATTTAAAAATTCAAATTCTATTATTCAAATTCTATATTTTAAATCCCATTTTGAAATTCAACACAACTTGTCTTTCCCAAAACAAATTCAAAACAATATCTCTGGTAGTAATTCGTCACTTACAACTCGAAAATGAATTTTGATGATTCAGCTGTCATCATCAGAATCTATTTTCCAGCGATCGAAGTTAGTTCAATACTATAAAACCATTTCTAAACATTTTCACTTTGAAATTCATTTCAAAATATAATTCACACTGCTTGTAAAACAATTTAAAATCTCCCGGGATCTTAAATTTTCCTTATTTTTAATCCAAATCCATTTACAAACACTTATCCAATTCTCCAGAGTTCTAATTCAATTTCTGGTTTAAATTCCAGATTTAACTCATCTGATTTCACGTATTTCACTTATATGAATTCTGATTGGTTATTTACATAACCATTAAATTTATAATCTTACTCGATTATAATAACAACCAATGCATCCAATATATATTCATTCCAATATATATATCTTCTCTATATCAAGATATACCTTAGGTAAACTTATTTTAATTTACCTTCATTTCAAAACATACCATGACGACCCATCGTATTCAAGTGTTTAGGAACTCCTACCGATACAGTGGATCAAACTGATCGACCAGAATTCATAAACATCTCAACCAATGAATCTCCACAATATAAAACAATTTTTTTTATATCAATAACAAATACGTTCACTCGTATATATACACTCAATCTCAGTCTAGGGTATTACTAACCCTATCTCTACCGAGTCACGCCAAAGAGCCAAGTAATTCTTAACTTAAGCTCTGATACCAACTGTAATGACCTGGGATTTTGACGACTTTGGTTATCGCCATAAACTCCATGACGACTAACCAAACATCGAAAAATACCAGTCATTAATGAAAGAAATTAGAGGGTGAGGATAGACAAGATAGGAACTTAGAGTAGAAGAAGAAGAAGAACACAATATCAGAGTAACACGAATCTCACAGCGGAATGAATAAATATATTTCATAACATAACTTTGAAATAAAAATCTGTACTTGAATATACATATCATTATCAAAGTACAGCACTTACAACACAGCGGAAATATCTATAGCTATAATCCTGAAGCCTCCTGCTCCAGCTCTTCAAGTGTATCTATAAAATCCCGACTACTTGACTGCCCGTACAAATTTAGGCACCCAAGAGTTTAGGAAAAAACAACAAAATAAACTCCGGGTCAGTCATGGGACTGGTATGAGTAAAACAGTTTAAAACAGTTTGAACAAGTAAACGATATCTCATAAGACCACGCCGTATAACGGAACGGGTTTTCCCTTATGAGAATCCAAATATCTTTATATCAAAACCTTTTGATATTATAATAATGTCTATCAACCACAATAATAATAATCATCTAGCAGAAACGCTTTCATCTCACGTTCTACATATATAGTATACAATCAAAACCGCAATCACATATTGGGTAATGGATTTCCAACTGTGACAAGGTATGGAACCACCTTTCACTAGTGTACCTCTAGAGAGGAATACACTGGGTTCAACAAGAACATCTTGCAACCCGGCCACACATGACCGACCACTCATTTCGCTTGAGTGTATCGAATGTATATCACCAACGGTTGGGATCAGCAACCGTTTCCCAAATGGGACAACATCAACAATAGGTTTTTAGAAGTAAATGAAACTCTAGATCAAGTGATTATACACCCTACTTCGGTGCGACCGACTTAGCCATGCTGCCTGCCCGATTTCTGTCATTTACAGGTTGATGAGGCTAGAAGCTACGCTTTATCATCACACCAGATTCACTTCGAATGTCACATCGTCAAATCCATCAAATCACCGATTGACGTCCTCAACCATACATTATGTGTTAGCTAAAAGAAGTTTCCTTCTCCGCTTCCACTCTTGGTACGGTTGGAGAAATCAATATACTTGATCGTCTGGAAATACTCTGTCAGACATCCGTCCATACAAGTCATCCAGGAACAGGATGAACCGAAGGCACTATTATGTAAACAGGATAGCCCTTGCATAACTCCGTCTTCAATTTCCTTTGGCATATATGATTCGCAACACTTATGCCAATACAGAGTGGTTCTTTGGATAATAATCCAACCGGTCTCTCCATATTAACAACGTTAAAATGGTCAAAACTTCGATAGTCTGTGATTTAACTATTGAAGAAAAACAGGTGTGCAAACAACGATATTATTTCCAAATGGAAATTTATATCGATCAAACATCATTCAACATTTATCTCTTTATTTCATAAATTTACTTATCTCCTATTTCCCTATATTCAATATTTCTTATTTTCTAAATTTGGAAAATATATGTTATTAACAATGGAAAACATTTCCATTTCTTGTTTTCTTTATTAGAAAACACTTCTGGTTTCTTATTTGGAAAACATTTCCAAAGCTTCTTCATTGGAATTAGACAGATGTTTAAACAAACCATCGCGATGCCAATTCAAACCATTTCCTTTACTGCCGAACCTTAACTATTCCTTAGTTAAAAACGAAGCCAATCAAGTTGGGGTAGAACTAACTCTCAGACCTTAACTGAACAACATTTCTAACTTTGAAATAGGCAAAGTTCAGTTTATATTCCTTTTACTAACTTCCTTATTTAACCCTCCTTCGAATAGCTATATTCGATTGACTCTTTTCGCTTAACCCTATTCGATTAACCCTTATCAATTAACTCTATCGGACTAACACTATTGGATTAACTCTATTTGACTAACGCTATTGATTTACTCTATTTCACTTAACTCATTTCGAATAAACTATATTCGATAACTCCTTTTACTTTCTTCGAATAAACTATATTCGATTAACTCCTTTTACTTTAACTCTAATCGATTAACTAACATCGATTAACTCCTTTTACTTTAACTCTAATCGATTAACTAACATCGATTAACTCCTTTCACTTTAACTCTAATCGATTAACTAACCTCGATTAACTCCTTTTAACTTTATTCTCTAATCGATTAACTAACATCGATTAACTCCTTTTACTTTAACTCTAATCGATTAACTAACATTGATTAACTCCTTTCACTTTTACTCTAATCGATTAACTAACCTCGATTAACTCCTTTTAACTTTATTCTCTAATCGATTAACTAACATCGATTAACTCCTTTTACTTTAACTCTAATCGATTAACTAACACCGATTAACTCCTTTTAAATTTATTATCTAATCGATTAACTAACATCGATTAACTCCTTTTAACTTTATTCTCTAATCGATTAACTAACACCGATTAACTCCTTTTAACTTTATTCTCTAATCGATTAACTAACATCGATTAACTCCTTTTCGAATAAACTATTCATTTATAAAGATTTACTTTTAGTAACGGTTCTTCACTTTACAAATGATTTCCTTTTATTCTAACTTATCCTTTGATTTTATAAATATTTCTTTTATAAAAATTCTTTTCCTTTTCTATATAAAATCCATCGATTTTATATAAATAATTCATTTTCAAAATACACTTTGAAAATCCCCTTCCCTATATCCAGTATTTCTTATGGTATCTAACATACCATATAACAACGATAAATATCGTCCAAACACACATAATCAACAACAGATTATATATCACATCATATATCACAATATATGAATCACAGTAAAATAAATGTTGAGGAATCCGATTCCTCCAACCTGTTTCCCTGCATCACAGATGTTAAACAATATAGATAACATCACTTTCAGTTCCATATGATATATTCTGTTAAACAGAATCAATATAGAAATTCAACTAACTGACTAGTAGTTCAATCAAACAGTCAACACACAGTTAATCAGCCAATTTTTAACAGTTCTAAAAATACAACGTGAAATTATAAACTGTTCAGAGTTAGTGAGTTTTACTCACATTGGCAGTTCATCGTTAAAGAACGATAAATTGTAATTTGATTTGAATCAAATAGTTTATTTCGCCATAAATTCCTACGGGCCCCAATCCACTTCCAGTCAGTCTCATTGTGTTGCTCCCGTCCATACGATCCTGTCAAATCACTTCAAAATTTCACAGTAGGTATCGACATCTATATCAGCCAAATCACTTCAAAATTTCACAACAACTTCGGTTTTCTCTCCTAACCTCAAAAATACCCATCCCAACTTCCATTGATGCTCACAACCCCCACAGTTTCGAGCCCTAGATGCTTAAACCAGACGCTGTGTCAAAGACATCGAACACAAAGATCGAAGAACCCATAAAAACATGTACGAGTATGTAGAGGATTGTCGCAGCAGTTCGAATATATATGAATATAGATTTATAGTAATTTATTTTGAATTGATTTCCATTTTTCTTTGAGGATGTTGTTTGCTGTTGGAACATTTTTGTGGCGGCCGTTGACTGTGGAAATGTAAAACTAGGTTTAGGAAAGAGGGAAGTATATTTATAGGTAAATTTAAATATTTAAATATTCAGATTTAATGAACCGTTGATTTTATTTATCCTTTAAAATTCCTGTGATCACATATAATACCCAAAAATCACGAAACTGGACATGCAGCTACAATTCGACATTACGGTCCCAACGAAACTAGTTTCGTCGAATTCCGACTTCGGATGCTCACACAGTGTATTTTTAACTGTCAAAATACTGACTGTTTTTCACTCTAAAAATCCGTATGACCACACAGTGACTCTAAAAATCACAGAACTTGGAATCTAACAATAATATGACATTGCGGATCCAACAAAATTAGTTTCGCTGAATTCTGAGGTCGTTTGCAAAACTGGCTATTTTTAAAGCCCTAAATAGCCCCTTTAAATCTTAAATATATTTAAAAACAATTAAATTAAATATTTATAAATAAATATTATCGTATATATCCATAGTGGAATACCATACAGCTCTAGAATATTCCTATATGAATTTCTACTCGATATTCACCTTTGGGTCAACCCGATATTCGATTTATATTGAAATTCCTTTTTAAAATATAAATAATTCCTTTATAAATTATAAAGGAATTCCACAGCGACTTTTCTAAAATTTGATTTGGACATATCTCAAAATTTATACGATGAAATCCCGATTTTTCTCTTCCACTAGAAAGATATACTCCACCAGCTCCACACGTTTCTTGTTTCGCAGAAATCCGATTTAAAACGAACCATGTACATTCAGTTGAAGTTCAAATTGCCAAATAGCGAACTACAGCGCCATTTCAAGCTCGATTTTAATTATATTATAATTATACGTTCAAACTGTCGTTATTTAAATATATTCGTTATTCTAATTCAATTCTAAACTGAATTATATATCACAGATGATCCAGTTCACACCAATCGTCATTTCAGCCAATTCTGATTATTTCAGAATTAAATATATTATTTAATTTATTATTTTAATTAAATATTCACCATTATTTAATTCCATGACCATTAAATCCTTTTAATCACCTTTTAAATAATTAAATAAATTAATTCTAATACCTCTGCCAATGCGGGTCATTACACAAACGATGTGAAGACCTCCGGTCTTCGACCACCGTCTTCATCCTCGACACCACGTCGAATCAGTTATTCGGAATGGGATAAACCCGGTCTTTCTGGATAGCTCGCGTATATAATAAACAAGTGTTACACAAACACAACATACGCCTCATTCCGATTCATAATATTCTTTTATTCAAATATTCACATTCTTAGGGAAAGGTTCCCACTAATTTTATCAAAGATAAATTCTTTAAATTTATTCTTTAATCTTCTTTTGAATATCAGTTCAAACCAAATTATGGTTTATCTAAACTAGTCGAGATTAACGAACCTTACTGAAGTAATCAATTGTTAAATTGCCCAACCTCAACCTATTCATCCCATGAAGCAAAACTGGTAATATTTCATATCTAACACCACGGTGTTATCGGTAAATTCAATTACCATTTCACGTTCAAATCTAATTAAAGATTTAACTATCGTCTGGAGTAAAACTGGTGGTACTCCATTTTCGATCATTTCTTGAATTTGATAATTTTAATTATCAAATTCACTTTTTGATCTAATTAAAGATTCATTAAAGCTCTTACTCAGTTTTAATTTCTAAAAATCATTACTTAATGATTATTCAAGTCCAGGAAATAAATCCTATCTTTAACTGGGTTAAAGAACTAATGTCATTTGAAACACGGTTCACGATAAACCCAAAATCAATTCCAATTCAGTTCTAATTAAATATTATTTAATTGGTATACATCATTAAATCTAAATAAAAAGATTTAATCTTTTTCTCAACTGGGTTTAAGAAAAGTGTTAATGAAGACACCATTCACGACAAACCCAAATCACATTTGATATTAAGCACAAGGCTCTGAATAGAAAATATATCGACTTATATTCAATATCAAATACTACAACCAACAAATCTTGTATTGGAAATAACGATATAGATATATCTTTCAAATTTCCATAACAATATCTGTATAATCTCGAAATCCAACATCGAAATATTCCGAAGACAATTTCGATTCAAATCCATTTCCAATTTATTTATTGGAAATTCTGGTTATTCTTACAACCATTTCAAATCCAATTTATTTATTTAAAAATAATTGAATTATAATTCTAGTTCATTTCGATAAAAATACTTTTTTATCTTTTCCAATATGGGATTTTTCACCCCAATTCTTTCCAAATCATTTATTATGGTTTTACACAAATTATTAATATTTTTAATAATTTTATCAAGGCCCGTTCAATCGATTTCCAATAACGGTCGTCGAACTGCACTTACTGTAACGACCCAAGGATTTTCGGCCTCGAACCTCGACATATATATACCTTTACCGTAACTCATGTCGACCTTCCAAACACCGAAAACACTGGATAGTTATTAGAAAGAATTTAGAGGTTGAGATAAGAAAGAAAGAAATATTAGAATAGAAGAAGAGGAGGAATCAACAAAACACAGTATCAGAGTCTCACATCGCAGCGGATCAAAATATAATACAGAAATAACTTTATTGAGAGCTTTAAATAAAACTTACAATATCAGAGTACATCACACAACGGGACAGTTATAATAACCTGTTCCCATATACAACACACAGCGGAATAGTATAATACGTCTGGACTCTTCCAGCTCGTCTCCTTCACATCATTCGATAACCTGAACCTGTACACCCCGGGCTAACCCGAGCATTTACAAAACACCGGGTCAGTCTGGTGAACCAGAGTGAGAAAAACTCGCACAGTTTAAGGGTATCACACAACCTGATTTTAAAGTTAAAATCCTTTCGAAAGAAAAGATAATCGTAAGACCAAATCCACACATAAACACGGACGGTTTTTACCTTA
The DNA here is from genome assembly GCA_030737875.1 of Allium sativum. NCBI lineage: Eukaryota > Viridiplantae > Streptophyta > Magnoliopsida > Asparagales > Amaryllidaceae > Allium > Allium sativum. Next base: position 866,537,128 of record CM060924.1, on the reverse strand, counting down.
CGATAACCCAAAACATTTTTGGAACAAATATCTTGTCTGATATTATAATAATGTCTAAATACAAGTAAATATCAATCTAGTAGAACGCTTGCATCTCACGCTCTACATATATAGTATACAAACAAAAACCACAGGCGCTTATTGGAGATTGGATTGCCAACTATGACAAGGTATGGGACCACCTGCCGATCGTGTATCTCTAGAGGCAAATACACTGGGTTCAACAAGAACGTCTTGCAACCCGGCCCACACATGACCGACCACTCATTTCGCTTGAGTGTATCGAATGTATATCACCAACGATTGGGTGCGACCCACCGTCTTCCCGAAAAGGGACAGCATCGATAGATTTAAGAAGCAAAAGGAATTTCTCTAGATAGGTGATCATACACCCTAACGGGAGCGACCCACATAGCCATGCTGCCTGCCCGATTTCTGTCATTTCCTGGTTGCGAGGATTGAGGTCAGAAACACATCTGGTCATCATACACTTTGGATGCCACATCATCAGATCCGCCAGATCATACTGATTTGACGTCCACAAGCATACTCTAGCTATCTGGCTAGAGAATAACCATTTCTCCGCCATCAACTATGGTACGTTCGGAGAAATCAATGCATGTAAATTCTTTTGGAAATACTCTGTCAGACATCCGTCCATACAAGTCATCCAGGAACAGTATGAACCGAAGGTACTCTCCTACTGCATCTCATATAGGAATCACCCTATGGATCAGTAGCGAGAAGTCCTTGCAACCTGTAGATCCCAACCACGACAGGACCACAGCTTATCTCTGGGAGCTAACCAGAGATTTTTAGTCGTCCTTCCGCTTATGATAATCCACAGTCTTCAATGCTCCATCACGATCATCTTCTAATCTTCTTCACGTATTTGTTGGTCGGAATGGTTTTCGAATAAAAATTCGATCCCGGTCTTCCCATACCAACAATCGTATTGGTCAACTTCGATAGTCGGTGTTTTAACTATCGAATAACAAATGTTTGAAACCAATGAGTTTACTGATTCAGCACTTGACACGACTCAACCTCTTAAAACTATATTTATCAAAATTACTTTGATGTATTTTGACTGACTTACTTTGATTGATTAAATCTAACTAGACAAATTTGACTTATTTAACTCAACTGGAACAACTTGATTTGATTACTCTTATCGACTACTAATACTCGACTTAACTTCATTCGCTCGACTCTAGATCGCAGCGATCACAATAGTTACGCCCGATTCCCTCAGGAAACATCCGACCGCCGTAGGCTATCTGCAGCCCTACGAATTACGCTAACGGTCGTACGCAGTGGCAACTCTTCTGAATAACTTTATTTGACTAACTCTAACTATATTTGATCAATTCTAATTGAATAACAAATATTCGATATTATCGAAAATTTATTTCATTTTGAAACTAATATTTCCAGGTTATTTATTCCCCCAAAATCCTTGCGTTAGAGTTTGACATTTCTCGTTTAAGACGAAAAATCTCAATACTTTCACCCGCCCAATCTAATATCATTCCTTGATAATAGTGAAGCCAACCAAGTTGGGGTATTTTAGTTACCTCTCAGACCTTGATCGGCCCGTTCTTACCTCAGAAATAATATCAGTTTGTCACTTAACCATCGATATTCAAATCCCGTTTACAATCTTGATTTCAAATATGGGTTTACACAATAGTTCCTTACATTTGAAATCCTTGCTCAAAAATCATCTTACTTAATTCCTTCAATTAAGTATTTTTAATTCAAAATCACATCCTTACTCCTCATTCACTTTATAACCCTTGTTTTACATCTCAGGTTTAACTATGACTTCTTTATATCTTCAATTTCCTTTACTTAATCCAACTGTCAAGTAATCCCATCATTTAAGCCACACGTTTTCTCAAACCCTATTATCACCCCATTGAGTTCAAGTATAAAAACTCGTTCAAAGTCTCTTCCCAAAGTTTAACTAAATTCTATTTCAAAATTTAGTTACTTATCCAAAGTGTCTCATTTAAGAAGCAAATTTCATAAGTTAAACAATAATTTATTTCCACATTTACTACTGTAAATCAGTTAACTGCTTTATAAAAACGATATTAAGAATAAACGATTATTCGTTAAGTTATTCCACAAGTGTATTTTGACCAACTAAATTAAAAGTCGGTCTTGGTTAAACGAACTTGATTAACTCCAACACAAATAAATTCTTAAATTAATCCTAGTCGATTCCTCCTTTAAATTAATTCATGATATAATTAATTTAAATAGCTTCTTTAATTGTTCTTAGAAAAAATATAAATCGAACTTTCACCCATTAGGTTATCTTCATCTCATCTGCTTACATACGCTATGAACACAAGTATTTACTTTGTCAAAACAATTTAATAATAACTTATAAATAGTAATACCTTTTTCTTTTAAACTCCCTCTATTCAAGATAATATATTCAAATCCTAGAATAAATTTATAAGGCTCGTAGAGGTCGACCCACTTGATGATACAAATCCATATTTGTATAATGACTGGTTTACAGACAATGTGATGCCGAATTTATTCAACCAATATTTCCTACTGGTTAAAACAAATCAATTGTTGAATTTCAATTCAACGATTATCGATCAGATCAATAGCCCGATCAGAACTATTCCATTTGTCATGACGACCATCAATCAACAAACATATCACGCAAACACTTCAGCCAATTTCAAACACGTTTATTGCATAAACGGGATCAATTAAGGAAAATTTTCCTTTACTGGGTTTAATCGTTAAAAATAACGATTTACTATTTAACTGAATTTAAACGACCGTTTAAATTCATTGTTTTAAATCAACAATATAACTAGCAGGTAGTAAATAACTAGTAACCAGAGCACACAAAAATAAAGACCCAATTTATATAAAATATATATGGGTAGAACTGAGTGAGGTTAACTCACTTTGATTCGTCCGTCGCTGAAACAATTTGTTTTACATGCTTCCGACTGCGTTCAACTCTGTCCGTCCAATCCCATAACATTACGCTCGTCGATACGGTTGCACGCGCCTCTGATTTGTTCCATTCTATTACTGTTGACACATTTACTATTTTAGTTCGATGTTCCCTTATTTAAAATAATATTATAACTAAATTTCTACGTTAGTTTAATGAGATTTGGCATATTATAACCTATTCACTTGATCGCTTCAACCCTTAAATGGTTTAAATTAAACCATAGTTGGCATATTATAAAACAATAATTAGCTAGGCACCTTTAAGAACTAGGTTGGCATGCGGACGTGGTTATTTGGCATATAAGCTGCTGTACATTTCCCTTAGGACTCATAAAATACATGTATGTATTGGAAGAGGGTTAGGCAAAAATGTAGTGTATTATGGCCGAGTTATAATATAGAATTAGGCACCCTTAAAAGTACTTAGGCAAATATATAAATTTATAATATCTGCATATTACCTAAAACTAGGATAAGTGTTAATAAATAAACTGGCATTTTAAACTAATTTAACAAACCAGGTAGGCATGTTCAGCACCCCTTCTGACAATAACTCCGTCCGAGCCCCCGTCCGCCATATGCTCAAACACCGCGCCATTCACCAATGCGTTGAACCCCATGCACAGTTTCCCTTCTTCTTTAGTTTGAACTCAAGCATAGCATGCCCATGTCAGTACTCCTCATGCATGCTCCCCCTGTTCTTCTCACGGAAATGTATATATATATATATATATATATTTTAAGGGAAGGAGTCGGTTGTTGGTTCGAAAAGAAGAGAGAAAGAAGACTGGACAGTTTGTGTTTTGGGCAGGAAGAGGAACAACATATTTATAGTGCCAGAGAAACGTGGTCACCACGATATGAAACAGTATATGTAGGTCTGCGTGTCTACTTTTTTTTGTCTGCACGTTTGGAGAGATGTCATTTCAATTTTAAATACTTTGTCGTCACGGTGTTTAAGAATGGATAGACAAGAAAAGACCAGATTGGTTGTAGGACGTACGTTGAAAAGAAAAGAATCACATGCAGTGCATGTATAATAGCCAAAAGGATAGGGTAGCTGAGGAACAACACATACATGGTAGAATTTGATGGTAACCGCAAACAAGAACAACACATAAGGTAGACTGCGATTTGAGTACTTAGGCCTGTGCGTTTAGGGTAGGCTAGCTCTAGGTCAGTACATTACTTAGAGATTTAAAAAAAATCACACATATATTTATTAAACGAAACTTCGTCGTGAAGTAACACGTTAACCACCCTACAAACGATTTCTGTTTTCTGATAAAAAAGCTAATCTTGGTGTAAAAAGGTATTCCGGACCCAATGGGACAAGTTTCGTCGAAATCCGAGGTCGTATGAAAAAATTTCCTTTATAAAACCAGAAATAAACACGCGTTTAATTTTTCCATGATCACCAGATAAATCCAGTCAACTTGAAACCTTGATATCTTAAAATAACTTTTCAATACGAACCCAACGGCACTAGTTTCGTCACATTCAGAGACTGTTTCCCCGGTAGGCTATTTTTACGTGCACCGCAATGCCCTTTTGAACACCAAATTTCCCGGTCTTTAAAAATAACAAACTATATAGCTATTTTAACTCTAATCGACGATACGAACTCAATGGAATTGGTTTCGCGGCCTAATTCGATCATCTGTTCAAGTTATACCCAAATAACTCTTTATTAAACTAATCACGCGCTATAGAAATTGGACGGGCGTTTACGGCTACCGTGGCCACATACGACATCGGTTTGCCTCTTCATTTAACACCATGCAATAATTTAACGATACGGTTCCAATGAAACTGATTTCGTCGAAATCTGAGTCCGTTTGCAAAACGGCTATTTTAAAGGTCGATATTTAAATAACGATTTTTACAGCGACTATTTCAAAATTTGATTTGGCCATAATTAACAAATTATAAAACAAAATCTTGATTTTTCTCTTTCATATGAAAATTATTGTCAACACGGTTCCAACATTTCTTGTTTCACAGAAATCCGACTTATATCGGACTCTGTATATCCATTTGAAGTTCAAAACTCCAAATTACGAACTGCACGCCATTTCCAAGCTTGATTTATATTATATATGAATATATATCGTTCAACTTCATTTAAATAGCGATTTAAATATTAAAATCCATTTATATTCCAAATAAAATATTTAAAACCAATTTAAATATTCAGATTTAAATGGTCGAAAAACACGGGTCGTTACATTCTTCCCCCCTTAAAATAATTTCGTCCTCGAAATTGCTAAGGTAACAAAGAAAATTACTAACCCATTAATTTCAAAATCCATTTTATTATAAATCAAAAACCAATTCAATATCGTAAATAAATATTTTCAAAATATCGAAAATTTTCTAACACATTAAATTCCCGGAAAAATTCGGCAGAGTCTCCCCTGCACAGAGTGACATCTGCGATATCGCAGGAACAAGTAATATGTTTACATCGACCAACGGTCGGAAAACAAAAATCAAAACCCCAAAATTTTATATTTTCGCGTAGGCGTACCTTTTACGAGTGCTATTGGGCATATCTGCTCAACGTATATGCGATTTACTCAACCAATGTCAATCTGTCTAACCATCTGGCACCTGTACTTAACTCAATTCATATATCAATAATGAATATACGAAATTCTGAAATAATATTTCACTAATCAACTGGTATAACAACACCAATTGCAAAGTCAAACACACAACATCAATTCATTCTTAAACACAGGGTTAAATTGTAAATTCCAATTCATACGCAGTTTCTTTCCAGTTTAATTATACTGGAAATTATTCATAATTTAATAATTCATTTAACTCCACTAAATTGTTGATTATTCCATCCAAACAAACCATCATCCAATAACGAACAATTCACAATCAATAACCAATACATAACCAAATCAACCAAATCAACCAAATCAATTGAATTTATATTCAATATTAATATTTTATTTTTGGTTCCACGTAGTGGATCATTAGTCGATTAAATTCTATTTGACTATTATTCATTCAAATTTCAAATTCCACATTTTATTTCATTTAATTTCAATTTCATTGTTAATTAAATTTAACTTAACCAGGTTAATTTTCAATTCAAATTTCCAATCAAATTTGAATTTCATTCAAATCAATCAAACACATTAATATCTCAATAATTTGATAAAATTATTCCTTTTATATACAAAAATATAATTTGGGTAAAATTATTTCATTTACCCTCTTTTCAAAACAATATTGTATTCATTGACAGTTCAACTCTTTTCAACACTTGAACCGATCAACCAACATAATACAAAACACTTGTATTTAAAATTTACAAATACGCTCTCATATATATACACTCAATCTCGATCTAGGGTATTACTAACCCCATCTCTATCGAGTTACGCCACAGAGCCAAGGTTATCACTAAACCAATAGCTCTGATACCACTGTAACGACCCAAGGATTTTCGGCCTCGAACCTCGACATATATATACCTTTACCGTAACTCATGTCGACCTTCCAAACACCGAAAACACTGGATAGTTATTAGAAAGAATTTAGAGGGTGAGATAAGAAAGAAAGAAATATTAGAATAGAAGAAGAGGAGGAATCAACACAACACAGTATCAGAGTCTCACATCGCAGCGGATCAAAATATAATACAGAAATAACTTTATTGAGAGCTTTAAATAAAACTTACAATATCAGAGTACATCACACAACGGGACAGTTATAATAACCTGTTCCCATATACAACACACAGCGGAATAGTATCATACGTCTGGACTCTTCCAGCTCGTCTCCTTCACATCATTCGATAACCTGAACCTGTACACCCCGGGCTAACCCGAGCATTTACAAAACACCGGGTCAGTCTGGTGAACCAGAGTGAGAAAAACTCGCACAGTTTAAGGGTATCACACAACCTGATTTTAAAGTTAAAATCCTTTCGAAAGAAAAGATAATCGTAAGACCAAATCCACACATAAACACGGACGGTTTTTACCTTACGATAACCCAAAACATTTTTGGAACAAATATCATGTCTGATATTATAATAATGTCTAAATACAAGTAAATATCAACCTAGTAGAACGCTTGCATCTCACGCTCTACATATATAGTATACAAACAAAAACCACAGGCGCTTATTGGAGATTGGATTGCCAACTATGACAAGGTATGGGACCACCTGCCGATCGTGTATCTCTAGAGGCAAATACACTGGGTTCAACAAGAACGTCTTACAACCCGGCCCACACATGACCGACCACTCATTTCGCTTGAGTGTATCGAATGTATATCACCAATGGTTGGGTGCGACCCACCGTCTTCCCGAAAAGGGACAGCATCGATAGATTTAAGAAGCAAAAGGAATTTCTCTAGATAGGTGATCATACACCCTAGCGGGAGCGACCCACATAGCCATGCTGCCTGCCCGATTTCTGTCATTTCCTGGTTGCGAGGATTGAGGTCAGAAACACATCTGGTCATCATACACTTTGGATGCCACATCATCAGATCCGCCAGATCATACTGATTTGACGTCCACAAACATACTTTAGCTATCTGGCTAGAGAATAACCATTTCTCCGCCATCAACTATGGTACGTTCGGAGAAATCAATGCATGTAAATTCTTTTGGAAATACTCTGTCAGACATCCGTCCATACAAGTCATCCAGGAACAGGATGAACCGAAGGTACTCTCCTACTGCATCTCATATAGGAATCACCCCATGGATCAGTAGCGAGAAGTCCATGCAACCTGTAGATCCCAACCACGACAGGACCACAACTTATCTCTGGGAGCTAACCAGAGATTTTTAGTCCTCCTTCCGCTTATGATAATCCACAGTCTTCAATGCTCCATCACGATCATCTTCTAATCTTCTTCACGTATTTGTTGGTCGGAATGGTTTTCGAATAAAAATTCGATCCCGGTCTTCCCATACCAACAATCGTATTGGTCAACTTCGATAGTCGGTGTTTTAACTATCGAATAACAAATGTGTGAAACCAATGAGTTTACTGATTCAGCACTTGACACGACTCAACCTCTTAAAACTATATTTATCAAAATTACTTTGATGTATTTTGACAGACTTACTTTGATTGATTAAATCTAACTAGACAAATTTGACTTATTTAACTCAACTAGAACAACTTGATTTGATTACTCTTATCGACTACTAATACTCGACTTAACTTCATTCGCTCGACTCTAGATCGCAGCGATCACAATAGTTACGCCTGATTCCCTCAGGAAACATCCGACCACCGTAGGCTATCTGCAGCCCTACGAATTACGCTAACGGTCGTACGCAGTGGCAACTCTTCTGAATAACTTTATTTGACTAACTCTAACTATATTTGATCAATTCTAATTGAATAACAAATATTCGATATTATCGAAAATTTGTTTCATTTTGAAACTAATATTGCCAGGTTATTTATTCCCCCAAAATCCTTGCGTTAGAGTTTGACATTTCTCGTTTAAGACGAAAAATATCAATACTTTCACCCGCCCAATCTAATATCATTCCTTGATAATAGTGAAGCCAACCAAGTTGGGGTATTTTAGTTACCTCTCAGACCTTGATCGGCCCGTTCTTACCTCAGAAATAATATCAGTTTGTCACTTAACCATCGATATTCAAATCCCGTTTACAATCTTGATTTCAAATATGGGTTTACACAATAGTTCCTTACATTTGAAATCCTTGCTCAAAAATCATCTTACTTAATTCCTTCAATTAAGTATTTTTAATTCAAAATCACATCCTTACTCCTCATTCACTTTATAACCCTTGTTTTACATCTCAGGTTTAACTATGACTTCTTTATATCTTCAATGTCCTTTACTTAATCCAACTGTCAAGTAATCCCATCATTTAAGCCACACGTTTTCTCAAACCCTATTATCACCCCATTGAGTTCAAGTATAAAAACTCGTTCAAAGTCTCTTCCCAAAGTTTAACTAAATTCTATTTCAAAATTTAGTTACTTATCCAAAGTGTCTCATTTAAGAAGCAAATTTCATAAATTAAACAATAATTTATTTCCACATTTACTACTGTAAATCAGTTAACTGCTTTATAAAAACGATATTAAGAATAAACGATTATTCGTTAAGTTATTCCACAAGTGTATTTTGACCAACTAAATTAAAAGTCGGTCTTGGTTAAACGAACTTGATTAACTCCAACACAAATAAATTCTTAAATTAATCCTAGTCGATTCCTCCTTTAAATTAATTCATGATATAATTAATTTAAATAGCTTCTTTAATTGTTCTTAGAAAAAATATAAATCGAACTTTCACCCATTAGGTTATCTTCATCTCATCTGCTTACATACGCTATGAACACAAGTATTTACTTTGTCAAAACAATTTAATAATAACTTATAAATAGTAATACCTTTTTCTTTTAAACTCCCTCTATTCAAGATAATATATTCAAATCCTAGAATAAATTTATAAGGCTCGTAGAGGTCGACCCACTTGATGATACAAATCCATATTTGTATAATGACTGGTTTACAGACAATGTGATGCCGAATTTATTCAACCAATATTTCCTACTGGTTAAAACAAATCAATTGTTGAATTTCAATTCAACGATTATCGATCAGATCAATAGCCCGATCAGAACTATTCCATTTGTCATGACGACCATCAATCAACAAACATATCACGCAAACACTTCAGCCAATTTCAAACACGTTTATTGCATAAACGGGATCAATTAAGGAAATTTCCTTTACTGGTTTAATCGTTAAAAATAACGATTTACTATTTAACTGAATTTAAACGACCGTTTAAATTCATTGTTTTAAATCAACAATATAACTAGCAGGCAGTAAATAACTAGTAACCAGAGCACACAAAAATAAAGACCCAATTTATATAAAATATAAATGGGTAGAACTGAGTGAGGTTAACTCACTTTGATTCGTCCGTCGCTGAAACAATTTGTTTTACATGCTTCCGACTGCGTTCAACTCTGTCCGTCCAATCCCATAACATTACGCTCGTCGATACGGTCGCACGCGCCTCTGATTTGTTCCATTCTATTACTGTTGACACAGTTACTATTTTAGTCCGATGTTCCCTTATTTAAAATAATATTATAACTAAATTTCTACGTTAGTTTAAAGTGAGATTTGGCATATTATAACCTATTCACTTGATCGCTTCAACCCTTAAATGGTTTAAATTAAACCATAGTTGGCATATTATAAAACAATAATTAGCTAGGCACCTTTAAGAACTAGGTTGGCATGCGGACGTGGTTATTTGGCATATAAGCTGCTGTACATTTCCCTTAGGACTCATAAAATACATGTACGTATTGGAGGAGGGTTAGGCAAAAATGTAGTGTATTATGGCCGAGTTATAATATAGAATTAGGCACCCTTAAAAGTACTTAGGCAAATATATAAATTTATAATATCTGCATATTACCTAAAACTAGGATAAGTGTTAATAAATAAACTGGCATTTTAAACTAATTTAACAAACCAGGTAGGCATGTTCAGCACCCCTTCTGACAATAACTCCGTCCGAGCCTCCGTCCGCCATATGCTCAAACACCGCGCCATTCACCAATGCGTTGAACCCCATGCACAGTTTCCCTTCTTCTTTAGTTTGAACTCAAGCATAGCATGCCCATGTCAGTACTCCTCACGCATGCTCCCCCTGTTCTTCTCACGGAAATGTATATATATATATATATATTAAGGGAAGGAGTCGGTTGTTGGTTCGAAAAGAAGAGAGAAAGAAGACTGGACAGTTTGTGTTTTGGGCAGGAAGAGGAACAACATATTTATAGTGCCAGAGAAACGTGGTCACCACGATATGAAACAGTATATGTAGGTCTGCGTGTCTACTTTTTTTTGTCTGCACGTTTGGAGAGATGTCATTTCAATTTTAAATACTTTGTCGTCACGGTGTTTAAGAATGGATAGACAAGAAAAGACCAGATTGGTTGTAGGACGTACGTTGAAAAGAAAAGAATCACATGCAGTGCATGTATAATAGCCAAAAGGATAGGGTAGCTGAGGAACAACACATACATGGTAGAATTTGATGGTAACCGCAAACAAGAACAACACATAAGGTAGACTGCGATTTGAGTACTTAGGCCTATGCGTTTAGGGTAGGCTAGCTCTAGGTCAGTACATTACTTAGAGATTTAAAAAAAATCACACATATATTTATTAAACGAAACTTCGTCGTGAAGTAACACGTTAACCACCCTACAAACGATTTCTGTTTTCTGATAAAAAAGCTAATCTTGGTGTAAAAAGGTATTCCGGACCCAATGGGACAAGTTTCGTCGAAATCCGAGGTCGTATGAAAAAATTTCCTTTATAAAACCAGAAATAAACACGCGTTTAATTTTTCCATGATCACCAGATAAATCCAGTCAACTTGAAACCTTGATATCTTAAAATAACTTTTCAATACGAACCCAACGGCACTAGTTTCGTCACATTCAGAGACTGTTTCCCCGGTAGGCTATTTTTACGCGCACCGCAATGCCCTTTTGAACACCAAATTTCCCGGTCTTTAAAAATAACAAACTATATAGCTATTTTGACTCTAATCGACGATACGAACTCAACGGAATTGGTTTCGCGGCCTAATTCGATCATCTGTTCAAGTTATACCCAAATAACTCTTTATTAAACTAATCACGCGCTATAGAAATTGGACGGGCGTTTACGGCTACCGTGGCCACATACGACATCGGTTTGCCTCTTCATTTAACACCATGCAATAATTTAACGATACGGTTCCAATGAAACTGATTTCGTCGAAATGTGAGTCCGTTTGCAAAATGGCTATTTTAAAGGTCGATATTTAAATAACGATTTTTACAGCGACTATTTCAAAATTTGATTTGGCCATAATTAACAAATTATAAAACAAAATCTTGATTTTTCTCTTTCATATGAAAATTATTGTCAACACGGTTCCAACATTTCTTGTTTCACAGAAATCCGACTTATATCGGACTCTGTATATCCATTTGAAGTTCAAAACTCCAAATTACGAACTGCACGCCATTTCCAAGCTTGATTTATATTATATATGAATATATATCGTTCAACTTCATTTAAATAGCGATTTAAATATTAAAATCCATTTATATTCCAAATAAAATATTTAAAACCAATTTAAATATTCAGATTTAAATGGTCGAAAAACACGGGTCGTTACACTTACAACGACCTTTTCCAAATTTGATTTGGACATAATTCCAAATCCAACCGTTAGATTTCAAAATTCTAATATTCTTTGGAAAGCTCTTTTCGAAACCCAACGGTTCTGGTTTCAGGAGAATCCGACGGTCGGACCTTCCGCAACGTCAATTCAAAGTCAATGGTCGAAATTCGCGAACTGCCACAGCCCAGCGCGTTCTATTCAGGCCATTTAATATATATAATATATATATTATATACATTTCATCGATTTCAATTCTAAATGTATTTTATAAATCGTTTAAATCCGTTTTCAAAACCATTTCAACTTCATATTCAATTTTAAATCAAAATTGAATATTCCATATCATTAATATATAAATGATAATATTTTCAAAATATTAGATTTTGAAATCAGTTCCTTTTCTATATTCATTACAAAAACAAATATAATCGATATAAATATCGTTCGCGTCAAAATACGGCAAATCTAATCAGTACAGTTTTATATATTTCAATAACTTTGTTACTCTTATTCAACAAACGAATATTTTCTTCAACACATGAATATATATTTTATTCAACACATGAATATTTATTAATTCTTACCTATTTATGTGAATTTTATTGTATAAATATTTCATTCAACACATGAATCGTTTCAACACATGAATATTCTCAACACATGAGTTTTCTTTTAATTCAACACATGAATATATATTTTATTCAACATATGAATTTTTATTTTATTCAACACATGAATTTTCATTTTATAATATTCTTTATTTTCCAAATTGGAATGAGGCCCAATAAATTACCATATAATGTTAATTATATGGGTTCCATACAACACATGTATATAATAGCAACGACAAATAATCAACCATCATCCAGAGTGCACCACACAACTGCATAAGCATTAAATATAAATAATTAACGCTTACACAGTCTGTCAACCCATCGATCGACATACAACTAAATAATTGGGATTAGTGTACGCCAAATATCATCCCAACACCCATGTGGGGTTTCAATCCACAAACACTGAATATTATTTGTGTGGTTGGGCGACGTGTAAAATTTATCGTCCCAATCAATATCCTTCAAATGGGTGTGCATAAACAAATCGTTCAATTTGTAAATGAATATTTATTTATTCATGTTCATGTTAGATTTATATTTTTAATGATAAATAATTTATTTCAACACATGAATATATTTCCATTCATTCCACATCACAATCAATTTTCACCACACAACAAAATCAAACAAGTAGTCCATGGTCTGTGGATGACGGGTGTCGGGTGCTGCTAAGCATCGTCTGCATCCGAGTATATATTTTTAACTAGAAAACAAGATTTAAAGTGAGAAGTTCTCACCTTGGGTTTCCACTCCGCCGTTTTATTTCTGAAATTCGGAATAGTCTGGATTTGCCCGTACTCCCAACGCTGTCTTCTCCACGCTGTTCATATTAAAATCACATTTTTAATATGATGTTCTATACATGAAAAATCATATTTTTATTCTTTTTATAATATAAAAAATCATATTTTTATTCTTTCTATAATATAAAAATCATATTCTTATTCTTTCTATAATATAAAAATCATAATTTTATCACTACTTCATATATATAAAAATTATATTTTTCTAGAATGAAAAATCAAATATTTTATAAATGAAAAATCATGCATTTCCCTAACTAAAAATCATAATTTTTACTAACTTTATCCTATAAAAATCCTGACTTTATTTTTTATAAACTGATTATTTTAGATAGAAATAAATAAAAACTCACCTTTTGCTTTGTAGTGGGGCCCACGATGGTCATAACTGGCGGAGGAAGGGGGAACAAGATCGGAGGTGATGGTAGGAGGCGGCGCAGGCAATGGCAGCACCCCATTGGCTGGCGGCGGGTCCTAAGGGGCTGAAGGCGTGGGTTTTCAGGGGATTGGGGTCTTGGCCTTTGAGTAAGGCGTCGTGGAGTGGAGAGGGAGGAAGAGGAGGTAGTGGCGGTCTTTTTGGGTGGCGGCGCACGGCTAGGCGACGGCCTCGGTGGGTGCGACGACGGAATATGGAGGGGGGAGGAGGGTTCACGGTTTTTAATTTAGAAAGGGGGCACAATTTTTTATCTGGAGAGAATAGTTAGGGTTACACCCTTTTTATATATTTTATTTATTTAATTATTTAATTCAGTTCCAAAAAGTAACTTCTTCATTCGAACCCCAATTCGAATCAACGACTGTCGCCCTTACTTAACTACCCCCATTCGGAACACCATGGGATATATTTCATAAGCCAATTCCATCGTTTCGATCAATTTTCATCAAATTCAAAATATAAATCGGTATATTGAATTTAAATGCACATTTCAATTTACCGGGGTCACATACTGACTCTAAAAATTCCTGAAAAATATTTTCTAGCTTCGTATTGACGATACGGTCCTAACAAAACTAATTTCGTCAAATTCTGTGACCGTTTGAAAAATGGCCATTTTCCAGTCGATTAAAATCAACTAAAACTGTTCAAACGTGTTTAACTTCGCCACGCTCACATATTGATTTGAAAAATTACGAATTTTGAAACCTAGCAATAATTTGACATCACGGATCCAACAAAAGTGATTTCGTCGAAAACGAAGGTCGTTTGCAAAATTGCTATTTTTAAGGGCCAAAATTCCACATCGACTTCTAAATTTTCAACTGGACATAACTTTTTACTCCCGCTATGAAATTTTGATTTTTCGGATTCGTTGGAAAGATATTTTCAAATAGATTATAATATTTTTGGTTTCGGCAAAACCCGTTTTTTTTAATCCTGTACATTCATTTGAAATTTGAAATCGAATTTTCAAACTACCGCGCCGTTTTCAATTCCTTTTATAATTAAAAATAAATATTTATATTCTAACGACGATTCAAATAAATATATACGTTCTAATTCTATTAAAAATAAATTTCTCGTCGTTATTATTTAAAATAATTCATTTTAAATATTCAAAATTCATTAAAATTGCCAAAATAAAAAATTTAAATTGGCTCAGAATTTCTAGGTTGTTACAGAGATTTTTTTGTTGCATTGCAATTACATAAATAAAAGATATGTTCCCTGAAGGAATATCATACACTCCAGAAGTAGTGATTTATTTTCTCTCTTGAATCTTATTTTTATTTAATGCACCTAATTTTGTTAATGCATTTAAGGTTTGATATATTTTTTATATTGATATGACGTTTCAATAGTTTGTATATATTTATCTCTAAAGGAGATAAGTTCATCCCAGAAGCGGTGATAACAAAATATCTTTAGAGGATATTTGTATATTTGGAAATGATAAAATATCTCTAGAAGAGATTCGTTTATTTGGAAATAATAAAATATCTCCAGAAGAGATTTCTACAATTAAAAATGATCAAAATTTTGTAGAAAAATTTCATATGACATGTAACACCCCGTATGTTGAATAACTTGTTGAATATAAAACAGGGAAGAATTAAATTTTAAAATCTGAATCAGGGGAAACGGGCTATGCCACTGCGTTCGTCTCGGAAAAATACGCGAAATAGAGTCCGAGTTTTTGAAAATCGGAGTTCGTATGACCCAGTTAAGGCCCGAAGAAGTTTTCAGAAAATTCAAAACAGATTTAAATGCAAAAATTTCACATTTCGGAAGAGGCGGGAAAATTCCCTCCAGGCAGAGGGTGTCGACCCTACGGTCGACATGGGTGTCGACCCCCTCCCTAGGGGTCGACCCAGGGGTCGACCTCCCCTGTCGGTCTGTGTGACCTGGGTGCAACCTGATGGGGTTTGGGCTGTGCTTGGTGGCTAGTGACGAGATCTGACGGCTCTAATCTGATTTAGGGTTAATCTAATGGCCTAAAACACCTAACTAATCTATAAATACACCCTAAGACTACCCTAATTCATACTAAAAATAGATACAACGTCGTTATGCCGTCAAAATGCAACTTGAAGGAGCCTCCATCAAATTAAAGAGGAAGATAGCTTCTCAAATCAACTCCTAATCAACTCTAGCAACTTAATCTTCTTCATAGGAGTGCTAATCAACAAATTGTGAGTTTCTATAGCCTTAATGACCAATTGTTGAAATTATTATGATAGGATATAATGAGGTTATGGCTATGAATGTGGATCAATGCAAGTTATGTTATCATATGCTATATGTTCATGATGTTATGCAAGTTATGCAAGTTATATGCTATATGTTCATGATGTTATGCAAGTTATATGCTATATGTTCATGATGTTATGCAAGTTATATGCTATATGTTCATGATGTTATGCAAGTTATGCAAGTCATATGCTATGTGATCATGATGTTATGCAAGTTATGCAAGTCATATGCTATGTGATCATGATGTTATGCAAGTTATGCAAGTCATATGCTAGGTGATCATGATGTTATGCAAGTTATTCAAGTTAGATGCTATGTGTTCATGATGCTAGTTATGCAAATCGCTATGATAAACATTGATCCATTATGACACCATGTTATGCAAGTTTGGTGTTTGATTATATGCAAGTTCATATATGATATGTTATGCAAGTTTGGTGTATGATTATATGCAAGTTCATATATGACATGTTATGCAAGTTTGGTGTTTGATTATATGCAAGTTCATATATGATATGTTATGCAAGTTTGGTGTATGATTATATGCAAGTTCATATATGACATTTTATGCAAGTTTGGTGTTTGATTATATGCAAGTTCATATATGATATGTTATGCAAGTTTGGTGTATGATTATATGCAAGTTCATATATGACATGTTATGCAAGTTTGGTGTTTGATTATATGCAAGTAACATGTGCAAGTTTACACCTTCGTATGATATGCATACATATGCCAGTTAACCCCTTTGTATGTCATACGTACATATGCAAGTTTACCCCTTTGTATGACATAAGTAACTTATGCAAGTTAACCTCTTTATGACATATGTGATTCATGCAAGTTTGGGTTGATTATTTATGCTAGTTGGGTTTGATGCTATATGCATGTTGACACCTTTTAAACCCATGTTGATGCTAATGTTATGCAAGTTGAACCCATTGTATGTGTGATGAATCTTCCCTTTTAAGTATGTCATGTTAGCGAATTACGTGGGGAACGATGGGGTTAATATTCATGTTAATGAAATGGTGTGAAGTTGGTATGATTATGCATACCATAAAGTGGATGGACATAATTGAGTCAATTATGTACAACGTTAAATTTGTAATTAATTAGGGATAATTAATACAAATTATGGGGGTGATTAATTAGGTGTAATTAATCGACTAAGACACGAGGTTGGACCCTTTTGTAGCATAAGACTGCCTGGAACCGACCGACAAATCCAGCGGCTACAAATGATAGGCCCAATGTGAGAGGTCTTAGGCACAAACTAAATATGTGACAAGTGTAAAGACACGAGGTTAGACTCGGTTATGGCGTAAGGCTGCCCGGACCCGACCGGCAAATCCAGCTGCCATAAAAGATAGTCTAATGTGAGAGGTCTTTACAACGGTTACGTTCTTAATCAATTAAGAAACACTTAACCAGATAAGCATCTAGTGGGGCATGAGGGGTTAAGTGGGTGCCTTGGGTGGCATGTGGAAATCAAGTAAGTGCCTTGGGTGGCATGTGGAAATCTAGTGGGTTGCCTTGGGTGGCAATAGAAAATACGATTAGAATACTTAACCAAAGTGGAACATGTAATTAAACATGATTAGAGGGTTAAGTAAGTGCCTTGGGTGGCATGTGGAAATCAAGTAGGTGCCTTGGGTGGCATGGGAAATCTAGTGGGTGCCTTGAGTGGCAATTGAAATATGATTAGATGACTTAACCAAACTTTAAACATGTAAGTGGACATGATTATTCAAAAGGGTTAAGTGGGATACACTAGAAAAAGGGACAAGCTTAGGTGGGTAGCTTGTGGGGGCCCATTTCAACCAGTAACCCATATGTATCTTATTGGGCTCGACCCATGTCGAGGACGGGACACGCGTACTGGGCTTGACTATAAGAGGCCAAACGGGTTAGCGGTGGCAACGCAAGTCCAACGGGTTTCATATGCGTGTGTGGACCCGGGCTGGTAGGTAAGACGTTGTTGCATCGTGTAGGTATAAGTCGTGCACCATTGGTTGTATCGGGTTTCCACTTTGGGGAGTGATACACCCCACTGTGGGGCTAGCACGGGTATCTACGGTAGGGAGCCGATCGCTTGGGGAGTAGTGGGTACACCTAGTGGAGATAGGGGCAGACGGCACCTATGTAGTCAGCTAGGGGTACACGAAACTACTAGTTAAATTTTCTAAGTCCTTGGGTGGGATCAACCTTTAAGTAGGAATTACCCTTGGGTGGGTAGATCTGGTGTGGTGCAGTGTAGGAATTACCCTTGGGTGGGTAGATCTGGTGTGGTGCAGTGTAGGAATTACCCTTGGATGGGTAGATCTGGTGTGGTGCAGTGTAGGAATTACCCTTGGGTGGGTAGATCTGGTGTGGTGCAGTGTAGTATTTATCCTTGGGTGGATAGGCGCGTCTTTACCGTTATCTTAGTTCATCCTAAGTCTAGTTGGCTGCTTAGTGTAGTCATTTATCCCCAGTCGTACCGTACCAGGTTTATATCATACCCTAATTACTTTAATGATTGTATTGTTAAAGTTATAGGGCTCACTCAGACTTATGTCTGACCCCGTTGTTTTTATCTTTTTCCCAACCCTCAGGTTATCAGAGTGGGTCTAGCACTAGTGGGCTTTGATCAGATTGCTTTATCTATCTTTTGGAGCTTGGACTCTTGAAGTAAAGCTCGGTTATCTTTTCTATTATGGCTATTAGTATGTAGTGGGATTATGTACTTATGTTTTAACGAGATGGATATTTTGTACTTGACTCTTCAGTCGGTTTTTGATATGTAACCAAACATGTTTACCTTCTGTTGCAAAGAAATGATGTTTTAAATTTCAAGTATTACTTATATCTGTCTTGTTGTAATTTTTCTGTTCTATATTTACATAAAATACTCCACCGAAGTTAAGGCATTCCCTTAGTGAGTGATCTTAGCGGGTGTGGGGTGTTACACGACATGAAGTTCATATACCATTTTTTTTTCAAATAAGGAACTTGAAGTTCATATGCAAATGAGGATCATGAAGTTCATATGCAAATGTGGAACCTGAAGTTCATATGCAAATGAAGAACCTGAAGTTCATATGCAAATGAGAAAGATGATGATGTAGGTTTAATGACTAAAGAAAATATGCATCTCGAAGATCATAAGCTAAGATTTAAATATTGATCTTAATTTAGCACACGTGAAGTGTATGCAGAAGCAATTTTTGTTATAAAAATGGAAAATTTAGAACCTGCAGTTTCTATAATGGTAAGAGATAATTTTGATATGAATAGAAAGATCTAAAAGCTTTTTATACGGATTGTATAATTTGAACCTAAAACATGTAATTTTTATGTTGTGAATTTTATATATAGATCTGCAAGTTAATGGGATTATTCATATTAAAGAATGTAAAATATTGGTTCTATAATTATGCACTTTTACTTAATTCTCGATTAAAATTATGCATATACATGGTATTTTAGAAAATATGATTATTGGGAATGCAATACAACTATAAGTTGTTTATTTCAGTTTTGTCATTGATCAATACTGTAGCTAGATCCAAATTTTATTATGTTGATTTAAGTAAAATATTTATTTGATTTATATATTTAGACCGTATAATGGTTATTTCCATTATTTTTATAATAAATGCATTAAATGTATTGTTATGGTAATATATATTATATTGCCATATTATTATAAATGTGTTAAAAGCATTAGTTATTATAAGTTAAATGATGTATGTTTGTATTTGGGAAAAGAAGAGACATATGTTTTATTATTCGACGTATTTGGAAACTAATATCTAATGTAATGGAAGAAGTTGTATAAGTCAGATCTGAGACCTGAACTTTTGGATATGAAAAAAAGAAATTTTTTGATGAAGTTTACAAGTTTGAAATCTTGACAATTAGTAAGAATGTAAAAGCTTCTAACTTAAAAGTATGTTAAAAGGTTGAGAACCAGAAGTTCGTCATAAATTAATAAACTAGATATAATATGTATGTTTATATATATGCATAGGAACTTGAAGTCCCTTAATCAATGAACTTGAAATACTTCACAATTTAAAACCCTGAAGTTTAATTGAAACTGTATAAAATAATAACATTAATAAAATTGATATACAAGGATTTCACAATTTTCAAAATGAGTTGTATCTTGCTTATATATTTATATTTACATATTATGTTGAAGAATAAATTTTAACAACTAGAGTTGTTTATATATTTTATTTGAACTAGAAGTTCAATACAGTGGAACCAGAAGTTCAATACAGTTGACCAAGATGTTCAATACAGTTTAACAAACTTGAAATTGTTTATATATTATTTGAACAAGAAGTTCAATATGGATTAACAACTCGAAGTTGTTCATATATTTCATTTGAACCAGAAGTTCAATACAGTTCCAAATCAGATATTTTGGATATTATGAAATGATCTTTAAGGTTCACGTTGACATTGCTTGATAAGCAAAAATTAATGATTGGAATATTATAACAATTTGTTCTAAAATCAATAACTTGAATGAGAGAATATGCAAATCAATTACATATGTAATACGTGGACACACGTATATACACATATATGCGAATATTTAATTAACAACCTGAAGTTGTCATGAGCTCATATTATAAATTATGCATATATTATTTTATATTTCAGAAAGTCAATTGACTTCAATATTGAATGACCTGAAGTCATGTGCATATTCAAATGATAGAAAATTCCTCCAAGCCATTAGATAATTGAAAGGGAATAAGAAATGCAATATGAATACATCTTATCAACTAATAAGAGCATTATCCTCCTACAATTGAAATACATCTAATGTATTTGCTAGCTATGATGCTATAATGAATCAAAAATGAATCCAAATTAGGTTTATTATTTAAAGTGACATTGTTTGTCAACATTGAGGGGGAGGATAAAGGAATCATCAATGTTAAATATTTGCTAACATATAGAATTATGCAAAGTATTACATAACTTGCATAAATTATCAATTATGTCCCTAATAGACTTTATCCAATATATATTTGAATCCCCGAAGGATCAAAAGGTGTAAATCACAACTGAAAATGTGATATAAAAGTCAGTTTAAAATATCTTTGGAGTAAGTCATAAAGATGCAAAATAAAGGAGGTGAGTGTTCCTGAAGAAACACTTAAAGGTGCCTTGAAAGAAACCCATGACATGATTGTCAAAATAACCCCAGAAGAGGTTTAGGTACCTAAAGCATGATAGGTTTTGAGATCTCAATAAATTATGTATAGAACTGATAAGAAATAATCATCGATGATAAAGTAATAAACAATAAAGCGCTTATATTTATAAATGGATTAAAAATCCCATATTAGAGAGAAACATGATTGGCCATCATGAAATTCTCCTAAATAAGATATATGGACCTGTAGTCCATAAGATATGAACCTGTAGTTCATAAGATAATAATAGAAATATATATAATGAAAAAATCACACGCAAGTTACTGAAGCACCATGAGTGTCAACAACATGTTAAGTGCTATGAGCACTGTATTTTCAAAGATAATTGAATTGATTAAAGTGGTGAAAGTGTTTAAAACGCTTACAATACCCTAAAGGTATAAACGATGAAAGTATACAAATTCCAGAAGAATTTAAATAACTTTAGTAGTGATAAAGAGCAAGAAATGAAGATTACAACATTCTTTTAAGTATTGTTGTGATGAAAATCTTGAAATAATTCATGATGATTAGATCACTTCCTACTTTCAAGAATTGTTGTAATGAAACTCTTAATATCCATTGAAGTGGTAGTTGCGATATGCAAAAATTATTATATATAAGTCCCTGAAGAACATAAATAACATTTGTTATTATAAAGAATACCAAGAATATGGATGATAGATTACAATATTCTTCTAAGTACTGTTGTAATGAAAACCTTGATATACTTCAGGGTGAGTAGATTACTTCCTTCTTAGTGTTGTTGTAATAAAAATCTTGATATACTTCATTCTTCTACGTATTATTGTAATGAAAATCTTGATATACTTCAAGATGAGTAGATTACTTCTTGCTTAGTAATGAAAGGTGTCTTATTCATCAAATATGTATTGCAACATGCAAGTCCGATTGAAACAGAAAATTATAAGCGCCTGAAGTGTATTCATAAATGAATATTAGTAACATACAAATCACAAAAGGAAGGCGTTTTAATTAAGAAAACGTGCCTGAAGCATGGAAATGCACATGATGTTTTAAAAGAAAAACTTCATTAAGAAGTATTTATAAGCAATTTGAGTTATTGAAAGAAGAATACGAATTCAGAGGAAATTACTAAATCAGGGGGAGCATCCATATGTATGATATAATGCACTCTTTTTCCTTAACTAAGTTTTTCCCTACTGGGTTTTCTTAGTAAGATTTTAATGAGGCGTGGGTCATGATCCAGAAGTATCAACCCAAAAGTAACATACAAAAATAAGTTATAATGTACCTTTTTTACTTATTTAAGATTTTTCCCACTGGGTTTTTCTTATTAAGGTTTTAACGAGGCATTACATTGATCCAGAAGTATCATACTACTTTTGACCTAGTAAATATGACATTTTATATTGTACTCTTTTTCCTTCACTAAGATTTTTCCCATCGGGTTTTTCTTAGTAAGGTTTTGACGAGGCAACATCTTGATCCAGAAGTATTAAACATCTTTTGATGCTGTAAACTATTGTTTATGAAGAAGACAAGGCAGTTTGCATGACTCGGATTCAAGTGAATTATAGCAAGGGTAATAGGATGAAGCACATTTCTTCTGAATTTCTCTTCAAACACGAATGAAAGGATAACAAGAAAGAGGAGAAACATTTTCAGTTCAAGAAAAGCGGGTAGATTTGTTCTCAAAGGCAATTTCCAAATCCATATTCCATAAGGTGATGTACAAAATTGGCATGCGTTGACTACATAAATAGACTAGTTGAATAATGAGTTATAAATAAGGAGGAGCATATAAAAATATGCTGTAATGTACTCTTTTCCTTCACTAATATTTTTCCTACTGGGTTTTTGTTAGTAAGGTTTTTAATGAGGCATTATCTTGATCCTGAAGTATCAACCCTTACGGTAACATTGTAAAACATGCTACGTAAAGATGAAATAAATTTGCACTATTTTCCTTGTTTATGATTTTTCCCACAGGGTTTTTCATAAAAAGGCTTTTAATGAGGCATTGTTTTGATCCTGAAGCATCAAACTCTTTTAAGGAATATCATTTTAATATGATATCCATAATTTCAGACATTGTACTCTTTTTTTCGCTTAAGGTTTTTCCCATTGGATTTTCCTAATAGAGTTTTGAAGGCAACAAACAATAGTTGTATTGATTGAACGGATATGTGCAAGCAAGATAATTATAAGGGGGGAGCAATCATCATATATGTTTTAAAAGGGACAAATTCAAGTTAGCAGAGCATTCAGGATTTTCAAGATGCATATTCAAGGGGGAGTGTTGTAATATATATGAGTGAATATGCTCTTGTCATATTCTATTTAATCCAACATCATGGGAATAAGTCTAACATTAGCTCCAGAGCCTATATATAAAGCAGCCAATATAATAGAAATTGTACACACTTGAAGTGATAGAAATAAAAGTCTCTACCCTATCTTTTCCGTTCTCTCTAATGGCTTCGTTTTTAACATACGTTCTATTCTATTTTATAACATATTCAAAATACTAAAGTAAAAAAGAACAATTTACCTCCCAATAGTTACTACCCCTATAATGTATTACCTTATATAGAAGATTATTGTTTGGTTCATAATAAAATATGATTGATAAAAAACATAAGAATAAGGAGTAACTGAATATTATCTATGATATATTTTATAAATAATAAAAGCCTTTATAGTAGTTATGAATTAATATATCCAACGAACTCCCATAAAATAAATGAAGAAAACTAAATTAGTGTCTATACTAATAAAACCAAAAATAAGATGAAAACAAAATTTTAGCGCAAAATAATCCAATCGACGATGAAATCGCAAACTTAGGGTAAAAAAATAGCCCAGACTTGAATTAAAGGAAAAGGTATATAACAACAAAAATATAACTTTTAGATGGAGCTTGTTGATTCAGAGTGCCAAAATCTTCTGGTAACATTTAGATAAATTGTCCATAGGAATATTATCCCTAAAACATGCAACCACTACATAAAGTAAAAAATAATTAATCTAAATATTAAAGATGTTTTATTATTGATGTATTCAATAAAATTATAGATGTAGTCATGTAAAAAAAAATATGAGATAAGCAAATAAATTATTTGTCAAGAATTTCTAACTTGCTTCTAATTCAAAATTGAAATTTTATGTGAAGTTTGAGAATAAAAAAATTATGAAAGGTGGAAGAACAAATTGAAGATAAAAAAATTCTCTCACTTAATGTTCTAAGATGAGGAAGATATCTTTATTGAAATAATTATAAATGAATAGATAAATGCATTTATTGTGAAATAAATGTTTTTGATGCAATAAAATTATGCAAATGAATCAATTACAAAATAAATAGCTTAATTTAGGGTGCTACTATTCATACCTCAGTTTATACTTCCAGCCACCAAAACTAAAAGTACCCCAAATATTTCAAATTTCCTCTATTGGCCACCGTCTAAATTAATAACCTAAAAATGGAGAGGCCACCAGCACCTTCCTCTACAAAGAATGCTTCCTACCTCACTTACATTATGCATTTATGTCTTTTGAGTTATTTTATCGAACATCTTGCATCATATTATCACAACCATCATGTTTATCATCTAATTTATCATCATTCAAATACTCAATCTATCAAAGGACAAAAAAAGTTAATGTATCTAAATTATACGAACAAAAACCCTACAAGTAAAAACTTACATTGTCATTCTCTATTACAACATCGTCAAATTTAATGTCTTCCAAACTTGAAATTTCCAACGGAGCGGGAAAATATCCTAAAACGCAATGGAAAACCCTAACCATTAAAAAGAACCTAACATTTTCTGTAACATAATAGAAAACAATAAAAATCAAGCAATTATAACATTTTTTTTATCTTCATCTTTCATCTCTATTAGGAACAAAAGAATATATGCTTTTGTTAGGGTTTTGGGTTTGAAATTGTAGAGAAGTACGTGTTTTTCTTAGGATAAGTATGGTGGTGAATAATTGAGTGAAATAATAATGTATGGTGGCCAGAAGAATATAAAAAATAATTATTTGTATTAAATTTAGAAAGGTGGTCGAAAGTGTAAACTGGGGTGTGAATAGTAGCGCCCTTAATTTACAATAAGTTACAGAGAATAGTAATGGCCCTACTATTTATGAGAAGTTTTTATTGTTATTTTTTAATTCTCCTATCAAACCAACATGGAATTGATGAAAAACAAACTGTACTGTAAAAAAAAAGAAAAATATTTTGAATAGAAGTAAATAATCAAATTAAAAATGAAAAATACAACCAATAATTAGCAAACAAAGGAATAAAATCTTAGGAAAATATTTAGTACATTTAATATTGATAATATCTATAATAAGATTGATCGCATAAATATCTCATAATAGGCCAAAAAATATAAATTAACGTGTAAACATGATTACCAAAAGTCATATAATTCTTATCCCTTGCGCAAATGATACAAATATAACCATTGCATAGCCTAAAAAAATAACGACAATTAAGGTGAATAACAAAAAGAAGAGGTGTTAATGTATCCAATCGAATTATAGTCATGTTAAAAAAATATGAGATAAGTAAATAAACTATTTGAAAATAATCTCGAAGTTGTACTTAATTTATAATATAATTTTTTATGTGAGGCTAGGGTTTGGAAATTAATACAATTTTAAAAGGATGCAGAACATATTGAAGACATAGAAAGTAATAAAATAAGAACTTAGATGAATTAAATTAGAATATATGTATATTTATATGCATTATTGTGAAATAAGAGTAACTATTATGTAATTAATGTAACTTTTAATTTATATCTCTTCGTTCGAACCAGCAAACATGGAATTGATTAAAAATTAACCCTATTATGGCCATCTTATGAGAAGTCTTAGATCGCTAGTCATATTTTTGCTTATAGAGATATAGAATGAAATGTTATTAGGTTGTTTTATTAAACTAAAATGGATAACATTCAATTCCATCCTAAGCACCCTAGCAGATTTGTCTTATTATCAAGTTCTTTGCTTCATAGGCAAAGCCTCTCTTTTAAGTGCTTTAGTTTTGACATTAGTTGAACAATGGGATTCCCATGGTACACAGTTTCCTATTCTAGACCGACTAGGCCATGATATTCTACTTTTTAATGCCATGGGATGTTATTTCATAAGAGAATACCTTTGTCGTAATATGTCAGGGGTAGCCAAATAAAAATAATGATAGGTGTATGGTCATTGGTAGAATAATCGGAAAAGTTGTCTAAAAAAACAGAGAATTTGTCTAGGCACTCCTTATTTGTCAAGTATATTAATTTTTATGCTAGGTGGTTTAAAGAGACTTGTTGCTTCAATACATTCAACAAAATCATTGTTTGGATTGGGGCTTCAATTGAAATTGTTAATTTTGTCTTTATAAGACGGAACAACATTGAAATCACCTGCTAGTAACCATGAAACTTTAAATATTTTATAATATTGTTTGATATGGTGTCACAATTTTGTTCTTATTTCCGGTTGATTATCACTGTATATGAAAGTGCAATAGAATGTCAAAACCAATTTGGTTAAGTAAGCGATCTAGTGATCATTATTGTGGACCGTCGAAATAGATCAAATATTCTCATCCTAAAGAACCAAAATTCAACTTTTATCCTGATGTTCCATGTTGAAACTAAAAATCTAACCTTTGTTATTTATTTAGCTCGATTTCTATTTGTTGGATTCTTTTACATATTAGTTGTATATTTTATTTCATCACAAAACACAACTCCAAATCAACGAACTTTTTAAGTTTCAATTCTAATTTTTATGCATTTCTTTTGGCTGCTAAGAAGCTCTAACCTTAAGTTAGGAACGAATAATAATTATGCATTAGTAGCTACGCTAATTTGAAGAAGGATAATGACACATTCACATGACACATAAAAGTGATTTTAAATCAAATTTAAGCATGTTTTGTGTCAAAACTGAGCACTTGGTTTTGTTTCTGACAAACTGGGCATTTGCTCATATGAATCAAAATTGAGCTAGTCTCATCTTTTTATCAAAAATTAGATACTTGGTTTAGACTTTTGAGCTAAACTGAGCCATGCTCAGTTCTAGAGGTAAAACCTCCCTCTTCCTCCCTTGAACTAAAAGTAAAGTCCTATAACTGTCTATTCTTTTACAGTAATAATTTCGTTAGCCTTACTCTTTTATATTTTAAATTATCATGATATTCAAGAACCTGTCATCTGCAATAAGTATTTAATGGCAATAGGAAAGCTACTGAGTAATATGGGTTGATGTAGTCTTAATAGATGGAAAAGTTGCATCTTGTCTTCAGTAGCAATGGCAATGGGGCGGGTTTCACATGCCCCAGACCCGCCCCGAACTTTTTTACCCCCGACCCATAGACCCGGCACGGATCCTATTTTTTTCCCCGACCCATGGCCCACACGGGTCACGGGTAGACCCGACCCAGACCCGGTTCTTGTAGCAATACTCCTAGTTTGTCTCAAATTTCAAAGGTACAAAATATATGTCAGTCATCTCATCATACATCAGTATACTTAAAACATACAACCATAAATTAAAAGAAGAAGCCAAATAGGCTTAACAATATACATGCATTCATATTACTAGCAAAAACAAAATAAACCTGCATTCATATTACACGTCCATGTAGAAACAATACAAAATGCATTACATATTGTGTTCATCTTACTAGCACAATGCATCATTCACAACAGGAAAATGTATACAAAGATACTTACAGACGTGGAAAATTAGAGAGCTAATATAATACATAGAACATATCAATTACATATTAAAGCCTAGCGAAATAAAAGATGTGTCAACTATCAAGATTCATTACAGCACCAGCAGGTCCAACACTAAGTAAGTTTCCACTTTTATCAACCTGAAACACATTTGAATTAGTGTGATGAATATTCATTTTCTTCAACCTGAAAGATAATTTCAATAAGCTTCATTATTGACTAACCTGAAAGAAAATTTCAACACATTTGGACAAGTATGCGATTTTGCTTTTGCACAACAAAACTTACAAACACGAAAACTGTCAATAGGACTTTTTGACACAAACACGAAAACCATTAGAAATACTATATACACCGATGTAATATTGTTGGATTTTATTAGTGTTCATGCAATGGGTATAACTCTACTTGCCTTCAAATTGTTAATAGGACTTTTTGACACAGCCTCTCTTCTTGAGTTTTCAGACCTAACCACCCCTAGTGCATCATTTAATTCGACAATTATATAGGAGTTTATTAATTTCAAACGGGATATCGACTAAAACTCTTTGATCCCTTACATTTACATAGTAACCGAGTAACAAAAATAAAAACAAACAACAATGGAAAAAAATGATGAAAACATGACTATAATAAAATAAAAGCTGGAGATCAACTCTAGTAGCTTGGGTATACCCAAAAATTAAAATGTTAATCATCAACAAATGATACTGAAATCTCTATCTGAAATGCTTCAAGAAAAAAAATCGATCTAAACATGCAAATTAATAAACAAATCAATGTACTTTTTATGATGATAAAACAAATAAAAAAATACAAATGCAATCAACATATAGCGCTAGAATCAAATTGCATACAGCATACCTTTTGACGACATGCTCATAAGAAACAAAGTATCAAACCAGTACATCATGACGAACCAGCTCCTCCTTGACCATCCTATAAGGAAAAAAAACAAATCATACTCCAAAAAAAACGTCATGTGAACGGAAAAAAAGTTATAGATGCATACACTATCACTTTTTGAATCATTATCCATGGTTGCAATACGTCCACCTTTGGAAGAGCCAACCGTTAACCAACTTTGACAACACATCAAAGCCTCCAATGTCGTAGGATGTAATCTACTTCTATGAGGACTAATAAGTCGACCACTAGTACTAAAAGCAGATTCAGATGCTACAGTTGAAATCGGTATTGCATAAATATCTTTGGTAATCATTTGCATTATAGGATATCTAATACCGGTAGTTTTCCACCAAGCTAGAATGTCAAAACTATCACTTATTGGCAACATAGGCTCCTCCAAATATCGATCCAACTTTGATTTAGTGCTTTCTTTGGATGTTTTTCTATTTAAATATGCATCAGACCTATGAAGACTCGTAAAGCCATCATCTGTGGAGTTCAATTGTGTTGTTTGACGATGAGCGGGAAAAGAAGAACTACTGTCACTAGCCCTTGAAACCATTTTCTCTTTTTGCTCATACTCATTCAATAATTTATAACAAAGTGTTCGAATCTTATTAATTTCTTCTTTAGCATTTTCACCAAAAATATCAACAAAATAAAACTCCAACAATTCAAATTAATATCTAGGATCAAAAACAGCTGCAATACACATGATACCATGAATCATGCTCCAATATTTCTCAAATTTAGTAGTCGTGTTGCTTGCCATTTCTCTAATAACTAAAATATCAGAAACTAACCACGTGGACAAAGCCAATCTAATTTCACATATATGAGGAAAATAAAGGTTGGCAGTGGGATATTGAGTTCCGGAAATTAGTTCGGTCACGTTATAAAAAACCTACAACTTATCACAAACTTCTTTAGCCAAATTCCAATCTCTATCCATAAGAAAACATTTATAAAGTGTTTCACATTGTTGTAGACGTGGAAAAATATCCTTATAAGCTAAGGCAATAACAAGCATAATATAGGTAGAGTTCCATCTAGTCTTACAATCAAGAATCAACTTTTTAGAGCAACAAATTTCTAATTGTTTAGCAGCTATCTCAAATCTTTCTAGCCTTTTAGTTGTGGCAGTCCAAAAAGACATGCTATCACGAATTTTTGCTATTTCCTCATTTATGACACTTAACCCATCTTGGACAATCAAATTCAAGATATAAGCACAACATCTCATATGTAACATATCACCATTCAACATAAGGGAACTTTTTCTAAGACTATCCTTCAAAATATCTATCACCTTATCATTAGTTGAGCAATTATCAAGAGTGATGGTAGATAATTTTCTATCAATATTCCAGTCTAAGAAATAAGTAAGTAAATAATCTGCTAACACATCACTTGTATGAGGGCACGGGACATATGCGAACCTCATGATTCGACTATGTAAGGTCTATGAATCATCAATAAAATGAGTAGTAACTACCATATAACCCTTCTTTTGATTGCTAAGTGTCCACATATCACTTGTGATAGCTATCCTACTTTTATTTTTATTCAATATTTTCATTAAAGAAGTCTTCTCGACATCAAAATTTTTCATAGTATCACCTTTTATCGTGTTTCTTGATACAAGCGTAAATGCAGGCTGAAGGCTTTGGCAAAAATTAATAAATCCAATATGATCAAAAATCGAAAGTGGGTATTCATGCATTACAATCATTCTAGCAAGATCGAATCTAGCTTTCTCTTGATCAAACACATAATTAGAAATATGTACCTTTCCATCAGAGCTTCTAGCATTCTTCAATGCAAATTGACGCATATCTACTTGTCGTTTTCCATTGCATTTGCTATTATGCTTCAAAAGGTGCGTTGTCCCATCGCTGGCCCTAGCTACATACATCTTTTTGCAATACTTGCACTTTGCTTTCTTCTCACCATTGATTGTCACACGGTCAAAATATTTCCAAGCTTCAGATTCTTTCCTTCCAGCTTTTTTATTTTCACCGCCATCATTGGGGTCAATACCATTTTGTTCATTTGTACCATCACTGTTGTTTTGGTTTACTGCATTTGATTGAATAGAACTTGAACCTCCATTAGTAGAAATTTCCAAATTAGGTGGAGTTGGGCTTTCATTATTTGTTTCCATTTTCTTGCAAACATGTAAAAATCTTTAATACACAAATTATAATGTTATCACTTATCAGGATGCTTGTAAAAATCTATATATTTGCTTGCAAGAATGCACATATACACATGTCGCAAAAAAATCTCAGTCAAAATTTCGCATAAATGCAGGCTGAACTAATTGATTTCATTCAAATAATATTAATGATATGACAATAAAAAGGTCAAACTAAACAAATCAGAAAAAACTTCTTATGAATCGATATTAATTAAGTTTTGTTATTTACGGATATGCATATTGAACTTGAACCTAGCATGATATGATATACCTGATTATTTTATTTGTTGGTGAACAGTATACATTTACCAAAAAAATTGATATATATTTTCATTTAGGAAATTTCATTCGTAAGTCCATATGGATGGACAAATGGTTACATGATGCTTCACCTATTAATCACAGAATTATCAAGAGAACTACATTATAACTAAATCAACATCATTGTTTTGAGTTAGAAAATTAAATTTAAGCTTTTTCCATGTTATAAATTGGTTATTTTTGATATAACATTGTCTTTAACTATTTAAAATGTTAAAAATTTAATTGATGAGCATCACTTAGTGTAAAATATAACTTATATAAGTACATTCATATGTAAAGATGTATGAAGATCACTAAAAAGTGGAAATGGTACATTTGAGCATCAACATCTCAGAAGCAGTGGTTGAAATCTGCTTGGGATTGTCAATTTTCAGCATAAATGAATTTATGATGTAATTGCACTATTGTAGTTTAGTAAAACAAAGTTAATTCTCCAGGAAGCGTGGTAATGATTTACAAACTCTTTGGACTTGAGGAATATAATACATTCTCAATTTGCACGAAGCTAAATTGGTATGCAATAGTATTCTGAATTATACACCAAAACTTGTATTGGTGCAGTGTAGATTCTAAACTATCAAAATCAAGTGCAGTGAACCACTACCTTGATCAATTGTGCTGACAAATAAAAGAATAATATGAACTTAAACATAAGCAACTTTTTAATTGTGATCTTAGATTTTTTTTTTTGTTACAGACTTTCATTGGACGACCAAAGCGACTGTCTAATTTTCCTTCAAACAGAATATGCAGAACGTTTTTAATATGTGAATCTAATATTACTTACTTTCTGCTTTGCAAACAACATGCCTCAAACAACTCAAAATTATTAGTGCGTGGAATGTTTTCGTGCTACACTCCCTAGTCGGGATTAGATAGGTTTTTTTAGAAAATCTTGCATTCATTTTTAACAATTAGTAAATGGAAATTCTCAAGCTGGGAAAAACCGACTGTTTAAACAGAAGTATGCAATAAAAATGGTATATCTCAATATACACAAACATGTATGAGCATCGCAGATTATCTGCAGGGTTGAATGTATGAGTCATCAACAAATGGAGAATAAGAACTATAAAGTAAAAAGTGGACTGAACGTTTTTAATATGCAGACTAATGAACCTAATCCATTTCATATTATCATTACATACTCATCAATCATGATGGCACAGTCACACAATTATTACCATTCCTATACATATATAATCGTTGAATTTGTAGAAACATCCAAAATATACAGATGAATGTAAACTCGTAAATTACTAAGAAACCATAGCCTAACATTACAAATTAAGAAACTAAAAAGAAATCTTACGAATATAAAATTAAACGTGGATCCACGGTGAAAACTTGGGGACGAAAATTGAAATCCAGAACCATGGTGAAAATTTTGCTTCGAGCTTCGACTTGTACTTGAAAACCGAGATTCACGATCAATATTTTAAAGGAAAATTGAAAACTTGGGATGAAATTGTAATCGCTTGTAAGCTGTCGGCTGGGGTTTCATTTCATAGATGACAAAGCGAGAACAGAAAAGGCAAAAGTGGTAAAAGTAAAAGAATGTGCTGTTAAAAGTTTGCTATGTATTTGGACTAAAAGCGGAACACAAAAGTGTTTTACCGGGTCTCACGAACTCACGTTAAAATTATACCATATTACCATTTCATGTATTATAGGTTCGCCGCAGATTTTACTCTAACTAATGAGCTACGGGCCGGGTTGGGGCGGGTCAACCAAGCCCCATACCCACCCCAGACTCGAACAAATTTTAATCGGGTCCGGGTCTACCCACGCCGATGACCCGATGGGACGGGTTTTGATGGGTCAAAACAGGGGCGGGTCAACCGGGTTTAGACCCGAAACCTGCCCCATCTCCATTCCTAGTCTTCGCTTCAAATACTTGGTATTATTCTCTTGACTAATCTACACTAAAAAATTATCATTTTGATTTACAAGAAAAAATCTTGTGGGGTCTTGCATTACTGTTGCTAAGATTTATGTGAAAATGCAAGTTTTCTTAAATTTAAGAAATTTATGTATACAAAACTTGCATTCTTACCTCACATGGATTTTTGTTAGGCTACTAGAAAAGCTCAAGTTTTGGATGAGATATTCAATTATGTGCAGCCATTTGTAGAACACAATTAAGAAAAATAGAGTTGTTATTATTATTATTATAAATCGATCATAAATGTTAATAAACTAAGTTTAATAGAATTCCAGTATTGAATTATTTCTGTCTGATAGAAAACAAAACATAGAACAAAGATAAAGCCCACCAAAACAGCTCACAAACCAAGAATCTGATATAATGTAAAGTAGCAAACAATGCCCAAGCACATTTGAACATTCAAGCAAAGAACATAATTGTGATATGTTCAAAATATCTTAAATTAGTCACGAAGTGGATTTGTCTAATTCAGATGGAGAACTAACGGAGTGTAATTTCAGTACAATTGGCCAAACCCAAGTCTCTCTTGTCCTCCCTTATATAAGATCCCCACTGCTCTTTGTCTTTAACTTATCTTTTCCATCAAGTGAAAGGAATTTTTTATATGGATGATATTATTTTCCCTTATAAAATTTTAATTCCATATTTAGCAAATTTAATTTTTCTTTAAAGCATTGAATGTTGGCATAATAATTCTCCCTAAGGAATGATGTGCCATACTAAATCTGTTTTGCAAATAATTATTGAAGCATATGATATTTTTAAAGATAATTTCAATTTTTCACAAGTACCGATAACAACTTCATCTTCTCAGTTTGAAGTTGATTATTGCAAAATGGCATTTTTCCTCAGTAGATATTGTTGAAGATCAAATCCAATTATTTAAATGTCCATGTTCATGAATAATTTCGTAATAAGTATGTTGAGTAATTTCTATTAAATATGTTGAATGCTGTCAGTTCCAGTTTTATTATGGAAGTTTTTTTTTTAATATTCAAAATTAATGAGCACATATATTTATTCTAGAATTAATTTTTCAGTAGATATTTTACTGATATGGAAAATTCTTTGCTATTAAAATTGTCTTCTACTTAATTTGTAATTGTTGTTTTTTCTCCATGAATATTTTCCTATTGATTCCACTAGAGATGAAATAGGACAAATTCATTATAAAAACAAATAATAAATATATATCAGACATTCAACCAATTCTTAGAGCAGACTAGACAAGTACATTATTTTCCAACAACTTTAAGTTTTTTTTTTGTATTTAAATTGACCAATTTTAACTAGGTTGACAATTTTTATTTAAGGATTTAAATGAACAAAATTTTACTGTATGCAGACAGTCAAACGAGGATGATGTAAGCTTGTTGCAGAGTCTGACATACATGGATGTTGCACTCAGAGCCGTGAGGGTAATATAGTTATATTTTGTAAATCGTTGCTTGTTTTTATAATGATTATTTCATATATAGGAGACTGATACTAGAAGACATGTAAATCGTTTGAGGAAGCATTCATCGAAGGAAGTTCAGATGCTGATTTAACAACTTGTCAGGTGATTAATTCAGTGGTAGACAATATGTTTGCTGTGAGTATATCATGAAAACGTTAGATAACTTATACGATTTAAATCGACTGAAGGATGCAAACCAATTGGGATATTGAAAATATACAAATATAAAAGTTGGAACAGTGAGTATATCTTGAAATTTCAAGTATTTTCTTTAAAAACTAATACGCAATATTGATATAGAAGTTAAGACACACTTAATATGTAATGGCCCGAAAATCCATACAATCTGAGTTGAATACATACATCACACATCCAACCAAAATATCACAGAAAATACAAATCATTTTTTTTAGAAGAAAAAGGTAGAAGAAGAATAGAAATAACAACACAGAATCTCACATCGCAGCGGAACAAAATATAATATATCTTGTCTTTGAAATAAAAAATTTTAACTGTATAACATTCACTTATCAGAGTACAACACAGCAAAATATAAAAATGCTATATATCTAACACTGAAGACTCCTGCTCCAAGCTCCTTTAGATAGATATGTAAAATCCTGAACTACTTGACTGCTCGTACAAAATTAGGCACCCAAGAGTTTAGGTAAAACAAAACAAAATAAACTCCGGGTCAGTCATGGGACTGGTATGAGTAAACAATTTAAAATAGTTTGAGAAAATAAACAATATCTCATAAGACCACGCTGTATAAAACGGAACGGGTTTTTCCCTTATGAGAATCCAAAACACTTGATTCAACTTTCAAAATCCTTTTTGAAAGAAACGATAATCTTTGTATCAAAACTCTTTTGATATTATAATAGTGTCTAAATCAAATAAATAGAAATCTAGTGGAATGCTTTCATCTCACGCTCCATATATATAATACACAATCAAAACCGCGAGAACTTATTGGGTAATGAATTTCCAACTATGACAAGGTATGGAACCACCTTCTGATAGTGTATCTCTAGAGGAGAATACACTGGGTTCAACAAGAACATTTTGTAACCCGGCCAAACATGACCGACCACTCATTTCGCTTGAGTGTATCAAATGTATATCACCAACGGTTGGGATCAGCAACCGTTTCCCGAATGGGACAACATCGAATAGAATAAGGAATTAAATGAATTTCTCTAGATAGGTGATAATACAACCTAATGGAAGCTACCCACATAGTCATGCTGCCTGCTCGATTTTTGTCATTTCCTAGTTGTTGAGGCCTGAGGCTACGCTTATTTATCATATGATAGCACAATCACTTTGAATGCCACATTGTCAGATCCGTTAATCACTAGTTGATTTGCACAAATATATTCTGAATATTATGCTAAGAGAATAAATCCTCCTCCATCATATATATTTATACAGACCAACATATTCGATCATTGGAAATACTTCGTCAGACATTCGTTCATTCACTTCGTTCTGGGACTGAACGAAATCGAAGGCATAATTTCTATTAATAGAAAAGTCCTTGCACTTTACTCTGTCTTTGATTTTCTTTATAAAATCTGATTCGCAACGCTACTGCCAATACGGAGTGGTTCTCGGATAATAATCCAACCGGTTTCTCCATATTGACAACGATATTGGCAAACACTTCGATAGTCGGTTATTTAACTATCGAAGAAAAACAAACACACATTCATCCATAACATCAAACACCCACTAGGCCCCTTAATTAATATTTCATTAATTAAATCACTTTTCAATTTCCTGATCAATATATGTTAACCCGATATTTTCAATAGTCATCTTGGCCTCTTACGCCATTTGGAAAACATTTCCTTATATCAACTCTTTTTTTTTTCTATGCTTAGAAAATATATTCTATATGTAATTGGAAAAATATTCCAATTACTTCTTTCCTTTCCGAACTCGGTTATTTTTATACTTAGGAAATATTTATGATATATTTCCAAAATTCCACTTACTTGGGTAAAAACGAACGTTGTGTAAAACATCGTTATAAACAACCCAAAATACTGCATTCAACTAACTCTTATTCAAACATTTCTCTTCGAGACTAGATCTTGCTATTTATCGGTTAAAATGAACTAATCAAGTTGGGGTATAATTACCTCTCAGACCTTGACTGAAAACATCATTAACTTCAAAATAGACAAGACCACTTAACTCGAATAATCAACACCATACAAACTAATTATTCATTTTTTTAAATGTATATACATTTCTCTTTCTATTACCAGATTTTCGATTTCCTTTTTGTTTATAATATACTATTTTTAAGTTCGTTTCCTTACCGGATTCTATATATATTGATACATAGATTTCTAATTATCAAATTATCTTAAAAATATTCTAACTCCTTAAATTTCCGGAAAATTTCGCCATAAACTCCTTTGTACCGGTCGAGAGTTCAAACCTCAACTCGCTTTGTGACGACCCAAACCCCGTAACATGAAGGCAAGGGTAATCTTTGGAATATAACACATAAACAGATAACAGAAATAAATAAATACACCAGATAATGCACAACAGTATATATTGGATATATATAAACATCAGAGTTACACAATATACAAGATCATACTTAGTACAAATACAGTTCAACTATATATGAATGTTTACAGTGGAAAACAAACATAAATGTACAATAGGAGCTGAACAGCATAAAAGGAGATAAATGATAGAATCCGTCTTCAGCTCTAGCTATCCAGAAAGAGCCTGCTAAAACCTGAATACAAGGTTGTCCGTGTAGGAATAGGGGCACCCGAGTTTGCAATTGAAACAAACTACGAGTCAGTCATGGGACTAGTATGAGAAATCTACTTAACAAATTTTACAATATGGCCAATCACAGGACCACGCCACTTTCGCGGAACAGGTTTACTCCAGTGATGGCCAGTGCTTTAAAACAAGTAAATCTTTTAAACATCGCAATGCTTTTCATAAAAATGAAGCCATTATAAGACTCAGGTCCCATCACACAATGCAACACAAGCCGGAGGATAGAGTTTTACCTTATAATGGCCAAAATATGCTTGATACGAGCAAAACAAATCATTTAATATTATTGCTAGTGTTTATATGTTTCAAAAACAATTTGAATCATAATTATCAATCATAGACGGCATGGGTACCATATATCATGTCGCCATATATATATACAATCAAAACCGCACGATGTCGTATTTGGAAATCGGATTTCCATCATGAACCGAGGCCAGGGATCGTCCTTACCGCTTCGAGACAATCTAGCCCATGTCTCAGGAACAGCCACAACTGTACCTTGGATCGTCAGGGTCAGTCCACTCGATGTGGATTATTATGCCTGAACACTGCGTTTCCGGTTTCCCCACCCTATGGGGTGTAAACTGGTCATATTCAACCACACGTCGGCTCCGAAGAGACCGATCTAACCGACGCGCCTCGCAATCCATCATCCACATAAGTAAAATGTCAGGCCGTGTAAAATCTGACACCACTCCTAGCTAGAAGGAAACGCATGTCCTCCCTGAAGTCCTCTCCCATTTCTGGCTCATACCGGGGTGTGAGGCTCGCGAAACAACGATAAACACAAAGCTATGCCACACAGGCCATGCTTTGATCATCAACCACAAAGTTCTGCTTTTCAACAAAAGCTTTGATCACTGCATCTCGGCATGCCACACAGGACATTCACGCCATGCAACTGATGTCTATCAATCATACAAAATGAAATCCAATGTCAGACACACAGTCCATTTACAAGTCCGTTCTAGGTCTGAACGAAACCAGAGGATCTTTATTCCTCGCACATCCGTACAATCAACATGTACGTCCGGACAGCTACTATTTCAGCCCCTTCAAGGTAGCTACTCCTATCTTGAGCATCAGTAGCACCCCTCCATTCGACATGAAGATCATCGGTCTTGCACCGTCTTCATTTCTTCGACATTTAATCGTCGATCAATTATTTGAAATGAGAATTAACTCGGTCTTTTCAAATAATTCACGTATATTTAGAATTTCGAATTGATTCATTTCAATGGTTAAATTATTCGACTTCAATCATTTTGTTCTTTAATGTAATTTTCACGCCAAACACATTCAACCATTAAATATCCAATAAATCTAGTAAATTCAGTTTATTTTCATTTCATATTGTTTATAATATTTTATCACGATTTATCGCTATTTTATTCACTTAAAAATAGCCAATTCATTCGAACGACGCTTCAGGCCATAACGCGGCCGTGGCGCTGTTTTTCTTTAGATTTGATTCACACATATCTGAAAATCAAACCGTTGGATCTTCACAAATTTTATATCCTTAGAAAGATCTTTTCAAAACGAATCCAACGGCTTCAGTTTTGGGAAAATCCGACGGTCGGATCTCCCAGTACAATCGTTTGAAGTTTCGATTTCAAATTTCGAACTGCAGCGTCGTTATTCGATTTTATTTAATTATATATATATAATCGATTCTGGCGCTGTTTTTCTTCAGATTTGAATCAAACATTCCAGACAATCCAACCGTTGGATTTTTACAAAGTTGGTGCCGTTGGAAAGGTATTTCCAAGGCAAACCCAAGGGTTGTGGTTTCGGGAAAATCCGATGGTCGGATCTCCCGCAATAATCGTTTGAAATCACGGTTTCAAAATACGAACAGCAGCTTCGTTATTTGATTTATTTTAATTGTATATATATATATATATAATTCGTCCTTCGATTTCAAAACCATATTCATTTCACACATTTGATAAAAATGATATTTTTATCCAGCAGATATTTATTTCAACACATCGCTATTTTTAACAACTCATGTATATAATAAAAATGTTATTTTTATTGTAAAACAATTTATTTCAGAACAGGACTATTTTATATAGATCATATAGATGATAAAAATGTGATTTTTATTATAAAACAATTTATTTCAAAACACGATTATTTTATATGGATCATATAGATGATAAAAATGTGATTTATATTATAAAATAATTTATTTCAAAACACGATTATTTCATATGGATCATATAGATGATAAAAATGTGATTTTTATTATAAAACAATTTATTTCAAAACACGATTATTTTATACAGATCATATAGATGATAAAAATGTGATTTTTATTATAAAACAATTTATTTCAACACATGAATTTCTATTCAACATATGAATATAATTTCAACACATGAAAATAAATCAAACACAAAGATTTCAGGAAATTTCGGCAGCATAATGGCAGGGTAGTTAAAACCGGGACTGTATCGATGTACGACTCCTCGCTCTACCTTAAAACCTTGCGGTTTTTGACAATAGGGATTTCATGCATCTAATTCGCACGTAGGCGAGCATATTTTTTTTCCTTTCCACAACCTATTCTAATTTTGTTTTCAACCACAAATGGGTATTTTTCAACCACAATCAATCATTCTCAACCACAAACAATTCTATCAACCATTCGCATTATTCACCCAATTTCACATCAACCAATAAATATCGTCCATGGTCTGTGGACGAGGGGAGTATATATATATATATATATATATTCGTATATAAATATATTTCAATTCACTTCAATTCATTTCAATGTCATTTCATTGCATATATAATTTTTACAACGCATATATAACTTATACATCGAACATACAACTTATACAACGCTTATACATGAGGTGTACAACACTTATATAACTCATACATCGACTATATAATTTATACATCGTCGTTTCCGTTTACAATTCAAAAATCTCACATTGGGTTCCACTCCTTCAAAAATTGCAGAAGGCTCAGAAAAATATGTGGTCTCTTCTAAAATGTAGAAGACGTCCTCACGGTCCCGGTATCTCTTGTTTCACTGAATTTCGTCAACATAGCAAAAAGATATGATTTTTATTGTGAAATCAAAAACCGTAGCGCTTTAAAGTGCTATTAAACAGTTTAAAATAATATAAACCGTACCTTTCTGAAGTTGATCAAAACTAGGTTTTCGATTTGCGACCAAACCGTACAGCGATTCGTCGATCGGTCTTCACCACGAGGAAGGGGGAGAAGAGGTGCACAAGGGGGTTTTAGTTTCGTCGAACTCGACGGCGGTGGGTGGCTCCGGTGGCGGTCTAAAGGCGGCGACTTCGAGCAGGTGGATCTCGAGCTACGGGCGAAGAAGGGTGATGAGGTTGGTACTGATTTGAAGAGGAGGAGGAGAGCTACAGAAAGTTCAACTGTGGCGAGCTGTAATGGTGAAGGGATTCGCCGGAATCGGCTTGGGAAGTTTCGTACAGCTTTCTACTGTCGATCGTCTGGAGCGTGGAGAGAGAAAGGGGTTTTCTTTTTTTTATAAATTTTCTGATTGGCCGGGAGTTATATAAAATTTTAAAAGGGGGTTTTCTAATACGAACTCCAATCCAAACCCAACGACTGTCGTCCCCAGCTAAATACCCCCATTCCGAACACAATGGGACATGTTTCGTAGGCCCATTCGACTGTTTCAGTCAGTTTTTCTTCAAACTAAAATATAAAACATTCAATATTCGACTTGAACGTACATTTCAATTTGCCGGGGCCGCATACTGATTCTAAAAATTCCAAAAAAATAAATCTAGATATGTTTTGACGATACGGTCCCAACAAACCTAGTTTCGTCGAATTCTGAGACCGTTTGAAAAATGGCCATTTTCTGGTCGATCCAATTTAACTGTAATTGACCAAACACATTTTCCTTCGCCGCGCTCACATATTAACTTCAAAAATTATGGAATTTGAAACCTAGAAATAATTTGACATCCCGGATCCAACAAAAGTGGTTTCGTCGAATTCTGAGGTCGTTTGCAAAATGTCTATTTTCAAGGGTGATATATTCTCTATAGCGACCTTTCTGAAAATTCATTTGGCCATAACTTTTGATGTCCGCTATGAAACTATGATTTTTTAGATTCTTAGAAAGATATTCATTAACAGATTTAAATATTTTTGGTTTCACTAAAATCCGTTTTATTTTGCACCCGGTACAGTCAGTCAAAGTTTGAATTCAAATTTTGAAACTGCAGCGCCATTTCAGGCCTTGTTTATAATTTAATATAATTATATTTATTTTCAAACATCCTCTTCGACATT
This sequence comes from Allium sativum, assembly GCA_030737875.1. Taxonomy (NCBI): domain Eukaryota; kingdom Viridiplantae; phylum Streptophyta; class Magnoliopsida; order Asparagales; family Amaryllidaceae; genus Allium; species Allium sativum. Next base: position 866,494,867 of record CM060924.1, on the reverse strand, counting down.
ATTATTTTAAATATTTAAAATCGACTAAAATAGCCAATTTAAATTTTTTAAACTGGTTCAGATTTTCCGGGTTGTTACACCTCTCTAGGCCCTTTGCATTCAAAAAGAAAATCAAAAAGCCAAGTGGCTTGCCGATTCGGCGCATAAAATCTCTTATGGAATTTAAATGTGTACCTTTTTGTCAAGCACTTAAATTAAAATCTTCATACACTTCATTCCAAACATGCTTAACCTATATGCGTCCATTTCTAATTTATTTCAACTCAATCCGTTCATTTTTAACTCAACTCGCTAATTAATCTTTTTATTAGCTCTTTTGCCCATTCCACTTTATATTTGAACATATCATGTTCAATTATCATTTTATCTTGCTTATGAATTAATTTAATTCCATTTCGACTCAAGTTCCATATTCGATTTCGAATAAAAATTCTCAAATCTCCTTTACTTATTCAAAGTCCATTTTCATATCGAATTTCGATTAACTAATTATTATTCGAATTAGTTAGTTTTATTTAATAACTAAAAATCTGATTTTTGTCTCGAAAATCATTTCACTTACTTCACTGGAGTTCATATTTATTTTATATCTCCAGTCTGGATTTTTCTAATGGCAATTCGGATTTTATTTCTTTAAAACCCTTTTATTTATTTAAATAAACCGTTATGGTTTTATAATGGTTCTGGCGCTGTTTTCTAAAAATTTGATTTTGACATAACTCAAATTCTATAAGACGAAATCCAGATTTTTCTCTTCCATTAGAAAACTATTATTCAACGGGTCCTGACAATTCTTGTTTCAAAGAATTTCGACTTAAATTGAGTTTTGTATACTCGACTGAAGTTCGAAACGCCAATTTACGAACTATCGAGCTGCGGCGAGTTCATTTTAATTATATTTAATATATAAATATTTTAAACTTCGTTTATATATAAATTCTAACTCCATTCTGATATATTTTTAATATAAGTCAAATCAGTTTCCCAATTCAACATAATATTTTTTATTATCTATAATTGTCGATTTTTCCTTACCCGGTAATATATTTATACATCGATCTTCTATATTCAATTCCAATTCCTTTTATAAATAAATTATTTATAAAATTCGATATAATCGAATTTCAATTACAAACCCATTGAATTTTTCTCAATTCAGCTTATATTCCGAATTTCGAAATAAAATCAATCGTTTTGTTTCAAAACACTTCCCAATTTACTTTTAAATTCATATTTGAATTTAAATGGTTTAAATTATCCAAATGATAATTTATTTAGCCAAATACATAACACTATTTATAAATTCAACTTCCTTGTTTCATATTTTAAACAAGTCCCCTTTTCAAATTTCTATTTGAAACTCCATCCCTTTGATATTCCGAATTGCGGAATAAAAACCATTATTCCCTTTCGAATGATTTCGAATTCTATTTTTAAATACCGATTTGAATTTAAATATTCAAATTATCTCTTGATAATTAATTCATTTTATTTATAAACACCATTTTATAAATTTCCTTGTTTAATGCTTAAACAAGTCTATTTCGAAATCTATTTGAAACCAAAATCTTATTTTGGAAATTTCTACTTATAATAACTTATATATATAACACCCAATTTATTTTCATATTCAATTTAACTTCTATTTAAATAAATTCGAATTAATCAAATACAAATCATGAATCCTTACGGATTTATTTTAGTTCAATTTATATTCTGAACATCAGAATAAATTCCGTCGTTTATTTCTTCAAAACGATTTCCCCATTTCTATTTTTAAATTCACATTTGAATTTAAATATTCAAATTATCCAATGATAATTTTCCACTTTATTATAAACACTGTTTATAATTTCACTTCAAATCTCGTATTATTTAATTTATAACAATCGTTTATAAATTCAATACATGTTTTATTTATTCAAAACAAGTTAATATCTTTCTTCCATTCGAAATTTGAATTCTATTTTAGAAAAATAGATTTTCCATTTTAAATCTCAAAATATCATTTTTCACGATATTTTTATAAATCACCCTTTTATGCCCAGTGATATTTTTAACATCCAAAACACTCAAGTATCAATTATAGGTTATTCTAACACATCATATAAGATAACATATATGAAACCAAACAAATAATAATATTTTTAGGAATCCAGTTGGATCCCTCCAACCTGTTTTCCTACATCCACAGACGTCAGCCAACATAAATAATACCCATCTTGCTTTGAGGCAGGTTATCGCGGTATAGAAGTTCATCCACTATCATAGTGTGGGGCGCATATGGTCATTCACTAATGATACTGTGGGCATCCGCTAATGGTACTGCGGGAATCCAACCACCAACATATATATTGTAACACCCCATATTTCTGTTAACATTAAAGTGACAAATTAAAGAATAACTAATATCAGATGTGAGAATTAAGGGAAACGGGTTGCGCCATTGTGTTCGTCTCGGAATTCTGGTTGAGATAGAGTCCGAGTTTGCGTGAACTGGACTTCGTATGAAGAAGTTATGGCTACCGGAAGTTTCAGAAAATTCAAAACAGATTTTAAAATTCAAAATTTCAGAGTCAGATGGGCTAGGCGGGAAATTTCCCGCCAGGGCCAGGTCGACCTGGGGGTCGACCTACCCTAACCAGGCCGACCCGGGGGTCGACCTACCCCAACAAGGTCGACCTGCCCCCCCCCCCCCGGGCAGATTTTTTTGATGACCTGTTTATGACTGTATGCTGAGTCATTAGGGTTTCTGATCTGCTCTGAATGGCTGGGGTTAATTCTGGGTTGATCGGACGGCTTAAATTAATCCTAAACCCTATAAAAACACATGTAGACTCAAACCCTAAAATCAAATTAAAATTAGAATCATGGCCTCCATGTCATCACCTAGCAACCTAGAATAGTCGTCGCCAATTAGAGAGGAAGAAAAGCTAATCAAATTCAATTCTATTCAACTCTAACAACGAACCTACTACAAAGGAAAGCTAATTCAACTTCAGTACTTAGATTTCAGAACTCAAGAACTTCTTTGAGTTGTGAGTTTGATTTCTTTAATAAAATAATTAACAATTTAATTGGATTGAGCTATGATGCGGATTATATGGTTATGTTGTGAATTATTGACCGTATGTTATCATCTATGTTGTAAAATTGTGATGTTATCATCTATGTTGTAAATTCTATGATGTTATCACCAATGTTGTAAAGTTGTGATGTTATCATCTATGTTGTAATTCAATGATTGGCTTATGTATAATCAATTTATGATGATGTTTCATATGCTATTTTGTTAGGTTGTTGGAACTAATTCATATGTTAAATCATATGTATGTATGCAAGTTAGGATGTTAATTGAGACATGGATCATATGCAAGTTAGTGAAAATTATGTATAACCTTACATGTTTCATGACATCTATTTTATGTGTAAATTGGATCTAAAGTTGGGCTATGACATGTGTGAGTTATATGCTAGTATACAAAATTCTATATGCTAGTTTACATGTTTAGATGTAAGTTTACACTATCGTTTATGTTGCATAAATCACATATGCAAGTATATACATATATGTTGTTTTGGAGTATGAATCATGCCTATGCAAGTTTACCACTTATGGTTAGATCCATGACATACATGGTTTATGCAAGTTGTGACTATTACCTAAACAAGTTCACACCTTTAGATTTAGATCTATGATATATGTAGTTTTATGAAAGTTTGTGACTTTTGCCTATGCAAGTTTTAGATGGAGAACCTCATTTACACATGCAAGTTCACCCCTTATGCTTAGATCTAGTTTTATTTGTATGTTGTGATGATTTCTCTTTATTCTATGAGTTAGACTATTCGAGTCTAATGTATACTTTACGTTAAACGAACGAACGTACAACGTGGGGCAATGCGATAATATTAAAAGATTTAATATTGAGAATTGGCATAAATGCCTTAAATGGCATAAAATAAATTTTTGGTGAAAATTGGTATGGTTTTGCATACCATAAATAGATGGACATAATTGAGTCAATTATGTTCATAGTTAAATTTGGAATTGATTGATAATTTGAATAGGGAAATTAATTCAAATTGGGGGGATAATTAATTATGTGTAATTAATCACCTAAGACACGAGGTTAGGATCTTTTGTGGTGTAAGACTGCCCGGACCCGCCCGGCTAATCCAGCTGCCACAAATGCCAGTCTAATGTGGGGGGTCTTAGGCATAAATTAAATGCGTAACAGTTGTAAAGACACGAGGTTAGGCTCGTTTGTGGTGCAAGACTGCCCAGACCCGCCCGACAAATCCAGCTGCCACAAATGCCAGTCTAATGTAGGAGGTCTTTACAAGGTTACAGTGTTAATGAATTAAGAAACGCTTAACTAGATAAATATGTGGTTGGACAAAGGGGTTAAGTGGGTGTCGTGGGTGGCATGTGGAATTTAGAGGGTGTCTTGGGTGGCATTTGAAATACGATTAGATGCACTAAACCAAAATTGAAACATGTAAGTGAACATGAATAAGAAGAGGGTTGAGTGGGATGTACTAGAGGGGACCAAGCTTAGGTGGATAGCTTGTGTCAAGTAATGGAGGCCCGTTTCAACCAGTAACCCATAAGTATATTTGTGGGCTCGACCCAAGTCGAGGACGGAACACGCGTACTAGGCTTGACTGTAAGAGGCCAAAACGGGTTAGCGGTTGTAACACCCCACCTCCACCAGGGTGTCTCTTGCAAGCACTCTGACTTTGGAGGGGCGTTTGAATCAGGTAAACATGCATAATGATATATCAAGGCAGAACAAGAACATATGTATATATGTAAACAGAGTAAATAACATAGATAAAACAGCGGAAGATTTCAAACTATTTCAAAACAAGTTTGGTACAACATAATGTTAACTTTCCAAATACACAAGTCTAGATAAAAACAACATTACTGAAAAACTGAAATACATAAGTACTATCCCCAAAATAAGTGATAACCATAGCTAGCTTCATGTCAAGACCGTACATGAGCTAAAATCCCACAAGCAAGCGATCAGAAATCCAAGCTAAGCTCCAATATTCCCACCCTGAGAACCTGGGGGGGGGGGGGGGAACGGAAGAAAAGAGGCGAAAGAAAACAGGTCAGTCAAAAAGACTGAGTAAGCCCTACTACAATCAATGTAAACTGATAAAGTTAACTGGCATGATGAAAGCTGAGATGAACATATGGACAACTACATACTGGCATGATGATTAACTAACAAGGTAGGTAAAGGTGTCATCGCATAATCAGGTTTAAGGTTTTGCACCACGGGTGTACTAGCAAACTAACATGACTTGAATAAACCAGTATTGATCCCTTGGCCCAAGCTTTGGCCCAATAACATGAAATGACCCTAATACAAGGTCTAACCAAACGGTCTAGTCGATCGGCTCCCTATAAGCCTAACTCGTCACGTGTTGGTGTCCATACGGCCCAAACATAATTGTAGTCAGACTGTGCCGGGTCAGAGTGTATCAAGCCCTAGGGTGGCAACCCCTGGACACCATAAACATGCGTGCACAGTCTCGATCTACTGGTACCCGTGCATGTTTTCCCCGGCTTCGGACTATGTGCACGACCATAAGTCCGCCCGGAACTACACCGGCGTACCACTCTGCCGTCGTTTTTGGTCACTTACCTCCAGTTCAGTAATCGTGCTCCCTCCCTAGCCTAGACCCTAGGGCCTTAATGATACAAACTTGGAATTACTGCAGGAGTGGACCCCCATTGCTAGGATTTTTCTAGTGGGTTAAGTACGGTTTAACCCTCTTGCTAATCATGGATTAACTTGGTTAAGTGTAACGATGAGTTCACGACTTAACCCCGATTAATCTACCAAGCCCAAATTGGTTAAGTACTAAGTGGACCATGACTTAACCCTAATCACGAGGCATTAATTAATTTAATGCGCCTTAACCTCTCACATTAGACCTTGTTGTGGTTACTAGTTAAGCCGGGCGGGTCCGGGTAGCTTTACACCACAACTTGGTCTAACCTCGGGTTCAAGGTACAACATGACCAACTTCTCACATTGGGTCCTATTGTTTGTAGCAACTAGTTAAGCCGGTCGGTTCCGGGTAGGTTTACGCTACAAACTCAACCCAACCTCGAGTTGGTCACACTTATCTTTTCTAAGTGTCATGTCCATCATGTTTCCAAAACATGTTACAAGTTTTCAAGCATTTGGGTAGACCTAACTTAATAGGTAAATTCCCAAAGGGTAGACCTAACTTAATAGGTAAATTCCCAAGCTTATGTTTTTATGTCTTTTAAGTTTACCCAACCCCAAACGCAATCCCATCGCTTACATATCGCAATAGCGCATAAAGGATAGAAAGAGGGAACTTGGCATAATCATGACATAAAGGTGTTGAAGCCACAAGTTTAACATGGTGGCATATGAAATGTACATATGTTCATATACTTGCATATTACATTTTAGGCCTCAAAAGCATGCATAAAACCAAACTTAGCATATTGGTGATACATGGTGATAAATGACATGTAGAAATGGCCATAAGTTCGCATTTAGCCTCACATGCAAGTTATCATAAGAGATATGATAACCTACATGTTGCCAAAATGCAACCTTTAGCATAAAGCTTGAAGCTTTAGGCTCATAAACCCAAGATAAGCTTGCATAACATGATAACATGAGTGAGATGATCAACCCAAACTTGCATACATAACATGGCAACTTGCATATCATAACATAGCAAACTTGCATACATAACATGATAGACTTGCATATTACATCATAGTAAACTTGCATAACATATCATGATAAACTTGCATATCATATCATAGCATACTTGCATAACATGATAAACTTGCATATCACATCATAATGATCAAACACAACTTGCATCATTCATTAGCTTTAGGGTTTAAATATGAAAGTAGAAAAGGGCTTACAATGCTTATGAAGACACAAAAATATGACAAAGCCCTTATGCAACCAATTAAACCCAAAATGCAAGCTTCAATAGAAAAACCTTTAAGCCAAAATGATCAAAACCCTTGCTTTATGATGCAAATATAGAAACTTGACTTGAATGCAAGCTAATGATGCTCATACAAGCTTGAAAACACTTGTATGCATGGAAAATCTCATAGAAATTTATTTAGGAATTTTATGAAGAGAGTGGAGGCCATGAGAGGATTGATTTTGCCATAGTTTAGTTGTATGAATGAATAATGATGATTTAGGGTTAGGTTAGGGTCTTATTTATAGAGATTAGGACTAGTTTCAACCTTAGGATTAAACCCTAGTTCCAATCTCAGCCCTTAAAACCGAATCTGGCCCCCAAACTCAACACAAACCCAAAATGGTGCACCAGGCAAAACTGCCCGGCTGGACCAAGTCGACAGCCAAGTCGACAGGGCTGTCGACTTGGGTCCAACCAAGTCAACTCCCAAGTCGACAGGGCTGTCGACTTGGGTGCTCTGGCGGGAATTTTCCCGCCTGGCCCAATCTTACCCTAATCTCCAATTTCAAACTTGAATTTGAAATCTGTTTTTGCTTTGGAATTTTCTGAAAACTTCGTCGGGCCTTAATCGGGTTATACGGACTCCGATTTTCGAAAACTCGGACTCTATTTCGCGTATTTTTTCGAGACGAACGCAATGGCATAGCCCGTTTCCCTTGATTCATATTTTAGAATTAAATTCTGCCTCGATTTATGTTATAACAGGTTATTGAAAATACGGGTTGTTACATTCTCCCCTCCTTAAAGGATTTCGTCCCCGAAATCTTCAAGTTGGGAAGAACGTATCCTACCATCCAATCATCCATCTACTCAAAACATCATCCACGAGCAATCATTGTCCTTACAAGATTCTAAATGTTGTATGAACATATGCAAAGGTGTGTGTATATGTACTTATCTAATGCAAATATCATCAATGCAAATTATGTTAGTGAAATGGATCCATATGTATGCAATTCCTAACATAACGTATAACATCTATATGTGTGCACATAACATACATCCATATGCAACATCCATGTGATAACACAAAAATTTTCATCCATGAATAAGCATAAACACTCATGCATATGCAATATGAGGAGTGTGTGAGCCGATCTAGTGCCTAACGTGTATAATGCATCCACGAGTAACCACTTGCAAACACTTGCAACCACTTGCAACCATCAAGCATAACATGTTTCAAACACATGTTTCATCCAAAGGGTTTCTACCTAAGGTTCTCATGACAAGATTAACACGATAAACTAGATAAACATGGATAGCAAAGAGAAAGATATGCTATCAAAGAAAAGAGATTGAGGGTGTACCCTCAAAAAGGAATGGATAAAGCCCACACATCTTCTCCTCGGTTTCCCAAGTTGTGTCTTCTTCGGCTTCACCCCATTGAACCTTCACCAACTTGACCTCTCGATTCCTTAGCTTCTTGGTCTCCGTCCCCAAGATACGAATCGGAGCTCTCCTCAAGGTAGCCTCTTTCTCCACTTCTACATCTTTCAGAACACTTGGCTCAACAACCTCTGCTGATTCATGTAAACACTTCTGGAGATGCGAGACATGAAAAACATCGTGTACTCCGGCAAGCTTCTCGGGCAGCTCCACTCTATAAGCCATCTACCCGATCCTCTCTATAATAGGGAATGGTCCAACAAACCTCGGTGATAACTTTCCAACGGCTCTAAATCGGACCACATTCCGCAAAGGAGAAACCTTCACGAAAACCATATCCCCAACATCAAACTCCAAATCAGTTCTTCGCTTATCAGCATAGGATTTCTGTCGGTCTTGGGCCGCTTTCATCCGTCTCCGAATCAACTCGACCTTCTCGGATGTATCTCTGATCATATCAGGCCCAAGTATAAGCTCATCTGTAGTCTCCCACCAACATGTAGGCGACTTGCACGGCCTCCCATATAAAGCTTCAAATAGTACCATCCCTATGCTTGCCTGATAACTGTTATTATATGCAAACTCAACAAGAGGAAGATGGTCTTCCCAAGTACCACCAAAATCCAGAATACAAAGCCTCAACAGATCCTCGAGTACCCTATTCACCCTTTCGGTTTGACCGTCCGTCTGTGGGTGATAAGCTGTACTTAGATTCAACCTCGTGCCCATAGCTTCTTGCAAGCTATTCCAGAATTGACTTGTAAAGATTGGGTCATGGTCACTGACAATACTAGAAGGGACTCCATGAAGTCTCACAATCTCACGAAGATATACAGACGCTAGCCAAGATGCGGTTCTCTTGCTCTTCACCGGAATGAAATGAGCACTCTTCGTAAGTCTATCCACAATAACCCAAATGCTCGTATTCCCTTTCCTTGACCTTGGTAGCCCATCGATAAAATCCATGGAAATACTCTCCCACTTCCAAAGTGGAACGTCTAGAGGATGCAATAGCCCACCGGGCTTCTTCGACTCGGCCTTAACTTGCTGCAAATGATACATCTAGAGACAAACTCTGCCACATCCTTCTTCATCCCAGGCCAAAAGAAAATGCGCTTCATATCTTTATACATCTTATCTCCGCCCGGATGTATAGTCAACTTAGAGCGATGCGATTCCTCAAGAACTTTTCTTACTAAATCCTCTACCATTGGAACACATAACCTTCCGTCTCTCCTCAGCCAACCCTTGTCATCAATAGAATATCGAGTGAGATGACTAGACGCCTCTCCTCGAATCAGCTTATCCATAATCTCAACTATCTGAGGGTCTTCTCTCTGCGAAGCCCCAACTTGATCAAGAAGGGTAGGTCTGAGTTCCAGAGATGCTAAAGAACCGGTCATCGACTCAATCGCCAAAGAGAAATCAAAGGTTGCCACATACTCTAAATTCTTCATCTCAACGAATAGAGGACTCAGAGTCAACCTTTTTCTACTCAATGCATCTCCTACCACATTCCCCTTGCCAGGGGTATAAGCTATCTCAAAATCGTAGGACGCCAAGAATTCCATCCATCTTTGTTGCCTCAGATTCAGATCCTTCTGAGAAAAGAGATACTTCAATGACTTGTGATCGGTATAAAGCTCAAATCTTTCTCCCAGAAGATAATGGCGCCAAGCCTTGAGTGCATATACTATTGCCGCCAACTCTAAGTCATGAGTGGGATAATTCTTCTCATGCACTTTGAGTTGTCTACCGCCAAAGCATATCACTCTTCCTTCTTGCATCAAAACAGCTCCTAACCCCGTGCCACATGCATCGGTGTATACTGTAAATAACTTCCTTCCATCGGGCAAAGCTAGAACAGGTGCTGATGTAAGAGCTCTCTTGAGCTTCTGAAAAGCAAGCTCGCATTCTATGCTCCAAGCAAAAACTAAATTCTTCTTCGTCTATTTAGTGAGAGGAGCGGAAATCTTTGCGAAGTCCTTAATAACACTACAAGAAAATATGATATACATAGCATTGTATCATAGTCTTATATTATAGTGCTATAATAAAATAATTAAAAAAAAGAAAATAATGCATAAATTGTGCTATATAAAAGAAACAAATAAAATAACAAATAAATTATGCTATAAAGAGTTATATTCCGCTGTATTAACATTTATATTATAGAAAAAGCGGAAGCGAAAACAAGCGCGGGACAAAATAAAACGTAAGGTGGCGAAAGCAGAAAAATTCACCTCCATCACTTCCATTTGTACCAAACTTATCCCTAACCCTAAAATTTTCGATTTTTGATTCACTAGAAGTCAGCCATCGTTGATTCAATCCAACATCCGAGTCATCCATCTCCGACCTAATCGACAGTAAATCTACAGCATCTCGTTGATTCACTCAAATTCTCCCAAATCAATAGTGGAATTTTTGAAATCGGTAATATTTTTATTTCTTTCTTCCTTTTATAAATTGGCTTCACTCGCTAGTTATTGGTTAAGCTACGCTTAGTATAGTTTGTTGAATCTGAAATACTTCTGCTTTTTCTGCTGAATTAGAGTACTATAGGGAGGTCATTGATCGATTGTTTACACATACTGTATTATTATTTTAAATTATTTATTTAGCTATTATTTATTAATGACCCCATTTTCAGATTTAGCAATTATATATTTCATAATAGCACTGTTAGAGTTAGTGGGTAGCTTCAATGGCACTAGTTCCAGATTTATTTGCATAACATACATGCTCAGTTATTTATTTCGGCAAGCCATCGTTATTACGAATGTATTTATTGAAAGTCATTTACTGATTTTGCATTCTTGTGCAGTAATAAATTAAAATATAAAGAAGAGGGACTTGCTGTAATAAGACAAGATTTAAAGCATACGATTGTCGCACTTCAGTTTCAAAGCTTGGAAGAGAGAACTTAAGGTATTTATGTCCTATTTAATATACTTGCATTATTTCTGAATGTCTTTTATTTCAGTACATTATTTATAGGCATAAATATAACCTTAACTTAATGGTTACCTATGATTGTACTCCTCTAATGTAGAGTAGATCTAACACTTTGATTGAAAGAGAAGAAGACTGGAGTTGGTTATTATTACTGTTAATTTATGGCTCACTGTATTGGGAATTAATGAATTATTGGTAATTGAAGTTGTCCTTTTTTTAGTTCAGTTGATCTTTTCGGATGTTTTTTGGGATTTTGTTTAGGAATTTTTAATTAAGTTGATAAATGCTAATAACAACCTGGGTAAATTGCACGCTACTCTTTCACAGGTTTAATTTTGTTCCAAAGAAAATGTTATATGACCCTTTGAATATTTCGGCTTTGCACTTCATTTCAACTTGGCCTTTGGGTAGTTCAGTGTGGTCAATTCCCATGCTACATTTATCTTCTGATATATGCGCATAGAGATTCGGGTTTCAACAGTTGGCATTTTCATAAGATGCATGTCATTATTTCAAACTACGGTATGAAAAAAAACTTTGGTTGTTACTTCTTATCATTTAATGTTCACTATTCATTGGAGAATGCCAAGTATTGGATAAGTTAGAGAAAAGATTTTGCTCTGTCAAAGGTGCCAACTTTATTGCTCATGATAATGAAGCATTTTCAAGTATTTTGCTTCCAGCGAAAGCTTGGTCCCATAGTTCTCCTATCTCATTAAGGTACATTATACCTTTTCACATCTGCATGTTGTATATTTCTCATTTTCAAGTATTCTGCTTCATGTTACTGGAATGTTGTGAAAATCATAGATTTAATTTGAGAATACATATATGTATTCTTTTTTGTGGAAAAGATACACATGAGAAAGAGATAGTGGACTTCATCCTGATTATTATAGATTAAGATATGAGTGTTGATAGTTCTACATCAGGTTGCACAAAAAAGTTATTAAGAAGACACACAGCTCCTTCTTGTTTAAAAGCCTTTAGCCTCAATATGTACTTCTGTTCGCATTTCCTAGTCAAACAAAAGGACACATCAGGTACGGTGGAGTGAAGTAGGCTATCTCTTTCTCCTTTCATTTTTTAATTTTGTTTTAACACATTCAATTCTTAAGCTATTATCAAACCAGACCTTTGAGAATTACGTCAACTTACCCAGGGTCAAATTAATCTGAAATGATTTTTGAATCAGTTAGATTTAACTATTAATTTAATTTTATCGCACCCACAATTTGGCAATTTCACGGTTTAGGTATATGCACGTGGATTATTGATGGGTTGGTAGTGTAAATGGTTATCAATCAATGGTATAACATTTTGGGTTCAAGCCTTTTGTTATCAGATTGAACTACATAATAGCAAACTTTATCGAGTCATATATGCATGGTTGTAGTTCTTTAGGAGTAGAAAAAATAACTATTTGTGGAAAATGAAATAGAGTACCACATGTTGCTTGACGTCCTTTATTTGTGGTAAAAAAAAAGCAGCATCTCAAATCTCAGTCACTTTAAGATATAAATATATAAAATATATTCTTGGGCAAAAAATTAATTGCATTGGTGGCTATGTATATTCCGAAAATTTGTATATTCTGTGTTTACTGTAAAAGGTTAATTCTAAACTAATAAATAATCCTATATGTAGATTACAATTATATGTAACTAATATTAAATCTGATTTGACTTACCTGCAGTTTAATGTTGTGGAAATTTGGATTTTACATGCAAAGTGGTCAGGTCATGAACACTAAATTCAAAACTGATATTTAAAAGTACAAGTTAACTGAAAGTTGTATTATAAGTTTAGAGAAAGCATTGTAAACAAGTACTAACTTCTCGTAAACTCTTGTAATGCTAGCAGCCAATGATTGTTTTTAGCTATGGTGCAGATTCATGATCAAGTTGCTAATCTCTATTTGTTACTCACCTAGATAAACTATTATTGTAGTAGTAAGTTTGAAAGAGGATATGTGTCAAAAAAATGAACACTAAATTTTTGAAAAAATAATTTTGGGATGGTTTGTAAGCCCATAGATCCTGCAAGCAAAACTACTTAATTTTTCCCTAATGTTGTACTTATCCATTTATGGATGAAAGGTTGTACATGTAACTTGTTTAACACTGACTATTATACTAAATTCTTTATTGCTTGCTCCAAATTGAATATTTCTTTCCTGTTTAGCAATTCCAAATTACTTTCGTTCTAGCTTATAGCCAGAATTTTGAAAAAACAATTTTGGGATCAAATAGTATCAACAAAATGTGCATCTTTAGGTAAGCGGTGACAATCTTGTGCATGAATTAACATGGAGTGGTGGACTGATGAATATGCAGTTTGAGGTGGGGTTGAGGCAGAGGTAATGAATGGTTGCTGTGTTGACTTGGTGGCATTTCGATGCTGATGGCAGGTGAATAGTGATGTGAGCAGTTTTGAAGTGGGAATAGGTTGGATAGGATTGTGCATGATCATTGTGTGGGGTTGGTGAAAGCTCATTTTGAAGAGGTTGCAGCTGCTTGAGGAGTTGAACTTGCATGGTTTCTTGGAGCTTAGATTTCAGGCAATGGAAGTTTTATTCAATGTAGTTAGTTTCTGGTCGTGGAGTTTTTATGGGTGAACAAGTGTGGTGGTAGTTAGTTGAAGGTGAACAAGTGCAATACAGAATTGTGTGTTGATTGCAGACTGGTTTTTGCAGAATACAAGTGGTAATTACAACTTGTATTTGATAGTATAAGAGACCTATTGACTGTTATATTTATGTAGAACAAGTGCAGCAAGTCAACCAAGCAACAGGGCATCATACAAAAGTTTAGGAGGCGGAGCTGAGCTAACATGGGCTTGTGACGCAGGCGATACAACATCGAAAAGAAACCGCGTTTAAGCTATAACCATCAGGTACACAATTTGCTCACCTTTATGAGTAACTGATCTTTGTAACCAGACATATCTTCAAAGACAAGTAGTTATTCAGAATAGATAGTTCATGGACTTTTCGATATCTTGCCTATAATGAATTTTTAATTTTTATACCCGTATTATTTTACTTTTTTTTTTTACAAAGAACTGGATTTACAAATCATTAACCTGCTATACATAGAGCATTATACAGTGCATAAAATTGGTTTATTAAGTATTATTTCTACCTTATTGTGCGTAACTGATTAAATAAAGGAACATGCGACAGAGAACAAGGTGTATAAGCACTGACATGAAAGGAAGATGCGCTATGAAAATGTGAAATGGTTTATGTGTAATGTAAGGAATTTGTCTTGAGTTTTGATGTTAACAAAGCTTATAAGTTTGTCAGGAGAAAAGAAGATTTAATTAGCTGTATTTGAACTAAAATGAAGATGTTCAGATTATGTTGGGTAAATTATTCTGGAATGGTACAATAGAGCATACATGGCAGAGCACCCAAGACAGAATGATTTTATATAGATATAAATTGAACACTTTTAAACATAAGAAGGATTATTATTTCAGTAAAGTCAGTAGTAATGGCTGATATTATTGAGGATAATGATCTATAAATATAACAAGTTATATTCTAAAATATTTTAAGAAATACACTTTAATGATGGATGTAAATCTACTTATCAAAACTCAGTGAAGTTAGCAAGGTGGTTTGAATATAGATGAATGCACTTAAGCATATAATTCTCTTCAAAAAGGTTAGGTATAAATTGCTATAAGTTAACACATTTAGTACATAAAGCAGTGTTGTACCCAAAAGATAGAAATATATTGGTTTGTTTGGTATTTGCCTCATTCCCAGTAAGGTGTGCAGTTACTTTAAATGGCCCAACATGTACACAAACATGAGTTTTGGCTGTTAATAAGGTGTAAAAATATATTGTAAGCATTCCAGAAAACTAGTATAATTATAATCTGCTTTTGGATACCAGGGACATAACCTGTATGAAGTCTATCAATATTCTAGTATGGAAACAGAGTACTCAAGTTAGTATGATTTTTCCTAAACGTGTGTGTGTATATATATATATATACACTTTTGAATATAAGAATGATTATTAATTCAGTAAGGTCAGTAGTAGTAACTGCAGCATTACTGAGGTTATTGATTCATGAATATATAGCAAGTCCTTGAGTGATAATTGTTTACATGGGTTAACAGAGCTTGTTTGATTTATTGATTTTAAATATTCTGTATATTACGATGCTATGAATCACATACTTCAGGCTACATTAATCTGGACATCATCAAAACCTATGTGGGTAACAGGAAATTATAGGCTAGTATATAAATCAATGACGATACGTGTACATATGAATACTACAGAAAGAAGTATGACTGTATTCATACTTTTACCCCTAATGCAAGTTGTATGCCTATGACAAGTCCTCTCAAGCAAATGGTATTGGAATTCTTTGTAAAGGATACAACTCCAATTTAATAACTGAATAAATAAGAATGTTTAGATCTGATTTGGTTTACATAGCACGAGTCTGTGCACGACAAGTCTAGATTAGTTGGAATCTGAGCAGCTATATTCTAACTTCGCAATATGATGTTTATGTTGAAGACAAAATTCCATTTAAACAAGAAAATATAGTTTTTTTTATATCTTCCTGTTAGAAACCAGTGGGATGTCTAGAAATGCAATCTCCTTGCTATTTTGAACTCAAGTACAAGAAGTATTTATATGTGAAATATGAATGAAACTGTATATCAGTCCTTTTATGGATATATGCCAATAAAGAATATAGAGTGCAGGCTATGCTTAATATATCAAAATTTAAAATGTAACTGCTATTTAAATATTAGCTAAGAACTGTCATGAGTACATAATAGAACTGAGTATGACAGGAAATTGCAAAGTGCAAGAATAAGTGATTTAATTGAATAAGACATAGATTGTATATATATACTTCTGGGTATAGCATCAGCCTATCCTGATTTGGAATGCTACTGTGAAGAAAAGTTATTATTCTAGATATAAGAGTGAACCTATATATATATATGTGTGTGTGTGTGTGTGTGTGTGCGTGTGTGTGTGTGTATTGAACCTGTATTAATGGAAAGTGATCCTAGTAGAGATGAGTTTTAATAGTTTGCCTAAAGCCAGAAAGATTATGCTTACATGACTTGAATAAGAAGGCTGGCCTATGCTATTTTTGGTACATAATAAAATATTAACAATGTTAGTAATTAGTTATCTATTCATGAATGATTTTAATAAGAAGAAAAACAAGTTAACTTATTCTTGTTTATGTTGTGTGGTGATTAATTGTTTATAATTAATCTAATGCCTCTTGGTATTTAATTATAACTCTGATTTAAGCAAAAGAAGACTTGCATATCTTCACATATACAAGTTAAAGTTTGAACTATACTGATATAACTTTATTGGTGATGCTGGATCCTGGTATTGAAGGGTTGGAAGAGGATAACCCTTGAGAAAAGGACCCAGGATAGTGGTAACTTATAATTTAAAAAAGAAAAGAAAAATTGTTTGATAATTGGGGTCCTTTCACCAGTGGTGCTGAGGTAACCAGTTTCTCGAAGTTGGAGGAATTCTTTTCAAAGGATTCGTCTGTAAATATATCAGACACTGTTGTCAAAGACAGCGACATGGAACTGAGCATAATCAGTCTCCTTTTCTCTTCCCCGCTTGAAAGTAGTAGTATTTTTATTTCCATTATATTCTAAACTTGTCCTATGTGCATTCAAATTGTTGATGAGGCTCCTATATCATCATTGTCATTTAGTATAAGTAAACATAAGAAAACAAGCATGTTTCGATCACCTTTATTTTTCCAATCTCATTAATTTTTTATCTTTAAGCGACTAGCAAAGTTATACTCAACTTTTTGTTTTTTTATCAAATACAGATGGGAAAGAGGATACAAATAGCTTATTTCAAGGTGTGACCATTGATGATAAACCTCGAGTTAGAGTGACACAAGAAATCATGATTAAATACAAATTCAATGGAGTAATCCTTCGTACTAAAAGCTGAATCCTTTTTGTTATTTATATTTTCCATTTTGCGAGCTTTACAGTTCTTTTTATTTCACATAGGATGCTCAAGCTGCAGCAGCCGCTGTAAACAAGCTGATGGGATGCGAGGAGAAGCTTGAGGTATATTTTTTTTCTTAGAATATAGTTTGATAAGTCTAGATATTGATAATAATGAAAATAAACATATAAATATTAAATTGTCGATTTAAAATCATGTAATGTCCTTTTTAACTGGATGCCACTTCATGTTCTCAAGCCTAAAGATTCTTTATTGGTCTGTTTGTATAGGTTTTAGAAGATTCTTTACAGATCTGCTTGCTTCCTCAGAAATATTGCAAATAGCATAGATGAACAAATGAATAATTGTAAGAACTCAAACAAGGGATCTATACTTGGTTACAAGTCTTTGCACATACAATATTTAGCAATCAATAAACTTTGTACAACAGTAGAATTGCACTTCTCCTTTGCCTAGGGAGATTCACTGCAAAAGAGCAGTCCCTAAGAAATATGCATAAATATTCTGTTCAGAGCTGAAGTAATACAAATTGCTCACACTTAAATTATAAGCTAGCCAACTAATGCAGAATCATATTGCTGGAATTTCAATATTGACATGTGAATTCGGTCTTTTTTCCATACAGGTATCATTTATATTATTTTCTTTTCTTTCTATTTTATTTTTGTTCTTTCTTTCAAGTCATTCAACTTCTTTTCCATATTCTTACATGTAACTATTGATCCTAATTCTACCAAGATCTGTCTTTTCTCCTTTTTCTTATTTGAATATCTTTGCCAAATCTTCATCTTCGGAATAAAACAAAATTTTATTTTATTCCTATTTTATGCAGAGGTAACATATTTGTATGTGCACAATTAGGGATAGTACAATAGGATGAAGGATGTCAGCAATTAAGTTATTATGTTGGTTATAGTGTAAATGATCCTTAAATCTCAAACTAAATATTGCGTTACTACATACTCTGATGAAATAATCATTGGACCATCCCTCCTTTGCCATCTTTACTTGAAATCTAACTTAAGTTCATATTGGAAAAAGTTATGTCTTCACTTTAAGTGGCTTAGGCAGTAGACTTTCTTATTATCCTTATGCTCCTCCGCTTATTAGGTTATTGAGTCATCTCCTTTGGCATCTTTTTGCCATCTATAACTATAATGATACCAGCCTTAGTATTTTGTATATGTAAATTTGTTGTTTTTTAAATTTCAGTATCATACAGGGAGTATGTTTGTGTGATAACTATAGTGTGTATCGTTTTCTGAAGCGAGAGTATAAACAAAGAGTATGTTTGTGTGGTGCTGATTTCGGTATGTATTGTGTTGTGAACAGGGAGTTTGTGCGATGTTTGTTGATGATGGTGAAGCATTGCAGGGTATGTATTGTAGATTGAAGGCAGTTGCGTGTTAGAAGGCAGTTGTGACAAGAAAGAAGTGACAATTGAAGAGTCTTTATTTCTCGTGGATATGCAGATTTTTTTTTCTGGGTCATGTTTTAAGCTGAAGTGGTATGCGTTTGGGGCAAAGCAGGTTTTGAAACTGAGAGTAATGGTGCAGAGAGCGATGGTAACAAAAGTGCAGAAGCACAGAAGTGCAAAGACAGGACACAAATGTGATGTAACTAAAGCACAGAAGTGCAGTCCACTACAACCAGAAACACAGAAGTGCAATCAATAGATTAAAAACAGAGTGCGCGGTTAATTTCTGAAGCAGAGAAGCCTTTCGCTATATACATAGCCATATATCATTCAGATGTTTGTTCTTTGGTAATTTTACAAATTCAGAAATCAATGATAATTTTGTTCATTTGATATATAGGATTTGATAACACCATTAAAAATAAATTTATAAGTTAGCCAGTCACTTAGCTAGTCAGTATACTTCAGTTTGAGCAGCTCAGTTTGGGCTCAGTATGCATCCTTTAATTCGTGCATACTATTTAGGACCACCCTGGGACATTACTAATTACGGTAGTTATCCATATCTGTTTTTCTTGTTTGTATACTTAGTTCTATTCATGTTTCAAATTAGCTTTAGATATAGATGAGATTAGCTACTGTTCCTGTTAATTGTCTTTAGTTTTGTCATTTTCGATTTATGCTATATTCTTGTTCTTGTTATCATTCTTTTCTTATATCTGCACATTTCTATTGTTTCTTTGTTAAAGCTTGTGTAAGTTCCTTGGCTGTTTGGTTGATTAAAGCTACTGCTAATAAAATTGAGATGACATCAAACACTTTCAATTTTGCATTTTAATTGTGTTTCTTGCATTTTGCTTTGTTATAAGACTGTAATTTGTGCTTGTGAATTGCAGGTTCTAGAAGTTGGACGAGCATACAAGTTGAAGACTAAGTGATTTTTCATGTAATCTATTTGAAACGATGTTTGAACAATACGTATGTTAATTGACTTATTTCTATATTTATTAGACTTGTTAACTTTGACTTTGTAATTGAAATCAAATATGCTTTTGGTATAAATTTTTTGCGATTGACAGTTCTGTCTTGTGAATTTACTGCTTAATTGTTTAAATTGTGCACAAATTAAATAAGAGATTTGCTATATAAAGATCATAGTTGATGTTGCTATATATTAAAAATATTAATAGCGGAAAATTGCTCTTATGAAAATATAAGGTGAATGCTATGTAAAAAATTAAATAATGTGGAAAAACTTTTCATATCATTGAATGTGTGCTACGAAAACACTGATAACGCTATATATACTACAAATATTCATAGCGGAAAACTCCACTTATGGAATCAAAATGTGAAATGCTATTAAATCATGTGGATAACTTTTCATATCACTGAATATGAGCTATGTTAACAATGCTAATGCTATGAAAAATATTTTTCATATCAATGAATATGAGCTATGAAACTATTGATAACGCTATAAAAAATTAAGGTGAGATTTTGGTAAGCAAATATAACTGCAAGGTCTGAACGCTATGTAAAACATTTCATGGTGGTGGATGTGCGCTATAAAATGTATAATACTATAGCATTTAGATTTGAGCTATAAGATATAATAGGGCTATTATAACATGTCGTCATATAGCGTCGTCACTAATGCTATGGTAGCTTATTATAGCGTTTTTCACGTGCTATTAAAAGCAAAATCTGTTGTAGTGTAAACTTCCGGTAAAAGCCTGCAAGACCTAGAAAACTTCTCACCTCGGTTGCATTCCTTGGAGTCTTCCAATCCTGAACTGCAACTACCTTAGCGGGATCCACCGCTAAGCCTTGCTTAGATACTATATGCCCAAGGAATCTAACTTCCCTTCTCCAAAAGTGACACTTGGAGAACTTGGCCTTCAACTGATGCGCTCTAAGCGTATCCATCACCTCCTTGAGATGTCTAGCATGTTCTTCTTCATCCTTAGAGAAGATCAGAATATCATCTACGAAGACCACGACAAACTTGTTCAAGAACTCCCTGAACACCCTACTCATCAAGTCCACGAAATATGCGGGTGCATTAGTCAAGCCGAACGGCATGACAAGCCATTCGAAGAATCCATCTGGAGTTCTGAACGCAGTCTTGTCTATACTATCTTCAGCTACCCTGAGCTGATGGAATCCCGTAGCAAGATCAAGCTGAGAGAAAACAGAAGCACCGACAAGCTGGTCAAAGAGATCATCAATCCTCGGTAACAGGTGTCTGTTCTTCTTAGTCAGCTTATTCAACTCTCGATAATCAACACAAAGTCGGAGAGAACCGTCTGCCTTGGTAGCAAATACCACAGGCGCTCCCCATTCAGATATACTTCGTCTAATGAAATTCTTCTCAAGCAACTCCTTCACTTGCTTACTTAGCTCCCGCCTTTCACGCGGAGCCATGTGCCGAACGGGCAAAGAAACCGGCTTTGCATTATCCACCAGATAAATGCGGAAATCAATCTCTCGCTTAGGGGGCAACCCCCTAACTTCATCAAAAACATCCGGATACTCTTGAACCACTCTTACAGACTGAAGAGTTTCCATTGACGAGTCAAGTGATTCAAGATAGCACAACATGACGGGACCTCTCGGATTACAAGAAATTTCTAGGGTGTTTCCGAGGCGAGTCACGAGCCTCACAACCCTATGCTCACAATCAAGAATGGCTCCATATCTGGACAACCAATCCATGCCCAATATCAATCCGTATCCCCTAAAACCAAGAACATAAGCACTACACAAGAACTCTACACTCAGTATAGAGATCCTCAAATCCCCACATATCATAGACAAATGGGCGGAACCCCCAATAGGATTTGAGACACAGACGGGATCATCTACCAAGCTAGTACTAAGGTGCAAACTATCAACAAGATCAGATGAGATAAAGCTATGCGATGCACCAGAATCAAACAAGGTACGAACTGGAAAATCAGAAATATATACATGGCTCTCAACAGAAATACTACCTCGATCGGGAACTGGAGCGGTATTGAGAGCATGAACTTGCCCTCCTGAAGGTCCAGCACGCTGAGTCCGACCCTGGCCTTGCCCTTGCTTCTTCGGGCAATCCTTACTGAAATGTCCAGTCTCACCGCAGAAAAAGCATTCACCATTATTCCTTTTCCTCTTCTTACAATCCTTAGTAAGATGCCCAACTGAACCGCAATAATGGCACTTCCCCTTGTTGTTCTTGCCCTTGTTGTTGTTCCCCTTGTTGCCTTGACTCTTGTTCTTGTTCTTGTTCTGATTGCCTTGACTGCTCTGACCACTTGGATTACCCTGATTTCCTTTCCCCTGGGAATCAGTCTTCTTGGCTTGAGTATCATTCATCTTGACCTCTTTCTTGACATCTCCCTGAAGTAACGCCATATCAACCAAGCTCTCAAACGTGGCCCCATGGGGAATATGTGACATAGCCAATCCCTGCAACGGCTCATTCAATCCTCTAGCAAAACGAAGAGCCTTCTTCTGAGGAGTATTAACCATATCCAAGCCAAAACGAGCTAACTGATTGAACTTGTTCACATATTCTTTGACAGACATATCTCCTTGTTTCAAAGTTATGAACCTCTCCATTTGCAGATTCTCCTCAGCAGAAGATAGAAACTTAAGCACGAACCTTGCCCTGAAATCGGCCCAAGTCTCAACAGGCCTAGTACCATTGGTGACTTCCCACCAATAAGCGGCTTCATCCTTCATAAGCCAAACCGCCAACAAGATCTTCCTCTGATCGTCTAACCCAAAGATAGCAAATAAATCCTCGGTCTCTTTCAACCAATTTCTGGCCTCTACAAAAGTCTCAGTGCCTTGAAAGTTCTTGCCACCCATTGCTTTGAAATCTTTGCAAGTCTTTGCGAAGTCAGCTTGAGGATGCTGAGGTGGAGGAGGAAGAGGAACCTCAGCGACAGGAGGAGGAGGAACATTAACTACCGGAGGAGGAGGAGGAGGGATATCTGCGGGGCCGGCTTCGGTCGCCCTAGCCTCCAAAAGTCTCCTATACCAAACAGGTACGTGTACTCCCTCCGGAATAGCAAAGTTATCGGCCATACTGAAACGAAGAAAAAGACCGATTCAGAATGGAGAAAAACGAAGGAATTTTGCTAATGGCTTTTTGGGGAATAGCCTTTAAAATAAACTAGACTTTTCTTTGGAAAATACTTTATACTTGGTTTTGAAAATAGTTTTCCAAAAGTTTTAAAAACCTTTTTGTTCCTTCTCGTAAACCATATGCTCTGATACCAAATGTAACACCCCACCTCCGCTAGGGTGTCTCTTGCAAGCACTCTGACTTTGGAGGGGCGTTTGAATCAAGTAAACATGCATAATGATATATCAAGGCAGAACAAGAACATATGTATATATGTAAACAGAGTAAATAACATAGATAAAACAGCGGAAGATTTCAAACTATTTCAAAACAAGTCTGGTACAACATAATGTTAACTTTCCAAATACACAAGTCTAGATAAAAACAACATTACTGAAAAACTGAAATACATAAGTACTATCCCCAAAATAAGTGATAACCATAGCTAGCTTCATGTCAAGACCGTACATGAGCTAAAATCCCATAAGCAAGCGATCAGAAATCCAAGCTAAGCTCCAATATTCCCACCCTGAGAACCTGGGGGGGGGGGGAACGGAAGAAAAGAGGCGAAAGAAAACAGGTCAGTCAAAAAGACTGAGTAAGCCCTACTACAATCAATGTAAACTGATAAAGTTAACTGGCATGATGAAAGCTGAGATGAACATATGGACAACTACATACTGGCATGAGGATTAACTAACAAGGTAGGTAAAGGTGTCATCGCATAATCAGGTTTAAGGTTTTGCACCACAGGTGTACTAGCAAACTAACATGACTTGAATAAACCAGTATTGATCCCTTGGCCCAAGCTTTGGCCCAATAACATGAAATGACCCTAATACAAGGTCTAACCAAACGGTCTAGTCGATCGGCTCCCTATAAGCCTAACTTGTCACGTGTTGGTGTCCATACGGCCCAAACATAATTGTAGTCAGACTGTGCCGGGTCTCCCGTCGGGTGTATCAAGCCCTAGGGTGGCAACCCCTGGACACCATAAACATGCGTGCACAGTCTCGATCTACTGGTACCCGTGCATGTTTTCCCCGGCTTCGGACTATGTGCACGACCATAAGTCCGCCCGGAACTACACCGGCGTACCACTCTGCCGTCGTTTTTGGTCACTTACCTCCAGTTCAGTAATCGTGCTCCCTCCCTAGCCTAGACCCTAGGGCCTTAATGATACAAACTTGGGATTACTGCTGGAGTGGACCTCCATTGCTAGGATTTTTCTAGTGGGTTAAGTACGGTTTAACCCTCTTGCTAATCATGGATTAACTTGGTTAAGTGTAACGATGAGTTCACGACTTAACCCCGATTAATCTACCAAGCCCAAATTGGTTAAGTACTAAGTGGACCATGACTTAACCCTAATCACGAGGCATTAATTAATTTAATGCGCCTTAACCTCTCACATTAGACCTTGTTGTGGTTACTAGTTAAGTCGGGCGGGTCCGGGTAGCTTTACACCACAACTTGGTCTAACCTCGGGTTCAAGGTACAACATGACCAACTTCTCACATTGGGTCCTATTGTTTGTAGCAACTAGTTAAGCCGGTCGGTTCCGGGTAGGTTTACGCTACAAACTCAACCCAACCTCGAGTTGGTCACACTTATCTTTTCTAAGTGTCATGTCCATCATGTTTCCAAAACATGTTACAAGTTTTCAAGCATTTGGGTAGACCTAACTTAATAGGTAAATTCCCAAAGGGTAGACCTAACTTAATAGGTAAATTCCCAAGCTTATGTTTTTTTGTCTTTTAAGTTTACCCAACCCCAAACGCAATCCCATTGCTTACATATCGCAATAGCGCATAAAGGATAGAAAGAGGGAACTTGGCATAATCATGACATAAAGGTGTTGAAGCCACAAGTTTAACATGGTGGCATATGAAATGTACATATGTTCATATACTTGCATATTACATTTTAGGCCTCAAAAGCATGCATAAAACCAAACTTAGCATATTGGTGATACATGGTGATAAATGACATGTAGAAATGGCCATAAGTTCGCATTTAGCCTCACATGCAAGTTATCATAAGAGATATGATAATCTACATGTTGCCAAAATGCAACCTTTAGCATAAAGCTTGAAGCTTTAGGCTCATAAACCCAAGATAAGCTTGCATAACATGATAACATGAGTGAGATGATCAACCCAAACTTGCATACATAACATGGCAACTTGCATATCATAACATAGCAAACTTGCATACATAACATGATAGACTTGCATATTACATCATAGTAAACTTGCATAACATATCATGATAAACTTGCATATCATATCATAGCATACTTGCATAACATGATAAACTTGCATATCACATCATAATGATCAAACACAACTTGCATCATTCATTAGCTTTAGGGTTTAAATATGAAATTAGAACAGGGCTTACAATGCTTATGAAGACACAAAAATATGACAAAGCCCTTATGCAACCAATTAAACCCAAAATGCAAGCTTCAACAGAAAAACCCTTAAGCCAAAATGATCAAAACCCTTGCTTTATGATGCAAATATAGAAACTTGACTTGAATGCAAGCTAATGGTGCTCATACAAGCTTGAAAACACTTGTATGCATGGAAAATCTCATAGAAATTTATTTAGGAATTTTATGAAGAGAGTGGAGGCCATGAGAGGATTGAGTTTGCCATAGTTTAGTTGTATGAATGAATAATGATGATTTAGGGTTAGGTTAGGGTCTTATTTATAGAGATTAGGACTAGTTTCAACCTTAGGATTAAACCTTAGTTCCAATCTCAGCCCTTAAAACCGAATCTGGCCCCCAAACTCAACACAAACCCAAAATGGTGCACCAGGCAAAACTGCCCGGCTGGACCAAGTCGACAGCCAAGTCGACAGGGCTGTCGACTTGGGTCCAATCAAGTCGACTCCCAAGTCGACAGGGCTGTCGACTTGGGTGCTCTGGTGGGAATTTTCCCGCCTGGCCCAATCTTACCCTAATCTCCAATTTCAAACTTGAATTTGAAATCTGTTTTTGCTTTGGAATTTTCTGAAAACTTCGTTGGGCCTTAATCGGGTCATACGGACTCTGATTTTCGAAAACTCGGACTCTATTTCGCGTATTTTTCCGAGACGAACGCAATGGCATAGCCCGTTTCCCTTGATTCATATTTTAGAATTAAATTCTGCCTCGATTTATGTTATAACAGATTATTGAAAATACGGGTTGTTACAGCGGTGGCAACGCAAGTCCAACGGGTTCATGTGCGTGTGTGGGCCCGGGCTGGTAGGTAAGACGTTGTTGCATCGTGTAGGTGTAAGCCGTGCATTGTTGATGGTATCGGGTTGCCACTTTGGGGAGTGATACACCCCACTGTGGGGCCAACATGGGTATCTACGAGTTAGGGAGTCAATCGCATGTGGGTAGTGGGTACACCTAGTGGAGATAGGGGCAGGAGGCACCTATAAAGGTAACTAGGGGTGCACGAAACTACCATTATCATTATTAAGTTTTGTAGGAGGGATCAACTTTAGGGTGACTAGTGGTGGTGCAGTATAGTAATTATCTTATTGTGGTTTAGGTGTGCCTTTAACGTTATCTTTGTTCATCTTATTTCCTTGTTTACTCTGCTTTACCCAATTGTTCACAGTCATTTCCTTATTTTCCAACTTATGTCTTAGCCTAGTTATTTTGGAAATTATATTGTTAAAGTTATCGCACTCGCCAGACTTTATGTCTGACCCCCTTTGTTTCCACCTCTTTTCTCCCTTCCCCCCCCCTCCAGGTGCTCAGTGTGGAACTAGCACCAGTGGAGCTTGATTTTGGACAGCTGTATCTCTTGCTTTTAGAAGTTGCTTGGATCGCTGAAGTAAAAGTTCAGCCTATCTTATTTATGGCAATTTTGTATTGGGGTTATGTCTTTCAATTTATGTACTCTGATTTATTCAAGATGGATATTATGTACTTTGACTCTGGCTTTTGATGATGTAATCAAACCTATGTGTTTACCGCTGCAATGAATAAAATTTTAAAGTTTTAGTACTGTTTATATCTGTCTTGTTGTTAAGTTTCTGTTCTATACACACTTAAAATGCTCCATAGAAGTTAATGCATTCCCTTTATGAGTGACATTAATGGACGTGGGGTGTTACACGTGGTATCAGAGCTGAAGGTTACCAGAACAAATATGAATTTTGAAAAATTGTTTTTCAAAAACACTTTTATAAAAAGTACCTTCAAAAGTATGTTTTAAGGAAAGTAATTTCAAGAGAAAAGCTTATTTTAGAAAGCATAACCCCAAAAGCCATATATCTTTCCTTTGGTTCTTATGTATTGAATCTTTCCTTTTTCGTTTCAGCATGTCTGGAATTCCCGAGATACCCGTGGGGATACCGATACCAGGATGGTTTAGGAGGTATTTGGAGACTAGGGCCGCCACTGCAGGTCCAGCAAATCCTCCTCCTCCTTCTCGTTTTGATACTTTTGCAAAGATATGTAAGGACTTTTGGGAAATGGGTGGAAAACCTTTTCATGGGATGGAGACATTTGTTAAAGCTAGAAATTGGCTAAAGGAGCTGGAAGAATTGTTTGGGATTTTTGAAGTGGAAGATGGAAGAAAGTCATATAGTAAGATAATAAATAATTATATATATTACTAATGAATTAGTAATATATATAATTATTTATTATCTTACTATATACCATATGTACACTAATTTACTAGTGTACATAAGTTATAGACTCTATGAAGTATACCATATATTCTCTATGAAGTATACCAAATATTGTATAATCTATTTTTAGTTGCCTGGCTAATGAAGGACGAGGCCTCGTTTTGGTGGGAGGTCACTAATGGAGAGCGTCCAGTTGATACATGGTCAGATTTCAGGCGGAGGTTTGAAGCAAAGTTTCTCTCACGGGCTGAAGAGAATTTATACATGGAAAGGTTTTTGGCGTTAAAGTAGGGGAATCTATCAGTGAAAGAATACGTCAACAAGTTCAATCAGTTGGCGAGATTTGGCTTGGACTTGGTGAATACACCAGAAAAGAAGGCTCTGAGATTTGTTAAGGGTTTGAACGAGCCGCTTCATGGGTTAGCTATGACCCACATCCCTATGGGGGCTACCTTTGAGAGACTAGTTGACATGGCGCTTATGCATGAAGAGGAGAAGGGCGCCAATGCTAATAAGGCAACCGAGAAGAAAGGGAATCAAAAGAAACCACAGTAGCAACAACAGAACAAGAAAGGTGGTAAAGGCAACAATGGTAAGGGAAAGAAAAGATGCTTAAATTGTGGGACACCAGGCCATCTAAGCAAATATTGTAGGAAGAAAAAGAAGACTGGCTGTTTCCATTGTGGCGAAGTGGGACATCTGATTAAGGACTGCCCAAGGAAAGGGCAGAGGGCAGGGTCTACCTCGGGAGGACAGGTGCATGCTCTTATGGCACCAGGGCAGGCAAGGGGACAAGTTCAGGCTCTCGTAGTCCCACCACTGCAAGAACGAGGTAGAGCAATTTCCGTTGAAAGTTTAGTTTTTCTATTTGATCATCCTGTCCGTACTTCATTCGATTCTGGCGCATCACATTCGTTTATCTCTACATCATTAGTTGAAACACTGCACCTAAATACTAGTTTAGTTACAGATCCCTTAGTTGTCTCAAATCCTATTGGTGGTTCGGCTTATCTTTCTATGATCTGTCGGGATTTGAGAGTGTCTATCTTGGGCGTTGGGTTTGAATGTAATGCCTTTGTTCTTGGCTTCATGGGCTACGGCTTGATTCTAGGTATGGATTGGCTAACTAGATATGGGGCCATCCTAGATTCTGAAAGAAGGGTAGTTAGATTGCTGACTCGTTGTGGAAATACCCTTGATATTTCTTGTGACCATAGAGGTCCAGTAATGCTTAGCTACCTAGAATCCCTTGACGCATCCGATGATGATTTACATTTTGTTCGTATAGTCCGTGAATATGTTGATGTCTTCGATGAGGTGAGGGGTCTACCCCCAAAACGTGAGATAGACTTTCGAATATATCTAGTAGATAATGCAAAGCCAGTTGCATTGCCAGTGCGCCATATGGCTCCAAGAAAGAGAACAGTAAGCAAGTGAAAGAATTGCTTGAGAAAGGGTTCATCAGACGTAGTATATTGGAGTGGGGTGCTCCAGTAGTATTTTCCACGAAGGCAGATGGGTCCCTTAGACTTTGTGTGGACTATAGAGAACATAATAAGCTTACTAAGAAGAATAGGCACCCATTGCCGAGGATTGACGATCTCTTCGATCAGTTAGTTGGCGCCTAAGTATTTTCGCAGTTGGACATAGCCACGGGTTTCCATCAGTTGAGAGTGGCTGGGGATAGCATAGACAAGACTGCCTTTAGGACTCCAGATAGCTTCTTCGAGTGGTTTGTGATGCCCTTCGGTTTGACAAATGCCCCCGCATACTTTGTTGACTTGATGAGTAGGGTGTTTAGGGAGTACCTTAATAAATTCGTGGTAGTCTTTGTGGACGACATCTTAATCTTTTCTAAAAGCGAGGAAGAGCATGCCCTACATCTTAGGGAAGTGTTGGAGACCCTTCGAGCGCATAGCCTTAAAGCTAAATTTTCTAAATGTCACTTTTGGAGAAAGGAAGTGCGATTCTTAGGGCATGTGGCCATCCAAGATTGGAAGGTCCCTAAAAGTGCTACCGAGGTGAGGAGTTTCTTAGGATTGGCTGGCTACTATAGGAAGTTTATCAAAGACTTCGCAAAAGTATCAGCCCCATTAACACGATTAACGAAGAAGAACTTAGTTTTCACTTAGGACGTAGATTGTGATGATGCGTTCCAATGTTTAAAGAGAGCTTTGACCACAGCCCCATTCTTAGTGTTTCCAGATGGGAGTAAGCCATTTACTGTTTATACCGATGCTTGTGGGACAGGACTAGGCGCAGTCTTAATGCAAGAGGGAAGGATAATAGCCTATGGAGGAAGGCAGTTGAGAGTGCATGAGAGAAATCACCCTACACATGACCTAGAGTTGGCCGCTATTGTTTTCGCGCTTAAGTCTTGGCGCCATTATCTTCTTGGCGAGAAATTCGAATTGTTCACTGACCACAAATCGCTAAAATACTTGTTCTCTCAGAAGGACTTGAACTTAAGGCAGCAAAGGTGATGGAATTCTTAGCGTCCTACGATTTCAAGATAACATATACCCCTGGCAAGGGTAACGTGGTGGCAGACACCTTAAGTAGGAAAAGGTTGTCCTTGAGTCCGTTGTTTGTTGAGCGGCGAAGCTTAGAGTTCATCTCTACATTTGACTTTAGACCTTCCATTGACTTTGTCCCCAGTTTGCTAGCATCCTTAGAGGTCAGACCTACGCTTTTGGGACGGATTGGTGAGGCACAGCGAGATGACCCACAGTTGGTTGAGTTAGTAGAAAAGCTCAAAAGGGGGGAGTCATCAAGTCATCTCAGTAGATATAGCCTAGATGATAAGGGTTGGTTATGTAGGGACGGTAGGCTTTGTGTACCATTGGACGAGAATTTGAGGAAGGCCATTCTTGATGATGCACATCGTTCGAAGATGACCATTCATCCCGACGGGGAAAAGATGTACATGGACATGAGACGGGTTTACTTTTGGGCCAGTATGAAGAGATATGTGGCCGAGTTTGTCGCTAGATTCTTGGTGTGCCAACAAGTAAAAGCAGAGCAAAAGAAGCCCGATGGGTTACTTTACCCATTGGAGGTCCCACAATGGAAGTGGGAAAGTGTCTCGATGGACTTTGTTGATGGGTTACCGAGATCGAGGAAGGGTAATACGGAGATTTGGGTCGTGGTAGATATACTTACTAAGAGCGCCCATTTCATTCCCGTGAAGAGTAAGAGGACTGCTCCATGGTTTGCCTCCGTATACATTCGATAGATAGTTCGTTTGCACGGTATTCCTTCTAGCATAGTGAGCGACCACGATCCTATCTTTACTAGCGAGTTTTGGAAGAGATTGCAAGAGGCGGTAGGGACTCAGTTATGTTTGAGCACCGCATATCATCCTCAGACGAACGCCAGACCGAGAGGGTGAATCGTATTCTAGAGGACCTATTAAGGTTGTGTGTCTTAGACTTCGGAGGTACGTGGGAGGAACATCTTCCTTTAGTGGAGTTCGCATATAATAATAGCATTCAGTCTAGCATTGGCATGGCACTGTTTGAGGCTCTTTATGGACGGCCGTGTCGTTCGCCTACATGTTGGTGGGAATCTACAGATAAGATCTTGCTTGGGTCCGATATGATTAGAGAGACTTCAGAAAAGATCGATTTGATTCGAAGGAGGATGAAGACGGCGCAAGATAGGCAGAAATCTTATGCGGGCAAGAGGAGGACAGATCTTGAGTTTGATATTGGGGACATGGTCTTTGTCAAGGTGTCTCCATTACGGAGTGTGGTTCGCTTTGGGTCTATTGGGAAGTTAGCACCAAGGTTCGTAGGGCCGTTTCCTATTAAGGAGAGGATTGGACAGATGGCGTATAGAGTGGAGTTGCCCGAGAGACTTAGTGGTGTACATGATGTATTCCATGTATCACATTTGAGGAAGTGCTTGCACGAGACCGCGGAAGTGGTAGAGCCGAGCTTGCTTAGAGAGGTGGAGATAGAGCGTGATGTGAGGATTCGACGAGCTCCTACGTGCATTCGTGGGTCAGAGATTAAGAAGTTGAGGAATCGAGAGGTCAAGCTAGTCAAACTGCAATAGGGAGATGATGAGAGCGACGCTACTTGGGAGACGGAAGAGAAGATGCGTTCATTGTACCCTTTTCTTTTCGAGGGTATGTCTTTTAATTTCTCCTTTATCGCTTAGCTTGTACTTGTTTTATCTTTAGTATGTCCTCTCGCTAGTATCTTTGACCTTTAGATAGGGAAGTCCTATGGTTGAAACATGTGTTTGAGACATGTTATGTATAATGGATGCATGTGGATGCAAGTGGTTGCTAATGGTTGCTCGTGGATGCATATACACACACTTTAGGCACTAGATCAGCTCAGTCACTTCATATTGCATATTGCATATAATATGTGTGTACATATTTAAGTGATGGTTGTATAATGGTTGTACTATCATATGGATGTTGCATTTTGGGTGAATGGTTGTGCACACATGTAGAAATAATATGTATCGATAGGATTCTTTCGCATACATAATGGACGCATGGCACTATCATGGTTTGCATTAAGGAGGTCAACTAAATCAGTAGACCGCCTGATTTTGCATTGGATAGAGAGCATATACACACACTTCTTGCATATGTTCATACAGCATTAGGAATTTTATAAGGACAATGGATGCCTGTGTTTGATGGTTGAGTAGATGGTTATTTGGATGGTAGGATATGCATTCTCCTTAACTTGGAGATTTCGGGGGCGATATCCTTTAAGGGGGGGTGAATGTAACACCCCGTATTTTTGTTAACACTAAAGTAACAAATTAAAGAATAACTAATCTCAAATGTGATAATTAAGGGAAACGGGTTGAGCCATTGTGTTCGTCTTGGAATTCTGGTTGAGATAGAGTTCGAGTTTGCGTGAATTGGACTTCGTATGAAGAAGTTATGGCCATCAGAAGTTTCAGAAAATTCAAAAAAGATTTCAAAATTCAAAATTTCAGAGTCAGATAGGCTAGGCGGGAAATTTCCCGCCCGGGCCAAGTCGACCTGGGGGTCGACCTACCCTAACCAGGTCGACCATAGGGTCGACCTAGGGGTCGACCTGCCCCCCCTCCCCAGCAGATTTGTTTGATGACCGGTTTATGACTGTATGATGAGTCATTAGGGTTTCTGATCTGCTCTGGATGGCTGGGGTTAATTCTGGGTTGATCAGAAGGCTTAAATTAATCCTAAACCCTATGAAAGCACATGTAGACTCAAACCCTAAAATCAAATTAAAATTAGAATCATGGCCACCATGTCGTCACCTAGCAACCTAGAATAGCCACAGCCAATTAGAGAGGAAGAAAAGCTAATCAAATTCAATTCTATTCAACTCTAACAATGAACCTACTACAAAGGAAAGCTAATTCAACTTCAGAACTCAGATTTCAGAACTCAAGACCTTCTTTGAGTTGTGAGTTCGATTTCTTTAATAAAATAATTAACAATTTAATTGGATTGAGCTATGATGCGGATTATATGGTTATGTTGTGAATTATTGACTGTATGTTATCATCTATGTCGTAAAATTGTGATGTTATCATCTATGTTGTAAATTCTATGATGTTATCACCTATGTGGTAAAGTTGTGATGTTATCATCTATGTTGTAATTCTATGATTGGCTTATGTATAATCAATTTATGATGATGTTTCATATGCTAGTTTGTTAGGTTGTTGGAACTAATTCATATGTTAAATCATATGTATGTATGCAAGTTAGGATGTTAATTGAGACATGGATCATATGCAAGTTAGTGAAAATCATATATAACCTTACATGTTTCATGACATCTATTTTATGTGTAAATTGGATCTAAAGTTGGGCTATGACATGTGTGAGTTATATGCTAGTATACAAAATTCTATATGCTAGTTTACATGTTTAGATGTAAGTTTACACCATCGTTTATGTTGCATAAATCACATATGAAAGTATATACATATATGTTGTTTTGGATTATGAATTATGCCTATGCAAGTTTACCCCATATGGTTAGATCCATGACATACATGGTTTATGCAAGTTGTGACTATTACCTAAACAAGTTCACACCTTTAGATTTAGATCTATGACATATGTAATTTTATGCAAGTTTGTGACTTTTGTCTATGCAAGTTTTAGATGGAGAACCTCATTCACACATGCAAGTTCACCCCTTATGCTTAGATCTAGTTTTATTTCTATGTATGTTGTGATGTTTTCTCTTTATTCTATGAGTTAGACTATTCGAGTCTAATGTATACTTTACGTTAAACGAACGAACGTACAACGTGGGGGCAATGGGATAATATTAAAAGATTTAATATTAAGAATTGGCATAAATGCCTTAAATGGCACAAAATAAATTTGTGGTGAAAATTGGTATGATTTTGCATACCATAAATAGATGGACATAATTGAGTCAATTATGACCATAGTTAAATTTGGAATTGATTGATAATTTGAATAGGGAAATTAATTCAAATTGGGGGGATAATTAATTATGTGTAATTAATTAGCAAAGACACGAGGTTAGGCTCTTTTGTGGTGTAAGACTGCCCGGACCCGCCTGGCAAATCCAGCTGCCACATATGTCAGTCTAATGTGGGGGGTTCTTAGGCATAAATTAAATGCGTAACAGTTGTAAAGACACGGGGTTAGGCTCGTTGTGGTGTAAGACTGCCTGGACCCCCCCCCCCCCCGGCAAATCCAGCTGCCACAAATGTCAGTCTAATGTGGGAGGTCTTTACAAGGTTACTGTGTTAATGAATTAAGAAACACTTAACCAGATAAATATGTGGTGGGACATAGGGGTTAAATGGGTGCCTTGGGTGGCATATGGAATTTAGAGGGTGCCTTGGGTGGCATTTGAAATACGATTAGATGCACTTAACCAAAATTGAAACATGTAAATGAACATGAATAAGAAGAGGGTTAAGTGGGTTGTACTAGAGGGGACCAAGCTTAGGTGGATAGCTTGTGTCAAGTAATGGGGGCCTATTTCAACCAGTAACCCATAAGTATCTTTGTGGGCTCGACCCACGTCGAAGACGGGACACGCGTATTGGGCTTGACTGTAAGAGGCTAAAACGGGTTAGCGGTGGCAACGCAAGTCCAACGGGTTCATGTGCGTGTGTGGGCCCGGGCTGGTAGGTAAGACGTTGTTGCATCGTGTAGGTATAAGCCGTGCATTATTGGTGGTATCGGGTTGCCACTTTGGGGAGTGATACACCCCACTGTGGGGCCAGCACTGATATCTATGAGTTAGGGAGCCCATCGCATGGGGGTAGTGGGTACACCTAGTGGAGACAGGGGCAGGAGGCACCTATGAAGGCAACAAGGGGTGCACGAAACTACCATTATCATTATTAAGTTTTGTAGGCGGGATCAACTTTAGGGTGACTAGTGGTGGTGCAGTATAGTAATTATCTTATAGTGGTTTAGGTGTGCCTTTAACGTTATCTTTATTCATCTTATTTCCTTGTTTACTCTGTTTTACCCAATTGTTCACAGTCATTTCCTTATTTTCCAACTTATGCCTTAGCCTAATTATTTTGATAATTATATTGTTAAAGTTATCACACTCGCCAGACTTTATGTCTGACCCCCTTTGTTTCCACCTCTTTTCTCCCTTCCCCCCTCCCCCCCCCCCCAAGGTGCTCAGGGTGGAACTAGCACAA
This sequence comes from Allium sativum, assembly GCA_030737875.1. Classification (NCBI taxonomy): domain Eukaryota; kingdom Viridiplantae; phylum Streptophyta; class Magnoliopsida; order Asparagales; family Amaryllidaceae; genus Allium; species Allium sativum. Next base: position 866,459,652 of record CM060924.1, on the reverse strand, counting down.
GTGGAGCTTGATTTTGGACAGCTGTATCTCTTGCTTTTAGAAGTTGCTTGAATCGCTGAAATAAAAGTTCAGTCTATCTTATTTGTGGCTATTTTGTATTGGGGTTATGTCTTTCAATTTATGTACTCTGATTTATTCAAGATGGATATTATGTACTTTGACTCTGGCTTTTGATGATGTAATCAAACCTATGTGTTTACCGCTGCAATGAATAAAATTTTAAAGTTTTAGTATTGTTTATATCTGTCTTGTTGTTAAGTTTCTGTTCTATACACACTTAAAATGCTCCATAGAAGTTAATGCATTCCCTTTGTGGGTGACGTTAATGGACGTGGGGTGTTACATATATAATAACCACAACAATCAATCCTAAATAACTAATATATATTTTATAGCCATAATAATATTTCAGTTCAACCAAACAACCATCAATTATTTTTAACGACTAAAAATAATTTAAAATAAATAAATTGAGTGAGATTTACTCACCATGATTTTCCTTTGTCAAATATCCTGTTAAATTCCAAATTTAACAGCTACGAGTTGTCTTGAATCCATTCAACATCAACGATTATTAAATTTTATTTAACAATTTAGTGATTATTAATATAACTAAATTACTAATTTAATTAAATAAAATTATCCTATTCTTTCAAATCTTATTAACCGTACCTTGCTACCCGTGAGTGAAGTTCATCCTGCCTTGTACATTTCTTCACCACTGCTGTATTTGCTAACCCTAACTCCAAATCAATTTGAAACCAATCCTCCTCACTTCAACAACAACCCTTAAACACACTACTGCATATACCTTCATAGACCCGCCTTCATTTACTACACAGCCTTAGACTACCACTACAAATTCTTCAAACAGTATTTACGGTCCTTAATATGACCAACTCCTCCACTCCTAGTTCACTGCCAGCATTACTATCAAAAATCCCAGACCGAACTCCTTCTTGCTGGTCTTCTTCCCTGCTTTACTAAACATCAACCATAATCAAGGTCAAACTCCTCATCGCACTTTCCACCTTCCTAGCATAAGAGCAGCAAACTCAAACACCTCCCCTTATCGCAACCCGTGCTACTATCGCTGCTATAGGAGAAAAACATCGTCATTGCATATATCGAGCAAACCCCAAATTCCAGTAACCAACTTGCCTTCCAAAAATAATCGTGCCTCATACACAGACCAACCTCTGAACCCTAACACACCAGAGAGCATCGCGACCTGTAATGGCTCCCAAGATCGTACCAGATTATCGTACAAAACCCCACTCGACCCAAGCATCACGATACTCGAAATCGAACTAACCTAGCTTCATGCATCACCCACTACTCGATCACGACTTCCCAACGAGCTTGGAGAAATCTGACTTTGATCTCGATTCCTGATGTTTTCGAACGAGGCTTTGATTTGTTTATGGAATTTCCCTCTTAAGCTTTTAAAAGGAAAGTGGATTTTTTCTTTCTGAAGTTTCCATTTGATTTTGGCAAGAGAAAAAGAGGAATGGAATGAACTTTAATTTCCTGGGAATGCAAGAAATAGAAAGGAGATTAGGGAGGACTGCGTGCAATTTAATAGCCGAGGGATACTTAGGCATTACGACTGAAGTACACATGTTTTAAATATCGATTTGATTTCCTATTAAATACGATTAGACATAAAAGGATCTTTATTCTTTTTAAATGGATATCGATTTAGTTTCGATCCTATCCAATAAAAATATATCGGGGTCTATTATTCGACATCCTGAACCGCTATTTTAACCTACCAACCGACGTTTCAACATAATTACACTATTCTGATCTCAATAGAATATACTATAAAATTTAATTCGAACGTATATAATAAATAACCATATAAAATTAATATAAAATAATTTAAATTTAGAAACTAATCAATCTCTCGATAATATATTCTTATTATTATCGATTATATTCACATAGAATTTATATCGGTCATCTGAATTGTTTTTGATTCAGTTTTAAATTTGAATTAACTAGATTTGTTTCCGTATTACTATTATTTAATATATTCGATATTAAATCGAAATCAAATTTTTTTAAATCGATAACAAGAATATAAAAATTCAAGTATATTATCAAATAAATATTTAAAATAAATGGATTGAAAATCCGGGTCGTTACATAATATGTGGTTGATCCACATTGTTTCAGCATGAAAATGTGGATTTTATGAGAATTATGCATAGCTTGTAACTAGTTAAATATGCTTTCAGATCATGTATGGATGTACATGCAGAGATAATGCAATGGTGATGGTCTTCGATTTCTGCGTTTGGACAACGAATGTATGGAGTAGAGATCGGATGGGTAGCATGGCTGTGGAAGTTTGATGGAGGAGAGCGTTTAGTTGGGGTTTTATTGTAGACTTTAAATTTGAACTATGTTTTATTTTTGGTTAACTCAAATCGACATCAATATGAAATTGAAAACATATGTATTGAACTTATTTTTTGTTAGTTGATCATTTATCTTTCTATCATGAATGTGTTACATTTGTTGAGTATTATAGTTTTTTGGGTCATATACTGCTTTTGAAATTGTTGTGAAGATTCATTTGATTGTTATTTTTATAATATATTGAAAAGCATTATAAAAGATAATGTAATACAGGAGCTTGCCGACAAAAATTATCATCGAATATGTGTTATATCTACATATATTATAGCGTCGTATACATGCTATAAAAGGATTTAGAAATGTTATCATGTTGGTTTATAGCACGATAAAACCGCTACTGAATTAATATTTTATAGCAGTTATATAGCGTTATAGAAATTCGTTATTTTCACGAAGAATGACATGTTTTATAGTGGCAATAGTGAGCTCCTATCCTTACGTATCATAGCAGAATATAGCCGTTATAAAATTACCCCCTTTTATAGCGCAGTTTATGTTCAACTGTTTTTTTTAACATGTCGATATACAGCGCTTTTCGGACTGCTATAGTATTTATTAATAGCGGCTATATGCCGCTATAAAAGACTATTTCTGTTGTAGTGTAAGTGTTGTTTCTTCATCATCTTCGCTACTTGAGTCCGAATTATTTGTTGTTGCTTTTAATGCAATAGATTTCTTCTCTGTTGATCTGTTTTCTTTTCTTTTATGTAATTGGACTTCATATGACATCAGATTTCGAATTAACTCTTCTATCTTCATTTCATTGACATCATTAGCCTCTTCAATTGCCAAAGTTTTCTGATCCCATTCTGGACTCAATGAACTCGATATTTTTCTGACTTGATCTGCTTCAAAATATGTTTTTCCAAGTGTTGTTAACGATTGCACTATCTCTTGAAATCTGCAATACATATCTGAAATAGACTCATTCTAGTTTATTTTGAATAACTCAAACTGATTAACTAACATTGTTATTTTAGTTTGTTTAACTTTACTAGTTCCTTTATGAGTAACTTGTAAAGTTCTCTAAATTTCATAAGCAGTTTTACATACTGATACTCTATTAAATTCATTCCTATCTAATGAACAAAATAATATATTCAGGGCTTTAGAATTACTTTGTGTAGCAGTCTTTTGTTCATTTGTCCATTGTGCAAAAGCAGTTGTGGGTTCTACAAGTTCATTTTGTGTACTATTCCATGTGTCTAATCCTACTGACTGTAAATATATTTTCGTTCTACATGCCCAATATGAATAATTACTACCATTAAACAGTGGTGGTCTAACAATGGATTGTCCCTCTATAAAAGAATTATTATTGCTACCAGTGTTGGTTGCCATTATCACTATTTTCAAAAATCATATTATGAACTTTTTGAAAGACATTGATTTGATACCATTTGTTAGGGATTGCAAATAGGATCGTTAAGGCAAAACAAACATTATAGAGGAATGAATAGTGTTTTTGAGAATTTAAACAAAATCTAAAACTTATGTGATAAACTATATGAATCAAACAACACAGAAACAATCACAGAATCAAACACAAATGCAAAATAAATAGAAATAAAAATGCAGAAAAGGAAAGAACACACCGGATTTTATACTGGTTCGGATTGCTCCTACGTCCAGTCCTGCACAACGCTGGATTGCGCAGGATTTTATTACTATATCAATAGTCAAGTACACCTCTTGATTTCAAGCTACAAGGTTAAGATCACTCCCGTTCCTTGATTTCACGACAACAAGGAAAACACTGACTCCGTTCCTAGATTTCACAGCTACAAGGAAAACACTGATACCCAAACACTTCCCAAACAATTACAAACAACCATATAACTCTTCAATAACAATTTATTCAAAGAGTAATGAGTAGAGAGTGTAGAGAGAAGACGATTAGTGAAAACAGAATTGAATTTGGCAAAGTATAGGTGTAGGAATCATAAAAATGATAAGAAATCATGGTGTAACGAAAAAGAGTGAAAGTGGAGAAGAAGAAGTGATTGAAAATTCGAATTCAAGCCCTTTTTATAGTGTGTGAAAGGTTGCAACGCTTCAGAACCGTCACAAATAGTGAAAAGACACTTCCTTTCAAAATTGAAAAAATGACAGTTATATGTCGACATGGTGTTTTTCTTATGTCGACATATACACCTAGTGTAAAATTAATTTTTGAGCATTTTTCAAGTGTTTTGATATGAATATAATTCTGGAAATTCTTGAATTAAAATATAGTGTTGTAAATTAATATTATAAAGTAGGAAATCATATGAAATCATAAATATAAACTATATAAACATATTTATAAAATTATAAAGTTTAAAACTATATAAATATAAAGTATAAAAAAATAAATATATAAAACTTGAGTTTGAAAAACAAAAGGGAAATAAGAAGGAAAATAGAAAAGATAGAAAATAAAATAGAGAGGATTGGAGATAGAATTTGAACACAAAATTTGAAATTTGAATTTAAAATTGAACCTGGAGTGCTATTTAGAGTCTTACATAATCTAGACTCTATAACTATATTAATCTTGAATTCTTGAACTCTTGAAATCTTGAATACTCACGAGTCTTGAAATATCTTTGAACTCTGAATCTCTAACTTCTTTAAAACTGTACAGTCGATCTTCAGTAATATTTCCTGTATATAAATCCTGCATATATGTTTGTGTGTATATATAAGTGTTAGTATATATTTTATAATCAATTAATATTGAAATAAGGTTGTTGTCATCAAAATTCCATTCTCCTACAGATGCGAGTTATTCAACTGATGGATTGTCCATAATGAAGGGGGGCGGTCGCTAACGCGGAGGCAATATGGTAAGCAGCAACTCTCATTTGCTGGAATGATTTCACGTTTCGATTTAGGTCTGTAATGGGTCTTTTTGGTTTTTGGAAATTCAATGTTTACTGTATTGTATGTCTTGTTGGTAATTTAGTTTTACAGTCTTATGTATTTGGTGATTCCTGTTTTGTGCAGGTGTTTGGTTCGTTCCTTTTAATGATTTGATCTCGGAACTGTTTTGACATGTAATTTCTTGCGCCTTGTCGTTTTTATTTTGTAAGTTGGGTCATCACTGTATAGTTTATGGCAATACAAGGGACGCTTTGGCACATAATTTTGCTTTTACTATACCATGGTGGTTTGCTTGCCTTGAAAGATGATCACGATCATGAGGTGTTTGTAAGTAATGGTTGTTGTATATAATGCAGTTGTATACACAATTATATGATTTTTGTTTGATGATAACAAACAAATATATATTATTATAAATGTGTTTGTTATTGTAATGTTTTATATATACAACACAGATAGGAATATAATATTTGAATTGAATATTATATCTCTAACATTCAAACAGTACAACTCTGTATAACTCCACTATTTAAACATTCACTGTATATTGTACTTGTATATAACAGAATATAATAGACAAGTTCGTTTGACAACAATAAAATGATATTTTATTTCAATCAAATTTGTTTATTACATATATTTGTACAATTCTCTCACAGCTCCTCAGTACAGTTCATTCATTGTCACTCAGTCATACATACACACAACATATACACAGTTACATTTCATATATATCCATTTTCACTTGTATATACAGACTCATACATTCATTGACACCACACACTGTCTTCTTATCTTCAGCTTTCAGTCCAGTCATTGTCAGTCCAGTCATCACAGTCAGTCCAGTCATCCCAGCTTACCTGTCACACATGAAACAGAAACACACAGTATACTGCAATAGAAATAATACTGAATATGTGCAAATATAAATTTTATTTTTAAAATGTTATTTGCCTCAGATTTCTGGTGTGTTTCTCATCATTTTTCTGACTCGATCTGATTTATAAAATCATCAATCTGTGTCTAGACAGCTTGTGATATTCACAGTGATACACTGTAAATACCACAAGGTAGACAGTATGTATATACAATACAGGGACAAGGAAAATAATACTGGATGGCTGCATGTACACACATGTATATATATACACATGTGCACTGCCTCGCCAATCCAGTGTGCAACTGAGGAGTAGCCACGTGGACCTGCTCGACTCAGTGCACAAGCAAGAGACAGTCATACATGGATGAGCATCTCAAAAGTCAACATAGTCAACAAAGCCAAGTGGTCGAGCAAGTGGCTCAAGTGGACAATGCTAGCCATGGTCAAGACAGCCAAGTTTCAAGTCAAAAACAATGCAAATACAAGGGGACAACACAAACAAGAATGAAGACACACAGCAACTTCAATTTTTTTTTTACTTTTCAGTTCTAAGTGTACACAGCAAGTACTGGTTGAAGAAGTGATACATGCGCAAGCAATGGTGAAACAAGAGTGGACATACACTCAGAAATGTAATGGATTGTGTGTATACAGCAAGTCTATAAGTTCAAAGTTGTGAAGCATTTGCAGATCAGCCCAAAATCAAGTGGCCATAACAACATGGTGTTAAACTGGTCGAGCATTCAAACGTGGGTGCAACTGAAAAATGGTGCAAGCATGGCAGTTTTTTTATGGTACAAAAATGCAGGAGACACAAGTGTGCAAACTTAAATTCATGGTTCAAATACACAGCATGGTCCAAGTTACATGAAAGAGGAGAAGGCAGCTCAACAACAAAGCCATGCGAGAAAAATACAAGGATGCTGTGCAATAAAATGTGTCATGAGACAGGAAAATATGTGACATGCACAGCTACACATTAATGTGCACAAAGCATCTACTTTCATGTTTACAACAAAGGTTTTAAAGTTCAATTGGATGTCCAGAATCAGCACACAAATATACTGAAAATGTTTTAGTGTACACTAGTAAAGTTGGAGCTAATCATGTATCATATATCAAAGCCAGAATTCAAGAAGATTTGGGCCAAGAATTAAATTCCAGAAATGAGCGTCAATCAAGCAAGGGATTTTTTTTTTTCAGATTCATCAAAGAACAAAAGCTAATATGGATACAATGCCAACATTCAAGCAAGCGAGTTAAATCGAACCATTCAAAAGAGAAAGATCACTGACTTAGTTTTGACAAGTTTTTTTAAATGCAAAATTTTTCCCAAAGTATCAATTCATTTTTGGCAAGGAGAAAAATTAGCAGCCAATTCGAATAACAAGAAATTGCTCAAGACCTGTTTGGCAACAGTTTAAATGTAAGTTGTGTATTTCCAGATTTCACAATATTTGGAAATATTTCAGAGCATATAAAGCAATATATCAGAGCATACAAGATCTTAGCAACAAAGATGTTTTTGGCAAGGTTTATAAAGTTTCCACAAATTCATTCAAAGGAGCAAAACCAGACATCACTTAATTTCCAGAAATACAATTGTCAAAGACCAGAAATGCGAATTAATTCTTTTCTGTTTTTTGTTGGCAAATAAATCAATCAGGAAATCCAAACAAGGAAAGAGGAATCTGTCTCATTCATTCATGGCCAGGATCATTTCAATCAAAGCCGAAGTTTTTCAATTTAATCAAGGCAAACCAAAAGAGGAAAGGAACTAAAATCAGCCACGCAAATCAGACAAGCCACATGAACGAAATCAGAGACAATAGGGTGTTCGATTCTACCCTATAATTACCACATCATAACAGGCAATTTCAGATGATCGAAAACAATAAGCATCAAAATTTCAAGCAAAGTTTTAAATCAGAAAACTCACGATTCAAACTGGTGTTTCGATCATCTGTATTCCACGCCAAATCAACCGAAGAACAGGAGCAACAACACTCGAGCCTACAGACAAATTCCAGAGAATTTTTTTTTATCACAGCATCGGTTCGATTTGGGGGAGGATTTCGAAAACCCTAGGAAGCAGCCGCCATATTTTTTTTTCTTCAGAGCAAAAGGAGATCGGACAAAGAAATTACAAAGGGGCCGGCCTATTTTTTTATGGGATAAGCTTTAAAAGGGGATGACCTTTTAATTTATCTCCAAGGGTTTTTGGTTTTTTTTATTTACTTTGTATTTGGTTCAAATTTTGTATTGTTTTAAATTGTTCTGCAAACAGTCCAGCAGTTCTAGAGTCTATAATCTCTAGGGGGAATCAGTCACGGTGTTGACTGTCAGTTTCAGAGTTTGTAAAATTCTGGGTTACGGATTACGGGGTTGTAATTCGGGGAAATCTGATCGAGGGAACATCGGTCAGTCTACGGTTTTGAGCGTAGGGTTAGAGTAGGAGCAGGGTTTGCGAGTGTACATGGTCTTGTATGCGGGATCTGTTCTATCACCTAGTAGAAACCTTAGAAATGCAGCAGTAGGCAGGGTTTTGCCGAAGCTGGGTATATCTGTGTGTGATTTATTTTCTGCATTTCTGTTTCTGCTATATTTTGTGATCTGTTTATTATTTTAATATCCTGTCAGTTTTTCAATTCAGTTTAAAAACTGTGAAAAACCCTATTCACCCCCCCCCCCCCTCTAGGGTCATTCTAGATCCATCAATGGTAACAATCAGCTTTTACATTCTTTATTCGGTGATTTTGGCCTTGCCTTGTTTGTCGATGTGCTAGTCCTCTGCTCAGCACCGATGTGACAGTGGAATAAGTGAAGCCTTCTTGCTCTTGATCTGCTGCTCCTCCTAGTGTTCAATGTCTCCTCCGACACACCTAGCATGATCCAGAATTTCAGCCAGTATCACTTATTACACTTCTGGAAACCGTGCATGAAATTGCTCCACATCTTTGGTGTGGAGCTCGAAATCCTGGCAGACTACTCTTGGTTGCACTGTAGCTGCGCACTCTCTGGTCTCAATCAATTGCAGATATGTCATATAACGTACCCAAGTACAAGTTCTTATTTTAATTACAATCCAGTACTGTTACTTTTTGTACTCGTATGTAAACTAATTATGTGTAGTATGTAATGTACTCATTCTCTCCCTGCGTGGAGAACTAGGAAAATTTGTAGTTTAGTAATGTAACTAGCTCCAGTGCTCTAAGCCTAATTAGGTATAGTGTAAAACACTGTAAACTCTGTATGCGGTGGACGGTCCACCTTAAAAACCGAATTTAGTTGACTGTAAACCACAGTCACCTGTTCCTTTTTGTATTTTTTTATTATTGGTTATAATCAAAAGGTGTTTGCGGTCACCTTAAAAATCGGTCGGCTTTGCCAAAAAAAAAAAAAGTTAACCCTATTACAAATGAAGAAGCAAAAATAAAGGCTTCAATTAAAAGTCAACAATAAAATTGAAAGTTAGAAAATACAACCTAAATTAACAAATAAAGAAAAAGCCTTAGAAAAATGTGCAGTCATATACAATATCAGATAGTTTCTACAGTAAGAATAAGTAACATATATATCTTGTAATAGACCAAAACAATTATTAACAATCACGTAAATATAAATCATATAAACAAAAATGGATAATAGTGGAAATTAGGCATAATGAAACAAATTAAAAAGTCTAACAATCTAATTTTGCTTTTGCTAGAGAATGATAAACAATTAAACTATAATTCATTTCAATATAAAATTACCAATTCATAAAATTTATGATGTGATTGAATTTTTAATGTGAAAAATGAAACGGGCAATAAACATAAATGTGAAGGGAGAAAAAATAAGCTGAAGATGGAGAAATCAAGAAAATGCAACTTTTCTAGCATTAAATTTGCTTGGAAGGGGGGATGCCATAGGTGAACCAAATAAAAATCAAGATATAGAAGCATTTATTGTGAATTAAATGTATTTATTACAATAAAAGTAAGAAAATGTATGTATTATGAACTAAGTTATTTAAATCATAATAACTTATAATGAATAGTGATGGTCTCGCTATTCATGAGATTTTTTTCAATTAATTTTATCTCTCCATACAAAACAACCATCATGGAACAGTTGAAAAACCAACTCTGTTGTAATAAAAAAGAAGTTTAGACAAAGGTTTGAAAAAAAAATCCGATAATAAAGTTAAAAATTAGAAAATACAACCTAAATTAGCAAACAAAGAAGAAAACCATTAGGAAATTTATCGGTCATATCCAATATCATATGGTGCCTATAATAAGAGTAAGTAACTTATATATTTCATAATCGACCAAAAAATTTATTAGTTACCAAGTAAATATAAATTAGATAAACATGAATAACAGTACAAAATAAGCAGAATGATACAAATAAAAAAGGTGAACAACCTTATTTTGTATAAGATAGAGAAAAATAAACAATAGATAAACCATAATATATTTTAGTATAAAATAATCTACAAAATTTATGCAATAATTCAACGATAAATGGTTGGACTTACCAACTTATCATTTACGTCATTTATTTTTATGAAGATGCTTACTTAATTGCTCTCGAAGAGAAAGTAATCATAACAAAATAAAATTTTGAAAAACCAAAATGCCTTGGTTAACAAATATACCTTCGACGCTATTAAACAAGAACTTAAAAATGGTAATTAGAAAGTTTACAAAAAAAATCAAAATAAATAAATTTTTTAGTTGAATCTTACCTTGAAATATTTTCGTCTGTCTCGTTACTAAATGTTGGAACATTGAATACTGAGATAATAAAGAATTTTATTTCTGAAATGAATTAGATTTGATAGAAATATGAAATAAGTGAATTTTAAATTTGATTAGAAGAAAATTTAGAGAACATGAGAAAGTATACAAACACAAACTAAAGACCATGAAGAGAAAAAGAAAATTGATGCATAATAATTACTTGAATGATGAAGAATATATATATATATATATATATATGTATATGTATGTATATGTATATAGCAATACTTTAATGGCGGTTGTCCTCAATAGGGTTGAGAACCCTAGAACTTCTAAACAGCTAGATGATGCAGAGGGATGGACGGAAGTGAGAAGGAAACGTGGACAGCAGCGGCAGCAGCTAATCCCAAATCTGGACTAGGGTTTCGCCAAACCCCTAATCCCACAAGGCCCAAGCAACTTTTTAACACTGAAGCAAGGACATGGGCCGACGCAATCGCTGTAAATACTCAAATTAATGGAGGGGTAGAGAGATTTGAAGCTAACAAAGATGCAGCTGGAGAATACGCGGTTCTGGATGAAGAGGTCTTTAGGCAGGCTGAAAACTTGTGGGGTAATGCGATTTATGTATACTTGGTGGGTAAACGCCCTTATTATGTTCACTTAAATGCCTTCATTAGAAGAGAATGGAAACCAGTAGGAAACTGGAATGTGTTTGCAAGAGAAAACGGGTTTTACCTGATTAAATTTGATAATGCGGAGGATTGTACGAAAGTGTTAGAGGAAGGACCCTGGTTCATGGACAGTAAATTGATGTTTATAAAAAAAATGGAAACCAAATCTGAGGTTAGAGAGGGATATGTTGCAGACACATCCAGTGTGGATAAGAATGCTAAACCTGGATCTTACACTTTGGAATGCCAGAGGCATCAGTAAGCTTGCTAGTCTTGTAGGTACCCATTGGTTATGGACGACAATACTAGAAAGGTCACCAGACTCAATTATGCTCGAGTATTGGTGGACATCAAAGCAAGTGATGTACTGAAGAGACAAGTTCGTGCTAAAGATGGGAAAGGCAATGTGTATGTACAAGAGATAGAATATGAATCTATGCCTCCTAAGTGCAGTAATTGTGTGTGCTTTGGTCACTCTGATGACGAGTGTGTGAATGCGGCTGAACCTGTGCAGCATGTGCAAGTGTGGCCAATGAAAGACAAAACAATAGCCAACGACATACACAGAAAGGCAAAATGGTGGAACATCTAGCTTCCACATCACATGTTGTGGACCCCCTAGTACTATTAATTTACAAACAACAACCCCAGTACACAACAGCCCGTTTACTGCCCAGCAGACGGATCTAGGGAAGATGGGCTTGGCCCTTGTGGCCCAAGAAAAGCAGGATGATGGCCAAGCAAGTACATCATCACCAGAAAAGCTGCCACCTGCAAATGAACAGTCGCAAGTAGAATTGGAATCATCAGCAGAAAAGGCAATTACGGCAAACAAATACTCAAAACCAAATGAAAAATATGATGAGCAGTTCAAAAGGAAAAGAAAGAGGCACAACTGCAAGCGTGCAGGCAACCACCTCTAGGAAGACGAGGAGCAACTCCCAATCTTCCAAATGTCTATAGTCAGTTGGAACGTAAGAGGTCTAAATAATGATGCCCGTAAATTAGACCTCATTAATCTTAGGAGGGAATTATCCCCTTCTATTCTGGGCATTTTGGAGAACAAGTTTAATGATGATTATGTAAAATACTTTGAAATCAGTATGGGTAACGAATGGGAATCGTTCAACAACAATGATTTGGGTAAAAAAGGCAGGATCCTATTGTTGTGTAATAAACACATTTGGTCTACCCAAATCATAGATAAGGACGAACAACAAATCACAATCAAATTGACTAATCATGGGGGATTGTTAATGACGGTAATTGTTGTTTACGCGAGCAACTTAGCATCACAACGCATCAATTTATGGAACAAGATAAAGAGTATTAGTTCTAACATACAGGGTCCATGGTTGGTTATGGGGGACTTTAACGCAGTTCTCAAAAATCATGGAAAAAAGGGTGGCATTACCCTTAAAGTATCCCAGCTTGCTGAGTTCAATGCATGTGGAAAAAAGGGTGGCATTACCCTTAAATTTATTTTAAAACGAATAAATTCAATTTAATTATAAAAGGAGTTTTAAACAGTGCTGCAGTTTGAAAATTTGAACTTTGACTGACTGCACAGGATTCATTTTAAATCAGAATTGAACGAAACCAGAAATATTTAAATCTGTTTAATCATATCTTTCTAACGAATCTGAAAAACTGAAATTTCGTTTTAAAAATCAAAAATTATGTCTAGTTTAAAATTTAGAAAAGTCGCTGTAAAATTTATATAGATTTTAATATAATATATTGGCCCTGAAAATAGCCATTTTTCAAACGACCTCGGTTTTCGACGAAACCACTTTTGTTGGAACTGGAATATCAAATTATTGCTAGATTTCAATTTTCATAATTTTTCGAATTAATATGTGAGTGTGGCAAAGGAAAACGTATTTTGACTGTTTCAGTCAAAATTTAATCGACTAGAAAATGGCCATTTTTCCAACAGTCTCAGAATTCGGCGAAATTAGTCTCGTTAGAACCGTATCGTCAAAACATAACTAGAATTAATTTTCTATAATTTTTAGAGTCAGTATGTGGCCCGGTAATTTAAAATGTGCATTTGAATTTAATAATTTAATGATTTATAATTAAATTTAAAGAAAAACATATCGTAACAGCCGAACTGGGTTATGAAACATGTTCCATTGTGTCCGGGACGGGGGTTATTAGCTAGGGGCGACACTCGTTGGGTTTGATTTGGAGTTCGTATTGATAAAAATGAATTTTCGAATTAAAAGGATTAATAAATAAAAGAAAATACAGTATAAATACCGTATACTATACCCTAACCCTAATACCATATAGTACCAGCCGCCACTAGTAAATTCAATGGCCAACTTGTGTTAGATCTAGATTAACCCTAGAGGGGGGTGAATAGGGTTTATCACAGTTTTTAAACTGAATTGAAAAACTGACAGGATATTAAAATAATAAACAGATCACAGAATGCAGCAGAAATAAAAGTGCAGAAAATAAATCACACACAGATATACCCAGCTTCGGCAAAACCCTGCCTACTGCTGCATTCTTAAGGTTTCTACTAGGTGTTATAAACAGATCCCGCATACAAGACCATGTACACTCGCAGCGCCTGCTCCTGTCCTAACCCTACGCTCAAAACCCTAGACTGACTGATATCCCCTCGATCAGATTTCCCGAATTACAAACCCTATAACTCGTAACCCTAGAATTTACAAACTCTAGTGGACTGCCAGTCAACACCCTGACTGGAACTCTAGAATTTTACAGACTTCTAGAAAAACAGTTCAGAATTGTTTACAGAAGAAAATTAAAAAACAAAACAAAATTAAATAAATAAAGAAAACCCTAGAAGTTTAAATATAAGGGGTCATCCCCTTTTAACATGAAAAACACTTAAGCCCTTTAAAGAAAGTCGGCCCATTCATTTGTATCCGATCCCTTTGCCAAGAAAAAATGGCGGCTTCAAAGAAACAACTAGGGTTTCTAGTCTTTGCCCCAAATCAGATCGATTTCTTGAAAATATGGAACTTTATTCGCTGATGGTAGATTGTTGTTGCTTCACGTCGTTGATGCTGGTCGATTGATGCTCTTCTCTGATTTTGGCTTTCTCTTGATCGAAAGACAAGTGAGTAGCTTCTGATTTAATCGATTACTGCTTTGAAAATGGTTGAATTGATTTTTGTGGGTTTCGATCTCGATTGAATTGTTTTTTGGTTTCAGAAAAAAATCACACCTACCTATGATGAATTGGTTGTGTTAAATAGGATTATAAAAATCCTAATTACTCTGATTTCAAAGAATCACTTCCTCTGATTTTGCATTGTCCCTTTTTCTGCTTTGATTTATTTGCGTGAAAGATTTTTGAATGAACTTGCCCCTTTTGAATTCTATGTAGATTAGTCGAGATAAAAAAAACTGGAAACAAATCAAAATTGTGGCCCCTTGATAATTTTCCCTTGCGTGAATTAATTTGTGATGAAACTAAAAAAAACTTTGGCCTTCAAACCGATTCTGGAAAATTTAATTGCCAAAAACAGTTTGCCAATTTATTTAATTGGTTTCCTCTTTTGAAAAAATCTCGGCTTTGATATTCCAAAACTGCTTTCCCATTTTAAAACAATTTAAAAAATTGCTGAGAATGACATGAATGAATTCTGGAAATGGAATAAGGATTTTTTTCCTTTTTATCTAATGCCTTGATTCCATTGCAATTCAATTCACCTTGCCTAATATGTTGTACAACATTCTGGAAACAAAGATAATCACTTACCTGTTTTGATTCAAGCTGATTTTACCATTTCTGGAAACATAAACTCTTGCCTTATCTTGTGATATCATTTGGTCGAGCTGTTTATTCATGTGCATGACTTCATGTATAATGTGTTGAATCATTTGTAGCTGTATCAAACTGAACATTCACTTGATCATGAATTTTTTTAGACATGTATCCATAACACACTGTGAGCACCACCTATGACTCTGTTTTCAGTTTTGATCATCTGGTTTGATATTGAAGTTTCTGTCATTTATATGTCACTGAGCATCTTCTTGTATGCATGATCAACTCTGTTTACACTTTGATACTTGAAACCGTGCACTTTTGTTACTGCTTAGACTTGCTATATGTTGCATGCCCACATTAGCTTGTAGCTGCACCAATGTGTTGTCTTGAGCCTGCTTGCTGTACATGATGCTGTCCACATACTTACTGAATGATCATTTGTGTATAAGTGTACTCGTGTTGACCTTAACTATCGTTCTGGTTTTGCTGAAAAACAATTTGTCGTCCATGCCATGTCTTCATCATTTATGCTTACCCATCCTGTTTTCAGCAGCCATATTTGGATGTGCAACCATGTTGTTGTTAACATCGCACCATGCTCTCTTCTTTGCTGAACCACCATGAATGCTGCACATGAATTTTGTCCATTGTCATACTTGTTTGGTTCGACCATGCTTTTCTGGCTTGATGTACTTTGCTGCATCACTAATGTCATTTCTTGTTTGCATTTTAGCTCGACCCTTCCTGTGTGATGTTTGGTCTGTCTTCACTTTCACCGGCTGAAATGTCACATATATTTGCTTTTCACTTTGAGATGTGTTCACTTTGTTTTCATGTGCACTGAGTCGAGAAGGTCCACGTGGCTACTCCTCAGTTGCACACTGAATTGGCGTGGCAGTGCACACATGTATATATATACACGTGTGTATATGCAGCCATTCAGAAAAATTCTTGTCCCTATACATATACAAACTGTCTAGACACAGTCGAATTTACAAATCAGATCAAGTCAGAAAAATGATGAGAAACACACCAGAAAACTGAGGCAAATAAAATTTCAAAAATAAAATTCAAATCTGCATGTATTCAGTTTTTTTTATTTCTATTGTAGTGTACTCTGTGTGTGTTTCTGTATATGACAGGTATGAAGACTGGACTGAATGCAGAAAGCTGTGTAGACTGGACAGACAGTGAAGACTGTGAAGACAGAAGATAGAAAATTTAGAACAAGAATAGTGTCAGTGAATGCCAGTACAAGTGTCTGTATATGAATATGAGTCTGTATAACCAAGTGTGAGTGATATAGAAAGAAACTGTATGTTAAAATGAGTGTGTTGAAAAATATATCAGTGATGTACAAATAGTGGAGTATAAAATTTGTACTGTTTAAATTTTGAAATAAAATATTCTATTCAAATAAAATACTGTGTGAATATTTTGAATTTTGTACAGTCGTATTTTATTTAAACAGAAATATTATATTCTTGTCTAAGGTGTGATATGTGAAACAATACAGTATAACACATTTATAATTATATATATATTTGGTTGTTATCATCAAACAAAAATCATATAATTGTGTATACAACACCGTCATATACAACAATCTCCCCCTTTTGATGATGACAAACAAATAAAAGATTTTGAATCCAATAAATGTGTTTTACAGTGAAAATTGAACTCCCCCTATTTATTAGCTCCCCCTATAACTGTGCATGAGACGAGTGAAGTGAATGAAAATTTAATAAATTTTCAAAATTAAAAATATTTATAAAATATTACCTCATAAATCAAAATCTAATCCATTCTCCCCCTTTTGTTATCATCAAAAGGATACAGAATTTAAAATATAAAAAAAATGACTAAAAAATATAATTTCAGCTTAAGAGGAAGAACGGTCATTAAAAATCTCAATAAATCAAACAAAAATCATAATATTCTAAGAACAGGTGGCATATTTCACATTGTAGAGTATGACGGATTTACGATGAATTTTATAAAAATGGAGAGAGCTTAAAAATATGAATATTTTCCAATTACTTCCAATAGAATTTTATAAAATTGAGCTAAAAAAAACAGTGATGGATTTGGACTATAGTAAATAATTCAATTTTAGTGACAAAATCGAATAATCTCAAATCTCAATCGCTATCAATCAACGAATCATAATACTTCATAAGATATTAACACATTTCACAGATTAGAACATGGATTGATAGGCTGGTTTTTATAAATACCAAGGAGAATTTCATATTAATTTTACTTTTAGTGCATTTTTTTTTAATCTTTTATTTAAGAGCACACTGATCACGCATAACCAGAGCTTGGATTTTTTAAATGGGATCAGTCGCAGCTTAAATTATAAGACGTCTCATAACCAATCATAACTAGAGCTTGGATTTTTAAATGAGGTTAGAGACACTCTTATATATTAATTATATTTTTATCATTTTCAGCTTTATAAAGGATAAACTCCTCGGTATATGAAACCAATATGGATGATAGAAATGTGGTAGGTACAGAAATGGACTGTGAAATAAATTTCTAAATTAATTATATTATGAAATAAGCTCGACTGTACCGGGATTATTGAAAATTTTCAATTATCACTAATTCTGAATAATAATATAGTCCCATTTCTATCACACATAATTTTCACTATTTTAAAACAAGATGAATAAAAAAAATAAACTCTCCATATTTATATAAAAAAATGATGAATGCCAGAATGATGATAGGTGATGAAGATAGTCGTGAAATAATTGCCAGTTCAAAGATATTATAATAAATGTTCAACCATCATGAAAAAATTTAAATCAAATCCTCTCTTGTTGTGAAATATACTGCAGTCACAATTTCATCACCATTTCAAATTCTGATAATATGTTTTGATGAATTATAAATACAGTTCAATTCGGATATTGATTTCAATTTATGAATGAATAATAAATAATTTTAAAATTGAAAATCAATTACAAGAGGAAATTAAATAGAATTAAAAAAATGAATCTATACAGGGTGATAATTAAAAAAAAAGATGAGTGAAAAAGGCTGATACCAATTGTAGTCTTCTTTATCGAGGAATTTAATTACACCCTGATGGACTATCATGGACATCTCAGACCAAAGAAATTTAAACACAAACCCAACCAGACAAATTTAGCACATTTATTTGTATAAAAAAATGTAGATCTATACAAGGTGAAAATTTGAATCTCAGTACAGATAGGTGAAACAAAAAATAAGCACTTCTGATAACACTTGGTGTCTCTATTTACGAGGAATTTTAACATGATACTGAACAAGAATGTCCTAGACAAAAGAATTATTGAGTACCAAGCCCAAACAGATGAGATAATAGATTATGCACATGTATCAGAGCAGCAAGCATGAGATTCCAAAGCAAACATTTTTCAAAACAGTATCAGAGCACCACAAAAATCGTTTCAAAGCACACTTGTCAAGACATTTCTGATGGTCACAGAATATGATTCATGATCCAAGATTAAAAGTACTGTTTATTTGAAATCATTTGATGGAAGATGAAGATATCAGGATTCAATGAATCGATCACACTAGATTTTTTATTTATTTATTTATTTTATATTCGAGATATGTGTGAGATTCAGTAAATCAATAAATTCAAATGATTTTAAACAAACAGAAATTCAAACCAAATAATCATGGAATAACAGAGAATTTTAAGACCAGTTTTACAAAAGAAATTTTCACAAGTATCTCTGACAAGTGTGGGATTAAATTCAGATCATTTACATCAAATTTGAGAGGTATTCATGAATTAGAAAATTAAAGTAATTTTTTTGAAATCACTTGAATCAATGTCAAGTTCTGGGATATAATGAATCACTCACACAAGGTTGATAATTTCAAATTTAGGAAGTGTGTGAGATTCAAAATATCAGGAATTTCAGATGATTTCAAACAAACTAATTTCAACTTGATCATGAACAAAAATGAATTTTAATATGTATCACTGAGACAAGACATTTCAAAAAAAAATCTAGCCAGTCTGAAAATTACTAGAATTGTCACAACTGATAAATAGCAGTGTGCTGTAATGAGTATAATATCTTGAGCTTTTCTAAAATGAATTAGAATAAACTTAGAACAGCCAAGGTGTGTGAATTTCCATATAATTTTCGGATCTTCAAAACAATTTAGAATTCAGATTAATAGTGTTCAAGATATAACAAGAATACGTCAACACTGTTAGGAATTCAGAAAATAGAAAAAGAACTTCAAAACAGTTGCAGAAAAAAAAATCAGTATCTAGACATGATTAAAAGTATCAGAGTTCTATACACAAAACAGATTCCAGAATATCATGAATACTGCAATTCAAGAAGCACAAAAAAATGTGGCAGTGATAAATCAAAATAGAATAGACAGAAGAAAGAGATAGAAGGGAGAAGAAGAAGAAATAAACAAAAGAAGAAAAAAAATCAAAAACAGAAAATACTTAAAGAGGTGAGTTTAGAGATCATACCAGAATTCAGTGTATATCAGAATCTCTAACTCGACAGACTTGGATAAGGAACTGTGAATGATTCCATGATATGAAGCAGTTTGAATTCAGTTTCTCTTTCTGCACAGCAGCTCCTCAGCCTCCTCAGGTACCTAATGGTTTAGGGGATCGAGTGGTCTAACAAAGTTTGTAAAACCACTCACAGTTTTATTCACATACTTTGGTACCCAAACTTGTTTATACAACAACCCATCTGAATTCACCTTTGTATCTTTAGGAACCCAGATCTATTTGAATTTAACAAATTTTGTTTTATTCCTTTTTGGGATCCAGGATTGTTCAAATAGATTATTATAAAACAAATTCTCATCATGCTTATGATTCAAAAATCCTTTGCGATTATCAGAGTTTGTATTTCCATATCGATTCTTTCCAAAGCAGTCTAAAGGAATTTTCAAATCAATTGAATTTTGTTTTCCAAAAACATCATTTTTCTCAAAGCCAAGACCAGATTTATTTCTAAAAGAAACTTGGTTTTGTAACAGCATATTCAACGATTTTCCCCCACTAGAAAATTTATCCAAAGTTGATTCTAATCGTTGAATTTTGGATTTTAGATCGCTATTTTCTTTTAGTAAATTTGAGCAATTATTTATAGCGATCTTCTGTTCAGCGTTGGACTGTTTCAAAACCAAATTCTCATTTTCAAGCAATTTAATTTTGGCTTGGGATTCGGAAATTTCAAGTTCAAATCGTTTTTGTTTTTCAGACTTAAAATTCTTGGATTTTGCAATCTCATTTTCAAGTTCTTTCAAAATCAAACCACTTTTCACCAATTTTTCATTTTTAGAAATTTCAAATTTGGAATATAAATCAGTCTTAAAAATTTCAAACTCCTTTTGTAAAAAATTATTCAAACTTGATAACTCAATCTTGTTTTCTTTTAAGATCAAATTTTCCTTTTCAAACTTTTGAATATTCTTATTGAGATGAACAAGATTGGTTTTAAATTTTAAACAATTTTTGCAATCTGAATTTGAAGAATTTTTAAAATATTCAAGCTGTGATTCCAAATCATCAATTTTGCTGGTCAACTCAGAATTCCTAGATTTTAGAGATTTGTTTTTAGATTTGAGTTTATCAACAGATTTAGTTAAATCAACACACATATAAACCAAATCTTCGTACGAGAAATTTTCAACTTCAGCATCCGTTGATTCTCCATCATCTGATCCTTCTGAATTTTCATTTGTAAATCCTGTTAAACAGAATTCTGAATCTAAGTTGACATTCTGGGGTTTTGAGCTGTTGTCAGATTTTCCATACTTCGTATTGAGAGTATCCCAGATTTCCTATGCAGATAAACAATGACAGATAAGATTAAACTGTTTAGTACTAAGATAATCAAATATAATTTTCATAGCACGGGTATTGAAAGTAATATCTACACTATCAAATCCATGGATAACAACATTCCAACATTTAATATTAACAGATTTTAAATAAATTTCCATTTTGGATTTCCAGTTTAAAAAATATGTTCCATAGAAAATAGTTGGAAATGAACTGGACTGACTTTCTATCGACTGACAACTAGGAATCACCATTGCTCTAGAGTTAACAGAATACCTGCTCTGATACCAATTGTTCTCGCTTTCTCGAGGATTTTAATGACACCCCGGTGGCAAACAAAGGTACCTCAGAGACTGATTTCACGTCATGCCTCTCGACATGGACAACCACCCACGGACATGTAGGGATAAGAGTCACTACTTCGCCACTAGATCATAGAGCGAGAACTCCCTATCATGTTGTTACCTTATACCAGCTCTGATACCAATTGTTGGATCTAGATTAACCCTAGAGGGGGGGGTGAATAGGGTTTATCACAGTTTTTAAACTGAATTGAAAAACTGACAGGATATTAAAATAATAAACATATCACAGAATGCAGCAGAAATAAAAGTGCAGAAAATAAATCACACACAGGTATACCCAGCTTCGGCAAAACCCTGCCTACTGCTGCATTCTTAAGGTTTCTACTAGGTGTTATAAACAGATCCCGCATACAAGACCATGTACACTCGCAGCGCCTGCTCCTGTCCTAACCCTACGCTCAAAACCCTAGACTGACTGATATCCCCTCGATCAGATTTCCCGAATTACAAACCCTGTAACTCGTAACCCTAGAATTTACAGACTCTAGTGGACTGCCAGTCAACACCCTGACTGGAACTCTAGAATTTTACAGACTTCTAGAAAAACAGTTCAGAATTGTTTACAGAAGAAAATTAAAAAACAAAACAAAATTAAATAAATAAAGAAAACCCTAGAAGTTTAAATATAAGGGGTCATCCCCTTTTAACATGAAAAACACTTAAGCCCTTTAAAGAAAGCCGGCCCATTCATTTGTATCCGATCCCTTTGCCAAGAAAAAATGGCGGCTTCAAAGAAACAACTAGGGTTTCTAGTATTTGCCCCAAATCAGATCGATTTCTTGAAAATATAGAACTTTATTCGCTGATGGTAGATTGCTGTTGCTTCACGTCGTTGATGTTGGTCGATTGATGCTCTTCTCTGATTTTGGCTTTCTCTTGATCGAAAGACAAGTGAGTAGCTTCTGATTTAATCGATTACTGCTTTGAAAATGGTTGAATTGATTTTTGTGGGTTTCGATCTTGATTGAATTGTTTTTCGGTTTTAGAAAAAAATCACACCTGCCTATGATGAATTGGTTGTGTTAAATAGGATTATAAAAATCCTAATTACTCTGATTTCAAAGAATCACTTCCTCTGATTTTGCGTTGTCCCTTTTTCTGCTTTGATTTATTTGCGTGAATGATTTTTGAATGAACTTGCCCCTTTTGAATTCTCTGTAGATTAGTCGAGATAAAAAAAACTGGAAACAAATCAAAATTGTGGCCCCTTGATAATTTTCCCTTGCGTGAATTAATTTGTGATGAAACTAAAAAAAAACTTTGGCCTTCAAACCGATTCTGGAAAATTTAATTGCCAAAAATAGTTTGCCAATTTATTTAATTGGTTTCCTCTTTTGAAAAAATCTCGGCTTTGATATTCCAAAACTGCTTTCCCATTTTAAAACAATTTAAAAAATTGCTGAGAATGACATGAATGAATTCTGGAAATGGAATAAGGATTTTTCCCTTTTTGTCTAATGCCTTGATTCCATTGCAATTCAATTCATGTTGCCTAATATGTTGTACAGCATTATGGAAAAAAGATAATCACTTACCTGTTTTGATTCAAGCTGATTTTACCATTTCTATAAACATAAACTCTTGCCTTATCTTGTGATATCATTTGGTCGAGCTGTTTATTCATGTGCATGACTTCATGTATAATGTGTTGAATCATTTGTAGCTGTATCAAACTGAACATTCACTTGATCATGAAATTTTTTAGACATGTATCCATAACACACTGTGAGCACCACCTATGACTCTGTTTTCAGTTTTGATCATCTGGTTTGATATTGAAGTTTCTGTCATTTATATGTCACTGAGCATCTTCTTGTATGCATGATCAACTCTGTTTACACTTTGATACTTGAAACCGTGCACTTTTGTTACTGCTTAGACTTGCTATATGCTGCATGTCCACATTAGCTTGTAGCTGCACCAATGTGTTGTCTTGAGCCTGCTTGCTGTACATGATGCTGTCCGCATACTTACTGAATGATCATTTGTGTATAAGTGTACTCGTGTTGACCTTAACTATCGTTCTGGTTTTGCTGAAAAACAATTTGTCATCCATGCCATGTCTTCATCATTTATGCTTACCCATCCTGTTTTCAGCAGCCATATTTGGATGTGCAACCATGTTGCTGTTAACATTGCACCATGCTCTCTTCTTTGCTGAACCACCATGAATGCTGCACATGAATTTTGTCCATTGTCATACTCGTTTGGTTCGACCATGCTTTTATGGCTTGATGTACTTTGCTGCATCACTAATGTCATTTCTTGTTTGCATTTTAGCTCGACCCTTCATGTGTGATGTTTGGTCTGTCTTCACTTTCACCGGCTGAAATGTCACATATATTTGCTTTTCACTTTGAGATGTGTTCACTTTGTTTTCATGTGCACTGAGTCGAGAAGGTCCACGTGGCTACTCCTCAGTTGCACACTGAATTGGCATGGCAGTGCACACATGTATATATATACACGTGTGTATATGCAGCCATTCAGAAAAATTCTTGTCCCTATACATATACAAACTGTCTAGACACGGTCGAATTTACAAATCAGATCAAGTCAGAAAAATGATGAGAAACACACCAGAAAACTGAGGCAAATAAAATTTCAAAAATAAAATTCAAATCTGCATGTATTCAGTTTTTTTTTATTTCTAATGCAGTGTACTCTGTGTGTGTTTCTGTATATGACAGGTATGAAGACTGGACTGAATGCAGAAAGCTGTGTAGACTGGACAGGCAGTGAAGACTGTGAAGACAGAAGATAGAAAATTTAGAACAAGAATAGTGTCAGTGAATGTCAGTATAAGTGTCTGTATATGAATATGAGTCTGTATAACCAAGTGTGAGTGATATAGAAAGAAATTGTATGTTAAAATGAGTGTGTTGAAAAATATATCAGTGATGTACAAATATTGGAGTATAAAATTTGTACTGTTTAAATTTTGAAATAAAATATTCTATTCAAATAAAATACTGTGTGAATATTTTGAATTTTGTACAGTCGTATTTTATTTAAACAGAAATATTATATTCTTGTCTAAGGTGTGATATGTGAAACAGTACAGTATAACACATTTATAATTATATATATATATATATATATATATATATATATATATATATATATATATTTGGTTGTTATCATCAAACAAAAATCATATAATTGTGTATACAACACCATTATATACAACAACTTGATCCCAATTTCAAACCTTAACCATTTCCAATCCTCTTAACGAAAATCAACAAACCATATACCAAATCGAAGAGTTTTCTGAGAGCTTTCAATCGGTATGGGTGTGATCGGTTTTAGTGGAGCGAGGCGATCGGATTTGGAGCTGGAAGGTCGCGCGTTCGGGTTTGGTTTTCGGGGCAGGGGGGCCACCGAGTGGGGTGGTGCTTCGGGCGGCGGCGCGGCTGGTGTAGGGCGTCGGAGGGGAGGGCTCCGATTCAACTCCGGTGGTGGCACTTGGCGGCGGCGAACGGAGGGAGATGTCGACTGTTTTCCTGAAGCAATTGAAATGTGGAAGACGGATTAAGAAAGGTTAAGAGAAATAATAAAATTAATTATATAATTAATCGAATTATTAATGTGATTAAATGTTTAACATAGCATATCTTTCTCGTGCGGATACAGAATTCAACGATTCAACTTGCGTTGTAATCAAAAAAATGAGAGCTTCAACATGGAACTGACTAGGGCCATTTCTGAGCAGATCAAATTTTGGCCAACTTTTGAATCTGATTTATTCAGAATTGAACTGACGGTGAGAAATATTTTTTTTTATATAATTAGAAATAATTCTGGTTTCATTATCACCAATCTATAGTAAACTTCGGTTTGTTATGATTCATGTTTTGTTCTGTGATGGATATGTTTTGTAGATCTGTTAATTGGATGATATCGTGTTGTAATAAAAATTGTTGAAAATAAAAATATAGATTTTCGCTGAATAAAATTGTTGAGACAAAAATTTGTTATTTTTGTTAAGGTAAATGGGTTGAAACAAAATTGTCATTGTTGTCAAAATAAATTTGTTGAAAACAAAATTCACATTTTTGTCAAAATCAAACTTGTCAAACAGAAATATGATTTCTTTCCATTTTGTTGAATTAGAATTTTCAACAGAAATGAACAGAACTATTTTTATCATTTTTATTGAACTAGATTTGTATGAAATAAGAATGACATTTTTATTGAAATAAAATTGATAAGATAAAGTTATCATTTTTATTGAATTAGATTTGTGATAAAATAAAATGGTCATTTTGTTGAATTAGAATGGTTAGGAATTATAATTGTCATCTTTGGTTAGAAAGTAAACTGACATCTTTTGGTAGAGAACATAAATATCATCTTTTGTTAGAAAATAACAACATTTTAGTTTAAAATGTTGCATTAGAAAATAACAACGTTTTTATTACAAAATGTTGCATGAGATTAAAATAACACATTTGTTAGAATAGTCATGTTAGATAAAAATAAACACATTTGTTAGGAAAGTCATGCTAGTATAAATTGTCAATTTGTTAGATAATATTATGCAAGAATAAAATTGTCAATTTTGTTAAAAATGATATATTTAGAATAAACATGTCATTTTGTTAGGAATGTTTATTTAGAATAAACATGTTGTTTTGTTAGGAATTGTC
Source organism: Allium sativum (assembly GCA_030737875.1). NCBI lineage: Eukaryota > Viridiplantae > Streptophyta > Magnoliopsida > Asparagales > Amaryllidaceae > Allium > Allium sativum. Next base: position 866,433,463 of record CM060924.1, on the reverse strand, counting down.
ATATTTGAATAAAAACATCATTTATGCTAAAATTGTCATATTTGAATAAAAACATCATTTATGTTAAAATTGTCATATTTGAATAAAAACATCATTTATGTTAAAATTATCATATTTGAATAAAAATATCATTTATGTTAAAATTGTCATATTTGAATAAAAACAACATTTATGTTAGAAAAAAAAAGTACATTTTGTTGTAGAATGTTGCATTAGTATAAAAACATTATTTTGTTAGCAAATGTTATATTAGAATAAAACACATCATTTTATTAGCATATGTTAGGTTAAATAAAACATGTCATTATAAATGTAAAACTGGTTATGACAAATAAATTCTCTTTTATTTTGTCATTAAAAATGTAAACAAGGCTATGAAGATAAAAACCATCTTTTTATTTGTCATATATGAACACTGAAACTATTGAAAATAAATTTTCCTTTTTATTTGTCATATATGAGCATAGAAATTGTGGAAAATTGTTTAACAATAAAAATTTACATTTTTATTGTACATTAGAAATGGTTAAAAGCATGCATTGTTTTGCATTGGAAAAATGTTTTCATTTGAATATTTATGTTTTAGTTAGTTAAAAACATTATCATTCTTATGCTAGTTACATAGAAAATGTTCATTTATGAAACATATGTTGATCCATTGAAAATAGTGTCACTTAACATTGTTAGCATTACAAAGATGCCATTTAGTTAGGACATGTTTGGTCAAATAAAAATGTCATCTTGTCAAAATATATGTTTTTTGGAATTAAATTATAAATATTTAATTATAATTGAAACCATGGAAATTGGTTAAATTTATTAACCAATGATGTATGTATATAAGCGATTGTTGTTTGAAAACCCCACACGGGTGTTGGGATGACGTACACTATTCCCAATCTTTATCTGTATGTCAATCGATGTATTGACAGTATGTGTTGAGCATTATTTTTATATTTATTTTAACGCTCACACAATTATAAATTTCACTCTGGTTGTGAATGGTTGTGTATTGATTATTGATCACTACTGTTATATACATGCTATGCATGAAATCCATACAACTGAAATTGTATGGTAATTGACTGAGTCACATTCCGATTCAATATATCTTTTGATATAAAGAATATTTTAAATAAAGAACATTTTAATATAAAGTATGTTTTAAAGAAATCTTTTAAAAATAAAGGATATTTTAAAATAACCAATATTTTAGAATAATATTCAGTGAAGGATAAAATATATAAATATGAAGCCGTGTTATGCAGAAACGCTATTTTTAACCCGAATGGGTTATCGATCGATTTTTATTCATTTTATAATGAATATTAAAAAGAAGTGATTTCAAAAATATGATATCTTGAAATATTATTATTTTAATATAATAAGATATAGAATATTCGACTTTGCTTTAAAATTGAAAATGAAGTTAAAATCATTTTTAATGAATTTATAAATGTTTTATAAAATATGTTTTAAATAGAAATCGACGATATATATATTATATATTTATATAATGGCCTGAATAGAACGCGCCGCGCAGCGACCGTTCGCGAATTTCGACCATTAACTTTAAATTGACGTAACGGGAGATCTGACCGTCAGATTCTCCTAAAACCGGAACCGTTGGGTTCATATAGAAAAGAGTTTTCCAATGAATATAAGAGTTTTGAAATCAAACGGTTGGAATTGGAATTATATCCAAATCAAATTTGAAAAAGGTCGCTATGGATGCAGTTCGGTGGCCGTTATTGGAAACCGACTGTACAGGCCTTAATAAAATTATTAGAAATATTAATAAATTATGTAAAATCATAGTAAATGGTTTAGAAAGAATTGGGATGAAAATTTCCATATTTGAAAAGATAAAAATATATATATATATTTTTATCAAAATGAACTAGTTATGAACTAGAATAAATTTTTAAATTAAGATTTAATGAAGTTTTCCATTTAATTCATATTTAATTGGAATTAAATAAAATAAATTGGATTGGGTTGTCGTGATTGGTGTCTTCAATAACACTGTTCTTAAACCCAGTTGAGAAAAGAATAAATCATTTAATTAAGATTATTAGAGTTTTCAATTATATTTAACAATTGAAATTGAAATAAATGTGAATTGGGTTTATCGTGAACGGTGTTTTTAGCGACATTTGTTCTTTAACTCAATTTACAGTGAGAATAAAATTTGGAATTTGTAAATCTTTTATTAAAATTTAATAGCAAATTTTCCAAAGTAAAGATTTCTAATTTAATTTATTAAATTGGAATTGAATGGAATTTGATTAAATAATAATTGAGATAAGCTTCTGTGAAGGAAGACTGATACTATATATGGAATTTAAAAGGCCTTGCCGTTATTCCATTTATATTATTGGTCGGATACAGAAATTTATAACGATTATATATTGATTGGATTTCTGTGAAGATTCCATATTTAATGGAAGATGATTTTGGGTTTACCGTGAACTATGTTTTAAAATGACACTAGTTCTTTAAACCAGTTAAAGTTAAGGTAAATTCTTAAATTTAATTAATCATTGAATAATGATTCGTGATATTTAAAACCAAATTGGATTTTTAATCTTTAAAAGAAAGATTTAAGAATAAACTTAAAGGATTTATCTTTGATAGAATAATACGAATATTTTATTAGAAGAATATTCTGAATTGGAATGAGGCGTTGGATGTGTTTTATAATACTTGATTTTTATTATAAAAAAATACGCGAATTATTCGGAAAGATCGGGTTTAACCCATTCCGAGTAATTACTACGACGATGAAGGGTCGAAGATGAAGACGGTAGTTGAAGACCGACGATCTTCACATCGAATGGATGTGTTGCTACAGAGACCCTGATGGGAGTAGCTACCTTGAAGGGATTTCAGTGGTGGCCGTCCGGACTATTGTTGATTGTTCGGATTTGGTTTTCGCTTAGACCCAGAGCATAAGCTAGTAAATGGATGTGTGTCTGACATTGGATTTCGTTCCGTGTGAATTAAATCGATTTCTGTTAATGTAAGTCTGTTTGGTGGTGGAGGATTTATTCTCTACTTAACACCCTGGTATATATTAATAGTGATTGATCACATGGCGTGAATTGTCAATGTGGCATGCAAAGATGCAAATGATCAAGGCTTTTGTTGAAAAGCAGGGCCTTGTGGGATGATCAAAGCATAGCCTATTACGGTATAGCTTTGTGTATATCGTGACTTCGTGAGCCTCATACCCCGGTATGAGTCAAAACGGGATATGGACCGTAGGGAGTGCACACGTTTCTTTCTAGCTAGTGGTAGTGTCAGTGCTTTAACACGGCCTGGCATTTTACTTATGTGAATGATGGATTTTGAGGCGCCTCGGAATTTTATATGCCGATAGTGGTCATATTATAGGTTCAAAGGAACCGAGAAGCGTGTGTTCAAGCATAACTAATCCACTGCCGATAGGCGGGGACCGGCCCTACCGCATCCAAGGGTTCACTGCGGGGGATCCTGAGGCATTTGCTAGAGTGTCTCGAATCGGAGAGGAGCTTGCCACTAGCCTCGACTCATGATTGAAATCCAATTTCCAATACGACCTTGCGGTTTTGATTTGTAGAACTAGTATGGCGACATAGTAGGATGGGGTACTATGCCGTCTATGATTAATACATTATGATTGAAATTGATTTTGAAATATATATACCCATAGATATACACACTAATATTAACTCCGTTTTATTGTATCAAGCATTTTTGACCATTGTAAGGTAAAACCCTATCCTCCGGTTTGCGTTGCATTGTGTGATGGGACTTGGATCTTACAATGGTTTCATTTTTCTAAAAAGCATTGCGTTGTTTAACGTTTTACTTTAATTTATGCACGGGCAATCCAATGGAGTAAACCCGTTCCGCGTCAGCGGCGGGGTCCTGTGATTAGCCATATTAATTAGATAAGTTTAGTTAAGATTTCTCATACCAGTCTCATGACTGACCTGTAGTTTGTTTCACTGGCAAACTCAGGTGCCCTTATTTTCCACACGGGCAGTCGAGTAGCTTTTTGCAGATATATTTATAGGATCCTGGTTTACAACTGAAGCGGTATTCGGAAAGCTCTATATCCGTGTATTCCTTTCGGTTGTATATTTGTATTATTTTCCGCTGCTATTTAAAAGTAATTTAAAGCCCTGATATTAATGTATTTCTTTTATGTAACATATATTCATACTCTGTTATATTCTTGTACTCTGATGTGACTGTTGTAATCAGCAATAAAATGTTCTCCAGTTTGTGTTCAGATGTGTGTTGTTCTCAAAGCAATCCAGCCTTTCCTTCACTGGGAAGTTTGGATCGTTTCAGTTGGTATCAGAGCGAGGTTTACAGAGCTCGAGAACAAGACACATTAGAACCGAACGAAAGAATTCATCGGAGATTGGATTAGTAATATCCAATAAGAATAACTCGTTAGAGATGGGATCAGTAGTGTCCTAGAACGATGTGAAGAGTATTATTTTCTTTAAAATAAAAACTAAAAGTAAAAACAAATTTTATTTTTGAAATTTTTATTTTAATATATGTATTTGAGTATATTACATTTTTAATATGGACAATCGAGCATATAAAGATTTCGAATATACGAGTAATTAACGGATATTCGAAGTTTTAATATACTGGGTAGATATAGAAGCACGCTTTTGTCGCCCGAAGATGTTCTGATGATGGTTCGAAACATCATCAGAAATTATGTTCGAGTTTCGAAAGTGGGAAATCTATATGTTTCCATTGACTGGTATGAGAACCAACACTTAGTTAGTACACATTGCTGTGATTTGCATAAAAATATGATTTTTGACTATATAAAGATTTTATATTTTAAAAAATAATCATCTAATTGATTGCTGGTTGTGATGTTTGATAATTAGTTTCACTAATTAAAATATCAGAATGATAATTAATTGAAACCAACAAATAAAATTTAGTTGAGTTGGTTAATTAAACAACTTTTAACTACGTTCCATTTCGAGGACAAAAAGATTTTAAGTGGGGGCGATTGTAACGACCCAGAATTTTGGGGCCAATTTAAAATTTTTATTTTTAGAAATTTTAATGGATTTTAATATTTAAAATAGTTTACTTTAAATAGGAACGACTAAAAATTTATTTTAAAACGAATAAATTCAATTTAATTATAAAAGGAGTTTTAAACAGCGCTGAAGTTTGAAAATTTGAATTTGAACTTTGACCGACTGCACATGATTCATTTTAAATCAGAATTGAACGAAACCAGAAATATTTAAATCTGTTTAATCATATCTTTCTAACGAATCTGAAAAACTGAAATTTCGTTTTAAAAAATCAAAAGTTATGTCTAATTTAAAATTTAGAAAAGTCGCTGTAGAATTTATATAGATTTTAATATAATACATTAGCCCTGAAAATAGCCATTTTTCAAACGACCTCGGTTTTCGACGAAACCACTTTTATGGGAACCGGAATATCAAATTATTGCTAGATTTCAATTTTCATAATTTTTTGAATTAATATGTGAGCGTGGCAAAGGAAAACGTGTTTTGACTGTTTCAGTCAAAAATTAATCGATTAGAAAATGGTCATTTTTCCAACAGTCTCAGAATTCGGCGAAATTAGTCTCGTTAGAACCGTATCGTCAAAACATAACTAGAAATAATTTTTCTATAATTTTTAGAGTCAGTATGTGGCCCCGGTAATTTAAAATGTACATTTGAATTTAATAATTTAATGATTTATAATTAAATTTAAAGAAAAACATATCGTAACAGCCGAATTGGGTTACGAAACATGTTCCATTATGTCCGGGACGGGGGTTATTAGCTAGGGCGACACTCGTTGGGTTTGATTTGGAGTTCGTATTGATAAACATGAATTTCGAATTAAAAGGATTAATAAATAAAACAAAATACAGTATAAATACCGTATACTATACCCTAACCCTAATACCATATAGTACCAGCCGCCACTAGTAAATTCAATGGCCAACTTGATCCCAATTTCAAACCTTAACCATTTCCAATCCTCTTAACGAAAATCAACAAACCATATACCAAATCGAAGAGTTTTCTAAGAGCTTTCAATCGGTATGGGTGTGATCGGTTTTAGTGGAGCGAGGCGATCGGATTTGGAGTTGGAAGGTCGCGCGTTCGGGTTCGGTTTTCGGGGCAGGGGGCCCACCGAGTGGGGTGGTGCTTCGGGCGGCGGCGCGGCTGGTGTAGGGCGTCGGAGGGGAGGGCTCCGATTCAACTCCGGTGGTGGCACTTGGCGGCGGCGAACGGAGGGAGATGTCGACTGTTTTCCTGAAGCAATTGAAATGTGGAAGACGGATTAAGAAAGGTTAAGGGAAATAATAAAATTAATTATATAATTAATCGAATTACTAATGTGATTAAATGTTTAATATAGCATAACTTTCTCGTGCGGATACAGAATTCAACGATTCAACTTGCGTTGTAATCACAAAAATGAGAGCTTCAACATGGAACTGACTAGGGCCATTTTTGAGCAGATCAAATTTTGGCCAACTTTCGAATCTGATTTATTCAGAATTGAACTGACGGTGAGAAATATATTTATTTAATATATTTTTTGTAATTAGAAATAATTATGGTTTCATTATCACCAATCTACAGTAAACTTCTGTTTGTTATGATTCATGTTTTGTTCTGTGATGGATATGTTATGTAGATCTGTTAATTGGATGATATCGTGTTGTAATAAAAATTGTTGAAAACAAAAATATAGATTTTCGCTGAATAAAATTGTTGAGACAAAAATTTGTTATTTTTGTCAAAATAAATTTGTAAAACAAATTTGTTATTTTTGTTAAGGTAAATGGGTTGAAACAAAATTGTCATTGTTGTCAAAATAAATTTGTTGAAAACAAAATTCACATTTTTGTCAAAATCAAACTTGTCAAACAGAAATATGATTTCTTTCCATTTTGTTGAATTAGAATTTTCAACAGAAACGAACAGAACTATTTTTATCATTTTTATTGAACTAGATTTGTATGAAATAAGAATGACATTTTTATTGAAATAAAATTGATAAGATAAAGTTATCATTTTTATTGAATTAGATTTGTGATAAAATAAAATGGTCATTTTGTTGAATTAGAATGGTTAGGAATTATAATTGTCATCTTTGGTTAGAAAGTAAACTGACATCTTTTGTTAGAGAACATAAATATCATCTTTTGTTAGAAAATAACAACATTTTAGTTTAAAATGTTGCATTAGAAAATAACAACGTTTTTATTACAAAATGTTGCATGAGATTAAAATAGCATTTGTTAGAATAGTCATGTTAGATAAAAATAAACACATTTGTTAGGAAAGTCATGCTAGTATAAATTGTCAATTTTGTTAAAAATGATATATTTAGAATAAATATGTCATTTTGTTAGGAATGTTTATTTAGAATAAACATGTCGTTTTGTTAGGAATTGTCATATTTGAATAAAGACATCATTTATGTTAAAATTGTCATATTTGAATAAAAACATCATTTATGTTAAAATTGTCATATTTGAATAAAAACAACATTTATGTTAGAAAAAAAAGAACATTTTGTTGTAGAATGTTGCACTAGTATAAAAACATTATTTTGTTAGCAAATGTTATATTAGAATAAAACACATCATTTTATTAGCATATGTTAGGTTAAATAAAACATGTCATTATAAATGTAAAACTGGTTATGACAAATAAATTCTCTTTTATTTTGTCATTAGAAATGTAAACAAGGCTATGAAGATAAAAACCGTCTTTTTATTTGTCATATATGAACACTGAAACTATTGAAAATAAATTTTCCTTTTTATTTGTCATGTATGAGCATAGAAATTGTGGAAAATTGTTTAACAATAAAAATTTACATTTTTATTGTACATTAGAAATGGTTAAAAGCATGCATTGTTTTACATAGGAAAAATGTTTTCATTTGAATATTTATGTTTTAGTTAGTTAAAAACATTATCATTCTTATGCTAGTTACATAGAAAATGTTCGTTTATGAAACATATGTTGATCCATTGAAAATAGTGTCACTTAACATTGTTATCATTACAAAGATGCCATTTAGTTTGGACATGTTTGGTCAAATAAAAATGTCATCTTGTCAAAATATATGTTTTTTGGAATTAAATTATAAATATTTAATTATAATTGAAACCGTGGAAATTGGTTAAATTTATTAACCAATGATGTATGTGTATAAGCGATTGTTGTTTGAAAACCCCACACGGGTGTTGGGATGACGTACACTATTCCCAATCTTTATCTGTATGTCAATCGATGGATTGACAGTATGTGTTGAGCGTTATTTTTATATTTATTTTAACGCTCACACAATTATAAATTTCACTCTGGTTGTGAATGGTTGTGTATTTATTATTTATCACTACTGTTATATACATGCTATGCATGAAATCCATACAACTGAAATTGTATGGTAATTGACTGAGTCACATTCCGATTCAATATATCTTTTGATATAAAGAATTTTTTAAATAAAGAACATTTTAGTATAAAGTATGTTTTAAAGAAATCTTTTAAAAATAAAGGATATTTTAAAATAACTAATATTTTAGAATAATATTCAGTGAAGGATAAAATATATAAATATGAAGTCGTGTTATGTAGAAACGCTATTTTTAACCCGAATGGGTTATCGATCGATTTTTATTCATTTTATAATGAATATTAAAAAGAAGTGATTTCAAAAATATGATATCTTGAAATATTATTATTTTAATATAATAAGATATAGAATATTCGACTTTGCTTTAAAATTGAAAATGAAGTTAAAATCATTTTTAACGAATTTATAAATGTTTTATATAATATGTTTTAAATAGAAATCGACGATATATATATTATATATTTATATAATGGCCTGAATAAAACGCGTCGTGCAGCGACCATTCACGAATTTCGACCATTAACTTTAAATTGACGTAACGGGAGATATGACTGTCAGATTCTCCTAAAACCAGAACCTTTGGGTTCGTATCGAAAAGAGCTTTCCAACGAATATAAGAGTTTTGAAATCTAACGGTTGTATTTGGAATTATGTCCAAATCAAATTTGAAAAAGGTCGCTATGGATGCAGTTCGGTGGACGTTATTGGAAACCGACTGTACAGACCTTAATAAAATTATTAGAAATATTAATAAATTATGTAAAATCATAATAAATGGTTTAGAAAGAATTGGTATGAAAATTTCCATATTTGAAAAGATAAAAATATATTATTATTTTTAATCAAAATGAACTAGTTATGAACTAGAATAAATTTTTAAATTAAGATTTAATGAAGTTTTCCATTTAATTCATATTTAATTGGAATTAAATAAAATAAATTGGATTGGGTTGTCGTGAATGGTGTCTTCAATAACACTGTTCTTAAACCCAGTTGAGAAAAGAATAAATCTTTTAATTAAGATTATTAGAGTTTTCAATTATATTTAACAATTGAAATTGAAATAAATCTGAATTGGGTTTATCGTGAACGGTGTTTTTAGCGACATTTTTTCTTTAACTCAATTTACGGTGAGAGTAAAATTTGGAATTTGTAAATCTTTTATTAAGATTTAATAGTAAATTTTCCAAAGTAAAGATTTCCAATTTAATTTATTAAATTGGAATTGAATGGAATTTGATTAAATGATAATTGAGATAAGCTTCTGTGAAGGAAGACTGATACTATATATGGAATTTGAAAGGCCTTGCCGTTATTCCATTTATATTATTGGTCGGATACAGAAATTTATAACGATTATATATTGATTGGATTTCTGTGAAGATTCCATATTTAATGGAAGATGATTTTGGGTTTACCGTGAACTATGTTTTAAAATGACACTAGTTCTTTAACCCAGTTAAAGTTAAGGTTAATTTCTTAAATTTAATTAATCATTGAATAATGATTCGTGATATTTAAAACCAAATTGGATTTTTAATCTTTAAAAGAAAGATTTAAGAATAAACTTAAAGGATTTATCTTTGATAGAATAATACGAATATTTTATTAGAAGAATATTCTGAATTGGAATGAGGCGTTGGATGTGTTTTATAATACTTGATTTTTATTATAAAAAAATACGCGAATTATTCGGAAAGATCGGGTTTAACCCATTCTGAGTAATTACTACGACGATGAAGGGTTGAAGATGAAGACAGTAGTTGAAGACCGACGATCTTCACATCGAATGGATGTGTTGCTACAGAGACCCTGATGGGAGTAGCTACCTTGAAGGGATTTCAGTGGTGGCCATCCGGACTATTGTTGATTGTTCGGATTTGGTTTTCGCTCAAACCCAGAGCATAAGCTAGTAAATGGATGCGTGTATGACATTGGATTTTGTTCCATGTGAATAAAATCGATTTCTATTAATGTATGTTTGTTTGGTGGTGGAGGATTTATTCTCTACTTAACACCCTGGTATATATTAATAGTGATTGATCGCATGGCGTGAATTGTCAATGTGGCACGCCAAGATGCAAATGATCAAGGCTTTTGTTGAAAAGCAGGGCCTTGTGGGATGATCAAAGCATAGCCTATTATGGTATAGCTTTGTGTATATCGTGACTTCGCGAGCCTCACACCCCGGTATGAGTCAAAACGGGATATGGACCGTAGGGAGTGCACACGATTCTTTCTAGCTAGTGGTAGTGTCAGTGCTTTAACACGGCCTGGCATTTTACTTATGTGAATGATGGATTTTGAGGCGTCTCGGATTTTTATAGGCCGATAGTGGTCATATTATAGGTTCAAAGGAACCGGGAAGCGTGTGTTCAGGCATAACTAATCCACTGCCGATAGGCGGGGACCGTCCCTACCGCATCCAAGGGTTCACTGCAGGGGATCCTGAGGCATTTGCTAGAGTGTCTCGAATCGGAGAGGAGCTTGCCCCTAGCCTCGACTCAAGATGGAAATCCAATTTCCAATACGACCTTGCGGTTTTGATTTGTAGAACTAGTATGGCGACATAGTAGGATGGGGTACTATGCCGTCTATGATTAATACATTATGATTGAAATTGATTTTGAAATATATATACCCATAGATATACACACTAATATTAACTCCGTTTTATCGTATCAAGCATTTTTGACCATTGTAAGGTAAAACCCTATCCTCCGGTTTGCGTTGCATTGTGTAATGGGACTTGGATCTTACAATGGTTTCATTTTTCTAAAAAGCATTGCGTTGTTTAACGTTTTACTTTTAATTTATGCACGGGCAATCCAATGGAGTAAACCCGTTCCGCGTCAGCGGCGGGGTCCTGTGATTAGCCATATTAATTAGATAAGTTTAGTTAAGATTTCTCATACCAGTCCCATGACTAACCTGTAGTTTGTTTCACTGGCAAACTCGGGTGCCCTTATTTTCTACACGGGCAGTCGAGTAGCTTTTTGCAGATATATTTACAGGATCCTGGTTTACAACTGAAGCGGTATTCAGAAAGCTCTGTATCCGTGTATTCCTTTCGGTTGTATATTTGTATTATTTTCCGCTGCTATTTAAAAGTAATTTAAAACCCTGATATTAATGTATTTCTTTTATGTAACATATATTCATACTCTGTTATATTCTTGTACTCTGATGTAATTGTTGTAATCAGCAATAAAATGTTCTCCAGTTTGTGTTCGGATGTGTGTTGTTCTCAAAGCAATCCAGCCTTTCCTTCACAGGGAAGTTTGGGTCGTTTCATGTTGTTGCTTCAGGGCTGCTCGAACCTGTCCATAAAGGCCTGAAATATACATGGAGAAGTGGAGAATGTAAGAAAATTTCTTGTAAACTTGATAGAGTACTTGTGAACTCTGAGTGCATCAACATGTTTTCTGACATTTCAGTTACAATTCGAACTAATTTGACAAGTGATCATAGCCCTCTACATATTATGTTAACTGAAAAGCAAGAAAGTATTAAAGGAAAGTCGTTTAGATTTTGCAATTCATTGCTGCAGGTTCAAGGATATAGGGAGGCAGTGAATTTCAATGCAATTTTGCCGGTGACTGGGACTTGTTTTTTCAAGTTAATACACATCCTCAAATCCGCCAAGGCTAATTTGAAGGAGTGGAATAGACTCAGACCAAAAGAGCAGGATAACATTACACAGTTATAAAGCCAATGTGAAGAGATGTTGCACAAACTGGAAGAAGAAAACGAGGAGGACGATAGTTGGAGAGCATACTACAATATACAAGGGCAATTGAAGGATGCTTTGAAGATTAAAGCAATTGAACTCAAGCAGAAGGCCAAGGAGAGATGGATTACCGAAGGAGACGAATGCACCAAATTTTTTTTACACAAAAATGTCTATCAGGAAAAATTTGAATGTTAATTTTCAATGTTTTGAACAGGATGGGACAGCGAGAGATAACAACCAAATGATGGAAGCAGAAGCCATTAAATACTATTCAGATTTATACAATGGTCAAAGGGAGAGTGAATTACCCATTGTCCACTGCCAAAGATTGTTGAACTCTACTGGCTGCAGGAAACTGCGTCGTCCAGTGACTGTTACTGAAGTCTGGGATGCTCTGGCCAGCATCCACAATGATGCCAGCCCCGACGGTTTGAGTGTTGCTTTCTTCAAAGTTCACTGGGAAAACCTGAAACAGTATGTGTTAGATGCAATTCAGGAAGCTTTCAGCACTGGTCAAATACTTAAAGAAATAAACCACACTTTTATTTGCCTCATTCCTAAAAAAGAAAATCCTTCGAGAATTAAAGACTACAGGCCCATTGCATGTTGCAATGTAATATATAAAATCCTGACGAAGGTGATCTGCAATAGAATTAATTACATTCTACCGGATTTCATAATAGAGTGCCAAAGTGCATTTATTAAAGGTAGGAGTATCTCTAATAATTCTTTGTTGGCACATGAATTAATCAGAAATTTTAACAAGAAGGGCGTGGATAAATTTTGCCTCTAAAGTGGACTTGTATAAAGCGTATGATAAAATCAACTGAAAATTCATTATTCATATGCTAAAAAGTATGGGGTTCCCTAACAAAATTACTGAATTAATAGAAGAATGCATCACTACCCCCACTTTCTCGATACTTATAAATGGTGTGCCAAGAGGACATGTGAGTAGCACTAGAGGGATTAGACAAGGAGATCCGCTCTCCCCTTACCTATTTGCAATCGCAATGGAATATTTCTCATTGCAAATGGAAATAGCAAGCTTTAATAAAGAGATTAAACCAATTTTTGATTTCCAGCCTATTATCAACCACTTACTATATGCAGATGACCTTATCATTTGTATTAAATCTAACAATGAAGCTGCATGCGTGATTACAAGAATTTTAGAGTCTCTGGAAAGGTATGCTGGACTTAAAGTGAATGAGATGAAAACAAAATGCTATTTCAACAAGTTCAACTCGAAGAAGGAAGATATTTTAGCAATTTTGAAGGTGCAGGAAGGATCCCTACCAGTCAATTACCTAGGTGTGCCCCTATCGTCAAATAAAATCACTGACACTGAGTGTGCAAAGCTTATCACAAAGATTAGTGACAGGCTGGAGGATTGGAGCTCAAAGTTGCTATCTTTTGCGGGGCGAGTGGAACTAGTGCACATAGTTATTTAAGCGAAGGTGAATTTTTGGCTTCAGACCTTCCAGTTACCGGATGCATCAATTGACAAAATAGAAAAAGGTTTGTGCTGAGTTTATTTGGAAAGGCAGCTTACACAACATCAGTTATGAGGACTTATGTCGAACCAAACAAGAAGGGGAGTAGGGCTTCGCTACTTACGAGAAATGAGAGACGCGTTTACACTAAAACAAGGCAAGAAAATTATCACAGCCTGTGGTTTATGGGCCAAGTGGATGAGATCTAGATACATTAGAGGAAATTTTTCGAAAATGGCCACAGATAATAATTCATCCCCAACATGGAAAGCAATCATGAAGGTTAGAGATACACTGACCACTAATTGCAACAGAGAAATAGGTAATGGGAGCACAACTGACTTGTGGAAGGACCCTCAGATTGATGGTAAATCGTTGATTGACTTAATTGGTTGGCAAACTACTCGGCTTTCGGTTGTCAGAAAAAAAAGTAACATACATCATTGACGAAAGTGGGTAAAACTGTTCCAATTTGACGTGTAATGAGGTGAACAAAAACAAAATTAAGTACATGCCTTTGTTTCTCAGCAGAAATGAAGACATATGGGCTTGGAAACACGTTAAGGAATTTTCTACACGATCTGCTTGGGAAGTTACGCGTAAGAAACATCAGGTAAAAGCTTGGCATGAATTTATTTGGGATAGGGTCAATTGCCCTAAAATGTCTGCTACTGCATACAAGGCAGTTCAAGGAAGACTACCCACAAAAGATAGACTACATGCATGGGGTATTGTTGACAATAATGTGTGTATTCTATGCAACAAAGAACCTGAATCCCATCAACATTTATTTTTCGAGTGCGAATTTTCTAAAAAGGTGTGGAAAAATTGTTTAGATAAACTTAACATACCAGATGGAGAGTATCAATTAAGCAAATGTGTCAATTACCTGAACATTCGAAGGCAGTTGAAATACGAGGAAGCCAAAATGTATAAAATTATTGCCGCCTCTTCGATTTGGGCAATTTGGAAGGAGAGAAACGCCAGGGTGTTCAACCAAGCAACACATGCAGCAAGTAAAGTTAGTTATCTGAATTGGATCGACATTAAATTAACGGCTAAGAGAATCAGAAGGAGAACTCTTACTGATAGCCAGGAAGAAGCAAGAGAGGCGACGCAAGTAGTGGATCAGAGGAATCTAAAGGGAGGAAGCCGATTTGAGGGAAGTAGCTACCAGCCGCCATGACCTAACTTTTGGTATTCGCCTTTCTCTGAAATGTGGAGAATGTGGCAGAAGAAAAGTGCATTTTGTTTTCTTAGCAGTGTGTAAATGGGTATGTAGGCCTTGGGCCGACGTGTGGATTTGTTTGAAGCTTTGTAGGTTGTTACAAGGCTTGTCCTTTTGGGTTGTATAAGCCTTAATAAAAATTTACCCATTTTCCATAATATATATATGTGTGTGTGTGTGTGTGTGTGTATGTATTTATGTATATATATGCATGCGTATGAACAAAAAACAAAACTAGATGTCAAATAAAATGGTTAGGTGGAAAAAGTATACAAAATAATTTAAGGAGATTATTGAAAATAGCTTACTCAAATCAATAAGGGATATGTATACGGCTTCAAATGGATTGGAGACTAAGAGTAATCCATGAAGGCGACAATGCAAAATGGTAGATGTAATATCTTGATTAACATAACAATATAATAATAAAATAAAATTTACATTTTGTCATTTATATTTTTGCTAAACTTTAAGCATAAAATGTTTTTAGAAATTTGGATCGCCCTCTTATTTTCAACGTCCATACATGAAAACCCTCCCCAAAAACATGTTGTAATCCACGCTCTAGAAATGAATAAGGGTTTTACTTTATTCAAGCATAGCATTTATTTTGGTGACTTGAGGAATCAAACTATGACTTCTATGACCTCGACTACAATGACATAACTTTTCCACTTGAGCTATGAATGTATATTTCTAAACTTCTAAATTATGTTTCACATAAGTTTTCTTTTCGCTTTCAAATACACTCGAATAGTTTTAGTTTTCTCCTTTATAATAAAAATTGATTTATTAACAAAACCATAATAAGAAAATGATATATTTGACTATGAACAACTGAAAATTGACAAACTTTGAAAGAAAATGATGATGAAATTGGACTCGTTTAATATTTATTTGAACGCTTAGAATTTAAACTTTATTGTTTTGTTTTTTGTTGTGTTCTATGGATGGTTGCTTTCAAAATAATTTTTTGAATAATTTAGCAAATAAACAAGCTCAAATTTACAATATCATGTAAAATTGCTAATCGTTTTAACAGTTAGACCACTACTAGAAAAGTAGTGCAAATCAAGTGAAATAAACAAAACTATATAATATATATATATCACGAAAAAGCTTTTGTTCGCGTATTGTTGGAAAAAAACAGAAGAAGTCGAATCAGATAAAATTGTAGGATTTTTCTAAAATTGTAGTAGCTTTCTAATTACATAAAGCAAATAGTTATAAAAACAGTTGATACAATAAGTGACTACCTCACGACTGAAATTAATATGAACTTTGATTAGTCCAAGATGAATTTGTGCGTGTTTGTCAACTTTATATCTCATTAATTGAGTCCCGAAATAAAGAAATGGAACTCAATTAATTACAATACAAATAAAAATGGCTTGTCCAACTGGAGAAAATAGTAATTTGAATTATATGAATAGTGGTGTTTTCTGAACAATGCAAATGTCGATCTCATACTTCAACTTTGTTTGAAAGCATGGTTATAAACTGAAATTACTAGAAGAAAGAATAGTAAAATTCATCATGAAGTACGCTCAAGATGAAAAAATAAATAAATGTTTGTATCAATATTGGTATAAGATATCATAATAAGAATTACCCAGGTAAAAAATGAGAATGGCTAACTCTAGCTTTAGGATTGTAACTAAGCAAAAGCAATGCTTTGTGTAACATATGTTCAACTAAAACTAACTATGGAACAAAATGTTGAAATTTTGAATTAAGCATTGGAGTCAAGAGGAATTATTATATATATTATATTATTAAACGAGAAGCAATAGATAAAAATTTGAATGTTAATTACGGGAGCGGCTATTGAAACACAAAATTAAACATAGAATTAGAGACACAAACTCTACTGTAGAATTTGTTTGTCTTTATGTGGAGTGTGTAATTCAGGAGGAGATCTAGCGGTTGAGACAGACTGTGTCTAAATAGACTTTCCCATTAATTATAGATATATGCTTCTTAGTAAGAAAAATACGCATTATATTAACCTTTTACACAACAGACCCTACATACACAATTAATCAATAAACCATGAAATATATCCATCAAATTAACAAAACCAAACCCACGATGGTTAGAAAACTTGGAAATTGATTAAAATGAACTGGATGAGGTAAATGGAAACAAATTCTAAAATAAGTTAAAAATTATTATATGATATGAGATTGAATGAGAGAGAAGTATTCAAATGGTCAATTTTTGAGCTTGATATATTTGCAGCCAGTTTAATATAATCAACTTTTTCCATTGATTGATACATTATTGAAGATAAATTAAAAATGTTTCGAAAGGAATGACCAGGAAGGTAAATCTTGTTAACGACAAAACAAAGGGAAATAAAAGAAATGAATAATCATTGTTTTTCATATGATCGATACTTTATTGAAGATAGATGAAAATTGTTTTAAGGGGATGACTATAAAGGTAAATCTTGTTAATGACAAAACAAATCAAATTAAAAATGAGAAATGAGTTAGAAACCTAATCATAAATACATAACAAACTACAAATAGGTTAAAAGTCATAAGAAATAGATAGAAAGTTTTAGACAAAGATTTTATTTGGTGATATAGTCGACCTGCATTTAAACTTGAGAAATATGATCAAAGATTAGCTCGATAAATAGAAAGAGAACAACAAGTATTAAAACAAATGGATATTATTCTATTTTGTGACTAAGAGTGAAGGAACAGAACGGAAAGTAAAACATATGAAGAGGAAAATTATCGGAGCCATGGAAAGAGAAGTGGAGTGGACAATTGTTATATTTGGTTAAACTTGGAAACTAATTAAATAAATTGTAGGAGTCACTAAGAAATTACTACATGGGAATGAGAGAGCTGAATTTGAATGAGCATGGACAAGTGATAACACCTCCATCCGTAGCGGAATGGACGACATGAGTGTTTCTTTTAAAAAAAATCAATGAGGTTAAAGGCAACTCCAATGGATTCAATCCGCAATATTCAGCATCCAGAACATTACGGGATGAGGGTCTAATGTCAGAGCCTCATTTTAGAACTTCTGAACTTAAGCATAATAAAATAGGCACTCATTTATATTTACGACGAGCCGTTCATTTTTTGAACGTTCAAACTTCGACGCTAATTAAATTGGCGTCTGCGTTTGGACGTCCAATAAATAAACGCTTAAGCGATAAATTACGGTCCTTGAAGCTCAAACTAAATATTAATCTTAGGACTAATTTAAACTATTGAAATTGTTTTTCTTAATATCACGGGTATAAAGTTGGCCTGTAACAGTGAAACTCATGCTTATCGTCGTCGTGATGTTATTATATATATGGGTAAGCGTTAGGTCGGTTTCGGGGTGAAAAACTCAAACCGAATTGAGAAAAAAAAAAAAGAGTGAGAGAGAGAGGCAGAAATTTGGATGTTTCCGTGAGGTGTAAAGGAATAATCTTGGGTGCAAATAGATTGGGACTTAATGGTTATTCTGTAGAAAAACAACTTTGACATCCACCTCTTCTTCACTCCCCACCGATAACCGGAACCCCGTTATAGTTTTGCAGCTACATTTCGCCTCTTTCTATGGAAACCCTAGAAATGCCCCAATCGGAGACCTTAGAACCTGAAACCCTAGCCCAAACCGTAGAACAAAATTCGAGAAATGGAGAAACCGCTGTTAATTATAATTTCGAAATCGGCGATTTCGTTTGGGCAAAGAAAAAGGAGCAATGGTGGCCCGCTCGAATTTGGGAGCGGAAGAAGACTGATGCTGAAAGAGAGGTTTTCGACGATAGTGCGGTGTTTGTAAGTTATATTGGTAGTAATAATAGCTCGAATTTTTGTAAATTAACTGAATTAAAGCCTTTTGTTGACAATTTTGTTGTCATATCGGGTTCGAGCAAATCTATAAGCTTTCTACATGCTGTAAATTGTGCTGTTCTTGAGCTTGGGATGGTTTTTGAAGCTAATATGGGTTGTAACTGTTTGAGTGATGCAGAAAGTAAACAAATAGCGAAGTTTGTATGCAATAATAATAAATTTGATAATTTCTCTAAAGAAGAATTTCTTTGTTTGGTTAAAGACGTGAGCTTGGATGTGAGTGCAGTAAATAATGTTGAAAGTATAAAGTTAAAAAGCTGGGTTATTGCTTTTGAGAGGTATCTGAGTATAAATGGTTGTCATGGTAGAAAGAAACATTCGGAATTAGGGGACAAAATTGATCTTAACATCTCTTCAGAAGATTCTGCCAATGTGAGGCGAAGAAAGAAAAATGCATTTGTTATGAACAAGCATCCAAATTTGAATTTAAGCAAGGCACTGCATGATGATGGATCAAGGGAAAGCTGCAACACGGGAAAAGAGATTAGTTCAAGTAAGAGAGAGAGAAAGAAAAGCAAGTATCTATCTCCACCTTATACCAATTTGAGTGTAGATGATGCTACCACTATGGTTTCCCCGCAACCTCGGATTACCATAGACAACGAAGAGAAATCTGATGCATTGAAAGATATCAATGGGGTTGATGTGAAGGAAGTCGTATCAGAGCTTAACTTATTTGCTATAGACAATTCACATTTGAGCGAAAATGCTTTAACAACCCAAGCAAAAAAGTTTCTTCGTTTGTTTAGAGAATTCAGTTTTCAAAAGAGACTGCGGATTCCACAGGATGATTTATATGTAGAGGAAGGGCTTGTTGGTGAAAGTGAAGAAAATGTGAAAGCTGCCCTTAATGGTGTTAAAAAAATTGAGAGGAGAGGTCGTAAAAAGAAGAACAAACTTTCTGATTCTGGAATTGCGATTTCTAACAATTGTATAAATTCTAATGGAACCACTGACAGTAGTAACAGTACAATAGAGCATTCCAAGATGCCTCGGATCGAAACAATTACTCCTTCAAACACTTCCGGCCGCAAGAGGGGAAGGAAGAGGAAGTCCGGAACTTGCAGCGAAGGTATTGTTTTAAATGTTGCAAATAAGGCCATGAAATTGGAGAATAACAATGGAGGGGAAATTGTTAATGTTCCTACTGGCATCGAAAGTAGCATAAAACAGAAGAAAATCAGGAAGGTGAGTAATGAAGATCCAGCAGCCCTTCTTTTATCGTTTTTGCCTGAAACAAGTTTACCATCAAAAGACGAACTCTTCTCCAAATGTTGTAGCTATGGACCTATAATTGAGTCAGAGAGTGAATATCAGCAGGATTCATGTAGTGCAACAATTGTATTTGCTAAAAGTTCAGATGCAGAAAAGGCATTTAATGATAGTGCTGCAGCAATAGGAAATCAAGTTTCAAGCTATCGTCTCCGTTACCTTACAGGAACAGCAAATCCTTCTCCTCAAGTGGCAGCACCATCGGTAAATCAAGTCCAGAAGCCTCCTCTTCCTTATATAAGGAAAAGTCTAGAGAACATGATATCTTCTATGGGTGGAGTGGGTATGAAGCCCGAAATGAGCGAGAATCTTATTGGTGAAATGCAGGGGCTGTTGTCAAAAGTTGATATGCTACTGACTGGACCTGCAGCTGGTGCCTCTACTTAATTCGGTACATTTCAGATTTCTTGCATCAATATGCGTGCTCTTTCATATTAGTTTAGGCTTTTGGTTCCTTCATTCTGGTTGCCTAGTGTCAGTCTGAGTCGTAATTTAGAACATTGTCGTCATTTGCATGGTAACTTTTTTTGTTTTTCTGGTTGTCTGCTTTATGTTCGCATGAAGATGTACTTGCTGATTGTTGCGTGAACAGTTTCCTTATGTGCACTGCATAGTCTGAATCCAAAAAATCTCCTTTTCTTTTTCTTTAACTTTTGTTTGTTATAACAGTGAGTATACTGAATATACCAATAATGATTGACTGATGATAAAACTAGTGCTCTTCTTGAATGGAGTACCGTTCTTGTTCTCAGAGAATATTGACTGACGATGAAAAGTTTTAAAAAATGGGCTGTATCTTCTAATCAAACCAGTTGTGATTGTGTTTTATTTCTGCTTATTGTGGGATTATTTGTGTTACATTTGGCAGAAACTGTTTTTTGTCTAATTTCTTATGGTCGAATATACGTAACTTATGACATATAGTCTACCTACAGTAGAATTTTTCCCCTGCTACTCATGGGAATCTTAAATTGGCCAAAATTCTTGATAATACGTAGTAATGCCTGCCATGTGATCTCCAACAGCAATGAATTACGGTTTTGAATTCTGAATTTTGGGCACTTTCCCACCCAACAGATATGACGAGCCGTGATATTAAGGATAATATTACGGGCTAAATCCTGAATGGGTTCGCCCGTTGAAAAAATCGCCGTGCGCCTATTTTTTCGGCTTCCAACGTTACGCACCTAAAAAATCGGGGCTTAACGATATAAAGCTTTGACTTTTTCCAACTCTCTCTTTCTTTTTTATCAACGTTGTATGCCAACGCGTTGTCACGGACGTTGATTTTATAGACGCTCTATCGTTAGGCGCTGATAAAATCAGGGCGTGGTAACTTTTTCACCGCGCATAGATAAATTCATCGTTTCCCTGTTGGGCAAATTTAGCTTTCTTCCCGTAACATTACAATCTGTAATATTTGTTGGAGATGCTCTGAGGGTTAATATTTTTATTTCCTTTTTAGTTTCATGTCCTTGAAGCGCAATGAACAAATTCTTTTTTTTTTTTTTTTTTTTTTTTTTTTTTTTTTTTTTTTTTTGTGGGTTTTCTTATTCTAAGAGCTGTACATATTCTACCACCATTGTTTGCGTGTCATTTTGACTCTAGCTACTGTCAGGCTCCCTAAGTTTATGTTTCTTTCCCATTTACCTACTGATGAAATTGTCGAATGTAAGATGCATATTTTTCATGTATTCAATTTAATTATTTGTTTCAAGTATAAAACTCGTACGTACTACATATGCGACTTTATTTTTTATCATCTTTTACATGTTACTCTTATTTATTATGTGAACCCGACAACCTGAAACCTTTGCTGAAGCCCTGGAGCACAACTGCAAGGCATAGAATCAGGGTCATGGTATATACACTGTGTGGATAAAAAGATATTCGTGTTTGTGCACCGTTTTGCATTTGTAATCTTGAATCACGATTAATGTTTGTTCTTGTAGAACTTTTTGCTGGAGCAGTTGCTTAGCCAGGCATAAATTAACTATTTGTTTGCATTTGTCGATAATTTTGAATGTTTGGTACCTTGGTAGTTCCTGCTACGCCAGAATCCTTGGTTGTTCATGTCAAGTGAAGGTTAAAGTTGCGAGGCACCATTATTTCCAAATTTAATACATGTCTGCCTCCTCTCAAGAATATGTTCTAAATTACCCTTCCAAAATATTTTTGATGTTCTTTTTTTGGTATTGTTTTCTCAAAACTAGAGACTATAATGGAACGGATTTAGGGTCCAAACTCAGTTGACACGCCTCTGTTTTAATCCGTTTAGACTCATCCCATTGGATCTTTGAGGTGGACTGATACACGACCTGCTTTTGAGAGGTTCTGTCTCCGGTTGGATCGGGGTATGGTTAACCTACCTCAAACCGAGCTACATTATTGAACCGTTTTATTGCTAATAATGATAACTTGTTATTTAAAGTATACGTGGTTATGGCACGGACATTATATACGTTCAATCAACAAGTTATAAAATTTTCACTATGTTAAGTTGCATCAATGATAATCATAGAATAATAGATGAATGCGTTTCGAACTATTATCTAACAGTTCATTTTATAATATTCTTTTATCATTGAAAACACATTATTATTTATGTTTGGTTTATCATTTAGTAACAAAAAACATTAAGAAGAATTATGTGTAAATAGTACACGGTTCACTTGGTCTTTGAGCTGGGTTGTGGACTATACTAACCTGTATGGGTTTCAGGTACTACACCAAATTTTAGATCCGTGCCGAGTTTGCAGAACGGGTCTGAGACGACATTTAAATTTAAAAAACTCAGGATGGGTCTGAAACGTAAAATACCATTCCAATCCAGTCCATTTGTCATTTCTACTCAAAAACTGTAACATGGGTAATTCTATTGACACACTGTTTTTCCTTTTTTTTTAACTCTGGTTTTTTAAGCAAAAAACACACGCTTGATTGATTGATTGATTTTCTTCAACCTGATTTCTTACAGAAATGCCCCTTTACGTTGTTTTCCTATTTTTGTTCCATCTTCTGCTTGTTAACAAGAATCGGAATCTTTCAGAAAAAAATTCTGGTTAGCGGTAGATTATATTATTTTAGGTCCAATAGCCATACCAAGCGTGTTAGGCACTAGGTTTACGTACAGTCTAAGTCAGGCATACGCTGTTGCTCTCAGCTCCCAGTTTCTTTGAAGAAACACCACCCCCCCCCCCCCCCCCACCCCAAACCAAAATAAAAAGTCACTACATTTCAAGTTCACAGAAGCATACGAAGTTTTCGTAATACCTAACATTAATTTTCATTATATTCTTCAAAATCAATCTTCTTCGATGCGTAATTTAACATATTTAAGGTTATCTACGTTTACATGACAGTAAAAAAAGAAGAAACATGAAGAAAAAAGGAAGGTATGTTGGTCAACTATCTTTTAAACAAATTAGTGGTATGGAAAAGGGGGAAAGTTACGTGGTAGTAGAATTGGCCTATTGCAATTTTTTTTTTTAATGTGCACTCTTTTAGCAAAAAGGTGCAAATGTTTACCGTTTAAACTGCAAATAATTGTCCTTTGAACAATTTCACTTCATACTGCAAACATACGCTGCTGATGTTGAAAACGGCACTTATTTGTAATTTTCTGAGATAATTCATACAATGTTTTGAGAAATCCTTAAGGGGATAGGTGTGTATTTCAAAACTAGAAGAAGAGTGTTTTAAAAAACTCATTTCGAGACATTTTTTTTTTGCAGCACCCTGTCCTCCTACAGTGAGCTACACAACTAATCTAAGACTTCAAGCATGACCTTTAATTGAAAACCCAAAGTAATATTATGATAATGTATGGTATTGAATTTCTTGTAGTGAACCGTAAATATATATGAAAGTATTGAAAAAATAAAGGGATATTAAGCCTCTTCAATAGGAAAATGAATTCAAGAAACGCAGAATACCTGCAAGCCGCCTACGGTAAAAACATTCTTTTTACCTTTTCATTTTCTCGGTTTACACCTTTTGATTCTTTTTTTCTCTCTCTTTAATTACTATATTTTTCTGAGATTAATGAATATTCCTCTTGAAACCTTTTGAAAATATAATTTGATCTATGGAACGTCCTAAAAATGAAATTTATTTCAGTTTTTTTTCCTGCTTTCTTTCTCCTCCTCGTTACGTCTCTTCTCGCTCCCTATTCCTATTTCTTCTCTTTTATTTATTTACTTGTGCATTGCAACATTCCTTTTGTTAGCATCTCTTCATCCAGCAGCAGGAAGAAGGCCACAAACGTGGAAAGTTGTTTATTTTTCGTTTTCCATGCAACAACGTGAATTTATGCGTAAGGGAAGAGAGTGGAGAGTAGCTAGATTTTTTTTTTTTTTCAAGTGGCGATTTATAAACAGAAAACAACAAACTATTTACAATTTGAATCTTTTTGTTTTTCGTTTACGTTGTCCTTTTTTTGTTGAAAAATGCTATTTACAGGTTTTTGAGAACCATCCATAGCATAAACAGGAAACAAGAATCAGTTTATAAATTAAAAAAAAAATGATTCCTCCCACTTGCATGATCAAGATGTGGGAGGAACCGACGTTTTTATTTGCTTATCTCCTCTTAAACTTCAGCATCCTACTGGAAATGCTCTTCCTATGCAGCCAGATTGATATCGTTTGATCGTTGCATTGTTAAAATGGAAATACTTAAATATCTAGATATCCTATGTTTATACGAAAACAGGTCAGAATATATTTATGAAATCATATGTTTTATGCTTGTAAATGATGAAAGTCTACATGGATCCGAAACTTTTTCTTTAAGTTAAAGTGCCATTAATTATATCACTTGAGTAAATATGTGTGAGTATTAAGCTTAATGAAAATGAGATAAGCTAAGCGAATAATGTACTACTAGTAAATATTTAAAATAAATCATAAAGATTTTTTATATTTATTCGGACTCTCATCCAACATCTAATCTTGGAATTTCTCTCCAAAATTTTCACTAACATTTCTCTTACTTAACCTTGAGGAAAAGGTATTTCTCCAACATCATCTGTAACACCTCGACATTTTAATAATAAGATTAATTAAGAAATTGAAATAAGAAAATAAAGTTATATAAATATCCGAATTTGGCTACGGAAGTTTCACCATTAGGTTCGTGTTAATTTTCAGGATAACTTTTATATATAATTTGTTTTAATCTGAAGTAACGTGGAAAAATAACGAGAGAATTCAGTTGGCAAAAATTAAGGTTAACATATAAACTCACAAGTTTAGGTTCAGACCTAAAAGCAATAAAAATAAAGAAATGGGTCGACTACCTCCTTGATCGATCGACCATGGCGGTAGTTTGACTCATGTCTTGTAGTTAGCCGTGAATTCGACCAAGTAGGAACGCAGTATGAGAGATCTGAATTCACTACTAGATACGAACGAAGGATGAGAAATCTAAATTTATTTAACCCGTATGTTTTTAAGATAGATATCAGATTTAGGACCATGACACATAGCAAATCCAGATTTAAATATTTAATCAAGTTGATCATACGGTCCAAGATCCCCTAGTACACCTATAAATAGAGCACAATCTAGCTATTTCATTTCATACATCCTTCTTTCCCTCTCTTTGGGTTTCTTTTCAATTTTTAGAGGTTGAACTTAAATTCAAATATTTTCTTTGAGGAAGAAGAGTGTGAATAAAATATCATGAGGCCTAGAGAATGGGTCAAGGAAGTCCAATGTAGGTCCATATGTGACGGAAAAGTTACTATTTATGATCAGAATTTAGGCTTAAAAATAGTTTTTATTTGCTGTTTTGATTTTCAGTTTAGGTAAAGTATTTCTACAGTTAATTTTTTTAGTAAGATTTATTTACATATATGCTAGCACCAAAAATTATAACAGCAGTAATGATCAGCATAGAAATATGTTAATTTATACACCTATATTTTATCTTTTTGTATATAAATAAATGTTACGCTGGGTATTTTCTTGTTGTTTTTATAGGTATGTTGACCAGACCTCATTCAGCCTTAAAAGTGAAGAATAGATGCCATTTAGTTGAAGAATTTCATAAGAGCTTTCATTGGAGACTAGATGTGTTCACATTGATCACATTAGAAGAAGATTGGTAGAAGAAATCTCCTGAAATCTTATCTTCCTTCAATTAATCACATTCCAGACAAGGAAGATATGAGAGAAATAATGGCTAATAAAGGAGAGGAATAATGGCTAATAAAGGGGAGGAATAATGGCTAATTAATTGGAGGAATAAATGCTGATTAATATAAGAGAAATAATTGCTATTAAAAGGGCCATATATGCATATATTGGATTAAGGTTTGAGGTTGGCATTTTATCTTATAAATACCATTGTACTCTCATTGTAAAAATCATCCTGGAATTAACAAAGTCTTCTTCTTCTCTTTTCTGCATTTTTTTATTTTCTTATCAATTAGTGTTCTACACAATTAGTTTTGGTAGAACACCAATTGTATTTTATATTTATTTTTTTATTAGTGATTAGTCGTTGATTAGTTTCAACGACAATCCTAATTTTGCTTTTTATTGTTCTTCTTTTCTGCAATTTTAATTTCATGTCATTGCTCTTAGTTGCTGTTTTCTTTTCCAGTTAATTGTCTTTCAGTTTCAGTTGTTGAATTTGGTGTTGGTCTGATTAGATTCAGATCAACAGTAAAATCATTAGCGTTAAAAACATCTCCAGAATATGTCTAACTCGCCCAAGAGATTAGATTCATAATAATTTTTAATTACACCTCCCTGTGTTCGACCTGTATGCTACGCACCTGTATGCTTGCAGAATTTAATTTAAATATCGCGCTTTTCTAGTTCTTAGAAAGCGACGATCAAGTTTTTGGCGCCGTTGCCGGGGAGGCAACATTTAAATTTTATTATTTATTTAATTTCTGATTCGTGTTAGTTTTTGTTTATATTTTCCTTTTGTTTTTCTTGTATATATAGAAAAAATAATTCTTGATTGAATAGATTTGGTGTTGTTCAATGATGCCGTAATCTTTCAAATAAGAAGGAAAAAAAAAAATTTGCCTTTTTATTTTTGATTTCTTCCCTTTTTCAATTTTCTTTCCAACTAATATTTCTCTTTTACAATTCTTTCCCCTTTTTTCTTGTACAAATTTTCTATTAAAAAAAATTGCATATTTTGTTTGATTGCTTTCCCCTTCTCATTTAATTCTCTCTCTCTCCTTCTCTGTTTACAAATTCTTTCCATTTTTCTGAAGAAAAAAAAAATATTACAAATTTCTTTCCCCTCTTACAACAATATATATATATATATAATTGTCATTTTTCTCTTTTGATTTCTTTCCTTTCTTCCCTTACAACCCTCTCTTTCTCAGAAAAAAAATTAAATATTCTTTTTTTTTTTTTTTTGAAATTTCTTTCTCTTCTTTTGATTTATTACTGTTTTCCCCGATCATCTTCATAATTCCTCTCCTCAACATCTTCAGTTCACGTCCAACTTCTGTTTTTTTTCCATCGCATTTCTGCTCCAAACAATCACCAACAGTTCTACCACTTCATCGTTCACAATTCTCTCATCATCACCCTGACCAAACAAACAGCATCACCACAAACGTGAAAACCCAAATTCGTTCAAGCAACAATTTCATCACCATCCTCTCTCAAACACCCTCTGTCTAATACCGAATTCAACCCTATTCCAATTCAATCCGCAACCTCCTTCTTCCTTCTGTCATCACCGTGAATTACAAATTTCCCTGCATCCACCAACATTTAACAAAACCTCCCCATCACAAGTTCACGGTTCACCACAGACAACTTCCACAAACACCTTTGTCATCACCGTGAAGTAATAAAGTTCTTCTTCCTCTTCTAAAAAAAAAAAAAAAATCGCGTGGTTTGTTTACTAGAATAGGAGGCGTGTTATTTGCAGAGAGCTGGTGATAGATTTGTTTCCAATTTTTTTTATTGGGAATGATTTGTTTTGGATAAACAAAGAAAGGTAGGGGCGTGATTTCTTGTGATTTGTCTCCTTCTGGAACGTGTCTGTTGTTTTATATTTGAGAACCTATGGAATGATTTTGCTGTAAATGGCGGGGCCCTTGAATTAATTGGAAATTGATTTGTTTCCTCTTTTATTGTGGCATTGTTTCTGTTTTAAAAAAATAGAGGTGTAAATTTTTCTTTTTTCTTTTTTGGGGTTTGAGCATTCTTTTCGTATTTACTGACTTGCTTGGATTTTATTAGGAAAGAAATAGAGGCGTGTTTAAATTGAATTGTTCCCATTTGTTTTGTACAATTTGTTTTGGAAAAGAACACGGACGCGAGATATTGTAATTGAGAGGTGTTATTTCTTTTTATTCTTGAGTGCGCTGTGTTTGAGTTGATTGCAAACCGATTAGCCTGGGTTGAGCGCTTGAGTTGAGTTCACATTTGTTCTCTTATTTTTATTTTTTTATTTTCTTTGTTAGACTTAGTTTTTTTTAATTTATTTATTTTAGCTTAGTTTTTATTTTTACTTTCGTTTTTTTTTAATATAAAGTCCAGTCATTTTTTTTTTCTTCTTTCTTTCTATTTTTTTTAAGGTTAGCCCATTGTCAGTTTTTATTTCCTTTTAATTTGTGTTCTTTTCTTCTCTTTTCTTTTCAAAAAAAAAAAAAAAAAGGATCAAGGGACCAAATGTGAAGAAAGGACCAATTTCAAACAAACGAACAAGAAATTCAGAGCTCAACAAATTTGCAGAACAGTGGAGTTGAATTGCCAGCACAACTCAAATTCTCTGGACGGACAGCCTTACACCACGGTAATATTTTTCTAAACTCTACAGGTGCTGAAGCTGCTTAAAAATATATTGAAATTGTTGTAAAAATCTTCTGCAGAGGCAGCAGCTTGAGTGTAAAAATTTTAATTTTCTGTTATTATTCTGTGACTGTTCTGTGATTGTAATTTCTGAAATTGTTTGGTGAGGAACGAACTTCCATAACTGATCACTCTCATCATTTTTCAACAATAAAATTTTGATTTTCAAAATAACATAATTGAAAAGTGGTGTTTTGTGAAGTTGACTGTCTCGTATAATTGGATCGCGGATATATATTAGTTCAATTTATTGAACTTCTAGCAAAAGAGGTTGCATACTACCTGTAAAACATTGGTCGTATCTCTTAGTATTTATACTATACGTGAACGGCCATAAGACCCTCTTCCCCCTTCCAATTGAGTCAGTTAATTAATAGAGCACAACTGAGTATTTTATATTATTTTGAAGTGAGAATAATTTTTGTCTTCTGCTGACTTCATTCAAATGTCTGATTCAAAAAAATCGTTGAGAGAATCGTGGGATAATAATCGGAGTAGACATCCGCTTGAAGAGTATGAGTATGAAATACAACTCATGAAGCAAGATTTTCCGAATTTTTGTGAGCCCAATGCCAACAATTTTCAAAATTTTCAAAATGACCAATATTTTCAACATCATGAATATAATCGAAATGGCGACTTCAATTCTAACTTCAATAATTTCGATTATGGGCCGCATACTCATCAAAACGATTTTGAATCTCAATATGGCTTTGATCAACATCAATATGGGGTTGCAAACCAAAATTTTCAAAATTATAGCCCATATCAACATCTTGATAATAACCAAAATTACTATTATCCCTCGGATTTTAACAGTTTTGGTTACGAACATAATTTTTATGATCAAAATGATTTCCAATATCAAAATGAAAATTCAAACAATCACCACATTGGAAATAATTTTGATTGTGAAATTGATATGCATTATAATTTTGAGAATCAAGAAATCCAAAGCGAGAGCTCTCAAATCAACGATTCTGAAGAATATCATCTTAACATTCTTAGAGAGAGGGTAGAAAGGCAAAAGAGACAGCTTGATGAAAATGATAGAAAGATGGATGAACTTCTTTGTTTAATGACAACTTTGAAAGAACAACGAGAGCAACAAAATCAAATGGGCCTTGAATCGGAATTTAATTCAATTCTTAGTGACAACGAAAATTTTCAAATAACAACTTTCGAAATTGAGAATAACGATCTAAATGAAGTTGTTCAAAAATTCAACAAATGATTTGGATTTCGATTCTTTTCAAGAAAAAGATTTTAGCTCAGATTTTGATCTTCCTCTTTCAGGCTGCGAAAAACTTGAAACTTTTGAAATTGAACAAAATGAAAATGTTGAATTTTTCAAAAACTCAAAACTGGAAATGGATTTTAACGAACATGAATTTTTTGGATTGTATGAGGATGAGTTGCCAAATGAGGAAGAGGTCTATTCAAGTCACGAGTTCGAAAATTTTAACTTTAAGAAAATTTCAAACGAACTTGAAATTGTCAGTGTCGATAATACGTTGTCAGTTAATGATGAGAATTGTGATCACATTGTCTTGAACAACACTCAAAATTCAAATTTCACTGAATTTATATACGATCACAAATTTTTGGACAATTGCACTGATAAATTTGTTGAACACATGATCTATTTTTGGAATGTTGGCTTGGTTAAAAAACTTCGTGTTAGGATGATCCTGGACATTTATCTGCTGGACTATAAATCTAGGTATAAAGATGAGATGATTTTTAAAAATCTTTGCTTATTAGAAAACATGCCTAGACATAGTGGGATTGTAATTCGTCGGGCTAGAACCAAGTGTGGGGGGAAAAGGTGGTGGCATTCTTTGCATCGCATACATCGGAAACACTTATATCATTGTATATATGATCCATTCTTACATATAGTTAAACTGCACTTCATTTTACAAATAATTTTGCATGTCATCCATCTTTGGGTGCTATCTTTCACATTTAGAAAACGTATTTACAGTGTGGACACTGTTTAGTTCTAGTGTGGGGGGGAGTCTGCATTGCATTCATTTTTATTTTTTTTTCTATTTTTATTTTTCCTTTTCATTTTCATGCATTTAGATAGGACCATCATGCATTCTAGATCGTACGAACATACCAAATTTTTTTTTTTGGAAAATACGACTCAATTTAGAGTGATACAACAAAATAAGTTAACGATTGTTAATCAGTTGATAGTATTTTTTTCTCTCAACTAAGATCAAATAAGAAATATGATGAAAAGTTGAATTTTGAGGGATAATAGTGTAACTGGTACATAGGGAGATTCTTAGGTGATGGCCATGAAGTTTATTCTATATTGTAGTCTTTGATTAAATAAGTGGAGGACTTAAAATACTTATATTGGCTTTTCGAATCTTTAAAACTAAGTTGTGTTAAGCTGAATTCGCGTATCTCTCTCTTATTCTTATATTTTCAATAATAATAATAGCTATCCAAGGGTATCCAACATTGCTTGTATATCGAGCGTTGGTGTGCAAACCCGCCAAGCTCTATCCGACACTTTGTTGACAAAGTCAACGTTGGAATATCTTGGTCTCATTTTATGAGATTGGACACCTAAGGATTACCGACATGTTGTTGACAAAGTCAGCGTCGGTCTGCACAATCCGCCAAGCTCTGTCCTAACTCTCCGTCAGTCCGCAAGGCAGTGTATGGGTGGTATACCTTGGTCTTTTAAGTTAGGTGTATGTACTTAATCATAAATTTTAACTTTTATAGAGAATAAGCGATGATGCCCAAACATTTCTTGACCTTATTGATTTGACTAGCCATACACAAGGAAATTAGAATACCACTTTACAAACTGTGACAAGCAAACTAAGAATTTATTTCATGACTGCACTATGTTATCAACCGAACCAACTGGCCAAACTGGAATTCAACATTTGAAAACTTGAATTGTGTTGAAAATTTGTGACAAGTTGAGGTATCTGAAATAAAATCAACTGATTAGAAATTGTTAATTTAATTTATTGTACCACTTTCCTGAAACAAGTCGTGTTTTCATTTTTGTTTTTATTTTGCATATGTCCATTGCACTCATGTAGTTTCATTAGAATCATAGCATATTGCATTTGGATTTTGTGGGTAATATCCGCTGAAAACCCTCACGAGACACCACTCGTCCTACTAGGGACACCTAGAGGTTTAACGGCTTGTTGCATACGCTCAATGCAATCGTGTTTCCTACGAAAGTGTGTCCTATCTAGTTAATTTTTCATTTTTTTTTGTTTTACTCGAGGACGAGTAAAAGATAAGTGTGGGGGTATTTGATCAGCATAGAAATATGTTAATTTATGCACCTATATTTAATCTTTTTGTATATAAATAAATGTTACGCTGGGTATTTTCTTGTTGTTTTTATAGGTATGTTGACCAGACCTCATTCAGCCTTAAAAGTGAAGAATAGATGCCATTTAGTTGAAGAATTTCATAAGAGCTTTCATTGGAGACTAGATGTGTTCACATTGATCACATTAGAAGAAGATTGGTAGAAGAAATCTCTTGAAATCTTATCTTCCTTCAATTAATCACATTCCAGACAAGGAAGATATGAGAGAAATAATGGCTAATAACGGAGAGGAATAATGGCCAATAAAGGAGAGGAATAATGGCTAATTAATTGGAGGAATAAATGCTGATTAATATAAGAGAAATAATTGCTATTAAAAGGGCCATATATGCATATATTGGATTAAGGTTTGAGGTTGGCATTTTATCTTATAAATACCATTGTACTCTCATTGTAAAAATCATCCTGGAATTAACAAAGTCTTCTTCTTCTCTTTTCTGCATTTTTTTATTTTCTTATCAATTAGTGTTCTACACAATTAGTTTTGGTAGAACACCAATTGTATTTTATATTTTTTTTTTATTAGTGATTAGTCGTTGATTAGTTTCAACGACAATCCTAATTTTACTTTTTATTGTTCTTCTTTTCTGCAATTTTAATTTCATGTCATTGCTCTTAGTTGCTGTTTTCTTTTCCAGTTAATTGTCTTTCAGTTTCAGTTGTTGAATTTGGTGTTGGTCTGATTAGATTCAGATCAACAGTAAAATCATTAGCGTTAAAAACATCTCCAGAATATGTCTAACTCGCCCAAGAGATTAGATTCATAATAATTTTTAATTACACCTCCCTGTGTTCGACCTGTATGCTACGCACCTGTATGCTTGCAGAATTTAATTTAAATATCGCGCTTTTCTAGTTCTTAGAAAGCGACGATCAAGTAACAACAATAAAGCCACAGTGAAGGGATGCCAAAAGTTAAGTGCTTTCGGGGCAGCCGAAGGCATATCACCATCACTGAACAGACTTATAGATAAAAGGCTACCATTTGGAAAGGATAAGTCCGTTCAAAAATGTTGAGGGGCACAAATCTTTGAAATTGGGTAGGTAACAATCTTCATATCAGTAAGGAAGAAGCAAATTCATGTTTCTTAAACCAGGCACACCCTTATATTCATTCGAAAGGAGCATCACGCCATAGATGGCCTACTACAACCCCCAAGATATGATGTAGTAAGTGACAAAAAATGTTGTTGTAGGCAAAAAACGATCAAAGACATTCCTGATGATGCATTTTTCCGCGTTGCCCTAGAGTCAAAGGTAACATCTTTACCATTCAATTGCAACATTTTCCTGATGTTGCCATAGATACTGATTTTTTACTTAAAAGTGGGTCGCACATTATCTATATTAACACTTTTAACATCCAATGGCAGCACTTTGCTAGTATATCACAGTATTTATCATCACATACTGCAACATTTACTATCACATACTACAACATCAACCATAAAATACTACAACAATTTGTTGAATATAACGATATTTATTGAATAACGTACTACTGACACAATTGGATATTCAAACACAATATTTTACTCAAATAAATATTTTTATTTCAATATTTCAAATAGTACAAATTTTCTGACTCGACTATTGTACATTCACTGGTATATTACACAATCATTCATATTTACATACATACCTCACTATACTGTCACTCAATTCAATTAAAAGCCTCCTTTATAAGCCTCGTCAAAACCCTGTAACCCCCTAACCTAAATGGGTGCCTTACAGGGAAAAAGAGTACTTATAAATCTGGTATTACAAGCAGTAAAACAAAGCAGCAAGTACTATAAAAATACAACAAAAAATACAAGAAAAACAAACAAAAACATAATTCAGCTGTCAGCCCATAACAAAGGCCCATCCAAAAGAGCTCCTACCGCTTCAAAAATTTTGAATTCTGCACCATCATTAACCAGTATCATTCAATTTTATACCCCATCTTTCTAAAAGTTGTCATTTCTCCTGTTACGAGATGTTCTGCTACCACTATTTCGAACTAAAAAAAGAATTTCTCTTTCAATCTTCATTAAAGTTACAGTTGAAAGGGTGCTTCGACCTTGAAAAATCCTCAAATTCCTTTCTCTCCAAAGAAAATAGATCGCAGTAGTGAAAGCTCCACATGCTAGATCCCTTATCTGGTCCTTTGCTTTGAAATTGGAGTGAATAAAACTAGCTTCTTCTTTTAGGTTAGCATGAATATGAAGAGGAATATCTAATTTCTGCTTCAAAGATAACCAGATAAAGGATGAATAATCACATTGAAAGAAAATGTGTTGAATTGATTATGGCTGATTTTCACATAAAGGACATCTTGTATTTGAGAGATTGCTGAAATGCGATATCCTATCCTTGGTGTTTCAACCTTCCCAAAATACCAAGGAATGAGATAAATGTCATTCTTCTGCTATTTTTCTTATGCCAAATCACTGAAAAAGCTAAATCTAAAGCTTCATGAGATCTGGTATATTCCCAAACTTTGTGAAAAGAAAACTACCTCCTTCACACCATTCATATATATCATGATTTAAATTAGGCTTTGTAGATATTGAGATAATTTCCTTAATTAACTCTCTAGTTGCAGGATGCACTTCTGGTTGGAATTCTTCATTTCTTATTATTGAGCTTACTCTCTGTTCTGCAAGACCAATCAAATGCAACCTATCAAAGCCTAATAAATCAAACATACATTGACAATTAATTCAGGGTTTAAACCACAAGTAAGTGTCCTCTCCACTGGAAATGATTTTGTTGAATAATTGCTTTGAATTTGTTCTAAGTCTAAGCGTAGATTTCCAAGTTCTTGAAGCATTATTATCTATAGCCATTGACCAAAAATGATTTTTCATACAATATCTGCTATGCACCCATTTGCTCCACAGTGATGAATTAGGTAGAAAATTCCGCAACAATTTTATACAAGCCACTTTCTTAAGATCAGTAAAATTCTTTAAACTAATAACCCTTATCCTTTTGGTTTGCACAATTTTTTTCATGCAACTTTATGAGATGTGCCTCCCCAAAAGAAATCAGCACAAAGATTTTAATTTGTCTAAAGTTCTGGGATTAGATATATTAAGAGCCAGTATAGAATTATAAGGGTTAAAACTGAACTAATCAATTCTGCCGTTCCAGCAAAGCTAAGGTGCTTTGTTTCCTACCCTTGGATTTTTGACAGAACCCTTTGAATCAAAGAATTACACTCTGAATAATGTAAATAGTTTGAGGATAATGGCACGCCAAGGTATTTAATTGGCAATATACCTTGATCAAAACCCAAAATATTGAAAATATCAGTAGAGTTTATAGCTGAAGCACTAAATAAAACCTTAGTTTTTGATGCATTAACATTTAAGCCATCATACATACTTAAACTCTGAGATATCCTCTTTAGAACAGATGCATTATGGACTGATGATTTCCCAAATATCATTAGATCATCAGCATAAAGGAGGTGAGATATAATAGGCTGAATTTGACAACTTGG
This sequence comes from Allium sativum, assembly GCA_030737875.1. Taxonomy (NCBI): domain Eukaryota; kingdom Viridiplantae; phylum Streptophyta; class Magnoliopsida; order Asparagales; family Amaryllidaceae; genus Allium; species Allium sativum. Next base: position 866,397,720 of record CM060924.1, on the reverse strand, counting down.
TTGAAATGCTTTAGACAGAGTTGCTTCATCCATCAAATATGTGAAATACTGCATTGCTATGGAAAACAAATATGGGGATAAAGGGTCCCCCTGTCTAATTCCCCTTGTAGATGATATGAACCCTTTAGGTATGCCTTGTATGATAATAGAAAAAGTGGGAGTTGAAATGCATCCATATACAAGATTCATGAAATATATAGGGAAATTCATTTTAGACATAAGAAAACAAATAAATTTGTATTGACATTATCATATGCATTTTGTAAATCTACTTTCACACATAATTTAGGCATCCCTTTTTTCTTGAAATCACGCAATAATTCATGAGCTAGAAGGATATTATCTCCAATATATCTATCCTGGATGAAAGCACTTTAGTTTTCTGATATAAGAAAAGGGAGAAATGGTTTTAGTCTATTACACAAAACTTTAGAATTTTTTTTGTAATAGTCATTGCAACAGGAAATTGGCCTGTAATGAGCTACTTCTGATGGTCTCTCTCTTTTTTGGGATTTGTTAATAAATAAATGATCAAAGAAGCAAGCAAAGAATAGAATCACACAAGATTTAACATGGAAAAACCCTTTTCGGGAAAAAAAACCACGGGAGAAAGGCAAACTTTATTAATTAATTGATGGAGTTTTACAAGCTTATTTTCATTACAAACATAGCAATGAATTTATATTCTACTTTCATGCAACCAAATAAGGAGAGAAAGAATAAAATAAAGATCTCCTTTATCCTTTAAATGAGGTTGCTGAAAATATCTCAATCAAGAGAATAAATTAAAGATCTCCTTTATCCTTTAAATGAGGTTGCTGAAAATATCTCAATCAAGAGAATAAATTAAAGATCTCCTTTATCCTTAAAATTAGGTTGCTAAAAATATCTCAATCAAGAGAATAAATTAAGGATATAGATAAGATCCTTTAGGTGACATCAGCTGGACCAATTCTAATGAGAATTTCGGATCACAAATTAACACCACCTTGAGACGAATTCTCATCTTGAAGTAGAAAGATGAACTACAAAAAACGAACTCCTTCAACAAATAAATATCTGCCTTACTCCAATAGTCCCTAAAGACTATACTGTAACACCAACCAAGCTTGAGCAAAGCTCAAACTTAGTAATTGGAATTGGCTTTGTCATCATGTCAGCGGGATTGTCATGAGTACTTATCTTGCAAACTTTAACACCACCTTTAGTAATAACATCTCGAATGTAGTGATACCTAACATCTATATGTTTAGTTCTCTCATGAAACATTTGATCCTTTGTAAGGCATATAGCACTCTGGCTATCAGAAAATATAGTATTGCAAGATGTATCTCCACAAAGCTCAAAATATAAACCTCTCAGCCAAGTAGCTTCTTTACATGCTTCAGAAATAGCCATATACTCGGCCTCAGTAGTAGATAATGCTACGGTAGTTTGCAAGGTTGCTTTCCAACTCACAGCACAACCACCAATGGTGAAAACATAACCTGTTAATGATCTTCTTTTATCCAAATCACCAGCAAAGTCAGAATCCACATAACCAACGAGTTCATCTTTAGATTTACCAAACTGCAAACAAGCATTTGCAGTGCCATGAAGATATCTGAAAATCCATTGAACTGCTTTCTAATGCTCTCTTCCAGGATTGGCCATGAATCTACTGACAACACTCAAAGCATGTGATAAATCAGGATGCGAACAAACCATGGCATGCATAAGTGAACCAACTGCACTAGAATAGGGAACTCTAGACATGTACTCAATATCCTCATCTGATTGTGGACACATGGCTGATGACAATTTAAAATGTGCAGCAAGAGGAGTACTTACAGGTTTGACATCAAGCATATAAAAACGGCGAAGCACTTTTCTAACATACCCACTCTGACTTAGGTATAATTTTCCAGAAGTTCTATCTCTTGATATCTCCATGCCAAGAATCTTCTTAGCATCCCCCAAATCTTTCATTTCAAACTCTCTACTCAACTGCCTTTTCAAATTTTCAATTTCTGCCTTGTCTTTTGAAGCAATCAACATATAATCGACATAAAGTAGCAAATAAACGGCTGAATGAGTAGTAATTTCCAAATAGACACAACTATCATAATTGGACCTTTTAAAACCTTGAGATAGCATAAAAGTGTCAAATCTTTTATACCACTGCCTAGGTGACTGTTTCAATCCATAAAGAGATTTCTTTAATTTAAAGACAAGATTTTCTTTTCCAGGGATGATAAAACCCTCAGGTTGATGCATATAAATATCCTCTTCTAATTCTCCATGTAAAAATGCAGTTTTTACATCTAACTGTTGAAGCTCATAATCATGCATAGCAACAATACTGAGTAAAATGCGAATTGAGCTATGTTTCACAACAGGGAAAAAAACTTCATTATAGTCAATAACTGGAATCTGACTGTAATCTTTTGCAACTAATCTTGCTTTGTACCTTGTCTTATCGTTTGGAGAAACACCTTCTTTTCTCTTGAAAACCCATTTGCAATGAATAGGTTTCTTCTCTTTAGGCCATTTGATTAAGTCCCAAGTGTCATTTCTTGCAAGTGACTTCGTCTCATCATGCATAGCAGCCATCTACTTATCAGAATCACTAGAGATAACAGCCTCAGAATATGAAGAAGGCTCGGCAATACCTTCTATTTCTTCTGCTACAACACACGCATAAGCAACAACATTTGCTTCCTCAATAAACCTTCTTACTGGTTTTGGATTCCTTCTAGGTCTGCTTGTTGCAATAGATTGTTGCGGTGGTTGCATAACTGCTGGAGGATCCTCAACAATGGTTGCTTCATCCTGTCCCTCAATTTCTGCTTTTGATGTAGCATCTGAATCAATAATATGCTCCACCTGGACATTTGATTTCTGCTTACTCTCAACAAGATCATTAGTAGATGGAATATCATGTAACATAGCAGATTAATTAAACACAACATTTCTGCTAATTACAACCTTACTTGTTTCATGATTCCATAATTTATAGCCTTTAACACCAGACTTATAACCAAGAAAAATGCATTTAACAGCTCTTGGCTCTAGCTTTCCATTATCAACATGAGCATAAGCAATGCATCCAAAAACTTTCAATTCAGAATAATTTGCTGGAGAACCAGACCATACCTCAATCGGAGTTTTCTTACCAATAGCAAAAGAGGGAGAGCGGTTGATGAGATAACAGGCTGTGGAAGCAGCTTCAGCCCAAAAACGTCTATCCAAACCTGCGTTTGACAACATGCAGCGAGCCTTAGAAATGATAGTCCTGTTCATACGCTCGACAACCCCGTTTTGCTGAGGAGTGTGAGGTATGGTGTAGTGCCTAACAATGCCTTCAGCCTTGCAAAATGAATTAAATTTATCTGAACAAAACTCCATCCCATTATCAGTCCGAAGCTTCTTTACCTTCCTTTCAGTTTGTCTCTCAACCATAGTCTTCCACTCTTTGAAAGCTGAAAAAGCTTCAGATTTATGTTTCAAAAAATAAGGCCAAACTCTTCTGGAATAATCATCAATAATTGTCATCATGTAACAAGCACCGCCCATGGATGCTTTCCTAGACGGTCCCCATAAGTCTGAATGCACATAATCTAGAATGCCTTCTGTTGTATGAACTGCAGTGTTGAACTTCACTCTCTTATGCTTGCCAAAAATGCAATGCTCACAGAACTTCATCTTGCCTGCGTTGTACCCATCAAGAAGTCCTCTCTTGTTCAACTCTGACAGACCTAATTCACTCATATGTCCAAGATCCATATGCCAAAGATTAGCAGTATCACAATCAGAAATATTATTTGAGATAACAGGGGAAGCATTACCTGAAACAGTACTGCCTTGAAGATAATAAAGGCCATTTGTTTGCCTAAGATTTCCCTTCATTACAATAAGAGAACCATTTGTGACTTTCAGGACACCACCTCCACCTGAATATTTGTACCCTTTGTCATCAAAAGCACTTAAAGAAATCAGATTTCTCTTCATGTTGGGAATGAACCGAACATCTGTTAAAGTTCTGATTGCGCCATCAAACATCTTGATCTGAATAGAACCAATTCCTGCTACTTTACATGCTGAATCATCACCCATCAAAACTGACCCAGCATCATTTATGGGTTCTAAAGTTGTAAACCAATCTCTATTAGGACACATATGGAAAGTGCAAGCAGTGTCAAGTATCCATTCATCCTTAATCTCAGCACATCCATTAACTTCATCTTCTTTGTTATCTTTTGGTTTGTATGTGCCATTTCTCTTTTCCTTGTTCTGCAGCTTATAACATTCAGATATTTCATGTCCATCCCTCTTACAATATTTGCAATACTTGTATTTGCCTCTAGATTTAGATCGACCTTTATAGGCATTGGAACTTTTACCTCGAGATCCATTATTTGAATTTTTCTCCTTTGTCCTGCCACGAACGGACAAGCTTTCGGCTTGAGAGCTTGATCCATTTGAAGACACCAGTTGTTTCATTTTCTCCTTGGCGTGCAAGGCTTTATAAACGTCATTTAGAGTGAGAGTATCATGACTATATAATATGGTATCTCTGAAATTTGAGTAAGAACTCGACAGAGAACATAACAGGATTAAACCCAAATCTTCATCATCATATTTCACTTCCATTGCAGCCAAGTCAGAAACAATCTCTTTAAAATCAAAAATATGGTCAAGCAAATTACCTCCCTCTTGCAATTTGTGCAGAAACAACTTTTGTTTGAGATGCATCTTACTTGTGAGATCCTTGGTCATGCAAATTGACTCCAGTTTCAGCCAAAGAGAAGCAGCTGTCTTCCCGTTCAAAACTTCTTGCAAAATATTATTGTGTAGATGGAGCTGAATTTGAGACAAAGCCTTCCGATCCTTTCTCTTCTCATCATCGGTCCATAGTTCAAATCTCTTGTTCCCGAATCCATCCAATGCATCATCATAATCAGCTTGTGCGAGCAACGCCCGCATCTTCACTTGCCACAATGAGAATCGAGTGTTTCGATCCAATAGCGGAAGATCATACTTTAACGACGCCATGTTGAACGAACCAACGCTCTGATACCACTTGTTAATAAATAAATGATCAAAGAAGCAAGCAAAGAATAGAATCACACAAGATTTAACGTGGAAAAACCCTTTTCGGGAAAAAAACCACGGGAGAAAGGCAAACTTTATTAATTAATTGATGGAGTTTTACAAGCTTATTTTCATTACAAACCATAGTAATGAATTTATATTCTACTTTCATGTAGCCAAATAAGGAGAGAAAGAATAAAATAAAGATCTCCTTTATCCTTTAAATGAGGTTGCTGAAAATATCTCAATTAAGAGAATAAATTAAAGATCTCCTTTATCCTTTAAATGAGGTTGCTGAAAATATCTCAATCAAGAGAATAAATTAAAGATCTCCTTTATCCTTTAAATGAAGTTGCTGAAAATATCTCAATCAAGAGAATAAATTAAAGATCTCCTTTATCCTTTAAATGAGGTTGCTAAAAATATCTCAATCAAGAGAATAAATTAAGGATATAGATAAGATCCTTTAGGTGACATCAGCTGGACCAATTCTAATGAGAATTTTGAATCACAAATTAATAGGGATTAATGTGACAAAAGTATGGTTAAGAGATTTAGGCAGTTTACCTGATTGAAAAATATCAGTAATAGCATTCATAAGAACATTCTTTACCAAATCCCAATGTACTTTGAAAAACTTTGAGTTCATTCCATCTGGTTCTGGACTTGAATCATCATGAATGGAGAAAACGACCTCTCTAATTTCAGATAATTCAATTTTCTTCAATAACAACCGTTGTCCTGTAACAACCCGGGAAATCTGAACCAATTTAAAATTTTTAATTTGGCTATTTTAGTGAATTTTGAATATTTAAAATAAATTATTTTAAATAATAATGACAAAAAGTCTATTTGAATCAATATTTGAAAATAAATATATTTATTTCAATTATAAACAAGGCCTGAAATGGCGCGGCAGTTTCAAAATTTGAATTTAAACTTTGACTGACTGTATAGGGTGCAAAATAAAATGGATTTTAGTGAAACCAAAAATATTTAAATCTTTTTATGAATATCTTTCTAATGAATCTAAAAAATCGAAATTTCATAGCGGGAATCAAAAGCTATGGTCAAATGAATTTTCAAAAAGGTCGTTATGGAGTTTATATAACCCGTGAAAATAGCCATTTTGCAAACGACCTCTGTTTTCGATGAAACCACTTTTGTTCGATCCGGAATATCAAATTATTGCTAGGTTTCAAATTCCATAATTTTTGAAGTTAATTTGTGAGCGTGGCGAACGAAAATGTGTTTGGTTGATTACATTCGAATTGGATCGACCAGAAAATGGCAATTTTTCAAACGGTCTCAGAATTCGACGAAACTAGTTTTGTTGGGACCGTATCGTCAAAACATAGCTAGATATATTTTTATGGAATTTTTGGGATCAGTATGTGGCCCCGGCAAATTGAAATGTACGTTCAAATCAAATATTGAATGTTTTATATTTTAATTTGAAGAAAAACCGACTGTTACAGTCGAATGGGCCTACGAAACATATCTCATTGTGTTCGGAATGGGGGTATTTAGCTAGGGATGATAGTCGTTGGGTTTGAATTGGAGTTCGTTTAGAGAAACCCCTAATTTTTGATATATATATATATGTATATATATATATCGGCGAATCACATTTTTTCTTTTATTAAATAAAAAAGGCGGAAAACCCTTTTCTCTCTCCCCGATTCGACGACGGCCGCTCTTCCAACCTTCTCTCCTCCTTATCTCCTTCCACAGGCACCAATATCGAACGCCCCAGTTGAGGTTTTTGAAGTACTCCTCACACTCTTCGAATCAATAGCACCCATGACCTCCATCACTTCGTTAATCGCGAGAATCGAGGCCGTAAAGTCCATCCGTTCGCGCCCAGTTTGCTCCTCCGATCTGAGTTCGAGTTGGCGGCGGTTGGCACCCCCTGGCGCGCGACTCCAAGCTCTTCGTCGTGGTACCAGCCGATCATCACCTCGTGCCTCGTATTGCGCGCTAGGTTGAACCCTAGTTTTGAACAAAACAGAAAAGGTAATGGCTTTGATTTTATTTTATTGTTTATAGCACGTTAAAGTGCTACGAATTATGATTTTACAATAAAAATCATATCTTTTTCGTATGTTGTCGAAATCCAGTGAAACAAGAGACAGTGGACTCGCGTGGATGTCCTCTACATTCTAGAAGAGACCGGATATTTTTCTGAGCCTTCTACAATTTTTGGAGGAGTGGAACCCAATGTGAGATTTTTGATTTATAAACGATATGTAAATGACGATGTATAAATTATACAGTCGATGTATGAGTTACATAAGCGTTGTACACCTCATGTATAAGCGTTGTATAAGTTGTATGTGCGATGTATAAGTTATATATGCGTTGTAAAAATCATATATGTGTTGTAATGATATTGAAATATATTAAAATGAAATCAAAATATATTTATATACGAATATATATATATATATATATATATATATATATATATATATATATATATAAACACACACACTCCCCTCGTCCACAGATCATGGACGATATATATTGGTTGTGTTATTGTTTGGATTTGGTTGATGTGATATTTGGTGAATATCATGAATGATTGATTGGAAATGATTGATTGTGGTTGAAATCCCAATAGGATTAGTATATGGGAAAATTCGTCTGCGTACGAACTAGATATTGAAATCCCCATTGTCAAAAGCTGCGAGGCTTTAAGGTAGAGCGAGGAGACGTACTCGGGACGGTGCCGGCTTTCACTACCCTGCTGTTATGCTACCGAAATTTTCTGAAATATTTCTGTGTTTGATTTATTTTCATGTATTGAAATATATTCATGTGATGAATGAAATAAAATGGTTTGAACGATCAAAAAAACATTTTTATCGAATGAATGAAAAAAATTGTTTTAACAATAAAAATCACATTTTTACTGAATGTATGAAGTATATAAAATAATCATGTTTTGAAATAAATTATTTTAACAATAAAAATCACATTTTTATTGTATATACGAAATATAGAAAATATTCATTTTTGAAATAAATTGTTTTACAAATAAAAATCACATTTTTATAATATATATAAATCGCTAAAAATCTTCATTTTAGAAATAAATTATTTTGACAATAAAAATCACATTTTTATTGAATGTATATATAAAATAATCGTGTTTTGAAATAAATTGTTTTGACAATAAAATCACATTTTTATTATTATAGGAAGTGGTAAAAATAGTCATGTGATGAAATAATTATTCGTTGGATAAAAATATTATTTTTATCACGTATAGAAAATGAAATGGTTTTTGAAATCGAAGAATGAATTATATATATATATATATATAATTAAAATAAATCGAATAACGAAGCTGCAGTTCGTATTTTGAAACCGTGATTTCAAATGATTATTGCGGGAGATCCGACCGTCGGATTTTCCCGAAACCGAAACCATTGGGTTCGCTTTGGAAATATCTTTCCAACAACACCAACTTTGTAAAGATCCAACGGTTGGATTGTCTGAAATGTTCAATTCAAATCTGAACGAAAACAGTGCCAGAATCGATTATATATATATATATATATATATACACATAATTAAAATAAATCGAATAATGACGCTGCAGTTCGTAATTTGAAATCGTAATTTCAAACGATTGTACTGGGAGAACCGATCGTCGGATTTTCCCAAAACTGGAACCATTGGATTCGTTTTGAAAAGACCTTTCTAATGATATAAAATTTGTAAAGATCCAACGGTTAGATTTTCAGATATGTGTAAATCAAATCTAAGGAAAAACAGCGTCATGGCTGCTGTATGGCCTGAAGCGTCGTTTATATAAATTGGATATTTTTAAATGAATAACAATAGCGATAAAACGTGATAAATTATTATAAATAATATGGAATGGAAATAGACCGAATTTACCCGGTTTATTGGATATTTGATGGTTGAATGTGTTTGGCGTGAAAATTACATTAAAGAACAGAATTATTGATGCTGAATAATTTCACCATTGAAATGAATTGATTTGAATTCTAAATATACGTGAATTATTTGAAAAGGCCAAGTTAATTCTCATTTCAAATAACTGATCGACGATTAGAAGTCAAAGATACGAAGACGGTGCAAGACCGATGATCTTCACATCGAATGGATGGCTACTGATGCCTTTGATGGGAGTTGCTGCCCTGACGGGGTCACAGTGGTGGCTGTCCGGACGTACTTGTTGATCGTTCGGATGTGCGAGGAATAAAGATCCTCCGGTTTCGTTCAGACCTAGAACGAACTTGTAAATGGATGTGTGTCTGACGTTGTACGTTGACAACGTGGCATACAGAGTTGCTATGATCAGAGCTTTTATTGAAAAGCAGAGCTTTGTGGTTGATGATCAAAGCACGACTTTAAATAGATATCTTTGTGTTTAGCGTTGTTTCGCGAGCCTCACACCCCGGTATGGACCAGAAACGGGAGAGGACCTCAGGGAGGACCTGCGTTTCTTTCTAGCTAGGAGTGGTGCTTTGGATTTTACACGCTCGGGCATTTTACTTATGTGGACAATGGATAGCGAGGCGCCTCGGTTATTTTAGTCTCTTCGGAGCCAATGTTCTGTTCGGGATATGACCAGTTTACGCCCCATAGGGCAGGGAAACGCAATGTTCAGGCATTTAAATCCACTCTGTGTGGACCGGCCCTGACGATCCAGGGGGTAGTTGTGGCTGTTCCTGAGGCTCGGGCTAGACAGTCTCGAAGCGGTAAGGACGATCCCTTGCCTTGGTTCATGACGGAAATTCAATTTCCAAATACGACATCGTGCGGTTTTGATTCTATACCTATGTATGGCGAATGATATATGGTACCCATGCCGTCCATGATTGATATTTATGATTGAAATTGTTTTTGAAACCTATAAATACTAGCAATAATATCAAATGATTTGTTTTGCTCGTATCAAGCATATTTTGGCCATTATAAGGTAAAACTCTATCCTTCGGTTTGTGTTGCATTGTGTGATGGGAGTTGAGTCTTATAATGGCTTCATTTTTATAAAAAGCATTGCGATATTTAAATGATTTACTTGGTTTTAAAGCACTGGCAATCCAATGGAGTAAACCCGTTCTGCGTCAGCAGCGTGGTCTTGTGATTGGCCATATTATTGAAATAAGTTAAGTAGATTTCTCATACCAGTCCCATGACTGACTCGTAGTTTGTTTCACTTGCAAACTCGGGTGCCCCTATTTCTACACGGGCAGCCTTGTATTCAAGTTTTAGTAGGCTTTTTCTGGATAGCTGAAGCTGAAGATGGATTCTATCATTTCTTTCTTTTTATGCTGTTTGGCTCCTTTTATACATATTATGTTTTGTTTCCGCTGTAGACATTTATGTAAAGTTGAACTGTATTTTGTACTAAGTACGATCATGTATACTGTGTAACTCTGATGTTTATATTTATCCAGTGTATTCTGTTGTACATTATCTGGTGCATTTAATTATTTCTGTTCTGCTGTTATTTGTTTATGTGTTATATTCCAAAGATTACCCTTGCCACCATGGATCGGGGGTTTGGGGTCGTCACAACATGATATCAGAACTTTGGTTAAGCTTAGTTCTGGAATATAACATATTAACGAACTCGTTAGAAATAGAACCAGTAGTGTTCTAAGACGGATCACTCATTTAAGATAGGACCAGTAATATCCTAGAATGAGTATAGCGGAATGAAAATACACCCCGATAGACACATTTACATTAAAGTATATGTCTCTATGTTTTACCTTTTCTGTTGGCCTAACACTTTGTCTGCTATTTGCAGACATTAAAAAATGAGTGGTAGAAGTAGAAGAGGTAGGTTGGAACCAGATATTGAAGCTCTACTAATTAAGTATCAAAATCTGGGAGGAGCACCGTTCTCAGGCAATGAATCTATAATTCAAACACAAGCATGGATGCACTCTGCTGAGAAAATCTTTGAAGGTTCGAAGCTGAGAGATGATTAGAAAAGATTACTGTTATCATGGGCACTCAAAGACGAAGCTCTAATCTGGTGGGATACCGTTATTAAAGATAATCTAGAAGGTGATATCACCTGGGATAGATTCAAAGAAATTTTCAATCAAAGATTTATTCCTCCAGAAGCAACTGAACGGTTAAGTGATGAATTCTACTATCTGATACAAGGAGATATGACCATTCCAGAATATCATAAGAAATTCAATGAACTTTCTCGTTTCGCCCCACATTTAATTCAGAGTCTAAAGATGAAGAATCTGAGGTTTATTAACGAGCTTCAAATAAAGTATCAAAGTAAGGTAACTGCACATACACGACTTCCTTTTTCTGAAATGATATACATAGCTTATCAGTATGAAGATCTAGATAAGCAAGGTCTTTTAGTCGATGAAGAGGAAGTCATCTCTAGCAACAAAAGGAAATGTGAAGCTGATAACCCAGAGACAAGTGCACAGCCTGAGGAAAGTACGACGTCTGGGGTCAGAAAGAAGCCTAGGGTCAACAGGAAAAAGGTTAAATCAGAAAAAGGACCAGTAATGACTGCTATATGCCTTAACTGCAATCAGAAGGGCCATTTGTCCAGAAAATGTAAATCTTTGAACAAGCGAAAAATAATGGATCTAAATCCAAGAACAAGGTTCAAGAAGATAGAAAATGCAATCTTTGCCTTCAGATTGGTCACGTAAAGCAAGATTGCCGGCTATCACAGAAATCTGAAATAGTACAAGTGAATGAAGTAGCAGAAACTTCTGAACCCTCAGCTAGCCAGGGAAGGCCAGATGTTTTAGAAGGCACGCTTACTATCAAAGATATTCCAGTTAAAGTACTGTTTGATACAGGCACGTCACGAAGCTTCATTGCAAAGAATGTGGTTAAGAAACTGGATTTAAATTTGAAAAAGCTCAAGGAACCCATGACTGTCCATAATCCGATTGGGGGTTCCCTCGATCTTAGTTGGATTTGTGGGGTGCCTGTCTCTTTTTCCCATTATCGGTTCCCTACCATCGCGATCGTCATGAATTTTACAGAATTTGATCTTATTCTGGGATTGGGTTGGTTAACCAAATATGAAGCTAAGGTTAAATGCGCCGACAGAGTCATTAAGGTGAAGATTAAATTAGGGGATCATATAACCATTCCGTGTGAAGGTCCGAATTCTGATAGAAAAGACTTTTGGTCAGCTTTAGATGTTTCTCCTGCTCAAATAGAACCTGTCATGTCGTTACGGAGAATATCCCGGTCGAAATTGAAAATATTCCAGCTGTTAAGAACTATGCGGATGTGTTCGAAGAAGTTGTTAGCTTGCCTCCGCGTAGAGAAATTGATTTCAAAATCTCTTTAGTTCTGAATGCAAGGCCAGTAGTTCACGCTATTCGAAGGATGACCTTGAAGGAGAAAGAAGAGTTAGACGATCAAACTCGACAGCTCATATGGAAGGGTCTGATCAGGCCTAGTTTCTCTGATTGGGGAGCAGCATTGGTGTTTGTCCCGAAGTCAGATGGTACTCTCAGACTATGTGTGGATTAACGTAACTTGAACAAGCAGACATTGAAAAACAAATATCCATTGCCACGAATTAATGATTTTTTGGATCAATTGAATGGTGCACAAGTATTTTCACGAATGGACCTAGCTATAGGTTTCCATCAGCTTCGTATTACCGAAGAGTGTATTCCTTTGACAGCTCCGAGTTTCTTTGAAGTGGTATGGAAAAGGGGGAAAGTTCTGTGGAAGTAGAATCAGCCTGTTGCAGTTTTTTGTTTTGTTTTTTTCCTTAATGTGCACTCTTTTAGCAAAAAGGTGCAAATGCCGTTTAAACTGCAAATAACTGTCCTTTGAACAATTTCACTTCAAACTGCAAACATATGCTGCTGATGTTGGAAATGGCACTTATTTGCAATTTTCTGAGAATAATTCATACAATATTTTGAGAAATCCTTAAGGGAATAGATGTGTATTTCAAAACTAAAAGAAGAGTGTTTTAAGAAACTCATTCCCGGGCATCCTTGTTTTGCAGTAGCTCTACCTTACTGTGAGCTACACAACTAATCCAAGACTTAAGCATGACCTTTAATTGAAAACCCAAGGTAATATTATGATAATGTATGGTATTAAATTTCTGGTAGTGAACCGTAAATATATATAAAAGTATTGAAAAACCAAAGGGATATTAAGCCTCTCCAATTGGAAAATGAATTCAAGAAACACAGAATACGTGCTAGCCGCCTACGGCAAAAACATTCTTTTTACCTTTTCATTTTCTCAAAAGGTTTACACCTTTGATTTTTTTTCTCTCTTTAATTACCATATTTGTTCTGAGATTAATAAATATTCCCCTTGAAACCTTTTGTAAATACAAATTGATCTGTGGAACGTCGTAAAAATGAAGTTTATTTTAGTTTTTTTTCCTGCTTTCTTTCTTCTCCTCCTCGTTACGTCCCTTCCTCGCTCCCGGTTCCTATTTCTTCTCTTTTGTTTATTTACTTGTGCATTGCAACATTCCTTTTGTTAGCATCTCTTCATCCTGTAGCAGGAAGAAGGCCACAAACGTAGAAAATTGTTAATTTTCGTTTTCCATGCAACAACGTGAATTTATGCATAAGGGAAGAGAGTAGAGAGTAGGTAGGAACTTTTTTTTTTCGTTTTCAAGATGCGATTTATAAATGGAAAACAACAAACTATTTATAACCTGAATTTTCTTGTTTTTCGTTTACATTGAATTTTTTTATTGAAAAATGTTATTTATAGGTTTTGAAAACCATCCATAGCATAAACAGGAAACAAAAATCAGTTTATAAATTAAAAAAAATTGATTCCTCCCACTTGCATGATCAAGATGTAGGAGGAACCGACGTTTTTATTTGCTTATCTCCTCTTAAACTTCAGCATCCTACTGGAAATGCTCTTCCTATGCAGCCAGATTGATATCGTTTGATCGTTGCATTGTTAAAATGGAAATACTTAAATATCTAGATATCCTATGTTTATACGAAAACGGGTCAGAATATATTTATGAAATCATATGTTTTATGCTTGTAAATGATGAAAGTCTACATGGATCTGAAACTTTTTCTTTAGGTTAAAGTGCCATTGATTATATCACTTGAGTAAATATGTGTGAGTATTAAGCTTAATGAAAATGAGATAAGCTGAGTGAATAATGTACTACTAGTAAATATTTAAAATAAATCATAAAGATTTTTTATATTTATTCGGACTCTCATCCAACGTCTAATCTTGGAACTTCTCTTCAAAATTTTCACTAACATTTCTCTTACTTAACCTTGAGGAAAAGGTATTTCTCCAACATCATCTGTAACACCTCGATATTTTAATAATAAGATTAATTAAGAAATTGAAATAAGAAAATAAAGTTATATAAGTATTCGAATTTGGCTACGGAAGTTTCACCATTAGGTTCGTGTTAATTTTCAGGATAACTTTTTTATATAATTTGTTTTAATCTGAACTAACGTGGAAAAATAATGAGAGAATTCAGTTGTCAAAAATTAAGGTTAACATATAAACTCACAAATTTAGGTTCAGACCTAAAAACAATAAAAATAAAGAAACGGGTTGACTACCTCCTTGATCGATCGATCATAGCGGTAGTTTGACTCATGTCTTGTAGTTAGTCGTGAATTCGACTAAGTAGGAACGAAGTATGAGAGATCTGAATTCACGACTAGGTATGAACGAAGGATGAGAAATCTAAATTTATTTAACCCATATGTTTTTAAGATAGATATCAGATTTAGGACTATGACACATAACAAATCCAGATTTAAATATGTAATCAAGTTGATCATATGGTCCAAGATCCCCTAGTACACCTATAAATAGAGCACAATCTAGCCATTTCATTCCATACATCCTTCTTTCTCTCCCTTTGGGTTTCTTTTCCATTTTTAGAGGTTGAAATTAAATTCAAATATTTTCTTTGAGGAAGAAGAGTGTAAATAAAATATCATGAGCCTTAGAGAATGGGTCAAGGAAGTCCAATGTAGGTCCATATGTGACGGAAAAGTTACTATTTATGATCAGAATTTAGACTTAAAAATAGTTTTTATTTACTGTTTTGTTTTCCAGTTTAGGTAAAGTATTTCTACAGTTAATTTTTTTAGTACGATTTATTTACAGATATGTTAGCACCAAAAATTATAACAGCAGTAACAACAACAAAGCCACAGTGAAGGGATGTCAAAAGTTAAGTGTCTGGGGCAGCCGAAGGCATATTACCATCACTGAACAGACTTATAGAGAAAAGGCTACCATTTGGAAAGGCTAAGTCCATTCAAAAATGTTGCGGGGAACAAATCTCTGAAATTGGGTAGGTTACACTCTTCGTATCAGTAAGGAAGAAGCAAATTCATGTTTCTTGAACCAGGCACACCCTTATATTCATTCGAAAGGAGCATCACGCCATAGATGGCCTACTACAACCCCCAAGATATGATGTAGTAACTGACAAAAAATGTTGTTGTAGGCAAAAAATGATCAAAGACAACATTTTTCTAATGATGCATTTTTCCGTATTGCCCTAGAGTCAAAGGTAACATCTTTACCATTCAATGGCAACATTTTCCTGATGTTGCCACAAATACTGATTTTTCACCTAAAAGTGGGTCGCACATTATTTATATTAACACTTTTAACATCCAATGACAACACTTTGCTAGTTTATCACAGCATTTACCATTACATACTACAACATTTACTATCACATACTACAACATCAACCATAAAATACTGCAACAATTTGTTGAATATAACGATATTTACTGAATAACGTACTACTGACACAATTGGATATTCAAACACAGTATTTTACTCAAATAAATATTTTATTTCAACATTTCAGATAGTACAAATTTTCTGACTCGACTATTGTACATTCACTGGTATATTACACAATCATTCATATTTACATGCATTCCTCACTATACTGTCACTCAATTCAATTAAAAGCTTCGTCAAACCCTGTACCACCTAACCTAAATGGGTGCCTTACAGGGAAAAAGAGACTTATAAATTTGGTATTACAAGCAGTAAAACAAAGCAGCAAGTACTGTAAAAATACAACAAAAAATACAAGAAAAACAAACAAAAACATAATTCAGCTGTCAGCCCATAACAAAGGCCCATCCAAAAGAGCTCCTACCGCTTCAAAAATTTTGAATTCTGCACCATTATTAACCAGTATCATTCAATTCTATACCCCATCTTTCTAAAAGCTGTCATTTCTCCTGTTACGAGATGTTCTGCTACCACTATTTCGAACTAAAAAATGAATTTCTCTTTCAATCTTCATTAAAGTTACAGTTGAAAGGGTGCTTCGACCTTGAAAAATCCTCAAATTCCTTTCTCTTCAAAGAAAATAGATCGCAGTAGTGATAGCTCCACATGCTAGATCCCTTATCTGGTCCTTTGCTTTGAAATTGAAGTGAATAAAACTAGCTTCTTCTTTTAGGTTAGCATGAATATGAAGAGGAATATTTAATTTCTGCTTCAAAGATAACCAGATAAAGGCTGAATAATCACATTGAAAGAAAATGTGTTGAATTGATTATGGATGATTTTCACATAAAGGACATCTTGTATTTGAGAGATTTCTGAAATGAGATATCCTATCCTTGGTGTTTCAACCTTCCCAAAATACCAAGGTATGAGATAAATGTCATTCTTCTGTTGTTTTTCTTATGCCAAATCACTGAAAAAACTGAATCTAAAGCTTCATGAGATCTGGTATATTCCCAAACTTTGGGAAAAGAAAAACTACCTCCTTCACACCATTCATATATATCATGATTTAAATTAGGCTTTGTAGATCTTGAGCTAATTTCATCAATTAACTCTCTAGTTGCAGGATGCACTTCTGGTTGGAATTCTTCATTTCTTATTATTGAGCTTAGTCTCTGTTCTACAAGACCAATCAAATGCAACCTATCAAAGCCTAATAAATCAACCATACATTGACAGTTAATCCAGGGTTTAAACCACAATTAAGTGTCCTCTCCAGTGGAAATGATTTTGTTGAATGACTGCTTTGAGTTTGTTCTAAGTCTAAGCATAGATTTCCAAGTGCTTGAAGGATTATTATCTATAGCCATTGACCAAAAATGATTTTTCATAAAATGTCTGCTATGCACTCATTTGCTCCACAGTGATGAATTAGATAGAAAATTCCGTAGCAATTTTGTACAAGCCACTTTCTTAAGATCAGTAAAATTCTTTAAACCAATATCCCCTTCTCCTTTTGGTTTGCACAAATTTTTCCATGCAACTTTATGAGATGTGCCTCCCTAAAAGAAATCAGCACAAAATGAGTTTAATTTGTCTAAAGTTCTGGGATTTGATATATTAAGAGCCAATATAAAATTAGAAGGGTTAAAACTAAATTAATCAATTATGCCCTTCAGCAAAGCTAAGGAGCTTTGTTTCCTACCCTTGGATTTTTGACGGAACCCTTTGAATCGACGAATTACACTCTGAATAATGTAAACAGTTTGAGGATAATGGCACTCCAAGGTATTTAATTGGCAATATACCTTGATAAAAAAACAAAAATATTGAAAATTTCAGTAGAGTTTGTAGCTGAAGTACTAAATAAAACCTCAGTTTTTGATGCATTAACATTTAAGCCATCATACATACTTAAACTCTGAAATATCCTCTTTAGAACAGATGCATTATGGACTGATGATTTCCCAAATATCATTAGATCATCAGCATAAAGGAGGTGAGATATAATAGGCTGAATTTGACAACTTGGTTGAAATGCTTTAGACAGAGTTGCTTCATCCATCAAATATGTGAAATACTGCATTGCTATGGCAAACAAATATGGGGATAAAGGGTCCCATTGTCTAATTCCCCTTGTAGAGGATATGAACCCTTTAGGTATGCCTTGTATGATAACCGAAAAAGTGGGAGTTGAAATGCATCTATATATAAGATTCATGAAATATGTAGGGAAATTCATTTTAGACATAAGAAAACAAATAAATTCGTATTAACATTATCATATGCTTTTTGTTAATCTACTTTCACACATAATTTAAGCGTCCCCTTTTTTCTTGAAATCACACAATAATTCATGAGCTAGAAGGATATTATCTCCAATATATCTATCCTGGATGAAAGCACTTTAGTTTGCTGATATAGGAAAAGGGAGAAATGGTTTTAGTCTATTACACTAAACTTTAGATTTTTTTGTAATAGTCATTGCAACAGGAAATTGGCCTGTAATGAGCTACTTCTGATGATCTCTCTTTTTTTGGGATTAATGTGACAAAAGTATGTTTAAGAGACTTAGGCAATTTACCTGATTGAAAAATATCAGTAATAGCATTCATAAGAACGTTCTTTACCAAATCCCAATGTACTTTGAAAAACTTTGAGTTCATTCCATTTGGTCCTGGACTTGAATCATCATGAATAGAGAAAACGACCCCTCTAATTTCAGATAATTCAATTTTCTTCAATAAAAACTGTTATCCATTCTGATTAACTGTTGAAATAGGAAGGAAATTTGGAAATCTAGGAGATTTTGGGCCATTAAACATAGCAGAGAAAAAGTTTATGGCTTCTAATTCAATGTCCTCTGATTTAAATAGAAAATTTCCATTCTGATCTATAAGAGCTCTTTTATGGTTGAAAAATATTCTATTTGACATTCGAGAATAAAATAATTTGAATTTGTATCACTTTGTTATAACCAGGAAATTTTTACTTGCTGTTTAAAACCATTGAAGTATATATGTTGTAAATTCTGAAATTCTCTTTTGGCTTGCAGATAATTATCATAAATTTGGATATCTTCAGGATTTTGATCAACTTCAACTTTCATTTGTGTGACATTTTGTTCAGCTTATTTGAGGTTAGATGCATTTTTATCTCTTAATTTATTCCAATTTTTCAACTCCTTCTTACAGTTTTGAAGTTTTTGTAGAAAATGATAGCTATGAAAACACCAAACACTTGCATTTAATCCTTTTAGAACTGCTTCATGATCCCCAGAGAAACTTATGCAATCATTTCTATATCTAAAGGAAATCCTTTGCCTCTTGAGTGGGAATAAGATCAAGCATTATAGGATTATGGTCACTGGAATTTTGCGAGAGAGAAAGTGCTTTCATAAATAAAAACTGTTGCGGACAAACATTATTTACCAATATTTTTTCTATATGAGTTGTAATTCCTCTTCTACGCCATGTAAATTGAAACCCCAAAGGTTTATTTCTGTCAGGCCAGTTTGTATCAAACTTTTTTGAAATCCTCCCAAATGTTGATAAGGGATTGGTAGATTACCTCTTTTATCATTTGGTGATAAGGCATTATTAAAATCTCCTAATAATATCCAAGCATTACTATATGAAGTAGATTCATTCACCAATAACTACCGTAAGTGTTGTCTATCAACAAAGATGTTACTGCCATATATCACTGTAAAGTCATATTAAAAACCCCTTTGTTCAAAGCATTTACTATCAAGTACTGGAAAGAAAAGGAAACTACATCCAAATCCCATACATTCGAATCCCAAATTAGCAATATACGATCATTAGAAACAAATGAATTGTTTGTTAGATATTTCCAAGAGCATGGAAGAAAAAAGCAAATAAAACCAAATTAGCTTGTGACAACTTTGTTTCCACTACACCAACAAGAGTTGATTTAGTTTTATTTAAGAGAGTGATCACATACTTCATACGACAGGTTGTGTTCATTCCCCTAACATTCCATGACAAAAGTGTCATTTAATAGTTGTAGAGCTCCTCGTATTCCTTTTAGAAGGAGCATGGGTAGTTGCATTACTTGTTTTTGATTTTGTTGCTTGTAAATAGCTTGTATTCTTATCAACATAAGATGAGACATCAACTTGTTTACCCTTTTCTATTTCAATTAGTTTATCATTTACTTCAATAGCATGTGCTATGTGATCTAACTCATATGGTATTACTTTATCAGATAATTTGGAGTTTAAGAAAACAAGATCATCTACCTTTCCTGAAGAAGATTGAGCTGGAACATTTGAATTAATATTTTCAGATGCAGGATCATCTACCTTTTAAGAGAACTGCTGAACTTGCATATTTGAAGGAGGATTGTCATTTATATTTACTTCAGCTTCCATATTGATAGAGGCAGTATCAGTTACTCGAACATCCGGGTTGTCTTCATGAGTTTCATCTTGTGAATCTGGAGGGATCCATCTAGGATCACTTGTATCAACATGATAATTATCATCATGTGCAAATAAACCACACTGAAGACATTTCATGGGTATAAACTCATACTCTACTGAAATAACAAACCTCTGTCCATTGTGTAATAAAATGGGAATTTTTGTTTTTAGATCAGTATGAGTATCTATGGAAAGAAGTACTCTAGCATATTTTGTAAACCTTTTTTCAGCAGTATTTTCATCTATCAACAAAGGTTTGGAAATAAAAATAGATAACATTTGTATTGCTTCTTTAGTCCAAAGCTCCATGGGTAGATCTAGAAGTCTGATCCAGATCTGAACCACATCACTTATTTTTTATCATTAAATTCAAAACCAGGATGCCAAGCTTCGACATACATTAGTCTACCAAAGTAAGAGCAAATTGAGCTTTCAGTAATACGAGAAAAATCCTCTACTCTTTCAAACTGAACAACAAAGTTGTAACTAGGAGAAAGATGAACAATAAACGTACCCACTGATTTCCAAACTTTAGTAATATATTCTTTCAGCTTGATCGTAGAGAGTCGAAAATGAATCGAGATTAGAGCAACTGTATTTATCCAAGAGATTTTAGATTGATTATATATCTTCTCTGGAATGAGTACATATTCTAAAGCGGGTTTTACAAACTCCAGCTTCCTGTTATTCAATACAACTTGATCTAGAATTACAGGAGGACTAGAAGTTAGATTAGCTTGCGGATTGATGTAGGTTGATGATGAAGAAGGATTTACGGATGAAGATGAAGGTTGCGATCGTGGGAGAGAGAAAGTGGTTGTATTTGCACGTTTACATATATATATATATACATATATTATATATATATGTACGTGTATATATATATATAGGTTAGGTTCTTACAAGTGAAAATCCAACGCACAAGTTCATCGATTATAACATGGTATAAAGAGTGATTATCAAGTGAAGTACACGATCTTATTAGAAAATAGGAAAGAATTAAAAAACAGAGCTCATCAGAACAAGGATTTAGGCAAGATTTTTGGAAAGTTGAATCAAACTTTCCTATCAATAAGGAATTTATTCAAATAGTAGCATCCGATATAAATCAAAAGCCCAAAAATAAAGTAAATCAAAGACCAAGTCCTAATTCGA
This sequence comes from Allium sativum, assembly GCA_030737875.1. NCBI lineage: Eukaryota > Viridiplantae > Streptophyta > Magnoliopsida > Asparagales > Amaryllidaceae > Allium > Allium sativum. The sequence goes on along the minus strand of CM060924.1, from coordinate 866,376,314 downwards.
AGACCAAATCAAATATGTGACATCACATAATTAGGGTTATCAAAAACCCTATAAGGACACACAATTCATCACAGGCATGGTATCAAAACCGTAAGAAAGAATTCAAGTAAACGCGTAAATCTAAAGACAGAGAAGCTTACCAATGTTCTGAGTGTTTCGATCGAGAATCCAGGAGCCAAATCATACGATAAGCAGAAACCCTTGTTTCGATTCAACTTTGGTCGCCATTGAGTGATAAGTACATGCGATTTGATTAGATCTCCTTGGATTAAGCAGAAACCCCAGTTTCGATTTAACTTCGATCGTCATTGAAGATAGAAAGAGGAGTCGACAATTTAAAGTGACAAAAGAATAAAAAGAAAAGCGGGCCGTCTAAAACTAATTTCTCTTAAGCCCTGAAGAGAAAAAGCGGATCCATTTTAACAATCATATTAAATGTAGACCGTTGGATCGTCTTCACGCAGATTGCTAATTTTATTAATTTTTTAATTTGAATATATCTACAGCTACTGCAACCTCGTGTTGATATCTATACTAACACCTTGAAGCAAATGTTGTAACGGACAAAAATCAGCACAGCTATCGTTACGTTGTAGCTAGAAACATCATGTAATTTCGTCGTAGTAGGTCATCTATGGTGTAGTGGAAGTCCCAAAGATTTGATCCTGAGGAAAGTCTCTACTGCATAAGCAAAACATTATCCTGGAAGGAGAAATCTACGAAATCACCAAAGCAAATACCTTCGAAAGCCTCACTTTTCAACAGGTGGCAATCTTATGTTCAGAGTAAAAGCTACCTTCGAGTTTGATGGACTCGAAGACCATTTTGTAAGCGCTTATCAAAGGCTTGCAGTGGAACCGCACTTCCGCCTTTGAACCACATTGGAAGCTCCAAAACACAAAGTCTTGAGACTTTTATTCTAAGCCTTCAAAACAACTTCTATGAAGGCATCAATGCGATAGCACCAAAGGCTGGGAAGGGGTCAACTCACGTCTATAAATACAACCTTAGGGGTTTAGAGTTCAGACCGAATATTTCATTCTTAAACTTGCATATAAAGTTCTAACTTATAACCCTAATTCATAAAGAAATTTGGAAAAATTGCAAATTAAAATACTTAAGTCTTTGTACTATCTACTCCCATTAATAAAAGGAGTTCAACTTTGAGCAATTACGTTAATATGAAGGTAATTACTGAAATATTGTATTCTAACTTTGTTGGTTGAAGCTTCAAAAGTAATTGTCCTATTAATGGCCTATAATACCGCTTAAAACCCCATCGAATGGTATAAAGTAACCAAAACCCTACCCAGTGTTTTATATATCGGCCATTTCGGCCGAGATCTTGTTTTGGGGCCAAAACGAAAGGAAACTTAAAATATCATTATGTATCTCGTTTCAAATATATCGGCCGACATTTACAAATGTCGACTGATATTTTGACAGAAACAATTTTCCAATATTTCACCCATTTTATTTTTTTAAATTAGCAAAGCCCATATCATTAGATTCCTAATTTATTTTATTATTTTCTGTCTTTGCATATATTTTCTATATTTGCATGCATTTATTCAATCAATTCGCTACATTCTTGCAACATATAGTCAATTCATTTCATTCAATCCACTACATTCATTTCATTCATTCAATTCATTGCATTTATTCATTCAATTCATTGCATTTATTCATTCAATTCATTACATTCATGCTGTCTTTGGATTCATTTTCTGTCTTTGGATGCATTTATTCACTCATTTCATTACGCTATTTTGCTACCAGTGCATTCCTATTTTATTTCTTTCTGTTTTGCATTTGTTTTCTGTCTTTGCATGCATTTATCCATTCAATTCGTTACGTTATTTTTGCTACTAGTACATTCCTATTTTATTGTTTTGTCTTTGCATTTGTTTTCTGTCTTTGCATGCATTTGTTTTTTGTCATTGCATGCATTTATTCATTCAATTCATTATGTTATTTTTCATGCATCTATTTTTCCCCTTTTGCTACCAGTCCATTTCACTCTAGAATCTTGATATTATCAGGGACTGCGGAATGGGTCGTTAAAGCAAAGCAAACACTAAAGGAAGGGGGGTGAATAGTATTTGTAAGAATTTAAACAAAATTTAAAACTAAAGTGAACTACGAGATGAATCTAACACCACAAACACAATCACAGACACATATTCAAATACAAATGCAAAATAAACAGAAATAAAAATGCAGAAAAGGAAAGAACACACCGGATTTTATACTGGTTTAAATTACTCCTACGTGCAGTCCCGCACAACGTTGGATTGTGCAGAGTTTTATTACTATTTCCAATATTCAAATACACCCTCCTTGATTTCATGGCTAAATAAGGAGACACCGACTCCTATTCCTTGATTTCATGGCTCAACAAGGACACACTACCTCCTATTCCATGATTTCACAGCTACAAGGATACACCGACTCCTCTTTGACTTACAAACAAGGTTTATACAACCTAAGCAATTACAAAATAGCTCTATAACTCTTCGATGGCACTTGATTCAGAGAGTAGAGAGTGTAGAGAGAAGAAGTTTGATCAAAACAGAATTAAATTCGGCAGAGTATAAGTGTAATAATCATAAAAATGATTAAGAATAATGGTGGAGTGAAAGAGGATGAAGTTAAAGAAGAAGAGATGATAAAAAATTCGGTTTTAACCTCTTTTTATATAGTATAAAAGGTTGCAACGGTTCTGAAGCATTTCAAATAGTGAAAAGACACTTCCTTTCAAAATTGGAAAAAATGACAGTTATATATCGGCATTGAGTTTTTGCTATGTCGACATACACATGTGTATTTTTTATTTTCAAAGCATTTTTCAAGTGTTTTGATATAAAAATAATTCCGGAAATTCTTAGTAAAATTCTAGTGTTGTAAATTAATATTATATAATAAAAAACATATGAAAACATAAATTTAAACTATATAAATATATTTATAAAATTATAAGGTTTTAAACTATAGAAAGTATAAATATAGAGTATATAAATATAGAGTAAAAAACTTAAGTTTGAAAAACAAAGAAGAATAAAAATAGAAAAATAAAATAGAGAGGGTTGAGGATAGGATTGAAAATCAGAATTTGAAAATTAGAATTTTGAATTTGAAAATTAGAATTAGAATTTGAACCTGGAGTGCTATTTAGATTCTTTACAAAATCTAATCTCTATAACTATATTAATCTTGAACTCTTGAAATCTTGATTACACATGAGTCTTGAAATTTCTCTGATCTTTGAATCTCTTATCGTCTTTATAACTGTACAGTCTTCAGTAATATTTCCTATATATAATTCCTGCACATATATATATATATTCTATACAAAAAGTGTTAACATATATATATATATATATTCTATACAAATGGTGTTAACATATATTTTATAATCAATGATAATTGAAATAAGGTTGTTGTCATCAAAACTCCATTCTCCAACAATCTCCCCCTTTTTGATGATGACAAACTTAGTTTATAAAATATCATACCTGGATACCTGTTTGATGATGTTCCTCTTATACTCCCCATGTCTATAAGTTTCCTATAAACTATTCCTATATTTTATAATTTCTCCCCCTTTGGCATTATCAATTATTTTTTTAAAGATACTCCCCCTTAATCTAATACAAGACTAAACCTCCAATTGTTAGGGGTCATCACTAACCAGTGGCCTAGCCTATACTTTATTTCCCTTAGAACTATAATATGACCTTAATCTAGACTTAGAAGTAAATCTGATAAGATATCCTTAAAATTATGACATAAATAAAGTAATTCAATCAAATCAATGAATCAATTTAAGTCTTGTCATCACATAACATCAACTCAAACATGAAACTAAACATTTCTTGTGACTTCTATCTATCCTAAAACCTATAAAGCTCCTATCAACTATAAATTCATAATTATATTTCTAACAAACCTATCAACCACTAATGAAATTTAACCATGTCAAGTAAGTAAATCAAGTTATTCAAATCAAACAAAACAAACAAACCAAATAACTCAATCAATTCAATCAAATTAATCAAGACAAAGAAAATATGTTATGTATTTAATTAATAATCCTATATTTCTAATAAAAACTTTTCATACTATATACTTATTATGTGTGGAGTTAAAGTTAATATGTAATGCAGTGTGCGAAGTACGTTGATTATAATGTAGTATGAAATGTATGTCATATGCAAAATTATATGAAGTGATATATTGAATGAAATGCAATTTGTGATGTAAATGATTATAATTTGAGATGCAGTGTAATGATGTATGATATGAAATAGGATGTGTAATGGTAATAATATATAGAATGATTTAATGATGATATGGATTCCTAGAAAAGATACTTAAAGTAATATTTAACTATTATGCATATAATAAATTATTTGAATCAAACAAGAATAATGTTAATTTCTAGACTTAGGTTAATTATACTAATGAAAAGTGATTAAAATAATAATAAAGATAAGAGTTTTAAAAAATATTCATGATAAGCAGTAAAATATTCAGAAAAATCATGGAGTTAAATAATATTAGTAGGGTAAATATTGTAAAAATTGAAGATCTTTTAAAGAGAATATAAAATTTGTATAATATAAAGTAAGCTATATAAACATATATTCATAAGTATATATAAAAACTAATTTAAAAAGAACTTAAAATTTAATTTATGAGATATTCATCAATATTTTGATACAAATCAAATTAAAATTTATTTGCAAAAAAGAAAACATTTATACTTTAGAAGAAATCTATAGTTATAAAAACATTATAAAGTAATCTATAAAACTTCTTATATTTAAACTACATAAAAAAAAATCATGTATATATATTTCTTTATATTAAGTTAAATATACAAGTTTTATAAATCTTAATAGGAAGTCAAAATAAGTATTAAGTTACAAATAGTATTTGTGATAATGTAACCAAAAATTGTTACGAAATCGTAAAAATAATATATAAGTTAAACTATGCATGTTTAAACTATATAAAAAATGAATAAATTTATATTTTATAACAATATCAAATATTTATATTAACTCTGTATATCCAATTAACATGTTTATATAATTTTGTTAAATTATATATTTTAATATATGTATTTTGAAACGAGATATAAGCAAATAAGTATACAGATAAATTTAATAACTAGAATTTTAACTAACATTTTCTAATTTGAAAAAGATGGAGGGAAGTTTGAAAGTTTAAATCTTTGAGATAAAAAATTTGAATTTCATTCTATAGGCTGATATGTTGACATATAGATATATGTATGTTGACATATATGTATTATTTCAAAGAGAATATGGTTTTGTGACTTCGGTTTTAAAATACCGATTTATATTTCAGATTTAACTATTTCCTAACATAATTCTAATCCTAACAAACATCCAAAAATTATTTTATTGTTATATTAATTTTATTATAATTATTTTTGGATTTCAAATTTCAAATTTGAATTTTAAATTTCAAAGTTGAATTTTAAAGTTTAAATTTCAAATTTAAAACAAAGCAAAGCAAGCAAAACATCCATTCAACCAAAAATTTAAAAATTAATTAAGCCGTACCCGGTTTTTAGATCTATTTCTTTGATATTCTCTGATTTCTGAATTGTTCTTCCGGAATTCGATGATGAGATCTTCTTTATTGCGACGGGCTCATTTTTCTGGTCAGGATAGTATATTTAGTTGCTGAATTTGAACACCGTATGAGAAAGATATCGAAGATTTAGTAGTTCAACCAACTTGGCGCCAAAATTTGAATTTGAATTTTGAATGAATGGACACTTCAACTACTATATAAAGGCCCAAAAGTCATGTCTCTTCATAACTACTCCTCCTCTTCTTCTTCTCCCGTTTTTCACTTTTAACCAAACTTTCAAGAGGCGTAACTTCTTCGTTTCTTAAAGGAATTGGATGAAATTAGCGTCAAATCAAAGAGGAATTCGAGGAATACGATTTAGTAGCAGTTTGGGGATGAATTTGGATGGTAATGGGGTGCAGCAAGTCGAAACAGTAAGAGGTATGCATAAAATCCCGTAACAGTTTTCAATTTTGAATCGCCAACTTCAAACTGCCATATCTCACTCAATTTTGATCGGAATTTGATGATCTACCCATCAAATTGACCGTGAGAACGAGAAAGTTGAGACAAAATAGTATAACCTGTGGATGCAGTTTGAAGATAACCATCGACAATTTTGGTTTCCCTCTCTCTTTATTCATCAAAACTTCATATGATCATTACTTGGTCAATTCTTGACAGAATCTCATGAAACCAGCGACATTACGAAGCAACTGAAGAGAAATACAGAATGAAGATAAGTTGTAGATCAAAATCCAAAGTTGTGAATTGATCTGGTACCCATTTCTTTGCTGATTTATATTATATATATCCATTTCTTCTTGATGTCTCTTCACCAACCGTCGTTACTCTTCTCCTCTTTTTGATTTCTATTCAAAATTTGAATTTTCAATAGCCACCATTTCGAAATTTGAATTTTCCATAGCCACCATTTTGGAATTTGAATCATCAACTGCCACGTCACCCATCTTTTCAAAATTTGAATATCCATTAGCCATATAACACTTCTTTTCCTGTAAAACAACACAACTTTTCAAAGAATCAAGTAACTTTTCAAATAATTCAAATGAACTTTCAGATAATCAAATGACTTTTCAAATAATCAAATGACTTTTCAAAATAATAACCACAATAATATCATGATATATCAAAATTTTCAAAATTTCAAGAATTTCAAAATTTTAAATTTCAAAAATCAAATCATAGTAACTTAGTTTTTCAATAAAATTGATTGCAGACTCATATAATACTTGTGCAATACATAAATTTAAACTAGTGTTCAAAATTTGCCATTTAACATTTTAAAAAAATCAGATTATGAACTTTTTGAAAGACCTTGCTTTGATACCAATTGTTAGGGACTGCGGAATGGATCGTTAAGGCAAAGCAAACACTAGAGGGGTTGAATAGTGTTTGTAAGAATTTAAACAAAATTTAAAACTAAAGTGAACTATGAGATGAATCTAACACCACAAACACATTCACAGATTCAAATACAAATGAAAAATAAACAGAAATAAAAATGCAGAAAAGGAAAGAACACACTGTATTTTATACTGGTTCGGATTACTCCTACGTCCAGTCCCGCACAACGCTGGATTGCGCAGAATTTTATTACCATTTACAATAGTCAAATACACCCTCCTTGATTTCACAGCTCAACAAGGAGACACCGACTCCTATTCCTTGATTTCACGGCTCAACAAGGACATACCGACTCCTATTCCTTGATTTCACGGCTATAAGGATACACCGATTCCTCTTTGACTTACAAACAAGGTTTATTCAACCCAAGCAATTACAAAACAACCCTATAACTCTTCAGTAGCACTTGATTCAGAGAGTAGAGAGTGTAGAGAGAAGAAGTTTGATCAAAACAGAATTGAATTCGGTAGAGTATAAGTGTAAGAATCATAAAAATGATTGAGAATAATGGTGGAGTGAAAGAGGATGAAGTTAGAGAAGAAGAGATGATAAAAAATTCGGTTTAAACCTTTTTTATATAGTATGAAAGGTTCCAACGGTTCTGAAGCGTTTCAAATAGTGAAAAGACACTTCCTTTCAAAATTAGAAAAAATGACAGTTATATGTCGACATACTCATGTGTATTTTTGATTTTCAAAGCATTTCTCAAGTGTTTTGATATAAAAATAATTCTGGAAATTCTTAAGTAAAATTCTAGTGTTGTAAATTAATATTATATAATAGAAAAACATATGAAAACATAAATTTAAACTATATAAATATATTTATAAAATTATAAGGATTTAAACTATATAAAGTATAAATATAGGTTATATAAATATAGAGTAAACAACTTAAGTTTGAAAAACAAAGAAAAATAAAAATAGAAAAATAAAATTGAGAGGATTGAGGATAGAATTGAAAATCAGAATTTGAAAATTAGAATTTTGAATTTGAAAATGAATTAGAATTTGAACCTAGAGTGCTATTTAGAGTCCTTAAAAATCTAGACTCTATAACTATCTTGAACTTTTGGACTCTTGATCACTCATGAGTCTTGAAATTTCTCTGATCTTTGAATCTCTTATCATCTTTATAACTATACAGTCTTCAGTAATATTTCCTATATATAATTCCTGCATATATATATATATACTCTATACAAAAAGTGTTAGCATATATTTTATAATCAATGATAACTGAAATAAGGTTGTTTTCATCAAAACTCCATTCTCCAACCGATATCATAATTATGCTGATCATTAACTCCTAGCAATATCCAACCTGAAATTATGAATTATGTAGATCCGGCTACACAAGATGGAAATGACATGGATGTTCGAGCTATCATTGACAATGGTGTATGATGTGATTTTAATAATTAGATAAGCTTAATTTTTATATATTTTAGTATATAAAAATATTATTATGTAATCAAATTAATTATTAACATAAATGGTATGATGATATGGTTCCGATATGAACTTTAAGCTCTAAAATGTAAATTTGATATTGATGCCTGAGATGTGCTCGTCTCCTCTGAGATCTATCTCCAAATGATACAGAGTCGCAAAATCTCCAAGATGAAACGTGACTGATATCCGGTATTTAAAACTTTGACCCTACCCTAAGCATCCCAGTTGGTAACCACATGATACCTAAACATACCGAAGGTTTCCAAAGATATCGGAAAGCAATATGCTGAAGGGACGAATCCTACTAGCTAAGGGTGAGGGTTCGGTCCATTTTGGAGTAAACAATTTCAAACCGAATTGAAACTAATTTTTTTAAAACCGAACCGAATCAAAATAATTTCGGTTAATTCGGTCTGTTACCGATTTAACCGAACTTGAGAGATATATTATTGTAAAATAATTAATTCGATCAAAGTAAAATATAAATTTATGCTTGGAGAAATTTTGTTCATTAAAATATAGCTTATAATAAAATCTGACTTACTTTAACAAATGCTTTTGTATTTTATCACTAAATCAATTACTTAAAGTACAAAAATACCAATAAATTAGATTATACGATAAAAATTCGGTTAATTCGGTAAACCGATAACCAAAAATATTTATTTTACAAATCGAGTTCAAAAAATTTAGTTACAAAACCGAACTGAATCGATCGAAATAACCGGTCTGTTCGGTTAATTAGGTTCTAACCAAATATTGCTCACCCCTACAACCGACACCTTCTAAGACCTTATAAAAATATAATTTGCATGGATAATCAACCTAACAACACGTAGGCGCCAAAATGGCAATCTTAAAAGGATTTAATCACGAAGGTGAAAGGATTTAACTAATAGAAAACCAACAGGAGGTCTAGTAAATCTGCAATAACAGAAGATTCTTATTGAAACCTATATAATTAAACCAAAAGACTCTAACCCGTCAAAACTAGGCTTAGCTAAACTGAAAGAGGACCTAAGGATCTTATCAAGCCTCACGACACCTTAAGCCAATAGGAATTGATCAATTAGATCAAAAAATTCCAAAATCGGAAGGAACTCAAGTTTGAGATTCAAGCACCAAACAACAAGTTTTTGTATTCAATAGTTGTACACTTTTAGAAAGCATTAGAACTTACCAACCAGATTAAAAGAGATCTCTGATATTGAAAATTCATCTAAAAATTACCTGTCAGAAACATTTTCTATTGAATGTATACCCTAAGTTTCTTCTTAATGGAAGATACAATTTAGTAAATCTTACTCAGCTAAGGGTTCTACAAAACTACTTTGGAAGGTTGACCATTTTTATGGTTAACATTTTTGTTGCTACAAAGAGGGATTGAACCTCCAAAACCCTTTAACCTTCCGATTCTATCGACTTTAAGTAGATTGAAAGCTGAAGTTGCTTTCAACTGAAATAAGTATGGATTATAATTGAAAAGAAGTTTCCTATGAGATAAAGAGAAGTTCTTATGAATCCAAGGTTTTTCATAATCTAAGAAAGACTATTTGTTGTCCAAGAAGATTTTTTTTAGAATTTAAAAAGAAGTATTATTGTTCAAGAAAAGAATGCTAGGAGTTAGAGTATTGCTTATGGGCCAACAGAAGTATTACCACAGTCTCAATGCTAGTATTACAGAAGAAAAAGATGGACACCCCCTCCGTCTCAACAAAAAAAATCATAGTCGAAGAATGGTCAGTGTCACCTCAACATTAGTCTTATAATGGAAAAGGATTATTATCTCCTCCAATCCAACAGTAATATGATAAATGCAAAAGGCCAACTCTCAACAAACAAAGATCCTCGGCACCACTTGAAATGGAATCGAACTGTATGGATCCAAAGTTATACAAGGAGTAAATATTGAGGCTAAAAACTGTAAGTATTATCAATGAGAAGAAAATAAAAGCTTATGATATTGACAATTGGAATATAAACTAATTCAACACTGGATCAACACCTTTATTTGCTTCGAGAAAACACTAGAAAAGGATAATGACTTGTTTTCTCAAATGAGAAAGGTCATTCAAGGTTATGATAAAAGGACTATATTTGAAACGAAAATGATGGAAGATTATGAAGCTTTCACCCAAAAATGCCAACCTCCGAGAAGCAAGCCTTTATTATCTTACGACCACCAAGGAACCACTGAAAAGGAATCGATCGAAAAATGGGAAATATCATCATCTCATAAATCACAAAGGTATTAAAAGAGGAAATTGATTGATAAGAAGGAAAATATAACTCCAAATTCCAAGAAATTAAGAGTTAAGTCTCCGAAAGAAATTATTAAGTCAAAATTGTCAAAAGAATGCAACTTAACTACTTCAATCGAGAATATTTACTTGTTAACGAGGATGGAGCTTGACTACTGGCTTTTGAAAAAGAAAGTACCTAATTTGAGAAGAATGTTTATCCTAACATCAATCAACCATATACTCATCCATCAATCACAGGCATCCTTTGTCGTTAAAAGGTTTCTAATCCTTATATGAACATATGCAAAGGTGTGTGTATATGTCCCTATGCTAATGCGAAAAATTAGGAGGTCTACTGATTCAGTCGACCTCCTTAATGCAATGTATGTTAGTGCCATGAGTCCAACATGTATGCATATATTTCTAGTATCTCATGTAAACTCTATATGTGTGCACAATCATCCATCGAAATGCAACACCCATATGATGATACAATCATTTCTATCCATAAAAAATTAACATGCTCATACATCCGTATGCAATATGTAAGTGATTGAGCCAATCTAGTGCCTAATGTGCGTGTATATGCATCCACGAGCAACCAATAGCAAATACTTGCATCCACTTGCATCCATCAAACATAAAATGTCTTTAAAACGTGTTTACATCCATTGGTTTTTTACCTAAAGGTCGAAGACTCAATAGAAAGGATATACTCGATTAACAGAAACAAGTGTGAATAAACGTTTGGAAAAAGAAGTTAAGAACATTCTCTTGAAAAGAAAAGGGTACGAAGCGCAAATCTTGTCTTCACTCTCCCAAGTGGCATCTTCACGATCTTCTCCCCATTGAACTTTCATCAATTTGACTTCTCGGTTTTGAAGCTTCTTAACCTCTGATCCAAGTATACAGGTAGGAACTCGTCTAACTGTCGTGTCCCGTTCTACCTCTACTTCCTCAAGCATGCTCAGCTCAACAACCTCTACTGTATCGTGCAGACACTTCCGCAAATGAGAAACAGGGAAAACATCATGAACACCTGCCAATCTCTCTGATAGCTTCACTCTATAGGCCATTTGACCAATCCTTTCCGTTATGGGAAATGGCCGTACAAACCTTGACACCAATTTCCCTATAGATCCAAAGCGAACCACAATCCTCAAAGGTGATACTTTGATGAAAACCATATCTCCCACCTCAAACTCAATATTTGTCCTTCTCTTATCTGCGTAGGACTTCTGCCTGTCCTGAGCTGTCTTCTTGCGTCTGCGGATAAGATTAATCTTTTCTGAAGTTTCTCTAATCATTTCAGGTCCAAGTAGAAGCCTATCTGTAGACTCCCACCAACAAGTCGGTGATCTACAAGGTCGTCCGTACAATGCCTTGAAGGGTGTCGTGCCAATACTAGCTTGATAACTGTTGTTGTAGGCAAACTCAATCAACGGAAGATACTCCTCCTAAGTCCCTCTGAAGTCTAGGATACATAGCCTCAAAAGATCCTCAAGAACTCTATTCACTCTCTTAGTCTGCCCACCGGTCCTAGGGTGATATGCGGTGTTCAAACACAACTGTGTACCTAATGCCTCCTGTAGGCTGTTCCAGAACTCATTAGTGAAGATGGGATCACGATCACTCACTATTCTAGATGGTACTCTATGTAGATGGAATATCTCACGAAGATAAACTGACGCCAACCATGTTGTCGTCCTCTTACTCTTAATTAGAATAAAATGAGTGCTCTTAGTAAGCCGGTCCACTATAACCTAGGTGCTTGTATTTCCCTTCCTTAATCTAGGCAAACCATCTATGAAATCCTTAGAGACGCTCTCCCACTTCCACTGTGGGACCTCCAAAGGATGAAGCAAACCACCAGGATTTCTCTACTCAGCTTTAACTTGCTAGCAAATCAAACATCGAGAGACAAAATCCACTACATCTTTCTTCATCCTATCCCAAAAGAAAACCCTCTTCATATCTCTATACATTTTATCACCGTCCGGATGGATATTCATCCTAGAATGATGGGCTTCCTCAAGGATTGTCTTCAACAGACTCCCAACTCGGGGAACACAATGACTCCCATCCCGCCGTAACCATCCTCTATCATCCACAAAATATCTACTGAGGTAACTTGAAGTCTCCCATTTTCTGAGCCTATCCAAAATATATGCCATCTGTGGATCCTCTCGCTGCGAAGATCCTATCTGATCCATAAGAGTAGGTCGCACCTATAAAGATGCCAACAAAACAGGTGTAAGATCCGTAGAAGGCCTAAATTCAAAGGTCGATATGTACTCCAAGTTCCGCCTCTCTTCGAATACAGGACTCAAAGTCATCCTCTTCCTACTCAATGCGTCCGCCACCACATTATCCTTTCCAGGGATACGAGCAATCTCAAAGTCATAGGACGCTAGGAACTCCATCCATCTCTGCTGTCTCAAGTTGAGATCCTTCTACGAGAACATATACTTGAGAGATTTATGGTCCGTGTATAACTTGAACCTCTCTCCAAGTAGATAATGTTGCCAAGACTTAAGCGCGAACATTATAGCAATTAATTCCAAGTCATGAGTGGGGTAGTTCTTCTCATGAACCTTCAACTGTCTACTACCATAGCATACTACCCTTCCCTCTTGCATCAAAACGGCACCGAGTCTTGTGCCACATGCATCTGTATACACTGTGGACACCTTGCTCCCATCAGTTAATGTCAAAGCTGGGGCTGTTGTCAAAGCGCTCTTTAATCGCTGAAAAGTATCTTCACAATCAATACTCCAAGCAAAGGACAGATTCTTCTTCATCAGTCTGGTGAGTGGGGCTGATATTCTTGCGAAGTCCTTAATAAACTTCTTGCAGTAGCCCGCTAAACCAAGAAATCTCCTCACCTCCGTTGCATTCTTTGGAACTTTCCAATCTTGAATTGCAACTATTTTTGTAGGATCCACTGCTATCCCTTTCTTGGAGACCACATGCCCTAAAAATTTCACCTCCTTTCTCCAAAAGTGGCACTTGGAGAATTTCGCCTTAAGTTGGTGCGCTCGGAGAGTCCTCAAAACCTCCTATAAATGTTGGGCATGTTCTTCTTCATTCGTTGAGAAGGTCAAAATGTCATCCACAAAGACCACAACGAATTTATTCAGAAATTCCCTGAACACCCCACTCATCAAATCCGAAAAAATGTGGGTGCATTCGTCAAACCAAAATGCATGACTAACCACTCAAAGAAACCATCTGGAGTTCTGAAAGAGGTCTTATCTACGCTGTCTTCGGCCACCCTCAACTGATGAAACCCCGTGGCCAAGTCCAACTGAGAGAAAATAGATGCACTAACAAGCTGGTCAAAAAGATCATCTATCCTTGGAAGTGGGTGCCTATTCTTCTAGTAAACTTATTCAACTCCCTGTAATCCACACATAAGCGGAGCGAGCCATCCGCCTTAGTTGCAAAGACGACTGGAGCACCCTATTCTGATGTGCTCCGCCTAATAAACCCCTTCTCAAGTAGCTCCCCTACTTGCTTGCTAAGCTCCCTCCTCTCCCTAGGAGCCATGTGGCGCACATGCAATGCGACTGGTTTCGCATTATCCACCAAGTATATCTGGAAATCAATCTCGTGCCTCAGAGGTAAGCCCCTAACCTCATAAAAAACGTCTGGATACTCATAGACTACAGGTACAGATCGCAAATCATCTACAGAAGCATCAAGTGACTCTAGGAAACTAAGCATGACAGACCCCCTTGGGTCACAAGAAATCTCGAGAGTCCTCCCATGGCAAGTCAAAAGCCTAACGACCCTCCTCTCACAATCTAGAATGGCACCATACATGGCTAGCCAATCCATCCCTAGAATCAAACCGTAGCCTATGGAAATAGGCACATATGCATCGCACTCAAACTCGATGACCAACACAGATATCCTCAAACCCCGACAAATCATAGATAGATGAGTCGTACCTCCAATGGGGTTTGAGACAATAACGGGATCAGAAACAATACTGGTACTAAGGTGTAGAGACTTAACCATAGAATCAGAGATAAAAGAATGAGAAGCGCCAGAATCAAAAGGAATCCTAACTGGATGATCAGAAAGAGAATTCAAACCTTCAACAAAAACTTTCCTACCTCTGTCTAATCTACTAGCCTCAAGAGCATGCACTTCCCCTCCAGAAGGTCCTGCTTTTGCCCCTGTCCTTGCTTTCTTTAGGCATTTTTTTACTATAATGTCCAGTTTCACCATAGTTGAAACAAGAATTCTTCCTTTTTCTGCAATCCTTGATCACCTGACCCATGCCTCCACAATCGTGACATTTCTTCTTAGCCTTGTCGTTCATTCCATCTTTCTTTTGTTGTTCTTTCTTAGGGCATAGCTTCTTGTTTTTCCCCTCCTCACTATTAGACTCCTTTTTCTCATCTTTACCATCTTCGTGCATCAGTGCCATATCAACCAGTCTCTCATAAGTATCCCCCATCGGAATGTGAGATAATGCCAATGCTTGAAGGGGACGATTCAATCCTTTTGCAAACCTTAAAGCTTTCTTGTGCGGGGTGTTCACTAGCTCGAAACCAAGCCTTGCTAACTGATTGAACTTATTGGCATACTCTTTGACACACAAGCCCCCTTGCTTAAGTGCTAGAAAAATTTCCATCTAAATACTCTCTTCTGCCTGAGAAAGAAACTTCATCTTGAAACTCTGTCAGAAATCAGTCAAAGTCTCTACTGGATGTCCTGCTTGTGTCACTTCCCACCAGAATGAAGCCTCATCCTCAAGCTGCCATGCAGCCAACTATTCGTCAACCTCAAAAATCCTAAACTAATCCTCCGTCTCTTTAAGCCAATTCCATGCTTTCACAAATCTTTCAGTTCCACGGAATGTTTTTTCTCCCATAGCATTAAAGTCCTTGCATATCTTAGAGAAATTATCCGCTCGCGGAGGAGGAGGAACAGCGGCTGCAGCTGGGGGAGGGGCGTCTGCTTAGCCTCCGGTAGGCATCGTAGCCTCAAGATAACTACGGAACCAAGCCGGTATCTAAACGCCCTTAGGAAGATTTAGTTCCCCAAACATGATAAAAAGAAAAGGAAAAGAGATTCAAAAAGAGAATCGAGAGATATTTTATATGGCTCTGCGGAACATGTTCTTCAAAAACATGCTTTGCTTTGAAAATACTTTCTTTTTTAAACCCATTTTCAAAACCTTTTATCTGATCTTGTAACCTTCAGCTCTAATACCAAATGTGACACCCCACGTCCATTAATGTCAATCTTTAATAGAATACATTAAGTTCAGTGAAGCGTTATAGGTAAACAAACAGAATCTCACAAGACAGATATATAAAAATAGCAGCGTAAATTTAAAACTTTATTTTTTCAACAAAAAACATCTTGGTCCAAAATCTAGTTACAACATCAAAATGAAATACTGGAATAAAATACATCAAATAATAGAATCTGTCTTGCACTAAAAACCATCAGCGTACAGAAGTAAAAAGCCATAGTCCTCATAAGTAGTTGTAAACAAGTAGACCAAAAGTCAAAGCGCAAAGCGGTACATCAAAGCAATTTCCAAATCTGAGTAGAAACAAAAAAGAGAGTCCTAATCAAGCCAGAGCGTTCCCACCCTGAGAACCTTAGGGCGAGGGGCAGGAAGAAAGAGAAAAGGAAACAAAATGGGTCAGACATAAAGTCTGGCATGTCTAGTTACTTGTAGCATATAAATAAGTAAAAGTATTATGATAGGCATATAAACTAGATGAGAGATAACAGTATCATATAACGGGTATTAATAGGATGGACAAGATATTTAGAATAAACAGAATAGACTATGCTTCTCAAATATTTTTCTCTGCACCAAAACTAGTATACTGGATTAAGTGTTTTCCAATTACTTAACAGGAAGAGAATGATCCCAACAACACATAAATGGTAGACTTAAATGTACTTCAAGCAACAGGTTTTACCCCAAATAGAAATAACATGTACCTAAACAGAAATAACGGGTGTTACCCCAAACAGAAATAGCAGGTACCTAAACAGAACTAGATGTACCCTAATTACTAACCCCAACGATCGATTCCCTACCACGTAAATACTCTGTGCTGGCCCCACGGTAGGGTATATTACTTCCTAAAGTGGCAACGACCAGAAGGACACAGACCTATTTATAGGTGTTATGGCGTCTTATTTTCCTAGACAGACCGGACCCATGCACACACATGACCCCGTTGGAACCCGCCATCAGAACACCCCATCTCAAATGAACCACTTATAATTAGCTCAGTAAGCGTGCCTTGACCCCTACCTAGTGTGGGGTCCCCTTTTAATACCAGAATGGGTTACTGACTAATACGGGTTTCACACAACAGATGACACAAGTCAAACCCCTAAACTTGTGTCATCAATCAACTAGGATTTTCACAAGTTAAGTTTTACACAGGTTAATAGTGTCCCTACAACCCCAACGGATTAGCAAGTTTACTTAACTGCCAATATATCAAACATATTACATAAGTGTCATACAACTCCATTAACATGTTCCTATGTGTTTACATGTTCGCACACCCCATATTTCAGTTATATTCCAAAGTATAAGTTGTGCCCCAAATTTTAGTTATACTTATAGTACAGGTTATGCCCCCAAATTATCACTCCTAATTTAACCCCATTTCGTTCGGACGTATATTTCAGCGGTATCGACCTAGGCTCGAAGGTATCCTAGGCTATAAAAATAAAAGGGGAAAGAGAGAGAAACAAAGTAAGAATATAACAATTGAGGTGGGAAAATGATAGCAGAAATAGGCATCTAAGAACTAGACAGCAGATTAGGTGTACATGTAATATAGCATGACGGATTATGTATGAATTAGATTCTTAACAGGCATAGGTTTTTGTAACGACCTGCATTCTACACATCATAGGATCGTAGAATATTTCTTTCTTTCACATACGAAGTCGTATGGTCATGTAACTTTGGGAGACGACTACTGGGGTCATTTCCCATATTCATGATTTTTGTCGATTTTTAAATGACCATTTTCCCCCTATCTGATCTTGTTTTGGATATAACTTTTGACTGGAAAGGAGTTTTGACCTGAAACCACTTCCATTAGCTTCGGATGATGGTTTCTCTTTCCGTAGAGTGGTCATAATAGCCAAACGGACTTACCGTTTGGGAGATATGACTGAATTAAGGTTTAGAGGGTTAAAAACAGCTAATTGGGCTTAACCGGGTGATTAGCAGCTAAGCCCATTGAGGGATTGCGGGATTAAGAGTATTTAAGGGCTGCTAGGGTTAGGATTTCGGTTCTTCACCCATTTTCCAGCTGCCACAAACATTTTAGAAGCTCTAACAATGGCCTCCAACATCTAAAAACACCTCTAATCACTTCTTAATCATGTTTTGGCTTAAACTACATCAAATTAAGGAGAAATAGCATCAAAATAAGGTTAGAGCTGCTGTGTTACATTGGAAACAGCGCCAAACAGAGATTCATTTTAGTTCTGGGGTTTTATTTGTGGCTAAGGTGAGTGATTTGCATAGTTTTGCACTAATTACGGTTAATTAAGGGTAATTAGTGAATATCAGTGAATTTATACATTAATAAATTCTGGAAAAATATTTATAAATTTCAAAATATTATGTTAGGCCTCTGTTAGAAAATTTGGATAATTTGGTTAAGTTTTGCTAATCCTATCATTAGTTGTTGTTAAACATGATTAAGGGGAAAATATGGGTTTTTGGGTATGTTTGATCCTTATAAACATGTCATATTGTTGTTTTAGTGTTTGTGGATTATTATACAAGTTGCTATGACTGTATGGTATGTTTTTGATTGCATAAAAAAGTTAGAATGGTTGAAAACGCCGTCGTTTGGCGAAAATAGCTTGCGGGGAAAACTTGCAGCAAACCGGATAGGAGCATTCGGATAGGAGCATTCAGATAGGAGCATTCGGATAGGAGCATTCGGATAGGAGCATTCGGATAGGAGCATTCGGATAGGTGCAACCGGATAGGGGCATCCGATCCGAACCGGATAGGGGCATCCGATCCGAACCGGATAGGGGCATCCGACCCGAACCAAATAAGAGCATCCGAGCACCCGAACTGAACTAGAAAGGAGCATTCGAGCCGAACCAAGCAGGAGGGGGCGAACCGAACCGAACCAGAGGATCGAACACCAAGTAGACCTAAACCCGAGATGCAAAGGAAGTCCAAATAAGGAGTTGTACCTCAAGATCCAGATGGGAACCAAGGAGGTTACTTCATGAGTTGGGCTTTGCTACGGGAGGTGTGCTAAGGGGTTGTCGATGTCTGTAACTTTGAATCGCTATGTGTAGGCAGTACGTGAACGGATTTAGGGCCACAATGGCCTAGGTACGACTAAAGAGCTAGAGACCAATGAAGTGGGATCATTTGTAAAGATTTGGTCATGACTCCATGTGGTAAGCTTGGTGGTAGCAGTAGTTGTACAAGTCGAACTCCGTCACTACTTCGATGGGTCTAGTGATTGACAGTGGTGGACATCGT
Organism: Allium sativum; assembly: GCA_030737875.1. NCBI lineage: Eukaryota > Viridiplantae > Streptophyta > Magnoliopsida > Asparagales > Amaryllidaceae > Allium > Allium sativum. Next base: position 866,357,061 of record CM060924.1, on the reverse strand, counting down.
ATGCTTTACGCACTAAGTGAGAGATGTGAGGATGATTTCTATGGTTGATTTTTTTGCCATCATTATGACATGCACACCCCCACCCCCATATTCTCTACACCATATGTTAGTGGCACCTTAAAGTATTGTACGGTATGTAGTGTTAACTCTTTGGTTACAGGTCCAGGTTCAGGTATGGTTTAGTATACCTGTTATTGTTCTGTTTAGCTGCTTATCGCTCATACCAGATTTTTTGTCTGACCCAGAGTTTTATGTCTCTTCTTATTACTCTGGGTGCTCTCACGAGCAGACTAGAGACAGGTTAGCTGGTGATGCACGAGTAGCTGTATCGGAGACGAGCAGGAGGCTTCCATGTATGATATATAGATATTCTCCATGTGTCACTGTTGGTCACTACTTTGGGCATTAGTGGTGTACCCTTTTCTTTTTTCTTTTTTGCTTTTGGAGACAGTTTGAAAGTTGTAATAATGATGATGAGGAACATAAGCTGTATTTGGATTTTCCGATGCTATGATAGTTTGTTTTCTGCTTATGCACTGTCTCGCCTGTTTTGTGTCAAGTATATGTTATTATTATATTTTGTTCCATGCGCTGTGAGACATTCTATAGGTTTTCGATTAGATCATTCCTTTCTTTCCTTTCTTTGGCGACCGTCCCGTGTTAACTGGACAAGTGTACAACGCACTTTTGGAGTAAATGTCAGTTGGTACGGGGCGGGCCGTCACATTTGGTATCAGAACTCTAGGTTGCATAGTTAACCTAGGGAAGGTCACAAGGGAGAGATAGTACGTATATGATAGCGCGTATTTGTGATTATTTTGGTTTTCAAAAGCTATATATATACTATTAGTATAGCCAAGGATGAAGTCGCATTGCACTAGCACCACTATGGAGATGGCTAATCGTTTCTCTTTACATATTGAACGATGAGCCGATATACGAGGGGTACTGGTAGTGGAGCCAATAAGGGGAATGTTGCTGACATGAGGACGATGTTTACTGACCTCATGAGAGAGATGCTTAGGGATGTGCAGAGGGCAGCTCCCAATGCTGGGAATGGTGGTGGTCCAATAGTGCAGGCGCCTAGGGCCGATTTCGCCAAGCTGAACAAGGATTATACTAGTCTTGGTGGGAAACCGTTCCATGGAACGGAGTGGGCTACAGATGTTCAGGATTGGTTGGATAGCTGCGAACATATCTTCGAAGATTTCGGTATCGAGGATGCGATGAAGAGAAGGCTAGCATCCCGTCAGCTGCAAGGACGGGCAATGAATTGGTGGAATGCTATAAAGGCAGCCACTCCTGAGGATCAGATTACTTGGGATCAGTTTAAGGTTCACATTAGCGATAAGTTCATTCCAGCTGCTCAGAAGTCAGTACTGTTTAAGAAATTTTTGGAACTCAAGTAGAATGGCAGAGCTGTCTCAGAGTATATTGCTGAATTCGACACTTTGTCGAAATATGGGTTATCCCTAATAGATACTGCCGAGAAGAAGAACGAGAAGTTCATAACTAGCTTGGATCAGTACTGGGGGGAAAGGCTTATTAACCACATCGATGAGACGTTTGAATCGATTGTGGGGAAAGCTTTGAGATCAGAGAGCCTATACCCTAAACCGAAGACTGATGTTGCATCTGCAGAGGAGCCAAAGCCGCAAGCAAGTGGTAGAGGCAAGAGTGGTCCTCAGAATAAGAGGAAGCAGAACCAAAATAAGGATGGCCAGAAAAAGAATAAGAAAGATGTTGAGTGCTTCAGCTGTGGTAAGAAGGGCCATTATGCTAGTAATTGTCGGGCCAAGCCAGCGGATAGGAAGTACTTCAACTGTGGCTAAGTGGGACATCACAAGGACAAGTGTCCGCAACCACCTAAAGAAAAGCAGTTGGTGAAAGCATATGCCCTTAATGTTATTCCTTCTTCGTCGAATGCCGCAACTACGGCGGAGAAAGGAAAGAATGTCGTTATCCAAGGTATGCTTTCTGTTTATGATGTTCCTGTTAGAGTTTTGTTTGATACCGGAGCTTCCAGTTCTTTCATATCTAGTGACCTGGTAGATAGGTTGGGATTGGAGCCCGAGATTGTCGATAGACCTTTAGTCGTGACGAACCCGATTGGTGGTTCGACTAACTTTAACATGATTTGTCGTAATGTGGTCTTATCGACTCATGGATGCATGTTTGTTTGTGATTGCTTTGTTTTGGGCTTTACTGGGTTTGGCATTATTTTGGGAGTCGATTGGCTCCAAATATACGGGGTAGTGGTAGACTGTGAGGGCTTTTTGGTGACAGCTAGAGCGGATGATGGGCAGAGGGTAGTGTTTGGTGGTCTACCTAGTGATGGGGTAATGGCTAGTTTTCTAAATTCCCTCGACATCCTGCATAGTGAGTTGTCAGGTTTACCCATGGTTGGCCAGTACCCGGACGTTTTCGAAAAAGTGACCGGGCTTCCACCACACCAAGAGATTGAATTCCGTACTGATTTAGTGAAAGATGTCAGACCTATAGTGATGCCACTTCGTCGTATGGCACCAAGGGAGCAACGAGAGCTCGGGGTGCAAGTCAGCGATCTTTTGAAGAAGGGATTTATCAGAAGGAGTGTTTCTGAATGGGGAGCACCAGTTGTGTTTGCTACCAAGGCGGATGGTTCCCTTCGTTTGTGTGTAGACTACCGCGAGTTGAATAAAGTGACGAGGAAGAACAAGTATCCTCTACCGCGGATAGATGATTTGTTTGATCAATTGAGTGGCGCGAGAGTATTCTCTCAGTTGGATCTCGCGACATGTTTTCATCAGCTTAGAGTGGAAGCTGAGAGTATAGCTAAAACGGCTTTTCGAACGCCATCAGGATTTTGTGAGTGGTTGGTCATGCCATTCGGGCTGACCAATGCACAAGCATATTTCGTGGATCTTATGAATATGGTATTCAGAGATCAGTTGAATAAGCTTGTTCTTGTGTTCGTGGACGACATACTTGTTTATTCGAGGACAGAGGAAGAACACAAGGAACACTTGAGGATATTGATGGAGGTGTTGAGAAAACACCAATTGAAAGCAAAGTTTTCTAAGTGTCACTTCTGGAGGAGGGAAGTGAGGTTCTTGGGCCATGTCGTTTCAGAGAATGGTATTGCCGTAGATCCTGCGAAGGTGGCTATGGTACAGGATTGGTCTACGCCCAAGAATGCAACGGACATAAGAAGTTTCTTGGGATTAGCTGGATATTATCGTAAGTTTATCCAAGGTTTCTCCAAGATAGCAACACGTTGACTCAGTTGACCAAGAAGAATCAAGCTTTCGTTTAGGGCGAAAAGTGCGAGGATGCATTCAAGAGTCTAAAGGAAAAGTTGACACGCGCACGAGTGCTAGTCATTCCAAGGGGAATGAAGTGATGACGGTATATACGGATGCATGTGGCGTAGGGCTAGGTGCTGTATTGATGCAAGGAGGTAGGGTTGTAGCTTATGCAAGTCGGCAATTGAAACCGCACGAGAAAAGATACCCTACCCATGATTTGGAATTAGCAGCGATCGTGTTCGCGTTGAAGATGTGGAGACATTATCTCTTGGGAGAAAGGTTTGAGCTGTTTACCGATCACAAATCATTAAAGTATCTCTTCTCTCAGAAGGATCTAAATCTCCGACAGCAAAGATGGTTGGAATTCTTAGCTTCCTATGATTTCGATATCACATATACACCAGGAATGGGCAATGCGGTAGCTGATGCATTGAGTAGAAGACATGCCAGTTTAGGGGCTATGTTTCTGGAATGGAAGCAACTGGAGTACATCGCGAGGTATGATTTCAGACCAAAGTGCGAATTGGATCCAGAAATGTTAGCAAGTTTGACGATCAGACCCACTTTGATAGAGCGGATTGGTTCCAGTTAGAGGAACGATCCTAATCTATTGGAAATCATCTCAAAATTAGATATGGGAATCGATGGAGAGATGAACAAGTATGGGCTTGATCGAGATGGATGGCTTGGAAAGAATGGAAGACTAGTTGTACCCAATGTCAATGGATTGAGAGATGACTATACATCCCGGTGGTAACAAGATGTATCGAGACATTAAGCATACCTACTACTGGGAAGGGATGAAAAGAGACGTTGGAAAGTTTATATCCAAATGCATGAATTGCCAGCTAGTTAAAGCTGAGAAAAAGAAGCCTAGTGGTTTGTTACAACCATCAGAAATTACAGAATGGAAATGGGAACAAGTCTCAATGGATTTCATTGATGGGTTACCAGAGGACTAGTTCGGGCCATGATAGCATTTGGGTGATTGTGGACCGATTAACCAAGAGTGCAAGATTTATACCCGTCAAGTCGAATAGAACGGCAGCTAAGTTAGCTGAGCTATATGTGAAGTGGGTAGTGAGATTTCATGGAATACCTAAAGGCATTGTGAGTGACCGAGATCCGTTGTTCACTAGTGGATTTTGGAAGAGCTTACAAGAGGCATTAGGATCAGAATTACATCTCAGTACCGTGTATCATCCTCGAACCGACGGTCAAACAAAGAGGGTGAATCATATATTAGAAGACCTCTTGAGAGCCTATGTATTGGATTTTGATGGATCATGGGATGGTCATTTGCATCTAGTAGAGTTTGCATATAATAATAGTTATCAGTCCAGTATTGGTATGGCTCCATTTGAAGCTTTGTACGGAAGACCATGCAACTCACCGTCATGTTGGTTAGAGACTGGTGAGAAGTTTGTGCTTGGACCAGATGTGATAAGAGAAACTTCAGACAAGATCAAGATCATTCAACAATGAATGAAGGCTGCCCAAGATAGGCAGAAAAGTTATGCTGATAAGAGGAGAAGGGATTTAAAGTTCTCCATTGGTGACTTGGTGTTTGTCAATATTTCTCCGTTGAAGAGCGTGATACGATTTGGCAAGAGAGGCAAGTTAGCACCAAGATTTGTTGGTCCATTCCCAGTTCCTGAGCAAATTGGGAATTTGGCATATAAAGTTGAATAACCAGAGAAGATGGCAGGAGTTCATAACGTATTTCATGTTTCCCAGTTAAGGAAGTTCGTGCACGACCCAGATGTGACTATTTCACCTGATCAGTTGGATGATGTCGAAGTTGAACCCGAGACGGTTGGGAACCGCAAGCCTATGCGTATTGTTGGGAACGATACGAAGCAACTTCGAAGGAAAGCGGTGAATCTGGTCAAAGTTCAATGGGGCGAGAATGAAAATGACTGTACTTGGGAGACAGAGGAGAACAATAGAAGGACGTATCCAGAACTCTTTGCCTGGTAAGATTCTAATTACGATTTAGTTTCCGCATGCTAGGATAGATTTGTTTGTTTGTTATGCATGATTGATTGTTGTATATGGCTGGTAGGCATGCGAGATTCTCTGTATGTTTTGGGTTAAGGAATTTCGAGGAAGAAATTTCTTAAGGGGGGAGAATGTAACGACCCGCATTCTACGCATCATAGGATAGTAGAATATTTATTTATTTCACATACGAAGTCGTATGGTCATATTACTTTGGGAGACGACTATTGGGGTCATTTCCCATGTTCATGATTTTTGCCGATTTTTAAATGACCATTTTGCCCCTATCTGATCTTGTTTTGGATATAACTTGTAACACCCCACGTCCATTAATGTCACTCACAAAGGGAATGCATTAACTTTCATGGAGGTTTTAAGTGAATATAGAACAGAAAAATTACAACAAGACAGATAATAAGTAGTACTTGGAAATCTAAAACTTCATTTTATTGCAGCGGAATTTAAACATGTTTGTTACATCATAAAACCATAAATTAGAGTCAAGTACAATATCCATCTTGATAAAACAAAATACATAACCCCATTACATAAATAGCCATTAAAGAAGATAACAAGCTGGACTTTACTTCAACGGTCCAAGCTTTCCAAAAGAGAGATAAAGCAATCCAATCAAACTCCGCTAGAGCTGGGTCCACCCTGAGGACCTGGAGGGGGAAAAAGGATGGAAATAGAGGGGGTCAGACATAAAGTCTTGCGAGTATGATAATTCTAACAATACTATTACCAAAATAACTAGACTAAGGCATAAGCTGGAAAACAAGGAAATGTCTGAACTATTGGGTATGGAATGAGCAGATAAAGATAACGTTAAAGATAACGTTAAAGGCACAACTAATTACTAACGAATAATTACTACACTGCACCACACCAGTCACCCTCAAAGTTGATCCCGCTTACTTCACTTAGAAATCTTATAAATAGCCTTGCGTACCCCTAGCTGACTACATAGGCGCCGTCTGCCCCTATCTCCACTAGGTGTACCCCATTACCCACTTTTGATTGGCTCCCTACTCGTAGATACCCGTGCTGGCCCCACAGTGGGGTGTATCACTCCCCTAAAGTGGTAACCCGATACAACTTGAGAATGCACGGCTTATACCTACACGATGCAACAACGTCTTACCTACCATCCCGGGTCCACACACGCATATGAAACCCGTTGGACTTGCGTTGCCACCGCTACCCCATTTTGGCCTCTTATAGTCAAGCCCAGTATGTGTGTCCCATACTCGACTTGGGTCGAGCCCACAAAGATACGTTTGGGTTACTGGTTGAAATGGGCCCCAACAAGCTACCCACCTAAGCTTGTCACCACTAGTATATCCCACTTAACCCTCTTAGTCATGTTCATTTACATGTGTGTTTGGTTAAGTCTTACTAATCGTATTTCACATGCCACTAAGGGCACCCACTAGATTCCTCATGCCACCCAAGGCACCTACTTAACCCCTATGTCCCACCTTACATGTTTATCTAGTTAAGTATTTCTTAATTCATTCAGGCCATAACCTCATAAAGACCTCTCACATTAGACTGGCATTTATGGCAGCTGGATTTGCCGGGCGGGTCCGGGCAGTCTTACACCATAAAAGAGTCTAACCTCGTGTCTTTACAACTGTTATGATTTAGTCTAGGCCTAGGACCTCTCACATTGGGCTGACATTTGTGACCACTGGATTTGCCGGGCGGGTCCGGGCAGGTTTACGTCACAAACGAGTCCAACCTCGTGTCCTAAGCATTGATTATCATTTATAATCTTTTACCCCAGTTTTGAATATATCCCTACTCAAATCATTAATTACTTCCAATTTTAATGATGTCCATAATTGACTCAATTATGGCCATCCACTTATGGCATGCAAAATCATATCAATTGCACCCCAACTTCTTAATATTAAATCCTTAATATTACGCCTACCCCATGTTTATACGTTCGCTTATTCAACGCAGAATATACGTTAGACTCGAATAGTCTAACTCATAGCGCAAAGATAAATTATCACAACATATAGACAAATAAAATAGATCTAATCATAATAGGGGTGAAACTTGCATAAAACTACACATGTTATGGATCTAAAGGTGTCAACTTGTTAAATGTCACAATTTACATGATATGATCATAACCCAAATACATGTATAAACTTGCATATGGGGTTTTATGCGACATAATGATGGTGTGAACTAGCATCTAATAGAATTCACATATGTCATAGCATGATTCTAGATGTCATAATTCTAGATCTAAATAGATGTCATGGCATATGTTCATAATCTTTACTAATCAATCTAAACTTGCATACATGGTTTGTCATATAGATCCACATAGCCCAAACATTATGATTTGATTAACATGAACTAATTAGCATAGATAATAGCATCATGACTTTAAAGCATGTATGATTTATCACAACTTAGCATAGAAAATTACAACATATACAATATCATCATAGCATGATTTACAACATATAGGATATCATCATCACATAGCGTAGGATTTGTAACATACATGATAGCATAAGGTTTACAACAACATATATGACAATCCACATCATTCACTTATAATCCATTCATAACTTAAGCTAATTAGTCTAATAATAATCTTGTTAAGATCATCATACTCACAATTAGAAGAGAAAGAGAGTCTTAATTTGCTTTAGAGTTGAGTAGAATTAGGGTTTTGATTAGCTTTCTTCCTTCTTAGTTGGCGGCGGCTACACTGAGTTCCATGGCGGCGGTATGACGGTGGCTATTCTATTTTTCATGTGAATTAGAATGAGAGACTACCTAGGTATTTATAGAGTTTAGGATTTATTTAGACCGTCATATCAACTCAGAACTAAACTGAACCGTTAAATTTGCCAACTCAGCCCTAAAGACACATCAGCCAAACCCTAGCCGCCTGGACAGGTCGACACCCAGGTCGACTGCCCAGTCGACCTGGGGGTGTGTCGACTGCCCAGTCGACCTGGGGTGCTGGGCGGAAATTTTCCCGCCTAGCCTGTTTGACTTCGAATTTTGAATTTTAAATTTTCTGAAATCTGTTTTGAATTTTCTGAAACTTCCGATGGCCATAACTTCTTCATACGAAGTCCAAATCACGCAAACTCGGACTCTATTTCAACCAGAATTCCGAGACGAACACAATGGCGCAACCCGTTTCCCACAATTCTCACGTCTGAGATTAGTTATTCTTTAATTTGTGAATATTAATATTAACAGAGTTACGGGGTGTTACATTCTCCCCTCCTTAAAGGATTTCGACCCCCAAATCTTCAAGTTAAGAAGAATGTATATCCTAACATCCAATCATCCATCTACTCAACCATCAAACACAGGCATCCATTGTCCTTATAGACTTCTAATGCTTTCATATTTAAATGCACAGTGTGTGTATATGTCTATATCTAATGCAAAATCAGCCGGTCCACTGATTAACTTGACCTCCTTAATGCAAATCATGATAGTGCCATGCGTCCATTATGTATGCAAAAGTTCCTTAATGCTACATATTATCTCTATATGCGTGCACAATCATCATCTGAATGCAACATCCATATGATAAAACAATCAGCATACATCCATTTTACTAAATACATCCATTTATATGCAATATGCAGTATGAAGTGACTGAGCCGATCTAGTGCCTAATAGTGTGTGTATATGCGTCCATGAGCAACCACTAGCAAACACTTGCATCCACTTTGCATCCATCACACATAACATGTCTCAAACACATGTTTCAACCATAGGATTATCCTAACTAAAGGTTAAGAATACTAGCGAGAGGATACTCTAAAGATAAGATAAGTACAAGATAAGCGATAATGGAGAAATTAAAGGACATACCCTCGAAAAGGAAAGGGTATCGTGAACACATCTTCTCTTCTGTCTCCCAAGTAGCGTTGCTCTCATCATCTCCCCATTGTACTTTGACCAGTCTGACCTCTCGATTTCTCAACTTCTTAATCTCTGACCCAAGAATGCGCGTAGGAGCTCGTCGAATCGTCGCATCACGCTCTATTTCCACCTCTCTAAGCAAGCTCGGCTCTACCACTTCCGCGGTCTCGTGCAAGCACTTCCTCAAATGTGATACATGGAATACGTCGTGTACACCACTAAGTCTCTCGGGCAACTCCACTCTATACGCCATCTGCCCAATCCTTTCCTTAATAGGAAACGACCCTACGAACCTCGGTGCTAACTTCCCAATGGACCCAAAGCGAACAACGTTCCGTAATGGAGACACTTTGATAAAGACCATGTCCCCAACTTCAAACTCAAGATCTGTCCTCCTCTTATCCGCATAAGATTTCTGCCTATATTGCGCCGTCTTCATCCTCCTCCGAATCAAGTCGAACTTTTCCGAAGTCTCTCTAATCATATCGGGCCCAAGTAAGATCTTATCCGTAGACTCCCACCAACATGTAGGTGAACGACAAGGTCGTCCATAAAGAGCTTCGAAAGGTGCCATGCCAACGCTAGATTGAAAGCTGTTATTATATGCGAACTCCACCAATGGAAGATGCTCTTCCCATGTACCCCCAAAGTCTAGGATACATAGCCTTAAAAGGTCCTCTAGAATACGATTCACCCTCTCGGTCTGGTCGTCCGTCTGAGGATGATATGCGGTGCTCAAACATAACTGAGTCCCTACCGCTTCTTGTAAGCTCTTCCAAAATTCGCTAGTGAAAATAGGATCGCGGTCGCTCACTATGCTAGAAGGAACACCGTGCAAATGAACTATTTCTCGTATGTATACAAAAGCTAACCATGGAGCAGTCCTCTTACTCTTCACGGGAATGAAATGGGCGCTCTTAGTAAGTCTATCTACTATAACCCAAATCCCCGTATTACCCTTCCTTGATCGCGGTAATCCATCCACAAAGTCCATCGAGACACTTTCCCACTTCCATAGTGGAACCTCCAATGGGTGAAGCAACCCACCGGGTTTCTTTTGCTCCGCTTTTACTTGTTGGCACACCAAGCATCTTGTGACACACTCGGCCACATCTTTCTTCATGCCGGCCCAAAAGTAAACTCGTCTCATGTCCATGTACATCTTGTCCCCGCCGGGATGAATGGTCATCTTCGAACGATGTGCTTCGTCAAGAATAGTCTTCCTTAGGTCATCGTCTTTTGGTACACAAAGTCTACCGTCCCTACGTAACCAACCCTTATCATCTAGGGTATACCTACGGAGATGGCTTGATGACTCCCCTCCTTTGAGCTTTTCCACTAACTCAACCAACTGTGGGTCGTCTCGCTGTGCCTCGCCAATCCGTCCCAAAAGCGTAGGTCTGACCTCCAAGGATGCTAGCAAACCGGGTACAAAGTCAACGGAAGGTCTAAAGTCAAACATCGAAATGAATTCTAAGCTTCGCCGCTCAACAAACAAAGGACTTAAGGATAATCTTTTTCTACTTAAGGCATCTTCCACTACGTTACCCTTGCCAGGGGTATATGCTATCTCGAAGTCGTAGGATGCTAAGAATTCCATCCACCTTTGCCGCCTTAAGTTCAAGTCCTTCTGAGAGAAAAGTATTTTAAAGATTTGTGGTCAGTGAATAATTCGAATTTTTCGCCAAGAAGATAATGACGCCAAGACTTAAGCGCGTAAACAATAGCGGCCAACTCTTGGTCATGTGTAGGGTAATTTTTCTCATGCGCTCTCAACTGCCTTCTACCATAGGCTATTACCCTGCCCTCTTGCATTAAGACTGTGCCTAGTCCTGTCCCACAAGCGTCAGTATAAACAGTAAATGGCTTACTCCTATCTGGCAATACTAAGACTGGAGCTGAGGTCAAAGCTCTCTTTAAACGTTGGAACGCATCATCACAATCTGCGTCCCACGCGAAGACTAGGTTCTTCTTCATCAGGCGTGTCAATGGAGCTGATATCTTTGCGAAGTCTTTGATAAACTTCCTATAGTAGCCAGCCAACCCCAAGAAACTTCTTACTTCGGTAGCATTTTTAGGGTCCTTCCAATCTTGGATGGCCACCACCTTTGCGGGATCCACAGCTATCCCTTCTTTGGAAACCACGTGCCCTAAGAATCGTACTTCCTTCCTCCAGAAGTGACACTTAGAAAATTTAGCTTTAAGGTTATGCGCTCGTAGGGTCTCCAATACTTCCCTAAGATATAGGGCATGCTCTTCTTCATCCTTCGAAAAGATCAAGATGTCGTCTACAAAGACCACCACGAATTTGTTAAGGTACTCCCTAAACACCCTACTCATCAAATCAACAAAGTATGCGGGGGCGTTTGCCAAACCGAAGAGCATTACTAGCCATTCATAGAAACCGTCCGGAGTCCTAAAGGCAGTCTTGTCAATGCTATCCTCAGCCACTCTCAACTGATGGAATCCAGTGGCTAGGTCCAACTGCGAAAACACTGAGGCGCCAACTAACTGATCGAAGAGATCGTCAATCCTCGGCAGTGGGTGTCTGTTCTTCTTAGTAAGTTTATTAAGTTCTCTATAGTCCACACAAAGTCTAAGGGACCCATCCGCCTTCGTGGAAAATACTACTGGAGCACCCCACTCCGATATACTTCGTCTTATGAACCCCTTCTCAAGCAACTCCTTCACTTGCTTATTGAGTTCCCTCCTTTCACGAGGAGCCATGTGGCGTACTGGCAAAGATACTGGTTTCGCATTATCCACAAGATATATTCAAAAATCTATCTGCCGCTTCGGAGGTAAGCCCTTCACCTCCTCAAACACATCCGAGTATTCTCGGACCACTCTAACAGATCATAGATTTTCCACCGACGCGTCAAGCGATTCTAAATAACTTAGCATAACGGAATTTATGGGATTACAAAAGATTTCGAGGGTGTTACCAAGGCGAGTCATGAGCCAAACTACTCTCCTTTCACAATCAAGAACGACCCCATTTCTGGATAACAAATCCATTCCTAAAATTAGCCCATAGCCCGTGAAGCCCAAAACATAAGCATCACATCTAAACTCAACGCTAAGTATAGAAATTTTCAAATCCAAACACATCATGGACAAATAAGCTGAGCCCCCAATTGGATTCGAAACAACTGAGGGATCCTCTACTAAACTGGTGTTTAAGTGCAGTGATTCAACTAATGACGTAGAGATAAACGAATGCGATGCGCCCGAATCGAATAAAGTACGGACAGGATGATCAAACAGAAAAACTAAGCTTTCAACAGAAATGGTTCTACCTCGTTCTTGCAGCGGTGGGACCGTGAGAGCCTGAACTTGTCCCCTTGCCTGCCCTGGTGCCATAAGAGCCTGCACCTGTCCTCCCGAGGTAGACCCTGCCCTCTGCCCCTTCTTTGGGCAGTCCTTCACTAGATGTCCCGCTTCACCAGAGTGAAAACATCCAATCTTCTTTTTCTTTCGGTAATCCTTGCTGAGATGGCCTGGTGTCCCACAGTTAAAGCATTTCTTCTTTCCCTTGCCATTATTGTCTTTACCACCCTTATTGTTTTGCTGTTGTGGTTTCTTCTGATCCCCTTTCTTCTCGGGTGCCTTATTAGCATTAGCGCCTTTCTCCTCGTGCATGAGTGCCATGTCTACTAGCTTCTCAAAGGTGGCCCCCATAGGGATGTGGGTCATAGCCAACCTTTGCAACGGTTCATTCAAGCCATTAACGAACCTCAGCGCCTTCTTCTCCGGCGTGTTCACTAAGTCCATGCCAAACCTTGCTAACTGATTAAATTTGTTGACATATTCTTTCACTGATGAGCTTCCTTGCTTCAATGTCAAGAACCTTTCCATATATAGATTCTCTTCTGCCCTTGAGAGAAACTTTTCCACAAACCTACGTCTGAAATCTGCCCAAGAGTCAACAGGACGCTCCCCATTAGTGACCTCCCACCAAAACGAGGCCTCTCCCCTCATTAACCAAGCTGCTAATTTGACCTTCCTCCCTTCTTCCACTTCAAAGATTTCTAGCAATTCTTCCACCTCCTTAAGCCAATCTCTAGCTTCCACAAACGTTTCTGACCCTTGAAAAGGTTTTCCACCCATAGCCTTAAATTCCTTGCACGTCTTTGCAAAAGTATCAACGCAAGGAGGAGGAGGAGGGGCGGGTGCAACTGGTGGTGGAGGAACATTGGCTGGACCTGCAGCGGCCCTAGCCTCTAATAACCTCCTATACCATTCTGGTATCGTTACACCGTCCGGAAGGTTAAGATCTTCAGCCATGCTGAAACGAAAAAGGAAAGATTCAAAATGGAGAATTCGAAAGATAAAGATATGGCTATTGGGGATTATGTTTTTCTTAAAAACTTTCCTCTTTAAATTACTCATCAAGACATGTTTTTGAAAACACTTCTTATAATAATACTTTACAAAAATAGTTTTTCTAAATTTTTTATCTGTTCTGATAACCTTAAGCTCTGATACCACGTGTAACACCCCACGTCCATTAATGTCACTCACAAAGGGAATGCATTAACTTCCATGGAGGTTTTAAGTGAATATAGAACAGAAAAATTACAACAAGACAGATAATAAGTAGTACTTGGAAATCTAAAACTTCATTTTATTGCAGCGGAATTTAAACAAGTTTGTTACATCATAAAACCATAAATCAGAGTCAAGTACAATATCCATCTTGATAGAACAAAATACATAACCGCATTACATAAATAGCCATTAAAGAAGATAACAAGCTGGACTTTACTTCAACGGTCCAAGCTTTCCAAAAGAGAGATAAAGCAATCCAATCAAACTCCGCTAGAGCTGGGTCCACCCTGAGGACCTGGAGGGGGAAAAGGGATGGAAATAGAGGGGGTCAGACATAAAGTCTGGCGAGTATGATAATTCTAACAATACTATTACCAAAATAACTAGACTAAGGCATAAGCTGGAAAACAAGGAAATGTCTATGAACTATTGGGTATGGAATGAGCAGATAAAGATAACGTTAAAGATAACGTTAAAGATAACGTTAAAGGCAAACCTAATTACTAACGAATAATTACTACACTGCACCACACCAGTCACCCTCAAAGTTGATCCCGCTTACCTCACTTAGAAATCTTATAAATAGCCTTGCGTACCCCTAGCTGACTACATAGGTGCCGTCTGCCCCTATCTCCACCAGGTGTACCCCACTACCCACTTTCGATCTGCTCCCTACTCGTAGATACCCGTGTTGGCCCCACAGTGGGGTGTATCACTCCCCTAAAGTGGTAACCCGATACAACTTGAGAATGCACGGCTTATACCTACACGATGCAACAACGTCTTACCTACCAGCCCGGGTCCACACACGCATATGAAACCTGTTGGACTTGCTTTACCACCGCTACCCCGTTTTGGCCTCTTATAGTCAAGCCCAGTATGCGTGTCCCATCCTCGACTTGGGTCGAGCCCACAAAGATACGTTTGGGTTACTGGTTGAAATGGGCCCCCACAAGCTACTCACCTAAGCTTGTCACCACTAGTATATCTCACTTAACCCTCTTAGTCATGTTCATTTACATGTGTGTTTGGTTAAGTCTTACTAATCGTATTTCACATGCCACTAAGGGCACCCACTAGATTCCTCATGCCACCCAAGGCACCTACTTAACCCCCATATCCCACCTTACATGTTTATCTGGTTAAGTATTTCTTAATTCGTTCAGGCCATAACCTCATAAAGACCTCTCACATTAGACTAGCATTTATGGCAGCTGGATTTGCCGGGCGGGTCCGGGCAGTCTTACACCATAAAAGAGTCTAACCACGTGTCTTTACAACTGTTATGCTTTAGTTTAGGCCTAGGACCTCTCACATTGGGCTGACATTTGTGACCACTGGATTTGCCGGGCGAGTCCGGGCAGGTTTACGTCACAAACGAGTCCAGCCTCGTGTCCTAAGCATTGATTATCACTTATAATCTTTTGCCCCAGTTTTGAATATATCCCTACTCAAATCATTAATTACTTCCAATTTTAATGATGTCCATAATTGACTCAATTATGGCCATCCACTTATGGCATGCAAAATCATATCAATTGCACCCCAACTTCTTAATATTAAATCTTTAATATTACCCCTACCCCACGTTTATACGTTCGCTTATTCAACGCAGAAAATACGTTAGACTCGAATAGTCTAACTCATAGCACAAAGATAAATTATCACAACATATAGACAAATAAAATAGATCTAATCATAATAGGGGTGAAACTTGCATAAAACTACACATGTTATGGATCTAAAGGTGTCAACTTATTAAATGTCATAATTTACATGATATGATCATAACCCAAATTCATGTATAAACTTTCATATGGGGTTTTATGCGACATAATGATGGTGTGAACTAGCATCTAATAGAATTCACATATGTCATAGCATGATTCTAGATGTCATAATTCTAGATCTAAATAGATGTCATGGCATATGTTCATAATCTTTACTAATCAATCTAAACTTGCATACATGGTTTGTCATATAGATCCACATAGCCCAAACATTATGATTTGGTTAACATGAACTAATTAGCATAGATAATAGCATCATGACTTTAAAGCATGTATGATTTATCACAACTTAGCATAGAAAATTATAACATATACAATATCATCATAGCATGATTTACTACATATAGGATATCATATCACATAGCATAGGATTTGTTACATACATGATAGCATAAGGTTTACAACAACATATATGACAATCTACATCATTCACTTATAATCCATTCATAACTTAATCTAATTAGTCTAATAATAATCTTGTTAAGATCATCATACTCATAATTAGAAGAGAAAGTGTGACGGCCCGCCCCGCACCAACCGACATTTACTCCAAAGGTGCGCTGTACACATGTCCAGTTAGCACGGAACGGGTCGTCAGAAGGAAAAGAAAGAAGGAAATGAACATACAAAAACCTGTAGAATGTCTCACAGCGCATAGAACAAAATATAATAATAACATACTTGACATAAAACAGGAGAGACAGTGCATAAGCTGAAAATCAGAACTAAACATCATAGCAGCGGAAATCCAAAATACAGCTTATTACAACTTTCAAACTGTCTCAAAGCAAAAGTAAGGTAAAGGAGGTACACTACTAATGCCCAAGTAGCGACCACCAACGACACAGGGAGAATGTGTGTATATATATATCATACGTGGAAGCCTCCTGCCCGCCTCCGAATCAGCTACTCGCACATCACCAGCTAACCTGTCTCTAGTCTGCTCGTGTGAGCACCCAGAGTAATAAGAGGAGACATAAAACTCTAGGTCAGACATAAAGCCTGGTATGAGCGATAAGCATCTAAAGTGAACAATAACAGGTAGACTAAAACATACATGAACCTGGACCTGCAACCAAAGAGTTAGCACTACATACTGTACAACACTCTAAGGTATCATATCAAACAGTATAAAGATACGGAGGTGGGGGAGGTGTGCATGTCATAGGGATGGCAAACAATCAAACATAGCATCCATCCTCACATCTCTTACTCAGTACGTAAAGCATACGATATTCACCACTTCGATCACCCAACATACCTTGCTACGATCACTTTGCCCCATGAAGTCATAAATGGCTTCACTGCACTGATAACGTAGCCACAAATCCTTTGCTATGTCCACTTTGCCCCATGGAGTCACAAGAACCCCACTGCACTGGCTCATAGCCTTACTAATCCTTACTATGTCCACTCTGCCCCATGGAGTCGCAATGACCCCACTGCACTGGCTCATAGTCTTACTACGCATCACCTTGCCCCTCAGGTCATAATGACCATACTGCACTGATAAGTAGCCCATCATCCATTTCCAGTGGTGAATCGAAGTTATGAACGTCGATAACTCCTTAACATACGTCCCGCAGCAAAGTCCAACTCATGAGGTCCACTCATTGGTTCCTATCTGGATCCTGAGTCAATACCCTTCATTTGGACTACCTTTGCATCTCGGGTTATCAGTCTTCATCGGTTCGGTTCGGATCAGAATGCTCTTTCTTCACTGGATCGGGTCGCATCGCCGTCACCCCTGGCGGATCGGGTCGGGTCTCCAGATTGCCACGGTTCGGATCGTACCGCGGTCCTCTTTCTCTCTGCTTCGGATTGTGCTCCTCTCCTCGGTTCGGATCGGAATACCCCACACTGGTCGGATTGCGCTCCTCCAGCTCGTGGTTCCCCCTGGTTCGAATCATCGTCTTGTAGTGCATCGGTTCGTGGATGCTGCTTTCCTTTAGTCGGATCGTGACGCGAAGCACCAGTGGATCGGATCGGGTAGCAGTTCGCGGTTAGTGCTCGTGGGTCTTGCGCAGATGGTTCGGTTCGGAGGAGACGACTCGGCTCGTGGTGATGTCCCACGATCCCATAGGGCGATCCGATCGACCCTCAATCCCCTATGCGATCCGAATCCCTGCACCTTGTCCAACGAGTTGTTTACGCCCCTCGACGGCGTTTTCGACCATTCCAACTATTCTAATCAGTCACAAAGCATACCATACAGTCATAGAAACATATATAGTCAACCACAAACAGCAAAACATCAATATAATAGGTTAAAATGGATCAAACATACCCCAAAATCCCATATTTCCCCTTAAGCATGTTTAGGTGAAACTATTGATAGGATTAGCAAAACTTAACCAAATTAACCCAAATTCATATCAGAGGTCTAAAACATCATTCCGAATTTTATAAACATTTTTCCAGAATTTTATCATGTTTAAATTCGCTAATTAACACTAATCACCCCTAATTAGCCATAATTAGTGCAAAACTATGCAAATCACTCACCTTAGCCACAAAATAAACTAAGATCTGAAACAAATCTCTGATTTGATGTGAATCTCAATGCCAAACAGCAGCTCCTATGTTGCTTTGGTGAAGATCTTCCTTGATTAGGGGTTGCTAAGCTTAATCCCTGACCAAAAGATGATTTGGAGGTGATTTAGAGGTTAGAGGCCATTTTTAGGGTTCCTTGGTGATAAGTGGAGGCTAGAAAACTGAAATGGAATGATCCTCTATCTCATTTCAGCCTCCCCATAACCCTAATCCCGAAATGGGTTATGGGCCTACTCACTAATCACCCGATTTGGCCCGGTTAAGCAGTTTTTTCACCTCTAAACCTTATTTCAGCCATATCTCCCAAACGGTAAGTCCGTTTGGCTATTATGACCACTCTACGGAAAGGTAAACCATCAAACGAATCAAATGGAAGTGGTTTCAGGTCAAAATTCCTTTCCAATCAAAAGCTATGGCCAAAACAGTACCAACTAGGGGCAAAATGGTCATTTAAAAATCGACAAAAATCATGAACATGGGAAATGACTCCAATAGACGTTTCCCAAAGTTACATGACCATACGACTTCACATGGGAAAGAAATAAATATTCTACGATCCCCCGATACGTAGAATGCGGGTCGTTACACTCTCCCCCCCCCCCCCCCCCCCCCTTAAGAAATTTCGCCCCCGAAATTCCCTAATCAAAACACACACAAAGGTCCCGCCTGCCTATCAATCGTAAAACAACCATCAAACATGCAAAACAAGTAAAATAAGTCTATCCTAGCATGCGGAATAACTAAATCACAAAGTAAATCTTACCAGGCAAAGAGTTCTGGATATGCCTTCCTAATGTTCTCCTCTTTCTCCCAAGTACAATCATTCTCGTCCTCGCCCCACTGAACCTTGACTAGCTTCACCGCCTTCCTTCGAAGTTGCTTCGTATCGTGCCCCACAATACGAATCGGCTTGCGGTTCCCAACCGCCTCGGGTTCTACTTCGAAGTCCTCTAACTGATCAGGTGAAATAGTCATATCTGAGTCGTGAACGAACTTCCTTAGTTGGGAAACATGAAATACATTGTGAACTCCCACCATTTTCTCTGGTAAGCCAACTCTATATGCCAAATTCCCGACTAGTTCAAGAACAGGGAATGGGCCAACAAATCTTGGTGCCAACTTGCCTCTCCTGCCAAATCGTATCACGCTCTTCAACGGAGAGATCTTGACAAACACCAAGTCACCAACGGAGAATTTCAAGTCTCTTCTCCTCTTATCAGCATAACTCTTCTGCCTATCTTGGGCAGCTTTCATTCGTTGCTGAATGATCTTAATCTTATCCGAAGTTTCTCTCACCACATCTGATCCAAGCACAAACTTCTCGCCAGTCTCTATCCAACATGATGGTGAGTTGCACGGTCTTCCATACAAAGCTTCATATGGAGCCATACCGATACTGGATTGGTAGCTATTATTATATGAAAACTCTACTAGATGCAAATGGTCATCCCATGATCCACCAAAATCCAATATACAAGCTCTCAAGAGATCTTCCAATATACGATTCACCCTCTCCGTCTGACCGTCGGTCTGAGGATGATATGCGGTACTGAGATGCAATCCTGACCCTAGAGCCTCTTGTAAGCTTTTCCAAAACCCACTAGTGAACAACGGGTCTCGGTCACTCACAATGCTTTTGGGTACTCCATGAAATCTCACTACCCACTTCATATACAGTTCTGCCAACTTGGCTGCCGTTCTGGTCGATTTGACTGGTATAAATCTTGCGCTTTTAGTCAATCGATCCACAATTACCCAAATGCTATCATGTCCCGATCTAGTCCTTGGTAAGCCATCGATGAAATCCATCGAGACTTGCTCCCATTTCCTTTCGGGAATTTCTAATGGTTGCAATAAACCACTAGGCTTCTTTTGCTCGGCTTTAACTAGCTGGCAATTCATGCATTTGGATATAAACTTCCCAACGTCTCTTTTCATCCCTTCCCAGTAGTAAGTCTGTCTCATGTCTCGATACATCTTATTACCACCGGGATGTATAGTCAGTTTTGAGTGATGACATTCTCTAAGCACTTCATCTCTCAAACCATTCACGTTGGGCACAACTAGTCTTCCATTCTTTCGAAGCCATCCATCTCGATCAAGCCCATACGCATTCATCTCCTCATCGATACCTATCTCTAACTTGGAGATGATTTCCAATAGATTAGGATCATCCCTCTGGCTGGAACCAATCCGCTCTATCAAAGTGGGTCTGATCGTCAAACTAGCTAGCATGACTGGATCTAATTCGCACTTCGGTCTGAAATCAAACCCCGCGATATACTCCAGTTGCTTCCACTCAAGAAACATTGCCCCTAAGCTGGCATGTCTCCTACTCAAGGCATCAGCTACCGCATTACCCTTCCCAGGTGTATATGCGATATCAAAATCATACGAAGCCAAGAACTCTAACCATCTCTGTTGACGGAGATTCAGATCTTTCTGAGAGAAGAGATATTTCAACGATTTATGATCAGTAAACAACTCAAATCTTTCTCCCAAGAGATAGTGTCTCCACATCTTCAGCGCAAACACAATCGCTGCCAATTCCAAATCATGCGTAGGATACTTCTTCTCATGCGGCTTTAGCTGTCGACTAGCATAAGCTACAACCCTACCTCCTTGCATCAATACAGCACCC
Organism: Allium sativum; assembly: GCA_030737875.1. Taxonomy (NCBI): domain Eukaryota; kingdom Viridiplantae; phylum Streptophyta; class Magnoliopsida; order Asparagales; family Amaryllidaceae; genus Allium; species Allium sativum. Next base: position 866,336,317 of record CM060924.1, on the reverse strand, counting down.
AGTCCGGTACCACAAGCATCCGTGTATACCGTCATCTCTTCATTCCCTTTAGGAATGACTAACACTGGCGCACGCGTTAACTTCTCCTTTAGACTCTTGAAGGCATCCTCACACACTTCGTCCCAGACGAAGGACTGATTCTTCTTAGTCAACTGAGTCAACGGTGCTGCTATCTTGGAGAAGTCATGGATAAACTTACGATAATATCCGGCTAATCCCAAGAAATGTCTTACATCTATTGCATTCTTGGGCGTAGGCCAATCCTGTACGGTAGCCACCTTCGCAGGGTCCACGGCAATACCATTCTCGGAAACAACATGACCCAAGAATCTCACTTCCCTTCTCCAAAAATGACACTTAGAGAATTTCGCTTTCAATTGGTGTTTCCTCAACACCTCCATCACTATCCTCAAGTGTCCCTTGTGTTCCTCCTCTGTCCTTGAATAAACAAGGATATCATCCACGAACACAAGAACGAACTTATTCAACTGATCCCTGAATACTCGATTCATAAGATCCACAAAATAGGCTGGTGCATTGGTCAACCCAAACGGCATGACCAACCACTCATAAAATCCAGACGGCGTCCTAAATGCCATTTTCGGAACACTCTCATCCGCTACTCGAAGCTGATGAAATCCTGTCGCGAGGTCCAACTGGGAGAACACTCTTGCTCCTTCCAGCTGATCAAACAAATCATCTATCCGCGGTAGAGGATACTTATTCTTCCTCATTACCTTATTCAACTCGCGATAGTCCACACACAAGCGAAGGGAACCATCTGCCTTAGTGGCAAACACAACTGGTGCTCCCCACTCGGAGACACTCCTTCTAATAAATCCCTTCTTCAAAAGATTGCTGACTTGCACCCCGAACTCTCGCTGCTCCCTTGGTGCCATACGACGAAGTGGCATCACTATAGGTCTGGCATCTTTCACTAAATCAATACGGAACTCAATCTCTCGGTGTGGTGGGAGCCCGGTCACCTCCTCGAAGACGTCCGGATACTGGCCAACCACGGGCACATCTGACAACTCATCATGCGGGATGTCGAGGGAATTTACAAAACTAGCCATAACCCCATCACTAGGTAGACTACCAAACACTACCCTCCACCCATCATCCGCCCTCACTGTCACCAAAAAGCCCTCACAGTCTACCACCACCTCGTATCTTTGGAGCCAATCGACTCCCAATATAATGCCATACCCAGTAAAGCCCAAAACAAAGCAATCACAAACAAACATACATCCATGACTCGATAAGACCAAATTCCTGCAAATCATACTAAGGCTAGTCGAACCACCAATCGGGTTCGTCACAACCAATGGTCTATCGACTATCTCGGGTTCCAGTCCCAACCTATCTACCAGGTCACTAGATATGAAGGAACGGGAAGCCCCAGTATCAAACAAAACTCGAACTGGTACATCATAAATAGAAAGCATACCTTGAATAACAACATTCTTTCCTTTCTCCGCCGCAGTTGGGGCATTCGACGAAGAAGGAACAGCATCAAGAGCATATGCTTTCACAATCTGCTTCTCCTTAAGAGGTTGCGGACACTTATCCTTCTGATATCCCATTTGACCACAGTTGTAGCACTTCCTTTCCGCTGGCTTGGCCCGACATTCTTTAGCATAATGGCCCTTCTTTCCACAGCTGAAGCACTCAACATCCTTCTTGCTCTTTTTCTGGCCACCTTTAGATTGGTCCTGCTTCCTCTTATTCTGAGAGTTATTCTTGCCTCCACCGCCTGCTTGCGGCTTTGGCCCTTCTGCAAATGCAGCCTCAGTCTTTGACTTAGGGTAAAGACTCTCTGATCTCAAAGCTTTCCCTATGATCGATTCAAAAGTCTCATCGATGTTGTTGATAAGCCTTTCCCCCAAGTATCCATCCAAACCAGTAATGAACTTCTCATTCTTCTTTTCAGGAGTATCAATGAGAGACAGTCCATACTTCGACAAAGTGTCGAACTCAGCAATATAGTCAGAAACTGCCCTTCCGTTCTGCTTGAGTTCCAAGAACCTCTTAAACAATACTGACTTCTGGGCAGCTGGAATAAACTTCTCGCTAAAGCGAGCCTTGAACTGAACCCAAGTAACCTGATCCTCTGGAGTAGTTGTTCTAATGGCATTCCACCAATTCATCGCTCGCCCTTGCAGCTGACGAGACGCTAGCCTTCTCTTCATCGCATCCTCAAGACCCAAGTCATCAAAGATACGATCACAGCTATCCATCCAATCTTGAACATCCGTGGCCGACTCCGTTCCGTGGAACGGCTTTCAACCAAGATTAGTGTAATCCTTGCACAACTTGGCGAAATCGACCCTAGGCGCCTGCACTACTGGGCCAACACCAACTCCGGGATTGGGAACTGCCCCTTGTACTTCTCTAAGCATGTCTCTCATGAGGTTAGTAAACATTGCCCTCATGTCAGCGGCATTCCCTTGGTTGGTCCCTCTACCAGCACCCCTCGTATCTCGGCTCATCGTCAATCTGAAAAAGGGAAACGATTAAAGACCCCATAATGGTGCTAGTGCAGTGCGACTTCATTCTTATACTACTAATAGTATATATACATAGCTTTTGAAAACCAAAGTAATCACCAATACGCGCTCTCATATACGTACTAACTCTCCCTAGTGTCTTTCCCTAGGTTAACTACGCAACCTAGAGCTCTGATACCAAGTGTGACGGCCCGCCCCGCACCAACCGACATTTACTCCAAAGGTGCGCTGTACAAATGTCCAGTTAGCATGGAACGGGTCGTCAGAAGCAAAAGAAAGAAGGAAATGAACATACAAAAACATGTAGAATGTCTCACAGCGCATAGAACAAAATATAATAATAAAATACTTGACATAAAACAGAAGAGACAGTGCATAAGCTGAAAATCAGAACTAAACATCATAGCAGCGGAAATCCAAAATGCAGCTTATTACAACTTTCAAACTGTCTCAAAGCAAAAGTAAGGTAAAGGAGGTACACTACTAATGCCCAAGTAGCGACCACCAACGACACAGGGAGAATGTGTATATATATATATCATACGTGGAAGCCTCATGCCCGCCTCCGAATCAGCTACTCGCACATCACCAGCTAACATGTCTCTAGTCTGCTCGTGTGAGCACCCAAAGTAATAAGAGGAGACATAAAACACTGGGTCAGACATAAAGCCTGGTATGAGCGATAAGCATCTAAAGTGAACAATAACAGGTAGACTAAAACATACCTGAACCTGAACCTGCAACCAAAGAGTTAGCACTACATACTGTACAACACTCTAAGGTATCATATCAAACAGTATAAAGATACGGAGGTGGGGGAGGTGTGCATGTCATAGGGATGGCAAACAATCAAACATAGCATCCATCCTCACATCTCTCACTCAGTGCGTAAAGCATACGATATTCACCACTTCGATCACCCAACATACCTTGCTACGATCACTTTGCCCCATGAAGTCATAAATGGCTTCACTGCACTGATAACGTAGCCACAAATCCTTTGCTATGTCCACTTTGCCCCATGGAGTCACAAGAACCCCACTGCACTGGCTCATAGCCTTACTAATCCTTACTATGTCCACTCTGCCCCATGGAGTTGCAATGACCCCACTGCACTGGCTCATAGTCTTACTACGCATCACCTTGCCCCTCAGGTCATAATGACCATACTGCACTGATAAGTAGCCCATCATCCATTTCCAGTGGAGAATCGAAGTTATGAACGTCGACAACTCCTTAGCATACGTCCCGCAGCAAAGTCCAACTCATGAAGTCCACTCATTGGTTCCTATCTGGATCCTGAGTCAATACCATTCATTTGGACTACCTTTGCATCTCGGGTTATCAGTCTTCATCGGTTCGGTTCGGATTAGAATGCTCCTTCTTCACTGGATCGGGTCGCATCGCCGTCACCCCTGGCGGATCGGGTCGGGTCTCCAGATTGCCACGGTTCGGATCGTATCGCGGTCCTCTTTCTATCTACTTCGGATCTTACTCCTCTCCTCGGTTCGGATCGGAATACCCCACACGGGTCGGATCGCGCTCCTCCAGCTCGTGGTTCCCCCTGGTTCGAATCATCGTCTTGTAGTGCATCGGTTCGTGGATGCTGCTTTCCTTTAGTCGGATCGTGACGCGAAGCACCAGTGGATCGGATCGGGTAGCAGTTCGCGGTTGGTGCTCGTGGGCCTTGCGCAGATGGTTCGGTTCGGAGGAGACGACTCGGCTCGTGGTGATGTCCCACGATCCCATAGGGCGATCCGATCGACCCTCAATCCCCTATGCGATCCGAATCCCTGCACCTTGTCCAACGAGTTGTTTACGCCCCTCGACGGCGTTTTCGACCATTCCAACTATTCTAATCAGTCACAAAGCATACCATACAGTCATAGAAACATATATAGTCAACCACAAACAGCAAAACATCAATATAATAGGTTAAAATGGATCAAACATACCCCAAAATCCCATATTTCCCCTTAAGCATGTTTAGGTGAAACTATTGATAGGATTAGCAAAACTTAACCAAATTAACCCAAATTCATATCAGAGGTCTAAAACATCATTCCGAATTTTATAAACATTTTTCCAGAATTTTATCATGTTTAAATTCGCTAATTAACACTAATCACCCCTAATTAGCCATAATTAGTGCAAAACTATGCAAATCACTCACCTTAGCCACAAAATAAACTAAGATCTGAAACAAATCTCTGATTTGATGTGAATCTCAATGCCAAACAGCAGCTCCTATGTTGCTTTGGTGAAGATCTTCCTTGATTAGGGGTTGCTAAGCTTAATCCTTGACCAAAAGATGATTTGGAGGTGATTTAGAGGTTAGAGGCCATTTTTAGGGTTCCTTGGTGATAAGTGGAGGCTAGAAAACTGAAATGGAATGATCCTCTATCTCATTTCAGCCTCCCCATAACCCTAATCCCGAAATGGGTTATGGGCCTACTCACTAATCACCCGATTTGGCCCGGTTAAGCAGTTTTTTCACCCTCCAAACCTAATTTCAGCCATATCTCCCAAACGGTAAGTCCGTTTGGCTATTATGACCACTCTACGGAAAGGTAAACCATCAAACGAATCAAATGGAAGTAGTTTCAGGTCAAAATTCCTTTCCAATCAAAAGTTATGGCCAAAACAGTACCAACTAGGGGCAAAATGGTCATTTAAAAATCGACAAAAATCATGAACATGGGAAATGACTCCAATAGACGTTTCCCAAAGTTACATGACCATACGACTTCACATGGGAAAGAAATAAATATTCTACGATCCCCCGATACGTAGAATGCGGGTCGTTACAGAAAGAGAGTCTTGATTTGCTTTAGAGTTGAGTAGAATTAGGGTTTTGATTAGCTTTCTTCCTTCTTAGTTGGCGGCGGCTACACTGAGTTCCATGGCGGCGGTATGACGGTGGCTATTCTATTTTTCATGTGAATTAGAATGAGAGACTACCTAGGTATTTATAGAGTTTAGGATTTTTTTAGACCGTCAGATCAACTCAGAACTAAACTGAACCGTTAAATTTGCCAACTCAGCCCTAAAGACACATCAGCCAAACCCTAGCCGCCTGGACAGGTCGACACCCAGGTCGACTGCCCAGTCGACTCCCCAGTCGACCTGGGGTGCTGGGCGGGAATTTTCCCGCCTAGCCTGTTTGACTTCGAATTTTGAATTTTAAATTTTCTGAAATCTGTTTTGAATTTTCCGAAACTTCCGATGGCCTTAACTTCTTCATACGAAGTCCAAATCACGCAAACTCGGACTCTATTTCAACCAGAATTCCGAGACGAACACAATGGCGTAACCCGTTTCCCACAATTCTCACGTCAGAGATTAGTTATTCTTTAATTTGTGAATATTAATATTAATAGAGTTACGGGGTGTTACATAACTTTTGACTGGAAAGGAGTTTTGACCTGAAACCACTTCCATTAGCTTCGGATGATGGTTTCTCTTTCCATAGACTGGTCATAATAGCCAAACGGACTTACCGTTTTGGGAGATATGGCTGAATTAAGGTTTACAGGGTTAAAAACAGCTAATTGGGCTTAACCGGGTGATTAGCAGCTAAGCCCATTGGGGGATTTCGGGATTAAGAGTATTTAAGGGCTGCTAGGGTTAGTATTTCAGTTTTTCACCCATTTTCCAGCCGCCACAAACATTTTAGAAGCTCTAACAATGCCTCCAACATCTAAAAACACCTCTAATCACTTCTTAATCAAGTTTTGGCTTAAACTACATCAAATTAAGGAGAAATAGCACCAAAATAAGGTTAGAGCTGCTGTGTTACATTGGGAACAGCGCCAAACAGAGATTCATTTCAGTTTTGGGGTTTTATTTGTGGCTAAGGTGAGTGATTTGCATAGTTTTGCACTAATTACGGTTAATTAAGGGTAATTAGTGAAGATTAGCGAATTTATACATTAATAAATTTTGGAAAAATATTTATAAATTTCGAAATATTATGTTAGGCCGTTGTTAGATAATTTGGTTAAGTTTTGTTAATCCTATCATTAGTTGTTGTTAAACATAATTAAGGGGAAAACATGGGTTTTTGGGTATGTTTGATCCTTATAAACATGTCATGTTGTTGTTTTAGTCTTTGTGGATGATTATACATGTTGCTATGACTGTATGGTATGTTTTGTGATAGCATAGAAAAGTTAGAATGGTTGAAAACGCCGTCGTTTAGCGAAAATAGCTTGCTGGAAAAACTTGCAGCAAACCGGATATGAGCATTCAGATAGGAGCATCCGGATAGGAGCATTCGGATAGGAGCAACCGGATAGGTGCATCCGATCCGAACCAGATAGGGGCATCCGATCCGAACCAGATAGGGGTATCTGACCCGAACCAAATAAGAGCATCTGAGCACCCGAACTGAACTAGAAAGAAGCATTCGAGCCGAACCAAGCAGGAGGGGCCGAACCGAACCGAACCGGAGGATCGAACACCAAGTAGACCTAAACGTCCGAGATGCAAAGGAAGTCCAAATAAGGAGTTGTACCTCAGGATCCAGATGGGAACCAAGGAGGGAACTTCATGAGTTGGGCCTTGCTGCGGGACGTGTGCTAAGTGGTTGTCGATGTCTGTAACTTTGAATCACTATGTGTAGGGGGTACGTGAACGGATTTAGGGCCACAGTGGCCTAGGTACGACTAAAGAGCTAGAGACCAATGAAGTGGGGTCATATGTAAAGATTTGGTCATGACTTCATGTGGTAAGCTTGGTGGTAGTAGTAGTTGTACAAGTCGAACTCCGTCACTACTTCGATGGGTCTAGTGATTGACAGTGGTGGACATCGTATGCTTTACGCACTGAGTGGGAGATGTGAGGATGATTGCTATGGTTGATTTGTTTGCCATCATTATGACATGCACACCCCCACCCCCGTATTCTCTACACCATATGTTAGTGGCACCTTAGAGTATTGTACGGTATGTAGTGATAACTCTTTGGTTGCAGATCCAGGTTCAGGTATGGTTTAGTATACCTGTTATTGTTCTGTTTAGCTGCTTATCGCTCATACCAGACTTTTTGGCTGACCCAGAGTTTTATGTCTCTTCTTATTACTCTGGGTGCTCTCACGAGCAGACTAGAGACAGGTTAGCTGGTGATGCACGAGTAGCTGTATTGGAGACGAGCAGGAGGCTTCCACGTATGATATATAGATATTCTCTCTGTGTCGCTGCTAGTCACTACTTTGGGCATTAGTGGTGTACCCTTTTTTTTTTTTTTTTTTTTTGCTTTTAGAGACAGTTTGAAAGTTGTAATAATGATGATGAGAAACGTAAGCTGTATTTGGATTTTCCGCTGCTATGATAGTTTGTTTTTAGCTTATGCACTGTCTCGGCTGTTTTGTGTCAAGTATATGTTATTATTATATTTTGTTCCATGCGCTGTGAGACATTCTACAGGTTTTCGATTAGTTCATTCCCTTCTTTCCTTTCTTTGGCGACCGTCCCGTGTTAACTGGACAAGTGTACAACGCACTTTTGGAGTAAATGTCAGTTGGTGCGGGGCGGGCCGTCACAGTTTTAGATCTGGATTTGTAAACATGTCAGGATTACTTGTTAAATGTTTATATCTAAAAATAACATGAACTCACGTAGACTGGATCCAAAGAACAAAGAATGATATGTTGAAGTTGCAGTTGAGATTCTTATATGCGTATATGTCGTTGTTGAAGAAAATAAGGCTAATTCATTCCAAGCTTGGGAAGCATCTCGTTGTCTCCATTGTTTTAGGTGAATAAAACATAGAAATGTTGTCCTATATATAGCCTACTGCCGACGAATCTTATTCAACAAGTACAGGTTCAGGAAATGAATCTGGGTAGATCTGGGGTGGGTCAACCCCTGGGTCGACCCATGGGTCGACACCCCTAGGGTGTGGGTCGACCCCCAATGGGTCTCAATCCCGTGTCCCTTTCCCGCTTCAATTTTGAAATATTTTGAAATTCTGGACTTATTTCGTTTATATATATTTCCCTTATATGTATACAAACTTCGAACCTTAATATCTTCTTCATACGATGTCCGTTTTACGCAAACTCGGAGTCTATCTTAAGCAAAATTCTGAGTCGAACGCAATGGTACAGTCCGTTTTACTTAATTCCTCATATTTAATTAAGTATTCTTCAGTTTATCACTATAATGTTCTTTTAAAATTATGGGGTGTTACATAGATTGAATGGAGTGCCACGGCTGAAATTATGTGTGCGGGTTATGGATTGGTTGTAATAATATTGATGAAAATGCCACTGGTTGATTTTACAACCAATCCATACTTTTTAGAGGCAACCGACTTTGACCCATTACGTGTCTATCCATGTTGTAAGACGGCGACCGATCCATGTTGTAAGGTGGCGACCGACCCATAAAAAGGTGACATGACCGATCCATAAGAGAGTGGGATAACCGATCCATATATGATGAAGCAATCCAACCCATCAGATAAAGGCATGACCGACCCCAGTCCATGGCTTTAGCAGACGACCGACCCCTAGTATAAAGTAATGGTTGATCCATCGGTGGAGGAACCGACTGATCCATGAAATGATGGCATAACCGACCCATACATATAGTAAGTGACTGATCCATAAGGCAATTTTACGACTGATCCATTGAGTATGTATACGACCGACCCATTATATTATCTTATGACCGGCCCATCATTTACGGCCTAATTTCAGTGGATTAACATTTGCCCCTCAGATTTTATAATTTTTGTTTGTAATAAAAAATTATGAGCTTCAAAATGGACGTTAAACACACTATAGATGTCCATAAAATGATTTACCGATCACATTTTTACATTTTATTGTTTTATATATGGGTTGTTATATATGTCATACTATGGATCGGATGCAAATGGGTTCAGATGGACCAGCTATGGTACACATGATGGATCAGACAATTATGCAAACATGGATCGGGCTTGACACGTCATCCTGGATCAGAACAACCCATGTATGCTCTCCCATTTATATCTTCTTCCGATCTTCATTTTCGCACTTCATATTCTGCACCAAAGAAAACATTTTTAATGGCCGCTCTCTTCTGAAAAAGAAAATCCGCACCAGATCAATTTGGGGTTGTTCCTCCCTAGTTGATTTCTTTCTAATTCCTATCAGATCCACTTCGCCGATCATCAAGAGCCTTGCATCCATCATCAAATTTGATTTCCACTGCAAATTTCACCAATTCCAAACCTAATTGGAGCACTATTCTCATATTTGAAGCATCACACCTACTGTAGGTGACTATTTTCTTTAGTTCTGTACTGAGTTGCTTTGGAAATGCTTAGGGTTTTGGATTGGAGTTGCAATGGTTTGAACTGTGGATCAGCTCTGAACAATTTGGGTTTTTAGGGTTTATGATTAACTTTGGGGTCAGTTTTTTATGAAGAAATTTCTATATGAATTCAATGATTGTGTCTGAAATCAGGCCGAATGCATTCTAGAATGCCAATCTATATTTGGCAATTTCGGATTTATTTTTGGGTATTGAGGATTTGAGCAATTTGTTGTTTTCAATTTGAACTAGCGGCATTTCTTGTATGTTCTCTATGTTATAATTCGTATTTCACTTTTAAAATTTAGTATATCAGCGCTCAAGCTCGAGTTGTCAAACACTTTTATCTTGCACTCAAATTTGCCGTTGTAATGACGCACATCTTTCATTGTCGCTGAGTCATGCTTTGACAATAATCATCCCACACTTGATAATGTTTCCATAATGCACGAAATTATTTCATCGAGCATTTGTTTAAATTCATAATTCTAATGCTTATTGGATGAAAGACTCAACTTGAATTCATGAAGAGTTGGAAAATTTATAAGTCTCCACGGCCGATTATTGCTAACCATCATGGTTCAGTCAGGGTCGATCCATAATGGGTCGGTCACTACCGTCAAGGACCAGTCACTGCCGACCCATAGTGGTTTGGTCAGTGTCGACCCATAATGGGTCGATTATTACCGATCCATCATGGATCGATCACTGCCGACCCATAGTGGATCGGTCACTGCCGATCCGTCATGAATCGGTCGGTGTCTATCCATCCTGAATCGGTCACTCCCATTCCATTATGGCTTGGTTATTACCAAACCATTATGGACTTATTTTATTCCAACACTCCTTTTAATCATTGAGCTCTTCTGCACCGTACTAAGAAAATGAATAATTTTTAATCATAGCTTATATTCTGAATGCGCTCTTTTACTGTCACATGTTCTGTAATAAAAACATTTGCATATTTTGGGCTAATATGTTTTGTTGCCGACTGCCCATATTGTGTAACACCCCATGGCCACTCACAAAGGGAATGCATTAATGTCATGAAGCGTTATATTAGTATAGAACAGATAAATTACAAGAGTAAATAAATAAAACATAGCAGAAGATAAAACTTATTTCATAGCATCATAACTTCAAAACAAGCTTACATAAGTAGTCTCCAAAACCATTACAACAGGATCAATTGTCTTTTCCAAAAACTTCAAAGTACATAAAGAAGCAAATATTAAATAACATAAATGCATAAATCCCCACTGAGCATAAGCAAAGCCATAAAGATGAGAGAGTCCAAAGCGATACATCTACTCTTTTCAAGCAACAGAAAGAAATCTGCACTAAGCTGTAGTATTCCCTCCTTGCAAACCTGAGGGGGGGGGGGGAAAGGAAAGAAAAGAGGTGGAAACAAAACGGGTCAGACATAAAGTATGGCGAGTCCAGTAATTTTAACAAATAATAGGTAAGGTAAATGATCAAGACATAAATAGGCATCATGATATGGCTGTAACATGGATAAGGTAGATGAAAAGGATGGACAAGATGATTCTGTTTCTAAGTACTAAGACAATCCTACACCTTGGCTAAGCGAACAACCCTCCAAGTACTAACCTCGAAGACCAAAGTCAACATCAGACTAGCACCCAAAGGACTATCCAACTCAACCAATATGTATTTCGTTACACCGCACTTTTGCTAAGTTACACCACATTACTTAATTACACCGCACATCTACTAGTCTCTATTTACTAAAGGTTGATCCCTTCCCACTAACTGTACCCACATGACATACTTGATAGTTACTTGTACCTAGCTGCTATCGTAGGTGCCAGCTTGCTCCTACCACCGCTAAAGTACCCTTACTCTACCCATTCGATCGGCTCCCTAAACCTCGTAGGCACCCGTGTTGGCCCCACAGTGGGGTCTATCACTCCCCAAAGTGGCAACCCCGATACCAACATAAAATGTACGGCCATACCTACACGATGCAACAACGTCTTGCCTACCATCCCGGACCCATGCACGCACATGAACCCGTAGGACTTGCGTTGCCACCGCTATTCACGTTTTGACCTCTTACATTCAAGTCCAGTAAGCGTGCCCCAACCCCGGCCTAGTACCGAGCCCAATTAGATACTTAAACGGGTTACTGGTTGAAATGGGTCTCCATCCGACACAAGCCTCCCACCTATGCTAGGTCCCCACTAGGTTTTTCTCCCACTTAACCATTTTAATTTAAATGTCCATGTCTTACACATGCTACGGTTAAGTCCATACTTACATGTCATAATTTACATGTCTTATCTTATTCCGGTTAAGTCCATATTTACATGTCATAATTTGCAAGTCACCCCACTTAACCCTCTAACCATACCATGTCTTATTATGGTTAGTATTCCTTAATTCATTACTTATGATGAACGGTGCATGACCTCCCACGTTAGACCGAACACTTTGTGGCCGCTGGATTTGCCGGGCGGTTCCGGGCAGTCTTATGCCACAAACCGGGTCTAACCTCATGTCATTAACCGTTACACCTACGATTTATTCCTTTGACCTCTCACATTAGATGTCCATTTGTGGTAGCTGGATTTGTCGGGTGGTTCCGGGCAGTCTTACGCCACAATTGCGCCTAACCTCGTGTCAAAGGTTTATTAATAATCGTATTTCACCCATACCCAATTTTCATGTCATGTATGTCCAATTAAACATGTAATCATGTTTTTAATATTGCCTATTCCAAATTGTCACTAATTACATATTAATTAGCCTCAATTACAAATTCACAATTACAGGCAATTTCATCAATTCCATGTAATTCATACCCAAATATGCCAATTTCACATATTATCCAATTATCCAAAATGTCCAATTTTCCATATTTCACATATTCCTCTCATTCCCACATATTCGCATTCGCGCGTATTTTTAACATAGGCTCGAAGGTATCCTAGATCCAAAAATAAAAGGAATAGGGATAAGAAGAGAGAATCAAATCGTAGAAAATTGGAATTAACACAACATCATGAAATAAAGGGGCATATAAACTGGTATAGAGGCATAATGACAAATTCAACATGAATAAACTGATAAAGGTATGAACTTTACATAGAAACATAGGCATATGATGACATGAATCAAAAAGGTGAAGACTTGGATGAGATTTAAATTACATACATACATATGAATCCTCTTTACAACTTCATCATGTTACTTTTAATCCCATTATATTGTGAAAATCACCGTACTCACTTTTCGTGGTTAAAGAATAGAATTATGCACTAAAATTGGTGTAGAAACGTTGTGGTGTTGCCGATTTATCTTCTTGAATTATTGTAGAAGCTCTAATCTTTAGTTTGAGTTGAAGTTGAATACTTGAGATTTGATTTAGAGGCGGCGACTAGGGTTTATGAGAGAGTTTGACAGCATAATGGTGTCATAGATAATATTTATGAATTAGGGTTAGGCCTTAGGGTGTATATATAGGTGTAGGAAGTTATTTAGGACCATTAGATTAACCTTGAACCAAGAGAATCAATCAGATGCCACATCTGCCTTTGAGCGAATCGGCCCACGGGTTGACAGCCAAACACCCTAAATCAACCCCTAGTCGACCCAGCGAGGCTCGGGTCGACCTCAAAAATGGGCCGGTTCGATTATTCCCCCTCCCAATTTGTTGTTTTGAACTTTTTTTGCATATTTATTTATTTAATATTTTTATATATCTATATTTATATATTTCTCTCATATGCATACAAACTTCAAGGCTTAATAACATCTTCATAAGGTACCCGTTTTGTGCAAACAAATGTCTATGTTGACCCAAAATTTTGAAACGAACATAATAGCGCAACTCATTTCACTTAATTCTTTTCTAAAAATTAATATACTTTAATTTGTGAATTTTAATGTTATAAAATTAGGGGTGTTACATTCTCCCCTCCTTAAAGGATTTCGTCCCTAAAATCTCCAAGTTAAGAAGAATGTATCCTACTATCCAATCATCCATCTACTCAACCATCATCCACAAGCATCCATTGTCCTTAAAAGATTTCTAACGATTTTCGTGTACATATGCATAGTGTGTGTATATGTCCGTATACTAATGCAAAATCAGGTAGTCCACTGATTCAGTCGACCTCCTTAATGCAAATAATGATAGTGCCATGTATTAATCATGTATGCAAAAAATCCTATACATATCATTACTACATGTGTGCACAACCATTCATTTAAATGCAACATCCATATGATACACACATTCAATGTACATTCATAGTACTAAATACATCCATTTATATGCAATATGAAAGTGACTGAGCCGATCTAGTGCCTAAAGTGTGTGTATATGCATCCACGAGCAACCACTAGCAAACACTTGCATCCACATGCATCCACCATACATAACATGTCTCAAACACATGTTTCAACCATAGGACTACCCTATCTAAAGGTCAAAGATACTAGTGAGAGGACATACCAAAGATAGAAAAAGTGCAAGCTAAGCGATAAAGGAGAAATTAAAAGACACACCCTCGAAAAGAAAAGGGTACAATGAATGCATCTTCTCTTCCGTCTCCCAAGTAGCGTCGCTCTCATCATCTCCCCATTGCACTTTGACTAGCTTGACCTCTCGATTCCTCAATTTCTTAATCTCCAACCCAAGAATGCACGTAGGTGCTCGTCGAATCGTCGCATCACGCTCTATCTCCACCTCTCTAAGCAAGCTTGGCTCTACCACTTCCGCGTTCTCATGAAAGCACTTCCTCAAATGTGATACATGGAATACATCGTGTACACCACTAAGTCTCTCGGGCAACTCCACTCTATACGCCATCTGTACAATCCTTTCCTTAATAGGAAACGCCCCTACGAACCTTGGTGCTAACTTCCCAACAGACCCAAAGCAAACAACATTCCGTAATGGAGATACCTTGATAAAGACCATGTCCCCAATATCAAACTCAAGATCTGTCCTCCTTTTGTCCGCATACGATTTCTGCCTATCTTGCGCCATCTTCATCCTCCTTCGAATCAAATCAATCTTTTCCGAAGTCTCTCTAATCATATCGGACCCAAGCAAGATCTTATCCGTAGATTCCCACCAACATGTAGGTGAACGACAAGGCCTTCCATAAAGAGCCTTGAAAGGTGCCATGCTAATGCTAGACTGAAAACTATTATTATACGCGAAATCCACCAAAGGAAGAAGCTCCTCCCATGTACCTCCGAAGTCTAAAACACATAGCCTCAAAAGGTCCTCTAGAATACGATTCACCCTCTCGGTCTGGTCGTCCGTCTCAGGATGATATGCGGTGCTCAAACATAACTGAGTCCCTACCACCTCTTGCAAGCTCTTCCAAAACTCGCTAGTAAAGATAGGATCGCGATCGCTCACTATGCTAGAAGGAACACCGTGCAAACGAACTATTTCTCGAATGTATACGGAGGCTAACCATGGAGCAGTCCTCTTACTCTTCACGGGAATGAAATGGGTACTCTTAGTAAGTCTGTCTACCACAATCCAAATTCCCGTATTACCCTTCCTTGATCTCGGTAACCCATCAACAAAGTCCATCGAGACACTCTCCCACTACCATTGTGGGACCTCCAATGGGTGAAGCAACCCACCGGGCTTCTTTTGCTCTACTTTTACTTATTGGCACACCAAGCATCTAGCGAAAAACTCGGCCACATCCCTCTTCATACCGGCCCAAAAGTAAACTTGTCCCATGTCCATGTACATCTTGTCCCCGCCGGGATGAATGGTCATCTTCGAACGATGTGCATCATCAAGAATGGTCTTCCTCAAGTTCTCGTCTCGTGGTACACAAAGTCTACCGTCCCTACGTAACCAACCCTTATCATCTAGGGTATACCTACTGAGATGGCTCGATGACTCCGCCCTTATGAGCTTCTCTACTAACTTAACCAACTATGGGTCATCTCGCTATGCCTCACCAATCTGTCCCAAAAGCGTAGGTCTGACCTCTAAGGATGCTAGCAAACCGGGTATAAAGTCAATGGAAGGTCTAAAGTCAAACGTAGAGATGAACTCTAAGCTTCACCGCTCAACAAACAATGGACTCAAGGACAACCTTTTCCTACTTAAGGCGTCTGCCACCATGTGACCCTTGCCAGGGGTATGTGCTATCTCGAAATCGTAGGACGCTAAGAATTCCATCCACCTTTGCTGCCTTAAGTTCAAGTTCTTCTGAGAGAACAAGTATTTTAGTGATTTGTGGTCTGTGAACAATTCGAATTTCTCGCCAAGAAGATAATGGCGCAAAGACTTAAGCGCGGAAACAATAGCGGCCTACTCTAGGTCATGTGTAGGGTAATTTTTCTCATGCACTCTCAACTGCCTTCCTCCATAGGCTATTACCCTCCCCTCTTACATTAAGACTGCGCCTAGTCCTGTCCCACAAGCATCGGTATAAACGGTAAATGGCTTACTCCCATCTGGTAACACTAATACTGTGGTTGTGGTCAAAGCTCTCTTTAAACGTTGGAACACATCATCACAATCTATGTCCCACGTGAAAACTAGGTTCTTCTTCGTCAAGCGTGTCAATGGGGCTAATATCTTAGCGAAGTCCTTTATAAACTTCCTATAGTAACCAGCCAACCCTAAGAAACTTCTCACCTCGGTAGCATTTTTAGGGACCTTCCAATCTTGGAGGGCCACCACCTTCGCGGGATCCACAGCTATCCCTTCTATGGGAACCACGTGCCCTAAGAATCGCACTTCCTTCCTCCAAAAGTGACATTTAGAAAATTTAGCTTTAAGGTTATGCGCTCGAAGGGTCTCCAACACTTCCCTAAGATGTAGGGCATGCTCTTCCTCGCTTTTAGAAAAGATCAAGATGTCATCCATAAAGACCACCATGAATTTATTAAGGTATTCCCTAAACACCCTACTCATCAAGTCAACAAAGTATGCGGGGGCGTTTGTCAAAGCGAAGGGCATCACAAGCCACTCATAGAAACCATCCGGAGTCCTAAAGGCAATCTTGTCTATGCTATCCTCAGCCACTCTCAATTGATGGAAGCCAGTGGCTAAGTCCAACTGCGAAAACACTGAGGCGCCAACTAACTGATCGAAGAGATCGTCAATCCTCGGCAGTGGGTGCCTATGCTTCTTAGTAAGCTTATTAAGTTCTCTATAGTCCACACAAAGTCTAAGGGACCCATCCGCCTTCATGGCAAATACTACTGGAGCACCCCACTCCGATATACTACGTCTTATGAACCCCTTCTCAAGCAACTCCCCTACTTGCTTATTGAGTTCCCTCCTCTCACGAGGAGCCATGTGGCATACTAGCAGAGATACGGGTTTTGCATTATCTACAAGATAAATACGAAAGTCTATCTCACGTTTTGGGGGTAGACCCCTCACCTCATCGAAGACATCAACATATTCACGGACTATACGAACAGAATGTAAATCATCATTGGATGCGTCAAGTGACTCAAGATAACTAAGCATCATCGATCCTCTAGGGTCACAAGAAATATCAAGGGTCTTTCCATTACGAGTCAACAATTTTACTACCCTTCGTTCACATTCTAGGATGGTGCCATGTCTGGCTAGCCAATCCATCCATAGAATCAACCCAAAGCCCATGAAACCAAGCACAAAAGCATTACATTCAAAACCAACGCCTAAAATAGACAATCTCAAATCCCTACAAACCAAGGATAAATGAGCCGACCCACCAATAGGAATTGAGACTATAATGGGATCCACAACGGGACTAGTATTTAAGTGCAGTGTTTCAACTAATGATGTAGAGATAAATGAATGTGATGCGCCAGAATCGAATAAAGTACGGACATGATGATCAAACAAGAAAATCAAACTTTCGACAGAAATTTTTCTACCCTCTTCCTGTCTCGGAGCCATGAGAGCGTGAACCTGCCCTCCCGAAGTAGAACCTGCTCTCTGCCCTTGCTTCTTAGGACAGTCCTTCACATCATGACCCGCATCACCACAATGATAACAAGCGAGCTTCTTCTTCTTCCTAATGTCTTTCTTCAAATGGTCGGGTATCCCACAGTTATGACACTTCCTCTTTTCTTTACCATCCTTCTTTTGTTGTTAGGCTTTCTTTGGATCCTCCTTCTTATCTTGCAGCCTAAAAGTACTTACACCCTTCTCTTCTTCATGCATGTATGCCATATCAACAAGCTTTTCATACGTAGCCCCCATTGGAATGTGGGATATAGCCAAACTGTGAAGCGGTTCATTTAGGACCTTTGCAAACCTCAAGGCCTTCTTGTGAGGCGTATTCACCAACTCTAGCCCAAATCTCGCCAACTTATTAAATTCGGTCACATACTCCTTCACGGTCAAGTTTCTCTGCTTCATTGTCAAGAACCTCTCCATGTACATACTCTCCTCAGCTTGAGAAAGGAATTTCAACTCAAACCTTCCCTTAAAATCTGCCCACGTCTCTACAGCACGCTCTCCATTAGTAACCTCCCACCAAAACAAAGCTTTGTCCTTCATCAACCAAGCAGCCAATTGGACCTTCCTACAATCGTCCAAATCGAAAATGCCAAACAGATCCTCCACTTCTTTCAACCAGTTTCTAGCTTCAACGAACGTTTCAGACCCACTAAAAGGTTTTCCACCCATCGAACGAAAGTCTTTACATATCTTGGAGAAAGCATCTCCACGCGAAGAAATGACTGGAGCTGGGGGAGGAGGAGGAACGTCGGTAGGACCCGCGGCAGCGGCCCTAGCCTTGAGATATTGACGAAACCAACCGGGTACATGAACACCCTCTGGTATCTCAGATGCTCCAGACATGCTGAAAAGAAAAAGAAAGAGTTTCAAAACAAGGGAAGCGAAAGAGATATGTACGGTTTGCGGGGATTATGCTCCTTAAAGTAAACTTTCTTGGAAAATAGCTTCTTTAAAGCTAGTTTTTGAAAATACTTTCTAGGAAAATAATACTTTTGAAAACACTTTTCAAAACTTTTTATCTGTTCTTGTAACCTTAGCACTGATACCACGTGTAACACCCCATGGCCATTAATGTCACTCACAAAGGGAATGCATTAATTTCATGAAGCGTTATAGTAGTATGGAACAGATAAATTACAAAAGTAAATAAATAAAATACAGCGGAAGATAAAACTTATTTCATAGCATCATAACTTTAAAACAAGCTTACATAAGTAGTCTCCAAAACCATTACAACAGGATCAATTGTCTTTTCCAAAAACTTCAAAGTACATAAAGAAGCAAATACTTAAATAACATAAATGCATATATCCCCACTGAGCATAAGCAAAGCCATAAAGATGAGAGAGTCCAAAGCGATACATCTACTCTTTTCAAGC
This sequence comes from Allium sativum, assembly GCA_030737875.1. Lineage (NCBI taxonomy): Eukaryota > Viridiplantae > Streptophyta > Magnoliopsida > Asparagales > Amaryllidaceae > Allium > Allium sativum. The sequence goes on along the minus strand of CM060924.1, from coordinate 866,317,152 downwards.
AACTGAAAGAAATCGGCACTAAGTTGTAGTATTCCCTCCTTGCAAACCTGAGGGTGGAAAAAGGAAAGAAAAGAGGTGGAAACAAAACGGGTCAGACATAAAGTTTGGCGAGTCCAGTAATTTTAACAAATAATAGGTAAGGTAAATGATCAATTCATAAATAGGCATCATGATATGGCTGTAACATAGATAAGGTAGATAAAAAGGATGGACAAGATGATTCCGTTCCTAAGTACTAAGACAATCCTACACCTTGGCTAAGCGAACAACCCTCCAAGTACTAACCCCGAAGACCGAAGTCAACATCAGACTAGCACCCAAAGGACTATCCAACTCAACCAACATGTATTTCGTTACACCACACTTTGGCTAAGTTACACCACATTACTTAATAACACCGCACATCTACTAGTCTCTATTTACTAAAGGTTGATCCCTTCACACTAACACTACCCACATGACATACTTGGTAGTTACTTGTACCTAGCTGCTATTGTAGTTGTCGGCTTGCTCCTACCACCGCTAAGGTACCCTTACTCTACCCATTTGATCGGCTCCCTAAACCTCGTAGGCACCCGTGTTGGCCCCACAGTGGGGTGTATCACTCCCCAAAGTGGCAACCCCGATACCAACATAAAATGCACGGCCATACCTACACGATGCAACAACGTCTTACCTACCAGCCCGGACCCATGCATGCACATGAACCCATTGGACTTGCGTTGCCACCGTTATTCACGTTTTGACCTCTTACATTCAAGTCCAGTAAGCATGCCCCAACCCCGGCCTAGTATCGGGCCCAATTAGATACTCGAACATGTTACTGGTTGAAACGGGTCTTCATCCGAAACAAACCTCCCACCTATGCTTGGTCCCCACTAGGTTTTTCTCCCACTTAACCATTTTAATTTAAATGTCCATGTCTTGCACATGCTACGGTTAAGTCCATACTTACATGTCATAATTTACATGTCTTATCTTATTCCGGTTAAGTCCATATTTACATGTCATAATTTACATGTCACCCCACTTAACCCTCTAACCATACCCATGTCCTATTATGGTTAGTATTCCTTAATTCATTCCTTATGATGAACGGTGCATGACCTAACATATTAGATCGAACGCTTTGTGGCCGTTGGATTTGCCGGGAGGTTCCGGGCAGTCTTACGCCACAAACTGGGTCTAACCTCGTGTCATTAACCATTGCACCTACAATTCATTCCTTTGACCTCTCACATTAGACGTCCAATTGTTTCAGCCGGATTTGCCGGGCGGTTCCTGGCAGTCTTACGCCACAATTGCGCCCAACCTCGTGTCAAAGGTTTATTAATCGTATTTCACCCATACCCAATTTTCATGTCATGTATATCCAATTAAACATATAATCATGTTTATAATATTGCCTATTCCAAATTGTCACTAATTACATATTAATTAGCCTCAACTACAAATTTACAATTACAGGCAATTTCATCAATTCCATGTAATTCATACCCAAATTTGCCAATTTCACATATTATCAAATTATCCAAAATATCCAACAATATCCAATTTTCCATATTTCACATATTCCCATCGTTCCCACGTATTCGCAATCGCGCGTATTTTTAACATTGGCTCGAAGGTAGCCTAGATCCAAAAATAAAAGGAATAGGGATAAGAAGAGAGAATCAAATCACAAAAAATTGGAATTAACACAACATCATGAAATAAAGGGACACGTAAACTGGCATAGAGGCATAATGACAGATTCAAGATGAATAAACTGATAAAAGGTATGAACTTTAGATAGAAACATAGGCATATGATGACATGAATCAAAAAGGTGAAAACTTGGATGATATTTAAATTACATACATACATATGAATCCTCTTTACAACTTCATCATGTTACTTTTAATCCCATTATATTGTGAAAATCACCATACTCACCTTTCGTGGTTAAAGAATAGAATTATGCACTGAATTTGGCGTAGAAACGTTGCGGTGTTGCTGATTTATCTTCTTGAATTGTTGTAGAAGCTCTAATCTTTAATTTGAGTTGAAGTTGAATACTTGAGATTTGATTTAGAGGCGGCGGCTAGGGTTTAAGAGAGAGTTTGACAGCATAATGGTGTCATAGATAATATCTATGAATTATGGTTAGGTCTTAGGGTGTATATATAGGTGTAGGAAGTTATTTAGGACCATTAGATTAACCCTGAACCATGAGAACCAATCAGATGCCACATCTGCCTTTGAGCGAATCGGCCCACGGGTTAATAGCCGAACACCCTGAATCAACCTCTAGTCGACCCAACAGGGCTCGGGTCGACCTCAAAAATGGGCCAGTTCGGTTATTCCCCCTCCCAATTTGCTGTTTTGAACTTTTTTTGCATATTTATTTATTTAATTATATATATATATATATTTCCCTTATATGCATACAAACTTCAAGGCTTAATAACATCTTCATAAGGTACTCGTTTTGCGCAAACCAAATGTCTATCTTGACCCAAAATTTTGAAACGAACATAATAGCGCAACCCATTTCACTTAATTCTTTTCTAAAAATTAAGTATACTTTAATTTGTGAATTTTAATGTTATAAAATTACGGGGTCTTACATATTGACAACAGGTCAGATAACTGTTTAGAGAGTTTCTATAGTGAACTTTACGATTTGCATTTGAATGATATATCTGTAGCGGACTACTCTATTGATTATATATAATCTGGTCGAACATCTCCTGCACAAATATAAACATTTTAATACAAGTTCGTAGTGAAGCTTGGAATCGATTAATCAGTTCAAGATGATTGTAGATCCCAAACCTAGCTTTTATAATAACACATATAGTTATGCACCATATTACACTTCTTATCTTAGGAAACACACACCTGTGGTTTGTTTTCAAACATGATTATTTGTGTAGAAACGTTAACTCGACAACATCATGTCAACAACCTGAGGGAGCATCTGGGTCCACCCAAGTTGAGACTTTTGCCTGGGTTTCGAAAATCGTGATGGCTAATGTCCTTGAGTCAAATGTTAAGCAAGATTTTCCTCTGCTTCAACCTCTTACTGAAGCACCCCCCAAGAGAAAACCAAAGAAACTTTCTAAGCGTTAATTTAAATAGACGTGTGCTTGGTCTAAGATCCCAGTAACTGATGCAAAATTTCTGGAAGAGAACGAATTAGCTGACCTTCCATCCCCTGGCTATGGTGCAATTAATCATTATATGCTAGTAAGCAGGGTCGTTTCTCCTTTTAACCCATTTTTGGAAATGATCCTCTGGCGCTCAGCTATTGCCCTTTCCAGCTACACCCAAACGGCTATGCCATTCTAACTGGGCTTTATGTGTTTTTTATGAGGACAAAGCAACGTGCGCCCACTTTCCAGGACATTTGTTCTTTATATGTTTTTAAAAGGAGGAAGGAACGGTCGTCAATTATCTTCATCGAAGGAATCCGGAATTCCAAGATTATAACTGATTTGTTAGAAAGTGCTCGGGGATTCGTGGACCAGTACTTATATGTCCAATGTCCCGATAGTTTTTATGGAAGATGGATGGAAGGAGGTGAATACACTTGCCAAGAATCTCTTTAGTTCATTTTCCATCTAAGTCTTGGTTTTTAAATCCTTTCTTTGTTTTACAGTACTCCCCTCTTCTAAACAAGATGTTCATGTTAATCAGACTTTATTTGATACTTTGAAAGCTGTTGTCGAGAAAGAGAGAAGCAGGAAATTTTTAATTATAGAGGGATTTCTTCGTCAATACCACTTGCTCGATCCGTAACGAACTCTTGTGTTAGACCAATTATATGTTTCTACTTCTTCATCCGGAGCCCTGAGCACCAAAGAGGATACTGCAACCAAAATTTCTACTGAGGGAGCTGCTTTTAAGAAATGCTCGGATTTATTAGCGGTAGTAAGACACCCTCGAAATCCCAAATTCGCTCGATTGAGGAAGAACTATTTACACAACGCAAATGCAATGGTCATATGAAGGCAACTGAGCAAATTGAGCAAGGTGAAACCATTCCACGATATGATCCAATCATTGAGAAAGTAACTGAGAATCCCATTATTCCCGACACTCATGAGGCGAGCTCTACGGACACCTTTAAGAATTTGAGCGACCTTAGCACCGCTAAGAATCTTGCCCCGAGTGACACTCCGACTTCAGAGCTTGTTACTAAAGCTACAAAAACTGTAACTTAGATAATTGTAGCTCAAACTCCTCTATTAGGGAAAATGCTTGCGGACATAGGGATTCATTTAGATTCACCACTTAAGAGCGGTTCGTTATCAGATGCGCATTAGAAAATATTTTACATGCACTATAAGTTTCTGATGTGTTGCATAAGCTTTATAATTTACTCCAGTACTTTTCAATCTAAGTACTGAAATCCTGCTTTGCCTTTTTTTCAGGTCTAGCAATGAATCATCCATTTATGAAGAACTTTAAAAACACACTAGCTATTGCAATCCGAAGCATCTCATAAAGCCCCGTCATCCACAACACTCGCAACATTCTCAGCAATCTCAACATCCGCAGCCTTCTCATCAGCCTTAGCAAACCCATGGTTACATATTGACTAATGAGCAAAGGCGGTGGAGGCACGTTGCCCAAGACCAATTAGATGAAGAGGAGAGGGCACGAGATTCTCACGGTGATCGAGACAAATACAGTGATCGCCATGATGATCGTCGTGATCGGAGTGGACGGGAAGACGAGGACAGATGACGAAGGAAGACAGATAGAGATGGTCAGGGTAGAGATGATTCTCAAAACCGCCTTAGATCAGACAAACTTCCTGCTGTTACCCAAACTACTTCGTCTGTTATTTCTCCTACCATATCAAGGTGATCATACATAGATCCCGCTACGAGCCTGAACCGACAAACACTACACTTGCTGAACGATTCAAGGGCTGGTGTTTGCAAGGTATGTTCTTCGACTTGGACATATACCCATCTGATGGGCGGGATATACTTAAAGAACCGGACACTTTGAAAGGCAATATGCTAACACAATTGGAAACTGCAAAAGTCAGCTCAAGACACAGCTAGATGTTGTCAAGAGTCGAGCTGATAAGCAACTAGCGTTATGGTACAAGTTTGCTGACGATCTCCAAAGGCTTAACAGAGTTAACCTCGACTGGATTGCTACGCTGGAGGATGATAAGGTTGAATGAGGCAAGGTACTTGAGTCCTGGGATGCTTCCATTGCATCTCTTACACAAAGGAACTCAGAATTAGAAGGGTTAGAGGCTGAGATTAGGAAACTCAAAGAAGAGCTCGCTGCCGCTAAACTAAGAGAAATTGCATTAACAACATAGGTCAAAGAGGCCCAGTCTGCCCAATAAATTGCTGAATCCCAACTAGCCGTAGAAAACATGCTTCCATGACATATCAGCAAGAAAATGCCAAGCTCCCTGAGATGAACACTACTCAGAAGCTGGCTATTTGTGTGGTGACGGCCAAGGCTGAGCTTCTTGAGGAAGATAGAATTAAGGCTTTGAAAGCCCTTAAAAATGCAAAGGTGGACCCTGATGCTACTTTATTTAAATTTTACGTCTTTAGCGTTATGAGTCGGGGGAGCTTACGCTATTTGGCATATGACTTTGCAGTGATTTTGGCCCTAGTTTGGGAATCTGTACCTAAGCATATTGTTGGTACACACGACGAAGATTATCTCTTGTACAATCTATTAGATGAGGAATCACGTGAAGCCTTGGTCGAGGGAAAGAAAAAACTTATGGAGAAGCGAGCTAAATCCTCTGGGGAGAAAGCCTCGAATGCAACCGTTATTGATGCTCCATCCTGTTCTATCAATGTTGAGGCTTCGGGTTCTCAAACTCCAACTGTGCCTCTTGTTGTTCCTCCCATTTCTCACATAGAAAAAGATACAACTACTGAGGAATATATTGCTACGAAGGATATTGTTAAGGAGCATGCTGGAGATGGCGAAGGAGACGACGACGATAACCTGGACAAATATGAAGTTGAGCACAGAAATCTTCAAGCTGCAAGTAAAACCGAGATTGACCAAGCTATGTCATACTTGGATTCTCTTTGTAATTCACTTGGGTCTCTTGCATTCCATGCTCGTTGTTCCTTTTTATTAGGCTTAGTCTCTCCATAACCTCTCTCGCCGAAGTCAATACTACAACGACTGAAACCATCGTCACTGACTCGATCTTGGTGTTAGTTACCACTTCTGCTCCAACTGTCACTCTTCCTCCGGGCGATGCATCATCTTAGCCAGGGTCACAGGACACAAAGATTGGTGCACTTGTTGACTTGGACAATGTCGATTACACTCTCAGTGACGATGCCAAGGACACGGATACAGTTGAAAGCCCAGAACATGATGCTGAGGAACAAGAAAATAAGAAAACTACGCCCTTGTCATCTTCGAGGTGCAAAGTAAAGTGCATTATTAAAAAGAAAGGAGTTATCATTATATCTTCTCCTAAGAGTCCTTTTGGTGGCATAGGAGCTAAAGATAGGAATCAGCAAGCTGATACACCTACTCCTTCTTCCACCAAGATTAGTAAACAATCACTGAGGTCTAGCGATTCTAAGAATGGGAAGAAGAAGTAGTTCTTACGACTTTCTTACTTTACTTTCTCTGGCTTGCTTTTACGTACTGCATTTAGACCGGTTGTATATGCGAGTATCGGTCCTCGCTCATCACTTTATGCATATTCGTGTTTGAGACTTTTGTATATGTGACTTGTGTTGTTGTTGCGAAGCTGTTCTTTTGCATTTTCTGTACTTTGGCTTGTAGATATTACCGTTGCTTTGTTGTACTTTATTATGAATTTGCTTCTTTATAAATTACAAGTCCTTTTTGTTTGGTATGAAGTTATGGCAAGCCTGTGGTATGTATTGTGAGCGATATTGATCCCTCTTAATGTGGAGGTGATGCCCTTATACTAAGGGTTGCCACGATCTTCTTGGGCCGAATGTGATCTACTCTATTAGGTTTCCTTGGTTATAACTAAAATACTGGAAGTTCTTGTTTTATTAGCTAAGTCGTTAGCTTTCGTTGTTGTATACAGGGTTTCTTAGTTTGCCAAATAACCATGGGAATTAGTTGGGTTGATTGTATTCATTCCTTTAGCTGAAGAAATTTCTTGGTTTCCACGCACCTACTTGAGAGGTCTTATATTTTTGACCGAATATTTTATCTGCTATCCAACTAGTTAATTCAGACATAGGAGACACTCATCTTCCACTACACTGATGTATTCTAACGTCGGCGATTTCATTGGGTGCCCCTGAAGAGGTCTTTGATTAAAGCCCAACATTAGTCGCAGTTTGAATTAATCAGGTGCTAGCTGAATTAATTGGACGCCTCTGAAGAGGTCTTTTAAATCCGTCGATCACCGAATCTGAGATTATCAAACTCTAACAATCTAATAGGATGCCTCCGAAAAGTCTTTTGAAACCCGCTGATCGCCGACTCTGGGCTTAGCAGACACTAACGATCTAATCGGACGCCTTTGAAAAGGTCTTTTGAATCCCCAACGTTTGTCTTAATCGGGCTAGTTATTTCCTGGTTCTAACGATCAACTGGGTTCCCCTGAAGAGGTCTTTGGTTCAGATGAATCCAAACATGTGACTCTCTAGCTTGGTTATCCCGGCCCTTCAGAGTCTGGATTGAATTCATGCCCCTTTCGGCTAGGACTTCTGATTAGTTTCACTATGAGAGGCCTTGTTATAGCGTAGTCTCATGGGGAGGACGCCAGTTCCATTACCAGACACTCTTCGTGACAAGCTATCCTAGTTGCAGGGCTAGGGTCTTGTATCTCTCTTTTTAGGAGATTCCCCTTTGGTGAAACTTGCAATTTATGTCTTTAGATTTGACGTTGCACACCTCAACCGCTTGACTCTTGGTGCCTTTCAACTTTTTCTTGCAAGTCGGTGCTTTACACCTTCGTACTTGTTGCGAATGGTGTTTATGGCACTCATCACTTGAGTTTGTCCCCGTCGGTATTTGCTGTGAAAGTCACCAGGCCTTATTGGGTTGTTGGTGGGCAATCGTCCACTGGCCTGGAACAAAAATTGATTTTAGCAACTTTGAATAATTAAACAAGAGTTTGCAAGTGTACGATTCAGGCAAGCAAATTTATTCCTTTCATTCATATATACAAAGTTTGATTATAATGCTTGCATAGTATTTACAACTTTTACAGAAATTATGAATGAAAAATCAAGTAAAACAGCTATGGAGGTGATCGTTGTTCCAAGCTTTAGTGATTTGAATAACATCCGTCATCATTAATTTAAAGGTGCCATCAAGGAGCTTTTGACTTATGATGAAGGGTCCTTCCCAGTTGGGTCTGAAAACTCCAGTTCCGGTCATCACGTTCTTCAATACAAGGTCCCTAACTTCAAAGGTCCTTTGCTTGATTTTGGAATTAAAATGCTTGGCAATCCTTCTATGATGAACAACCACTCTAAGCTCTACTTCATTTCTCCTTTCCTCGAGCTGATCAAGTGCTTCAAGTTGCAGCTTTTCATTTTCAGCTTGGTTAAAATGGATTTGGCGGTGTGTAGGGACTTCTAGCTCTACCAGAATCATTGCCTTTGAACCAAATGCCAAGGAGAAAGGAGTGTGCCCAGTTGCAGATTTATGCGTTGTCCTGTATGCCCATAGTGCAAGTGGTAATTCGTCGACCCAACCACCTTGAGCTTTCTCGAGTCACTTTTTGATGGTTGATTTGATGAATTTGTTCACAGCTTCCACTTGCCCATTGGCCTGCGGATGGGACACTGCTGCAAAGCTTTACTGAATCTTATATTTGGCGCCGAATCCTTTAAATTCTTCGCTTTCAAATTGTGTCCCATTATCCGTGATTATCTTCTGTGGCACACCAAACCTGCAAATAATGTTTTTCAAAGTCAAAGTTGATAACTTTCTTTGAGGTGATTGTGGCCAGTGGCTCTGCTTCGGCCCACTTAGTGAAGTAATCGACAGCCACAATGGCGTATTTGAAACTGGATTTTTTAGTAAGTAATGCTCCAATTAAATCGATGCCTCAGACAAAAATGGTCATGGGCTGACCATTTGAGTCAGTTCAGTAGATGGTGCTCTTGGAATATTCGCGAATCGCTGGCATCTGTCACATTTTTTAGTGTAGGTCATGGAGTCTAGGTTAACATATGGCCAGAAGTAGCAGTATCGTAGAACTTTCTTGGCTAATTTATGACCACCAGTATGTCCTCTACATTCTCCCTCATGCAATTCTACCAGGATTTCTCTTGATTCCTCTTTGGTGACACAGCGGAGCAAAGGCATAGAGAAGCCTCGCCTATATAACCGACTATCTTGAATAAGATACATAGGAGCCTTTCAAAGTAGCTTTGTTCTCCTTTTCCGATCATTTGGGAGCACTCCTCTGAGGAGATAATCTTTTATTGGAGTCATCCATGAATCTAGCTCCATGGCAGTTTCCACGATCCAATCACATCACAGTCATTAGTGTTGGGATTTTAAAGAACTTCAACTGGGACTATCTTTAGCAACTGTGCATCTCCCGTACTGGCGGGCTTTAAGAGTGAGTCAGCCTTTAGGTTCTCTTCCCGAGGAATATGCGAGATAGTGTAGTAGTCGAAGTAATCGAGCAGCTCCCAAGCCTTTGATATGTAAGCTAGCAAGTTTCCACTCTTAGCCTGGAACTCTCTCTTGACTTGACATACTACCAACTGTGAATCATAGAAAATGTGTAAGTCTTTCAACTATAATTCTCTTGCAATTCTCAATCAACAATCAAAGGCTTTAGATTCTGCTTCATTATTTGTAGACAGAAATTCTAATCTCAAGGCATAAAATAGCGAACGTTCTTCAGGAGTCTCAAGCACTACTCCTGCCCCTGATAAATACTAGTTCATAGCACCGTCAACAAATAGTTTCCATCGAGTGACCACTTGGATGGCATCCTCCTTGTCATCACCTCAATCCATAAATTCATCAACGAAGTCTTTTAGGTCTTGTTCGTTAATTGCCCTTCGCGGATGGTAAGTGATATCGTGTTGACTAAGCTTGATATTCCACTTTAACAATATTCTGGAAGTCTCTGGATGGAACATGACTTGTTTCAGAGCTGGTCTGTGAGAACCTTGATAAGGTGAGAATGGAAATACGACCTTAACTTTCTAGAGGCGATAAGCAGGCAGTATGCAAGCTTCTCCAATTTGGGATCATTTAACTCTGCCCCTGAGAGCCTCTTGCTAATATAATAGACCGACTTTTAGACTTTCGAATCCTCTCTAACCAAAGCAACACTTAATGCGTGGGATGAAACTACCAGATGCAAAAATAGGACTTCACCATCTCTAGGCCTGGACAACATTGGTGGCAATTCCATATGCTTGATTAACTCTTAAAAAGCAGTTTGACATTCCGGAGTCCATTGGAAGTCTTTCCTTTCTTTTCTTAGAGCATCAAAGAGAGGAATGCACCGATCTGTTCCCTTGGAAATGAAATGATTCAAGGCAGCAACTTTCCAATTCAGACTTTGTAACTCTTTCTTCGTTCGGGGAGCTCGCATTTCTATCAAAGCAATAATCTGTGTAGGGTTGCCTTCAATGCCCCGGGCTTTAACCATAAACACAAGAAACTTCCCTGATGCAACCCCAAACGAACACTTGAGAGGAATGAGCTTCGTGCTATATTTTCTTAGAATGTTGAACGTTTCGGTCAGATTTTCTAGATGATCTCCAACTCTCTTAGACTTCACCAGCATGTCGTCTACATACACCTCCATAGTATTTCCTATCTGAGATTTGAACATTGAATTGACAAGGCGCTGGTAAGTCACTACCACGTTTTTCAACCCGAATGGAATTACTTTATAACAGTATAAGCCGACATCTGTAATAAAGCTCGTATTTTCTTGGTCTGGCTCATGCATCATGATTTGATTGTAGCCCGAGTATGCATCCATGAAAGATAGAAGCTCATGTCCTGTCGTCGCATCAACAAGCTGGTCAATTCTAAGCAGCGGGAAACTGTCTTTAGGGCACACTTTATTAAGATCGGAATTGTCGATGCATACTCGCCACTTGCCATTGGGCTTCTTTATAAGTACAGGATTTGAGACCCAGGTAGGATATGTAGATTCTCGTATAAAGCAATTCTCCATAAGTCTGTATACTTCTTCTTTGAGTGAAGCCGACCTTTCTGGGTCTTGAATCCTTCTTTTCTTCTTTATTGGAGTAATGCTTGGATCAATATTGAGTGTATGAACCGCCACTTTGGGGGATATGCCACAGATGTAAGAGTGACTCCAAGCAAATACGTTTAGGTTAGCTTTCAAAATCATAATCAATTCTTTCTACAGTTTCAGGCCCAGCTGAGAGCCTATCATTAATACTTTATCCGGATCTTTATCATGCACTGGAACTGAAATTATGACTTCGACTGGTGCCGCTCGCTCCTCCCCTGTACTGGCCTTCCGCAGATCCATCTCCTTTTGGGCCCTATGATGCTCTCCAATACAAGGGCTATGTCTTAATTGCTATAAGGCCTTTTCTTAGATGTAGAGGAGAACCTCCACATCATTCGCTTTGTCCTTTTTGCTAGCCTCCCTTAGCTCATTGATATAACACTCTCTAGCAATTTCCTGATATGCCTTAACCACACTGACCCCCTTATCTATCGGGAACTTCATTGTCAAATACTAAAGGGCTAGTATAATTCTGAAAGCTTCCAGAGCTGGCCTTCCCAGAAAAGCGTTGTACGTTGATGGCTCATCTACAAGAACAAAGGATTGTATCAAATCATCTTTTCTCGCTCCATCTCCAAGTTACACAAGTAGATCAATAACAACAATAGGTTGTTTCGGTTCCCCTGTGAATACTTGGATTTTCTTTTGGCAAGCTCGCACATCGAACATAGAGAGCTTCATTCTATTGAAAGTGTCATTGAACAACGCATTCACTGAGGCTCCACAATTGACAAGGACCCGCTTCACAGTGGCTGGGTCTATCCCAACCGTCACTACCATAGGGTCTTGAGTCAGCGTTATTATTCCTTCACCCTTTCTGTTGAACATGACATCTCCAGACGAAGTCTTATGTTGTTTCACGGAAACGGTATTGTTCAGAACCAAGCACCTCTCTTCCTTTGAAATATTTTTGAGCGCTTGAGCATACCTTTCGATATATCCCCAACTTGAGCCAGCTGGATGAGGGACTCCAGAAATGTATTAATCACGGGCCCTTGATTAACTAGCTCCGGGGCCTTATCCCCTGATCCAGATGCATTCTACTCTTGGTTGTTTGAGGAGGATTTGCGGATTGTGGCTTTTTCACAAAATGCTACGTCGGTTCTTATGAATTAATTCTTCAATCAAATTCCTGAGATGCTTGCACTCATTCGTTTTATGTCCAGGTTGGTTATGAAATCGCTAAAACCTCCCAGAACTAGCCTGGCTATCACCTACCTTATGCGTTTTTGGCTTTCGATAGTCTTCGGTATCCTTGGTAGCTGTAAAAAAGTTTTTCAGAGTCTCCGTCAATGGGGTTAATTCAGAGGCTTTGAAGAAGCGGAACTTCTTTCCATCTCGATTATCTCTTACCATTCCCTCGCTTTTGACCCCCATTTTTCTTTTGGCCACTTGGAACATCATTTTCTTTCTTTAATGGAACTATACTACCCTCAACAACATCTATAGAAAAAGAAGGATCATCTTCCAAATCCATGTAATCTTCTGCCTTTGCATAGAACCTCATTAAGGTGTTAGGTTTCTTCATTTTAATCCACCTTCCAAACTTTGAATATTTAATTATAGCATGCTTCAATGCCATTAATAATAGCCTAGGTTCTGGGTCCGCAACTCCTGCTGTTGCGGCATTAAATCATGTGAGGAAAGTTTTGACTGACTCTCTAGGCTTCTATTCCATGTCATTCAACGACATCACGCCCTTGACCTTCGTAGTTTTCAACCTAAACTGGTATTTGATTAGCCAAAAAGGAAAAGTTGTCAACAAACCTTGGTGGAAGCTTGGTAAACTAGAGCGAGGCTACTCCTTCCAGGTATACAAGGAAGTATAAACATTTGAGTTCATCCGTAGCTCTGGAACCATCCATGTGCTGATTGTATTTGTATAAGAAAAAATTAGGATCACTAGTCCCGTTGTAATCCTGGATCATTGGCGGATTAAACTTTCGTGGGAATTTGGTTAATTTGATCCTTTTAGTGAGTGGAGTTTTAGATGGAGCAAACTCCCACTCTTTCTCGTTATCATTTCAGTCAGCACTTTCCTTCATGATTTGTCGGACCATCTCATCAAGACGCTCCTTCTCGTCGCGCTGATCCACGGGGCATACACCGTCACCTTCGTCGGTTGTTCGCTTAAGCAAATGATCGCGGCTAAGGATCTGGGGCCCTGTGCCACTCTAATGGGGAAGTGCCCCTTTAGCGGAACTAGTCGCTTTCCGAGAAGTTGCTCTTTCAGAGTAGTTCCTAGCAAGTGGCTTAGATTCTTCATGATTGGCCCCGTACGAATCACCGATCTCTTGAATGGATTGATCTCAATTTGGACTAGTGGCGAAAGAGTTAGCACCCTCAGCACGGTTGGCATTAGCATTGACTTTCTCCATGGCGGCTTGGAGAGCAAAGAGAGTTTCTAATTTTTCCATCATGGCTTTATTTGTGATATCCATTTGCTGAGTAATACCGGTGATGGATTCATTTAGCTCATCTCTTGTTATGCCTGTTCTTGTCTTTGAGGATTGGCCCACTTCAAAATTAGTGTGTGGAAGGACAAGATTATCCGTTGCATTTCCAAAACCCGAAGCGATCATGGTCTAACTAGTTGGTGGCTTTTTTGGCGGCATTATCTCAGACAAATTTCTAAACTTCAAAAAAATTCGCCAATCGGCTTGGATCTTAGATTTGGAGAATCTATCATAGAAGCAGGCTTCGAACTTCAATGCGACCACAAAGCACTTAACCTTGAGAATATAACGTGGCCCAACGGTGGGTGCCAAAACGTTGATATCAAAAATGATAACAACACCCAAGGTGTTTTTACAACATTTCACAGAAAAGCAAGATCTAAAAATATAGAGCCACAAACATAGAAAAAAGTAAAGAACAAAGAGATTTAGAGTGGTTCGGCCTAGAATCAGCCTACATCCACTATGAAAGAAGTTTTCATTATCATCATGAAGATTACAAGGTACACAATTTTCATTTTATCACTCAATTTCTCTCTTCTTCTATAATGTTCGTCTTTGTTTTTGCTATTTTTCACTTGATTCACTCAACTTCAATATGGAAACATTGAGATCTCTATAGATGCGATGATTGTTGGAGGAATCTTAAACAATTGGAGCACTTAGACAGTTTTTGTAACGACCCAGAAATTTCGACAAATTGAAAATGAATTTAATTAAAGAAGAAGTTGAACGTATAAATTTATATAACTAAAACGAGTTTGAATTAATTGCGGTAATTCATAACTTGTGATTTAAACTTCATTTGAACACACATGATCTGATATAAATCAGACTTATATAAAACAAGAAATGTTCGGATTTACTAAACAATAATTTTCTAATAAAGAAGAAATCGATATTTCATCGTATAAGTTGTAAGTTAAGACATAATCAAATTTCCAGATGATCGTTATGAAATCGTTTATAAATATTAATGATATATTAAATAAAATAAAAGAATTGTTGATAAATTGGACATCGTTTAAACTGAAAATCTCAAGCGATGAGTGTGAGATGTGTACTAATATGTTTTGGAATTTTATATCATTCCAGTTTAGATATATACATAAATAATAATTTATATGTTATGAAATTATTAATATTATATATTGGTATAATACAAGTTTCATAAATAACCAACCAACCAACGATCTTGGGTTACGGTAAAACTAGTATTACTGGGGTCCGTATAATTAATTATCGCTATATTTCGAATTTGGAGTCGATTGGGGTTATTTTGACGATAGGTGAAATTTAAATAGGAACCGACAAATAAATTCAAATTAAAATAGAGACGTTGTAAAAACAGAGTCAGAATTTTACCCAACAAATTTTATTAGGTTCGGGATGTGAAAACGTAGTAGCACGTCAAGTTTTGTGCCGGTTGGATTTTGGTTGTGGCGGAACAAAAATAAAACATTTAATGAAATTCGCGGTAGAATAAATTAAATAGGGTTCGATTAAATTTCTTAGACGCCCCAGTGTTAATTCCTTCACCCCAAGTATTTCACCGTACACTGAAAATACCTGTAAACGATATTCCTCAGATAAATTTAAGCTGACCAATAAGTTAATACCCTAAACTCTATCAATTCGATTTCGTTCTTATCTTCTTCCCTCTGCTTCTATAAAATCACGCAAATTTCTCTCCATTTTCTCAAAACAAACTGTTTTCCTTTTTTTAATTTTAATGCTCCTTCCCAAATCATTATTCGCTGTCTTTTATTCTTCTTCCACCAGTCGATTGCTTCTTTTCCCAAGCATCCAGTAATGGCCGAAACCCTAAAGTGAAGTCGGTCATTCTCCTAAAATCAGAATCACTCCTTCCCAAAAATCTATTCTTTTCCTTCAAATTTAGAAAAAGCAATGGTCTTTCCCCTTTAAGTCAAAGCATCGTCCCTCAACCGTTGCCACCCGAATCAGTTTGAAGTCGCCTCCTTTTGTACCTTTGAGGACCGTCGCCGCTTGCAAATCGAGATGCAAAGGCCGTTCGTCAGTTTGTGATTTCATTGCTATGCCTTCTTCACTCGTCATTACAGGCGAGTTTCTAACTCACGATTCATCCTGCTTCAAGTAAATTTATTTCAGTAATTCATTGAACTTTGAATTGGTTGTGTTCATCTCATAATAATTGTCTGTTGGAAGCTGAAAATATTTGATTTACCTTGTTTGCCGCATTATGAGTATATCCAGATTTATAAACATGAACTAATAACAAAATACTGTGCGTACATCTGGTTTTCTCTGCATTTATTTGATTGGTTTTGTAAACTGAAGTAGACTTGGTTGGTTTGTAAATCTGAAGTACAATTTGGCTCATGTTTTGCTTTAAGAACTTAAACCATATTATTTAACTATTGCCTAATTTCAAACTCCTGGTTTTCTAAGATATTGCGGCAGTTTTTATGTTTTTCTTATGCATGCATTTCATCGTTCAAGCATCATACTGGTACATACATATTTTAGGACTCACTCATGGTTGTTTACATTTATTAAGCTTGGATAAACACTGTATTTTTTTACACTTTGCAACCACATATGTTTTAACTAATATTTCTCCATTTCGTGAAGTACCTAAAATCTGGAACATCTTATTGGTTTCACAGAACCTAGCATTCAACATATGGCCTGAAGTTTAGCATTAATATTGATTTTGGTTTAACTATTGTTTTTAAGCATTTATATACTCTTTGCTGTTATAGATTATAACCCGAACATTTGAGTAGTTGTCAATGTGGCATTCAACTTAACGCATGCCATCGAAATTGAAATTTTCGACTGCTAATATCTAATTTATCAGTATCTGTGCATATATCAAAGTTGTACAGTTGTTCCATTTATCATTCTACCTCAAATTTTCCTAAAATTTGAAGTTTATGAACTCCATTTCAATATGCTACTTCCTGAAGTATTTTTCCTGAGAACTTAGGGTAATACATATGCTAATCCACATGTGATCGAAACGAAAAAGGGAAAGAACCTATATTCATGATGTTATTTGCTTTTACTATTAATATTCATGATGTTAGCATTTCTCTCATATTTGTTTTACTTATGTTTGAGGGTAAAAACGCAGGTGTGTAATCATTCATATTTGCTCTTTGTATATTAGTATAAGTTGTACCTGCATATGCGTTAAGACTCTCTGTAAACTTGAAAATATAAATCAATTATGACCTGCATATCAAATTGTTGACCTGCATATGTGTTTGTTACTTGAAAAATAACATATATGTATGTATTTTAATACATACATGATGGGTATTACTTAGAAACTTTCGACCAAGGACCTGCTTCTTTTTTTCGTAACATGTTATTGACTATTAGGAAAAAACTTATACTGTCTCGGCTTTAAACCTGGAAACACATATTAGATTCATTTGCGTACTTATAGATTTTCTGCAAACTTAAACCTGAATCTATATTGGTATGCCATTCTTTGATAAGGCATACCGATCACAATTTTTGGGTCCATTCCCCAGGTCTGGGCTTAAATTGTCAAAGTAAATGGATTCATCTTTGGCTTGTATTTATATATGTCACCTGTTGGTCTACGAAACTTGCTACATCTTTGTTGGTTGATTTTGGGGCTGCCTGGTTTGGAATACGAAAAAGACCAGGGATTCTTTTATGTTTATGTATGTTGTACCGATCTTCTCCATGATCTCATGAGTTCATATCTTTAAATCAATGACCTTCGCTATACTTGTGTGGGTATATTTTAATCTAGGATGCTGTGACAATATACGTGTGTGTATACATACACACACATGTATATGCAAGCCCCTAAAATCACTTGTGCCATTATCTTGTGTTTGGGAAGCCAAGATGGTGCACACGTGTATAGATATACATGCATACGCTTACAGGCTGACATGACAGATTGTCCCTAAAAATATTTGAGACGGATAAGTTTTGATACCACACTTGATCTTATCATAGAAATGATATGAACCGATACCATTATTTGTATGTGCTATTCGATTGCGGGATGCTGAGGCAGTGTACTCATGTATATTATCTATATATGAGTGCATATGCATGCTTCTGTGTCCGCTCCTCACTGAAAAGTAAAACTGGTATGAATAGATACCACACTTGATTTTGTCATAGCACTGACACAGACAGACACTACATAACTTTTACTGTATGTATTTTGGAATTTAGGGTTAATTATTATATTTTAGTTTGGATTGAAGTTAATTTACTTGAACTACGATTAATCTTGACTCGAGTATTTTATGTTTTTGCATGGAACGCTCGGGTCAGTCCAGAGCAGTACAGATTTAAAGATCACAGCTCAGGATTTAAAGGTTGACAACGTTGGGGATTCCAAAGATGCGCACTCTGAAGATTTTAAACAGTAAATATTTCTTTTGTACTAAAACTTTATGTTTCAGTTCCGCTGTATAAAAAATCTTGTATCAATATTTTAATTATATATATAAATTTATTTGTTGTCCAATATTGTGTTATTTATTTATTCTGTGTCTTTTGTGTTGATTCCGTTTTAAACTCTGTAAGCTAAATAACGATCCATCGATTTGAACATTTTAAGTTGGTTTAATTATTGATTTAAAGCGGTCAAAAAGGCGGGAGTTACAAGTGGTATCAGAGCTTTGGTTTATTCAAAGCTTAGTTTATCGAGTTTAAATGAGTAAGATCGACATAAGAAAGAGCTGGTTTTGGAAATAAAAAGATTTCGAAATACAAATTTTGAAAATGAAAATAATTTTATAGTAAAATTTAAATTATTTTGGAAATATTATATATTTTGGAAATTAGTGTTTTGGAACTGATACAGCAGAAATAATAATTTATTTTGAGATTTAAATTTTCTTTCGGAATCCCCAGTCTTTGAATCCGGTTTTGCCAGAGCTGTTCTTCGATAAGTTCTCTTAGGATTGAATCTCGAATCTAGCATCGCATGGTATCTAAGGAAGATAAGTCTAAGAGAACCAACGAATCAATTGCGTAATTAGAGATAACTGAAATTGATTGAAAATAAGAATTCCGATGAGAATCTAAATGAAAAAGGAAACTTGAAATCATTTCAAAAATGAAATGATGGATTTCATTTTGATATTCAGGATATAAGTAAATGAAAATAAAATCGGAAAGGGTTATAATTGGAATATGACTATGTTAATTTTGATTAATTTATTTAGAATTTGGCAAGATGATTTATAATTGGGTTCAAACCAATAATGTATAATCAAATACAAGAATTCAATAGTGAAGTATAAACTTGTAAATAAATTATGTAATTACCCGCATTCTACGCATCAAATGATCGTAGAATATTTATTTCACTTTCATATGAAGTCGTATGGTCGTGTAACTTTGGGAAGCGACTATTGGGGTCATTTCCCACATACACGATTTTTGTCGAAATTTAACTAACAATTTTGCCCTTGACGAATCTTGTTTCGCCTATAACTTTTGATTGGTAAGGAGTTTTGGCCTGAAACTACTTCCATTGAGATGGTTTACCTTTCCGTAGAGTGGTCACATTTATCAAACGGACTTATCGTTTGGGAGACATGGCTGAAATAAGGTTTGGAAGATGAAAAACAGCCTAACCGGGCTTAATATGGTGATTAGCAGCTAGGCCCATAACCTATTTCCGGATTAGGGTTATGGGAGGGCTGAAAAGAGTTAGAGAATGTTTTTTTTCATTTTCTCAGCCGCCACAAACATTTCTTAAACCATAGCAATGACCTTCACCTTCCTAATCTCTCTTTAATCGCTTTCTAATCACATATTAGCCAAATCTACATCAAATTAAGGCGGATTAGCATAGAAATCAAGATAGAGCTGATGAAATACATTGGGATCCATGCCAAATCATTTAGAGTTTCAGATTTGAAGTTTATTTGTGGCTAAGGTGTGTGATTTGTGCAATAACTATGGCTAATTAGGGGTGATTAGTGATAATTAGCGAAATTATGATTTAGAAAAATATGTAAAAATTCTGAAATATTATTTTATGTCACTGATATGAATTGGGTTAATTTGGATTAAGTTTTCTATTCCCAAAATTTAGGGGATTAAGGGGAAAACTATGGGTTTTGGTATGTTTGATCCTAAATAGCACACATTATTGTTGTTTTGATGTTTGTGATTGATTACACATGTTATTACTGCTGTTTGGCTTGATCTATGATTGCATAGGAAAGTTAGAAAGGTCGAAAACGCCGTCGAGAGGCGAAAATAGTTTGTAGAAAAGTGGTGTAGGTTTTGGGTCGAGCGACCGGCCAGGGAAGGGGCATGACTGACCCTGATGGTGCTCGCACGACCGACCCGACCCTATGTGTAATGTTCGACCGACCCATCATTGCTTGTTCGACCGACCTTTTCACATAAGTATGTTCGACCGACCCTTTCACATATGCATGTTCGACCGACCCAGATGTATGCTCGACCGACCCAGATGTATGCTCGACCGACCCAGATGATAGTTCCCGACCGACCGACCGATGGAGGATGAACGACCGAGATGACCGCAAACTCTTCGGAAGAATGATTCCACTCCAACTAAACCCGAGATCCAAATGGGGATCGACGGGTTAACCTCCAAAGTTGAGCTTTGTTGTGGGACGTGTGCAAAGGGGTTATCGATATCTATAACTTTGGTTCACTATTGAGAGGGAGGGCATTGACTATGGATCAGTGCGGTGGGGTCAGAGGTTGTATAGAGTCGAACTCCATCAGGGCCTCCAAGGGCAAAGTGATCGTAGTGGGGCGGGGTGGGACTCCGTCATGGCCCCAATAGTTCTGGTGATCAAAGTGGTGGATATCGTATGCTTTACGCACTAAGTGAGAGATGTGAGGAAGATTGCTATGTTTGATGTTTGCTGTCAACGTGGCATGCACACTCCCATTTTTACACTTTATGTTTGTGTTACCTTAGAGTACTGTACATCTTGTTATGCTAACTCTTTGGTTGCAGGTCCAGGTTAAGGTATCATTATTTATACCTGTTATTGCTTTATTTTGCTTCTATCGCTCGTCTGACCCAGAGTTTTATGTCTCTTCTTATTACTCTGGGTGCTCCTAAACGAGCAGACTAAAGACAGGTTAGGTGGCTATGCACGAGTAACTGTCTGGAGACGAGCAGGAGGCTTCCACTTACTATTTACATGTATTCTCCCTGGGTAGTTGCTGGTCACTACTTTGGGCACTAGTAGTGTGCCTTTTTTATTTTTGCTTTAGAGACAATATTTTGAAGTTGTAATAATGGTTTGGATCATAAGCTGTATTTTGGATTCCGCTGCTATGATGGTTTAGTTTTCAGCTTATGCACTGTCTCACCTGTTTTATATCAAGTTATGTTATTATTATATTTCATTCCATGCGCTGTGAATCCCTTTCTTTTGATGGTCGTCCCGTGCTATTTGGACATCGACATAGCGCATTTCAAGGGAAATGTCGACTGGTGCGGGGCGGGCCGTCACAAATTAGCATGAAGTAAATTGTATACGAGAACTGTAAATGAAATGATATATGACGGAAGATTGTGAAGAGATTTGAAGCGATATTTAAATAGAATCAAAACAGATTTAATGTGACGAGTTCAGATTCCTATAAAAGGAATGATACTCATTTTTAGAAGTAAATAATGTGTGAAAGAAAAAATGTAGAAAATGAAACTGGGATAAAGAAAATAGAGTTGACCATTATGGTGAGATTATCCTGAAGTCCAGAATATAAATTAAATGAGATTTTTACGAAGTTCGGAATGTATTATCGGAAAAGAGATTATCCGAAATTAAGTTATTTATGGGAGTCAATTATGTTGAATTTCAAGAGAAAACTATTTACTTTCCATTTTTAATCAAAATTTAAATTATATTATTAATTTGTGTTTATGCATTCAGATTAATGAATAAAGTATATTTAAAGTTAAATATTTCGAAGGCGTGGATTATTGACACAATTAATAATTTTCGTAAAAGAAGCGAATTCTTAACTAGAATTCGGAAGTTACGAGAATGATTGTTTTGTTGAGATCTGAAGTTGTGAACTTTATCTTTTTCAAAGTTAATAATATTGTTCGGTTAAGGTCTGAGAGGTAAATAAATATACCCCTACTTAATTGACTTCACTATTGACTAAGAAATGGTTAAGTTTCTATAACAAGAGTTGGTTAAGTAAAGTAAGTAAATGAGAGTCGGCAGTTGAGTGAAAATAGCGGTGTTTTATTTAACATCTATTTAGAAATGTTTTCCATAAGAATAAAGTATATTTTCTATATAAAATAAGGATATGCGAATATATGGAAATGTTTTACATTGTAATAAGAGATTTTCTAAAATTATAGAAAATAAATATGATAATTGGTAATGTTTTCAAAAGACCGTGAGAGGCTAACAGGTTTTGATAAATCATAATGGCAAGAACTAAGGAACAAAACGGCGCATGTCGAGAACGAAGAGCAGCAGAACGTAAAAGAAGGGAGAAATTGATTTTGGAATACGAGGAGAGGATTAAGGAAAGACAAACACATGGACCCCATGATAATGTCGTTTGTTACAGATGTCAAGAAAAGGGACATTACACGGCTACGTGCGGAGAGAGCGACAAGGGAAAGAAGGTAAAATTTACCGATCCGTGATCTTCTGTTTTAAATGTCGAGAGAAGGGGCATTTTCCTAGTTGTTGTATTATGGTGAAAAAGAAGAAGACTTTTGTTGCTGAGACGTCTAATAAACAAATCGCTTGCTATCATTGTAAGCAAATTGGACATATAGCTCGAAACTGCTCCGAGAGGCAACGAGGAAGACAGTCAGTGTTGCGTTCAGCCAGAGAGAAAACAATGAAGTACATAGATGATGATGGCTCCATTTCGTATTATTGTTAGAATTGTAAGGAGTGGGGTCATGTGGATGAGGAATGCGCTAAGCCTTTTGTGGAAACTCCATAATGATGAATATTGTGAAGTAGTCGATTATTGATTGAAAAGCATACAATCATCGATGATTGTGGAACATAATTAAGTTAACTCTATTTTATAATACCATCCTTTGTAATCTGCTATGTACGTGTTTTGAATGAATCGAGACTATGTATAATTATTTAAATAAAATGGTTATGAGAAATTTGATTGGGGGTTTAATCTCATTATATGGAGTTGTTCGAGAATCTTGAATAGGGAAGACCATTATTTGTTTTGATAAACCTAGTTGGTAAATAAGTTAACATTATTGAGATGAGTTTATACTTAAGTTTAAAAATGAAATTAAGAAACTGATTGGAGATTGGTCAAGTTGGATAACTTTCTAAGTTTTGATCTGATGTTGGTTTCGGCCTTCGGGGTTGATACTTAGGGAGTTGTTCGCTTGCTAATTTACGGTCAGAAGATGTGAATATAGAAGAGTAGTAATGCGTAAACGAGTAATTTGTATAAGACTATAAAATTCTGGAAATTTGAAGAGCATAAGGATTTGAATCAAATGATGAATTTAATAATTGGAAATTCGGAAGGGAAAATTTGGTTTATAACCAATAGATCCGTAAATTTGAATTTGAATTTGAAAAGATATCAGATATTTGAATTGATTCAGAAATCATACTAGAATTTTGAAATTTGAATGGAGATGTGAGGATATTCGATTTTAGATATTGGATATAGGAATTTTCGAAACTTATATGAAGAATATAGTGAATTTGGAAATTAGTGATTTGGAAGGTACGTAGTTTGAAATGAAATTTTATGGAGTTTATATGAAATGTTTAGAAATATGGTTTGGGAAGAAAATCTTGTGTAAGCTGACATAAGTATGATTTATGAGGAATATGAAATGAATTACTATATGTTTTCAAATCAAGATAAGGAAAGTGCCTTCCTTCTCCTTTGAATTTCAAGCTTAGTTGAGGTGTGTTGCTGGTGGTAGTAGGTTGTCCGGACATAAAACTCGAGTTGTTCGAAAGAACGCGACCGTATAGCGTAATCCGTAGGGCTGTATATGTCCTACTGCGGACGGATGTTTCTTATGGGAACCAAGCGTAACCATTATGTCTGATGCGATCTACAGTCGTGGTAATGGCGTAATCTACAGAGCTATGAAAGCTTACGGATATGGATGTTTCCTAAGGGATTGAGGCGTAACCATTGTGTACTTGCGGTCCACATAGCATATCTACAAGTGAAGGAGATGTAACCACTAGATTTACTAAAGGTAGCATGGAGCCATGTGATGTTTGAGATATCTTAGTGATGTGAAGCCACATGTTGATGCAGCACAGGATTTGTCTTTGTGGCTGGATTTGTCTTCATGACTTGATGTGTCTTCACGACATGATTTGTCCTCATGATTTGATCTGTCTTCGTGACTTGGTGTATCTTCATAATTTGTTTGTGATCCTGAGATAGAGTAGTCAACGCTCAGTGACCTCAGTTTTTCTTTTGATTCTAAAATATCTTCCGTTGATATGTCCATGACGAAAGTCACAGGGAAGTGAATTCCTACGGATACGGATGTTTTCTGGGGATCCAAACGAAACCATTGTGTATCTGCGATTCATAAACAATCAACCTATCAATATCACATTGGTACTTTAAACATCCGTTTTTTTAAATAATTTTTTGAAATATTTTACTGGGAGTTGAAACAAGAACATTTAGTACTTGGAGATTTTAGTCATGCGTCTGGCCAGCGTATGCCTAACATCTTTGAGAATGACAATAGATTTGTCAAACTTCGTGTTATCAAATATTTTTAAATAAATAAGTTAAGATTAAAATATACCTAATTTAATAAATTAAGAAAGAGAATTTCGGAGTATTTTCAAGTCCGTAGCTTTGGGGTAATAATACAAATATTTTTGTACGAGTTTTGTTATATGTATAAAAATTATAAAAGATTTCGGATTTTAGAAAATTTTCAAGTCGACAATTTGTAACTGGAAGAGGAAATGTTATTTACACTCTTCAATGAGTGTTTGGATGGATTAAATGGATTGAATATAAGGAGATTGGGTTGAGGGTTGCTAAGTCTAGACCCATCACAGTTGCAACGATTGTTAAGTAGCGCAGACAGATGACGTTTATAATGAAATTTGGAATAGTTTGAGATGCATAAATCCAACTTATGCAGAATTGGAACTTAAAACGAGATTGGTTTCGAAAATAAATTACATGACTTTGAATTTGTTAGAAGATTATATAAAATGAGAATTGGGAGATATCTCAAATAAGTGAGATAGAAAAATTGGTCTAAGAAAACTGAATAAAAGCGTGAAAATCGTATTTGGAAAAAATTTGATTATTTAGAAGAAAATTTGATTTTCCATGTTAATTGAATATGATAGATAAACAATGAGGATTGATGACTTAAATATCAACATTTAAGTTAGTTGTGGAAAATTTCACACCATATGAAAATTTTGAAGTATACGTTGGTGTAACTCTAACGAGCTCTCCTTTTCGGGGACGAAAAGTTTTTAAGGGAGGGAGATTGTAACGACCCAGAAATTTCGACAAATTGAAAATGAATTTAATTGAAGAAAAAGTTGAACTATAAATTTATATAATTAAAACGAGTTTGAATTAATCGCGGTAATTCGTAATTTGCGCTTTAAACTTCATTTGAACACACATGATCCGATATAAATCAGATTTCTACAAAACAAGATATGTTTGGATTTACTAAACAATAATTTTCTAATAAAGAAAAAATCATTCATCTTATAAGTTGTAAGCTACGACATATTTAAATTTCCAGATGATCGCTATGAAATCATTTATAAATATTAATGATATATTAAATAAAATAAAAGAATTGTTGATAAATTGGACATCGTTTAAACTGAAAATCTCAAGCGATGAGTGTCAAATGTGTTTTGGAATTTTATATCATTCCAGTTTAGATATATATATACATAAATAATAATTTATTTGTTTTGAAATTATTAATATTATGTATGGATATAATACAAGTTTATAAATAACCAACCTACCAATGATCCTGGGTTATGGTAAAACAAATATTATTGGGATTCGTATAATTAATTATCACTATATTTCGAATTTGGAGCCGAACGAAGTTATTTTGATGATTGATGAAATTTAAAAGGAACCGACAAATAAATTAAAATTAAAATAGCGACATTGTATAAACAGAGTCGGAATTTTACCCAACAAACTTTACTAGGTTTAGGATATGAAAACGTAGCAGCACGTCAAGTTTCATAGCGGTTTAAGTTTGGTTGTGGCGGAACAAAAATAAAATGTTTAATGAAATTCGCGGTAGAATTAAATTAAATAGGGTTCGATTAAATTTCTTGGACGCCCCACTGTTAATTCCTTCACCCCAAGTATTTCACCGTACACAGAAAATATCTGCAAACGACCTTCCTCAGATAAATTTAAGCTGACCTATAAGCTGATACCCTAAACTCTATTGATTGGATTTCGTTCTTATCTTCTTCCCTCTGCTTCTTTAAACTCACGCAAATTTCTCCCTATTTCCTCAAAACAAACTGTTTTTCCTTTTTTTAAATTTTAATGGCTTCTTTCCAAATCATTGTTTGCCGCCTTTATTCGTCTTCCACCAGTCGATTGCTTCTTTTCCCAAACATCCAGTAATAGCCGAAACCCTAAACTGAAGTGGTTGTCCTCCTAAAATCGGAATCACTCCTTCCTAAAAATCTATTACTTTCCCCCAAATTAAGAAAAAGCAATGGTCTTTACCCTTTAAATCAAAGCATCGTCCCTCAACCGCTGCCACCCAAATTAGTTTTGACATGGCCTCTTTCTGTACCTTTGAGGACCGCCACCGCTTGCAAATCGAGCTGCAAAGTCCGCTCATCAGTTTGTGATTTCGTTGCTATGCCTTCTTCACTCGCTGTTGTAGGTGAGTTTCTAACTCACGATTCATCCTGCTTCAAGTAAATTTATTTCAATAATTCGTTGAATTTTGAATTGGTTGTGTTCATCTCATAATAATAGTCTGTTAGAAGCTTAAAATCTTCGATTTACCTTGTTTGCTGCATTATGTGTATATCCAGATTGATAAACATGAACTAGTAGCAAAATACAGTGCATACATCTGGTTTTCTCTGCATTTATATGATTGGTTTTGTAAACTGAAGTAGACTTGGTTGGTTTGTAAATCTAAATTACATTTTTGCTCACGTTTTTCTTTAAGAACTTAAACCGTATTATTTAACTATTGCCTCATTTCAAACTCCTGGTTTTCTTAGATATTGCGACAGCTTTTATGTTTTTCTTATGCATGCATTTCATTGTTCAAGCATTGTACTGGTACATACATATTTTAGGACACATTCATGGTTGTTTACATATACTAAGCTTGGACAAACACCATATATATTTTTACACTTTGCAACCGACATATGTTTTAACTAATATTGCTCCATTTCGTGAAGTACCAAAAATATGGAACATCTTATTGGTTTCACAGAACCTACCATTCAGCATATGGCCTAAAGTTTAGCATTGATATTGAGTTTGGTTTAACTATTATGTTTAAGCATTTATATACTCTTTGCTGTTATAGATTATAACCCGAACATTTGAGTATCTTTCAATGTGGCATTCAACGTAACGAATGTCATCGAAACTGAAATTTTTGATTGCTAATATCTAATTTATTAGTGTGTGTGCGTATATCAAAGTTGTACAGTTGTTCCATTTATCATTCTACCCCAAATTTTCCTAAAATTTGAAGCTTATGAACTCCATTTCAATATGCTACTTCCTGAAGTATTTTTCCTGAGAACTTAGGGTAATACATATGCTAATCCACATGTTATCGGAACAACAAAGGGCAAGAACCTATATTCATGATGTTATTTGCTTTTACTATTAATATTCATGATGTTAGCATCTCTCTCATATTTGTTTTCCTTATGTTTGAGGGTAAAAACGCAGGTGTATAATCATTCATATGTGCTTTTTGTATACTAGTATAAGTTGTACCTGTATGTGTGTTAAGACTCTTTGTAAACTTGAAAATATAAATCAATTATGACCTGCATATGAAATTGTTGACCTGCATATGTGTTTATTACTTGAAAAATAACATATATGTATGTATTTTAATACATACATGATGGGTATTACTTAGAATCTTTTGACCAAGGACCTGTTTATTGTTTTCGTAACATGCTATTGACTGTTTGGAAAAAACTTATACTGTCTCGGTTTTAAACCTGGAAACACATATTATATTCATTTGCGTACTTATGGATTTTCTGTAAACTTAAACCTGAATCTGTATTGGTATACCAGTCTTTGATAAGGCATGCCGATCATAATTTTTGGGTCCATGCATCTGGTGTGGGTTAAAACTGTCAAAGTAAATGGATTCATCTTTGGCTTGTATTTATATATGTCACTTTTTGGTTTACGAAACTTGAACACTTTATTGGTTTATTTTGGGGTGCCTGGTTTGAAATACGAAAATAGACCTGGGACTCTTTTATGTTTATGTATGATGTACAGATCTTCTCCATGATCTCATGAGTTCATATCTTTGAATCAATAACCTTCACTATACTTGCATAGGTATATTTTAATCTAGGATGCTGTGGTAATATACGTGTGTGTATACATACACACACTGTATATTCAAACCCCTAAAATCACTTGTGCCATTTTCTTGTGTTTGGGAAGCCATGACAGTGCACACGTGTATAGATATACATGCGTACGCTTGCATTCCCCCATGACAACTTGTCCCTGAAAATATTTGAGATGGATAGGTTTTGATAGCACACTTGATCTTATCATAGAATTGATATGAACAGATACCATTATTTGTATGTGTTATTCGATTGCGGGATGTTGAGGCAGTGTAATCATGTATATTATCTATACATGAGTGCATATGCAAGCTCCTATGTCCGCTCCACACTGAAAAGTAAAACTGGGATGAATAAATACCACACTTGATCTTGTCATAGCACTGATATGGACAGATACTACACAACTTTTACTTTAGGTATTTTTTGGAATTTAGGGTTAACTATTATATTTTAGTTTGTATTGAAGTTAATTTACTAAACTATGATTAATCCTGACTCGAGTGTTTTATGTTTTTGCATGGAACGCTCGGGTCAGACCCGAGCAGTACAGATTTAAAGATTACAGCTCAGGATTCGAAGGTTGACAACGTTGGGGATTCCGGAGATGTGCACTCTGAAGATTTTAAACAGTAAATATTTCTTTTGTATTTGAACTATATGTTTTAATTCCGCTGTATAGAAAATCTTGTATCAAAATTTCAGTTATATATAAAAAATTATTTGTTGTTCAATATTGTGTTATTTATTTATTCTGTTTCTTCTGTGTTGATTCCGTTTTAAACTCTCTAAGCTAAATAATGATCCGTCGATTTGAATGGTTGAGAAATGATTTGGACAACACTTCATGAAGAGAAAATTCGGCCCACCGAATGTGGGAAGTCTTGGGGTATTTATAGGTGTAGATTGAATGTAGTGGCAAGGCTAAAATAATGTGTGCAGGTTATGGATCAGTCATAACAATATTTAAGAAAACGCCTCTAGTTGATTTTACGTCTGATCCATACTTTTTAGAGGCAACCGACCCCGACTCAATACGTGTCGATCCATGTTGTAAGGCAGCGATCGATCCGTGTTGTAAGGCGGCGATCGGTCCATGTTGTAAGGTGGCGACCGACCCATAGAAAGGTGACATGACCGATCCATAAGAGGGTGGGATGACCAATCCATATATGATGAAGCAATCCGACCCATTAGATAAAGACACGACCGACCCCGATCCATGGCTTCAGCAGACGACCAACCCATATTATAAAGTAATGACTGATCCATTGGTGGAGGAACTGACCGATCCACACGATGGCATGACAGACCGATACATATAGTAAGTGACCGATCCATAAGGCCATTACACGACCAATCCATTGAGCATGTATACGACCGGCTCATTATATTATCTTATGACTGACCCATCGTTTACGGCCTAATTTCAGTGGATTAACATCTGGGGAGTTCCAGTGATTTTTAGCGTAAGCATAAGGTAAAGAAGTATCAAGACATACCAATAATACTGGATATGAAAATACAGTATAGCATAAAAGTACGAAATAATCGAGATAAGGTAAGATCAGATAAGATTCTCATTCATATCCTAAAACATAATTTCTGCACCAACTATCAGAATATGAAGATTATGTTTTGCCCTTATTACTACCCAGTGATCGTCTCCCTAACAGACATGAATAGCTTGTGCAGCCATGGCATTCAGGGACATCAGTCCCGAACCCATCAACTTTAAAAGACAGAACCCTACCCGTCGGTGTTACAGCGTCTTATCTTCCACCATCAGACCTTTTCACACTCGTGACTCCGCCGGAACGCGCCCGTACTCACCTCCAGAATTTGAACATCTTATAATCATCCATTAGTAAAGCGTGCCTAGTCTATACCTAGTGCGAGACTAATTTAATAACAGGAGAGTACCGAGTGATATAGGTTTCAAACAAATAGCAGATTGACACAAGCCACCCCTAGGCTTGGCCCTCAAACTCGAATTTTAAGAGCCCTTCCCCCAAAATATTTTAATTGGAGACATGGACCTCTTAGCTTATTTATCAGACAGGTTTAACATTGCAGGTTTAAGTTCATTAATAAGCTTACTATAACCTTATGTTATATTTCACGGTTGTAAATGACATTTCTTACTAAATGTAACAACCCTTCCCCAAATCGTACAGGCACATGCTCAGATGATTACAGTAACATGGTTTACTTAATTTACATATGATTCATATATCTTCTCGTAACATGTTCTACTTAATATAAAATTAAGTCCAACCTATTCAAATTAACATGTTTGCATATTCTTCCTTTATAATCTCAATTATACAGTCAATGGTTCTCAAATCCCAGTATGCCTAAATCTCCTTTTTACTGTTATAACCTATTATTCCAATTTTACAAAATTCAAACGTAAATGGCCTAGGCTCTCGATGGCCTAAGCTCAACTCAAAATAAAAAGGAAAAGGAGAAAATTGATCCAAACTCAGAAATGAACAAACTGAATAAATAAACATAATAAGACTGTAAACAAAGCAATGACAGAAGGGGATACGGAAGAAAGATGTACATATAAACAAATAATAAACGAAAATGAATAAATAATTGATAGTAATTAAAAGATCAATAACATATAAGAATAAACTTATAAACATTGACACTTTTCAAATCCAGTATATTTACTGTCAAAATCCCTTTTAAATTGCAAATCTAAAAATAATGTAGAACTCACAGAGATTTGTATTAGATCCAGAAAAAGCCTTTGAAATAGTTGTAGAAGAAGAATTATCCTTTCAACCTATATTTTGACATCACCTTAACCCTTTTCTTATTTTATTTCAGAACATAGCTTTATGGAGGAAGAAGATGAAGAAATGCTTATGTAGGAAAATAGTGAGGGTTTCTAGTCTATATATAGGTGTGCTAGAACAATATAAACCATAGGATCTTAGGTTTTAAAATCAAACCATAGAATACACATCACGCTGAGTCAGTAAAACGAACTGTAACAACCCGAAAATCTGGGCCAATTTAAAAATTTTATTTTGGCAATTTTAGTGAATTTTGATTATTTAAAATGAATTATTTTAAATAATATCGATGAGAAATTTATTTTGAATGGAATTCGAACGTATATATTATATAGATCGTCGTTAGAATATAAATATTTAGTTTAAATTATAAAAGGAATAGAAAATGGCGCGGTAGTTCGATAATTCGATTTCAAATTTTAAATGAATGTACAGGATTCAAAATAAATCGGATTTCAACGAAACAAGAAATATTCGGATCTGTTTAATCATATCTTTCTAACGAAGCCAAGAAACTGAGATTTCACTTTAGAGATGAGAAGATACGTCCAGTTTAAAATTCAGAAAAGTCGCTGTAGAATTTATATATATTTTAATACATATAAAGGCCTTGAAAATAGCCATTTTGCAAACGACCTCAGAATTCGACGAAACCACTTTTGTTGGATCCGGGATGTCAAATTATTGCTAGGTTTCAAATTTCATAATTTTTGAAGCTAGTATGTGAGTATGGCAAAGGAAAATGTGTTTGGTCGATTTCTATTAAATTGGATCGACCAGAAAAGGGCCATTTTTCAAACGGTCTCAGAATTCGACGAAACTAGTTTTGTTGGGATCATATCGTCAAAACATAGCTAGATTTATTTTTCTGGAATTTTTAGAATCCGTATGTGACCCCGGTAAATTGAAATGTACGTTCAAAATTCAATATAAAGATTTATATTGTAATTTGAATGAAAACTGATCGTAACAGCCGAATTGGCTTACGAAACATATCCCATTGTGTTCAGAATGGGGGTATTTAGCTAGGGCGACAATCGTTGGGTTTGATTTGAAGTTGGGATCGATAAACAAGCAAAAGATGGAATTAAATAATAATAAAATAAAATATATTTTTCTATGAAAAGGGCCCGGACTAAAACCCTAACCCTAGAAAACGTTACAGCCGCCGCCCTTTTAAATCAACCACCGAAAATGCTCCAAACTTTATCCTCAAAAATTGCCAAATCCTGATGGAATTAATCTAAGAAATTAAGGGGGAAATTGAAGAACGAAGAGAGAGCTTTAATCCCATACTAGTTTGATTAATTCTCATGACCGATTTTGCTCGAAATTGAGCCATAAAGTCACTGCGTTCAAGTCGGATTCGGGAGGGCATCGATCTGGAGGCGGTTCAGGGGGGAGGTGTACGACGCGGAGGCGCTTCGGGAGGGAGGAGCTGATCGGTCGACCGTGGCCTGTGGTGATGAGCGACAACCAAGTGTTTCATCGAGAACGGGTTCTAGTAAAACCGTGTTAGCGGACGGAAGATGAGTTAAGGAATTTAATTATAGATTAATTAATATTTAATTATTCAATAACGTGATTAACACAAATATTATCATATCTAGCTCATACGGCATCAGAAAATTGTAAATTCAGTTGCGTTGGATTCACAACCACTAATTCTACAACATGGAACTGACCAGAACTGTAACCGAGCAGATCAGAATTTCATGAAAATTCAAATCCGAACATAAATTCAGAAATAAAACCGATCAATGTGAAAATTCTCTCACTATAATTTTCTGTACAGTTATTTATTTTATAACTGCATATATGAACTGATCCCCGTCGTCCACAGACCATGGACGACTTGTTTGATTGTATTCGGTGTGAAAATTGATCGTGATGTGAAATGAAATAAATATGAAATGTGAATTGTATATATTTAATGTGAAAATATAATATATATATTGAATGTGAAAATATCGTATATATTGAATGTGAAAATATCGTATATATTGAATGTGAAAATATAATATATATTGAATGTGAAAATATCGTATATATTGAATGTGAAAATATCGTATATATTGAAAGTGAAAATATCGTATATATTGAAAAGTGATTTCAAAATCGAATATTTTGAAATGAATTCAAATTGAATTAAATTGAAAATAAATTCGAATTGAATTGAATAGGAAATGAATTCGAATTGAACTGAATAGAAAATGAATTCGAAATGAATTGAATCGAATTGAAATTGAAATGAAATAGAATTGAAATAGAATTGAATTCGAATTGAAACGAATTGAAATCAAATTGAAATGAATTTAAAATGAATTTATAAGGAAAAATTCAATTTTGATTTGAATTTGAAATAAGAAGTTGAAATCGATTTGAAAAGGAATTTAAAACGATTTATAAAATTCGTTTTAAATAGAAATCGATGAAATATATATTATATATATTATATATATAATATAATGGCCTGAATAGAACGCGCCGCGCTGCGGTAGTTCGCGAATTTCGACCATTGACTTCGAATGGACATTACGGGAGATCCGACCGTCGGATTCTCCTGAAACCAGAGCTGTTGGGTTCGTATCGAAAAGAGCTTTCTAAGAATATTAGAGATTTGAAATCTAACGGTTGGATTTGGAATTATGTCCAAATCAAATTTGGAAAAGGTCGCTGTAAGTGCAGTTCGATGACCGTTGATGGAAATCGACTGTATGGGCCTTGATAAAATTATTAAAAATATCGATAATTTGTGTAAAATCATAAGAAATGATTTGTAAAGAATTGGGATGAAAAACTCCATATTTGAAAAGATAAAAATATATTTTTATCGAAATGAACTAGTTATTAACTAAAAAAATAATCCAATGGTTATAAATAAATAAATTGGATTCGATTTGAATTGAAATTATCTTTAGATATTTTCGATATTGGATTCCGTGATTATACAGATATTGTGATAGGAATTTGGAAGATATCGATATCGTTATTCCCGATATGATATCTGTTGGTTTCAGGATTTGATGTTGAATATAAGTCGATACTATCTTTATTCAAAACCTTATATTTAATGTCAAATTTGATTGATTGATTGTTTATACACTGGCATTCATGGGGGTAAACCCGTTCCGCGTTAGCGGCGTGGTCCCGTGATATGCCATATTATTAAATAAGTTAATTATGACTGTTTAGAGTTTCTCACACCAGTCCCATGACTGACCTGTAGTTTGCTTTTCCCTTACGAACTCGGGTGCCCCTATTTTCCACACG
This sequence comes from Allium sativum, assembly GCA_030737875.1. Classification (NCBI taxonomy): domain Eukaryota; kingdom Viridiplantae; phylum Streptophyta; class Magnoliopsida; order Asparagales; family Amaryllidaceae; genus Allium; species Allium sativum. Next base: position 866,282,792 of record CM060924.1, on the reverse strand, counting down.
GGCAGTCGAGTAGTTTTATTTTGCAGATGTATTGAGCAGGATTCTGGATTGAAGCTTTAAGCTGCGTCCAGAGCATCGTTGGTCTTCCGCTGTGTAGTTTATATTTCCGTTGTGCATTGTATTACATTTATGTAAATTTATCTTCCGCTGTATTGATTGTATTTCGATATACTCTGATATTCTATACTCTGATGTAACATTATTATGATGTTTATAAAAGTCTTCTGTTATTTGTTCTGATGTGTTGTATGCCTAAAGTTAGCGTATACGGGATTCGAACGGTCTTGGTCGATTTAGCGATCGATTAGGTCCGGGCGAAATCCGTGTCGTTACACGAACTGTACTATTAAATTTGTCCAGGTTTAGGCTCACGGCCTGATCGAAGGTGGGTCGACCCACCTCTTAACTAGGTCGACACAGGAGTCGACCTATGTAAGGTCAGTTCGCCCTATTACCGTTGCATTTATTCTGAATTATTTACTAAATTATCTTAATTAATTCCAATCTTCTTTTGATTATAACTTGTTCATGCTTAGTTCGATTTACGAAAACCAAATATCCATCTAAATCAGAATTTCGTAACGAACGCGATGGTAAAGTCCATTTTACTCAGTTTTGAATATTTTATTAATTGATATTCGTTTTATTAATCTTCTTTATATAATTATTATTTATTAAATTTTAGGGTGTTACATTGATGTATTTTTATCTTTATACCTACAACGCATACATTTCTTAATGGAATTCTATTTTGGATAACGTTAAAGGGTGTGGGGTGTTTCATTCACGATATTTGTCCTAAAGAACAAATGCTTCTTTCACACTACGAAGGGCTTAATGTTAACCTAAAAATTATACCTTAAGATAGACAGGGTGAAAGAAGGGAAAAAATTGAAGGAGGCCTCCAGAAGAAGCAAGAAAAAGCGAAGCGCCTTAAAAATTGACCAAAGTAAAGATTTACACAAAAAGAAAAAACTTTGTACACATGCCGAAAGGAGTATTGTTACTAGGCAAAGTAGTAATACAGAAACAAGAAGGCACATGCTGTAATAAAAAAATCCCCTTTCGATAATCTTGAAGGGCATATCATTCTGAAAATATGTTCAAGAACCATGCAATAAAGCACAAACCTTAAAAAGCCCAAAAGAAGGGGGTTCTGGATAGTTACACATCAGAAAGAAACCTCATATTCAACAAGAGGCTCATCATGCCAGAGGCTGTTTCGTTCAAATATAAGATGTTACCACAAACTGGGAGCCTGCATGAGCACATGCCTCCTGCAAAAATCAAATTTGCATTATGAAGGATCCTCTTCAGAAGTAGCATAACAACCATAAAAGTATGCCTTTAAGACTCATTCTAAAGACATTTGTTTCATGGGTCTTTAAAATGGGTCTAATTAAAGACAAAATCTTATAATCTTAAGAATGAGCTAAAAAGACCCACATATGAGGTTCCAATGGGTCCGTAGTGTCAAAATATTGATAATTGAAACCAGTTTTCACATCTTCCGTTGATTGTCTGCAAAATCATAATCCGCAATCCTAGTACCCCTGAAAATTCGTATTCACCTAGGACTTGTGATTTTACAGATACGTGCGTAAAGAAAAGGAAAATGTAAAACGTCCAATGGCGACGGGCATAAGAAGGTGAAGTGAAGAAGAAAAGGTTAGGTTTTCCAAACTTTAATTGTATATCTCTTTGATTTTCCGTTCTTAATTATTCATTCTCATCATGTTGTAAATCCTCCGTGAACTGGAGCTGATGGAAATGCTATTTTATTTTTTCACAAAATTAAGAACCTTTCATATGGTTTGATCACTCTTTGGGTGTTTTCGCAATGTTGTGGAATATATGAGAAGAGATTTCATAACCTTGCTCAATTTAAATATATTTAAGTGCATGTAATCAAAGTTTTATTCCTATTGCCCATTCATAATACCAGAGAATTGCATATCCATTACCATTTGATGTTCATGTTGATCGTTAGAAGGGTTATAGGAGTATCTACCTTCAATTTAGAACCAAAATCAAATGTTTTTCCCATTAATTTGATGAAGAAAAACCATGATTCTTTCCTTTTATTTTCTAGAAGCATAATAAATGATTGCCTGTGCTTATTTTTTGTTGTTGAATCATGGTTGAAATTAGTAGTTTGATAGTTGCTACTGTTGAAAATTACAAAGATACAACGGAGACTCCGCTCGTTTGATTTTCGAATTCAAATTTAAAGGATGAAACTAACACGAGTTAATTAGGAATCTGAAGCAAGCAACCAGAAGGGATGGGGTCGGATGAATGTACATCTGTTGTGTGTCCGACGATAGAAACTGCTGCATACCACATCAACTATGCTATGCCTTAAGGCACAACATGGCTCACCTGGGAAACATAGGTGAGTTACTCACCTACGCACGCATAGATGACTTACCTGCACAAGCAGGAGAGTAATTTATTACTCACCTTCTTACATGAAGGTGAGTACAATTCTCACCTGCACAAGAATTTATTCTTTATTACATGCATGCACAGGTGAAAAGTGAGCCTTACATTTATCGTAACATATGGTGTATCTGAAACAAACTCGTCCATTAATTGGGTTGACAAAGGATCAAAGCGGCATTCGTTACATTTATCGTAACTAAACCCATCAATAGTCACATATATCAATACAATCAAACGACATAGATCAATCATGGATGCATAGCATGGAAATTACATGAAATGTGATCTATACATGTCTATTTCCAACTGGTCCTTCTTTAGTGAGATCAAATGTTTAATATTTAAACAACCGGAGTGCAAAGAAAAATTCATTACTTTATTTCTGATCAGAAAAAGAACTTGATATGCATATATCTGTAACTAAAGTATAGAGCAATGAGTCATATGAAAATACCGAATACAAACTCACCCTGAACCAAAATATCCTTACATAAAAGTTACACCAATTGAGCTACATGCTCATGAAAGACCTTAGGTGATAACCTTTTGGTAAGCGGATCCGCCATAATTGAGTTTGTCTAAATATGCTCTATGAATTACAATATATTTTGCACTCTTCCCTTATTGGAAAATAATATATTCTTTACTGTCACAATATTACTTGGTCTTTCAATTCTTTATCAATAACTGGAGTCTTGTGACAAAACTTCATTATTATTTTCCATATTTGGATGTCATATAATTAACCAAAGACGATATTTTCAAAATGGTGAAAAACTATAAGTGCCTAAATGACACTTTTCCCTAATATAGTTTCACCCATAAAATATATTATCATTGCTAGAAGTGGATCTTTTACAGTAATGACATCCAAAATATCCGGATCGTAATTCCTTATGATCTCCACCCGATCCGATCTTTTATCTATGAGCATATAATCTTTTATTTTGTCTTTTAGAGATATATCATATATATCATAACCATTTTGGCTACTAAATCATTGATCCACTTTTAATATCAGTAAAGTATCTACCAAATAAAATACGCATATCCATATGTGTATATACATTAGTATGCATTAGAATTCACACTGCAAATGCATGAGAAATCTTTTGCATTTCTTTAATTTCAAGGATGGTAGCATTTATCTGTTTGGTAAAACAAAAACAACTGAATCGCAGTTTACATACCAAATCTTTTAAGCATTTATCTTCCAAATTCTTTTGTAATAATCCAAATATCACGCCATGAACAATAATGGTGTATTTGAATCCCAAATACAAAAGAGTAATCCATAAATGAGTTTCTTAAGTAGTTTCACCAATTTCTCCATTGAGAAACATAACTTTAATCTCCATCAGATAATGCTCAAAAGTACAAAACGTAGTAAGCTCCAAAGCGATCGATTCTAAAGAATCGTTTACTAAGCCCAAAATGAAACATTCTTTAAAGATTTTTTTTTAATAACAGTAATTTCAATAAAAGTGCCTTATAAAATTAAATATTACCCAGTTGATCCCTTTTGGCTTTGAATAGTTATTCATAACCAATGATCTTATTACTTAAGTTAGAGAGAGATTTCAAACTTTGTTATCCATATAGATTTATGCTATATGTTCATTTCTTAAATCCACATTTTAAATTAGTACCTTACATGGATTGATGTAAGTCCATAGCATCATCTTTATCAATCCATTATTTATCTTTATGAAGAAATACTACACAATAATCTGAAATAGCATTTCTTTCCATTTAGGTGGATTTCCATAGTGATCTTGCACTTTGAGGTTGTTGAGTTTGTTTTCTTGAAACAGCAACCTTAGCTTATAGAAAAAAAATATCTTCAACATCGTCTTATTATGGTTCTTAATTTACTTCTTCCTAATAAAAGAAAACAAATCTTAAACTTTAAGCGAAGAAGCAACCGTAGTTGAATCAAAGATAATGATTCTCTTTAAAGACAATGATATTACATTATTTCTCCCCCCAAACTCAACATCCTCAAAATAACTATTGCTATTCCCACTTTAAAAATTTTCCTTAGTGTGGGTTTATAAAAAATTATAAACTTTAAATCCCTTAGAATATCAATAAAGCATTTTCTGTCTTTATGATATCTCAATCTATAATTTCTTAGTAATCTGAAAGAAATAATTATATTAATCACCAAAACAAGATTTGAGATATCATTACAAGCTATTTAGCATAAGTAGCCATAACTTATATATCAGACATTTAGAGCTTCAATTACATAAAAATTTGAATTTATTCATAAATCAACACTATTATTACTTGATGAATATGTTCATATTAGAAATATAAAACCGAAATCTGTCTAAATGACAGCATAAAAAAGTATCGAATAAATTCAAATAGTTTGACTTAAATCTCAACAATAACTTTATATGTCTGTATATTCCAATAAAGAAATAACTATAAATATATCCTTATGTTATTTCTTTTCTTCTAAATTCTTAGCGATTTCTTCATCTTTATTGATACAAAAAAAATGTTTATCAAAGGAGTACTTTGAATCTTAAAAAAAAAAACTTCAATCCCTCTATTAATTACCAAAGCGCTAAATTAGCCCAATAAAATAGCATTTTATTCTTAAAATAATGTTAATCTTAAAAAAAATACTGGAGATAGCACCAAAATAATAATAATAATAATAATAACAAATTGAGTGGCTTTAACTTTTGAAGCAATATTTTCCATATAGTACTCACTTAGATTTCTTTTACTTTGAATTTATGGAATCAAGCACCACAAAAAATGCTAGTTTCCCCTTATTGTTTTCACAGAATCGTTTCCATTCTCAGTAGATAACCTATCAAAAAATAGGCATCGTTACGTATAGTCCATCCTTGAAAAGCTTCTGAAATATTTACTTAATGATCCTTTAACTCTTGCCTTTTTAAATTATACCACCTTTCAATATTCTTCGTAACATTATAAGAATATCTAACCGTAGTAGGATTGACTGTAACCCTCTTAATTACAAGAGTTAAATCTATAAAGTCAAGAATAAATAACATGCTCTCTTACAAATTCTTATATTTATCCCAAAACAAGATAGGAATATTCTTTAAATTGGCAGACAACTCGGTGAAATCAACTGAAAATGAACAAAAAATAAAAATGAAGAATGACCGTATATGCTCATAGCCAAATATCAACCGTAGTAAACTCAAATAATTGGTAAGTCTCTTCTGAAGATACCTAGTACACGTTAATATCAAGTCTTTGGACATTAATATTAACTGTAAGTGGTACTCTTGTTGTAATGATCAAACACTGACAATAAATTCAAGTCAAATAACAACCTTCCTTTGGGCCGGTTAATTATTAACTCGAAAAAGCCCTTATAATTGTCACATATTTATCATCACACATGTGTAAGCGATTCGGCCAAATATTAGTCTTCCTTTGGGCCGGCTAATACTCGCATGAACAACTACACACAAATATCAAACATTTTCATAAACCACCAAAATAAGAGAGGTCACTTTGATGACATATTATTTCAGTTAATTCACTATGTATGTAAGATATTTACGGTTATAAAGAGACACCAAATTATATTTGAATTTATTTCTTAGCATATAATATATTTTGAGTGCTTTATAACACTCCTGAAAATACTTTAGGTCATACGACACTTGAAAATTTCAAAAGTACAACATGACACAACTTGTTTCAATCATAGCTATTATAATATTTTACTTTAGGTATGTGATTATATTCATGACATTCCCTAAATAAATATGATACATGATGTCCTAAATAAATCACATAGCAAATGTCGCAATGAATGCCAAAAGTAAATGCGACATGAACTTTCGTATAATTGACCTAATAAATGTCATATTAAACAACATGGTTGAATGAAAGGCCATATAATATACATAGACCCAGTCAAGATAACATTTTTCATATGAAAATTTATTCATACAGTGCCATAATAACCAAGTATTATATATGTGTAACAATTTAAATAAAGCCATATTATTTTTCAGTGTTCGACCATTTGACTTAAGTACTAACTTTGAAAACCTGACAATAGCCAAATTAATGTGGCCGGATCCTAAGAAAAATGAATTCAATTAACTGTAAATTGACCAACTCATAATATATCGGTGAACGAAATATAAAAATATCTCGTTTACATCGTATCCATTCAAAATACATGGTCACCGACTCACAATGCATATCCATAGACTTACCCAAATATTTCTCAACACAAATTATACATGAACCATTCTAGTCAAGATTACAACTTAATTAGTAAGGTGTATATAAACTGCAAAACAGAAACCGGACGAGGTACATGGAAATGGGGTTAAATAGAAGAAGCTGAAGTTCCGCTCAGGTTTGTTAAGCAATATGTGAGTTATATATAAACAAAAAAAAATGTAACTGATACCATTCCATGCAAATAGCTAACAAAAAAAATGGCATCCTATTGATTCCCACGAGAATAGCTCAACAGCCATCTGGCTAAAAAAATTGATAACGTGTAACACAAATGTTTGCAAGAATACAATAGAAAAAGTCAAACTCAAATAATTGCCTTTTCAAGCCGCATTATTTACTGAGTTATATGGCGGAATCAACAATTTTTTTTTAATCTTAATCCATTGAATTATTTAGTACACTAATAGCAAGGTGTATAAAATAAAATAAAAATAGAGTGGCTTTTCGTCAGGTGGCCTGAAAAAAGCGAAATGTGTATCCAATGCCATGCAGGTTTCATTCTAATGTGAATTAATCCATACTCTTACAAATTGTATCCAATCAATGCCATGTAGTAAGTCATTTTAACATGTACTTGTATCATCCAAACATGAAAAGAAGATAAATAATCTAACAACATTAAAAAAAAATGCAGATGCTTTATCTGAATCCATAATAATAAAATTATTGTAGCATCATGTCATGCATGACAGGACTCAAAACACATATCACAGTACATGTAATAGCATCATAAACCTATATACAATACAATATGTTATGCCTAACACATAATGAAGCAAGGAAGAGTGTATACAACCAAATGGATCGAGATGTGAATCCAAATTCAGAACAAAAGAAAAAAAATCAATTTTTTTTTCTTTAATTCTGTAATACTGTATGTCATTTAAACTAAAAAAAAATCCAATTTCTCAATCAACTCAATTATGGGTGGCTCTGATACCACTTGTTAGGATTTCAATATATATTAACAACAGGTAGTCATGAAGCCCTAGATCCAAATATGTAACCCATATTGATTTAATTGAGAACAAATCAGAAATAGATTAGCGGAAGCATACCTGAATCTGTATTTAATCAGTGCAATACCTGAATCCGTAGTCGGTTGTTAAATGAGAAGATGAATTAGTTTTGGTCTTCCAAATTGACACAAACCCTAGATCTGAAATTAGCTCTCTATAGAAGAGGTTAGAGAGTTGCTAAGGCTTGTGTAATTCGGGGACCATAACCCTTTATTTATAGAGTTGGCATTTTGTAATTCGGCCCTTCAACAAATTATAAAATGCCCCGGTATCTACATATTAGGCCCATGATAACTTAAACTTTATGCCTATTAATTCTAATATAAAATTAGATCACTTTAATTAGGCTTTACACCAAAATAGCACAACACATTTTATTTTACATATGTGACCCAATTGTCGAAATATTCCAACAATCTCCCCCTGGGCCACATATGAAATAACCTTAAAATATGTTTAACTTTATGATCTCCAAACTTTGCTATTTATAACGTATGGTGTATCTGAAACAATCTCGTCCATTAATTGTGTTGACAAAGGATCAAAGCGGCATTCGTTACATTTATCGTAACTAAATCCATCAATGGTCACATATATCAATACAATCAAATGACATAGATCAATCATGGATGCGTAGCATGTAAATTACATGAAATGTGATCTATACATGTCTATTTCCAACTAGTCCTTCTTTAGTGAGATCAAAACGTTTAATATTTAAACAACCTGAGCACAAAGAAAAATTAATTACTTTATTTCTGATCAAAAAAAGAACTTGATATATATATATCTGTAACTGAAACATAGAGCAATGAGTCATATGACAATACCAAATACAAACTCCCCCTGAACCAAAATATCCTTACATAAAAGTTACACCAATTGAGCTATATGCTCATGAAAGACCTTAGGAGATAATCTTTTGGTAAGCGGATCCGCCATAATGGAGTTTGTCTAAATATGCTCTATGAATTACAATATATTTTGCACTCTTCCCTTATTGGAAAGTAATATATTCTTTACTATCACAATATTACTTGGTCTTTCTATTCTTTATCTATAACTGGAGTCTTGTGACAAAATTTCATTATTATTTTCCATATTTGGATGTCTTATAAAACCAAAGGCGATATTTTCAGAGTGGTGAAAACTATAAGTGCCTAAATGACACTTTTCCCATATATAGTTTCACCCATAAAATATATTATCATTGCTAGAAGTGGATCTTTTACAGTAGTGACATCCAAAATATCCGGATCGTAATTCTTTATGATCTCCACCTGATCCGATCTTTTATCTATGAGCATATAATCTTTTATTTTGTCTTTTAAAGATATCATATATATCATAACCATTTTGGCTACTAAATCATTGATCCACTTTTAATATCAGTAAAGTATCTGCCAAATAATACACGCATATCCATATGTGTATACACATTAGTATGCATTAGAATTCACATTGCAAATGCATGAGAAATATTTTGCATTTCTTTAGTTTCAAGGATGTTAGAATTTATCTGTTTTGGTAAAAGAAAATCAACTGAATCGCAATTTACATACCTAATCTTTTAAGCGTTTATCTTTCTAATTCTTTTGTAATAATCCAAATATCACCCCATGAGCAATAATGGCGTATTTGAATCTCAAATACAAAAGACTAATCCATAAATGAGTTTCTTAAGTAGTTTCTCCAATGTCTCAATTGAGAAACATAACTTTAATTTCCATCAGATAATGCTCAAAAGTACAAAATGTAGTAAGCTCCAAAGCGATAGATTCTAAAGAATCGTTTACTAAGACCAAAACGAAACATTCTTAAAAGAAAATAAAATTTTCTTTTAATAATAGTGATTTCAATAAAAGTGCCTTATAAAATTCAGTATTACCCACTTGATCCCTTTTGGTTTTGAATATTTATTCATGACCAATGATCTTATAATTTAAGTTAGAGGGAAATTTCAATCTTTATTATCCATATAGATTTATACTATATGTTCATTTCTTAAATTCACATTTTAAATTAGTACCTTACATGGATTGATGTATGTCCATAGCACCATCTTTATCAATCCATTATTTATCTTTATGAAGACATACAACACAATCATCTGAAATAACATTTCTTCCCACTTTGTGGATTTCCTTAAGTGATCTTGCATTTTGAGGTTGTTGAGTTTGTTTTCTTGAAGCAGTAACCTTAGCTTAATGGAAGATTTTCTTTAACATCGTCTTATTATGGTTCTTAATTTGCTTCTTCTTAATGTAAGAAAACAAATCCTAAACTTTAGTCGAAGAAGCAACCTTAGTTGAATCAAAAAATAACGATTCTCTCTAAAGACAATGATCATACTTTATTTCTCCCCCCAAACTGAACTCCTCAAAATCTATTGCATTTCCCGTCTTAAAACTTTTCCTTAGTGTGGGTTTATAAAACTATAAACTTTAAAGTCGCTGAAAATATCAATAAAGTATTTTCTATCTTTATGATATCTCAATCTATAATTCCTTAGTAAACTGAAACAAATAATTATATTAACCACCAAAACAAGATTTGAGATATCTTTACACAAGCTATTTAACATAAGTAGTCATAACTTATATACCAGACATTAAGAGTGTAACGACCCGACTTTTCGACCCTCGAATGTCAACACTAATACATCCACGGTATTCACGTGCCGAGCACCCAAGTGTCGGAAAGACGAAAAGTTAGGGTGAAATAAAATAAAAAGAAAATAGACTAAGGAAGAAGAGGACACAATATCAGAATCTCACAACGGAACGATAACATATAATATAATGAATGATCTTTACCAAATAAAACTGTATGATTACAACTATCAGAGAAGACTAACCTATCATCAACTTGGACAGTTATAACAACCCGTCCTCATAAATGTTGATGTACAACATAGAATGCAGTGGATATAAAAGTACGGTAAGATGAACTCCAACTCTCTTCCAAAAGCTCCAAGGCATCCAAAGTAAAACCTGTCATACTCAGCCAACTCGAAGGAGTACGTGATGATTTTAAGGAAAACAAAAACCTAGCGTCAGACATCAGTCTGGTATGAGAAACTCAAGATACACATTGCATGTAACAACACTGAGGGAACTGTGCAGATTACCGCTCCGGTTTTCCCCTCAATTGAAACCAACCATTTATTATGAGAAGTATAGTTGTATTATAAATAATGTCTAGGGTGTAGAATATAAATAAATTCACATAGAAGGAATGGTTACATTGGTTACATTCAACAACTATTAAATGTACAAACAAAACCGATAAGGCACGTTCGCATATTGGATTTTCCATCAGAGATCTCTCAATATAGATCCGAACTCCATGCACAAGGGTCAGAAAGTACCTCCGAGCGTCGTATATCTCTAGATGAAATATACCATAAGGTAAACACAACTGGCCCACGCACGAAAACACCGGAGTGCACCACGTGGAACCAAATATACCCAACTCCCGCGCGCAACTTCAAAGAGCTCCCGCAACGATTCGATAATAAGCATACACTAGATATGGAGTCAATATATCCTGCCGTAGGTTAGCAAAACCCCAGATTGTGCTCCTACTCTGTTTTTAGCCATTTCCGATGTCGAGGTTTCGTTCGGCATCTTTCACACGAGTCTTCATCACTCGAACAGAACAAGAATTCCCAGTTGGAATCCCACAGCTCAATAGATCTTGGAATCACACATAGATTTCTTCATAGATCTCGGAATCACACATGGATTCCAATACATCAACAGATCTTGGAATCACACATAGATTCTTTCATAGACCTTAGAATCACTATATGTGTTCGAGCATCTCAACAGATCTCGAATCACCACATAGCCTTCACTTCCCAGCCGCTTCCAAAACGTAGAACCCGTATACTAGTTTTGAAGTGGTTTTCGATAAGTAGAACACTTACCAATCTCGGTCTCCTCAAAACTAGTTGCTAGATTTAAGGTCAAGTTCTATAGTCAATTAACTGACTACAATTCACACAATAGACGATTGTATATGGAAAACAGCCTCGCTTAATTTCCATAACAATTGAATAAACATCCAAGGCACTATCAAGGTTACAAAGCGTGTTTAACAATCAAATCACTATCAAGTCACATAGCATAATAAACAGTTGAAGCACGGTTAACTCATATAAACGGCTTCTAATCCCATTCCCATTTAATTAACCTTTCATTAATTAAAACTTCTGTTATTAGTAAAACTCCTTTTATCTAATAAAACTTCATTTGTCAAATACGACTTCGCTTGTTAATCAATAGCTCATTCTCGATTAATATTCCTTTATTAGTATAACTTCTTTTAACTAATAAAACTTCATTTGTCTAACTAAACTTCCTTATTAATCAATAACTCATACTCGATTAATATTCCTTTATTAGTAAACTTCTTTTATCTAATAAAACTTCATTTGTCTAACAAGACTTTGCTTATTAATCAATAACTCATACTCGATTAATATTCCTTTATATACTTGCGTATATATTCAACTTATACATATAAAAGGTGTATATGTATATATTCTACTAATTCACTATCCCTTTATAGTCTTGAATACTTAAAATCGTATTCATATACTTATCCCTCCGGTATAAGTATATCCATAATTCACTTCTAAGTTTCCCTCTATAACTTCAATACTACAAAACGTATTCATATACTTATCCCTCCGGTATAAGTATAACCATAATCAATTTATAAGATTTTTCTTAAAATATAATCAAAGAGGTTAAAACCATTGTTTAATAAAGAACCTCTTCTCTTTTATAAGTTAAACATCTTATTCAATATCTTTATTCTGAAAGATTTCTATACTTGTTTCTATCTTTAAAATAAATTATTAAAGATCTAAGTATATTCAAAACCATTAAACCGTATATTCCAGTTTAACTACATTCCAAGGGTTTAAAACAAGTGTTGCTAAAACAATGTTTACAACAAACCCAAAACAATCCTTTATAATTTATCTTTAAATGTTTGTTTAAAGATTCAATTATATTTACTTCCATGATATAATCTTAGAGGGTTAAAGACTAATGTAATTAACACATTGTCACGACAAACCCAAAACCATTTTATGCTTATAGAAATCACACTTCGTGCACTTAACTCGTTTCCGACATTATCAACTTAACTATCCCTCGGTCAAGAGTGAGGCCAGGTAAGTTAGAGCACTGGTTGCATATCACCCCTTGCCTAGACACCCCATTCTTGACACTCACAGATAGATAAGCCTACTCGTCGGCTTATTAGAATTAAGCATAGTAACCATGATATTCAATAAACAAGTAATTAGGAAGTGCACTCATATCACTATTCTAGCTTCACACACTTTCAAACTTACTTCAATTTAACATACAAGTTAAACAACCATTTTAATATGATAAGAAAACACTAAGGACGTCATTACAAAGTTCCATACAATGTATTGAAAACACAACAATTAAAACTGCATATATAGCGACTATCGCTATAAGTGCACTTTCAAGTTCAAGTCCACAATATGTCAATTCCCTACTAATCCTTATGTGCTTTGTTTCGAGTCCATTCCACTTGTTATACAAGTCAATTCAAGTCCAATTCCAAGTCCATTCAAGTCCATTCCAATCCATTAACATGGATCACATATGTCGCTTACTTTTAAAGTAAGAATCAAGACAACATTTTTAACATAAGTTACCAACATTCAAGCAACTTTAAGCATAGTTAAAAACATGCAAAAGGGTTTATGTTTGCTGTCCTAAATAGTGAGTAAACTCACCTTAATTCTTAGCAAATCCAAGATCCAATAATAAGAATAAAGATCCAAGAATAAGAATAAAGATCCAAGCTAGCAACCTCCTTCCTTCCCTTGTTTTTCCTTGCTTCCTTCCTTATATAGCTCACGACCAAAAATAGAGAATGGAGAGGTTCTTCGATTTTTCAACTTCTAACTAGCTAGAAGATCTTGTAATGGAGTAGGAAGGCTTCACTCAAAGTTTGGCTTGATTTGAAGTTCATTTGAGTGTACTTTGAGAAAGTTAGTAAGGAAGAGGAAGAAGATGAAGATAAGCCATTAAAAGCTTCACTTTTGCTTAGGAATTTTGTGTAAGAAAGAAGGAGGTATACCCCTCCTTATATAGGAAAAAGAAGGTGGATGAGAAAAGACCAAAATGCTCTTAAAACCCTAAACGTACTCATGAAAGAAGTGAAAGGTGTGTAAGAGAAGTGAAAGGTGTGTAAGAGATGGTAAGTTTGCTTTTTTTCAAAGACTTTAAGTAAGCATTCATTTGTATACATATAAGAAGCTTATATGCATACACTTAGGATATTTTATAAACCTTTGATGTGACTAATTATGCATACATTTATGTGTATAAGCATGTATGTGCATATATATCATACAACGTTGCAACGATATGAAACAACTTCTATTCAACGATAGGATGCGAATCTGGAAGTTGAATCTCGATCATATTATTGGTTCTTTATCAAATGATTTATTCAAGTAAACAAAACTTGAAAATAAATTCATTAACTTTTTTAAACAATTAAAACAAGCATATTCAAATTATAAAATACTTATTTGAATATTTAAATACCCAAAATACAAAAACTTTCCTTAAATGCTCATTTTTGAAAATGATGACATCATCAATATAGTTAGCCATAAATATGGAAAAATACTTTTATTTACTAATTACTTTCCTAATGAATAATTAGACATCCACTAACATTTTCAACGACTTTTATTGAGAAAACAACCATTTATCAATAAAACGATTTTCGGCCATTTTATCAATATTTTACCAAAAATATATTTTTGAAAGCATTTTTCCAAAACGAGTCTAGTATCATTAATTACTTGTTAAATGATATTTTACAAGGTTATAAAATCACATTTATAACATTTAACAATATTACAAATTGTTACGATATTCGAAGATTAAGTGTTCGATTTTTCGGGTCTTTACATTCTCCCCCACTTAAAATATTTCGTCCTCGAAATTGCAACACGAGTGACCAAAGGAACAATCAAACATCGATACTTAAAAGTATAATCCTACTAGAATACAAATCTCATGTTTTGATCAAGTTCAAACCCTCTTATCGTATAAGGATGATAAACAATTCATTAAGCATCACCTTATGCTCAACAGCCTCGGGTTAACACTTAACCAATCATTCACTCTACCTCAAACAATTCAAGGATTCAATTCTCAAATTTTCCACAAGTCAACAACATAGCATGAATTGTTTAAAAAGCCCGTACGATATACATAAGCCATCCGTACGCAATATCAAAATTCAATCACTTATTCGATCACACAATTTCACTTCCAGACTAGTATCGCTCACTCGATCACTCTAGTGCGGACTCAGATCTGGTTTCATGATTAGAAACCGCCATTCTCCTTACATAGCTATACTATGATAGAGAATCACAGAATCAAATCAAGAATCTTGTATCGAACTTCGTCGTCAAGAATCGAGTGAAAAATACCAACTCTGATCGGTATAAGCTACCACAAAATCACACACTCGAATCTGGATCAAACCGTAAAGCGAATAAAACAACCTATGTAAATCTTACATATTCCTTCCAATTGGTTTATTATTACTCCAATTATTTTATTCACCTTCGTTCTCATACTTAGTATATTCTTCTATACTAATATTCCTTTGTGAATCATATCATAATACTTCAAGCTATTAACCATTATATAACTTAAAAGTATATACAAACGACCAATTTGTCTTACTTAAATAAGCATGCTAACAAATTTGGACTTTTCTTACTTAACTTCTGAACTACTCACTATAATGAATACGATTATATTTCCATAGTTCTTTCTTATTAAACTCTTATTATAAACTAGTTCGACTTCATATACGTTTATAATTCATTCAATACTCGAATTCAAATTTCAACATACACTTATATTCGCTTAGTGTACAAATATTAACATACTCAGTTTACTAAACTGAACTAGTTCAATAATCGCAAAACAAGTTAAAACTTAATAATTCTCAAATTCAATATTTTAAACTTCCCTAAGTTTATAAATTATAAACCAAGTCTCTTACGCTTTCACATAAATTAGTCAAGCATGTAAATTCACTTGGAAACATCGACTATCCAAAACCGTCGAACATTCCATTCCATTAACAAATGAAATCTATCAAACATCATATCAACTGAGATGCAAAACCATACAACTCCAATATATAAACTATATGCATCCATATATAACTTAGTTGAAAACTTCAGGATTGAACTTCCGGGTTTCATACTTCAAATAATCTGTATCCAAAACATAAATCTGTTCAAGTCCAAACTATTATCCATGGGAGCTAGTTCATACTTAGAAACTCGAAAATGAATCTCGATGATGCTGCAGTCATCATCAACATTATTTTCCAGCGACTCGAGTAAGATCAAAGCTTTTCTATCTTTTAAAGTCATTTAAAACCCTAAAACACTTTCAAACCAACTTCAATATGTATTTCAAGCTTTGAAAATCAATTTCAAACTTACCGGAATTCCAAATCCTTTGGTTTTCAACACAAATACATTTCATATTTATAAATCTCGTTTATAAATTTCACTTGCATATTTCTTGTTTAAATTCGTTTTAAACAACTTCCATTCAGAATTAATTCTTACCCAACATCATTACCGAATGCCTTATAGTCAAATTGTGAAACTGAATTCACAAAGTGTTCGTTTCCAATGTTCCCCCAATTATAAATCTACCTAACCCATGCAAGCAAATGGATAAGATTACTCTTATCCAAACACAGTAATCGATACCCATAAACTGGTCCGGGCACAACTAGAAATCAGCCAATAATAGTCAACGCTCCTAAGCGAGCATGACCAATCAATCAACGAATGATAATAATTTAATATCATCCTACCCTAACAACAACTCATCTATATAACTGATTTAGTTATGAAATCTTTCTTTATATATAAAATATATACTTCTTGGTAACTTATTTCATTTACCAAATTCGAAAACAATATCGAATCAAATGACTTGTTCGAGTGTTTCAGAATCTTCATCAAAACGATGATCAATCGATTGATTCAGATCCAGAATTCAGACTTACAAGTCAAAACACCCAATACAAAATATTTTGTATTCACTAACAAGTACGTGCTCTCATATATATAATACACTCTACTCATTCTAGGGTGTTGCTAACCCCATCTCTAATGAGCCATACCCAACCAAAGCCAAGGTATTCGCTCAACCTTGTGCTCTGATACCAAATGTAACGACCCGACTTTTCGACCCTCGAATGTCAACACTAATACATCCACGGTATTCACGTGCCGAGCACCCAAGTGTCGGAAAGACGAAAAGTTAGGGTGAAATAAAATAAAAAGAAAATAGACTAAGGAAGAAGAGGACACAATATCAGAATCTCACAACGGAACGATAACATATAATATAATGAATGATCTTTACCAAATAAAACTGTATGATTACAACTATCAGAGAAGACTAACCTATCATCAACTTGGACAGTTATAACAACCCGTCCTCATAAATGTTGATGTACAACATAGAATGCAGCGGATATAAAAGTACGGTAAGATGAACTCCAACTCTCTTCCAAAAGCTCCAAGGCATCCAAAGTAAAACCTGTCATACTCAGCCTACTCGAAGGAGTACGTGATGATTTTAAGGAAAACAAAAACCAAGCGTCAGACATCAGTCTGGTATGAGAAACTCAAGATACACATTGCATGTAACAACACTGAGGGAACTGTGCAGATTACCGCTCTGGTTTTCCCCTCAATTGAAACCAACCATTTATTATGAGAAGTATAGTTGTATTATAAATAATGTCTAGGGTGTAGAATATAAATAAATTCACATAGAAGGAATGGTTACATTGGTTACATTCAACAACTATTAAGTGTACAAACAAAACCGATAAGGCACGTTCGCATATTGGATTTTCCATCGGAGATCTCTCAATATAGATCCGAACTCCATGCACAAGGGTCAGAAAGTACCTCCGAGCGTCGTATATCTCTAGATGAAATATACCATAAGGTAAACACAACTGGCCCACGCACGAAAACACCGGAGTGCACCACGTGGAACCAAATATACCCAACTCCCGCGCGCAACTTCAAAGAGCTCCCGCAACGATTCGATAATAAGCATACACTAGATATGGAGTCAATATATCCTGCCGTAGGTTAGCAAAACCCCAGATTGTGCTCCTACTCTGTTTTTAGCCATTTCCGATGTCGAGGTTTCGTTCGGCATCTTTCACACGAGTCTTCATCACTCGAACAGAACAAGAATTACCAGTTGGAATCCCACAGCTCAATAGATCTTGGAATCACACATAGATTTCTTCATAGATCTCGGAATCACACATGGATTCCAATACATCAACAGATCTTGGAATCACACATAGATTCTTTCATAGACCTTAGAATCACTATATGTATTCGAGCATCTCAATAGATCTCGAATCACCACATAGCCTTCACTTCCCAGCCGCTTCCAAAACGTAGAACCCGTATACTAGTTTTGAAGTGGTTTTCGATAAGTAGAACACTTACCAATCCCGGTCTCCTAAAAACTAGTTGCTAGATTTAAGGTCAAGTTCTATAGTCAATTAACTGACTACAATTCACACAATAGACGATTGTATATGGAAAACAGCCTCGCTTAATTTCCATAACAATTGAATAAACATCCAAGGCACTATCAAGGTTACAAAGCGTGTTTAACAATCAAATCACTATCAAGTCACATTGCATAATAAACAGTTGAAGCACGGTTAACTCATATAAACGGCTTCTAATCCCATTCCCATTTAATTAACCTTTCATTAATTAAAACTTCTGTTATTAGTAAAACTCCTTTTATCTAATAAAACTTCATTTGTCAAATACGACTTCGCTTGTTAATCAATAGCTCATTCTCGATTAATATTCCTTTATTAGTATAACTTCTTTTAACTAATAAAACTTCATTTGTCTAACTAAACTTCCTTATTAATCAATAACTCATACTCGATTAATATTCCTTTATTAGTAAACTTCTTTTATCTAATAAAACTTCATTTGTCTAACAAGACTTTGCTTATTAATCAATAACTCATACTCGATTAATATTCCTTTATATACTTGCGTATATATTCAACTTATACATATAAAAGGTGTATATGTATATATTCTACTAATTCACTATCCCTTTATAGTCTTGAATACTTAAAATCGTATTCATATACTTATCCCTCCGGTATAAGTATATCCATAATTCACTTCTAAGTTTCCCTCTATAACTTCAATACTACAAAACGTATTCATATACTTATCCCTCCGGTATAAGTATAACCATAATCAATTTATAAGATTTTTCTTAAAATATAATCAAAGAGGTTAAAACCATTGTTTAATAAAGAACCTCTTCTCTTTTATAAGTTAAACATCTTATTCAATATCTTTATTCTGAAAGATTTCTATACTTGTTTCTATCTTTAAAATAAATTATTAAAGATCTAAGTATATTCAAAACCATTAAACTGTATATTCCAGTTTAACTACATTCCAAGGGTTTAAAACAAGTGTTGCTAAAACAATGTTTACAACAAACCCAAAACAATCCTTTATAATTTATCTTTAAATGTTTGTTTAAAGATTCAATTATATTTACTTCCATGATATAATCTTAGAGGGTTAAAGACTAATGTAATTAACATATTGTCACGACAAACCCAAAACCATTTTATGCTTATAGAAATCACACTTCGTGCACTTAACTCGTTTCCGACATTATCAACTTAACTATCCCTCGGTCAAGAGTGAGGCCAGGTAAGTTAGAGCACTGGTTGCATATCACCCCTTGCCTAGACACCCCATTCTTGACACTCACAGATAGATAAGCCTACTCGTCGGCTTATTAGAATTAAGCATAGTAACCATGATATTCAATAAACAAGTAATTAGGAAGTGCACTCATATCACTATTCTAGCTTCACACACTTTCAAACTTACTTCAATTTAACATACAAGTTAAACAACCATTTTAATATGATAAGAAAACACTAAGGACGTCATTACAAAGTTCCATACAATGTATTGAAAACACAACAATTAAAACTACATATATAGCGACTATCGCTATAAGTGCACTTTCAAGTTCAAGTCCACAATATGTCAATTCCCTACTAATCCTTATGTGCTTTGTTTCGAGTCCATTCCACTTGTTATACAAGTCAATTCAAGTCCAATTCCAAGTCCATTCAAGTCCATTCCAATCCATTAACATGGATCACATATGTCGCTTACTTTTAAAGTAAGAATCAAGACAACATTTTTAACATAAGTTACCAACATTCAAGCAACTTTAAGCATAGTTAAAAACATGCAAAAGGGTTTATGTTTGCTGTCCTAAATAGTGAGTAAACTCACCTTAATTCTTAGCAAATCCAAGATCCAATAATAAGAATAAAGATCCAAGAATAAGAATAAAGATCCAAGCTAGCAACCTCCTTCCTTCCCTTGTTTTTCCTTGCTTCCTTCCTTATATAGCTCACAACCAAAAATAGAGAATGGAGAGGTTCTTCGATTTTTCAACTTCTAACTAGCTAGAAGATCTTGTAATGGAGTAGGAAGGCTTCACTCAAAGTTTGGCTTGATTTGAAGTTCATTTGAGTGTACTTTGAGAAAGTTAGTAAGGAAGAGGAAGAAGATGAAGATAAGCCATTAAAAGCTTCACTTTTGCTTAGGAATTTTGTGTAAGAAAGAAGGAGGTATACCCCTCCTTATATAGGAAAAAGAAGGTGGATGAGAAAAGACCAAAATTCTCTTAAAACCCTAAACGTACTCATGAAAGAAGTGAAAGGTGTGTAAGAGAAGTGAAAGGTGTGTAAGAGATGGTAAGTTTGCTTTTTTTCAAAGACTTTAAGTAAGCATTCATTTGTATACATATAAGAAGCTTATATGCATACACTTAGGATATTTTATAAACCTTTGATGTGACTAATTATGCATACATTTATGTGTATAAGCATGTATGTGCATATATATCATACAACGTTGCAACGATATGAAACAACTTCTATTCAACGATAGGATGCGAATCTGGAAGTTGAATCTCGATCATATTATTGGTTCTTTATCAAATGATTTATTCAAGTAAACAAAACTTGAAAATAAATTCATTAACTTTTTTAAACAATTAAAACAAGCATATTCAAATTATAAAATACTTATTTGAATATTTAAATACCCAAAATACAAAAACTTTCCTTAAATGCTCATTTTTGAAAATGATGACATCATCAATATAGTTAGCCATAAATATGGAAAAATAATTTTATTTACTAATTACTTTCCTAATGAATAATTAGACATCCACTAACATTTTCAACGACTTTTATTGAGAAAACAGCCATTTATCAATAAAACGATTTTCGGCCATTTTATCAATATTTTACCAAAAATATATTTTTGAAAGCATTTTTCCAAAACGAGTCTAGTATCATTAATTACTTGTTAAATGATATTTTACAAGGTTATAAAATCACATTTATAACATTTAACAATATTACAAATTGTTACGATATTCGAAGATTAAGTGTTCGATTTTTCGGGTCTTTACAAAGAGCTTCAATTACACAAGATTTTGAATTTATTCATAAATCAACATTACTATTTCTTAATTAACAAAAAAAAACCTAATATGTTCATATTAGAAATATAAAACCGAAATCTGTCTAAATGACAGCATAAAAAATAAATTCAAACAGTTTGACTTAAACCACAATGATAACTTTATATGTCTGTATATCCCATTAAAGAAATAACTATAAATATATCCGTATGTTATTTCTTTTCTTCTAAATCCTTAGCGACTTCTTCATCTTTATTTATACAAAAAATGTATATCAAAGGAGCGCTTTGAATCTTAAAAAAAAAACTTCAGTCTCTCTATCAATTACCAAAGCGCTAAATTAGCCCAATAAGATTGCATTTTATTCTTAAAATAATATTAATCTTAAAATGATAATACTGGAGATAGCACCAAAATAATAATAAAATAATAATAACTTGAGTGACTTTAATTTTGAAGTGATATTTCTCCATATAGTACTCATTTTTATTTTTTTTTACCTTGAATTTATGGAATCAAGCACCACAAAAATGCTAGTTTCCATTCTTAGTAGATAACCAATCAAAAAATAGGTATCGTTACATATAGTTCATCCTTGAAAAGCTTTTGAAATATTCACTTAATGATCCTTTAACTCTTGCCCTTTTAAATTATACCACCTTTCAATATTCTTCATAACATTATAAGAATATCTGACCATAGTAGGATTGGTTGTAACCCTCCTAATTACAAGAGTTAAATATATAAAGTCAAGAACAAATAACATGCTCTCTTAGAAATCCTTATATTTATCCCAAAACAAGATGGGAATATTCTTTAAATTGGCAGATAATTCATTTAAATTAGCTGAAAATGAACAAAAATAAAATAAAGATTGACCGTATATGCTCATAGCCAAATATCAACCAAAGTAAACTCAAATAATTGGTACGTCTCTTATCAAGATACCTAGTACACATTAATATCAAGTCTTTGGACAATAATATTAACTGTAAGTGGTACTCTTGTTGTAATGCTCAAACACTGACAATAAATTCAAGTCAAATAACAACCTTCCTTTTTGCCGATTAATTATTCACTCGAAAAATCTTATAATTGTTACGTATTTATCATCACACATGTGTAAGAGATTCGGCCAAATATTAGTCTTCCTTTGAGCCAGCTAATACTCGCATGAACAACTACACACAAATATCAAACATTTTCATGAACCACCAAAAAAATAGAGGTCACTTTGGTGACATATTATTTCAGTTAATTTGCTATGTATGTAGGATATTTACGGTTATAAAAAGACACCAAAATTATATTTGAATTTATCCTTAATATATATACAACATATTTTGAGTGTTATAAACACTTCAAAAAATGCTTTATGTCTATATGACACTTGAAGATCTTAGAATTATAACAGTGACACAATATACTTTAACCATAGCTGTACTAATTCTTTTCTTTAGATCCATAGTTATATTCACGACATTCTCTTAACAGATATGTTGAAATTAGACATCATAAATAAATCACTCAATAATGTCATAAATGAATGTTAGAATTGAGCGCCATATAAAAAAGTAAACCTAAATGACATAATGGATGTCGCACTGAATAAAATGAATGAATGTAGTTATACATCTGAACCACAATATGGCTAAACAGTATGCTGCTGAGTCACTCTATGTTTGATTTACACATAGAGTGTCACTTTGTGTGTAGACCATGTTATTACTTCACCGTATTGTACTATGAAGTACTCCGTCTGTAACAACCCATATTTTGAATAACAAGTTATAACATAAATCAAGGCAGAATTCAATGATAAAATCTGAATCAAGGGAAACGGGCTGTGCCATTGCGTTCGTCTTGGAAAAATACGCGAAATAGAGTCCAAGTTTTCGAAAATCGGAGTCCGTATGACCCAGTTATGGCCCAATGAAGATTTCAAAAAATTCCAAGTTAAAAATCAGGTTCAAAAATCAAATCTGGAGCCAGAAAGCATGGGCGGGAAAACCTCCCGCCAAAACCCCAAGTCGACATGGGAGTCGACTGGGGTGTCGACACACCCTGGGTGGTGTCGACTGCCCAGTCGACACCCCTGTCGACACGGGTGGCCGAGACATCCTGGCTTGGTGCACCTGCACTTGTCCCTGGTCCAGTTCTAGAAGTTTCTGACGGGATTTGACGGACCTGATGTGTTTTAGGGTTAATCCTATGGTCTAAACTAACCTAATCTTCTATAAAAGGACCCTAATACCTAGCCTAAATCATCATAAATCAATCCTACAACTAAACTATGCCAAAATGTTTAATCATGGCCTCCACCCTCTTGTCATAGCCTCCATCTTCATTCATATGAGAGTTCCTAAGCTTGTTTGAGAGTTTCTAAGGCCAAAGTTCAATCTTTCTTCATCAAAGCAAGGATCTTCTTCTAATTTCTCAAGGGTTTTCATTGAAGCTTGCTATTTGGGGGTCTTTAGAGTTGCTAGTGGCTTCGTCTCAATCTTATTTATATTTTATAAGTCTTCATAGCATTGTAAGCCCTATACTACTCTTAGATTCTAACTATGAAGTTAAATATGACATGTTGCAAGTTTGAGTTTGGGCCTAAGTATGATTTGTGCTTTGATTCCATCATGTTATGCATAGATTTATTCTATGCATGTTTGTAAAGTTATCACCTTGACTTTGTGCATAGAAAGCTATGAGCCTTGATTCTATCATGTTATGCATAAATTTATCCTATGCATGTTTGTAAAGCTATCACCTTGACCTTGTGGGCTAAAAGCTATAAGCTTTATGTTGAAATGTTGCATTATGCAACATGAGAACTCTCATAACCTTTATGATAACTTGCATATAATGTTATATGCGAACTTCTAGTCATCATTCTATGTCATCTAGGACAATGTATCACCTATTCGCTAAGTTTGAATGTTATGCATGTTTTGAGGGTTATGATGTAACATGCAAGTTTAAATGAACATATTTATGCCTCATATGCCACCATGTCTAACTTGTGGCCAACCTTATTACCTTATGCCCATTTGTCATGCTTTTGCCAAGTTCCCTCTTTTGATCTATGTTATGTTATGCGAAACATACATGCGATGGGGATGCGTTGGGTTTGGGTAATATTAATGACATGAAAACATGGTTTTAAAATATGACATGAACTTTGACTTGTGATTATGTTTGTAAACATAAGGATGGACATGACACTTAGAAAACATGAGAGTGGCCAACTCGAGGTTGGGTTGAGTTTGTAGCATAAATCTACCCGGAACCGACCGGCTTAACTAGTGGCTACAAACAATAGGACCCAATGTGAGTAGTTGGTCATGTTGTGCTTAAACCCGAGGTTAGACTAGGTTGTGGTGTAAAGCTACCCGGACCCGCCCGGCTTAACTAGTAACCACAACAAGGTCTAATTTGAGAGGTTAAGGTGCATTAAATTAATTAATGCCACATGATAGGGTTAAGTCATGGACCACGTAACACTTAATCAACATGAACACGATGGGTTGATAGGGTTAAGTCATGAACCTTGGGTACACTTAACTAACTTGATGCTTGATTGGACCGGGTTAACCACATTTAACCCGTTAGGAAACCCTAGTTACGAGGTCCTTTCCACCAGTAACCCTCTTGATTGTATCATGATACCCTAGGGACTAGGCTAGGGTGGGGCACGATTACTGGGCTGACATGTAAGCGACCAAAACGACGGCTGAGTAGGTGCGCCGGTGTAGGTTCAGGCGGACTATGGTCGTGCACATGGTCCGGAGTTGAAAAAGCAGACACGGGCACCCGTAGGTTTAGGCTGTGCATGCTTGATTTGTGTTCGGGGTTGGCACACTAGGGCTTGATACACCATAGGGTGGACCTAGCACAGTTTGACTACACTTCGTGATTGGGCCGTATGACACCGACACTTGACGAGTTAGGCTTTTAGGGAGCCGATCGATTAGACCGTGTTGTTGGACCTTGATCTAGGTCATCTCGGGATATTAGGCCAAGATTGGGCCAAGGGATCATTTCTTGTTTATACTTGACATGGATTACTAGTACACACTTGGTGCAACTTAACCTTGTATATGCGATGCCACACTTGATCTATCTTGTTAACTTTTCACCATGCCGGTTATCACCCTATGTCTCATCTCTGTTTTACATGTTCAGTTAACTTTATTAGTTTTTATACTAATAGTAGATAGGACTTACCAGTCTTTTTGACTGACCCGTTTTCTTTCGCCTCTTTTCTTCCATCCCCCCCCCCCAGTTTTTCAGGGTGGGAACACTGGTACCTAGCTTGGATCTTTAGCTGCTTTTCTGGATAGCTCATGTACGGTTTGGACTTGAGCACGCTATGGCTTTATTCTACCTTGGGGATAGTTACTTTATGATTTTCTTTCCAGTTTTCAGTTGATGTTTCTAGACTATGTTTTGTGGAAAATAATGACCAAGTACTTTGATGTAACTTGACTATGGTTTTGAAATGTTAGTTTTATCCGCTGCTTTATTTACTCTGTTTTTACTTATATGTTCTGTCTTGTGATATCTGCATGCATGTTTACCTCGTTTAACGCCCCTCCAAAGCTAGTGCCCTTGCAAGAGTGGTATTGGCGGAGGTGGGGTGTTACATTTGGTATCAGAGCATAAGGTTTACGAGATTGGACAAAAGGTTTTTAAAACTTACCTTTTTGGAAAACTATTTTCAAAACCAATTAAGTATTTTCCAAGAAAAGTCTAGTTATTTTAAAAGGCTATTCCCCAAAAGCCATTAGCACTATCCTTCGTTTCCTCGTTCTGAATCTATCTTTTTCTTTTTCAGTATGGCCGATCTTAACCTTCCCGAGGGAGTAACCATTCCCGGATGGTTCCGGAGGTACTTGGAAGCTAGGGCCAACGATGCGGGCCCAGCAAACACCCCCACCATAACTGAGGTTCCCCCTCCTCCTCCTCCTCAGCATCCACAAGCAGATTTCACAAAGGTTTGCAAAGACTTTAAGGCGATGGGTGGCAAGAATTTTATTGGGACGGAGACTTTTGTGGTGGCAAGAAATTGGTTGAAAGATACTGAAGATCTCTTCGCTATCTTTGATGTGGAAGACCATTGAAAGGTTTTATTGGCAGCATGGCTATTAAAAGAAGAAGCTGCTTATTGGTGGGAGGTCACCAATGCTACGAGGCCTATAGAGACTTGGGCCGACTTTAGGACAAGGTTTGGGCTTAAGTTTCTATCATCAGCTGAGGCGAATCTGCAATTGGAGAAGTTTATATCTTTGAAGCAAGGGGACATGACAGTAAGGGAGTATGTGAATAAGTTTAACCAGCTTGCTCGATTTGGTTTAGACATGGTTAATACTCCCCAGAAGAAGGCTTTACGCTTTGCACGAGGGTTGAATGAGCCATTACAAGGTTTAGCCCTATCTCATATAGCCATGGGGGCCACTTTTGAAGGCCTAGTGGACATGGCATTGCTTCAAGGAGACGATAAGAATGGCAAGAAGGAAGTCAAGCCTAATGAGACTCAAACCAAGAAGACGGACTCCAAGTGGGGAGGAAATCAGAGCAATCAGAACAACAAGAACAACAAGGGCAATAAGGCCAACAACAGCAAGGCAAAGGACCCAAGAAAATGCAACTTCTGTGGGATTGTTGGGCACATAGCCAAAGATTGCAGGAAGAAGAAGAGGAAGTTGGGTGAATGCTTTCACTGTGGAGAGCCTGGACACCTTAGCAAGGATTTCCCCAAGAAGCAAGGACAAGGGCAAGGACAGACTCAGCGTGCAGGACCTTCTGGGGGGCAAGTGCATGCTCTCAACACTGCTCCAGTTCAGGACCGAGGTAGTATTTCTGTAGAAAGCCTTGTTTATATTTCTGATTTTCCTATTCGCACCTTATTTGATTCTGGCGCATCGCATAGTTTTATTTCTTCTGACATTGTTGAAAGTTTGCACCTAAGTACTAGTCTAGTTGAGGATCCCGTTAGTGTTTCAAATCCAATTGGGGGTTCCGCCCATCTATCTATGATTTGTGTGGATTTGAAGATTTCTATCTTGGCCGTGGAATTCACGCGTAATGCTTATGTTCTTGGGTTCACGGGATACGGGTTGATTTTGGGTATGGATTGGTTGTCCAGTTATGGAGCCATCCTCGATTGTGAGCATAGGGTGGTGAGGCTCATGACTCGCCTCGGTAATACCCTAGAAATTTCTTGTAACCCTAGAGGTCCCGTCATGTTATGTTATCTTGAATCTCTTGACTCGTCCATCGATGATCTGCAATCTGTAAGGGTGGTCCGAGACTATCCTGATGTCTTTGAAGAGGTTAAGGGGTTACCCCCTAAACGAGAGATAGATTTCCGCATTTATCTTGTTGATAATGCCAAGCCAGTTTCATTACCCGTTAGGCATATGGCCCCACGAGAAAGAAGAGAGCTCAGTAAGAAAATCAAGGAGTTGCTTGAGAAGAATTTTATTAGGCGAAGCATTTCTGAATGGGGTGCTCCTGTGGTATTTGCTACTAAGGCGGATGGTTCGCTTCGCCTATGTGTAGATTATCGAGAGTTGAACAAGCTGACAAAGAAGAATAGGCAACCATTTCCGAGGATTGATGACCTCTGTGACCAGCTTATTGGTGCTTCTGTTTTCTCTCAGCTCGATCTAGCCATCGGATTCCATCAGCTTAGAGTGGCTGAGGATAGTATTGATAAGACTGCGTTTAGGACTCCAGATGGATTCTTTGAATGGCTTGTCATGCCATTCGGTTTGACTAATGCACCCGCCTACTTCGTAGATTTGATGAGTAGGGTGTTCAGGGAGTTCCTTAACAAGTCCGTGGTTGTCTTCGTGGATGATATTCTGATCTTCTCAAAGGATGAGGAAGAACATGCTAGACATCTCAAGGAAGTGATGGATACGCTTAGAGCCCATCAGTTGAAAGCCAAGTTCTCCAAATGCCATTTTTGGAGAAGGGAAGTTCGGTTTCTTGGACATATAGTCTCTAAGCAAGGCATAGCGGTGGATCCCGCGAAAGTGGTTGCAGTTCAAGACTGGAAGACTCCTAGGAATGCAACCGAAGTAAGAAGCTTCCTCGGTCTGGCGGGCTACTATAGGAAGTTCATCAGGGACTTCGCTAAGATTTCATCACCTCTTACTAAGTTGACGAAGAAGAACTTAGTTTTTGCATGGGACTTAGAGTGTGAGCTTTCTTTTCAAAGGCATAAGAGGGCCCTTACTACAGCTCCAGTTTTGGCATTACCTGATGGCGGTAAGATGTTTACCGTGTACACCGATGCATGTGGCACGGGGTTAGGTGCTGTTCTGATGCAAGAGGGAAGAGTGATATGTTATGGGGGTACGCAACTTAAAGTTCATGAGAAGAACTATCCCACTCATGATTTGGAGTTGGCGGCGATCGTCTTTGCACTCAAATCCTGGCGCCACTATCTCCTAGGCGAAAGGTTTGAGTTGTATACCGATCACAAGTCGCTCAAATACCTCTTCTCGCAGAAAGATCTGAATCTAAGGCAGCAAAGGTGGATGGAATTCTTGGCATCTTATGACTTCGAGATAGCTTATACCCCTGGCAAGGGTAATGTTGTGGCGGATGCACTAAGCAGAAGTAGGTTGACTTTGAGTCTCTTGTTTGTTGAGATGAGGAGCCTAGAATTCTTGGCGACCTTTGATTTCACACCAGCTGTTGAGTCGATGACGGGTTCGTTATCATCTCTTGAGCTTAGACCTATACTTCTTGATCAAATAAGGACTTCGCAGAAGGAAGATCCGCAGATAGTCGAGATCATGGACAAGTTGATTCGTGGTGAGACGTCTAGTCACCTTGCTAGATATACTATTGATGACAAGGGTTGGCTAAGGCGTGATGGAAGGCTATGCGTTCCACAAGTAGGAGACTTGGTGCATAAAGTTCTCGAAGAAGCACATCACTCGAAGATGACTATACATCCGGGAGGAGATAAGATGTATAGGGACGTGAAGCGCATTTTCTTTTGGGCTGGAATGAAGAAAGATGTGGCAGAGTATGTTTCAAAGTGCATGGTGTGCCAATAAGTGAAAGCCGAGTCGAAGAAACCCGGAGGGCTATTACATCCATTGGAGGTCCCACAATGGAAGTGGGAAAGTATTTCTATGGATTTTGTGGATGGATTGCCTAGGTCAAGGAAAGGGAATACGAGCATATGGATCATAGTTGACAGGCTTACGAAGAGTGCTCATTTCATTCCAGTAAAGAGCAAGAGGACCGCATCATGGCTAGCATCTGTTTATCTTCGAGAGATAGTGAGATTGCATGGAGTTCCCTCTAGCATAGTTAGCGATCGTGACCCAATTTTCACTAGCCAGTTCTGGAGTAGTTTGCAAGAAGCGATGGGTACGCGATTGAATCTAAGTACAGCCTATCACCCTCAGACGGATGGCCAAACCGAAAGGGTGAATAAAGTGCTAGAAGATCTCTTGAGGCTTTGTGTTCTTGACTTTGGTGGTACTTGGGAAGACCACCTCCCTCTTGTGGAGTTTGCTTATAATAATAGCTATCAAGCTAGCATAGGGATGGCACCATTTGAAGCTTTGTATGGGAGGCCGTGTAGGTCACCATCTTGTTGGTGGGAGACAACGGATAGGCTTATACATGGGCCCGATATGATACGGGACACATCCGAGAAAGTTGAATTGGTGAGAAGACGGATGAAAGCGGCCCAAGACCGACAGAAATCCTATGCTGACAAGCGAAGGACAGATTTCGAATTCGAAGTTGGGGATATGGTTTTCGTGAAGGTTTCTCCTTTGCGTAATGTGGTACGTTTTGGAGCAGTTGGGAAGCTGACACCAAGGTTCGTAGGACCCTTCCCTATCATAGAGAGAATTGGAAAGATGGCTTATAAGGTGGAATTGCCCGAGAAGCTAGCCGGAGTACATAATGTCTTTCATGTCTCGCATCTCCGAAAGTGCCTACATGAGTCCGCTGAGGTGGTTGAACCAAGCATTCTTGAAGACGTGGAGGTAGAGAAAGAGGCAACCTTGAGGAGAGCTCTGATTCGTATCTTGGGAACAGAGATCAAGAAGCTAAGAAATCGAGAAGTCAAATTGGTGAAAGTTCAGTGGAGTGAAGCCGAAGAGGAAGACGCAACTTGGGAAATCGAGGAGAAGATGCGTGGGCTTTATCCATTTCTTTTTGAGGGTACATTTTCAATCTCTTTTCCTAGTTGGTATATCTTTCTTTTGCTATCCATGTTTATCTAGTTTATCTTGCTTCGTAAATCTTGTCATGAGAACCTTAGGTAGAAACCCTTGGTTGAAACATGTATTTGAAACATGTTATGCTTGATGTTTGCCAGTGGTTGCAAGTGTTTGCAAGTGGATACTCGTGGATGCATAATACACGTTAGGCACTAAGATCGGCTCACACACTTTCATATTGCATATGCATGAGTGCTTATACTTATTCATGGATGAAACTTATTATGATATCACGTGGATGTTGCATATGGATGAATGTTATGTGCACTCATGTAGAGATTGTAAATTATGTTAGGATTTTGCATACATATGGACGCATTTCACTAACATACTTTGCATTAAGGAGGTTTACTGAATCAGTAACCGCCTGATTTTCGCATTAGATAAGTACATATACACACGCCTTTGCATATAATCATATAACATTTAGAATTTGTTAAGGATATTGACTGCACGTGGATGATGTTTTGAGTAGATGGATGATGGATGGTAAGATACGTTCTTCCTAACTTAGTGATTTCGGGGACGAAATCCTTTAAGGTGGGGAGGATGTAACAACCCATATTTTGAATAACAAGTTATAACATAAATCAAGGAAGAATTCAATGATAAAATATGAATCAAGGGAAACGGGCTGTGCCATTGCGTTCGTCTCGGAAAAATACGCGAAATAGAATCCAAGTTTTCGAAAATCAGAGTCCGTATGACCCAGTTATGGCCCAATGAAGATTTCAGAAAATTCCAAGTTAAAAATCAGGTTCAAAAATCAAATCTAGAGCCAGAAAGCATGGGCGGGAAAACCTCCCGCCAAAACCCCAAGTCGACTGGGGTGTCGACACACCCTGGGTGGTGTCGACTGCCCAGTCGACACCCCTGTCGACACGGGTGGCCGAGCTATCCTGGCTTGGTGCACCTGCACTTGTCCCTGGTCCAGTTCTAGAAGTTTCTGACGGGATTTGACGGACCTGATGTGTTTTAGGGTTAATCCTATGGTCTAAACTAACCTAATCTTCTATAAAAGGACCCTAATACCTAGCCTAAATCATCATAAATCATTCCTACAACTAAACTATGCCAAAATGTTTAATCATGGCCTCCACCCTCTTGTCATAGCCTCCATCTTCATTCATATGAGAGTTCCTAAGCTTGTTTGAGAGTTTCTAAGGCCAAAGTTCAATCTTTCTTCATCAAAGCAAGGATCTTCTTCTAATTTCTCAAGGGTTTTCATTGAAGCTTGCTATTTGGGGGTCTTTAGAGTTGCTAGTGGCTTCGTCTCAATCTTATTTATATTTTATAAGTCTTCATAGCATTGTAAGCCCTATACTACTCTTAGATTCTAACTATGAAGTTAAATATGACATGTTGCAAGTTTGAGTTTGGGCCTAAGTATGATTTGTGCTTTGATTCCATCATGTTATGCATAGATTTATTCTATGCATGTTTGTAAAGCTATCACCTTGACTTTGTGCATAGAAAGCTATGAGCCTTGATTCTATCATGTTATGCATAAATTTATCCTATGCATGTTTGTAAAGCTATCACCTTGACCTTGTGGGCTAAAAGCTATAATCTTTATGTTGAAATGTTGCATTATGCAACATGAGAACTCTCATAACCTTTATGATAACTTGCATATAATGTTATATGCGAACTTCTAGTCATCATTCTATGTCATCTAGGACCATGTATCACCTATTCGCTAAGTTTGAATGTTATGCATGTTTTGAGGGTTATGATGTAACATGCAAGTTTAAATGAACATATTTATGCCTCATATGCCACCATGTCTAACTTGTGGCCAACCTTATTACCTTATGCCCTTTTGTCATGCTTTTGCCAAGTTCCCTCTTTTGATCTATGTTATGTTATGCGAAACATACATGCGATGGGGATGCGTTGGGCTTGGGTAATATTAATGACATGAAAACATGGTTTTAAAATATGACATGAACATTGACTTGTGATTATGTTTGTAAACATAAGGATGGACATGACACTTAGAAAACATGAGAGTGGCCAACTCGAGGTTGGGTTGAGTTTGTAGCATAAATCTACCCAGAACCGACCGGCTTAACTAGTGGCTACAAACAATAGGACCCAATGTGAGTAGTTGGTCATGTTGTGCTTAAACCCGAGGTTAGACTAGGTTGTGGTGTAAAGCTACCCGGACCCGCCCGGCTTAACTAGTAACCACAACAAGGTCTAATGTGAGAGGTTAAGGTGCATTAAATTAATTAATGCCACATGGTAGGGTTAAGTCATGGACCACGTAACACTTAACCAACATGAACACGATGGGTTGATAGGGTTAAGTCATGAACCTTGGGTACACTTAACTAACTTGATGCTTGATTGGACTGGGTTAACCACATTTAACCCGTTAGGAAACCCTAGTTACGAGGTCCTTTTCACCAGTAACCCTCTTGATTGTATCATGATACCCTAGGGACTAGGCTAGGGTGGGGGCACGATTACTGGGCTGACATGTAAGCCACCAAAACGACGGCTGAGTAGGTGCACCTGTGTAGGTTCATGCGGACTATGGTAGTGCACATGGTCCGGAGTTGAAAAAGCAGACACGGGCACCCGTAGGTTTAGGCTGTGCATGCTTGATTTGTGTCCGGGGTTGGCACCCTAGGGCTTGATACACCATAGGGTGGACCTAGCACAGTTTGACTGCACTTCGTGATTGGGCCGTATGACACCGACACTTGACGAGTTAGGCTTTTAGGGAGCCGATCGATTAGACCGTGTTGTTGGACCTTGATCTAGGTCATCTCGGTATATTGGGTCAAGATTGGGCCAAGGGATCATTTCTTATTTATACTTGACATGGATTACTAGTACACACTTGGTGCAACTTAACCTTGTATATGCGATGCCACACTTGATCTATCTTGTTAACTTTTCACCATGCCGGTTATCACCCTATGTCTCATCTCTGTTTTACATGTTCAGATAACTTTATTAGTTTTTATGCTAATAGTTGATAGGACTTACCAGTCTTTTTGACTGACCCGTTTTCTTTCGCCTCTTTTCTTCCGTTCCCCCCCCCCCTAGGTTTTCAGGGTGGGAACACTGGTACCTAGCTTGAATCTTTAGCTGCTTTTCTGGATAGCTCATGTACGGTTTGGACTTGAGCACGCTATGGCTTTATTCTACCTTGGGGATAGTTACTTTATGATTTTCTTTCCAGTTTTCAGTTGATGTTTCTAGACTATGTTTTGTGGAAAATAATGACCAAGTACTTTGATGTAACTTGACTATGGTTTTGAAATGTTAGTTTTATCCGCTGCTTTATTTACTCTGTTTTTACTTATATGTTCTGTCTTGTGATATCTGCATGCATGTTTACCTCGTTTAACGCCCCTCCAAAGCTAGTGCCCTTGCAAGAGTGGTATTGGCGGAGGTGGGGTGTTACACCCTCCAGTCCAAAATATAGGACGTTTTAAACTTTCTCACGTAAATTAAGAAACCTAGAAAATTACACATTTATCCTTAATCAATCCTTTTGTATTAAATTCTTTTAAATTTGTAAACAATGATGTCTCCCTTTTCATTAAAGAAAGCATTGTCAGGCGCAACTTCTCAAGATTTATGGGACGATAATTTTGCAATTACATCCATATACTCCATTGAAAGAAAGGAAAACAGCATGATTGTTGCATGCGCCTTCTTTTTAGGAGCATTGATTATGATATGAACCGCTACTTAAGAGTAAAACTGAGAACAAATTCTGATTTGTCTCAAAACTTCTTGTATTTAGTAAAATAGCCTGAACCTTAAAACGTCCTATATTTTGAACTGGAGGGAGTACCAAATAGACTTACACAAACCAAGATCGATAGTCAAGTAATATTTAAATCATCGAAGTATCTGAAAAATAACAAAATTGCGCATGAACTGGTGCATATGGTACTGAATAGATCAAGTATGACAACATAAATTATAGGCATTATTTAATAGCAGCATTGAATAAAAGGTACTGAATAGAACGAATGGGACTAAATCAATAAAAAACAATGACTGCTCACGTGTATGATAATATGCCAATAGCTGAAAAGTCAACTTCTTAAATGCTATGATATTTATACCGTAAATATCCACACTTAAAATGGCTATAAAGTAGGTCAACATCTTGATAATCTTGTAAGAAATTTCTACGTATTAAGCACTATTAAGAGCATCTCCAACAGCGTTACGAGCCGTAACATTACGGCTCGTAACATGTTAGGAGATATCGTTGATATCTCCCAACAAGCGCGATCCGATAAAATCAGCTCGCGCTCTCCCGAGCGTATATATGGCTCGGGAGGGGGGATGTATACTTTCCCCAATTTCCCCATTTTTAATTTTTTTTATTGGTTTCGACACCGGGATACCGCCACGCGTGACGAAGATGGGGAGACGGACAGTTCCAGTTATGCCAGACGACGCGTCTGGTCCAGCTCACCTTCCTCCACCTGCTGGGACGACGATTGAGGACTTATGGATCCTCCACGAGCTGCCAGAGGGATTCACTCATCGATCTTTTACCGCGCTGGACACCGTTCAGGTATTAATTTTTATTTATTTACTATTTATAGTTACTGAATTGTTAAGTAGTATGCCCTGTTGCTTTTACGTTATAGTTTAGTGCATGTACGTTATACGTTTTAATATTATGAACTGTTGGTTTTATAGTCATTTAACTGTTATGATTTTAATAGACTGAGTACTTCTACCTTTGTGGGAGTTGGGCGAAGTTTGTTTCACATGCCCTTGACATATTACCATTGCATATTCGGGAGAGGCTACTTGCTAGTCCGTTCGAACTCTTTCTACGCATTATACCTCCCCAGTCCTTCGATCAACCATTGGTACAAGCCTTAGCAGAGAGATGGTGGCCTACGACACATACCTTTCACTTTCCGGATTTTGAGATAGGTATCACCCCAGCCGATTTTTACATGCTTACGGGGATTGAGATAGGCCGTCCAGATAGAGTCACTTGTCCATTTGATTACTCCTTTGAGTCACCTGATTCCTACCTACAGTATTTGCCAGATTTGTCAGCGGCTCGTATAGCTAATGGTGCCGTTTCCGTCACATATTTACTTGAGTATATTACAGGGCATCTCGATGTGGTAGATTTCCATGACATAGTATACAGGGCTACCATTTTATACCTCCTTGGTTCGACATTCTTTTTGAACCAACAAAGTACGACTAGGCTGGGATACCTAGCAGCACTAGCCGACTTAGAGCAGCTGCATACGATTGATTGGGGCTCTTCCATATTGGGTTATCTATACGCCGCTCTTGACTCCTATGCTTTTGAAGAGGTTGGCCAGATGTTCGCTTTTTGGTACATGTTGTTGTGCTGGTACTACAAGTACACGGCCAACATGCACCCACGCATGCAGCCCACCGCCAGTCATGCTGCTGAGACCTTTTTCCCACGCATGCGTAGATGGGAGAGTACTCACGGAGTTCGGCGTGCTCCTTCTGGTGTGAGACATGACTTGATGGAGGCTTGTACCCAGTTAGATATGAGGAAGAGGGGGAACATATTACGAGCACCTTGGACTTCTTATTGGATGTTACTTTCAGCGGGTGGCCCACTACCTGATGCCCATCCATTAGCTATTGCATGTCACTTATCTCTTCGACGTGTCCTCTTGTTCCCACCAGCCCACCTTCCTAGTTGGTACTTGGGAGATCGATGTTATTACCAGGGTCCTGGTTAGATACGTGTACCTGGAGATCCACCTCTGCCACTTGATATGTTTGGACCACAACGTTCTATAGGGAGACAGTATGTGCATGGTCTGAGATATGCAGGATGGGTTGATACGACCGATTTTCACTTACCCGACGTAGAGTTTGGTCCTTATTGGCTTAGGGTAGCTCCTAGACGGTACTTGCTGCCGGATTATACGCGGGGTGTGAACTCCGATCACATTGGTCCCCGATTGGTTACTGGTAGAGTTCATCCTCCACTGTTTACTTTTGACCCGACCCCCTCACAGATCTCCGACCCTCCTACGGATTTCGCTCTGGCCGATACATTTCAGACATTTGATCTTAGCGGTGCATATATATCCTTGCCTATTGTTTACCCACCTGCATAGATGGTGCACGGTGTCCCTACTACTGGATTATATCCGCCACATGAGGTAAAATTTGTACATGTGAATTCACGTTGTATGTTATCCGCTGTAGAAACTGATTTTATATGTTCTATATATGCAGTATGAACCCGGTTAGACCAGCATAGGTTACATATTGCGGCTATTCAGGAGATGGCCTTGCAGCATTCTCAGTCAGTATTTCAGGACCACCAGGCCATAGTTCAGGGATTGCAGGAGCAGATCGCTTATTTACAGGCCAGATTAGCGGCAGCAGGGGGTGGCAATACCACAGCATCAGGTACCGCTGTTGGGTCGTGTACTGGAGGAGGTTCAGGAGGAGGATCAGGAAGGGATGGCGGACTAGGAGGGGGTGACGGATTAGGAGGTGATGGCGGTTCGGGAGGTAGGGATACGAGATTAGGTGGGGGAGGAGGATTAGGTGGTGGTGACGGATTAGGTGGGGGAGGAGGATTAGGAGGGGGTGACGGATTAAGTGGTGGGACGGATCGGTAGGTGGTAGTGATGATGAGGATATTCCGTATTATGACCCTTCTGATAGCGGTTCAGACATGGTTTTGGATGGTACTGATGATGATGCTGCAGATTTATCATGATGTGTATATGTGTTTCTCTCGGTGTTTTGGACTGTATGATATCTCGTTTCATATGTATGTGTATGTATGTGTATGTCTCGATGTATGTTTGTGTAAATCTTGATGTTTTGGACTGTATGTTATTTTATTATGTGTTCTGTGATATGTGTCATTTAATATGTTCTGGGTAATGTTTGCTCGTTTCATATGTTCTGTCTAATGTTTCCTCGTTTCATATGTTCTGCGCCGTTCCATATGTTATGTGTAATGTTTGCTCGTTTCCCTAGTGCCAAACCTGGTACTTTGCCATGTGCCAAACCTGGTACTTTGCCAAGTGCCAAACCTGGTTGACCCTCCTTTGCAACTCCTTTTTAACTCCGTCGTGTGCATATATGTTTAAAGTACGAGGGCAAAGCAGACGACCCTCCTTTGTAACTTTTTAACTCCGTCGTGTGCATATATGTTTAAAGTACGAGGGCAAAGTGGACGACCCTCCTTTGTAACTCCTTTTTAACTCCGTCGTGTGCATATTTGTTTAAAGTGCGAGGGCAACGTGGGCAACCCTCCTTTGTAACTCTTTTTTAACTCCATCGTGTGCATATACGTTTAAAGTACGAGGGCAAAGTGGGAAAAGAGAATAGTTCCTTTTCTAATGTTCAAAGTCGTCGACCCTGGACCCACACTCTTGTTTCCCTATATATAGCGGTTTCTCTGAAACCCTTACTCACAAGTTATTTTCTTCCAGGTTCCACCTCCATCCTCTTTCCCCAAAGGATCCAAGTTGTTAAGAAGAGAGTACAGTTCC
Source organism: Allium sativum (assembly GCA_030737875.1). NCBI lineage: Eukaryota > Viridiplantae > Streptophyta > Magnoliopsida > Asparagales > Amaryllidaceae > Allium > Allium sativum. The sequence continues at coordinate 866,244,642 of CM060924.1, read as the reverse complement.
TTTTCTGGAGTATGGCGGAACAGGGAAATGAAAGTGTAGCTTCCAACATGGACAAATGGGAAAATGACGACGAGGGGATAGCAAATCAAAGGCCTGGAAAAGAAACGGTTCTTGAAGGACGCGTTCTTAAGCCAGTACGACTAGGTGGATCCAACCCTGTGTGCCGTTGCGGAGAAGAATCGGTCGTCGTTGTTTCGAAGACCGAAAAAAATGCTGGGCGTCGATTTTTTGGTTGCGCCGCCTATCAGGACCACACCATTTTTCCTGATGAAATTGACTGTTGTTACTTTAAGCAGTGGATTGACCCTCCGATGTGCGAACGTGGAGTTCAATATGCATTGGAAGCGCAAGCCGAAATACGACGTTTGAACAAGAATGTTGCTGACGCAGCTAGGGCTGGATTTTACCCACGTCCGTGGTAGGTGTGGGTGGAAACTATCGTACCGTTTATTACTGTACTTTAAATTTGACGTTTATGTGTCCAGTTGTCGTACTTCCTTCAAATGTACTTCGGCATTTATTCATGCTGTAATTGTCGTTGTAGTAAGCTTCTAAGTTCTGTAATGCAAAATATTTACGTAATGCAAAGTCCATCGCTCTATCCAATAAAGAGAAAAACACTCTATCCAATATAAAGTAGCACTTGGTCCAATAAAAGACACTCTATCCAATAAAGGATCATTTGGTCCAATAAAGCACAATCTGTCCAATAAAGAGGCACTCTTACCAGCAAAGGAGAACTCTGTCCAATAAAGAAAGGAACACTCGACCCAATAAAGGATCACTTGGTCCAATAAAGCACAATCTGTCCAATAAAGAGGCACTCTTACCAGTAAAGGAAAACTCTGTCCAATACAGAGAGGAACACTCTATCCAATAAAGGAGCACTTGGTCCAATAAAGCAAAATCTGTCCAATAAAGAGGCACTCGTACCAGTAAAGGAGAACTCTGTCCAATAAAGAAAGGAACACTCTACCCAATAAAGGAACACTTGGTCCAATAAAGCACACTCTTTCCAATAAAGGAGCACATCATCCAATAAAGGAGAACACTAGACCCAATAAAACTACCCACTTACCAATACCACATACCTTATATATAACAGCCACATTCCAACTCATATCTCAAATCAAAAATTATTCAAAAATATAAATGGATTCCAGTTTTACAAAATGTTTGCTGGCTTTTGCTAGCGATCCGGATGAAGATGAAATCCTTCAAGGGGAGGCAGAAGAAATACAAGAAATACGGGAGCTATACCATGAAGCGTACGGTTCATCGTCCACAACTAGAGGGAGATCGGTTCCTAGAAAGAGGTTTATACACCGAAATCATGCTAAATACCACAAGCCTTTGATGCAAGATTACTTCGATGACGATTGCACTTACGGGCCTGATATGTTTCGTAGAAGATATAGGATGCGGAGAACTCTATTTTCTTCGTATATTGGCTGGTATTCAAGGTAACAATGACTACTTTAAGTACAAACAAAATGCATCGAAGACACAGGGGTTGTCCGGTGAACAGAATATGACGGCCGCTATGAGAATGTTAGCTTATGCCACTCCAGCCGATGCTTTGGACGATGCATACCGCATAGCAGAGAGCACGACACTAGAAACACTTGAAACTTTCTATCAAGCAGTTGTGGACGTCTACGGAAAATAATACTTGCGGTCTCCGAACGAAGCAGATGTAGTGCGAATCAGAGAGATGCACGAAAGCAGGGGTTGGCCGGAAATGTTAGGAAGTCTGGACTGTATGCACTGGGAATGGAAGAACTGTCCTAAGGGATTACAAGGTGCGTACAACGGCAAGGAAAGACGACCAACCATCATTTTGGAAGCTGTGGCATCGTACGATCTGTGGATATGGCACGCTTTCTTCGGAATACCCGGTTCGAATAACGACTTAAATGTTCTAGAAAGATCAAATTTGTTCAATGATCTTGCCAAGGCCAGGTACCTCCTTTAACATTTACCCTAGGCCAAAATACTTACAACCATGGCTATTACCTCGGTGATGGCATTTACCCGAAATGGAGCACCACTGTTAAAACATGTCCAAATCCTTTAACTCCTAAACAAGTCCTGTTCGCGGCGATGTAGGAGGGACAAAGGAAAGATGTGGAACGTGCTTTCGGTGTTTTACAATCTAGATTTGCAATGATAAGTAATCCATGTCGGATGTGGTCCAGGAGTAAGATGTCTACAATCATGTTTGCTTGCATCGTTCTTCACAACATGATTATAGAAGATGAAAGAGATATGGATGAAGAACAACGTCACTGCGATTACGAGGGTGCTACGCTACCACGCAAGTATTCCGACAAAACCTACCACTAACACTAGAGGAATTCAACATTCATTTGACCCGTCAGGTTATGTATAGAGATGCAGAACTCCATAACCGGCTGTAGAAGGATCTTATGAATCATTTATGGAACCACTACGGCGATACCTAGTTATGAAGAACCATTATCTATTTTCGTGTTTTATTTTATGTTTGTCCGAACTTATCGATCATGTATGCAGTGAAGATGTTGTCTTTTTCTATTGTACCAACTCGTTCTTTTGTATTTGTAAGGGTTATTAATCATCTATTATTACGTTTCAAAGTTTATTTTATAAAAAAAATAATGGTTTTGTTTTTGTATATATGACAAAATATGGTATAAAAGTAGATTAAAAAAATATTGTCCACGAGCCGATTTTATCGGCTCGTGAAGTCGCGAGTCGATAAAATCGGCTTGCGACTTCACGAGCCGATAAAATCGGCTTGCGCGCCCCATTCAAAACTCTGAATTCAAACCGTAACATTTGCCTTAATGTTACACCACGTAACATCTGTTGGATGCAAAAACAACCAATATTACGGTCCTTAACATGAATTGCCTCCTCTGTTGGAGATGCTCTAAACAAACAAAAAATGCATTCTATTCTAATGCATGAAACCATGCGGATATTTTATATCCAAACTTAAAATTTCAAGACTTGTCCAAAGGTTTGCCGAAATATATACTCTTGACCCGAGGATCATTTAACGCTTCAAAATCCTTTTCTTTTTAATCAACTTTATTAACGTTGGTTAATGTTAACCATTGATTCATTTAGTAATTTATTTCAGCAGTATACAGATATTTTCGAAAGTACATAAACCTCATAATTGAATGCAGCAGTACACTATAATGTATCCTGAAGCCATATGGAAAATACCTACTGTGCAGTAGCACTATGTAGATATATGTAATTCATGTTTGTTAAGTTTCTCACCACAATCTAAAAAAATAATATGCAACGTGATATATGCCCTTTGTCCAAAGACTGCTTATTATATATATATATATATATATATATATATATATATATATATATATATATATATATATATATATATATATAAACATATTCATCCAAGTAGAAGAAATAAACTTTCGCATTGTGATATAGATCTGCATCAACGATTTCTCAAATAAATCAAGTATGGTATGCTCTGATACCAATTTCAATATACATTAACAACATCCAATCGTGAAACCCTATATCCAAATATATAACTCATATTGATTCAATTGAGAACAAATCAGAAAATATATAAGTAGGTTAGCGTAAGCGTAGCTGAATCTGTATCCAATTATTGCAGTACATGAATTGCATAATTGGTTGTCACGGAGAAGATGAATTTGGTTCGGTCTTCCAAATTGACACAAACCTTTAGATTAGATTCAGCTCTCTGTAGAAGAGGTTAGAGAGTTGCTAAGGCTTGTGTAATTCAGGGACCATAACCCCTTATTTATAGAGTTGACATTTTGTAATTCGGTCCTTCAACAAATTATAAAATGCCCCGGTATCTACACATTAGGCCCATGACAACTTAAACTTTAAACCTATTAATTCTAATCTGAAATTAGTTCACTTTAGTTAGGCTTTACACCAAAATAGCATAACACATTTTATTTTACATATGTGACCCAATTGTCCAAATATTCCAACATTAGTCACTTACGCATGCACAGATGACTTACCTTGTGTTGCACAAAGGAGAGTAATTTATTATGCACTTGCTTTCATGAAGGTGACTACAATTCTCACCTGCACAAGAATTTATTCTTTATTACCTGCCTGCACAGGTGAAAAGTGAGCCGGGGCTCACTGGCTTTAGCCAGTGGGTCTGCAGCTCACTGTAGATATAGGCAGTGGGCTTATTTAGGCCCAACTAAAGAGGAAGAAAAAACATTAATAACTAGTGTATTCAATTGTAATCTAAAAACTTGAGTTTCAGTTTCATTAACCAGTGGCAGCAGTGAAAAAATAATTGTCATGCTCAATAGTTTAAAATATTTAAATCTTAATTAACCAGCTTTTCAATGAGAAAAAGACTTGAATTACATGTAGAAAATTAAAATTACATGATTATTTCATCTACCACGTCATCAGACTTTTAGTTCTTGTTTATGATCCACATCGAAATTATAAGACTTTAAGCATACAGAGCATGTATCATGTAGGGCTGTAAAAAGACCCACAAGAAAATGCATTTGGAGCATATGTGGTTCAAGTGAAGTTTGTAACTTGTTTGTGGATCACTTTTAAGTAATGTAGAAAAGTGCTATTGTCTGTTAACAGTTGCATTGTCTACTAATGAATTTTGGATGGTGTCCCATAATATGGTGTTTGCTGCTAAGCTTGTGCTGTGTTGTGGGATATGAATTATGATTATGGTTATCCCTCTGTATTCATGCGTCATGTACAAATTGATCAGCATAGGATATCACTTTATCTGTTTCTCAGATTATCTCTATTGGGTTGCTTTAAATATATGCAGTAGTTCATGCGTTTAAGTTATTGTGTCTATATGCTCTTATTCACATAATTGTCTATCTTACATAGCTTTCAAGATATGCATAGGTACTGATGTATAACTAACTATGTTCATGTACCCTGCATTGCAGTTGACTGTAGCGTTCACCCTAGTCCTGACACAAAACTAGATGAATATGTATGTAAGGGACCGTAAAATTTTCCGTTTAGAATTACAGAAAAATCCGAGTTATTTGAAATATACGGAATTTATTAATTCAATTTTCGAATACAAACATGAAATGCGTACATTCAAATTTAAAATAAAAAATTAAAATAGTCAATTCAACCAGGATTTGTTAGTTTTGAATTTTACGTGAAATCAGTTAATAATATAACACTGAAATATTGTTTTTAAAATGAGAATGATCTTACATGAATGGATTTAAAAAATTTAAATAGTGTAAACGCTTGCGTTAGTTTTGTTCAATTGTAGTTTTATTAGCTCCGTCTAAATCAATTTTTACGATAGATTTACGGTAGCGGCAAACAATATAATGTGAATGATGAATTATTATATGAACATGAAATAACAATTTTCAGTATGTCGGTATGTTCGTACCAACGCACTGAGCACAACAATATTTTATTTCATATATTCGAACATCCGGTTTGACTTGTACATCAATTTAAAGTTTGAACGTAAGATACATGTGTACCGAGTTCACCCATATTATACGGTTTATATACTAATATAACCGCATAACGGTGGAAAAACCGACCGTTAAGTTATTTAATATAAAATATAAAATTATTTAGTAAAATTTATTTTAATTCATATTTCAATGTAAAAACTATAGCGTAAATTTATAAAATGAAAGTAATTGAAAAGTGTAAATTCAATTATAGTATGAATTATACATGTAAATCAAGCAACACACTGTACCGACTACATTACATAGTACTTATAAGCTGCATTGAACCAATTGATGTTTTACCATGTGACTAAGCAAATGTCTTACAAGCAACATATAAAATAACAAATTCGAGTAACAAATATTCCGAGAAATCACATCTAACTTCTCAACACTACGTATATTAGCAGATCAATGCTTTCTTTTCCTGAGGCCTGACGACTCCAATCCATTCATCATTCGTTTAGTCAGTGAACTACCCTCACACGCAATGTTTTTCTCTTTAAGAGCTAGCCTCTTCTGTTTAACATACTCCTGCTTTTCTTTTTCTACCATCTAATAAGCTATATTCATTTATGCGTTTGCATCTTTAGCAATGTTCAATACAAAGTGTTGTCGACTTTGGCACCGGTATTTTTATCCATCTCCGAAAGGTTGTAAGCACGTGTGTGATATATTTGGTTGATGACTGTAAGAATCTCTAAACTGAGCTACATAAAGGTGTAGATAATCTTCACACTCTAGAAGAATTATTTAATGGAAACTGCTGCAAAAATAAAAGTGAACAGAAGACGATCATTAAAGAAAAGGTAAAAACAACAATTTAGGGAATAACTATACATTAGTACCGATGAAACTCTCACACAAAAACCCTTACAAACAAAATTAACATACAATATAAAAACATAATTTCTTTCCATAATACAAATTAAAAATCTTCATTTATTCTACTAGTCATTTAAGTGGTCATGGGGGTTCATTTAATAAAATTGCCAGCACGCAAGAATGGTAAATAAATAATACATGATTTTTTTGATTGAGAAGAATTTTGTCATCTTATTTTATGTTTTAGATTACCAAAGCATATAGAAGTTAGCAAATTAGAACTTACTATGCACACAGAGTCGGCTCGGGGGTAGGCTGAGTAGGCTGCTGCCTACAGCAACCCCCGGCGGAGCAACCACCGGACTGGTGGTGGTAGTGATCATGAGCAAAAAAAAAATTATATCAAAGAAAAGCTATTGCACTATGTATATAAAGAACAATGTAGGTGGGTTGGTTGTGAAATGTAGGTGGGTTGGTTGTGCAGTGACTTACCTCACATAAGGTGTGGAGTTTGAAACCTGAAGGCAACAATTTTTGCCTATGGCAACCCCCATTTTTCTGAATTCTGGAGCCGGCTCTGTATGCACATAAATATCGATTAGCTAAGTATAAAACTGGGCAGGGCAAGAATGAAGGAAAATTTTAAATACCAAATTACATGAAGGAAACAAATATCTTACAAAGGATATTTGTGGCCGACATCGAGCATTCCTCCGAATGCATAGCGTAGCTGCAAAAATCATTCTCTCCTACTGATCACTGTATCATATTCATTTTACAAGCATTGATTTATAAGTTTTTTAGGCTTACCACCATATGCAGAATCAGCTGTGCCTATCATTATATTTTCTCAATTAATTTTCACATGATAATAGCTTCAAACTGGGATATAATTTGCAAATATCTGTTTGAACATGCAGTGCAGTATAACAATTCGACTTTTACCAGTTCAGATGACATGTTTTAGTCATAATCTCTTCCTCTTCCTCTTTTTCCATGGTCCACCAAGATGCTAGTTTTCATATTTACAGTTGAGGTATCGCTTACTAAGCATGCATAAATAAAAAAGAAAGCAAAAGTAGTATATAAGCAACTAGACTATCCTGACCGACTATTCTTTGAAAACAGATACCAAAACTACCATGCAAAATACACCAGTAAAGTATATACAGAAGAACTCACCTGCATTATAAGATTCTTTTGACCTTGAGGACCATCCACGCTAATTGATTTCTTTCCAGAAATGAGTTCCAGCAAGACAACACAAAAGGCATAAACATCAATTTTTCAACAACCTTCCCATAGAAAATATATTCAGGAGCCAAGTAAGTGTTCATGCAACATACGCACTATTAGGACTGTCAATGGATGTTTTTGGATACAGATAGTGTCACATCCATATCCGTATCCAAAATTAATTTCGAATATCCGTATCCGCTTCATTTTCGGATACGGACGGATATCGGATATTTATCCGCTTCACCAGTAATTAATAAATTTAAGAGTATAAATAAAAATGTTTGGATCAACATAAAATAATTTTTATACTAATGTTTATAAAAAATCAGGAAATAAAAGAATGCGACGATGAAACATTGTTTTATACTAAAATCCGTAAGCATATCTACAAAAAAAATACAAAATTAAACACTAAAACTATCATTTTTATGAAAAAAAAAAATTATATAACAGTAACATCCAATAGTTACAAAATAACTATTAACTCTATTTTTTGTTTTGAGTTTATATATATATTACATCAATTAGTGAAATGGATATTTTTCGGATACGGATACCACTATAACCATATCTGTATCCGAAAAGCTTTTCGGATATCGGATATCCGTATCCGCTTTTCGAATAACGGATATATTTCATATTTTCGGATTCAGATTCAGACGGATATCAGATATTTTGGGTATTCATTGACAGCCCTACGCACAGTTTGCGATTAGATTCCATTTAAAGTCATTTATGTTTCCAAGTTGTGGTAATTACAAAAGTAAACCATCACTTTAAAGAAAAAATATATACATACCCTAAGAGCATCTCCAACAGCAAGCTAATTCAGCTTATGGATCGTAATATTCGTAGTTTGTGCACCCCAACAGATATTCCAAACCTTAATATTCAATAAAATACTACGGGACCAATTCTGAATTGGCCCCGCAAGCCTATTTGATCGGCTCACGACGTCGCGAGCCTATAAAATCAGCTCGCGGTCTCAAAAAATGCCATTTTTTTTTTCTTTGGCCACGAGCCGATTTATTAGGCTCACGACATCGCGAGCCGATAAAATAGACTTGCAATTACGTAAAAAGCCAAATTAACGTTACGAGCCGATTAAATTGACGTGCAATGATTTTTTTTATTTTTTTTTAAGCTGTTGGGGACAATACGTAATATTCAGCTGGATATTACGTGTTGTAATATTCAGGGTCTGAATCTTGTTGAAGACGCTCTAAGGTTCCTACAATATAGCTGCATGTATTGATCGACTATGAATCTGTTACCCAAGTGGCAAGTCCAAAATCAGGCTTACAAATAAAAAATAGTATCGGTGAAAATTATCTAAATAGCAGGTATGTTTGCAACGATTGAGGTATCAAATTAGAACCTAAGGGTCAAAATCTTCAGATAAAAGAATATTCGAAGACTTCACATCCTTATGGATCACCGGTTGATTTTACTACCAGAATGTAAATATTTATCGTACAAATATATGCATTTTGGGCAGCTCATATTCGAGGCTCTAACTGCAAATATGAGCAATTTAAAATGAATATTTTCGCTGAAAACATTGACTGCTATATAATTAAGTTTGCTGTTGTTTATTAATAAATGAACATACGTGTGAACTACATCTTAGATGTAAAAAAGTAGATTTGTAATCCTCCTGCTAATTACCACTTAGCGTTATGCATTGAAATTTGCATTAATTTGTAGTTTATCATGAGTTTAGCTGACCCCAGAAGTTCAAATGCATACTGATTTGTATTAATTCACATTAAATGCTAAACTTAAACAAGTCCCTAAAATGTATTTGTATTTCTATATAAGCACATCCATTGAATGATAATTTCAAGCTCCCCCGTTATTAATTATTAACATTTCCAAATTTGGAAAAATCATAGTTATATTTTGACAAACATCAGCTATTCAACTTCCTAGATGGCTTGATTATATATTACGTATTTCTCTAGATGGGCACCTTTTCAAATTTTCAAAAACTGTAATTTAGTACTATTCATTAATTACATACCTAAATGCAACATATGGGAAACAGAATGCATTAACTTTCTAGATGGGTTGATTATATACCAATCTCATTATAGGTAACAAAATGCAGCATGCAGTATTTTGTTCGACGAACTACAGTCCTGAATGTTGGCATATGAATCAGGGTCGGCCCTGAGTATTTGTAGGCCTAATGCGAAAAGAAAATTTTGGACTTTTTATTTTTTTATTTTATGAAATTGAAGTTAAGTGAAAATGTGCTTTTTCTACTGTGCATCTCCATTGGGAAAATTGCGTATCTCAACAAATTCATATAGTTTTAACCCATAGGGTCCATCAGGCCATACAAAGGATAATATGATAAGCATGCATTATCCCATAGAGCCCATTATATTCAATCATTTTTGCATGCTTACGTACAATCCACCACCTAGATTCACTCTTTCAACAATTCTATTCAGTACAAGTTAAATTTCTCCTTGCTCTAATAAAGGTAATATAGTTTCTTTTTTATGCCCCCCCAACCTAATGGGCCCTGTGCAGCCGCACAACTGGCACTAGGCCAGGGCCGCCCATGATATGAATAACAGTAAAGGCTTATTAATATAAAGAAAAATGTATGAGCAACGTAGGTGCAACTCACAAGTGGATAACATTGTTGTTATTATCTCAAGTAGGGTTGTCAACGGATACTTTCGGATACGGATAGTGCTATATCCGTATCCGAAATCATTTTCGGATATCGGATATCCGTATCCGCGAATACGGACGGATATCGGATAATTATTCTATCCGCCAACGACCGATAAATCAAGGAATATAAATGAATTTTTCTAGTTTAACATAAATGTTTTTCAATTTCATTGATTACTAAAGTGTTAAAAATAAATATATAGGATGAAATTAAATAGAGTACCTAATAAACATTTAATGCACGTAATATAAAACTTTGACTTAGTAAAGCAATAAATAAATCTGATTCATTGTACTAAAATACATATAATTTTGAGCATAATGTTAAAAAAAATTGGACGGATAATTTTCGGATGCGGATATTTTTGTATCCGTATCCGCATTCGTTTGTTCGAATATCGGATATTTATCCGTTTTTCGGATACGGATGCGGACGGATATCAGATTTTTCGGGTATCCATTGTCAGCCCTAATCTCAAGAAACAAAGATCCAAGTAGATGTGTTAACTTGAGTTCTGCTCCAGTCTGTAAGCGGATTACTCCCAGCCTTTAAAGGAATTCTTAAGTCATATAAAGCACTACCATTAGAATATATGTTTCAACTCAACAATCACTACAAGAAAACACTAATTTAGCGTCAAATATTTAGAAATGGAAATTTCCGTCGCTAATTAGCGACGGATTTCCATGTGATCTGAAAGGGATAGTTTTTTGTTTTTTAATCTTTTTTTCTTTTATTTATTACCGTCATCTTCTGTTATCCCTTGCTAATCCATCGCAAATTGCGTCAAATTACCGATAGAAAATTTTAGCCGCTATTTTCCGCTGCAAATCCAGGCAGAACACCGACGAATATTTATCGAAGCTATTTTGCAGCAGATTCCCGACAGATTTGCAAGAGATGTTTATATTATTTTCTAAGATATACTTTAGTGTTATTTTTTAATAATTATTAACATGTTCAATAATTTATAATTAATTTGTTCTAATTAAAAATTTATAAGTAATAATAAATAATAATTTACATTCTATAATAAATAACTTATAATCATTGCTTAGTTAGAATTAGCAAAATTATATTTGCTCTTAACCAATGTAATTACTAAATTCTTAATTAAGTCTTATGCTTTCATCACAAATTTCAGTCAGTAAACTACTAGATAAAAGACTGATTTCTGATGACAATTAGCGATTTTATAATGACGCAGCGACGGAATGACATCACTAAATTTCTAGACATCACTAAGATGTCATTAAGGCACCGCTAAGACGTAGATAATCATCAATGATTTTATGATTGACGCCAAAAATTTGTAGAAAATTGTTTGATGTCGCATCTGTGACGCCAAGAGTTTTAAGATGCGGCAATAATAGCATAATTTATTTTCCATTTCTTGGCAAAATAACACTAATCCGCGACTTCATTACAACTGAGCAATCCTTCGTTAATCTATTTATAACTCAACGCTCCAAATTCCCCCACCTCATCTATCTTCGTTATGTTCCACAATATAATGACCCGCATTGGCAGAGGTATTATAATTAATTTATTTAATTATTTAAAAGGTAATTAAAAGAATTTATTGGTCGTGGAATTAAATTATAGCGAATATTTAATTAAATTAAAAAATTAAATAATATATTTAATTCTAAAATAATCAGAATTGGCTGAAATGGCGATATGGTGTGAATTGGATCATCTGTGATATTTAATTGAGCTTGGAATTGAATTTGAATAACGAATATATTCAATCGACGACAGTTCGAACGTATAATTATATTATAATTAAAATCGAGCTTGAAATGGCGCTGCAGTTCGTTATTTGGCGATCTGAACTTCAACTGAATGTACAAGATTCGTTTTAAGCCGAATTTCTGTGAAATAAGAAACGTGTGGAGCTGATGGAGTATATCTTTCTAGTGGAAGAGAAAAATCGGGATTTCGTCATGTAGATTTTGAGATATGTCCAAATCAAATTTTAGAAAAGTCGATGTGGAATTCCTTTATAATTTATAAAGGAATTATTTATATTTTAAAAAGGAATTTCAATATAAATCGAATATCGGGTTGACCCAGAAGTGAATATCAAGTTAGAAATTCATACAGGAATATTCTAGAGCTGTATGGTATTCCACTGTGAATACAGACGATAATAATTAATTTTAATATTTAATTCAATTATATTTAAATAATATTTATATATTTAAATAGGCTATTTAGAGCTTTAAAAATAGCCACTTTTGCAAACGAAGTCGGAATTCGACAAAACCAATTTTGTTGGATCTGCAATGTCAAATAGTTGTTAAATTCCAAGTTTCGTGATTTTTAGAGTCACTGTGTGACCGTATGGTTTTTTAGAGTGAGAAACTGTCGATATTTTGATGGTTAAAAATACGCTGTGTGGGCATACGAAGTCGGAATTCGACAAAACCAGTTTCGTTGGGACCGTAATGTCGAACTCTAGCTACATGTCAATTTTCATGATTTTTAGGGGTCGTATGTGATCACAGGAATTTTAGAGGATGGATACCAACAGCGTAGGATTAAAAATCAATATTTTAATCGAATATAAAAATATTAATTAAATCCTATATAATACCTTTTACTTCCCTTAAACTCTAATCTCATTCCTGGGTCAACAGAAAATGGCACAGCCTCAAAAGAAATTCCAATAGTAAAAGTTTCCTCTTGGTAAAATCAAACAATTCGAAGAAAAAGTCTATAAATCCTAAATTATATACGTATGAGTTCCTGCTAATCTCCTCTTTAATCCAGTAAACGATTTGGAGGGATCGATGCCATTTTTCTAGAGTTCGAAAATACGGCAGTGATCTAGGGTTCATAAATTCGCGAAAAGGAGTTGGCTTGGGGTTAATTCGATCTTACTTTTGGGTTATCGGGACCGAATGGGGTTTGTTGGCAATTTTTGGTAGGATCTGGTCACAGAAAGTGACGCTCGAAAGCTCACTGGGTGCTGTACAGTTGGACGACAGAAATTGGTAATGGGGTTCGAATGGTTCGATAAGGGTATGAGATGGTGGAGAGTCGGACGAGATGAAGTTTGGTGAAGTTCGTTTTTGTTTTTGTTGAAGGTTGGAGGATGCGGTGGTAACCAAAGGAGCTCGAAGTGACCATTTCTGTGTTTGATATGGAGCGAACCACGTTGGGGAAGGAGGATCCACGGGTGTGGGCTTTTGAAGTGGTGTTTGGGCTGATGGAAATGGGGTTAAGGCCCATCAAGGTTTAAATTAAAATCATTTAATTATTTAACATTAATATAAACTTGTAAACTCAATAACTTGTCCGTCCGTTATCAGAATTTCGAATGGTTGGATCCGTTAGGATCGTATGGACGAGATCTCCACAATGGGACTGACTGGGAGTGGATTGAACCTCGTCTGAATTTATGGCGAAATAAACTGTTTGATTCAAATCAAACAACAGTTTATCGTTCTTTAATGATGAACTGCTAAAGTGAGTAAAACTCACCAACTCTGAATAATTCTATTTTTACAGTATATTCTTAGAACTGTTAAATATTGTCTGTTTGACTGTGTGTTGACTGTTTGATTGAACTGCTAGTCAGTTAGTTGAATTTCTATATTGATTCTGTTTAATAGAATATATCATATGGAACTGAAAGTGATGTTGATTATATTGTGTAACATCTGTGATGCAGGGAAACAGGTTGGAGGAATCCATCTGGATTCCTCAACATTTATTTTACTATGATTTATATATTGTGATATATATATATATATATGTGATATATAATATGACGGTGATTATGTGTGTTGGGACGATATTTATCGATGTTACATGGTGTGTTAAATACCATAAGAAATACCAGAATGTAGAAAAGGAATTTTCAAAGTATATTTTGAAATAAATTTATTTATATAAAATCAATGGATTTTATATATATAAATAAAAGGATTTTTGTAAAAGGAATATATTTGGTAAATCAAATATAGGAGAAATATATTTGTAAATCATATATAAAGGATATATATTTGTAAATCAAATATAAGGGAAAATATTTGTCAAACAAATAGGAAGAGAAATATTTGTAAACCATTTACAAATAGAATAAAGAGATGTTTATTTGTTAGAATAAATGGAATAAAGAGATATTTATTTGTTAGAATAAATAGAATAAAGAGATATTTATTTGTTAAATAAATAGGATTATAAAGGAAATATTTATTTAGAAAATAAATACGATATTTTATAAGGAAATAGAGTTAATTAATCAGAGTTAATTGATTAGAGTTAAAAATGAACTAGAGTTAATCAAATAGAGTTAATGATATAGAGTTAAGTAAAATTAGAAACTGACTAGAGATTAGTAAATTGAATAGTTTTCTAAGTGTCGATATGATGTTGGTTTCGGCCTTCGAGGTTTATACTTAGAGAATTGTTCTCCTACTAGTTTACAGTCAGGGACTGATGGTTGTGAAATGATAGTGATATGTAAATAACAAATGGAAATGTTTCCCAGTGTTAATAACGTGTATTTTCTAAACATAGAAAATAAGAAAAAAAAATGTATGGATATATATATATATATGATTGATGATTGATTGATAGAATTTCCATTTGGAAATGATATCGTTGTTTGCACACGTGTTTTCTTTGATAGTTAAATCACAGACTATCGAAGTTTTGACCATTTTAACGTTGTTAATATGAAGAGACCGGTTGGATTATTATCCAAAGAACCACTCTGTATTGGCATAAGCGTTGCGAATCATATATGCCAAAGATAATTGAAGACGGAGTAAAGTGCAAGGGCTGTTGTATAAATCTTAGATAACAGTGCCTAAGATGGATATACTGAATAGTGCCTTCGGTTTGTCCAGTCCCAGGACAACTGTTATGGACGAATGCCTGACAGAGTATTCCTAACGAATCATATATGTTGATCTCTTCAAAACGTATTACGTTTGGTGGCGGAGGAATTCGTTTCTCTTAGCTTCATACCCGTGATACCGTTAAGGAAATCGATAATGATTTGGCGGGTATCACGATGTGGTATTCCAAGTAAATGAAGATATGATATGAAAAAGATAAGCGTAGCTTCTAGCCTCACATCTGGTAAATGACAGAAATCGGGCAGGCAACATGGCTAAGTCGGTCGCACCGAAGTAGGGTGTATAATCACCTATCTAGTGAATATTCATTTGCTTCTTTAATCTATCAATGCTGTCCCATATATATATACGGGAACGGTTGCTGGTCCCAACCGTTGGTGATGTACATTCGATACACTCAAGCAAATGAGTGGTCGGTCATGTGTGGCTGAGTTACAAGATGTTCTTGTTGAACTCCAGTGTACCGTTCCTAGAGTACACTGATCGGAAGGTGGTTCCATACCTTGTCATAGTTGGAAACCCATTATCCAATACGTGCTTGCGATTTTGATTGTATATTATTTATGTAGAATGTGAGATGAAAGCGTTTCTGCTAGATTGATATCTATTTGTACTTAGACATTATTATAATATCAGAATGATATTGTTTGTCAAAGATGTTGGATTCTCATAAGGGAAAAACCCGTTCCGTATTCACGGCGTGGTCTTATGAGATATCATATACCTGTTTAAACTATTTTACTCACACCAGTCCCATGACTGACCCGGAGATTATTTTGTTTTGTTTCCCTAAACTCTTAGGTGCCTAAATTTGTACGGGCAGTCAAGTAGTCGGGATTTTACAGATACACTTGGGGAGCTTGGAGCAGGAGGCTTCAAGATCATATAGCTATAGTTTATTTCCGCTGTGTTGTAAGTGTTGTACTCTGATAAGTGCTATTGTATACATAAATGTTTTGTATTTCAAAAGTTATGTTATATTTTATTCGTTTCGTTGTGAGATTCGTGTTTACTCTGATGGTGTTCTTCTTCTTCTTCTTCTTCTATTCTATAAGTTCTACCTTATCTTTCTTCACCCTCTATCTTCTTTCTATTAATTTCTTGAATTTCCAGTGCAATTTGGGGTTGGACTTGTGTTATTTGGTCAGCTCAAATTGGTCCGGATTTTCGGGTCATTACAGTTGGTATCAGAGCTTAAGTTAAGAATTACTTGGCTCTGTGGCGTGACTCGGTAGAGATAGGGTTAGTAATACCCTAAATTGAGTTGAGTGTATATATACGAGAGAGCGTATTTGTATTTGATATAAAAATGATTTTTTATATTATGGGGATTCATTGGTTGAGTTGTTTATGAGTTCTGGTCGATCAGTTTGATCCACTGTATCAGTAGGAGTAATTAAACACTTGAATACGATGGATCGACACAGTCTGGATATGTAATATATTATCATATATAGGATGTGTTGGTAGTAATTATAATCAGATAAGATTATAAAATGTGAAATGGTTGTATATAACCAATCAGAATTTATACAAGTAAAATATATGAAATTGAAAAGAATTAAATTTGAATTTAGATCAGAATTGGAATTTAAAATCCTAGAAATGGGAAAGGTGTTTGTAAATGAATCTGAATTTAATATATGTGAATTTTAAGATCCTGGGATATTTTAAATTTGTTTACAACATTGTAAAAGGATATTTGGAATTGATTTCAAGGTGGAAATGTAAAAAAAAATTGGGTTTTGAAAGTGCTATAGTATTGAACTCACTTCAGTAGCCGGAAAATAGATTCCGATGTTGATCATGACATCATCGGTGTTCATTTTCGAGTATGTAAGTGACGGATTACTGCCAAGGATTTTGTTTTGAATTTGTTTTGGGAAAACAAGTTGTGTTGAATTTCAAAAAGGAAAATTTGGTTTTTGAAAGAGGTAAACTGTTTAAAAACTTCCAGGAAGAAAAGGTTGTTTGAATTTAAAACAAATTAAAGTAAAATTTGTAAAATCCAATAGAATTGGGATTGAATTAAAAGCCAGTAAGTGAAAATCATTTGAAATAGTTTAGTGTCAAGTAGAATTAGACTTGATTAGAGATAATCTGGAATTTATATTGGACTGGTGAGTTATGGATTTGAAATCAAAAAAAGTGCTTGAGTTTGGAATGAAATTCAACTTAGGTATAAGCGAATGGTTGTGTTAGAGATAAACTGATTTGAAATCAAGTTGGAATTGCATTGGTATATGTTGAATTGATGACAGGTGAAGGGAAAAAGTTGATATACCCGACAAAAAGGTACAAGTTTATATTTGATATAAGCATGAGATTTATGAGCCGAATTGGCAAGCCGCTTGGCTGTTTGATTTTCTTTTGGGTTGGAGAAGGCCTAGAGAGGCGAGTTGTGGTTTTACCGATAGTGCTATACAAAGGAGGTTATGGCGAAATTTTCCGAAATTTAAAGTGTTAGAAAATTTTCAGAATTTTTGAAAATTTTAGTTAGTCGGAATGAATAAATATTTTAGTCAATATTAATAGGTTCAGTTGAAATCAGAAATAAAGGGTAAACAAATCTTAGGAATTCCTATAGATAGGGTCGTCCTCTAACTTAGCAATTTCGAGGACGAAATTATTTTAAGTGGGGAAGATTGTAATGACCCGCATTGGCAGAGGTATAATAATTAATTTATTTAATTATTTAAAAGGTAATTAAAAGAATTTATTGGTCGTGGAATTAAATTATAGTGAATATTTAATTAAATTAAAAAATTAAATAATTTATTTAATTCTAAAATAATCAGAATTGGCTGAAATGGGGATATGGTGTGAACTGGATCATCTGTGATATTTAATTCAGCTTGGAATTGAATTTGAATAACGAATATATTCAATCGACGACAGTTCGAACGTATAATTATATTATAATTAAAATCGAGCTTGAAATGGCGCTGTAGTTCGTTATTTGGCGATCTGAACTTCAACTGAATGTACATGATTCGTTTTAAGCCGGATTTCTGTGAAACAAGAAACGTGTGGAGTTGGTGGAGTATATCTTTCTAGTGGAAGAGAAAAATTGGGATTTCGTCGTGTAGATTTTGAGATATGTCCAAATCAAATTTTAGAAAAGTCGCTGTGGAATTCCTTCATAATTTATAAAGGAATTATTTATATTTTAAAAAGGAATTTCAATATAAATCGAATATCGGGTTGACCCAGAAGTGAATATTAAGTTAGAAATTCATACAGGAATATTCTAGAGCTGTATGGTATTCCACTGTGAATACAAACGATAATAATTAATTTTAATATTTAATAAAATTATATTTAAATAATATTTATATATTTAAATAGGCTATTTAGAGCTTTAAAAATAGCCACTTTTGCAACGAAGTCGGAATTCGACAAAACCAATTTTGTTGGATCCGCAATGTCAAATAGTTGTTAGATTCCAAGTTTCGTGATTTTTAGAGTCACTGTGTGACCGTACGGATTTTTAGAGTGAGAAACAGTCGATATTTTGATGGTTAAAAATATGCTGTGTGGGCATACGAAGTCGGAATTCGACGAAACCAGTTTCGTTGGGACCGTAATGTCGAACTCTAGCTACATGTCAATTTTCATGATTTTTAGGGGTCGTATGTGATCACAGGAATTTTAGAGGATGGATACAAATAGCGTAGGATTAAAAATAAATACTTTAATCGAATATAAAAATATTAATTAAATCCTATATAATACCTTTTACTTCCCTTAAACCCTAATCTCATTCCTGGGTCAACAGAAATTGGCGCAGCCTCAAAAGAAATTCCAACAGTAAAAGTTTCCTCTTGGTAAAATCAAACAATTCGAAGAAAAAGTATATAAATCCTAAATTATATACGTATGAGTTCCTGCTGATCTCCTCTTTAATCCAGTATAAGATTTGGAGGGTTCGATGCCATTTTTCTGGAGCTCGAAAATACAGCAGTGATCTAGGGTTCAGAAATTGACGAAAAGGAGTTGGCTTGGGGTTAATTCGATCTTACTTTTAGTATATTGGGACCGAATGGTGTTTGTTGGCAATTTTTGGTAGGATCTGGTCATAGAAAGTGTTCTCGAAAGCTCACTGGGTGCCGTACAGTTGGACGACGGAAATTGGTAATGGGGTTCGAATGGTTCGATAAGGGTATGAGATGGTGGAGAGTCGGACGAGATGAAGTTTGGTGAAGTTCGTTTGTGTTTTTGTTGAAGGTTGGAGGATGCGGTGGTAACCAAAGGAGCTCGAAGTGGCCATTTCTTTGTTTGATTTGGAGCGAACCACGTTGGGGAAGGAGGATCCACGGGTGTGGGCTTTTGAAGTGGTGTTTTGGCTGATGGAAAAGGGGTGAAGGCCCATCAAGGTTTAAATTAAAATCATTTAATTATTTAACGTTAATATAAACTTGTAAACTCAATAACTTGTCCGTCCGTTATCAGAATTTCGAACGGTTGGATCCGTTAGGACCGTATGGACGAGAGCTCCACAATGGGACTGACTAGGAGTGGATTGAAGCTCGTCTGAATTTATCGCAAAATAAAATGTTTGATTCAAATCAAACAACAGTTTATCGTTCTATAACGATGAACTGCTAAAGTGAGTAAAACTCACCAACTCTGAATAGTTCTATTTTTACAGTGTATTCTTAGAACTGTTAAATATTGTCTGTTTGACTGTGTGTTGACTGTTTGATTGAACTGCTAGTCAGTTAGTTGAATTTCTATATTGATTCTGTTTAACAGAATATATCATATGGAACTGAAAGTGATGTTGATTATATTGTGTAACATCTGTGATGCAGGGAAACAGGTTGGAGGAATCCAACTGGATTCCTCAACATTTATTTTACTGTGATTTATATATTGTGATATATATATATATATGTGTGTGATATATAATCTGACGTTGATTATGTGTGTTGGGACGATATTTATCGATGTTACATGGTGTGTTAGATACCATAAGAAATACCAGAATGTAGAAAAGGAATTTTCAAAGTATATCTTGAAATAAATTTATTTATATAAAATCAATGGATTTCATATATATAAATAAAAGGATTTTTGTAAAAGGAATATATTTGGTAAATCAAATATAGGAGAAATATATTTGTAAATCATATATAAAGGATATATAGTTGTAAATCAAATATAAGGGAAAATATTTGTCAAACAAATAGGAAGAGAAATATTTGTAAACCATTTACAAATAGAATAAAGAGATATTTATTTGTTAGAATAAATGGAATAAAGAGATATTTATTTGTTAGAATAAATAGAATAAAGAGATATTTATTTGTTAAATAAATAGGATTATAAAGGAAATATTTATTTAGAAAATAAATGCGATATTTTAAAAGGAAATAGAGTTAATTAATCAGAGTTAATCGATTAGAATTAAAAACGAACTAGAGTTAATCAAATAGAGTTAATGATATAGTGTTAAGCAAAATTAGAAACTGACTAGAGAATAGTAAATTGAATAGTTTTCTAAGTGTCGATATGATGTTGGTTTCGACCTTCGGGGTTTATACTTAGAGAATTGTTCTCCTACTCGTTTACAGTCAGGGACTGATAGTTGTGAAATGATAGTGATATGTAAATAACAAATGGAAATGTTTCCCAGTGTTAATAACGTGTATTTTCTAAACATAGAAAATAAGGAAATATATATATATATATATATATATATATATATATATATGGATATATATATATATATGATTGATGATTGATTGATAGAATTTCCATTTGGAAATGATATCGTTTTTTGCACACGTGTTTTCTTTGATAGTTAAATCACAGACTATCGAAGTTTTAACCATTTTAACGTTGTTAATATGGAGAGACCAGTTGGATTATTATCCAAAGAACCACTCTGTATTGGCATAAGCGTTGCGAATCATATATGCCAAAGATAATTGAAGACGGAGTAAAGTGCAAGGGCTGTTGTATAAATCTTAGATAACAGTGCCTAAGATGGATATACTGAATAGTGCCTTCAGTTTGTCCAGTCCCAGGACAACAGGTATGGATGAATGCCTGACAGAGTATTCCTAACGAATCATATATGTTGATCTCTTCAAAACGTATTACGTTTGGTGGCGGAGGAATTCGTTTCTCTTAGCTTCATACCCGTGATACCGTTAAGGAAATCGATAATGATTTGGCGGGTATGACGATGTGGTATTCCAAGTAAATGAAGATATGATATGAAAAAGATAAGCGTAGCTTCTAGCCTCACATCCGGTAAGTGACAGAAATCGGGCAGGCAGCATGGCTAAGTCGGTCGCACCGAAGTAGGGTGTATAATCACCTATCTAGAGAATATTCATTTGCTTCTTTAATCTATCAATGCTGTCCCATATATATTGTAACAACCCGTATTTTCAAAAACCTGTTATAACATAAATCGAGGCAGAATTTAATTATAAAATGTGAATCAAGGGAAACGGGCTATGCCATTGCGTTCGTCTCGGAAAAATACGCGAAATAGAGTCCGAGTTTTCGAAAATCGGAGTCCGTATGACCCAGTTAAGGCCCATTGAAGTTTTCAGAAAATCCCTAAGTAAAAACAGATTTAAATTTTAAATTAAAAACTAGGGTTAGGGCAATCTGGCGCAGGCGGGAAAAATTCCCGCCCAGGGCCCCATGTCGACAGGCCTGTCGACAGGGGTCTTAGGGTGTCGACTGCCCTGTCGACAGCCCTGTCGACAGGGGGTGGCCGGGCTGTTTGGCCTGGTGCACCATTTCTGATTTGGGCTTGATTGGGGGGCTTGGTTCTAGAGAGTTCCGAGATCTGATGGACCTAATTGAATCTAGGGTTAATCCTATGGTCTAAATCGCTAGCCTAATCTATAAATAAGACCCTAACCTACCCTAAATCATTCATTATTCATCCTAGCAACAAAACTATGGCAAAATCAAAACTCTCATGGCCTCCACCCTCTTCATACAATTCCTAAATTAATTCCTAAGTGATTTTCCATGCATACAAGTATATTTGGGCTTGTATGATCCTCCTTAGCTTGCATTAAAGGCTTGTTTCTCTATTGGCATCATAAAGGAGGAGTCTTGATCAAGTTTGCTTGCATTTGGGGGTTTTAATTAGTTGCATAAGGGGTTTCTTACATTTTCTATACTAATTTGAGTCCGCATAAGCATTGTAAGCCCTCTTACCTTCATTTTAGAAACTCTAAAGTTAATATGTGATGCAAGTTGGGATTTTTGCAAGTGTATTGAGTCATGCATGTTTATGCGAGTTCGCTATGCCATGATTTGCAAGTTAAATGAGTTATGCATGTTTATGCAAGTCCACTATGCCATGAATTGCAAGTTTATTGAGTTATGCATGCTTATGCAAGTTTAAAATGACAAGTTATGCATGTTTGACAAGTTATGCATGCTTATGCAAGTTTGAAATGACAAGTTATGCATGTTTGACAAGTTATGCATGCTTATGCAAGTTTAAAATGACAAGTTATGCATGTTTGACAAGTTATGCATGCTTATGCAAGTTTGAAATGACAAGTTATGCATGTTTGACAAGTTATGCATGCTTATGCAAGTTTAAAATGACAAGTTGTGCATGTTTGACAAGTTATGCATGTTTATGCAAGTTCCCTATGCCATGTTAGGCATGTTTAACATGTTATGCATGTTTATGGTAATACGCAAGTTCACTATGCTAAGTTATGCAAGTTTAACATGTTATGCATGTTTATGGTAATAAGCAAGTTCACTATGCTAAGTTGTGCAAGTCTAACATGTTATGCATGATTGTGGTGCAAGTTTATCATGTATGTTGGGCCAAGTTCCCTCTTCCTATCCTTTATGCGTTATTACGAATATGTAAGCGATAGAATGACGTTGGGGGGGTTTGGGTAAACTTAAAATACATGAAAATATAAGATTGGGAATTTACCTATTAAGTTAGGTCTACCCCTTGGGAATTTACCTATTAAGTTAGGTCTACCCAAGTATTTGTTAAACTTGTAATTATGTTTGGAAAATAAAGTGGACATGACACTTAGAAAACATAAGTGTGGCCAACTCGAGGTTGGGTTGAGTTTGTAGCGTAATTCTACCCGGAACCTACCGGCTTAACTAGTGGCTACAAACAATAGGACCCAATGTGAGAAGTTGGTCATGTGGTGCCAAAACCCGAGGTTAGACCAAGTTGTGGTGTAAAGCTACCCGGACCCGCCCGGCTTAACTAGTAACCGCAACAAAGTCTAATGTGAGAGGTTAAGGTGCATTAAATTAATTAATGCCTCATGATTAAGGTTAAGTCAGGGTCCACTAATACTTAATCCATTTGGGGATTAGAGGGATTGAAATGGGGTTAAGTTGTGAACTGTTGGTTACACTTAACCAATTTAATCCATTTGGGAATTAAAGGGATTGAAATGGGGTTAAGTGTGAACTGTTGGTTACACTTAACCAATTTAATCCACTTGGGGATTAGAGGGATTGAAATGGGGTTAAGTGTGAACTGTTGGTTACACTTAACCAATTTAATCCAATTGGGGGTTCGAGGGATTGAAATGGGGTTAAGTTACACTTAACCAATTTAATCCATGATTAGTGAAGGGTTAAATCGCACTTAACCCTCTTAGAAAACCCTAGCAACGTGTCTGTTCCGGCAGTAATCCCAGTTTGGTATCATCACAACCCTAGAGGACTAGGCTAGGGCAGGGCACGATTACTGGACGGATGTAAGCGACCAAAGCGATGGCCGAGTGGTACAGCGATGCGGGTCCAGGCGGGCTACGGACGTGCACGTAGTCCGGTATTGGACAAACTTGAGGCATGGGTACCAGTAGGTTTGGGCTGTGCATTATTGCTTAAGTGTCTGGGGTTGGCGCCCGAAGGCTTGATACACCCGAAGGTGGACCCAGCACAGTCAGACTACATCCATATGTGGGCCGTATGGACACCAACACTTAACATGTTAGGCTTATAGGGAGCCGATCGACTAGACCGTTTGGTTGGACCTTATATTAAGGTCACTTCATGTTATTGGGTCAAAAGCTTGGGCCAAGGGATCAATACCTGTTATGTTGGTTTGCTAGTACACCGTGGTGCAAAACTTAACCTTGTTTATGCGATGACACCTCTATCTATCTTGTAGTTAAATTATCATGCCAGTATGTTGTTATCTATGATCATCTCAGTTTCCATCATGATGTTAACTTTATTAGTTTATAGACTGATCGTAGCAGGGCTTACTCAGTCTTTTTGACTGACCTGTTTTCTTTCGCCTCTTTTCTTCCGTTCCCCCCCAGGTTCTCAGGGAGGGAATACTGGAGCCTAGCTTGGATTTTTAGCTGCTTCCTTGGATAGCTCAAGTATGCTTTGGACTTGAGCCGCTATGGTTTATCACTCTTATTTGGGGATAGTACTTATGTATTTTAGTTTATCAGATGGTGTATTTATCTAGACTTGAAATTTTGGGAAATTGACATTTTGATGTACCAGACTTGTGTTTTGAAATGGTTTAAAAATCTTCCGCTATGTTATCTACTTACCCTGTTTATTTACATATATATGTCATGTCCTGCCTTGCTATATCATTATGCATGTTTACCTTATTTAAAAACGCCCCACCGAAGTCAGAGTTGCTTGCAAAAGCCACCCTGGCGGAGGTGGGGTGTTACATTTGGTATCAGAGCATATGGTTTACGAGAAGGGATAAAAAGGTTTTTAAAACTTTTGAAAAACTATTTTCAAAACCAAGTATAAAGTATTTTCCAAAGAAAAGTCTAGTTATTTTTAAAGGCTATTCCCCAAAAGCCATTAGCACTATCCTTTGACCCCTCGTTTGAACTCTTCTCTCTTCGTTTCCAGCATGTTTGATAATCTCATCTTGCCCGAAGGAGTAACAATACCCGATTGGTTTCGTCGGTACTTGGAAGTCACGGCACCGGTTCCGGGTGTCTCTAATGTTGTCTTTCCAGTCAAGGCCGTTGTTCCTCCTCCTCCTTCCGTAGCTGATGTTCCTCTTCTCCCTCAGCCTCCACAAACGGATTTTGCGGAAACTTGTAAGAACTTTAAGATGATGGGTGGCAAGAATTTTAGTGGAACAGAGACTTTTGTAGAGGCAAGGAATTGGTTGAAAGAGACCGAAGATCTTTTAGCCACCTTTGATAGAGGTGACCGCAGGAAGGTTTTATTAGCAGTATAGTTGCTAGAGGAAGAAGCTGCACGTTGGTGGGTAGTCACCACCGCTACTAGGCCAATTGAGACTTGGGATGACTTTAGAGGAAGGTTTGGACTGAGGTTCTTATCACTGAAGCAAGGGGACATGACTATTAGGGAATACATAGATAAGTTTAATCAACTGGCTCGGGTCGATTTAGACTCGGTTAATACAACTCAGAAGAAGGCCCTACACTTTGCTCTAGGATTAAACGAGCCATTACATGGTTTGGCCATGTCCCATATACCCTTGGGGGCGACTTTCGAGAATTTGGTGAATACGGCCCTACTTCAAGAAGAAGATAACAATGACAAGAAAGAGGTCAAGGCGAATGAGTCTCAAGGCAAGAGGGTAAATTCCGGGAAACGAGGCAAGAATAACAACAACCGCAAGGACAACCCAAGAGGGAATAGGAAATGCAACTTCTGTGGTAAAGTTGGACATATATCCAGGGAATGTAGGAAGAAGAAGAGAAAGCGGGGCGAATGCTTTCATTGTGGTGAGTTTGGACATCTCAGCAAAGATTGCCCGAAGAAAACAAGGGCAAGGTCAGACTCAGTGTGCGGGACTATCTGGAGGGCGAGTTCATCCCCTCAACACCGTTCTTCCAGCTCATGATAGAGGTAGTGTTTCTGTTGAAAGACTTGTTCTGATTTTCCCTGTTCGTACTTTGTTTGATTCTGGCACATCGCATAGTTTTATTTCACCTGATCTAAGTTGAAAGTTTGCACCTAAGTACTAGTCTAGTTGGGGATCCCGTATGTGTTTCAAATCCAATTGGGGGTTCTGCCCATCTGTCTGTGGCCTGAGTGGATTTGAAAATTTCTATCTTGAGTATAGAATTCTCGTGGGATGTTTATATTCTCGGTTTCGGGGGATATGGGTTGGTTTTGGGCATGGAATGGTTGTCCTGTTCTGGAGCCATTCTTGGTTTTTGTATATAGGGTTGTGAGGCTCATGACTCGCCTCGGTAATACCCTAGAAATTTCTAGCAACCCCATGGGTCCCGTCATGTTATGTTATCTTGAATCCCTCAACTCGTCTATCGATAGTTTGCAATCTATGAGGGTGGTCCGAGAATATCCAGATATCTTGGGATAGATTTCCGTGTTATCTGGTTGGTAATACCAAGCCAACTTCGTGGCCAGTTAGGCACATGACCTCACGAGATGAGAGTTAAGAAAGCAAGTCAAGGAGTTGCTTGAGAAGAACTTCCTGAGACGAAGCATTTTCGAGTAGGGTGCTCCAGTAGTATTCGCTACTAATGTGGACAGTTTGCTTCGCTTATGTGTTGATTATCGTGAGAGGAATAGATAACCGTTACCAAGGATCAATGATTTGTTTGATCAGCTTGTAGGAGCACCTGTTTTCTTTTGATCTAGCTACCGGATTCCATCAGCTTAGGATGGCTGAGGATGGAATTGACAAGACTGCGTTTAGGACTCTAGATGGTTTAGAATGGCTAGTCATGCTATTTGGTTTGACTAATGCACCTGCATATTACGTGAACTTGATGGGTAGGGTGTTTAGGGAGTCCTTGAACAAGTTTGTCATGGTCGTCATAGACGATATTCTGATCTCCTTAAGAACATGTTAGACATCTCAAGAAGGAGATGGATACGCTTAGAGCCACCAGTTGGAGGTCAAGTTCTCCAAATGTCATTTTGGAGGAAAAGTGGGATTTCGTGGGCACATAGTTCCTAAGTAAGGCTTAGCGGTGGATTCCGCTAAGTGGTTGCGGTTTAAGACCGGAAGACCCTGAGGAGGGCAATTGAAGTAAGAAGCCTCCTCCGTTTGGCTAGTTAGTTAGCATTCCCGGAGCTTAGACTTACTCTTCTGGATCAAGAAGGGGGTTTCACAGGAAGAAGACCCGCAGTTGGTCAAGAACATGGACCAGTTGATTCGAGGCGAGATGTTAAGTCACCTCGCTAGATATATTATAGATGACAAGGGATGACTAAGGCGCGATGAGAGATTATGTGTTCCTCGAGTGAAAGACTTGGTAAAGAAGGATCTTGAAGATGCGCATCACTCGAGGAGGTGGCCGAGTTGGTCTTAGGATGCATGTTGTGCCACCAGGTTAAGGCCAAGTCATAGAAGCCCAGTGGGCCATTACCTCCATTGGAGATTCCGCAAGAGAAGTGTGAAAACATCTCGATAGATTATATGGATGGACTACCTAGATCAAAGAAAGGGAATACGGGTATGTGGGTCATAAAAGGTAGACTCACGAAGAGTGCTCATTTTAGTCCGGTGAAGAGCGAGAGGACTGCATCATAGTTAGCAACGGTTTACCCTCAAGAAGTTGGACAGTTTTGAAATAGCTTACAGGAAGCCATGGGTAGGCAACTGAATCTAGGTAGGGCCTATCACATATGGGCGGATGGTTCATTTCGATTAAGCCTGAGTTATAGAAAATCACGGCAATTGGTAACATGGGTTGGTACTTTCAAGAAAAGTTCTGCTGCGTGGAATACTTTATAGTAAGTAGACGAGATCCAGGATTCACTAGTGAATTTTGGAGAGCTTGCATGAAATCATAAGGTTACAGTTATGTTTAACCCAAGTGTACAGAAAGAAGAATAAGTAGAAAAGGAAGACGAGAGGCGATAATGAAATGAGTTCCAACTCGAATTTGGGAAATAGGAGTTAGGAAGCCAAGGAATCATGAAGTAAAAGACGGTCAAAGCACAGTGGAGTTAAGCTCAAGGAAACGTGACTAAGAAGAGTGAAGACTAGACACGCGTATCATATCTCTTTTTAAGAGTGCATCCTTGATCCTTGTTTTCCTGTGGAGCTTGCTCGCAAGTTATCTTTGGTATATATCCTCTCGGTCCCATTATCGATCTTATTTCCGTGGTAAACTCCACAAGCAGGTTATGACTCATCGGTTAGTACTATATGTCAGAGCTTGAATGGATTTCTTGTAATCCAAAAAGGAGTTTATCTTGCTTATCTTCTAAGCATATTTCTCTGTCCATGATTATCTAGTTTATCGTGTTTATCTTGTCATGAGAACCTTAGGTAGAAACCCTTTGGTTGAAACATGTGTTTGAAACATGTTATGCTTGGTGGTTGCAAGTGGTTGCAAGTGTTTGCAAGTGGTTGCTCGTGGATGCATTATACACGATTAGGCACTAGATCGGCTCGCACACTCCTCATATTGCATATGCATGAGTGTTCATGCTTATTCATGGATGAAAAATTGTGTGTTATCACATGGATGTTGCATATGGGTGTATGTTATGTGCACACATATAGATGATATACATTATGTTAGGAATTTGCATACATATGGATACATTTCACTAACATCTTTTGCATTGATCTTTGCATTAGATAAGTACATATACACACACCTCTGCATATGTTCATCCAGCATTTAGAATCTTGTAAGGACAATGATTTCTCGTGGATGATGTTTTGAGTAGATGGATGATTGGATGGTAGGATACGTTCTTCCTAACTTGAAGATTTCGGGGACGAAATCCTTTAAGGAGGGGAGAATGTAACAACCCGTATTTTCAAAAACCTATTATAACATAAATCGAGGCAGAATTTAATTATAAAATGTGAATCAAGGGAAACGGGCTATGCCATTGCGTTCGTCTCGGAAAAATACGCGAAATAGAGTCCGAGTTTTCGAAAATCGGAGTCCGTATGACCCAGTTAAGGCCCATTGAAGTTTTCAGAAAATCCCTAAGTAAAAACAGATTTAAATTTTAAATTAAAAACTAGGGTTAGGGCAATCTGGCGCAGGCGGGAAAAATTCCCGCCCAGGGCCCCATGTCGACAGGCCTGTCGACAGGGGTCTTAGGGTGTCGACTGCCCTGTCGACAGCCCTGTCGACAGGGGGTGGCCGGGCTGTTTGGCCTGGTGCACCATTTCTGATTTGGGCTTGATTGGGGGGCTTGGTTCTAGAGAGTTCCGAGATCTGATGGACCTAATTGAATCTAGGGTTAATCCTATGGTCTAAATCGCTAGCCTAATCTATAAATAAGACCCTAACCTACCCTAAATCATTCATTATTCATCCTAGCAACAAAACTATGGCAAAATCAAAACTCTCATGGCCTCCACCCTCTTCATACAATTCCTAAATTAATTCCTAAGTGATTTTCCATGCATACAAGTATATTTGGGCTTGTATGATCCTCCTTAGCTTGCATTAAAGGCTTGTTTCTCTATTGGCATCATAAAGGAGGAGTCTTGATCAAGTTTGCTTGCATTTGGGGGTTTTAATTAGTTGCATAAGGGGTTTCTTACATTTGCTATACTAATTTGAGTCCGCATAAGCATTGTAAGCCCTCTTACCTTCATTTTAGAAACTCTAAAGTTAATATGTGATGCAAGTTGGGATTTTTGCAAGTGTATTGAGTCATGCATGTTTATGCGAGTTCGCTATGCCATGATTTGCAAGTTAAATGAGTTATGCATGTTTATGCAAGTCCACTATGCCATGAATTGCAAGTTTATTGAGTTATGCATGCTTATGCAAGTTTAAAATGACAAGTTATGCATGTTTGACAAGTTATGCATGCTTATGCAAGTTTGAAATGACAAGTTATGCATGTTTGACAAGTTATGCATGCTTATGCAAGTTTGAAATGACAAGTTATGCATGTTTGACAAGTTATGCATGCTTATGCAAGTTTGAAATGACAAGTTATGCATGTTTGACAAGTTATGCATGCTTATGCAAGTTTAAAATGACAAGTTGTGCATGTTTGACAAGTTATGCATGTTTATGCAAGTTCCCTATGCCATGTTAGGCAAGTTTAACATGTTATGCATGTTTATGGTAATACGCAAGTTCACTATGCTAAGTTATGCAAGTTTAACATGTTATGCATGTTTATGGTAATAAGCAAGTTCACTATGCTAAGTTGTGCAAGTCTAACATGTTATGCATGATTGTGGTGCAAGTTTATCATGTATGTTGGGCCAAGTTCCCTCTTCCTATCCTTTATGCGTTATTACGAATATGTAAGCGATAGAATGACGTTGGGGGGGTTTGGGTAAACTTAAAATACATGAAAATATAAGATTGGGAATTTACCTATTAAGTTAGGTCTACCCCTTGGGAATTTACCTATTAAGTTAGGTCTACCCAAGTATTTGTTAAACTTGTAATTATGTTTGGAAAATAAAGTGGACATGACACTTAGAAAACATAAGTGTGGCCAACTCGAGGTTGGGTTGAGTTTGTAGCGTAATTCTACCCGGAACCTACCGGCTTAACTAGTGGCTACAAACAATAGGACCCAATATGAGAAGTTGGTCATGTGGTGCCAAAACCCGAGGTTAGACCAAGTTGTGGTGTAAAGCTACCCAGACCCGCCCGGCTTAACTAGTAACCGCAACAAAGTCTAATGTGAGAGGTTAAGGTGCATTAAATTAATTAATGCCTCATGATTAAGGTTAAGTCAGGGTCCACTAATACCTAATCCATTTGGGGATTAGAGGGATTGAAATGGGGTTAAGTTGTGAACTGTTGGTTACACTTAACCAATTTAATCCATTTGGGAATTAAAGGGATTGAAATGGGGTTAAGTGTGAACTGTTGGTTACACTTAACCAATTTAATCCACTTGGGGATTAGAGGGATTGAAATGGGGTTAAGTGTGAACTGTTGGTTACACTTAACCAATTTAATCCAATTGGGGGTTCGAGGGATTGAAATGGGGTTAAGTTACACTTAACCAATTTAATCCATGATTAGTGAAGGGTTAAATCGCACTTAACCCTCTTAGAAAACCCTAGCAACGGGTCTGTTCCGGCAGTAATCCCAGTTTGGTATCATCACAACCCTAGAGGACTAGGCTAGGGCGGGGCACGATTACTGGACGGATGTAAGCGACCAAAGCGATGGCCGAGTGGTACAGCGATGCGGGTCCAGGCGGGCTACGGACGTGCACGTAGTCCGGTATTGGACAAACTCGAGGCACGGGTACCAGTAGGTTTGGGCTGTGCATTATTGCTTAAGTGTCTGGGGTTGGCGCCCGAAGGCTTGATACACCCGAAGGTGGACCCAGCACAGTCAGACTACATCCATATGTGGGCCGTATGGACACCAACACTTGACGTGTTAGGCTTATAGGGAGCCGATCGACTAGACCGTTTGGTTGGACCTTATATTAAGGTCACTTCATGTTATTGGGTCAAAAGCTTGGGCCAAGGGATCAATACCTATTATGTTGGTTTGCTAGTACACCGTGGTGCAAAACTTAACCTTGTTTATGCGATGACACCTCTATCTATCTTGTAGTTAAATTATCATGCCAGTATGTTGTTATCTATGATCATCTCAGTTTCCATCATGATGTTAACTTTATTAGTTTATAGACTGATCGTAGCAGGGCTTACTCAGTCTTTTTGACTGACCTATTTTCTTTCGCCTCTTTTCTTCCGTTCCCCCCCAGGTTCTCAGGGAGGGAATACTGGAGCCTAGCTTGGATTTTTAGCTGCTTCCTTGGATAGCTCAAGTATGCTTTGGACTTGAGCCGCTATGGTTTATCACTCTTATTTGGGGATAGTACTTATGTATTTCAGTTTATCAGATGGTGTATTTATCTAGACTTGAAATTTTGGGAAATTGACATTTTGATGTACCAGACTTGTGTTTTGAAATGGTTTAAAAATCTTCCGCTATTTTATCTACTTACCCTGTTTATTTACATATATATGTCATGTCCTGCCTTGCTATATCATTATGCATGTTTACCTTATTTAAAAACGCCCCACCGAAGTCAGAGTTGCTTGCAAAAGCCACCCTGGCGGAGGTGGGGTGTTACATATATATACGAGAATGGTTGCTGATCCCAACCATTGGTGATGTACATTCGATATACTCAAGCAAATGAGTGGTCGGTCATGTGTGGCTGAGTTACAAGATGTTCTTGTTGGACTCCAGTGTATCGTTCCTAGAGTACACTGATCGAAAGGTGGTTCCATACCTTGTCATAGTTGGAAATCCATTATCCTATACGTGCTTGCGAATTTGATTGTATACTATTTATGTAGAACGTGAGATGAAAGCGTTTCTGCTAGATTGATATCTATTTGTACTTAGACATTATTATAATATCAGAATGATATTGTTTGTCAAAGATGTTGGATTCTCATAAGGGAAAACCCCGTTCTGTATTCATGGCGTGGTCTTATGAGATATCATATACCTGTTTAAACTATTTTACTCACACTAGTCCCATGACTGATGAAGCGACCCGAAACTTCCCCGGTCTCCGAAGAGATGAGAAAGAACGAATTACTGTGAGGACAAGACGAATCAGAACACAAACAGAAGAACATTTCACTGTTATTACAACAATGCATCAGATTACAAGAATATACAGAGTATATATGAATAAATATTACACAGAAATATCAGAGATTTAAATTACATTTAAATACCTAGCAGCGGAAAATAATTCAATACACAACTAGAAGAGATATACGGATACAAAGCTTTCCGGATATCATTCCAGCTGTAAACCAGGATCCTGTGAATATAAATCTGCAAAACCAAAACTACTAGCTGCCCGTGTCGAAAATAAGGGCACCCAGAGTTTAGGTTAAAACAATAAACTCCAGGTCAGTCATGTGACTGGTGTGAGAACTAAAACAGTTATTTAAAACTTTACTTTAAAAGAGAGTAATTCAAGGGACCACGCCGTATAACACGGAACGGGTTTCCTCCCAAGAATACTAGTGCATAGAATAAACAGCGCAATGCTTTTTCGAAAAATGAAGCTATTATAAGACCCAGGTCCCATCACACAATGCAACGCAAGCCGGAGGATAGGGTTTTACCTTATAACAGCCAAACATGCTTGATACGTTTAAAACAAATCCTTTGATACTATAATAAGTGTATAGTGTCAAAAACAATTTCAATCATAAATATAAATCATAGACGGCATGAGTGCCCCATCCCACTATGTCGCCATACTAGGCTCTACAAATAAAGCCGAAATACACGTATTGGAAATTGGATTTCCATCATGGTGGCTCCTGATTCGAAAGATCGATCGCGTAGTACAAATCACCGCGGCTTACGTCTCAGCGAGAGAAAACACCGCTATGCACATCCGCACTTTTGGGACTCAAGTATCACCGCGGCTTACGTCCCAGCAAGAGAAAACACCGCTTACTCTATCCCTCCGAGCACGAAGCTCAATATCGGTCGACCGAATCCACTACACTAAAAATGTATACTGATCAAACCATCAGTTTACCACCATCCCGGGCTGTGAGGCTCGCGGATCAACGCTATACACAAAGCCATGCTATATCAGCTGCACTTTGATCATCAACCACCAAACTTTGCTTTTCAACAAAAGTCTGGATCACTGCATCTCAGTATGCCACACTATCAATCCATATCGTACCACTGATTTCTGCCAATATATAACCTCTGAGCTCATATGTCTCAGAGAAGGGCGTTAAGCAAGAGAATAATTCTCCGCCGCCAAACAGATATATTTAGCAGAGATCAACAAATACAATATAAAGGAATACAATGTCGGACACACAATCCATTTACAAGTTCGTTCTGGGTCTGAACGAAACCGGAGGCACTTTCCTCGCATATCCATCCATCTCCAGGTACGTCTGGACGATCACCAACTGATTCCCTCATCCTGGGTGTACAGCCCAATCAAGATCATCAGTAATCACCCAAACGATGTGAAGACTTCCGGTCTTCAACCACCGTCTTCATCTTCGACATCTCGTCGAATCGGTTATTCAGAATGGGTATAAACCCGGCCTTTCTGAATAACCCACGTATATAATAAACGAATGTTACACAAACACAACAAACGCCTCATTCCAATTCAGAATATTATTTTATCCACAAAATCACATTCTTAGGGAAAGGTTCCCATTAATTTTATCCAAGATAAATTCTTCTAAATTTATTCTTTAATCCTCCTATGGATATCATTTCAAACTAGTCGGGATTAACGAACCACACCGAAGTAATTATTTATTTTATTTCCCAATCCCAACCTATATATCCCATGGAGAAAACTGGTAATACTCCACATCTAACACCACAGTGTTATCGGTAAAATTAATTACCATTTCACGTTCAAATCTAATTAAAGATTTAACTATCGCTTTGGAGCAAAACTGGTGATACTCCACTCTCGATCACTTTTCAGATTTTGATAATTAAAATTATCAATTCACATTTTAATCTAATTAAAGATTCATTAAAACTCCACTTAGTTTTAATCTTTTCAGAAATCGATATTATGTCTTTAACTGGGTTAAAGAACCAATGTCATCTAAAACACGACTCACGATAAACCCAAATCACATTTGATATTAAATACAAGGCTCTGAATAGAAAATATACCGGCTTACATTCAATATCAAATTCTGAAACCAACAAATATCGTATTGGAAATAACGATATAAAATATATCTTTCAAATCCCCATAACAATATTTGTATAGTCACGAGATCCACCATCGAAATATCCCGAAGATAATTTCGATTCAACTCCAGTCCAATCCACGTATTGGGAGTATTGATTATTTTTAAAATCACTTTCAAATTCAATTTATTTATTTCAAAAATAAATTGATTTTAATTCTAGTTCAAAACTAGTTCATTTCGATAAAAAAACTATTTTTATCTTTTCAAATGTGGAATTTTCCAGCTCAACTCTTTCCAATCCATATATTATGATTTTACACAAATTATAGATATTTTTAATAATTTTACCAAGGCCCGTACAGTCGATTTCCAGCAACGGCCATCGAACTGCACTTACAGCGACCTTTTTCGAATTTGATTTGGACATAACTCCAAATCCAACCGTTAGATTTCAAATTTCTAATATTCATTGGAAAGCTCTTTTCGATACGAACCCAACGGTTCCGGTTTTAGGAGAATCCGACGGTCGGATCTCCCGCAATGTCCGTTTGAAATAAATGGTCGAAATTCACGAACTGCCGCGGCGCGGCTCGTTCTATTCAGGCCATTATATATATAATATATATATATTATATATATTTCGTCGATTTCCTTTTAAAACGAATTTTATAAATAGTTCTACATTCGTTTCAAAACAATTTCAACTTCCATTTCAATTCAAATCAAAATTGAATTCTTCTTTATAATTTCGTTTTAAAATTCATTTCTATTCAATTCAATTTGAATTCATTTCGAATTCGCTTTCAATTCAATTCATTTCGAAATCGTTTTCAATTCAATTCAATTCATTTCGAAATCGTTTTCAATTCAATTCAATTCATTTCGAAATCGTTTTCAATTCAATTCATTTCGAAATCGTTTTCAATTCAATTCATTTCGAAATCGTTTTCAATTCAATTCATTTCGAAATCGTTTTCAATTCAATTCATTTCGAAATCGTTTTCAATTCATTTCGAAATCGTTTTCAATTCAATTCATTTCGAAATCGTTTTCAATTCATTTCGAAATCGTTTTCAATTCAATTCATTTCGAAATCGTTTTCAATTCAATTCATTTCGAAATCGTTTTCAATTCAATTCATTTCGAAATCGTTTTCAATTCAATTCATTTCGAAATCGTTTTCAATTCATTTCGAAATCGTTTTCAATTCATTTTGAAATCGTTTTCAATTCATTTCATTTCGAAATCGTTTTCAATTCAATTCATTTCGAAATCGTTTTCAATTCATTTCGTTTCGAAATCGTTTTCAATTCAATTCATTTCGAAATCGTTTTCAATTCATTTCGAAATCGTTTTCAATTCAATTCATTTCGAAATCATTTTCAATTCATTTCGTTTCGAAATCGTTTTCAATTCAATTCATTTCGAAATCGTTTTCAATTCATTTCGAAATCGTTTTCAATTCATTTCGTTTCGAAATGAATTGAATCGATATAAATATCGTTTACGTCAAAATGGCGTCAATCTAATCAACACGACTTTATATTTTCAAAACTTCTTTATTCAATCCAACAAATGAATATTTATCCCATTCAACACAT
Organism: Allium sativum; assembly: GCA_030737875.1. Classification (NCBI taxonomy): domain Eukaryota; kingdom Viridiplantae; phylum Streptophyta; class Magnoliopsida; order Asparagales; family Amaryllidaceae; genus Allium; species Allium sativum. The sequence goes on along the minus strand of CM060924.1, from coordinate 866,208,316 downwards.
GAATCTATATTTATTTCAACACACGACTAATCTCAACACATGAGTACTGTCAACACATCACTATTTTTATATTCAACACATGAATTTGCTTTTATAATATTCATTACTTTCCCGATTGGAATGAGGCCCAATCAATCACCATATGACGTTAATTATATGGATTCCATACAACACATGTATATAATAGCAATAATAAACAATCAAACATCAACCAAAGTGCACTACACTGTATAAGCATCAAATATAGATATCTTACGCTTATAACAGCCTGTCAATCAATCGATCGACATATTTAATCAATCAGGATGAGTGAACTTCAAATTTCATCCCAAACTCGTGTGGGGTTTCAAACAATCAAACACAGATTTTTAGTTGTGCAGTTGGGCGATGTGTAAAATTTATCGACCCAATCGATATCAGTCAAATCAGTGTATATAAACAAATCGGCCGATTTGTTTATAAATATTCATTTATTCACTTTCACGTTAAAAATTATATTTTTAACGATAAAATATTCTATTTCAACACATGAATTTCTATTCAGTTCATTTACACAATAAAAATGATATTTTTATTTTTCTAACATATTTTGGGAAATTTCGGCGGCATAACGGCACGATACTAGAAACGGGACGAGGCCTAGCCTTATCCCCGGTCTATTGAAGGCCCACGCCATTCACACATCAATCAAATCAATTTCAATTCACCAAACAATTCAATTCAGCCCAAATCATCTAACTAATTTATGCAACCAAACAAACAAGTCCATGGTTTGTAGACGATTGTGTCGGGTGCTACTAAGCACCGTCTGCATCCTAGTATATATATATAACTAGAAAAAGAATTTGAAGAGTGAGAAGTTCTCACCGATAGCTATCCAATCATCTTGACTCTTCTTTGATATAAAGCTTCTTCGTTCTCGCCTTTTTGTCACCTTCGTTATCCGCTTTCACTACATATGTAAGAATCGAATTTTTACTTCGCTTTTCAATATATAAAAATCACATTTTTAATTCGAAGTTCAATATATAAAAATCATATTTTTAATTCGAAGTTCAATATATAAAAATCATATTTTTAATTCGAAGTTCAATATATAAAAATCATATTTTTAATTCGAAGTTCAATATATAAAAATCATATTTTTAATTCGAAGTTCAATATATAAAAATCATATTTTTAATTCGAAGTTCAATATATAAAAATCATATTTTTAATTCGAAGTTCAATATATAAAAATCATATTTTTAATTCGAAGTATCGAATCCTTTCTAGTTTAAAAATCACAACTTTTGTCATATAAAAACCCAACGTTATACAATTAAAGATCCTAACTTTCCTTGTTTAAAAGTCTAATCTTTTTCTTTTTAAAGTCCTAATCCTTTTTTCCTTTTAAAGTTTAAATAAAAAAAATCAGTTTTTAAATCTGAATAAAAAATCAGTTTAAAATGCTTTAAAAAAAAACAGTATTAAATTCTTTTAACAAAACAGTTTAAAACCCTAAAATAAAAATAAAATAAAATAAAATGCTTACTGTTTTTAATGGGGGTGGGGCTGCTGCCGTGCGTTCAAGGTGGAGGAGAGGCGCTTCATCGTCGGTCTGAGATGAAGGGGAGGTGACAGCGGAGTTGAGGGCGTCGGAGGTGGGGCAGCAGGTGGTAGGTGGCGGCTAGGGTTTGGTGGCGTGTCGATTTGGGTGCGAGGGGATGCGGTCTTCGCGAGGAGGGGAAGAGAGGAGAACGGAGGACGAGGAGGAGAGGGGGGCGACGCCCATGGGGAGGAGGCCGAGGCGCCAGCGGTGGCTCGAGCTGCTCCCTCCGTCGCGGTTTTTTTTTTTTTTTTTTTTTTATATATACTGAATTTATTTTAGAACGGGGGAGGCCAGGAGGATTAAAGGGGAGAGAGATATTTTTTTTTATTAATTAATTTATTTATTTAATCCTAAAGAGTTGACTTTCACATACGACCTCGAAACGAGGCCCACCGCCTGTCGTCCATAGCGTTTTACCCCCATTCCGAACACAATGAGATATGTATCGCAAGCTGATTTGATTGTTACAATCAGTTTCCGTTAAATTTACATTTAAATCACTTTATGGAATTTTAAACGTACATTTCAAATTACCGGAGTCACATACTAACTCTAAAAATTCCAAAAAAATATTTTCTAGCTTCGTATTGACGATATGGTCCTAACAAAACTAGTTTCGTCAAATTCTGAGACCTTTTGAAAAATGGCCAATTTCCAGTCGATTAAAATCAACTGAAACCGGTCAAACGCGTTTTCCTTTGCCACGCTCACATACTGATTCGAAAAATTATGAAATTTAAAACCTAGCAATAACTTGACACCACGGATCCAACAAAAGTGGTTTCGTTGAAATCCGAGGTCATTTGCAAAATGTCCATTTTTAAGGGCCTGAATTCCATAGCGACTATTCAGAATTTTCAACTGGACATATCTTTTGATTCCCGCTACGAAATTTTGATTTGTCGGATTCGTTGGAAAGATATCCACAATTAGATTCCATTATTTTTGGTTTCACTAAAATCTGGATTGTTTTGCACCCGGTACATTCAATTGAAGTTTGAAATCGAATTATCGAACTACCGCGCCATTTTCAATTCTATTTATAATTATATATAAATATTTATATTCTAACGACGACGCGTATAATATATACGTTCTAAATATATTCAAAATAAATTTTCTCGCCAATATTATTTAAAATAATCTATTTTAAATGTTCAAAATTCGCTAAAATTGCCAAAATAAAAATTTTAAACTGGCCCAGATTTTCGGGTTATTACAATGACTGACCCGGAGTTTATTTTGTTTTGTTTCCCTAAACTCTTGGGTGCCTAAATTTGTACGGGCAGTCAAGTAGTCGGGATTTTACAGATACACTTGGGGAGCTTGGAGCAGGAGGCTTCAAGATCATATAGCTATAGTTTATTTCCACTGTGTTGTAAGTGCTGTACTCTGATAAGTGCTATTGTATACATAAATGTTTTGTATTTCAAAAGTTATGTTATATTTTATTCGTTCCGCTGTGAGATTCGTGTTTACTCTGATGATGTTGTTCTTCTTCTTCTTCTATTCTATAAGTTCTACCTTATCTTTCCTCACCCTCTATCTTCTTTCTATTGATTTCTTGAATTTCCAGTGCAATTTGGGGTTGGACTTGTGTTATTTGGTCGGCTCAAATTAGTCCGGATTTTCGGGTCATTACACATAACTTACCTTTCGTAAACAAAACTTCATCGAGGTAAGCATTATCCCCAAAATAAAAATCGTTTTGAATCCCTAATTTTTAATTGCAATGGCCTTTCCAGATAAATGCTCACCTCTCCCCCTTCATCGTCGATCAAGCCCTATTCTCTACAGTCATCTTGGCCATGTCGTTCCACCAATGCTCGATCTGTCATCCTCAACTGTGGTACCGGCCTCCTCTCCTCCTTTCAAAAGGTTTCGATCGTCGCCGATGCCACTAGCGGTGATTATGATCTCGCGATGGGGGATAAAATCTATAAATCTCTACCCATAGTGAAGAGAAACCTACTCATGCGAGGAGCACATGACTTGAGCCACTACATGGGTATGGGTATGTACCTTTTATGAGTAAATAACATGAGTTTGAAGAATATTGAGGAATATCTATTATTTCTTGCATAGCACACAGAAAATATTCACAGTTCAAAACAAAATGGAACAACTAGAGCAAGATTTATAATTTCTCTTACTATTGTATATTCACCAAAAGTCTTAATTGTTGTTTCGCCTAGATTTAAAAATTTAGAGCTGTGTGTGAATGGGGGAAAATTTAAATGTTGTTTCGTCATGGCTTGAAAAACTGGAATTGCGTATGAATTGAGAAAAAGGACATTATGCGTGAATAACTGTGAAGTTATGTTTTTCCATTCAAAAAGTTACGTATGTTACCCTTTGTAAAGATGAATGGCATAACTTCCTTTATTTCTCCTTCAACTTGAGCAAAATTATATTAACTACCATTTTTAGTTTTTTCTCATATTCTATAATTTCGTTTTGTTCCTGTAAAAGTAAGATAGTAGTGCATTCAATCTGTGCAATCCTTAACCATGTATTGTCAGTCTAAATTGATTTGTTACATGGTTAAAATCAACCATCTTATCATTATCAATCTAAATTGATTTTTCAAAAACGTTCACAATATTTCAGGTTGCTTAAATTTTAATCTCATCGGTGGTGTTGTGGAATTTTTTTTGAATCGGTCCATACCACTTAGGATCATGTAGTACACATTTTCTGTGTTCACATTAGCATATGGCGTTGTATTATTGGTAATTAACCTTAAGTGCATAACAATATTGATTTTCTGGAACGTCATTGCTATATGTACTTCAACCAGCTATAAGAAAAATCATCAGAACAATCTTTTTTCCCTTAATATATATATATATATATATATTTCAATCAGTAGGAAAAATTCATTAAAGTGAGTGAAACTGAGCCTTTCGGCTCTTCGCTGAGCCTTAAGGCTCAGTTTCGCTGATCCTTTCAGCTCAGCTGAAATTGAGCCTTAAGGCCCAGCTGAAACTGAGCCTTAAAATAGGCTCAGTTTATTAGGAACCTCATATCAAAAGATTGTCTAAGCATTAAAATAGGACACCTTACAATATTTTTATAAAGCATGTGACATTCTTTTTTTCTTTTCTCTTGCTCGATGCTCCTGCTAATAGAAAAAGCCTCCAATAACAACAACCGAGCTACTAGTGCTCCCTTTTTCTGGGTACTCTTTATCATATTTAGCCCATCGATTTATCCTACTTCGGTAATAAGTTAAAACATATATGTAATGAGATGATAGATCTGATCAACATGTTGGTGTTTACACTCACTTTAATGTATAAATATAAAGTGGCTGCTTTTCACACATACACCAATATCATGAGGTAATAGATTAATATACTTCTACCCTCATTTGAACATTCAATACTGGTGTTATTTTGAGTTGTAGAACACGTTGTCCTTATTAATGAGTGAATACTTTGTACTTGCTAATTATAAAGCAAAATATCATTTACCAATAATGACTATTATGCACATAGTCTAGGTGCTTCAGTGAGCCTTAAGGCTCAGCGAAACTGAACCGTTTCATTGTACTAATTGGATTATGAAACTGAGCCTTAAGGCTCAGCGAAAATGACCATTTTACATAATTGTATTATGAAATTTATTCATTGTACTAATTGGAATAAAAAACGTATGTGTAGATATACAAAGACAGTACATACACCGTTAGCTTTGGAGTTTCAGGTAATAGAGAGAAGCTTGTGAAGGAAGTAGAAGAGCTAAGGGGTAAAAATCAAGAAATGAGTGTCACGGTTAACAAACTAAAAGGGGATTTGGGTTCCACGTAGGAACAAATGAGTTTTGTGCAAGAGTTTATACAAGGGTTGAGGCGGGAGCAAGAAGCGCAGATATGACGTACTATATGAGTTAATCTTATTTTGGTAGTGGGTTTGATGTTCTATTTGTGTAAGGTACATTACACGATGTTTGAATTAAATGAAACGATCACATTTGAGTTATGTAGCAACTTTATTTTATTGTTTGTTGGACATGATTTATTTTAAATACATTTGTAGCAAGTTTATGGTAATTTGACCATGATATTCATTTTACATCAATGACTTTATTGATATATATTGCTATGATTTTGCATATGTTCGGTTTTATTATGATTTATGGTAGACGAAGATAAATATAAAACAACCATATTGAATTTTGGTGTACGGATGCGTAGGGAATGGGTAAGGATGCATATGAAACTTGGTGTAGGGAATGCGTAGGAATACGGCGTAGGGGCGGCGTAGGGATTTGGCGTAGGGATGGCGTATGGAACTTGCCGTAGGGACGGCGTAAGGAACTTGGCGTAGGGATGGCGTAAGGAACTTGGCGTAGGTATGGTGTAGGGAACTTGGCGTAGGTATGATGTAGGCATGTAGGCATAGGGAAATATTTGAGATGAGCTGTTTTCCAACATCCTTTTTGGCGTAGGGATGACGTAGGTAAATTCAATTCCCTACGCCACTCCTACGCCAAATTGGCATAGGGAATTCAGAATTTTTTTGTAGTGACAATTCCATTTTCATTAGTTAAAAGTCAGATGTCCTAATATTGTTTGACCTGGCATGCACTGTGTTTATTTAGAAAAGAAATTCTATTGAAAATATAATTTTGATTCTTCTTTATTATTTCCAAACAATTTGAAATTTTGTTCATCGAAAGAAGATAAATACATACATACGTTATTTGAGACACTATGACATACTAATACTTAAGGTAACATATTAATGTCTGTGTGTTCTTTCCACTGCGTTTTCTAGTTGTTTTAAAATTATCTCAAAAAAAAGTGAAATGGCATGGGAAATTACAAAGAATTAGGTAGTGTTTGGTTTAACATTTTAGAATTTGGGTTTTCGTTCAAACCAAAATGTGCATAATGCATGCATATCATGAAAAACAATCATTTTAGAAAACAAAGTTAACACACAAAATAAAAAACAGATTTTATCTATTTTTCATGTTTTGAGAATTGAGAGGAACTTGGAGACCAATTCTTCCTTCCATGATTGCTGCATCCCCTCCACGGTCCCTTCCATCTTCCTTTCATTATATCATTCCTCATTTCACACCTTTAATGTTTTGTAATTACTTTTAAAAACTAAAAACCCAAAACTCATTTTTAACCAAACGCACAAAACAGAAAACGTGAAACGATGAATGGAGGGTTGAGGACAATGATTAGATAGGCTGAAAAAATGGACTCTATGGCGAACTCGGCATAACCGAAGACCTGTTAGGTGGAAGAATATTTCAAATTACAATTAACATAGAAGATTTGAAATCAAGAGAGGTACGAAGCCTATGAAATAAAACTTCATGTTGAAATTTCCATTTTAGGTATATTTTTTCAGTTTATGAATAGAATTGCTTATTGATAACTAGTGAGTTATTTTCTCTCTTAGTCGTTATGTTCACTTCTACGTGTCAGTAGTTGAATGTTCCTATTTTCTTTCTATAGCTAATATCCTTTTTTTTCACACTAAGTTAAATAATGTGAAAAATTTTGTTTTTTAGTGCACATTCAATATAATACTAATATATGAGATGCCCAATGTGATTGTTCCTTTACCTTTCAAAGTGAAAAATGAATAAAATCAACATCCATGGGCTCTATTTTCTGTATTCTCAGAACTGATCTACTGATATTTTTTACATGATAATTTTTTAAATTACATCTCACTATTTTTGCATTTCTTCTCAATTTTGACACACAGTTTTGTTAGATTTGTTTAATCTCGTGAAAAAGAAGGATTAACAAGTTTAATCTATGTTTTTTGTCACTATATGATTCCAACTTCAATTTTTACAAATATGATTGCGGCTTAAAAGCACCACACTGCAACCAACAGCTCAAATGAGATGATACGACAACTTTCATATTTTACTAGAAATTATGTGCCAACAGAAAATATTTAAGGACCATATATTATTATTCAATGATGTCATTACATTTGCCGATTAATAGCATATGATTTGCTATAACGTTTGACCATCCTTTTCTCTATTTCAATCGGAAGAACTATAGTTAGTGCATGCATTTTCCCAAGTTGTAATAAAAAGAACTACAGTTATTGGTGATTCTAATCTAAACATTTCGCCACTTACTCTTCGGTTCCATTATTATCAGTAATAAAATGCATGTTAACCGACTATATTATGCATGTTTATTAGTGATTCCTATCTAAACATTTGGCCACTTGTTCTTGGTTCCATCAATTATCAATACTAAAATGCATGTTAACTGACTATATTATGCATGTTTTCTTTATCTTATATTGATATTTTTCACAGGTGTATCGGCTCTTCCTCCATACTTTCAACTTTTACTTTATTTCATTATATATGAGTCGCATTTGTTATCTTATATTTACTTGTGTGTATATATACACACACACACGCATACAATGATACAAATAATTATATATTATTGAAGAGTTCAAATGAAATGCAGCCGTCATATTTTCTGATATCATGTTTGCTGTTATAACTAGATAAATATAACTGGGCTTGGCCCAGTACGTTACACCTCATATTTCTGCATATTCATTTCATTGTAACGGTCAGATAACATGTATATATATTTGACCTCCTACACTCTGTACAATCAATTTTACTGAAGTGCAATAATACAATTTCTTGTCATCCATTCTCTGCATTCCTTGATTTGGTATCAGAGCAACATTCCAGCCTAACGGCATTCTCACTTCATCACTGCAAATTCTCCAGTCAACACATAAGATAAGTCTCATCACTTGTGTTGAGTATCTTCTTCTCTGAGAAATCTCATCATCGAAGAAGATCAACCTAATAACAGCCTGTGCCGTGCCATAACAAGAAGTACACGACTGCATCTTGATAGTGCCGAGCCTCTGTGCAACTTGTGGCTGCAACTCGATAGCTACTGGTTGTTTGAAAAGCAAGATTCAAGAATTATAATCAACAATTACCAAGAAATTACAAGACTCAACTGTGTCATACCAAAAGAACCTGGATCAGATTCATTTCTCATCACCTCCAAGTTCTTGATTACAGCAGCTGTAACCTTGTCAACCTCCATCAAATTTCAGTCTGCAATTCTTGATCCTTTGCATTTTTTCCTGATCTTGATCATGTCTAACAACAATGGCACGTCTGCCTCATCCGCACCACCCGTTAGCTCAACAAATTTAGGCAATCCTCCCAACAACCTGACAAAGGCAGTGATTAGTCTAAAGTCTCAATTAATTACTGCGCAATTAGATGAAAACAATTATCTGTTATGGAAGCTACAGATCGAAACTGCTATAGAGGGATATGGTCTTGAAGGATATGTGAGGGGAACAATCTCTATTTCTCCAAAGTTTATCACCAATCAAGAAAACAACATAGTACCCAACGAAGAATACAATAACTACTACAGGCAAGATAGGCATATTAGCTCATGGATGCTATCATCAATCAGACAAAATCTCTTGCCACAAGTTATTGGGTGTAAATCCGCTAATGACATATGGCAAACATTAGAAAAATCCTTCAATACTCAGTCATACGCAAAAGTTATGTTCTATAAAAGACAACTTCAGAAAATAAGGAAAGAAGGGGTAACAATGAGGGAGTACTTATCCAAGATTAAGTCAATTTGTGATATGTTAGACGCTGCAGGCAGTAAACTTTCAGATTCAGAACAGATTCTTAGCATATTAAATGGCCTCAGCGAGGAATATGAAGTAATGGAAGCTATAATAGCATCACAAAAGCAGTTTTCTTCCATTGATGATGTTCATGCAATATTATTATCACACGAAGCCAGGATAGAAAGCAAGAAGTCACAAGAAAATGAATATACTGTCAATTATGCTAGCAGCAGTTTTAAAAATAAAAATCAAAACAATAAGAATGACCAAACCTTCCAAAGAGGGGCTCCCCCTACCCGAGGCAGAGAGAGATGGTCCAACACTGGCAACTGACCAAAGTGCCAAATCTGTGAAAAGATTGGTCACACAGCCACAAGATGCTTTTTCAGATTTAGTGTCAACTATGGTGTAAATCAGAATCCATAAGGATCAAACCCCTCGGCCAATATTGCTCAAGTCCAAGGTAACACTGTTCAAACTGAATCATCAAGAACTCAGGCTGAATGTGCTAAAGCTGAACATATCAATGACGAATGTTGGTATCATGATTCTGGAGCTACCAATCATATTACCAACAATCTTGAAAATCTCAACCTCGGTAATAGAGAATATAAAGGTAATCAGTCAATTTCAATGGGAAATGGTAAGTGTATTGATATTTCTCACATTGGTAAGGGTAGCATTAAAGGAAAAAGGCAATTATTCTTACATAATTTATTAAGGGTACCAAAGATAAAGAAGAACTTGATAAGCGTGTCTCGGTTTGCTAAGGATAACGATGTTTACTTTGAATTTTTTCCAAATTACTGCTTAGTAAGAGATATACTAACTAAAGACATACTTTTGCAGGGTGATGCCGTAAAGGGGCTATATAAGTTCAATTTTAACAGTTGCAGTAATGCTACAAGCACCAATACTGCATGTAATATGACTGTCCTAAATAGTCAAACTGATTCTCTATCTGTATTTGAACTCTGGCATTACAAATTAGGCCATCCCAGTGCCAAAGTTGTTAAACAGGTTCTTCTTGATAACAAAATACCCTTTAATGATGTGGAATTACCCTATATTTGTAAGTTTTGTCAAACAAGAAAAAGCCACAAATTGCCATTTGCTAATTCTACTACTGAATACACTAAGCCATTTGAGTTAATTGCTACAGACTTATGGGGTCCAGCCCCAATAAGCACTAATTTTGGATATAGATTTTATATATCCTTTGTTGATGCTAACACTAGATATACTTGGTTGTGCCCTTTAAAGTCAAAATCTGATACCTATAGTGTTGTTCAAAACTTTATCACAGTGATAGAAAATCAATTTAACCATACTGTAAAAATCTTACAATCAGGTGGGGGTACTGAATTTAGACCACTTAACAGTTTATTCCTGAAAAAGGGCATAATTCATAGGATAACATGCCCTTACACATCTGAACAGAACGGTTTAGTTGAGAGAAAACATAGGCATAGAGTTGAAACTGGCTTAACATTACTTGCTCAAGCATCATTACCTCTAAAATTCTGGTCTTAGGCGTTTAACTCGGCAGTATTTTTAATTAACAGGATGCCAACCAAAATTTTAGGAGGAATTAGCCCTTTACAAAAATTGTATAATGTTAAGCCAGACTACAACAGTCTTAAAACAATTGGGTGCCTATGTTTTCTGCATTTAAGATCATACAACACAAATAAATTTGATTACAAATCAAGACCATGCACTTTCATTGGGTATTGCACCAACCAGAAAGGATATAAATGCATTGACTCAAATGGTAGAATTTTTATAAGTAGGCATGTTGTGTTTGATGAAAAGAATTTTCCATACAAAAATTCTGAGCTAAAAACTTCAAAGAAAGTTTACAATCCAAAAGTGATTGTACCTGAATTGCCCATTATACATGATCTGTGGGAAAGTCAAAGTGAAAACGAGGTTGCTGGTGCTCAAGCTGGCATTGAAAATACCATTGAATGGCAAGATTAGCATCAATCTGAAGCATCCAGCCCCGCCATCCAACAACCTGTAACAGAAGACAGTCAGAATATCAGTATTGATGACATAAATGATGACCCAGTATCATCAATCAGAACTGAGGATACTGTGGCTTGTGAGACCAACCAATCCAACTCACCATCAGACTCTCCACACAAGCAGCCAACTCATCATATGATAACTAGAGAAAAAAGTGGAATCTTTAAGCCAAAAATCTATGCTGCTACTATCAACGAAGATGAGCCAGTTGATTATAATCAAGCCGTCAAAGACAAAAATTGGAGAGATGCTATGAAGGAGGAGTATAATGCTCTTATTAAAAATGATACATGGGAACTTGTTTATCCTCCTCAAAATAAAAACATAGTAGGCTGCAAATGGACATTCAAGCTCAAGAAAAATCCAGATGGATCTATAAACAGGTTTAAAGCAAGGCTAGTAGCTAAAGGCTTCACACAAGAATATGGGTTTGATTTTAGTGATACTTTTTCTCCTGTTGTGAAGCCTTCAACTATCAGACTTATATTTACTATTGCTCTTAACAATAACCGGAAAATTAAGCATCTTGATGTAAATAATGCCTTTTTGAATGGTGAGTTACCAAAAGATATATATATATACATATATATATATATATATATATATATATATATATATATATATATATATATATATATATGCAATAGCCACAAGGATTTACTCAAGGAACAAATCAAGTTTGCAAGCTAAAGAAGGCAATATATGGCCTCAAGCAAGCTCCTAGAGTTTGGTTTCAGGAACTTAAAGCAACTCTGAATTCAATGGGATATCATCCAACAAAATCTGACTCATCACTATTTATCAAAAATACTACTACCACTGTATATATTCTAATATATGTGGATGATGTAATTATTACAGGCCGTAGTGATGAGGATATCAGACACCTAACTGAATTTCTGCACGAGCAATTTTCTATCAAGGATCTAGGAGAGGTTAATCACTTCTTGGGAATTGAAGTTACTAAACAGTGAAACTCAAAAATACATCTCTGTCAGAGAAGATATATTTTTGAATTGCTGTTCAGAACTAACATGAATGAAGCTAAACCTCAGCCAACACCAATGATTTCCAATCAGCACTACTCTAAAAACAGGGGAGAAGCCATTAACAATATAAAGCAGTATAGAAGAGTTGTAGGGGGATTACAGTATGCCACTATAACACGACCTGATATTGCATTTAGCGTCAACAAAGTTTCTCAATTTATGCAGAAACCCCTAGATGAGCATTGGAAGGCTGTAAAAAGGATACTCAGATATCTCAAAGACACAAACAATTTTGGGCTAACTCTAACTGCAAGCAACAATCTAAACATTACTGCCTACAGTGACGCAGACTGGGCATCTGACAATGACGACAGGAAATTTGTGACAGGGTATTGTATCTACATTGGCAACAATCTCATATCATGGTGCTCAAAGAAGCAAACTACGATATCCAGATCCAGTACTGAAGCTGAATATCGAAGCGTGGCGAGTACTACAGCAGAAATCCTATGGCTACAGTCAATTTTAAGGGAGTTCAACTTGCCTACTGATAGGAAACCAATTATATGGTGTGACAACCAAAGTACTATCTACTTATCATCAGATCCAGTTCAACACGCAAAAACAAAGCATATAGAAATTGACATCTACTTTGTCCGTGAGCTAGTTCAACAAGGAAGCTACAGATTAACTATGTGCCAAGTTTTCATCAAAAAGCCGACATCTTTACTAAATCTCTCTCAGCTAAGAACTCTATAAGACTTAGAGATGAATTAAATGTAAAAGGAAATATACAACCTGGCATGGATCCGCCAAATCGAAAACTTCAGAGTCATTAAGATCCTTAATCAGATCGCACTTGGTTCGGTCTCCCATGATGAAGCCCTTTTGGTGCACTAGAGTCTCAGACCGAACTATTTTCCAACCTCGGAAGGGCGATTGTTACAAGCCACCACAACAAATTAAGGATGAATCCCTTTTGATGCGCTAGAGTCTCTATTTATCTTCTTTCCAGCATCAAGAGGGCGATTGTTGATGAGCCGCCACAACAAATTAGGGTTTCTCGAGGTATATGGAAACCTAATTTGAGAGGGGGTATTGAAGAGTTCAAATGAAATGCAACCATCATATTTTCTGCTATCATGTTTACTATTACAACTAGATAAATATAACTGGGCTTGGCCCAATACGTTACACCTCATATTTCTGCATATTCATTTCATTGTAACGGTCAGATAACATGTATATATATCTGACCACCTACACTCTATACAATCAATTTTACTGAAGTGCAATAATACAATTTCTTGTCATCCATTCTCTGCATTCCTTGATTTATATTTATGATGATACAAAAGTCTTTGCTCTTCTCTCAATTTTTTATTTTTATTTTGTTTCATTACAACTGTTTTATTATCAATAGTAAATGGTTATCTGAATCTTTATTCTATATGTAGCGTACAATTTGAGAATTTAGTATAGAAATGCATGTATTTGTCTTAATCAATAAAAATATTAAATCAGAAAGATAGGATTGATCGATACACCCTATCCTCCTAAAATTCATATATTTATTTTAATTAAAGGGTTTGAAATGACTTTATTTTTTATTTCTTTCTTAAGAAAATCTGTAAATACGTGCTCCATGAACACCATTAGCATTATCCAAAAATATTAAATGATATTAGTTATATTAACATCTAGTTTTGAACTTTTCAAAGATGCACATCATGCATATTGCTTAGGTTCAAATTAGAAACTTAATTTAGGCAGATGGCAACTCTTCGCATATCCACGCAAATGATTTAATTTTTCTTTTGTATGTATAAATATGAGAAAAATGGAAATTTTATAATTTATTGCATCACAAAATACATGCATGTGTACATAAACATGTGCGTGTATAAATATATATATGGTGGTGTGTATGTGAGTGCGCATGCTTGTGCGTAGACACACATATGTATAAACATGTGCATTTTTCAATCATATAAATAGAGAAGACTCTGAAGATGCTTACTCATTTGTTGTCTAGTTTTCAATATCCATCCAATGCTAATTCTTTTTTCCACGCTGATGTACAATAAATATTACAATAATCAAAATTCACATTCAAGAAAGATATAACCATATTTGGTTTTATATAAAAATGGGAACTTTTGACTATATCCCTTTAGTATTTGACATATAAATTATATTTTTGAAACTATTAATCATATTAGCTGCTCAATCGCACAGACGGCTATATAAAGTTAAATTGAAGTATTAAAAGTGATATCCCTCAGTACACTTATCCTATTTCAATTTTGTTTTCACCATTTAATCATAAAGTTTATTCCTTTTTTATTGACATCCAAATGTCATATTTTTGACTATATTTTTTCCAAAGGCAGATTTTTACCCATCAAAATTTTCACCCCAGTTAAATATTTTCTCACCGAATGTTTACCTGGAAAAAATTAGTTTACCGCCCAGTTGAATATTTGATCATCAAAAATTTGTTTGGGTATATTCAACTGTTTAGGATGCGTTCGCTTTATAGATTTTAATTTTGAGTTTTCTCACGTATAAAAGTACGAACGAAGCACACATATCGTGAAAACAGTCATTTTACAAAACAAAGTTAACACAAAAAAACCAAAAATAACTTTTTATCATTTTGCATATTTTAATAAACAACAGTAGGACGACAAAAAATTCACCCATTCATCGTCCTTCTGTCCTTTTCGTCACTCCCTCCATCTTTGATCCGTCACCTCCATTATACTTTAAATCAGTGCAACTTTCATAATTAATGCTAAAAACTAAAAACTCGAAACATGAAATAAAACAAACAGTACTTTAGTTTTTTGCTACAGAATTGTAGATGTGTCAGAGCATTTGCTTGTTATTTCATGTTGCTTTCACTATCAGCAAATCAAAGCCAGATTGTTGTTGTACAATGCTTCACGTGAACTCCCAACATTCATATCCTAATGCTTGCTTTAGTTTTTTCTTGTTTCAGCTAATTGGAAGTAGCGCTTGGATTCCCTTAAGTAGTAATTCAGCACCTACATATATATAATTGTTGTACACAAAACTCATTTAGCCAATCAAACAGTTTTGATGCATCAACATTCTTCTAAAATGATTCTACTCTCATGCCTGATACACACTACCTTAACTCAATTCACATCACTCTTTTTTCAACATCCTTTTATCAATAGTCCTCCTAATCTATGTTGTAGCAATTTATTTTACATCTAACCTTCTCACTCAGTGTTGGCGTAAACCAAAATTCATTAATTACACTAGTGTCTATTAAAATAAAAGGTCATTAAGTGTCATGTCTATTAATGAAGTGTCATGTCCATTAGACGAAGTGTCATGTCTACTGATGAAGTGTTATGTCTTTAAGTCTAAGAGTCATATTAAAGTTTGTATGTCTCTTAGTAAAATGTGATGTTCATTAAATGAAGTGTCATGTAAAGCTATATGTAAAGCCTATCATTTTAGTTGTAATGAATGTGGTGAATGAAAAAGTGCAATAAAATATCATCTCCTTCCTCCAACAATTTATATCAGTGCTTCTCTACTCCATCAAACTAGTATCAAAGCTTCTTCAAAAAACCAACAAATTGGTAACAAAGCCAAAAAACCAACAAATTGGTATCAAAGCCAAAAAAACTCTAATAAATTGGTGTTAGAGCCTGGTTGAAATATGGCATTTCAATTTCTTTTTCCGTTTGTTCTCACAAAAGAAAATTTTGAAGCATGGAGTAACAAAAAGAAAGAAGAATGGATTTCTAAAGAATTATGGGAGATCATTGAAAATGGCTTTGAAGATCCAAAAGATACTAAAGACTTGACAGAGAAAGAAAGAAAATCAATCACGATATTGAGTTGGAATGATCTTCAAGCTCGTATTGTGATGACTGAAAATATTGATGATGAAGCATATGATCATATTATTGGAGAAAATTGCGCAAAAGATGCGTGGAATTTATTAAAGGATATTTATGGTAAGAATGTGGAGGAGAACATACATGAAGATAAATTGAAAGAGGCTATTTTTGAAGTCAAACCTGAAAGTAGTGTAACTGAGCCCGTAAACGTGCCAAATGAAAATGAAGCTGAAGTGAACATTGAAGAGGTTAAGTCAACCGATGATGTGAAAGATAATGCAAAAAATATGAAATACGGGGATGTTGCAAACAAGCCTGAAGAAGAAAAATATGATGAAAATCACTGCCCAAGGTCGACGATGCTGCAAAAGAAAATATCGAAAATGATGTCAAAGATACGGTTAGTAGCATTGCGGATATGGGAAAAGAATCTGAAATAGTGGTTTCAAAAGAGACAAACTTTCTTCAGAGCAATAGACCCATAGTTGAGCATAACAAGAACAAAAGGATGGTGTTAAAGCACAAAAATGTTGCAGCTGAACAAAAAGAGAAGAAGGTCATGGTGACTGAAATTATTGCGGGTGGATCAGTCGAGATAATGTAAGAAGCAAATGATGTTAATGACATCAAAGAAGCAAATGGTGCTAAAGATACCCAAGAAACAAACGATGCTACTGATTCGGCACCTACCGAGGATACTACTGAAGAAACATTCTCTAGTCACTTCAGGAAATATGGGGAGATCACAGATTCAATCATAATGATAGATAAATTCACACAAAAACCTCATGGTTTTGGATTTGTTAGATTTGTCAATCCATCGCTGCTTGACGAAGTTCTAAGTGATGATTATATCATAGACAAAAGAACATTGGATGTTAAAAGAGTGCTTCCAAGAGATAGCACGCCAACCAAAGAAGCAGGTGGACTCAAAACAAAGAAAATCTTTGTTGGCGGTTTTCCTCCAACATACATTGATGATAAACTAAAAGAGCATTGTAGCTTGTATGAAGAAATAGTTGAAGCTCGGATTATGGTTAACCATGCCACCTAAATGTCGGGTAGTTTTTCATTTGTGACATTTACTAGCAAGGATGCGGTTGAAAAGATAACTCTCAAGGATAAAATGCATGATAAGTTGATGTCTCTACAGAAGAAGACAAAAAAGAAAATTCGGATAATATCCCTATTTTTGCCAAAACATGTGGGATATAAAAGGAATCAAAGTCACGAGATGTTCTCAAAAGTTTGAAAGATCCGGAAGGGAACACACACGAGATCGTATTCAACAAATATCGCTGCATTAGGCATTCGAAGGAATTTTAGTTTAGGGGAGGCATTGTTGGCGTAAATCAAGTAAACCAAAATTCATTAATTACTCTAGTGCATATTAAAATAAAAGGTCATTAAGTGTCATGTCTATTAATAAAGTGTCATGTCCATTAATAAAGTGTCATGTCTATTAGTGAAGTGTTATGTCTTTAAGTCTAAGAGTCATATTAAAGTTTGTGTGTCTCTTAGTAAAATGTGATGTTAATTAAATGAAGTGTCATGTAAGGTTATACGTAAAGCCTATCAATTTAGTTGTAATGAACATGGTGAATGAAAAAGTGCAATAAAATATCATCTCCTTCCTCCAGCAATTTGTATCAGTGCTTCTCTACTCCATCAAACTGGTATCAAAGCTTCTTCAAAAAACCAACAAATTGGTATCAAAATCAACAAATTGGTATCAAAGCCAAAAACTCTAACACTCAGTGCCTCTTTACCAGTCATGTTGCATTTAATCATCCAACATGAGTTTGCTCATGGCCGGCACTGGGTGCGATGTGCAGTTTTCTTAGACAAATATTTGCGTTGACCACTTGTACTATGCATTCCAATGCCAACATATTCCATCTAGGGGTGAGCGTTCGGTCGGTTCAGTTGGTTTGGACGTAAAAAAACTCAAACCGAACTGAAACAAAAAAATTCCAAACCGAACAGAACCGAACCGAAATTATTTCGGTTAATTCGGTCGGTAACCAATTTAACCGAACTTGAAGAATGTATTACTTTTCAGTTGATGAATTCACTCAAACTAAAACATAAATTCATGCTTGGAGAAATTTTACATAGTAAGTTTTAAGTTTATGATAAGATTTAATCTATTTGCAACAAATGTCTTTGTATTATATAAATTAACTATTTTTTTAAAGTATTATAATACCATAAAATTAGATAATAAATTAAAAGTTCGGTTCGGTTAAACCGATAACAAAAAAAAAAAAATTCAAACCGAATTCAAATCGATTTTGTTTTAAAACCGAACCGACCGAAATGAATCAGTTTGGTCGGTTAATTCGGTTTGAACAGAATATTGCTCACCCCTAATTCCATCTATGGTGCCTTGTTCAACCACCATTATTTTCTACTGCCTCCATATGTTGCATAATTTTGTCTTTGTATCTACATCATGCTTTTCCTCTCTATTAGTTCTATACCTTTATACACTACTCTGTTTTATTATTTCTTCTACAACTTTATGTTGCATCGATTATCCTTCATTGTCGGTTTCCCTATGCCTCTCTGTTATGAACCTGTCTATTCTACCCTGCATATGCAGTTTCGTGTTGCATAATTTTTATGCACTTTATACAATAGTATTCTAGTTGAGCTATTATTGCTCTTGTATGTTATCACAGTAGACCTATCTTATGGTTAGTAAAGAAATCTGTCTGAAGGGAAAAATTCATCGAACAAATATTCACATGAGGCAATCTAAACCCCACCTGACAAGTATTTGGTTGACAACAAATATTTGACTCTATAAAAAAAGTAAAAAAAAAATATGTGACATATGAATGTTAATATAAAGATGATAAAATTTACGATTTAAAGGTGAAAACAAAATTGAAATCTAGTGAATATATTGAAAGATCATGTTTAATGTTAGCCAAATTTATGCAAGGCTAATTCTATTTCAACCCATGTTTTCAGTTAGTAGCCCCTCTTAAAAAATTAAAATTTTAATGACTAAAGTACCCTTAAGGAGTTATCTTCTCATCTCAGTACAACGTAATATTTACTGTCTGTTAAAACACCAAAGCTTAAAACCCTAGATTTCAAATCACTCAAGGAAAATTTCATTTTACAAACAAGAATACAATGGATTTTGAAGGAGAAGATGATTCCTCAAAGCAATCACAACAGGTAACTGAAGAAAAATTACAATTTTGAGTTTTTTTTTTTACTTTTCAAGTACAGCCGATGCGCAACGAACTGAGTGAATTTATATAAAACCACGTAGGAGGATTCCTAGGAAACTGTAAGAACCTAGTAGTAATAAAGATGGGATATATAATCAAACACGTATAGTACCAACGTCGAAAGATAACAAACCACATGTATGCTCTTCGTGGATTTCTTTTGCACCGCGCACCTTAGCAGAATTTGGTCAGTTACTCCAAACCCCAACTTTAAAACCCTAAAATTATTAAGGAGCGTACCTTTTTTGCTAGCTTCTCTGATGAATTCGATCGAAATTGAGTGAGAAATGATTTGCGTCGAAATTCCATTGCGTGGAAATGATTTGCGATGGAGATGCCAAGATTTGGATTTGTGATGGAAATGTTTTTCGTGAGAAATGGAATGAGATACGTGAGGCAGGGGCAAGTTTGGAAAATATGGGGGCTGCTTACTAACTCTAGGGGTATATGTTTTTTTTCTTCTTTTTTTGGGGGCTATTACCTAATAATATGGGTTGAAATAGAATTTTCCTTTATGCTAACGACTTGAGGCCAAGTTTTCCTATAGAAGTGCATGCTTACGAAGGGAATAAATTTGGAGAGTGGTACTTCCGTAAAGATATTCTTGGGAGAGGATTCATGAATCTTCCGAAAGCTTATTCCTGTAGAAAAGGACAATAAAGATGAGATTTTGGTAGTTTTAGAAGAATGAAGTCTGTTCAAGCAACAATCTAAATTTCAGTATTTTATGTGTGGTTTGGTATGATCCTTTGGCACAGTGACGACAAATTAATGAGAAATTTCATTATTTATTTCATGGGATTTTAACCCTTTTGTTAAACCATTATCGGTTCTCCGAAGGCCTGAAGTGGAGAGTACTAAATCTCAAAGGGGCTAAATAATCTTAAATACCTATCACATTGAGTTGGTTTCGGTTAACCTATGAAAGCCTTATCGAATGGTTCGCACAGGGCTGCTAATAAAAAATGTTTATGATTAATCTTATTACCAAAGACTCTCGAGAATTGACAAAAGGGGTTGTGGTAGCGTTGGAACGTTTCCGTATAATTCTTATATCAAACCTGCAAAGTTAGCATATAATAATAATGTGTTAATTAAATAACTACTTATTTATTACCTTAAGGGATTTGATGAATTCTTTATTAGGAACTTCAAGAACTACAGACACTTTCCTCAAATTGATCTATAAATTAGGGTTTACAACTCATATTTAAAAGTACAAGATTAAGAATGAAAAGCTAGTCCCTGAATGTGGTCATTTGGGGTTGTATTTATAGGTATGGGTTGAATCTTTAGCAGGTGAAGGGGCTCTGTCTTTGCTGTCTGCCAGAGGTTCATACGAGAGCATTTATGAATGTGCCTTCCGTCAATCATTGGAAGAGAAATCGTAGGGTTGTTGCAAGAACTTTCGAAAGGAGGGTCCCGAAGGCGGAAGTCTTAGCAAAACGCTATGGATATGGAAATACCAGGGCTTTCTTCATCTAGTGATGTCGACAACTTCTTTTCTCTCGGTATTTGCTGGTTAGGGCTGAAGCTTTCGTGTGTTCCCATTTTAGGCAACCGAAAGATATACCAAGTTTAGCCTTTTACGCTTGGAAAGTGCGTATCTGGGTTTTTCGTGGGCTAAGCCGAGACGGGATCTTCGAGAGAAGAGGAAAATCATTGCCTTTCATCCCTTCTTTCCAAAAGCCTGCATCAAAAGGCTGATTCCATTTCTTTTAAAGGGTTACTAGTCCTCACGCCCCTTCACCCAGGGTTCTCTCTTTTGATTCTACCTTGATTATTTTTTATGCTAACATTTGCACTCCTCCCTCGCGCACCCCTCCCTCTTCCTCAACTAGTGAAGGGGTGTTATTTACTTTTCAAGTCATATTTTCTTGCTGGCATTTACTCTCAATGATGATTCAACTTCTCGCCTTCTGATATCCTTATCCATCCATCTAGATCTGGTCTAGTGGTTGGACGATTGATAATTCTTCTTTATAAGTAGAAATATCATCTTCTTCATCTACACTTTTCTACATTCAATAAGACTCTCATATAAGCATTAATGTTTTCTAGAAATTCTCAGATTATTCTAGCACATCGAGATAAAAGAGTTAGGTAATATCTGTATTTTTATTTTAGGACTTCAGTCCCAAAAATCGATTTATAGAACAATATTCCTTTAAATCCTGATTATGTGACTTTTGACTTCGAATAAATTGCTTTAACAATCGATTTGAAGTTAAGTAGCGAATACCTAAGGTATTCATATTTCTAGACTAAACCATGATTAAACTCAAGTTTCAACCTTTTTGTTTATATAACAGTTTTCCCTATGATTGAAGTTCGACTTTCCATCGGTTATCATCAGAAATTGCCCCTTTTTTGAATTTGGTTGGACCTTCGATATCTTGTTATGGGGGAATAAACTATAATAATCGAAAATTTGTTTAATCAATCCTTATGATTAGACCTTTCTTCTGACCGCAGACCTTTGTTTACGTATTTTATCATTACGATTTGTGAAGGTTCTCGTTTAGGTCGAAAGATTTTCTTTTTTGTATTTATATAATTGTGTTCTCCCATAATATCATGCCATTATAATTGGAATAATGTCACCTCGCAATAGTATGGCTGATGAAAAGAAAGCCTCCAAAATGATTGGTTATAAAGCTGCTATTGCTTGCGAGAGCTCGTCCTCTCAGCCAACCATAGAAGAGGCCCCTCTAAAAGTCGTTGTCATTGAGAAATACTCCTTCGTCTCATTCTAGGGTGAAGTAGGTACCTTTCTGGAAGACTTTTGGATATCTGAGATCAAAACTATGCCTCTTTATTAGCCCGAGGGCCCAATTTATAACCTTCCAGAAGGGTTCTTTGTATTTCCTATAGTTTATATTTGGTGGAAATTAGGTTAAATGGATTATTTGTTCTGGGTAATAAGTTTTAAGGACAACATTTCTGAAAAATTAGTTTTAAGGACAATTCTACACGAAAAAGATAAAAGTGGTTATCTATTTAAGTTATACAGGAAAAAGATAAAAGAGGTTATCTTTGTTTCTGTATAATGTAAAAAGATAACCACTTTTATCGTTTTCATGCATAATTGTCCTTAAAACTAATTTTTTAGAAGTGCTGTCCTTAAAACTTATTACGCTGAACAAATAAGCCCTTTAAGTGAAAATCCCCATATATTTGGCATAGTGGTTTTCTTCCTTTACTTCCTTCATCCTGGACTTACTTCGCCAATTGAGGATTGCTTCAATACAGCTTGCCCCTAATGCATATACATACATGCTTGGGCTGGAAGTCCTTTCGCAAGATTCCGACAGCTCTTCCCTTGCCACCATAGAACAATTAGTTCCCTTGAGGAAGCTGAGCCAGGTGAATTTTCACATCTTCAGGGCCAACCCTTCACCGAAATAGGTTGAAGGGAATATTAATAAATCTCGGGAATGGGAGCATCAATTCTTCTTTGTTAGATGTCCTCCCGGAACTTTGGAACCTTTACTTAACCTGGTAACCATTCATGTCGCCTTGATCATGAGGTACTTGCACACTCGGTTATTCTTTGTTTACCAATGTTATGCTTTTATTTTAGGTAGGAGGCAGAAGACCCCAAGTGCCGAGACCAACAATATTATGAAATTGATGTCAGAGACCTCTTTATCTTTGGGAAACAGATCTTCTCTCCGGACTCTCGGTCTTCTCATTAAACATTCTATACTTCTGGCAGGTAATGGATCGTTGGGGGTTTGTTATCTAACATGGGGTGATCAGTATATGTTCTCCACCTAGCCACCTATTCGCTTGGATCTTTCTGGTAAGCATTAAATTTTTCTTTTTGGTTGTTGGGAAGTATCATTGTTCTACTTCCCTAATCCTTTCTTTCTATAGTTCCTACTTCCAACGTTGTTGGTGTCGTTTCTTCTGCCAGCGTTGCTCCCACTAGTCTTCAGAAGCATGGTCACGCGAAAGTACTTTACAAAGCGAAGGAAGCGATGTAGAAAAGACTCACTAAAATCCTAGAGGGAAGCTAGTCGAAGAAGGGTAAGGTCATTAACTCTACCATATTATCAAGTTCAAGGAGTTGAAAGATTTCTTTATCGACTATTATTCCTCCTTCGGTCTTTTCTCATCGGAATTCCGGGAGTGAAGTTAGAGTTGTAATTCCTTCAACCAAGGCAACTCCTATGCCATCTCCTTAACCTTCTACCTCCCTTTTTTGGGAAGAAAATACTGAATGCGCTGGGGCGCTCACCTTTCCCTCCATCACTTCTGATATTTTGTGTTCCTCAACGAATACACCTCTATAAGCTTCCTTTCCAGACTTAGTGAGGGAAATAATTGATTCTACTTCGTTTGCACATCCTTTTCCTTCGCCCATCTCTCTCCTACAGAAAAATATTGTTATCCCTCATTACCTTTTGGTGATTTCTTAGTTCTGATGCTATTTTCAACTATTTCGCTTTCTCATTCTAGCTTTTTTTCCATATCTTTTTGTATCTTATTAAGAAATGGTTTTCTTCTCAAAGTGATATCGCTTACTTACTTACCGTCAAGGTGGAAAATTAGATCCTAAAAGCTCAAAATGCCGATTTGGCAGTTGCGAAGGATGAAGCTTTAAAGGAACTTATTATAGCAAAGGCTTCTCTCTCGAAGTGAGAGGACTCGGTGCAACTTCTTACTGGCTAAAATTTGATCTGAAGTGCTAAGTTGGAGAAATCCAAAAAAGTGCATGAGGATTTGGGTTTGAAGTACGTGGCTCTCTCCTCCGGTCTCAAGAATGATGTTAAAATGAGGAAGAAAGTTGATGACTTCTTGGCTTATCCCTTTAAAGAGATTTTAACTAATGCTGTCATGATACTCTTGTATCTATTTATACTTGAAAATAAGGACAAATATTTTGACCTTTGCCTTCCCGAACTTCCTTCGAAGATGATGAATGAATTCCCCAGGAAGGTGAATATCCTTGAGAAAAATGGGAGAAGGTCTCCCAGGAAGAAATCATATATGCTAAGGAGCTTCTTTCCTTTGAAGTTCTAAACATTGATGCAAATTCTTCAAATGATGATAAAGCGATAAATGAGGATTTGGGTAATTTTTCTGATGATTTTTCCAATAATAATGATAAAAAGAATGCCAAAGACCCAAAGAGTGGCCCTTGGGGTCTTAATGTTTCATCCAATGCTGGAGGCTTCGGTGCCTTCCTAGTGATAAGTCCAAGAAAGTGGGGAAATCTTCTGAAAGAGAAGAGGCTTTTGATACTGGGGATGGTGCTCTTGTTGTCGGGGCTGCAGACACCTCGAGGATTGTGGATTCTAGAGAGCCTACCTCGATCTCTAGGAATGTGGAGATCACTGAATCTTGCTCAATGGCTCCTTCTCTATGTGGCGACCCGAACTTCCCCGTAAAGGAAAGCCCGACCTGCTTTGAGGACAAGACGAATCGGAACACAAACAGAAGAACATTTCATTGTTAATTACAACAATTCCATCAGAATACAAGAATATATAGAGTATGAATAAATATTATACATTTGATAATTATCAGAGATTTAAATACATTACTGCAGCGGAAAAAATAATACAAAACACAACTGAAGGAGATATATGGATACAGAGCTTTCTGAATATCGTTCCAGCTGTAAAGCAGGATCCTGTGAATGTAATATCTGCAAAACCCAACTACTAGCTGCCCATGTGGAAAATAGGGGCCCCCAGAGTTTAGGTTAAAACAATAAACTCCATATCAGTCATGTGACTGGTGTGAGAACTAAAACAATTATTAATTTAATTTTAAAGCTAGGTAAATCAAGGGACCACGCCGTATAACACGGAATGGGTTTACCCCCAAGAAAACCAGTGCATAAAATAAACAGCGCAATGCTAAATAAAGAACAATGAAGCTATTATAAGGCTCAGGTCCCATCACACAATGCAACGCAGGCCGGAGGATAGAGTTTTACCTTATAATAGCCAAATATGCTTGGTACGTAAAATTTCATCTTTTATTACTACTATAAGTGTATAGTGTCAAAACAATTTCAGTCATAAGTATCAATCATAGACGACATAGTGCTCCATCCCACTATGTCGTCATGCTAGGCTCTACAAATAAAACCGAAATGTCACGTATTGGAAATTGGATTTCCGTCATGAGTCGAGACAAGGGGCAAGCTCCTCACCGGCTTCGAGACACTCTAGCAAATGCCCCAGGACTACACACTCTGGGTAGCCCTTGGAATCGGCAGGGCAGGTCCACACTTATGTTAGTGGATTGGCAATTCCTGAACACACGTTTCCCGGTCCTATCGGACCTATCCATCGGCTCCGAAGAAACCGATATATCCGAGGCGCCTCGCATTCCAGCATCCACAAAGGTATAATAATCAACAATGTCAGGGCTAGTAAAAACACTGACACCACCCATAGCTAGAAAGAAACGTCGTGTTCTCCCAGTGGTCCTTATCCCATTTTAACTCATACCGAGGTGTGAGGCTCGCGAATCAACGCTATACACCAAGCTATGCTGTATTAAAGTCGTGCTTTGATCATCAACCACAAGACTCTGCTTTTCAACAGAAGCCTTGATCACTGCATCTCAGCGTGCCACACAGGCAATTCATGCCATGCGACTGATATATATCGATATATAACCTCTGAGCTCGTACGTCTCAGAGAAGGGTGTTAAGCAAGAGAATAAATTCTCCGTCGCCAAACAGATATATATTTAATAGAAATCAATCAACACAGAATAAAATCCAATGTCAAACACACAATCCATTTACAAGTCCGTTCGGGGTCTGAACGAAACTGGAGGCACCTTATTCCTCCCCATATGTCCAATACAGGGGAGAGGTCCTCGCATATCCGTCGATCTCCAAGTACGTCTGGACGATCACCACTTATTACCTCTTCTTGGGTGTACATCCCAATCAAGACATCAGTAATCATCCAAATGATGTGAAGACCTCCGGTCTTCAACTACCGTCCTCATCGTCGACATATCGTCGAATCAGTTATTCAGAATGGGTATAAACCTGGCCTTCCCGAGTAATTCGCGTATATAATAAACAAGTGTTATAAAAACACAACATACGCTTCATTCCAATTCTGATTATTCTTTTATTAAATATTCACATCTTTAGGGATTTGTACCCATTAATTTTATCAAAGATAAATTCTTTTAAATTTATTCTTTAACCTTCCTTTGGATATCATTTCAAACCAAATTAAGGTTTTCCAAACTAGTCGGGATTAGCGAACCACACCGAAGTAATCATTCACTTTATTTCCCAATCTCAACCTATTCATCCCATGGAGCAAAACTGTTATTACCCCATAACTAACACCACAGTGTTATCGGTAAATTTAATTACCATTTCCCATTCAAATCTAATTAAAGATTTAACTATCGTTTGGAGCAAAACTGGTTATACTCCACTCTCGATCATTTCCCAAATTTGATAATTTAAATTATCAATTCACATTTCAATCTAATTAAAGATTCATTGAAACTCCACTTAGTTTTGATCTTCCCAAAAATCAATATTATTGATTATTTAACTTTGGAAACACAAACATATCGCATCGACAATCTACACCATACAATTGATTTCTGCCGATATATAACCTCTGAGCTCGTAGGTCTCAGAGAAGGGCGTTAAGCAAGAGAATAAATACTCCATCGCCAAATAGATATATATATATATATATATTTAACAGAGATCAACCATACAGTTCGAAATACAATGACATACATGTAATCCTGCCTTTAACTGGGTTAAAGAACTAATGTCATTTAAAACACAGTTCACGATAAACCCAAATCACATTCCATTAGTTATGGAATCTTCATGGAAAAACTAATCAATATATAATCGATATCAATTCCCGTATCCGACTAATAATATAAATGGAATAACGGCAAAGCCCTTTAAATTCCATATGTATTAAAAGTCTTCCTCCACAGAATTTCATTTCGATTATTATCAAATCGGATTCCATTCAATTCCAATTCAATATATTAAATTGGAAAACGTTACTTTGGAAAATTCCATTGAATCTTAATAAAAGATTTATAAATTCCAAACACATTACACCGTAAATCGGGTTAAAGAACAAGCCTTATTTAAAACACCGTTCACAATAAACCCAATTCACATTCCATTATTTATCGGGTTAAAAAACAAGTGTTATTTTAAACACCGTTCACGATAAACCCAAAAATCAATTCCACTTCAATTACAATTAAATATTAATTAATTGGTATACTTCATTAAATCTAAATAAAAAGATTTAATCTTTTCTCAACTGGGTTTAAGAACAGTGTTGATGAAGACACCATTCATGACAAACCCAAATCCCATTTGATATTAAATACAAGGCTCTGAATAGAAAATATATCGGCTTATAATCAATATCAAATTCTGAAACAAACAAATATTGCTTTGGAAATAACGATATAAAATATATCTTCCAAATTTCCATAACAATATCCGTATAATCATGAATCCAACATTGAAATATTCCGATGATAATTTCGATTCAAATCCATTCCAATTCATATGTTGGAAATTCTGGTTATTTTTAAACCCATTTCAAATCCAATTTATTTATTTTAAAAATATTGGATTTATAATTCTAGTTCACAACTAGTTCATTTTGATAAATATATATTTTTATCTTTTCAAATATGGAATTTTTCATCCCAATTCTTCCCAAATAATTTATTTTGATTTTACACAAATTATTGATATTTTTAATAATTTTATCAAGGCACGTATAGTCGATTTCAATAAACGGTCGTCGAACTGCACTTATAACGACCTTTTCCAAATTTGATTTGGACATAATTCCAAATCCAACCGTTAAATTTCAAATCTCTCATATTTGTTAGAAAACTCTTTTCGATACGAACCCAACGGTTCCGGTTTTAGGAGAATCCGACGGTCGGATCTCCCGTAATGTCCGTTCGAAATCAATGGTCGAAATTCGTGAACTGCCGCAGCGCGATGCGTTCTATTCAGGCCATTATATTATATATATAATATATATTTCATCGATTTCCAGTTAAAACGTATTTTATAAATCGTTTTAAATTCGTTTTAAAAACGATTTCAACTTCATATTCAATTTCTAATCAAAATTGAATATTCCATATCATCGATATATAAATGATAATATTTTCAAAACATTATATTTTGAAATCATTTCCTTTTCGATATTCATTATAAAAATGAATAAAATCGATATAAATATAGTTCACGTCAAAATGGCGTTAATCTAATCAACACGGCTTTATATATTTAAAAATATTCGTGTCCAACCCAAATCGGACATCAAAATTAGATTTTGATATTTTACTGAATATTATTTTAAAATATTCATTATCTTAAAATATTCATTATTTTAAAATATTTATTCTTCTGAACTGGAATCAGACACAGTCAATTACCATATAATTTGATTTATATGGATTTCATACAACACATACACAACAACAATCAAACACAGTCAATCATCATCCAAAGTGCATTCTACACTGCATAAACATCAAATATAAATATTCAACGCTTATAACAGCCCGCAATCTGTCGATCGACATACAACTAATTATTGGTACTAGTATATGTCTAATATCATCCCAATACGCGTGTGGGGTTTCAATCAATCAAACACAAATTTTATTTGTGCAGTTGGGCGATGTGTAAAATTTATCGTCCCAATCAATATCAGTCAAATATGTGTACATAAACAATTCGTCCGATTTGTTTATAAATATTTATTTTATTCATATACACGTTAAAAATTATATTTTTAACTATAAAATATTTTTAATATTTTTATATTTTATTCCATTCCACATCACACAGTCAACTTTCACAAAAAATCAAACAAGTCATCCATGGTCTGTGGACGACGGGGGTCGGGTGCTGCTAAGAACTATCTACATCCTAGAATATATATTAACTAGAAAGTAAAATTTAAAGTGAGAAGTTCTCACGTTTGGGCTCCACTCCGCCGTGCTTTGATTGTCGATCTATGTAGTATAACTACGTTAAAAATTATATTTTTAACCAATCAATAATTATTTCTTTGTATGATTATTCTACAAATAACATACATAGGCTAAAAATTATATTTTTATCTTTCTAAAAATAATTTCATATTTTTATAACAACGCTACATAGATTAAAATCACATTTTTATACCGCTATTATATAGATAATAATCGAATCTTTCTATCGCTAATGATTATATAAAAATCACATTTTTACCTTGCCATCTAAACGATAAAAATCGTATTTTTACTTCCCTTCCATACATATAAAAATCCTATTTTTACTTTGCTACATATATGATAAAAATCACATTTTTATATCGTCACTTCATATATAAAAATCATATTTTTTTTATCCTATTGCTACATATATAAAGATCAAATTTTTATTATCTATATAATATAAAAATCATATTATTATTACCCCTATAATATAAAAATCATATTTTTATCATTCCTATAATATAAAAATCATATTTTTATCGATTTAAAAATCAAATCCTAACTTTTCAAATTAAAAAATCTAATCTTTTCATGCCATTACATATAATAACCACATTTTAAATGACATATATAAATATAAAATATAATACTTACTTTTCATCGAAGAAAATCGGATATTTGCTGAACGTGGGGGGTCCACGGCTGTGGGGGTCTCAGGGTGGAGGCGGCGGGGGTATGGTGGTCGGCACAGGCGGGTTCATGGCGGTGGACCAGGGGTTGGAGGTGTGGTGATAGATTTTGGCTGACGGGGGGGGGGGGGGGGGGGGTTGCGCACGACGGTAGGAAAAGTGGGAAAGGGGAGGGAGGAGATAGAGCGGGAAGGGGGGGCACCGGTGGCGGCGCGCCGGAGGGCGTGGTGGCGCTCTAATAGGAGGAACGGCAACAGCTCCTCCTTTCTCTTCTTCTTTTTATTTTATCTAATTTGAAAAAGTGAACGCCGGGGGGCGGGGGGGGGGGGGGTGAGAGAGGGTATAGAGATAATTTATTATTTATTTTCAAAAAGTACCTTTTTATTTTTAACTCAAAATCCAACCCACTGACTGTCATCCATAACAAATTACCCTCATTCCGAACACAATGGGATATGTTTCGTAAGCCAGTTTGGCTGTTTCAATCAGTTTCCATCAAAATCAAAATATAAATCTATATATATTCAATTTGAACGCACATTTCAATTTATTGGGGCCACATACGGACCCCAAAAATTCCCAAAAAAATATTTTCTTGCTTCGTATTGACGATACGGTCCTAACAAAACTAATTTCGTCAAATTTGGAGACCGTTTGAAAAATGGCCATTTTCTGGTCGATCCAAATTGACTAAAACTGTCAAAACACGTTTTCTTTCGCCACGCTCACATATTGATTCCAAAAGTTATGTATTTTGGAATATAGCAATAACTTGACATACCGGATCCAACAAAAGTGGTTTCGTCGAAAACGGAGGTCGTTTGCAAAATTTCCGTTCTAAGGGCTATATTTTTCATAGCGACTATTCTGAAATTTCAACTGGGCATAACTTTTTATTCCTGCTATGAAATTTCAATTTTTTGGGTTCGTTGGAAATATATTCTCAAATAGATTCTAATATTTTTGGTTTCACTTAAATTCGGTTTATTTTGAATCCTGTACGTTCATTTGATTTGTAATCGAATTTTCAAACTACTGCGCCATTTTCAATTCCTTTTTAAATTAAAATATATATTTATATTCTAACGTCGATTCAAATCAATGTATATGTTCTAATTCTATTCAAAATAAATTTCTCGTTGTTATTATTCAAAATAATTCATTTTAAATATTCCAAATTCATTAAAATTACCAAAATAAAAAATTTAAATTGGTTCTGATTTTCCGGTTTATTACACTCTAGTTCTCGTGCTTCCGGTATGATAAAATTTCTTCTTATTTACTTTGTTTTATTGTTAGTAGCTAAATTATGCAACAACCTCTTATCCTTAGATTTACCAGAGGAATTCCTTATTCCTTAAAGATAAACTTAGCAATATGCAAGAAGAGACAAATGCTTTACAAAGAGAGCTGGATAAATAATAAAGGATTATAACAATTTAAATGATAAGTATTTTGAGGTTTTATGGGGTACCTTTGTTATTATGTCCTTCAAAAATGACGAAGTTGGTCCTCGTCAAAAAAGGGCTCCTCTTCGAAAAGGGCTCCTCTTTTGGATTTCGATTGAGGAAAGGGATTTTTTTTATGGGCTTCCTCTAGGAAGTCTACTGTCACTACACATAGGAAGATTTTGCATTTTTTGGTGATCTTAGCCGAGGTTTGCTTCGAGGCTTCCATTGGAGGTATTTGAGAAAACATAGAGTCGACCCTCATCCGAAACACAAATGGAGCCTTCCATAAGTGTTTTCTGCAACACCCCGTAATTTTTAAAACATGACATAAGAGATAATTAAAGAATACTTAATTTTTATAAGAAGAATTAAGGGAAACGGGCTACGCCGTTGCGTTCGTCTCGGAATTCTACTTGGAATAGAGTCCGAGTTTTCGTAAATCGGATATCGTATGAAGAAGTTATGAAGCTTAGAAGATTTCGGTTTAAGCAGAATTTAAATTAAAATAATAATTAAAAATAAAAACGTATTCGAAATTCGAAATTAGCGAAAAGGGGAAAGCGGGAAAATTCCCGCTCATGGGTGTCGTGCCCCTCAAGGGGTGTCTACATGGGTGTCGACCCCCCATAGGGGGTGTCGACAGGGGTGTCGACCCTCATCTGCCCAGATCTGGCCGATGTGTTTTGGTGGTTTTGGGCTGATGTATCCGTCTAGGATTGGCTGGATGATGTGTTATTATGGTTTGGATGGTTTTGATGGTTCCTAGTCTAATCTAAAGGTCCTAATACACCTAGTACTCCTATAGATAGACACCTAAACCTAACCCAAATTTCATTACACTAATCCATGGTGCCTCCATGCTGCTCAAATCTAAATTAACCTAGCCTTTCTTCTCCACCAAAGCAAATCCGAATAAGAGTAATCAAATTGGAAGATAAGAATCAAATTCTACAATAACGGATTAGCTAATCAAATTCAGAAATCAGAATTCAGATCTATCCTCTCTTCTAAATCCCGTCACTGTGAGCCTATATTACTTTCACATATAATTAAAAAGTAATTGTGATAGGATAGTAAATTGGATTTAATGATCATGCCTGTAAGTAAGACGAATCATATCGAGTTTTGTAGATTTCTTATCTTTCAGATTCATACCCAAATTACTGTTATCATATGCCTATTGGATCTATTTTATTGTTCTATGCCAGTTCATGTTTCATATACCTATTTTACGCCAATTTTGATGTCGTGATTCTCTTCCCTTCTTCTTTTCCATTTTCTTTATGAGATTAGGCTAACTTCGAGCCTAATATATTGCATTGAGATTTGCGTACGAATAACGTTGGAATGATTGGGAAAAGTTTGGGAAAATATTGAATAATATGTAACAGGGCATAAATTGATTTGTAACCTTGTAATTGATTTGGGGCATAAATTGGTACAATTTATATACATGGAATTATAGGCATGACTTGGACTGGAATTATAAACATAACTTGAATTGGAAATTATGGGCAATTGGAGTATATGTAATAAGTCAGAACTTGAATTTGGGTTTGTAGAAAAGAAGAGATAATAAACGCCTAAGACACGAGGTTAGACTTGGTTTTCCGTAGAAGTCTTCCCGGAACCGCCCGACATATCCAGCAACTGCAAACGACAGTCTAATGTGAGAGGTCAAAGGAAGAAATTAGATGCATAATAATGTAAAGACATGAGGTTAGATTCGGTTTGCGGTATAAGCCTGCCCGGAACCGCCCGACATATCCAGTAACTGCAAAACGACACTCTAATGTGGGGGGTCTTGCAAGATTACAGTTATAATAAATTAATGAACACTTAACCAAGATAAGACATGTGATTAGACATGGTGATGATAAAGGGTTAAGTGGGTAACATGGGTAGCATATGAAACATAATAAAAGCACTTAACCAAGATGAAACATGTGATTAGACATGGTGATAAAGAGGGGTTAAGTGGGAATTCCTAGTGGGGACCAAGCTTAGGAGGGAAGCTTGTGTTAAGTGAGTGGACCCTTTTCAAGCAGCAACCCATTTTAGTATCTATATGAGCTCGAACTAGGTCGAGGACAGGGACACGCTTACTGGGGCTGATTGTAAGAGGTCAATAAAGAGTTAGTGGTGGCAGTGCAAGTCCAACGGAGTCATGTGCGTGCGTGGGTCCGGGCTGGTAGGTAAGACATTGTTGCATCGTGTAGGTATAAGCTGTGCATTTCAGTCGTATCGGGGTTGCCACCTTAGGGAGTGATACACCTTACTGTAGGACCAGCACTGGTATCTACGAGGTTATGGAGCCGATCGAATGGGGAGGGTAGTGGGTACAACTAGTGGTGGTAGGAGCAAGTGGGCACTTACGAGAGTAGCTAGGAGTACACGAAGCTACCATTATTATGATTAGTAGGAAGGGATCATCTTTTAGTATGTGACTAGTATGTGGTACGGTGCAGAGCAGAGCATATCTTATAGTGGCTAGAAGCGCAGTCGATGTTCTATCTTGCCTACCTTGTTTACCTTGTCATATCTGCTTATGTTACAGTCATCTCTTATATCCAGTTTATGTTCTTATCCTGTTACTTTACTGATTATATTGTTAAAGTCACTACTCTTGCTAGACTTATGTCTGACCCTTTTTATTTTGCCTCTTTTCTTTCTTTTCCCCCCAGGCCCTCAGGGTGGGATTAGTGAAGCTTGACTTGGATCTCTTTCTTCTTGAAGTATTTGGAAGTGTTGAAAGTAATGCTCAGCTTTATCTCTTTTTCATTATGGCTATTTGGAGTGGGATTATGGTTTTGTTTTTATATACTCTGATAATAATCTTGTTCAAGATGGATATTTATGTACTTGGCTTTAGTATGTGGTTTTGATGTTGTAACCAAACATGTTTTGCTTTCCACTGCAATGAATAAATTTTGAATTTTTAAGTACCATTTTATATATCTATCTTGTCATGTTCTGTTCTACACTTTATAACGCTCCATGAAAGTTAATGCATTCTCTTAGTGAGTGACATTAACGGACGTGGGGTGTTACACGTGGTATCAGAGCTGAAGGTTACCAGAATAGATAAATGACTTTGAAAACCGTTTTCAAAAGCATTTTTGGAAAGAAGTATCTTCAAAAACATGTTTCAAGAGGGTATTTTCAAGAGAAAGGTTTATTATGAAAAACATAATCCCCAAAAGCCATATATCTATCTTTCGATTCTCTGGTTTGAATCTCTTCCTTTTTCCTTTCAGCATGTCTGGGGAACCCGTTATACCCGAGGGCATACAGAAACCAGGCTGGTTTAGAAGGTATCTGGAGGCTAGGGCTACTGCCGCAGGCCCAGCAGACTTTCCTCTTCCCCCAGCTGCAGCCGCTCCTCCTCCCCGTGTAGCCGCTTTTTCTAAGATATGCAAGGACTTCCGTGTGATGGGCGGAAAGCCATTTTATGGGACTGAGACGTTTGTGGAGGCTCGGAATTGGCTCAAGGAAGTGGAGAACTTGTTTGGTATCTTTGAGATAGACGATGGAAGGAAGGTCCAGCTAGCTGCTTGGTTGATGAAGGACGAAGCTGGATTTTGGTGGGAAGTAACTAATGGAGGACATGTAGTGGAGACATGGAGGGATTGTAAATAAAGGTTCGAGTTGAAATTTTTTTCACAAGCAGAGGAGAGTTTATACATGGAGAGGTTCTTGGCTTTGAAACAAGGGAGTTTGTCTGTGAAGGAGTACGTTAACAAGTTTAACCAGTTAGCAAGATTTGGTATGGAATTAGTTAATACACCACATAAGAAGGCTTTGAGATTTGCCAAGGGTCTGAATGAACCATTACACGGGTTAGCTATGTCTCACATTCCTATGGGGGCTACTTTCGAGAATCTTGTTGACATGGAGTTGATGCATGAAGAGGAGAAAGGAGCTAATGTAGATAAGGCACAGGATAAGAAAGGGGATCCAAAGAAGGCACAACAACAACAAAAGAAGGGCGGTAAGGATAACAAGGGCTCAGAGAAATGTAAGTGTCACGATTGTGGAATACCTGGCCATTTGAAGAAGGACTGTAGGAAAAAGAAGAGAATTGGTTGCTTCCAATGTGGTGAGGCAGGACATAAGATTAAAGACTGCCCAAGGAGGCAAGGACAAGGGCAAGGATAGAGGACAGGATCTACTTCTGGAGGGTAGGTTCATGCTCTCATGGCACCTAGACAAGAGAGAGGTAGAAACATTTCTGTTGAAAGTTTGATTTTCCTTTTCGATCATCCTATACGTACTTTGTTTGATTCTGGCGCTTCACATTCGTTTATATCTGCTTCTGTTGTTGAGTCTCTGCACCTAGATACTAGTATAGTAGCGGATCCCGTTGTTGTCTCAAATCCTATTGGGGGTATGGCTCGTCTTTCTATGTTATGTCGGGATTTGAGAATATATGTGTATGGCGTTGAATTCGAATGCAACGCTTATGTGCTTGGCTTCACGGGCAATGGGTTGATTCTCGGAATGGATTGGCTGGCCAGGTATGGTGTCATTCTCGACTGTGAAAAGAAGGTAGTTAGACTGTTGACTAGTTTGGGTAATACTCTCGATATCTCATGCGACCCTAAGAGTTCTATTATGGTTAGCTACCTAGAATCTCTTGACACATCTATTGATGATTTGCAATATGTTCGAGTAGTCCGTGAGTATGCAGATGTCTTTGAGGAGGTTAGGGGCTTACCTCCAAAACGCGAGATAGATTTCCATATATATTTGGTGGACAATGCAAAGCCAGTTGCATTGCCTGTGCGCCACATGGCTCCAAGAGAAAGGAGGGAGCTTAGTAAATGTAACATCCCGTATTTTCTGACCATTTATTTGAAATATTTTATTATTTTAAAATATTGATTTGAATTTAAATAATGGGATTTGACCATTTTAATGTGAATATTTAAATTTATTTTAATAATATAATAATATTTTATTTTTGGGATATTGGGAAAATGTTGAATATGCTGTATAATGTGGACGAGTGATTTAAAATGGTTTAAATATGGTTTATACTGAATTATATAAATATATTCGTTATTAAAACTACGTTAGAAAGTTTAATTTATAATTTTATTATAAACGAACTAGAAATGGCGCGGTAGTTCGTAAATTTCGTTCTGAACTTCAACTGAGTATACAAAATTCGTTTTAAGTCGGAATTCTGTGAAACCAGAAGCGTTTGAATCGATTTGATTATATTTTTCATATGAAAGAGAAAAATCGAGATTTTGTGTTATAGTTTTTTAGTTATGTCCAGTTCAAATTTTAAAATAGTCGCTATGGATTTCGTTAATAAGCGATAACGTTTATTTTATTAATCTAATAAGGATTTCAATATAATTTAGATATCGTTAACTCGAAATGTTGATACCAAGTCATATAATCCATATTTGATTATATATTAAGGTATATGATATTTTTATTTAAGTATTTTAATAGTAATAATTTAATTTTATTTTATTGAGGTTTGTTTTGGAATTTATATAAAATTTTATTATATTTTGGGTGCTAAACAACATTGCCGATAAGGTGATACATGAGCCGATATGCATGCATGAAAGCTCACGATATTTGATCAAGCTTTTGTAATTTGTTAAGTTAGAAGAGTGGAACAAAAAAAGAAAAAAAGAGAGAAGGAAGAATAAAACCTCAATAAAGAAAATGAACAGATAAAGGAACTGACATCAACAGTTGAATTTGGAAAAAATATATACACATATATATCAAAGTTGGTACAAGGGAGAACAGTACAGAAAAAGCAAAACACCTTTACATATCATATTTTCAAGCACAAATTCTTTTGGCCAACACTTATACATCAATCCCAAATTTTTAAGTGAGTACCGAACAATTGGTACAAGAAGTATGCAAAATCAAATCGGAAAATGTCATGGATGGTACTTGAAATCCAACACTGCTTATGGCGCAGCAGCCATCTCCATCAAAGCACCACTGTCCACCACCAAATCAACCTGAGAAGGGAAAAACAGCTATGAGTAGCTAGAAATATAGGTTTAGATATATTTAAAGATGGAAGATTTCCAATCAAGAAAATACCACATGAAAACTATAAAGTGCACAACCAAATCAAACTGTTCAAAATAAAACTAAATTTTGGATATTTTTCTACATCAAATCAGCTAAGGAATAGCTATACAACTAAGTATATATAGCCATTTCAGCCTCAAAATCTATAAAGCTGAACAAATATTTCGAACAGGGAAAAATCTGAAATTTCAATTTAAACAAGACAGTACAAACAAGAAGTTATCATCTACAGTATGGATTGACAATACAATTCGATAGCTGTATCTTTCCCAGACAAGACTATACGAATTAACAATGCATAGTTCACCAAATCTACATAGGGATAGTTCGATGTTGGTATAATTCTGACCAGAGACAATACATAAAATCCATCACAAATCCGTAGCCTTCACTGTTAAACATCACACACAAGCACAACTAAACCTAACCTATGATATTTCCATTCAAGATTGACAGCGATCTTATCTGATCATTTCTAGTATAAATATAAGTCACGCATCACAATTTTTCCCAGAACAAACCATGAACAAAGTAAACCGAATTCAAACCACAAGAGAAAAATCAAAACGAATTTTTACAGTAAACAAGTAAAAAACCGAATTAAACACTTAGCTGGGGTGGCGACGGGTTGCTGAAACTGATGGATTTGGGTTTGGCCAGCCTTCATCTTGGATCTTCGTTCTCGTTCTCCGATTGTCCTTCGTGGAGGCAGAATACCTGGAGCAGAAGACGAAGGGGATTCACCCGTGGAGATGGCTTGACTCGAGCGAAGGTGGACACAGGAGGGTTTCGACGAGGAAGGGGTTTCGGACATGGAGGGTTTCTACTGTTTTTTATGGTGGCGGCTGAGGGTTGTGAAGCAAATGAAAGGGGTCTGATGGATTGTGAAGGAGGATCGGAGGGTTTTGTTTATGTATAGTGGAAAGGGGCCGATCATTTTCCTAATGGGCTGAGCAAATTTAGTAAGGCCTGAACTCGTTTTAAATTAAAAGTTTATTTAGTTTAATGTTTCATAAACTTCAATTATTTATTTCGAAACCTCACGTAATCAGAATTCAATGAAAACGAAAAACACCGGGACCGTGAAAACTAGTACTACGTGATGGAAGGGAACCGAGCAGGGCAGACAGCAGCTGGATTTTCAGTCAAATAAAACGCCGTTCAATTTGACTGAAACAAGCTGATTTAATGACGGAATCAAATAAAGGTGAGTTAAACTCACTCAGTTCTCCCCACTTATATTTTATAAGATGGGTTTTTATTTTTGTATGCTATGGTTGCTAATGTTTGGATTGGTTGATGATATATATTCACATATCGTTTGAACTAATGAAATTAAACGTCGTTTAATTTCAGTGAAATCCAAATCGTTATTTTTAACAACTGGTCCCAATTAAGGTAAGTTACCTTATTGGTCACGTTTATAAAATAAACGGGTTTTAATAAATGAATTGTTTTGATTGGTTGTTGTGGTTGATATTGAATTGTCGTTATAAACTGTTATGAGACCATTATTTATTTGAATTGAATCGTTTGATTAGATGGTTGAATTGGTTATTGAATATTGACCTGAAAATCACCATTTGTTTGGTTTAAACCAGTGGGTACTATTTGTTGAGTGATTGGCAGTACATGGCCTATGGATTAACCATTTTATAAATAGTGATCTATCGTCAGGTAAATCGACGAGATAAAGTTATAAAATTTATTTTATAACTGTAAATAGATTTTTTTAAATCTATTAATTTGAATTAAAGTTGTAAAAAGAAAAATTAATTATTATTTATTAATCGAGCTTACAATTGATTTTATAAAGGAAATTTTCTGATATTTTATCTGATTTATGAGCGAATAAGTAGAAATTAACTTAATGATATAAATTTGAATAATCGTTTTGGGAGATAATTAAAAGAAATTATTTAAGTTAATTATATTCTTAATTAATTTAAATAAGGAATTATTTGGGATTGGTTATTGAGGTAGTCATGGTTTGGGTTGACAAAAAAAATCTAAGAAATGAAATGTATTGTTCAAAGAAGTAAAAGGAGAAGGGGATATTTTAGTAAGCAAATTCGTGATCAATGGATTAAGTAATTATATTTATAATCGAGAGTAAGAATTTCAAAGGGTAGAAGTTTATAAAGTAAAATAAATAGTTAAATGAGACGTGTTTGGTATTAGAATAAAGTTCGGTTTTTGAATTATAACTAATGTCCATCTAAAGATAGGAACGTTGTTGATCAAGGTCTGAGAGGTAAATAAATACCCCAGCTTGAACGACTTCGGGATTATCTGAGGGTGATATTAGTTTGTAATGGGGAGGTGGGAAAAAATATTTTATTATTTCCAGATGAGAAATAATAACGTAATGTAAGTAAAAGAGTCATGAGACGCCCCAAGTAACAGAAGAGGAAAGGATTTGAGACTTATTATATACATGTATATAAATTGTATTTCCAAAGTAAAGGAAATAAAAAGGGAATGGTGGAAAGTTAAAATGGTATTTTCGAGATAAAAGGAAATTGAAACGTTAAGTTTTGCGAATGGTTTATACTAAAGGAATAATAGTTGGTTATTATATCCAAGTGATAAAATGAAGGAGATTTCATAACGTTGTTTTACTTGAAATAAGATGAGTCGTTTTTCCAATATAGTTAATGAGAAATAAATAGTAGATGGGTTTGAAACGATAATAAAATAAAGAATTGAATATGGTTATAGAATATTTTCTTAAATATGAGAGTGAAATAGTTGAAATAATCACCTGTCGTCAAATAAGTTATATTTGAAATGTTGAAATATTTAAGGATTTGAGATTAACTATCGTTAATCGTTTTAAATTAAAGAGGCCATGTAGTGCTGGTACTGAACTGTAAACTCATGTTATTCTCACAATTATTTATTTGATAGTTAAATCACCGACTATCAAAAACCTGACCCATACGATCGTTGGTACGGAAAGTCCTGGATCGATTTTATATTCGAAAACCATTTCGACCAGCGAATACGTGAGAGAAGATTATTGAAGATGGAGAAATTGAAGACCGTTGATCTTCATGAGTGGAAGAACTACTGATTGGATTTCTCTGGTTTAGCGGCTGGAGATATTTCAACAATGGTTCTGTCGTGATTGGAATCTACGGATTTCAAGGACTTCTCGATGCTGATCTGTAGGGTGATTCCTAGGATGCAGTAGGAGGGTGCCTTCGGTTCATCCTGTTCCTGGATGACTTGTATGGCCGAATGTCTGACAAAGTATTTCCAAAGAATCACGTACATTGATTTTTACAAACGTACTTCTGTCAGCTGCAGAGTATTTTTGTGGACGTCAATTAGTGATTTGATGGAACTAACGACGTGGTATTCAAAGTAAATGATGGCCGGATGTTCCAAGGGAGAATTCCAACCTCAAGCCTCACAACCGAGAAATGACAAAAATCGGGCGGGCAGCATGGCTATGTGGGTCGCTCCCATTAGGGTGTATAATTACCTATCTAGAGAAAATCCATTTGCTTGTTTAATCTATTTTAGTGCTGTCCCTTCCGGGAAACGGTAGGTGATCCCAACCGTTGGTGATATACATTCAACACACTCAATCAAAATGAGTGGTCGGTCATGTGTGGGCCGGGTTGTAAGACGTTCTTGTTGAACCCAGTGTATTCGCCTCTAGAGATACACTATCGGCAGATGGTCCCATACCTTGTCATAGTTGGAATCCAATCTCCAATAAGCGCCTGCGGTTTTTGATTGTATAATATATATGTGGAGCGTGAGATGCAAGCATTCCACTAGATTGTTATTTACTTGTATTTAGACATTATTATAATATCAGAAAAGATATTGTTTTTTTCAAAACTATTTTGGGTCCTCGTAAGGTAAAAACCTTCCGTGTTTATGTGTGGATTTGGTCTTACGATTGTCCTTTTCTTTTGAAAAGATTTTGAACTTTAAAATCATGATTGGATGATTTACCCTTAATATTGTGCGAGTTTATCTCACTCTGGTTCACCAGACTGACCCAGTGTTTTGTAAATACTCGGGTTAGCCCGGAGTGTACAGGTTCAGGTTATCGAATGCTATGAAGAGACGGGCTGGAAGAGTTCAGACGTATGATATTACTCCGCTGTGTTGTAGATAAGGGCAGATTATTATAACTGTCCAGTGATGTTAATATACTATGATATTGTAAGTTTTATTTAAAGCTCTCAATTAAGATTTATTTCTATATTATATCTGGTTCCACTGCGATGTGAGACTCTGTGTTATGTTGATTCTTCTTCTTCTTCTATTCTAATATTTCTTTCTTTCTTATCTCACCCTCTAACTTCTTTCCATAAACGTTCCAGTGTTCTCGGTGCTTTGGAGGATCGACATGAGATATGGTAATGTATTTATGTCAATTTTCAGGGTCGAAAATCCTGGGTCGTTACAGTAAACAAATGAAAGAGTTGCTGGAGAAAGGGTTCATAAGAAGAAGTATCTCGGAGTGGGGTGCTCCTGTTGTTTTTGCTTCAAAGGCTGATGGTTCGCTTAGATGTGCGTGGACTATAGGGAGCTGAATAAGCTCACGAAGAAGAACAGACACCCATTGCTGAGGGTAGATGATTTGTTCGATCAGTTGGTTGGTGCTTCGGTTTTTTCGCAGTTGGACTTAGCTACTGGATTTCATCAGTTGAGGGTAGCTGAGGATAGTATAGATAAGACTGCTTTTAGGACTCCCGACGGTTTCTTCTAATGGCTCGTCATGCCTTTTGGTTTGACGAATGCACCCGCCTATTTCGTAGACTAGATGAGTAGGGAGTTTCTAAACAAGTTCGTGGTGGTCTTTATGGATGATATCTTTATATTCTCTAGAAGCGAGGAAGAACATGCCCTACATCTTAGGGAAGTCTTAGAGACCCTTCGAGCACATCAACTCAAAGCTAAGTTCTCCAAATGTCATTTTTGGAGAAAGGAAGTGAGATTCTTAGGGCACGTGGTCTCCAAGGAAGGGATAGCAGTGGATCCCGCGAAGGTGGTAGAAATCCAAGATTGGAAGATTCCTAAGAATGTAACAGAAGTAAGAAGTTTTCTTGGTTTGGCGAGCTATTATAGAAAGTTAATTAAGGACTTTGCTAAGATATCAGCCCCACTTACACGGTTGACGAAAAAGAATTTGACCTTTTCTTGGGATGTTGACTGTGATGATGCTTTCCAACGTTTGAAGAGGGCATTGACGACAACTCCATTTTTAGTTTTGTCGGATGGGAGTAAACCATTCACAGTGTATACCGATGCTTGCGGGACAGGGCTTGGCGCAGTTTTGATGCAAGAGGGAAGCGTGATATGCTATAGTGGAAGGCAGTTAAAGGTCCATGAGAAGAATTACCCTACCCACGACTTAGAGTTAGCTGCCATAGTTTTTGCGCTTAAGTCTTGGCATCTCTATTTGCTTGGCAAGAGGTTTGAGTTATATAAAGACCATAAGTCACTAAAACACTTGTTCTCTCAAAAAGATCTAAACTTAAGGCAACAGTGGTGGATGGAGTTCTTAGCATCCTACGATTTTGGGATTGCACATACCCCTGGCAAGGGTAACGTTGTAGCTGACACCTTGAGTAGAAAGAAGTTGACTTTGAGTCCTTTGTTTGTCGAGCGGCAGAGTTTAGAATATATTTGTACCTTTGACTTTAGATCCTCTATCAATTATGTACCCGGTTTGTTGGCATCATTAGAGGTGCGACCTACGCTTTTGGGACAGATAGGTGTGGCACAGCGAGATGACCCACAGTTGGTAGAGATAGTAGACAAGCTCATAAGAGGGGAGTCTTCGACCCATCTTAGTAGGTATACTATCGATGACAAAGGTTGGTTGCATAGGGATGGAAGACTTTGCGTATCTCGAGACGAGAGTTTGAGAAGGACAATCCTTGAAGAAGCACATCGTTCTAAGATGACCATACATCCCGGTGGTGACAAGATGTATAGGGACATGAAGCGAGTTTTCTTTTGGGCCGGAATGAAGAAGGATGTGGTTGAGTTCGTTTCTACATGCTTAGCGTGCCAGCAAGTCAAGGCTGAGAAAAAAAAGCCTGGTGGTTTTCTTCACCCTTTAGAGGTTCCACAGTGGAAATGGGAAAGTGTTTCCATGGGTTTCATCGACGAATTGCCGAGGTCTAGGAAGGGTAATACGGGGATTTGGGTAGTAGTAGATAGACTTACCAAGAGCGCCCATTTCATTCTCGTTTAGAGTAAAAGAACAACGGCATGGTTAGCATCAGTTTATCTCCGAGAGATAGTTCGTCTACACGACATACCTTCTAGTATCTTAAGCGATCGCGATCCCATTTTCACTAGTGAGTTTTGGAAGAGCTTGCAAGAGGCAGTAGGAACGCAATTGTATTTGAGCACCGCTTATCATCCTCAAACGGACGATCAAACAGAAAGAGTGAATCGGATTCTAGACGATCTTTTGAGATTATGCATCTTGGACTTTGGAGGGACATGGGAGGAACATCTTCCATTAGTAGAGTTCGCCTACAACAACAGCTATCAGACTAGTATTGGCATGTCACCTTTTTGAAGCTCTATATGGACGACCTTGCTGATCACCGACTTGTTGGTGGGAATCTTCGGATAAGATTTTGCTTGGGCCTAAGATGGTTAGAGAAACTTCGGAGAAAATAGGCTTGATTTGAAGATGCATGAAGACGGCACAAGACCGGCAAAAGTCATACGTTGATAAGAGACGAACCGATCTTGAGTTTGATGTTGGAGACACAATTTTTATTAAAGTATCACCATTAAGGAATTTAGTTCGTTTGGGATCTGTAGGGAAATTGGCACCAAGGTTCGTAGGGCCATTACCCATTACAGAAAGAATTG
Organism: Allium sativum; assembly: GCA_030737875.1. Taxonomy (NCBI): domain Eukaryota; kingdom Viridiplantae; phylum Streptophyta; class Magnoliopsida; order Asparagales; family Amaryllidaceae; genus Allium; species Allium sativum. The sequence continues at coordinate 866,163,870 of CM060924.1, read as the reverse complement.
GACAGATGGCCTACAGAGTGAAGTTGCCTGAGAAGCTTAGTGGTGTTCATGACGTATTTCATGTGTTGCATTTGAGGACGTGTTTACATGATACTGCGGAAGTAGTAGAGCCGAGCATGCTTAGAGAAGTGGAAGTAGAGCGAGATGCCACGGTTACACGAGTTCCTATATGCATCCTTGGATCGGAGGTCAAGAAATTACACAACTGAGAGGTCAAGTTGGTTAAAGTCCTATGGGGAGATGATCAAGGAGACGCGACTTGGGAAACAGAAGACAAGATAAGCGCGTCGTACCCTTTCCTTTTTGAGGGTATGTTCTTAACTTCTCCTTTTTTCTACAGCTTTGTTTATACTTGTTCTATCGTTTAGTGTATCTTCTCGATTATATCTTCGATCTTTAGGTAGAAAATCCTATGGTTGTAAACATATGTTTGAGACATGTTATGTTTGGTGGATGTAAGTGTTTGCTAGTTGTTGCTCGTGGATGCATTTACACACACATTAGGCATTAGACCGGCTCAATCACTTTCGTATTGCATATGAATGAGTGTGCATATTTAAGTTAATGGATGTATATTGAATGTGTTATCATATGGATGCTGCATTTGAATGAATGGTTGTGAACTCATATATAAATGATATGTATCATTAGGATTCTTTTGCATACATAATGGACACATGGCACTATCATATTTCGCATTAAGGAGGTCAACTGAATCAGAGGACCGCCTGATCTTTGCGTTAGATAGGGGTCATATACACCCACTTTTGCATATGTTCATATAACATTAGTAATCTTTTAAGGACAAGGATGCTTGTGGATGATGGATGAGTAGATGGGTGATGGATGGTAGGATACATTCTTCTTAACTTGAAGATTTCGGGGACGAAATTCTTTAAGGAGGGGAGAACGTAACACCCCGTAATTTTTAAAACATGACATAAGAGATAATTAAAGAATACTTAATTTTTATAAGAAGAATTAAGGGAAACGGGTTGCGCCATTGCATTCATCTCGGAATTCTACTTGGAATAGAGTCCGAGTTTGCATAAATCGGATATCGTATGAAGAAGTTATGAAGCTTAGAAGATTTTAGTTTAATCAGAATTTAAATTAAAATAATAATTAAAAATCAAAAACGAATTCGAAATTCGAAATCAGCGAAAAGGGGAAAGCGGGAAAATTCCCACTCATGGGTGTCGACCCCCAAAGGGGTGTCGACATGGGCGTCGACCCCCCATAGGGGGTGTCGACAGGAGTATCGACCCCCATCTGCCCAGATCTGGCCGACGTGTTTTGGTGGTCTAGGGATGATGTGTCCTTCTGGGATTGGCTGGATGACGTGTTTTTCTGGTTTGGATGGCTTAGATGGTTCCTAGTCTAATCTAATGGTCATAATACACCTAGTACTCCTATAAATAGACACCTAAACCTAACCCTAATTTCATTACACTGATCCATGGCGCCTCCATGTTGCTCAAATCTAAATTAACCTAGCCTTTCTTCTCCACCAAAGCAAATTAGAATAAGAGTAATCAAATTGGAAGATAAGAACCAAATTCTACAACAACGGTTTAACTAATCAAATTCAGAAATCAGAATTCAGAATTCAGATCTATCCTCTCTCCTAAATCCTGTCGCTGTGAGTCTATGTTACTTTCACATATAATTAAAAAGTAATTGTGATAAGATTGTAAATTGGATTTAATGATCATGCATGTAAGTAAGACGAATCATATCAAGTTTTGTAGATTTCTTATCTTTCAGATTCATACCCAAATTACTGTTATAATATGCCTATTGGATCTATTTTATTGTTCTATGCCAGTTCATGTTTAATATACCTATTTTATGCAAATTTTGATGTCATGATTCTCTTCTCTTCTTCTTTTCCTTTTTCTTTATGAGATTAGGCTAACTTTGAGCATAACATATTGTGTTGAGATTTGCGTACGAATAACGTTGGAATGATTGGGAAAAGTTTGGGAAAATATTGAATAATATGTAATTGGGCATAAATTGATTTGTAACCATGTAATTGATTTGGAGCATAAATTGTTACAATTTATATACATGGAATTATAGGCATGACTAGGATTGGAATTATAAATGTAACTTGAATTGGAAATTATGGGCAATTGGAATATATGTAATAAGTTAGAACTTGAATTTGGGTTTGTAGAAAAGAAGACATAATGAACACCTAAGACACGAGGTTAGACTTGGTTTGCGGTAGAAGTCTGCCCGGAACCGCCCGACATATCCAACAACCGCAAACGACAATCTAATGTGAGAAGTCAAAGGAAGAAATTAGATGCGTAATAATGCAAAGACACGAGGTTAGATTCGGTTTGCGGTATAAGCCTGCCCTGAACCGCCCGGCATATCTAGCAACCGCAAAACGGCAATCTAATGCGAGGGGTCTTGGAAGATTACGGTTATAATAAATTAATGAACATTTAACCAAGATAAGACATGTGATTAGACATGGGGATGATAAAGGGTTAAGTGGGTAACATGGGTAGCATGTGAAACATAATAAAAGAACTTAACCAAGATGAGACATGTGATTAGACATGGGGATAAAGAGGGGTTAAGTGGGAATTCCTAGTGGGGACCAAGCTTAGGAGGGAAGCTTGTGTCAAGTGAGTGGACCCTTTTTAACCAGTAACCCATTTTAGTATTTATATGAGCTCGAACTAGGTCGAGGACAGGAACATGCTTATTGGGGTTGATTGTAAGAGGTCAATAAAGAGTTAGCGATGGCAGTGCAAGTCCAACGGAGTCATGTACGTGTGTGGGTTCGGGCTGGTAGGTAAGACGTTGTTGCATCGTGTAGGTATGAGCTGTGCATTTCAGTCGTATCGGGGTTGCCACCTTAGGGAGTGATACACCCTATTGTGGGACCAGCACAGGTATCTACGAGGTTAGGGAGCCGATCGAATGGGGAGGGTAGTGGGTACAACTAGTGGTGGTAGGAGCAAGTGGGCACCTACGAGAGTAGCTTGGAGTACCCGAAGCTACCATCATTATGATTAATAGGGAGGGATCATCTTTTAGTATGTGACTAGTATGTGGTACGGTGCAGAGTAGAGCATATCTTATAGTGGCTAGAAGCGCAGTCGATGTTCTATCTTGCCTACCTTGTTTACCTTGTCATATCTGCTTATGTTACAGTCATCTCTTATATCCAGTTTATGTTCTTATCCTGTTACTTTACTGATTATATTATTAAAGTCACTTGGCTCGGCAGACTTATGTCTGACCCTTTTTGTTTCGCCTCTTTTCTTTCTTTCCGCACCCGGTCCTCTAGGTGGGATTAGTGAAGCTTGACTTGGATCTCTTTCTTCTAGAAGTGCTTGGAAGTGTTGATTGTAATGCTCAGCTTTATCTCTTTTTCATTATGGCTATTTGGAGTGGGATTATGGTTTTGTTTTTATGTACTCTGATAATAATCTTGTTCAAGATGGATATTTATGTACTTGGCTTTAGTATGTGGTTTTGATATTGTAACCAAACATGTTTTGCTTTCCGCTGCAATGAATAAATTTTGAATTTTTAAGCACCATTTTATATATCTGTCTTGAGATGTTCTGTTCTATACACTTATAAAGCTCCAGAAAGTTAATGCATTCCCTTAGTGACATTAACGGATGTGGTGTGTTACATTTTCACTACCACAGGACTTCTGAAAACTTACTTACTATAGAGGTAAATTTATCCCGGAGGTGTTAATGAACTCAGTTTTGTATAAGTCCTCTTAGAAGTTTGTAAATGTTTATTTAAAGTCTAATTATGAAATAATTCATTTTTAGGATGTGTTAATGTATTTTAACGTTATCTTTTGTTCATAGACTGCCTGCTATGAATTTTCTTTAAATAACATTGCCATATGTTTGTGGCTTTTTGTCAGACTTCCCTTCCATCCCTATCTCGTTCTCCGAAGGTTTCTCCCCTCCCCCCCTAAATTGTAGGTATCATTGGATAGGGAAAAACTCATATATTCAATTCCTTCGAAGTTTTCAGATAACCTCTTTTCCTTGAATAGTTCAAAAAGTTCCAAGAGTAATGGGTTGACGTATAGAGTCTTTAATAAGAGAGGAGGGAACTGGAAGGGAAACTCCTTCAATAAAAAATGACTTGGTTGTTATAAAGAACCTAGTGAAGGAGAACCCTTTGGCGGATTTTGATAAATATATGGATTTTCTTCAGAGGAAGGTTTATGATATGACTTTCCAATTAGAGAACAACCAGGCTTCTTTCAAATATTTGGAATTTATTTTGAATGACAATTCCCTCGACTTTCCGATGCTTTCTCCTGCAGCCCCATCTAATCCTGCCAGAGCTACAAGGCATCATAGAGAAGTAGTGAATCATTTTCCTTACTCAATTATTCCCAAAAAAGGACTCGATAGCAAACTTGTAAAAGAATGGGTAAAAAGGTAGAATATGATGTTTGGAAATACTTCGAGTAGAAGGGGAAAGATAACGATAATAATCATATTTGCAAGTATGTTTATCATGCAAAAATCCTGAAGAAGGTGATATGCAATTTAGAGAAGAGTAATGTTGAATATGGAAATCAAATAAACTTCTCTCATGAACTAGTAAAGTGTTTAATATGACCCTTAAAACTTAGATTAGCTCGATTGATGATGTCGAAAGCTCTAGAAAAAAAGAGGGAAAACTTAGGAGGATCTCTGTACTGTTTTTGCATATCTCTCGCATCTTGTGTTGTCAAGGATCTTAGTGGAAAAACTCAATAAATTGTGATAATAATGTATGTATATAAATGTTCATTGTCTATAAATTGAGAAGTTGAGCGATTTGAAAATCAATTATATTTTCTTTTTATCTCATTGAATAGGCCTCTTATGCGCTAATAAGTAAACATATTATTTCGAAACTAGTATTAGAATGCCATAGTTATTGAGGGTTTAAGAAACTCCCTTTTTGAGACGTATAGGATATAAGAAGTTCACGTTGACATACAAAGATCAAAAACTCAAGGTCTAAACAATGGTAATGTTTCTTAAATTCCATTCTGGAAATAATAGTTAATACGAAACCTCTTTTGTCTTATTAGAATAATTGAAACCTCAATAAGAGATTCAAGAATCTCAATTCTGGGAATAGCATATATGGTGCCTCCTTTGGCCAATTAGAGATCCCGGGACCCAAATTCGAGTATAGAAGTTCAGAAATTAGTCGGAGCTTTTCTCAGCTAAGAAAACTCAAAACCCTAATTCAGGTATAGAAGTCCGAAAATTCTCTCATGGATATAAACATATGAAGTCACCTTCGTCTTATAAGTCCCAAAAGCTAGATTCGGGTAATCAATATAATAGATGTCTGAAAATTCGCTTCTGGAAATGAACAATACGAAGCCTCCTTCGGTTAGATACCCAAAACCCGAATGTAGGTACGTAATATAATTGAAGTCAAGAAATTCTCTTCTAGAAATAAATCAAATGAAGCCTCCTACAACTTAGAAGACCTGAAACTTGGATTTAGGTATTTAATATAATAGAAGTCGAGAAATTCTCTTATGGAAATAAATCATACGAAGCATCCTTCGGCTTAGAAGGCCTGAAACACAGATTCAGGTACTTAATATAATAAAAGTTCATAAATTCTCTTTTAGAAATAAATCATACGAAGCGACCTTGGGCTAAGAACACTCGAAACCTAGATTAATGTATTTAATATAGTAGAAATCCAGAAATTCTCTCCTGGGAATAGACCATACGAAGCCTCCTTCAGCTTAGAAGACCCGAAACTCAGATTCTGGTATAATAGAACCCATAAATTCTCTTCTAAAAATAATATGTGCAAAGCTTTCTTTGGCTTCTGATAAAGGCCCAAGGTGTCCTCTTCCGGATTTGGTTTTTATGAGACTATATTTTGGCTCTAACAAACACCTAGAATGCTCTCTTTTGGTTTTTAAGATGCGAAAGTGCTTTCGATTTTGATATATCTTTTCCATTATAGGATTTATTATAAAGCAGTGGCTTGGCACGCTTTAGTGCTCTCTTTGAGCTTTCGTTCCCTTCTACGGGACAAGGTGTAAACATAGGCAGTGCATGCTTATGCCACAACAGAGGCATGACTTGATCTTAAAAAAAATCAGAGGTAAAGCATGCTTCATTGGGAACATGGCTTATGCACCTGTGATTACCCGTCCCTCCTCAAATGGGCGTCTTGACTTTGTCAAGGGATGGTGGTGCATCGACCTAGCCCAAAGGCGCGGCTGACGACTTACCCTCCTCTCTCTAGAAGTAGCCTAGGATATACTCGGGGCTTGGAGCTAAGCTCGTAATGCCCTGGATTACCCCTTTCCCTTCTAGTAGGAAGGACCCGGGATATACCCAGGATTTTTCAGGTTAATCCGGGCATTTCATCCCCAACCATGTAGGATCTCTTTTTTTTTTTTGATCTAACCCATTATACCTATAGAAATTTTATTTGAATCCTCATTCTTATAGAATCTAAATTACAATCTTTTATGTATTCTTTCAGTTTCCCTTGTTTGCAGAAATCCAGTACCTTTTTTATAGGGCCTTACACTCATTGGTTTCATACCCATTCATTAAGTGGTAGTGGAAATAGTAGCCTCCTTCATTCCTTTCATTTCTTAATTCCTTTTTCTTTGAAGGCCAGTCTTCATATTTTTCCTCGGTTAGGAAAAAAGACATGTTCTATCGATGTAACCAATTCATATTCTAATAGGAAGTTATGCTTGGATTTTCGTTTCGAAAGTTTGTTACTTGACTTTTTATTCTGTAGCCATGATTCTTGATTCTCATCAACTATTCTCTTTAATATGGATTCCTAAAAAAATTTGTGGGAAGGCTCTATTGGCAGTACTTGTCTTTCCTTTCTATTGGTATTGGTAGCTACTTGTTGGGGGGATTTCTTTGTCAACTTGCCATTCTTGGGACAAAGCCTCATGGTCTCTTTTCATTTCTCGCTCAAAGTTTGTTCCTTAGGAACATGATTGTATGAACCATTTCATTTTCCATTCTTTGTTCCATAACCATCTCATAAGTAAGGAATGATGTTGGTTTTTTTCAGCATGAATTACTCCATTATTTCCTGAGTCATATGCTTCCACCTTTTTTGATTAATCATACTCGGTTCCTTTATTCAAAACAATAATTCTTCGTGGAACCTTAAATCCACATAAGATATTTCGTCTATAAATTGTTTGGAAGATCCTTGTTCCAATCTAATTGACTTATGGCCTATGTTAAGAAGTTATTATGTCAGATAGTGTGATATTTCTTTGCCAATCAGAAGTTGATTCAATATTAGTCCCAATTCTTGACGATTGTTCCCATATTGATAATATGAAGGAGCTGCAACCTCTTTTCCTTATTTAGACTGTGGAGGTATCTGTATATTCCTTCAGGGCTCATACCTTTCCATTTGGGAATGTTTTCTTGTTTCGTACAAATTTTTCTTTGCCTTTGATCCTTATCCTTATGCTTATAAGAAACGTCCTTCAAGGTTTTCACGATCCTTCATAATCCATTCCAAGTTCTTTCATACTTGATTTCCATTTATTCTGTTTTTAAAAGAAAACTGTATTCAAATAAGAGAGGTTAAAGGGAATTGGAGGTTCATGGCCTCCTTCTAGCGCCAAAAGTATTAACAAATTTATAGCTAACACCATAAAACCAAGTTTTCATGTAGAATTTCTTGCTTGCTAAGGAATGAATTTGGATTAAGTGGTACTTCCATAAATATATTGTTAGGAGAGAGTTCCTGGACCTTCCGAAACTAATTCCTATAGAAAAAGAAATTAAAGATGAGATTTCAGTAGTTTTAGGAGAATGAAGTCCATTCGAACAATAATCTGAATTTCAGTGTTTTTTGTATGGTTTCATATGATTCTTTTGGCACAGTGATGGCATATTACTAAGAATTTCCTTGATTTGTTTCATGGGATTTGATATCCTTCCAGTAAATTATTGTTAATTCTCCGAAGGCCAGAAGTGGAGGGTACTGGATCTCAAAGGGACTAATTAATCTTAAATAACCACCACGTTAAGTGGTTTCGATTAACCAATGAAAGCCTTATCGAATGGTTAGCATGGGGCCTCAAGTTATTGGTAAGCTAAAGAGCTTTGAGAACCATCAAAAAGTGAGCCTCCACGGGGTTTAAATCATTTGTGCCAATAACAAATGCAGATGATTGATCTTATTACCAAAGGCTCTCGTGAATTGACAAAAGGGGATGTCTGTAGTGTTGGAACATTTTCGTATAATTTTTATATCAAACCTGCAAAGTTATTATATAATAATAATTTGTTAATTAGGTAACTACTCACTTATTAACTTAACAGCTAGGATGAATTTTTTATTGATAGATACAAGAATTATAGATAATTTTCCCTACATTGATTTATAAATTATGGTTTACAATTCAGATTTAAGAGTAACAGATTGAGAATGAGAAGTTGGTAACCGATTTTAAACCTTTGGGGTTGTATTTATCGGTGTGGGTTGGCCCTCTAACTGGTGTAGGGGGTCTGTCCCAGCTTTCTATCCGAGGTTCATACGAGAGCCATTATGAGTTTGTCAATCCAATGACAACTCGGTATTGGTATCGTCCATACAAGACCGGTGATGCGGTTTTCCTGCATCTGTACATTGCTTAGGTGCCTATTTGTCCCTATAGTTTCTTTGCCACCCTGATCGGTAGGAGAGGTTTCCCCCTCCTCTGTTGTTGTTTCCCCTCCCCTCTTCTTAGTAAGGAAGAGATAGCGATCATTAACGACCGTCTACATCGCCGTACTAAGAATTCTTATCCATCGCGAAAAGGTTTTTCGCGATCTGGATGTTCCCCAGTTAACTAGGCTGGTTCTGTGTGCCATAGACTGAGAGAGTCTCCTCGCACTCCCTGCACCATTTGCACACGTTCTATAGCGGCGTCCGAGCAGATCGTTAGATCTACTCGACATATGCTTTATCTTATCGGAGGTGTGTCCTATCTTGGGAACTATTGTCCCGCTGCTTCTGCCCGATCTCCTTTTCCTCCGATGGAGAACTTCCAGTTTTTGAATGATCGTGGTATTGGTAAAGATGCGTCAATTGCTAGACTGAAGTGCACCTTGAGGAAGCATTCAGTCTATCTGGTAGCGCTTCTGGAACCTTTTATTGGTCCAGAGGGGGCCACCAGTGTTGTTCTGTCTCTTGGCTTTGGTGGAGCTTTAACCAATGTGACTTGGAAGATTTGGATCCTCTGGTCCAAAGATGTTTTGATACATTCGGTTTTCAATTCATATCAGCTTCTATCGGTTGCTTGTTCATTTCTTCCTTCTCCTCCAGCTTTCTATTCTCGGTGGTTTACACCAGATTCGATCGGCCAGAGAGATTGACCCTTTGGTCCGACATACTCTCTCTTTCTGACCTAGGTTTCAGCGTTTCAGTTTTTGGAGGCGGCTTCAATGTAGTCGCCTGCCAAACTAATAAACGGGGTGGCATTGCCGCTAACCAGACAGGGGTAGCGGATTTTAATGCTTTCATCGTGGCCTCGGGCCTGTCTGAGGTTTCTTTCGTCGGATCGGCCTTTACTTGGTGTAGCAATTGTAACAACCCGTATTTTGAATAACATGTTATAACATTAATCAAGGCAGAATTAAATTTTAAAATCTAAATCAAGGGAAACGGGCTGCGCCATTGCGTTCGTCTCGGAAAAGTACGCGAAATAGAGTCTGAGTTTTCGAAAATCGGAGTCCGTATGAAGAAGAGATGGACGAACGAAGTTTGGCAAAAAAACCGAAAACAAGCCAGAATGCACTGGCGCACTTGTGAAGTGCGCCAGTACAAAAATACACTGGTGCACTTGGCAAGTGCGCCCAGGCCGAGCAGCAGCCTTCACAGCTTTCTGGTTTGACCCTGGCTGGCCTGGTGCACCTGTTTCGGTTATCTGGTCTTTTCCGCTGGCCTGTGACGATTTTTGATGGTTTAGATCTAAACTAGGGTTAATCCTATGGCCTAAACTTGTCTCTACTCCCATGAAAACACCCTAAGACCTAGCCTAAACCCACACAAATCATTCCTACAACTAGGTTATGCCAAAATGCTCCCTAATCATAGCCTCCATCTTCATCTTGAGAGCTTGAGAGTTCTAAACTAGATCCAAGGCAAAGGTGCAACCTTTCTTCATCAAATCAAGGGATTTGCTTCTTCTCCAACAAGATAACTTGGAGCTTTGTTTGATTTGGAGGTTTCTAGTGTTGCTACATCATTCCTAGAGCTTCTACAACGTCTTTATCTTGTTCTATTTTGTTCTAGTTCTCATAGCCACGATTTGTAAGCCCCACTCTACACTTTGATTTAAACTATGAAATTAATATGAACATGTAGCAAGTTGAAATGGGATTTTTGGGTGTAATACTTGCCTTGGGTCTATCTTTGTATGCATAGATCTATTCGTGACTCTTTTGATCTATGTTTGTGGAACTATCATGAACCTAGTACCATTCATGTTGACCTTTGGGAAAAATGCTATGAAATAGATTATGGCTTATGCATGTTAACAAACCTTCACCCCTCATGTCCCTTAACATGCATATGATGATATTGACCCTTTATGCTATCATATATGTTTGAGGCCAAATCACCTTTATGCTATCATATATGTTTGAGGCCAAGTCACCCTTTATGCTATTGTCATGTTTGAGGCCAAGTCACCCTTTATGCTATTGTCATGTTTGAGGCCAAATCACCTTTATGCTATCATATATGTTTGAGAGGCCAAAATGCTATATGCAAGTTATGATGAATACCTTTGCCTCAAATATCACCATGTTTAACTTGTGATAGACTTTACTACCTTATGCCCATCCTTGTCATATTGTTATGATCCCCTTCTTGATCTATTTGTATTGATGCGAATTTACGTGCGATGGGAATGCGTTATGGGTAGTTAGGTGAACTTGAAATGACATGAAAGACATGAAAATTGTTTATGCTTGAAAACTTGAATGTGGACATGACATGTAGAAAACCATGAGGTGGCCAACTCGAGGTTGGGTTGAGTTTGTAGCATAAATCTGCCCGGACCCACCCGGCAAATCCAGTGGCTACAAACAATAGGACCCAATGTGAGTAGTTGGTCATATTGCACTTGAAACCCGAGGTTAGACTAGGTTGTGGTGTAAAGCTGCCCGGACCCGCCCGGCACATCCAGTAACCACAACAAAGTCTAATGTGAGAGGTTGGGTGCATTAAGTTAATTAATGCCACATGATAGGGTTAAGTCATGGACCACTTGAATACTTAACCAGTTAAACACGATGGATTGATAGGGTTAAGTCATGAACCACTTGGGTACACTTAACCAATTGGATACATGGTTGGATAAGGTTAACCACACTTAACCCATTAGAAACCCTAGTTACGTGGTCCTTTTCAGCAGTAACCCACTAGGGAGTATCAGAATACCCTGGGACTAGGCTAGGGTGGGGCACGATTACTGGGCTGATCGTAAGTGGCCAAAATGACGGCTGAGTAGGTGCTCCAGTGTAAGTTCAGGTGGACCATGGTCGTGCACATGAGTCCAGGGTTGAACGTTCAGACATGGGCACCAGTAGGTTTAGACTGTGCGTGCTTGTTTTTGTGTCAGTGGTTGGCACCCTAGGGCCTGATACACCCTAGGGTGGACCTTGCACAGTTGACTACATTTTCCGAGTTTGGGCCGTATGACACCGACACATGACGAGTTAGGCTTGTGGGGAGCCGATCGACTAGACCGTTTAGTTGGACCCTGATTTGGGTCATCTCATGATTTTGGGCCAAGGGATGATTTCTTGTTTATACCTGACATGGGTTAGGATACTACTACTATTGGTGCAAAAACTAAACCTTGTATATGCGATGCGACACTTGATCTACCTTGTTATCCATTTATCATGCCAGTTAGTTGCCTTCTTTATGTTTCATCTTAGTTTCTCATGTTTAGTTAAATTCAATAGTTTTTATACTAATAGTAGGTAGGACTTACCAGTCTTTATGACTGACCCTTTTTCTTTCGCCTCTTTTCTTCCGTTCCCCCCCCCCCCCCTCAGGTTCTCAGAGAGGGAACACTAGTGCTTAGCTTGGACCTTTAGCTTGCTTTCTGGATAGCTCATGTACGGTTTGGACTTGAGCTTGCTATGGCTTCTTCACCACATCTATTTTGGGGATAGTTTACTTTATGTTATTTTCAGTTTATGTTTCTAGACTTGTAGTAGTTGGAAAATGATGGCTAAGTACTTTGATGTAAGTTGACTTTGGTTTTGAAATGGTTAACTTTGGTTTTTAAATTTCTACCGCTGCTTTACTTATTCATTTATCTATGTTTTGTCTTGTGATATCTCTGTGCATGTTTACCTAGACAACACCCCTCCAAAGCTAGTGTACCTGCTTAGAGTGACCCTGGCGGAGGTGGGGTGTTACATTTGGTATCAGAGCATAAGGTTTACGAGATTGAGCAAAAGTTTTTAAAGAAAAGTTAAAAAAAACCTTTTGAAAAACTATTTTCAAAACCGCTTATAAAGAAGTATTTTTCCAAGAAAAGTCTAATTGATTTTAAAAGGCTATTCCCTAAAAAGTCATTAGCACTATCCTTTGTTTCCTCGTTCTGAATCTATATTTTTCTTCGTTTTAGGGTGGCCGGTTATTTTGCCATTCCGGAGGGCGTAGCAGTACCTATTTGGTTCAGGAGGTTCATGGAGGCAAGGGCAAATGAAGCTGGCCCCGCGGACATTCCTCCTCCCATAGCTGAGGTTCCTCCTCCTCCTCAGCATCCACAAGCGGATTTCGCGAAGATTTGCAAGGACTTTAAGGCGATGGGTGGCAAGAATTTTATTGGGACGGAGACTTTTGTTGAGGCAAGAAACTGGTTGAAAGAAACTGAAGACCTTTTTGCTATCTTTGATGTAGGGGATCGTAGGAAAGTTCTGTTGGCGGTATGGTTATTGAAAGAGGAAGCTGCATATTGGTGGGTAGTCACCACCGCTACTAGGCCAATTGAGACTTGGGATGATGTTTGGAGAAGGTTTGGACTGAGGTTTCTATCATCGACAGAAGAGAACCTTCAGATGGAGAGGTTCCTATCACTAAAGCAATGGGACATGACCGTTAGGGAATACGTGGATAAGTTTAATCAACTTGCTCGGTTCGGTTTAGACTGGGTTAACACAGCTCAGAAGAAGGCCCTACACTTTGCTCGAGGATTGAACGAGCCATTGCACGGTTTGGCCATGTCTCATATACCCATGGGGGCGACCTTCGATAGTTTGGTGAATATGCCCCTACTTCAAGAGAAAGATAAGAGTGGCAAGAAGGAGGTCAAGGCGAATGAGTCTCAAGGCAAGAAGGTAGATTCCGGGAAAGGAGGCAAGAACAACAACAAAAACAGCAAGAACAACAAGTCAAGAGAGAAGAGGAAATGCAACTTCTGTGGTATAGTTGGACATATAGCCAAGGAATGTAGAAGGAAGAGGAGAAAGCTGGGCGTATGCTTTCATTGTGGTGAATCTGGACATTTCAGCAAGGATTGCCCTAAGAAGCAAGGGCAAGGGCAGAGTCAGCGAGCAGGACATTCTGGAGGGCAATTGCATGCTCTCAACGCTCTTCCAGCTCTTGATCGAGGTAGTAATTCTGTAGAAATCCTTGTTTACATTTCTGATTTTCCTGTTCGTACCTTATTTGATTCTGGCGCATCACATAGTTTTATCTCTTCTGACATTGTTGAAAGTTTTGCACCTAAGTACTAGTCTAGTTGAGGATCCCGTTAGTGTTTCAAATCCAATTGGGGGTTCTGCCCATCTATCTATGATTTGTATGGATTTGAGGATTTCAATCTTGACCGTAGAATTCACATGTAATGTTTATGTTCTCGGGTTTATGGGATACGGGTTGATTTTGGGCATGGATTAGTTGTCCAGTTATGGAGCCATTCTTGAGTGTGAACATAGGGTAGTGAGGCTCATGACTCGCCTCGGTAATACCCTAGAAATTTCTTGTAACCCTATTGGTCCCGTCACGTTGTGTTATCTAAAATCCCTCGACTCGTCCTTCGATAGTTTGCAATCTGTGGGGGTGGTCCGAGAATATCCTGATGTCTTTGATGAGTAGGGTGTTTAGGGAGTTCCTGAACAAGTTGTAGTCGTTTTCATGGATGATATTCTGATCTTCTCAAAGGATGAGGAAGAACATGCTAGACATCTCAAGGAGGTTATGGATACGCTTAGAGCTCATCAGTTAAAAGCCAAGTTCTCCAAATACCATTTTTGGAGAAAGGAAGTTCGGTTACTTGGGCATATAGTCTCTAAGAAAGGCATAGCTATGGATCCCGCTAAAGTAGTGGCGGTACAAGACTGGAAAGTTCCGAAGAATGCAACTGAAGTGAGAAGCTTTCTCGGTTTGGCAGGCTTTTATAGGAAGTTCATTAAGGACTTCACTAAGATTTCAGCTCCAGTTCTGGCATTACACGATGGCGGTAAGATGTTTACCGTGTACACCGATGCATGTGGCATGGGATTAGGCGCTGTCCTGATGCAAGATGGGAGAGTGATATGCTATGGGGGTAGGCAACTCAAAGTTCATGAGAAGAACTATCCCATTCATGATTTGGAGTTGGCGGCTATCGTCTTTGCACTCAAATTTTGGCGCCATTATCTTCTAGGTGAAAGGTTTGAGTTATATACTGATCACAAGTCGCTCAAGTACCTCTTCTCGCAGAAAGATTTGAATCTAAGGCAACAAAGGTGGATGGAATTCTTGGCATCATATGACTTCAATATAGCTTATACCCATGGCAAGGGTAATGTTGTGGCGGATGCACTAAGTAGAAAAAGGTTGACTTTGAGTCCCTTGGTTGTTGAGATGAAGAGCCTAGAGTTCTTGGCAACCTTTGATTTTACACCTGCTGGTGAGTCGATGACTGGTTTATTAGCATCCCTTGAGCTTAGACCTACACTTCTTGATCAAGTTGGGACTTCACAGAGGGAAGACCCGCAGATAGTCGAGATCATGGACAAGTTGATTCGGGGTGAGACGTCCAGTCACCTCGCTAGATATACTATTGATGATAAGGGGTGGCTAAGGCGTGATGGAAGACTATGTGTCCCACAAGTGGGAGACTTAGTAAATAAAGTTCTTGAAGAGGCGCATCACTCGAGGATGACCATACATCCCAGAGGGGATAAGATGTACCGGGATATGAAGCGCATTTTCTTTTGGGTTGGGATGAAAAAGGATGTTATAGAGTTTGTTTCTAGATGCATTGTTTGCAAACAAGTAAAGGCTGAGTCGAAGAAGCCCGGTGGGCTACTGCATCCATTGGAGGTCCCGCAATGGAAGTGGGAAAGTATCTCTATGGATTTTGTGGATGGATTGCTGAGATCAAGGAAGGGGAATACTAGCATATGGGTCATAGTGGATAGACTCACGAAGAGCGCTCATTTCCTTACAGAAAGAGCAAGAGGACCGCATCATGGCTAACATCTGTTTATCTTCAAGAGATAGTGCGGTTGCATGGAGTTCCTTCTAGCATAGTTGGCGATCATGACCCAATCTTCACTAGCCAATTTTATAATAGTTTGCAAGAAGCGATGGGTACGCGATTGAATCTAAGTACAGCTTATCACCCACAGACGGATGGTCAGACCGAAAGGGTGAATATGGTACTAGAAGATCTGTTGAGGCTATGCATTCTTGACTTTGGTGGCACTTGGGAAGACCACCTTCCTCTCGTGGAGTTTGCTTATAATAACAGCTACCAAGCAAGCATAGGGATGGCACCCTTCGAGGCTTTGTATGGGAGGTCGTGCAAGTCACCAACATGTTGGTGGGAGACGACGGATAAGCTTATACTTGGGCCCGACATGATAAGGGACACATCCGAGAAGGTTGAGTTGATTCGAAGGCGGATGAAAACGGCCCAAGACAGACAAAAATCCTATGCAGACAAGCGAAGGACAGACTTAGAGTTTGAAGTTGGAGATATGGTCTTGATGAAGGTTTCTCCCTTGCGAAATGTGGTTCGCTTTGGAGCAGTTGGGAAGCTAGCACCAAGGTTCTTAGGACCCTTCCCTGTCATCAAGAAGATTGGGCAAATGGCTTATAGAGTGGAATTGCCTGAGAAGATGGCTGGAGTGCACAATGTTTTTCATGTCTTGCATCTCCGAAAATGTCTACATGAATCAGTCGAAGTAGTTGAGCCTAGCATTCTTGAAGATGTGGAGGTAGAGAAAGAGGCAACCCTGAGGCGAGCTCTGATTCGTATCTTGGGAACGGAGATCAAGAAGCTGAGGAATCGAGAAGTCAAGTTAGTAAAGGTTCAGTGGAGTGAAGCCGAGGAAGACGCAACTTGGGAAACCGAGGAGAAGATGCGTGGGCTTTATCCATTTCTTTTTGAGGGTACATTCTCAATCTCTTTTCCGAGTTAGCATATCTTTCTTTTGCTATCCATGTTTATCTTGTCATGAGAACCTTAGGTAGAAACCCTTTGGATGAAACATGCATTTGAAACATGTTATGCTTGATGTTTGCAAGTGGTTGCAAGTGTTTGCAAGTGGTTACTCGTGGGTGCATGATACACGTTAGGCAAAAACTAAACCTTGTCTATGCGATGCCACACTTGATCTACCTTGTTATCTATTTATCATGCCAGTTAGTTGCCATCTTTATGTTTCATCTCAGTTTCTCATGTTTAGTTAACTTCATTAGTTTTTATACTAATAGTAGGTAGGACTTACCAGTCTTTATGACTGACCCTTTTTCTTTCACCTCTTTTCTTCCGTCCCCCCCCCCCCCCCCAGGTTCTCAGGGAGGGAACACTAGTGCTTAGCTTGGACCTTTAGCTTGCTTTCTGGACAACTCATGTACGGTTTGGACTTGAGCTTGCTATGGCTTCTTCACCACATCTATTTTGGGGATAGTTTACTTTATGTTGTTTTCAGTTTATGTTTCTAGACTTGTAGTAGTTGGAAAATGATGGCTAAGTATTTTGATGTAAGTTGACTTTGGTTTTGAAATGGTTAACTTTGGTTTTTAAATTTCTACCGCTGCTTTACTTATTCATTTATCCGTGTTCTGTCTTGTGATATCTCTGTGCATGTTTACCTAGACAACGCCCCTCTAAAGCTAGTGTACTTGCTTAGAGTGACCCTGGCGGAGGTGGGGTGTTACATCAATCAAGAAGGGACAAACCGGATTCTATTTAGACTGTATAGAGTTTTAGGTTCGGAAGGTTGGTTCAGCCTACCTTTCTCCTTCTGTGTTTCTCACCTTCATCGGACCTTCTCCGACCATCCTATGCTTCTCAACTACTCTCCCCACATTCTTTTTGGTCCTTCCTCTTTTAGGTTCCAGAGTATGTGAAGATCTCATCACTCATTCCATCGAGTTGTGGAAGACTCATGGAACTCTCCGGCAGTAGGATCGCCTGTTGCTGTGTTTTTTCGCATGCTTAAGCGTCTCAAGGCTTGCCTCAATTCTTGGAACATGCAGGTGTTCAAGAATATTTTTGACCGTGTCAGAGCGGACGAAGAGACTCTTGTTCTTGTAGAAGCATCTTTCGAAGAAGATCATTCCTCTACCAACAAGGAGGCATAGGTATTGGCCCAGTTAGCCTTTTCGTCGGAGCTCCGTGTCGAGAACGACTATCTTCGCCAGGAGGCGAGTATCGGGTGGGTTTTCGACGGGGACACAAACTCCAAGTTTTCCATTCGTAAGAAGAACAAACTTCTTAAGATTCTCCAGATCCAACGTCCTGATTTGTCGATTGCTTCCACTCCAAGTTATGTTAAGGAGACCATTCTTTCTCACTTCCAAACCTTTCTTGGCTCTCCCTCAGTTGTGGACTCTGATCCGACCTTCCAAGCCTGCATTCCCAGGCTGGTTCTTCCAGCGGAGAGCGCTAACCTTGCCATACCTCCTTCTCTGGAAGAGATACACGCTTGTGTTTTCGCTTTTGGTAAAGAAAGTGCTAGTGGGCCTGATGGCTTCAATGGGGTCTTCTTCCGGAGTGTTTGACCAATCTTCCAATCGGATTTCTGACTAGCTATTCGATTCTTCTTCTCCGGTGGAGATCTGCCTTAGGGCTGGACGTCCACCAACTTGGTCCTTATTCCTAAGTGCGAAATCCCTAGCACGTGCGCGGATTTTCGTCCGATCAGCCTGTGCAACTTCTCTAACAAGGTTATATCTAAGATCCTAGCCACTAGGCTGGCTCTGTTTCTTCAGCGCATCATTTCCTCTTCTCAAGCTGGGTTCGTAAAAGGACGATCAATAACGGATAACGTCCTTTTAGCCTAGGAGTTGCTGTCTTAGACTGATCGGATGGTCAAAGGTTCTAATGTGAATGTCAAGCTGGACATGGCAAAGGATTACGACCGCATGTCCTGGTTCTTCATCATTAAGGTTCTAAGGGCTTCCAGGTTTCTCGAACTGTAACACCCCACGTCCATTAATGTCACTCACAAAGGGAATGCATTAACTTCCATGGAGGTTATAAGTGAATATAGAACAGAAAAATTTCAACAAGACAGATAATAAATAGTACTTGGAAATCTAAAACTTCATTTTACTGCAGCGGAAATTAAACATGTTTGTTACATCATAAAACCATATATCATAACCAAGTACAATATCCATCTTCATAAAAACAAAGTACATAATCCCATTACATAAATAGCCATTAAAAAGATAACAAGCTGGACTTTACTTCAACGGTCCAAGCTTTCCAAAGAGAGATGAAGCAATTCAATCAAACTCCACTAGAGTTGGGCCCAACCTGAGGACCTGGAGGGGGAAAAAGGATAGAAATAGAGGGGGTCAGACATAAAGTCTGACGAGTATGATAATTCTAACAATACTATTATCAAAATAACTAGACTAAGGCATAAGCTGGAAGACAAGTAAATGTCTATGAACTCTTAGGAAGATAAAGATAGCGTTTAAGATAACGTTAAAGATAACGGTAAAGGCACACCTAATTACTAACGAATGATTACTACACTGCACTGCACATTACTACACTGCACCACACCAGTCACCCTATTGTTTGATCCCACTTGCTTCACACAGAAACTTTATGAATAGCCTTACGTACCCCTAGCTGACTACATAGGTGTCGTCTGCCCCTATCTCCACTAGGTGTACCCCACTACCCACTTTCGATCGGCTCCCTACTCGTAGATACCCGTGCTGGCCCCATAGTGGGGTGTATCACTCCCTTAAAGTGGCAACCCGATACAACTTGAGAATGCACGGCTTATACCTACACGATGCAACAACGTCTTACCTACCAGCCCGGGTCCACACACGCATACAAAACCCGTTGGACTTGCATTGCCACCGCTCCCCGTTTTGGCCTCTTACAGTCGAACCCAGCATGCATGTCCCGTCCTCGACTTGGGTCGAGCCCACAAAGATACGTTTGGGATACTGGTCGAAATGGGCCCCCACAAGCTACCCACCTAAGCTTGTCACTAGTATATCCCACTTAATCCCCTTAGTCATGTTCATTTACATGTGTGTTTGGTTAAGTCTTACCAATCATATTTCACATGCCACTAAGGGCACCCCCTAGATTCCTCATGCCACCCAAGGCACCGACTTAACCCCCATGTCCCACCTTACATGTTTATCTGGTTAAGTATTTCTTAATTCATTCAGACCATAACCTCATAAAGACCTCTCACATTAGACTGGCATTTATGGCAGCTGGATTTGCCGGGCGGGTCCGGGCAGTCTTACACCATAAAAGAGTCTAACCTCGTGTCTTTACAACCGTTATGCTTTAGTTTAGGCCTAGGACCTCTCACATTGGGCTGACATTTGTGACCACTGAATTTGCCGGGTGGGTCCGGGCAGGTTTACGTCACAAACGAGTCCAACCTCGTGTCCTAAGCATTGATTAACACTTAAAATCTTTTACCCCAGTTTTAATAATTCCCTATTCAAACTATTAATTAAGTCAACTTTTATTGATGTCCATAATTGACTCAATTATGGCCATCAACTTATGGCATGCAAAATCATATCAATTGCACCCCAACTTTTTAATATTAAATCCTTAATATTACCCCTACCCCACGTTTATACGTTCGCTTATTCAACGCATAATATAGGCTAGACTTGTTTAGTCTAACACCTAGCACAAAGATAAATTATCACAACATATAGACAATTAAAATAAATCTAATCATAATAGGGGTGAAACTTGCATAAACTACACATGTTAAGGATCAAAAGGTGTCAACTTGTTAAATGTCTCAATTTATATGATATGATCATAGCCCAAATCTATACATAAACTTGCATATGGGGTTTTTAGGCAACATAATGATGGTGTGAACTAGCATAGGATATCACATATGTCATAGCATAATTCTAGATGTCATAATAGATGTCTTGGTATATGTTCATAACTTTTCTAATCAATCTAACTTGCATATGTGAATTGTCATATAGATCAACATAACCCAAACATGATGATTTCATTAATATGAACTAACTAGCATAGATGGTAACATCATGGCCTTTTTAACATGTATGATTCATCACAACTTAGCATAGAAACTTTCAACATACATAACATCATCATAGCATGATTTACAACATGTAAGATATCATCATCACATAACATTGGATTTACAATATACATGATAGCAAAAGGGGTTTACAACAACATATATGATAATTCACATCATCTACTCATAATCCATTCATAACTCAACCTAATTAAAATGATAATAATCTTGTTAAGATCATCATACTCACAATTTAGAGAAGAAAAGAGAGAGTTTTGCTTTGCTTTAGGGTTGAGAGAATTAGAATTGAATTTGCTTTTCTTCTTTCTTAGTTGGCGGCGGATCCATTGATTTCCATGGCGATGGTATGACGGTAACTATTCTATTTTAATTAGGTTTAGGGTTAGCATTAGGATGTATTTATAGGTGTAGGAAGTTATTTAGGACCATTAGATTAACCCTGAACCATGAGAACCAATCAAATGCAAAATCTGCATTTGAGCGAATCGGCCCACGGGTTGATAGCCAAACACCCTGGATTAACCCCTAGTCGACCCAGCGGGGCTTGGGTCGACCTCAAAAATGGGCCGGTTCGGTTATTCCCCCTCCCAATTCGCTGTTTTGAACTTTTTCGCACATTTATTTATTTAATTTTTAATTTATATATATATATATATATATATCAATATATATATTTCTCTACGCAACTTAATTCTTTTCTAAAAATTAAGTATACTTTAATTTGTGAATTTTAATGTTATAAAATTACAGGGTGTTACATCTCCCCTCCTTAAAGGATTTCGTCCCCGAAATCTCCAAGTCAAGAAGAATGTATATCCTACCATCTAATCGTCCATCTACTCAACCATCAAACACCAACATCCATTGTCCTTAAAAGGCTTCTAATGCTTTAATGTTTATATGCACAGTGTGTGTATATGTCCATATCTAATGCAAAATTAGGCGGTCTACTGATTCAGTCGACCTCCTTAGTGCAATTCATGATAGTGTCATGCGTCCAATATGTATGCAAAAGATTCCTAATGATACATATTAATTCTATATGCGTGCACAACCATCCACCCGAATGCAGCAACTATATGATAATACAACCATTATACATCCATTTTACTAAATACATCCATATATATGCAATATGCAATACGAAGTGACTGAGCTGATATGGTGCCTAATAGTGTGTGTATATGCATCCACGAGCAACCACTAGCAAACACTTGCATCCACTTTGCATCCACCATACATAACATGTCTTAAACACATGTTTCAACCATAGGATTATCCTAACTAAAGGTCAAAGATACTAGCGAGAGGATATACTAAAGATAAGATAAGTACAAGCTAAGCGATAAAGGAGAAATTAAAAGACATACCCTCAAAAAGAAAAGGGTATCGTGAACGCATCTTCTCTTTTGTCTCCTAAGTAGCGTTGCTCTCATCATCTCCCCATTGCACTTTGACTAGTCTGACCTCTCGATTCCTCAACCTCTTGATCTCCGACCCAAGAATGCACGTAGGAGCTCATCGAATTGTCGCATCACGCTCTATCTCCACCTCTCTAAGAAAGCTCGGCTCTACCACTTCCGCGGTCTCGTGCAAGCACTTCCTCAAATGTGACACATGGAATACGTCGTGTACACCACTAAGTCTCTCAGGCAACTCCACTCTATACGCCATCTGTCCAATTTTCTCCTTAATAGGAAACGGCCCTACAAACCTTGGTGCTAATTCCCCAACGGACCCAAAGCGAACAACGTTCCGTAATGGAGACACTTTGACAAAGACCATGTCCCTAACTTCAAACTCAAGATCTGTCCTCCTCTTATCCGCATAAGATTTCTGCCTATCCTGTGCTGCTTTCATCCTCCTTCGAATCAAGTCGATCTTCTCCGAAGTCTCCCTAATCATATCGGGCCCAAGTAAGATCTTATCCGTAGATTCCCACCAACATGTAGGTGAACGACAAGGTCATCCATATAGAGCTTCGAATGGTGCCATACCAATGCTGGACTGAAAGCTATTATTATATGCGAACTCAACCAATGGAAGATGCTCTTCCCATGTACCCCCAAAGTCTAGGATACATAGCCTCAACAGATCCTCTAGAATGCGATTCACCCTCTCGGTCTGGCCGTCCGTCTGAGGATGATATGCGGTGCCCAAACATAACTGAGTCCGTACCGCCTCTTGTAAGCTTCTCCAAAATTCGCTAGTAAAAATAGGATCGCGGTCGCTCACTATGCTAGAAGGAACACCTTGCAAACAAACTATTTCTCGAATGTATACGGAGGCTAACCATAGAGCAGTCCTCTTACTCTTTACGGGAATGAAATGGGCGCTTTTAGTAAGTCTATCTACTATAACCCAAATTCCCGTATTACCCTTCCTTGATCACGGTAACCCATCCACAAAATCCATCGAGACACTTTCCCACTTCCATAGTGGAACCTCCAATGGGTGAAGCAACCCACCGGGTTTCTTTTGCTCCGCTTTTACTTGTTGGCACACCAAGCATCTAGCGACATACTCGGCCACGTATTTCTTCATGCCGGCCCAAAAGTAAACTCTCTTCATGTCTTTGTACATCTTGTCCCCGCCGGGATGAATGGTCATCTTCGAATGATGTGCTTCGTCAAGAATAGTCTTCCTTAGGTCATCGTCTTTTGGTACACAAAGTCTACCGTCCCTACGTAACCAACCCTTATCGTCTAGGGTATACCTACGGAGATGGCTTGATGACTCCCCTCCTTTGAGTTTTTCTACTAACTCAACCAACTGCGGGTCGTCTCGCTGTGCCTCGCCAATCCGTCCCAAAAGCGTAGGTCTGACCTCCAAGGATGCTAGCAAACCGGGTACGAAGTCAACGGAAGGTCTAAAGTCAAACATCGAAATGAATTATAAACTTCGCCGCTCAATAAACAAAGGAATTAAGGATAATCTTTTTCTACTTAAGGCGTCTGCCACTACGTTACCCTTGCCAGGGGTATAGGCTATTTCGAAGTCGTAGGACGCTAAGAACTCCATCCACCTTTGCTGCCTTAAGTTCAAGTCCTTTTGAGAGAATAGGTATTTTAAAGATTTGTGGTCAGTGAATAGTTCGAATTTCTCGCCAAGAAGATAATAATGCCAAGACTTAAGCGCGAAAACAATAACGGCCAACTCTAGGTCATGTGTGGGGTAATTCTTCTCATGCGCTCTCAACTGCCTTCCACCATAGGCTATTACCCTACCCTCTTGCATTAAGACTGCGCCTAGTCCTATCCCACAAGCGTCAGTATATATGGTAAATGGCTTACTCCTGTCTGGCAGCACTAAGACTGGGGCTGAGGTCAAAGCTCTCTTCAAACGTTGGAACGCATCATCACAATCTACGTCCCATGTGAAAACTAGGTTCTTCTTCGTCAAGCGTGTCAATGGAGCTGATATCTTTGCGAAGTCTTTGATAAACTTCCTATGGTAGCCAGCCAACCCTAAGAAACTTCTCACTTCAGTAGCATTTTTAGGGACCTTCCAATCTTGGATGGCCGCCACCTTCGCGGGATCCATGACTATCCCTTCTTTGGAAACCACGTGCCCCAAGAACCGCACTTCCTTCCTACAGAAGTGACACTTAGAAAATTTATCCTTAAGGCTATGCGCTCGTAGGGTCTCCAACACTTCCCTAAGATGTAGGGCATGCTCTTCTTCATCCTTAGAAAAGATCAAGATGTCATCTACAAAGACTACCACGAATTTGTTAAGGTACTCCCTAAACACCCTACTCATCAAATCAACAAAATATGCTGGGGCGTTTGTCAAACCGAAGGGCATCACTAGCCATTCATAGAAACCGTCCGGAGTGCTAAAGGCAGTCTTGTCTATGCTATCCTCAGCCACTCTCAACTGATGGAACCCAGTGGCTAGGTCCAACTGCGAAAACACTGAGGCGCCGACTAACTGATCGAAGAGATCGTCAATCCTCGGCAGTGGGTGTCTGTTCTTCTTAGTAAGTTTATTAAGTTCTCTATAGTCCACACACAGTCTAAGGGACCCATCCGCCTTCGTGGCAAATACTACTTGAGCACCCCACTCCGATATACTTCGTCTTATGAACCCCTTCTCAAGCAACTCCTTCACTTGCTTATCGAGTTCCCTCCTTTCACGTGGAGCCATGTGGCGTACTGGCAAAGATACTGGTTTCGCATTATCCACAAGATATATTCGAAAATATATCTCCCGCTTCGGAGGCAAGCCCTTCACCTCCTCAAACATATCCGAATATTCTCGGACCACTCTAACAGATCGTAGATTTTCCTCAGACGCGTCAAGCGATTCTAGATAACTTAGCATAACCGAATTTATGGGATTACAGAAGATTTCGAGAGTGTTGCCAAGGCGAGTCACGAGCCTAACTACTCTCCTTTCACAATCAAGAACGACCCCATTTCTGGATAACCAATCCATTCCTAAAATTAGCCCATAGCCCGTGAAGCCAAACACATAAGCATCACATCTAAATTCAATGCTAAGTATGGAAATTTTCAAATCCAAACACATCATGGACAAATAAACTGAGCCCCCTATTGGATTCGAAACAACTAAGGGATCCTCTACTAAACTGGTGTTTAAGTGCAGTTATTCAACTAATGATGTAGAAATAAACGAATGTGATGCGCCCGAATCGAATAAGGTACAGACAGGATGATCAAACAGAAAAACTAAGCTTTCAACAGAAATGGTTCTACCTCCTTCTTGCAGCGGTGGGACCGCGAGAGCCTGAACTTGTCCCCTAGCCTGCCCTGGTGCCATAAGAGCCTGCACCTATCCTCTCGAGGTAGCTCCTTCCCTCTGCCCCTTCTTTGGGCAGTCCTTCACTAAATGTCCCGCATCACCACACTGAAAACAGTCTGTCTTCTTTTTCTTTCGACAATCCTTGCTGAGATGGCCTGGGGTTCCACAGTTAAAGCACTTCTTCTTTCCCTTGCCATTATTGTCTTTTCCACCCTTCTTGTTTTGCTGTTGTGGTTTCTTCTGATCCCCCTTCTTCTCGGGTGCCTTATCAGCTTTAGCGCTTTTCTCCTCATGCATGAGCGCCATTTCTACTAACTTCTCAAAGGTGGCCCCCATCGGGATGTGGGTCATAGCCAACCCTTGCAATGGTTCATTCAAGCCATTCACGAACCTTAGAGCCTTCTTCTCCGGCGTGTTTACTAAGTCCAAGCCAAACCTTGCTAACTGATTAAATTTATTGACATATTCTTTGACTGATGAGCTTCCTTGCTTCAATGTCAAGAACCTTTCCATATATAGATTTTCTTCCGCCCTTGAGAGAAACTTCGCCTCGAACCTACGTCTGAAATCCGCCCAAGAGTCAACAGGACGCTCCCCATTAGTGACCTCCCACCAAAACGAGGCCTCTCCCTTCATCAACCAAGCTGCTAAACGAACTCTCCTCCCTTCTTCTACTTCAAAGATTTCAAGCAATTCTTCCACCTCCTTAAGCCAATCTCTAGCTTCCACAAACGTTTCTGACCCTTGAAATGGTTTTCCACCCATAGCCTTGAATTCCTTGCACGTCTTTGCAAAAGTATCTACACGAGGAGGAGGAGGAACGGGTGCAACTGGTGGTGGAGGAACATTGGCTGGACCTGCAGCGACCCTAGCCTCCAATAGCCTCATATACCATCCTGGTATCGTTACACGGTCGGGTAGATTAAGATCTTCAGCCTACTGAAACAAAAAAGGAAAGATTCAAAATGGAGAATTCGAAAGATAAAGATATGTGGCTATTGGGGATTATGTTTCTATTAAAAACTTTTCTCTTTAAATTTCTCATTAAAACATGTTTTTGAAAACACTTCTTCCAAAAATAACTATTTTTCTAAAGTATTTTTATCGGTTTTGGTAACCTTAAGCTCTGATACCATGTGTAACACCACACGTCCATTAATGTCACTCACAAAGGGAATGCATTAACTTCCACTGAGGTTATAAGTGAATATAGAACAGAAAGATTACAACAAGACAGATAATAAATAGTACTTGGAAATCTAAAACTTCATTTTATTGCAGCGGAAATTAAACATGTTTGTTACATCATAAAACCATAGATCATAACCAAGTACAATATCCATCTTCATAAAAACAAAATACATAATCCCATTACATAAATAGCCATTAAAAAGATAACAAGTTGGACTTTACTTCAACGGTCCAAGCTTTCCAAAGAGAGATGAAGCAATTCAATCAAACTCCACTAGAGCTGGGCCCAACCTGAGGACCTGGAGGGGGAAAAAGGATAGAAATAGAGGGGGTCAGACATAAAGTCTGGCGAGTATGATAATTCTAACAATACTATTATCAAAATAACTAGACTAAGGCATAAGCTGGAAGACAAGTAAATGTCTATGAACTCTTAGGAAGATAAAGATAGCGTTTAAGATAACGTTAAAGATAACGGTAAAGGCACACCTAATTACCAACGAATGATTACTAAACTGCACCGCACATTACTACACTGCACCACACCAGTCACCCTATTGTTTGATCCCACTTGCTTCACACAGAAACTTTATAAATAGCCTTACGTACCGCTAGCTGACTACATAAGTGCCGTCTGCCCCTATCTCCACTAGGTGTACCCCACTACCCACTTTCGATCGGCTCCCTACTCGTAGACACACGTGCTGGCCCCACAGTGGGGTGTATCACTCTCCTAAAGTGGCAACCGATACAACTTGAGAATGCACGGCTTATACCTACACGATGCAACAACGTCTTACCTACCAGCCCGGGTACACACACGCATACGAAACCCGTTGGACTTGCGTTGCCACCACTCCCCGTTTTGGCCTCTTATAGTCGAACCCAGCATGCGTGTCCCGTCCTCGACTTGGGTCGAGCCCACAAAGATACATTTGGGATACTGGTCGAAATGGGCCCCCACAAGCTACCCACCTAAGCTTGTCACTAGTATATCCCACTTAACCCTCTTAGTCATGTTCATTTACATGTGTGTTTGGTTAAGTCTTACTAATCGTATTTCACATGCCACTAAGGGCACACCCTAGATTCCTCATGCCACCCAAGGCACCTACTTTACCCCCATGTCCCACCTTACATGTTTATCTGGTTAAGTATTTCTTAATTCATTCAGGCCATAACCTCATAAAGACCTCTCACATTAGACTGGCATTTATGGCAGCTGGATTTGCCGGGCGGGTCCGGGCAGTCTTACACCATAAAAGAGTCTAACCTCGTGTCTTTACAACCGTTATGCTTTAGTTTAGGCCTAGGACCTCTCACATTGGGCTGATATTTGTGACCACCGGATTTGCTGGGCGGGTCCGGGCAGGTTTACGTCACAAACGAGTCCAACCTCGTGTCCTAAGCATTGATTAACACTTAAAATCTTTTACCCCAGTTTTAATAATTCCCTATTCAAATTATTAATTAAGTCAACTTTTAATGATGTCCATAATTGACTCAATTATGGCCATCCACTTATGGCATGCAAAATCATATCAGTTGCACCCCAACTTTTTAATATTCAATCCTTAATATTACCCCCACCCCACGTTTATACGTTCGCTTATTCAACGCATAATATAGGCTAGACTTGTATAGTCTAACACCTAGCACAAAGATAAATTATCACAACATATAGACAATTGAAATAAATCTAATCATAATAGGGGTGAAACTTGCATAAACTACACATGTTAAGGATCAAAAGGTGTCAACTTGTTAAATGTCTCAATTTATATGATATGATCATAGCCCAAATCTATACATAAACTTGCATATGGGGTTTTTAGGCAACATAATGATGGTGTGAACTAGCATAGGATATCACATATGTCATAGCATAATTCTAGATGTCATAATAGATGTCTTGGTATATGTTCATAACTTTTCTAATCAATCTAACTTGCATATGTGACTTGTCATATAGGTCAACATAACCCAAACATGATGATTTAATTAATATGAACTAACTAGCATAGATGGTAACATCATGGCCTTTTTAACATGTATGATTCATCACAACTTAGCATAGAAACTTTCAACATACATAACATCATCGTAGCATGATTTACAACATGTAAGATATCATCATCACATAACATTGGATTTACAATATACATGATAGCAAAAGGGGTTTACAACAACATATATGATAATTCACATCATCTACTCATAAACCATTCATAACTCAACCTAATTAAGATGATAATAATCTTGTTAAGATCATCATACTCACAATTTAGAGAAGAAAAGAGAGAGTTTTGCTTTGCTTTAGGGTTGAGAGAATTAGAATTGAATTTGCTTTTCTTCTTTCTTAGTTGGCGGCGGCTCCATTGATTTCCATGGCGATGGTATGACGGTAACTATTCTATTTTAATTAGGTTTAGGGTTAGCATTAGGAAGTATTTATAGGTGTAGGAAGTTATTTAGGACCATTAGATTAACCCTAAACCATGAGAACCAATCAAATGCAAAATCTGCATTTGAGCGAATCGGCCCACGGGTTGACAGCCAAACACCCTAGATTAACCCCTAGTCGACCCAGCGGGGCTTGGGTCGACCTTAAAAATGGGCCGGTTCGGTTATTCCCCTCCCAATTCGCTGTTTTGAACTTTTTCGTAGATTTATTTATTTAATTTTTAATTTTTATATATATATTTCTCTACGCAACTTAATTCTTTTCTAAAAATTAAGTATACTTTAATTTGTGAATTTTAATGTTATAAAATTACGGGATGTTACACGAACCCTTTATCGATCTTATCTGGAGGCTCATTTCCGACTGTTGTATCTTCAACGAATCAGTCAACGGATTCTTCAAGGCCAGAAGGGGACTTCAACAAGGAGATCCCCTTCTCTTTTTATTGTTGCCTCTAAGGCTTATGTGCGTGGCTTACATTAATTGACGATAGCTAATCAGATTCATCGGTTTGGCATCCCGTTGGGCTTCCCGCTCATTTCTTCCTTATCCTTTGCTGATGACATTATCATATTCATGATTGGTAGCCATCGCTCAGTTCGTCGTCTTGTCTGCCTCATTCAGTAGTACGAGAGGTGTTCTCGCCAACTCGTAAATTCTACTAAAAGTTACTTCGTTCCGACGAGTGACTTGTTTGCAGTTGGATCCTCTTGGATTGAAATCTTCATAGGTTTCTAAACTGCCTCATTTCCTTTACCGTACCTCGGTATTGTACTTTATAGAGGTCGTAAGCTTAACGCTATTTTCGACCCCCAAACCGACAAAGCCAGGGGAAAACCATTAGGTGGAATGTGGCACTTCTCTCTTAGGAAGGAAGACTGGTTCTCTTAAAGTCTATGCTTGACTCTATAGGATCGCACGTCTTTGCTGTTATGACCCCTACCGCTTCTTACTTTTTTACCGTTTCGTGGCTTCCTCCTTTTTTAAGGGTAAAAAGGACAACACTAATCGTCACTATTGGATTTCGTGGGACATCGTTTGTCGTCCCAAAAATGAAGGGGTTCTGGGTCTCAGAAATCCAATGGATACTTGTACTTCTTTTGCTTGCAGGTTGTGGGCTAGGTTTGACGCGAAAAACTCTTTATGGGCGATGTTCCTTCATGCCAAGTACCATAGACTTCAGGCTGCGAACTTCACCGGTGCCCCATCCTATGCAAATGAGACATGGAAACGAATGCAATCCATGAAGGCCTTTTTGGATTCAGATGGTGGTGGATCCGGTTGGGACGGCAGTCCATTTTCTATCTCTGTGACGTGGAACTCGGCGAGGACGCTCGCTCCAGGTCTGCCTCTTTTCTCCTTCATTTGGGATGTCCATATTCCCCCAAAGGTTTCTCTGTTTATGTGGAGGACCTTCATGATGGGCTTTCGATAGATGAGAACCTTTAGAGGATTGGCATCCCAATAGTGTCCTATTGTAGGTGTTGTGGGTCTGGTGACACGGAACCCATAGCTCACTTGTTTTTCTTCGGCTTCTCTGCAAAAGCTGTTTGTAATTACTTCGGAAACTTGATTGGTCTTCGAGGTAATGAGTCTTCTCTAGCTCGTTTACTAAGACTCTAGTGGGATGGAAATTCAGGTAAATCTATTCGCTCGATCCTCTCTCGGTTAATCGCTTGTCTTATCTATTGGCATATTTGGTGCTCGTGGAATAAGGCGATTTTTGAAGAGGTGCATATGGACCCAACTTTCATCATCCGAAAAGTACAGAAGGATGTATTCCTTGCATTTCATGGTAGACCTTTTAGATGTTCTATTGGCTCCTGATCGAGATGGTTGGCTGGAACCTTTAATGTTATATCGGTTCCGACTACCCCCCGGGTGGGGATTGGTTAAAACTTCTTCTTTTAGTTTTATGGGTTCTGTCTCCCCATCCTATCACCACATGTCATTCCCTCCCTTACCTTTTTCCCTAATAAGGTTTGCTGCTGCTGCAGGGATAGGATTTACAATTTTTTTCTACTAAACTATGGTTTCCTTGGGTCCGGAGTCGATTCCTTGATTCTGGAGCAGTAACACCCCATATTTTCTATGAATATTAAAGTAATAAATTAAAGTATACTTAATTTTTAAGAGAAGAATTAAGGGAAACCAGTTACTCCATTGCGTTCGTCTCGGAATTCTACTTGAGATAGTGTCCGAGTTTGCGTAAATCGAACTCCGTATGAAGAAGTTATGACCTTCAGAAGTTTCAGGGGTTTGAATAAAATAAAACTGCTCAGCTCGAAATTCAAATCACACACCCGGTCCGGGCGGAAATTTTCTCGCCCAGGACCCAGGTCGACCAGGGGGTCGACCTGGGTAGAACTGGTCGACCATAGGTGTAACACCCCGTATTTTCTATTAACGTTAGAATAACGAATCCTAAAATACTTAATTTAAAATTTGAAAATTAAGGGAAACGGGTTACGCCATTGTGTTCGTCTCAGAATTCTGGTTGGGATAGAGTCCGAGTTTGAGTAAATTGGACTTCGTATGAAGAAGTTATGGCCGTTAGAAGTTTCCAAAAAATCCAAATAAATTCAAACAGCTCGAAAACGAATTCAAATAGAAGTTAGAAGCGGGCTGGGCGGGAAAATTCCATCCTAGGGAGGTCGACCAGGGGGTCGACCCTAGTGTCGACCTCCCCCCTAGGGGTCGACCGGGCCCCCGGCCAGATCTGAATTTTGAACGACTGCTGACTTGATGCTGAATCACTAGGGTTTTTGGATGGTCCTGATCTGGTTTGAGTGGCTGTGATTTACCCTAGGTTCATCTGACGGCTATAATTAAACTGAAATTCTATATAAAAAACTCGAATGCTTAACCTAAAATCACATAGAAAATAATCCTAGAACTGAAATGCCATCAGTAGAGAACTTGGAGTAGCCGTCACCGTTTCCAATTCAAAGACGAGATAAAGCTTAAGTCAAATTCAAACTAAATCTAATCTAATTCAACGATCTTCATCAAAGGCGCGCATCTCCAATTTCAGAATTCATATTTCAGAACGCAAGAATTCCTTTTAGTTTGTAAGTTAGTTGTTACGCAGATTTAAACATTCGTTCGATTGAATCATGACATGTTGTAATTGGGATATAGTATGATGCCTATGTATAAGATTTGATTCTCGTTTATCTTAAAGTATCGTTGTAATTAATCATGCCTATATGCTTATGGCGATGAACATGTTGTATATTAATCATATCTATATGCTTGTGGTGATGAACAACATTTTATGTTATTGGAATCTATTATAATTGGGTAATGGATTTGTTTTGCAAATTAAATGGCAAAACATGTCATGTTGAAATTTGGTGGTTATTAGCAAGCTTATAATCTAAATCACATGTCATATGTTAGATCAACATTCATGAATACTTAGAAACTATGTTAAGTTGAATCTATTTATGTCACAAGATTTGGATTTGTAGCTCTCTTATGTTTTAATACATAAGTTGTGATTCAAACATATTTATAATAATTTTCTTATTTTTAGCTTACATAAGTTATCATGTTAAGTTGTGATGTAAACATAAGTATAGTTGTTCTCTTATGTTGTAACACACATAAGTTATCATGCCAAGTTGTGATTTAATAGTGGCTTTCTCATGTTTTGACATACATAAGATTATATGCTAAGTTGTGGGTTGAAACTGTGATTATATGTTAAACTTCCATGCTAGACCTTTGTCAAGTTTACATGACCATTAGACCCAACTTAGTCACAAGTTCACCTTTACCCATTTAAGTAAAGTTAATGATACCTCTATGCCAAGTTGCACATGACAAGTTGAAATGTATGTTATTTTATGTCTCTTGTTTATTAACCCTTTTCATGTTTATGGGTTGGGCTAATTTACTAGCCCAGCATTTTATGTAATTCATACGTACATGCTACGGGGATAACGATGGGGAAACATGAAAATTCATGGCATAGGTTTGTTCATAAAATGGTATATTTGATATACCATTTATTATGAGAAATAAATTAAGTAGATAATTATGGCAAGAGTAAATTAAAATTAATTTACATAAAGGATTAGACACATATAGAAAATATTTGAATTTAGAAAAGACGAATATGCCTAACCCGAGGTTAGACTGAGTTGTGGTGTAAACCTGCCCGGAACCGACCGGCATATCCAGTGACCACAACAAGACCTGTCTAATGTGGGTGGTTAGTGCATCAATCCCAAAAAGGACCGAGTTAGACTGAGTTGTGGTGTAAACCTGCCCGGAACCGACCGGCAAATCCAGTGACCACAACAAGACCTGTCTAATGTGAGTGGTTAGTGCTTTAATAAATAAATTAAAGCTAAGTAAGGATTGGTAGGGTTAAGTCAATTAGGGAAACACTTAACCGATTCAACATGTTATCTAAACTGATGGGAGGGGTTAGGTAAACTTGGACACTTAACCATATAAACATGTTGATTAGAAAACCCTAGTAATGGGGACCCATTTCAGTAGTAACCCACATAGATGTATCATGGTACCCTGAACTAGGCAGGGTGGGGCACGATTACTGGGCTGATTATAAGTGGTTAAAATGTCGGTGGTTGGTGCGTCAGTGCAGGTTCCGACGGAGTACGGACGTGCACGTACTCCGGAGTGGAAAAAGCAGGCGTTGGGCATCAGTAGTGTACACTGTGCATCATGAATCGTGTCGGGTTGCCAACAGAGGGACTGATACACCCCATGGTGGGACCATCACTGGTAGCTACAGTCAAGCGGGGCCGAATGACACAGGACATGAATGCATGCAAGTAGGAGCCGATCATTAAGGGGATCGTTTGTTATGAACCCATGGGGCTAGTTGAACCAATGATTAGTAGGTGCAGAGGCTTTAGTAATGGGTGCGATCTCTTATCTTATATTAGGGTATTATCCTATGTTCTGTTATCATTGTCATGATCCCTTTTCCTTGTTTAAATACTAGTAATCACGTAACTTACCAAACTTATTGTCTTACCCGTTTTCTTTTGTCTTCTTTTCTTCCGTCCCCCCCCCCCCAGGTCCACATGGAGGGAATACTCCAGCTTTGTCAGATTCTTTGCAAGCTTCAAGAAAACAGATGTATGATTGGGACTCCTTTACCGTGGCTATGGCTTTTGGATACTATGCTTGGGGATTTATGCAGTTTTATTTATGGTTTATGCTTTTTATTAAACAATCAAGACAGAAATTATGTTGTAATGTTTTGGAAATATTTTGAGACAAATTGTTGTAATGCTTTTGTATTGAACCACGTTTGAAAATAAATATTTGATTTCCGCTGCTTATATTAATCTGTCTTGTAAATTTTTCTGTGTCTTGTACCTATAACCCTCCACCAAAGTTAAGTCATTCCCTTTGTGAGTGACCTTAACGGAGGTGGGGTGTTTCACTTGGTATCAGAGCAAAGATTTACCAGATTAGATAAGAATTTTTGAAAACTATTTTCAAAAGAAAAATATAAAGAAGCATTTTATATGAAAAAGTGTCATTTTATTTTAAAGGCATAATCTCCCAAAGCCATATGCCCTATCATTCTATCCTTTGTTTTAAATCTTTTCCTTTTCATTTCAGCATGTCTGGGAATCTTAACCTTCCAGAGGGTGTGCCAATACCTGGTTGGTTCATGAGGTACTTGGAAGCTAGGGCCAACGATGCGCGCCCAGCGGCTATTCCTCCTCCAACTGCAGCAGTTCCTCCTCCTCCTCATCCGCGTGCAAATGATTTTTCAAAGATTTGTAGAGACTTTAGGGCCATGGGTGGAAAGGATTTCAAGGGAACTGAATCATTCGTAGAAGCTAGGAATTGGCTCAAAGAAACTGAGGATCTATTTGATATCTTCGAGGTGGATGATAGACAGAAAATACAGTTGGCGGTGTGGTTGCTCAAAGACGAAGCCTCCTATTGGTGGGAAGTCACCAACGCTGAAAGACCAGTTGAAACGTGGGTGGATTTCAAAATAAGGTTTGAGATGAAATTCCTCTCACAAGCTGAACGAAGTTTACAGCTGGAAAAGTTCTTATCCCTGAAGCAAGGAAGTATGACGGTCAAGGAGTACGTCAACCAATTCAATCAGCTGGCCCGTTTTGGACTGGACTTAGTGAATACTCCTCATAAGAAGGCTCTCCGCTTTGTCAAGGGGTTGAATGAGCCACTTCACAGCCTGGCTATGACCCATGTACCTATGGGGGCTACTTACGAGAGGTTAGTGGACATGGCGCTCTTACATGAGGAAGAAAAGGGCAAGAAAGAGGCAAAAGCAGAAGTGCCTCAAGACAAGAAGGGGGAAGGGTCACAGAACAAGAAGGCTGATTCAAAGAAAGGCGGGAAGAACAACAAACCCCGTGAAAAGAGAAAGTGTAATTTCTGTGGCATTCCCGGGCATCTGATTAAAGACTGCAAGAAGAAGAAAAGGAAGATGGGTGGCTGTTTCCACTGTGGTGAGACAGGACACATGGCTAGGGCCTGCCCAAAGAAGCAAGGGCAGGGAGCTGGACCTACTTCTAGAGGACAAGTTCACGCTCTCACGTCACCTCCGCAAGAACGAGGTAGAAATGTTTCTGTCGAAAGTTTAGTCTATCTTTTTGATTATCATGTTCGTACATTGTTTGATTCTGCTGCATCGCACTCATTTGTATCTGTTGATTTAGTTGAATCTCTGCACCTAGACACTAGTTTAGTAGAGGACCCCTTGGTTGTTTCAAATCCAATTGGGGGCTCAGCTTATTTGTCAATGGTTTGTTTGGATTTGAAAATATCTATCTTAAGCATTGAGTTTAGATGCAATGCCTATGTTTTGGGCTTCACGGGCTATGGATTGATTCTAGGCATGGATTGGATATCCAGTAATGGTGCCTTTCTCGACTGTGGAAAAAGGGTGGTTAGACTCCTGACTCGCCTTGGTAAAACTCTTGAAATTTCTTGCAATCCCCTGAACTCTGTTATGCTAAGTTATTTAGAATCTCTTGATGCATCTGTTGAGGACTTGCAGTCTGTAAAGGTAGTCCGTGAATATCCTAATGTGTTTGAAGAGGTAAAGGGCTTACCCCCGAAGCGGGAGATAGACTTCCGCATATACCTCGTTGACAATGCAAAATCCGTTGCCTTACCCGTTAGGCATATGGCCCCAAGGGAGCGGAAAGAGCTCAGCAAGCAAATTAAAGAGCTCCTAGAAAAGGGGTTTATAAGGCGGAGTATTTCTGAATGGGGTGCTCCAGTAGTGTTCGCCACTAAAGTGGACGGTTCACTTTGCCTGTGTGTTGATTATAGGGAGATAAACAAGCTGACTAAGAAGAATATGCACCCACTCCCGAGAATAGATGATTTGTTCGATCACCTTGTAGGTGCATCGGTTTTCTCCCAATTAGATTTAGCTACCGGGTTTCATCAGCTGAGAGTGGCTGAAGATAGCATTGATAAGACATCATTCAGAACTCCGGATGGTTTCTTCGAGTGGCTTGTCATGCCTTTCGGCTTGACAAATGCACCTGCTTACTTCGTTGATTTAATGAGCAGGGTGTTCCAATAGTTCCTCAATAAGTTTGTGGTGGTCTTCATAGACGATATTTTGATCTTCTCAAAGAATGAGGAAGAGCATGCTCAGCATCTAAAGGAAGTCATGGATACTCTCCGTGCACATCAGTTGAAAGCCAAATTCTCCAAATGTCATTTCTGGAGAGAAGAAGTTTGGTTCCTTGGACATGTGGTGTCCAAAGATAGGTTAGCTGTGGACCCCGCAAAAGTGGTCGCTGTGCAAGATTGGAAGGCTCCTCGAAACCGAACCGAAGTCCGAAGCTTTCTCGGGCTAGCAGGCTTTTATCGAAAATTCATTAAAGATTTTGCAAAAATCTCAACTCCACTCACAAGGTTGACAAAGAAGAACCTAGCTTTCAATTGGGACTTGGATTGCGATATTGTTTTCCAACGCTTGAAAAGGGCTCTGACAACAGCACCAGTTCTGACATTGCCTGATGGAAGCAAGATGTTTACAGTATACACCGATGCATGCGGAACAGGACTAGGCGCTGTTCTGATGCAAGAAGGGAAGGTAGTGGCTTATGGTGGAAGACAGTTGAAAGTACATGAGAAAATCTACCCAACCCACTACTTAGAGTTGGCAGCCATCGTTTTTGCGCCTAAGTTTTGGCGCCATTATCTCCTAGGTGAGAAATTTGAACTGTATACCGACCATAAATCGTTGAAATACCTATTCTCGCAGAAAGATCTCAACTTGAGGCAGCAAAGATGGATGGAGTTTCTTGCCTCGTACGACTTTGAGATTTCTTACACTCCTGGCAAGGGAAATGCAGTAGCTGACGCCTTAAGTAGAAAGAAGCTGGCCTTAAGCCCTCTCTTTGTGGAAAGGAAAAGCTTGGAGTTTATAGCAAGCTTTAACTTTAGACCCTCCACCGACTTTGTACCTGGCTTGCTAGCAATATTAGAAGTGCGACCAACTCTATTAGACTCATTTGGAGCCGCGCAAAGAGAAGACCCTCAGCTAGCCGATGTGATGGACAAGTTAATTAGGGGTGAGACTTCTAGTCACCTCAATAGATACTCCATGGATGCCAAGGGCTGGTTGAGACGAGATGGAAGACTATGTGTCCCACAAGCAAGGAGCTTGGTAAAGGCGGTTCTAGAAGAGGCACACCATTCCAAGCTGACCATACACCCAGGTAGAGACAAAATGTATAAAGACATCAAAAGAGTTTTCTTTTGGAATGGCATGAAGAAAGACGTAGCTGAATTTGTTTCTAAGTGTTCAATATGGCAACAAGTCAAGGCGGAGCATAAGAAACCTGGTGGTCTGCTTCATCCTCTAGAGGTCCCACAGTGGAAATGGGATAGCATCTCGACGAACTTTATAAATGGGTTGCCTAGGTCAAGAAGGGGCAATACCAGCATTTGGGTAATAGTGGACATGCTCACAAAAAGCGCCCACTTATACCAGTCAAGAGTAGAAGGACTGCTTCCTCCCTAGCATCCATATATCTTAAGGAGATAGTTCGACTCCATGGGATACCCTCAAACATAGTGAGTGATCGAGACCCTATCTTCACGAGCGAGTTTTGGAAGAGTCTACAAGAGGCTGTAGGCACACAGTTATGCTTAAGCACGGCCTATCACCCTCAAACTGTTGGCTAGACAGAAAGAGTCAACATAGTATTAGAAGACCTCTTGAGACTATGCATTCTTGACTTTGGAGGTACATGGGAGGATCATTTGCCTTTGGTGTCAAAATTTATGAAATAAAAAGATTTGATTTTGTCATCATGTTTTATTTAAAAGAAATAAAAATTGGATTCTGTTATTGCATTTATTGTCATTATAATGAAGTAAAAAGAATATAAGTTATGTAAGCGAATTTATGTCAATGAGATTAGATTGGAATGTATGTGTAACTCATTATAACATTGTGCTGAAATTTGAAAATTCGAAATCTGAATTGATTGTTAAGTCAATAAATGAGCATGCATTTCTTTCCTTTATGTTATCAATCTATTCTTTTCCTACTTTCCTCAAACACCTCCTTTCTTTCCACCCCCTCTGCATTTATTCCTTTCCATTAATTGCCTTTTCCTTAAATTAGAAAACCACTATTTAGATATTTGCTACTTTATTTATTTTGACCATTTCCTCTCTCTTCACTCTCCACTCTCCAACAAACCGCTCCTCAAACCCATGGCCGCCTAAACTCATCCACCTTCTCTCCTCCTTAGCTCCAAATCCACAAAAAAATAAACATATACTTCTTCTGATCTTTTTAAAGCCCTCGGCCTCCTCTACAATTCAATATAAGTTGCTCGATCTGAAACTCATAGTAGCTCGAGTTATGTTGATTCAAAGACTTGAACAAATCTGAGATAATAAAACAAAGAACTGTGACAACAAATAGAACGTGTTGGAAGAGATTGGATAGATTTCTGAATTCGTTTGGATTTCTATTTATCTGCTTAAAGCAAGGTGAGGATTCTGAATTTTCAAAATTTAATAATTTAATTGTTTTGATGTTGATTTATTCTTGTTTGTACCCATGTAATCTAGATCTGTGTTGTAATCATGTTCATTTTATCAGATCCATATGTTTGGCGTTGTTATTTTACTTTTGTCGTTAGATCCTACGCATAAATATGAATTCACGTTTTGATTCATTCATAATTCTAGATCCGATATTATGGATCCAGTGTTGCGATACTATCTTTTATTTTGGCGTTAGATTAATTATGTAGAATGGTCAATGCGAGGAAATCTCAACTTTTGAGATATGTTGTTTTTGATTTGATTGCGAATGGGAATCTATTATTTGGTTGCAATTTATGATCTTGATTTGATCTTGAATAAAAATATCATTTTTATTTCTAAATATTTATTTTGTTTTTAATTTAAAGATTCTATCTTTAATTTAGGAAGATTAAAGAAATCAAGTTTTCAAATAAAGTTTATATTTTATTTGTTGTTCATGGATTTGGGTTTTCATTAGATATGAGATTTGAATAAAATCACATTTCTCATGAATCACATGAAACTTGGATTTTATCAAATCAAGAGTTAGTATAAAAAAATCTCATTTTTCCTAATCCACATAAAAATGGATTTTTATTAGGATTTGGATTTCCAACAAAATAATATTTTATTGACTTATATAAAAATTGGGTTTTGGTTGAATTTGGCTTTTTCAACAAAAAGAAAGAAAAACACAGATTTCGGATGTCATTTTCATTATAAATAAAAAGACACCATTTTGGTAAATAAATAAAAAGACTTCATTTAATTGATAATGAAAAATGACAATTTACACCGTCATTTAGTTGAATTAGAAGGAGAACTTTTATTTCAGTTCCATGGAAATATTAAAAAGGACATTCCATATTATTTTCGTTTGTTAAATAGAAAGACATCATTTTGTTTGATAAAAAGAAGAATGACATTTATTTCACCTTATTTAGTTGGAATATAAAAACGACATTTTACATCGTCATTTAGTTGGATAATGAAAAATAGACATTGGTTACATTGTCAATTAGTTAGGAATGAAAAAAAGACATTGGTTACATTGTCAATTACTTTGGAATGAAAAGTAGACATTGTTTACATTGTCAATTTGCTAGAAATTAAGTGGACATTATTACATTATTGCTAGAAAAGAAATGACACAAAGTTATTCACTTTTGTGTAAGTAGAATGACACACAAAATTATCCTTTTTGCTTGCATTGGAAATGA
Source organism: Allium sativum (assembly GCA_030737875.1). NCBI lineage: Eukaryota > Viridiplantae > Streptophyta > Magnoliopsida > Asparagales > Amaryllidaceae > Allium > Allium sativum. Next base: position 866,123,635 of record CM060924.1, on the reverse strand, counting down.
ACACACCCAACTTATTCATTTTTGTGTAATTGAATGAGCACACGCAAATTATACATTTTTGTGCAATCAAATGTAAAAGAATGACAAAATATTCATTTTGTCAAATATAAAAGAAAGATAAAAATATAAGAATGACAAAAGATTCATTTTGACAAATGTAAAAGAATGACAAGAATATGCATTAGAATGAAGTTACATTTTTATTAGAAAGGGTAGATTAAAATAAAATGAACATAACGATATTTTTGGTGCTATAGTAAGAAAAGAACATAACGATATTTTTAGCGTCATAGTTAGAAAATGTATACAACATATTTTTAGTGTTGTGGTTAGAAATAAGGGACATAACATATTTTAGCACTGTAATTAAGATATGGGCATTACGGCATTTTAGTGGGTAGTTGAAAAAGTGAAATAAATATATTATAGTTTTAATGTTGCATAACATTGCATATGAAATAAAAGAGTTGCATTAAGTTGCATATGAAGAAAATTATTGTTAATGTCATACATTGCATATGAAATGAAATATAGTTATTTGTTAATGTCATACATTGCATATGAAATGAAATATAGTTATTTGTTAATGTCATACATTGCATATGAAATGAAATATAGTTATTTGTTAATGTCATACATTGCATATGAAATGAAATATAATTATTGTTAATGTCATACATTGCATATGAAATGAAATATTGTTATTTGTTAATGTCATACATTGCATATGAAATGAAATATAATTATTGTTAATGTCGTACATTGCATATGAAATGAAATATAGTTATTTGTTAATGTCATACATTGCATATGAAATAAAATTTACATTTTTATTATGTAAACAAAAGTATGAACTTGCATTGTAAATAAATTTACGTTTTTATATGTAAACAAAAGTAGGAATGTGCATTGATGATAATGATCACATTTTTATTATGTAACTTAGAATGAGAACTTGCATTGCAAATAAAAATTACATGTTTTATTTTTTGAACTAAAGATATAATATTTGCTATGCGAACAAAAATTACATTTTTATTTGTAACTATGATATGAAATTTGGCAAGCGAACAAAATTTACATTTTTATATGTAACTATAAATGAGGATTTGCACTGTAAATTAGAATTACATTTTTATTATGTAATTAAAGTATGATATTGCATTGTAAATTAAAATTATATTTTCATGATGTCACCTAAGAATAGAATTTACATTGCCATTATAAAAAGTCAAGATCATTTTGGTTTTGCATAGAAAGAGATAAGAATTATTATTTTTGTTTGGCATCAAAAGGATAGCAAAATTATTATTTTTGTTACATTGAAGTTAAACAAACAAAAATATATTCATTTGTATAGAAATGAAGTTGACACCAAAATATATTGCATTTTTGGTTAGGAATTGAAATGACACAAAAATACTCATTTTTGTTAAATTATGAATGACGTACAAAAATATTCATTTTTTTTGTAATGGAAATGAAACACAAAAATATATATTTTTGTTGAAATTGTAATGATACATGAAATATACGATTTTGTGTAGTTCGAAAGATGATTGAAAAATAATACGTTAATGAAATGGATGAAGAAATTATATAGAACTTGTATATAATTATATTAATATATATAATGAAAATTTATCGAATCGAGCGTGGTAGTTCGCATTTTAGAACTGTACTTTTAATTGATTATACCGGAATATCCGACCGTCGGATTTTCCCAAAAACTGAAACTGTTAGGTTCGCCTTGGGAAGATCTTTCCAACGATATGAATTATGTTATAGTCCAACCGTTAGATTTAGAGAAATATGTAAAACAAATTTGGATGAAAACAGCGCCAAGGTCGCCTATTGACTTGAAGTGTCGTTGAATGGAATTTAGTTATCTTTATATAAATAAAAATAAAGATTGATCGTTATGAATTAATATTAAAAAAATGAAATGATTTCTAAAATTATTTATATATGCGAGGATTATTTGGAAAGTACGAGTCTATCTCATTCCAAATAATTTGAACGACGTTTAAAATTCAAGAGTTGAAGACGGCGATTGAAGACCGACGATCTTCATATCGAATGGACGACGACCGCTGATGCCCATGATTGGAGTAGCTACCTTGAAGGGGCTACAGTGGTGGCCGTCCGGACGTAGTGTTGATTTGTACGGATTTGACTTTCGCTCAGACCCAGAGCATAAGTTTATAAATGGATTGTGTGTCCGACATCGTACTCCGTTAAATATCATGTTATTGATTCTCTATTAATATATAAATGATTGGTGGTGAAGAATTTATTCTTTGCTTAACACCCGTTTATATATTGATGGATGATCAATGGTATGGTATGGAGTGACAGTGTGGCATACTAAGAGGCAATGATCAAGGCTTTTGTTGAAAAGCAGGGCCTTGTGGATGATCAAAGCACAACTTGAATAAGCATAGCTTTGTGTATTACGCAGCTTCGCGAGCCTCACAAACCGGTAGAGTCTAAAACGGGAGAAGGGAACGCAGGGAGAGCAGCACGTTTCTTTCTAGCTAGAAGTGGTGTCGGTGCTTAAACTGGCTGATATTTACTTATGTGGATGATGGATTACGAGGCCTCGGATGATAGGTCCTCTAGGACCGGGAAACGTGTGTTCAGGAATAACTAATCCGCAACTCGTATGGTGGACCGGCCCTGCAGGATCCAAGGGTTCACTGCGGGGGATCCTGAGGAATTAGCTAGAGTGTCTCGAATCGGTAAGGAGCTCCTCCGTAGCCTTGACTCATGATGGAAACCAAATTCCAAATACGACCCTACGGACTTGATTGTATTACTAGTATGGAGGCATAGTAGTTTGGGATATTATTCTTCCTAGGATTGATATATTATGATTGAAATTGTTTTTGAACTTATATACACTAATAATAATATCAAATTCGTTTTTATCGTACCAAGTATGTTTAATCACCATAAGGTAAAACTCTATCCTCTGGTGTGCGTTGCATTGTGTGATGGGACCTGAGTCTTATGGTGATTTCATTTTTCTAAAAAGCATTGCGTTGTTTCACGATTTACTTTAAGTTATGCACGACAATCCATTGGAGTAAACCCGTTCCACGTTAGCGGCGTGGTCCTTGGATTTGCCTTATTACTATTAGTTAAATTAGTTAGAATTCTCACACCAGTCCCATGACTGACCCGTTTTATTGTTTCCACCTTTGCAAACTCGGGTGCCCTCTTTTCCACACGGGCAGTCGAGAAGTTTGTCTATAGGTTTATCTCGAGCAGGATTCTGGATTGAAGCTTAAAGCTGTGTCCAGAACATAGTTGTCTTCCGCTGTATCTATTTTACTTCCGCTGTACTGTATTGTATTAAATTTATTGTAAAATTTTCTTCCGCTGTATTTTTATTTATCGATGTACCCTGATATTCTATACTCTGATGTAAACATTTTGTACTGTTTATAAAAGTCTGCTGATGTTGTTGTATTCCCATAGTTAACGTAGGCGGGATTTGAACGGTCTTGGTCGATTTTGCGATCGATTAAGTCCGGGCAAAATCCGACTCGTTACAGGTGAATAGTTTGATTACTTATTTTTAGCAAATAAACAACTTAATATAGTATTTTCTTATGTACCTTTATTTTCAAGTACTTTTGTTTTCAGTATTTTTGCTACAAGCAAATGTATAGGTGAATAGTTTGGTCACTTGTTTTTGTTTTTAGCAAATCAAAGTATGCTATTCAGGATTCAAGGACTCTTGTTTTAAGTTTTTTTTAGAATTTTGTATTAGCTTTAATGTTCATTCATACTGAGCTATACAATGAAAACCAACCTTACAAGTTTAAATTCGTACTTTCTGATTTCTTTTCTCGCCATTAGACACATATTAATCAACAATAAGAATTTTTACACATTATGCTCTTTTCCCCCACTTGTTTAGATTTCTGAGTACGTCACTGGCTGTAATAGGTAGTTGGGTGTCTGGATGAACGTGATCAACATTAAACCAAAACAGTATGTAACCACTGTATAACCCTACAATCCGAATGAATACTACCATCAGACAATATAAGCAGATCGCAAACCACCTAAATCACAGGCAATAAGAAACTGAACAGAAACACCTAATATTTCTTACTCATGAAATTAATGAAAAACCGGCAGATCAGTTATGTGGAGTCGGAAGTGAACCAACACTTACGTCGGCGATGACATATCCCAACTCCCCTAATGGCTTGATCTCCTATTTTCACACAAATTCGCATCTGAAATGGTATGGATCTGCAGTTAAGTACAATGCGTAGGTTTGAGACAGCTTGATCTGAGAGGATTGCGTAGATCAGGGATAGGAAGGTTATGCGAAAATCTGGAAAATTCTGTTGAAGGTTTGGAGAACTTCCGCTTTTGATGATGAAGAATATGGTCTGCTTCGACTAGTAAAAATAAAAAGAAAAAATAATGGCTTATCAACGATGAGAAAAACGTTGAAAGACATTGCATACAAATTGCAAGCGATTTGTAATGAAGTAGATCTGGATTTCAAATGTGAAATAAAAGGAAAATATCTGATGGCTTATTAACAACATCGATATACGAAACCATTGAAGATTGGCAAGAGGAATCAGATAAAATAAAAGATGAAAATAGGGACAGGAGGAGGACTCACGCATAACGAATCAAACGGAAATAATCCGCTTGTCGCCATTAACAAGCCTCTACTATATATATACACACACACAAATATACATACATACATACATACATACATATATATATATATAGAGAGAGAGAGAGAGAGGAGCGATCGGTGGCACCCCTGTTGCACCCCCTAACATTCGTGAGCCACGACGATCCAAATCGAACGAGAAGTTGTAGATGTTCAATCCACACATATATAATGATCTATCTAAAATCTACTGAACTCATGTTAATTGGTCAAAATTATATATCATCGTCGTATTTTTTGTATTTTTAACACTTTAATAGTCAATTGGATAAAAAAACTTTATATTAAACTAAAAATTTCTTTTATCTGATATCCATTCATATCTACTGATGCGTATGTTTGATATTCGAAAATGATCTCGAATGCGAATGCAGATATGACACTATCTGCATTTGCATCCAAGAAAGCCCTAGACCGAATAACATCATTCAAAAGGAAATTTTCGAGGTACTTCTATGGATATTTATGCTTTGCATTTTATTTATTTGTTTGTGGAACATGCACATAACTTGTTTAATCATAGGTCTAAGTGACGTCTATTCCACCTAATTTATACACATAATAATTGTTGGAGTTATTATTGTGTGTAGTAGTTTATGCATGTCAAACTTTTATTTGGGCAACTATTATTATTACAAGCATAATTATTATGTCTACGTGGCTTTTCCAATTCAATTCACCATTAAATAGCATAGAACAACCTGTCACTGAACGTCAGTAGTACAAGTGTACCTTTCGTGATCACATGGCTTTCTCTTTTTATTTGTGGACATTTCTTTCCAAATCTCCTTCACACACAGTTCATTTTCTTTTAATTGTTTCTTAATTTTTCACTATTTTCCTTTTATTAAATATGTCAATAAGATAACTCCCTTTTATTAAATAACATTAAGGAGCATATTACTGTTGTATATTACAACAATAATACGTGGATGTCTTATTATTGTTGTATATTATTGATTACATAGGACTTTTTTTGTTGATGGCGATAGTTCAGTTCTACTCTAATTATATTTTTACATACTTTTTTTTAATCGACTGTACTTCAAATGCTAAGTATTATCATGCTACCATGATAATATTTATGGTTTAACGTAAACTATTAATGTCAGCATCTTGCATTTATTTGACATTTTAGTGTACTACTGACCGACACAAATACATGCAAAATTCAATTTTAATCATTAGTGAATATTAGTTTAGATCCTTAAAAACAAACTTAATAAATGTTGACTCAAAAATTGATTCTTTCAAGTTCAACACCCAATTTCAATAATAGTCACATAATCACAATAGTATCAAATCAAAGAAAATAGAAAAGTTAAAAAACATGCAAATTTAAAGTGGTTCGGCATTAAGTCTACGTCTACTATGATGTAATGTATCGTTTATTATTCTATACGATTACAAATATAGTTAATTTCTGTGTAAGAAAGTAGAGAAAAGAGAGCTATTTAATGGTAATAACGAAGTCTCACGTATTGGTGCTTGCTGATCAGCCTTTTTGGCAAGGCCATCAAGACAATACACACATCAAAAATTCAAGACAAGCCATCATTAAGAGGTAGTTTACCCGGTTCGACCAATCACTGGGCTCGACTAGAGTCTGGTTCGACCCTGAATCTGACGCATACGGATATGGAGGAATACCCTCGCAAGTGCAGGATCGAAGATCTTCGGGTTGAACAGAACATAGGCTGATCCGACCTGGAAGCCAAAAAAAAGATTAGAGAGATGGTGGGTTCGATCAACATTCGGGTTGACTAGATGGCATGTCGACCCGACCAGCCGTGAATACATTTGAAGACAAGGAGGACCCAGTAATCTCGGGTCAAACAACTTTCGGGTCAAATAATTCCCGGGTCGACTAATCGGACCAGACCTGGTCAGCCCGAGAATATCTTCCCTAAAAAAATGTTCTAACTCTTATTGGACCGCCTCTAACAAGCCTACAACGATGGATCTGCTGCCACTTGTCCATATCCTATCGGGTTGGGCATTTTTACATGAAAAGAAAGCTTCTTCAACCATCTCAACAATATCAGGATGAGCGACATGTGTCCTAGTCGACCCGGGAAATGTAGCATCTATAAATAACATTCCAAAGCTTCAAAGAAAGGGCTTTTGGCCATTCTCTTGTCTTTTTGTTATTGCAACAACATTATACTCGAGATTAGCCAATAAAATCACCATTTGTAATTAAAGTAAATATATAATCAAGAGATTATAAAGTGGACATAGGCTCCTTAATGCCGAACCACTATAATTTTGCGTGTAATTGCATTTATTCCCATTTTGATTTATATATCTTTATTTATTTCTCTACATTATCTCTTTTTGGGTGTTAAACCATTTTTTGGTGTCAATACTTTGGTGCTTTCACTGAGAAAACTCAACTCTTAGTGCGTAAAGGGTTTTGATCAACTTTCGGATTACCAAGTCCGAGACAAAATCCTGGTTTCCATCTTCATCAACAATAATGGTTTCCAAATCTTCTGCACGTGATACCAAAAAACATCATCAACATGCCAATCCTTCCTCTCCACCAACTATAACCTCGGTTATAGTGATCGGCTCGACCCAGGCCGGGTCGACATTGACCCGACCTGATCACCAATAAGCTGTTAACCCTCCTATGCTTCTCCCAATGACCAAACTCCTTCCTCGGCGTTCGCCACACACGGCGACTTCATGATGTTGCTGAACCAACTCAGAGAGACTACAAAAGCACTGAATGATCAAACCCGGGAGAATGCAGCGATGAGGCAGGACATGAACCAGATAACAAGGCAGAGATGAATTCATATTTTAGCATGGCTACTTCTCCATTGCGAAATCATGATATAGAAGGCTCATCATCATCCGGAAGAATTGGGGACCAGCAGCGACAACATCGATTGCTTGAAAGGTCGAAGAACATATGAAACTTGCACTCTGGAAGGCTTCCATTTCAACTCGAAATAGCCAATCAGGCTCGGCTCAACAATGTCGAGCCAAGGCCTGTCGACCCAGAGCGTGTCAAGTCGGGGCATGTCGAGCCCAATGCCTAGCCGGACCGGAACCCTTCTCCTCTAGAAAACTGTGATACATCCCAAGCCACTCGTGCTCCTTTGCTTCCTCCCGTGCGTCTTGTGATTGACCGGGACAACTGGGGCTAAGGAAGTTCTGACTGGACGGCGACCCAGGCGACGTTCCTAGAACGGGGGAAGGAAGGGCTCAATGGGTCGAAAGCCCAGATCAGTATATCTTCAGTACTCCTGATTTGACCGCCATGATGCGGCGAATCATGAATGATAATCAAGGCTATAAGAATGAAGACTGGGAATCGAGCGTATCCACACTCTATTTACGAAGGACATCCTGCAAGCGGAATTCCTAAGGAGATTCAATATGCTGCAAATAAGTCATTATTCCGACGCGATGGACCCTCAACAACATTTGATGAGGTACTCGTGGAATATGCAGGCATCAGGTGCCTCTGACGCGGTTAAGTGCAAGGCTTTTCCGATATTTCTTAATGGAGTAGCACTTATGTGGTTCACACGACTTCCCCTATACTCCGTTCCGAACTTTAAAGACTTAAGTGAGAAGTTCTTGAACTAGTTTCATCTCCAGGCCACAAAGTCGAAGCATGTCATGGCCCTTTCTGCAATTAAGCAAGCTAAGGGGGAATCTCTGAGGGATTATCTCAACCGATTAAACATGGTTGTAACCGAGGTGAGTAATCACAATCATGAAACAATCTTGATGGCCATAGTTGATGGAGTCGACGAAAAGACAGAATTTGGGAGGTATCTGGTCGGAAAACCTATCACGACTATTGAGTTATTCTATGAAAAGGCTAATATCCGACTGTGACAAGAAGACACACAATTGTATTCGGGAGAAGAGCCAAATCGCGTGACAAACAAAAGCATTCATAGTAATGTGAGGGTAAAATGGTTCGGAGACAATTCCGGAAAGTGAATGTTGGAATTTGTGGAAAACAAAATAAAAACCAACGAAAGAATGGCAATGGGAACCGTAGACAGAAAGGGGATTCTAGAAAGTTGCCTCGAAATCAGGCATTTGATAGTTACATAACATTGAATGGCACGCTAGAAAACATTTATCTTGATACATGCAACACTATGCGGTACAAGAAACCACCTACCAGGGAATCCATAGAGAAAAAGAACGTGAGACTGGGAAGTTCTGTTTGTTTCATGGGACATATGGTCATGCGACTAATGAATGCCGTCATCTTAGAGACATCATCGAGAAATTGATTTGAGAGGCAAAACTCGGTGAGTATAAGGTTTCCCTATGGGGTAGGAGGAATGGGACTTCGCCCCCCAAACAAGGTTAGGGGGCTCCTAGGGCCACCGCCCAACAAAAGAACAAAGGAATTGTTATCAATACCATTGTCAGAGGACCACTCCCGGTAGGTCACAATGCCCAAACTATGGAGCAGTATGTTAATGCTGCAAAGCATTTATGTAACGACCCGCATTCTACGCATCATAGGATCGTAGAATATTTATTTCTTTCACATACGAAGTCGTATGGTCATGTAACTTTGGGGAACGACTATTGGGGTCATTTCCCATGTTCATGGTTTTTCCCGATTTTTAAATGACCATTTTACCCCTAGTTATCACTGTTTTGGCCATAACTTTTGACTGGAAAGGAATTTTGACCTGAAACCACTTCCATTGGCTCCGAATGATGATTTCTCTTTCCGTAGAGTGGTCACATTAGCCAAACGGACTCACCGTTTGGGAGATATGGCTGAAACAAGTTTCAGATGGTGAAAAATAGCTTAATTGGGCTTAAACGGGTGATTAGCAGCTAGGCCCAAGGGGATTTCGGGTTTAGGGGTATATAGGTGCTGATTAGGGTTAGAAAACATTTCTTTAGACATTTCCCAGCCGCCACTTTCATTCCCCTTAACCTAGCCAGGGCCTCCACTCTCTAAATCTCTCTAAAACACCCAAAATCACTTCCTAATCAAGGATTAAGGCTTAGAGGCATCAAATCAAGGAGGATTAGCACAAGGACCGAGGTAGAGCTGCTGCTATATATTGGAATTCATGCAAATCAGAGGTTCACTTCAGATTTGGAAGTTTTATTGTGGCAAAGGTGAGTGATTTGCATAGTTTTTGCACTAATTACGGTAATTAAGGGGTAATTAGTGAAGATTAGCGAATTTGTACACTAATAAATTCTGGAAAAATGATTAGAAATTCTTAAATAATATTTTATGCCTCTGTTAGGAATTTGGTTCGATTTGATTAAGTTTTGTTAACCTTATGATTAGTTTTACTTAAACATGCTTAAGGGAAAATAAGGAGCTTTGGCCACTTTTGATCCATTTTGATCCATTTGAGTGATTGTTTGCTGTTGTGGTTGCTATTACATGTTGCTATGACTCTATGGTGTGTTTTGTGATTGCTTAGAAGTGTTAGTTTGGTCAAAAACGCCGTCGAATGGCGAGAAACTGTCGCTGGAACGAAGTGCAGGAATTTATCCGGATCGGATCGCCCCCATGCCCACGAACCGACCCGCCTGCTCGAACCGCGCCACGTGCCAGAGCTCGGAGCCACGAAGGGAAGACCACGATCCAACTTGGAGAGGAAGCGCCACGAGCTGATGAGGCGCCACGATCCAGATGGGTAGCTCGACCCGAACCAGTGGATTGCCACGAACTGATAAGCCCGAACCGACCCGACAAGGCGCCACGAGCTGACGAGGTGCGATCCATATGGTGCGACACGATCCGACGCTGGCGAACCGAACCAGGAAGGCTTCCACGATCCGACCCGAGCATGAAGGATGATCCGAACCGATCCGAGGATGATGGCTACGAGCTGGTGACTGCGAACCGAACCAGGAAGCTACGAACAGAATGAAGACCGATCCGGAGGGTGATGACAGAAACCCGAGATGCAAAGGAAGCCCAAATGAGAAGTTAGAGCTCAAGATTCAGATGGGAATCAACGAGTTCGCTTCATGGTTGGGTTTTGCTGCGGGACGCGTGCCAAGGGGTTATCGACGTCTATAGCTTTGGACCACTATGGTAGGAGGTACGAAGGCGGATTCAGGGCCATTATGGCATCGGTAGAACCAAGGGCTACGACCAATGAAGTGGGTCATTGAAATGTTTGGTCATGACTCAAAGTGTTTGGCTTGGTCACAGCGGGGTTTCTACAAGACGGGATTCGTCGTTACCTCAGTTTTGTCTAGTGCTCCAAAGTGGTAGATATCGTATGCTTTACGCACCGAGTGAGAGACGTGAGGATGGTTGTTATGCTTGATTGGTTGACATGCACACCCCACCCCCGTATTCTTACACTATTTATTATGGCACCTTAGAGCATTGTACGACATGTGGTACTAACTCTTTGGTTGCAGGTCCAGGTTCAGGTATGGTTTAGTATACCTGTTATTGTTCTGTTTAGATGCTTATCGCTCATACCAGGCTTTATGTCTGACCCAGAGTTTTATGTCTCTTCTTATTACTCTGGGTGCTCACACGAGCAGATTAGAGACAGGTTAGCTGGTGATGCACGGGTAGATGATCCGGAGACGAGCAGGAGGCTTCCACGTAATATATATAGTATTCTCCCTGTGTTGTCGAAGATCACTGCTTGGGCATTGGTGGTGCATCTTCCACTTTAGCTTTCTTTTGTTTAGAGACAGTAGATTTTGAAAAGTTGTAATAAGCTGTATTTGAATTTCCGCTGCTCTGATGTTGATGTTGATTTTAGTTATCAGCTTATGCACTGTCTCACCTGTTTATGTCAAGTATGTTATTATTATATTTTATTCCATGCGCTGTGAGACATTCTACAGGTTCCTTGATTAGTTCATTCCCCTCCTTCCTTTCTTTGGCGACCGTCCCGTGCTAACTGGACATGTGTACAACGCACTTTTGGAGTAAATGTCGGTTGGTGCGGGGCGGGCCGTCACACTTGGTATCAGAGCTCTAGGTTGCGTAGTTAACCTAGGGAAGTTATCAGGGAGAAATAATATACGTATACGAGAGAGCGTATTTGTGATTACTTTGCTTTTAAAAGCTATATATATATATACTACTACTATTATAAGGATGAAGTCGTACTGCACTAGCACCACTATGGAGTCGTTAATCGTTTCCTTTTTCAGATTGACGATGAGCCGATATACTAGAGGTGCTGGTAGGGGAGCCAACAATGGGAATGCTGCTGACATGAGGACGATGTTTACAGACCTCATGAGAGAGATGCTTAGAGATGTACAGAGGGCAGCTCCCAATGGTGGAAATGGTGGTGGTCCCATAGTGCAGGCGCCAAGAGTCGACTTCGCCAAGCTGAATAAGGATTATACTAGCCTTGGTGGGAAGCCGTTCCACGGAACGGAGTCGGCCACGGATGTTCAAGATTGGTTGGATAGTTGCGAACGTATCTTTGAAGATTTGGGTATCGAGGATGCAATGAAGAGAAAGCTAGCGTCCCGTCAGCTGCAAGGGCGGGCAATGAATTGGTGGAATGCTATAAAGGCAGCTACTCCCGAAGATCAGATCACTTGGGAGCAGTTTAAGTCTCGCTTTAGCGAGAAGTTCATTCCAGCTGCTCAGAAGTCAGTGCTGTTTAAGAAATTCTTGGAGCTCAAGCAGAATGGCAGAGCTGTCTCCGAGTATATTGCTGAATTCGACACTTTGTCGAAGTACGGGTTATCTCTTATTGATACTGCCGAAAAGAAGAATGAGAAATTCATAACTGGTTTGGATCAGTACTTGGGGGAAAAACTTATTAACCACATCGATGAGACCTTTGAATCAATTGTGGGGAAAGCGTTAAGATCAGAAAGTCTCTACCCTAGGTCGAAGACTGAGGTTGCATCCGCAGATGAGCCAAAGCCACAAGCAAGTGGTGGAGCCAAGGGTGGATCCCAGAATATGAGAAAGCAGAATCAAACTAAGGATGGCCAGAAGAAAAAGAATAAGCAAGATGTTGAGTGCTTCAGCTGTGGTAAGAAGGGCCATTATGCTAGTAATTGTCGGGCCAAGCCAGCGGATAGGAAGTGCTTCAACTGTGGCCAAATGGGACATCACAAGGACAAGTGTCCACAGCCCCCTAAGGAAAAGCAAATGGTGAAAGCCTACGCTCTTAATGCTATTCCTTCTTCGTCGAATGCCCCAACAGCGGCGGAGAAGGGAAAGAATGTCGTCATTCAAGGTATGCTTTCTGTTTATGATGTTCCTGTTAGAGTTTTGTTTGATACCGGAGCTTCCAGTTCTTTCATATCTAGTGACCTGGTAGATAGGTTGGGATTGGAGCCCGAGATTGTCGATAGACCTTTAGTGGTGACGAACCCGATTGGTGGTTCGACTAGCCTTAGCATGATTTGTCGTAGTGTGGTCTTATCGAGTCATGGATGCATGTTTGTTTGTGATTGCTTTGTTTTGGGCTTTACTGGGTTTGGCATTATTTTGGGAGTAGATTGGCTCCAAAGATACGGGGTGGTGGTAGACTGTGAGGGCTTGTTGGTGACAGCTAGAGCGGATGATGGGCGGAGGATAGTGTTTGGTGGTCTACCCAGTAAGGGGGTATTGGCTAGTTTTCTAAACTCCCTCGACATTCCGCATAGTGAGTTGTAAGGTTTGCCCGTGGTTGGCCAGTATCCGGATGTTTTCGAAGAAGTGACCGGACTTCCACCACACCGAGAGATTGAGTTTCGTATTGATTTGGTAAAAGATGCCAGGCCTATAGTGATGCCACTTCGTCGTATGGCACCAAGAGAGCAGCGAGAGCTCGAGGTGCAAGTCAGCGATCTTTTGAAGAAGGGATTTATCAGAAGGAGTGTTTCTGAATGGGGAGCACCAGTTGTGTTTGCTACCAAGGAGGATGGTTCCCTTCGTTTGTGTGTAGACTACCGCGAGTTGAATAAAGTGACAAGGAAGAACAAGTATCCTCTACCGCGGATAGATGATTTATTTGATCAGTTGGGTGGCGCGAGAGTATTTTCTCAGTTGGATCTCGCGACAGGTTTTCATCAGCTTAGAGTGGAAGCTGAGAGTATAGCTAAAACGGCATTTCGGACGCCGTCTGGGTTTTATGAGTAGTTGGTCATGCCATTCGGGCTGACCAATGCCCCAGCATATTTTGTGGATCTTATGAATAGGATATTCAGAGATCAGTTGAATAAGTTTGTCCTTGTGTTCGTTGATGATATTTTGGTTTACTCGAGGACAGAGGAAGAACACAAGGGACATTTAAGAATAGTGATGGAGGTGTTGAGAAAACACCAATTGAGAGCAAAGTTTTCTAAGTGCCACTTCTGGAAAAGGGAAGTGAGGTTCTTGGGTCATGTTGTATCAGAGAATGGTATTGCCGTGGACCCAGCAAAGGTGGCCACGGTACAAGATTGGCCTACGCCCAAGAACGCAACAGATGTAAGGAGTTTCTTGGGATTAGCGGGATATTATCGTAAGTTTATCCAAGGCTTCTCCAAGATAGCAGCACCGTTGACTTAGTTGACAAAGAAGAATCAAGCTTTTGTCTTGGATGAAAGGTGCAAGAATGCATTCAAAAGTCTAAAGGACAAGTTGACAAGCGCACCAGTGTTAGTCATTCCTAAGGGGGATGAAGAGATGACGGGATACACGGATGCCTGTGGTACCGGACTGGGTGCTGTATTGATGCAAGGCGGTAGGGTTATAGCTTACGCAAGTCGGCAATTGAAACCGCACGAGAGAAGATACCCTACCCATGATTTAGAATTTGCAGCGATCGTGTTCGCGTTAAAGATGTGGAGACACTATCTCTTGGGAGAAAGATTTGAACTGTTTACAGATCATAAGTCGTTAAAGTATCTCTTCTCTCAGAAAGATCTGAATCTCCGTCAGCAGAGATGGTTAGAGTTCTTAGCTTCCTATGATTTTGACATCGCATACACACCAGGAAAGGGCAATGCGGTGGCTGATGCATTGAGTAGAAGACATGCCAGCTTAGGGGCTATGTTCCTTGAATGGAAGCAACTGGAGTTTATCGCGGGGTTTGATTTCAGACCAAAGTGCGAATTGGATCCAGAAATGTTAGCAAGTTTGACGATCAGACCCACTTTGATTGAGCGGATCGGCTCTAGTCAGAGGGACGATCCTAACCTATTGGAAATCATCTCCAAGTTAGAGATGGGTATCGATGAGGAGATGAACAAGTATGGGCTTGATCGAGATAGATGGCTTAGAAAGAATGGAAAGCTTGTTGTACCCAATGTCAATGGATTGAGGGATGAAGTGCTTAGAGAATGTCATCACTCAAAGCTGACTATACACCCCGGTGGTAATAAGATGTATCGAGATATGAAGAAGACTTACTACTGGGAAAGGATGAAAAGAGACGTTGGGAAATTTATACCCAAGTGCATGAATTGCCAGCTAGTTAAAGCCGAGCAAAAGAAGCCTAGTGGATTACTGCAACCATTAGAAATTCCCGAATGGAAATGGGAGCAAGTCTCGATGGATTTCATCGATGGTTTACCAAGGACTAGATCGGGACATGATAGCATTTGGGTGATTGTGGATCGATTGACTAAAAGCGCAAGGTTTATACCCGTCAAATCGACCAGAACGGCAGCCAAGTTGGCAGAATTGTATATGAAGTGGGTAGTGAGATTTCATGGAGTACCCAAAAGCATTGTGAGCGACCGAGACCCGTTGTTCACTAGTGGGTTTTGGAGGAGCTTACAAGAGGCTCTAGGGTCAGAGTTACATCTCAGTACCGCATATCATCCTCAGACCGACGGTCAGACGGAGAGGGTGAACCGTATTTTGGAAGACCTCTTGAGAGCATGTATATTGGATTTTGGTGGATCATGGGATGACCATTTGCATCTAGTAGAGTTTGCATATAATAATAGCTACCAATCCAGTATCGGTATGGCTCCGTTTGAAGCTTTGTACGGAAGACCGTGCAACTCACCATCATGTTGGATAGAGACTGACGAGAAGTTTATGCTTGGACCAGATGTGGTGAGGGAAACTTCAGATAAGATTAAGATCATTCAACAACGAATGAAGGCTGCCCAAGATAGGCAGAAGAGTTATGCTGATAAGAGGAGAAGAGACTTAAAATTCTCCGTTGGCGACTTGGAGTTTGTCAAGATTTCTCCGTTGAAGAGCGTAATACGATTTGGCAGGAGAGGCAAGTTGGCACCAAGATTTGTTGGCCCATTCCCTGTTCTTGAACTAGTCGGGGATTTAGCATACAGAGTTGACTTACCGGAGAAGATGGCGGGAGTTCACAACGTATTTCATGTTTCCCAACTAAGGAAGTTCGTTCACGACTCAGATATGACTATTTCACCTGATCAGTTAGAGGACTTCGAAGTAGAACCCGAGGCGGTTGGGAACCGCAAGCCGGCCCGTATTGTCGGGCACGACATGAAACAACTTCGAAGGAAGGCACTGAAGCTAGTCAAGGTACAGTGGAGCGAGGACGAGAATGATTGTACTTGGGAGACAGAGGAAAACATTAGGAAGTCACACCCAGAACTCTTTGCCTGGTAAGATTTTGACTTCGATTTAGTTTTCCGCATGCTAGGATAGGCTTGTTCGCTTGTTTTGCATGATTGATTGTTGTATGTGGTTGTTAGGCATGCGGGATCCTTTGTATGTTTTGGGTTAAGGAATTTCGGGGCGAAATTTCTTAAGGGGGGGAGAGTGTAACGACCCGCATTCTACGCATCATAGAATCGTAGAATATTTATTTCTTTCATATACGAAGTCGTATGGTCATGTAACTTTGGGGAACGACTATTGGGGTCATTTCCCATGTTCATGATTTTTCCCGATTTTTAAATGACCATTTTACCCCTAGTTATCACTGTTTTGGCCATAACTTTTGACTGGAAAGGAATTTTGACCTGAAACCACTTCCATTGGCTCCGGATGATGGTTTCTCTTTCCGTAGAGTGGTCACATTAGCCAAACGGACTCACCGTTTGGGAGATATGGCTGAAACAAGTTTCAGATGGTGAAAAACAGCTTAATTGGGCTTAAACGGGTGATTAGCAGCTAGGCCCAAGGGGAATTTCGGGTTTAGGGGTATATAGGTGCTGATTAGGGTTAGAAAACATTTCTTTAGACATTTTCCAGCCGCCACTTTCATTCCCCTTAACCTAGCCATGGCCTCCACTCTCTAAATCTCTCTAAAACACCCAAAATCACTTCCTAATCAAGGATTAAGGCTTAGAGGCATCAAATCAAGGAGGATTAGCACAAGGACCGAGGTAGAGCTACTGCTATATATTGGAATTCGTGCAAATCAGAGGTTCACTTCAGATTTGGAAGTTTTATTGTGGCAAAGGTGAGTGATTTGCATAGTTTTTGCACTAATTACGGTAATTAAGGGGTAATTAGTGAAGATTAGCGAATTTGTACACTAATAAATTCTGGAAAAATGATTAGAAATTCTTAACTAATATTTTATGCCTCTGTTAGGAATTTGGTTCAATTTGATTAAGTTTTGTTAACCTTATGATTAGTTTTACTTAAACATGCTTAAGGGAAAATAAGGAGCTTTGGCCACTTTTGATCCATTTTGATCCATTTGAGTGATTGTTTGCTGTTGTGGTTGCTATTACATGTTGCTATGACTCTATGGTGTGTTTTGTGATTGCTTAGAAGTGTTAGTTTGGTCAAAAACGCCGTCGAATGGCGAGAAACTGTCGCTGGAACGAAGTGCAGGAATTTATCCGGATCGGATCGCCCCCATGCCCACGAACCTGCCCGCCTGCTCGAACCGCGCCACGTGCCAGAGCTCGGAGCCACGAAGGGAAGACCACGATCCAACTTGGAGAGGAAGCGCCACGAGCTGATGAGGCGCCACGATCCAGATGGGTAGCTCGACCCGAACCAGTGGATTGCCACGAACTGATAAGCCCGAACCGACCCGACAAGGCGCCACGAGCTGACGAGGTGCAATCCATATGGTGCGACACGATCCGACGCTGGCGAACCGAACCAGGAAGGCTTCCACGATCCGACCCGAGCGTGAAGGATGATCCGAACCGATCCGAGGATGATGGCTACGAGCTGGTGACTGCGAACCGAACCAGGAAGTTACGAACATAATGAAGACCGATCCGGAGGGTGATGACAGAAAGCCGAGATGCAAAGGAAGCCCAAATGAGAAGTTAGAGCTCAAGATTCAGATGGAAATCAACGAGTTCGCTTCATGGTTGGGTTTTGCTGCGGGACGCGTGCCAAGGGGTTATCGACGTCTATAGCTTTGGACCACTATGGTAGGAGGTACGAAGGCGGATTCAGGGCCATTATGGCATCGGTAGAACCAAGGGCTACGACCAATGAAGTGGGTCATTGAAATGTTTGGTCATGACTCAAAGTGTTTGGCTTGGTCACAGTGGGGTTTCTACAAGACGGGATTCGTCGTTACCTCAGTTTTGTCTAGTGCTCCAAAGTGGTAGATATCGTACGCTTTACGCACTGAGTGAGAGACGTGAGGATGGTTGTTATGCTTGATTGGTTGACATGCACACCCCACCCCCGTATTCTTACACTATTTATTATGGCACCTTAGAGCATTGTACGGCATGTGGTACTAACTCTTTGGTTGCAGGTCCAGGTTCAGGTATGGTTTAGTATACCTGTTATTGTTCTGTTTAGATGCTTATCGCTCATACCAGGCTTTATGTCTGACCCAGAGTTTTATGTCTCTTCTTATTACTCTGGGTGCTCACACGAGCAGATTAGAGACAGGTTAGCTGGTGATGCACGGGTAGATGATCCGGAGACGAGCAGGAGGCTTCCACGTAATATATATATATAGTATTCTCCCTGTGTTGTCGAAGATCACTGCTTGGGCATTGGTGGTGCATCTTCCACTTTAGCTTTCTTTTGTTTAGAGACAGTAGATTTTGAAAAGTTGTAATAAGCTGTATTTGAATTTCCGCTGCTCTGATGTTGATGTTGATTTTAGTTATCAGCTTATGCACTGTCTCACATGTTTATGTCAAGTATGTTATTATTATATTTTATTCCATGCGCTGTGAGACATTCTACAGGTCCCTTGATTAATTCATTCCCCTCCTTCCTTTCTTTGGCGACCGTCCCGTGCTAACTGGACATGTGTACAACGCACTTTTGGAGTAAATGTCGGTTGGTGCGGGGCGGGCCGTCACAATTTAGATGTAGGGGAATGTAGCAACCCCGAAGCAGCGGGCCCTGTGATGCAAAGGAAGACAATGACAGATGATATTGTCTTCCAAGTCAGAGAGGCAGAGGGGGTGGAGACATCAAGTATTGATCCCTTGGTGATTACGGCCAATATTTGCCCAACCGCAGTACGGAAAATCCATGTTGAAAGCGGGAGCTCTGTGAATATTTTATTCAAGCGAGCCTACGACTAGATGAGGTTAAAGGTGAGATACTTAAATTCGTGCAAAGGTAGGATATGCGGCTTTAATGGATCGAAGAATGAACCAGCAGGACATATTGAATTACTAATTGAGTTAGATGAGGGGACCGTAGGAGTGTACAAATCCTCCCATTTCTTGTGATGATCATAAATTCTCCATACAATGCCTTCTTGGGCCGACCAGGCTTGGCCGACTTCCAGGAATGTATAGCCCCTTGGTGCTTGCTTCTTAAGTTTCTAACAGAAGCTAGAGTGGGTGTAGTACGGGGATACCAAGTAGCAGGACGAGTGTGCTACTCAGTAGAATGGAAAGAAGTCTGTGAAAAGGAAAGTAAGGAATCCAAATACAATCCTCCTCCCGCAAAGGAAGCAGAAGCATAACATCTTAAGAAAAATCCCATCCAGGACCATCCAGTCACCATCTCGGTGATATTGATCCAAGAGGAGACGAAGAGTCGGGATGTAAAAAGTGGACTCCAAACAAAACCACGGTGGAAATTCCAATCGATAACAACGACCCAACCAAGGTCTTTAAGATCGGATCCCACCTAGACCCCCTTTCGTACGAGGGAGTCGATTAGTTTTATTCATGCAAGCCTGGACGTGTTTGCATGGCCCTATGCTGACATGTGTGGTATATCTCCGTCCATCATGACTCATTCGTTGAACATAGACCCAAAGCATGTTTCGGTGAAACAAAAGAGGTGTATGCTTGGCCTAAAGGGGTCAGCAGCTTTAAAAGAAGAGGTTAAAGGTTAGAAAATAATGAGTTCATCCAAGATGCGGCATACCTCGAGTGGATATCAAATCTAGTTCTTGTGAAGAAAGCAAACGGGAAGTGGCGAACGTGCATTGATTTTTCAGACTTGAATAAGGCCTTCTCTTAAGATAGCTTCCCACTTCCCAGGATTGATCAGCTTGTCGACTCAATAGTTGGACATGAGCCTCTGTCAATCATGGATGCTTACTCAAGGTACAACCAAATTACGATGCATGTCCCAGACCAGGAACATACAAATTTCAATACGGATCTCTTGCTGTATTTCTATGTGGTCCTTCCTTTTGGACTGTAGAATGCAGTGGAAACTTATCAATGCTTGATCAACCACATATTCCATGATTAGATCGGGAAAATGATGGAAGTGTATGTAGATGACATGCTGGTAAAGTCAAAGCGACCAACCGATCATATCTAGGACTTAGCATAGATGTTCGGTGTACTTCACAGATATGCAATGAAGCTCAAACCTTTGAAATG
This sequence comes from Allium sativum, assembly GCA_030737875.1. Taxonomy (NCBI): domain Eukaryota; kingdom Viridiplantae; phylum Streptophyta; class Magnoliopsida; order Asparagales; family Amaryllidaceae; genus Allium; species Allium sativum. Next base: position 866,103,264 of record CM060924.1, on the reverse strand, counting down.
CCCTTTTGGCGTTGAGTCAGGGAAGTTCTTGGGCTTCATTGTCATCTCTCGAGGAATTAAAATCAATCTCGAACAAATTGAATCAATCAAGGGTATTTAGGAACCTCGGAATATCAAAGATGTGTTGAGCCTGACAGGAAAGGTTTCTACTTTTGGTAGATTCATTTCAAGAGCAACCGACAAGTGTATTCCCTTCTTTGAGCTAATAAAACGAGGGAAGAGCAATTTGGATTGGATGGCTGATTGTGTTGAAGCGTTATAGAATCTTCTTAATCATTTGGAGAGAACACCCATATTGTCCAAACCAGTGGATCATGAAGAGTTGTTCGTATACCTGGCAATATCCCTTCTTACTGTTAGTTCAGCTTCAGTCCGTGAAGAGGATTGGGTGCAACGACTAGTACATTATGTAAGAAAAAAACTATAAGAGTAGAGTGCAGCTATCCAAAGATTGAGAAGCTGGTCTACAGTTTATTGATTGCATCGAAAAATCTCCGTCACTACTTCCAGGCTCACCCCATCAAAGTATACACTGACCAACCACTATGACATGTCCTGTAGCAACCTAAGGTGTCTCAGAGGTTGTTCAAATGGAACATTGAGCCGAGTCAATTCGACCTCACCTTCCTTCCCCAAAAAATTAATCTGAGGCAAGCATTGGCAGACATCATAGATGAGTTTATAACTCCCTAGAATGACATCCTAGAGGGCGATAATGATCTTCATGATGTAGGATGACATCCCAGAGGGCGATACCGATCTTCATGATGTCAAACCTAGACTGGATACATGGAATCTAGACACTGACATGGCTCATAATGACCGATGTTTTGGCATCATAGTTGTATTATTAACTCCTGAGGGACGATAGATTTTTACCCCTTGAGGCTAGACTTTCCCGCCATCAATAACAAATCTGAGTATGAAGTCCTGATTGTCGGGCTCAAACTCGCGTAGGACTTGGGGGTTGTAGCGTTGGACATTTTTTGCGATTCACAACTTATTGTATTTCAGGTTTGGAAGAAGTACCGAACCAAAGGGTCATGATTTTTCGCCTATCTCAAACGGGTAGAAGAGTTATTGAGCAATTTCGACTACCATAGCATCTCACATATTCCAGGAAAAAAAAATCAAAAGGTCAATAAACTGGATAGTTCCGATGCCAGAGATGAAGCAGAAATGGTGCCAATTGAAACATTAGACACTCTAAGCATTGACCAGATGGAGATTGATCAAGCCTTCGAGACTGAGCCTGAAAAGGAGTCGTGGATGACCCATATCAAGAACTTTATCCAGAATGGAACTCTCCCGGAACGAAAGAATGAGAAATGAGCTATCGTACGCAAAGCCTCGAGCTATATCATCCAGGGCGATATACTCTAAAGGAGAGGGTTCTCAGTTCCTTTGCTCCGATGTGTGGCCGATGATGATGCTAAGTGAGTATTGCAGGAAGTGCACGAAGGTGAATGTGGGGCCCACACCGGGGAACAAATTCTGGTAAAGAAGGTGATGCAGTATGACTATTTCAAGCCTATTGTCAGTCGGGATGCGGCTAGTTATTCCAAACGTTGCGACAAGTGTTGGAGATTTGCCCAGATTCAAAGAGCTTCACCAACTCAACTCACCCAGATGATTGGTCCTTGGCCATTTGTTGTATGGGGAGTGAACATCATTGGAAGCCTCCCAATTCAAAGGGTGGGGCAAAGTTTACAATCGTGGCTATGGATTAATTTACAAAATGGGCTGAAGAAGAACCATTAATCACAATCACGACAAAGCAGTTAATTAACTTTATCGTCAAAAACATCGTATGTCGATTTAGGCTTCCTTGGACCATCATAACTAATAACGGGACCAAGTTTAATAGTCCAGAATTCAGAGATTTCTACTAACGATGTCACATCGAGAAGTACACTGCATTTAAACACTCACAATCTAATGGACAAGTTGAAGCCGTGACCAAGATCATCAAGTTCGTCTTGAAGAAAAGGTTGGAACGGGCCAAAGGAAAATGGATTGACGAACTATCTTTAGCCTTTTGGGCTTATCGAACGACCCATAAGTTTGCGACTGGCCATACCCCCTTTCGCCTTGTCCAACAGCTTTAAAGCGATCATCTCGATACAACTCGAAGTCCCCTCTCACTAGACGACGTATTATAACCCACTGACTAACAAAGCTCTTCTCTTAGAATCTCTGGACCTGATTGACGAGAAGAGAGAAGAGGCTAATTTGCGTCCGAGGCGCATAGGTGACGATTCGCTTGATACTATAATAAGCAGGTTTGATTCGAAACCTTTGACTTTGGTGATCTTATTTTGAAATGAGTCTTCCTAGCCCCAATGTACATGGGCCCGAAATGGGAAGGACCTTACGTCATCCAACAAAAGCTTTATAATGGAACCTTCAGGCTAATGATTGTTGATGGTGACCTTCTTCCTAGAGCATGGAATGACGAACATCTATGGTGTTATTTTTACTACAAGAATTGGACACCGGAAGTAAGATAGGTGAAGGGGTATTATGGGGAAATCGATACTAAAAGCAATAAGTAATGACTGAAAGCAGAACCCGATAACCGAAAGCAAGGTCATCTCCAGCATCAACTATAGGCGATAATGCATGGTGTCGACACCAAATCAAGGATAAAGGAAGCATGTTATCGGCACGAACATGTTGGGGACAGTTATCTTGGTGTCGATACTTAAATGAGGGACAGTTGGTCTGGTTTCGGCACCCATGGAGAAGAAACAAAGACCCAGAGATGATATCAAAGGAATAAGGCTAAAGTCAATGGCGCGATACTGAAAGCAAGCAATATGGGAAAGCTGAAAGCACTTAATCCGTTACCGGAATGTAACACCATCGAAAGATAACCAAGGCCGATAGCCTAAGAACAAACAAGGTTTTATCGGTATTAAAGAGTTTGCCATCAATACTATTAAAAAGATGAAAGTCAAGCACTAGAGCACAATACCAAGGTTATATGAAAGCAAAAGCTCCAGCGAAAATGCTATCGCTACCAGCAGGCTTGGTATTGATAGCAAAAGCAATGCTAAAGATTACAAAGGAGGAAGCGGTGAAACATATCCTGAAGCCGACTCGATAGTGGGTTATCACTTCTGTAATTGAAGCACCAAGACAAAGAGGGTTCAGAGGAGAAGCGGTACCGAAACCAAAGCGACTGACACTCGAAAGCCATCACCGAAAGCCACCAGAGCGGGCCGACACAAACAACATAAACCAGAAGCGGGCTTCCAGCAAAAACGTACCAAAGTGGGCCCAAATTGCCTATAAATAAGACCCCAGAGGTCACATTTTGGGGATCCTTTTCTCATTCCACCGTTTTGTATTCTATTCTTAGAGAGGAAACCCTAAGTTCTTAAATCGAATTGGGGATTTCCACAACAATTGTAATACAACCATAATGAATGAAAAGGGAAAATCGAGACTTAGTCTTTTCTCGATTCGATTTTCATGTTGTGTCTATATTGATCAAACAGGGAGTTATGACTAACCCCTTTTTGTGAATGACTCGGGCGCTAAAGTATTCAAAGAGGGGAAAACCATTGAACAAAATCGATGAGCTCTTTCCTATGATTCTTATACTTTCCCCAAGCCTTTCACCTTAAGCCTAATGTAACACAACGTCTTTTGATAGGCCTATTATAACCTTATGACTAGATAAATGACACAACCAAAGCCTACTTGTAGGTTGGTTCGATGTGGAAGTATGATTTTAGTCACTAACAATTATAATATGTCACTAACCCTATTGTTATGATATAATATCTTGTTTCTTCTTAACATAATGTATAATATTCTGTCATGAATCTAGGGATAACTATTATAATAAAGTTCCCAACCTTTTGTAAACCTATAATTGCCTTATCCCTAGGTAACTGTTGATCTTTAAGCCTTGTAAGTGCGATACTCACCTCTTAAAGGAAGAGTAACTAATCTTCAGACTTAAGGTCTTGATATTTAGGAAATGGCAATATAAGTTTATCTTGTTGAGGCTAAATTATCTTTTAGCATCCTTTAGAACAATTACCCTCAAAATTTCATTATATATGTATTGTCAAACTTTAAACTAGGTGTTGATGATTTTTATCGTTCATATTTTGGCGCTAGAAGGAGGGCTTGAACCTCAGATTTTATTATTTTATCATAGATTAATTTGGTGTGCATATTTCTTTTATGATAGGAAAGGATGAAGTAAAAAAGATAGGAGGCTCTGAATAAAGAACCAGCTCCCAATACTACTCTTGAAGAGAATGTGATTCCAACACTCAACTTAAACAATACTGAAGTAGGAGCAACCTCTAACCCAGTTCAACCTCCAAACTCGAGTGCCGTGGAAGAAAATGCTATCAAGATAATAGCTCTAGAGAAACGGGTCCAGCAGATGCAGACTCTCTTGGAAGCTGCTCAAACAAAAAGGTCTTCAAGGATCACCAGGCCAAGGCAAAGGGAGGAGGACGAATCCCCGAAAAGAAAAGCTTCTGTCCAGCATTCCAAAGGGAAGGAGAATGCCAAAGCAACTTCCTCTAAGAAGAAAAAGTCTTATCTGACAGGAATAGATCATTAGGGAAACCAATGTGACAAGGAGCAATCCTAGAGCTCTACTTCTAAAGACTACGATCCCAAGAGGTCTGATTATGATAACATAAAACCTTACCCCAAGGATATAACAAGGAAAACTGTCAAAGATTTTCTAGGGAGCAAGGGAAAGAGGACCCTAATGAAAGGGATAATTATATAGAAAGGGTGGCCCCTTTCACTGATGAGATTATGAATACTATGATACCGTCCTGTGTGAAGATTCCAACCATAAAGTACCTTGAAACCACTGAACGTGATGACCACCTAATGGCTTTTGACAGCCAAATGGACCTCTATAACGCTTCGGGAGTCGTCAAATGTCGTCTTTTCCCAAAAACCCTCCAAGGGGTAGCATCCAAGTGGTATCATCAATATCAGGAAAATACCATTTATTCATGGAAACAATTCGCTTACGAGTTCTCTGCGCAGTTTTTCATCCGCAAAGATCCGATGGTAGATTACACTGTCATCGCCAATAGAAAGCAAAGGCGGGGAGAGTCTCTGGGAGATTATTTGAAAGGGTTCAATGTAGAAGCTTTAAAGGCAAAAGACATGAATGATCGTGATAAGCTTATTGTCGTTCACTTAGGGCTAATCGAGAACACTCCTTGCTGGAAGGTGTTGCATACTCATGGGTGTAAAGACCTGCAATATTTCCACTTCCAGGCTGACAAATTCATCCGTATGGATGAGCTATACTGCACAAAGAAAAAGTTTGGTTCCCGTGGGAAAGGAGGAAGACCAGGCTTTAACCGAAAACCCCAAGGTGAGAGGCTTGGGTTTGATGGAAGCCAAAAGAAGCCAAGGTGGGAAGAGTCTAACTCTAACTTTGTGGCTTTAAGTAAGCCTGTCTCATTTATCTATGTTGTGACCAAAGAGAGAGTTAACAACTTCCCGGTATCTTTTAAATCCAAGAATTTCCCGGAACCATACAACGGAGGGAAGTATTGCGAGTACCACAAAACAAATGGTCACAAGACTATTGAATGCAAGGTGTTGGAAGGCATAATTCAGAAGCTCATTCATGAAGGGCACTTGACAGATTTTTTTTGGACAAACAATAATCAGTCCAACATACCTGTAACAACCCGGAAATCCGTACCATCTGAGTTGACTAAAGAAACACACGTCCAACCCAAATTGCACAGAAATACGAGTCATTAGGGTTAAAGAAATATAAATAGATAGAAGATAGAACAAAAGAGAACATCAAAATGTCATAGTGGAACAAACAAAATATAATATCATATATTATAACTTTGGAATACAAATCTGTATTGTATATAGATACCATATCAAGGTACAACAGATATACATCACAGCGGAAATAACTCTAAATAACTAATGGTGAAGCCTCTTGCTTTAAGCTCCTCCAAATGTATCTGTAAAGGCCTGAAACACTTGACTGCCCGTACAAATTTGGGTACCTAAGAGTTTAGGGCAAAACAAACAAAATAAACTCTGGGTCTGTCAAAGGACCTTCGTGAGTAAACTCCAACTATTTTGTTTAACTTTAAAAAAAATGAAAGGAAGGATAATCGTAAGACCGACCCACACATAAATACGGATGGTTTTTACCTTACGATAACCCAAAACCTTTTTGATATCTGAATCCGGTGATATTATGATAATGTCTAATGAAATATATAACCATCTAACTAACGCTTGCATCTCACGCTCCACATACATAGTATAAAATCAAATACCACAGCGTGCTTATTGGAGATCAGATTCCAACTATGACAAGGTATGGGACTACCTTCCGATCAGCGTACTCTAGAGAGGATACACCGGGGTTCAACAGGAACGTCTTGCAATCCGACCACAAATGACCGGTTACTCATTTAGCTTGAGTGAACCGAATGTATTATCACCCACGGTTGTCAGCCGTCTAACTGTAATCTGTAAGATACATAATTGAAAGAAGAACAAATGAATTTCTTTAGATGGTGATAATACACCCTGCAAAGGTGCGACCTAACTAGCCATGCTGCCTGCCTGATTTTTGTCATTTCCCGGTTCTGAGGCTTGAGGTCATGCTTTCTAGAATAGCACGCCACCATTTACTTTGAATGCCACAACATAAAACCCATTAAGTCACTAGTAATCTTCTCAAAAATATTACGCGTATAAAAAGCTAAGAGAAACGAATTCCTCCGCCACCAAACATAATACCTTGAAGAGATCGTCTTATGTGATCCGTTAGGCATACTGATTAGCATAGAAATATGTTTATTTTATGTTCTTGTATCTTATCTTTTGTATATAAATAAATATTACGTTGAGTATTATTTTGTTGTTTTTACATATGAGTTGTTCAAGCGTTATACAGCCTTAAAAGTGAAGAATCGATGCCATTTACATGGAGAATTGCATAAGAAGCTGTCATTGGAGGCTAGTTGTGTTCATATTGGTCAACTTGGAAGGAGATTGGTAGAAACGATCTTAGGAAATCAATCAGTTGGACACATGTCAAACAAGGATAAGAGGAGGATTGTAGCATAATCTTTGATGAGAAGTCCCATTTATATGATTAGGGTTTTGCAACTTTGCTATATATACACATGTATACCCATTGTAACTTTCTGTTGTACCTTTTTCTGCCATTAATCTAGCTTAGTTTTCTTTTACTTTTTTGCGTTTTTATTTTATTAGCAACTAGTGCCATCTACACAATTAGGTTTGGTAGAATACTAGCTGTATTTTGCACTTATTTTCATTAGTGATTGACCGTCTAATTAGATTCAGCGGTAATCCTAATTTTATCTTCTGTTAGTTATTTAATTTTTGCAATTTTAATTTCTGTTTTTTATTGCTTTCCTAGGTTATATTCGATTGAATATAGGTTTGATTAGATTCAGATCTGATTCAATTCAATAATAATTTTATTTGCAGTTTCCATTTTTTTTTCAAAATCAACCTCCAAGTTTTTTCTAACACACCCAAGGAATATATAAATAATAAAATTTAATTTTCCTCCCTATGTTCGACCAACATACTACACACCTGTGCGCTTGCAGTTATTATTACATAATTCACGCTTTTTTGATTCATACTAAGCGTCGATCACATACTCTGTCAGGCGTTAGTCCATACAAGTTGTCCTAGGACTGGACAAACCGAAGGCACTATCCTGTAAATAGAACAACCCTTGCATTTTACTTCGTCTTCAATTATCTTCTTCATAATATAATTTGCAATGCCTGTGCCTATACGGAGTAGGTTTCATATAATAATTCCAAACAGTCTCTCCGTATTGACAATGATGGTCAAAACTTCAATAGTCGATTATTTAACTATCGAGAAAACAAACATCCATCCAAATTTCCAATTGGAATTTTTTTTGGCAAAGCAACTGGAAATATTATTAACTAAACATCAAACAATCATTAGCCCTTTTTTGTATTAATTAAATCATTTCCCATAGTTCCTTCCAATTTCTTTTACTCAAATATTTTGAAAACGTTTTATCCTCTTACGATATTTGGAAAATATTCCATATCCCATTTTCTTTTGTTTTCTATACTTAGAAAATATCTTCTATTAATGATTGGAATTCATTTCCAGTTACTTCTCCCTTTCATAACCATTCATTTTTATACTTAGGAAATATTTATTATTATATTTCCAAAATTCCACTTACTTGGGTTAAAACAAATGTTGTGTAGAACATCGTTACAATAACCCAAAATATTGCATTCAACTAAATCTTATTTAAACATTGATCTTAGAAACCGAATCTTTCTATTTACCGGTTAATAAAAAAATCAATCAAGTTGGGGTATAATTACCTCTCAGACCTTGACTGAATAACATTTTTAACTTCAAAACAGACAAGATCACTTATCTCGAATAATCGACATCATATAAAACCAATTATTCATTTTTAAAATGTGAATACGTTTCTCTTTCTATTCTTACCAGATTTAAATTTATAGATATTTTTTTGGTTTATAACATTCTATTATAAGTTTGTTTCCTTATTGAATTCTCTCTATATATGTATATCGATATATTGATTTCTAGTTATAAAACTTTCTTAAAAATGTTCCAATTCCTTAAATTTTCAGAAAATTTTGCCAATGTCTGCTTTGTACGGCTCAATCGGTACAACTACAAATCGCCTCTATATGCTCTTTCCATTCCAAAAGAAAATCAAAAAGCCAAGAGGCTTTCCCAATAGGCTCATAAAATCTCATATGAAATTTAAACATGTACCTTTTTGTTGGACACTCAAAATATAATCTTCATTCTCTTCATTCCATACCTGTTTAACATATATATGCCCATTCCCAATTTGTATCAAATCAATTCAACACTTTTTAATTTAATCGCTTCCCATTCGTTTATTAATATTCTAATTAGCTTCTTTGTTTAATCTACTTTTAATTTGAACACATCACGTTCAAATATATTTGTATTCAGTTATACACAAATCAACCTCAAACTCCATGCTCGATTGCAAATTCTTATCTAAGTTTTCATATTTGAATTTCCTGTTTTAGTTTACTTAAACAAAGTTAAGTTTGATCCAAGACTCTACTAACTAATTTCTTTTGAAATTAGTAAATTTCATTCAATAATTAAAATCTGACTTTTGTTCCGAAAATCAATCCATTTACTCCACTTGAGTTCATATTTATTTATTTACTCAAATTTGGGTTTTTCTAATGGAAATCCAGATTTTTATTCTCTTAAGGGTCGCATAGGGAAATCATCTGCTAATGGTACTACGGGAAATATCCAATCGCCAATTATATATATATATATATATTTTATCACCAAGCCTAAATATAGCTAATATGTCAGGGATGAGAATCACAGATCTTAAGGCAAAACTAACATTAGAGCGGCGGGGGGGGGGGGGGGGGAGGAGGTGAATAGTGTTTTAAAGGATTTATAGAAATATTAAACAATTAAAAATTACTTAAACTATTATATGAATCACAGAACGAATATCACAACAGAGACAATCACAAATGAAAATATAAACAGAAATAAAATGCAGAAAAGGAAAGAACACACCGGATTTTATGTTGGTTCGGATTACTCCTACGTCTAGTCCTATGCAATGCTGGATTGCGCAGAGTTTTATTAATATCAGTACCCAATTACAACCCCCTTGATTTCACGGCTACAAGGTTAAACTGATTCAACACCCTTGATTTCACAGCTACAAGGTTAACACCGCTCCCTTACCTTGATTTACGGGCTATAAGGAACACACCCTTTCCTTAACAATTACAACAGCCCTAGAAATCTTGAATAACACTTCCAAACAAAGAGTATTTGATAGAGATTGAGAATAGAAAGAGAATGATATATTTTGTATTGAAATTGGCAGAGTATAAGCGTAGGAATTTGAATTTCAAAGTAGAATAATGGTGGAATATGAAGTAGGGAAGAAGGAAATGAAAACTTATTAAAAAATGAAATCAGACCCTTTATATAATGTTCCAAGGGACACAACCATTTCTGGAATGTTCTAAATATGAAAAGACGGATCTATTTGAATTTAAAATTTGTGACAGTTATATGTCGACATGCATATATGTGTATGTTGACATATACATAGAATTCAATTTTTTTAAATCATTTTTTGAAGTGTTTAAACCAATATGTATGTTCTGAAAATTCTTGAATCAAAACTAGTTGTTTAAAATATGTTTTCTAAAGTATAAAAACATAGTAATATATAATTTAAACATGTGATATAAAAACTATAAATATAAATATAAATGATATAAAATTATATATTATGATTATAAACACACACATATATATAATATAACTTTATAATATATATAAACTATATAAGAAACTTATATATATATATATATTTGAAATCATAAGTAAAAATCTTTCGATTATTTAAAACCATTTTTAAGGAGTTTGAAATAATTTAAAATCAATTTAAAAAGATAATTTGAACACAGAATTTAGTGAGTGCTAAATATAGTTTTACATAATAACTAGACTCTATTACTCTGATAATCTTGATATCTTGATACTCATGAGTCTTGATTCTCCTTTGAAATCTTGAATCTCTAAAAACTCTTAACCGTACAGTCTTCAGTATTTATTCCTTGCATATACATATATACACACGCGCACACACATATATATTCTAGAAAAAATGTTAGTATATATTTTATATTGTCATCAAAATTCCATTCTCCAACATAATATATATCATAGCCACAATAATATTTCAATGCATCCAAACAACCAACAAACTGCATGTAACATTATATTAAATAAATATTCCCTTATAATAAATTATAAATGAATCCACAGAGTGAGTTTACTCACCTTGTTTGCTGAATATCCAATCAAATTTATATATCATCGTAGCTACGGATCTACTCAACGAATTTACTTAGTACCTACGATTATTAAATTTTATTTATCGATTAAATGGTTATTAATTTAACTGAACTACTAAAATAAACAAATAATTTATTCTATGCATTTTAATTTTTTTGTAAAAATGTATACCTGCTGCCTCGACTGTTACACCATAACCAGTTGACTCCATCACTATTTGCGACAACTACATTGCCATCCCAATACTTCTAATCCACCAGCCATACCAAATCACAAACCTAACTCTTCCCACATCATACTGTCGAACTCCAACCACATCAGTCCAGTACTAGTACATTCGAACCCCACCAAGTACCTATAGCCAAGCTCTCACTACTACAAAACAGGTCAGTTGCTTCGGTTGTTTACTCCCTGTTGCTTTAGTTCTGCAACCTAAGCAACTGCAAAAGACGCAACAGACCAAAAATTTGTTAATTTGGACAAGAAACCGAAGCAAATAAACTTTTGTGCTTCGGTTGTTTTTTCGTTTTGCTTCGGTTTAAAATCTGAATCAAATGCAGAAGGTGCTAAAAAATATAATTTGTTGCTTCGAATAAACAACCAAAGAAAAAAGTTATTTCTTGCTTCGGTCCCTTGTAATGGATGTAAAAAAGTATAGAGACATGAGATGGCACTTCTTGTTGCTTCGGCTGTAACTACAACCAAAGCAAAAAACCACCTAGAAAAAAATATTACCCCGCACACAAACCACTATTATTCTCAGTATATCAAAATAGATAATTATTGATATTCAAACTATGCAACAATACAGATTGAACAATTGACAAATAAATTCAATAATTGCATTGATAAGGTTAATAATCCATACATCTAATAGCAACAACATGTTAAATAAAAACAAATAATTCATACACAGTGTTAATAATCAAATCTCTTACTACAAGAAATAACCAAATATAATATAATCTGGTCTTACTACAAAAATGAACAATGCGCAAACTACGAATTTAACTTACTAAATCAAGGCTTCAAAAAGATGTGATAAATGTATTATTTACAAAATGCAAACTTTCAAAGACACACAACAAGCATCTTACTTAATATCTGCTGCAATATTACCTGCAAACTAAAATTTCAAAAACAAATAGAAAGCAAATCTCTCAATAATGGTAAACCTACAAAAACAAAGAAATAATAAAAAGGCAAGTCATGGTACATATATAACACTTGACATTAGTAATCTGGGTAACGTCATGGTACCTAGATTCCTAATCATGGTACAAAAATTAATAAAAAAAAGGCAATGGCATGCCTTCATCTACAAAAGTATTTTTTTAGGACAATTCAGATTCCTAATCATGTGTATATCTATGACATATAGTAACTATATCTCCAATGACTTAATTGTAAAGTTGTCAATGAATTGAGTCAGAGACAGTTTTCTTCATATTTTGAAATTACAACTTATCCATTTTACAATAGAGTAATATAATCAGAAACGGTAATATATACAGTTGTACTGAATACTTATAGAAAGAACATCAAATTTAACTTATCCCAAAGCATATAATATACTGCCTCATACCCTGATGATACTTCAACTTATCCCAGTGTCGTACTTATAACAAAAAAATTATAATCAAAATGGATTGTCCCAAACTCCGGGTATACTCTGTACAACATCAGCATGGAAAACCAAACAAGTTCTTATTTTACCAATGATGTTAAAGCTCATATTGGATTCAAGCTTGGATCACTAAACATGTTTCTCTATTATCTGTATTTATCTGATCCTTATTCATGTAATGTATTTTTATACATACATCTGTGTAGTATTTTACAGTGAATTTCACTAGCCACTTTCTAGAAATACAAGAAATTTCACTGCCAATCTGTGAATAAATTGAGTTTATCTGATGCATCATATTCGCGTATTTGCATAAAAATTCCAACTTTAAAAAAAATAAGAAAATCAAGCGTACTGCCTTGGTTTCGTTGTGTATATATAATTAACCTAAGATACCAATTGATTTGAAATGGAAATTTGCCTTTTAAAATGTAAATCAAATAGCGTGGAGGAGAAAGAAGAGTTGGTAAATCCTTGTCATGTCAACAAATGGAAGAATGGGAAGGAAAAAATAACTTTTCTGCATTTCCAATAAACTAGAAAATAATAATAAAAGGCATTCTTTAATTAAATAATTTTCCAAATCAGTCGTTTTACACGTCGTTCTCTTCTCCTCTTTTGCGCATTTCAAATTAAAACACAACACTCATACTATAGCCAAACACAACCTAAGTTTCCATTACTGCTCTCAAGAACAAAGTAGATATAAACCAAAATACACATTCCACCACATTAATGCAATCACGAAAGGAAATTCATATATCTTTTATGTTATTAAACCAACGCTATACGATATGATAAACATTAAGCATGACATTTTCTTATTGGGTTAATATAGAGTTTTCAGATCCTATCTAAGTTTCTTAATTACTGTAATTTAGCGGAAGCGAGGAAACATGTATCATATGACGTTGCAAATAAGTATAGACATGCATGAATGCATATGATTGTCAAAGATGAAAAGGGTAAATCAACAAAATAATAATCAAACCTGGCAAACCGTTTTCAAGCTTTCTACTGCCGGATACCGTCTTTTCTCTAACTGCATTAATTTCTACACCAAAATGCTTATGTGAGCATTTTCAAGCTTGCTCTCGGACAGTAAAGACATCGAAAGCTCCCCAAATTTCATGAAATATATGCCGTACCTAATATTCCTCTCAAATTGATCTTGGAAACTAAGAATAAAATGATCGAACTAGTCAGAAGAAGGGTTAAACTCTCAGAATTGGAACTTGAGTGCGAAGCCATGGTTCAGGTTGGGGGTCCAGATTGCGGTCATTGAAGGATCCAGTGGAGCGAAGCATGATGCCGGGGAACCCCGTGTCCATGACCATGTTGATCCGCGAGTGAGAATAACTGGGAACAACTAATCCGCGCATTACTCCTTTAGTGATCGTCATGGCTGATAGTTGAGGATTTAACGAAGATGAATATGGCGGCTGCTAGTAGGGTTTAGTGTTATGAGAAAAGGATCAGGGCGGTTATATATTAGGTAAAAGTTGTATTATGGGATCTAATTTGAACCGTGCATTCAAGTGCTTCCTACGTATATCTCGAAATGTTTGAAGTTCACTGACCGTGCATTCACGTGATTTATTTATTAGAGTTTGTAGCCTATTAACAGTTTTTCATCATAGTTTATTTTATTTTAATTCTAATTTGTAAACTACTTATTTACTTCTAGTTTATTAATAATAAAAAATATTGATTATCAACTAACAACCAAATATATTCACCAATTATTATCTATTTACTTTTAGCTTATTAATTATATTAATTAACTATTACTTATTATAATAATACACATAACGAATAAATAAATAAATTTATAGGTTATTACTTATGTATTAATTATTAGTTATCAATATTAGTTATATTTATTTAAAATAAAATGTAATTAATAAATATTTAATATAACTTGGTAATATTTAATAATTAACATTACTAGATTATTGTACATAACTTATTAAATAGGGTGTTGTTATTGACACTCCAACTATTGTTAAGGGAGGGCCATTTTTTAAAAACACTCCACTTTTTGAAAAATTGTTAAGGGGCTACACAAACATACTATTTCACACCACTTAATATTCCTAGATTGCCCTTTTAAATTAGATTAAAAAAAACTTATTCGTTAACGGAAACCAAATTAAAATAAGCAGTTCGTCACCACTACACCGAATGCAGCACATAACCAATTATATATGTATTCGACGATGATATGTTGAAAATTAATAATCATTTCGGTGCATTGCCTCCGTAATTATAAAATTCGGCATATTTATGTCAACAAAAAAATAGTTTGATCATATTCCTTCAAAAATGCTTTTCTTTTAGGGTTTAAAAAAATCGCTAGATGAGAATCAAAAAAAAATTACTATGGCCCTTACAATATTTGTTAAAATAAAATTACATTTATTTATTAAGGGGCTATATGGGTAATAAGGTAAAATTACCATTATTTGTTAAGGGGCTACTTTCCTCATTGGTACTCCCCTTAACAATTTTTGGAAAAAAATAAAATTTGGCCTCCCTTAACAATATTTGGAGTGTCAATAACAATGCCCATTAAATATAATAAAATTTTAAATTTACTAAAAGCTCTATTTTTCTTTTAGTTTGGAACTTTATGAACTTTTTTAATTTTATGAATTGTTTTATATTTATTATAGAAAATTTTAAATTTTATTGTATTTTCGTTTTTTATATTATATATTTAATAGTAAATATTATTTACCATTTCTTATTTATTAATTATTAGTTATTACATATAACTTATTAGTTAAATTGAATATTAATTATTAATTACTTGATATTTATATTTTAATATTAATTGTATATTAAGTTATTTATTAATTATTAAATGTAATTAATAAATATTTACTAATTATTAATTGTTAATTATAATAAATAATTAAATGTAAAAAAAATTAGATAATAATTAGTAATCAAAAATGATTTATTGACAATCATTGGGGGTAAATTAAAGTTAAGTACCTTTAAAAGTTTCCATTTATAAATTACTAATTTTTAAATTGTCATTAGTAATTAACAATTGGTTAAAATCAATTAATACATTTTTTGAGGAATACGGATGAGTAGTATGAAGTTACACAGCCGATTAAATTATATATATATATACATACATATATATATATATATGTATATATATATAATAAAATCAATTAATACATATTAAATATCACTTCATAAGTATTAAATTTTAATGCAAATTATTATTATTAATAATTATTACGTAATTATTGAAATTTAATTATTTGATAATAATGACAAAATATCCTAATTTTGAGAATTAACTATTTAACAATAATTATTAATTGATAATTACTAAAAACTTATTACTGAACATTAAACATTACTTACTAATTATTAAACATTAAATGTCAAACATTAATTATTAAATACTTATTATTAATCTTTCAATATCAATTATTTAATATTGATTACTAAATATATTTATTAGTTATTAAATGTAATTAACAAACATAAACCATAATTTACTGGGTATATTAACTATAATATATTTTAGATGAAAACATTAGCTATTGATTTATTATAATAATTAGTAATTTTGAATTACTTGTTGCTACTCCTTAATTAGAATAAATTATTTAATGGTATAATGCATTTGTTTCTATTCTTAAGGAATGAAGCAAATAATATTATTTTGTTTGATGCATTTTCTTTGGTTCATAAAGAATCGATACAAATAAAATTATTTGCTTCGGTGCATTTGCTTTAGATGTTAGCACAACAGAAGTAAATGATACCATTCGCTTCAGTTATGAGCACATCCGAAGCAAATAACACTGTTTTCTTTAGTGCATTTGCTTTAGATGTTAGCATAATGGAAGCAACTGATACTATTTGCTTTGGTTGTGAGCTCATCCGAAGCAAATAACACTATTTGCTTCAGTGCATTTGCTTCTATTGGGTGAAAAACTGAAGCAGATGATACTATTTGCTTCGGTTGCAGGCACAACAGAAGCAAAAGAGACGAGGCAACAGACCTATTTTGTAGTAGTGCCTCCATTTCAACCTAGTATATCATCATACAACGCACCCGTTCATCCACCATTTCCCAGTAAAATCACAGACCAATCTTCCCAAAATTTCAACTGTCGATCTTCCAGACCATCTCGTCCACCCTCCAATCTACAACACTCCAGTCCCCATCCACAGTCCCTGAAATAATCACGCACCTCCAAAATCTCTTTCACCATGACCAATTTCCTCAACCCACGCCTCATCTAAAAATTGAGGACCCTCTCTTCTCCACTATAGCAGCGGCGACTGATGCGTCGCCTCCTCCTGAAAAGCTCAGAAATCGTGACAGATGATCGAACGAACATAAGCATGATAGGCAACCTTCAATCAACGAGATGACTCACTGAAGTCAAAACCTCTAGCAAGGTATGGTTTGTGGGGATGTAGGATTTGTTGCTTAGGCAAATAAAAAACTTCGCCATCGAGCTGAAGAAAAAAAAATCGAATTGAAATATAGGCATGGAATTCGACTAAGCGATGCTGATAAAAAATGGAGATGTTAAATTAATTTAATCACGCACCTCCAAAATCTCTTTCACCATGACCAATTTCCTCAACCCACGCCTCATCTAAAAATCGAGGACCCTCTCTTCTCCACTATAGCAGCGGCGACTGATGCGTCGCCTCCTCCTGAAAAGCTCAGAAATCGTGAAGATGATCGAACGAACATAAGCATGATAGGCAACCTTCAATCAACGAGATGACTCACTGAAGTCAAAACCTCTAGCAAGGTACGGTTTGTGGGGATGTAGGATTTGTTCCTTAGGCAAATAAAAAACTTCGCCATCGAGCTGAAGAAAAAAAAATTGAATTGAAATATAGGCATGGAATTCGACTAAGCGATGCCGATAAAAAATGGAGATGTTAAATTAATTTGGGGAATTTAGATTTGTACTCGATTTTGATTTTTCTCATTCCTTTTCGAACGGTTTTTCTTTTCATTCGAAAATGAACGAGATATTGGAGATGGATTTGTTTATATAGGGAAGAAGATGTCTGCGAAATGAAAAGAATAGGTTTGCGAGGGGTACAAATATGAGGTCTGTGTGACTACGAATATTGATGGTAAATTTTCAATTCTTAGGTCTGCGAAATGAAAACAAAGGTCGGCTATTTTAAAAGTATAGGCCTGCGTTATTTAATTGATTTTATACAGATATATTTTTATATAATATAATATCCTAAAATATCTTGTGGTCCATACTTAAAATCCCGAACCCCTATTTAGTTGTAATGACCGACGTTCCCGAGTTATACCTTTATTCTGAACTCAACGGAACACATTTTGAATTTTAATTTGAAAGTATATACGGAATAACCAAATTAAATTAACGTTTATAAATAACTTGGATATAATTATTTCCAAGCGTTTTCTCATCATACGATCAAACAATAAATCCAAACGTTACAAAATTTGAAATCCAATAATAATATCCTATTACGGAACTAATGGAACTGGTTCCGTTGAATTCAGAGATCATTTGAAAATTAACTGTTCTTAAGTACCATATTAATAAATATAACATAATTTAAATTCAAACCATTCAAATTCATCGATAATAAATTATTACTATCGTTTATATTCAAATAGAATTTATATTAATTGATAGAATCATTTCGATTCAGTTTTAATTTTGAATTCAATTCTTATCGTTTCGTATATGATTATTCAATATATTCGAATTAAATTATATATCGATTATTAAATCGATAAGTTCAATATAAAAATCCATTTATTATTCCAATTCAACATTTAAACTAATTTAAATATTTAAAATTAAGCGGCCAAAAATCCGGGATGTTATACTACCAACAGGAACTTAAAGGTTTTAGCCAACTCGGTGGAAGCTCCAACCGAGGAGGATCAACTAGATCTGGGCCCTCCAATAAACCGAATTAATGTGATCCATGGTGGGCCACATTCCATTGGGAATAGCCAAGCAGCTCTGAACTGATATTTGAGGGAGGCCCGTGAGGGAATATTTTTTGTTCAAGTGGAACCATCATTGAAGAATGCCCGCTACAGCATCAAGATGCACAACCTAGTGATTTCTCCAAATGAGATGCGGTAGAGGGTTCGTCATCCACATAATGACCCTCTCATGATAACAACTCAGATTGGGCTTTCTGTAGTTGCCAAAATTCTTGATGATACTGGGAGTGCGGTAAATGTGTTCTTTAAACATGCTTTCGACCAAATGGGGATTTCTAAGCAGAAGCCAAAACTAAGCAATAAGCTTGCCTTCGGTTTCAACAACAAAGGATCAACTCCAGAGGGAAAAATCAAGCTTTTGGTCTAAGTTGAGTTGTCTTCTCTACAGGACCTTCGAGACTCTCTTCGTCTTCATTGACCAGCCTTCGTACTATAATGCTTTCTTTGGTCGACCAGCTCTGGTTGAAATGGATGCTTTCGTCTCGTCCAAATATCTTATGATGTTGTTCCTAACAATTCAGTTCTTCCGAGTTGTATTTTGCAACCGTTGACCAATACAAAAGGGAGTATTCTGCTTACTTCGATTCTTCTACAATTTTTCTACCTTTGGATGATGGATTCTTACATCCGACATTCAAATCCAAAATAAGAATCAATAAAACTAACAAACATGTGAATGGTAGGTACACCTCTTTAAGAAGAAAGAGAAAGATGGTTGACGAAATAAACTTGGTAAAAGAGGAAGAAATTGTGATAGAATTGGATTCCCGAGGGGTATAGAAGGAATTAAACTGATAGAAGAGTTGAAGAAAATAAGCATTGATTCAAATGATAAAGCTAAAACCATCAAAATAGGGAAGAAGTTGGAAAAACCCTTGAGGGGTGATTTGATACACTTCCTATAGTACAATACGGATGTATTCGCTTGGATCCACTCAGACATGGTAGGGGTCAACCCTTCCATCATCTGTCGTGCATTGAACATCAATCCATCTATAACCCCTATTCGATAAAAGAAAAGGAAGTACAATAAAGATAGTTCAGAAGCCTTGAAAGAGTAGGTCAACAAGTTACTTACGAATGGATTTATCCGAGAGGTCTTTTATCCCAAGTGACTAGCTAACCGGTATTGGTGAAAAAGTCTAATAGGAAGTGGAGGACTTGTGTCGACTACACGGACTTAAACTAAGCTTGCCCAAAGGATTGTTATCACCTTTCTCGAATAGATCATTTGGTTGGTGCGACTAGAGGAAATAGGTTTCTATCCCTCACGGATGCTTACTTAGGATATAATCAAATCCCTATGTTCAAGCTCGACGAAGAGCACACAAGCTTCATTACTGACTGGGGAACATTTTGCTACAAAGTAATCCCTTTGGATTAAGAACACTGGAGAAACATACCAAAGATTGGTTAACATGATTTTCTGGGATCAGATAGGAAAAAATATGGAGGTATATGCCGACAACATGCTAGTAAAATCTACAAATGCAGAAAGCCATCTGAAGGATCTAGAAGAAATGTTCAATGTCTTGAGGAAATATCAAATGAAGTTAAATTCTCAAAAGTGTTCTTTCAGAGTTCAGTCTAGATAGTTTCTAGGTTATGTTGTCAGCGAACATGGTATTGAGGTTAATCCCTGATCAAATCATAGCTACCCAAAACAAGAAATGAGGTCATGAGCTTAAACGAGAAGGTAGCAGCCCTAAGACGGTTCATTTCCAAAGCCATTGATAAGTGTGTCCATTTCTTTGATGTAATAAAGGAAAAGAAGAATTTCGAATGGAATGAAGAGTGTAAGAAGGCTTTACATGAATTGAAAGGTTATATGGGAAAGCCACCGGTTTTATTTAGTCCCAAAAGATGGAGGATCTAACATTATATGGATGTTCCAGATTATGCGATCAGCTCAATTCTCATTAGGGAAAGCAATGGAACACAATTTCCAATTTATTATGTCAGAAGATGGTTAAAGGATGCGGAAACCCGATACCCCGTGGTAGAGAAGTTAGCTTATTGTCTAATAGTTACAGCACATAATCTTAGGGGTTATTTTCAAGCACATCCCATTATGGTTTTAACCAACATTCCACTTAAACAAATTTTTAGCAAGCCAGAAACTTCAGGAAGGTTAGTAAAGTAGGGAATCGAGCTTCGTCAGTATGAAACCGAGTTTCAGCCTCGAGCAACGATTAAAAGGCAAGCTCTCGCGGATTTTGTAAATAAGTGCACAAATTTTATTATAGAATAGTCAACAAAGGAAAATGATCTAAAGGCTAAATGGTAGTTATTTGTAGATGGAGCTTCAAATGAACAGGGAGCAGGGGAAGGATATATAATAATCACCCCTGATGGACATCGTTTACATTACGTAAGGAAGCTGGGTTTTGTCGCAACAAACAATGTAGCAGAGTATGAGTCGATGGTGACGGTATTGAGTTTGGCTCTACAATTAAATATACCACGGATTGAAATCTTTAGCGACTTACAACTAATGGTAAACCAAATTAAGCAAACCTACCAAACCAAGGATTCACAGTTAGCGCTATATGTGAAGCGAATACTAAAGATGCTCACTCAATTTGAAGATTTTTCTATACATCAGATCCCAAGAGGGTATGCATTCGTCGTCAGTCCAAACGGGGGTGTTTGCACATATTCTGATTGAAAGAGCTATCTTTGCGGCTAGCCCCATAGTTGATTTATCATGCTTGACACTCGAGATTATCATAAATCCACCAGAGAGATGTCCATCTGTAGTGACTCATCGGATGATACAAAAAGCTTGCATTCATTTTGTTATCCTAGAGGATGGTGTTCAACTGCTTGGGAAAAATGAAGTGGCTGACCGACCTCCTTATGGATTTACAGTTTGCTACTGCTATATGTGTTTGAATGGTGATTCCTCCTTTTAATCCCTTTCTATGAAGGGTCCTTCAAGCATTAGGAGATGCGCCTTATTAATTACACCCAAATGGTTATGTTTTGCTAACAGGTTTATATATGCCCATTATGCAAACAATCCGACGTATCCCCACATTCGAAGAGATTTGCTATCTTTGCGTTTCCAGAAGGAAAAAAGATCATCCATCACTTATATTTGTTGAGGCAGCTTGGAATTGAAAGTTTATCACCGGTCTCTATGACAAAATTCCTCCCTTCATGAATTTGTTTTTCTATGTCCAATGCCTTGAAGGATTCAATAGATTCTGGATATGAAAAGGTGAGTACCCGACCTCGAGTGATCCTCCCTTTTTCCCTCGTGACCCTGCAGTTCTTGACTTATTTCATTTCACTTTTTGCAGCTTTTCCTGCTTCTATTAGGGACCGCAAACATCTAGTAATGTTCGAAACTTTGAAGGCTGTTGAGATCAGGGAGAGGGAGAAAGACTATTTGTTGCAAGACATGTTCTTGCACCAATTTGGGCTTCTGGAGATGACTCGATTTGTAATCCTTGGGAGGTCCCTATTCGGTCTCATCCCCAAGCCGATTCTGCTCAAACCGTTAAAGGGGATATTTCAGTCGAGGCTTCCTCTAGAGGCACTCCTATAGTAGGGGTTTGACTCAGCCAACTGGAGTGGAGGTCCAGACTGAATCCCAGATGTCCCCTATCCAAAAAGCCCATGAAGGGGACTTCGTTCAACATGAAGGGAGGGCTCTTGATGATCCCAAGCAAAGATGGAGGTAGGAGAGTTTCTGGGGAGTGACAATTCCAATTTTGGAGAGATCGATCCCGATTGTACACTCATGAGGTATTCTAAGGAGGGATTACGTGGTAGGGCTTCAAGTGCTAGCCCTGTCAATGTTAGAGTCGGTAATTCCCCAACTAACTAGATTCAACCCCTAACCTTAACGCCGTCGGGTGGCGATGACCGTGTTATTTTTGGTGACTTGAGCGACTTATATGTGACCTTCATAGAGTTATTTAAAGACGACTTCGTTCATATCGTGCCTGTGGCGTGCAGTTCAGGAACACCTATCGCCCATCTTTCCCTATTTGCGCTATGCATGTTACCTCCAAGTCTATTATAACATTGATGAACCTTTCGATGATGAGTGGTTAATTTGGAAATGCGTCTTAGATTCAAAATAACACACACATAGGATTATTGGCATTCATCATGTGCACTTTCTTCACGTGCTTAAGTTTATGTTTAGTTTGAATTCTATCTCGACTTGTCTTTTGTTTTAGGTCTTATATGGATCACTAATATTATGAGTTCTTCCATCATCAAGCATCCCAAGGTCACCATGGCTCATATCTCTTCCATCCTAGTTACTTTGAGACCGAAGAGGGGAGAAGTGCGAGGAAAGCTCGTAAGGAATGTAACCAAAGGAAGTAAAAAGAACAAGACATAAGAGAATGGGAAGATCAGAAAGGTGAGATCAAGGGGATCTTGCTCGAGACGACCGAGAGCGTACACAAGACGATGAAAATCGTAGGAAGAGGGAGCAGGATGACAAAAAGAAAGCAACCTATTCGGGAGAATCCCTAAAGCGGGCCAAGAAGGGTCAAGACTCAAATCTACTTATTGAACCATCTGTTGGCCACACCACTATAAGACCCTCTACCCTTGTCCTACCTGCAACTACTTTGCCAACTTTTGATGTCTACCGAGTTGTCAAGAGGGCTCCTTACTCGCATCCACTTGGACCCGCTAAACTTTCTGCAAAATTTCCCTATTTGTTTCTACAGTGAGTACGCTTTAATTTGAACATTTCTCCGATAGACAAGGATGAATTGCTGAAAAATATCGAGATCTTCAAGAATAATGTGAAGAAATTATCTAACTAGAAGAAGCTAGTCTTTAAGCTCTAGAGAGTGAACAAACTTAATTATGAGGCACAAATAACAATGGAAAGTGACCAGACAGAGTGGAATCACACACTCCAGGAGAGTAACTTGGAGATCGAGAAATTTTTTCAGTCCTATAAGGATGTTGAGGCTTCCAAAAAAAGGTCGATGATGAGCTGGCAGAGGCAATAAGAGCACACCAACAAAAGGAGGCCTTGATGAGTTCCCAGCTTTGGGATGCTCATGCAGCCCAAAAGATGGCTGAGGATCAGCTTGATATCGAAAAGAGGCTCGTGTAGGATTACCGAAAGAATGCCACTAGAGTGTGGGATGAGATTCATAAACGGGTAGTGGACGATGGCATATACTTTGAGGAAGAGCTTAAGGCCAACAAATTGGATGACGTTTCTTGAGATGCTCTTGCTCAGGGATAGGAAGAACTTCGGCTTGAACGAGGTCATAGAGTTGTGTGCTAAGTTGGGACATTGGGTGAGGTCCATAACAATCAAGTCGCTTCCTACCTTATCACTCCTTCTATGGATCCCTCAACTACCCATGCCGCTTCTGCAGAGACTGATCTTGTTGTTGTTGCGGTTTCGGCTGCTCCTTGAAGCCACTCTTTCTACTGTATATTATCACTTCCGCTAGAATGTTATTCCACGTACTGCTTCTGCTGCTGATGTTACTGTCGAAGCAACTTTGTCAAGCGATGAAGGCAATGGTCACGATGCACAAAAAATTGAAATTACTGCCAGTAGTTCTCTTGATACATGTAACACTCATACTATTTCATGTTTAGAGACTTCTCATTTTCCCCACCCGAGTTTGAGGACTTACTTGCTTGTTTTCCACTTGATATAGGAAACGATTTACCAGTTGCGGGAACCATTGCAATTTTTATTTCCTCGTTGCATGTTGCCACAGGTCCTATGCCGGTGGTTACATCTCCTCAGACAACTATTGCTCCCATTGATATTACCTCAACTTCTACTCCTACCACTCATTCGAGGTCATATCCTGAGCAAACTGTAGCCATGCGAGACTTGGATGATCTGGTAGTTTCCTATATAGGTGATGGCGACAACATTAAAGAGAAGGATACTATAGAAGGAAACTTGGTTGCTGAGCATAAGGAACCCTCTTCTAGAAGTGAGACGAAGTCTAAGGGAGGCTTAGCGGGAAGCATGGTGCATGTAAGAAATCAAAGGCCGGTCTTGCTTCCAACGATGAGGAAATTCCTATGATTCTTGCATGTCCAGTTTTGACTACTACACAATCGAGTAGGCTTGAGAAATTGAAAATCAAGACTTTCCCGGATTCAAAAAGTAGGAAGAAGACGGATTAATGTCTCGACTTCTGGATTTTTATAGTAATATTTTTGCATTTTGTGATTTTCCTTGGTTGGAGTTGTGCATGTACAGACCCCCGCCATAAAACTTTTTATGTTTGGTGTACTCTAGTAAAAATGCTATATGGTAATAAAATCTAGTTTTCTTGTTGTACACTTTTGTATCATTGTGTTGCAATATTTCTTGGTTTTCTTTTTCGTAATCTTTTGTATTTTATTCCGTTATAGCTCTTTAACCTCTGATGATGCATCCTTAATTCACCACTGTGCCAGGACCGACCTATGATATGTTTTATCCTGATGCCAGTTGAGGTCATTATGGGTGGTGTTTCCCCTGTGATATCGGTCATCACGGACTTTGGTGAACTTAAGTTCCAGCTACTTTGCATACTGCCCCTAAGTTACAGTGATCATCGGTCTTGTTAACCTCCTTGGTGTTTTAATTTTTGATGTATTACTGTGGGTATTCCCGACCTTGGTTTTCAAGGGTTTGTGATTTATCCATTGGCTTCAACTTATGGTATAACTCATAATTGCCATTTAAGTATTGCTTGCTTGAATTTCCTGGAATGATGGGCCATTTGCTCATTCAAATATTACATCATTATGGTTATAGCTTCTCACTTCTAGGGGAATAATTTTGATTTGTTAGGAATGACTGTTTGGTTTGTCCATTGGAGGATTCTTTTGGACTAGGTATGAGGACACCCTTCTAACTGGAAATGCTCGATTCTAACGGTTGGGAAATTCCTTCCTTAACTTTGAGTGATGGGGACTTGAGGAAGGCTCCTCTTTTGGAATCATTAGTTATAGAAGTATGATGCTTATACCTGATTTGAGACGAGGAAGCTAGTTTCATAGCCACGATTCCTTTTTTGGAAGTGTCGACCTCATGTACGGGAGTTTTTGCCTAATTTCATCGACTATCTTGTCCCAATGCTTTCTAAGGTTTTCAACCAATCATTAGTTGGTTGCATCCCCCAAGACTAGATTTGTTCGACATTTTATCTGGTGCCTCAATGAAGCAAGGTCTTTGGGAACTCAATTTTAACAATCCTCTCGCACCTCAGTGGAGTGAGGTCTTTGAACACTCAATTTTATCGATTGTCTCATGCCCCTACTTTCTAAGGTTTGTGACTATCATAGGCCAATTACATTCCCTAGGGCCGGACTTCTCGATTTGTATCGAGCGCCTCATCGGAGTGAGGTCTTTGAGTATCCAATTTTATCGAATATCTCTTGCCCCTGCTTTGTAAGGTTCGTGACTGGCATATGTTGGTCACATTCCCTAGGGCTGGACTTCTCGATTTGTATCAAGTGCCCCAGCATAGTGAGGTCTTTAGATGCCTCAGCATAAGTGAGTACTTCATGTAGGGATATGTTGTCCGCTCTCTTCTTAATTGCGTGATCGTTGGCGACTTTTTGGGCTTTCCATTATGGACCGTGCTACATGTTGCACTTCCGCATACTTTCGCCCAACTACTTTATTGTGCTTTCATGTTTAGGTCGCTTTAAAGGCGGTTTCTCATGGATCGCAACATTTTATAGATCGTAGACGCATACTCGGGCTTAATGGCTTGCAAGTTCAGATTGACCATAGAACTTTTGCAATTTTAAACTAAAAGTATGATTTTGCAGGTATACAGTCAAAATAAAATTAAGAGCAAGCTTTATTGATAATAAAAATAACATAAGTTCAGATATAATGCCCTTGACATTTACGGGTGGCTTATTGTTAACATAACATAGCAAAAAAAGTTACAAATTTCAGACAAGCTTCATGTAACGTAAGGCCTCAAGTGGTTGCTAGTGCAGGCTCGAGGAATTTGAATTCCATCTGTGGTGGTCATCTTAAATGTCTCATCATGCATCTTTTTCCCGATCACATTAGGCCTTTCCCAGTTTGGCCCGAATACTCAACTGTTAGTATTCGCTTCAAGATAAGATCTCCCACTTTGAAAGTGTGATGACGGACTTTGGATTAAACTATCTTGCTACCCTTTTCTGGTGCACCACAATTCTGAGTTCAGCCTTTGCTCTTTTTTTTGTCGAGTTGATCGGGAGCTTCCAATAACAATTTCTCATTCGTGGTTTGGTTGAAATGAATTCTTTGGTGAGTTGGGATTCTAACTCCACGGGTATCATTACTTCTGAACCAAATGCCAAGGAGAACGGTGTGTGTCCAGTCGCAAATTTATGAGTTATCCAATAAGCCTATAATGCAAGTGGAAATTTGTCCACCCATCCGCCTTTTGCCTTCATCAATCATTTCTCGACGGTGGATTTTATGATACTATTGACTACTTCCACTAGCCCGTTTGCCTACGAATGTGCTACGGCTGCAAAATTCTTCTGAATCCGATATCTCCTATAAAAGTTTTGAAACTCCTCACTTTCGAACTTGTTCCATTATCGGTGATGATCTTCCGTGGGACTCCAAACCTACAAATAATGCTGTTAGTAATGAAGTTAATAACTTTCATAGCAGTGATCGTGGCTAGCGGTTCCACTTCGGCCTATTTTGTGAATTAGTCGACAACAATAATCGCATATTTAGCGCCTGCGTTTGCCATTGGAAATACTCCTATCAAATCAATTCCTCCTACAGTAAACGACTATGGGCTAACCATCTGTGTTAATTCTGATGATGCGACTCTCGGGATTATGGAGAATCTCTGACATCTATAACACTTTCTGGTATAATCTGCAGCATGCCTGTTTAGCTCGGGCCAGAAGTAGTCATACCGAAGTACCTTTTTAACAAGGGTCTATCCATCGAAATGGTCTACACATTCATCTTCATGCACTTCAGCTAAGATCATTTTCGCCTCATCTTGAGTTAAACACCGCAATAGTTGCGTGGAAAATCCCCGTTATTAATGCTTATTTCATTCCATTTGATTTTCTGGGAGTCGTCCATGGTTCAAATATTCCTTTATAGGAGTCATCCATAATTTTAGTTCTTTGTGAGTATCTATGGCCCATTCCACTTCCATGTTATTAATGCTTGGATTAGTAATGACTTCCACTGGTACAAACCCCAAGAGCTGTGCATCTTCAGAATTAGCATACTTTGCGACTGAATCAGCCTTCATATTCTTTTCTATTAGGATGTGAGTGATGGTGTAATAATAGAACTTGTTCAATAATTCCTAACCCTTTGATAGATATTGGGCAAAGTTACCTCATTTTTCCTGGAACTTCCGATGGACTTGGCATACGACTAGCAACGAATCGTTGAAAATTTGAAGAGTACAGAGAGTTAATTCCTTTCTATCCCCAATCCTGCAATTAAAACCTCGTACTCAACTTCATTGTTGGTGGCCGAGAACTCCAATCGTAATGAATAACAAATAAAATTCCCCTAAAGAGTCTCTAATACTCCCATACTTGAGAAATACTCATTCGTGGCTCCATCGACATAAAATTTCCACTGTATAACGACTAAACCTATTTCCTCCTCATTATCATCTCGAAGGGTAAATTCGACGATGAAGTCAACCAAGGCTTGTCCATTAGTCACTCTTAGGGGATAATATGCTACATCATACTGACTTAGTTTGATGTTCCATTTCAATAACTGACCGAAGTTTTAGGGCAAAACAGGGCTTGCTTCAATGGATGATCGGTGAGCACTTTAATCGGGCGAGCCTGGAAGTAAGGTTGTAATTTCCTTGATGCAATCAGCAAGTAGTATGCCTATTTCTCGATTTTGTGTTAATTCTTCCGCTCTAGTGAATCTTTTTCTAGTGTAGTACACATGCCACTGAACGCGTGACTCTTATCGTACTTGGGTTGCACTCAAGTTGTGAGAAGATATCGCCAGATATATAAATAAATCCTCTCCATCATTTGTATTCGAAAGCATCGACGGAGTCTCCATGTGCCTTATCAATTCATCGAAAGTCGTCTTGCATTATGTAATCCATTAAAGGTTCTTCTTCAATTTCTTCAATGCGCGAAGAAAGGAATGCATATGTCGGTCATCTTCGAGATGAATCTACTTAATGTTGTGGTTTTACCATTTATACTCCAGATTTTTTTATTCCTAGGGTCTCTTATTTCTCTCAAAGCCATAACTTGCGTCGGGTAAGCTTCAATGCCCCTGGCACTGACTATAAATCCCAAAAAAAAATTCCAGATGAGACTCCAAATGAACATTTTATCGGATTGAGCTTCATACCATACTTACGTAAGATTTCGAACATCTCGGCTAAATTATCAATGTGATTGGAAGCCCTTCATCATTTAGCCAGCATGTCATCCACATATACTTCCATGATCTTGCTGATATAAGATTTGCACATCATATTGACCAACCGTTGGTAAGTTGCTCTAGCATTTTTTAAACCGAATAGCATTACTCGATAGCAATATTGTCCCAGGTCAGTGATGAAGCTTATATTCTCCAGATCAGGCCTTTGCATCATAATCCGATTATATGTTGAGTAAGCATCCATAAAGGATAGTAGCTCATGCTCTACCGTTCTATCCACAAGCTGATTGATTTGAGGAAATGGAAAGCTATCCTTAGAGCATGCCTTATTAAGATTCGATAAGTCGATGCATCCTGGCCATTCAACATTCGCTTTATTAACCAATACCGGGTTAGAAACCCAATTCAGATACGTTGATTCCTTAACAAATCCATTTTCCATAAACCTATTAACTTATTCTTTCAAAGTTGTCGATCTCTCCATTCCTTGAGTCTTTATTTTATGTTTCACAAGAGTGTATCGGGGGACAATATTCAAAGCATGATTTGCGACTTTTGGCGAAATGTCACATATATCCACATGATTCCAAGCGAATACATCCAAGTCGGCTTTATGGAAGACTATCAATTTTCTTTAAATCCGTAGGACAAGCTGCTACCCATTATTCAAAACTCGAGTCGGATCCTTCGGGTCTACCGGGACGGGCACCGTAATCTCTGTGGGTGTTACTCTACTATTCCCTGCACTATTATTTCCGGGTTCCATAGCTTTGCGAGCATGAATACGTTCCCCGGTGAAGAGGTTTCCCTTTAGTTTTTTGTGTGACGCCCCACCTCTATACTCATGTTAGTCAAAGTCGTCACAAGTAATGATGTCAACTAACCCGAAGAATAAGGCCGTTGAGGAGCGACCATTGTTAATAATAGTTTTGAACGAGTGTTAAACATGTCAAATAATGTGGTCTTACTTTCTAAATCTCATAAGGAAATCTGACACATCTAACTCTAGTTCAAACCAACTACACAGTGGCTATATATAATTTAGAACCAATATAAAATAAGTTACAATATAATCAGAGCCAGACATAGTTATTCACATCACTAAGGCGGAAATAGATATGAATATAACACATAAGTGTATATACAAAGCTAGTGGTCAAACTCGATGCACATCAAAACAAAAGAATAGGTACAAGGCTTCAAAAAATAATATGTATACAAAAGGAGTCTCATATACACATAACCAAAAATTACTACAATGATAACGTAGTTGCCAAAAGTCAAGAGGTTGTCCCTTTTAGAAGTCATGAGAAGCACCTGTAATACCTCAGTCTGACCTAAGTATTATTTATAAAAGAAATAAACAATAAACGGATCAGTCCGGCTGTACTTATCATAATAAACTAAGATAGGATAAGAGATATATACAGATAATGACATATACACAATAAAATGATGTTCACAAGTAAATGTGAAACACCAAGAATGCCCATACAATGTGTACTAACAATTTGTAAAATAACTTCATATAATGAAGTAGGATTAGAAACCATTTTACTAAAAAAATTGGTATCTACTAACAATGTAAAATCCTTTATAGTTTGAAGTTGCAAATCTTATGAAATATCGATTGTAATAACAATCGATCGCAAAATTCACATTTTAGTTACGTAAATCAAAACCCATGAATATCAATAATAAATTTGGTTCACTACGAATAAATTGAAAGTCCATATAACCGAGCTGCTAAAATATGTAGATTATAGCAACTAAAAAATCCGAGGAAAAAAGCAAATGGGCTGAAACCCAACCGGGAAGAAGCCTGGGACAATCTAAACCATTGACTGTGGTCTCCACCGGTCAGTAGCAGAAACATGTTTAGTCGACTAAATTAAGTGGTTCAGTTGACTGAACTGGGCAACTTCAAAATTCCTGTGCATGCACAGGATTTAGTCGACTAAACAACTCCATTCAGTCGACGGGTAGGTCACTCAGTTGACTGAATGGAGTATTTCAATCGACTGAAACTGCTCCAAAATAAGACAGAGAGCAGCCAATGATTCAGTCGATTGATCATTCCTTATTCAATCTACTGAATTTTTAACTAGGCACTGTTTTTCCCAACCAGTGCACACTTAACAATTTCGGATGAATTGGTGGAAGGATTATAACATTGTTTAAGTGGAAATGAAGCTTCTATAACTCATTGAAACAACTCAAGAACACCAAACACATCAACCCAACTCACTACGAAGATTTACACTTTGAATTCATATAAACTTATTCAAACACACATAAATCGGGAAGTTCACACACAATAAATAGATCAACCAAATGCACACATACAACATAGAAGTGGAAAAGGCACACTTGTCAAGCCCAATAGCTTAATTACGTAGATGTGCGTTCATAAGAACTCTCCTTTGATTATTGGAAGCAAAAAGGAGGTTCACAACTAAGATAGAACCCTATTTCGTCCAATTTTACTCTAGAATCTTCAATATGCACACGAACACACAATATTTCCTTATAATTAGGTTTAGGAAATCTCAAAAATATAAGAGAGAAAAAGTTGGAGAAGGTGAGATGAACATACCTAAGTTTCTCCATGAATTTTCACTTGATTTCAACACGAATTGGACTTCTAAGATTAAGCTAGGGCTTAGGGAATTTTATTTCCCTTCCCAATTCTTATTTTTGCTAAGCGTTTGGAAATGAATGAATGAGGGGAGGGGGTTGTCTACTTATGTATTAGTGGGTTAGCTTTGCAAAACATAGCCCCACCCGAAGTCCCAAATTTCATTTACTCCAAACATATCGTTGTTTACAGTTTTTAATCGCGCAAAAGATATTTTGAACTCAGTGGAAGTGGACTTTAGTCCAAATTCACCCTTATGCAAAAAGTGACATTTCGGACATACACTTTATTAACCATGTTATATTTAAATATATTATCATGAAATATGCAGCTTGTTATAGTCTTCCCTCCTTAAAGAAATTATGTCCCCATAACTATTTAAGAAAAAACTAGAAAGTAACAACCAAGCATCACAAAATCTATATGAATATATATTAACTCAAGAAATTCACTTTTGTTTTTATATTTAGTATGTCATTCTTATACTAAAATTTACTTATGAATAATCTCATAAATTTTTAACTTTGAGTTGTCATTATGATATAACTTAAGTGTATACACATATAATGTTCCAATAAAAGTCATGAACATATACGAACAATCAAGTTATTCTTCTCATAAGTGTTTCAACAAATTAAGGTTTTCCTTACTTACAGTTTAGATATTCTAAATCTCCATTTCATTAATTATTTTAATTTTAAATCTCAAATTATCACACCGCGATTTTTATGAAAGTTAATTTATAAATATCTCAAAGTCTACAACATGAAAATTAAACATTTCTCTTCCACTAGAAAACTATAATACAATAGATCCGGATAACTCTTATTTCAAAGAATTACGACTTATATTGGATCATATACACTCAATTGAAGTTCCCTTCTCAAAATCGCGAACTACCGCTATGCGGAAAGCTCATTTTAATTGAATTCAATTAATTCATTTAACATTCAATAAATTTATCCCTTAAAATTTCTTAAAAATATTCTATCTCGTAAAATTTTCTTAAAAGGAAAAGGATGTATATGATAATGTTAGATCGTTCTATGACCAGGCCATACAAAGCCAAGGGTTTGATCAATGAATGCACTCGAGAAAAGGAAGACGTAGTAGACGGGAAATCGGATTTGTTCGGGTCTCCCTAACCGAACCCCTTCTCTTCTGCATGCCAAAAAGTAGACAAAGCCAGATAACTAGTCTTGGATCGGTTCAGTCAATTAACATCCGGCCCGAACCGATAACCAATCATTCGATCTGAACCGTTCTCCTGCTATCCTACTCGCTTCAGCCACCTAGACGATTACATACCACGTTCCTACAAATTCAGAGGAGTTACCACCCACTTACCCACGTCAATGATGTGTTGTCTTCATCATAGAGCATCCGCACCCAAGATTTACGGGATGGGACCCACGTGGCATCCGACCCAACCATGCTTTATGCCTATAAATACACCACAACACTCCGTTTTGAGTGATTTTTTGGCTCTCCATCCACTCAAGCTTCATCACCAACAATATTCAAATATTTATTTCAGATTGTGGTCTAAATCCTAAAGTGTAATTCAACAAACTTTGAGTGATTATTGATTGTACTAGTGGGATTGATTGGATTTCATCAGTGTATTTGTAATCAATCCATCAATCGATGAAGTATAAAGTGGACGTAGGCTTGTTAACGCCGAACCACTATAAATCTTGTATTCTTGTTGCTTTTTATTTAATTTTATTTAGAATTATCAGTCAATTGGGCGTTATAACCACTTTTTGGTTTAACATTTTGGTGCTTTCGCTTAGAACTGAATTCTCAGCATTTCAGATTATCATTCTACTTTTTGGAGTCTCAAGTCTGAAGAATTTATTCCGCAATTCCCCTGTTTTTGAAGTGTTTGTTCATCTCAAAAAATTCAGATTTCATGTCTCGAAGAAAAGGAATGGAACCACAAACTTCCCGGATAAACATCGTAAACGAAGATCAATGAGAGAATTATCAAACACTAGCTGCCACCAGGTCCCAGGGTACTGGATCGGATTCGATCCGAACCATAGCAGAAATCCCGATCCAAACCATAGGAAATATGATCCAATCTGAAAGTCAGAACATGCCCATTGATGTACCCCCGAGCTATGTTGGAACTAATGCTCCGATCCGACCTAGTGAAGCAACAGTACTCCGATCCGAACCGGTTACGGTTAAGGTTGGCACTTCTACTCGATCCGATTCAAATGCTCCAATGCCAGCCACAACAACTAGTAATCAGCCTACAGTTTCTGCACCTGTCTCACACATGGATTTCTCACGCATGCTTTATATGTTGGATAGAACTAATGATGCCTTGGAGGTTCAAAGACGTGAAAGTGTTGCCATGCGAGAAAACATGAAAGACATGTGTAGGAAGATAGATGAGCTTTGCAGGCAAAGAACACCTCTGACTCATCATCTCGCTGCAGACCATTCATCTTCTTTGGAGCAGAGGCGTCCAAGTCAAAGGAGGCCATATAAGAGACCCTAGAACCTTAAGCAAATGACATTTGGATTACTGAGATCTCGCGAAGACGTGGCCCGTGTCTTGGGGCCCAATGATCTTAGCTTGAGAGAGTCAATGTTGTTGTTGATGCAGGGATCTTGTGTCCTTCCCAGGGATCCCAACATTACTACCCCTACTTAACAACAACTCCTTCAACCCACTCGTCCTGTGAATGACCGGGACCATAGAGGGCAGGGGAATTCAGCTGCTGCTAGAGACCGAAGAATGTCACCTGATACAGGAACTCGATATATTAGGAAAACCAGAAGCGCAGATCCAGAGCCAACATTAACTAATCTTGAGGTGGAGGCAATGGTGCACCAGATTATGGCTGACAGTAGGGGTTAATCCAATGAAGATGGGCATTGAGCGTAGCCATACCCCTTTCAAAGACGATATCCCGGATTTTCAGTTTCCCAGATGATATAATCTGCCTAAGATGGATCGATATAGAGGAAGAATCGATCCAAGGCAACATTTGATGAGGTATTCCCGGTACATGAACACTGCGGCAGCTTCTGATGTTGTAAAATGCAAGGCTTTTCCCATATATCTTGAAGACGTCGCATTGATGTGGTTCACCCGACTCCCTCCTCGGTCAATTTCCAGTTTCAAAGAGCTGGGTGAAAGCTTCATGAACCAATTATGACTCCATGCACGGATATCTAAGAGTGTCATTGAACTATCCGTGATCAAGCAAGCTCCTGGTGAAACTTCGAAGTCATATTTAAATCGCCTCAACTTGGTAGTTACCGAAGTAAGTGATCTACATGAGAAGACCATCTTGATGGCACTAATCGATGGGGTTGACAAAGACACTAAGTTCGGGAAGTATTTGGCTGGAAAACCACCACTAACAAAGGAACTGTTTTACGAGAAAGCCAATATCCGTCTGCGACAGGAGGAGATATATGTCAATTGAAAGAGAAAGTCTGACGAAATCCTAAGAGAAGATATTCAAAGCAACGTTGCCATCAAAAAGTCCGGTAACAACCCAGAAAAGGTCGAAGTAAATGTTGGTTACAAAGGTGGAGGAAATGATCACCGGGGTGGAAATGGTGGCAAATAGGAATCGAAGGACCGATTCCAGAAAGAGATCTCGATTTCAGACTTTTGTAAAATATACGCCACTAAGCAACACTTTGGAGAATATCTATTTGGGTACTTATAACGTTGTTTAGTACAAGAAACCTCCGCCTAGGGATTCGACCGAAAAAGAGCGTGAAACCGGGAAGTTTTGCTTGTTTCACGAAACTTATGGCCAATCCACGAATGAGTTCCGCCACCTAAGAGATGTTGTACAGAATTTACTTCATGTAGGAAAAATAGATGAATACAAAGTCGCCCCAAAGGACAGGGGCAAGGAGGACAAGCTCCAAACAAGAATCAACCTGCTCCTAGGCTTGTTGCCCAGTAGAAAGGCAAAGGCATAGTTAGCAATACTATAACTGGAGGACCACATCCAGCTGAATCCAGCAATAGAACAATGGATCAGTATGTTAATGCTGCCAAACACCCGGAAGTGGGAGAATGCAACAACCTTGAAGATGTTGTACCAATAAAGAAACAACAGATAGCAATAGATGACGTTATTTTCTGAGATAGAGAAAGTGTAGGAGTTGAAACACCGATGTTGATCCATTAGTAATAACTACAACCATTGGGCTGACATTGGTATGAAAAGTCCTTGTAGTTAGAGGAAGTTCTGTCAACATCTTGTTTAAAAAAGCATTTGACCAAATGAAGTTAGAGATGAAGGATTTGAAGCCATGTGGAGGTTGGATACGCGGATTTAATAGGTCGTCAACTTCCCCGATTGGTATGGTATACTTGTCTGTAGAGTTAGGAGAGGAATATCGCTGAAGAGTAAGGATTCTCCCATTCGTGATTTTGGATATTGACTCAACTTAGAACGCCTTTTTAGGTTGGCCATCCCTTGCAGAGTTTAGGGCCTATATTGCACCCTGGTGCCAATGATGAAATTTCCGACCGAAGCTGGAGTGGAAATGGTTCATGGCTACTAGGTTACTGGAAGAGCTTGTTAAATGGCGGTACTAAAGATGCTACACAACGGAAAAGAAGTAGAGCCTAAGAGTGCTTCCCTTCCCGCCGAGGAGGGATCAACACAGCAAGTAAAGAGAAACTACCGAGGGAGTCTCTTGATGACCCGCCTGAGGACATCGATCCTAAAGAGAATGAAGAGCCGGGATGTAGGAAGGCGACACCTAATGAGGCAACAATAGATATTCTGATTGATGACGACGACCCAACAAAGGTCTTGAAAATCGGATCTCACTTAAATCCCCTCCGGACGAAGGAATTGACAGACTTTTTGAAAGCAAATCTTGACGTGTTTGCTTGGACCCATGCTGATATGTGTGGGGTTTCTCCTTCAATAATGAGTCATTCACTAAGTATAAATCCAAAGCACCCCCCTGTGAAACAAAAGAGGAGTATTCTTGGCCCAGGGAGGTTGGCCGCCTTGAAAGAAGAAGTAGAAAAGTTAAAAGATAATGGTTTCATTAGAGATTCAACATATCCTGACTGGATATCAAATCCCATCCTAGTCAAGAAATCCAATGGGAAGTGGCGAACGTGTATTGAATTTTCTGATTTAAACAAAGCCTGCTCAAAGGACAGCTTTCCACTCCCCAGAATTGACCAACTGGTAGACTCAACGACGGGACATGAACTTTTGTCTTTCACGGACGCATATTCGGGGCGCAACCAGATTCCCATGCATGTACCGAATTAGGAACATACCGGTTTTATTATGGACTTGGGGTTGTACTGTTATGCGGTGATGCCGCTCGGATTAAAGAATGCCGGAGCCACCTATCAGCGCTTAGTGAATCGGATGTTTTACAACCAAATTGGGAAGACAATGGAAGTTTATGTGGATGATATGCTTGTGAAGTCGAATCGACCATCTGACCACACAGCGGACTTAGTAGAAATGTTCAGTATTCTCTGAAGAAGTGGGACGAAGCTTAATCCTTTAAAACGCTCATTCGGGGTTGCATCAGGAAAATTTCTGGGCTTCATAGTTTGTTCCCGAGGAATTGAGATTAATCCCGATCAGATTGCGGTGATCAAGAATATTGAATAACCGCGAAAGATCAAAGACGTCTAAAGTTTGGCAGGAAAGGTCGCAGCACTAAGCAGGTTTATTTCTAAGGTCACAGACAAATGCGTTCCTTTCTTCGATTTGATAAAACGTGGGAAGTGCTATTTTGAGTGGACCCCAGATTGCATAGAAGCTTTTCAAAACCTACTGGACCTCTTAGAAAAACCCCCAATATTGTTTAAACTGGTGGACCATGAAAATTTGTTCATATATTAGCAGTGTCATCTCATTCCATTAGTTCAGCTCTGGTTCGCGAGGAAGACAAAGTTCGAAGACCATTATATTATGTGAGCAAGAAATTGGCGGCAGCAGAGTGCAACTATCCGAAGATAGAGAAACTTGCTTATAGCCAACTGATTGCGTCTACAAAACTCTGCCATTACTTACAGGCTCATCCAATTGTTGTATATATTGATCAACCACTTCGATAGGTCCTGCAGCGACCCGAAGCATCCGGATGTTTGCTTAAGTGGAATATTGAACTAAGCCAGTTCGACTTGAAATTCCAACCTAGAAGATCAATATGGGGCAAGCATTAGCCGACTTCATCGCTAAATTCACAATATCCGAAGAGGATGTGTTAGATGAGGAGGATGGCCCCTTAGAGCAGAAGTTAGCATTATCCCCTGGAAACTATACCCAGATGGTGCTAACAATGATAGACGGTCCAGCACCGGAGTTGTTTTGACAACTCCTAAAGGATGATCAATTTACTATGCTCTACGATTAGAGTTCTCTGCAACTAATAACGACTCCGAATACGAGGCCCTGATTGTCGGGTGCTAAGGAATTGAGAGTAACAACGTTGAGCATTTTCTATGACTCTAAAATTGTCATTTGCCAGGTTCAGAAGGAGTTCCAGGCGAAGGGACCTCGACTCGTCGATTACCGAGAAAGCGTAGAGGGATTATTAGACACCTTAGAGCATTATAGCATAACCCACATTCCACGGACAGAAAATTAGAAAGCGGATAACTTAGCTAAGTTGGCAAGTTCTGATAATCCAGAGGAAACGAAGATGGTCCCGATCAAGGTACTAGACTCTCCAAGCATCGACCAGATGGAAGTTGATCCGGTGCTAGAAATCAAACCAGAAAGGGAGTCATGGATGACGCCGATAAAGAACTTCCTGCAAAACGGGTCACTCCCATCGAAAAAGAGTGAGAGACGGGCTGTAGTTCATAAAGTACCAAGATATGTCATGTATGATGAAGTTATGTACCGTCAGGGATTCTCGATGCCCTTGTCGCGATGTATAGAACATGACGACATCACATATGTGCTAAGAAAAGTGCTCGAGGGTGAATGTGGAGATCACACCGACGGTCAAACATTGGCAAAGAAAATATTGTGGTATGGCTACTTCTGGCCTACCATAAATTGTGATGCAGTTGATTATTTACAAAGCTGCGACAGGTGCCAGAAATTTGCGAAGACTCCCAGAGCGCCTCCCAGTCAGCTTAAATCAATGGTGACTCGGTGGCCATTCACTGTATGGGGAATAAACATCATAAGGAGTCTGCCAATTGCCAAGGGTGGAGCAAAATATACAATCGTGGCCGTAGATTACTTTACTAAATGGGAGGAAGCCAAGCCATTAACTACGATCTGAACAAAGCAGGTGATTAATTTTGTCGTCAGAAACATAATTTGTCAATTTGGGTTTCCCAAAACCATTATAACTAATAATGGAACCCAGTTCGATAGCACTGAGTTCAAAAATTTCTTCTAGAAATACAAGATCGACAAGAGATACACTGCAGTAGCTCACTCGCAATCAAATGGACAAGTCGAGGTGGTAAACAAAATCATTAAGTCCATTCTGAAAAAGCGATTGAAGAAGGCAAAAGCCATGTGGGTTGACGAATTTCCAGTAGCATTGTGGGCTTACCAGATGACTTACAAATCGACGACCGGTCATACCCCTTTCTCACTATCATTCGTATTAGAAGCAGTCATTCTAGTGGAGCCGGAAGTTCCCTCTCACAGGACAACATATTATGATCCGATGACAAACAGAGCGCTTCTTCTTGAATCCTTGGACATGGTTGAGGAGAAGGGAGATGAAGTAGACTTACGCGCCTCAAGGCATAGACACCAAGTTGCACGGTATTACAATAGGAAAGTTCGACCTCGAACTTTTGAACCTAGAGACTTAGTCTTGAAACGTGTCTTCCCGACCCCTGTCCACCTGGGTCTGAAATGGGAAGGGCCGTATGATATTCAACGGAAACTTGACAAGATAGCAACCATAGATGGTGAAGAAGTCCCCAGAGCATGGAATGCCCAACACCTGTGGCACTACTTGACTTAAGATTGTACCGATTCTTTTGTTTTATAAACTATGTAAAAAACATGGCTCGCCTTGAAAAATCTAGTTAATATAAACAAAAGATTATAAAGTGGATGTAGGCTATTGTTTGGCCAAACCACTATAAAAATATTGTGTGTCCTTTACTGTTCCTGCGTTTATATCTTTATATCCTATGATTATTTTTGTTCTGAGTTTAAAACATAAAGATTTGAATTAAAATTGGAAGCGAGTATGACACCCGGACCGGTGAGACTCCACCCTAAGAAATATGGTGTAGAGGAAAAGCTAAAGCAGACGGGATGACCGTTCGCATGCTCAACTCTAACTCTCATGATTCGAGTGAGAGTATAAAGGAAGGGAAGACGACATCCCAAACTCTAACTCTCATGATTTGAGAGAGAGTATAAAGGACGGTAGGACGATGTCCCCAACGCATGATGGTTCACCACGATTAAAGATCGCCTTAACCGCACTCTAACCTGGGCATATGACAGGAGAGTATAAAGGCGTTGAGGACAAGTGCCAATGAAAAAAGATCCTTACCCCACTAAAGGATTGAGGGCAATCTGATTCCGATCCTAATCAATCCCGAACAATCCCTGGATAGGCATTATATTCAAGATTGATTGGGGGCATACACATACACATCACACCCTGTTGTTTACTAATTAGTTTAGTGATGATTCTATATTGCGTAGATTGTTGTTTCCAGGGAAGCTCGTATGAGGCTTTTTGTAATAATCTGTGATGTGATTTATCATTGGTTACTTAGATTAATAACATTTAGACTAATAATGCACTTGATTGAAACAAATGACAAACTTGCAAATATTTGACATTGTAGGGAAATAAGCTACTTTATTTACATAAGTGTAGGTCTACATGAGGAGATTAATCAAAATATGCGACGGTCGCACTCGCTACAACAACAACAACAGGCCAGTGGAAAACAAAATGAAAAGACTAAACTACATTTCACTTGGATATGGGAGAAGGCTTAAACTTTCAAGCAGCCTTTTGTTTCTCTTTTTCTTCCTTCTCAACATCGGCGAGAAGGCTCTTCTTCGACTTCTTTTTTGGAGGAGTATCTTGGGGAGCAACAAAAGACTGAGATGCTAGCTGAGAGGTGATGGACTTTGAAAGTTTTACAACTATCTTCTACCCAGGAGGGACTACCTGAATGGGATCAATGTTGAGGGGCTCTTCTTCGGGTTTAGCTTTCAGAAGCTCATTAGCCTTTGCCTTCATTTCAGCCAAAGTAATGTCGTCAGCCTCTCCTGAGCCTCCAGTTACAACAACATCATCGTCTCCCTCATTTCCATCATTGCCGCTGTCGTCCTTCAAAGCATATATCGTATCTCCATCTTAGGGAGTCTCAGTACTGGACATCACGGTAGCTTTTTCGGCAACTTCTTCTTGCTTCTCTTCAAGTTCTCCGGCAGGTTTTGCACCTAAATAATGAGAAGCAACAGTTATTAGCTTAGGAGATAATTTGGGTTCTTTGATTATTTTCCTAATAATGCGACAGAAATTTGAAATGGCTTTAACAAATTGAGGCGAAAAGGTGGAGATACCTTCGGATGATTTTTCAGCAGCAGTAGAAGTGTCGGGATCTGATTCAATGATTGGAGATAAGAAAGCCTCGTTTGGTATCCCAGGATGGGCAGGATCATACGCTTCTATTTCAGTGGCCCCAGCAGCAGGAGATGAGGAACCAGCATCAACATTATTTTTTCCCTTAAGTCGGCGTCTCTCCTCCTCCATAGCAGCAAAAATAAGTTTACCCCCTTTAACCAAGCATTCCGGCTCCTCATCTTTCAAATATTTCTCCATAAGTTTGTCCTTTTTGATGGTGTCCACCTTGAGTTGCCGCTTTTCCCAGTCAACAATCTGATCCCACACATAGACCAGGGTGGTTGGATAGTCTTTGATCCAGGAAATGTCCCAATAGCGAATCACTTGAGCAAAAAATTCTACCATGACCTCACTGTAATCGTCCAATTCCTTTTGGGCTTTGGCAAGTTGTACATTAGCATCGGCGGTAGACTTAATAGCAGCATTTGCGTGCCCCTCATCTTGAACTACCTTTGATTCAATTTTCGCCAGCTTGGCCTCTAGATCAGCATTCTTCTTTTATAGCTCCGCCTTCTGCTGCTCAACGCGGGCGAAGCTGACTTTGCCTTAATGCTCTTGGACTTAGCGCCATAAATATGCTTCTTCAAGTTAATACGTTCCTGGCTATAAGATTTGAGCTTGGTGTGGTAATGCCGTTTTAGCTCTTCATATTGTTTCTTATAGCTGTCAATGTCGCGTTGTGTGAGGGCAAGCTTAGCCTCTACATCCTCAACTTATTTTTATGTGTCCTTCAAGATACTCTCATAATACTCGGCCATTTCCTTTATGTTATTCACATCAGTTATTAAGTCTCGAATGATTTTGGAAAGATTTCACAAGTGCTTGTTCATTTCCTTATACTACTTATCCACTAAATCTATTTTAGCCTTGACTTCATTTGCCCACTTCGGAGGCTTTGGCTACAGAGCATGAACGATAAGCATACTCTCGAAGTGATGATCTGGAAATTGCTTCTTCAGAATTTTCAATTTTTCTTTATTCTCAAAGTCAAGTGTCATAGGCTTCGTTATTGATTGTTCAACTTTTTGTCGCTCAGTAGGTACAAGGGTCGTTTTACCTTTACTTGCCCTTTTTCAGAAGCTTTGGTTTTATCCTGTGGGTCGGAATGCTTTGGTGGTGGCCTTTGCTGATGGTGTTTTTCCTTCGGAGGAGTTGGAACATAGGTAGTGATTTGTCTCCTTCACGATGGTCCTGGTGGCTCCTATGCTTATTAGTATCTGACCGACGAGGAGAACGATAACGTGAAGAATAAGGACAATTGGAATCATAATGTCTCCTGCTATCTCTCCCGTGGCTATCATCCCGATCATGATTCGTAGTAAAATCAAACCTGGGCATAATTGAGCGAACATCTCTAAGAGGATAGCGGTGGCGCGCCATTTTTCCTGTAAAATGATGCAAGTAA
This sequence comes from Allium sativum, assembly GCA_030737875.1. Lineage (NCBI taxonomy): Eukaryota > Viridiplantae > Streptophyta > Magnoliopsida > Asparagales > Amaryllidaceae > Allium > Allium sativum. The sequence continues at coordinate 866,060,695 of CM060924.1, read as the reverse complement.
ACATTAAAAACCAGGGTTATTACGATACATAAGTGCTGTGATGTGCAGTGCAAGTATAGTGTATATGTCCTAAGTGATCCCCCCAATAGACCAGAGCCCCGAGTTAGGCTTGTCTGCGCCGTCTCCCTGGCTTTCATGGGAGTAACATCTTCCTCGGAAGAGGGAAAGAAAGACCCGGTTCCAATATCTTGCGAAGTATAAATGTCATCAGGTAGGGGAAGCCTCCCCAAACCCAAGTATATGGACTCGTCTATAAGAGAGTCATCGAGTTGAGACTTGGTTAATGGTGGTGTATTGGGAGAAGTTCGTCTTTCAGGAGTAGCAACGTCCTCAAGAGTAACGTAATGTTGCCTATCTTTGGAGGGTATATTCACTAGAACATCGCCCTGAATTGGCATAGGCGAAGGGCTTTTTCGGGGCATAGTTAGAGCCTCCTCCTCTATTGTTTATTTTTCTTTTAATTGCAATTCTTGGCTGGGGGCTACAAGTTCTTGACCTTTCGAACTCTCTCCCTTCTCGACTAAAGTTGCAGCCTGTCTCTCGACTAGGGGCACGTATACATAAGGACCATTCCCGTGGTTTGTGCTCCGAGTCATAGCAAGTAGATGATGGCGATGGAGATAGTCATCCACCAGACATTCTTTGAAGGTTATTAGTTTTTGGTCACCATTAAGCAAATGGTTCATGCGAAACAAGTACACTTGGTGCACCTCCTTTTTCGGGTTAGCAGCTACAAAAGAAAAAAAAAGTCAATACATTTATGGCAACAATTAAAGTCAGAACATCAGAGTCTAAAGCTTACTTGATTGAAGCCATCGCCTAGCACATGTCAGTTGCTGCTTGATATAGAATCATTCGGGCTTCACATCACCTACTTTACTGTGGAATGGTTCCTCAATTATAATCTTTTTTGGCACAGACTCGAAATACACGAAAGATAGAGTTTCTTTTGTTCGGTGTTTAAAATTGTAGAAGAAGCTTATGTCTTCGAAAGTAAGCTCTGTCCCCAAAATATCCATGTAGGCGATATATAATGTATACAGATAGGCATAAGCATTGGGATGGCGTTGCATGAAAGCAATTTGCATCCGTCTTAGAAAATGGACGACGAATGGTGGAAACGGAGGGAGGTCCCCTACCATACACATCCACCGGATGATCGCCATGTATCATTCGGGTGGAGTATGAGGCCGATTCGTTTCAATAGCCACTTTGGTATCTTTCCAGAGAATTCCGTGTTTTAAACATAATCGTTTAAGCTTGGGATCATCAATTGGAGAACAAATGGAATCCATAGGTGTTTCTAAGATAGTAGCACTCTCAAACTCGTTCGGAGCACGATTGTCACCCACTCCTCCTTCCTCTTCTTCATCTATGGAAACCTTATCACCAGACGATTCTGCACTCTCGTGAATTTCTATCTCGTAATCCAAGCCTACGATATCCCATTCTGAGTTCAAAATAGATGAAACATCTTCGAGGTCGGGATTTTTGGATGGCACTGAAGTTTCAGCCTTCTCGGCCAATCTAGCTGAACGTCTCCCAGACATGATTGTTGTACTATCCAAGAGATGATAGAAATTAGAGTATGATTGCCCGTTCCCCCTATGTGCGTGTGTGCGCTAATCTGTGCTAGTGTGTGTAGTGATGAAATTAGAAAATACGAAGTAAGCAGAGTAGAATGCGGTATAAAGGAAAGTTAAACAATCATCTGTCAGTTCAGTTCGAAAATGTCACGTCCATAAGGCTCTATCCTAACTGTCCATGGGTTTGCGAATTACATTCAAGTTTAGTTGACTCATGTACAGGTTTACGTTGTAAAACAACACTGTTAAGGTTTTAAACTCAATTAAGTCAAATAATGCTAAGTTGTTCGTGTGTCACTCTTAGAGGGCCTTCGCGTCAGATCAGAGTGATGTAGAAGACCATGTCAGGTCGGAATGGAGTATAAGAAATATAGCGATGGTTGAATCGAGGGTACTGTCCAAAACTCCATTGGGTTGGACTGGTAAAAAGCTATCCGAGCCGATCCAATTTGTTAAGAATTACTCCGTTCAACCGAAAACTCATATGTCCACCTTCAATGCCATACGACCTGAACCGACTTGTTTCTACTCCTCTGTAGTCGCCTTTTTCTTCCTTCTCTTCACTTCACCAAAAATCATGCGTTCGTATTCTTCCCTTCTTCGAGTTTGAGTGCAATCATTATCTGATGTTCCCACCATCAGACACGGATCTTCAAAATTGTCACCATCAATGACGGCAGACCAAATGACCCCAATTTCAGCACTGCCATCAATTTGGGAGAAAATGATGAAGTTTAATGAGAGAGTTGAAGTATTGCGTGAACCAATTAAGGATTAACAAACACAGAAAATCGAGCCTACCCATGTTTGAGTTTGGAAATCAAAAAAGAATTGAAGTCAGAGTTTTTTCATGAAAAAAAAAAAAAGAGACGACAGTGAAAACGAGGAGAGAAGGAATAAGCACTGACTTATATATGTGAGATGAGGAAACCCTTCGTGTTCCAATGGACTTGACAGTCCAACTCGACCCTCCCAGTAAACAAATCAAACAACTTCAAGGCCTTTCAGCCCAATAATATGGCGATGGACCGGGTGCGAGATGGATTGAATTAAATTGATCCGAATCAAAATGTGATTGCTAATTCGATGACATGACTCAACACATGAAAGAGGAATAAGGAAATTCAAAAGATAATGTAAATTGCTTATACCTTAAGTGAAATCTCGAAGCTATTGGAAGCAACGGAAATAATTCCTAATCCCATGATGTATTTATAGGCCTTGCAGATACCAAAAGACGCGACTTCATAAAGCGTCACGACTCTACCGAAAGACACGACTGCTGATTAACACTGATTCAGGAACAAACAAGCTGAAAATTTTGAAGTACGCTTAATTTCCAATGAAAACGTACTTCGAGAGGGCAAAATGTTAGCCCGTTCTCTGACCAGGCCATACAAAGCTATGGGATCGATCAATGAATGCACTCGAGAATAGGAAGACATAGTAGACGAGAAACAAGATCGGTTCTAGTCTCCCTAACCGAACCCATTTCTTCTACACACCAACCAATAACCAACAGATAACTAGCCTCAGATCGGTTCGGTCAATTAACATCCGACCCGAACTGATAACCACTCATCCGATCCGAACTGTTCGCCTGCTATCCTACCCGCTTCAGCCACCAAAACGGTTACATACCACGTTCCTACAAATTCGGAGGAGTTACCACCCACTTACCAACATCACTTATGTGCTGTATTCATCATAGAGCACCTGCACCAGAGATTTACAGGATGGTACCTACGTGGAATCTGACCCGACCATGCTTTTTGCCCATAAATACACCACAACACTCCGTTTTGAGGGATTTTTTGGCTCTCCATCCATTTAAGCTTCATCACCAACAATATTCAACTATTTATTTCATATTGTGCTCTAAATCCTAGAGTGTAATTCAATAAACTTTGAGTGATTATTGATTGTACTAGTGAGATTGAGTGGCTTTCATCAGTGTATTTGTAATCAATCCATCAATCGAAGAAGTATAAAGTGGACGTAGGCTTGTTAATGCCAAACCACTATAAATCTTGTGTTCTTTTTGCTTTTTTATTTCATTTTATTTAAAATTATCAATCAATTGGTGTTATAACCACTTTTTGGTCTAACATATAGCCATATATATCCCATTCACAAGGATAAGCGATCATATTGAAGAAACAAGATCATGAAATAAACTCCGTCCGGATAACACATCCCCAAATTTGAAATATTAGCACGTCCTCTAGTATTCCATAAGCAAATAAATTGGAACTTAAATTTCCAATAAACCAGTAATATTTCAAATTTGAAATATCAGCACGTTCTCTAATATTTCAAAAACAACTTCCAAGTCATGCGTACCTGATAAATGGTAGAAGTTGAAAGAATTTCACAAAACTTGAAAACCTTGGTTTTCAGATAAATAAGAATATCACCAACAATAATAAGGTCAATCCAATCAGTATATGGCCTTGACAATTTGGTTCATTTAGGTTAACAAAATAAACTAGAATTTTTTTGACCCTAGATGATAAAATGACATGAAATGAAGCCAAAGGATGTATATCCTTTTTAATCAATAGTTGGTGAAAACCGATTGCTAAGCCTAATAGCGAAATGACTTTAGCACTACTAATATATTGAATAGAAAACCCACCGAAGCTAATCTCAAGGGTAATCCACAAAGGAAAAACAAATTTTTACAAAGTTGACGTATCTAAATACTAAATCTAATTTAATATACAAGAGATGAAAATTGGAAATCACACAAGATTCCCACATCACGAAATCCTAGAGATCAAGAATCGAAATCCGAAAACAAGAGACTAAGCTCAATAAGCCAAATATAGCTTATCACTTTTCAAAACAAGATCCGAGATAAGCTTCAATGATAACTCAAATCACCGAAATTCTAGAAATCACCCAAATAAATCTGGAAGAATATATAATGGAAAGACACTCAAACCATAACAAGAGAGAGCGTACAAATCTATAAATCGCAAGGATCACTCCTAAATGGTCCTCATAATGCAGAAGTGAACGCTCATGAATGACCACATAATGCAGATGAGGGCATCTCTCCATAAATGAACACGTAAGAAATTCATGTTATGAACAATAAAGAGAACCACATGAATCACTGAAATCACCATACAAACCCAAATACTTCGATAGTTTTAAGAAATATATACTTATGTATATATAATAGTGGTCGTCAAAAAAATAGTGAAATCGTAAGTGACACAGAAGAACACAAGCATATGAGGCGGATCAGCACAGATAATTCCTCCCTAAGAAATTTCGCCTCAATGGCAAGGTTGCCGACACCGAATGGCCTCGACAAGGTCACTGACACCTCCCGCAAGTTGTTTCACCATAATGGCAAGGTTACTAACAACTCAATAGCAGTTTCGTCAGCCACGACAAGGTCGCTAATACCTCTCAAGCTCAAGCAGTTTCGCTATTTATCTACAGAATGTGTCACACAACTGGAAAAATCAAATTCCCTGCGACCGATCAAAAGATCAAAACCATGAAGTGATCATCAGTGATCAATAGGGAAAGCATAATTTACATCAAGTTAGTAAATAGGCGAGTTTAGCCAAATGTCCCATAAACACTGACTTACCTCACATATTTACGAACAAATTGCAAAATCCACTATAAGTAATGAATGAAAGCACGACTCCACTAAAGAACGCATAATAAATATGTGTCATAAATATACATGGAAACATACGTGTAGTTCATCAATGATCACTCATCAAGGAAAGATTTGAATATCCATGAAGCGCTGAAATAGCCAAAAGAAATACAAGGTCGATTCAAAATTGAACGTCACCAAATTGATTAGTTTTAAACTTGGTGGAGAAATAAGCAATTTTGTTCATCACAAAGTTGCAAGTTATCACAGGAGCCTTTCCTCTTTCGACAAAGCTGTTGGTCACCGCACAGAAACTCGACTAAGCATTTCGTCTCGTGATAAGGTGGCTACACACCTCACTAAGCATTCCGTCCAAAGAAAAGGTGGCTTCATACCCCACTAAGCGTTCCATCGGAAGACAAGGCGGCTTAACACCTAACTATACAACACGTAAGATTCTCATTGTTGTAAATAAAGATATACAACATACATGTAGGATCTAAATTAACCCTTGAGCGGGTGAATAGGGTTTATTGCAGTTTTGCGGAATATAAAAATTATCACAGCACAGATCACAACAGAATAAATAAATGCAGAAAATAAACAACACAAAATATACCCAGCTTTGGCAAAACCCCTGCCTACTGATGCATTCCCCAAGGTTTCTACTAGGTTTTAAAAACAATATCCCGCATACAACACCTGTATATTCGTGACCCCTCGCTATTGTTCTAATCCTACGCTCAAAACCCTACACTGATCTCTATCCCCAAGATCTCATTTCCCCAAATTACAAACTAGTATATCTTAGTTTAGAGAAAAACTAAAAAGCAATATAATGGATTTAAATGAAAAACACTTAAAAAAATAATGCAAAATCCTAGTTAAAAACTAAGACTTATAAAATATAAGACGACCCCCCTTTTATTATATTTCACTTGAAATTAGGAATGGCAATGGGGCGGGTTGGGGCGGGTTTCTCATGCCCCAGACCCGACTCGGACTTTTTAAACCCCGCCCCAGACCCGCCCGTAGACCTGGTGCGGATCTGAACACTTAAAAAAATAATGCAAAATCCTAGTTAAAAACTAAGACTTATAAAATATAAGACGACCCCCCTTTTATTATATTTCACTTGAAATTAGGAATGGCAATGGGGCGGGTTGGGGCGGGTTTCTCATGCCCCAGACCCGACTCGGACTTTTTAAACCCCGCCCCAGACCCGCCCGTAGACCCGGTGCGGATCTGGAATTTCGCCCCGTACCCGAAACCCGTACGGGTCAGGGTAGACCCGACCCACCCCACAACCCGGTGATATTGTGTTCTAATATACTAAATTTTATATATTTATAATTTTTATCACTAAATGATAAATTATATACACATTATAATGTGTTTAAAATGGTAAGAGAATATAATAAAATGAGTCATAAGATAATAATTCAAAATGTATGCATTTGTTATTGTATGATTATCATTGATGCAACTTAATACTATGAAAAATTTGTAGTTGTTGATTGAAAGAATATAATATTCAGGTTATAACTGTGTATACCTAAGAAGATTAACAAGTAATAATTATAATTATAAAGTGTTTTAATGATGTTTCAATCATGCGGGTCGGGTTGGGGCGGGTTAGCCGTGCCCCAGACCCGACCCGAGACCCGGACCTCTAAAACCGGGTCGCGGGTCTACCCGCCACGAAGACCCTATGGGGCGGGTCTAAATGGGTCAAAACAGGGGCGGGTCAAGCGGGTTTGGACCCTAGACACGCCCCATTGCCATCCCTACTTGAAATATTGGCTTCCTTCTTGTCTCTTTGATGACCGACCCTCTGTAATTTAGGGCTTTACTTTCCCCAAATCATGACCCCTTCAAACTTGGTAAAATAGTTTCTCTGATTTCTTGGATGGCTTCTTGCTCTCTGTCGTTCGATTTGGTCTCTACTTTTGATCGAAGCCCTAAAAAGTTTGTGAGTACTATGATTCTTATTTCTCTGATAACTGCTCTTCGATGCCACTTGCCTGTGATGAAATGGTATATTTATAGGGTATTGGAACCAATATATTCTCCGATTTCAATCGTTGATTTGGTCAGATATTTGCATGATAACCCATTCACTTTCTAGAAGTATCTGATTGAATTTCTTGCCAAAAATTAGTCTTGCGATTATCAGAAAATTTTGAAATCGTGAAATCATTCTTGCCAAAATTAACACCTTTGAAATCGTTGATAATTTGATGCGTGATTTTCCAGTGTTGAATTTTTTACACCGTTCTTGAAATAAAACTTGTTGTTAATTACCCATGTTGATTATGGGAAAAAAATTTCTTCCTGCCGTATTTGATAGATGTATATTTAAAAAAAAATCCAGAAAGGATAGACTAAATATTTCAATTCTTTCTAAAATTTGGCTTTCTTAAATTTTGACTCGTTGTTATTTTTCCTTCGAATTATAAAATCCAGCCTTCACCTTGTTGTTTACACTTGGCTGGTTAGATCGGATGTTACACTTACGTTCTTGTCACTGCACCTTGCATATTTCTGATAAGAGCAGATTCCCATTTGATCTTTTCATAGTCATTCATGCATTATTACTATCTCTATGCTTAATTATGGATACTGCTATATACTTGTGCACACACTTGATCACTAGAATTTTGTGTCACCTTGTTTCTCCGCCACTTCTATACGCCTTGAGACATTCTTGCAAGAGCACTGCATGTATTTGTGCATGTTTACCTGAAACTTGAACTACCCATTTTATTTGTATTCCTGCATCCATTGCCTTCATATGTTTGTATATTTTCTCCACTTCGACCCTTGCTGCATATCAGCCCAGTTTTGTGGCTACGGTAGCTTTGTGATCACGTGTATCCATTGTATAGCCCTGGGTGCCATATTTTTGTTGCACTTGGCTTTTGTTCAAGCTTGATCACCATGCATTTGTGTACCTATTTTCATTCTTCATACTGTTATTGCCATGTTGCCTGATATTGCCTTGTTATTCTTGTGCTACGCCTATGTGTATTCACTGATCTGAGTTGTTACTTAGTGTGCTCATCCCTCTTCCATGATGTGTTTGAATATTTCGAGTTTTTACATGCATTGCTACCTCCATTTTGTTGTGCAATTGAGACTGGCCTGAGATTGTTTTTTGTTGTATTGACAATTGCTTCTGGCATGAGTTCTTCCATTGATCACTACTGTTTTAACCATTGTAATATGAATGCCATAACACTATTGTTCAGTTGCACACTATGTTGTTACACTTGCATGTGTATTCATCACTTGCTTTTATTTAGAGCATTGTGTCATGCTTGGTTGAGCCATTTGCTACTTTGACTTGTTCATTTCTTTTAACCTGCTTATTGGTTGTGTATTATTGAACTTGATGCATTTGCTTGCATAATACTGTTTGAAAACATGATTCATACACACATGCATATATTCACATATGTGTTTATATGTATGTGTGCTTCTTGTTTACTTCCTGCTCCACTTGGACATGTGCACTTGTACCATTCTGTTAATGATGCCATATACATTTGTTGCCGTCATTTGGCTATGTTGCCATACTTGCATGCCACTGTCTTGTATACATTTCCTTTTGTACATGAGGTTGTTGCATTGACTTGAGAACAACCTCGTACATGTGTACTTATGCCATTGTGCATGCTTGAGTTTTGTACCTGTTCGCTTGAAAAATACCTAAATACAAGTGTAAAAATATTTCTATATAATCAGCAGACCACCATACGATGTGTCATGGCTGGTCAAGATCAACAGACCACAAATGTGTGTCGAGGTTGGTCTTGATTAGCAGACCACTATAGTTGTGTTGGGGCTGATCTGCAGGCACTAATTATTCAGTCTACCTTGTGGTATTTACAGTGAATCACTGTGAATATCACAAGCAATCTAGACTCTAATAAATGTATGTGTGTGTGTATATATATATATATATAGACCAGACCATGTATAGGAAAATGATGAAAAACACACCAGAATTCTAAGGCAAATAAAATTTAAAATAAATTTATACTTGTCTACAGATAATTCTATTTTTTTTTTCTAGTTAACTGTGCTTGTATCTGTGATAGGTATGCAGATGACTGAACAAGATCTGAAGCAAGTGAAGACTCAGTGTGTGTGTGTGTGTGTACGAATGTATGTGAGAGAGTGGCTGAGTGTACTATAGTGAGGAATCTATGTATATGAAATAGAATGCATATATCACAGTGAAATGTACAATAGTATAGTCAGAAATTTGTACTATTTCAAATGTTGAAATAAAATAATTATTTGAATAAAAATACTGTTTTAATATTAAATTGTATGCAATAGTATTCTATTCAATAAATGTTTTTCCTGTATGAGATGTAATATGGAATAGTAAAATTACAAGCACATTTATATAATAATATATATGTTTGTTATCATCAAACAAAAATCATATTATTATACTCAACAATCTCCCCCTTTTGATGACGACGAACATACATAAAGATTTTGAATGAGATAAATGTGTTGAATAAGAAATATAGTACTAACCCTATTTATATGCTCCTACAACAACTAAACTCCCCTAAATATGTGCATAAGTGAGTTTTATAACAAACTAGTATTTTTTGCCCGCTTTGCTGAGCATTAAAATTCATGTGATTAAAAAAAATTGTAATGATTAAATATTAAAAATAAAATAAAAATAAATTATTGTAATTGATATTAAATAGTTATATATATAAATATTATAATTTATGCGGTAAAATTAATAAATTGTTCTGTTGTTCATCCAAAAATAATTTTATCTTGAATGATTATTTTAATTAATTGTTCTTTTATCCATCTAATAATTTATGCGGTAACAATAATTAATTGTCATGTTGTTCACCCAACAATAATTTTGCCATGGATAGAGTCTATTGAGATTATCAAGTTATTTAAACTAAGAGATAGGATGAAGTATCATGTCATTTAATACATGGATATCTGTTGAGGTTGTAGCATTGAATAATAAATGGGTGGTGAAGATCTTATTACATTATTGTTCATGATGTGCGAGACCGAATGTTTATAAAAAAACCGATTAGAAAAAAAATGATAATCGTCCAGTCATTTAGGTAGGTAATACCAGTGGAGCAAAAGTGAATTTGAAATATGAAATAACCGAAAGAGAGTTGAGAAATGACATCTTTAAATATGTAATTGAGATATAGAATTTGTTTTAATGGTTGATGATGTGTTTTTCTGCATTTTCATTTATTTATTTGAACAGGAAACCCTTTGTCGATGTCAAATGTGTTTTAATTATTCAACCCATAAATCATAATAATATTCAAATTTATTCAAAATATTAATTTGGGAAATAAATACATATATCAGTTATAAATTAATGCTCCATGATGGCTTAACTAAAGGATTCATTATCAGCTATGTGCATATCAATTCAATTATAAGTGAACACAATTCTAGTTTATTGGAAGATGTGCGAACGATATGAATATGAATAGTACAACATGAGCTAATAAAGATAACGATAGAGAATGTGGAATGTAATAGAATTAAGATACTGATATGTTACTAAAATTATGATTATGCATGAATGTTGTAGACGATAATATTTGGGATTGCTAGACATTATTGTGCTCATCCATCTCTACTCTCCATATCATTTGAACACATTAGCAATTTGAGTAATTAGTATACAAAATTAATAAACAGAATATATGATATTATGTGAAAATATAATATCAATTAATGAAAATGCAACTAACACCTTGCACGTTAAGTGCTGGGTTATTAGCATTTAATGGGATGCATCAAAGTTTAAAACTTTTATGCTGCGTTTTCCATTTCAGTTTCTTCTAATCCTCTGACATTGATGTATTGCCTGCAGTTATTCAAAATGATAGTTATATTATTATTATAAATATAAAAAGTCTGCTTAATGGTTTTAAACGTGCTTAGATGTCTACATCAATTTAAATATTCCAACTTTCCATAACACACTTCTAGGCATAACAACATCACCTAAACCATAATTGCAAGCCTGTAAACCAAAAGTTACAATCAAAGTAACAATCTTGTAATAACAATCATAAAAACAATAAGGCAAGCTTTATTTATGGTTTATTCCTTCTTGTGTATGGATAAATAGTCATTAATGTTATTGGCATTTTATAACCACATGTAGTCTTGAACTTCATAGAATTTTCTAAAAGTTGTACATATGAGTTGCAGCCTTGCTGTTTAGCAGAATCTCACAAAAGTAACTCCTTGGTATTTATTTATGAAAAATAACATTATTGTTAGATGTTTATTACATGTATCAAGTTGCCCTAGACTACTAAAATAATACCTAAACTTTTATGAACTCAGCTTTATAATGTATACTAATGATAATATGTACACAACAAACATCGTAGAAGTTCACTCATCAAGAAGATCCTTATTACTGTGCTTGCCAAAAAAACTGGGTCTACTCTGCATATTTTTGGGTTTAAATAGAATTACCCTGTCTTAATTAGAAAATTGGTTTTAAACGATAAAACTGACTATTATTTTGATTTGACACTAAATCAGATTCCAATCTATCTAATCTGACTTAGTCCATCACATATTTTGCTCTGTTTTTTTTTTGGACCTCAACATAAAAAGGAAATACGCAAATAAAGATATATCTCTTTCTCATTTTATGCATCCACTGAATCTTCAACATTTCCATGAACACACTACACTAACGACTTATAGGAAAGTCAACTCACATTGTATCTCATTGCAGAATGCAAGAGCCAACTCATGATGGTTTTGCTCCACCAGATGCATTAAGTGATGCAGCAACAACTCCTCTCTGATTCAGTTAACACCTGAATCTAGCCAACCTTCTTACTACATTCCTCGCCAGTTTATTCTCCGGTGTCCACGTTCTCTCCGTCCAAGAAACTCATTACTCAGTAAATGTTCTAGACCTTTTATTATATTGCATCTTATCTCGTTAATACCAAACTATAACTTTATAGGCCAAAACAAAGAGATAAATTTTAAGGAAACTTGAGCATACTAAAACGAAATATACCAGCGGCGGCAGCTGCTCGTGGCCAAATAGTTCGGAGTATATCAGACGTGACATGTTCACCCTATAAGCTCAATTCACCTCCAAGAACCAGCTTTAGTTTTTCCACGTCAGTTATATTTACATAAGGCTTGTTGTCATAAAATTTCTGCCATGGTGTGTCCAAATGATCTAAATACCACATTTCTTGGTTGTGCTGTAACGATACGGATTTCGTTCGGACCTAATCGATCGCTAAATCGACCAAGACCATTCAAAACCCGGGTACGCTAAGTTTGGGCATACAACACATCCGAACAAATAACAGAAGACTTTTATAAACATCATAATAATGTTACATCAGAGTACAGAATATCAGAGTATATCGAAAAATAATTATACAGCGGAAGATTTATTTACAATAAATGTAGTACAATGCACAGCGGAAACAAATAAAATAACACAGCGGGAGACTATCAATACCCCGGACACAACTTTTTGCTTCGATCCAGAATCCTGCTAAATGAAATAATCTGCAAAACTAAACTACTGACTGCCCATGTGGAAAATATGGGCACCCAGAGTTTAGGTAGAAACAATAAACTCCGAGTCATTCATGGACTGGTGTGAGAACTCAAAACAGTTATTAAACTTTACTTTAAAATAAGGTAAATCACGGGACCACGCCGCATGTCACGGAACGGGTTTACCCCCATGAATACCTGTATATAAACAACAATCAGTAATAGAGTTATGGATCTACTATGTATAAATCAACATGCAATATCCTAATCTACCCATTTAGATTAATCACTACACTTAGATTTTCCAAATCCAATCCAATTTACAGAAAATATTCCTTTAGACTTTATTTCGCGATTTCTATTTCAAATCATTTGAAATACATATCTAACTTTTATAATAAAGTATATTTCACTTCGGGATCTCAAACCAAAATCCTTGGAAATATGAATTCCAAAATATAACAATGCATACAAACAAGTATGCAACCAAATATCGGGAATCTTCCCTCAGACAGGGCAGTAAGCGCCCCTCCAACTCGATATATATATATATATATATTTATGTGTGTGTGTGTGTGCGCACCTCCCACGCATGAAGCAGGCTACACTGCTGACCACTCACCCTAAAGCACTGGATCCGGCCCATACTTTTAGTCTCTTCCGTTTCACCCGATCTTTAGCCACATGCTTGCTAAATCATTTTATATCCCGAAGTGAGGAAAATCATTTCACAACATAATAATCACAAGCACTTTCAACATGTAGTACTTCACATCAGCAATTCACACATATGATCAATCACTATTAATCACATAACCTCTGAGCTCGTATGTCTCAAAGATGGGTGTTAAGAAAGAGAATAAATTCTCCACCACCAAACAGATACATCATTAATAGCAACTAATTGAATATGTGATGAACTACTATGTAAAACCATAATACATTTCCAAATCATCGGGTTTAGCCCTCAAAATCCTTTCTGATTTATAAAACATTTTTATAAAACATTCCCTGTCCAAAATCGGGAATACATTTCTTTTCATTTAAGAAAAATATCATTTCAAAATCATTCATTAAATTTGAAATGAACACAACAACATCGCTACACATCTCATAGTAAAATCGTGAAGTGTTTCGCAAGATGTTAGCATACCAGTATTTCTACCCAACCCAATGCTAAATGTAAAAGCATATCTTGCTCATAAACTGGTTGAGCACAATCCAAACAATCAATCAGTCACAATAATCAATATCAACAATCAATTAGCCCAATCCATATCAACAACCAAGTATATTTGGTTCAATCACATCACGTGTTTTGGTAAATTCAATTACCATTTATTCATTCACAATTTAATTAAAGATTTATTCAAACTCCAATTTGTTTTAATCCCAAAAACCATTTCTTATTGATTGTTCAACTTTCTGGAAATTAATCCTGCTTTTACCCGGTTTAAAGAATTAATGTCATTTAAACACAGTTCACGAAAAACCAAAAATCCAATTCAATATTGAATACAAGGCTCTAAATAGAAATTATATTGTCTTATGTTCAATATCAAATTCTGAAATCAACAAATATCGTATTGGGAATAACGATATATATATATCTTCCAAATTCCCCCATAATATCCGTATAATCACGGAATCCAATATCGAAATATTCTGAAGATAATTTTGATTCAAATCCAGTCCAATTCATATATTGGAAATTCTGGTTATTTTTAAAACTGTAACGGTTCGGATTTTGCCTGGACCTGATCGATCGTAAAATCGTTCAAAAAACCGAATATGCTAACTCTGGGAATACAACACATCAGAACAAATAATAGAAGACTTTTATAAACATTGCAATAATGTTACATCAGAGTATAAAATATATCAGAGTACATCGAATATAATATAGCGGAAGATAAATTTACAATGAACTTAATACAATGCAGCGGATGACTATCAATGCTCTAGACACAGCTTTAAGCTTCAATCCAGAATCCTGCTCAATATATCTGCAAAATAAGCTACTCGACTACCCGTGTGGAAAAGAGGGAACCCGCGCTTGCAAAGTGAAACAATCCATAGGTCAGTCATGGGACTGGTATGAGAAATATTTCTTAACTAATCTAATAATAAGGCTAATCACAGGACCACGCCGCTAACGCGGAATGAGTTTACTCCATTGGATTGCCAGTGCATAAATAAAGTAAATCGTTGGAAACAACGAAATACTTTTTAGAAAATGAAACCATTATAAGACTCAAGTCCCATCACACAATGCAATGCAAACCGAAGGATAGAGTATTACCTTATAATGGTAAAAATGCTTGATACGATAAAACGGATTTGATATTATTATTAGTGTGTATATATCTCAAAAACAATTCAATCATAATGTATCAATCATAGATGGCATAACTACCATATACTATGTCGCCATACTAGTTATACAATCAAAACCGTATGGTGTCGTAATGGAAGTTGGATTTCCATTATGAGTCAAGGCTAGGGACGATCTCCTTACCGATTCGAGACACTCTAGCAATGTCTCAGGATTCGGATGCTAGCGAACCCTTGGATCCTACAGGTCTGGTCCACAAATACTTTAGTGGATTAGTTATGCCTGAACACACGCTTCCCGGTCCTATTGAACCTATAAATTGGTCACTATTGACCAATATAACCGAGGCCTCATAATCCATCATCCACATAAGTAAAATGTTAGGGCTTGCAAAACCCTGATACCACTTCTAGCTAGAAAGAAACGTGTGCACTCCCTGCGTTCCCTTGTCGTGTTTCTGTCTCTTACCGGGGTGTGAGGCTTGCGAAGTTACGTTACATAAAGCTATGCTAAATAAAGTTGTTCTTTGATCATCAACCACAAGGCTCTTCTTTTCAACAAAAGCCTTTATCATTTGCATCTTAGCATGCCACATGGTTAGTCCATACCATATGTTAGCCTACTTTGTGAAATAGGCAACACAAAGCTAAAGGATCAAGTATTAGAGAATAATCTTCCTAGAAACCGGATCGGATCGGATGTAGTCAGAGAAAAACAAAACAAGACAAAGTGAGGAAAGACAGAACTCGAACCGGACCGGATCAGATATGATGCTCCGATCCGAACCCCATTACATGGCCTATCCGACCGGAGCACAGAATGAAAACTGCTCCATTCCCATGTTCTCCTAAAGATGCGGAGCGGTTACACGCATGATTACCCCCGTTCTCCCACTCGCTTGATGTGCTGTCACCATCTAGAGAGCTCCGAACCCGCATCTGCAGGGATTGATGCCACGTACCTTCGAACCGAACCTGTTTCTGGGAGAATTTGCACCTATAAATAGACCTCTAAGGCTCACTTGAAGGGATCTTTTGACACTTTAAGAGTTGAGTATCTTTGAGAACTGAATTTCAGTACTCTCAAACAATCCAAATCATCATTCAAAGTGTACTTTGAATATAATCGAGTGAATATATATGAAATATGAGTGAGATTGAGTGAATATCTTGTTGTACTTTCATCTATATCATCAAGCAAAGTGATATAAAGTGGACGTAGGCTCTTTAACGCCAAACCACTATAAATCTCGTGTCTCTTTTCTGTTTTTAATCCTATTTTATTAGAATTTTAGTCAATTTGGGTGTTAGAACCACTTTCTAGTCTAACATTTTGGTTCTTTCACCGAGAAACATTTGAATTCTCTGTTTTTCTGGACTATCGTTCTACTTTTTGGACCGTTGAGTTCAAAGAAGTTAATCCCCAATTTCCGACGCTTTTAAGTACTTGTTGATTGATTGTTGAAGAATTATGGCCAAAGGAAAAGGCAAGGAAGTTCAAACCAGTCGAGGGAACGAAGTTGGCGAAGATCAGCGAAACGAGGTCGTGATGAGGTCTCGTGGGCAAAGTTCGGGAGCGGATCGGACTGGCTCAGGAAATCCGAACCGGTCGCAGAGGGAAAGCTCCGATCTGACCCGAGTAGAGGATGTTGAAGAGGTGCGCTCCCCCAATCCGAACCGATCCGGTCAGGTCACATTGCTCCGATCCGACCCGACTCTAGGTGATGCTGGAACCTCTACTCGAGCCCCTCCAAATGCTCCGACTCCAGCCACCAGGACCAATGACCAGATAAATCCGTCTACGCCTGTCACACAAGGAGATGTTTCGCGCCTTCTCGACATGCTTGAGAGTACTAGGGAGGCTATGAGAATACACGAGCGTACCAACCTTATGATGCAAGAGAATATGAGAACCATGAGTAGGGAGATTGTTGAGCTTCGCAGGCGGAGGACCCCTTCCCCAGTTCATCACACTGCAGTGGATCAGTCATCTTCCTCAGAGGAAGAGCGACCTCGTGAAAGAAGGCCACTTGAACGACCTCAGAATTTGGAACAAATGACTTTCGGGTCTCTGGGATCCCGCGAAGATGCCGCTCGTGTGTTATGACCCAATGACCCGAGCTTGAGAGAGCCTATGCTGTTACCAATGCGAGGATCTCATGTTCTGCCTAGAGATCCTAACCTTACCAACCCCACTCAGGGACAGATGCTTCAGCCCCTTCCTCCCGAGATCGACCGGGAACGTAGGGAGCAAAGCAGAACAAAAGCCGCTAGAAGAAGGAGGGTGTCCCCTGATCAGGAGCCCAGAGGAAACCCGAATATCAGGGCCAAGGAGCCTGAACGGCCCTTGACCAATGCTGATGTATGGGTTATGGTGCGCCAGATCATGTCTGAGAGTCGAAATTACACCAATGAAGATTATGGTATTGAGCGAAGCCATACTCCCTTTACTGATGACATTCTTGACTTTCAGTTCCCCCGACGATTTAATTTGCCGCAGATGGACAGATATAACGGGAGGACTGACCCGGGACAACATCTGATGCGATACACATGGTTTATGAATGTTGCAGCTGCTCCTGACGTTGTGAAGTGTAAGGCTTTCCCGATTTACTTAGAAGACGTAGCATTACTATGGTTTACCCGACTTCCTCCTCAATTGATATCGAATTTCAAAGAATTAAGTGAACGTTTTATGAATCAATTCCGACTTCACACCCAAAAGTCTAAGATTGTTATCGAATTATCGAGAATTAAGCAAGCACCGGGTGAGTCCTTGAAGTCGTATCTAGACCGTTTCAATTTAGCTGTAACAGAAGTTAGCGACCCTCATGAGCCTACCATCTTGATGGACTTAATGGAGGGAGTTGATCCTGATTCAGAGTTTGGAGATTATCTTTCTGGGAAGCCACCTCCCACAAGAGAGTTGTTCTATGAGAAGGCCAATATTCGGTTAATACGGGAGGAAGCACGGGAAAACAGAAAGATGAAGTCCGAAGCGGCTTCAAAAGAAGCCGTTCAGAGTAATATTGCTGTAAAGCAGTCTGGAGAAAGTTCTGGGAAAGTCGAAGTGAATGTTGGAAACAAGAATGGAAACAATAATAATGGAAACGGGGGCAACAACAACCATAATGGGAACGGTAATAGGAGAAACAAGAACCGAGGAAGTAATTCTGACAAAAGGCCCCGGTGTCAGACTTTTGAAAATTATTCGCTATTGAATGATACGTTGGAGAACATTTATTTGGATACATATAATGTTTTGCAATACAAAAAGCCATCGCCACGAGATTCGACAGAGAAAGAAGTTGCTACCAGAAAATTTTGTTTATTTCACGAAACCCATGGACATTCAACGAACAAATGTTGACACTTGAGATATGTGGTTGAGAAGTTGTTGCATGAAGGGAAGTTGGACGAGTATAAGGTTGCCCCAAGGGATAGGGGGCAAGGAGGACAGGCCCCAAACCAGAATCAGTCTGCTCCCAAGCCTACAGCGCAACAAAAGGGCAAAGGGATTGTCATTAACACCATAGTAGGTGGACCCCATCCAGCCATCCACAGTTTCAGAGCGATGGACCAATACGTTAATGCAGTTAAGCACATAGATGTGGACAAGTGTAATGATTTGGAAGATATCACCCATGTGAAATAGCAGAAGACAATGTTTGATGATGTGGTGTTCCGTAGTAGAGATGATACCGGAATCCAATCACCTACCGAAGATCCGTTGGTTATTACCACTACTATCGGGCCGACATTGGTTCATAAGGTACTAGTAGACAATGGAAGCTCTGTCAACATTATGTTTAAGAAGTCATTTGATCAGATGGGACTCGAGTCTGGAGATTTGAAGCCCTGTGAAGGTTGGATCTGTGGCTTCAATGGGGCATCGACAACTCCAATGGGGTATATAGAGTTACCCGTGACGTTGGGACAAGGGGATCATCGAAGAGTACGAATGCTTCAGTTCGTAGTGCTAGATATCGTTTCTCCCTACAACACTTTTTTAGGAAGGCCTGCCTTTGCAGAGTTCAGGGCTTGTATTGCACCATGGTGCTTATTGCTAAAGTTCCCAACTGAAGCCGGAACAAGTGTAATGAGGGGAGACCAAATCTCTGGGCGAGCTTGTTATATTGCTGAATTAAAGATGCTGATGAAGGGACTCAACATCGATACTAAAAGTACTTCACCTCCTCCAAAGGAGGGTTCGGCGTAGCAATTAGAGGGATCAGCCCCGATGGAGTTGCCCAAGGGAATCCCTGAGGACGTAGATCCCAGAGAGGATGAGGAATCTAAGGATAGAAAGGCAACTCCTAACGAAACGATAGTGGATATACCCATTGATGAAGCTGATCCAGCAAAATTTTTGAAGATTGGATCCCAGTTGGATCCGCATCAAGCCAAAGAACTGGCTGACTTTCTGAAGGAAAACCTGGATTTGTTTGCCTGGACCCATGCTGACATGTGTGCGATATCACCATCCATCATGAGTCATTCGCTGAGTATAAACCCGAAACACCCGCCTGTAAAGCAAAAGAGACGTACGTTGGGCCCAGAGAGGTCGGCAGCTCTGAAAGAAGAAGTGGAGAAGCTGAAAGAGAACGGATTTATTAGAGATTCGACATATCCCGACTGGATATCAAATCCTGTTTTGGTAAAGAAGTCAAATGGAA
The DNA here is from genome assembly GCA_030737875.1 of Allium sativum. Classification (NCBI taxonomy): domain Eukaryota; kingdom Viridiplantae; phylum Streptophyta; class Magnoliopsida; order Asparagales; family Amaryllidaceae; genus Allium; species Allium sativum. The sequence continues at coordinate 866,040,896 of CM060924.1, read as the reverse complement.
AGTGGCGGACGTGTATTGATTTTTCAGACTTGAACAAAGCCTGCTCGAAAGATAGCTTCCCACTGCCCAGAATAGACTAGCTTGTGGATTCGACGGCGGGACATGAACTTCTTTCTCTTATGGATGCATATTCCGGATACAACCAGATTCCCATGCATGTGCCCGATCAAGAGCACACGAGCTTTATTACAAATTTGGGGTTATACTGCTATGTGGTCATGCCTTTCGGATTGAAAGATGCTGGAGCTACCTACTAACGCTTGGTGAACAGGATGTTTTATAAACAAATAGGGAAAACCATGGAGGTTTATGTGGATGATATGCTTGTCAAATCGAGCCAGTCCTCTAGCCATACGCAAGACTTGGCAGAGATGTTCGGTATCCTGCGAAAGTATCGAATGAAGCTAAATCCTTTGAAGTGCTCGTTTGGGGTGGCATCAGGAAAGTTTCTAGGTTTCATCGTAAGCTCTCGAGGAATTGAAATTAATCCCAGTCAAATAGAAGCGATAAGGAACATTGAGGAACCACGAAGAATCAAAGATGTCCAAAGTCTTACAGGGAAGGTGGCTGGGTTGAGTAGATTTATCTCCAAAGCAACAGACAAATGAGTCCCGTTTTTTGACCTAATAAAAAGGGGAAAGAAAAATTTTGAATGGACTCCGGACTGTGTTGAGACCTTTCGAAATCTATTGGACTTACTAGAGAGACCACCAATTTTGCCGAAGCCAGTGGATCATGAAGAGCTGTTTGTTTACCTAGCAGTATCGGCTCATGCCGTTAGCACCGCCTTGGTCAGGGAAGAAGACAAGGTGCAAAGACCGGTATATCATGTAAGTAAGAAATTGGCAGCTGCAGAGCGTAACTACCCAAGGATTGAGAAGCTCGCTTACAGCCTTCTGATCGCCTCCTGAAAACTTCGCCATTATTTTCAAGCTCACCCAATAATCATATAAACTGATCAGCCTCTGAGACAGGTGCTGCAAAGACCTGAAGCGTCAGGACGGTTGATCAAGTGGAATATTGAATTAAGTCAGTTTGATTTGAACTTTCAGCCGCGGAGATCGATCAGGGGGCAAGCTTTGGTTGATTTTATAGCAGAGTTCACAATTCCGGAGGAGGAAACGATCGATGATAAGTTGGTCAAATCAGAGAAAGAATTAGAGTTAGATCCATGGAAGTTGTACACGGACGGAGCCAAGAATGACCGAAGGTCCGAAGCCAAAGTCGTCTTAGTTACTCTTGAAGGACGATCTTTATATTACGCTCTGCGACTAGACTTTTCAGCGACCAATAATGACTCTGAATATGAAGCCCTGATTGCTGGGCTGAAACTTGCTAAGGAATTCGGAATAAAGGCATTAGATATATTCTGCGATTCCAAAATAGTCGTCTGCCAAGTACGAAAGGAGTTTGTGGCCCGGGGACCTCGACTTATTACCTATCTTGGAAAGGTGAAGGAGCTGTTGAGCAACTTGGAACGGTATAACATAACGCATTTCCCAAGAGCGGAAAACCAGAAGGCAGACCGGCTAGCGAAGCTGGCAAGTTCCGACAATCCGGAGGAATCCGAAATGGTTCCAATTGAGACGTTGGGATCGCCAAGCTTTGAGTTAATGGAAATTGAATTAGCTTTCGAAGCAGAACCGGAGAGGGAGTCGTGGATGACTCCAATCAAGAATTTCCTTAGGAATGGAGTACTCCCGCCAAAGAAAAGCGAGAGGCGAGCCATAGTTCGCAAAGCTACCAGATACGTCCTTCAAGATAATACCCTTTATCGGCAAGGATTTTCTATGCCCCTATTACGGTGTATAGCGCACGACGACATCAAGCGCGTACTAAGGGAAGTACACGAAGGTGAGTGTGGAGATCATATGGGGGGTCAGACTTTAGCAAAAAAGGTGTTGCGGTATGGGTATTTCGGGCCCACTATTAATAAAGATGTAGCTGATTACTCACGATGCTGCGACAAATGCCAGAGGTTCGCCAAGATCCTCAGAGCACCGCCGACCCAGCTCAAGTTGATGGTGAGTCCGTGGCCGTTTGCCATGTGGGGGAATTGACATCATCGGAGTTCTACCGATTGCCAAAGGAGGAGCGAAGTATGCAATAGTCGCCGTGGACTATTTTACGAAGTGGGTGGAAGCTGAGCCCTTAACCAAAATCACAACGAGAAAGGTGATAAGTTTCATGGTTAGAAATATAATATACCGATTTGGGATCCCAAGGACCCTTATAACTGATAATGGAACCCAGTTCGATGGCGCCGAATTCAGAAATTTCTGCCAGAAATACAAGATTGACAAGTGGTACACTACAGTCGCCCATTCACAGTCGAATGGGCAAGTAGAAGCAATAAATAAAGTCATAAAATCCATCCTCAAGAAGCGGTTGGAGCGTGCAAAAGCAAAATGGGTGGATGAATTCCCTTGGCTTTATGGGCATATCGGACAATGTTTAAGACAGCTACCGGCCATACTCCTTTTTCTCTCTCATTTGGTTCAGAAGCGGTAATCCCGGTAGAGCTTGAAGTTCCCTCCCATAGGGTGACATATTATAACCCGATGACGAATCGGGCACTCCTCCTCGAGTCCCTTGATGAAGCCGAAGAGAAAAGGGACGAGGCAGACTTGCGTGTGTCAAGACATTGACGTCAGATGACACGGTATTATGACAAGAAAGTTCGCTTTAGAACCTTTGGGCAGGGGATTTGGTGCTAAAGCGAGTTTTTCCATCCCTTCCTCATCTCGGTCCAAAGTGGGAAGGACCATTCGCCGTCCAACGGAAACTTGAAACAGGAGCCTTCAAGTTAACAACCGTAGATGGTGAAGAAGTACCTAGGGCTTGGAATGCCCAGCACTTGATGCGATATTTGAATTAGGGATGTTGTATTTTCTTTTGTTTTTTATGAACACTATAAAAAGGCATGACTTGCCTAGAAAAGTCTGTTTATATTAACAAAAGATTATAAAGTGGACGTAGGCTATGACTTAGCTGAACCACTATAAAAATATCTTGTGTCATGTACTTTCCTGCATTGTTTTATGTGACTTGCCTGTCACAATTATGAAGTGCTGGATTTTGAAACGAAACTTGAATTTACATGCAGGAACAAACGAAACGACCGTTTGAATAATTTGACAGAAGGAATGAGAAGATGACATTCCTAACTCTAACTCTCGTGAAAAGAGAGAGAGTATAAAGGACGGGAAGACGACGTCCTCTAAGGTGTGAAGGTGCACCCCGATAAGAGACCGCCTCAAAGATGACTCTAACCTGATAATAAGACAGGAGAGTATAAAGATGCTAAAAGAAACGAGCATCAATGACAAAAGAAAATTGTCCCTGCTAGGGAATCGGGGGCAATTAGATGATTAAATTTAATCAACCGTGAATAAGCCTTGGTCGGTTATCCAAGATTGATTGGGGGAATATATGTGTACACATGTTGTTCCCCTTTAACAGCGACTCTATTATATAACTGTAACACGATATAATGAACTTATAACTATCTGACATTGCAGGAAACGTACTTTTTTATTTACAAATGCATGAGTTTGTACAGGGAATTCAAGTAAAAGATGCAAGGGCCGCGCTCACTGCAACAATAGCGGGCCAATAGAATATCAAAATAACAAAGCACATTATCACTTAGGATTTGGAGTGGACTTGGATTTCTTGGCACCTTTAAGAGCTTTTTAGCTTACTTCTCAGCATCAGACATAAGGCGCTTTGGCTTCTTCTTTTCTGTGATTGAGGCGCCAGAATCAATAGACTTCTTCCCAGTAGTTTGAGCGCTTGGGTCAAGAGAAGATTTTTTAGCAAGCTCTTCGGTAATCGACCTAGTTGAAAGCTTAACAACTAACCTTGACCCGGCATCCACCACGGCAAGAGGTTTAACGCTTTCGGGATCTATCTCTTCGACTTTTAGTTGCATACGCTTGTCTTGTTTGGCCTTTATTTCAGCCAGAGTCTAGAAACGTCAGGTTCTTCTTCATGCCTGTTGTTACCATCATCGTCTTTCAAAGCGTATATTATCTTATCATCATGAGAAGTATCGACGTTAAGTGGCAGGGGAGCCTTATTGCTAGTCTCTTCCTTCTTACCTTCAGCCCCTCCTCCTGATTCAATAATGGTAGCCTTATCCAGTTCTCCTCGAGTTTTTTCCACTGATTCTTCCCCAGTGGTGGTTCCTTGATGTACGTCAGTCTTCTCGGTCGGTTCAATACCTACAGAATGAGAAGCAATAGTTATCAACTGAGGGGAAAACAAAGAATCCTCGATGGACTGCCCAATGATATGACGAAAGGTGGAAACTGCCTTGACAAACTGAGGTGAAAAGGTAGAAATGCCTTCTGAGGATTTCTCAATTGGGGTGGCTACTGCTTCAGATGCTAATTCAGGTATTGGGGATAGAAGAGGCGCTCTAGGAATTCCCGGATATTCAGGATCGTATCCCTCTACCCCAGCAGCTTCAGCAGAAACAGAAGAGGAACCAACTTCATGTACATTTCTTCCTTTGACTCGGCGTCTTTCTTCCTCCATGGCAGCAGCAATAAGGCGACGCCCCTCGGCTAGGCGTGCTGGTTCATCGTCTTTCAAATACTTCTCCATGAGCTTATCTGCATCAACAAAGTCTACCTTCAGTTCATCTTTTTCCCATTCGACGATTTGATTCCATACATGAACTAAGGTAGTTGGATGATCTTCGATCCAGGAAATGTTTCGGCGACGGATTATATGTGCAAAGAATTCTATCATCAGTTCGCCAAAGCCATGCAATTCTTCTTGAGCTCCTGATAGTTGTTTATGGGCTTCCTCAGCGGACTTGATAGAGTTATCTAAATTCCCCTTAGCTAAGGCAGCTCTAGTCTCAGCCTCCAGTAATTTGGATTCCAACTCAGCGTTTTTTCTCGCTAACTCGGCTTTTTCTTGCTCAAGAGTACTATACGCTGATTGCATTCTGACACTTTCTGATTTAGCGTCCTCAGCTTGTTTCTTCAACTCTAAGCGCTCTTGACTATGAGATTCCAATAAGTCATGATAACGCTTTTGCAACTCTTCGAATTGTTTTTTGAAATTGTTGGCATCCCGCTGAGCAATGGCAAGTTCACTTTGTGTATCGTCCAGGTCTTTCTCAAGATTTTTCAAGACTTCTTCATCATAATCTGCGATCTTCTTCATTGCATCGACGTCTGTGTCTCTGAGTACTGTTTCTCTACCGCATCAATCTTTGCCTTAGCTTTATCTGCCCATTTTGAAGAGATAGGCTCGAGTGTGGGTAAGAAAGTTAGATTTTCGAAGTAATGATCCAGGAACTGTTTCTCCAGGTAAGCTAATTTTGTTTTGGAATCGGCATCCAGTGGTGGAGGTCTGCAATATGATAATTCAAAGTGTTTTCGCTTAGTAGAGACGATGGATGTGCCTCCTTTCTCAGGTCGTTTCTCAGAAGTTTTTTGCTTGTCTCGCGGATCAGTGCGCTTCGTTGGACTTTTTTCTTGATTATGTTTATCTTGGGGAGGAATTGAGTCTTTAGGTTGTGATGTGTCTCCCCCACGGCGACTCTGGTGGCTCTTATATCTGTCAGAATCCGATCGAACTGGAGAACAAGAGCGTGAAACGTGGGGTCGATAGGAATCATGATGCCTTCTGTCGTCTCTGCCCCGATTCTCACGTCGATCATGCTCAGAGTCAGCAGGAGGTTTGGACAAGCTACGATGAACCTTTCCAATACCGTAATAGGGACGTGCCATGGTACCTGCGCGACAATACAAGTGAAGTTCAGAGTCGACATTAGCATATGATATAAGTGCTGTGACGTGCAATGTTAATGTGCAAAGTGCATCCTAAGTGGTATTCCCCCCAACAAACCCGAGCCTGAAGTCAGACTAGCACGTGTAGGCTCCTTGGTCTTTACGGGAGTAGCCTATTCCGAAGAGGTAAAGATAAGGGGGTTGGTTGGAAAGTCCCCTGGAGTATAAAGAGTTTCAGGCAAAGAAAGATCTCCCAAGCCCTAAAAGGTAGAATCGTCAGTAGCAGGAGCATCTCCTTGAGGGGCATCTAATGGCAGTTCATCAGGGGATGTTAACTTTTCAGGAGAAATGGCAGCATCAGGAACGGTGTATCCTTCTCATTATTTCTCGGCTATGTTAGCTAGTTCATCGTCTTGAGTTGAAGATGGAGAGGGAGGAGTTCTGAGAGGTATTGTTGGACCTTTTGAACCCTCACCTGTATCGGGGATAATGTCAACCGGGGGAATGTACACATATGGACCTGTCCCGTGACCTATACTACGGGTAATAGATAGTAACCTGTGACGATGGAGATATTCATCCTTAAGAACACTGTCGATGGTCAAGAACTTTTGGTCACCATTGAGCAACTGGTGTAAACGATCAAAGTATAATTGAACTGATATTTTCTTTGGGTTGTCAACTGCAGATAAAGACGAAAGCAAGTTACCATGTCAACATGAACACTTAAAACTGGAATCTTGAAAATAGATGTTTTACTTGATTTGGTCCATCTCCTGGCACATCCCGGTTGCTCTCTAATATAAAACCATTCTGGTTTTGGGTCGCCAGCCTTGCTACTAAATGGAACGGTGATGATCTTTCTTTTTGGGACTGATTTGAAGTATGTAAAGGAGGGAGTCTCTTGAGTCCGATGTTCGAAATTATAAAAGAAGTGGATATCATCGAAGGTAGGTTCTATGCCTAGAATAACTTTGTATGTTATGTACAAGGTGTATAGATAAGCATAAGAGTTGGGATGCAACTGCATGGGGGCAATCTGCATTTGTCTTAGAAAATCAACAACAAAAGGTGGAAATGGAGGTATCGCCCCAACTAGGCACATTAATCGAGTGATAGCCATAAATCCTTCTGGTGGATTTTGGGGACGATCCGTTTTCGAAGGCAACTCAGTGTCTCTTCTTAGTATCCCATGCTTTAGACATATTCTGGCAAGTCTATCATCATCGATCGTCGACTCAACGGAGTCTTTGTCTGGTTCCAGTATAGTAGTGGATATAAACTCATCGGGAGCGCGATCGTCTCCAACCTCTCCCTCCTCTTCCTCACCCAGAGAGACATCACCCCCAGAAGATACTTCACTATTATGTGCTTCCATTTCGTAATCTGGGCCCTCGTCATCCCATTCTGGATCTGAGGAAGAAGAAATGTCGTCAAGAGTGATTTTCTTGGATGTCTCTGGGACCTCTTTCTTTTCTACTAATCGAGATGAACGTCTCTCGTCCATGGTCAATAAACTATCGAAGAAGCAATAACAGAAATTAGAGTAAATTAGCCCGTGTCCCCCTGTGCATGCGTATGAACTAAAGTGTGTACGGTGTGTGCGAAACATGTAAAGCAAACGCTTGGAAGCGTAATGTAAAGTTTTGACAAAGCGATGATGTTCAGAACAGTTCTCGACGTTTGTCTATGATTCGCAAGGCACTATCCTAACTATCCATGAAGTCATAGACCAAAGTTAATGTTAGTAGAATTAGTCAGGCTGTCTTTATGTGTCAAGTTAGATGCCTTTGGATCGGTTCGGATATGCATGTGGTAATCGGTTCGGTGCGAGCACAATGATCGGATCGGTTTGGGTGCTTTATTTAAACAAGTTCAGATTGAAGCAAGGAGAACGACGGGCTCAGATAGGAAGAGTATGGGCAAAGGCTAACCTGGTTGGATTGGTTGACCCCGACCCGAACCGTACCAGCATCACTTGACTAGTCCATTTATTTCAACCCCCTATCTCATCTTTCTCCTCCGACCCGAACCAACCTTTCTCCTTCCTCCCATCCTTCTGAAGCATCCAACCTGAACCGAATCCATCTCCTTCTTCTTCCTCTCTGATCCTTCATCTCCTACCAAGCATCTTACCCAAAAATCAGTGTAAAGTTAGGGCTTGTAAATTGGCACGACCAACGACTGCTCCAGGCCTCCTCCGCAACAGCCTCGAGGTGGCGACGAGGAGGAGAGGCGGAGGACATGGTGCCAACGCCAACAAATTTTCACATTAAAATCGCTTAAACCATTCATGGATTCAATTCAGAACTAATTAAAGGAGGATTAATTCGCTGTTTGAAGCCCTACCTATGGATTTATTTCGGGAAATCGAAGAATTTCCTTCGTGAATTCAAGAATTGGAATTAGGGTTTTTCCCTCTTCGAAATTGGGGCAAGTCGCTGAAAATGTAAAAGTAAAAGAAAGAAAGGAGGCGGATGGATTTATATACTTGGGTGAAGAAGTCTCTTCGTGTTCCTATTAATGTGGCACTCCTTTCCGTTCGGACCGGAAAGCTGGTCCATGGATATTGGGCCTGTTAGCCTAACAACGTGAAGACATAGGAAAAGCCATTCGAACCGGAACCGACCCAAGAGCCTAAGAAGATTAATTCAACATGCATAGTGGAGTTAAAGAGAAGTATACAAAGGCTTACCTGGAGGAACTACTGGACATTAAGAACAGTTCTCTGAATTATCTGAAACAAAGAAAGTAAGTTGCGCATTCTATGGTGTATATATAGACAACAAAGGTTGTGACTTAACGTATCAACGTGACTTTACAAGTAAATGGAAGCGACTATTCAGCAATTCAAATTCAAATACCAATGAGCAGATAACATCAAAGCACACTTCGTCTTCAATAGAACCATTCTTTGAGGGGGCAAAATGTTAGCCTACTTTGTGAAATAGGCTACACAAAGCTAAAGGATCAAGTATTAGAGAATAATCTGCTAAGAAACCGAATCGGATGTAGTCAGAGAAAAACAAAACAAGACAAAGTGAGGAAAGACAGAACTCGAACCGGACCGGATCAGATATGGTGCTCCGATCCGAACCCTATTACATGGCCTATCCGACCTGAGCACAGAATGAAAAATTCTTCATTCCCATGTTCTCCTAAAGATGCGGAGCGGTTACACGCATGATTACCCACATTTTCCCACTCGCTTGATGTGCTGTCACCATCTGGAGAGCTCTGAACCCGCATCTCCAAGGATGGATGCCACGTACCTCCGAACCGAACCTGTTTCTGGGAGAATTTGCACCTATAAATAGACCTCTAAGGCTCACTTGAAGGGGTCTTTTGACACTCTGAGAGTTTGAGTATCTATGAGAACCGAATTTCAGTACTCCCAAACAATCCAAATCATCATTCAAAGTGTATTTTGAATATGAGTGAGATTGAGTGAATATCTTGTTGTACTTTCATTTACACCATCAAGCAAAGTGATATAAAGTGGACGTAGGCTCTTTAATGTCGAACCACTATAAATCTCGTGTCTCTTTTCTGTTTTTAATCCTATTTTATTAGAATTTTAGTCAATTTGGGTGTTAGAACCACTTTTTGGTCTAACACCATACCATTGGTTTCTGTCAATATATAACCTCTAAGCTCGTATGTCTCAGAGAAGGGTGTTAAGCAAGTGAATAAATTATCCGCCACCACAGATATATATTAAATAGAAATCAATTTAATTTACATGGAATGAAATCCAATGTCAGACATACATCCATTTACAAGTCCATTCTAGGTCTGAACGAAACCGAAGACACCTTATTCCTCGTCCCATATGTCCAATATAGGAGAGAGGCTCTCGCATACCCATCGATCTCCAAGTACATCTGTACGATCACCAATTATTACCTTGTCTTGCGATGCCTCCCAATCAAGACACCCGTAATCAACCACACGATGTGAAGACCTCCGTTCTTCGACTACCGTCTTCATCTTCGACTTTTAATAACATATTCACATTATTAGGGAAAGGTTCCCATCAATTTTATCAAAGATAAATTCCTTAAATTCATTCTTTAATCTTCTTTTCAAAGATTCATTAAAAGTATAATTTGGTTTTAATATCAAAAATCATTACTTTATGATTATTCAACTTTAAGAAATTAATCTTGTCTTTAACTGGGTTAAAGAACCAATGTCATTTAAAACACAGTTCACGATAAACCCAAAATCATCTTCTATTAAATATGGAATTTTCACAGAAAACAAATCAATATATAATCGATATAAATTCCCATATCAGACTAATAATATAAATGGAATAACGGTAAAGCCTTTTAAATTCCATATATAGTAATAGTCTTCTTTTACAGAATCTCATCTCGATTATTATTAAATCGAATCCCATTCAATTCCAATTTAATATATTAAATTGAACAACTTTACTTTGGAGAATTTCCACTATATCTTAATAAAAGATTTATAACTTCCAAATTATATTTTCATTGTTAATTGGGTTAAATGTAATAACCCAGAAAATGTGAACCAATTTAAAAATTTTAAATTTGGTTATTACCAAAGAATTTGAATAATTGAAATAGCATATTTCAATAAAATAAAGAATTGGGTATAGTAAGGCAGTTTGAAATTTTGAATACAAACTTTGTCTGACTGTACCGGGTGGAAAATATAGCGGATTTTAGCGAAACTGAAAATATTTAAATCTGTTTATGAATACCTTTCTAACGAATCTGAAAAATCGAAGTTTCATAGTGGGAATCAAAAGTTATGGCCAAATGAATTTTCAGAAAGGTCGCTATATAGCATATATAGCCTCAGAAAATTGATATTTTGCATACGACCTCGGAATTCGACGAAACCACTTTTGTTGGGTCCGGGATGTCAAACTATTGCTAGGTTTCAAATTTTATAATTTTTGAAGCTAGTATGTGAGCGGGGCAAAAGAAAATGTGATTGGTCAATTTCTGTTAAAATGGGTCGACCTAAAAATGGCCGTTTTTCAAACTAGCTCAGAATTCGACGAAAAAGGTTTTGTTAGGACCGTATCATCAAAACAAAGCTAGATTTATTTTTCTGGAATTTTTCGATTCAGTTTGTGGCCCTGGCAAATTGAAATGTACGTTTAAATTAAATATTGAATGTTTTAAACTTTAATTTGAAAAATAACTGATTGTAACAGTCGAATTGGCCAACGAAACATATCCCATTGTGTCTGGAATGGGGGTATTTAGCTAGGAGCGACAGTCATTGAGTTTGATTTCGAGTTCGTTTGCAAAAACACTATTTAAAATCTCCTATAAAGTCTCGACCAATAGGATTTTTTCTTTAAAAAAAATCGCGAGAAACCCTAGCCGCCAGGCGATATCGACGTCCCACGTTGCTCCTTGCTTCTCTTCTATTTTCCGACCACCTCCGATGTAGCTAGGCCGCGCCACCACCCCAGTTCGACAGCCCCTCCTCCCCTCTTCACATCCGACCAAGCGCCGCCCTCCACCATCGCCTGAACCACGCCGAGGAAGTCGCCGCCTTTCCGACGCCGCACCGCCTCCCTCCGACCACCGAGCTGACCCTGCTCCTAGGCGCTGGCGCGTCTCTCCAAGCCCGAGAGCATGGCACTACCTGATCGAAGCAACGATTGACGGATTTCACGAATTTTGCTAACCTAGTTTTGAATCAAAAATAAAGGTGCGACCTTTATTATTCTAAAATGAAAATAACACTATAAAGCGTTGCAAAACTTTGAAAAATAATATCTTTTCGTTCTTTAACGAAATTTGATGAAACAGGAGACACCGTGACCGCAAGGAGGCTCTCTACCATCTAGAAGAAACTGCGGATTTTTCTGATCTTCCTACGATTTTTAGCACTGCAAAAACCAATGTGAGGAATCTAAACTAAATTGTGTGAATGGAATCGCGTTGTATAAATTATATAAGCGAAGTGTAAATTATATACGCATTGTATACCTCATGTACATGTGTTGTATAAGTTATATTAGCGATGTATAAATTATACAAGCGTTGTATGAAACATATATGCTTTGAATTGTGATGAAATGCAAGTGAATTATTATATAATATATATATACTCCCCTCATCCATAGACCATGGACGATATTTATTGCTTGTGATTGACATGATATTACATGGTATGACGAATGGTTGGAAATAATTGTTTGTGGTTGATATTGTGGTTGAAAAATACCTTTGTGGTTGAAAAATACCCTCTTGTCGTTGAAACAAATTAGAATAGGATTGTGGAAATGAAAATAAAACATGCCGCCTGCGTGCGAACTAGATGCATGATCCCCATTGTCAAAAACCGCGAGGTTTTAAGGTAGAGCGAGGAGCCGTACTAGGGACGGTCCCAGTTTTAACTACCCTGCCGTTATGCTGCCGAAATTTTCTGAAATATACATGTGTTAGAATAATTTTCATTCGTTGAAATAAATTACATATGTTGACACAAATATTCATGTGTTGAGTTGCAATTCATTCGTTGAGTTGAAATTCATGTGTTGAATATTATTTTAATTTAAACAAATAGCTTTAGCGATAAAAATCACATTTTTATATATATATGAACTATATAGAATATTCATGTGTTGTGTTGCAATTCATTCGTTGAGTTGAAATTCATGTGTTGAATATTATTTGAATTTAAACAAATAGCTTTAGCGATAAAAATCACATTTATATATATATATATATACGAACTATATAGAATATTCATGTGTTGAGTTGCAATTCATTCGTTGAGTTGAAATTCATGTGTTGAATATTATTTGAATTTAAACAAATAGCTTTAGCGATAAAAATCACATTTTTATATATATACGAACTATAGAAAATATTCATGTGTTGAGTTGCAATTCATTCGTTGAGTTGAAATTCATGTGTTGAATATTATTTGAATTTAAACAAATAGCTTTAGCGATAAAAATCACATTTTTATATATATACAAACTATAGAGAATATTCATGTGTTGAATTGAAATTCGTTCGTCGAGTTGAAATTCATGTGTTGAATGTTATTGTATTTTAAAATAAAATGAATAGACAATAAAAACTACATTTTTATTGTGAATTTGAAGTGTTAAAAACATTCACGTGTTGAATAAATATATTTCTTGATGATAAAAATATTTCTTTTATCATGTATACGCTTTGATAAAAATACACGCGTGTTGAAATAAATAATAGTTTGCTAGAAATATTATTATTAGCTTTGTTCTGCATATATATACATGTGTTGAACAGGAAAAATTGATTAGCTGTAGAGTAAAGAAATTATTTGCGTGCCCGACAAATAGGTAAACCTTGATGAGTTGGCTGCGCAATTTTATTTTTATATCAACTCCTGTGAATGCCATTGGATGCGGAGTGCTGGTTATTCTGTGTGAAATAATAAACATCGCCATAGGATAGTAACAATTAATTTTGAACTACACTACATGGCATACTTCTTGACGATAGGCATACTTCATCATATTCCACATAAGCAATTGGAGCTTGTTGACGAGGTGGAAGATTTACCATACGAGCGAGAGGCTTGTATGGCAATGATTATATACTACAGGTTGAACTGATGACTGATATGGACTATATAAAATATAACGATAAATTGCCAGATTAATAAAAACCCCACACGGGTCTGGAGTTGACAATAATCACATCTCTCTAGTTATTAGATACGGCACATGGACTATTTATTTCCACACGGAAACGGGGTGACGAGAATTTATTCTCTGGAGTGATTATCTATACATGCTCCCCCATAAACACCAGAATATATCACTATAAATATGTGGATGCTTTTTAGGATTTATTGGGTACCTAACACGGCCCAATAAATTTCCAAACCCCTCCCCGTACAAAGGAGGTTATGGCGAAATTTTTCGAAATATTAAGGCGTTAGTGAGATATTTGAAGTGAAAACGAAGTTGAAAATATAGAATGAACTATAGTTGGAATTATAGAATGAACTATATTTATATATATAAATATAAATATAATTAAAAGGAATCGAAGCCGTGCAGTTCGTGTTTCGGAATCGTAATTTGAAACGATTAGTACGAGAAATCCGACCATCGGATTTTCCCGAAACCGCAACCGCTGGATTTGCCTTGGAAATATCTTCCCAACGACACCAACCTTGTAAAAATCCAACGGTTGGATTGTCCGGAATGTTTAATTCAAATCTGAAGAAAAACAGCGCCAGAATCGTTTATATTTATATATAAATATAAATATAATTAAATTAAATCGAATAACGACGCTGCAGTTCGAATTTTGAAACCGTAACTTCAAACGACTAGTGTGGATGATCCGACCGTCGGATTTTCACGAAACTGGAACCGTTGGGTTCGCTTTGGGAATACCTTCCCACTGATATAGACTTTGTAGAAATCCAACAGTTAGATTTACCGATATGTGTAAAACAAATTAGGGGAAAAACAGCGCCAGTGCCACGGGACGACCTGAAACGTCGTTTAATTAAATGTGGCCATTTTTAAACAAATAAAAATGGCGAAAAATCATTATAAAATATTGTAAGCAACATAGATTGCAAATAAACCAATTGGGCTTGAATTGTTTGATATTTGATGGTTGTATGTGCTTGACACGAAAATAACAATAAAGAAATGAAAGATGGATGTCGAATAATATAACCATGGAAAGAATCGATTTAAATTCTAATGACGTGAATTATTTGAGAAGGCTGAGCTAACCCTCATTTCAAATAATTTATCGAGCGATTCGAATTGGAAAATGCAAAGACGATTCAAGACCGACGATCTCCGTATCGGTTGGATGTGCGCTGCTGAGGTTCCTGACCGGAGTAGCTACCGTGAAGGAACGGAAGTAGTAGCCGTCTGAACGTATGTGTTGATTGGACGGATATACGAGGAATTTGACGCCTCCGGTTTCGTTCAGACCCAGAACGGACTTGTAAATGGACTGTGTGTCTGACATTGGATTTTGTTCTATGCTGATTGATCTCTGTTAAATATATATCTGTTTGGCGGCGGAGAATTTATTCTTTTGCTTAACGCCCTTCTCTGAGACGTACGAGCTCAGGGGTTATATATCGATGGAAATCAATCGTATGGAGTGGACTGCCTATGTGGCATGCCAAGATGTTGTGATCAAGGCTTCTGTTGCAAAGCAAAGTCTTGTGGATGATGATCAAAGCACGGTCTGCGTGGCCTGGCTTTGTGTATAGCGTGGATTCGCGAGCCTCACACCCCGGTATGAGTTAAAAACGGGATACAGACTGCAGGGAGAGCACGACGTTACTTTCTAGCTATGGTGGTGTCAGTGACTTACCAGCCCTAACATTTATATCTATTTTTCACCTATGTGGTTGTTGGAATGCGAGGCGCCTCGATTATAGGTCTGTAAGGACCGGGAAGCGTGTGTTCAGGAATACTAATCCTCAAACGTAAGAGAGGACCGGCCCTGAAGCATCCAGGGGTTACCCAGAGTGTGTAATCCCGAGGCATTTGCTAGAATGTCTCGAAGCGGAGAGGAGCTTGCCCCTTGCCTCGACTCATGACGGAAATCCAATTTCCAATATGAGATAACGGATTCGATTGTAACTTATATATGGCGACATAGTGGCATGGGACGCTCATGTCGCCTATGATTGATATTTATTATGCTATTCATTTTTGAAACATATATGCACTAGTAATAATATCAAATGATTTTGCTTTACACGTATCAAGCATATTTGGCCATTATAAGGTAAAACTCTATCCTCCGGCTTGCGTTGCATTGTATGATGGGACCTGAGTCTTATAATGGCTTCATTCTTTTTAAAAGCATTGCGTTGTTTTAAAAGAATTTACTTTGTTTTAAATGCACTAGCAATCACTGGAGTAAACCCTTTCCACGAAAGTGGCGTGGTCCTATGATTTGCTTATTACTGTTGTTTAAATTGTTAAATAGATTCCTCATACCAGTCCCTATGACTGACTCGTTGTTTATTTCACTTTGCAAACGCGGGTGCCCTTATTTTCACATGGGCAGCCTAGTTCATAGGTGACAGGTTGTTTTTGGCTCTGCACTGTTGCATAGAGTGCATTTTGGCTCATGGCGAGGCTAACTTCACAGAGATGACTTTGACATTTTCCGCCATTATTGTACCTATATTATGATTCCGCCACTGGCGATGCAGACTGATTTACTTTTAGTATGTATGTATTCCGCCTCTGGCGATGATGACTGATCACTTCCCTTTTTATTTACTAAGTTATATCCTACGCTGTGCTATTCTGATGTTGTTACATGTTGTGATTCCGCTGTCATATCCATGTAAAATTATTCTATTTATTGTTTTTGCTATTATCTGTACTCTGCTATAATGATTAATGTGTTATATTCCAATGATTATCCTTAATACCGCGCCTCGGATTTTGGGATCGTCACAGTTGGTATCAGAGCTTTGGTTAACTTTAGTTCCGGGATCTAACACATTAAAACACCTCATCAGAATAGAATCAGTAGTGTTCTAAGGCGAGTAGCTCATTAGAGATAGGATTAGCAATGTCCTAGGATGAGCTAAGCAGATTAGCAAAACAATTTGATCAGTATATCATTACCTTTCCTTATGTTCCCCTGCTTTATCATGTATGAAAATTATCAAATCTGTGAGCTTGACTCTTTTCTTGCTTATACAGTATTTTCTATGATGGCTACACAAGCAGCAGCAGCTAGAGGAGGCCGTGGAGGCCGAGCAGGAGTAGCAGGAGGATGGGGGAATATCCCTGTAGTTGAGGAAGGCCCTATTATTCAGCCACCAGCACCCGAGGACTTCGAGCTAGACAGAGTAGCGAAGATGTATAGGAACCTTGGGGGAAAACCCTTTTCTGGCACTGGTATAGTGACAGAGGCTATTGCTTGGTTGAAGACCTGTGAAAAGATCTTTGAAGGCATGGGTTTGGGAACCAACAACAAAGCACGACTAGGTATTTGGCTCCTACAGGAGGAAGCCGAGCTGCGGTGGGATGCCATCACCTCAGAGGATGCAGCAGGTACTGTCAGGACCTGGGAGCAATTCAAAACCATGTTCAACGAGAAGTTTGTACCTGAACAGGCCTTAGAGAGGATGCGAGAGCAGTTTGCTAATCTCCAGCAAGGAGATCTCTCTATCCAGGATTACCTCAATAAATTCACTCAGTTGTCGCGCTATGCTCCAGAGCTTATTATGACTAACAAAGCAAAGAACAAGAGATTTATATTTGGGCTAAAGCGTAAGTACCATGACAGAGCCATGAGCAACATCAAACTCTCCTTCTCAGAATTGGTAGAAATGGCTTGCAATTATAAAGATATGGATGAAAGGCACGCCAGCCAAGACCGCGCCAAAAGCCAAGCTGGAAATAAGCGCAAGGCTTCAGCAGATCAGCCAGAGTCTAGCATTACAGCGGCCGCTACTCAGAAACCTGGAAAGATCCCCAAAGGAAATTGCTACAACTGCAGGAAGCCAGGTCATTTTTCTAATGTGTGCAAAGCCCCGAGGAAGCCAAAGGCAAATCCAGACTCAGCCGAATGCTACAACTGCCATAAGAAAGGGCACTATAGCAGGAACTGTCCTCTGAAGCAGAATGCACAAGTGGCTCATGTGTATGACGGGAAGACCCCGCCAGCTATCACCGATGGATCAGGTAAACCCGACCTCTTGGGAGGTACCCTTACCATTAAAAATATTCCTGTTTCTGTACTTTTTGATACTGGTGCATCACGTAGCTTCATTTCTAGTAACATTGTTCACAAGTTAAAATTGAACCCGAGGAAGCTTAAGGAACCAATTAAAGTTCAAAATCCGATAGGAGGATCTACTATTCTCGGCTCATATTGTAATGTACCCGCCTCATATTCTTGTTAACGATTTCCTTTTAAAGTAATTGTCATGGACCTTTCCGAATTTGATATTATACTAGGGATGGACTGGTTGACAAAATATAAGGCCGAAGTTAGATGTGCCGAGAGAATCGTTAAAGTCGAAACGAAGCTTGGACCTATATATATACCATGCCTCGGTTCAGAAATTAATAGAACAGAATTTTGGTCTTCTTTAGAAGTTATTCCCCCTTCATTAGAAAAGATACCGGTTGTTAAAAACTATGCGGATGTGTTTGAAGAAGTAGAAAACTTACCACCGCAAAGAGAAATTGAATTTAGAATAGATCTAATTCCTAACGCCCGACCAGTAGTACATCCAATTAGAAGAATGGCCCGGAAAGAAAAAGAAGAGTTAGGTAGTCAAACCCGATAATTACTTTGGAAAGGTCTGATTAGAACGAGCTTTTCAGCTTGGGGAACAGCAGTAGTATTTGTCCCGAAATCAGACGGTACTCTAAGACTTTGTGTTGATTACCGAGATCTCAATAAGCAGACATTGAAGAACAAATATCCCTTGCCCCGAATAGACGATCTGTTAGACCAATTAAATGGAGCAACAGTATTCTCTAGAATGGACCTAGCTACAGGTTTCCACCAATTACGTATAGCTGAAGACTGTGTTCCTTTGACAGCCTTCAGGGGTTCCGATTTATTCTACGAAGGGTTAGTAATGCTATTCGGCTTGTGTAACGCTCCGGCATGCTTCGTCGATCTTATGAACAGAGTGTTCCGTGGTGTATTGAATAAATTTGTTCTAGTCTTCATCGATGACATTTTAATCTACTCCAAGTCGGAAGGCGAGCATGCAAAACATTTAGAACAAGTGTTGAAAATTCCAAGGAGAAATGTCTTAAAAGCTAAATTTTCGAAATGTGTCTTCTGGCAGGATGAAGTTAAGTTCCTAGGCCATGTCGTATCAAAAGAAGGGATTGCTGTAGATCCAAGCAAAATTACAGCGATTCAGAACTGGAAACAACCTACTACCCCTATAGAAGTTCGAAGTTTCCTTGGATTGGCTAGTTACTATCGGAAATTCGTTCAGGATTTTTCAAAGATATCTGGTGTATTGACAAAGCTTACAAAGAAGCATGAGAAATTCAAACGGACTCCCGAATGTGAAGAAGCTTTCCAGGAGCTGAAACTGAAGTTGACAACCGCTCCAGTATTGACAATTATAGAAGGCAACCAAGACTTGACTGTATGGACAGATGCTTCTATTATAGGGCTAGGCGCAGTACTAATGCAAAAAGGCCAAGTGGTTGCTTATGCCAGCCGTCAGCTGAAGCCACACGAAAGAAACTATGCAACTCATGATCTTGAGTTATTAGCTATCGTGTTTGCTTTAAGAATCTGGAGGCATTATTTATTGGGCGAGAAGTTCGAACTATTCACGGATCATCATTCCTTGAAATATCTATTTACTCAGAAAGATCTAAATTTGCGACAACAACGTTGGTTAGAATTCCTTGCAGCATACGATTTTGAGATCCTATACACTCCGGGGAAAGCCAATGTTGTCGCAGATGCGCTCAGTAGAAAGAATGAAATCATCGCCAGCTTTATCATTACTTCTTCCTTAGAAGATAAGATCATTATTCTACAGAAAGACGATGAATTTATTGAAAGGATTAGCCAGCGGATCCGAGAAGGAAAACCCTCAGATTTTAGCCTTGATAGCCAAGGGGTCCTAAGATTACGAGGGCGAATTTGTGTGCCAGGAATTCCTAAGCTCAGAAGGGAAGTACTTGATGAATGCCACAAGTCCAAATTAAGTATCCATCCCGGTGTGAGCAAAATGTATAACGATATCAAGCGCACATTCTGGTGGAAGGCGATGAAAAGAGATATTTCAGTATATGTTAGCAGATGCTCCACTTGTCAGCTAGTTAAGAGCGATCAGCAGAAATTGGCTGGATTATTACAACCATTAGAAATTCTAGGATGGAAGTGGGAGCAAATTTCGATGGACTTCATTGATGGTTTGCCTCGAACTAGGAAAGGAAGCGACAATATATGGGTAATCGTAGATCGCTTCACGAAGACTGCCCATTTCATACAGTCATTGATGGAGAACCCCTGTTTACTAGCAAATTCTGGGAAGCATTCCAGACAGAATTGGGAACCAAATTAAAATTAAGCACCACTTATCACCCACAGACAGACGGCCAAACTGAGCGGGTTAATAGAATTTTAGAAGATTTACTGCAGGCTTGCATTATTGATTTTGGAGGCTCATGGGAAGATCTCTTACATTTAGCCGAATTCTCTTATAACAATAGCTATCAAGCAAGTCTGGGAATGTCCCCATTTGAAGCATTATACGGTAGACCGTGTAGATCTCCCGTATGTTGGGTAGAACCTGGAAACGGACTTGTGTTGGGACCCGATATGATTCGAGAAGCATCGGATAAAGTCGATTTCATTAAGAAGCGATTGAAAACCGCACAGAGCCGACAGAAAAGTTATGCTGATGCGAGAAGAAGGGATTTATCGTTTGCCGTTGGCGATTATGTTTATTTAAGAGTTTCTCCAATGCGGGGAGTAATCAGATTTGGCAAAACTGGGAAATTGGCACCGAGATTTATTGGTCCCTTTCCTATCCTTGAACGGATTGGAACTCTTGCATATAGGGTTTCATTACCTGATTGGTTGCCTGGTGTACATGATGTGTTCCACGTGTCTCAACTCAGAAAACATGTTCATGATCCAGATCTTGTTGTGGAAGAAGCAGCGCAACAGGATATAGACATAACTCCAGAATTAGCGCTCAGAAGAGAGCCATTAAAGATTGTTGGAAAAGAAACTAGAGAGCTAAGGAGCAAAAAGATTCATTTAGTCAAAGTGCAGTGGAGTAGTGATCCTAGAGACTGTACTTGGGAGACTGAGGAAAGCATTAAACAAGCCTACCCCAAATGCAGAGTGGACATCTCTGACTAACTCCGGTGCAAGGTACCTTTACAATACTTTGCATTTACATTTTATTTCCTACTTAGCTGTTATTTCCTTTTCGAGGACGAAAAGTTTTGAGTGGGGGAGATTGTAATAACCCGGAAAATGTGAACCAATTTAAAATTTTTAAATTTGGTTATTACCAAAGAATTTGAATAATTGAAATAGCATATTTCAATAAAATAAAGAATTGGGTATAGTAAGGCAGTTTGAAATTTTGAATACAAACTTTGTCTGACTGTACCGGGTGGAAAATATAACGGATTTTAGCAAAACTGAAAATATTTAAATCTGTTTATGAATACCTTTCTAACGAATCTGAAAAATTGAAGTTTCATAACGGGAATCAAAAATTATGGCCAAATGAATTTTCAGAA
The DNA here is from genome assembly GCA_030737875.1 of Allium sativum. NCBI lineage: Eukaryota > Viridiplantae > Streptophyta > Magnoliopsida > Asparagales > Amaryllidaceae > Allium > Allium sativum. The sequence goes on along the minus strand of CM060924.1, from coordinate 866,019,893 downwards.
AGGTCGCTATATAACATATATAGCCCCGGAAAATTGATATTTTGCATACGACCTCGGAATTCGACGAAACCACTTTTGTTGGGTCCGGGATATCAAACTATTGCTAGGTTTCAAATTTCATAATTTTTGAAGCTAGTATGTGAGCGGGGCAAAAGAAAATGTGATTGGTCAATTTCTGTTAAAATGGATCGACCTAAAAATGGCCGTTTTTCAAACGAGCTCAGAATTCGACGAAACTGGTTTTGTTAGGACCGTATCGTCAAAACAAAGCTAGATTTATTTTTCTGGAATTTTTCGATTCAATTTGTGGCCCTGGCAAATTGAAATGTACGTTCAAATTAAATATTGAACGTTTTAAACTTTAATTTGAAAAATAACTGACTGTAACAGTCGAATTGGCCAACGAAACATATCCCATTGTGTCTGGAATGGGGGTATTTAGCTAGGGCCGACAGTCGTTGGGTTTGATTTCGAGTTCGTTTGCAAAAACACTATTTAAAATCTCCTATAAAGTCTCGACCAATAGGATTTTTCTTTAAAAAAAAATCGCGAGAAACCCTAGCCGACAGGCGATATCGACGTCCCACGTTGCTCCGTGCTTCTCTTCCATTTTCCGACCACCTCCGACGTAGCTAGGCCGCGCCACCACCCCAGTTCGACAGCCCCTCCTCCCCTCTTCACATCCGACCAAGCGCCGCCCTCCACCATCGCCTGAACCACACCGAGGAAGTCGCCGCCTTTCCGACGCCGCACCGCCTCCCTCCGACCACCGAGCTGACCCTGCTCCTAGGCGCTGGCGCGTCTCTCCAAGCCCGAGAGCATGGCACTACCTGATCGAAGCAACGATCGACGGATTTCACGAATTTTGCTAACCTAGTTTTGAATCAAAAATAAAGGTACGACCTTTATTATTCTGAAATGAAAATAACACTATAAAGCATTGCAAAACTTTAAAAAATAATATCTTTTTTGTTCTTTAACGAAATTTGATGAAACAGGAGACACCGAGACCGCAAGGAGGCTCTCTACCATCTAGAAGAAGCCGCGGATTTTTCTGATCTTCCTACGATTTTTAGCACTGCAAAAACCAATGTGAGGAATCTAAACTAAATTGTGTGAATGGAATCGCGTTGTATAAATTATATAAGCGAAGTGTAAATTATATACGCATTGTATACCACATGTACATGTGTTGTATAAGTTATATTAGCGATGTATAAATTATACAAGCATTGTATGAAACATATATGCTTTGAATTGTGATGAAATGTAAGCGAATTATAATATATATATATATATATATATATATATATATATATATATATATATACTCCCCTCGTCCACAGACCATGGACGATATTTATTGCTTGTGATTGACATGATATTGTATGGTATGACGAATGGTTGGAAATAATTGTTTGTGGTTGATATTGTGGTTGAAAAATACCTTTGTGGTTGAAAAATACCCTCTTATGGTTAAAACAAATTAGAATAGGATTGTGGAAATGAAAATAAAACATGCCGCCTGCGTGCGAACTAGATGCATGATCCCCATTGTCAAAAACCGCGAGGTTTTAAGGTAGAGCGAGGAGCCGTACTAGGGACGGTCCCGGTTTTAACTACCCTGCCGTTATGCTGCCGAAATTTTCTGAAATATACATGTATTCGAATAATTTTCATTCGTTGAAATAAATTACATATGTTGACACAAATATTCATGTGTTGAGTTGCAATTCATTCGTTGAGTTGAAATTCATGTGTTGAATATTATTTGAATTTAAACAAATAGCTTTAGCGATAAAAATCGCATTTTTATATATATACGAACTATATAGAATATTCATGTGTTGAGTTGCAATTCATTCGTTGAGTTGAAATTCATGTGTTGAATATTATTTGAATTTAAACAAATAGCTTTAGCGATAAAAATCACATTTATATATATATACAAACTATATAGAATATTCATGTGTTGAGTTGCAATTCATTCGTTGAGTTGAAATTCATGTGTTGAATATTATTTGAATTTAAACAAATAGCTTTAGCAATAAAAATCACATTTTTATATATATACGAACTACAGAAAATATTCATGTGTTGAGTTGCAATTCATTCATTGAGTTGAAATTCATGTGTTGAATATTATTTGAATTTAAACAAATAGCTTTAGCGATAAAAATCATATTTTTATATATATACAAACTATAGAGAATATTCATGTGTTGAAGTGAAATTCGTTCGTCGAGTTGAAATTCATGTGTTGAATGTTATCGTATTTAAAAAAAAATGAATAGACAATAAAAACTACATTTTTATTGTGAATTTGAAGTGTTAAAAACATTCACGTGTTGAATAAATATTTTTTTTGATGATAAAAATATTTCTTTTATCATGTATACGCTTTGATAAAAATACACGCGTGTTGAAATAAATAATAATTTGCTAGAAATATTATTATTAGCTTTGTTCTACATATATATACATGTGTTGAACAGGAAAAATGGATTAGCTGTAGAGTAAAGAAATTATTTGCGTGCCCGAAAAATAGGTAAACCTTGATGAGTTGGCTGCGTAATTTTATTTTTATATCAACTCCTGTAAATGCCATTGGATGCGGAGTGCTGGTTATTCTGTGTGAAATAATAAACATCGCCATAGGATAGTAACAATTAATTTTGAACTACACAACATGGCATACTTCTTGACGATAGGCATACTTCATCATATTCCACATAAGCAATTGGAGCTTGTGTGACGAGGTGGAAGATTTACCATACGAGCGAGAGGCTTGTATGGCGATGATTATATACTACAGGTTGAACTGATGACTGATATGGACTATATAAAATATAACGATAAATTGCCAGATTAATAAAAAACCCCACACGGGTCTGGAGTTGACAATAATCACGTCTCTCTAGTTATTAGATACGGCACATGGACTATTTATTTCCACACGGAAACGGGGTGACGAGAATTTATTCTCTGGAGTGATTATCTATACATGCTCCCCTGTAAACACCAGAATATATCACTATAAATATGTGGATGCTTTTTAGGATTTATTGGGTACCTAACACGGCCCAATAAATTTCCAAACCCCTCCCCGTACAAAGGAGGTTATGGGGAAATTTTTTGAAATATTAAGGCGTTAGTGAGATATTTGAAGTGAAAACGAAGTTGAAAATATAGAATGAACTATAGTTGGAATTATAGAATGAACTATATATATATATATAAATATAAATATAATTAAAAGGAATCGAAGCCGTGCAGTTCGTGTTTCAGAATCGTAATTTGAAACGATTAGTACGAGAAATCCGACCATCGGATTTTCTCGAAACCGCAACCGCTGGGTTTGCCTTGGAAATATCTTCCCAACGGCACCAACCTTGTAAAAATCCAACGGTTGGATTGTCCGGAATGTTTAATTCAAATCTGAAGAAAAACAGCGCCAGAATCATTTATATTTATATATAAATATAAATATAATTAAATTAAATCGAATAACAACGCTGCAGTTCGAATTTTGAAACCATAACTTCAAACGACTAGTGTGGAAGATCCGACCGTCGGATTTTCACGAAACTGGAACCGTTGGGTTCGCTTTGGGAATACCTTCCCACTGATATAGACTTTGTAGAAATCCAACGGTTAGATTTTCCGATAGGTGTAAAACAAATTAGGGGAAAAACAGCGCCAGTGCCACGGCACGACCTGAAACGTCGTTTAATTAAATATGGCCATTTTTAAACAAATAAAAATGGCGAAAAATCGTTATAAAATATTGTAAGCAACATAGATTGCAAATAAACCAATTGGGCTTGAATTGTTTGATATTTGATGGTTGTATGTGCTTGACACGAAAATAACACTAAAGAACTGAAAGATGGATGTCGAATAAATTTAACCATGGAAAGAATCGATTTAAATTCTAATGACGTGAATTATTTGAGAAGGCCGAGCTAACCCTCATTTCAAATAATTTATCGAGCGATTCGAATTGGAAAATGCAAAGACGATTCAAGACCGACGATCTTCGTATCGGTTGGATGGGCGCTGCTGAGGTTCCTGATCGGAGTAGCTACCGTGAAGGAACGGAAGTAGTAGCCGTCTGAACATATGTGTTGATTGGACGGATATACGAGGAATTTGACGCCTCCGGTTTCGTTCAGACCCAGAACGGACTTGTAAATGGACTGTGTGTCTGACATTGGATTTTGTTCTATACTGATTGATCTCTGTTAAATATATATCTGTTTGGCGGCGGAGAATTTATTCTTTTGCTTAACGCCCTTCTCTGAGACGTACGAGCTCAGGGGTTATATATCGATGGAAATCAATCGTATGGAGTGGACTGCCTATGTGGCATGCCAAGATGCTGTGATCAAGGCTTCTGTTGCAAAGCAAAGTCTTGTGGATGATGATCAAAGCACGGTCTGCGTGGCCTGGCTTTGTGTATAGCGTGGATTCGCGAGCCTCACACCCCGGTATGAGTTAAAAACGGGATACGGACTGCAGGGAGAGCACGACGTTTCTTTCTAGCTATGGTGGTGTCAATGACTTACCAGCCCTGACATTTATATCTATTTTTCACCTTTGTGGTTGTTGGAATGCGAAGCGCCTCGATTATAGGTCTGTAAGGATCGGGAAGCGTGTGTTCAGGAATACTAATCCTCAAACGTAAGAGAGGACCGACCCTGAAGCATCCAGGGGTTACCCAGAGTGTAGTCCCGAGGCATTTGCTAGAATGTCTCGAAGCGGAGAGGAGCTTGCCCCTTGCCTCGACTCATGACGGAAATCCAATTTCCAATACGAGATAACAGATTCGATTGTAACTTATATATGGCGACATAGTGGCATGGGACGCTCATGTCGCCTATTATTTATATTTATTATGCTATTCATTTTTGAAACATATATGCACTAGTAATAATATCAAATGATTTTGCTTTACACGTATCAAGCATATTTGGCCATTATAAGGTAAAACTCTATCCTCCAGCTTGCGTTGTATTGTATGATGGGACCTGAGTCTTATAATGGCTTCATTCTTTTTAAAAGCATTGCATTATTTAAAAAGAATTTACTTTGTTTTAAATGCACTAGCAATCACTGGAGTAAACCCGTTCCACGAAAGTAGCGTGGTCCTATGATTTGCTTATTACTGTTGTTTAAATTGTTAAATAGATTCCTCATACCAGTCCCCATGACTGACTCGTTGTTTGTTTCACTTTGCAAATGCGGGTGCCCTTATTTTCACACGGGCAGCCTAGTTCACAGGTGACAGGTTGTTTTTGGCTCTGCACTGTTGCATAGAGTGCATTTTGGCTCATGGCGAGGCTAACTTCACAGAGATGACTTTGACATTTTCCGCCATTATTGTACCTATATTATGATTCCACCACTGGCCATGCAGACTGATTTACTTTCAGTATTTATTCCTGTATGTATGTATTCCACCTCTGGCGATGATGACTGATCACTTCCCTTTTTATTTACTAAGTTATATCCTACGCTGTGCTATTCTGATGTTGTTACATGTTGTGATTCCGCTGTCATATCCATGTAAAATTATTCTATTTATTGTTTTTGCTATTATCTGTACACTGCTATGATGATTAATGTGTTATATTCCAATGATTATCCTTAATACCGCCCCTCAGATTTTGGGATCATCACATTAAAGAACAAATGTCGTATAAAACGCAATTCACAATAAACCCAATTCACATTTCCTTTTATTCTAATTGCTAAATATAATTGGAAACTTTAATAATATAAATTAAAAGATTTATTCTTTTCTCAAATGGGTTTAAGAACAGTGTTATTGAAGATACCATTCACGACAAACCCAAAAATCCAATTTATTTAATTAAATTCCAATTGGATATTTATCAATTGGTAAATTTCATTAAATTTTAATCTTAAAGATTTATTCTAGTTAATAACTAGTTCTTTTCGATAAAAATATATTTTTATCTATTCAAATATGGAAATTTTCATCCAAAAATCTTTTAAAATCATTTATTATGATTTTACATACTTTTTCCATATTTTTAATAATTTTATTAAGGCCTGTATAGTCGGTTTCCAATAACGGCCACCGAACTGCACTTACAACGACCTTTTTCAAATTTGATTTGGACATAATTCTAAATCCAACCATTAGATTTCAAAACTCTTATATTCATTGGGAAGCTCTTTTCGATATGAACCCAACGGTTCCGGTTTTAGGAGAATCCGATGGTCGGATCTCCCGTTACACCAATTTGAAGTTAATGGTCGAAATTCGCGAATGGTCGTTGTGCGGCGCGTTCTATTCGGGCCGTTATATAAATATATAATATATTATATATATTTTGTCGGTTTCCTTTTTAAAAATTATTTTATAAAATATTTATAAATTCATTTTAAAATGAATTTAACTTCATTTTCAATTTTAAATAAAAATTGAATATTCTATATCTTTATCATATTAAATATTCATATTTTCAAAATATTAGATTTATAAATCACTTCTTTCGATGTTCATTATAAAGTAAATCAAATCGATCGATAAACCCATTCGGGTTAAATTAACATTTGCTACTTAATTCGGCTTCACATTTCTATATTTTTATATTCATCTAAAAGGGACATAGAAATAATAATTTTATTTTACACTGAATATTATTTTAAAATATACATAATTTTAAAATATTCTTTATTTCAAAAGATTCTTTATTTTAAATATATTTTATAATAAAAATATTCTGAATTGGTGTGTGACTCAATCAATTACCATATAAATTCAGTTATATGGATTTCATACGTCGCATGTATATAACAATAATGTGAAATAATCAATAAACGATCCATTCACATCCAGAGTGAAATTTATTACTGTGTGAGCATTAAAATAAATAAAAAAATAATGCTCATCACAGATTGTCAATCCATTGATTGACATATAACTAAACATCGGGACTAGTGTATGACATATATCATTCAAATACCCGTGTGGGGTTTTCAAACAACAACAGTTTACATACATAAATCATTGGTTAATAAATTTAACCAATTATAATTCAGTTTGAATTATTTCTAATATCGCTAACATAATCATGATAATGTTTTACCAATGTATATTTTTCTACGTCTCTAACATGTTAATGTGGATATCAAACAAATGAACATTTCTACTTTTATAACATGTAAATGTTAATATTAAACAATGCATATTTTAATTATTCCTACTTACATTAAAAATGTAATTTTTTTAATGTAAAAACATTTTTATCAAACAATGATCTTTTTATTGAATCCTTTTATACATAAAAAATGAGCTTTTTAATGTAAACATATTATAATCAAATTTTAATCTTTTTATATAATCATTTGTACATTAAAAATGTACTTTCCTATGTTAACACATTTTTACCAAAGTTTAATCTTTTTTAATCAATCCATTGTTACATTAAAGATGTAATTTTAATGTTAACATAATTTATTAAACAATGAAACTTTTTCTAATGATTTATTTACATTAAAAATGTAAATTTCAATGTCAAAATATTTTTTTATTACACAATAAATCTTTTATTTTCATATGATTCATTTACATTAAAAATGTAAATTTTAATGTAAAAACATTTTCCAAGCAATGAATCTTTTTCTAATGATTCATTTTTACATTAACAATGTAAATTTTAATGTGAAAACAAATTTCCAAAAAATGAATATTTTAATATGACTCATACATACATTAAAGTGCAAATTTTTAATGTAAACAAAATTTAATTAACTTGAATCTTTTAAAAACAAATGTAAATTTTTCATATTTTCTCATATTCAATAAAAATGTAAATTTTTTATTGTTAAACATTTTTATATGTCAACCTATGATCATTTTACATAAATAATACTTTACATTAAAAATGTAATTTTTTATGTTTCAACATTATTATCCATACAATGAATATTTTATATATTTTATCTTTGCATTAAAAATGTGAATTTTGAAGTTCCAACATTTTTATCCCTAACATAAATGACATATTAATCTCTAACACAAATGACATATTTAACTAAAATGACCTTTTATTCTAACATGACATTTTTATCTAAAATGGCAATTTTATCTAACATGACATTTTTATCTAAAATGATAATTTTATAACAAAAATGTTATTTTTAATCTAACATGACAATTTATCTAAAATGATAATTTTATAATAAAAATGTTATTTTTAATCTAACATGACAATTTATCTAAAATGATAATTTTATAATAAAAATGTAATTTTAATCTAATATAATATTTCTAACAAAATGTTATTTTTAATCTGATGTAACATTTCTAACAAAAAAAATGATATTTTAATCTAATGTGACATTTTGTTTTAATATAATCTAATCTAACAAAGTGATATTTTCAATGTTAATCTAACATGATCTAACAAAAGTGATATTTTAATTTCACATGTCATTATCTAACAAAAATGATATTTTAATGTTAATATAACATGATCTAACAAAAAGGATATTTAAATAACATGACATGATTTGACATGCTTTTAATGATCACCATATGTAATAAAAATGTAATCTTTATTATTTAACCAAACATGTAGCAACATGTTATTCTTTTTATTTTACTCTAACATATTAAAAATGTCTTTTAAAATAGCAAAACATGTGATGACATGTTTTTCTTTTTATTCTACGTTAACATATTAAAAATGTCTTTTTATATAGCAAAGCATGTAATAATATGTTCTTATTTTATTTCTAATCTAACATAAGAAAACGACCTTTTAATGCCCAACATGTATTAACATGTTTTTATTTTATTATATACAATAAAAATATGGCTTTTATTGTATGCATACATTTTGACAAACATGAATACACACAATTCAATTCAGTTGTTCAATGTAATCACAAACAAATAATTACAAATTTATACAACACCAACATGAATTCTATATTGTATAAATATAAACTTCACATCGCGATTAATAATTAATTTTATTTTTAAGTAGAGATCTCACATCGGTTTTTGTCTGAATTTCCAACGTGCTCTGTTTCAGCTCTAGATAGTTCCATCAAGTAGATCTCATTTTTTTGATTCCAACGCAACTGATCTCATCTGATTCTGTGTTCGTATGTGGAAGTTATCAGTGTTTAAAGATTCGGAATTCAAATTTATATAAAAAAACAAAACCCACTAATAACCCACCACCACGTCAGCAGAGAGAGACCCGCCTCCTTCTTCGTAATGCATTCGCTACCCAGGAACCCATCCGTACCTTCTCTTCTTCGACGAACGCAACCGCCATGAGCCGCCGGACCCTGATCACCCAACACCATCTCGTCGCCGTCGAAGCCAGCCCCCTGCGCCCCCAAGCACGACCATCTCGATGGCCTCCGCCTCTTCGAAATTCGCCCCGAAGTCGCGGTATTCCTGCTCCAAATTCGAGCAAACCACGAAGTTAAATCTGACCATGACCGTACCATTTTGTAGAGCTTGAACGGTACTTCGATTTGTGTTTTGGAGTTGATGAAATTGCTGACAGGGTTAAGAGAAGTAGATGAATAAAATTCGGAGAAGGGTGGCCATCGGTTTCATAGAGTGGCGGCTATACCATTTCTAGGGTTAGGGTATTGAAAAAGGATGGATATTTATAATATTTTAATAATTTAATTCTTTAGTTTTTCAGGAAAGCCCATTAACTTATATTAGCTCCAAATTCAGCCCAACTAATGTTGCCCCTAGCCAAATACCCTCGTTCTGGACACAATGGACTAGGTCCATTAGCCCATTCGATCGTCTCAGCCCATTTTTCTTTATTTTAAAATATAAATCAATCAATTATTTAATTTGATCGAACATTTTAATTTACTAGGACCACATACTGACTCTAAAAATTACAGGAAAATTATATCTAGCTTTGTTTTGACGATACAGTCCTAAAAAATTAATTTTGTCGAATTTGGAGACCGTTTGAAAAATGGTCATTTTCTGGTTGATACAATTTGACTGAAATTGACAAAACACGTTTATATTTACTGCGCTCACATATCAATTCCAAAAATTACGAAAATTAGAATCTTGCAAAAATTTGAAATTCCGAATCCAACCAAAGTGGTTTCGTTGAAAACGGAGGTCGTTTGCAAAACAGCTATTTTTACGGGCTATATATTATATTAAATTCTACAGCGACTATTCTGAATATTCAACTGGCCATAACTTTTTATTCCCACTATGAAATTTTAATTTTTTAGATTCATTGGAAAGATATAATTAAATAGATTTAAATAATTTTTGTTTCACTAAAATCCGATTTATTTTGCATCCTGTACATTCAGTCAAAGTTCAAATTCAAAATTTCAAACTACCGCGCCATTTCTAACTCCTTTTATAATTAAATAAAAAAATTCGTTCAAACTTCAATTTAAATAAAATTTTAATCGTTATTATTTAAAATAAATTATTTTAAATATTTAAAATCCATTAAAATTACTAAAATAAAATTTTTAAATTGATTCCAAAATTCCGGGTTGTTACAAAAACCATTTCAAATCTAATTTATTTATTTAAAAATATTGGATTATAATTCTAGTTCATAACTAGTTCATTTAGATAAAAATATATTTTTATCTTTACAAACGTGGAATTTTTCATCCAAATTCTTTCCAAATCATTTATTATAATTTTACACAAATTATTAATATTTTTAATAATTTATCAAGGCCCGTACAGTCGATTTCCATAAACGGTCATCAAACTGCAATTACAACGACCTTTTCCAAATTTGATTTAGACATAATTCCAAATCCAACCATTAGATTTCAAATCTCTTATATCCGTTGGAAAGCTCTTTTCGATATGAACCTAACAGTTCCGGTTTTAGGAGAATGCGACGGTCGGATCTCCCGTAACATCAATTTGAAGTTAATGGTCAAAATTCACGAACGGTCGCTGCTTAGCGCGTTCTATTCAGGCCATTATAATATATATATTATATATTTCATCGATTTCCATTTATAACGAATTTTATAAATCGTTTTAAAAACGATTTCCACTTCCATTTCAATTTTAAATCAAAATTGAATATTCCATTACTTGACAATTTTATACAGTGCATGTATATGTTAAAAATTATATTTTTAACAATCTAATAATCATTTCAGTACACGACCATTTTATAAATCGCATATATAAGCTAAAAATAATTTTTTTAGCAAACAAATATTTTTCACATCGCATATATATATATATATATATATATATATATATATATATATATATATATATATATATATATTCACATCGTATATACATTATTTTTACATCGTGTGTATATATATGCACATCGCATATATTTATATATTTTCCACTTTGTATATATATTATTTTCACATCTAATATATATTATTCACATTTCATATATATATAATTTTCACTTCAAATATATATTATTCACATTCCATATATATATAATTTTCATTTAAAATATATATTATTTCCATTTCATATATAGTTTGTTTTTATTTCAAATATATATTATTCACATTCCATATATATATAATTTTCATTTAAAATATATATTATTTCCATTTCATATATATTTTATTTTCATTCCAAATATATATTATTCACATTCCATATATATATATATATATATATAATTTTCTTTTCAAATATATATTATTTCCATTTCATATATATTTTATTTTCATTTCAAATATATATTATTCACATTCCATATATATATATATAATTTTTATTTCACATATATATTATTTTCATTTCATATATATATTATTTTCATTTCAAATATATATTATTCACATTCCATATATATAATTTTCATTTCAAATTTATATTATTTCCATTTCATATATATATACTTTATTTTCATTTCAAATGTATATTATTCACATTCCATATATTTAGTTTTTTTTCAAATATATATTATTTTCATTTCATTTATATTTTATTTTCATTTCAAATATATATTATTTCCATTCCATATATATTTATTTTCATTTCAAATATATATTATTCCCATTTCATATATATTTTATTTCTATTTCAAATATATATTATTCCCATATCATATATATTTTATTTTCATTTCAAATATATATATTATTCACACATCACAATCACAATGACAACACAATCAAATAAATCGTCCATGGTCTGTGGACGACAGGGAGCCGTTCATATATGCAGTCATAAAATAAATAACTGTACAAAAATTTATAGTGAGAGAAGTTCTCACATTGACCAGTTTCGAAATCATTATAAAACAATTATTTTAATTAAATTAAACCCGACGTTTAATTTAATCAAAAACTGCAACTGCTTCCAATCCCCTTCTAGTCAGTTTCATCGTGAAGGCCTCGTCATCACGGTTCCATCGGAACCATTTTCGTCCAATTCTGACCATGAATGATAAAGTTATGAATTTTTTTTATCACCTTTGAACAAAATAATTATAAATTGGAATTCATTAGTGACTAATCCCTAATTATCTACCTAAACCATAATTAGCCGTAACCCAAGCCTTCGTTATCCTCTTCCTTCTACAGGTGAATTGCCGAAACCCCAAAACCCACTGCTCCAAAGAAAAGCATCACGCCGCACCTCAATTAGGCCACCGACCTCCAATCAAAGACCACCGCTAGAAGCATCGGAGCTCCCTCAACTTCCACCCAAAATCCTGTTGACTTCGGTGGTCCCCTGACCTCGACAAACCCATCAGAACGCGAGAGCTTGGACCCTCGATTTCACACACTCCACTAATTTTAAAACGATCTCAACCGTTAAGTTTAAAGATCTTGTTGTGCTCTTCTATTTTGTTTTGAGAGATCCTGAAATTATTCAATCCATTGGGAGATCGAAGGAAATTAAAATCTGAAGTTTCTGGCCCTCCGTTTTTTTTCCGGCGGCGCAGAAAGCAAATGAGAGATTAGGGTTTTCTTTGACCCTTTTGACCATGCATTATATATATATTTATTATTTTATATAATTCTTTTAATCTTCAAAATTCATGTTTACCGATACGAACTCCAAATCAAACCCAACCACTGTCGCCCCTAGTTAAATACCCCCATTCCAAACACAATAGAATGTGTTTCATAGGCCAATTCGATCGTTTTGATCAGTTTTTATCAAAATTAATATATATATATATATATTGAATTTAAACATACATTTTAATTTACCGGGGCCACATACGGACTCCAAAAATTCCAGAAAAATAAATCTAACTATGTTTTGACGATACGGTCCTTACAAAATTAATTCCATCAAATTTGGTGACCGTTTGAAAAACGATCAATTTCCAGTCGATTAAATTCAAACTGAATTTACCAAACGCGTTAAAATTTACCATGCTCACATATTAATTCCAAAAATTATGAAAATTGGAATCTAACAATAATTTGACATTCCGGATCCAACAAAAGTGGTCTCGTCGAAAACAGAGGTCGTATGCAAAATCGCTATTTTTAAGGGCTATATATTATATAAATTCCATAGCGACTATTCTGAGTTTTCAACTGGACATAACTTTTTATTCTCGTTATGAAATCTAGATTTTTCACATTCATTGGAAAGATATTGTCAAACAGATTCAAATATTTCTGGTTTTACCAAAATCCGGTTTATTTTGAATCCTGTACATTCATTTGAAATTTGAAATCGAATTTTCAAAATGCCGCACCATTTCTGGCTCGTTATATAATTAAAATAAATTTATTCGTTCTAACTTCAATTTAAATAAATTTTTAGTCATTATTATTTAAAATAAATCATTTTAAGTATTCAAAATCCATTAAAATCGCTAAAATAAATTTTTTAAATTGGTTCTGATTTTCCGGGTTGTTACAGTCTCCCTCACTTAAAATCTTTTCGTCCTCGGAAAGGTACGAAGCTGAAAGTTGTTTAACTAACCAACCCAACTTTCATTATGGTGCTTATTATTCAACTTTTCAGTTTCTAAGAATTTTCCAACTTTTCAAAAATTTGGCTAACACCCTGAATTTTCGAAAAATTTCGCCATAACCTCCTTTGTACGAGGAGACATTTAAAACCGCAACTAGCCACGCAGGCCCCTCACCAATCCAAAAGAAAAAGAAAAAGCCAAGCGGGTAGCCAATCGGCTCATTAAATCATCCAAACCCGATAAATTTGTAAACATGTACCTATTTGTCGGGCATACATTATTCCTCTTTTCTAGCCTCCTTGCTATGACCTGTACACACTCTCTCACACACACACACACACACACACACACACATATATATATATATATATATATATATATGCACATGTATGTGTACAGCTCAATCAAGACATTAGTAATCATCCAAACGGTGTGAAGACCTCCGGTCTTCAACCACCGTCTTCATCGTCGACTCATCACCGATTCAGTTATTCAGAATGGGATAAACCCGGTCTTTCCGAATAACTCGCGTATATTATAAACAAGTGCTACAAAAACACAACATATGCCTCATTCCAATTCTGAATATTCCTTTATTTAATTATTCACATCCTTTGGGAAAGGTTCCCATTAATTTTATCAAAGATAAATTCTTTAAATTTATTCTTTAATCTTCCTTTGGATATCAATTCAAACCAAATTAAGGTTTATCCAAACTAGTCGGGATTAGCGCACCTTACCAAAGTAATCATTTGTTTAATTTCCCAATCCCAACCTTTTCATCCCATGGAGCAAAATTGGTAATGCTCCATATCTAACACCACGGTGTCATCGGTAAAATTAGTTACCATTTCACGTTCAAATCTAATTAAAGATTTAACTATCGCTTGGAGCAAAACTGGTGATACTCCATTCTCGATCATTTCTTGAATTTGATAATTTTAGTTATCAGTTTCACATTTCAATCTAATCAAAGATTCATTAAAACTCTAATTCAGTTTTAATCTCCAAAAATCATTACTTAATGATTTTCTTCAAAGTTAAAAAATTAATCTTATCTTTAATTGGGTTAAAGAACTAATGTCATTTAAAACACAGTTCACGATAAACCCAAAATCCCATTCCATTAATAATGGAATTTTCATGGAAAACAGATCAACATATATAATCGATATAAACTTCCATATCGACCGATAATATAAATGGAATAACGAAAAAGCCTTTTAAATTCCATATATAGTAACAGTCTTCCTCCACAGAAGTTCACTTCAATTATTACCAAATCGAATTCCATTCCATTCCAATTTATTTTATTAAATTGGAAAACTTTACTTTGGAAAATTTCCCCTAAATCTTAATTAAAAGATTTACAAATTCCAAATCATATTTCACTGTTAATCGGGTTAAAGAACGAATGTCGTTAAAAACACAGTTCACGATAAACTCGATTCACATTTCAATTTATTCCAATTACCAAATGTAACTAGAAACTCTAATAATCTTAATTAAAAGATTTATTCTTTTCAATGTGGTTTAAGAACAGTGTTACTGTAAACAACATTCACGACAAACCAAAAATCCAATTTGATATTAAACACAAGGTTCTGAATAGAAATTATATCGGCTTATGTTCAATATCAAATTCTGAAACCAACAAATATCATTTTGGGAATAACGATATATATATATATATATATCTTCCAAATTCCCATAACAATATCTGTATAATCACGGAATCCAATATCGAAATATTTCGAAGAAGATTTCCATTCAAATCCATTCCAATTTGTTCGTTGGGAATTTCTGGTTATTTTAAAACCATTCACCAATCCAATTTATTTTATTTAAAAATTATTGGATTTCAAATCTAGTTAATAACTAGTTCATTTTCATAAAAATATATTTTTATCTTTTCAAATATGGAATTTTTCATCCTAATTCTTTCCAAATCATTTATTATGATTTTACACAAATTATTGATATTTTTAATAATTTTATCAAGGCCCGTACAGTCGGTTTCCACAAACGGTCATCGAACTGCACTTACAGCGATCTTTTCCAAATTTGATTTGGACATAATTCCAAATCCAACTGTCAGATTTCAAATCTCTTATATTCATTGGAAAGCTCTTTTCAATACGAACCCAACAGTTTCGGTTTTAGGAGAATCCGGCGGTCGGACCTCCCGTAATATCAATTCGAAGTCAAGGGTCGAAATTCGCGAACTGCTGCGACGCGGCGCGTTCTATTTAGGCCATTAAATATATATAATATATATATTATATATATTTCATCAATTTCCATTTAAAACATATTTTATAAGTCGTTTTAAAAATGATTTCAACTTTAGTTAAAATTTGAATATTCCTTAATAAATTCGTTTTAAATTCATTTTAAAACGATTTCAATTCCATTTCAAATCAAATTTGAAAATTCCTTAATAAATTCGTTTTAAATTCATTTTAAAACGATTTCAGTTCCATTTCAAATCTAATTTGAATATTCCTTAATAAATTCGTTTTAAATTCATTTAAAACAATTTCAATTTCATATCAAATTTGAATATTTCTTAATATATTCGTTTTAAATTCATTTTAAAACGATCTCAATTTCATTTCAAATTTCAAATCAAATTTGAATATTCCTTAATAAATTCGTTTTAAATTCATTTTAAATCGATTTCAATTTCATTTCAAATTTCCAATCAAATTTGAATATTCCTTAATAAATTCGTTTTAAATTCATTTTAAAACGATTTTAACTCCATTTCAAATTTCAAACTAAATTTGAATATTCCTTAATAAATTCGTTTTAAATTCGTTTTAAAACGGATTCAATTTCATTTCAAATTTCATATCAAATTTGAATATTCCTTAATAAATTCGTTTTAAATTCATTTTAAAATGATTTCAATTTCATTTCAAATTTCAAATCAAATTTGAATATTCCTTAATAAATTCGTTTTAAATTCATTTTTAAACGATTTCAATTCCATTTCAAATAAAATTTGAATATTCCTTAATAAATTCGTTTTAAATTCATTTTAAAACGATTTCAATTTCATTTCAAATTTTAAATCAAATTTGAATATTTCTTATCATTATAATATTAAAATGATAATATTTTTAAAATATCTAATTTTGAAATAATTTCCTTTTCGATATTCATTATATAATTGAATAAAATAGATATAAATATCGATCGCGTCAAAATGGTGCATATCTAATCAACATAGCTTATATATTTCAATATTTCCGTGTCCATCCCAAATCGGACATCAAATCAGATTTTAATCCTTTACTGAATATTGTGTTAAAATATTCGTTATTTTAAAATATTCATTATTTTAAAATATTCGTTATTTCTGAATTGGAATCAGACACAGTCAATTACCATATAATGTTATTTATATGGATTTCATACACACATGTACACAACAATAACTATACACAGTCAACCATCATCCAGAGTGCATCACACAACTACATAAGCATTAAATATAAATAATTAACGCTTACAACAGTCTGTCAACCAATCGATTGACATACAACTAAATATTGAGATTAGTGTATGTCTAATATCATCCCAATACCCGTGTGGGCTTTTCAAACAACAAACCCTGATTATTATTTGTGCAGTTGGACGATGTGTAAAATATTATCGTTCCAATCAATGTCAGTTAAATGGGTGTACCTAAACAAATCGTTTGATTTGTAAAAGAATATTTATTTCAACTCATGAATATTTTATTCAGTTCATATATATAATAAAAATCATATTTTTATTGTTCAAATATTTTATCTTCCATTTCACATCACAATCATAATCAATTTCCACAACACAATACAATCAAACAAGTCATCCATGGTCTATGGACGACGGGGAGCAGTTCATATATGTAGTTATAAAATAAATAACTATACAAGAAATTATAGTTAGAACTTCTCACCTTGGGGTTCCACTCTGCCATTTCTTGATTGTCGATGTAGATTGCATCCGTACCTTAAAAATCATATTTTAAACCCATTAATAATTATTTCCATGTATGACCATTTTATGAATAACATACATACGATAAAAATAATATTTTTATCGAACTAAAAATCGTATTTTTCATATCAAAGAAAATGGATTTTTCATACTAAAGAAAACCATAATTTTTTATCTTAGAAAATCCCATTTTCATTTCAAAGAAAAATATATTTTCAATATCAAAGTAAACTTATTTTTCAAAATAAAAAATCAAACTTTTATCCATGCTATGTATATTTTAAAATCAACGCTATCTATAAATTTAAATTCAATTCTATTTATATTTATATTTTTAAAGCTATTTCATATTTTTATTTTTAAAGCTATTTCATATTTTTATTTTTAAATCTATTTCATATTTTTATATCGTTATCACATATAAAAAAACTTATTTTTATTTTTAAAAACAATGCTTATTTTTATTTCAAGGCTATATGTATACTATTATTCAATATTATTTATATAAAAATATTATTTTTTTCAATATCATTTATATAAAAATCTAACATTTTAATTCTAAACTAAATAAATCAATAAACTAATTAATTAATTAATTAGTTACCATGCTTAAGGGTTTAAACCCTTCCATTCCCCACGTTGATTTCCTAAGGCCAATTTGCACTGGAGCAAAAAGAACCCGTCGCCTTCTTCTAGGGCATCAGTTCGCCCCTCCTCCGATGGTCAGAGGATGATCGGGACACAGCCCTATGACCTCCGAACGGTGCTCCACCTTCGCCAGCGATTGTGGCGATTCCGCGCCTCCCACGCATCAGAATTCCTTTTCGAACGACGACTCTTTGAGCTGGAATTCCATACGAGATGCTCCACTAAAAATAATCACGCCCATATCAATTTGAAGATCTCGAAACGAGCTTCAATATTTGTTTTGGTAGAGTCATGAATTGGTTTAGGGATTGAAAGAAATTAATGGATCAAAATTTGAAGATTTTCCGCCTTTGAGATGAAGAACCGGCGGCTTGAATTAGTGTTGACCGTAGTGAACCATTTGACTAGGGTTAGGGCTTCATTATATAAATTATTTAATAATATTAAATTCGTATATTACTTGTTTAATATTACGAACTTCAAATTAAACCCAACGACTGTCGCCCTCAACCAAATATCCCCATTCCAGACACAATGGGATATGTTTCGTAAGCCAGTTCGACTGTTTCGATCAGTTTTTCTCAAAATTAAAATATAAATTAATATATATTAAATTTAAAGGTACATTTTAATTTACTGGGGCCATTTACTAACTCCAAAAATTCCAGAAAAATAAATTTGGCTATGTTTTGATGATATGGTCCTAACAAAACTAATTTCGTCCAATTTGGAGACCGGTTGAAAAACGGTCAATTTCCAGTCGACTAAATTCAAACTGAATTTACCAAACGCGTTTAAATTCACCACGCTCACATATTAATTCGAAAAATTATGAAAATTGGAATCAAGCAATAATTTGACATTCCGGATCCAACAAAAGTGGTCTCGTCGAAAACGGAGGTCGTTTGCAAAATTGCTATTTTTAAGGGCTATATATTATATAAATTCCATAGCGACTATTCTGAGTTTTCAACTGGACATAGCTTTTTATTCCCGTTATGAAATCTGGATTTTTCACATTCATTGGAAAGATATTTTCAAACAGGTTCAAATATTTTTGGTTTTACCAAAACCCGGTTTATTTCGAATCATGTGCATTCATTTGAAATTTGAAATCGAATTTTCAAACTGCCGCGCCATTGCTGGCTCGTTATACAATTAAAGTAAATTTATTCATTCTAACTTTGATTTAAATAAATTTTTAGTCGTTATTATTTAAAATAAATCATTTTAATTATTCAAAATCCATTAAAACCACTAAAATAAAAAATTTAAATTGGTTCTGATTTTCTGGGTTGTTACATGCTTACTATGCACCTTAGTCCTACATCAACCATGTATATAATGTAAAAGTAAAACACTGTATTCAAAAAATCTTATATTAGATGCAACCACCACATAAGACAATATGAAAATGGTAAAGATTGACTTATAATGCAATAAAGATAACAAAACTTGTGTTAAACTTATTTTAAAGCTGGTGTACCAAATAATATAATGCTACACATGGATCTAATTAGTGTAAATCCATGCTGTATCACATAGATACGATAATCCCCCTATTGTGAATATCACTAATGGACTTTCAGTTATTTTATTTGTATAAATAATGAAGTTGCTTATAATTTTCTCAGTCACTACACACATGATTTGTTTTCTATTTTTTAGTTTTTAGTACACAATAAAAATGGCTGTAATATGAAATTTCAATTATTCATATATCATTAGGCTAAGAACGTAGCACAACCAATAACCAAGTTGAAACTAAGGATTTATTATCACAATTATAACTTAAAGAAATGATCATTTTAAGTTATTTTCTGGGAGAACAACACTAAAGTGGACCTTTACAGACAACGGTAAGACCGATGATCACAAATTACACCCTTGCATCATACATAGTGCAATGTACTATGCAGTAAACAACAGTAAAGGAATTCTAAAACTTGATTGGCATAACATATGCACATTATGAAACTGGTATAATCAAGTTTGATGGGATGTGTGTTTTGCAATATAGTTCGGGAACATTTAAAATGAGTGCTATCATATGGAATACACGTCCTTATGCTCACACGTTATTTGTTTGAAAAGTAGCTGTCGTTGCTTTGTGCAATAATCGCCAAACGATTATGTTGCCGGATGTTATGCAAATAGTTGATCATTTCCAAACACAAAGGAAATTTGAACAATGTGATGTTATAGATATTACTACTAGTTGTACCAAGTATTTTAATTGAACTGTCATCTCCCTATACCCGTAGCTCGTTGTTTCTTTGCAGTAGGTTTGGAAACTAACAAAAGTTGTGATCAAAAGCTTACTGAAACAAAGATTTTATATGTTGAATCTGAAATAAGCATGGGCCTGCTTTGGTTTTTACTTGTCATGACATAAAGTTTTACAAACATGTCAAATATAGCTATGATAATTAGAGCACAAACAGTTAAAAACTAAGAGAACCCAAATTGAGTTCCTTTGGATAGCTTGTGGCAAATGATTGATTACCTTCGTTACATGTCCATAGTATTCAACATTTTTTTCCATGTCCATAATGTCCAATGCATATTGCATAACAATATGTTCATAAAAGAGTTTATCTTTATATGTGTGGAAATGGAAAGAAAACGACATATTTGTATCGTAATATGTTACAATTAACAAATATATATTTCTGTATCTGCAATTTCACTTGAAGGGAAAAGGTCCTAATTTATTTGTTATTGTTTTACAACCATTCAGTCTACATTATCAGGAGTGTTAAACATCATGTGGGCGCAATAGCTCTCTTCTTGATAATCAAGAACTAAAAAAAAAGGGTGCTACTATTCACACCCCAGTTTACACTTCCCGCCACCTTTATAAATTTAATACAAATGATTAATTTTATATTCTTCTGGCCACCATATATTATTCCTTCACTCAGCTATTCACCACCGTACTTCTCCTAAAAAAACACGTACTTCTCTACAATTTCAAACCCTAAACCCTAAAAAAAGCATATATTCTTTTGTGCCTAATAGAGATGGAAGATGAAGATAAAAAAGAGGTTGGAATTGCTTTATTTTTATTATTTTCTATTATGATATAGAACACGTTGTTAGGTTTTTTTCCAATGGTTACTGTTTTCCTTTGCGTTTAGAATATATTTTTCCGCTCTGTTAGAAATTTCAATCTTGGAGGA
This sequence comes from Allium sativum, assembly GCA_030737875.1. Lineage (NCBI taxonomy): Eukaryota > Viridiplantae > Streptophyta > Magnoliopsida > Asparagales > Amaryllidaceae > Allium > Allium sativum. The sequence goes on along the minus strand of CM060924.1, from coordinate 865,998,130 downwards.
CATTAAATTTGACGACGTTGTAATAGAGAATGAAAATGTAAGTTTTGACTTGTAGGGTTTTTATCCATATAACCAATGTATCTTCTTTTACATATTGATACATTAATATTTTTTTATCGTTTGATAGATGGAGTATTTGAATGATGATAAAATGAACGATAAACATTATGGTTGTGATAATATGATGCAATATGTTCAATCAAATGACTCAAAAGACATAAATGTTGAGGAAGGAAGCGTTCGTGTAGAGGAAGGTGCTGGTGGCCTCTCCATTTTTAGGTTACAAATTTACATGGTGGCCAGAAGAGGGAATTTGAAATATTTGGGGTACTTTTAGTTTTGGTGGCCAGAAGTGTAAACCGGGGTATGAATAGTAGCACCCAAAACGAATAAAAAGCCTAGCACTTCAAACTAAAACTGCTAATATTGTACATATGTACCATTTCCAATATTTTGATGTTTAAATATCTCTTTTTTTTTAATACCAGTTGTGATTCTATACTTACTTGGGCTCTATTAGTTTCCTATAGTGAAACATTCATGTTTGCACTTGACTAATCAAATTGTTATTGAGCTAAGAACCAATTTGTGAGAGGTAAGTCAGATTTTTGAGTAAAATCACCTTCAAAAGAATTCCTATAATAATGCAGCATTAAATGCTTAAATTCATTGGAATACCCAGATAGAAAAAGTACATTTAGGGTAACTTTGAAAGGTTCCCATAAAGGGATGAAGGTGATTATATATCTATTCAATATTCAAAGATTTCTTTCAATAATGAAACATTAATTTTTAGTTTTCTTTTGAAATCCCAAATGACAAACATAAAAATCATTTAAAGGATTCCATAAAGAAAAGGTGATTATATCTCTATATTCAGAAGGGAAGTGGATTTATAAATGTAACAAATATTAAATTTTTTTTGGAAAATGGATGTTAGGGGTAGGTTAAGATTAGTAGCATGAAGTTTCATAAATAAGTAAAAAGATAAGTAAGTCCATACATATCAACTATATTTCTGGCTGAAACTGTCCTTACTGACTTGCACGATCATATAAACCATTGAATTATAAATTTTAAAATTAAAACAAATAATGAAAGGCTTTTATAAACAATTATTTCATACAAAAATTTGAGTGCATATACCAAAATATAAATAATACATTATGCTAAACTACACAATTTTAGTCTAAGCACATTCCTCAACGTTAATAACATCAAAGGATAAATTATAACTTTATACTAAGGTTATTAACATGAAACGACATATGTATTGTTTACACAAAAAATGTAAGCATGCATGGTTCCAAAATACAAATATTTGAAGTTTATCCGCTAAACACATGGTAACACAATTTTGATGCTAGAAATCTCATATAATGAATTCATCCAAACATTAAATTTTTATGCGCTAGGATATTTGGGCTATGAAAGATGATTACTGTTGACACGCTTTTTTGTCGAAGATGTCACACGTCAAGTATTTGGCGAGCGACGCGCTCAAACGTCGGAAAGTACAAAGCAGTTGGGTCGAAGTCGCGTCGCAAACGCAAGGAGACTCGAAGCCTCTATCAGGTGGCCCCTGTCAGGCCCAATGAACTGTTAGTCGGGCCGTGCTTTGAGCTGAAGGCGAGCCGTGCTCCGAGTCGAAGGCGAGCCGCCAAACGGGTCCGGGTGCAGCGCCGGTGGGGGTCCGGAACCCACAGTCCCGGCGGCGATCGACCTAACCGGTTAGGTCGAAACTGTGGGACCTGCCCGATTCATCCGATTTTCTCCATGTCGGAAGCTCGGATCCCTTTTGTTTAGACTCATGAAACCTCGGATTCCTTCACCATGGGTTGTTTAGGGGTACGAAATTTCTGCATATGGCTTGTTTTGAGGTGCGAAATTTGCTCTTGTGGGTCCCGCTGCTCACCTACTCCTACCTAACCTTGCTCCTATAAATTCCCCAAGCCTTGACCTTCATTTGGATCTTTCTCCCTTGGAATTTTTGTGCATTGAGAGCTCTAAACACTGATTAATGGCTTCCAACACCTCCAACAAGGCCATGGGAGATGACGTGGATAAATAAAACATGGCATGCATGTTTTCCTTCAACAGTTGAACATTAACAAGGATTGTTATGCTACTTTTGAAATTCATGGACATGAACACCAAACTCGGATATTGTTGACCAAGTCAACGCTTTTCAACGAAGAAGAAGAAGGGCAATTTTGTCAAAGTGTAGAATAAGCATATATTTTGCTATTCCATTGTAACACTTCGAACTTAGCTGTTGTTTGAACTTGTACAACCTTGTAATCAACCAAAGATATGATGAATGAGGATTATAAAGTGGATGTAGGCATTTGTGCCAAACCACTATAAAAGTTGTGTTTCCCCGTACTTTCATTATTTACTGCTTATTTGGATAATTGTTCACACATACACATTTGGGTATTGACGTGCGACAATTTTGCCCGTCAACAATTACATTTCTTGGTTGAATGTTTGTATAAACCACTGATATGTTTATTTTAAAAAAAGGTAGGTTTAGTGAATGCCTTTTGTGAATATTGTATTTTGTGTAAATAGTTTAGTGCAAGTCACAAAAGATATATTATTTATAGAAAATGATGTCATTCTATTTTAAACATAGTATTTCTTAAGAATTTGCATGAATATATTTGAAGTATATAATTACCTACTTTCAAGAACCTAAGAATAATTCAATCTGCATATCCTAATAGAAAAAGGAAAAGTTTTTGCCAAGGAGATTGCTTAGTAGGACCCTTAAATTATTTAAAGAAATATATATATATATATATATATATATATATATATATATATATATATCTGAAAATAAAGTTTGGGTAATGCTCAAATATAAAACAGATACATTTACTTCGTCCATGAGTAATTGGTGTAATTTGTTCCGTCTTAAAAGGAAAATAACTTGAAACGAACCGAACTTCCCCGTGAAGGAAAGCACGGATTGAGTTGAGGACAAAACAAATTAGAACACAAACAGAAGAACATTTTATTGTTAATTACAACAATTCCATCAGAATATACAGAGTATAAATGAATATTATACATCCGATAAATATCAGAGATTACAATGAATTACATAGCAGCGGAAAATAATACAAAACACAACTGAAGGTGATATGTGGATACACAGCTTTCCAGATATCATTCCAGCTGTAAACAAGGTTCCTGTGAATATAAATTTGCAAACCCAAAACTACTAGTTGCTCGTGTCGAAAATAGGGGCACCCAGAGTTTAGGTTAAAACAATAAACTCCAGGTCAGTCATGTGACTGGTGTGAGAACTAAAACAGTTATTTAAAGCTTTACTTTAAAAGAGAGTAATTCAGGGGACCACGCCGTATAACACGGAATGGGTTTCCTCCCAAGAATCCTAGTGCTTATAAATAAACAGCGCAATGCTTTTTCGAAAAATGAAGCTATTATAAGACCCAGGTCCCATCACACAATGCAACGCAAGCCGGAGGATAGGGTTTTACCTTATAATAGCCAAACATGCTTGGTACGTTAAAAACAAATCATTTGATACGATTATAAGTGTATAGTGTCAAATCAATTTCAATCATAAGTATCAATCATAGACGGCATGGGTACCATATATCATGTCGCCATACTAGTTTCTACAAATAAAACCGCAAGTCACGTATTGGAAATTGGATTTCCGTCATGAGTCGAGGCAAGGGGCAAGCTCCTCTCCGATTCGAGACACTCTAGCAAATGTCTCAGGACCACACACAGCGATACTAGATCTTCAGGGCCGGTCCTCTCTTACTTTTGAGGATTAATTATTCCTGAACACACGTTTCCCGGTCCTATAGGACCTATATAATGGTCTGTACGTCGGCACACATAGTGTCAGTTATTGACCATATATTCGAGGCGCCTCGCATTCCAACAACCACACAGGTGAAAAATAATGTAAATGTCAGGGCTGGTAAGTCACTAACACCTCCCATAGCTAGGAAGAAACGTCGTGCTCTCCCTGCAGTCACTATCCCGTTTTTGACTCATACCGAGGTGTGAGGCTCGCGAATTAATGCTATACACAAAGATGTGCCACACAGGCTGTGCTTTGATCATCAACCACAAGACTTTGCTTTGCAACAAAAGCCTTGATCATCTGCCACTTAGGCATGCCACACAGGCAATCCACTCCATGGGACCGATTTCTACCGATATACAACCTCTGAGCTCGTACGTCTCAGAGAAGGGCGTTAAGCAAGAGAATAAATTCTCCGCCGCCAAACAGATATATATTTAATATAGATCAATCAGCACAGAACAAAATCAACGTCAGACACGCATCCATTTACAAGTTCATTCTGGGTCTGAACGAAACCGGAGGCACTTTCCTCACATACCCGTCGATCCCCAAGTACGTCTGGACGATCACCAACTGATTCCCTCATCTTGGGTGTACAGCCTAATCAAGATCGTCAGGAATCATCCAAATGATTTGAAGACCTCTGGTCTTCAACCACCGTCTTCATCTTCGACATATCGTCGAATCGGTTATTCAGAATGTGTATAAACCCGGCCTTTCCGAATAACCCGTGTGTATAATAAACAAATGTTACACAAACACAACATACGCCTCATTCCAATTCAGAATATTCCTTTATTCAAATATTCACATCATTAGGGAATAGGTTCCTATTAATTTTATCAAAGATAAATTCTTTTAAGTTTGCTCTTAAATCTTCCTTTGGATATCATTTCAAAACATATTATGGTTTTCCAAACTAGTCGGGATTAGCGAACAACACCGAAGTAATTATTTATTTTATTTCCCAATCCCAACCTATTCATCCCATGGAGCAAACTGGTAATACTCCATATCTAACACCACAGTGTTATCAGTAAATATTAATTACCATTTCACGTTCAAATCTAATTAAAGATTTAACTATCGCTTTGGAGCAAAACTAGTGATACTCCATTCTCGATCATTTCAATTTAATTAAAGATTCATTAAAACTCCACTTAGTTTTAATCTTTAACTGGGTTAAGGAACCGATGCCATTTAAAACACGGCTCACGATAAACCCAAAAACCAATTTAAATTCAATTTCCATTAAATATTAATTAACTGGACAATTTCAATAAATCTAAATTAAAATTTATTCTTTTCTAAACTGGGTTCAAGAACAGTGTTATTTAAGACACCATTCACGACGAACCCAAAATCCCATTTGATATTAAATACAAGGATCTGAATAGAAAATATATCGGCTTATATTCAATATCAAATTCTGAAACCAACAAATATCGTATTGGAAATAACGATATAAATATATCTTTCACCCACAACCATATCTGTGTAATCACGAAATCCAACATCGAAATATTCCAAAGATAATTTCGATTCAAGTCCATTCCAATACGTATATTGGAAATTCTGATTATTTTTAAAACCACTTCAAATCCAATTTATTTATTTAAAAATATTGGATTATAATTCTAGTTCAAAACTAGTTCATTTAGATAAAAATATATTTTTATCCCTTTAAATATGGGATTTTTCATCCCAGTTCTTTCCAATTCATATATTAGGATTTTACACAAATTATAGATATTTTTAATAATTTTATCAAGGCCCGTACAGTCGATTTCCAATAACGGTCGTCGAACTGCACTTACAGCGACCTTTTCCAAATTTGATTTGGACGTAACTCCAAATCCTACCGTTAGATTTCAAATTTCTAATATTCATTGGAAAGCTCTTTTCGATACGAACCCAACGGTTCCGGTTTCAGGAGAATCCGACGGTCGGATCTCCCGTAACGTCAATTCGAAGTCAATGGTTGAAATTCGCGAACTACCACGGCGCGGCGCGTTCTATTCAGGCCATTTAATATATATAATATATATATTATATACGTTTCATCGATTTCAATTCTAAACGTATTTTATAATTCGTTTTAAATTCGTTTTCAAAACGATTTCAACTTCATATTCAATTTTAAATCAAAATTGAATATTACATATCACCAATATATATAATGATAATATTTTCAAAATATTAGATTTTGAAATCACTTCCTTTTCTATATTCATTATAAAAACGAATATAATCGATATAAATATCGTTCACGTCAAAATGGCGCATATCTAATCAACACGGCTTTATATATTTCAATAACTTCGTTATTCTATTCAACAAATGAATATTTTCTTCAACACATGAATATATATTTCTTTATTTAACACATGAATATTTATTAATTCTTACTTACAATAAAAATGTGAATTTTATTGTATAAATATTTCGTTCAACACATGAGTATTGTCAACACATGACTATTTATTCTATTCAACACATGAATTTTCTTTTATAATATTATTTATTTCCCAATTGGAATGAGGCCCAACCAATTACCATATAATGTTAATTATATGGATTCCATACAACACATGCATATAATAGCAATGATAAATAATCAACCAACATCCAGAGTGCACTACACTGCATAAGCATCAAATATAGATATCTAACGCTTATAACAGCCTGTCAATCAATCGATCGACATACAGTTAATCATTGGGATTAATGTATGTCATATATTATCCCAATACCCGTGTGGGGTTTCAAACAATCAAACACAGATTTTATTTGTGCAGTTGGGCGATGTGTAAAATTTATCGTCCCAATCAAAATCAGTCAAATCAGTGTACCTAAACAAACCGTTCGATTTGTAAATGAATATTTATTTTATTCACATTCACGTTAAAAATTATATTTTAATGACCAAAATATTCTATTCAACCTATGAATATTCTATTCAGTTCATGTATTCAATAAAATGATATTTTTAGTTTAGAAAATTTCGGCGGCATAACGGCACGATACTAGAAACGGGACAAGGCCTAGCCTTATCCCTGGTCTAATAATGGCCTACGCCATATACATTCCAATCTAATCAATTCCATTTCACCCAAACAACCAATTCCAAATCAATAATCTAATCAACTACACAACCAAACAAACAAGTCGTCCATGGTTTGTGGACGACGGGTGTCGGGTGCTACTAAGCACCATCTGCATCATAGTATATATTTTAACTAGAAAGGAAAATTTAAAGTGAGAAGTTCTCACTGAGGGTTCCACTCCGCCATGCTTTACTTCTAAACTTTTGAACCATTTGGATTTGTTTGAAATTCCAATGCAGTCCTTTTCACGCTGTTCATATACAAAAATTATATTTTTATCACTTCATTTCAAGAAATAAAAATCATATTTTTATTTCTACTTCATATGCATTTACAACGCTTCTTTCTATATAAAAATTATATTTTTATATTTTTACTCCTTATATAAAGATTGAATTTTTACTATCTATATAATATAAAAATCGTATTTTTATATTCTCTATCTCATAAAAATCATATCTTTAATATCTACATATAATAAAAATCATATTTTTATTACTTCACTAATATAAAAATCCTATTTTTGTTACTTCTATAATATGAAAATCCCGTCTTTCTACAATTAAAAATCTCGTCTTTTTATAATTAAAAATTCTGTCTTTCTATAATTAAAAATCTCGTCTTTTCACTACTAAAAATCTAACCTTTCTATATTATAAAAATCGTCCCTTTTTATTTATAAAAATCAAATCTTTTTGATGATAAAAATCAAACCTTTCAACTATGAAAAATCATATCTTTGATTAACTAAAAATCAAATCTTTCAACTATGAAAAATCATTTATTTTCAGTTCTAAAAATTATATATTTTTATTGTAAAATCATGCCATTTTAAAACAAATTAAAGTACTAATAAAAAAAGAAAGGACTTACAGTAAAAATGAGAGAAAGGGGGGGCTTAGCGCTCAAGGTGGAGGAGGGAAAAAGCAGGCGGCAGAGGGCTTCAGAGGGGTCGGCGGCAGGTCGTTGGAGGCATGGTGGTGGTCGTACGGGTTTGGGGGGGGCTCGGTGGTTTTGGGTAGGGTTGGGGCTCGCGGGTTTTGTCAAAAGAGGGAGGGGAAGGAGGAGGTCGATACGAAGGGGACGTGGGGGCGAGGCTCGCCGGAGCACGGCGGAGGGGGCGCAGCGCCTAGTTGCGGCGGCGGTGGGTAGAACGCGACATCGTTCTTCCTTTTTTTACCTTTTTTCAGTTTCTTTCCGTCGATCTGAAAGTGAGAGGAGAGGGAGAGGGAAACGAGGGGGGAGGGATTATATATTAATATATTATTTTATTTTATTTAATTAATTTCAAAAAGCAACTTTTTATTTCGACCTCGAAACAAGACCCACTGCCTGTCGTCCCTAGCTAATTACCCCCATTCCGAACACAGTGGGAATTGTATCGTGAGCCGATTCGACCATTTCGATCAGTTTTCGTCAAAATCAAAATATAAATCTATATATTGAATTTGAACGCACATTTCAATTTACTGGGGTCACATACTGACTCTAAAAATTCCCAAAAAATATTTTCTAGCTTCGTATTGACGATACGGTCCTAGTAAAACTATATTTTTCAAATTCTGAGACCGTTTGAAAAGTGGCCATTTTCCAGTCGATTAAAATCAACTAAAACTGGACAAATGCGTTTTCCTTTGCCACACTCACGTATTGATTCGAAAAATTACGAATTTGGAAACCTATCAATAACTTGACATCACAGATCCAACAAAAGTGGTTTCGTCGAAAACCGAGGTCGTTTGCAAAATTTCCATTTTTAAGGGCCAGAATTCCATAGCGACTATTCTGAATTTTCAACTGGACATAACTTTTGATTCCCGCTATGAAATTTCAATTTTTCGAATTCTTGGAAAGATATTTTCAAATAGATACTAATATTTTTGGTTTCACTAAAATCCGGTTTATTTTGAATCCTGCACACTCATTTGAACTTTGAAATCAAATTTTCGAACTACCGCGCCATTTTCAATTCCTTTTATGATTATAAATAATTATTTATGTTCTAACGACGATTCAAATAAATATGTACGTTCTAATTCTATTCAGAATAAATTTCCCATCGTTATTATTTAAAATAATTCATTTTAAATATTCAAAATTCATTAAAATTGCCAAAATAAAATTTTTAAATTGGCTTGGAATTTCCGGGTTGTTACAATCTCCCCCACTTAAAACTTTTCGTCCCCGAAAAGGAACGAAGCTGAAAGTTGTTTTACAAACCAACTCAACTTTCATTATTTTCTTTATGGCTCAAGTTCTTCAACTTTTCAGTTTCTAAGAACTTTTCAAATTTTTCAAAAATTTGGCTAACACCCTAAATTTTTGAAAAATTTCGCCATAACCTCCCCTGCACCGGGGACTTCGGGATATTTCTAATAGCCTCTCATGGCCCTCATCAATCCAAAAGAAAAAGAAAAAGCCTACCGGCTAGCCAATCGGCTCATAAAACCATCCAAAACCCAAGAAATTAGTAAACATGTACCTATTTGTCGGGCAAACAATTTTATTCCTCTTCTCTAGCCTTCTTGCAATGACCTGTTCACATATATATATGTACATGCATGCATTTGCAAATAATTTTCAATACAGTTTAATATTTGGTTCAATTTGGCCTAAATTCACCGTTCATTCACATAATGGTTTAAAGGAATAATCATACAACACAACCATCAATCAACTAGTGGATTAACTTTTCAAATTCATAATTTTGATATATAGTCAAAAATCACATTTTTGGTGCCAAATCACAACAATAGACCCTATCTAATTTAGGTTCTCACACCAGTCAATTGTAAATATATAGAAATCCCACCTTCTTACTCAAAAATAAATAATGATAACGCTGCAGCATTATCAGAATCATCCCCAGACGACTAGAGTGTGATTCTATATCTATCCAGTATATTAAAACTTCGAATATACGTTTGCAAGGCATATAAGCAAAATCTTTATATATTGGATTGTCCAAATTCAATATAAAATATATATTCAAATACGTATAAAATGATTTAAATTTTAAAACAAAATTTGTTTTCATTTTTTAAAAAATATACTCTTCACACTTGTTCTAGGATACTACTAATCCTATCTCTAACAAGTCATTCTCATTGGATATTACTAATCCAATCTCTGATGAATTCTTTCGTATGGTTCTAATGTGTCTTGTTCTCGAGCTCTGTAAACCAGAGCTCTGATGCCACCTGAAACGACCCGAACTTCCCCGTGAAGGAAAGCATGGATTGAGTTGAGGACAAGACAAATCAGAACACAAACAGAAGAACATTTCATTGTTAATTACAACAATTCCATCAGAATATACAGAGTATAAATGAATATTATACATTCGATAAATTTTAGAGATTACAATAAATTACATTGCAGCGGAAAATAATAAAACACAACTGAAGGTGATATGCGGATACAGAGCTTTCCGGATATCATTCCAGCTATAAACCAGGTTTCTGTGAATATAAATTTGCAAAACCAAAACTACTAGCTGCCTGTGTCGAAAATAGGGGCACCCAGAGTTTAGGTTAAAAAAATAAACTCCAGGTCAGTCATGTGACTGGTGTGAGAACTAAAACAGTTATTTAAAGCTTTACTTTAAAAGAGAGTAATTCAAGGGACCATGCCGTATAACACGTAACGGGTTTCCTCCCAAGAATCCTAGTGCTTATAAATAAACAGCGCAATGATTTTTCGTAAATTGAAGCTATTATAAGACCCAGGTCCCATCACACAATGCAACGCAAGCCGGAGGATAGAGTTTTACCTTATAATAGCCAAACATGCTTGGTTTGTTTAAAACAAATCATTTGATACTATTATAAGTGTATAGTGTCAAATCAATTTCAATCATAAGTATCAATCATAAACGCATGGGTACCATATATCATGTCGCCATACTAGGCTCTACAAATAAAACCGCAAGTCACGTATTGGAAATTGAATTTACGTCATGAGTCGAGGCAAGGGGGCAAGCTCCTCTCCGATTCGAGACACTCTAGCAAATGTCTCAGGACCACACACAACGATCCTGGGTCTTCAGGGCCGGTCCTCTCTTACTTTTGAGGATTAATTATTCCTGAACACACGTTTCCCGGTCCTATAGGACCTATATAATGGTCTGTACGTCGGCTCACATATTGCCAGTTATCGACCATATATTCGAGGCGCCTCGCATTCCAACAACCACACAGGTGAAAAATAATGTAAATGTCCGGGCTAGTAGGTCACTGACACCACCCATAGCTAGAAAGAAATATCGTGCTCTCCCTGCAGTCACTATCCCGTTTTTGACTCATACCGAGTTGTGAGGCTCGTGAATTAACGCTATACACAAAGTTATGCCGTATAGGCTGTGCTATGATCATCAACTACAATACTTTGCTTTGCAACAAAAGCCTTGATCATCTGCCACTTAGGCATGCCACACAGGCAATCCACACCATGCGACTGATTTCTATCGATATATAACCTCTGAGCTTGTACGTCTCAGAGAAGGGCGTTAAGCAAGAGAATAAATTCTCTGCCGCCAAACAAATATATATTTAATAGAGATCAACCAGCATAGAACAAAGTCCAATGTCAGACACGCATCCATTTACAAGTTCGTTCTGGGTCTGAACGAAACCGGAGGCACTTTCCTCGCATACCCGTCGATCTCCAAGTACGTCTGGACGATCACCAACTGATTCTCTCATCTTGGGTGTACAGCCCAATCAAGATCATCAGGAATCATCCAAATGATGTGAAGACCTCTGGTCTTCAACCACCGTCTTCATCTTCGACAAATCGTCGAATCGATTATTCAGAATGGGAATAAACCCGGCCTTTACGAATAACCCGCGTATATAATAAAAAAATGTTACACAAACACCACATACGCCTCATTCCAATTCAGAATATTCCTTTATTCAAATATTCACATCATTAGGGAATAGGTTCCCATTAATTTTATCAAAGATAAATTCTTTTAAGTTTGTTCTTAAATCTTCCTTTGGATATCATTTCAAAACATATTATGGTTTTCCAAACTAGTCGGGATTAGCGAACCACACCAAAGTAATTATTTATTTTATTTCCCAATCCCAACCTATTCATCCCATGGAGCAAACTGGTAATACTCCATATCTACACCACGGTGTTATCGGTAAATATTAATTACCATTTCACGTTCAAATCTAATTAAAGATTTAACTATCGCTTTGGAGCAAAACCGGTGATACTCCTTTCTCGATCATTTTAATCTAATTAAAGATTCATTAAAACTCCACTTAGTTTTAATCTTTAACTGGGTTAAATAACCGATGCTATTTAAAACACGGCTCACGATAAACCTAAAAACCAATTTAAATTCAATTACAATTTAACTAGACAATTTCAATAAATCTAAATTAAAGATTTATTCTTTTCTAAACTGGGTTCAAGGACATTGTTATTTAAGACACCATTCACGGTGAACCCAAAATCCCATTTGATATTAAATACAAGGATCCGAATAGGAAATATATCGGCTTATATTCAATATCAAATTCTGAAACCAACAAATATCGTATTGGAAATAACGATATAAATATATCTTTCAAATTTCCACAACCATATCTGTATAATCACGAAATCCAACATCAAAATATTCCGAAGATAATTTCGATTCAAATCCATTCCAATACGTGTTTTGGAAATTCTGATTATTTTTAAAACCACTTCAAATCCAATTTATTTATTTAAAAATATTGGATTATAATTCTAGTTCAAAACTATTTCATTTCGATAAAAATATATTTTTATCCTTTTAAATATGGGATTTTTCATCCCAGTTCTTTCCAACTCATATATTATGATTTTACACAAATTATAGATTTTTTTTAAAATTTTTATCAAGGCCCGTACAGTCGATTTCCAATAACGGTCGTCGAACTGCACTTACAGCGACCTTTTCCAAATTTGATTTGGATGTAACTCCAAATCCAACCGTTAGATTTCAAATTTCTAATATTCATTGGAAATCTCTTTTCGATACGAACACAACGGTTCCGATTTCAGGAGAATCCGACGGTCGGATCTCCCGTAACGTCAATTCGAAGTCAATGGTCGAAATTCGCGAACAACCGTGGCGCGGCGCGTTCTATTCAGGCCATTTAATATATATTATATATATTTCGTCGATTTCAATTCTAAATGTATTTTATAATTCGTTTTCAAAACGATTTCAACTTCATATTCAATTTTAAATCAAAATTGAATATTCCATATCACCAATATATATAATGATAATATTTTCAAAGTATTAGATTTTGAAATCACTTCCTTCTCTATATTCATTATAAAAATGAATATAATCGATATAAATATCGTTCGCGTCAATATAGCGCAATCTAATCAACACGGCTTTATATATTTCAATAACTTCGTTATTCTATTCAACAGATGAATATTTTCTTCAACACATGAATATATATATTTCTTTATTCAACACATGAATATTTATTAATTCTTACTAACAATAAAAATGTGAATTTTATTGTATAAATATTTCGTTCAACACATGAATAGTTTCAACAAATGAATATTCTCAACACATGAGTATTGTCAACATATGACTATTTATTCTATTCAACACATGAATTTTCTTTTATAATATTCTTTATTTCCCAATTGGAATGAGGCCCAACCAATTACCATATAATGTTAATTATATGGATTCCATACAACACATGTATATAATAGCAATGATAAATAATCAACCAACATCCAAAGTGCACTACACTGCATAAGCATCAAATATAGATATTTAATGCTAATAACAACCTGTCAATCAATCGATCGACATACAGTTAATCATTGGGATTAATGTATGTCATATATTATCCCAATACCCGTGTGGGGTTTCAAACAATCAAACATAGATTTTATTTGTGCAGTTGGGCGATGTGTAAAATTTATCGTCCCAATCAATATCAGTCAAATCAGTGTACCTAAACAAACCGTTCGATTTGTAAATGAATATTTATTTTATTCACATTCATGTTAAAAAATATATTTTTAATGACCAAAATATTGTATTCAACCTATGAATATTCCATTCAGTTATTTATTCAATAAAATGATATTTTTATTTTAGAAAATTTCGGTGGCATAACGGCACGATACTAGAAACGGGACAAGGCCTAGCCTTATCCCCGGTCTAATAATGGCCTACGCCACATACATTCCAATCTAATCAATTCCATTTCACCCAAACAACCAATTCCAATCAATAATCTAATCAACTACACAACCAAACAAACAAGTCGTCCATGGTCTATGGACGACGGGTGTCCGGTGCTACTAAGCACCGTCTGCATCCTAGTATATATTTTAACTAGAAAGGAAAATTTAAAGTGAGAAGTTCTCACCGACGGTTCCACTCCACCGTGCTTTACTTCTGAACTTCTGAACCGTTTGAATTTTTTGAAATTCCAATGCAGTCCTTTTCACGCTGTTCATATATAAAAATTATATTTTATCTGTAACAACCCGTATTTTCAATAACCTGTTATAACATAAATGGAGGCAGAATTAAACTGTAAAAATCTGAATCAAGGGAAACGGGCTATGCCATTGCGTTCGTCTCGGAAAAATACGCGAAATAGAGTCCGATTTTTCGAAAATCGGAGTCCGTATGACCAAGATATGGCCTCGCGAAGTTTCACGAAAAATTCCCAAATTAAAGTATACTTAATTAAGTGAAATGGGTTGCGCAGAGAAATATATATATATATATTGATATATATATATATATAATTGAAAATTAAATAAATAAATATGCAAAAATGTTCAAAACAGCGAATTGGGAGAGGGGAATAACCGAACCGGCCGATTTTTGAGGTCGACCCGAGCCTGCTGGGTCGACTAGGGGTTAATCCAGGGTGTTTGGCTGTCAACCCGTGGGCCGATTCGCTCAAATGCAGATTTTGCATTTGGATGGTTCTCATGGTTCATCTTTAATCTAAAGGCCCTAGATGGTTCCTACACTTGACTTCTTCCCCAAGACATGCTTTGATGGCTTGGATTGAATCTAGGTTTAATCCTATGGCCTAAAACACTTGCCTAATCTATAAATAAGACCCTAACCTATCCTAAATCCTCATTATTCATTCATGCAACTAAACTATGGCAAAATTTTACCTCTCATGGCCTCCACTCTCTTCATAAAATTTCTAAATGGTTTCTACGAGAGATTTTCCATGCATACAAGTGTTTTCAAGCTTGTATGAGTGTCATTAGCTTGCATTCAAGTCAAGTTTCTATCTTTGCATCATAAAGCAAGGGTTTTGATCATTTTGGCTCAAGGGTTTTTATGTTAGAGCTTGCATTTTGGGTCTATTTGATTGCATAAGGGCTTTGTCATATCTTTTGTGCCTTCATAGCAATGTAAGCCCTTTCCCTACTCTTAGATATTAACTATGAAGTTAAATGTTCATGTTGCAAGTTTGGGTTTGATCATTGAGTATGATACATGCTATCATGTCATGCAAGTTTATGAAGTCATTATCTTGATCTTGTGAGCTAAAAGCTACAACCTTTATGTTGAAATGTTGCATTAGGCAACATGAGAACCCTCATAACCTTTATGTCAGCTTGCATATGAAGTCATAACCCTTATATGATGATATATGCGAGTTACTAGTCATCATTCCATATCTTTTGTCACCATGATTCGCTTATGTGCCAAGTTTGGGTTTATGCATGTTTTGAGGCTTAAGAATGTAACATGCAAGTTAATGAACACATTTGTGCCTCATTTGCCACTATGATTAACTTGTGGCTTAATATCCATTTTTGTCATGCCTTTGCCAAGTCTCTTCTTTTAATCCATTACGTTGTCGCGAACGTATATGCGAGTTTAAAAGCTTTGGGTTATGTTATGGGTAATTTCTAATGACATGAAAATACAACTTGAAAACATGACTTGAGATATAACATGGAAGTTGACATGTAAGTATGCATAAAAACATAAGCTTGGGAATTTACCTATTAAGTTAGGTCTACCCTTTGGGAATTTACCTATTAAGTTAGGTCTACCCAAATGCTTGAAAACTTGTAACAAGTTTTGGGAAACATGATGGACATGACACTTAGATAATATAAGTGTGGCCAACTCGAGGTTGGGTTGAGTTTGCAACGTAAAACTACCCGGAACCGACCGGCCTAACTAGTAGTTGCAAACAATAGGACCCAATGTGAGAAGTTGGTCATGTTGTGCTTGAACCCGAGGTTAGACCAAGTTGTGGTGTAAAGCTACCCGGAACCGACCGGCTTAACTAGTAACCACAACAAAGTCTAATGTGAGAGGTGAAGGTGCATTAAGTAATTAATGCCACATGATAGGGTTAAGTTAATTTGATTAATGACTCTTAACCAAACATGACATGGACAAATGGGTTAAGTAATTTGATTAGGCTAATGATACTTAACAAAACATGACAAGGTTGGGTAGGTTAAGTAACTTGATTTGCCTAATGACACTTAACCATTTTTATATGACTAGTGGATGGGGTTAAGTTAACCAACACTTAATCAATCCAACGCGATAACTTGGTAAGGTTAAGTAAGTTTTCTTAATGACGCTTAACCGAAAAATACGGTTAACGAATGGGGTTAAGATTAGACTCAACTAGTATAAACATGGAAATCGGATGGGGTTAAGTTAACCAACACTTAATCAATCCAACGCGATAACTTGGTAAGGTTAAGTAAGTTTTCTTAATGACGCTTAACCGAAAAATACGGTTAACGAATGGGGTTAAGATTAGACTCAACTAGTCTAAACATGGAAATCGGATGGGGTTAAGTTAGCCTAGACTTAATTAATCCCACTTGGTAGTTTAATGGGGTTAAGTTAAACACTTAACTAATCTAAACATGATGAATTGATGTGGTTAAGTTACCTATACTTATCCAATCTAACTCGTTAATTTATTGTGGTTAAGTTAACCAATACTTAACCAATATAACGTGAAAACATGATAAGGCTAAGTCACGAATCGCTCGAATACACTTGACCGATTTGACTAAGTAAATTGATAGGGTCAAGTTAATATATACTTAACCAATCTAGAATGATAATTGGACGAGGTTAAGTCGTAAATTGCTTAATATACTTAACCAACTTGAGCATGGTTTGTAGGGTTAAGCCTTGAACTTGGATACTTAGCCAATTTTGACAGGATTTGTAGACGGGTCAAGTCATGAACTTAAGTGACACTTAATCCATTATGTAAACCCTAGTTCTGAGGATTAGGTGGATAACCGTAGTTGACAAGGATAACGAGAAAAATGCTAAGTGGTAAACCTTAGTTGAAGAATAACTAAGTAATGATTATTAGTCAAGGAAATTTAGGCCATTTCATAGATAGATGAGTAACCTGATATGGTAGGTCATCGTTTAAGTATACGAGTAGGAGCAAGTATCTGATTTAGATAAAGGCTCCAGCGAACTGGGTAACGAAGCAGCGGCTTCGGGGAACGTGAGGATATTCTTGGTATCCCTCTATGAGCTGCCAGGTGATTATACTAGGCTCATGAGAGGTTAAGGTCTGCGTTAGAAGAACCAAGAGTATGCCTTGGTTGCTATACGAGCGACCTAAAGACGGGGAAGGATAGGGGATAGTCGACGATACACGGTCGTACCCTAGATAGCATTTCGTCAGGCTACCTACCATCTTTGGTCAAGCGTGTACGTACAGAAAGGCAGAGAACACCCAAAGACCATAATTGCTATCTAATTATGGTTGCGGTAAGGCTTGGATGTGGGTTGGCCAGTGTTGTGTTCTCAGACAGGATTTATCCTGTCTTGTCATTCACTAGTTGAGGGAGTGGTCTCATGGGACCATAGCCACTTATAAGAAAAACAGACCTTAGCATCTGCATCGGCAGATAAATCGAAAGCTCCCGACCGAGTCCTGTATTTCTTGATTTGCCCTGTGATAGGACTCGGATGGCACGATGTGATACATGTGCATACAGTCATGGAAAAGCGATTCACGATGAAAGCGTGGGAAAAAGGGCGTGGTTGGCGGTTAGCGTAATCCCTAGTGGCCCTAGGTGGTTGAACCCAAACCGAGATACGAAAACGTGCAATAGGTAAGCATAATCCCTAGCAGCCCTAGGTAGCATAAGTCCTAGTTGTACAAACAATAATTCATGTTGGAAGACCCTAGCTAGGTTTAGGGTAACAGTCCAAACCGATCTTAAGGATCATGGAACTATGTTAAAGTAATATAGAATCTCATGGGAAAGCCCGTATGGTCTACGGCAAGGGACTGAACATTTACATGGAATAAAACATACAAGTTGAGTAACCTATATATGCGATATATTAGGTTGACATGGACCATTACACGACTTTTGAGTGAGGGTCATTCTTGGTTAACACATGACACGGTGGGGATACTAGTACGGTAGGTGCAGAGCTAAAATACAGGATAGATATCACGGGGCGTTATACGTGACAGATGTCTTGGGGATATTATACTTGATAGAAACCTGACGATGTGATACCTTGTTTTATCTTGACATCGTAATTTATCATGACACCTTAGTTTATCTGAGTTCAGTAGTTCATCCTGTTATTTTGATTTAGCTTATCTATCTTGTTATCATGCTTATGTTCATCTCAGTTTCTCATGTCAGTTAACTTTACTAGTTTTTATGCTAATAGTAGATAGGGCTTACTCAGTCTTTTTGACTGACCCGTTTTGTTTCGCCTCTTTTCTTCCGTTTCCCCCCCAGGTTACAGGGGGGAAATACTGTTGTTTAGTTCGGACTTCTTCTGCTTGAAGGTCATCATGGATGGCTTGGACTTTTCTTGGCTAATGGCTACTTTACTGTTTTTACTTGGGGAATAATTTATGAAAATGTATTTATGCTTCTTTACTATTGCAAGACAGGTTTTGATGTACTCTGATGTAAAAGGCTTTAGACCTTATTTATTCATGTTATGAAAGTTTGATTTTACTTCCGCTATTTTATATGTTCTGTCTTGTGATATTTCTGTGCATGTTTACCAATAATGCCCCTCTAAAGCTAGTGCATTCCTTTGCGAGTGACCCTAGCGGAGGCGGGGTGTTACACGTGGTATCAGAGCAGAAGGTTACCAGACTGGGCAAAAGTTTTTAAAGACCTTCTGAAAACTATTTGAAAAAAAAAACCGTTTTCAAAGAAGCATTTTTCAAGAAAATTTTCTTTTAAAAGAAAAAGGCTATTCCCCAAAGGCCATTAGCACTATCCTTGTTTCCTTAATTGAGTCTCTTTTCCTTTCTTTCCTCCATCTGTAGTCACATTAGTTTTAACTGCGACTAGTCTTTTCTACCTACGAAAGTGCTTTCCATACGATGGAGGTGGTTCTCGAGAGACCAGTGGCCGCGTTATAAGAAAGGATCGTGAGAAAGAAGGATAAAGGATACGAGCTTAAGGATGAGCAACTTGTTGGTATGGCTTAGTCCTCAAAGGAGGGAGAAAGATGAACAATGAAACCCATGATGAGAGAGTACTTTTGGCATGGTAAAACGGGGCGGATAGTTAAGTATTATGGGACAAGGACAAGATCATCGGGAGAGCAGTAGTATGCTCTCATTTCTAGAGTACCTCGGAAGGAGGGTAACGAACTTGTTAAAGGTTTAGCTTTTCTTCTCTATCATCCCGTTAGGACTTCGTTGTTCGTATCATTTAAGTCTGCTTCGATAGTTGAGTCTCTGCACCTTAAGTACTAGCGTAATAGAGAATCCCATTTTTGTCTCAAAGTCCTATTGGAGAATCAGTCCATTTATACATGACTTTTTTGGATTTGGGAATGTCTATGCCAAGTGTTGAGTTTGGAAATAATGCTTATGTTTATAAGCTATGGATGGATTCTAGGGATGAAGTGGTAATCCAGTAGGGGGTGCCACTCTCGGTTTTGATAGGAGGGTAGTTAGACCTTTTGACTAGCCTTGGTAATGCCCTCGAAGTATCGGGTAACCTTTTTGAGGTTCTGTCATGACTAGTTACTTAGAATCCCTTGATGCCTTTATTGGAAATTTGAAGCCCGATCGAGTGGTGTTCACCAATAAGACGAATGGTTTACTTCATTTATGCATGGGTTATAGAGATCACCCTAGTAAGTGCGCATGATAACCTGATTGACATCTGTTTACTTTCAAGAGAAAGTTCTTCTACATGGAATGCCTTATAGTATATAAACGAGATCCAAGATTCACTAGTGAATTTTGGAAAGCTTGCATGAGATCATGAGTACGTAGTCATGTTTGCGTCAAGTATTCTAGGAAAAGGATAAGTGCAAGTGGAACGAGAGGCGACGAAGAAATGAGTTCCAGCTCATGTTATGGAAACAGGAATAAGAAGCTACAAAATCGCGAAGTTAAAAGACGACTTTGATGGTCAAAGACTAGATACGCGCATGATATCTCTTTTTGGGAGTATATCCTTGATCCCTGTTTTCTGTAGAGCTTACTTGTAGGCTATCTTTTGTGGACATCCTCTCGGTCCTATTCTCCATTACAAACCCTGTAAGGAGTTTGTCCTGTTTATCTTCTCGACCCTGTTTCAGGGAATTCTAGGTAGAACCCTATGGATGTAAACATGTATTTGAAACATGTTATGATTGATATGGTTGCAAGTGGTTGCTCGTGGATGCGCGAATACACATTAGATACTAGCTCGACTCGGTCACATTTCATATTGCATATGCACGAGTATTTATACTTGTTTATGGATGAAATCGAATGTATTATCATGCGGTTGTTGCATATGAATGAATGATTGTGCACGCATATAGTATCTATATGACTAGGACTATTTGCATACATGTTGGATTCATGGCACTATACATATTTTGCATTAGAAAGATTATTCAGGCCTGATCATTAGCATTAGCTAAGGAACATGTACACACACGTTTTGCATATATTCATACAGCATTAGAAATCATCTAAGGACAATGGTTGCTTGTGGATGATGTTTTGAGTAGATGGATGATGGATGGTAGGATATGTTCTTCCTAACTTAGAGATTTCGGGGACGAAATCCTAAAAGGTGGGGAGAATGTAACAACCCGTATTTTCAATAACCTGTTATAACATAAATGGTGGCAGAATTAAACTGTAAAATCTGAATCAAGGGAAACGGGCTATGCCATTGCGTTCGTCTCGGAAAAATACGCGAAATAGAGTCTGAGTTTTCGAAAATCGGAGTCCGTATGACCAAGATATGGCCTCGCGAAGTTTCACGAAAAATTCCCAAATTAAAGTATACTTAATTAAGTGAAATGGGTTGCGCAGAGAAATATATATATATTGATATATATATATATATATATATATAATTGAAAATTAAATAAATAAATATGCAAAAATGTTCAAAACAGCGAATTGGGAGACGGGAATAACCGAACCGGCCGATTTTTGAGGTCGACCCAAGCCCGCTGGGTCGACTAGGGGTTAATCCAGGGTGTTTGGCTGTCAACCCGTGGGCCTATTCGCTCAAATGCAGATTTTGCATTTGGATGGTTCTCATGGTTCATCTTTAATCTAAAGGCCCTAGATGGTTCCTACACTTGACTTCTTCCCCAAGACATGCTTTGATGGCTTGGATTGAATCTAGGTTTAATCCTATGGCCTAAAACACTTGCCTAATCTATAAATAAGACCCTAACCTATCCTAAATCCTCATTATTCATTCATGCAACTAAACTATGGAAAATTTTTACCTCTCATGGCCTCCACTCTCTTCATAAAATTTCTAAATGGTTTCTATGAGAGATTTTCCATGCATACAAGTGTTTTCAAGCTTGTATGAGTGTCATTAGCTTGCATTCAAGTCAAGTTTCTATCTTTGCATCATAAAGCAAGGGTTTTGATCATTTTGGCTCAAGGGTTTTTATGTTAGAGCTTGCATTTTGGGTCTATTTGATTACATAAGGGCTTTGTCATATCTTTTGTGCCTTCATAGCAATGTAAGCCCTTTCCCTACTCTTAGATATTAACTATGAAGTTAAATGTTCATGTTGCAAGTTTGCGTTTGATCATTGAGTATGATACATGCTATCATGTCATGCAAGTTTATGAAGTCATTATCTTGATCTTGTGAGCTAAAAGCTACAACCTTTATGTTGAAATGTTGCATTAGGCAACATGAGAACCCTCATAACCTTTATGTCAACTTGCATATGAAGTCATAACCCTTATATGATGATATATGCGAGTTACTAGTCATCATTCCATATCTTTTGTCACCATGATTCGCTTATGTGCCAAGTTTGGGTTTATGCATGTTTTGAGGCTTAAGAATGTAACATGCAAGTTAATGAACACATTTGTGCCTCATTTGCCACCATGATTAACTTGTGGCTTAATATCCATTTTTGTCATGCCTTTGCCAAGTCTCTTCTTTTAATCCATTACGTTGTCGCGAACGTATATGCGAGTTTAAAAGCGTTGGGTTATGTTATGGGTAATTTCTAATGACATGAAAATACAACTTGAAAACATGACTTGAAATATAACATGGAAGTTGACATGTAAGTATGCATAAAAACATAAGCTTGGGAATTTACCTATTAAGTTAGGTCTACCCTTTGGGAATTTACCTATTAAGTTAGGTCTACCCAAATGCTTGAAAACTTGTAACATGTTTTGGGAAACATGATGGACATGACACTTAGATAATATAAGTGTGGCCAACTCGAGGTTGGGTTGAGTTTGCAACGTAAAACTACCCGGAACCGACCGGCCTAACTAGTAGTTGCAAACAATAGGACCCAATGTGAGAAGTTGGTCATGTTGTGCTTGAACCCGAGGTTAGACCAAGTTGTGGTGTAAAGCTACCCGGAACCGACCGGCTTAACTAGTAACCACGACAAAGTCTAATGTGAGAGGTGAAGGTGCATTAAGTAATTAATGCCACATGATAGGGTTAAGTTAATTTGATTAATGACTCTTAACCAAATATGACATGGACAAATGGGTTAAGTAATTTGATTAGGCTAATGATACTTAACAAAACATGACAAGGTTGGGTAGGTTAAGTAACTTGATTTGCCTAATGACACTTAACCATTTTTATATGACTAGTGGATGGGGTTAAGTTAACCAACACTTAATCAATCCAACGCGATAACTTGGTAAGGTTAAGTAAGTTTTCTTAATGACGCTTAACCGAAAAATACGGTTAACGAATGGGGTTTAGATTAGACTCAACTAGTCTAAACATGGAAATCGGATGGGGTTAAGTTAACCAACACTTAATCAATCCAACGCGATAACTTGGTAAGGTTAAGTAAGTTTTCTTAATGACGCTTAACCGAAAAATACGGTTAACGAATGGGGTTAAGATTAGACTCAACTAGTCTAAACATGGAAATCGGATGGGGTTAAGTTAGCCTAGACTTAATTAATCCCACTTGGTAGTTTAATGAGGTTAAGTTAAACACTTAACTAATCTAAACATGATGAATTGATGTGGTTAAGTGACCTATACTTATCCAATCTAACTCGTTAATTTATTGTGGTTAAGTTAACCAATACTTAACCAATATAACGTGAAAACATGATAAGGCTAAGTCACGAATCGCTCGAATACACTTGACCGATTTGACTAAGTAAATTGATAGGGTCAAGTTAATATATACTTAACCAATCTAGAATGATAACTGGACGAGGTTAAGTCGTGAATTGCTTAATATACTTAACCAACATGAGCATGGTTTGTAGGGTTAAGCCTTGAACTTGGATACTTAGCCAATTTTGACAGGATTTGTAGACGGGTTAAGTCATGAACTTAAGTGACACTTAATCCATTATGTAAACCCTAGTTCTGAGGATTAGGTGGATAACCGTAGTTAACAAGGATAACGGGAACAATGCTAAGTGGTAAACCTTAGTTGAAGAATAACTAAGTAATGATTCTTAGTCAAGGAAATTTAGACCAGTTCATAGATAGATGAGTAACCTGATACGGTAGGTCATCGTTTAAGTATACGAGTAGGAGCATGTATCTGATTTAGATAAAGGCTCCAGCGAACTGGGTAACGAAGCAGCGGCTTCGGGGAACGTGAGGATATTCTTGGTATCCCTCTATGAGCTGCCAGGTGATTATACTAGGCTCATGAGAGGTTAAGGTCTGCGTTAGAAGAACCAAGAGTATGCCTTGGTTGCTATACGAGCGACCTAAAGACGGGGATGGATAGGGGATAGTCGACGATACACGGTCGTACCCTAGATAGCATTTCGTCAGGCTACCTACCATCTTTGGTCAAGCGTGTACGTACGGAAAGGCAGAGAACACCCAAAAGACCATAATTGCTATCTAATTATGGTTGCGGTAAGGCTTGGATGTGGGTTGGCCAGTGTTGTGTTCTCAGACAGGATTTATCCTGTCTTGTCTTTCACTAGTTGAGGGAGTGGTCTCGTGGGACCATAGCCACGTATTAGAAAAACAGACCTTAGCATCTGCATCGGCAGATAAATCGAAAGCTCCTGACCGAGTCCTGTATTTTTTGATTTGCCCTTTGACAAGACTCGGATGGCACGATGTGATACATGTGCATACAGTCATGGAAAAGCGATTCACGATGAATGCATGGGGAAAATGGCGCGGTTGGCGGTTAGCGTAATCCCTAGTGGCCCTAGGTGGTTGAACCCAAACCGAGATACGAAAACGTGCAATAGGTAAGCATAATCCCTAGCAGCCCTAGGTAGCATAAGTCCTAGTTGTACAAACAATAATTCATGTTGGAAGACCCTAGCTAGGTTTAGGGTAACAGTCCAAACCGATCTTAAGGATCATGGAACTATGTTAAAGTAATATAGAATCTCATGGGAAAGCCCGTATGGTCTACGGCAAGGGACTGAACATTTACATGGAATAAAACATACAAGTTGAGTAACCTATATATGCGATATATTAGGTTGACATGGACCATTACACGACTTTTGAGTGAGGGTCATTCTTGGTTAACACATGACACGGTGGGGATACTAGTACGGTAGGTGCAGAGCTAAAATACAGGATAGATATCACGGGGCGTTATACGTGACAGATATCTTGGGGATATTATACTTGATAGAAACCTGACGATGTGATACCTTGTTTTATCTTGACATCGTAATTTATCATGACACCTTAGTTTATCTGAGTTCAGTAGTTCATCCTGTTATTTTGATTTAGCTTATCTATCTTGTTATCATGCTTATGTTCATCTCAGTTTCTCATGTCAGTTAACTTTACTAGTTTTTATGCTAATAGTAGATAGGGCTTACTCAGTCTTTTTGACTGACCCGTTTTGTTTCGCCTCTTTTCTTCCGTTTCCCCCCCCCCAGGTTACAGGGAGGAAATACTGTTGTTTAGTTCGGACTTCTTCTGCTTGAAGGTCATCATGGATGGCTTGGACTTTTCTTGGCTAATGGCTACTTTACTGTTTTTACTTGGGGAATAATTTATGAAAATGTCTTTATGCTTCTTTACTATTGCAAGACAGGTTTTGATGTACTCTGATGTAAAAGGCTTTAGACCTTATTTATTCATGTTATGAAAGTTTGATTTTACTTCCGTTATTTTATATGTTCTGTCTTGTGATATTTCTGTGCATGTTTACCAATAATGCCCCTCTAAAGCTAGTGCATTCCTTCGCGAGTGAGCCTAGCGGAGGCGGGGTGTTACATTATCACTTCATTTCAATAAATAAAAATCATATTTTTATTTCTACTTCATATGCATTTACAACGCTTCTTTTTATATAAAAATTATATTTTTATATTTCTACTTCTTATACAAAGATCGAATTTTTACTATCTATATAATATAAAAATCGTAATTTTATATTCTCTATCTCATAAAAATCATATCTTTAATCTCTACATATAATAAAAATCATATTTTTATTACTTCACTAATATAAAAATCCTATTTTTGTTACTTTTACATTATGAAAAACCCGTCTTTTTATAATTAAAAATCTCGTCTTTTTATAATTAAAAATCTCGTCTTTCTATAATTAAAAATTTCGTCTTTTAACTACTAAAATTCTAACCTTTCTATATCAAATAAAAATCAAATCTTTTTGATGATAAAAATCAAACCTTTCAACTATGAAAAATCATATCTTTGATTAACTAAAAATCAAATCTTTCAATTTTGAAAAATCATATATTTTCAGTTCTAAAAACTATATATTTTTATTATAAAAATCATGCCATTTTAAAACAAATTAAAGTACTAATAAAAAAAGAAAGGACTTACAGTAAAAACGAGAGAAAGGGGGGGCTTAGTGCTTGAGGTGGAGGGGGGAAAAGCAGGCAGCGGAGGGCTTCAGAGGGGTCGGCGGCAGGTCGTTGGAGGCATGGCGGTAGTTGTACGGGTTTGGGGGGGCTCGGCGGTTTTGGGTAGGGTTGGGGCTCGTGGGTTTTGTTAGAAGAGGGAGGGGAAGGAGGAGGTCGATACGAAGGAGAGGTGGGGGCGATGCTCGCCGGAGTACGGCGGAGGGGGCGCCACGCCTAGTTGCGGCGACGGTGGGTAGAACGCGACAGCGTTCTTCCTTTTTTTTCTTTTTTTTTTTCAATTTCTTTCTGTCGATCTGAAAATGAGAGGAGAGGGAGAGAGAAACGAGGGGGGAGGGATTATATATTATATATTTTATTTTATTTAATTAATTTCAAAAAGCAACTTTTTATTTCGACCTCGAAATGAGACCCACCGCCTGTCGTCCTTAGCTAATTACCCCCATTCCGAACACAATGGGATATGTATCGTAAGATGATTCGATCGTTTCGATCAGTTTTCATCAAAATCAAAATATAAATCTATATATTGAATTTGAACGCACATTTCAATTTACTGGGGTCACATACGGACTCTATAAATTCCCAAAAAATATTTTCTAGCTTCGTATTGATGATACGGTCCTAACAAAACTATTTTCATCAAATTCTGAGACCATTTGAAAAGTGGCCATTTTCCAGTCGATTAAAATCAACTAAAACTGGTCAAACGCGTTTTCCTTTGCCACGCTCACATATTGATTTGAAAAATTACGGATTTTGAAACCTAGCAATAACTTGACATCACGGGTCCAACAAAAGTGGTTTCGTCGAAAAACGATGTCATTTGCAAAATTTCCATTTTTAAGGGCCAGAATTCCATAGCAACTATTCTGAATTTTAAACTGGACATAACTTTTGATTCCCGCTATGAAATTTCAATTTTTCGGATTCGTTGGAAAGATATTTTCAAATAGATTCTAATATTTTTGGTTTCGCTAAAATCCGGTTTATTCCTGCACACTCATTTGAACTTTGAAATCGAATTTTCGAACTACGGCGCCATTTTCAATTCCTTTTATAATTATAAATAATTATTTATATTCTAACGACGATTCAAATAAATATATACGTTCTAATTCTATTCAAAATAAATTTTCCGTCGTTATTATTCAAAATAATTCATTTTAAATATTCAAAATTCATTAAAATTGCCAAAATAAAAATTTTAAATTGGCTCGGAATTTCCGGGTTGTTATATAACTGAAGATATCATTTACTATAAATAGGAAACTATACGCACAAATTGTAGAAGCGCCTAAAGCTAGCACTTCCCTGAAGATATGATGTTGTAAATAGGAAATCATATAATTATAAATATAGAAATAGAAGAAAACAATAAAATCGGTGAAGTGTTTAAATGGTATGGAACCTAAATGGAAGTTCAGAAATATATATTGTTATTGCTATTTCCATTCTTCATAAGGAAGACTTCTATGTTGATTGTAGGATAAAATAAATGCATTGTTTTTGCCATAAAAGGAATGCAATATTCTACCATAATTCTATTAATTAATAATCAAAAATGTTTAAAATTGAACGCAATTATTAGTGGGAATTATTATATAGATTTATTTATTTAATTTATTTATTATTATTACTTATTTATTATTAATATTTAATATTTAATTTATTTATATTTATTATTACATGAACCATAATTCTCATGATTTCATGAGATTTTTTTAAAATAATAATTGAATTTCAAGGGCATTTTTGGTATTTCATGGTCGGACCATGTCTCCAAGAGAATTAAGATTAGTGGGAATTATTATATAGATAGATTAGTTCCCAATATTAAAATATTCTTGAATTATTCACTTATCAATCAAAATCTTAACCATTCTCCCCCTTTTGTTATCATAAAAAGGATAATATAAATCGAAACAGTGATGAATATAGACTAGAAATATTAATTCAAATCAAAAGAGAGAATATACATTGTAAATCTTATTTAAGCAAAAAAAAATCAAAATATTCTTCAAACTAGAAGCAAATTTCACTTTTCAAGATGATGTATTTATGATTGATTTTATAAAATGGAGAGAGTTTTCAAATTTCAAATGAAGGATTATGAATTCCATGACTTCTCAAATAAATTTTAAAAATTAAGCACAAACTGATGTAAGCACTTTCTAACCACGCATAACGGTAAGGACATTTAAATGGGGTTAGAAGTAATTTAAATGTGTTAAGTATTTTCTAACCATGCATAACTTTTAGGATTTTTAAATGAGATTAGAAGAATACTTAACTTTATCCTCTCTTATATGAGTTCCATCCATGCATAAACGCAAGGATTTTAAAATGAGAATGGAAGCATATAAAGAGATTAAGGTAATTCACCCATGCATAACCGCCAGGACTTTTTAATGAGAGTGAATACCAAGGATATTATTATTATTATTTTAAATATTTACTTATTTCAAAAATAATTTAAACTCTCCACATTATATAAAACCATGATGAATGACAGACAGATGGTAGAAAAAGAAGATGAACGTGGAGTAAGTACCAATTCAAAGCTATTATAAAATCTATCCAACCATTACGAGAATTTAAATAATATCTCCTCTTGTTATGCCATATTTTATAGCGACAACTCATCACAGTTTCATAAGTCTAATAATAATTTTGTTGAGTTTTAAAAATGGTTCTAGTTGGACAATGATTTCAAATTTTGAATAAATAATCAAAAATGATTTTAATTTTGAAAAAATCAATTTCAAGAGGGATTCTGAAGGAACCATGCAAGTTGAAAATCAGAATAAAAAATCAATCAGGTGAATGTGAAATTTTCGAAAATTCTAAGACTGTACGACTTGTAGATCTGGAATTCCCATATAAGTCAGTGAAGTCTAAACACTGGTTTTCAACATATCGTGCAGTCATCATGTTCACTTAAACACTTCAATTTATTTTATCAAACAACAATATATCAGGACAACCTTAACAAGTGATTTTTTCGCATTATTTTCATCAAGCCTAAGAGGCAATCCATGATCCAAGACTAAAACAGTTCATTTGAAATTACTTAATGAGATGTGTTAATTTCAAAATTCAAAACCAAACACGATGACCCATGAGACTTAACAAAATATCAATCACACAAGATTATCTATTTCAAGTCCAAATAGTGTACGAGATCTAAAATATCAGCAATTTCAAATGAATTCAAAACTCAAATATCCAAGTCAAGATGACAATTTGCGATTTAACATATTAACAACTCAAGTCATATATATGAGTTAGAAATTGAAAACATCAACCCTATTAACATATCAACCTATCGACTTATCAACCAAGATTTAGAAGTGAGTTTAGATCGAGATTGATTCAAGATTCAACACATCAATTCAATTCAATTGATTTTTCTAATCAAAATAGTCAAGCCAAGCCAAAAAAAACTATGAAATTATCACAACTTATCAATCATAGTTTTCAAGTAGTGTACTGAATTGAGCGTAGATTTTCAAGACTTTCCATGATGAATTAGAAGAAACTCAAAAAAGAAAAGATGTGTGAAATTTCATTAGCTTTTCAGATCAATAAAAATTCCAGAATTCCGAATAACAATGTTCAAGATATGCTCAAAATAATACAACACTATTAGAAATTCCTGGGTTAGTCTAAAAATTAAACTTCAAATGAATAACAGCTTTTCAACAAATTAAGTTTATAATCTGGAAATCATCTAAACACGAAAGTTTTGGACAAATGAATCTGATTTCCAAAAAATCAAGAATTTTGAAATTTGAAGTTAGGAAGTTCAATTTATGTCAAAAATACTATGGCAGTGCCAATATAAATCAGCATCAATACAAATCAGCATCAATTAGAAAATAAAAACACGAGTTTAGAGATCATACCCGACTTACCATTAACATTGTGGATTCTCTAAATCGACAATCATAGCTAGGGAACCCAGAATGATTGATTCAATGATAATATGGAAAAACTTGAATTTTATCTCTCTTTCGTAAACTTGTTCCTTAGCCTCCTTTGGTACCTAATTGTTTATAGGATCGAGTGGTCTAACAAATGTTATTACAACACTTATCTTCATTTACATGTTTTGGTACTCAAACTCATTTATATAACAATCCATTTTCATTTACCAGTGTACCTTTAGGAACCCAAATTTGTTTAATCTTACTCACATTGATCTTTTTATCATTTGGGATCCAAACTCGTTTAATTGAATTGTTTTATTTCCAAGCAAGCATTTATTTTGATTATGTCCAATTTTACACAAATCACGCACTTAGAAATTATAATAAAACCATTTGACTTCAGATTTACAAATCGGTCATAAACAAAGCTATTTAAGGAGTTTTCAAATCATTTGAAATTTTCTTTTGATCAAATTCATTAATTTTCCCGAAACCAAGTTCACTTTTATTTCCAATAGAAAATTGGTTTTTCAACAACATATTCAATGATTTTTATCCATTAAAATTTTAGCCAAAGTTGATTCAAGTCGTTGAATTTTAGATTTAAGATCGCTATTTTCTTTAATTAAATTTAAACAACAATTAATAGCGATCTTCCTCTTTTCAACATCAGTTTGTTTTAAAACCATATTTTCATTTTCAAGCACTTTGATTTTAGCATTTGACTCAGAAATATCGATTTCAAATTGTCTATTCTTTTCAATTTGAAGTTTTTTAAAATACTTGAACTTCTTAATTTCATTTTTCAAATTGTGATCTATTTGAGAAATTTCATATTCGTTATTTATCCAAATCACATTTTTGTTTTCAAGGGTTTTGAAATTCTCTTTTCTTTCAAATAATTCCTTTTGAAAAACCGCACAACTTTCACATTTGAGATTTTTTATTTTCTCGATTTCATTTTCAAGCTCATTCAAAAAAAATCAATTTTCAACAAATTTTCTTTCCAAACAATTTCATGTTTGGAATTTTTAGCCATCTTAAATTTTCTAACTCCTTTTGCAAAACATTGTTTTTATGAATTAGCCTATCCTTGTGATTTTTCAAAATCAAAATTTCGTTTCTAAGCTTTCTAAAATTTTCATTAAGATGAGTAAAATCTTTTTCTAAATTTGAATAATTTTTGCAATTGGAGTTTTCAAATTTCTTGACTTTTTCAAGTTTTAATTCCAACATATCATTTTGGTAAATCAACTCAAGAATTTCAGATTTCAAATTTTTATTCTTCAATTTGAGACTGTCAACAGTTTTAGTTAAGTTATCATAAAGAAGAAATATTTCTTTAAATGAAAAATTATTTAGTCCATCATCTGTTGAGTCTCCAACACCTGATTCATCTCAATCATCATCTTTAAATCCTGTCAAGCACAATTCTAAATTTGAGTTGATTTTCGAGGGTTTTGAGCTCCTGTTGTCTTTTCTTCCATACATCGCATCGAGAGTTCTCCAAATTTCATGTGCATTTAAACAATGGGAAATATGGTTAAATTGATCATCATTAGTATAAGAATATAAAATATGCATTGTGTTTATGTAGGGAATTGTCGCTTTATTCAACGCACACCAATCCTCGAGTGTATGTGTATTAGAACACACTAATCCAAATCCAAAATAAAGTAATGCAGGGAGAACACAACCTTTTATAGTGGTTCGGCACTAACATCCACATCCATATCATAATAATCCTTCATCATATAATATCTGATTACAAAGTTGTACAAGTTCGAATATTTGAGTACAAAGCGTTACAATTGAATAAAAAGATGTATGTTAATTCTAAACTTTGAATAAAATCCCCTTCGTCCTCTTCATTGAGTGGAAACTGTGTTGACTTGGTCGCTTATGTCCACAAAATAGCTCCAGTATGCAAGAAATCCAAAAAA
Organism: Allium sativum; assembly: GCA_030737875.1. NCBI lineage: Eukaryota > Viridiplantae > Streptophyta > Magnoliopsida > Asparagales > Amaryllidaceae > Allium > Allium sativum. The sequence continues at coordinate 865,965,979 of CM060924.1, read as the reverse complement.
TGTCCAAAATAGTCTAAAAGCAGTGTAAATGTCCAAAAATTGATGGAAAACGTTTGTGCAATGTTTTAAAGGCCCATGTTATGTCCAATAGTCATGGAGAAGAAGCTGAAAGCCATTAATGGTGCCTGAGAGCTTCAAGAAGTCCAAAAACCAAGCCAAAAAGATCCATTTGAAACTCAAGCTTGGGGGTATTTTTAGGTAGTGGATTAGGAAGGAATAGGTGTCATTTAGGGACCACAGTCACAAAAATCGCATTCTACAAACCCAGCATCCAAAAGAAGCGTATCACATTTCCTTGAAAATATTGCATCCTGGAAAAACAGTGCTAAACACGTGCGAATCCATGGAAAATGGGTGATCCGCACACCAAAAACCTTGTGTCAGGAAGATCTGGCATTTGCCAAATTGTAAAATATCGCATCACCGAAAAGTGGTGACAAATACGTACGGATCCTCTAAAATTCCCTGATCCGCACAACATTTCTATTGTGTCATGTTTTCTGGCATGTGCCAGATTCATTTCGTATCCACAATTTTCGTATCCCTTTCCTTGTGTCGGAGCCAGGAACATATCGCATCGCATGAGTGCGATCAAAGAAAATCACATCCTACTTTTTCCGGATCTGCCACTTTTGATTTGCCATGCCAGAAATTCGCACTATATCCCATGGCTCATATCCACGAAAATCCTACATCGCACCATGTTGATCTACTCTTTTCTTCGTGCCAGATCCCGCATGGTACCACTTTGCCAAATATCGCTTCCTATTTCCATGTGTCGGATGCGATGGAGATCATGCAATGGTTGATGGGATCAGGCATTTTCGCATCACTTTCTGATGCGATTCGATTTTGCCAGATTCAAGCCAATTTTTTCCGAGTCCCTGATCATCGTATTGCGCACATGAAAAAGAGCGATCAGACCGTGTCGATCCAGTGATTTTTAATGTGCAAAATCCAGGTTGTTACCCAATGTGCTAAAGTGATCAGCTTACGTTTTCACCATGGGTTTTCATGATTTTCACGTGTCGATCAAGCCTTTTTTATGTGTCGAATCAGTTTTTTCCAAACTTACCATATTTTGATGCGTGAGTTGTGCAAGCCATTTTTCGTGATCGTGCTATGCTGATCAATTATTTTTTAGTGTGCGACACTGCTTTTCACCAAAACCATATATTTTTGTGCGACGAGTTTTGCCATGTAATCGGACCAATGTGCTTAAACAATTTGAGCTGATTGGACAGTGTCTATCACGTACTTTTACTACGCCGGTTTTCCCAAGTCCATCAACGATGATTTTAGAATCGATGTCATTTCCAATCCTTTTTCTGAATATGTTGCGACTTTGACCAAATAGCTTTGAGTTTTCTGACGATGTTATTGACGCTTGACCGCATTGCTACCAAAATCTTAACATGTGACAACTCTGACTAAAAAGCATGTCAACATTTTTCCCCATAAAACATTTCTTGCTTGATCAAATGAAGATGTGTTTTGCGAGAAGAAGAGAAATCCAAAAATCTGGAAACCAACGATCACTTCGGACCGTATAATCCATGAGTCAGAAAACCGAAAAGATTAAACTTTGAAAAAAGACAACGATTGATTTGGATCGAATTATTTTAGAAACCCATGATCACTTGGGATTGCATTAGTTACCACGGTCACTTGGCATCGTATTAATTGGAAATCCATTGAAGGCCGATGATCAATTTGGATCTTTTGGAGATAACCAGATTATCCGAGGAACTATAAGATCCTTGTAATGAACCAGGGATTTTCGACCTTGAAAAACAATATAAAACCCATGTTGACTATTCAGGCATCGAAAATACCAACTCATTAATAGAAAGAAGTTAGAGTGTGGGAAATAGAAAGAAAGTTAGAATAGAAGAAGAAGAAGACCACAATAGATGAAACACGAATCTCACACCGAAACGAATAAAATATTTTATAACAATACTTTGAAATACAAAACTGTATTTGTACTCACATTCATCATCATCGGAGTACATAAAAATCATAGCAGAAATAACACTATATATATATATATCCAACACTGAAGCATCCTTCTCCAAGCTCCTTCAATGGTATCTGTAAAATCCTGACTACTTGACTGCCGGTAAAATTTGGGCACCTAAGAGTGTTTAGGGAAAACAAAACAAAATAAACTCTGGGTTAGAGTATTGGTATGAGTAAACTCTAATCATTTCGGTTTAACTTTTCAAAAATACTTTTCACGGAATTGATAATCATAAGACCGATCCATACATAAACACGGATGGTTTTTTCCTTATAATAACCCAAAACGTTTTTCAAATATCAATACTATTCTGATATTATAATAGAGTCTAACACAAGTACTTAGCAATCTAGCAGACATTTTCATCTCACGTTCTACATATACAGTATACAATCAAAACTGGGGGCTCTTATTGGGGAATGGATTTTCAACTCTGACAAGGTATGGAACTACCTTCCGATTAGTGTACTCTAGAAGCGATACACTAGAGTTCAACAAGAACATCTTGTAACTCCGCCACACATGACCGGCCATTCATTTTGAATATATTATCACCTTATGGTTGGTATACAAACATAACCATTTCGGGGAGATACACAAGCGAAAGAAGTAACAAATATGAATATTCTCTAGATGGTGACAATATACCCTAATTCGGTGCGACCCACTTAGCCATGTTGCCTGCCCGATTTCTGTCATTTCTCGGTTGATGAGGCTTGAGGTCATAACGTATCTTGATAGATCACACCTTCATTTACTCTGAATGCCACATCGTCATACCCGCAAAATCACAAATTGATTTCTCTAAAAATACCACGGGTATAGGCTAAGAGAAACGAATTCCTCCTCCACCAACGCATATAAGTTTGAAGTGATCATCTTATGAGATTTATTAGAAATACTCTATCAAACATTCGTCCATATACGTTGTCTTGGGACTGGAAAACTCGAAGGCACAATTCTGTAAATCTTAGGCAATTTCTATCTAGGATTCGTAGAACAGCCCTTGCATACTCTCCATCTTCAATCATATTTGATTTGCAACGCTAATGCCATACGGAGTGGGTTTCAGATAATAAACCTGATCCCAGTCTCTCCGTATCGACAACGGAAAATTTGCCAAAAACTTTGATAGTCGGTTATTTAATTATCAAAGGAAAACATATGTACAAACAATGGTCGTGTTTCCAAATGGAAATCTTACCGATCAATCATCGATCAACATTGACCCCTTTTAATAGATTTATCAATAATCATTTCATTTCCCAATTTCCCAAATAATTTTCCAACTTGCTTTGCCTCTCACGATTTCTTGGAAAAATATTTGCATATAATTTAAACTATTTATTTTCTATATTTTAGAAAATATATCTTATCAATATCGGAAAACATTTCCATTCCTTATCATTCACCATTACTCTTCTTTACCCATTTGTCACGAACTGTAAATTAGTAAGAGAACAATTCCCTAAGTATAAACCTCGAAGGCCGAAACCAACATCAGATCAATACCCAGAAAGTCGTTCAACATAACTAGTCTCCAATTAGTTTCAAATTTACTTAACTCCATTTAAATCTGCAAAACGTTTCCTTTTAAATCATTATTCACTTTAAAATGTGAATATTATTTCTTTACAGAAAACAAAACTCATTTTTATTAAATCAAATCTTGATTTGAACAAATATTTCCATTACAGTTTAGAATCCCATCTATTTAGTTCTTTTATGAATTCATATTCATATTTCACTCCATATACTCCATTTATAAACCAACTTCCTGTTAAATAAATATCAAGTTTATAACTTAATCTCAATTACCTATTTAATTACTAATTATTTGTTTTAAAGAAAACATTAACTATCTTGCCAATTACTGAATTATATAATATATAATTTATAAGATTAAATCATTTTAATAACATTCGACATCGACGAATTTACATTACAAATCCTTATTGATTTGTTTCAATTATATTCCCATTTCGAATATCGAAATAATTTCATCGTTTTCTTTCTAAAAGATTTCCATTCTCCTTCTTAAATAAATTCTTTTCTTGAATTTATATTTTTTTTAAACTATTTAATTATAATCATTTTGCTTCATTTATAAATATCGTTTATAAATCAAATTACTTATTTTTATATAATCAAAAAACAAGTTATTATATTCTAACTAATCGAAATTCCATTTCTATTTAAAAATAGAAAATCCTTTTTAAAACCCCAATTTCTTTTAAAATGTGTTCAAATATATTTTAATGTATTTACGTACCAATTATTTTAAGTTAATTTTGTTCAACATTTCAACCAGAATAATCAACACCAGATTATTTATCACATCATATAATACAATATATGAAAAACAACAATATAATTGTTGAGGAATCCAGTTGGATCCCTCCAACCTGTTCCCTGCATCCACAGATGTTAATTAACATTTATTTCATATAAATATGAAAATAAATAATAAATAGAATCCATATTTGACTAACGACTTGTATAAATAATTATATGTATTATTTTAACCAATTTATCCAAACAACCATCACACATAACATTCAATCATTTTTATCAATATTAAATAACATTTATAATATTTTTAAACTGGACATAGTTAGTGAGTTTACTCACATTGGTCGTTTATCATTGAATAACGATAAATGTTCAACAGTTCTGTTCAGGCATTTTATTTTGCCATAAATCCAAACGAGCTCCAAATGGCTCCAAACCAGTTCCATTGTGTAGCCTCCGTCCATACGATTCCAACGGATCTGATTTCGTCAGATTCTGGTATCATAGGGGAAGATATGATTTTTACAATCTGTTGTATAGTTAAACATCATTAACATTAATAAATATATAATTATACCCTAAATTATAACTTATAATCCACATTTTAAACCGTTAATAAGGGTGCTCATTATCCTTCCTCCTTCCAGTATTTTCATTGCCATAGCCGAACAATTTAGATCACTTTCTCTCTTCATAGTTTAATTTAATTTAAAAACTAACTTAAATTGAATTTAAATAGTGGGCTTTACCATTTTTGTAAAATCACGTTGGCCCATTCAAAAAAAGCCCCAGACCCCCTCCTGTAACAATTCCATCAATTATCAAAACTTTGAGTCTTATCTTCCATTTGGTTACAAACTCCAGAAACCGATATTCTTTATTAACGCAACCCCAAAAGCCATGTGTACTTGTTTCTCGTGCTCACATCCTGGACCGCTTCTCCCATAAAAGAACACCATGACCGGAACCCTACTCTCCTATTATCTGTACACTCCATTTCTATCCTTCGAGCTGCTCCTCATTTCAACAACTGCTCACTTCCTTTTTAAATCCTCTTCTCCTACTGATTGTATCACCTACTTCTTAATACATAACACATTAAAAACTCCGCACTTCCACCAATTTGCACATCACCTCACACTTCCTCCTCATCATGATGGATCCTGGAACCCATGCATCCCAATAGTACTACTGCATCCTTTCCTTTTCTTAAATGAGCGAACAATATCCTGTGTTATACTTCCTTTCATCTCACATGGGCACCGTCATACACAAAACACGAATCTCCTGCTATTTTCATTTGCACAACATTAACCCAGCACCCATCCTTCGAACGCGTTTCCCAGGTCAACACACGGCTACGGTGGCCACCAACACATTCCATCACCGAACCTCCGGTCAACGCAAATTTCCAGTGAACCCAAAAAGTCGTTGAAACCCAAAATAATATATGCAAGAATAGAGAAAAGGTGGTAGGAATTACTAATATAGTTTTTAAGGTTTGTAGTGGAGAATGGAATTTGTTTTTGACTTTAAAAGCCATGGAAAGTTTCAATTTTTGTCAATGTCCAAAGGAGAAACCATGAAGAAAATCGCTTGTATTTATAGCTTTACATTACTTAAGGACCAAGGAATAGGTTACAAGGTACATAATAGACTAGTACGCGCATAGGTCTGTATGAAATGATGGGGTACGAAAGCCTTAGGAGTTGTGTGTGTGTGTGTGTGTGTGTGTATGCTGAAACATATATGCTTGACATCATTGTTGGAGAATGGAGTTTTGATGACAACAATCTTATTGCAATTATCATTGATTATAAAATATATGCTAACACTTTTTGTATAGAATATATATATATATATATATGTAGGAATTATATAAGGAAATATTACTGAAAACTGTACAGTTATAAGGATGATAGAGATTCAAAGATCTGAGAAATTTCAAGACTCATGAGTAATCAAGATTTCAAGAGTTCAAGATCAATATAGTTATAGGGTCTAAATTTTGTAAGACTCTGAATAGCACTCCAGGTTCAAATTCTAATTTTCAAATTCTGATTTTCAATTCTATCCTCAATCCTCTCTATTTTGTTCCTATTTTTATTCTTCTTTGTTTTTCAAACTTAGATTTTTTTTATATACTTTATATTTATACTTTATATATTTTAAAACCTTATAATTTTATAAATATATTTATATAATTTAAAAGTATGTTTACATATGATTTTCTATCATAAAATATTAATTTACAACACTAGAATTTTTCTCAAGAATTAGTTTAATATCAGAATACTTGAAAAATGTTTTGAAAATGAAAAATACACATGACTATGTCGACATAGCAAAAAGTGTATGTTGACATATAACTGCTATTTTTTCTAATTTTGAAGGGAATTGTCTTTTCACTATTTGAAATGCTTCAGAACCGTTGCAACCCTTCATACTCTATAAATAAGGGTTAAAGCTGAATTTTTTTAACATATCTTCTTCTTTAACTTCATACTTTTTCATCCCACCATTATTCTTTATCATTTTTATGGTTTTTACACTTATACTCTTCCGAATTCAATTCTGTTTCGATAAAACTTCTTCTCTCTACTCTCTTTACTCTCTACTCTCTAAATCAAGCGTTATTGAAGAGTTATAGATTTGTTTTGTGATTGGTTGGGTTGAATAAACCTTGTTGTGAGTCAAAGAGGAGTCGTGTCTCCTTGTGGGCCGTGAAATCAAGGAAGTAGGAGTAGGTGTGTTCTTGTGAGCCGTGAAATCAAGAAAGTAGGAATCAGTGTCTCCTTGTGAGCCCGGAAATCAAGGAGGGTGTAATTGACTATTGAAAGAGTAATAAAACTCTGCACAATCCAGCGTTGTGTGGGACTGGACATAGGAGTAATCCGAACCAGTATAAAATCCGGTGTGTTCTTTCCTTTTCTGCATTTTTATTTCTATTTATTTTACATGTGTGTTTGAATCTGTGTTTGTGATTGTGTTTGTGTTGTTTGATTCATTCCATAATTCTCTTTAGTTTTAAGTTTTGTTTAAATTCTTATAAACACTATTCACCCTCTCTTCTAGTGTTTGCTTGGCCTTAACGATCAATTCCGCAGTCCCTAACAATTGGTATTAGTGTGAGGTCTTTCAAAAAGTTCATAATCTGATTTTTGAAAATAGTGATAATGGCAACCAACACTGGTAGCAGTAATAGGTCTTTTATAGAGGGTCAATCCACTGTTAGACCACCATTGTTTAATGGTAGTAATTATTCATATTGGGGATGTAGATGAAAATTTATTTACAGTCTGTAGGATTAGACACATGGAATAGTACACAAAATTAATATGTTGAACCCACAACTGCATTTGCATAATAGACAAATGAACAAAAGGCTGCTGCACTGAGCAATTCTAAAGCCATGAATATGTTATTTTGTTTATTAGATAGAAATGAGTTTAATAGAGCATCAATATGTAAGACTGCTTATTAAATCTGGAGAACTTTACAAGTTACTCATGAAGGAACTAGTAAAGTTAAACAGACTAAGATAGGCATGCTAGTTAATCAGTTTGAATTATTCAAAATGAACGAGAATGAGTCTATTTCAGATATGTATTGCAGATTTCAAGAGATAGTGCATTCACTAACAGCACTTGGAAAAACTTATTCCGAAGCAGATCAAGTCAGAAAAATATTAAATTCATTAACTCAAGAATGGGATCATAAGACTTTGGCTTTAGAAGAATCCAATGATGTCAATAAAATGAAGATTGAAGAGTTAATCGGGAATTTGATGTCATATGAAGTTCAATAACAGAAAAGAAAAGAAAATATATCGACTAAAAAGAAATCTATTGCACTAAAAGCAACAATAAATGATTCTGACTCAAGTAGTGAAGATGATGAAGAAACAACACTCATGACAAATCGTTTTAGAAGATTTCTAAAGTATAGAAGGAAGGGTTATAATCTAGTAAAATTAAATGATGGACGATGTTTTAACTGCAACAAACCAGGTCATATAAAGAGAATGTTTCCATATCCAGACAAATCTACTCAACAAACGGACAACACCAATTCATCAAGGAAAAGAAAGAAAGCATACGCAGCAACATTAGATGATTCAGATTCATCATCAAGTGATGAAGAACCAAAAACCGAAAATACAAATATATGCTTTATAGCAATTCAGAATTCAGAAGATCATGAAGAAAAGGATAAAAAAACCGGGTATGCATCAATTAAATTTTAATTTTATTTGGTTGAATGGTTGCTTTGTTTGTTTGTTTTGGTTTAAATTTAAAACTTTAAAAATTTAATATTTTTTTTGAAATTTGAAATTCAAATTTGAAATTCAAATTCGAAATTCAAATTTGAAATTCAAATTTGAAATTTGAATTTTGAAATTCAAAATAATAATATAATATTAAATAACCAATAAATTAATAAAATAAATTGTTTGTATGTTCATTAGGATTAGAAGTATTTCAAGAAATCGTTAAACCGGAAATATAAATCAATAATTTAATTCAAAACCTGAAAATCCAATTTTCTTTTGAAATAAGCCTTGCATGTCGACATACAGAAATATACATGTCGACATATCCAACAGTTTGGAAATTTAAATTTTGAATTTCAAAAGTTTAAACTTTCAAACTTCCCTCCAATCTTTTCACCAACTCCCAAGGTATGAAAAGGTGTCCTTTCAATCTGAAAAGTTGTGCCTATTCAATTCGTATTCATTCAATTCATATCTATTCATTTTCTATATATATATATATATATATATCCATCCTTTCTGCCATTCATTCACAACTCAAAACAATATTCTTCATATCTTTTCTCTTCAAAATTATCATATCAATGGTTTCCACAAGTTCATCTCAGAAATTTAAGATAACCAAAACCACAAAAGGTTATCTTTACAATGACAAAGAGGCCATCAAAACCTATTGTAACTATTTAGCAAATACTAAAGTAAACACGGGTGCTTTCGCCGTCTTTAGCGGCTTTCCATCTTATGATCTCGCCTCTCTTTTCCAACACAACGATATCTTGAGTCTAATTGACTCTCGTGATAACGACAAAGTATGTTATCCCAAACTCGTGAAGATGTTCTATGCGAATCTCAACCGCGGATTTCATCAAGGCAACAAAAATCAAATTTGGAGTAGTGTCAAGGGAACTCAAATTGTTCTTGATACCGATCTTTTAGGCGAAATTCTAAGTTGTAGAAGCGAGGGCACGGATTTCTCAACTTTCATTATCGATGAAAATGATATGGAAACCTATCACGATATCTTTGAAGATGGTGCTCCAATGGATTTCAAAAATCGTTTCTTTCGTCCAAAAACAAGAATTGTCAACCTTCTCCTTCAACATACCATCACTCCTCGTTTTGGAAATTACAACAATCCAACTCTTAAAGTCCAAAAGGCTCTCTTTGCCATTATGGGTAATTACCTTATAAATTGGGCCGATATGATTCTAAATGAATTTAAGATCATAGATGTATCTTCAAGAAAAAACACTCTCTACTATGGTGTTTATCTCACTTGCATTTTCAAATACTTTGAAGTTGATCTTCACGGAGAAGAATTTGTCCCTGGAAAAGTGTTTGATGCATCAAACATTCATCTCATGCAAATTCCTCTCACTTTCAAACTTATGAGGCCAAACAAGCTCGATTGCAACAAGAACAAGACCTGGTGGAGGTCGAAGAAGAAGAAGAGACTTCTATGGAAATCATTGAGTATCCAACCTCAAAGCGTAACCACAAAGACACGATTGTTCATAATCAAGTAAAAATTGTCAAAAATCGAAAGAAGCTTAACAAGAAGCTTTCCAAAATATCCAAATTCATGGTCAAGATAGGAGGAAAACTTGGAATTTCATCTTCCTCATCATCATCCGAAAACTAGGCCATCTAGTTTAATCTATCTTTATATATTTCCTTGTATTTCCTTTTGAATCTCGTATTTAAAGCGTGTCTGGTTTAGTTGGATGTATTTACTTTCTGTCAAGTAATGAATGGAGTTTTATTTCTGATTAAATCATCTTTATGTTTCTGAAAAATCATAAAACATAATATAATATTACAAGAGTTCAAAAGTATTCAAAAATTCAAAATTTTCAAAAAGAACATACTATAGTATGTCGACATGACAAAACATGTATGTCGACATATAACAGACATATTTTCAAAAAAATTCAAATTTTAAAATTAAAATAACTACTTGTGTTCATTCAAAATCCAACGAATTCCTGACCCTATTTAGGTACATTTCTTCTACAAAACTTCATTATTCAATTACTTCTTCTTCCTTAATCATTTCTCATCGAATCCATGGCAAATCCTATTCATAGTATTAGTGATAATCTGATGATCCTTTGAATTCTTTCAAGAAAATTTTCTCCATAGTACTACGTAATCAACGCAAACTAGAGTTAATCCAAATGAGGATGGATAAACATCAAGAAAAATATTTTGATGTAATTCATTGGGATATTTCTTCTCATTTCAGAAATGAAAACTACCAAACATCACATAACATTGAAGAAGAGTGGAAAGATATCTAGAAGATTCCAGTTACTAGACAAAATGAATGGGTTGAAGTTCCAAGAAACGTTTAGTTGTTTGGTACGATTTGATTGATTCGTTTAATTATTCTAAAACATATGGTGTGGTGTGATTTAGATAATATTGTTTAAAACTTGTTTATATTAAGACATATGGTGTGATTTAGTTTGGTTTGATGTGTGTATATATCGGACAAACATATGTAAATAATACTTGGATTGGTTTGTATTTAATCATCATTATGCTATGTATTATTATAGATTAGAGGTAGTGTTCTACTTAGAATTAGTTAATAGATTAAGGGGGATTATTTTTAGGAATATTACTTTGGTTCCAGAGTTGTATAATTTAGGAGGAGTATCTTTAGGATTTCTTTTTTATAATGCCAAAGGGGGAGAAATTATAAAATATAGGCATAGTAGGCATAGTTTTTAGTTTTTAGGATTCTTACAGACAAGGGGAGTATAGAAGGAACATCATCAAACAGGTATATACAGGTATGATATTTTATAAACTAAGGTTGTCATCATCAAAAAAGGAGAGATTGTTGGAGAATAGAGTTTTGATGACAACAACCATATTTCAATTATCATTGATTATAAAATATATGCTAACACTTTTTGTATAGAATATATATATATATATATATATATATATATATATATATGTATGTGTGTGTGTGTGTAGGAATTATATACAGGAAATATTACCGATGATTGTACAGTTATAAAGATGATAGAGATTTAAAGATCAGAGAAATTTCAAGACTGGTGAGTAATCAAGATTTCAAGAACAATATAGTTATAGAGTCTAAATTTTGTAAGACAATAAATAGCACTACAGATTCAAATTCTAATTTTCAAATTCTGATTTTCAATTCTATCCTCAATACTCTCTATTTTGTTTCTATTTTTATTCTTCTTTGTTTTTCAAACTTAGATTTTTTTTATATACCTTATATTTATACTTTATATAGTTTAAAACTTTATAATTTTATAAATATATTTACATAGTTTAAAGGTATGTTTTCATATGATTTTCTATTATATAATATTAATTTACAACACTAGAATTTTACTCAAGAATTTCCAGAATTAGTTTTATGTCAAAATACTTGAAAAATGTTTTGAAAATGAAAAATACACATAACTATGTCGACGTAGCAAAAAGTGTATGTCGACATATAACTGCTAATTTTTCTAATTTTGAAGGGAAGTGTCTTTTCACTATTTGAAATGCTTCAGAACCGTCGCAACCCTTCATACTCTATAAATAAGGGTTAAAACCAAATTTTTTAACATATCTTCTTCTCTAACTTCATACTTTTTCATCCCGCCATTATTATTAATCATTTTTATGGTTTTTACACTTATACTCTTCCAAATTCAATTATGTTTTGATAAAACTTCTTCTCTCTACACTCTCTACTCTCTACTCTTTGAATTAAGTGTTATTGAAGAGTTATAAGGCTGTTTTGTAATTGGTTGGTTTGAATAAACCTTGTTGTGAGTCAAAGGGGAGTCGATGTGTCCTTGTGGGACGTGAAATCAAGGAAATAAGAGTTAGTGTGTTCTTGTGAGCTGTAAAATCAAGAAAGTAGGAATCAGTGTCTTCTTGTGAGTCGTGAAATCAGGGAGGGTGCAATTGACTATTAAAAGAGTAATAAAACTCTGCACAATCCATCGTTGTGTGGGACTGGACGTAGGAGTAATCCGAACCAGTATAAAATCTGGTGTGTTCTTTCCTTTTCTGCATTTTTATTTCTGTTTATTTTACATTTGTGTTTGAATCTGTGATTGTGTTTGTGTTGTTTGATTCATTCCATAATTCTCTTTAGTTTTAAGTTTTGTTTAAATTATTATAAACAATATTCACCCCCCTCTTGTGTTTGCTTTGCCTTAACGATCCATTCCGTGGTCCATAACAATCATGAACACGTCCATCATGCTCGCCTCCTTTGCTTTTACACCATACCATATATGCCTATTTACTTCATTCATTAGAGAATGTAGTTTAATGGTACGATGCTACGTAAAACTCCATTCGTGTACGTGCCGCTACAGACAAAAATAAGAATACGAACATTACGAGCTATGTGTCACGATTACAGAAATATAATAAAATAGGCAGGTTAGCTTACTCGGTGGAATCCCAAAAATGCTGGTTTATGGTGTAAAATACTCCAAAATAAAAGTGCTTATTTTCCAAAATAAAAATTATAGTAAAATTCTAAAAATTAAATTATAACTACGTCTCAAAAATCTCGTCCAAATTCGAAATAAATAATTTATAATAATTAAATTATCGTTATGGTTTATAAACGATTTTACAACGACTATTTGAAAAATATGATTTGGATATAACTCACAATCTTCAACACGAAATCTCGATTTTTCACTTCCATTAGAAAAATACAGTTTATTAGATTCCAACGTTTCTTGTTTCGAAGAAATTCGACTGATAACGGATCCTATACACTTAGTTGAAATTTGAATCATAATATTACTATCTACTGCGACGTTATGGGTTCGATTATAATTATTTTATAATTAATACGTTCTACTGTTGTTTATATAATATATTCGTTATAATAAATAAATTCTAGACTGAATTAAATTCATTAAATTATCCAATTCACTCAATATTGCAACTCCAACCATTTCTGACTATTTCAGAAATAATTATATTATCTCATTATTTAAATTAATTAAATAATCAAGTTTATTTAAATATAAAACATTTTAATTATCATCAGTATATTAAAATAATTAAATCAATTAATTATCAAATCGCTTAAAATTTCCGGGACGTTAATTCCTTCACCGTTAAAAGAATTTCGTCCCCGAAATTACCAAGGTAGGAAAATGCTGTAAATCTTTATTAACCTGGTTAAAAATAAATTTTTTTACTTCTTAATTTCAGTTTCAACTGAACTAATTACTTTCAGTTAAAATATTAATTCATTTCTATTAACAAAAAAAATTCAAAAATTCTGAAAATTTTCTAACACTTTAAATTTTGCCAGCGTCTCCTTTGCACGACTCAATTGGTACAACTACAACCCACCTCTCTAAACCTTCTCCAATTCAAAAGAAAATCAAACAGCCAAGCGGCTTGCCAAACAGGCCCATGAAAATCTCATATCCAATTAAAATATAAACTTGTACCTTTTTATCGGGCATTAAACTTTATCTCTTCCATTTGCTATCACTTTGGCATATATCCAAGCATTTCCAATCGATCTCTAACCAGTTCATTCTCAACCCAATCACTCTTATATCCATACCGAATTCTATCTCAAACTCAAATTCAAATCTCAAATTCCAAATTCTTACTCAATAATCCAATTCCATTCCAGAAAATCTCAAATCCAGTCCAATTTTTAATTAAGTTTAATTCTAATTTATTCATTTTTACCATTTAAATCATCATAAGTTAAATTTAAATTTCAGAATTCATATTCCTGGGTTTTTATTTCAAATTAGTTTGTAATCATATATAATAATAATTTAAAACATTTGAATTTCTAAACAACTTGTTTTCCCAAAATAATTCAAAACCAAATCTTTGGCAGTAATCCATCACTTAGAACTCGAAAATGAACACCGATGATGTCCGGAGCATCATCGGAATTATTTTCCAGCGACTAAATTGAGTTCAATACTATATCACTATTAAATTTATTTTCAAACACTTTCATTTTGAAATCACTTCAAAATGACCTTTCTCAGCTCTTGGAAAATATTTTCAAATCTTCCTAGGATTTTAAAATTCCCGTATATTCAATCCAGTATCCATTTTCAACAATTTTCAATTTTCCAGAGTTTCAATTCCAAGTCTATTTTAGATTCAGATTTAACTCCTGATTTTATGTATCACTTATACGAATTCTAATTGGTTATTTATATAACCATCTCAATTATAATCTTATTCGATTATAATAATAACCAGCGCATCCAATATATTATAATAATTCCAATATATACTTCTTTTATATAAAAATATAATTTGGGTAAAATTATTTCATTTACCCAGCTTTTAATACAATATTATGTCGAATTACTCTGTTCATGAGTTTAGAAACACCTATCGATATAGTTTTCATTACCGTATCAACCAGAATTCATAAACCACTCGACAAACCAATCATCACAATATAAAACAGTTTTTATATCAATTTACAAATACGCGCTCATATATATACACTTAAACTCAATCTAGGGTATTACTAACCCTATCTATATCGAGTTACGCCACAGAGCCAAGTTAATCACTTAACCTTCGTCTGATACCACTGTAACGACCCAGGGATTTTCGACCCTGAAAATCATCATAAAACCCATATTGACTATTCAAGCATCGGAAATACTAGATCATTAATAGAAAGACGTTAGAGGGAGAGAAATAGAAAGAAAGAAAGTTAGAATAGAAGAAGAAGAAGATCACAATAGATGAAACACGAGTCTCACTGCGAAATGAATAAAATATATTATAACAATACTTTGAAATACAAAACTGTATTTGTACTTACATTCAAAATCATCGAAGTACATAAATATCACAACAGAAATAACACTATATATATATATCCAACACTGAAGCATCCTGCTCCAAGCTCCTTCAATGGTATCTGTAAAATCCCGACTACCTGACTGCCCATACAAATTTGGGCACCCAAGAGTTTAGGGAAAACAAAACAAAATAAACTTTGGGTCAGTCATGTGACTGGTGTGAGTAAACTCTAATCATTTAGGTTTAACTTTTCAAAAATCCTTTTCACGGATTTGATAATCATAAGACCGATCCATACATAAACACGGATGGTTTTTACCTTATTTTTCAAAAATCAATACTATTCCGATATTATAATAGTGTCTAATACAAGTACTTAGCAATCTAGCAAAACGCTTCCATCTCACGTTCTACATATATAATATACAATCAAAACCGGGGGCTCTTATTGGGGAATGGATTTCCAACTCTGACAAGGTATGGATTCACCTTTCGATCAGTGTACTCTAGAAGCGATACACTAGAGTTCAACAAGAACATCTTGTAACTCGGCCATTCATTTCGCTTGTGTGTTCCGAATATATTATCACCTTACGGTTGGTGTACAAACATAACCGTTCCCAGGAGATACAGAAGCAAAAGAAGTAACAAATATGAATATTCTCTAGATGGTGACAATATACCTAATTGGGTGCGACCCACTTAGCCATGCTACCTGCTCGATTTCTGTCATTTCTCGGTTGATGAGGCTTGAGGTCATAACATATCTTGACAGATCACACCTTTATTAACTTTGAATGCCACATCGTTATACCCACAAAATCACAAATTGATTTCCCAAAAAATACCACGGGTATAAGCTAAGAGAAATGAATTCCTTCGCCACCAACGTATATATGTTTGAAGCGATCAACTTACGCGATCTATTAGATTTATGCTGTCAGACATTTGTCCATGTATGTTGTCCTGGGATTGGACAACTCGAAGGCACCATTCTATAAATCCATCTTAGGAAATTTCTACCTAGGATTTGCATAACAACCCTTGCATACTCTCCATTTTCAATCATATTTGATTTGCAATGCTAATGCCATATGGAGTGGGTTTCAGACAATAAACCCGATCCCGGTCTCTCCGTGTTGACAACGAAAAATTTGCCAAAATCTTTGATAGTCGGTTATTTAACTATCAAAGGAAAACATATGTACAAACAATGGTCGTATTTCCAAATGGAAATCTTACCGATTAATCATCGATCAACACTGACCCCTTTAATAGATTTATCAATAATCATTTCATTTCCCAATTTCCCAAATAATTTTCCAACTCGCTTAGCCTCTCATGATTTTCTTGGAAAAGCGTTTCCAATTAATTTAAACTATTTATTTTTGATATTTCAGAAAATATATGTAACACCCCACGTCCATAATATCACTCACAAAGGGAATGCATCAATGTCCATGAAGCGTTATTGTTTGTATAGAACAGATAAATTACAAGAATAAATAAATAAAACAACACAGCGAAAGATAAAACTTATTTTATTTCATCATAACTCAAAATGAGTTTACATAAGTAGTTTCCAAAGCCCTTACAACAGGATCAGTAGTCTTTTCCAAAAACTTCAAAGTACATAAAGAAGCAAATACTTAAATAACATAAATGCATAAAATCCCCACTAAGCATAAGCAAAGCCATAAAGATGAGAGAGTCCCAAGCGATACATCTACTCTCTTCAAGCAACTGAAAGAAATCGGCACTAAGCTGTAGTATTCCCTCCTTGCAAACCTGAGGGGAGGGGGGAAAAGGAGAAAAGAGGTGGAAAGAAAAAGGGGGTCAAACCTAAAGTCTGGCGAGTGCGATAACTTTAACAATATAATTATCAAAGTAACTAGGCTAAGGCATAAGTTGGAAAATAAGGAAATGACTGTGAACAATTGGGTATGACAGAGTAAACAAAGAAATAAGATGAACAACGATAACGTTAAAGACGCCCCTAATCACTGTAGGATGATTACTACACTGCACCACCACTAGTCACCCTAAAGGTTGATCCCGCCTACGGAACTTAATAATGATAATGGCAGTTCGTGTACCCCTAGCCGCCTTCATAGGTGTCGTCTACCCTTATCTCCACTAGGTGTACCCACTACCCTCCCCATTCTAATATTTATTCATAATATGGTAGTTATACTCCTAGCTGTCTTCATAGGTTCCGTCTGCTCCTATCTCCGCTAGGTTTACCCACTACCCTCCCCATTCTAATATTTATTCATAATATGGCAGTTATACTCCTAGCAGTCTTCATAGGTGCCGTCTGCTCCTATCTCCACTAGGTGTACCCACTACCCTCCCCATTCGATCGGCTCCCTAACCCGTAGATACCCGTGCTGGCCCCACAGTGGGGTGTATCACTCCCCAAAGTGGCAACCCAATACCATCAAGAATGCACGGCTTATACCTACACGATGCAACAACATCTTACCTACCAGCCCGGGCCCACTCATGCATATGAACCCGTTGGACTTGCGTTGCCACCGTTAACCCGTTTTGACCTCTTACAATCAAATCCAGTACGCGTGTCCCGTCCTCGACTTGGGTCGAGCCCACAAAGATACTAAATGGGTTACTGGTTTGAAAAGGGCCCCCACACAAGCTTTCCCCGTATGCTTGGTCCCCACTAGAATTTCCCACTTAAGCCCTCTTATTCATGTCTTCTTACATGTTTCAACTTGGTTAAGTGTTTATAATTATATCCCACATGTCACCCATGTTACTTACTCAATAAATCAACATGTGTTATTGGTTAAGCTTGTCTTAACCCTATCCACTTTTCAAATTATTGGTTAAGTTTGTCTTAACCCTACCCACTTATCATTTTATTGGTTAAGCTGGTCTTAACCCTTTCACTTAGTTTATGATTAGGTACTTCTTAGTCCACAGATACATTGGTTAAGAGAATAACTCCCTAAGTACCAACCCCGAAGACCGAGATCAACATCAGATTGTTACTCAGAGAATCACTCACTCAACCAAAATTCTGTTTGTCATCCATATTTGTCTTTAATCAGCATTAATTAATTATTGAGACACCTAATCGTATTTCACATGTCACCTAAGGCACCCACTTAATTTCACATGCCACCCAAGGCACCCACTTAACCCCCTCATGTCCCACTACATGTTTATTTGGTTAAGTGTTCCTTAATTCATTAAGACCGTAACCTCATAAAGACCTCTCACATTAGACTGGCATTTGTGGCAGCTGGATTTGCCGGGCGGGTCCGTGCAGTCTTACACCACAAAAGAGCCTAACCTTGTGTCTTTACAATTGTTACGTATTTAATTTATGCCTAAGACCTCCCACATTAGACTGGCATTTGTGGCAGTTGGATTTGTCGGGTGGGTCCGGGCAGTCGTACGCTATAAAAGAGCCTAACCTCGTGTCTTATATGATTAATTTCACCTAATTAATCATCCCCCAATTTGAATTTCTTTCCCTATTCAAATTATCAATCAATTCCAAATTTAACTATGGCCATAATTGACTCAATTATGTCCATCTATTTATGGTATGCAAAATCATACCAATTATCCTCACATATTTATTTTATACCATTTAAGGCATTTATGCCAATTCACAATATTAAATCTTTTAATATTATCCCATTACCCGACGTTGTACGTTCATTCGCTTAACGTAAAATATACATTAGACTCGAATAGTCTAACTCATGGAATAAAGAGAAAACATCACAACATACATACAATTAAAACTAGATCTAAACATAAGGGGTGAACTTGCATGTGTGAATGATGTTCTACATCTAAAAATTGCATAGGCCAAAGTTACAACTTGCAAAAACTACATATGTCATAGATCCAAATCTAAAGGTGTAGACTTGTTTAAATGATGGTCACAAACTTGCATATGTCATAGATCTATGTCAAAAAGGTGTAAACTTGCATAGGCAATAACCACAAACTTTCGTAACATGATTCATATTCCAAATTCATATATTTATATAAACTTGCATATGTGATTTATGCAACATAACAATGGTATAAACTTACATCTAAACATGTAAACTAGCATGTAGAATTTAGCATATAACTCACACATGTCATAGCCTAACTTTAGATCAAGTTTTCACATAAACTAGATGTCATGAAACATGTAAGGTAACATATAATTTTCATTAACTTGCATATGATCCATATCTAAATCAACACCTAAACTTGCATATATACATATGATTTATCATATGAATCAACATAACCAAACTAGCATATGAACAACATGATGATTTGATTATACATAAGCCAATCATGGGATTACAACATAGATGATAACATTATAACTTTACAACATAGATGATAACATCACAACATAACATCATAGAATTTATAACATATATGATAACATCACAATTATACAACATAAATAATAACATGCGGCCAATAATTCACATCATATCCACATAATCCACATCGTAACTTAATACAATTAAATTGTTAATTATTTTATTAAAGAAATCGAACTCGCTACTCAAAGAAGGTCTTGAGTTTTGAATTCTGAGTTCTAAAGTTGAATTAGCTTTCCTTTGAAGTAGATTCGTTGTTAGAATTGAATTTGATTTGCTTTCTTCCTCTCTAATTGGCGGCAGCTATTCTGAGTTACAAGACGACAGCATGACGGCCATGATTCAGATTTTTATTTGATTTTAGGGTTTGTGTCTACATGTCTTTTTATAGAGTTTTAATTTAATTATAGTCGTCGGATGATCTTAGGGTTAATGAAAACCACTCAGTCAGGATAGGGTGACAAGTCAGCCCTAATAACTTAGCAAGGAGTCAGAAAGGACTCGGCAATGAGTCACAACATAGATCAGACTGAACCAGAAAGATGTGTAGGATTTCTCCCCGGCCTGGGCGCACTTTGGAAGTGCACCAATGCAAATTTGTACTGGCGCACTTCCCAAGTGCGCCAGTGCAATTTTTTTCTCTTTTTCTTCTGGTTTTTCCCGCCTGACTTTGTTCGTCCATATCTCCTTCATTCCGTATCCGTTTTACGCAAACTCGGACTCTATCTCAACCAGAATTCCGAGACGAACACAATGGCGCAACCCGTTTCCCTTAATTCTCATGTCTGAGATTAATTATTCTTGAATTTAGTTAATTCGATAATTCAAAAATCCGGGGTGTTACAATATATCTTATCAATATTGGAAAACATTTCAATTTCTTATCGCACATCATTACTCTTATTTAACCATTAGTCACTAACTATAAATTAGAAAGAGAACAATTCCCTAAGTATAAACCCCGAAGGCCGAAACCAACATCAGATCAATACCCAGAAAGCCGTTCAACTTAACTAGTCCTGTGGTGAGCCCAAACTCCGGTGCCACAGAAACAAGGATAATCTTTGGAATATAACACATAAACAATAACAGCAGAACAGAAATATATCATTACACCAAATAATGTACAACATATTACACTAGAACAAATATAATCATCATAGTTACGCAGTATAACAAGATCATACTTAGTACAAAATATAGTTTCAGCTTTATATAAAATGTTTGCAGCAGAATCAAACATAATATACATAACAAAGTCTGAACAACATAATAGAAATGATAGAATCCATATTCATCTCCATAGCTATCCAAAATGAGCCTGCTAAAACCTGAATACAAGGCTGCCCATGTAGAAATAGGGCACTCGAGTTTGCATGTGAAACAAACTACTTGTCAGTCATGGGACTGGTATGAGAAATTTTACTTAACCTATTTAACAATAAGGTCAATCATAGGACCCCGCCGCTAACGCGGAACGGGTTTACTCCATTGGATTGCCAGTGCATAAATAAAGTAAATCATTTAAACAACACAATGCTTTTTATAGAAATGAAGCCATTATAAGACTCAGGTCCCATCACACAATGCAACACAAGCCGGAGGATAGAGTTTTACATTATAATGGCTAAAATATGCTTGATACGTATAAATCAAAATCATTTGATATTATTACTAGTGCATATATGTTTCAAAAACAAATTCAATCATATCAATCATAGATGACATGAGCGTCCCATGCCACTATGCCGCCACATATATGTTTACAATCAAAACCGCACAATGTCGTATTGGAAGTTGGATTTCCATCATGAACCAAGGCAAGGGATCGTCCTCATCGACTTCGAGACAATCTAGCCCATGTCTCAGGCAAGCGCGCAGACAAGCCTTGGGTCGTCAGGGCCGGTCCACGCGAAGTGGATTAAAATGCCTGAACAATACGTTTCCCCGCCCTATGGGGCGTAAACTGGTCATATATCGACCAAACCATCCATCGGCACCGCAGTGACCGATATAACCGAGGTGCCTCGCTTTCCATCATCCACATAAGAAAAAATGTCTGGACTCCATACCATGACACCACTCCTAGTTAGAAGGAAATGCATGTCCTCCTTGGAGTCCTCTCCCGTTTCTGGTTCATACTCGGGGTGTGAGGCTTGCGAATTAACCACATACACAAAGCTATGCTATATTAAAGTCGTGCTTTGATCATCAACCACAAGACTCTTCTTTTCAACATAAGCCTTGATCATTTGCATCTCAATATGTCACATAGGCAATTCACGCCATTCGACTGATGTCTATCGATATATAACCTCTGAGCTTGTACGTCTCAGAGAAGGGTGTTAACCAAGAGAATAAATTCTCCGCCACCAAACAGATATATATTTAATAGAGATCAATCAACACAGAATAAAATACAATGTCAGACACACATCCATTTAAAAGTTTGTTCTGGGTTTGAACGAAACCGGAGGCACCTTATTCCTCGTCCCGTATGTCCAATACAGGAGTGAGGCCCTCGCATATCTGGTTGATCTCCAAGTACGTCTGGACGATCACCACTTATTACCTTGTCTTGGGATGCCTCCCAATAAAGACATCAGTAATCATCCAAATGATGTGAAGATCTCCAGTCTTCAACCATCGTCTTCATATCCTCAACTTTTTCATCGTCGATCAATTATTTGAAATGAGAATTAACTCGGCCTATTCAAATAATTCACGCATGTATAGAATTCAAATCAATTCTTTCTATGGTTAAACTATTCGACATCCACATTTCTATTCATTAGTACAGTTTTCATGTCAAATACATCCAACCATCAAAATATCTGATAAACCGAGTAAAATCGGTTTATCTCCATTCCACATCATTTATAATATTTCAAAATGATTTTTTCACTATTTTTATTTATTTAAAATAGTCCATTTCCATCGAACGACGTTTCAGGTCATTCGATGGCCCTGGCGTTGCTCTCGTCCAAATTTGATTTAAACATTTTCAAAATCTAACTGTTGGATCTTAACGAATTTTATATCGTTGGAAAGATCGTTCTAAAGCGAACCCAACGGTTCCGTTTTCGGGAAAATCCGACGGTCGTATTCCCGTAGTAATCGTTTAAAATTACGATTTCAAAATGCAAACTGCAGCGTCGTTATTAGCTTTATTTTAATTATATTTATATATATGTAAATATAATTTATTCAACAATTTCTTAACCATTTTCACTTCAAATATCTAGCTAATGGCTTTAAATTTCAAAAAAATTCGCCATAACCTCCTTTGTACGGGGAGAGGTTTGGAAATTTATTGGGCTATATTAGGTACCCAATAAATCCAGTATAAGCACACACAATTTTTAGTGTCCTATCTATGCCCGAGGAAGTGCGTAAAATTACTCCAGAGATAAATCTCGTTACCTCATCCAGTGTTGGAAAATAAATAATCCATGTGCCATATCTAATAACTAGAGAGACGTGATTATTGTCAACTCTACACCCGTGTGGGTTTTTTATTTAATCTGGCAATTTACCGTTATATTTATTCAATCCATATCAGTCCTCAGTTCAACCCACAATTTAGTCATCGCCATACGAGTGTCTTGCCCGTATGGTAATCTCAACCTCGTCATACAATCTCCAAATGCTTATATGGAATATGATATGCTATGAAATCAATAGTTTGTCTTCGATTCAACTTGAAATGCAGTCATCTCCATACAAGCGTAGACGCTTGTATGGTAATTCCAACCTCGTCACATAAGCCCCAAATGCTTATGTGGTATATGATATAGTATGCTATCTTCACGAAGTATGCCATGCAGTGTAGTTCAAAATTAATTGTTTCTATTCTATGGCGATGTTTATAATCTCACACAGAACAACCAGCACACCGCATCCAATGGCATTCACAGGAGTTGATATATAAATAAAATTGCGCAGCCAACTCATTAAGGTTTACCTATTTATCGGGCACGCAAATAAATTCTTTACTCAACAGCAAATCCATTTACCTATCTACATATGTATATATGTGCATATTGTAACAACCCGTATTTTCAACAACCTGTAATAATGAAAATCGAGGCAGAATTTAATTATAAAAATCTGAATCAAGGGAAACGGGCTATGCCATTGCGTTCGTCTCGGAAAAATACGCGAAATAGAGTCCGAGTTTTCGAAAATCGGAGTCCGTATGACCCAGTTAAGGCCCATTGAAGTTTGCAGAAAATTTCTAAGTAAAAACAGATTTAAATTTGAAATTAAAAACATGGGCTAGGGCAAACTGGGCAGGCGGGAAAAATCCCGCCAGGACCCGCATGTCGACAGGCATGTCGACAGGGTGCCCAGGGAGTCGACAGCCCTGTCGACAGGGGGTGCCCAGGCAGTCTAGCCTGGTGCACCATTTCTGATTTGGGCTTGATTGGGTGGCTTGGTTCTAGAGAGTTCCGAGATCTGACGGGCCAAAACTATCCTAGGGTTAATCCTAGGGCTAAAAACACTCTAATCTTCTATAAATATACCCCTAATCCTACCCTAAAGCCTCATTAATCATCCTAGTAACTAAACTATGCCAAAATCAAAACTCTCATGGCCTCCACCCTCTTCATACAATTCCTAAATTGATTTCCAAGTAATTTTCCATGCATACAAGTATATTTAGGCTTGAATAATCCTCCTTAGCTTGCATTAAAGGCTTGTTTTTCAATTGGCATCATAAAGGAGGAGTCTTGATCAAGTTTGCTTGCATTTGGGGGTTTTAATTAGTTGCATAAGGGGTTTCTTGCATTTGTTATACTCATTTGAGTCCGCATAAGCATTGTAAGCCCTCTTACCTTCACTTTGTAAACTCTAAAGTTAATATGTGGTGAAAGTTGAGATTTATGTGAGTTTAGTTGATTATGCATGCTTATGCGAACTCACTATACCATGTTTTACATGTTTCATAAGTTATGCATGCATATGCGAGTTTACTATGCCATGTTCTACATGTTTAATGGATTATGCATGTTTATGCAAGTGTACTAAGCCATGATTTGCAAGTTAATTGAGTTATGCATGTATACTAAGCCATGATTTGCAAGTTTAACAAGTTATGCATGTTTATGCAAGTTTAAAATGACAAGTTGTGCATGTTTTGACAAGTTGTGCATGTTTTGACAAGTTGTGCATGTTTATGCAAGTTTAAAATGACAAGTTGTGCATGTTTGACAAGTTATGCATGATTAAGGTAATATGCAAGTTCACTATGCTAAGTTATGCAAGTTTAACATGTTATGCATGTTTATGGTAATATGCAAGTTCACTATGCTAAGTTGTGCAAGTCTAACATGTTATGCATGATTGTTGTGCAAGTTTATCATGTATGTTGTGCCAAGTTTCCTCTTCCTATCCTTTATGCGTTACTACGAATATGTAAGCGATAGAATGACGTTGGGGGTTTTGGGTAAACTTAAAATACATGAAAATATAAGATTGGGAATTTACCTATTAAGTTAGGTCTACCCCTTGGGAATTTACCTATTAAGTTAGGTCTACCCAAGCATTTGTTAACTTGTAATTATGTGTTTGAAATAAAGTGGACATGACACTTAGAAAACAAAAGTGTGGCCAACTCGAGGTTGGGTTGAGTTTGTAGCGTAATTCTACCCGGAACCGACCGGCTTAACTAGTGGCTACAAACAATAGCACCCAATGTGAGAAGTTGGTCATGTGGTGCCAAAACCCGTGGTTAGACTAAGTTGTGGTGTAAACCTACCCGGACCCGCCCGGCCTAACTAGTAACCACAACAAGGTCTAATGTGAGAGGTTAAGGTGCATTAAGTTAATTAATGCCTCATGATTAGGGTTAAGTCAGGGTCCACTAATACTTAACCAATTTGGGGATTCAAGGGATGAAAATGGGGTTAAGTTACACTTAACCAATTTAATAAATTTGGGAATACAAGGGATTGGATGGGGTTAAGTGGTAAACCGTTGATTACACTTAACTAATTTAATCCATGATTAGTGAGGGGTTAAATCACACTTAACCCTCTTAGAAACCCTAGCAACGTGGTCTGTTCCAGCAGTAATCCCAGTTTGGTATCATTCACAACCCTAGAGGCTAGGCTAGGGCGGGGCACGATTACTGGACTGATGTAAGCGACCAAAGCGACGGCTGAGTGGTACAGCGGTGCGGGTCCGACGGGCTACGGACGTGCACGTAGTCCGATGTTGGACAAACTCGAGGCACGGGTACCAGTAGGCTTAGACTGTGCATTTTTGCTTAAGTGTCTGGGGTTGACACCCGAGGGCTTGATACACCCAAAGGTGGACCCAGCACAGTCTAACTACATCCATGTGGGCCCTATGGACACCAACACTTGATGTGTTAGGTTTATAAGGAGCCGATCGACTAGACCGTTGGGCTGGACCTTGTATTAAGGTCACCTCATGTTATTGGGCCAAAGCTTGGGCCAAGGGATCAATACCGGTTATGTTGGGTTGCTAGTACACCGTGGTGCAAAACTTAACCATGTTTATGCGATGACACCTCTATCTATCTTGTAGTTAGTTTACCATGCCAGTATGTTGTTATCTATGATCATCTCAGTTTCCATCATGATGTTAACTTTACTAGTTTATAGACTGATCGTAGCAGGGCTTACTCAGTCTTTTTGACTGACCCGTTTTGTTTCGCCTCTTTTCTTCCGTTCCCCCCCCCTCCCCCCCCCCCCCCCCAGGTTCTCAGGGAGGGAATACAGGAGCCTAGCTTGGATCTTAGCTGCTTTCTTGGATAGCTCATGTATGCTTTGGACTTGGGCTTGCTATGGTTTCTTCCACTTTGGGGATAGCTACTTTTATGTTTTTCCTTTTTCAGTTTCAGATGATGTTACTTCATGTACTAGACTTGTTTATTTGGGAAATTGACATTTTGATGTACCAGACTTGTTTTTGAAATAGTTTAAAAATCTTCCGCTGTTTTATTTGCTTACCCTGTTTATTTACATATATATATCCTGCCTTGCTATATCATTATGCATGTTTACCAATAATGCCCCTCCAAAGCTAGTGCATTCCTTTGCGAGTGACCCTGGCGGAGGTGGGGTGTTACACATATCTAAGCTAAAAATAATATTTTTAGTGAACCAATAATTATTTCTATACATGATGATTTTTAACACTTCATATACATGTTAAAAATATTATTATCAATCAACAAATATTTATATCAACCTTTGGTTATTTTTAAAAGTTCATATTCATGTTAAAAATATTATTTTCAATCAACAAATATTTATTTCAACCTATGGTTATTTTTAGCAGTTTATACATACAATAAAAATGTGATTTTTATCGTTCAAACAATTTATTTTAAACATGAATATTTTATATGCTTCATACATACAATAAAAATGTAATTTTTATCGTTCAATCAATTTATTTCAAACATGAATATTTTATAACACATGAATATTTCAGAAAATTTCAACATTACAACGACAGGGTATTTAGCACCGGCACCGTGTCCAGCATGGCTCCTCTGCTATCCTAACCCTTGTAGCATTACAATATTTTCATTTCAATGATTTCCACAATATCATTCATTTTCACAATACAATGAATATACCAAAAACACACCAAAATTTGTTGCAACTACAATCAATCATTCTCAATCACAATCACTCATTCACAACACAATCAATTTATATCGTCCATGGTCTGTGGATGAGGGGAGTATATACATATATGTACATAAATATATCTATTTCCATTTCAATTTCATTTCAATCTCATTCAACGCATATATGATTTATACAACGCATGTATAATTTATACATCGCTTATATAATTTATACAACACCCATATATGAGATGTACAACACGTATATAATTTATACATCGCTTATATAATTTATACAACGCGTATACGTTCCAATTTGAATTTAGATTGCTCACATTGGGTTCCACTCCTTCTAAAATTGTAGGAAGCTCCAAAATTTCTCCGGTCTCTTCTACAATGTAGAGTACGTCGTCACGAGTCCAATGTCTCCAGTTTCACTAGATTTCGACAACATATGTTAAAGATATGATTTTTATTCTAAATCATATTTTGTAACACTTTTAAATTTTGAAACTATTCAAAATTAAATAGGCCGTATACCTTTCAGTTTCGTTCTAAACTAGGTTAGCGTCGCCGAACTGGGAAGGGTGCACCTGTGCCGGGTGGTGGGACCTACTTCGATCTAACATGGAGGGCATGGCGGTGCTTTGAAGTCTCCGACTTCATGGTGGTGATTCGGACGATCTACTCAACGAGGGGTGGCGAAGTTTATATGGATTTGAAGCTTGAAGAATTCTCTACAAAATCCTCAACTGGAGCTTCGAATTTTATTAAGTGGTTTAGGAGAAAATGAGGAGAGAAGGTGTAAAGCTCTATCCGTCATTCGATATAGGGTATCGGGGGTTTTCTGATTTTTTTGGGAAAATAAAATAATGAAAGAAAAATTATGATTGGGCCATATTTATGTTTATTCCAAAAATAGTGTTTTCTTATCCGGACTCCAAATCATTCCCAACGACTGATGCCTCTAGCTAAATACCCCCATTCTGGACACAATGGAATATGTTTTGTAAGCCCATTTTACTGTTATAGTCAGTTTTTCTTCAAATTAAAATATAAAACATTCAAATTTGGATTTGAAAGTACATTTTAATTTGTCGGGGCCACATACTAATTCCAAAAATTCCCGAAAAATAAATCTAACTATGTTGGGATGATACGGTCCCAACTAAATTAATTTCATCGAATTTGGAGTCCGTTTGAAAAATGGACTTTTTCTGGTCGATCCAATTCAAACTGAAATTACCAAACGCGTTTTCCTTTGCCACGCTCACATATTAATTCCAAAAATTATGGAATTTTAAACCTAGCCATAAATTGATATTTTGGATCCAACCAAAGTGGTTTCGTCGAAAACGGAGGTCGTTTACGAAATATCTATTTTTAAGGGCTATATTTATTCCATAGCGACTATTCTGAATATTCAACTGGCTATAACTTTTGATTCCTGCTATGAAATTTCGATTTTTCAGATTCATTAGAAAGATATTTTTAAACAGATTTAAATATATTTGATTTCACTGAAATCCGATTTATTTTGAAACCTATACATTAAGTCAAATTTCAAAGTCTAATTTTCAAACTACCGCGCCATTTTAGGCTCGTTATATAATTAAAATAAATTTATTCGTTCTAACTTCATTTAAAATAAATTTTTAGTCGTTATTATTTAAAATAAATTATTTAAATATTTTAAATTCATTAAAATAGTTAAAATAAAAAAATTAAATTTGTTTCGATTTTTCGGGTTGTTACAATCTTCCCCACTTAAAACTTTTCGTCCCTGGAAAGGAAACCATAGTAAAGTAGGAAACAAAACGGAAAACAAAGTATACTGTAAATGTACCTTGCACCAGAGCTAATCAGAGATGTCTAGTGTGCACTTCGGATAAGCATGTTTGATGTTATCTTCTGTCTCCCATGTATAGTCTCTAGGATCTCCGCTCCATTGCACTTTGACTAAATGAACCTTCTTGTTCCTTAGCTCTTTGGTTTCTTTGCCAATAATCTTTATCGGCTCTCTTCTCACAGCTAATTCTGTAGTAATATCCAAATCCTACTATGCTGCTTCTTTTACAACTAGATCTGGATCATGCACATGCTTTCGAAGTTGAGACACGTGCAATACATCATGCAATCCTAGCAACCAGTCAGGTAATTGAACCCTATAAGCAAGAGTTCCAACCCTTTCAAGTATATGAAATGGACCACTAATTCTCAGTGCCAACTTCCCTGTTTTCCCGAATCGGACTACTCCTCTCATCTGAAACACTCTAAGATATACATAGTCACCAACAGCAAATGCTAAATCTCTCCTTCTAGAGTCTGCATAACTCTTCTGTCGGCTTTGAGCTATTTGCAGTTGCTTCTTATTGAAATCGACTTTATCCGAAACTTCAGGAATCATGTCGGGAGCCAATACTAATCGATTGCCTGATTCTACCCAACATGTAGGAGATCTACATGGTCAACCATACAATGCTTCGAATGGCACCATCCCCAAGCTCGCTTGGTAGCTGTTATTATATGAGAACTCAGCCAAATGCAAATGATCTTCCCACGATCCACCAAAATCAATAATACATGCGTACAATAAATCTTCTAGTATACAATTCACCCTCTCAGTTTTGCCATCTGTTTGAGGATGATATGCAGTGCTAAGATTTGACTTTATTCCCAGTTCTGCCAGGAATGCTTCCTAGAATTTACTAGTGAATATCGGATCACGACCACTAACAACACTACTGGGAACTCCATGTAGTCTAACGATCTCTTTGAAATAAATCTGCGCCAGGTTCTCAACCGATTTATTTGATCTGATAGGTACAAAATGGGCGGTCTTCGTGAAATGAACTACGATCACCCATATACTGTCATTTCCTTTCTTGGTTCTGGGCAACCCTTCTATGAAATCCATGGAAATTTGCTCCCACTTCCAATTTGGAATCTCCAATGGTTGTAACAATCCGGCGAGTTTTTATTGATCACTTTTAACTAGTTGACAAGTAGAACACCTGGCAATGTATAAGGAAATGTCTCTTTTCAACGACTTCCACCAGAATGTGTGCTTAAGATCGTTATACATTTTTCTCACCCCGGGATGGATACTAAGTTTGGACTTGTGACATTCATCCAGTACTTCTCTTCTGAGCTGAGGAACTTCTGGAACACAAATTCTCCCTTGTAATCTCAGAACCCCTTTGCTATCAAGACTGAAATCTGATGTTTCGCCATCTCGAATTCGCCGACTAATTCTTTGAATAAATGCATCGTCTCTCTGAAGAGCAGATATCTTTCCCGCTCAACACATATATGATTTATACACATATATGATTTATACACATATATGATTTATACACATGTATGTACATAAATATATTTATTTCCATTTCAATTTCATTTCAATCCCATTCAACACATATATGATTTATACAACGCATGTATAATTTATACATCGCTTATGTAAATTATACAACGCCCATATATAAGATATACAACATGTATATAATTTATACATCGCTTATATAATTTATACAATGCGTATGCATTCCAATTTGAATTTAGATTGCTTACATTGGGTTCCACTCCTTCTAAAACTGTAGGAAGCTCCAAAAATTCTCCGGTCTCTTCTAGAATGTAGAGTACGTCGTCACGAGTCCAATGTCTCCGGTTTCACTGGATTTCGACAACATATGTTAAAGATATGATTTTTATTCTAAAATTATAATTTACAACGCTTTTAAATGTCGAAACCATTCAAAATTAAATAGGTCGTATACCTTTCAGTTCCGTTCCAAACTAGGTTTGTAATTTTCGTCCAAACCGTGTAGCGATTGAACGATCGGCTTGCGCAACGTCATCGATTTAGGAAGGGCGCACCTGCGCCGGGTGGTGGGGCCCACTTCGATCTGATGTGGAGGGCACAGCGGCACTTTGATGTCTCCGACTTCGTGGAGGTGATTCGAACGATTTACTCAACGAGGGATGGCGAAGTTTATATGGATTTGAAGCTTGAAGAATTCTCTACAAAATCCTCAACTAGAGCTTCGAATTTTATTGTGTGGTTTAGGAGAAAACGAGGAGAGAAGGTGGCAAGCTCTTTCCATCGTTCGATATAGGGAATCGGGGGTTTTCTGTTTTTTTTGGGAAAATAAAATAATGAAAGAAAAATTATGATTGGCCCATATTTATATTTATTCCAAAAATAGTGTTTTATTATTCGGTCTCCAAATCAAACCCAACGACTGACGGCCCTAGCTAAATACCCCCATTTTGGACACAATGGAATATGTTTTGTAAGCCCATTTGACTGTTATAGTCAGTTTTTCTTCAAATTAAAATATAAAACATTTAAATTTGGATTTGAACGTACATTTTAATTTGTCGGGGCCACATACTGATTCCAAAAATTCCCGAAAAATAAATCTAACTATGTTGGGATAATATGGTCCCAACAAATTTAATTTCGTCGAATTTGGAGATTGTTTGAAAAATGGACTTTTTCTGGTCGATCTAATTCAAACTGAAATTACCAAACGCATTTTCCTTTGCCACGCTCACATATTAATTCCCAAAATTATGGAATTTTAAACCTAGCCATAAATTGACATTTCGGATCCAACCAAAGTGGTTTCGTCGAAAATGGAGGTCGTTTACAAAATATCTGTTTTTAAGGGCTATATTTATTCCATAGCGACAATTTTGAATATTCAACTGGCCATAGCCTTTGATTCCCACTATGAAATTTTGATTTTTCAGATTCGTTAGAAAAATATTTTTAAACTGATTTAAATATTTTTGGATTCACTTAAATCCGATTTATTTTGAATCCTGTACGTTCAGTCAAAGTTCAAAGTCAAATTTTCAAACTGCCGCGCCATTTCAGGCTCGTTATATAATTAAAATAAATTTATTTGTTCTAACTTCATTTAAAATAAATTTTTAGTCGTTATTATTTAAAATAAATTATTTTAAATATTTTACATTCATTAAAATAGCTGAAATAAAAATTTTAAATTGGTTTTGATTTTCCGGGTTGTTACAAGTCTCCAGTCAGTTTCAAATTTCCTTCACTCCATTTAAATTTGCAATACATTTCCTTTTAAATCATTATTCACTTTAAAATGTGAATATTATTTCTTTACAGAAAACAAAAATCATATTTATTAAATCAAATCTTGATTTAAATTTATATTTCCATTACAGTTTAAAATCCCATCTATCTAGTTCTTTTATGAATTCATATTCGTATTTCACTCTATATACTCCATTTATAAACCAACTCCCTGTTAAATAAATATCAAGTTTGTAACTTAATCACGATTACCTATTTAATTACTAATTATTTATTTTAAAGCAAACAATAACTATCTTGCCAATTACTAAATTATATAATATATAATTTATAAGAATAAATCATTTTAATAACATTCGACATCGTTGAATTTTCATTACAAATCCTTATTGATTTGTTTCAATTATATTCCCATTTCGAATATCGAAATAATTTCATCATTTTCTTTCTAAACGATTTCCATTTTCCTTTTTAAATGAATTCTTTTCTTGAATTTATATTTTTTAAAACTATTTAATAACAATCATTTTGCATCATCTATAAATATTGTTTATAAATCAAATTACTTGTTTTTATATAATAAAAAACAAGTTATTATATTCTAACTAATCGAAATTCCATTTCTATTTAAAAATAGAAATTACTTTTTAAAACCCCAATTTCTTTTCCAATATATTCGAATATATTTTACGATATTTATGTACCAATTATTTCAGGTTAATTTTGTTCAACATTTCAACCACACAATAATCAACCCCAGATTATTTATCACATCATATAATACAATATACGAAAAACAACAATATAATTGTTGAGGAATCCAGTTGGATCCCTCCAACCTATTCCCTGCATCCACAGATGTTAATTAACATTTATTTCATATCAATATGAAAATAAATAATAAATAGAATCGATATTTGTCTAACGACTTGTATAAACAACTATATTTTAACCAGTTTATCCAAACAACCATCACACACAACATTCAACCATTTTTATCAATAATAAATACATTTATAAAATTTTAAAACTGGACAGAGTTAGTGAGTTTACCCACATTGGTCGTTTATCGTTGAATAACGATAAACATTCAACAGTTCTGTTCAGGCGTTTTAGTTTTCCATAAATCCAAACGAGCTCCAGATGGCTCCAAACCAGTTCCATGGTGTAGTCTCCGTCCATAGGATCCCAACGGATCTGATTTCGTAAGATTCCGATATCATATGGGGAAGATATGATTTTTACGATCTATTGTATAGTTAAACATCATTAACATCAATAAATATATAATTGTACCCTAAATTATAACTTCAAATCCATGTTTTAAACTGTTAATAAGGGTGCACATTATCCTTCCTCCTTCCAATATTTTCATTGCCATAGCCGAACAATTTAGATCACTTTCTCTCTTCATAGTTTAATTTAATTTAAAAACTAACCTAAATTGAGTTTAAATAGTGGGCTTTACCATATTTGCAAAATCACGTTGGCCCATTCAAGAAATCCCCAGACCCACTCCTGTAACAACTCCATTAATTATCGAAACTTTGAGCCTTATCTTCCATTTGGTTTCAAACTCCAGAAGCCGATATTCTTTATTAACGCAACCCCAACAACCATGTGTACTTGTTTCTCGTGCTCACATCTGGGACCTCTTCTCCCATATAAGAACACATGACCGAAACCCTGCTCTCATGTTATCTGTACGCTCCATTTCTATCCTTTGAGATTCTCCTCATTTCAACAACTGCTCACGTCCTTTTTAAATCCTCTTCTCCTACTGATAGTATCACCTTCTTCTTGATACATAACACATTTAAAAACACCGCACGTCCACCAATTCGCACATCACCTCACACTTCCTCCTCATCACGATGGACCCGGAACCCACGCATCCCAATAGTACTGTTGCGTTCTTTCCTTTTCTTAAATGAGTGAACAACATCCTGTGTTATACTTCCGTTCATCTCACATGGGCAACCTTGTACACAAAACACGAAGCTCTTGCTATTTTCATTTGCACAACATTAACCTAGCACCCATCCTTCGAACGCGTTTCCCAGTTCAACACCACGGCTATGATGGCCACCGACACATTTCATCATCGAACCTCAGGCCGACGCAAATTTCCAGTGAACCCAAAAAGTCGTTGGAACCCTAAATAATATATGCAAGAATAGAGAGGAGGTGGTAGGAATTACTAACATGGTTTCAAATCTCGGATTTTGGCCAATATCTCGGTCTAATATCTCGGCTATCTCGGGTGATATTTAAAACACTTATAACTAAATAAGGTGCCAAATCTCGGATTTTGGCAGATATCTCGGATTTTCATCTCGGGTGATCACGAGGAGATTTAAAACCTTGATTACTAATATAGTTTTTAAGATTTGCAGTGGAGAATAGAATTTGTTTTTGGCATTAAAAGCCATGGAAAGTTTCAATTTTTGTCAATTTCCAAAGGAGAAACCATGAAGAAAATCGCTTATATTTATAGCTTTACATTACTTAAGGGCCAAGGAATAGGTTACAAGGTACAAAGTAGACTGGTACGCGCATAGTTTTGTATGAAATGATGGGTACGAAAGCCTTAGGAGATAAGTATATATATATATATATATGATGAAACTTATATGCTTGACATCATGAACACGTCCATCATGCTGGCCTCCTTTGCTTTTACACCATACCCTATATGTTTATTTATTTCAGTCTTTACATAATGTAGTTTACTGGTACGTTGCTATGTAAAACTTCGCTCGTGTATGTGCCGCTACAGACAAAAATAAGAATACAAACATGACAGGCTATGTGTCATGATTACAGAAATATAATAAAATAGGCTGGTTAGCTTATTCGGTGGAATCCCAAAAATGCTGGTTTAGGGTGTAAAATACTCCAAAATAAAAAGTGCTTATTTTCCAAAATAAAAAATACAGTAAAATATTAAAAATGAAAATTTAACTACATCTTAAAAATATGGTTTATAAACGATTTTACAACGACTATTTAAAAATCTGATTTGGACATAACTCACAATCTACAACACGAGATCTCAAATTTTCACTTCCATTAGAAAAATAAGTTTAATATATTCCAACATTTCTTGTTTCAAATAAACACGACTAATAACGGATCCTATACACTCAATTGAAATTCAAATCATAATATTACGAACTACCGTGACGTTACGGGCTCGATTATAATTATATTACAATTAATACGTTCAACTGTCATTTTAATAATATATTCGTTATAATAATTAAATTCTAGACTGAATTAAATTCATTAAATTATCCAATTCACACAATATTGCAACTCCAACCATTTCTGACTATTTCAGAAATAATTATATTATCTCATTATTTAAACTAATTAAATATTCAAGTTTATTTAAATACAAACCATTTAAATTATCACCAGTATATTAAAATAATTAAATTAATTAATTATCAAATCGCTTAAAATTTCTGGGATGTTACAATCCTAATAGCATGTAAAGCCAACAAATTCGTATAGCTAGAAGTGAGCGATCTCGCCGTGTCACCGACGAGATCCCCATGGGCTGTTATATTTTTTCAAGGTGATCTTGCCAAGACAAGACAACTAAGGGAGGTATTTTTGGTCCATGGCGATCTTGCTTTGGTAGGACGACCGAGGCATGTAGTTTCGGTCCAAGGCGATCTTGTTTTGCAAGACGACCAACACATGTGATTTGGTCCAAGCCGATCTTGCTTTGGCAAGACGACCCAGGGATGTAAGTTTGGTCCAAAGCGACCTTGCTTTAGCAAGATGACTAAGGCATGTAAGTTTCCAGAGGCGATCTTGTCGGGGCAAGACGACCCAAGGGAGTAAATAAATAAAATTAAAAGTTTGTAATCGATTTCAGGTTTCATACTCCACAAGCATTTGCCTTGCGGGGTAATCTTATTAAAGTTATAAAACTTTGGAGGTTTTAGTAATACCAAAAGGGAAACTTAACGGTTTGTCACCCCTAAAGATCATGCTTAAGGACATTTGTTCCATTCATGGGTATGCAGACTTAGCCGTTTTTGATTTCAAATTCATTTGTGAAGGGAACTAGATGGTTTATCATTCACGAAGAGCATGCATAGGGACATTTGATCCCATACATGGATAAGCGAGCTTAGCTATCCCAGTTCCGAAACCAGAATTTTCTCAAGGCGAACTTGACGAGGCAAGACCATTAGGAGTTGTAGATGGGTTCAAGGCGGCCTTACTTTAGTAAAACGATCAAGAAATGTTAAAAGATCCATTTTATTGATAACCGGATGGTGCGGTGTCGAGCAAAGAACTTGCTTTGGGATTATAGCAACTTCCGTGCATTGGTAAGTTGACTCAACCATTTACAGTTCATAAAGCCAAAAGAGATAAAACCATGAGGCTGGAGCCCTAATATCCATAATTAGAGAGAACCAAGAGAGCCAATGCCATGGGGCACAAGAAATCCGAAGGCTGGAAAATTAGAAGAGAGTCGTAAGTAGGAAGCTCATTATTTGAGAGCCATTAATCCGGAGCCAAAATGACCATAATCCACAAGTCGTAAGATACTAATACCCAGGAGACTTGCATCCAAGACATCAGAATCAGTGAGAGGTTCAGTTGATAACAATGTCGTTGGGACGATTGGTGGTCCCAGTCCTGTCTTAATTTCTTTGATGGGGTTGTGCTTGTTCTAGCACCACAGCCCGAGTTCGAACATACCGTGCCAGCTCTCCACTTCTGACACACTCTTCAATCACATTGTTGAGGTGCCGACATTCATTTGTATTGTGACCATCGAGGTCATTAAATAAGCAGTGTCGGCTAGAATCTCTTTCTTTTTGAGTGGGCTCCCTAACATGAGGCTTCGTGAAGGGAGCGGTAGGATGAACTTCTTGATAAATCATCTCGAGTGTGCGAGTAAGTTCTGAGTAAGTCTGGAACCTAGGTTGTCTCCAAGCTTGGTCATGATCAATCCCCGAAGAGGATTGGTTAGCAACAGCAGAATCTTTAACCTTTTCAGAGTCGAACGGTTTCCCGCCCTTAACAACATTAGCTTCGAGAACCTATTTGCCAGTTCTTGTATCATCTTCCCGAAGTAGTCTTTCAGCTTCAAAATAGAACTCGCCAAGATCCCTCAGCGGATCCCTGTGCAGAGGGGTCTTGAAATCAGATTGATCCTGAACTCCAGATAATGCTGCCATCAAAACCATAGATGGGTGGGGTCTGTCAACTGAATCCACCAAAGCATTAAACCGTTTCAAGAATTTATGCAGAGTCTCGCCGAACTTCTGCTCGATATCATTGAGAGTCATCACACTTTTCGGATGAGCAATATTGACCCTGAATTGTTCAACAAACTTCACAACCAAAGCATTTCCAAAAAGTGATGAAGTCCGTCTCCAGCTGTCTGAACCACATAGCAGCGATGTGAGTCAAGTAAAGTGGAAAACACTTTGCCATGAAGCTTTCCAAAGCAGAGACGATTTCCATATTTCGAATATATCTCATCAGGTGAGAAGTTGGATCCTTCCGACCGTCATAAGGTTCCAACGCCCGTAGCTGGAAATACGGTGGTATACGAGAGTTGTTGATATCCACGGAGAACGGACTACAGTTACGCAATCCAATCGGAAGAAGAGGCACCGCCTCGAGTGAATCGACGGATGGCATTCATGATTTGAGAACCATTTCCACAAGCAAGTAATTGGTTAAGATTATTCAAAGCGACATCGGTGCCCCCAGTTTTTAAGTCCATATGAGGAATCAGTTGATGGGCGAGAAGAATATATGGTTGAATTTCAACCTGAGAGGCCTCATCGGGAATAATCCTAATTTCGGAACTGTGGGAGCACTACCATCCAAAGATGTGCGCACTGGCGCTTGAACAACATTTCCAATAGCAGACCCCGCATTTTGATCAACTAAAGCATCACGGGCTGGAGCGACGTGGAGATTAGGGGTGCCCCTATGTGAGCGGGACTGTTCCAAGGAGCGGCGTTGGCATGCTGATTAGTTTTTGGGGTTTCCCCCAAGTCTCGAGTCGCGGGTTGGGGAACATTGGTACTAGCTCCAACAAAATCAACCTGGCCAGTCGGTCTTAAAGAACTCCTTATCATATCCTCAATCCGGGATGTGTGCAAGTATTCCAGTCATGTGTCTGTGTTTGTTTTGTTTCATATATTTGTGCAAGTATTGCATAATTCTTGCATAAAAGTGTGTAATAATTCGTAGCTGTGCAAATCAGTTCACATTTATTTGCATTCAAGCGTGCACTAAAACAGAAAAGTAGCACACAAGTGTGCAACAATCCGCAGGCTAAATTTCACTTAGGTTTTCTTCATGTAAAACGTGCATACATGTGTGCAAGTATTCCAAATAGTTGCACACATGTATGCAAGTTTCGGTCCGGATTTTCAAGCAAAACACCTTATGCAATAGTTGTACACATGTATGCAACTATTGGTATTAGTTGCATACATATATGCAACATTTTTTTTTAATTTGCGTGGACTTCCGACAATATTTCAAGAATTTAGATTTTTTTTTATATATTAGTGCATGTTTTTATGGCCAAAACAGGTAAAACACGGAAGCATGAAAAACAGGGGCGGGTTTGCATTTAAAACATGGAAGGGACGTGAGCCTAATTAAGTTTGAAAATAGAGATGTGTGCCTAGTATTCACTGAGGGTTGGATCATTCTCATATTTTAATATGTTGTTTATAGGGATGTGAGACATGTCCATAATTTTTACCAATTTTGTTTGTGACCATTTTTCCCTTATCAGTCTTATACAGGGCATAACTTTTGACTTAGGTCGAATCAGGTAGTGAGACCTGTGCCATTAGAAAGTAAATGATGATTACCTTTCCGTAGAGTGGTTACATTAATGATTTTGCTCAGCGGTTTGGGAGGGATCATTGTTTTAAGGTTTAACAGTTGGTTGTCCAAGTTTGGTAAGCCAAAATGGGCTGAATTGGGAAGGCCCATTAGTGGGCTGGTGGAAACTATAAATAGAGGGCGAGGGGTATGGAGAATAGTTTACTTATCCCATTCTCTTGTTTGGTGGCCTTGTGTTCCTTCTTCCTCTACCACCTTTCCACCATTAAAAATCAAAATGTAAAGTAGGAAATCATAGATCTACACCATTGGAGGCTAGATCTAGATCATTTCAAGAGTGAATTCATCAAATCGAGCGGACTGAAGGAAGATCTCCGCTGTCCGGATTCATAATTCACCATTTTGCTTTAATTTGGAGAATTTGTGAGTGATATGCATCTCTCACATGGATTCAATGAAGTGTATGAGTGTTTGATCATGTTTTTCATCAAATTTAAGTGTTTTCTTATAGATCTACATCACGGTAAGTCCATTTTCATATGAATCACCATCGGATCTAATTTAGCAAGTTTAAAATGGTAATTTCTATGTTATTCCACATGTTTATGCAAGTTAGATCCGCAATTTAGATCGTATGTTCATTTATCATGACATTTGGTGAAATTTGTATAATTTTGGTGATAATCAACATGTTTATGTTGTTAATAATTTCATAACATGTTTGTGGTTACGAATGAATTAGACGAGTATATTTCGTTGATTGAATTGATTGGTGAAGTTTTGGTCAAAATCGGGCTTGAATTGGGGTTGTACGGGCTACCGGTCGCACACGACTTGGGAAGCCAGAGGGATCATTTCAGTAAGGGATCGTTCAGTAAGGGATGGATTAGCGAGGGATCAAGTATATCTGCTCGACCAGAAGTGTGTCTGCTCGACCAGGATTGTATCCGCTTGACCAGAAGTGGCTAGAAGTACGTCCCTTGACCAAAAGTGTGTCTGCTCGACCAGGATTGTGTCTACTTGACCAGAAGTGACCAGAAGTATGTCAGCTTGACCAGAATTGTGTCTGCTCGACCAGAAGCATGTTCGCTTGACCAGAAGTATGTTCGCTTGACCAGAAGTGTGTCTGCTCGACCAAAAGTGTGTCCGCTTGACCAGAAGTGACCAGAAGTATGTCCGCTTGACCAGAAGTGTGTCTGCTCGACCAGGATTGTGTCCGCTTGACCATAAGTGACCAGATGTGTGTCCGCTCAACCAGAAGTATGTTCGCTCGACCGAAAGTGTGTACGCTTGACCAGAAGTGACCAGAAGTGTATCCGCTTGACCACAAGTGTATTCGCTTGACCAGAAGTGCGTGCGCTTGACTAGAAGTGTGTGCACTTGACCATATTAGGTTATTGTAGCGCCTTCAAACGCCGTGATCGATGGTAGAAACGCTGTGGTTTATTTCTTTAGCTAATGTGTGTGAATGTTATAGATTATATTGAACCTTATATTGAGGTTGTTTGGTTCAATGATGATGGTGGCTTCGACGAGAGTCCAGATGAGGATGTTCGAAGTGATGTAAATTGGTTCATTGTTCGTCATATGCAATGAATGTGGAAATGACTCAAGGACGTATTGAGTTCGTGTGAAGTGGTTGCTCTAAAGTGTTCTGAGCTTATGAATAGTCGTGACTGATAATGACTAGAGATGAGAAGACCGAGGAATTATCGTAGTCGTAGGTTCTACGGGCTCAAAGCAGGGGTATGATTGAAAGATCGATTGTAGGTCGAGTGCCCTGGGTGTCGTGTATGGCCTAGACACGTGTTGTGCATAGCGTAGCGTGTGGGTTTTTTGCTAGAACCGGGGCGTCGTGTATGGTCCTTGACTGTTGATGGCAAATTGTTTAGCCAATCATATGATTAACGATGGTTTCAAAGCAAGGTTGGCGGTGATAGCCAGAGTCAGTCATGGATGTTTGATTGTTTGGTTTATGTGAGATATAATTAGATGTTGTATGAGTTGCTTTTGCCATGTGTGAATGGTTGTTCTGATTGCCATGACTAAATTGTTGTTTCTTTTGGATGTATGGATCGTAAAGGCTATAACTGTCAGGTGTGGGTAAGGCAGGAGTGAGTTCTTCTCTGGAGCGGGGTAAATTAGTTCGTTTATTTACCCATTCTCATATACTTTATTAATGAAGTTTGTTAGCTGTTTTATCGCTTACTAAGACTGTATTCTGACTCAAGGTTTTATGTTTCCCTCTTATTACCATGGGATGTTCATCCCATTTTGGATGGGTAGAATAGTTGGCAAGTGATAGCTTAGTAAGGATGATGTAGCATTTCGGAGACGAGCAGGAGGCTAACGTACTATCACTCTTACTATATAGTATTTGGGCTTCCGTTGTTTGTTATTCTACTCTAAGTGTTGTAGTGAGGCACATTTGTACAGACATATGTTGCAATCCTGGTGTAAGGATATATTATCTTGTTGTTTTGAAAATTTGAGATTTCTGCTTAAATATGCTTCACTAATATTACCTGTTGTATATGTTCTATTATATTTTATCCTTGCGCTATGAGATTTATGACAGGTTCCGCTTGTGTTTACCTAATCTGATGGTTGTCCATATCTGCTGTGCACACCTTTCAGCGCATTATTCTTCTTGTATAATGCAGGGGCTGTGGGCGGTCACCACATTTGGTATCAGACCTCTGGTTATTGATTTTAGCCAAAGTTCAGAGACGTAATCACGTATGAGAGACATATTTGTAGATTTCGGTTGGATGTATACTATATGATACTATATAGTATAGTGGCGTTGGTACTACTTTAGCAGCTTATCTTGTTTGTGGACTAATCATTCCATTTTAGATTTAGAATGAGTCGTCAAACCTCTAGGAGTGAGCCTGAGACTAGAAGAGTAAGTGATGGAAGCCAATTGAAGCTTTAATTGTTGCACCGGAATATCTGGTTATGTTCTAGGCGGCCATGATGGTAGCAGCTATGCTAAGGGTACCCATTCCAGAAGCGGCAACAAAGCGTGGTACTCCTATGCAAGTTCCTAGAGGGAATTCTATTAAGCGACAGAGTGACTGTTGTCCTATGGATGAAGAAACATTTATTGACCCCAGTGCTACAAAGAAGAAATCTAAGAAGAATGTGCTCTGCTTCAATTGTTAATTGGAGGGCCATTATTCCTAGGATTATAAGGAAGAAAGTTAGTGATTTACATGTGGCAAGACGGGACATAAGAAAAAAAAAACTGCCCAGATACTCCGAAGAAAAAGCAACTGGAGGAAACATGTGTGGTGGAAGCTGTTCCGATCTCATATTACATTCCGGATGAGAACTAGAAGGAACTTTTGTGGTTTGATATGATTTCTGCTAATGAAGTTGTTAAGTTCAGTTTGGTACTAGAGCATCGCTTTCTTTCACCTAAAATAAGATTGTATGCTGAATAAGTTTGGAACTTGGAATTGTGATGGACCTTTGATTGTATATAATCTAGTATGAGTTCATCTGCTCTTTTGGTATTTAGTTGTGATCCAATGTTGGTTAATCATGGTTGCTCCTTTAGTATAAGAATGCTTTGAGTTGAACTTCGTTAGGCTTGGGATTATCTTGAGCATTGACTGGCTCATGAGGTTTACGGCAAGAGCGAATTGCGAAAAGCTAGAGGTGAGAGTCGGGGATGTTGTAATGACCCACATTTTCAGCGGTATAATAATTTATTTATTTAATTATTTAAAAGGTGATTAAAAGGATTTCATGGTCGTTGAATTAAATAATGGTGAATATTTAATTAAAATAATAAATTAAATAATATATTTAATTCTGGAATAATCAGAATTGGCTAAAATGGCGATATGGTGTGAACTGGATCATCTGTGATATTTAATTCAGTTTAGAATTGAAGTAGAATAACGAATATATTATTTGAACGATAGTTTGAACGTATAATTATATTATAATTAAAATCGAGCTTGAAATGGCGCGGCAGTTCGTTAAGTGGCGATTTGAACTTCAACTGAATGTACAGGATTCGTTTTAAGCCGCCAGATTTCTATGAAACAAGAAACGTGTGGAGCTGGTGGAGTATGTCTTTCTAGTGGAAGAGAAAAATCAGGATTTCGTCGGGTAGATTTTGATTTATGTCCAAATCAAATTTTAGAAAA
Source organism: Allium sativum (assembly GCA_030737875.1). Lineage (NCBI taxonomy): Eukaryota > Viridiplantae > Streptophyta > Magnoliopsida > Asparagales > Amaryllidaceae > Allium > Allium sativum. Next base: position 865,922,522 of record CM060924.1, on the reverse strand, counting down.
GTCGCTGTGGAATTCCTTTGTAATTTATAAAGGAATTATTTATATTTTAAAAAGGAATTTCAATATAAATCGAATATCGGGTTGACCCAGAAGTGAATATCGAGTTAGAAATTCATGTAGGAATATTCTAGAGCTGTATGGTATTCCACTGTGAATATATACGATAATATAAATTTATTTATATTTAATTTAATTATATTTAATTATATTTATATATTTAAATGGGTCATTCAGAGCTGTAAAAATAAGCCACTTTTGCAAGCGACCTCAGAATTCGATGAAACTAATTTTGTTGGATCCGCAATATTAAATTATTGTTATATTTCAATTTCCGGGATTTTTGTAGTCAGTATGTGGCAGTATAGATTTTTAGAGTGAGCAACAGTCAGTATTTCGACGGTTAAAAATACGTTGTGTGAGCATACGAAGTCGGAATTCGACAAAACCAGTTTCGTTGGGATCGTAATGTCAAACTCTAGCTACACGTCCAGTTTCGTGATTTTTGGGTATCATGAGTGATCACAGGAATTTTTAAAGATGAGTATGACATTAATAATTAAACAAAATAATTGAATAAAATATCCTAACTAATTTTATGGTAAAAAAAACAAGCCACATCTGATTGTTTTCAGCCACAAAGAAGAATCCCATCCCTTATAAAATCAAAATTTAAGCCGCCACCTACAGCAAAGATCAAAACGTGAAAGTCCTCCTTTGAGAAATCAAAATAAATTCCAATAAATTCCTACAAATCGAAATACATATATATGTTGGATCCTTGAGTGCCTCTCTTCATTTTGGTATCACTATTGGGGGTTTTGATCGTTGTTTTTGGGGTTGGGTTTTTTTACAGTAGAACTAGGGTTGATCCTAGAGTGAGATAGGGATTTTGAATCGAGTTTTGGGTATTATAGTTGGGATCGTTGGAGTGAGACGCACCGGCTACAGAAGTTGTGTGTGATTTTCGGTGATCAACCAGGTCGCAAGTTCCCTGCGTCGACGCTGCAGGTCGCGGAGAAATCTGTTGTTCGAGCTTGAGGAAATCAGGATGGTAATGTCGAGATTTGGAAGAGAAGTCAAAATGTAAGTTTAGTTTGTGAAACCCTGGAGTAATGGTGGAGGTAAGTGGAAGCCAAGATGCGAAAATGGTGGTAAAGGATGCTCTGGAATTGGGATTTACATCGGTGAAGAAGAGAGCATGTTTTGGGAGCGGTTTAACATGGTTGTGGGCCGGTATTTGTTTTCATGGGCCGAAGGAAATCAATTGAGTTAAGCCCAACTATTTTTAGTATTAAGTAGTTTAATTTTTAATTAAAATGTATACTGACTTCTTAATGTCGTAACTCATGCATACTGTATCAAAATTTCGAGCAGTTGGATCCGTTAGGATCGTATGGACGGACACTACCCAATGGAACTGACTGGGAGTGGATTAGAGCTCGTTTGAATTTATGGAAAAATAAATTGTTTGATTCAAATCAAACAACAGTTTATCGTTCTTTAACGATGAACTGCCAATGTGAGTAAATCTCACTAATTCTGAACAGTTTATATTTTCATGTTGTATTTTTAGAACTGTTAAAATTTTTCTGATTGACTGTGTGATGATTATTTGATTGAACTGCTAGTCAGTTAGTGGAATATATATATATATATATATATATATATATATATATATATATATATATATATATATATATATATATATATATATATAAACCGTTAAATCTATATGTGTTGATTCTGTTAACAGAATATTTCATATCGAACTGAAAGTGATGTTGATTATATTGTGTAACATCTGTGGATGCAGGGAAAGAGGTTGGAGGGGTCCAACTGGACTCCTCAATATTTAAAACACTGTTATGTTCAGATATTGTAATATGTGATGTGATATATAATCTGTTATCGATTATATATGTTTGAACGATGTTTATCATTGTTATATGGTATGATAAATACCATAAGAAATACCAGGATGATAAAAAGAGATTTTCAAAGTATATTTTGAAAATAATTTATTTATATAAAATCACTGGATTATATATATAAAAGAAAAAGGATTTTGTAAAAGGTTGAACGATGTTTATCATTGTTATATGGTATGTTAAATACCATAAGAAATACCAGGATGATAAAAAGAGATTTTCAAAGTATATTTTGAAAATAATTTATTTATATAAAATCACTGGATTATATATATAAAAGAAAAACGATTTTGTAAAAGGAAATATATTTGTAAATCAAATATAGAGGAAATATATTTGTAAATCAAATATAGAGGAAATATATTCGTAAATAAAATATAACAGGAAATATATTTGTAAATCAAATATAGAGGAAATATATTTGTAAATCAAATATAGAGGAAATATATTTGTAAATCAGATATAGAGGAAATATATTCGTAAATCAAATATAGAGGAAATATATTCATAAATCAAATATAAAAGGAAATATATTTGTAAATCAAATATAGAGGAAATATATTTGTAAATCAAATATAGAGGAAATATATTCGTAAATCAAATATAAAAGGGAAATATATTTGTAAAACAAATATAAAGGAAAATATTCATCGAACAAATAGAAAGAGAAATATTTGTAAACCATTTACAAATAGAATGGAAAAGGAAATATTTGTAGAATATTTACAAATAGATTAAATGGGATTATTTATTTATTTAGAAAATAAATAAAAGTAAAAGGATTTATTTATAGAAAATAAATAAAAGAAAAACGGTTATTTATTTAGGGACTAAATAAGAGTATAAAAGGATTTATTTATAGAAAATATATAAAATAAAAGGGGTTATTTATTTAGGAAATAAATAGAAGAATAAAAGAAATATCTATTTGTTGAATAAATGGAAAAGATAAAAGGAATATTTATTTGTTAAATAATTAGAACTGAAAAGGGAATAGTTATTTGTTAAGTAAACAAATAGGAAAGGAATTAATCAAAGGAGTTAAATGGAAAGGAGTTAAGTGAAAAGAGTTAATCAAATAGAATTAATCGATTTGAGTTAATCGAGTTAGAGTTAATCAATTAGGGTTGACCAGTTAGAGTTAACCAGTTGGAGTTAATCAAAGAGTCGACCAGTTAGAGTTGATCAGTTAGAGTTATTTAAATAGAGTTAATCGAATTAGAATAAATCGACTAGAATTAGTCGAATAAGGAGTTATCGAATATTAGTTATTCGAATCGAGTTAAAAGGAGTTATCGAATATAATTTATTCGAATAGACTTAAAGGAGTTAATCGAATATAGTTTATTCGAATAGAATTAAAGGAGATATCGAATATAAATATTCGAAGGGAGTAATCGGATCTAGTTATTCGACAAGTGTTAAATCAAATATAGTTTATTCGAAGAAGAGAGATTATCAAATATAAGTTATTCGGATGTAAGTTATTCGAATAAGAGTTAATGCAGTAAGTGTTAAATAGAGTTAGAGTTAATCGAATACGAGTATTAGATTGGAGTTATTCGACAAGAGTTAAATCAAATATAGTTTATTCGAAGAAGAGAGATATCGAATATAAGTTATTTGGATGTAAGTTATTCGAATAAGAGTTAATCCAGTAAGAGTTAAATAGAGTTAGAGTTAATCGAATAAGAGTATTAGATTGGAGTTATTCGAATAAGAGTTATAGAATAAGAGTTAACCAAATAGGAGTTGATAAATTAGTTGTTCGTTATTTATTCGAGTTAGGGAAAAAGATTTAGATTAAAGTTATTATATTTCAGAAGCAGGAAATTATAACACCACTGTTATAATGAAATGATTCTGTAAAGGAGTTGGACTCGTAAATTATATCCGGAAGTTACGTAAGGGAGTGTTAAAGAGTTAAAATATGAACTTACCCTATTTCGAGATTTGAAATGTTGTTCAGTTAAGGTCTGAGAGGTAGTTACACCCCAACTTGATTGACTTCGTTTTAAATTTAGAAATGGTTAAGGTTCGAGAGTGAAAGTGGTTAAGTGAATTTAATAAATAAGTATAGTGGTTTGAGTTGTCGTCGCGATGTTGATTTAAACATCTGTTTAAATCCAAGTAAAGAAGATTTGGAATTGTTTTCCAAATAAAATCAGAAACGTAATCAAATATAGAAAATAAGGAAATATATATATAGATATTTATATGATTGAGGATTGATTGATAGAAGTTCCATCTGGAAATAATATCGTTGTTTGCACACATGTTTTTCTTTGATGGTTAAATCACAGACTATCGAAGTTTTGACCATTTTAACATTGTTAATATGGAGAGACCGGTTGGATTATTATCCAAAGAACCACACTGTATTGGCATAAGCGTTGTGAATCATATATGCCAAAGAAAATTGAAGACGGAGTAAAGTGCAAGGGCTATTGTATAAGTCTTAGATAATGCCTAAGATGGATGTACTGAATAGTGCCTTCGGTTCATCCTGTTCCTGGATGACTTGTATGGATGAATGTGTGACAGAGTATTTCCAGAAAGGTCACGTACATTGATTTCTTCAACCGCACCAAGAGTGGAAGCAGAGAAGGAAACTTCTTTAGCTAACACGTAATGTACTGTTGTAGACGTCAATTAGTGATTTTTGATGGATCTGACAATGTGGCATTCGAAGTGAATCTGATGTGATGATAAAGCGTAACCTCAAGCCTCATCAACCGGTAAATGACAGAAATTGGGCAGGTAGCATGGCTATGTAGGTCGCACCTATTAGGGTGTATAATCACCTAATCTAGAGTTTCATTTACTTCAAAAAATCTATTGTTGATGCTGTCCCATTCGGGAAACGGTTGCTGATCCTAACCGTTGGTGATATATATTCGATACACTCAAGCGAAATGAGTGCTCGGTCATGTGTGGCCGGGTTGCAAGATGTTCTTGTTGAACCCAGTGTATTCCTCTCTAGAGGTACACTAGCAAAAGGTGGTTCCATACCTTGTCATAGTTGGAAATCCATTACCCAATACGTGCTTGCGGTTTTGATTGTATACTATATATGTAGAACGTGAGATGAAAGCGTTTCTGCTAGATGATTATTATATTGTGGTTGATATACATTATTATAATATCAAAAGGTTTTTGATATAAAGATATTTTGGATTCTCATAGGAAAAAACCCCATTTCGTTATATGGCGTGGTCTTATGGGAGATCGTTTACTATTCGAACTGTTTTGAACTGTATTACTCACACCAGTCCCATGACTGATCCGGAGTTTATTTTGTTTTGTTTTCCCTAAACTCTTGGGTGCCCAATTTTGTACGGGCATTCAAGTAGTCGGGATTTATAGATACTTGAAGAGTTGGAGCAGGAGGCTTCAGGATCATATAGCTATAGTTTATTTCCGCTGTGTTGTAAGTGATGTCCTTGATGATGATATGTATATTCAAGTACAATCTTTTATTTCAAAGATATATTATCTATTATATGTTATTCGTTCCACTGTAAGGTTCGTGTTACTCTGATGTTGTGCTCTTCTTCTTCTTCAATTCTAAGTTTCTATCTTATCTATCCTCACCCTCTAATTTCTTTCATTAACTACCGGAATTTTCGATGTTTGGTTCGCCATCATTGAGTTTATGGCGATAACCAAGGTCGCCAAAAACCCGAGTCATTACAGTTGGTATCAGAGCTTAAGTTAAGTAATTACCTTGGCTTAGTGGCGTGACTCGGTAGAGATAGGGTTAGTAATACCCTAGATTGAGTTTGAGTGTATATATACGAGTGAACGTATTTGTAGATGATATAAAAATAATTTTATATTGTGAAGATTTATTGGTTGAGTTGTTTATAGGTTCTAGTCGATCAGTTTGATCCACTGTATCGGTAGGAGTTTATAAACACTCGAATACGATGGGTCGACACGATATGTTTTGAAAAGAGGGTAAATTAAAATAATTTTACCCAAAGTATATTTTGATATATATTGGATATATTGGTTGTGACTATAATCAAGTAAAGATTATAAATTAAATGGTTATGTAAATAACCAATCAGAATTCATATAAGTGAAATATGTGTAATCAGATGAGTTAAATCTGAAATTTAAACCAGAAATTGAATTAAAATTCTGGAAAATTGGATAAGTGTTTGTAAATGGATTTGGATTAAAAATAAGAAAAATTTAAGATCCTGGGAGATTTTAAATTGTTTTACAAGCAGTGTGAATTATACTTTGAATTGAATTTCAAGGTGGAAATGTTTAGAAATGGTTTTATAGTATTGAACTCACTTCGGAAACTGGAAAATAGATTCTGATGATGACAGCTGCATCATCAGTATTCATTTTCGAGTTGTAAGTGACGAATTACTAACAGAGATACTGTTTTGAATTTATTTTGGGAAAGACAAGTTGTGTTGAATTTCAAAAAGGAAAATTTGATTTTTGAAAAAAGTAAACTGTTTAAAAACTCCCAGGGAAAGACTGTTTGAGTTAAAAACAAATTTAATAGAAATTTGTGAAAGCAAATTTGAACTAAAGTAAAGCCAGTAAAGTGGTAACTGAGATTGAATTAGAATGATATCAAGACAAATCGGATTGTGAGATTCAAATTTGAAGTGTAATGTGATAATCAAGTTAAGAGTTGGGAATCGAGAAGAAACTCGAGTTGAAATGATATTTGGCTCAGATATAAGCGAATGGTTGTGTTGTGGATAAAAGAAGATTGTAATTTGATTGGGATAACTCTTGTATCCGCTGAATTGATAACAGGTGGAAAGGATATAATGATATGCCGACAAAAGGTATAAGTTTATATTTCTATTGGATATAAGATTTATGAGCCGAATTGGCAAGCCACTTGGCTGTTTGATTTTCTTTTGGGATGGAGATGGCCCAGAGAGGCGAGTGGTGGATTGACGTATTGACCAGTACAAAGGAGGTGCTGGCGAAATTTTTCAAAAAAAATTAAGGCGTTAGAAAATTTTCAGGATTTTTGAAAATTTTCGTTGATAAGAATTAATAAATTTTTAATTGAAATTAAATTGGTTCATTTGAAACTGAAGTTAAGAAGTGAACAAATATGTTCTAACCGGTCGATAGTGTTTGTTTTCTACCTTAGCAATTTCGAGGACGAAATTATTTTAAGTGGGGAAGAATGTAATGACCCGCATTTTCAGCGGTATAATAATTAATTTATTTAGTTATTTAAAAGGTGATTAAAAGGATTTCATGGTAATTGAATTAAATAATGGTGAATATTTAATTAAAATAATAAATTAAATAATATATTTAATTCTGGAATAATCAGAATTGGCTAAAATGCCGATATGGTGTGAACTGGATCATCTGTGATATTTAATTCAGTTTAGAATTGAAGTAGAATAATGAATATATTATTTGAACGATAGTTTGAACGTATAATTATATTATAATTAAAATCGAGCTTGAAATGGCGTGGCAGTTCGTTAAGTGGCGATTTGAACTTCAACTGAATGTACAGGATTCGTTTTAAGCCGGATTTCTGTGAAACAAGAAACGTGTGGAGCTGGTGGAGTATATCTTTCTAGTGGAAGAGTAAAATCGGGATTTCGTCGGGTAGATTTTGATTTACGTCCAAATCAAATTTTAGAAAAGTCGCTGTGGAATTCCTTTGTAATTTATAAAGGAATTATTTATATTTTGAAAAGGAATTTCAATATAAATCGAATATCGGGTGGACCCAAAAGTGAATATCGAGTTAGAAATTCATATAGGAATATTCTAGAGCTGTATGGTATTCCACTGTGAATATATACGATAATATAAATTTAATTATATTTAATTTAATTATATTTAATTATATTTATATATTTAAATGGGTCATTCAGAGCTGTAAAAATAAGCCACTTTTGCAAACGACCTCAGAATTCGACGAAACTAATTTTGTTGGATCCGCAATGTTAAATAATTGTTATATTTCAATTTCCAGGATTTTGGAAGTCAGTATGTGGCCGTACGGATTTTTAGAGTGAGAAACAGTCAGTATTTCGATGGTTAAAAATACGTTGTGTGAGCATACGAAGTCGGAATTCGACGAAACAAGTTTCGTCGGGATTGTAATGTCAAACTCTAGCTACGTGTCCAGTTTCATGATTTTTGGGTATCATGAGTGATCACAGGAATTTTTAAAGACGAGTATGACATTAATAATTAAACAAAATAATTGAATAAAATATCCTAACTAATTTTATGGTAAAAAAACAAGCCACATCTGATCGTTTTCAGCCACAAAGAAGAATCCCGTCCCTTATAAAATCAAAATTTAAGCCGCCACCTACAGCAAAGATCAAAACGTGAAAGTCCTCCTTTGAGAAATCAAAATAAATTACAATAAATTCCTACAAATCGAAATACATACATACGTTGGATCCTTGAGTGCCTCTCTTCATTTTGGTATCACTGTTGGGGGTTTCGATCGTTGTTTTTGGGGTTGGGTTTTTTTACAGTAGAACTAGGGTTGATCCTAGAGTGAGATAGGGATTTTGAATTGAGTTTTGGGTATTATAGTTGGGATCGTTGGAGTGAGACGCACCGGCTATAGAAGTTGTGTGATTTTCGGTGATCAACCAGGTCGCAAGTTCCCTGCGTTGACGCTCCAGGTCGCGGAGAAATCTGGTGTTCGAGCTTGAGGAAATCGGGATGGTAATGTCGAGATTTGGAAGAGAAGTCAAAATGTAAGTTTAGTTTGTGAAACCCTGGAGTAATGGTGGAGGTAAGTGGAAGCCAAGATGCGAAAATGGTGGTGAAGGATGCTCTGGAATTGGGATTTACATCGGTGAAGAAGAGAGCATGTTTTGGGAGCGGTTTAACATGGTTATGGGCCGGTATTTTTTTCATGGGCCGAAGGAAACCATTTGAGTTAAGCCCAACTAGTTTTAGTATTAAGTAGTTTAATTTTTAATTAAAATGTATACTAACTTCTTAATATCGTAACTCATGCATACTGTATCAGAATTTTGAATGGTTGGAACCGTTAGGATCGTATGGACGAACACTACCAATGGAACTGACTGGGAGTGGATTAGAGCTCGTTTGAATTTATGGCGAAATAAATTGTTTGATTCAAATCAAACAATAGTTTATCGTTCTTTAACGATGAACTGCCAATGTGAGTAAATATCACTAATTCTGAATAGTTTATATTTTCATGTTGTATTTTTAGAACTGTTAAAAATTTTCTAATTGACTGTGTGTTGACTGTTTGATTGAAATGCTAGTCAGTTAGTGGAAATTATATATATATATATATATATATATATATATATAAAAACCGTTAAATCTATATGTGTTGATTCTGTTAAAAGAATATTTCATATTGAACTGAAAGTGATGTTGATTATATTGTGTAACATCTGTGGATGCAGGGAAACAGGTTGGAGGTGTCCAACTGGACTCCTCAATATTTAAAATATTGTTCTGTTCATATAATGTAATATGTGATGTGATATATAATCCGTTATCGATTATATATGTTTGAACGATATTTATCATTGTTATATGGTATGTTAAATACCATAAGAAATACCAGGATGATAAAAGGAGATTTTCAAAGTATATTTTGAAAATAATTTATTTATATAAAATCATTGGATTTTATATATATAAAAGAAAAAGGATTTTGTAAAAAGAAATAAATTTGTAAATCAAATATAGAGGAAATATATTTGTAAATCAAATATAGAGGAAATATATTCGTAAATCAAATATAAAAGGAAATATATTTGTAAATCAAATATAGAGGAAATATATTTGTAAATCAAATATAGAGGAAATATATTCGTAAATCAAATATAGAGGAAATATATTCGTAAATCAATTATAAAAGGAAATATATTTGTAAATCAAATATAGAGGAAATATATTTGTAAATCAAATATAGAGGAAATCTATTTGTAAATCAAATATAAAAGGGAAATTTATTTGTAAAACAAATATAAAGGAAAACATTTGTCAAACAAATAGAAATATTTGTAAACCATTTACAAATAGAATAGAAAAGGAAATATTTGTAGAATATTTACAAATAGATTAAATGGGATTATTTATTTATTTAGAAAATAAATAAAAGTAAAAGGATTTATTTATAGAAAATAAATAAAAGAAAAAATCTATTTGTAAACCAAATATAGAGGAAATATATTCGTAAATCAAATATAAAAGGGAAATTCATTTGTAAAACAAATATAAAGGAAAACATTTGTCAAACAAATAGAAATATTTGTAAACCATTTACAAACAGAATAGAAAAGGAAATATTTGTAGAATATTTACAAATAGATTAAATGGGATTATTTATTTATTTAGAAAATAAATAAAAGTAAAAGGATTTATTTATAGAAAATAAATAAAAGAAAAAGGGTTATTTACTTAGGGACTAAATAAGAGTATAAAAGGATTTACTTATAGAAAATAAATAAAAGAAAAGGGGTTATTTATTTAGGAAATAAATAGAAGAATAAAAGAAATATCTATTTGTTGAATAAATAGAAAAGATAAAAGTAATATTTATTTGTTAAATAATTAAAACTGAAAAGGGAATAGTTATTTGTTAAGTAAACAAATAGGAAAGGAATTAATCAAAGGAGTTAAATGGAAAGGAGTTAAGTTAAAAGAGTTAATCAAATAGAATTAATCGATTTAAGTTAATTGAGTTAGAGTAAATGGAAAGGAGTTAATCAGTTAGGGTCGACCAGTTAGAGTTAACCAGTTGGAGTTAATCAAAGAGTTGACCAGTTAGAGTTGATCAGTTAGAGTTAACCAGTTAGAGTTAATCAGTTAGAGTTATTCAAATAGAGTTAATCGAATTAGAATAAATCGATTAGAGTTAGTTGAATAAGGAGTTATCGAATATTAGTTATTTGAATCGAGTTAAAAGGAGTTATCGAATATAGTTTATTCGAATCGAGTTAAAAGGAGTTATCGAATATAATTTATTCGAATAGAATTAAAGGAGTTAATCGAATATAGTTTATTCGAATAGAATTAAAGGAGTTATCGAATATAAATATTCGAAGGGAGTAATCGGATCTAATTATTCGACAAGAGTTAAATCAAATGTAGTTTATTCGAAGAAGAGAGATTATCAAATATAAGTTATTCGGATGTAAGTTATTCGAATAAGAGTTAATCCAGTAAGAGTTAAATAGAGTTAGAGTTAATCGAATAAGAGTATTAGATTGGAGTTATTCGACAAGAGTTAAATCAAATATAGTTTATTCGAAGAAGAGAGATTATCAAATATAAGTTATTCGGATGTAAGTTATTCGAATAAGAGTTAATCCAGTAAGAGTTAAATATAGATAGAGTTAATCGAATAAGAGTATTAGATTGGAGTTATTCGAATAAGAGTTAACCAAATAAGAGTTGATAAATTAGTTGTTCGTTATTTATTCGAGTTACAGAATAAGAGTTAGATTAAAGTTATTATATTTCAGAAGCAGGAAATTATAACACCACTGTTATAATCAAATGATTCTGTAAAGGAGTTGGACTCGTAAATTATATTCGGAAATTACGTAAGGGAGTGTTAAAGAGTTAAAAGATGAACTTACCCTATTTCGAGATTTGAAATGTTGTTCAGTTAAGGTCTGAGAGGTAGTTATACCCCAACTTGATTGACTTCGTTTTAAATTTAGAAATTGTTAAGGTTCGAGAGTGAAAGTGGTTAAGTGAATTTAGTAAATAAGTATAGTGGTTTGAGTTGTCGTCGCGATGTTGATTTAAACATCTGTTTAAATCCAAGTAAAGATGATTTGGAAATGTTTTCCAAATAAAATCAAAAACGTAATCAAATATAGAAAATAAGGAAATATATATTTATATATATAGATAGATATATATATATGATTGAGGATTGATTGATAGAATTTCCATCTGGAAATAATATCATTTTTTGCACACGTGTTTTTCTTTGATGGTTAAATCACAGACTATCGAAGTTTTGACCATTTTAACGTTGTTAATATGGAGAGACTGGTTGGATTATTATCCAAAGAACCACTCTGTATTGGCATAAGCGTTGCGAATCATATATGCCAAAGAAAATTGAAGACGGAGTAAAGTGCAAGGGCTATTGTATAAGTCTTAGATAACAGTGCCTAAGATGGATGTACTGAATAGTGCCTTCGGTTCATCCTATTCCTGGATGACTTGTATGGATGAATGTCTGACAGAGTATTTCCAGAAAGGTCACGTACATTGATTTCTTCAACCGTACCAAGAGTGGAAGCAGAGAAGGAAACTTCTTTAGCTAACACGTAATGTACTGTTGTAGACGTCAATTAGTGATTTTTGATGGATCTGACAATGTGGCATTCGAAGTGAATCTGATGTGATGATAAAGCGTAACCTCAAGCCTCATCAACCGGTAAATGATAGAAATCGGGCAGGTAGCATGGTTATGTAGATCGCACCTATTAGGGTGTATAATCACCTAATCTAGAGTTTCATTTACTTCTAAAAATCTATTGTTGATGCTGTCCCATTCGGGAAACGGTTGCTGATCCCAACCGTTGGTGATATCCGATACACTCAAGCGAAATGAGTGGTCGGCCATGTGTGGTCAGGTTGCAAGATGTTCTTGTTGAACCCACTGTATTCCTCTCTAGAGGTACACTAGCGAAAGATGGTTCCATACCTTGTCATAGTTGGAAATCCATTACCCAATACGTGCTTGCGGTTTTGTTTGTATACTATATATGTAGAACGTGAGATGAAAGCGTTTCTGCTAGATGATTATTATATTGTGGTTGATAGACATTATTATAATATCAAAAGGTTTTTGATATAAAGATATTTTGGATTCTCATAAGGAAAAAACCCTTCCGTTATACGGTGTGGTCTTATGGGAGATCGTTTACTGTTCGAACTGTTTTACTCACACCAGTCCTATGACTGACCCAGAGTTTATTTTGTTTTGTTTTCCCTAAACTCTTGGTTGCCCAATTTTGTACAGGCAGTCAAGTAGTCGGGATTTACAGATACTTGAAGAGCTGGAGCAGGAGGCTTCAGGATCATATAGTTATAGTTTATTTCCGCCTTGTTGTAAGTGCTGTACTTGATGATGATATGTATATTCAAGTACAATCTTTTATTTTAAAGATATGTTGTCTATTATATGTTATTCGTTCCGCTGTGAGGTTCGTGTTACTCTGATGTTGTGTTCTTCTTCTTCTTCTATTCTAAGTTTCTATCTTATCTATCCTCACCCTCTAATTTCTTTCATTAACTACCGGGATTTTCGATGTTTGGTTCGCCATCATTGAGTTTATGGCGATAACCAAGGTCACCAAAAACCCGGGTCATTACGGATGTGGAAAGGAGGTGTTTTCGTGAGTTGTTATATTCACATGGAGTTCCATAAGAAGACTTGTCACCCATGCTAATCACAAATGAGTTTGAAGATATCTTTGATAAAGTCAAAGAGTTGTCGCCACATCATGGGATTTAAAAGTCGATTTGGTCAAAGTACTAGACCAATCATTATGCCTCTTAGGCGGATGGCGCTTAAGGAACAGCGGGAGTTAGGGGTGTAAGTTCGTGACCTTCTAGGAAAGGGATTCATTTGAAGAACTGTTTCCAAATAGAGTGCACCAGTTGTGTTTACAACTACGGCAGATGGGTCGTTGAGATTGTGTGTGGACTACAGTGAGCTGAATAAGGTGACCAAAGATAACAAGTAATTATTGCCAAGGATAGATGACTTGTTCAATCAGCTTCACGAAGCTAAGGTGTTTTCTCAAACAGATGAGGCAACGGGATTTCACCAGTGAAGGGTGGCGAAGGATAATGTGTCGAAGAGACTCAAGTTTGGGAGCGATGTTTTCTGAATAGAAGAGCCTTGAGTATTTAGAAAGGTTTGATTTCAGAGCATGATGAATTGAAAAGCTCGCATGTAGATTAGGGTTACTCGAGAAGATGTCATGTGTGTATGACACTTTTCGTGAATCGTCCGTACGAAATATGCAAATAATCCGGATGCGGTAATGTCTCCAGAATAATACGAAAACCAAGAAATAGAGACCATAGTTACAAGACCTCGTAAGCCGCTTTGTGATGTGGGAAATGACATAAAGCAACTTAGGAGAAAGATGGTTAAGCTAATCAAGACAATGGAGCGAGATGGCAACGATGGTATGTGGGAGACAGAGGAGGGTATAAAGACGACCCATCCAAATCTCTTCATCCGTATGGCCCATTAATATCGTGCCATCACTACATCATTGTTACTTATTGATTATTATTGTTATTTGTTGTTGTTTTTTATGTAAGAATTTCGCATGCTAGGATAGGGATATGGATGCATGACTTGATGGCAGTTAGTTTGGGTGATAGAATTGGCTGCTCATGGATGATAGGTGTGCAGAATTGTTGTGGTTGCTTGTGTTTTCTTGAAATTTCAAGGGCAAAATTCTTAAAGGGGGGGGGGGGGAATGTAATAGCCCGCATTTTACGTATCGGAAGATCGTAAAATATTTTTATTTTATTCCCTGAGGGTTGGATCAATCGCATATTTTAATATGTTTTTTATGGGGATGTGAGACATGTCCATAATTTTGACCAATCTTGTGTGTGACCATTTTACCCCTGTCAGACTTGTACAGGGCATAACTTTTGACTCAGGTCGAATCAGGTGGTGAGACCTGTGCCATTGGAAAGGAAATAATGACAGTCTTTCCGTAGAGTGGTTGCATTAAAGATTTGGCTCAGCGGTTTGGGAGGGATCGTTGTTTTAAGGTTTAACAGTTGGCTGTCCAAGTTTGGTAAGCCCAAATGGGCTGAATTGGGAGGGCCTATTAGTGGGCTGGTGGAAACTATAAATAGGGGCGAGGGGTATGGAGAATAGGTTACTTCTCCCATTCTCTCATTTGGTGGCCTTGTGTTCCTTCTTCCTCTAACACCTTTCCACCATTAAAAATCAAAATGTAAGGGAGTAAATCATAGATCTACACCATTGGAGGCTAGATCTACATCGTTTTAAGAGTGAATTCATCAAATCAAGCGGATTGAAGGAAGATCTCCGCTGTTTGGATTCATAATTCACCATATTTGCTTTGACTTAAAGAATTGGTGAGTGATATGCATCTCTCACATGGATTCAATGAAGTGTATGAATGGTTGATCACGTTTTTCATCAAATTCAAGTGTTTTCTTATAGATCTACATCACGGTAAGTCCGTTTTCATATGAATCACCATAGGATCTAATTTAGCAAGTTTAAACTGGTAATTTCTATCCTATTCCACATGTTTATGCAAGTTAGATCCGCAATTTAGATCATATGTTCATTTATCATGATATTTGGTGAAATTTGTACAATTTTGGTGATAACCGACATGTTTATGTTGTTATGAGTTCATAACATGTTTGTGGTTATGTTGAATGAATTAGACGAGTATATTTCATCAATTGAATTGGCTGGTGAAGTTTTGGTTGAAATCGGGCTTGAATTGGGGCTGTACAGGCCATCGGTCGCACATGGCTTGGGGATCAAGTCAGAGGGATCGGCCTAGTGGGGGAACAGTCCAGTGAGGGATCGGTCAGTGAGGATTGGTCAGTGAATGATCTGTTAGTGAGGGATGTAATACATCTGATCGACCAGAAGTGTGTCTGCTTGACCAGGATTGTGTCCGCTTGACCGAAAGTGACCAGAGTATGTCCGCTTGACCAGAAGTGTGTCTGCTCGACCAGTAGTATGTCCACTTGACCAGAAGTGACCAGAAGTGTGTCTGCTCGACCAGAAGTGTGTCCGCTTGACTAGAAGTGACCAGAAGTATGTCCTCTTGACCAGAAGTCTGTCTGCTCGATCAGAAGTGTGTCCGCTTGGCCAGAAGTGACCAGAAATTTGTCCGCTTGACCGGAAGTGTGTCCGCTCAACCAGGATTGTGTTTGCTTGACCAAAAGTATGTCCGCTCGACCAGAAGTGTGTCCGCTCGACCAGAAGTGTGTCCCCTTGACCAGAAGTGTAACCAGAAGTGCATGCGCTTGACTAGAAGTGTAACAACCCGCATTCTACGCATCGGAGGGTCATAGGATATTTATTTTCGTACGAAGTCATATGGTCGTGTAACTATGGGAAGCATCGACTATTGGGGTCACTTCCCATATTCACGATTTTTACCGAATTTTAAATGACCGTTTTGCCCCTAGCAAATCTTGTTTCGCTAATAACTTTTGATTGATAAGGATTTTGACCTGAAACCACTTCCATTGGATCAGATGATTGTTTACCTTTCCGTAGAGTGGTCACATTAATCAAACGGGCTTATCGTTTGGGAGATTTGGCTGAAATAAGGTTTGGAGATGGAAAACAACTTAATCGGGCTTAATAGGGTGATTAGCAGCAAGGCCCATAACCCATTTCGGGATTAGAGTTATGAGAGTGCTGAAATGTGTTAGAGAATGGTTCCTTTTCATTTTTCCAGTCGCCACTTACCTTCCTCTAACCCTAGCAATGACCTCCATCTTCTAAATCCATCCTTAATGACTTTCTAATCAAATATTAAGCAAATCTACATCAAATCAAGGCGGATTAGCATCAAAATCGAGATAGAGCTGTTGGAACACATAGGAATTCGACCCAAATCAGTGGAGTTTTTAGATTGATTATTTATTTGTGGCTAAGGTGAGTGATTTGCACATTTATTCACTAATTACAATTAATTAGGGGTGATTAATGATAATTAGCGAAATTATGCATCATAAAAATATGTAAAAATTCTAGAATATTATTTTAAGTTACTGGTTAAAAGCTGGGTTAATTTGGATTAAGACTGATAATCCTATTATTAGATATAGTTAAACATGGTTAAGGGGAATATCATAGATTTGGGTATGTTTGATCTAGAATAACCTACATGCTTGATGTTTTGATCTTTTTGATTGAACCAATATATTATTAATGTTGTTTGGGATGTTTCATGATTTAGTAAAGTCGGAATGGTTTAAAACGCCGTCGTATGGAGAAAATGGACGATATTAGCTCGTTGGAAAATTGCAGGGTTTTGGATCGAAGGTCGAAGACCAAACCGAATCGGAGCTTGGCACAGGAGAAAGCATGGAAAAAAGGAAGGCCACTTGAGTTGAGTTGGGATCGGATCAGACAAAGACAATTGAGTGGGATCGAATCGGAGAGGAGGCTTCGAACCGAGCAGGGAAGCATGAACCAAACCAAGGCTTGAGAATCATACGAACCGAACCGATAATGGAGCACCATTCGAACTGAACCGGATGGTGATGGCCGAACCGAAAAGGAAGCTGGAGCAAGAAAGGGAGAACCGAACCGAACCGAACCGCAGGCATGAGAAGGACACGAACCGAACTGGAAAACCAAACCGAACACCAATTCAACTAAAACCCGAGATGCAAAGGAAGTCCAAGTGAGAAGTTATTATTCAGGATCCAGCTGGGAACCAACGAGTTAACTTCTAGAGTTGGACTTTACTACGGGACGTATGCAAAGGAGTTATCGATGTTTATAACTTTGGTTCACCATTGAGAGAGGGGGCATGTAGACAAACCAGAGCCAGAGAATGTATGGACTGGTTGGCCTGTACCTCAGAGCTAGGGAAGTTTGGACTGGGAAGGGTTATTGGCTATAGACCAGAAGGGCATGGTCATAGCAGTAGTTATACGAAGTCCAGAAGGGCTTGGACCCGTCATGCCCCCAATGGATGTGGTGATCAAAGCAGTGGATATCGTATGCTTTACGCACTGAGTGAGAGACGTGAGGATGATTGCTATATTTGATGTTTGCCAACACTATGACACGCACACTCCCATTTTACACTATATGTTAGTGTTTACCCTAGAGTATTGTACATCTTGTTCTGCTAACTCTTTGGTTGCAGTTCTAGGTCAGGTATCATTATTTATACCTATTATTATTTTATTTTGCTGCTATCGCTCATACCAGACTTCTGTCTGACCCATAGTTTTATGTCACTTCTTATTACTCTAGGTGCTCCTAAACGAGCAGACTAGAGACATGTTAGGTGGTTGTGCACGGGTAGCTGTCCTGAGATGAGCAGGAGGATTCCACGTACTATTTACAGATATTCTCCCTGTGTTGTTGTTGGTCACTGCTTTGGGCATTAGTAGTGTACCTTTTCTATTTTGCTTTAGAGACAGTATTTTGAAGTTGTAATAATGGTCCGGATCATAAGCTGTATTTTGGATTATGTTGCTATGATGGTTTAGTTTTCATCTTATGCAGTGTCTCTCCTGTTTTATGTCAAGTTATGTTATTATTATATTTTATTCCATGCGCTGTTAGATATACTACATGTTAGTTGGTGATTCATAGCTTCAAACCCTTTTCTTTTGATGACCATCCCGTGCAAGTTGGACGTTGGCATAGCGCATTTCGGGGGAAATGTCGGCTGGTGTGGGGCGGGCCGACACACTTGGTATTAGAGCCTAGGTTGCGTAGTTTAACCTAGGGGAAGACATCAGGAAGAGATAGTGTATGTATATGAGAGCGCGTATTTGTGATATTTTGGTTTTCAAAAACTATATATATACTATTTGTATATCTAAGGAGGAAGTTGCACTGCACTGGCACCACAAAGGAGATGGTTAATCGTTTTCTCTTTATAGATTGGGCGATGAGCCGAAATATAAGGAGTACAGGTTCAGGGGACAACAATGAGAATGTCCCTAATATAAGGACGATGTTTACTTCTTTCATGCGAGAGATGCTTAGGGATGCTCAGGGAGCAATACCTAATGCTGCTAATGGTGGTGGTGCAATAGTGCAGGTGCCTAGGGCCGATTTCACCAAGCTCTACAAGGATTATTGAAACACCCCACCTCCGTTAGGGTCACTCTCAAAGGGAATGCCCTAATTTTGGTGGAGGTTTATAAGTATAAGTCACAGATATACAAGACAGATATAAGAACACATATTTGTAAACAGCGGAAAATCAACAACTTTTATTTCATAAAAGCAAATACGTGTTACAACAACATCACCATAATTGTCTTACATCCTTTCCAATAACATAACACTTTCATAATCTGTCTTGATTACATTATTTAAAGAAGCATAAATAGAACATAGATAAACTGCAAAAGCCCCATAGAGTTTGTCCAAAGCCATAGTTCAAAAAGGAAAGGTCCAAGCAATACATTTCTCTTCTTCAAGCTGGATGTTAAGGCTGGTCAAGCTGCTGTGTTCCCTCCCTGTGGACCTGGGGGAGGGGAAACGGAAGAAAAGAAGACGAAAGAAAAGTAGAGTCAGACATAAAGCCTGAGTAAGTCTAGTACCATTTTGTCTATGAATAAAGAACTGGGTATGATAAGTATAAACAAGAAGTGGGAAAGCACTATAAACTTGGTTAAGTTATCTAGGGTCGAATATACTATCGTACCCCATGTTAATCTCTGAACCCATATAACCTAGTTTCCAACTGGCACCCCATAATCAGGGTGAAGTGATCCATTCTATGATGATCGGCTCCTACTCGCATAGTTACATGTGTCTTACGGCCCCCGATGTTGTAGTTACCTATGCTGGTCCCACCATGGGGTGTATCAAGTCCCATGGCGGCGGCTCGACACAACCTTAGAATGCACAGGTATGCTACTGGTGTCCAGTGCCTTATTTTTCTGCGCCGGAGTGTGTGCACGCCCGCACCCCGTTAGAACCTACACTGCTACACCACCGCCGTCGATTTGACCTCTTACAATCAGCCCAGTAATCGTGCCCCACCCTGCCTAGTTTTAGGGTTTCCTGATACACCTTCTAGGGTTACTGCTGAAAAGGGTCCCCCGTTACTAGATTTTCTATCTCTAGCCAACATGCTAAGTTGGTTAAGTGTTTTCTAACCTAACCCCACCAGTCCGTTTAGTTTAGCATGTTCCATTTTGATTAAGTCTTTAGTTCACTTAATCCTAACAATCCTGACTCAGCCTTAATTGTCTTATTAAAGCCTTGACCTCTCACATTAGACAGGTATTGTTGTGGCTGCCTGTTGCCGGTTGGTTCCGGGCAGTCTTACGCCACAACTCAGTCTAACCTCGGGTCCTTATTGGGCTCCATGTTTAACCTCCCACATTGGATAGGTATTGTTGTGACTACTGGACAGCCGGGCGGTTCCGGGCAGGTTTACATCACAACTCAATCCAACCTCGGGTTAAACACATCGTATGTTCTACATTTACATATTTTGTCTTTCTTCTTTATTTTCTTATATGTAAATATTTGCGGCCCATTATTAAGTTAATGGTGTAGAGGTTACACCAATCATGGGCCCAACCCATACTTGAATTTGGGCCCTTCTATTTTATATTTTCATTCATTAGTAATTTTAACCCAACGTTATTTTCCCCCGCTTAACACGTCCGTTTATTATATATATGTTGGGCTTAGCCTTTTAAAGCCCAACTTAGCCATGCGAAAAGGGGAGGCTTAAAGCGTGATTACATACACAAAAAGGGGAATGTGAACGCATGAACTTGCAATATGACGTTGGAAATGCAAAATAGAAACTGGTGTACTTGCATAGTAGTGACATATACTTTGGTCATAAAGCATAAGTGACATAAATCAAAGCTTGTAAACTTGTAGTTAAGTTAAGAATATCACTTTCGACACATAGGCTTAACTACAACATAAATCTATATTTTTATTCAGGCATAATGTCAAACATAAGCAAATCATGTTCATAAGATTACTACATGTTTACAAAGGTGTTTACTTTTGTTACTAACACAACAGTATAGTTCAACTTAATCATGATTTTAGATCTATTCACATGGCATAAATATTTCTAACATGAAATCATGATTTTTTACTTTAGTCATGCAAACTTGCAAAAGGGATTTTTGAACCTAACCTAGCCATGTACCACATATGTCATCATATAATTCTTGTTAAAAAATATGGATTTCAATTATGCAAAATATCCATCATAGCCTAGTCATATTCATAAGTTTGCAAATAGATTTTCTAGCACAAAAGCATGGCTTAATGATAATTTCATATGAACTATGATAACCCAAACTTATTCCAATTACTTCCCAAAAATGATGTTTGTATAAAAATATACATTATGATGGCATAGTAGCAAAATCCCAAACTTGCATGAATTTCAATTAATCAACTACATACATGTAGCTTCAACATGTATTACATAATTTGCGAATATTCCAAACGTATACTTGCATAAAACTACCGCATGTAGTTTTTCATAATGAATAACATAATTCGAGAATATCCAAACGTATACAATATTCCAAATCGATAAGAATCATAGTAACGCACAATTTTATCGCCACAATTCAAGTATACAAACCAAACACAATTATTTGTTCATACCAAAATAATACTCTACTTACAATGGTGAGGCGAATTCTCAAATTTAGGGATTTGAAGATGCGGTTTGATTTGATTGAGTTGCTTTATGCCTTAGAATTTGCCTCCTAATCCTCTCTCCAATTGGTGGCTACCCCTAGTCGTTCCTCAGCAACATGGCGGCTTTGTTCTTATTTTTGAATGAATAGATTAGGGTTGAGTCTAGGGCCATTTTTATAGGGGTTATGAACTGATTAGGACCATTGATGTTGCTTGGATTGATCGTAGCCTTTCATCCTAAAGAGAGACCAATTAGAGCCTGCCACCTAGCCCTAATGACAAAGCAGACTACAGAAAATCGACCAACATAGAATAGGCCAGCTAGGTTGGACTGGGTTCGACCTGGCTCTGGACCAGGTCGACATGCCTGTCGACAGCCCCGTCGACCTGGTTAGACCAGGTCGACAGCCCAGTCGACCTGGGTGCGTTAGGCGGGTGTTCTTCCGCCCTGGCCCATTGGGCCCCACTTTTAATTTTTAAACTGTTTTATTCTGTTTGAATTTTAAATTTAATTCAGAAACTTCCGAAGGCCATATCTTCTTCATACGGACTCCGTTTTTCGAAAACTCGGACTCTATTTCGCGTATTTTTCCGAGACGAACGCAATGGCGTATCCCGTTTCCCTTAGTTCTTCGATTTGAAATTAATTATACTTTAATTTGTGAATTTCACAGTTATAGAATTCGCGGGGTGTTACATTCTCCCCCACTTAAAAGGATTTCGTCCCCGAAATCTTCAAGTTAGGAGGAATGTATATCCTAACATCCAATCATCCATCTACTCATCCATAAAACACGAGCATCCATTGTCCTTAAAAGACTTCTAATGCTTCATGATCATATGCGAAGTGTGTGTACATGTACTTATCTAATGCAAAATCAGGCGGTCTACTGATTCAGTTGACCTCCTTAATGCGAATTATCTAAGTGCCATGAATCCATTATGTATGCAAATTTTTTCCTATTCTTGATTCTACATGAGTGCACAATCATTCAATACAAATGCAGCATCCACATGACAACACATTAGAGTTCAATCATATACGAATGCAAACATATATGCATATGCAATATGAAGTGACTGAGCCGATCTAAAACCTAGATTGTGTGTGTATATGCAACCCCGAGAAACCACTAGCAATCACTTGCAACCATTTGCAACCATCATCCATAACATGTTTCAATTACATGTTTCCATCCAAAGGGTTTCTACCTAAAAGATAAGGTCGAGGAAATATACCTAAAAAGATAGATAAAAGCGCAACTTAAGGAAAAGGAAAGATCAAGGATGTACCCTCGAACAGAAAAGGGTAGGCTGTACGGATTCTAGCTTCAGTTTCCCAAGTCGCGTCTCCCTCGGCGTCGCTCCACTGAACTTTGACGAGCTTGACTTCACGGTTGCGTAGCTTCTTCACTTCCGTTCCTAATATGCGGGTTGGAACTTTTCTTATGGTTGCTTCGCGTTCCACTTCGGCCTTTTCGAGGATATTTGGCTCTACCACCTCGGCTGACTCATGTAGACATTTTCGGAGATGTGAAACGTGAAAAACGTTGTGGACTCCAGCCAACTTCTCGGGTAGCTCTAATCTATAGGCCATTTTCCCAATTTTCTCGATGATAGGGAATGGCCCTACGAACCTTGGCGCCAGTTTTCCTGTGGTTCCAAAACGAACAACGTTTCTTAGCGGTGATACCTTGAGAAAAACTCTGTCTCCAACCTCAAATTCAAGGTCGGTCCTTCTCTTGTCGGCATAGGACTTTTGTCTGTCTTGGGCCGTCTTCATCCTTCTTCGTATTAAGTCTACTTTCTCTGAAGTCTCTCGGATCATATCTGGTCCAAGTATGAGCTTATCAGTAGATTCCCACCAACAAGTGGGCGATCGACACGGTCTTCCATATAAAGCTTCGAAAGGCACCATTCCGATGGTTGCTTGATAGCTGTTGTTGTAGGAAAATTCCACCAAAGGAAGGTGGTCTTCCCATGTCCCTCCGAAGTCAAGGACGCACAGTCTTAAAAGGTCTTCCAAAGTATTACCGAGCTGGGTTAGGAGCCTAACAACCCTTTTCTCACAATCAAGGATGGCCCCATTACTGGATAGCCAATCCATACCCAAAATCAAACCATAACCCGAAAAGCCCAAAACAAAGGCACTACATAGAAATTCTACGCTTAGAATAGAAATTTTCAATCCCACACAGATCATAGACAAATGAGCTGGGCCCCCAATTGGGTTTGAAACAATTAAGGGGTCCTCTACCATACTAGTTTTTAGGTGCAGAGATTCTACTAGAGCAGACGAGATAAAGGAGTGTGATGCGCCAGAATCAAATAAAGTGCGAACGGGGTGATCATAAAGATAAACTACACTTTCTACAGAAGTATTTATACCTCGCTGTTGCAGAGGTGGCGCTTCCAGCACATGAACCTGTGCCCCTGGGGTGGATCCAGCCCTCTGCCCCTGTCCTCGTTTCTTTGGGCAGTCCTTAGCCCTATGGCCTGTCTCACCGCAAGAAAAGCACCCACCATTCTCCTTGGCCTTCTTTTTCCGGCAGTCCTTAACTAAGTGCCCCACTTTGCCATAGAAATTGCACTTCCTCTTCTCTTTGTTGCCTTTCCCGCCCTTCTTAAAGTCTGTCTTCTTAGGCTGCAAACCTTCTTTCTTCCCTTGAGAGCTTTCTGCCTTTGTCTCCTTCTTGCCCTTATCCTCTTCATTCAGCAATGCCATTTGCACCAATCTTTCATACGTGGCTCCCATGGGTATATGGGTCATGGCCAAACTGTGTAATGGCTCATTCAACCCTTTGACGAAACGGAGAGCCTTCTTGTGCGGGGTGTTGACTAGGTCAAGCCCAAACCTAGCCAGCTCATCAAACTGATTCACATACTCTCTGACTGTCTTGTCCCCTTGCTTAAGAAATAAGAATTTTTCCAACTGCAAACTTCTTTCCGCATCTGAGAGAAATTTAGTCTCAAACCTTACCCTAAAGTCCTCCCATGTCTCCACTGGTCTTTCAGCATTAGTGACTTCCCACCAGTAGGAAGCCTCGCCCTTCAATAGCCACACCGCCAATTGTACTTTTTGTCTATCCTCTACCTCAAAGATGATGAATAGGTCCTCGGTTTCTTTCAGCCAATTCCTAGCTGCCACGAAGGACTCAGTTCCATGGAAATCCCTTCCTCCCATAGCTTTTAAAATCTTTACATATCTTAGCAAACGTGTTTCCCCGAGGAGGAGGTGGAGGAAAAGGTGCCGCTGCAGCTGGATGATTTCCGGCAGCTGGGGGAGGAGGAATGGTAGGACCTGGCTGAGTGGCCCTTGCTTCTAAGAACCGTCTAAACCAACCAGGTATTGGCACCCCTTCCGGCAAGTTAAGATCTTCGGACATGCTGAAACAAAAAGGATAGATTCAAAACGAAGGATAAGAGATAGTACCTATGGCTTTGGGGGGTGGACTTTGCCTTTTTAAAATAAAATAATATTTTTCTTTTAAAAATGCTTCTTTAAATTTCCTTTTTGAAAATAATTTTTCAAAACTTTTTATCTTATCTGGTAAACCTATGCTCTGATACCAAGTGAAACACCCCACCTCCGTTAGGGTCACTCTCAAAGGGAATGCCCTAATTTTGGTGGAGGTTTATAAGTATAAGTCACAGATATACAAGACAGATATAAGAACAAATATTTGTAAACAGCGGAAAATCAACAACTTTTATTTCATAAAAGCAAATATGTGTTACAACAACATCACCATAATTGTCTTACATCCTTTCCAATAACATAACACTTTCATAATCTGTCTTGATTACATTATTTAAAGAAGCATAAATAGAACATAGATAAACTGCCAAAGCCCCATAGAGTTTGTCCAAAGCCATAGTTCAAAAAGGAAAGGTCCAAGCAATACATTTCTCTTCTTCAAGATGGATGTTAAGGCTGGTCAAGCTGCTGTGTTCCCTCCCTGTGGACCTGGGGGGGGGGGGGGGAAACGGAAGAAAAGAAGACGAAAGAAAAGTAGAGTCATACATAAAGCCTGAGTAAGTCTAGTACCATTTTGTCTATGAATAAAGAACTGGGTATGATAAGTATAAACAAGAAGTGGGAAAGCACTATAAACTTGGTTAAGTTATCTAGGGTCGAATATACTATCGTACCCCATGTTAATCTCTGAACCCATATAACCTAGTTTCCAACTGGCACCCCATAATCAGGGTGAAGTGATCCATTCTATGATGATCGGCTCCTACTCGCATAGTTACATGTGTCTTACGGCCCCCGATGTTGTAGTTACCTATGCTGGTCCCACCATGGGGTGTATCATGTCCCATGGCGGCGGCCCGACACAACCTTAGAATGCACAGGTATGCTACTGGTGTCCAGTGCCTTATTTTTCTGCGCCGGAGTGTGTGCACGCCCGCACCCCGTTAGAACCTACACTGCTACACCACCGCCGTCGATTTGACCTCTTACAATCAGCCCAGTAATCGTGCCCCACCCTGCCTAGTTTCAGGTTTCCTGATACACCTTCTAGGGTTACTGCTGAAAAGGGTCCCCCGTTACTAGATTTTCTATCTCTAGCCAACATGCTAAGTTGGTTAAGTGTTTTCTAACCTAACCCCACCAGTCCGTTTAGTTTAGCATGTTCCATTTTGATTAAGTCTTTAGTTCACTTAATCCTAACAATCCTGACTCAGCCTTAATTGTCTTATTAAAGCCTTGACCTCTCACATTAGACAGGTATTGTTGTGGCTGCCTGTTGCCGGTTGGTTCCGGGCCGTCTTACGCCACAACTCAGTCTAACCTCGGGTCCTTATTGGGCTCCATGTTTAACCTCCCACATTGGATAGGTATTGTTTTGACTACTGGACAGCCGGGCGGTTCCGGGCAGGTTTACATCACAACTCAATCCAACCTCGGGTTAAACACATCGTATGTTCTACATTTACATATTTTGTCTTTCTTCTTTATTTTCTTATATGTAAATATTTGCGGCCCATTATTAAGTTAATGGTGTAGAGGTTACACCAATCATGGGCCCAACCCATACTTGAATTTGGGCCCTTCTATTTTATATTTTCATTCATTAGTAATTTTAACCCAACGTTATTTTCCCCCGCTTAACACGTCCGTTTATTATATATATGTTGGGCTTAGCCTTTTAAAGCCCAACTTAGCCATGCGAAAAGGGGAGGCTTAAAGCGTGATTACATACACAAAAAGGGGAATGTGAACGCATGAACTTGCAATATGACGTTGGAAATGCAAAATAGAAACTGGTGTACTTGCATAGTAGTGACATATACTTTGGTCATAAAGCATAAGTGACATAAATCAAAGCTTGTAAACTTGTAGTTAAGTTAAGAATATCACTTTCGACACATAGGCTTAACTACAACATAAATCTATATTTTTATTCAGGCATAATGTCAAACATAAGCAAATCATGTTCATAAGATTACTACATGTTTACAAAGGTGTTTACTTTTGTTACTAACACAACAGTATAGTTCAACTTAATCATGATTTTAGATCTATTCACATGGCATAAATATTTCTAACATGAAATCATGATTTTTTACTTTAGTCATGCAAACTTGCAAAAGGGATTTTTGAACCTAACCTAGCCATGTACCACATATGTCATCATATAATTCTTGTTAAAAAATATGGATTTCAATTATGCAAAATATCCATCATAGCCTAGTCATATTCATAAGTTTGCAAATAGATTTTCTAGCACAAAAGCATGGCTTAATGATAATTTCATATGAACTATGATAACCCAAACTTATTCCAATTACTTCCCAAAAATGATGTTTGTATAAAAATATACATTATGATGGCATAGTAGCAAAATCCCAAACTTGCATGAATTTCAATTAATCAACTACATACATGTAGCTTCAACATGTATTACATAATTTGCGAATATTCCAAACGTATACTTGCATAAAACTACCGCATGTAGTTTTTCATAATGAATAACATAATTCGAGAATATCCAAACGTATACAATATTCCAAATCGATAAGAATCATAGTAACGCACAATTTTATCGCCACAATTCAAGTATACAAACCAAACACAATTATTTGTTCATACCAAAATAATACTCTACTTACAATGGTGAGGCGAATTCTCAAATTTAGGGATTTGAAGATGCGGTTTGATTTGATTGAGTTGCTTTATGCCTTAGAATTTGCCTCCTAATCCTCTCTCCAATTGGTGGCTACCCCTAGTCGTTCCTCAGCAACATGGCGGCTTTGTTCTTATTTTTGAATGAATAGATTAGGGTTGAGTCTAGGGCCATTTTTATAGGGGTTATGAACTGATTAGGACCATTGATGTTGCTTGGATTGATCGTAGCCTTTCATCCTAAAGAGAGACCAATTAGAGCCTGCCACCTAGCCCTAATGACAAAGCAGACTACAGAAAATCGACCAACATAGAATAGGCCAGCCAGGTTGGACTGGGTTCGACCTGGCTCTGGACCAGGTCGACATGCCTGTCGACAGCCCTGTCGACAACCCCGTCGACCTGGTTAGACCAGGTCGACAGCCCAGTCGACCTGGGTGCGTTAGGCGGGTGTTCTTCCGCCCTGGCCCATTGGGCCCCACTTTTAATTTTTAAACTGTTTTATTCTGTTTGAATTTTAAATTTAATTCAGAAACTTCCGAAGGCCATATCTTCTTCATACGGACTCCGTTTTTCGAAAACTCGGACTCTATTTCGCGTATTTTTCCGAGACGAACGCAATGGCGTATCCCGTTTCCCTTAGTTCTTCGATTTGAAATTAATTATACTTTAATTTGTGAATTTCACAGTTATAGAATTCGCGGGGTGTTACAATTATACTAGTCTTGGTGGAAAGTCATTCCATAGAACGGAATCGGCTACAAAAGTTCAGGATTGGCTTGATAGTTGTGAGCGCATGTTCGAGGATTTAGGGATCGATGATGCAATGAAGAGAAATTTAGCATCGCGTCAACTTCAAGGATGGGAAATGAATTGGTGGAATGTTATTAAAGCAGCGACTCCCGAGGATCAAGTTGCTTGGAATCAGTTTAAGACTCGTTTCAGTGATAAGTTTATTCCAACTCTCATAAACCAAAGATTGTCGAGCAAAGAAGGGGGAGAGGAAGTGCTTCAACTGTGACCAAGTGGGATCCACTTCAAGAATGAATGTCCACAACCCCCTAAAGAGAAGCAGATTGTGAGAGCGTATGCTATCAACGTTGTTCCTTCCTCGTCGAATGCCCCAACTGCGGCGGAGAAGGGAAAATTGTCATTATTCAAGGTATGCTTTCCATATATGATGTTCCTATTCGAGTATTGTTTGATACAGGGGCTTCCCATTCCTTCGTATCTAGTGACCTGGTAGATAGGTTGGGATTGGAACCCAAGATTGTCGATAGACCTTTAGTTGTGACGAACCCGATCGGTGGTTGTGATTACTTGTGATTTCTTTGTTTTGGGCATTACTGGATTTGGCATTATTTTGGGAGTCGATTGGCTCCAAAGGTAAGGGTTAGTGGTAGACTGTGAGGGGTCTTCGAGGACCATTAGAGCGGGTGATGGGGGGAGGGTGGTATTGGGTTTCCTACCTAGTGATGCGGCGATGGCTAGTTTTCTAAATTCCCTCGACATCTCGCATGATGAGTTATCAGATGTGCCTATTACTAGCGAGTATCCGGACATCTTCGGTGTAGTGATCGGACTTCCACCATGTCGAGAGATCGAGTTTCAGATTGACTTAGTGAAAGATGCCAGACCTATAGTGATGCCACTTCGTCATATGGCACCAAGGGAGCAGCGAGAGCTCGAAGTGCAAGTTGGCGATCTTTTGAAGAAGGGATTTATCCGAAGAAGTGTTTCCGAGTGGGGAGCACCAGTTGTATTTACTACTAAGGCATATGGTTCCCTTTGTTTATGTGTAGACTACCGTGAGTTGAACAAGGTGACTAGGAAGAATAAGTATCCTCTTCCACGGATAGACGATTTGTTTGATCAGTTAAATGGAGCAAGAGTGTTATCCTAGTTAGATCTCGCGACAGCACTCTATCTGCTCCGAGTAACAGTTGAGAGTATACATAAAACGACATTTTGAACGCCGTCCGGATTCTATGAGTGGTTGGTCATGCCATTCGGGTTGACCAATGCACCCGCATATTTTGTGGATCTTATGAATAGAGTTTTCAGAGATCAATTAAATAAGTTTGTTCTTGTGTTCGTAGGTGATATCTTGGTTTACTCGAGGACAGAGGAAGAACATAAGGAACATTTGAGGGCAGTGATGGAGGTGTTGAGGAAACACCAACTGAAAGCAAAATTATCTAAGTGTCACTTCTAGAGGAGGGAAGTGAGGTTCTTCGGCCATGTTGTGTTAGAGAATGGTATTGCCGTGGATCCAGCGAAGGTGCCTATGGTGCAAGATTGGTCTATGCCCAAGAATGCAACGGACATGAGAAGTTTCTTGGGGTTAGCTAGATATTATTGTAAGTTTATCCAAGACTTCTCCAAGATAGTGGCACCGTCAACTTAGTTGACTAAGAAGAATCAAGCTTTCGTCTGGGACGAGAGGTGTGAGAATGTATTTAAGAGCCTAAAGGAAAAGTTAACATGCGCACCAGTGTTAGTTATTCCTAAAGGGAATGAAGAGATGACGGTATACATGAACGCCTGTTGTACTGGACTAGGTGCTATACTAATGCAAGTAGGTAGGGTTGTAGCTTATGCTAGTAGGCAACTGAAACCGCATGAGAAAAGGTATCCTACCCATGATTTGGAATTGGCAGCGATCGTGTTCGCACTGAAAATGTGGAGACACTATCTCTTGGGAGAATGATTCGAGTTGTTTACTGCTCATAAGTCATTAAAGTACCTTTTCTCTCAAAAAAATTTAAATCTTTGTCAGCAGAGATGGTTAGAGTTCTTGACTTCATATGATTTCAATATCGCATACACACCTGGGAAGGGCAATGCGGTAGCTGATGCATTGAGCTGGAGACATGCCAGTTTGAGGGCTATGTTTCTTGAATGGAAGCAACTGGAGTATATCGCGGCATATGATTTCAAACCTAAGTGCGAATTGGATCCAGAGATGTTAGCAAGTTTGACGATAAGACCGACTTCGATTGAGCTATTTGTTCCAGTCAAAGGGACGATCCTAATGTATTGGAAATCATCTCCAAGGTGGAGATGGGTATCGACGGCGAGAGAATGAACAAGTATGGCCTTGATCGAGAAAGATGGCTCCGAAAGAATGGGAGACTAGTTGTACCCAACATAAATGGATTGAGAGATGAAGTGCATAGAGAGTGTCATCACTCGAGACTGACTATACATCCCGGTGGTAACAAAATGTATCGAGACATGAACTGCCAGCTAGTTAAAGCTGAATAAAAGAAGCCTAGTGGTTTGTTACAACCATTAGAAATTCCCGAATGGAAATGGCAACAAGTCTCAATGGATTTCATTGACGGTTTGCCAAGGACTAGATCGGGTCCTGATAGTATTTGGGTGATTGTGGATCAATTTACCAAGAGTGCAAGGTTTATCCCAGTCAAGCCAAATAGAATGGTAATTAAGTTAGTAGAGCTGTATATGAAATGGATAGTGAGATTTCATGGAGTACCTAAAGGTATTATGAGTGACCGAGATCCAATATTTACTAGTGGGTTTTGGAAGAGTTTGCAAGAGGCTTTAGAGTCAGAATTACATCTCAGTATCGCATACCATCCTCAAACCGATGGTCAAACATAGAGGGTGAATCGTGTATTGGAGGATCTCTTGAGAGCTTGTATATTGGATTTTGGAGGATCATAGTATGACCATTTGCATTTGGTTGAGTTCACATATAATAATAGTTATCAGTCCAGTATTGATATGGCTCCATTGAAGCTTTGTTCGGAAGACCGTGCAACTCACCATCATGTTGGTCGGAAACCGGTGAGAAATTTGTGCTTGGGCCGATTGTAATAAGAAAAACGTCAGATAAGATAAAGGTTATTCAACAACAAATGAAGACTACCCAACATAGGCAGAAGAGTTATGTTGATAAAAGGCAAAGAGATTTGAAATTCTTCGTCGGTGACTTGGTATTTGTCAAGATTTCTCCGTTCAAGAGTGTGATTCGGTTTGGTAGGAGAGGTAAATTAGCACCAAGGTTTGTTGGTCTGTTTCCAGTTC
Organism: Allium sativum; assembly: GCA_030737875.1. Lineage (NCBI taxonomy): Eukaryota > Viridiplantae > Streptophyta > Magnoliopsida > Asparagales > Amaryllidaceae > Allium > Allium sativum. The sequence goes on along the minus strand of CM060924.1, from coordinate 865,890,997 downwards.
TCGAACAAGTTGGGAATTTGGCATATAAATTTGGATTACCTGACAAGATGGCGGGAGTTCACGACGTATTTCATGTTTCCTAGTTAAGGAAGTTTTTGCACGATTCTGATATGACTACTTCACCAGATCAGTTGGATGATATCGAGGTAGAATCTGAGGCAGTTGGGAGCCACAGGATGATTCATATTGTCAGACACAATATAAAACAACTTCGAAGGAAGACGATGAAACTGGTCAAGGTTCAGTGGAGCGATAATGAGAATGACTATACTTGAGAAACCAAGGAGAACATAAGGAAGTCGTATCCAGAACTCTCTTCCTGGTAAGATTCTTATCGCGATTTAGTTATTTTGTTAATTAGTTAACCGCATGCTAGGATAAGCTTGTTTTGTTATTGTGTATGTTTGATTGTTTGTAAATGGTTTATAGGCATGCAAGACACCATTGTATGTTTTCTTAGTTAAGGAATTTCGGGGGCGAAATTTCTTAAGGGGAGAGAGTGTAACGACCCGCATTCTACGCGTCGGAGAATCGTAGGATATTTATTTTCATACGAAGTCGTATGGTCGTGTAACTATGGGAAGCGACTATTGGGGTCATTTCCCACATTCGCGCTTTTTTGCCGAATTTTAAATGATCGTTTTGCCCCTAACGAATCTTGTTTAGCCTATAACTTTTGATTGGTAAGGAGCTTTGACTTGAAACCACTTCCATTGAATTCAGATGATGGTTTATCTTTCCGTAGAGTGGTCACATTAATCAAACGGACTTACCGTTTGGGAGATATGGCTGAAATAAGGTTTGGAAGATGGAAACAGCTTAATCGGGCTTAATAGGGTGATTAGCAGCTAGGCCCATAACCAATTTCGGAATGAGGTTTATAGGAGAGCTGAAATGAGTTAGAGAATGATTCCTTTTCATTTTTCCAGCCGCCAATTACCTTCCTCTAACCTTCGAAATGGCCTCCATCTTCTAAATCCATCCCTAATCACTTTCTAATCATATATTAAGCAAATCTACATCACATCAAGGCATATTAGCATCAAAATCGAGATAGAGCTGCTGGAATACATAGGAATTCGACCCAAAGCAGTGGAGCTTTCAAATCTATAATTTACTTGTGACTAAGGTGAGTGATTTGCACATTTATTCACTAATTACGACTAATTAGGGGTGATTAGTGATAAGTAGCGAAATTACGCATCATAAAAATTTGAAAAAATATGTAAAAATTCTAGGATATTGTTTTATGTTACTGGTTAAAAATTGGGTTAATTTGGATTAAGTTTGCTAATCCTATTGTTAGATATGGTTAAACATGGTTAAGGGGAAAATCATAGATTTGGGTATGTTTGATCTAGAATAACCTATATGCTTGATGTTTTGATCTTTTTGATTGAACCAATATGTTGTTACTGTTGTTTGGGATGTTTCATGATTGTTTAGTAAAGTTAGAATGGTTGAAAACGTCGTCGTATGATGAAAATGGACGATATTAGCTCGTTGGAAAATTGCATGGTTTCGGATCGGATCGGAGGTCGAGGACCGAACCGAACCGGAGCTTGGCATAGGAGGAAGCATGGAAAAAAGGAAGACCACTTGAGTTGAGTTGGGATCGGATCGGACTAAGACAAGGCAGTGGGATCGGATCGGGGAGGAGTCTTCAAATCAAGTAGGGGAGCACAAACCGAACCAAGGCTTGAGAATCATACGAACCGAACCGAGAATGGAGCACCATTCAAACCGAATTGGATACGGATGGCCGAACCGAATGGTAAGTTGGAGCAAGGAAGGGAGAACCAAACCGAACCACTAGCATGAGAAGGACACAAACCGAATCGGAAAACCAAACTGAACACGAATTCAACTAAAACCCGAGATGCAAAGGAAGTTCAAATGAGAAGTTATTATTCAGGATCCAGTTGGGAACCAACGAGTTAACTTCTAGAGTTGGACTTTGTTGCGGGACGTGTGCAAAGGAGTTATCGATATATAAAACTTTTGTTCACCGTTGAGAGAGGGGGCATGCAGACAAACTAGAGCCAGAGGATGTATGGACTGGTTGGCCTATACCCCAAAGCCAGGGAAGTTTGGACTAGGCTATAGACCAGAAGGGCATGATAATAGCAGTAGTTGTAAGGAGTCCAGAAGGGGATGGACCCGTTATGGCCCCAATGGATGTAATGATCAAAGCGATGGATATCGTATGCTTTATGCACTGAGTGAGAGACGTGAGGATGATTGCTATATTTGATGCTTGCCATCACTATGACATGCACACTCCCATTTTACACTCTACGTTAGTGTTTATCTTAGAGTATTGTACATCTTGTTGTGCTAACTCTTTGGTTGTAGGTCCAGGTCAGGTATGATTATTTATACCTGTTATTGTTTTATTTTGCTGCTATCGCTCATACCAGACTTCTGTCTGACCCAAAGTTTTATGTCTCTTCTTATTACTTTGGGTGCTCCTAAACGAGCAGACTAGCGATAAGTTAGGTGATTGTGCACAGGTGGCTGTCCGGAGACGAGCAGGAGGCTTCCATGTACTATTTACATATATTCTCCCTATGTTGTTGCTGGTCACTTCTTTGGGCATTAGTAGTGTACTTTTTCTATTTTGCTTTAGAGACGGTATTTTGAAGTTGTAATAATGGTTTGGATCATAAGCTGTATTTTGGATTCCGCTGCTATGATGGTTTAGTTTTCAGCTTATGCACTATCTCGCATGTTTTATGTCAATTTATGTTATTATTATATTTTATTCCATGCGCTGTGAGATACACTACAAGTTCTTTGGTGATTCTTATATTCAAACAATTTTCTTTTGATGACCATCCCATGCTAGTTGGACGTTGGCACAGCGCATTGCAGGGGAAATGTCAGCTGGTGCGGGGCGAGTCCGTTACAAGAAGTGTGTGCGCTTGACCATGTTAGGTTATTGTAGTGCCTTTAAACGTCGTGTTCGATGGTAGAAATGCTGTGGGGTTTATTTCTTTAGCAAATGTGTGTGAATGTTATAGATTATATTAAATCCTATATTGAGGTTGTTTGGTTCAATGATGATGATGGCTTTGATGAGAGTCCAGATGAGGATGTTCGAAGTGATGTAAATTGGTTCGTTTTTCGTCGTATGTAATGAATGTGGAAATGACTCAAGGATGTATTGAGTTCGTGTGAAGTGGTTGCTCTAAAGTGTCCTGAGCTTATGAATAGTCGTGATTGATGACGACTAGAGATGAGAAGGCCGAGGAATTATCGTTGTCGTAGGTCCTAGCAGGCTCAAAGCAGGGGTACGATTGAAAGACCGGTTATGGGTCGAGTGCCCTGGGTGTCGTGTATGGCCTAGACACGTGTTGTGTATAGCGTGTGGGTTTTTTGCTAGAACCGGGGCTACGTGTATAGTCGTTGACAGTTGATGGAAAATTGTTTAGCCAGTCATACGATTAACGATGGTTTCAAAGCAAGGTTGGCAATGATAGCCAGAGTCAGTCATGGATGTTTGATTGTTTGGTTTATGTGAGATATAATTAGATGCTGTATGAGTTGCTTTTGCCATGTGTGAATGGTTGTTTTAATTGCCATGACTAAGTTGTTTTTTTTTTATGTATGGATCGTAAAGACTGTCACTGTCAGGTGTGGGGAAGGCAGGAGTGAGTTCTTCTCTGGAGATGGGTAGATAGTTCGTTTATTTACCCATTCTCATATACTTTATTTATGAAGTTTGTTAGCTGTTTTATCGCTCACTAAGACTGTTGTCTGGCTCAAGGTTTTATGTTTCCCTCTTATTACCTTGGGCTGCTCGTTCAATTTTGGATCGGCAGACTAGGTGGCATGTGATAGCTTAGTAAGGACGATGCAGCAGTTCAGAGACGAGTAGGAGGCTGGCGTACTATCTCTCTTACTGTATAGTATTTGGGTTTCCGCTGTTTGTTATTCTACTTTGAGTCCTGTAGTGAGGCAAATTTGTACAGACATATGTTGCAATTCTGGTGTAAGGATATATTTTCTTGTTGTTTTGAAAATTTGAGATTTCTGCTCAAATATGCTTCACTAATATTGCCTATTGTATATGTTCTATTTTATCCTTGCGCTGTGAGATTTACGATAGGTTCCGCTTATGTTTACCTACTCTGATGATCGTCCATAGCTGTCGTGCACACCTTTCAGCGCATTATTCCTCTTGTATAGTGCAGTGGTTATGGGAGGTCGTCACATTTGGTATCAGAGCTTTGGTTATTGATTTTAGCCAAAGTTCAGAGACGTAATCACATATGAGAGATGTATTTGTAGATTTCGGTTGGATGTATACTATATGATACTATATAGTATAGTAGCGTTGGTACTTCTTTAGTAGCTTATCTTGTATGTGGGCTAATCATTCCATTTTATATTTAGAATGAGTCGTCAAACATCTGGGAGTGAGCCTGAGACTGGAAGAGTAGGAGATGGAATCATATTGTAAGCTTTGATTGTTGCACCGGAATATCTAGTTATGTTCGGGGCGGCCATGATGACAGCAACTATGTTAAGGGTGCCCATTCCAGAAGTGGTAGTAGAGCGTGGTATTCCTATGCAAGTGCCCAGAAGGAATTCTTATAAGCGACAGAGGGACTGTTCTCCCACGGATGAAGAAACCTTTTTTGGCCCCAGTGCTACAATGAAGAAATCTAAGAAGAATGTGCTATACTTAAATTGTCAATTGGAGGGCCATTATTCCTGGGATTGTAAGGAAGAAAGGAAGTGCTTTACATGTGGCAAGACGGGACATAAGAAAAAAACTGCCCAGATACCCTGAAGAAAAAGCAACCGGAGGAAACATGTGTGGTGGAAGCTATTCCGATCTCATATTACATTCCGGATGAGAACTAGAAGTAACTTTTGTGGTTTGATATGCTTTCTTCTAATGAAGTTGTTAAGTTAAGTTTGGTACTAGAGCATCGCTTTCTTTTACCTAAAATAAGATTGTATGCTGAATAAGTTTGGAACTTCGAATTGTGATGGACCTTTGGTTGTATATAATCTAATATGATTTCATCTTCTCTTTTGGTATTTAGTTGTGATCCAATGTTGGTTAATCATGGTTGTTCCTTTATTATAAGATTGCTTTGAGTTGAACTTCGTTGGGCTTGGGATTATCTTGGGCATTGATTGGCTCAAGAGGTATTCAGCAAGAGTGAATTGCAAAAATCTAGAGGTGAGAATCGGGGATGTGGAAGGGTGAAAGGTGTTGATTTGGGGTGACCCGAAAATAGTGTTTTCGTGAGTTGTTATATTCGCTTGGATATCCACAAGAAGACTTGTCACCCATGCTAATCGCAAATGAGTTTGAGGATGTCTTTGACAAAGTCAAAGAGTTGTCACCACATCATGAGATTTAGTTTAAAAGTCGATTTGGTCATGGTGCTAGACTAATCGTTATGCCTCTTAGGCGGATGGCGCTTAAGGAACAACGGGAGTTGGAGGTGTAGGTTCATGACCTTCTAGGAAAGGGATTCATTCAGAGAAGTGTTTCTAAATAGGGTGCACCGGTTGTGTTTGCAACCAAGGCAGATGGCTCGTTGAGATTGTGTGTGGACTACAATGAGCTGAATAAGGTGACCAAAAAGAACATGTAACTATTGGCAAGGATAGATGACTTGTTCGATCAGCTTCACGAAGCTAAAGTGTTTTCTCAAATGTATGTGGCAACGAGATTTCACCAGTGGAGGGTGGCGAAGGATAGTGTGTCGAAGACATGCAAGTTTGGGAGCGATGTTTTTGGAATAGAAGAGCCTCGAGTATTTGGCAAGGTTTGATTTCAGACCAAGATGAATTGGAAAGCTCACATGTAGATTAGGGTTACTCGAGAAGATGTCGTGTGTGTATGACACTTTTCGTGAATCATCCCTACGAAATACACGCATAATCCGGATGCGGTAGAGTCTCCGGAAGAATATGAAAACCTAGAAGTAGAGACCATAGTTATGATACCTCGTAAGCCGCTTTGTGATGTGGGAAATGGCACAAAACAGCTTAGGATAAAGATGGTTAAGCTAGTCAAGACAATGGAGCGAGGATGGCGACGATGGTATGTGGGAGACGGAGGAGGATATAAAGACGACCCATCCAAAGCTCTTCGTCCGTATGACCCAATAATATCATGCCCTCACTACATCATTGTTACTTATTTATTATTATTGTTACTTGTTGTTATTGTTGTTATTTTTGTTGTTGTTGTTAGAATTTTGCATGTTAGGATATGGATATGGAAGATCGTAAAATATTTTTATTTTATTCCCTGAGGGTTGGATCATTATATTATTTTAATATGTTGTTTATGGGGTTGTGAGACATATCCATAATTTTACCAATTTTGTTTGTGACCATTTTCCCCCTATCAGTCTTGTATAGGGAATAACTTTTGACTCAGGTCGAATCAGGCGGTGAGAGCCATTCCATTGGAAAGGAAACGACGACTGCATTTCCATAGAGTGGTTACATTAAAGATTTGTCTCAACGGTTTGGGAAAGGTCGTTGTTTTAAGGTTTAACAGTTGGTTGTCCAGGTTTGGTAAGCCAAAATGGGCTGAATTGGGAAGTCCCATTAGTGGGCTGTTGGAAACTATAAATAGGTGGTAAGGGGTATGGAGAATAAGTTACTTTTCCTATTCTATCATTTGGTGGCCTTGTGTTCCTCCTTCCTCTAACACCTTTCCACCATTAAAAATCAAAATCTAAGGGAGGAAATCATAAATCTACACCATCGGAGGCTAGATCTACATTATTTCAAGAGTGGATTCATCAAATCGAGCGGATTGAAGGAAGATCTCTGCTGTCCGGATTCATAATTCACAATCTTTGCTTTGACTTGGAGAATTGGTGAGTGATATGCATCTCTCACATGGATTGAATGAAGTGTATGACTGTTTGATCACGTTTTTCATCAAATTCAATTGTTTTCTTATAGATCTACATCACGGTAAGTCTATTTTCATATGAATCACCATAGGATCTAATTTAGCAAGTTTAAACCGGTAATTTCTATGCTATTCCACATGTTTATGCAAGTTAGATCCACAATTTAGATCATATGTTCATTTATCATGATATTTAGTGAAATTTGTATAATTTTGGTGATAATTGACATGTTTCTGTTGTTAATGATTTCATAGCATGTTTGTGTTATGTTGAATGAATTAGACGAGTATATTTCGTCGATTGAATTGATTGGTGAAGTTTTGGTCGAAATTGGGCTTGAATTGGGGCTGTACAGGCCACCAGTCGCACATGGCTTGAGGAGCAAGTTAGAGGGATTGGTCTAGGGAGGGATTGGTCCAGTGAGGGATCGGTCAGTGAGGGATCGATCAATGAGGGATCGGTTAGCGAGGGTCAAGTATATCCGCTCGACCAGAAGTGTGTCTGCTCGACCGGGATTGTGTCCGCTTGCTAGAAGTGACGAGAAGTATGTCCGCTTGACCAGAAGTGTGTCTGCTCAATGAGGATTGTGTTCGCTTGACCGGAAGTTACCAGAAGTGCGTCTGCTCGACCAGAAGTCTGTCTGCTCGACCAAAAGTGTGTCCGCTTGACCAGAAGTGACCAGAAGTACGTCCGCTTGACCAGAAGTGTGTCTTCTCGACCAGAAGTGTGTCCGCTTGACCAAAAGTAACCAGAAGCATGTCCGCTTGACCAGATATGTGTCTTCTCGATCAGAAGTGTGTTCGCTTGACCAGAAGTATGTTTGCTTGACCAGAAGTGTGTCTACTCGACCAGGACTGTGTCCGTTTGACTAGAAGTGACCAAAGTGTGTCTACTTGACTAGAAATGTGTTCGTTCGACTAGAAGTGTGTCTGCTTGACCAGAAGTGTGTCCGCTTGATCAGAAGTGTAATCGCTTGACCAGAAGTGTGTCCGCTTGACCAGAAGTGCTTGCGCTTGACTAAAAGTGTATGTGCTTGACCATATTAAGTTATTGTAGCGCATTCAAACGCCGTGATCGATGGTAGAAACGTTGTGGTTTATATCTTTAGCAAACGTGTGTGAATGTTACAGATTATATTGAACCCTATATTGAGGTTGTTTGGTTCATTGATGATGATGGCTTCGACGAGAGTCCAAATGAGGGTGTTCGAAGTGATGTAAATTGGTTCGTTGTTCGTCGTATGCAATGAATATGGAAACGACACAAGGATGTATTGAGTTCGTGTGAAGTGGTTGCTCTAAAGTGTTTTGGGCTTATGAATAGTCGTGATTCATAACGACTAGAGATGAGAAGGCCAAGGAATTATCATTGTCGTAGGTTCTAGCAGGCTCAAAGCAGGGGTACGATTGAAAGACCGATTGTAGGTTGAGTGCCCTAGGTGTTGTGTATGGCCTAGACACGTGTTGTGTATAGCGTGTGGGGTTTTTTGCTAGAACCGGGGAGTCGTGTATGGTCCTTGACAGTTGATGGAAAATTGTTTAGCTAGTCATACGATTAACGATGGTTTCAAAGCAAGGTTGGCAGTGATCGCCAAAGTTAGTCATGGATGTTTGATTGTTTTGTTTATGTGAGATATAATTAGATGTTGTATGAGTTGGTTTTTCCATGTGTGGATTGTTATTCTAATTGCCATGACTAAATTGTTGTTTCTTTTGGATGTATGGATCATAAAGGCTATCACTGTTAGGCATGGGGAAGGCAGGAGTGAGTTCTTCTCTGGAGCTGGGTAGATTAGTTCATTTATTTACCCATTCTCATATACTTTATTGATGAAGTTTGTTAGCTGTTTTATCGCTCATTAAGACTGTTGTCTGACTCAAGGTTTTATGTTTCCCTGTTATTACCATGGGTTGTTCATCTGATTTTGGATGGGCTAAATAGGTGGCAGGTGATAGCTTAGTGAGGATGATGTTGCAGTTCGGAGACGAGCAGGAGGCCAGCGTACTATATCTCTTACTATATAGTATTTGGGTTTCTGTTGTTTGTTATTCTACTCTAAGTGCTGTAGTGAGACTAATATTACCTGTTGTATATGTTCTATTATATTTTATCCTTACGCTGTGTGATTTACGACATGTGCATATTGTGTTTACCTACCCTGATGATCGTCCATAGCTGCCGTGCACACCTTTCAGCGCATTATTCCTCTTGTATAGTGCAGGGCTTATGGGCGGTCATCACAAAAAACTTCCAGAATTCTTATGATTATATGACTGTTTTATGGGAGCTGGTTTTGGGAAGCGTTCCTATTCCTTGGTGGCCAGGAAGATATTTTTTGCTGTTATGTTCAAAGGAGTGAAATCTTTATGTCTAGAATATCAAGAATGTTTTCCATCCTTTTTACCTTTACCTTTATTCTCATTTCCTATTTTCTAACATCCAGACTTCTTCCAATCGTCTTCGGTATTCTTGTTCTCCTTCGGATCAAAATAGTTTTGATTTTCCATGCTGCCAACGACGCTTCCAACTGTTAAAGTCGTATCCTCCAACCTAATAAACTCGTCGGCTTTCTTATAGAATTTCTCGAGCAAGTTAGGCTCCCTTATTTCCACCCATTTCTAAGCTTAGTTTCTTTATTGACAGCTTGCGCTAAAGCCATCAACACCACTTTCGATTCAGGATTGCCAATTTATGTTACCGCAGTGTTAAAGCGACTCAAGAAGGATTTCAACGGTTCTCGAGGCTCTTGAGTCAATGTAGATAGAGGCATAATATCTTTTTTCTTCGTATATAGCCTGAACTGTTGCTTGAATTTGGAACCAAGTTTTCAAACTTATCAATAGATTTTGGTGCAAGTTTTGTAAACCATAACGATGCGACCCCTTCCAAGTATACTGGAAAATATCGGCATTTTAATTCATCGGTTTCCTTGGCATCATTCATGTGGAAGTCATACTTGAAGAGAGACGGGTTGGGATTAGTTTTTCCATTATATGTTGGCATAGCTGGGGGAATGAATGTCTTAGGATATTTCGCATCCAATATTCTTCTTTTAAACAAAGTTCTACTAGGGGAAAATCCTCAGTCTTCCTCATCATTATTCCTTCACAAACTTTCTTTCATTATTTGTTTGATCATCCCGGAGATATACTCCTCATTGTTGCATTGCTCTATGGGGCAGCGCTAGTCGCTTTCCCAGGTGTTTGACCTGACAAACGGCCTCGGTTAGCTAGCTGGGGCCTTTTATTTCCAACTCTTGGGGTTGCCCCTCCGGTTGTGGTCGCAACTTTTTGAGAAGATGGTCTTACGAGTTTACTTTGTTCATCCAGATTAGGATTAGCTTTTAAATCTTCCACATTAGCATTATGATTAGAGTCATCACCAAAGACTAATATCCTATCCAAAGTGTCATCAGAATAAACTTTATAATCAAGATCCTTCCCTACATTCAAATTTCTAAGAAGAGCCTCTTTATTCCTTCCTGTGTTAGTTCATGTGGCATTAGAGATGTGCACCCTCGGGGCTGTCCCTTGGTTTCTTTTTTGGCAACCGGTGGCAGATGAGTGTGCATGCTCTTCTAAATCATTCTCCACTCTATTATTTCACATATTTTCCCTTATAGCTAGCAAAATATCCAAATTTTCCATTTCAGCTTTTTTCGTGGCTTCTAGATGCTAATTTGTGCTTTCTACCATGGTATTGAGTTATCTTTGCGTTATCCCTCCTCCTGGAGTTTGATCCAATATAGGATTATTGGATGTAGGGAAAATTTGATTGTCATCAGCTACATTCCCAAAAGTTGTTGTTGCTTCCGACTTGCTCCTATTTTCCTTCTTCTTCGGAGGTGCCATATATCAACCAACCTCCGGGTTCCCAATCTGGTTTTCTCCGTGGATGTGCCTTGTAGACCTTGATGATCTATAGTAGAAGCAGAATTCTATTCCTTAGATTAATTCTCAATGAAAGCACCAAAATGTTAACTCTAAAACTGTTAGTAACATCCGACTTTGGGGGAAGCACCACCCATGAAGGGAAATAAAGCAGAAAACAGGTAAAAATAAACGGAAAAATGAAAGAAATGCAAAGTAAAGAAAAGTGAAAAAGTTGTAGTGGCTCAGCTTGAGATCAAGCCTACGTCCACTTTGAATACTCTTAATATTATTATCCTTACCATGCCAAAATACAATGAGTTTCAACTAATTATAATGTTCTGTATGGTAAAGATAAACTAGAGATTACAATAATTTTTTATTATTGCAATTAATCTCGATAATCAACTTGGATGGCCTGATCTTGCTATCTCTGGAGACGAACTATGGCTGCTAGAGATGAAATATGGTTGAATATGTGTTTTGCAACACCCCATAATTTTAAAGTACATTAATGACAATAAACTAAAGAATACTTAATCTAATGTGGGGAATTAAGTAAAACGGAATGTAACATTGCATTTGTCTCGGAATTCGGTTTAGATAGACTCTGAGTTTACGTAAAACGGACATCGTATAAGGAAGATATAAAGGTTAGACGTTTGTATACATATAAGTAGTATATATGTAAATAAAAAACCAAACCAGTTCAAAATAATTCAAAACAACGAAGCGGGAAATTGAATGAGGCAACGCGGGAATAAGACCCATTGGGGGTCGACCTACACCCCATACGGGGTCGACCTATGGGTCGACCCACCCTAGATCTGGGCGGATTCGTCCGCTAAACCTGGACTATTTTGTGACCTTGTACATTGGTGACTCAACATTTGGTGTATGGATCAAATTAAAACCTTAAATCTAACGGCTAATGATTGTCTTGTGTGTTAGGGACTGTGGAATGGATCCTTCAGGCAACGCAAACACTAGAGGGAGTGAACAGTGTTTGTAAGAATTTAAACAAAACTAAAAATCTAAAGTGAACTATGGGATGAATCAAACAATACAAACACTATCACAGACCCAGATTCAAACACATAAGCAAAATAAACAATAAACAAAAGTGCAGAAAAGGAAAGAACACACCGAATTTTATACTGGTTCGGATCACTCCTACGTCTAGTCCCACACAACGCTGGATTATGGTGAGTTTTATTACTAGTTCCAATAGTCAAATACAACCTCCTTGATTTCACGGCTCAACAAGGAGACACCGACTCCTATCCCTTGATTTCACGACTCAACAAGGGCACACCGACTCCTATTCCTTGATTTCACGGCTACAGGGATACACTGATTACTCTTTGACTTACAAACTGGCTTTATTAAACCCAAGCAATTACAAAATAGCCCTATAACTCTTCAATAGCACTTGATTCAGATAGTAGAGAGTAGACAGTATAGATAGAAGATGTTTGATCAATTCAGAAGTGAATTCGGCAGAGTATAAATGTAAAAACCAAAAAAATGATTAAGAATAATGGAGGGTTGAAAGAGGATGAAGTTGGAGAAGAAGATATGCTAAAAAATTCGGTTTTAACCTCTCTTTATAGAGTATGAAGGGTTGCAACGGTTCTAAAGCGTTTCAAATAGTGAAAAGACACTTCCCTTCAAAATTAGAAAAATAGTTGTTATATGTCGACATACACATTTTGCTATATCGACATACTCATGTGTATTTTTCATTTTCAATGCATTTTTCAAATATTTTGATATAAAACTAATTATGGAAATTCTTGAGTAAAATTCTATTGTTGTAAATTAATATTATATGATAGAAAATCATATGAAAACATACTTTCAAACTATATAAGTATATTTATAAAATTATAAGGTTTTAAATGATATAAAGTATAGATATAAAAATTTAAGTTTAAAAAACAAAGAAGAATAAAAACAGAAAAAAAATAGAAAAACAAAATAGAGAGAATTGAGAATGAATAGAAAAACAAAATGGAGAGGATTGAGGATAGAATTGAAAATCAAATTTTGAAAATTAGAATTTGAATTTGAACCTGGAGTGCTATTTAGTCTTACAAAATCTAGACTCTGTAAATATATTAATCTTGAAATCTCGATTACTCATGAGTCTTGAAATATCTCTGATCTTTGAATCTCAATCATCTTTATAACTGTAAAATCTTCATTAATATTTCGTGTATATAATTCCTGCATAAACACACACACACACACACACACACATATATATATATATATATATTCTATACAAAAAGTGTTAGCATATATTTAATAATCAATGATAATTGAAATAAGGTTGTTGTCATCAAAACTCCATTCTCCAATAATCTCCCCCTTTTTGATGATGACAACCTTAGTTTATAAAATATCATACCTATGTATAATTGTTTAATGATGATCCTCTTATACTCCCTCTGTCTGTAAGAATTCTATAAACTATGCCTATATTTTATAATTTCTCCCCCTTTGGCATTATCAAAAAGAAGGATAAAAGATACTTTCCTAAGTTATAATATTCTAGAATCTAAGTAATATCCCTAAAAATACTCCCCCTAAATTAAATAATACTATGAACAGAACATAAGTAACTATCCTTAAAAAGTACTCCCCTTTAATTTATTAACTAATTCTAAGTAGAACATTCCTAATCTATTTAGACTAAAGAGAATAATACTTAATATGATAATTAAACACAAACCAAATCAAGTATCATTATTACATATGTTTGTCTAATATATATACAAACCAATCCAAACTAAACCACACTGTATGTCTTAATATATACAAGTTTCAAACAATATAGTCTAAATCACACGATACCATAGTGTAATTAAACATATTAATCAAATCGTACCAAACAACTAAACGTCTCTTGGAACTTCAACCCATTCATCTTGTCCAATAATTGGATTCTTTTGGGTATCTTTCCACTATTCTTCAATGTTATGTGATGTTTGGTTGTTTTCATTTCTGAAATGAGAAGAAATATCCCAACGAATTACATAAAAATGTTTTTCTTGATGTTTAACTATCCACATTTGGATTAACTCTAGTTTGCGTTGATTACATAGTACTATGGAGAGAGTTTTCTTGAAGTAATTCAAAGAATCATTAAGATTCTCACTAATATTATGAATAGGATTTGCCATAGAATTTGATGGGAATGATTAAGGAAGAAGGAGTAATGAAATAACGAAGTTTTCTGGGAGAAATTGACTTAAATAGTGTGTAGAATTCGTTGGATTTTGAATGGACATGAGTAGTTATTTTAATTTTAAAATTTGAAAAAGTTTGGAAATTTTTCTGTTATATGTTGACATACATGTTTTGCCATGTCGACATACAATAGTATGTTTATTGAAAATTTTAAAATTTTGAATTCTTTTGAACTATTGTAATATTATAATATGTTTTATGATTTTTCCAGAAACATAAAGATGATTTAAACAGAATTAAAACTCCATTCATTACTTAATGGAAAGCAAATACATCCAACTAAACAAGACTCACTTAAATACGAGATTCGGAAGCAAATACAAGGAAATATATAAAGATACATTAAACTAGATGGCCTAGTTTTCAGACGATGATGAGGAAGATGAAATTCTAAGCTTTCTTCCTATCTTGGCCATGAATTTGGATAATTTGGAAAACTTCTTGTTACACTTCTTGTTAAGCTTCTTTTGATTTTTGATGATTTTCGCTTGATTTTGAATAACCGTGTCTTTGAGGTTACGATTTGAGGTTGGATACTCGATGCTTTCCAAAGAAGTCTCTTCTTCTTCGAATTTCATTGGGTCTTGCTCTTGTTGCAATCGAGCTTGTTTGGCCTCATATGCTTCATAAGGTTTGAAACTGAGAGGAATTTGTATGAGATCAATGTCTGATGCGTCAAACACTTTTCTAGGGACAAATTCTTCTCCGTGAAGATCAACTCCAAAGTATTTGAAAATGCGAGTAAGATAAACACCATAGTAGAGAGTGTTTTCTCTTGAAGATACATCTATGGGCTTAGGTTCATTTAGAATCATATCGGCCCAATTGGTAAGGTAATTACCCATAATGACAAAGAGAGCCTTTTGGACTTTAAGATTTGGATTGTTGTAATTTCCAAAATGGGGAGTGATGGTGTGTTGAAGGAGGAGGTTGACAATTCTTATTTTTGGGTGAAAGAAACGATTTTTGAAATCATTTGGAGCACCATCTTCGAAGATATCGTGATAGGTTTCCAAATCGGTTTCATCGAGAGCGGAAGTTAAGATCCGTGCCCTCACTTCTACAATTTAGAATTTCTCCTAGAAGGTCAGCGTCGAGAACAATTTGAGTTCTCTTGGCACTACTCCAAATTTGATTTTCATTGCCTTGATAAAATCCGCGGTTGAGATTTGCATAGAACATCTTCACGAATTTGGGACAACATACTTCGTCGTTGTCACGAGAGTCAATTAGACTCAAGATTTCTTTGTGTTGGAAGAGGGAGACGAGATCATAAGATGGAAAGTCGCTAAAGATGGCGAAAGCACCCGTGTTAACTTTAGCATTTGCTAAATAGTCACCATAGGTTTTAATGGATTGTAAATATAACCTTTTATGGTTTTGATTATCTTCAATTTCTGAGATGAACTTGAGGAAGCCATTGATATGATAGTTTTAAGGAGAATAGATATGAAGAATGTTATTTTGAGTTGTGAATGAAAGGTAGAAAGAATGGATACATATAGAAAATGAATAGATATGAATTGAATAGCCATAACTTTTCAGATTGAAAGGACACCTTTTTAGACCTTGGTTGTTGGTGAAAAGATTGGAGGGAAGTTTGAAAGTTTAAACTTTTGAAATTCAAAATTTAAATTTTAAAACAGTTGGATATGTCGACATATGTATTTCTGCATGTCGACATACAGGGCTTATTTCAAAAGGAATTTTCGATTTTCAAGTTTTGAATTAAATTATCGATTTATATTTTAGGTTTAACGATTTCCTGAAATACTTCTGATCCTAATTAACACACAAATAATTTATTTTATTAATTTATTGGTTGTTTAATATTATATTATTATTTTGAATTTCAAATTTCAAATTTCAAATTTGAATTTCAAATTTTAATGAATTTATTAAATTTTAAATTCAAACCAAAGCAAACAAACAAAGCAACCATTCAACCAACTAAAATTAAAATTTAATTAATGCATAACCGGTTTTTTGATCCTTTTCTTCATGATCTTCTGAACTTTGAATTGCTGTAAAGCATATATTTGTATTTCCGGTTTCTGGTTCTTCATCACTTGATGACGAATCAGAATCATCTAATGGTGCTACATATGCTTTCTTTCCTTTCCTTGATGAATTGGAGTTGTACGGTTGTTGAGTAGATTTGTCTGGATATGGACACGTTTTCTTTACATGACCTGGTTTGTTGCAGTTAAAACTTCGTCCACCATTTAATTTTTAATTTGCATGATTATAACCCTTCCTTCTATATTTTAGAAATCTTCTAAAATGATTTGTTATGAGTGATGTCTCTTCATCATCTTAACTACTTGAGTCAGAATCATTTGTTGTGGCTTTCAGTGCAATAGATTTCTTTTCAGTTGATCTATTTTCTTTTCTTTACTGCAATTGAACTTCATATGACATCGAATTCCCAATTAACTCTTCAATCTTCATTTCATTAACATCATTGGATTATTCTATAGCCAAAGTCTTCTGATCCCATTCTCGAGTTAACGAATTTAATGTTTTTCTGACTTGATCTGCTTTAGAATAAGTTTTTCCAAGTGTTGTTAGTCAATGCACTATCTCTTAATTCAAATTGATTGACTAGCGTGCCTATCTTAGTCTGTTCAACTTTACTAGTTCCTTCATGAGTAACTTGTAAAGTTCTCTAGATTTCATAAGCAGTCCTACATACAGATACTCTATTAAACTCATTCTATCTAATGAACAAAATAACATATTTATGGCTTTAGAATTTCTCTGTGCAGCAGCCTTTTGTTCATTTGTCCATTGTGCAAATGCAGTTGTGGGTTCAACATATTCATTTTGTGTACTATTCCATGTGTCTAATCCTACAGACTGTAAATAGATTTTCATTCTACATGCCCAATATAAATAATTACTACCATTAAACAGTGGTGGTCTAACAGTCGATTGACCCACCATAAAAGAACTATTATTGCTACCAGTGTTGGTTTCCATTTTACCAAATTTTCAAAAATCAGAACATAAACTTTTTGAAAGACCTTGCATTGATACCAATTGTTAGGGACTGCAGAATGGATCGCTTAGGCAAAGCAAACACTAGAGGGGGTAAAGAGTGTTTGTAAGAATTTAAATAAAACTAAAAATCTGAAGTGAACTACGGGATGAATCAAACAATACAAACACAATCATAGACACAGATTCAAACACAAAAGCAAAATAAACAGAAAATAAAAGTGCAGAAAAGGACAAAACACACTGGATTTTATACTGGTTTGGATCACTCCTACGTCCAGTCCCGCACAACGCTGGATTGTGCAGAGTTTTGTTACTATTTCCAATAGTCAAATACAACCTCCTTGATTTCACAGCGCAAGGAGACTCTGACTCCTATCCCTTAATTTCACGGCTCAACAAGGGCACACCGTCTCCTATTCCTTGATTTCACGGCTACAAGGATACACTGATTACTCTTTGACTTGCAAACAGGGTTTATTCAACCCAAGCAATTACAAAGCAGCCCTATAACGCTTGATTCAGAAAGTAGAGAGTAGAGAGTGTAGATAGAAGAATTTTGATTAATTCAAAAGTGAATTCGACAGAGTATAAATGTAAAAATAATAAAAATGATTAAGAATAATGGAGGGATGAAAGAGGATGAAGTTGGAGAAGAATATATGTTTAAAAAATCGGTTTTAATCTCTTTTTATAGAGTATGAAGGGTTGCAATGGTTCTGAAGCGTTTCAAATACTGAAAAGACACTTCCCTTCAAATTAGAAAAATAGATGTTATATGTCGACATACACTTTTTGCTATGTCGACATACTCATATGTATTTTTCATTTTCAAAGCATTTTTCAAATATTTTGATATAAAACTAATTATGGAAATTCTTGAGTAAAATTCTAGAGTTGTAAATTAATATTATAAGATAGAAAATCATATGAAAAACATACTTTCAAACTATATAAATATATTTATAAAATTATAAGGTTTTAAACTATATAAAATATAAATATAAAAATTTAAGTGAAAAA
Organism: Allium sativum; assembly: GCA_030737875.1. NCBI lineage: Eukaryota > Viridiplantae > Streptophyta > Magnoliopsida > Asparagales > Amaryllidaceae > Allium > Allium sativum. The sequence continues at coordinate 865,872,951 of CM060924.1, read as the reverse complement.
CAAAGAAGAATAATAATATAAACAAAATAGAAAGAATTGACAATAAATAAAAAAACAAAATGGAGAGGATTGAGGATAGAATTGAAATCAAAATTTGAAAATTTGAATTTGAACCTGGAGTGCTATTTGGAGTCTTACAAAATCTAGACTCTATAAATATATTAATCTTGAACTCTTGGAATCTTGATTACTCATGAGTCTTGAAATTTCTCTGATCTTTGAATCTCTATCATCTTTATAACTGTACAGTCTTCAGTAATATTTCCTATATATAATTCCTACATATATATATATATATATTCTATACAAAAAGTGTTAGCATATATTTTATAATCAATGATAATTGGAATAAGGTTGTTGTCATCAAAACTCCATTCTCCAACATTGTGAACTCTATATAAAGGCATGCACCCCTATCAAATCAATTACACTTCTTCAAACTTCTTCCTCAAACTCTTGTTCTGAAATTATAAAAAGAAGATGGGGAGATGCTGCCGAAATTTGGATTGAATCAAGATAATTTTACCTAACATATACAAGAATTTATTCTACAACATCAGCATATTATTCTCTGTTCTTTAGATCCAATATCTATGAGTTCATGTTACTTTTAGATTTAAAAATTTAACAGCAACCCTGTCATGTTAATAAACCTGGATCTAAGCCTATGCCTGTTAAGAAACTGATTCATATCTAAACAGTTTAGCTATAATTACATGTAATTTTTCGTACACCTATTCTACTGTTCAGTTGTTTTTATATGCCTATTTCTGTTCTTCTCCCTCTCTTATTCCCTTTTTATTTTATAAGTCTAGGATACCTTCGAGCCTAGGCCAATCTCGTAAGAGATCTACGTATGAGCGAAATTGGGGTAATTGGGGAATGTTTGGGAATGAAAAATTGGGGAATATCTTGTACTGTAGAATATGACTGAAATTCGGGGTGTATGAATATGTAAATCTGTAGGCTTAATTCGAGGATTAAGTGGAACATGTAATGAAAATGTATATATAACCTATGAAACCTATTTAATCTGTTAGGGGTATATGAACCTGTTAACCTGTAAATACTTAACCTATTTAATCTGTTGGGGTTATTTAAACTTATTAATCAGTAACCTGTTAAATATGTGGGGTTAAGTAAACCAGTTGAATCTGTAGGGTTAAGTAAACCTGTTGAATCTGTGGGGTTAAGTAAACCTGTTTAATCTGTAGGGGTTATACGAACCTATTAACCTGTAAGACTTAACCTGTTTAGTCCGTGGGGGTTATGCGAACCTGTAGATCAGTAAGGCATAACTTGTCAAAATCCTAGTTAATTGAGGACACAAGCCTAGGGGTTTGGCTTATGTCATCTGCGATGTGGGGGCTCATATCATTCAGTAACCCATTTTGGTATTAAGAGAGTACCCTGCACTTGGTAGGGGTCAGGGCATGCTTACTGAACTGATTGTAAGAGGTTCATCTTGGAAGAGGTGTGTACTTGCGCATTCCAACAAAGTCATGTGCGTACATGGGTCTGGCTTGCTTGGGGATAATAAGCCACTGTAGCATCAGTAAATAGGTCTGTGTCCTTCTGTAGGTTGCCACTTTAGGAAGTAATACACCCTACTATGGGGCCGATACAGGGTATTTACGGAGTAGGGAGTCGATCGCTTGGGGGTAGTAATTAGGGTACATATAGTCCTTCTTGTTTCCTGTTTTGGTACCAGTTATTTCTGTTTGGGGTAAAACCCATTATTTCTATTGGGGTACCTGTTATTTCTATTTGGGGGTGAAACCCGTTATGTAACTAGAAGTATACCTAAATCTACCATTATAGTTCTATTGGGATCATTATGTTTCTATTAAGTAATTGGAAAACACCTAATCTGGTAAACTAGTATTGGTGTAGAGAAAAGTAATCGAGAAGCATAGTCTATTTTGTTTATCCTGTTTATATCTGCTGTATGTTACTGTTATCTCTTTTCCAGTTTATTTTCTTATCATGATACTTTTACATCTTTCTATGCTAAAATTCACTGGACCCGCCAGACTTTATGTCTGACCCTTTTTGTTTTCTTTTCTTTCTCTTCTTTTCCCCACCCCTATAGGTTCTTAGGGTGGGAACGCTCAGGTGTGATTAGGAATTTCTCTCTCTTCTGTCTTTACTTGGATCTGGATCTGCTTTGATGTATCGCTTCGACTATTTGTCTACTTTGTTATGGGTACTTATGGGGATTATGATTTTACATTTCTGTACTCTAATGGTTTTTAGCGTAAGATAGATGTTTTGTTTGATGTATTTTGTTCCAGTATTTTAGTCTGATGTTGTAACTGGATTTGAGACTACGATGTTTTCTATTGAAAAATAAAGTTTTAAATTTCTGTTGCTATTTTATATATTTGTCTTGTGAGATTATTTTTTTGTTTACCTATAATGCTTCACGGAACATAATGCATTCTAATAAATAGTGACATTAACGGACGTGGGGTGTCACATTTGGTATCAGAGCTGAAAGTTACATGATGATAAAAGTTTAGAAAATTGTTATAAATAATAAAGTATTTTCAAAGAAAAGTCTGTTTTTGAAAAACATATTCCCCAAAGACATATAAAATGTCTTTCCAATTCTCTATTTGAATCATTTTTCCTTCTTTTCAGCATGTCTGGGGAGCCGGATCTTCCCGAGGGTGTTCCGATATCGGCTTGGTTCATAGATATCTTGAGGCTATGGCACCAACCGGAGGCCAAGGAGATGTCCCTCCCCCAGCTGCAGTCGTTGTTCCTCCACCTTCGTAAGTAGATAATTTCTCTAAGAGATTTCATGGTTGTAAGCGCTTGGGTAATTTGGTTAAGGATTTCAAAAAAAGGAAGAATACTTGTTTCAACTGTGGTGAAGTTGGACACTATACTTGGGAGTATCCAAAGAAGCAAGGACAGGGGCAAAGGAAAGGACCTTCTGGAGGGCAGGTGCATGCTCTCGAGACTAGTGGACCAGACAGATGTAGGGAAATTTCTGTTGAAGGTATGATTTCCCTTTCCGATCATCCAATTAGGACTCTTTTTGATTTTGGTACTTCTAATTCTTTTATATCTGATTCTGTGGTTGAGTCTCTGCACCTTAGTACCAGTATTGTTTCTGATCCCGTTATGTCGGGCTTTGAGGACATCTGTGTTGGGCGTCGAGTTCGAGTGCAATACGTATATGCTTGGTTTTACGGGCTACGGTCTGATTCTAGGGATGGATTATCTAGCCATGTATGGTTCCATCTTAGACTATGAGAGAAGGGTCATTAGACTTCTGACTTGTCGTGGGAGGACTCTGGATGTTTCCTCTGACCCAAGGGGGTATGTCATGCTTAGTTTCCCAGAATCCCTTGATGCTTCTGTCAATGATTTGCGATCTGTACCAATAGCCTATGAGTATCCAGATGTTTTTGATGAGGTTAGGGGCTTACCTTTGAGGAAGAAGATTGATTTTCGGACATACTTGGTGGATAATGCGAAGCCATTTGCATTGCATGTGCGCGACATGGCTCCTAGGGAGAGGAGGGAGCTTAGCAAGCAAGAAGGGGAGCTACTTGAGAAGGGGTTTATTAGGTGTAAGTGTTTCAGAATGGGGTGCTTCGGTCGTCTTCGCAACCAGGGCGGATGGCTTTCTTCGTCTATGTATAGATTTCAGAGAGTTGAATAAACTCACCAAGAAGAATAGGCACCCACACCCAACGATTGACGATCTGTTTGACCAGCTTGTTGGCACATCTGTTTTCTCGTAGTTATATTTGGCCAAGTGATTTCATTAGTTGAGGGTGGTCGAGGACAATATAGATAAGACCGCTTTCAGAACTCCAGATGGCTCCTTTGAGTAGTCATGTCTTTTGGTTGACGAATGCACCTGGGTATTTTGTGGATTTGATGAGCAGAGTGTTTGAGGAGTTTTTGAATAAGTTTGTGGTGGTTTTTGTGGATGACATTCCGATCTTCTCGAAGAGCGAGGAAGAGCATGCCCTACATTTAGGAGAGGACTTGAGGACTCTCAAGACACACCAGCTTAAGGCGAAATTCTCTAAGTATCACTTTTGGAGAAAGGAGTTAAGATTTCTGAGGCATGTGTTCTCCAAGGATAGGATAGCGGTGGATCCAGCAAAAGTTGTTGTAGTTCAAGATTGGAAGGTCCTAAACAATGCAACGGAGGTGAGAAGTTTTCTTGGTTTGGCGGGCTACTATAGGATGTTTATAAGGAATAAGCAAAGATATCCGCCCCACTCACCAGACTGACGAAGAAGAATCTGACCTTTTCTTAGAGTATTGATTGTGAGGATGCTTTTCAGCGATTAAAGAGGGATCTGACAACAACACTAGTTTTGACATAGCATGATGGGAGCAAGGTGTTCACGGTGTACATTGATGCATGTGGTACAGGGCTTGGTGCCGTCTTGATGCAGGAGGGAAGGTTAATATGCTATGGTAGTAGACAGTTGAAGGTTCATAAGAGGAACTACCCTATCTAATTTGGAGTTGGCTGCTATAGTGTTTGCACTTAAGATTTGGCGACATTGTCTCATGGGAAAAAGGTTCGAGTTATACACGGACTATAAGTCGCTCAAATATTTGTTCTCGCCGAAGGATATCAATTTGAGATAACAAAGGTGGATGGATTTCCTGGCGTCCTATGAATTTGAGATTTCTTATATCCCTGGCAAGGGTAATGTAGTGGCGGATGCTTTGAGTAGGCAGAGGATGACCTTGAGTCTTCTATTCGTAGAAAGTCAGAGTTTGGAGTACGTATCAACCTTCAATTTTAGGCCATTTACGGATCTTACACCTGGTTTGTTGGAATCTCTAAAGGTGCGACCTACTCTTATGGATCTGATAGGAACTTCGCGGCGAGAGGACCCGCAGATAGTAGACATCTTAGATAGACTCAGTAGAGGGGAGAATTCTAGTCACCTTAGTAGATATTCCGTGGATGATAAAGGGTGGCTACAACGAGATGGTAGGCTTTGTGTTCCCCGAGTTGGAGATTTGTTTAGGATATTCCTTGAGGAAGCCCATCACTCTAAGATGACTATCCATCCGGGGGGCGATAAGATGTATCAAGACATGAGGCGGGTTTTCTTTTGGGTTGGAATAAAGAAAGATGTAGCGGAATTCGTAGCTCGATGTTTAGTATGACAGCAAGTAAAAGATGAACAGAAGAAGCCTGGCGGTTTGCTTCATCCTTTGAAAATCCCACAATAGAAGTGGGAGAGCATCTCTATGGATTTCATCGATGGTTTGCCTAGGTTGAAGAGAGGCAACACCAGTATTTGGGTTATAGTAGACATGCTTACTAAGAGCACTCATTTCATTCCTGTGAAGAGCAAGAGAATGGAAGCATGGTTAGCATCAGTTTATCTTCGTGAGATAGTCCGTCTACATGGAGTACCTTCTAGCACAGTGAGTGATCGTGATCCCATCTTCACAAGTGAGTTCTGGAAGAGCTTGCAAGAGGCACTAGGAACACAGTTATGTTTAAGCACTGCACATCATCCTTAGACTGATGGACAGACTGAGAGGGTGAATAGAGTCTTAGAGGATCTTTTGAGGTTGTGTATCCTAGACTTCGGAGGAACTTGGGAGGAGCACCTCCCATTGGTAGAGTTCGCCTACAACAGCAGTTACCAGACTAGTATTGGCATGGTACCCTTCGAGGCACTATTCGGACGACCTTGCAGATCACCGAATTGTTGGTGGGAGTCTACGGACAGGCTTCTACTTGTACCTAAGATGATTAGAGAGACTTCGGAAAAGATTAACCTTATCCGCCGTAGTATGAAGATAGCTCAGGACAGGCAGAAGTCCTACGCAGATAAGAGAAGGACTGACGTTGAGTTTGAGTTAGGAGATATTGTTTTCATCAAAGTATCACCTTTGAGGAATGTGGTTCGCTTTGGATCTATAGAGAAATTAGCACCAACGTTTGTAGGGCCATTTCCCATAGTGGAGAGGATAGGTCAGATGGCCTATAGGGTGAGACTACCAGAGAGATTGACAGGTATTCACGATGTTTTCCACTTTTCCCATTTGCGGAAATGTCTTCACGATTCAACAGAAGTGGTTGAGCAGAGCATGCTTAAGGAAGTAGAGGTAGAAAAAGAAGCAATATTTAGATGAGTTCCTACCCAAATACTTGGATCAGAGGTTAAGAAACTGTGCAACAGAGAGCCTAAGTTAATAAAAGTACAATGGGGAGAAGACCGCGAGGATGAAACTTGGGACACTGAAGACAAGATTCATGCTTCATACCCTTTTCTTTTCGAGAGTATGCTCTTAACTTCTTTTTCCAAGCTTTTATTAGTACTTGCTTCTATCATTCGAGTATATCCTATCATTCGAACCTTTCGATCCTTAGGTAGAATCCGATTGTTGGAAACATGTGTTTGAGACATGTTATGTTTGATGGTTGCGAGTGGATGCAAGTGGTTGCTAATGGTTTCTCGTGGTTGCATACACACACACATTAGGCACCAGATCGGCTCAAACACACTCATACTGCATATGAATGCATGTGCATTAGGATTTTATATGGATGAAATTGGATGTATCATCATATGGATGTTGCATTTGAATGAATGATTGTGCACACATATAGAAATTACATGATATACTAGGACTATTTACATAAATTTTGGATTCATGGCACAAACATAAATTACATTAAGGAGGTCAACTAAATCAGTCAACCGCCTGATTTTCGCATTAGTGTAAGGACATATACACACCATTGCATATGTTCATACAAGCATTAGAAAAATCTTAAGGACAATGGATGCTTGTGCGTGGTGGATGAGTAGATGGCTGTGATAGTTAGGATAATAACATTCTTCTTAACTTGGAGATTTCGGCGATGAAATCCTTCTAAGTAGGGGAGAATGTAACACCCCGTAATTTTAAAGAACATTAATGACAATAAACTAAAGAATACTTAAATTAATGTGGGGAATTAAGTAAAATGGACTATACCATTGCATTCATCTTGGAATTCTGGTTCAGCTAGACTCCGAGTTTGCGTAAAGGACATCGTATGAGGAAGATATAAAGGTTAGAAGTTTGTATACATATAAGTAGGATATATGTAAATAAAAAACCAAACTTGTTCAAAATAAGTCAAAACAACGAAGCGGGAAATCGAACGAGGCAACATGGGAATAAGACCCATTGGGGTCGACCTACACCCTATACAGGGTCGGCCTATGGGTCGATCCACACAAGGGTGTGTCGACCCTAGGGTCGACCCATTAGTTGACCCCCCCCCCCAATCTAGGCAAATTCGTCCGCCGAACCTGAATTGTTTTGTGACCTTGTATATTACTGACTCGCATTTGATGTATGGACCAGATTAAAATCCTAAATCTAACGGTTAAGGATTGTCTTGTGAACTCTATATAAAGGCATGCACCCTTAACAAATCAATTACACTTCTTCACACTTCTTCCTCAAACTCTCATTCTGAAATTATAAAAAGTAGATGGTGAGATGCTGCCAAAATTTGGATTGAATCAAGACAATTCTTACATAACATATACAAGAATCTCTTCTGCAACATCAACATATAATTCTCTGTTCTTTAAATACAATCTTTGTGAGTTTATGTTACTTTTAGATATAAAAATTTAACAGTAACTCGGACATGTTAATAAACCTGGATCTGATCCTATACCTATTAAGAAAATGATTCATATCTAAATAGTTCTACTATAATTACATGTAATTTTTCGTACACCTATTCTGTTGTTCAGTTGTTATTATATACCTATTTCTGTTATTATATGTCTATTTATGTTCTTCTCCCTCTCTTATTCCCTTTTTATTTTATAAGCCTAAGCTACCTTCGAGCCTAGGACAATCTCGTAAGAGATCTACGTATGAGCGAAATTGGGGCAATTGGGGAATGTTTGGGAATGAAAATTTGGGGTATATCATGTATTGTGGAATATGATTGAAATTTGGGGTGTATGAACATGTAGATCTGTAGGCTTAATTCGAGGATTAAGTGGAACATGTAATGAAACTGTATATATAACATGTGAAACCTATTTAATCTGTTAGGGGTATATGAATCTGTTAACCTGTAAATACTAAAACTGTTTAATCTGTTGGGGTTATTTAAACCTGTTAACCGTAACCTGTTATATCTGCAGGGTTAAGTAAACCAGTTGAATCTGTGGGGTTAATTGAACCTGTTGAATCTATGGGGTTAAGTAAATCTGTTTAATCTGTGGGGGTTTGTGACGATCCCAAAATCCGAGGGGCGGTATTAAGGATAATCATTAGGAAATAACACATTAATCATCATAGCAGAGTACAGATAATAGCAGAAACAATAAATAAAACAATTTTACATGGATATGACAGCGGAATCACAACATGTAGGGATATCAGAATAGCATAATGTGGGATATACTTAGTAAATATAAAGGAAAGTGATCAGTCATCATCGCCAGAGGCGGAATACATACATGCAGTGAGACATAATAAGGGTATCAGTCTACATCGCCGAAGGCGGAATACATATACATATAGTGAGAAATACGGAAAGTAAATCAGTCTGCATCACCAGTGGCGGAATCATAATATAAATACAGTAATGGCGGAAAATATCAAAGTCATCTCTGTGAAGTCAGCCTCGCCATGAGCCGAAAATGCACTCTATGCAGCAGTGCAGAACCAAAAACCACATGTCACCTGTGTACTAGGCTGCCCGTGTGAAAATAAGGGCACCCGTGTTTGCAAAGTGAAACAAACAACGAGTCAGTCATGGGGACTGGTATGAGGAATCTATTTAACAGTTAAACAACAGTAATAGCAAATCATAGGACCACGCCACTTTCGCGGAACGGGTTTACTCCAGTGATTGCTAGTGCATTTAAAACAAAGTAAATTCTTTTAAAACAACGCAATGTGTTTAGAAAGAATGAAGCCATTATAAGACTCAGGTCCCATCACACAATGCAACGCAAGCCGGAGGATAGAGTTTTACCTTATAAGGGCCAAATATGCTTGATACGTATAAAGCAAAATCATTTGATATTATTACTAGTGCATATATGTTTCAAAAATGACTAGCATCATAAATATCAATCATAGACGGCATAAGTGCCCCATACCACTATGTCGCCATACTAGTTCTACAATCAAGTCCGTTATTTCGTATTGGAAATTGGATTTCCGTCATGAGTCGAGGCAAGGGGCAAACTCCTCTCCGCTTCGAGACACTCTAGCAAATGCCTCGGGACTACACACTCTGGGCAACCCCTGGATGCGGCTGGGCCGGTCCTCACTTACGTTAGAGGATTAATTATGCCTGAACACACGTTTCCCGGTCCTTACAGACCTATAATCGAGGCGCCTCGCATTCCAACAACCACAAAGGTGAAAAGTAGATATATATGTCAGGGCTGGTAAGTCACCGACACCACCATAGCTAGAAAGAAACGTCGTGCTCTCCCAGCGGTCCGTATCCTGTTTTTAACTCATACCGGGGTGTGAGGTTCGCAAATCTACGAAATACACAAAGCTAGGTCACGTGGGCCTTGCTTTGATCATCATCCACAAGACTTTGCTTTGCAACAGAAGCCTTGATCACAGCATCTTGGCATGCCACATAGGCAGTCCACTCCATACGATTGATTTCTATCGATATATAACCCCTGAGCTCGTACGTCTCAGAGAAGGGCGTTAAGCAAGAGAATAAATTCTCCGCCGTCAAACAGATATATATATAACAGAGATCAATCAGTATAGAAAAAAATCCAATGTCAGACACACAGTCCATTTACAAGTCCATCCTGGGTCTGAACGAAACCGGAGGCGTCAAATTCCTCGTATATCCGTCCAATCAACACATACGTTCAGACGGCTACTACTTCCGTCCCTTTCCGGTAGCTACTCCGGTCAGGAACCTCAGTAGCGCCCATCCAACCGATACGAAGATCGTCGGTCTTGAATCGTCTTTGCATTTTCCAATTCGAATCGCTCGATAAATTATTTGAAATGAGGGTTAGCTCGGCCTTTTCAAATAATGCACGTCATTAGAATTTAAATCGATTCATTTTATGGTTATATTATTCGACATCCATCTTTCGGTTCTTTAGTGTTATTTTCATGTCATACACATACAACCATCAAATATCAAACAATTCAAGCCCAATTGGTTTATTTTCAATCAATGTTGCTTATAATATTTTATAACGATTTTTCGCCATTTTTATTTATTTAAAAATGGCCATATTTAATTTAACGACGTTTCAGGTCGTGTCGTGGCGCTGGCACTGTTTTTCCCCTAATTTTTTTTACACATACCGGAAAATCTAACCGTGGGATTTCTACAAAGTCTATATCAGTGGGAAGATATTCCCAAAGCGAACCCAACGGTTCCAGTTTCGTGAGAATCCGACGGTCGGATCTTCCACACTAGTTGTTTGAAGTTACGGTTTCAAAATTCGATTTGCAGCGTCGTTATTCGATTTAATTTAATTATATTTATATATAAATATAAACGATTCTGGCGCTGTTTTTCTACAGATTTGAATTAAACATTACGGACAATCCAACCGTTGGATTTTTACAAGGTTGGTGCCGTTGGAAAGATATTTCCAAGGCGAACTCAGCGGTTGCGGTTTCGGGAAAATCCGATGGTCGGATTTCTCGTACTAATCATTTCAAATTACGATTCCGAAACGCGAACTGCACGGCCTCTATTCCTTTTAATTATAATTATATTTATATATATGAATATAGTTCATTCCATTATTTCAACTATAGTTCATTCTATAATTTCAACTTCGTTTTCACTTCAAATATTTCACTAACGCCTTAATATTTCAAAAAATTTCGCCATAACCTCCTTTGTACGGGGAGGGGTTTGGAAATTTATTGGGCCGTATTAGGTACCCAATAAATCCTAAAAAGCATTCACATATTTATAGTGATATATTCTGGTGTTTACGGGGGAGCATGTACTGATAATCACTCCAGAGAATAAATTCCCATCACCCCGTTTCCGTGTGGAAATAAATAGTCCATGTGCCGTGTCTAATAACTAGAGCGACGTGATTATTGTCAACCCCAGACCCGTGTGGGGTTTTTATTAATCTGGCAATTTATCGTTATAATTTATATAGTCCATATCAGTCATCAGTTCAACCTGTAGTACATAGTCATCGCCATACAAGCCTCTTGCTTGTATGGTAAATCTTCCACCTCGTCACACAAGCTCCAATTGCTTATGTGGAATATGATGAAGTATGCCTATCGTCAAGAAGTATGCCATGTAGTGTAGTTCAAAATTAATTGTTACTATCCTATGGCGTTGTTTATTATTTCACACAGAAAAACCAGCACTCCGCATCCAATGGCATTCACAGGAGTTGATATATAAATAAAATTGCGCAGCCAACTCATCAAGGTTTACCTATTTGTCGGGCACGCAAATAATTTCTTTACCCTACAGCTAATCCATTTTTCCTGTTCAACACATGTATATATATGCAGAACAAAGCTAATAATAATATTTTTAGCAAACTATTATTTATTTCAATACATGTGTATTTTTAACCAAGCGTATACATGATAAAAGGAATATTTTTATCATCAAAAATATTTATTCGACGCATGTGTATTTTTAACTAAGCGTATACATGATAAAAGGAATATTTTTATCATCAAAAATATTTATTCGACGCATGTGTATTTTTAACTAAGCTTATACATGATAAAAGGAATATTTTTATCATCAAAAATATTTATTCGACGCATGTGTATTTTTAACACTTCTTATTCACTATAAAAATATAGTTTTCATTGTCGATTCATTTTATTTTTAAGAGATGATAATATTCAACACATGAACTTCAACTCAACGAATGAATTGCAATTCAACACATGAATATTCTATATAGTTTGTATATATATGAAAATGTGATTTTTATCGCTAAAGCCATTTGTTTAAATTCGAATAATATTCAACACATGAATTTCAACTCAACGAATGAATTGCAACTCAACACATGAATATTCGATATAGTTTGAATATATATAAAAATGTGATTTTTATCGCTAAAGCCATTTGTTTAAATTCGAATAATATTCAACACATGAATTTCAACTCAACGAATGAATTGCAACTCAACACATGAATATTCGATATAGTTTGAATATATATAAAAATGTGATTTTTATCGCTAAAGCCATTTGTTTAAATTCGAATAATATTCAACACATGAATTTCAACTCAACGAATGAATTGCAACTCAACACATGAATATTCGATATAGTTTGAATAATTTATTTCAACGAATTCTAACACATAGATATTTCAGAAAATTTCGGCAGCATAACGGCAGGGTAGTTAAAACCGGGACCGTCCCTAGTACGGCTCCTCGCTCTACCTTAAAACCTCGCGGTTTTTGACAATGGGGATCATGCATCTAGTTCGCATGCAGGCGGCATGTTTTATTTTCAATTCCACAATCCTATTCTATTTTGTTTCAACCACAAGAGGGTATTTTTCAACCACAAAGGTATTTTTCAACCATAATATCAACCACAAACAATTATTTCCAACCATTCGTCATACCATATAATATCACGTCAAACACAAGCAATAAATATCGTCCATGGTCTGTGGACGAGGGTAGTATGTATATATATATATATAATATAATAATTCACTTGCATTTCATCACAATTCAAAGCATATATGTTTCATTCAACGCTTGTATAATTTATACATCGCTATTATAACTTATACAACACATGTACATGAGGTATACAATGTGTATATAATTTACACTTCGCTTATATAATTTATACAACGCGATTTCATTCACACAAATAGTTTAGATTCCTCACATTGGTTATTGCGGTGCTAAAAATCGTAGGAAGGTCAGAAAAATCCGCGGCTTCTTCTAGAATGTAGAGAGCCTCCTTGCGGTCACGGTGTCTCCTGTTTCATCGAATTTCGTTAAAGAACGAAAAAGATATTATTTTTCAAAGTTTTGCAACACTTAAAAGTGTTATTTTCATTACAGAATTTCCATCAGAAAAGTTTCTAAAACCTTCGAAACTAGGTCTCAAATTTTCAGTCGATCCGTACCTCTATGCTTCGATCAGACCTTGCTGCGTCAAAGGGCTACGAAGCACCTCCAGATCGACGGTGGTGGCGAAGGATCCGGTGGCCTGTGCTCGTCGCGGCGGCGCTCTGAAGGTCGCAACTTCCTTTTCGAATTCCGACGTCGATGGCTGATGGGAGGAGGCGTGGTTGGTCGGATGTGGAGAGGAGGCGAAGGCGGTCGGAAGTCTCAACTGGGGTCGGCGGTGAAATCGCCTGAGGCGGTCGAAAAAAGGAGGAGAAGTCTCGAGCGACGTGGATCGTCCAATCGTTCTCTAGCGGCTAGGGTTTCGGATTTTTTTTTATTGAAAAATTCCTATTGGTCCATGCTTTATAGGAAATTTTAAATAGTGTTTTTGCAAACGGACTCCTTTTTAAACCCAACGACTGTCGTCCCAAGCTAAATACCCCCATTTCGGACACAATGGGATATGTTTCGTTGGCCATTTCGACTGTTACAGTCAGTTATTTTTCAAATTAAAATATGTAACATTCGATATTTAATTTAAGCGTACATTTCAATTTTCCAGGGCCACAAACTGAATCGAAAAATTCCAGAAAAATAAATCTAGCTTTTTTTTGATGATACGGTCCTAAAAAAATCAGTTTCGTCGAATTCTGAGCTCATTTGAAACACGGCCATTTTTAGGTCGACCCATTTTAATAGAATTTGACCAAACACGTTATCTTTTGCCCCGCTCACATACTAGCTTCAAAAATTATGAAATTTGAAACTTAGCAATAATTTGACATCCCAGACCCAACAAAAGTGGTTTCGTCGAATTCCGAGGTCGTATGCAAAATCTCAATTTTCAAGGGCTATACATACTATATAGCGACCTTTCTGAAAATTCATTTGGCCATAACTTTTGATTTCCGTTATGAAATTTCGATTTTTCAGATTCGTTAGAAAGGTATTGATAAACAGATTTAAATATTTTCAGTTTCGTCAAAATCCGTTATATTTTCCACCCGGTACAGTCAGACAAAGTTTATATTCAAAATTTCAAACTGCCATATTATACACAATTCTATATTTTATTGAAATAGGCTATTTAAATTATTCAAATTCTTTGGTAATAACCTAATTTAAAAATTTTAAACTGGTTCACATTTTCCGGGTTATTACAATCTCCCCCACTTAAAACTTTTCGTCCACGAAAAGGAAATAACAGCTAAGCAGGAAATAAAATGTAAATGCAAAGTATTGTAAAGGTACCTTGCACTGGAGTTAGTCAGAGATGTCCACTCTGCCTTTGGGATAGGCTTGTTTAATGCTTTCCTCAGTCTCCCAAGTACAATCTCTAGGATCACTACTCCACTGCACTTTGACTAGATGAATCTTTTTCCTCCTTAGCTCTCTGGTTTCTTTGCCAACTATCTTTAATGGCTCTCTCTTGAGTGCTAATTCTGGAGTTATGTCAATATCATGTTGCGCTGCTTCTTCCACAATAAGGTCGGGATCATGAACATGTTTTCTGAGTTGAGACACGTGGAACACATCATGTATACCAGGCAACCAATTAGGTAATGAAACCTTATATGCAAGAGTTCCAATCCTTTCGAGTATAGGAAAGGGACCAATAAATCTCGGTGCCAACTTCCCAGTCTTGCCAAATATGATTACTCCTCGCATTAGAGAAACCCTTAAATAAACATAATCGCCAACGGCAAACGATATATCCCTTCTTCTCGCATCAGCATAACTTTTCTGTCGGCTCTGAGCGGTTTTTAATCGCTTCTTAATGAAATCGACATTATCCGATGCTTCTCGAATCATATCGGGCCCTAACACAAGTCTGTTGCCAGGTTCTACCCAACATGCCGGAGATCTGCACGGTCTACCGTATAATGCTTCAAATGGAGACATTCCCAAACTTGCTTGATAGCTATTGTTGTAAGAGAATTCGGCTAGATGTAAGTGATCTTCCCATGAGCCTCCAAAATCAATAACGCAAGCCCGTAGTAAATCTTCTAGAATTTTATTCACCCGCTCAGTTTGGCCGTCTGTCTGAGGGTGATAAGCGGTGCTTAGATTCAATTTGGTTCCCAATTCTTCCTGGAATGCTTCCCATAATTTTCTAGTAAACAAGGGATCTCTATCGCTGACTATATTGAGCGGCACTCCATGTAGTTTAACTATTTCTCTGAAGTAAATCTGTGCTAGACTTTGAGCCGTTCTGTTGGATCGGACAGGTATGAAATGGATAGTCTTCGTGAAGCGATCTACGATTACCCATATACTGTCGTTTTCTTTTCTAGATCGAGGCAGGCCATCGATGAAATCCATCGAAATTTGTTCCCACTTCCATCCTGGAATTTCTAAGGGTTGTAATAATCCAGCCAATTTCTGTTGATCACTCTTAACTAGCTGGCAAGTGGGGCATCTGCTAACATATAATGAGATATCCCTTTTCATCGCCTTCCACCAGAAGGTGCGTTTGATATCGTTATACATTTTGCTCACACCGGGATGGATACTTAATTTGGACTTATGGCACTCATCAAGTATTTCTCTTTTTAGCTCAGAGATGTCGGGAACACAAATTCTTCCTTTTAATCTCAAAACCCCCTCACTATCCACCTGGAAGCTGGAGTCTATGCCTTCATTGATCCTTCTGATCATTACTTTTACAAAATTATCCTCCTTTTGAAGGGTCGAGATCCTGTCTATTAATGAAGACGTGATGACAAAACTGGCAATGATCTCATTCTTTCTGCTGAGCGCATCTGCTACAACATTGGCTTTCCCTGGAGTGTGTAGAATTTCAAAATCATATGCTGCAAGGAATTCTAACCAATGCTGTTGTCTCAAGTTTAGATCTTTCTGAGTGAACAGATATTTCAAGGATTGATGATCGGTAAATAGTTCGAATTTCTCGCCCAGTAAATAATGCCTCCAGATTCTTAAAGCAAACACGATAGCTAATAACTCAAGATCATGAGTAGCATAGTTTCTTCCATGCGGCTTTAGTTGACGGCTGGCATAAGCAATCACTTGGCCTTTTTGCATTAGCACTGCGCCTAGCCCTCTAATAGATACATCTGTCCATACAGTCAAGTCTTGATTACCTTCTATTATTGTCAATACTGGAGCAGTTGTCAACTTCAGTTTCAGCTCCTGGAAAGCTTCTTCACATTCGGGTGTCCATTTGAATTTCTCATGCTTCTTTGTAAGCTTTGTCAATACTCCTGATATCTTTGAAAAATCCTGAACGAATTTTCGATAGTAACTAGCCAGTCCAAGGAAACTTCGAACTTCTGTGGGGGTAGTAGGTTGTTTCCAGTTCTGAATCGCTGTAATTTTGCTTGGATCTACAGCAATTCCTTCCTTTGATACGACATGGCCTAGGAATTTAACTTCATTCTGCCAGAAGACACACTTAGAAAATTTAGCTTTCAAGACATTTCTCCTTAGAATTTTCAACACTTGTTCTAAATGTTTTGCATGTTCATCTTCCGACTTAGAGTAGATTAAAATGTCATCGATGAAGACTAGAACAAATTTATTCAATACACCACGGAACACTCTGTTCATAAGATCAACGAAGTATGCTGGAGCGTAACACAAGCCGAACGGAATTACTAACCATTCGTAGAATAAATCGGGACCCCTGAGGCTGTCAAAGGAACACAGTCTTCGGCTATACGCAATTGGTGGAAACCTGTAGCTAGGTCCATTCTGAGAATACTGTTGCTCCATTTAATTGATCTAACAGATCATCTATTCGGGGCAAGGGATATTTGTTCTTCAGTGTCTGCTTATTGAGATCTCGGTAATCAACACAAAGTCTTAAAGTACCGTCTGATTTCGGGACAAATACTACTGCTGCTCCCCAAGCTGAAAAGCTCGGTCTGATTAGACCTTTCCAAAGCAATTCTCGGGTTTGACTACTTAATTCTTCTTTTTCTTTCGGAACCATTCTTCTTATTTGATGTACTACTGGTCGGGCGTTAGGGATTAAATCTATTCTAAATTCAATTTCTCTTTGCGGCGGTAAGTTTTCTACTTCTTCAAACACATCCGCATAGTTTTTCACGACCGGAATCTTTTCTAATGAAGGGAGAATAACTTCTAAAGAAGACCAAAATTCCGTTCTATTGATTTCTGAGCCATGACATGGTGTATATATATAGGTCCAAGCTTCATTTCGACTTTAACGATTCTTTCGGCACATCTAACTTCGGCCTTATATTTGGTTAATCATTCCAAACCGAGAATAACATCGAATTCCGATAAATCCATAACAATTAAGTGGATGGGAAACTTGTAACGTGAATAAGAGATAGGAACTCTGCAGTATAAACTGAGACTAACAGAACCTCCTATCGGATTTTGAACTTTAATTGGTTCCTTAAGTTTTCTTCGTTTCAATTTTAATTTGTGAACAAGGATACCAGATATGAAGCTACGTGATGCACCAGTATCAATAAGTACAGAAACAGGAATATTTTTAATGGTAAGGGTACCCCCCAAGACGTCGGGTTTACCTGATCCATCGGTGGTAGTTGGCGGGGTCTTCCCGTCATAGACATGAGCCACTTGAGCATTCTGCTTCAGAGGACAGTTCCTGCTATAGTGCCCCTTCTTATGGCAGTTGTAGCATTCGGCTGAGTCGTTTGCCTTTGGCTTCCTCGGAGCTTTGCATACATTAGAAAAGTGACCTGGCTTCCCGTAGTTGTAGCAATTTCCTTTCGGGATCTTTGCAGGTTTCTGAGTAGCGGCCGCGGTAATGCTAGATTCGGGTTGATCTGTTGAAGCCTTGCGCTTATTTCCATCTTGGCTTTTGGCGTGGTCTTGGCTAGCATGCCTCTCATCCATGTCTTCGTAATTGCAAGCCATCTCTACTAGTTCTGTAAAGGAGAGTTTGATGTTGCTCATAGCTCTATCGTGGTACTTGCGCTTCAGCCCAAATATGAATCTCTTATTCTTTGCTTTGTTTGTCGTAATCAGCTCTGGAGCATAGCGCGACAATTGGGTGAATTTATTTAGATAATCCTGAATAGAGAGGTCTACTTGCTGGAGATTAGAAAACTGCTCTCGCATCCTCTCTAGAGCTTGTTCCGGTACAAACTTCTCATTGAACAAAGCTTTAAATTGCTCCCAAGTCCTAACAGTACCATCTTCATCCTCTGAGGTAATGGCATCCCACCACAGCTCTGCTTCCTCCTGAAGGAGCCAAATGCCAAGTCTTGCTTTATTGTTGGTTCCCATACCCATGCCTTCGAAGATTTTCTCACAGGTTTTCAGCCAAGCTATAGCCTCAGTTATTGTGCCAGTGCCAGTAAAAGGTTTTCCCCCAAGATTTCTGTACCTCTTTGCTACTTTATCTAGCTCAAAGTCTTCTGGTGCTGGTGGCTAAATAATAAGGCCTTCCACTACTACAGAGATATTCCCCCATCCTCCTGCTGCATCTCCTCGGCCTGCTCTAGCTGCTGCTCCTCGCGTAGCCATCTAAGAGAACTATATAAGCAAGAAAAGAGTCAAGCTCACAGATTTGATAATTTTCATAAATGATAAAGCAAGGGAATACAAGGAAAGATAATGATGATGTACTGATCGAATGGTTTTGCTAATCTGCTTAGCTCATTCTAGGACATTGCTAATCCTATCTCTAATGAGCTACTCGCATTAGAACACTACTGATTCTATTCTGACAAGGTGTTTAATGTGTTAGATCCCGGAACTAAGGTTAACCAAAGCTCTGATACGAACTGTGACGATCCCAAAATCCGAGGGGCGGTATTAAGGATAATCATTAGGAAATAACACATTAATCATCATAGCAGAGTACAGATAATAGCAGAAACAATAAATAAAACAATTTTACATGGATATGACAACGGAATCACAACATGTAGGGATATCAGAATAGCATAACGTGGGATATACTTAGTAAATAAAAAGGAAAGTGATCAGTCATCATCGCCAGAGGCGGAATACATACATGCAGTGAGACATAATAAGGGTATCAGTCTACATCGCCGAAGGCGGAATACATATACATATAGTGAGAAATACGGAAAGTAAATCAGTCTGCATCGCCAGTGGCGGAATCATAATATAAATACAGTAATGGCGGAAAATATCAAAGTCATCTCTGTGAAGTCAGCCACGCCATGAGCTAAAATACGCAGTAGTGCAGAACCAAAAACCATATGTCACCTGTGTACTAGGCTGCTCATGTGAAAATAAGGGCACCCGCGTTTGCAAAGTGAAACAAACAACGAGTCAGTCATGGGGACTGGTATGAGGAATCTATTTAACAGTTAAACAACAGTAATAGCAAATCATAGGACCACGCCACTTTCGCGGAACGGGTTTACTCCAGTGATTGCTAGTGCATTTAAAACAAAGTAAATTCTTTTAAAACAACGCAATGTGTTTAGAAAGAATGAAGCCATTATAAGACTCAGGTCCCATCACACAATGCAACGCAAGCCGGAGGATAAAGTTTTACCTTATAAGGGCCAAATATGCTTGATACGTATAAAGCAAAATCATTTGATATTATTACTAGTGCATATATGTTTCAAAAATGACTAGCATCATAAATATCAATCATAGACGGCATAAGTGCCCCATACCACTATGTCGCCATACTAGTTCTACAATCAAGTCCGTTATTTCGTATTGGAAATTGGATTTCCGTCATGAGTCGAGGCAAGGGGCAAGCTCCTCTCCGCTTCGAGACACTCTAGCAAATGCCTCGGGACTACACACTCTGGGCAACCCCTGGATGCGGCTGGGCCGGTCCTCACTTACGTTAGAGGATTAATTATGCCTGAACACACGTTTCCCGGTCCTTACAGACCTATAATCGAGGCGCCTCGCATTCCAACAACCACAAAGGTGAAAAGTAGATATATATGTCAGGGCTGGTAAGTCACTGACACCACCATAGCTAGAAAGAAACGTCGTGCTCTCCCAGCGGTCCGTATCCCGTTTTTAACTCATACCGGGGTGTGAGGTTCGCAAATCTACGAAATACACAAAGCTAGGTCACGTGGGCCTTGCTTTGATCATCATACACAAGACTTTGCTTTGCAACAGAAGCCTTGATCACAGCATCTTGGCATGCCACATAGGCAGTCCACTCCATACGATTGATTTCTATCGATATATAACCCCTGAGATCGTACGTCTCAGAGAAGGGCGTTAAGCAAGAGAATAAATTCTCCATCGCCAAACAGATATATATCTAACAGAGATCAATCAGTATAGAACAAAATCCAATGTCAGACACACAGTCCATTTACAAGTCCGTCCTGGGTCTGAACGAAACCGGAGGCATCAAATTCCTCGTATATCCGTCCAATCAACACATACGTTCAGACGGCTACTACTTCCGTCCCTTTCCGGTAGCTACTCCGGTCAGGAACCTCAGTAGCGCCCATCCAACCGATACGAAGATCGTCGGTCTTGAATCGTCTTTGCATTTTCCAATTCGAATCGCTCGATAAATTATTTGAAATGAGGGTTAGCTCGGCCTTTTCAAATAATCCACGTCATTAGAATTTAAATCGATTCATTTTATGGTTATATTATTCGACATCCATCTTTCGGTTCTTTAGTGTTATTTTCATGTCATACACATACAACCATCAAATATCAAACAATTCAAGCCCAATTGGTTTATTTTCAATCAATGTTGCTTATAATATTTTATAACGATTTTTCGCCATTTTTATTTATTTAAAAATGGCCATATTTAATTTAACGACGTTTCAGGTCGTGTCGTGGCGCTGGCGCTGTTTTTCCCCTAATTTGTTTTACACATACCGGAAAATCTAACCGTGGGATTTCTACAAAGTCTATATCAGTGGGAAGATATTCCCAAAGCGAACCCAACGGTTCCAGTTTCGTGAGAATCCGACGGTCGGATCTTCCACACTAGTCGTTTGAAGTTACGGTTTCAAAATTCGAACTGCAGCGTCGTTATTCGATTTAATTTAATTATATTTATATTTATATTTATATATAAATATAAACGATTCTGGCGTTGTTTTTCTATAGATTTGAATTAAACATTCCGGACAATCCAACCGTTGGATTTTTACAAGGTTGGTGCCGTTGGAAAGATATTTCCAAGGCGAACTCAGCGGTTTCGGTTTCGGGAAAATCCGATGGTCGGATTTCTCGTACTAATCGTTTCAAATTACGATTCCGAAACGCGAACTGCACGGCCTCTATTCCTTTTAATTATAATTATATTTATATATATGAATATAGTTCATTCCATTATTTCAACTATAGTTCATTCTATAATTTCAACTTCGTTTTCACTTCAAATATTTCACTAACGCCTTAATATTTCGAAAAATTTCGCCATAACCTCCTTTGTACGGGGAGGGGTTTGGAAATTTATTGGGCCGTATTAGGTACCCAATAAATCCTAAAAAGCATTCACATATTTATAGTGATATATTCTGGTGTTTACGGGGGAGCATGTACTGATAATCACTCCAGAGAATAAATTCCCGTCACCCCGTTTCCGAGTGGAAATAAATAGTCCATGTGCCGTATCTAATAACTAGAGCGACGTGATTATTGTCAACCCCAGACCCATGTGGGGTTTTTATTAATCTGGCAATTTATCGTTATAATTTATATAGTCCATATCAGTCATCAGTTCAACCTGTAGTACATAGTCATCGCCATACAAGCCTCTTGCTTGTATGGTAAATCTTCTACCTCGTCACACAAGCTCCAATTGCTTATGTGGAATATGATGAAGTATGCCTATCGTCAAGAAGTATGTCATGTAGTGTAGTTCAAAATTAATTGTTACTATCCTATGGCGTTGTTTATTATTTCACACAGAAAAACCAGCAATCCGCATCCAATGGCATTCACAGGAGTTGATATATAAATAAAATTGCGCAGCCAACTCATCAAGGTTTACCTATTTGTCGGGCACGCAAATAATTTCTTTACCCTACAGCTAATCCATTTTTCCTGTTCAACACATGTATATATATGCAGAACAAAGCTAATAATAATATTTTTAGCAAACTATTATTTATTTCAACACATGTGTATTTTTAACTAAGCGTATACATGATAAAAGGAATATTTTTATCATCAAAAATATTTATTCAACGCATGTGTATTTTTAACTAAGCGTATACATGATAAAAGGAATATTTTTATCATCAAAAATATTTATTCGACGCATGTGTATTTTTAACTAAGCTTATACATGATAAAATGAATATTTTTATCATCAAAAATATTTATTCGACGCATGTGTATTTTTAACACTTCTTATTCACTATAAAAATATAGTTTTCATTGTCGATTCATTTTATTTTTAAGAGATGATAATATTCAACACATGAACTTCAACTCAACGAATGAATTGCAATTCAACACATGAATATTCTATATAGTTTGTATATATATGAAAATGTGTTTTTTATCGCTAAAGCCATTTGTTCAAATTCGAATAATATTCAACACATGAATTTCAACTCAACGAATGAATTGCAACTCAACACATGAATATTCGATATAGTTTGAATATATATAAAAATGTGATTTTTATCGCTAAAGCCATTTGTTTAAATTCGAATAATATTCAACACATGAATTTCAACTCAACGAATGAATTGCAACTCAACACATGAATATTCGATATAGTTTGAATATATATAAAAATATGATTTTTATCGCTAAAGCCATTTGTTTAAATTCGAATAATATTCAACACATGAATTTCAACTCAACGAATGAATTGCAACTCAACACATGAATATTCGATATAGTTTGAATAATTTGTTTCAACGAGTGAAAAATATTCTAACACATAGATATTTCAGAAAATTTCGGCAGCATAACGACAGGGTAGTTAAAACCGGGACCGTCCCTAGTACGGCTCCTCGCTCTACCTTAAAACCTCGCGGTTTTTGACAATGGGGATCATGCATCTAGTTCGCACGCAGGCGGCATGTTTTATTTTCAATTCCACAATCCTATTCTATTTTGTTTCAACCACAAGAGGGTATTTTTCAACCACAAAGGTATTTTTCAACCCTAATATCAACCACAAACAATTATTTCCAACCATTCGTCATACCATATAATATCACGTCAAACACAAGCAATAAATATCGTCCATGGTCTGTGGACGAGCAGAGTATGTATATATATATAATATAATATAATAATTCACTTGCATTTCATCACAATTCAAAGCATATATGTTTCATTCAACGCTTGTATAATTTATACATCGCTAATATAACTTATACAACACATGTACATGAGGTATACAATGTTTATATAATTTATACTTCGCTTATATAATTTATACAACGCGATTTCATTCACACAAATAGTTTAGATTCCTCACATTGGTTATTGCGGTGCTAAAAATCGTAGGAAGGTCAGAAAAATCCGTGGCTTCTTCTAGAATGTAGAGAGCCTCCTTGCGGTCACGGTGTCTCCTGTTTCATCGAATTTCGTTAAAGAACGAAAAAGATATTATTTTTCAAAGTTTTGCAACACTTAAAAGTGTTATTTTCATTACAGAATTTCCATCAGAAAAGTTTCTAAAACCTTCGAAACTAGGTCTCAAATTTTCAGTCGATCCGTACCTCTATGCTTCGATCAGACCTTGCTGCGTCAAAGGGCTACGAAGCACCTCCAGATCGATGGTGGTGGCGAAGGATCCGGTGGCCTGTGCTCGTCGCGGCGGCGCTCTGAAGGTCGCAACTTCCTCTTCGAATTCCGACGTCGATGGCTGATGGGAGGAGGCGTGGGTTGGTCGGATGTGGAGAGGAGGCGAAGGCGGTCGGAAGTCTCAACTGGGGTCGGCGGTGAAATCGCCTGAGGCGGTCGAAAAAAGGAGGAGAAGTCTCGAGCGACGTGGATAGTCCAATCGTTCTCTAGCGGCTAGGGTTTCGGATTTTTTTTTTAATGAAAAATTCCTATTGGTCCATGCTTTATAGGAAATTTTAAATAGTGTTTTTGCAAACGGACTCCTTTTTAAACCCAACGACTGTCGTCCCTAGCAAAATACCCCCATTCCAGACACAATGGGATATGTTTCTTTGGCCATTTCGACTGTTACAGTCAGTTATTTTTCAAATTAAAATATATAACATTCGATATTTAATTTAAGCGTACATTTCAATTTGCCAGGGCCACAAACTGAATCGAAAAATTCCAGAAAAATAAATCTAGCTTTGTTTTGACGATACGGTCCTAACAAAATCAGTTTCGTCGAATTCTGAGCTCGTTTGAAAAACGGCCATTTTTAGGTCGACCCATTTTAACAGAATTTGACCAAACACGTTATCTTTTGCCCCGCTCACATACTAGCTTCAAAAATTATGAAATTTGAAACTTAGCAATAATTTGACATCCCGGACCCAACAAAAGTGGTTTCGTCGAATTCCGAGGTCGTATGCAAAATCTCAATTTTCAAGGGCTATATATACTATATAGCGACCTTTCTGAAAATTCATTTGGCCATAACTTTTGATTTCCGTTATGAAATTTCGATTTTTCAGATTCGTTAGAAAGGTATTGATAAACAGATTTAAATATTTTCAGTTTTGTCAAAATCCGTTATATTTTCCACCCGGTACAGTCAGACAAAGTTTATATTCA
Source organism: Allium sativum (assembly GCA_030737875.1). Lineage (NCBI taxonomy): Eukaryota > Viridiplantae > Streptophyta > Magnoliopsida > Asparagales > Amaryllidaceae > Allium > Allium sativum. The sequence continues at coordinate 865,848,199 of CM060924.1, read as the reverse complement.
AAATTTCAAACTGCCATATTATACACAATTCTATATTTTATTGAAATAGGCTATTTAAATTATTCAAATTCTTTGGTAATAACCTAATTTAAAAATTTTAAACTGGTTCACATTTTCCGGTTATTACAGGGTTATACGAACCTGTTAACCTGTAAGACTTAACCTGTTTAGTCTGTAGGGGTTGTACGAACTTGTAAATCAGCAAGGAATAACCTGTCATAATCCTAGTTAATTGGGGACAGAAGCCTAGGGGTTTGGCTTATATCATTTGTGGTGTGGGGGGCCATATCAGTCATTAACCCATTTTGGTATTAAATGGGGACCATCTGGGAAGAGGTGTGTACTAACGCGTTCCAACAGATTCATATGTGTACATGGGTCCGGCTTGCTCGGGGATAGTAAGCCGTTGTAGCACCAGAAATAGGTTTGTGTCCTTCTGCAGGTTGCCACTTTAGGAAGTAATACACCGTACTGTGGAGCTGACATAGGGTATTTACGGAATAAGGAGACGATCAGTTAGAGGTAGTAATTAGGGTACATCTAGTCATTCTTGTTTCCTGTTTAGGTACCTGTTATTTCTATTTGGGGTAACACCCGTTATTTTTGGTTGAGTACCTGTTATTTCTGTTTGGAGTGAAACCCGTTATGTAACTAGAAGTACACCTAAATCTACCATTATATTTCTGTTGGGATCATTCTATTTCTATTAAGTAATTGGAAAAGACCTAATCCGGTATACTAGTTTTGGTGCAGAGAAAAGTAATTGAGAAGCATAGTCTATTCTGTTTAACCCATTCATCCTGTTTATATCTGTTGTATGTTACTTTTATCTCTTATCCAGTTTATTTGCCTGTCATGATACTTTTACTTATTTATATGCTAAAAGTCACTGGACTCGCCAGACTTTATGTCTGACCCTTTTTGTTTCCTTTTCTCTCTCTTTCTTCCCCCCAAGGTTCTCAGGGTGGGAACGCTCAGGTGTGGTTAGGAATTTCTCTCTCTTCTATTTCTGCTTGGATCTAGATCTACTTTGATGTATTTCTTCGACTATTTGTCTACTTTGTTGTGGCTACTTATGGGGATTATGATTTTACATTTTTGTACTATGATGATTTTTAGCGCAAGACAGATGCTTTGTTTGATGTATTTTGTTCCAGTATTTCAGTCGTATGTTGTAACTGGATTTGAGACTATGATGTTTTCTGTTGAAAAATAAAGTTTTAAATTTTCGCTACTATTTTATATATCTATCTTGTGAGATTCTGTTTCTGTTTACCTATAACGCTTCACAGAACTTAATGCATTCTGATAAAGAGTGACAGTAATGGACATGGGGTGTCACATGTTTTGACTACGTTCCGACAAGTAAAGTATCTGAATCCCTTTCAGGTTGGATTAGGTGTATTTATAGAAGTACCAGACGGAGTTGGGCCAAGCCCACATGCATAAAGGCTCGAAATTGCACAGGAAGGTTGCTTCAAAAATCATGACCCTAAATAATCTATCTCTAGGGATCGGTATTGTTCTATAGCCTATGGACTGGTATCGGTCCACATGGACGCATTATTTTGCAACATGGACTTCACTTACGCTATCCGTGGGCCTTCCTTGTCGTGTTTGAAATCTTTGCATTTAGTTGGACTCGATTTTATAGTGCTTCAAATCTTGGCGCTTTGGCGTGCACATCTTAGTTTCGATCCATTGAGTTACTTAGGCCAATCTTCATTCTATTCAACTGAAACTTCGTATATAGGCTTTAAAGAAGGTGGTAAAGGCGATAGCACAAGTCTCATGTTCACTTGGTCAGTGCTATAGATCGGTACTTGTCTATTTGACATGGACCAGTATTGATCCATGCACTTAACACATTTTGGACCGAGACTTTTGTAGCTATTTTGATTTTCTCCTTAGATTCTTGTTATGAAGTTTCGATTGGTTTTGATATCTTGTGATGTTCATTCCACTTGAGTCTTTCATACCTAATTCTGTTGGGTTCTAAATTGGGTTAACACATTGGTTTTCCAAATTTTCATTATCTGGTTTTGAAAAAAGTTTTAAATGGCTACCAACACCAGTAATGTTAACATTATCACTTGTTCATTCTTATAAGGATAATCTATGTTGGACCATCACTTTTTAATGGTAATAGTTACACATATTGGAGGTGTAGGATGTAAATCTATTTACAATCGATAAGATTTGATATTTGGAATGTTACACAAAGCAAGTACATTGAAGTTGAGACTAATTATGTACAGTGGGATGTTAATCAAAAAGTTGTTGCACAAAGTAATTCTAAGGCCATATATATATCATTCTATTCATTAAAAAGAAATAAGTTCAATAGAGTATCGGTTTGTAAGTTTGAATATTAAATTTGAAGGACTTTACAAGTTACATATTAAGACACTAGTAAAGTTAAACAAACTAATATTTCTGTCTTAAGTAATCAATTTTGGTTATTTAAAATGAGTCTAAATGACTCAGTATCTACATGTATAGTAGATTTAATGGTATAGTACATTCTCATATTGCATTGGGTAAAACTTTTCTGAAAAAGATCAAGTTAGAAAAAAATTTGTTCACTTGCTGCTGACTGGAATCAAAAGAATCTAACAATTTAAGAGGATAATGGTATTAAAACGCTAAAAATTAAAGAGTTAATTGGTCGTTTAATTTCTTTTGAAGCACAAATGCACGGTAGGAGAGAAAGCAAAGAAGTAGTGAAGAAGTCAATAGCCTTCAATGTAGTAACATATGAATCTGACTCTGAAAATGACGATGAAGAGATTTCACTAATGACAAGAAACTTTAGAAATTTTCTGAAATATAAGAAGAAGGATAATTTCAAAAGAAATGACAATATGAGTCAAGGAAATGGAAATGGGGATCAAACCAATATCAGATGCTACAATTGTGATAAAAAGGGATATGTGAAGCAATTCTATCCATGTCCAAACAAACCAAGGTTTATTCCAAACACTCGTTCATCCAGAAAAAGAAAATGTGACTTTACTTCAATATTAGATGATTCAGATTCAGATGCATCTTTAGGTGATGGCGATTTGAACATATAAATGGGTAATATGTGCTTCATATTGTTACATAATTCAAACAGAAATGGAAATTGATCTAAAATAGGTACACAGCTAGATTAATTTTTAATTTTCCTTGATTGCTTCAGTTTCTTTAATTATTTTGATTCTTAATTATTTTTTATTGCTTTGGGTTTTGAATATTTTTGGTTAATTTAATTTTATTTAAAAATGATATGAAATTAAACTTTAATTTTTTAAAAATAGGTATTTTTTTGAAATAATAAAATTGTAATAGTTTTTTATTTATGAGAAATCTAGAAGTAGTAAATAATTGTTAGTTGAAAATTTGGTTAATATACCAAGATGGTATGGATATTGTAGAATATGTTACTTGAGAAAGATTTGAATTCAGTCACACTATCATTCCATTAGTAGGATTCCTTTAATGTGCTTCCGTTAATTTCTGAAGTAGGTTCTGGTTGAAACAAAAGATAATAAATTAAATATATGAAGGTTGAAATTTGAATCCCTCTACAGAAGAGGCCCTGTTTCTATGTATGTTGATCCTGGTAGTTCTTTCTTAGATGGTTTTGTACAAGGTCTATTGGTAGTCATTAAAATTTCTCAGATGAACGTTGAGATTCTTAAATTTCCTTAATGTATTTCTCCATTGATTGCTATCATTTAAAGGGTGGCTTTGAAAAGGATTATGAAAGTCTTTCTATACATTCAGATGGGATTAGAGGTTCTATGTTGTTCAAGGTGTCTTAGGGAAACTAACTATGACCCTTCTAGGAATCATCCTTATAGACTTAGTTCCTTTCAGAGCTCTTAATATTGAACCTACAAAATTATCAGATAGTAATATTATAGTAATTCCAAAATTACCATGCAATTATCTAAATTTCAAAAGTAAGTCTCTTTATTTAGAAGAATGAGTGTTACAAGAATTTGGTATCCTAATTGTGAAATTTCCCCAAACCGGTTTCGAAATTAGGGTTTACAACTCGAATTTTGTTAGTACGAGTGAGAGAATGAGAGAATTGATCCTGACGCTGGACCTCCAAGGTCATATTTATAAGTGCGGGTTGACCTCCATTTCCACCTTATAGTATTTAACTTAATATTCTCGTGGAGGCTAACGCGAGGGTCTGGTAAAGGCGCTTCTGGTGGTAGGCGATTTGTGATGTTGTCCAAGATAATAGTTTGCCTTAGCAAATGTCTGCAAATGAATATCCATTGGGATGATTCTGGATTCTGCGAAGGCGTTCATTTTACCCAAAGACTCATTACGGAAGGAGTAAGCTTTGGCATGCTCTTGGCTTTTGGTCATTGCAAAAGGATTTCCTTCCTTCAAATGAAGTACCTTTTTATGTTGCAAATGTTTCCTAAGGGTCCAAGTTGTCAAAATTTCTTCTTTTAACTAAACCAAAAAGTGTATCTAGTTATTACTTTCTTTTGAAGTTCATTTCCTCAATGTTCTCTCCATTCGGTTTCACAAAAAGGGGTTGTTTCTTACAGAAAGGAGTTCTCCATTCTTTAATCCTAGACTCGATGGAAAATTTTGATGGAGTGGCTTTGACTGGTTTAGAAGCTCTCTACTCCTAATATCCCTTCACTGTAGTTTTTGCTCTCGATTCTTCTGGATTATTTTGATGCTAACATTTCCCTAACCCCTATTGAGTGAAGGGGTGTTTATGACTTTTCAATTCATCAAGTCCAGCTAGCAGCTTCTTCCATACGTCGATTCAACTTTTCCACCTTTTGGAGTTGATCCATCAATTTAAATCTTGTTAACGATATTTTTCGTCGACGCCGAAGATAGGTTTAAGGAAATGGACCTAAGGACAAATGGGATTGTTTGGTTCCTACAAGCTTGAGTTAGTTCACCGTTTCCAAGATATCAAGGTTTTAAGCCCTAAAATTAGTTACTCCTCCCTTAAGGGGTGAGTATCACGCTTACGAGACTTAACAACCAACAGTTACCTTGGGATAAGGGTTCCCTAAGCACAACACAAGATAAAAAGCTAAACGGTTGGTAAAGAGGATTTTTTCTATAATCTTGAAGAAGGGTTTAAACTTATGTTGGTAACCTTTGTCGTGTAGAAAGCATAAGGTAGTATGTAAAGGAAGTAACTAAACAACTCATATGAATTATGCTAATTGACGATTCACTCTTTATTGCTCATTGATTTGAGTACATAAGTGTTTACAAAGTAAATACCCAAATTAATTTAGAAATTAGGGTTTACTCTATAAGAAAAGAGTACAAGATGAGGAATGAGAATCAGCCCTGAAAATGTGACCTTTAGGGTCTTATTTATAGACAAATCAAAACCTCTTTTGTCATTGGGCCAGCAGAAGCCTCTTTCGGGTGGAACAGCTATGTGTCGGTCGCCCTTTACCTTTCGGTTTCGGTTGTAGTGGCTCTTTGTCGTCCTTTCGGCCTTGTTAATAGATATAATGGAGTCTTCATTGTGTTGGTTTTAACTCCTGGGAAGCTGGTCTCAGTCTTTGGAGCCTCTCCATGATGTTTCTTCTACCTTTTGTGTCGATACCCAGCCCGTTGGTATGGATAGCTTTGAGAAAGGCTATCGGCTTTCGGTCTTGTCTTCAAGTATTTATAGTATTAGTTTTTGTGCTTCATTTGTTTATGTTTCGGGAACCATCAACGCTTTCGGTATCGACACTAAGCAAGTTAGTGTGGATAGCTATTTTCCCTAGAAGCTTTGGTTTGCTTTCGGTAGATCTTTGGAGTGGGTTCCTGTCTTCCGAAGGGTGCTTTCGGTGTACTTCCTATTGAAGTTGCTTCAAAGTAGCCGACAAGCTCTGAATCTGATGGTTGTATTTCGAGATGCATGTGCCTTAGCTTCTTGTGACTTTGTTGTCTTTACCTCTTTTTGTATTGGCATTAAGTAAATTAATGCTGATAGCCCTTTCTTCTCCCTTTGCTTTGCTTGATGCTACTTGTCAAGTCAATGGTTTCGGAAAATAGGCTTTCGTCCTTTCTTTCCCATTTGCCTCCGGCTTGAGGTGATTGCTTTCGAAATTGAATTCACGCTAATTTTCCTCCCTTTTGGTTCTACCCTATCGGTATCCTATTTCCTGTTGGTTCCAAGTTTTCTATTTTCAGGATGGTAAAAGTTGTCTGTAATCACCTTGCTTCTTTTTTGCTTCGGTTTGTCCATGTGCCGGGTCTATGCTGGTGGCGGTTCGATACCCTTTCACCAATAGCCTTTTTTAGTGTTGAGTTTTGGTAGTAACATTTGCCGCCCTCTTGTGAAGGTGTAATTTTGACTTTTCAAGTCAAACTTTGGATTAAGTAACCGCTTCTTTCCACCTATATATATATATACACCATTTTCACTTCTTTTTATTAGCTCCTTTCATCTTCTTCATCGTTACCTGCATTTAAATTTTTTCTCGGAAAAGTATCAGTTGTTTCAAACTTCTATACTAAAGTTGCTTCCAAGTAAGTATTGCTTTATTTCTTTTAAAACAGTTTGAAATGATTCTATCCAATCAAACCTTGTAATCTCTATTAATGGTGTAAACTTGTTGCACTGATTATACAGGTGAAGTACATGTTATTCCTCGTTCAACCCGAGCTGATGTAATTATTGAATTTGCTTGTCGTAAATTGGTTTTGATTTTACAGCTAAAACCAATCCCTGGCAAACAATTTTGAGTTGATTCAAAAACTTAACTTATCATTTTTCATTTATTTTTACTCTCTCAAGGATGTATGAGGTATAACTTATTGCTATTGTCAAAATACTTTCAGGGTAGTAAAGATTGCCTCTTCCCGACATTGTTTTTACCTAGTTTTATAAAATATACAGATTATACCTGGCTACATGGGACAGAAACATATTGCCTCCAAACATGATAGAAGTATCCCTTTGTCGGGTGACCTATCTTCTTCGAAAAAGGTTAGTGTTGTTGAAAAGCATTCTTTGATTTCATCGCAAGAGCAAGTCGGTGTTATTCTTTAGAACTTTAACATCTCTGGTGTTAAAGCCATTCCTCCACATGAAACGGATACCATCTCATCTCTCGTGGAAGGCTACTTTGCCTACTCTGTTATTCATATCTAGCATGGGGGTTTTATCCATTTTCCTTATTTCATTTCCCGCTTCTTGCAGTACTTAGGAATTGCTCCTATCCAGCTTTCTCCAAATACTTATACCTACCTGCTAGGTTTAGAACATTTATCCATAAAGTCTGGTAATCCCTCTTTAAACCCTTCTCTTCTTGATTACTATTTCTCCATTCCAAGCTTAGTGATATGAACCATCAAATTTTCCTTGCGAACCCTACAAAGAAATTATTATCTGAAGGAACAGTGAGTTTCAAAGACTAGGAAACCCAATTTTTCTTCATACGATATCTTTCTGGCATTTCTGGGAGCTTTGACACTCCAAGTATTAAACTCAAGTACATTATTTTCTCGCTCTTATTATAGAAGGGTAACCTTCATTCCATGTTCGTTTTTATTGTAGCAGCTACTCCTAAACTTCCAGATTTTTCAGATAAGGAGTTGATAGACCTTCTTGGCGCTGCTTTTGAATTTTTTTGCAATAGGTCCTTGTTACTGACCTCTGCTATCCTTTGAAGGCATTCCCTTTTGCCGCCTGGTCAATCCATTATTGGGCAACATCCCCTAGTTTCACTTAGTAAAGGGATTCCTTCTTTGTCACTAGGAAGAAATGCTCATTTTTCCTCCAATTCTCCATTATTTCTAAATAACCCAGGTATACTGCTTGCATGATAATCCAAAATTTAGTATCATTTAAGTTTATATTGGTCCAACTTTTCACCATACGTCTTGGGCTATCCGTACTGAAACTAGTAAAACGGATTCGCCTTCTTTAGTTCCCAAGGCTATAGTTTCCTCTCTTAGGGATGCTTTGTTCTAGTCTAGAGAAAACGTAAAAAGGAAACTTATGGATATGAACTCAGAGTGATCCCGGTCAAAAAGGTCCAAAGATGCGACGGACTCAATTCCTTGTCCTGATGTGATTACTGATTCTCCCGTGGCTACCTCCTCGAGGATAGTTTCTTACTTGAATGCTCACCTTGTTGGTTCTTATGAACTTTAAAACGAGCTACACCATGCGATGGGGTTCTCCTCCTCTTTCAAGGATCTTAACCCTTCGGATCCTTCCAACCCTCCTATAGGTGACGACTTTGATGCACTGGTTAAATGAATTATCTCCCCTTCCACATTTTCCAATATTGACCTTCTGCCTGATTCTCCTAGCCATTGCCGTACTCTGCTTGAGCAGATACTCTTAGTATGAGTCTTACCTGTTCTCTTCTTTTCGAACTTTTCTACTTTTTTTGTTTGCGATTGCTGTATTTTCTACTTTTCGTGGGCTATTAAGCGATGGTTCTTAATGCAAGAAGACGTCTCCAAATCTTCTCCTGATTTTTCAAGGCTTAAAGAAGAAAACTTGTCTTTGAGGAAGGAAAACGGTATGCATTTAGGAAGCAAAAGAGATTGAAGTCTGCTCTAGCTGAAGCGAGAAACTCAGTCATTATAGAAAAGGAATCCAACTTGGTCTTGTCTGAAGAAATTCGGGTTCTGAAGGGGGCATTGGAGAAGTCTAAAGAAGAGGTTTATGTGCTTGATTCTCGTTGTTCCTCTTTGGATAAACAAAATACTTTCTTCAAGGAGAAGAACGACTCTCTTAGGGTTGAACTTGGCAAGAATAAGGCTTTACTGACCAAAGCCGCTGAGGTGGTGAATGACGCTAAATGAAGAGTTTCTTGCTTTCTCCAGACCACTTTGGATGAAATTATGGCTAATTCTTTTGATGATGCTTTCTTACTTCTCTATGCTGAAAAAATAAATAAATGCCCAGGTTTAAATTTTTCTTCTCTTGACTCGGCCTTGGTAGAAAGATCCATGTCCAAGATAATCTACACGAGAAAGGGGGTGCTCTTCCTAAGAGGAAAGTGACTGATATGGCCAAACTTTTGTTCATAGAGGATATTCCCTTTGGAGATCCAGGCAATGGCGATAGAAGAGACACTCTTGTGGTGCCGAAGATTGTTTGTGTTAGTGATGATACTCCTATGTTCACAAACGTTGTTGAATACGAAGATGATCACAACGGCGGTTTTATAGGTGTCGGTGGTACCTCTCTAGTCTTTAATGGTCAGGATAAGTGTTTGATGGAAATCCTGAAAATTTTGAACATGATTCGGTTCTGGCTGAGATTCCTGACCTCCCTAGATCACAAAAGACGAGAAAAGATTCTGAGGTATGATAACTTCTATGGTATCCCTTTTTCTTTTCCATCCAATAATTGTTTTCCTTCCCTTTCCACATAGACGAAAAGGAGAAGAGTAAGTTTTGGGTGTTCCCTCCTTGGAAAGGCTCGATCGGATGTGACTCATCTCACCAGAGAGATGAACAAACAACCAAGTAAATATAACACTTTGTCCTATAGATATCATTTTTTTGATAAAAGTGCTGAGAAATTATTGCTTTTCAAAGAGAGTGAAGTTTCCCCTAGGCTAAAGACTGCTCAGTTGCGATGCGAAAGACTTTTGAAAGAAAACGCTGAGCTCACAACCTTGTTCTGGATGTTGATCGAAGATAGGGACATACTAGTAAACTTTCTATACGAAATTTACAGTAGGTATGAAAAAGTGGATTTTTCCTTTTTAGTTGATCATAGCGCGGGTTTGCTTAGGCGTCTCCATAGAAGATGCTTAGATGAATGCAGTGTTGACCTCTACCTGGCGATTGCTGGAACCTCCCACAAGTTACCTCTGTTCCCAGAGAGCTACCATTAGACAAACTTAAGTTTAGTAGGCATCGATTTGTATCTGAAACCTTTAAGAGATCCATTTTGTATGAAGATGAGGATTATCTATAGTGCATTTATTTTCTCAATTTCTAATGAAATGATTTTTCCTTATTCTAATACCTTTAGTATTTTCTTCAGAATCTATCTTTTGCAACAAATTTGCTTTCTAGGGATTTCCCAGGGGATTATGTTAGGTCGAAAAGAGAATATTGCAAGAAATCTTTTCTCATTAAGTCTCCATTGGCACAATATTGCTTCCTCAGGGACCTTGAGAAGGTTTACACCTAATATTCTCGGATCCTTCTTGACTTCCTAGATGAAGAGAAGGACCACGTTCTGAGAGAAATCCACACTTATCAGTCGATACTAACCCGAGGTTATGACAGTCCCACTGTCGGGAAATGAAACTACTGCAAGTGTCCTCCGGTTTACACATCCGAGGGATTTGGAATTCTGTTTGATTCCTCGCTAACTCTTTAAATTAATACTTTGAATAGAGTTAAGAGAGCTGCTTCCTACCCTAAAAATTATACCAACAAAATTTTAATTGTTCTTTTACTAATTTAGTCATGGTTACATCTAGGTCATGATGTCAGAACTAAATTGTTTTTCCTGTTGGAAACATGCTTACTTCAAAAATTCTCTTGTAAATAAACATGCAGAATGTAGGATACTTGATGTTACTATACTTCATAAGTAATGATCTACAAGAATAGTACCATAAACAAGGTAGTGAATTGTAAAGATATCACCTGATGTGAGGTTATTGCCTTTGTTAAGAACATTCTCTCTCAGAAGTCTTATTGCATTGTCCTATGCAAATTTAACACACATTGTTTTAGTGTTAATCTTATAGGATATATATAATGAGTCATCTGTTTTCCATGAGAAAATATTCATATGATAAATGTATGGCATGATGATGGGTGTACTAGAGATGACAACTCTATTAAATACAAATTATCAAATATCTTTCCTTTGTGGGTTATTTGGGAAAAGCATAACCTTTATCGTAGGGGATTTATAGGGAAAGCTTAAGATATCTACTTGAGCTCTTCTTTGAGCTTGTGTTTCCGAGTAACGTGGTTATTTATACTACTTATTTTGTTAGAATAATGAGTAATGACTTGGTGATATATGAGTTAAGAAAATCTCCCTGAGCAAGATGGAGGATCACGATCTTCGTTTTAGGTGGTAGAACCAAGTCATTACTCTGAGCACTAGTAGTTTATCCCTTCCTCCAAGGTTAAGAATTAGACTCTTGTGACCCGGATTAGGGTATCTATAAGGCATGACCAGGGTACTCCTTTTAGCAATAATTAGAAATTTTGAACCATAACCTAAATTCAAGTAGTCAATAAAAGTTCATGAACTACTTCTGACAATGACGGAAGTCCCGAACTAACCCAGATTCAGGTATTTAGGATAGAAGACCAGAAGCCTACTTCTGGTAATAATAGAAATCCCAAACCAACCCAGATTCAGGTATTTAAGAATATAAGACCAGAAACCCACTTCTGGCAATTTGTTTAGTTCCCCCCTTTGGGTTTGATTTATGAAGCAGAGCATGTACGTCCTTCTTGAGGCACTCTCTGGGATTTTTGTTGTCAAAGCGAAGGATGTACCTGCTTTGTTGGCCACCCTCCGGCCCTGTGCATCAACTGCGCTTGGCTAGCTTATTCTCAAACAGGGCTTAAGGACTTACCCAACCTCCCTCTAGGAAAAGCATTACCCCGACCATCGTAGGCAATGATAAGGGCTTAGATGCTTAAAGTGGATCATCATAGAGGCGGAACTAAGGCTTACTCTTTTGATTCTCTACCCCAGCCATCACAGGCGATGATAGAGGCTTACACTCCACCCCTTCCAATGGGTGCCTTACCCTGTCCATTATAGGCGGTGATAAGGGATTTCGTTCCCTTCTACGGTTAACAAGGAACATAAGAAGAGGTAGGATGTTCTCTTCTGCAAGCAGAGGTAGGATGTGCTTAGTTCATAACAGAAGCAGGGCGTACTCTTCTGCGAGCAGAGGCATGGCGTGCTAATTAGTGCCCCGTCCTGACCGTTTCTTGCATGGACCGGAGGCTTACGCTTTCGATGCTTTAACCTGGACCTTTATTATTTGGGCGTGGAGAAAGGCTTACACATCAACCCTCCCCTTTGAGGGGTGCCTTGCTCCGGCCAACTTGGCGATGACAAGGGTTTTTATCCGTTTGTATTTTGACACTTTTCAGGATTTTTTCCAAAATTTGAGAGGGTTTCCATACCCTTGTCTATGTGAATAATCCTTTTCCAAAGGTTCTCCATTAGACTTAGCTTGATTCTTTTACAAAGTCTTGTAATTGGACTTGATTAAAGAACTTGATAATCATCCCTTCAAGAATTCTACAGTGGTTAGTTTCATGTCCATTCATCATATGATAGTGGCAATAAGGCCCTCCTAGTTTTCTTTCATACTTGGGCTTCTTCTTTGTGGATGGACAAAAGTTAAACTCATGTTTGGTTAGGAAGTAGATATTTTCCATTGAGGTAGTAAGGTAGCATCCATGAGGTATAGTGTTATTTTCCTGCTGTAGGAACTTAGCCCTTTTATTACTTGGCCTTATCACTTCATCCATATCCTCATTTCTCCTTTTCAAGGTGTATTGAGATTGAAGTACTATCCTTTCAGACCATTTGGAAGAAAAACGGTTAAAATCCTTCATTATTCCTTGTTTGAATACCATTCCTTTGGTTTGTTCACGGACAACTTCTCTTATATGAGAAAATAGGTTATACTCTCTTGATGTAGAACCACATAGGGTAAAGGTTGGGATTTGTCCTATGTAGGAAGGGTTGTTGTACTTATAATCAGGATCGTATTGTTCTATTCCTTTTTCCACTAGATTACTCGCAAGGCTTCCACCCTTAACCTTTGTTCTTCCGTCACTCTTGGGTCAGTAGTACCTAAATAACCATTTGAGATCCAGAAGACTCCTGTTGGGACCTTTTCCCCATAATATTACTTCTTTAAAGCTTAGTCCAATCCGGGACGAAACAATACAGTTAGATATATGTGGCTATTAACCACAAGGTCGGAGGTTATGCCCTCCTTCTAGCTCCAAAATGTTAATGATATTTTTCGTCAACACTGAAGATAGGTCTAAGGAAATAAACCTAAGGACAAATGGGATTATTTATTTCCTACAAGCTTTATTTAGTTCACTGTTTCGTAGATATCAAGGTCTTAAGCCCGAAGATTAGTTAGTCTTCCCTCAAGGGGAGAGTATCACGCTTACGAGATTTAACAACCAACAGTTACCTTGAGATAAGGGTTCCCTAAGCACAATACAAGATAGAAAGCTAAACGGTTGGTAAAGAGGAGTTTTTCTATAATCTTGAGGAAGGGTTTAGACTTGTGTAGGAAACCTTTGTCGTGTAGAAAGCATAAGGTAGTATGTAAAGGAAGTAACTAAACAACTCATAGGAATTATGCTAAGTGTTGATTCACTCTTTATTGTTTATTGATTTGAGTACATAAGTGTTTACAAAGGAAATCTCCAAATTGATTTAGAAATTAGGGTTTACTCTATAAGAAAAGAGTACAAGATTGAGGAATGAGAATTCGGCCCCGAAAATGTGACCCCTACGGTCTTAATTATATAAAATCGGGACCCCTTTTGTCATTGGCCCAGCAGAAGCCTCTTTTGGGTGCAGCAGCTATGTGCCGGCCGCCCTTTACCTTTCGATTTTGGTTGTTGTGGCTTTCGACCATACTTTTGGCCTTGTTAATAGATATAATGGAGTCTTCGGTGTGTCAGTCTTAACTATCTGGAAGCTAGTCTCGATCTTTGGAACCTCTCCTTAATGTTGCTTCAACCTTTCGTATCGATACCCAACCCATTCGTATGGATAACTTTGAGAAAGGCTATCGGCCTTCGGTCTTGTCTTCAAGTCTTTATAGTAATAGTTTTTGTGCTTTACTTATTTATGTTTCGGGAACCGTCGCCCCTTTCGGTACCAACACTAAGAAAGTTAGTGTGGATAGCTGTTTTCCTAAGAAGCTTTGGTTCGTGAAACGACCTAAACTCACCCTTACGGGAAAGCCCGGATTGAGTTGAAAACATGACAAATAAGAACACAAACAGAAGAACATTTCATTGCTATTACAACAATTTACATTAGAGTACAAGAACATACAGAGTTTGAACAAATAATATAAATTTGATAAATATAAGAGATTTACAAATTATAATGCAGCAGAAAATAATACGAAACACAACTGAAAGAAATACATGGATACAGAGCGTTCCGAATATAGTTCCAGCTGTAAACTAGGATCCTGTGAAAATAAATTTGCAAAATCAAAACTGCTAGCTGCCTGTGTGGAAAATAGGGGCACCCAGAGTTTAGGTTAAAACAATAAACTCCAGGCCAGTCATGTGACTGGTGTGAGAACTAAAACAGTTATTAATTTGATTTTAAAGTTATGTAAACCAAGGGACCACGCCGTATAACACGGAGCAGGCTTACCCCCAAGAATACCAGTGCATAAAACAAATAGCGCAATGATAAATAAAGAACAATGAAGCTATTATAAGACTCAGGTCCCATCACACAATGCAACGCAAGCCGGAGGATAGAGTTTTTACCTTATGATAGCCAAAAATGCTTGGTACATGGAATTTCATATTTTATTATTACTATAAGTGAAGAAATCAACTTCAAATATAGATGTATCAATCATAAGTGGCGTAGGTACCCATATATTATGTCGCCATACTAGGTTCTACAATTAAAATAGAAAAGTCACGTATTGGAAGTTGGATTCCATCTGTGAACCAAGGCAAAGGGATCATCCTATGCAAATTCGAGACAATCTAGCCTACCATGTCTCAGGAACAACCACAACTGCACCTGGATAGTCAGGGCCGGTCCACATTTTAAGTGGATTAAAATCCCTAAACAGGCGTTTCCTCCCCTTATGGGGCGAAATGGTCAGTATGTCGACCATATAATCCATCGGTCCCGTACTGACCAACATAACCGAGGCTCCTCGCAATCCATACCACGACACCACTCCTAGCTAGAAGGAAACACATGCCCTCCCTGAAGTCCCTCCCGTTTCTGGTTCACACCGGGGTGTGAGGCTCGCGAATTAACGCTATACACAAAGCTATGCTATATAAAAGTCGTGCTTTGATCATCATCTACAAGACTTTGCTTTTCAACAGAAGCCTTGATCATTTGCATCTCAGCATGCCACACAGGCAATTCACGCCATGCGACTGATGTCTATCGATATATAACCTTTGAGCTCATACGTCTCAGAGAAGGGTGTTAAGCAAGAGATTAAATTCTCCGCCACCAAACAGATATATATTAAATAGAGATCAATCAACATGGAATAAAATCCAATATCAGACACACATCCATTTACAAGTTCATTCTAGGTCTGAACGAAACCGGAGGCACCTTATTCCTCGTTCCATATGTCCAATACAGGAGAGAGGTCCTCGCATATCCGGTCGATCTCCCAATACGTCTGGACGATCACCACTTATTACCTCGTCTTGGGTACACAACCCAATCAAGACATCAGTAATCATCCAAACGATGTGAAGACCTCCGGTCCTCAACCACCGTCTTCATCATTGACATATCGTCGAATAAGTTATTCAGAATGGGATAAATCTGGTCTTTCTGAATAACTTGTGTATCCTATAAACAAGTGCTATAAAATCACAACATACACCTCATTCCACTTCTAAATATTCTTTTATTTAAATATTCATATCCTTTGGGAAAGGCTCCATTAATTTTATCAAAAATAAATTCGTTAAATTTATTCTTTAATCTTCCATTGGATATCAATTCAAACCAATTTAAGGTTTATCCAAACTAGTCGGGATTAGCGCACCTTACCGAAGTAATCATTTATTATATTTATCAATCCCAACCTATTCATCTCATGAAGCAAAACTGGTAATACTTCATATTTAACACCACGGTGTTGTCGATAAAATTAGTTACCATTTCACATTCAAATCTAATTAAAGATTTAACTATCGTTTGGAGCAAAACTGGTGATACTCCATTCTCGATCATTCCATGAATTAGATAAATTTAATTATCCCATTCACATTCCAATCTAATTAAAGATTCATTAAAACTCTAATTCAGTTTTAATCCCAAAAATCATTACTTAATGATTATTCAAAGTTAAGAAATTAATCTTATCTTTAACCGGGTTAAAGAACTATTGTCATTTAAAACACAGTTCACGATAAACCCGAAATCCAATTCATTAATTATGGAATCTTTACGGAAAATAGATCAATATATACAATCGATATTAACTTCTGTATTCAACCGATAATATAAATGGAATAACGGCAAAGCCTTTTAAATTCCATGTATAGTAATAGTCTTTCTCCACAAAAGTTCACTTCGATTATTACCAAATTGAATTCCATTCCATTCCAATTTATATTATTAAATATGAAACTTTTTCTTTGGAAAATTCCCCTAAATCTTAATCAAAGGATTTATAAGTTCCAAATTATATTTTACTGTTAATCGGATTAAAGAACGAATGTGGTTAAAAACATAGTTCACGATAAACCCGATTCACATTCCATTTTATTCCAATTACCAAATGTAACTCGAAACTCTAATAATCTTAACTAAAAGATTTAATCTTTTCAAATGGGGTTTAAAAACTGTGTTATTAAAGACACCATTCATGACAAACCCAAAATCCATTTCTTTTATTCAATTCCAATTAAATATTAATTAATTGGTAAACTTCCCTAAATCTTAATTGAAAGATTCAATATTTTCCCAATTGGGTTTGAGAATAGTGTTAATAAGGACACCGTTCACGACAAACCCAAAATCCCATTTGATATTAAATACAAGGCTCGGAATAGAAAATATATCGGCTTATATTCAATATAAATTTTGAAACCAACAAATATCGTATTGGAAATAATGATATATATATATATATATCCTCCAAATTCCTCAACATTATCCATATAATCACGGAATCCAATATTGAAATATTCTGAAGATAATTTCGATTCAAATCCATTCCAATTCATATATTGGAAATTTTGGTTATATTAAAACTCATTCTCAATCCTATTTATTTATTTAAAAATAATCAAATTATAATTCTAGTTAATAACAAGTTCATTTTCGATAAAAATATTTTTTTATCTTTTCAAATATGGAATTTTTCATCCCAATTCTTTTCAAATCATTTATTATGACTTTACACAAATTATTAATATTTTTAATAATTTTATTATGGCCCTTTCAATCGATTTCCATAAACGGTCATCGAACTTCACTAATAGCGACCTTTTCCAAATTCGATTTGAACATCGTTCCAAATCCAACCGTTAGAATTCAAATAGCTTATATTCATTGGAAAGCTCTTTTCGATATGAACCCAACGGTTCCGATTTTAGGAGAATCCGACGGTCGGATCTCTCGTGATGTCAATTCGAAGTCAACGGTCGAAATTCGCGAACGGTTGCGGCGCAGAGCATTCTATTCAGGACATTAAGTATATATAATATATATATTATATATATTTCATTGATTATTTAAATCATATTTTATAAGTCATTTTAAATTCGTTTCAAAAACGATTTCAACTTCATTTTCAATTTTAAATCAAAATTGAATATTCCATCTCATTAATATATGAATGATAATATTTTCAAAATATCAGATTTTGAAATCATTTCCCTTTTCGATATTCATTATAAAAATGAATAAAATCGATATAAATATCATCTGCATCAAAAAGGCGCAAATCTAATCAACACGGCTTCATATATTTAAATAGTTTCGTGTCCTTCCAAAATTGGACATCAAAATATCGTATTTTGATTCTTTCCTGAATATTATTTTAAAATATTCATTATTTTAAAATATTCATTATTTTAAGATATTCCTTATTTCTAAATTGGAATCAGACCCAGTCAATTACCATATAATTTTATTTATATGGATTTCATACAACACATGTATATATCAACAATGATAAACAATCAACCATCAGCCAGAGTGCACTACACAACTGCATAAGCATTAAATATAAAAAAATTAATGCTTACAACAGTCTATCAACCCATCGATTGACATACAACTAAATATTGGGATTAGTGTATGTCCAATATCATTCCAATACCCGTGTGGGGTTTTCAAACAATAAATACTGATTATTATTTGTGCAGTTGGGCGATGTGTAAAATTTATCGTTCCAATCAATATCAGACAAATGGGTGTACATAAACAAATCGTCTGATTTGTAAATGAATATTTATTTTCAACACATGACCATTTTATATGGTTCATATATTCAATAAAAATTTATATTTATATTTTTCAAATATTTTATTCCATACATGAATATTTTATATATTTCATTCATTCAATAAATATGATATTTTTATTATTCAAATATTTTATTCAGTTTATTCAATCAATAAACACAACACAATACAGTCCATTCAATCCAAACAACAATCATGGTTTCAATCAAAGGTGTCGGGTGCTACTAAGCACCGTCTGCATCCTAGTATTTATTTGACTGTAAAGTAATTAGAGTGAGAAGGAGTTCTCACCGCCGGTTTCCACTCCACCAGTTTTATTTCTGAATTTCTGAACAGTTTGGATTTGCCCGAAATTCCAACGCAATCCTTTTCACATGTTCATAGTAAAAATCACATTTTTAATATGATGTTTATACATTTTTATCTAACTAAAAATAATTTTTTTTACCTACTAAAAATCATATTTTTATAGAACTAAAAATCGTATTTTTTTATTAATGCCGTATATATATATTTAAAAACAATGCTATATATATATATTTAAAAATCCCATTTTTAAAACAACTCTTTTTAAATTAAAAATCACATTTTTATTAACTATTATATAAATTAAAAATCATATTTTTATACAATGTTATTCGTTTTTTTATTAAAAAACATGCGATTTGTCTTTTTAAAATAATGCTATTTTTTTAAAAAAAAAAATTTGCTATATCTATTTAAAAATAATACATTTTTAAACCATACCAATATATATATATATATATATATAAATTACATTTTTATACTGCCATCATATATATAAAAAATCATATTTTTATTTTGCTATCATATATATAAAAAATCATATT
Organism: Allium sativum; assembly: GCA_030737875.1. Lineage (NCBI taxonomy): Eukaryota > Viridiplantae > Streptophyta > Magnoliopsida > Asparagales > Amaryllidaceae > Allium > Allium sativum. The sequence goes on along the minus strand of CM060924.1, from coordinate 865,829,159 downwards.
TTTATTTTGCTATCATATATAAAAAAATCATATTTTTATTTTTCTATCATATTTTTAATTTGCTATCATATATATTAAAAATCATATTTTAATCTTTATTTTGCTATTTAATTTTATTCACAACTATATAATTAACATTAACTAATAAATTAATTTAAACTACCTCTTCTCTTCACTGTCTGTCGTTCCAGGAAGCTGTCGAAATAACCAAACCCATTGAACCCATTTAGCATCGTCCTAGGGCTTAAAATCGTGGGCCCCGTGAAGCACTTGAACCTGATCAGAGAGGACCACCTCGAAGGCCCCGCCTTGTTCCTCCACCGCCCCAAGATTCACGCAACTCAGTGGAGTCCTCTTGCCGAATTGAGCAGCGAACGGCGCCACTTCCAAGTGAGATTTCGGCCTCCTCAAGCAGCAAGAAATCATCACCATGGTACTACGTTGAAGCTCTCTTGTAGCTCTCAAATTTTCGATCAAAAATTAGGGTTTAATTCGGCATGAGGGAGGGGAGATTTGGGATCGACTTCAAGAGCTGTTCCACCGTTAGTTTTGGTGGAAGCGCGTTGGTTTACTTTGACCGTGGAAATTTATTTTGACTAGGGTTTTAAAAAAGTTAGGGCTATATTTATTAAATTAAATAATATATTTAATTTGTGAATTTATTTGCATAGTGATATGAACTCCAAACCACACCCAACGACTATCGCCCCTAGCTAAATACCCTTATTTTGGACACAATGGGTTATGTCCCATAAGCCAATTCGACTGTTTTGATCAGTTTTTCTTTAAATTAAAATATAAATCAATATATTAAATTTTAAATGCACATTTTAATTTACAGGGGCCACATACTGACTCCAAAAATTCTAGAAAAACAAATATAGCTATGTTTTGACGATACAGTCCTAACAAAACTAATTTCGTCGAATTTGGAGACCGTTTGAAAATGGTAATTTTTCAGTCGATTAAATTCAAACTGAACTGACCAAACACATTTAAATTCACCACGCTCACATATTAATTCCAAAAATTATGAAAATTGGAATCTAACAATAATTTGACATTCCAGATCCAACAAAAGCGGTTTCATCGAAAATGGAGGCCGTTTGCTAAATGGCTATTTTTTATATTAAAAAATATATAAATTCCATAGCGACTATTCTGAATTTTCAACTGGACATAACTTTTTAATCCTGCTATGAAATCTAGATTTTTCACATCTGTTGGAAAGATATTTTCAAACAGATTCAAATATTTCTTGTTTTACTAAAATCTGATTTATTTTGAATCCTGTACATTCATTTGAAAATTGAAATAAAATTTTCAAACTACCGCGCCATTTCAGGCTCGTTATATAATTAAAATAAATATATACGTTCTAACTTCGATTTAAATAAATTTTAAATCGTTATTATTTAAAATAAATCATTTTAAATATTCAAAATTCATTAAAATTGCCAAAATAAAATTTTTAAATTGGTTCTGATTTTCCCAGTTGTTACAGTTTGCTTTCGGTAGATCTTTGGAGTGGATTCTGGTCTTCCGAAAGGGTGCTTTCGGTGTACTTCCTATTGAAGTTGCTTCTAAGTAGCCAACAAGCTCTAACTCTGATGGTTGTCTTTCGAGATGCCTGTGCCTCGGCTTCTTTTGCCTTTGTTGTCTTTACCTCCTTTTGTATTGGCATTAAGTAAATTAATGTTGATAGCCCTTTCATCTTCCTTTTCTTTGCTTGATTCTTCTTGTTAAGTCAATGGTTTTAGATCATAAGCTTTCATCCTTTCTTTCCATTTGCCTCTGAGTTGGGGTGATTGACTTTTGGAACTGAATTCGCGCTAACTGTCCTCCCTTTCGGTTCTACCCTATCGGTATCCCTTTTTCCTGTTAGTCCAAAGTTTTCTCCTTCCAGGATGGTGACGGTTGTCTGTTATCACCTTGCTTCTTTTATGCTTTTGGCTTTGTCCTGGATTCGGGTCTATGCTGGTGGCGGTTCGATACCCTTCAACAATAGCCTTCTTCGGTGTGGAGTTTTGGTAGTAACAGATTTCTTCTAACAATTGTCCTATCTCTAACTTTTCTCGTATAAATAGTCGTATCTTCTCTTTCATCTTCACTTCCCTATATGCCAAGGAATTGCATACAAGGATGCAGTGTTTCAAAAAGTTCTTAAATTAATCCAATACATTAGATTCAAGATTAAGATGAATATTTCCTTTTCGATCTTAAATTTTAGTACGGAATTGATTTTAAATTTGATATCTTCGTTGAAGCTTCAAATTTTCAATTTATATTTTGAAACCAACTTCATTTTGTAACTAAAACATTTTCACCTAGCAACGATTTAGCTAATAAGAAGAAATTAATAAATATCTTGCTCCAAGCTTCTTGCTCTTACTAAAGATGGGACTTCTTCCCATGTTCCATAAGCAGTCCCGAGAAAGTTGCTATCATTGAAAAGCACTCTCTTGTTACGGAACAAACGGAAGTTAATTCTATTCGTGAAGACTTAGGCTTTACTTGTGTCATTGCTATCCCCCTAGTGTAGAAGATATTATCGATAAGCCTTTGGAGGGATTATTTTGTATATATAGCCATTCATATCTTGCACGGAGGCTTTATCTTATTTCCTCCTTTCATTTCAAGCTTCCTTCACCATCTTAATATTTCTTTGAACCAACTTTCACATAATGCGACACCTATTTACTTGGACTGGAAGTCTTTTCTCTAGATATGTTAGATCTTCTTTGAACTCTCTCGCCCTGGAATAGTTAGCTCCCCTAGCAAGATTAAGTAATGTAAATACTTAAATTTATATAGCGACCCCTTCACCGAAGCTCATTGAGGAAAGAATCAACAAATATAAAGACTAGGATAACCAATTTTTCTATATTCAATGTCCTTTAGGCATCTCCGGAACTTTCACTAAATTTAATAAGTATTTTTGATATTCTTGTTACTACATTTCATATTTGACTCTATTTTTCTCAATTATTATGGTTACGATTGATTTTCCAGGGACCATCCCAAAGATGCCCAACGCTAAAACCAAAGAGGTGATGGACAAGCTAAAGTCCACTTCTTCTACACTTAGGGAAAGGACTTCCCTTTAAAATTTCAACCGCTTATCCAACATTCCATCCTCCCTTCAGGCGATAGGATACTTGGGCATCCTCCCGTGATGCTTTGTTCTCCGAAGGGAGTTTACTATTTTTCTAAGGGTAACCCTCATAACTTTTCTAGCTTGTTGCCTATAAGTCTTGTTATAAACGGTAGGCATTGAATTTCCCTTTTAAATTTCAAAGAACTCTTTGTCTCATTCCCTAATAACTCTTTCTTTCTTTTCAGTTACTGTCTCCAACGCCTTGCCTATTGCCCTTCTTTCAAATGCCACTCCTACCTTACCTCAAAAGTTAGTGAAAAACATGGAAATTTTGTTATCAGAGAGACAACGCAAAAAAGGCTGCTTGAATCTCTACCGAAATATCAGTATGTAAAAATCCAAAGTGTCTGATTATTTATTGGTTGCTACTTCGAAGAGTGAGAGTGGGGACATGGAAATTACCACGTTAGTTTCCATACTACATTTTGCCAGTTCCCAGCTGAACACTAGAAGTGAAAATTTGTTAACGACTCCTCTCGCAAGTGTAGATCTTTCGTCACAAATCAACCTTTCAAGTTCTTCCATTTATTTGCATGAAATAAAAAAGCCACTTGGTCCCTCTCCATTTCCTATTACTACCGCCAATATTATTTTCACTTGTACCCCCTCCCTACCGAAGTTTTTTTCCTTGATATGGTGAAAGATATTGTTGATTCCCCTTCATTTACCTATCTAAAATTTCATACTAGTTATCCCATAAATCAGAAGACCTGTAATAACCCTAATTTACACGTAGATTAGAATGTGCTTAATATGGTGATATGAACATATATACATAAATTGATGCTATGCGAATAAAGGAAAGAGTATTTGGCTATTAATATAAATATATATGCAGGAAATGAATACATGTAATAAGAGAATACATGTGTGCATGATTGAAACATAGAAACTTTTGAGATACAAAAGTGTGTGTGTGTGTGTGTGTATATATATATATAGGAGCTGAATATGTATATATAATGTAAAATATATGTGAACATGAATCAGTGGAAAATGTGAAGATTACCTATGCTAAAAACTAATTGGATTAAGAATTGTTAGGACCCTTATATTTATGGGAATATCAATATATGTATATATGTTTACAACACAAGAAAGTGATTAGGATTGGAACCTAATACTGTAATTAAATATTATGTGGAAGCCAACATTATCTATGTGAAAATGAAAGGCTAAGAATTAAAGTAACCTGGGAGGGTCTATAATTCTTTTATTGAAATGAACAGGAGAGTGTGCAATAGCTTACATGTAAATATTTTAATTCATTGGCACGCGAACAGTAAAATGAAAACATGAAAATAACATGACTTAGGGGCAAAAAAGGAAATGAGAAGAGTCTTTCTGTCTAAATAAAAGAAACCTATTTTACTTTAAGCAATGAGTGAAAGAAAATTATAAAAGCCTAGACCAGTGGGTGCAATCTTTATGTGACTAACATAATTTTGGGTAGGGTAAAACAGACATTGTTAGCTACCAAAACCCTAATGAGATAATCATATAAATCATGGGAAAATAGGATTGCCAGGCTATTGCATTATTTATTTCTTCTCCACATAAAATAGGAAATCAGGAAATGGCCGTAGTATTTATGGAAGAAGAAAGCTGGGTTAAAACCAGAAAAACAGAGGATTAAATAGGGATTAAAGCTAGAAGATATCTTGGTGAGAAACCTCACTCATTATTTGTAATTAAGACCTATTCAAAAAAGGCAGCCTCTAAACACTGGTTTTATTAATTTGTATTTTGATTCAAATATGTTGATCATGTTTGGCTAAATAAATGAATTGTGTAGTGGTCTTTTATGAGAATAGTTGGGTAAAAAGCATTATTATATGTTGATGATAACTTACGCATTGAATGAATACTAGGTAGTTATACTAAGATAAATATCTTTGATAATATATATGCCATGATTACAAAGTTCTTTGTAATAAGATCCCAGGTGTATATAGAAGATAATTAGACACTATACTCTTGGATTGCTAACCAGAATCCCCCCTTTCCAGCATAATATCCTGAAGCTGATTATTCAACAAATATATCTAGTCTAAATAGGTTAACTAGATAAACTTATCAAACAAGGTTAATTTCAGTCAATATCTTGACAACTTCATATTGCTCAATAACTTAATTATATTTTATTTTTTTTGAAAATTGGTACTCTTTATTGCTAATACCAATTAAAAACCTCCTTTATATGCCTCGTTAAAATCCTGTAATCCCCCTAACCTAGATGGGTGCCTTACAAGGAAAAAGAGTACATATAAATTTGGTGAATACAAAGTAAATATCAACCATAATAGATGTATATAAAGGCTGTAAATAAAAGACATACTAAAGGAAAAACAATAGAAATCTGTCTGCCAGCCCATCAAAGCCCAACCCATCAACAACGAACTACAAAACCCAATGGTACTTCTTCATCTACCCCGTGTCTACCAAGTCAACTCCCCAGATCTTCAGCAGTTGCAAGTTCCTCGAGCTCCTTTCATATTTGCTTCCATTATTTCTAACCAGAAATTGGATCTCCCTTACAATTTGATTAAGCTTGGACATCATGTTGGTACGTCGATTATTAAAAATTCTTTCATTTCTTTCTTTCCAGATAAAATACACCGCTGAAGTAATTGCTCCACATGCAAGATCCCTAATTTGATCTTTTATTTTGACAAGATGATTAATTTCTCTCAATTCGCTTCTTAATTGTAGATCTGTTGTCAGAGACATATCCAGTTTTTTCTTTAAAGATAACCAAATAAAGGAGGAATAATCGCACTGGAGAAAAAGATGCTCAATTGATTCTGGATGAATTTCGCATAGAGGGCATAAGGTATTTGAAATGTTCCCAAATCTTAAAATTCTGTCCTTTGTGTTCAATCTTCCCATGCTTGCTAAGTAGGTTATAAAAGACATTTTCCGGCTATTTTTATTGTGCCAAATAACTGAGAAAATGGGATCAATTTCTTTATGAGATCGCACAAAATTCCATGCTGTATGATAAGAAAAATTTCTACTAGAACACCACTCATATTTATCCTCTCTGAGATTAGGTTGAATCTGAATGGTACTTATTTCATCAATTAACTCTCTAGTTGCTGGATGAATAAGAGGATTCAAACTATCATCATTTATAATAGAGCTTACTCTTTGGTTTGAGTCACCTATCATAAGAAGTCTGTCATAACCAGGAATGTCCACTAAACACTGACAATTTATCCAAGGATCATGCCACAAAAAAGTATCATTTCCATTTGCAATAACTCTATTAAAAAACTGTTTTGAATGAGTTCTTAATCTAAGCATGGATTTCCATGTAGATGAAGAGTTATTGTCCTCAGCCATAGACCAGAAAAAATTATATTTGCAATATTTATTCTTCATCCACTGCTCTATAAAGAATTGCCTGACAAATATTTCCATAACAGTTTAACACATGCTGCCTTTTTTAAATCAGAGAAAATTTTCAATCCAATACCCCCTTCACTTTTAGGCTTACACAATGAATTCCATGATATTTTGTGTCCTGCACCTCCCCAAAAAAAATCAGAGCACATTGATTGTAATTTATCTAAGGTAAACTCTGGAATTTGATATATAAATAACCAGTAAAGAATAATTGGAGTCAACACTCCATTAATCAGATCAGCTCTACCAGCATAAGATAACATTTTAGTCTCCCAACCTTGAATTTTTCCCTGAATTCTTTGAATCAAAGCATTGCACTCAGAATAATGCAAATAGTTAGATGATAATGGAACACCCAAATACTTGATAGGTAAAAAACCTTTATCAAAACCCAGAATATCCAGGATTTCTTGCTCATTTACTACTGAAATACTGAAGAAAATCTTTGTTTTGCCTGCATTTACTTTCAAACCTGCACAAGTTCTCAAATTCTGAAAAATATGTGTCAAAGTGATTGCATTTTGCCTTGAACTCTTTCCAAAAATCATTAAATCATCTGCATAAAGCAGATGAGAAATAGTTGGTTGCACTAAACTGCTTGACTGAAAAGATTTATTTAAAACTGCTTCATCCATTTGATAAGTGAAAAACTGCATTACTAAAGCAAAAAGATAAGGAGACAGAGGGACTCCTTGTCTGATTCCTCTTGTTGATGTAATAAACCCTTTTGGAATTCCTTGAATTAAGATAGAGAAGGTAGCTGTTGACATACATTCATAAATCAAACTAATAAAATGATTAGGAAAATTCATTAAAGACATGACTTGACAAATGAATTTCCTATTTATGCTGTCATAAGCCTTTTGCAAGTCCACCTTAACACACATTTTTGCCATTCCTTTTTTCTTAAAATCCCTCAACAACTCATGTGCTAGTAATATGTTGTCTCCAATATATCTATCCATAACAAAAGCACTCTGATTTTCTGAGACTAAATGAGGCAAAAATGGTTTCAGTCTATTACATAGAACTTTTGCAAATATTTTGTAATACATATTACAGCAGGAAATAGGCCTGTAATGAGATATCTTTGTAGGTCTGTCATTTTTTGGAATCAGAGTTATGAATGTATGATTGATAGACTTAGGCAGTTTTCCATATCTAAAAATATCTTGAACAGCTTCAAGTAAATCTTGCTTTAACAAATCCCAATGCAATTTCATAAACTTGGAATTTATCCCATCTTGATCAATAAGAGCTCTAATATGATTGAAATATCTCCTATTTGACATAAAAGAATAAAAGAATTTTGAATTAGTATCACCTTGATGTAACTATGAAACCTTTGCCTACTGTTTAAAGCCTTGAAAATATATTTTTTGCAGGTTTTGATATTCTTGTTTGGCAAGGAGATAATCATCATATATATCAATCTCTTCTAGGTCCAAATCAGCAGCTTGTTCCAGATTATTCATATGTTGTTCTGCTACAATCAGGTTTGCATTATTTCTGTCTCTGATTTTATTCCAAAGTTTAAGTTCTACTTTACACCTCTTAAGCTTATACATAAATTTATAGCTTTGAAAACCCCAAGTAGACACATTAAATCCTTTTTCAACAACACTCATGTATCCAGGAAAGTTTGGCCACTCATTCTTAAATCTAAAAGGAAAGCCTTTAGTTATAGGAGTGGGAATAAGGTCCAATAATATAGGATTATGATCACTAGAGTGTTGAGACAGAGACAAAGCCTTCATATTAAGAAAATTTTGCAAATAGAAATTATTAACTAAAACTTTGTCAATATGACTTGCAATTCCTCTTCTACGCTAAGTGAAAAGAAAACCAAGAGGCTTTAATTCTGACAGAGATGCTTGCAAAATGAATTTCTGGAATTCTCTTATATACTGACAAGGGATTGAACGACCCCCCTTTTATCCATAAGTGATAAAGCATTATTAAAATCTCCCAAAAGAATCCATGTAGTGTTAACTAGTCCAGAATCATTGATCAGTAATTGCCATAGATCCATTCTTTCAGTGAAAATGTTGCTTGCATAAATCAAAGAAAAAATCATTGAGAATCCTCCTTTATTTGTAGCAGATACAGTAATATGTTGAAAAGATAATGCTAAAGACACAATATCCCAAACATTTGAATCCCAAACCATAAGGATTCTACCATTAACATAATCTAAATTATTAGTCAAGTGTTTCCATGAACTAGGAAGTAAAGCCAAAAAAAGTTTCAGATTAGAACTAGACAACTTATTTTCAACTAAACCAACAATAGTTGGCTCAGCTTGGTTAAGGAGTTTGATCACTTCTTTCATGCGAGAAAGAGTGTTCATTCCCCTTACATTCCATGATAAGATTGTCATTTAATGGTAGAAGAACTCCTTGTAAATCTTTTAGGAGGAGTATTATGAGGCAGTGAACTTGATGTAGATGATTTTGTGCTTTGCATATAGTTCTTATTCTTATCAACAAGATTAGAAACGTCAACCTGTTTTCCATTGTCAGGTTCTTTGGGATGAACATTCTTATCCATTGCATCAGCCACATTATTCAATACATCAGGAATTATATCATCGGGTAAATTAGAATTAAGAAAATCTAAATCATCCCCTTGCTTTTCTGAAGATTCATTAGCTTTTTCTTGTTCTGACAGAGAACTGATTTCATTTTCAATTGTAGTTTCTTCCTCTACATCATTATGCTTCCAAGAAGGATCAAGAGTGGCATCATGTTCCTAATCATCATGCCCAAATAGTTTGCATTTCAGGCACTTTTCTGGAACAAACTCATATTCTACAGTAACTTCTATTTTTTGTCCAGTATGTAATGATATAGGAACATTAGTTTTCAACTCAGTTTGAGTGTCAATGGATAATAAAATCCTAGCATATTTTGTGAATTTCCTTTCAGCAGTATTTGAATCAATAAGCACTAGTTTTGAAATGTAACTAGCAACTCTTTATATAGCATTTTTTGTCCATAATTCCATTGGAAGCCCATATAATCTTACCCAGATCTGTATTACATCACTCTGCTTTTTTGAGAAATCGTACCCAGGATGCCATTCATCTACTAAAAGCAGTCGTCCAAACTATGAATTGGTAGATCCTTCCAATACTCGAGAGAAATCTTCAATAGTTTCAAACTGAACAGCAAAATCATAATGAGGAGTAATATGCACATTGAATCCATTCTGAGGTCTCCAAACTTTTTGAATATAGTCTTTGAGTTTCATAATTGTGAGTTTGAAGTTAATTGGCACTAGAGCAATAGTATGGATCCAGATTTTATCGGATTCATTGAAGATTTGTTCAGGAATAAAAACGCAGTCAGATCCAGGATCTATAAATTCTAGATTTCGATCACTGGATCCTGAAGAAGAAAGATTAGGTGGTAACGGAAATGTATGATTGGATTGAGAAATATGTGGATCTGAAACCAAAGATTGAATAGGATTAGATTTTGAAGATTGAAATTCAGATAGAGAATGAGGAAATCGCACTGTATTATCTGCCATTAAAGTAAGAAAACCGAAGGAAAATTTTCATATTGCATATGCATATGAAATACATATATTGCATATGCATATTGCTCAATAACTTAATTATATATACACACACACACATGTATCAGATAATATTCAAGACTGTCTGATATCTACTTCACACTTAAACCCAAATTGATTTTGACATTTCTATATTATGGGTTTTTGGGTTTCCAAGATTTTCTTCATGGAATTTACATTCAAGCATACTATCATACTGTACTATTAGGTAGATTTGTATTTGCATACCCAATCCTCTTATCTTAAACCTTGTAGTGTTTAACTTGCTAAATTACACTACTCTGGAAATGTCCTTTACAAGCATATTCAACCCTTCATTAGCATGCACATATAATTCAACATCTTATTAATGATACATCTAGGTTTAAAATATGAAAGAATTTCTTTCTATATTGCAAGCATACCAAATATGCATATATGTATATTTTTTAGCAAAAACAAAGCTCATTTTCTTCCTTTTATTCCTCAAAAACATTCAATTAAACATGATATTTACATGGATTCATGTATTCCTGAACTATAGCTTGTAGCCTATGTGATGACATATACTTTATTCACATTGTCACTTTATCTAAAAAGTACTTGTTTGCACAGAATTTTAAAGCATATATTCAACCATTCCTATTATTATTATATTTCAATGCCATCACATCAATGCATACTTGCATAACTTAATGGTATCTTCTCATTTGACTTAAGGAACTTAACTTTTACCTTAAACCACTTTTATCTTGCATATGTCCTAGCATTAGTTTTAAAATTCATATTTTCTTTCACACCAATACCCAAGGTGCTTCACTAAAATTTAAGCAAACACTCATCCAAACAAATAATGCAATGTTCCAACAAATTTTTAAGTTTCACTTTTGAACACAATTTTCTAAAATATGCATACGAATTATTCAGAATATATCTTACTCCTTAGGGATAAGTTTTATCATCTATTAATTATTTCCTTCACCCTATATCATTTTATAGTAGACTCTTACTAAATTTCATTATTCTACTTTATCCCAGAATCAAATTCTTCTATACTTCTTTGGATAAAACATACCTTCTCTTCAGTGAATTTAATTCAAACATGTAGTCATTCTGAAATTATCAAAAACTTGGTTCATGCATACTAGTAACCCCAGGTGTACATCACTGATTACATATGTATAGGTTGATAAATGTATAATTTTTAAACTAGTTGTTTCTTTATCATTCAGAAGCTAGATACTTCTCTATATCTTTTATAAGGTATGTATTTTCTTTAGCAAATTAAATGAAAACACACAATTATTCAGAAAATTGTCAGAAACTAGATCTATGTATTTAACAATTTCAAACATACCATCATTAACTTGCCATGAAACAAGATTTTCTAGCACCTTTCAAACTGATGTTATCAACCATACAAACATATCTAGTCAAAAAAAAAACATACAATTTTAAATCTATAGTCTTCCAATCATTAGTTAAATCTAATTATTTTGCAGCTATGTATTTTTATTAACACGGCTCTGATATCAACTGTGAGGACCCCAAAATTTCAACAAATTTTCTTTATTTAAATTATAAATTCACCAATCCTAGGTCACCTTCTCAAGGGTTACCTTCTCCCAACCCTTCGAATTCTGGGATCCCTTATCACCAATATAGATATATTAGTACACTTAAAATCTTTAACATGTATATAAGAAGATATACAAGTCTTATTTTTCTTAAGTCCCTTGATTAATTATAAGTAATTAATCTCTACACAAAGAAAAACAAGTTAATTTATTCTTGTTTATGCTGTGTAGAGATTAATTACTTATAATTAATCAAGGGGCTTTTTCTATTTAATTTAACTCTTACTTAAGCAAAAGAAGACTTGTATATATTCTTATATACAAGTTAAAGATTTGAATTGTATTAATATATCTATATTGGTGATGAGGGATCCTGGAATTGAAGGGCTGGGAGAAGATAACCCTTGAGAAGAGGACCCAGGATTAGTGAATTTATAATTAAATAAAAAAAGATTTTTTTTTTGAAATATTGGGGTCCTCACAAGACCATTATCCCTCTGTAGCTATCATAATTTTTTGACCTTTAGTCCTTCTTAATCATTTTCTTTTTTCTTTTTTATATTCTTTCTTTCGTTTTAGCAAATAGCTAGGCATTGGGGATTTTTTTGCGAAGGGATGTTGATGACTTGATATAACTCAAATAAGAAAATCGAGCTTTGAAGTCTCAAATTCTACTTATCCATTGCTAAGGAAAAAGCTTTAAAGGTGCCGAATACTGCAAAAGCTGACATTCTCAGGGAGAAAATACCAAAAAAAAACTCTCTCCAATCAAAATTTAAACTAAATATTTCACTAAAGAATTCTCAAATGGAAAAAGAGGATCTCGACGCTAAATATGCATCCCTATCTTCCGACCTCAAGAAGGACTCCAAAAAGGGAAAAGTTCTCTTTCCAAGGTCCTCAGCGCTTTTCATGTCAGAAAAAGAAGGTGGATGATTTTTTAGCCAACTCTTATGGTGAAATTTTGGAAAACACTTTCACAGACGCTCCTGTAGTTGTTTATTCTACAAACAAGGATAATTATCAAAACTTGAGCTTCCCAACTATTGGCTAAGAGAGCTTCAATAAGGAAGGTAGTGACGATGAGGAGGCTTCAAGCAACAACGATGTTGACGATACCCCTAGCGATGATGGGGGGTGAAAAATGAAACATCGGTAGCTATGATGCTGGAGAGGGTGGCGATGGTCATGATGCACGTCATGATGAGAACCACAAAGAATGTCATTATCCTCCAGGAGGAGATAAGTCAAATGATAAAGGAAACCTACTTCTGGTGAAGAAAATTTGGATCATTTGGAGCTTATTAATTCGGCCAACCCGACGCCCAATCTTGGCACTTTTAAAGGAAAATGTTCAGTGGTGCATCTTCTTATTCCTGTTCCTCATATATGATTTTGTTTTCCTTAAAATCTCACCTGTTTGTTAGTTGTTAAGTTATATAATTATTCTAAATAATTTTAGATATGGAGAAAGCATCCAATATTTTTAAACGATAAGCTTAGAAAAAAGTAGTTAGAAATAAACACCATATGGAGGTAGTTAGATAAGTATATTAGAAATTATAACAACTTATCTGGAAAATACTTTTAACTTGACAAGAGTGTTGCTGCTTTAATGTATTTTAAAAGTGATAAAGTGGGTCCTCGCCTAACAAAGCTCACCATCGGAGCAAAAGACCCATCTAATAAAGTAAGGAGTTGATGGCATAGTTCTAGATGTTAATCGAGGAGTGGTGGGATTTCTCTAAGATACCTTCCGTTATCACCCGAAAGAGGATTATTCATATTTTGGAATGTATGGTAGAGGTTTTCTTAGGTGCTTCCACTAAAGGTGTTCCAATGAGATTGGCTATGATCCTCATCCAAGAATAACATGGAATTTACTGAGAGTCCATTCATTACATGTTGATCTTTCTCCTGAATACCTTCAAACTATAACGAAAAGTTTATTCCATAAATATTTAAAAAAAAATCTATTTTGTATAAATTATCATAATGTTGTGTAAATATTAGAATGAAGTAAATGAAGAAAATTTTCTTTCATTATACTTGTGTCTTTAGTGCTACCTTGCTATTAATAAATAATGGATCATTTCTTTCAAAAATTAAGTTGGTGTTTTTTTTTCTTATTTGACCTGGTTTCCCAACCGGTCCTAACAATTCCTTTATAAGACGCTACTTTCCAAATTTCAAAAATCAAAGATAAGATCGTAACTAACCTTGAATAGAAAAGTCCTTTGGAGATACAATTCATTCGAAATTTGTAGATAACCCCTTGCTATAAAGTAGTCTAAAAATTTAAGACCAACGTATGTTAGTTAAGTCTTAAAGAACAAATGAGGGACTTGGAGTGAAAACTAGTTCAACAAGAGAAAAGTCTCATCGAAATGAAACGTTTAGTAAAAGCCAATCCTACAGTAGCTTTGGTAATGATATAAACATGCTTCGGGAATAAGTTTGTGATTTAGTATTTCAACAAGAGAATTGCCAAGTCTCCTGTAAGTCATTGGATCTTATTTTCAATGATGGTACCCCCGACTTCCCAATTCCTTCTTCCGGTGTTTCTCCCAACTCGGTTAGGGATATGAGACTCAATAAAGAATTTGCTAAAACGTTTCCTCATTCATCCGACCCTCCGAAAGGAATATATGAAGATCTTGTGAAAGATTAGGTTAAAAAATGAAACATGAATTTTGGAAGTACTACGAGAACCAAGGGAAGGATAGGACTAACCATCGTATCCATGATTATGTTAACTAAGTTAAGTTTTAAAGAAGGAAATATACCAACTAAGAAAACATAATGTTGAATATGAGAGGGAAAACAAAAGGCTTGCGAAAATCAATGGAGCTTTTAATAAAGCTCTCAAGACCTAGATTGATCAATTGATGAAGCTGAAAACATTAGGAGCAAAGAGACAAAGCTCAAAGATATGCTTTAAGCAGCTCTAGACACCTTTGGATCCTGCATGTAACGCCCCTCTCAAAAAGCTAACACAAATATCTTTTAGCACAGTGGTTAGTGCGTGGTGTTGCTTTCCAAGAGGTTGGGGGTTCGAATCCCGTGGTTGTCACATTTAGTATCAAAGCCTATACCCAGCCGGAATTGTGTGTGTAATGCTGCGGATGTCAATCGACGTGGTACTGATGCGGATTACTTGCACAACGCCTAGGTGATGAGTGATATGAGCCAACGAGGACGTTGGGCTCTTTAAGGTGTAGTCTGTAACACCCCTCTTGGAAAGCTAACACAAAAATCTTTTAGCACAGTGGTTAGTGCGTGGTGTTGCTTTCCGAGAGGTCAGGGGTTTAAATTCTGTGGTCGTCACACTGCATTGTTGCAGAATCTGATAAAGAGAATCCAAAATTTATGGATGTTCATTTCTACAACCTGTTTGTATATAAACCACTCGTTATATGTAGTTTACAAAATGTATAACTGAAATATGGTGGTGGATTTTTTTTCCTTTTAGCTCATTTGTTTGGGCATGTATCTAATAAACTCGTTTATTCTCTTGTTTTTCTTTCATATGAATATTTGGAACCTATTTCGGCTCGATAAAATTGAGTCCTTGATCCAAGCACCATTGAAATTAGAGTGTTCATCTAGAGTATGACTGAACCAGACCTTTCTTCGCCATATAGAGACCCAAAAATCCATATTTATGTATTAAAATATATGAAGTTCATTAATCCTTCTTTGGAAATTATAGAAGCACTAAAACAAATTTCGATTCCAGGAGATCTAAAATGTGTATTTAGATATTAAAATAATAGAAGTCCAGAAAATCCACTTTTGTAAGATAATATAAGTTTTGAAACCACTTTCTAAAATAATCGAGGACCAAAACCACTTTAGGCATTAGAAGATCTAAAACCCAGATTTGGCTATTAATATAGCACTTTTGGTATTAGAAAATCTAAAACCTTGATTTAGGTATTAATACGGTAGAAATGTGGAAATACGCTTTTGGAAATAATTGTAGGAACTAGGACAACCCGCAGCGGAAGATATGGGTGAATTTCAATTTTTTTAACCAATTGGATCTTAGTTGGGCCTATGAAGCCTAATTTATTTAGAACATTTCTAAATTTGTTTTAAAATAAAATCGATTATTTTATTTAAGTTATTAAAGGGAAGATTTAATTTCAAATGTATAGTGTGTCACATACACTTAACATTTAGTTAATTTATATGGAATGAAACCTTTCATTGATTTCCCTAAAACAAGAATTAGTCAAAATCATTTATTGCATTAAATGGAAAGAGAATCCTTACATTTTTTCTCTTTAATTTTAATTGACAAATACATTAAATGTCTTTAATTAATAATTTATTAATGGCAAGGTTTATTACTATGTCAATATATATTCTAACTGTACAAACTAGAGTTTGAATTTTATTTTATTTATATATAAGTATACATATATGTAAAGCATATATACATATACATGTATTTTAAAGTTATCCATAAATAATGGGCATGTCATCCTGAACCAAGTAGAATTTCTTATTTTAGATTGACTTTTGCCTATAACTCATGTTGAAGATCTCATTTTGAAATAAAGCTCAATTTTATTTAATTCGTTCAACATCTTCTTAAATATTCATCAAGTTTTCCTTGTCTAATGAAATAAGTAGCCATTCATTCAAGTGCCTGCAATGGTTAGTTCCTTGACCATTGACCATATGACAGAGACAAAAGGATCTTCTGTTGTTCTTTTCGATCTTAGGTGGTTTCTTATTTATAGACCAATAATCCGATTCTACTTTGGTCAATAAGTATATGTTTCGAGTAAAACTGGTAAAATTGAATTCCTTTCTTATTATTGACTCAAAATTTTCTTTAGGAGGTTTAATTTTGGCTACTTTGAGCTAGAAGTAGTTCCTTGCTTTCGTCTATGCCTATTTTTCTTTTAAGACTCTTTTGGGTCTCTTGATTTTACATGGGTCCCATTTCAAGCACTATCCCTTTCTCTGGACTTCCTGGGTGCAAGTAGAAATATATAGTTCCTCGAATGTTTGGCTGCCATTTTCACACGAAAGCATCATAAACTTTTACCATTTCATTTTCAAACTTAGCTCCTTTATAGTAACTCTAGCATTGAAAACAAATTTTCATCTTTTTCCAAAATTATTTCTCAGGAAAAGAAAGGTTACGACTAAAATGGAAA
The DNA here is from genome assembly GCA_030737875.1 of Allium sativum. Classification (NCBI taxonomy): domain Eukaryota; kingdom Viridiplantae; phylum Streptophyta; class Magnoliopsida; order Asparagales; family Amaryllidaceae; genus Allium; species Allium sativum. The sequence goes on along the minus strand of CM060924.1, from coordinate 865,812,282 downwards.
GAGTTTATGCTCTATTTGTCTGGACCATAGGCTTCGACCTTCTTCTGATTGATTATACTTAAGGCTTTCATACATAACATATGTTTCTCATAGTGCCTTAAATTTACATATCCTAGCTCTATTCTAGATGGATCAAAAGACACTCATTTAGATCAGATTGATCTATTCTATTTAATAAGTAGTTGTCCTATTGAAGGAGGTATTGATTTCTTTTCCTTAATATTTTTTTTTTCATATTTTATTAGTATTTCTTTATTATCTCCCTATCAATAGCATGAAGGGATTATGCTCTTTTCCTTTTTAAGATTGTGGGAGTGTCTGATATTCTCTTTCGGGTTTATGTTCAACCCTTTGGAAAAGTCCTTTCATTTCGTGCGTATCTTTTTCCAAATCATAGTTACCACCTTTTGGTTTGTAAGAATTTTTGCTTGATTTTTAAGATGCCCTTTGTGAATTATGTTAAACTTTCTAATACTTATGAACCATTTTAACTTCAGTTAGAACGAATATTTACTAAATAGGAAGATTGATGGGTTATCGCAGGTTCGATCCCTCCTTCTAGCGCTAGCCAAAAATTTAGTTAACACCCAAAAATGGTATGGATATCATAGAATCTTTTACGTGAGAAAGACTCAAATCTAGTCATAGTGTCATTGCATTAGTGGGATTCCTTTAATCTGCTTCCGTTAATTTTTTAAGGCAGGTTCCTGTTGAGTCAAAGATAATAAATTAAATATAGGTAGGTTGAAATTCGAATCCTTCTATGGATAAGGCTGTATTCCTATATATGTCGATCCCTATAGTTCTTTCTTAGATGATTTCGTAGAAGGTCTATCAGTAGAGTCGTTTAGATTTGTTAGTCGACCGCGGAGTTTCTTAGATTTCTTTAATGCCTTTCTCTATTGGTCGTTGTCACTTAAAGTGTGGCTTCGAAAAGGATTAAGAAAGTCTTTTTTACCTTTATAGAGGGATAGCTTTTCTGTGTGGTTTCAAGGATCTTAAAGAAACTAACTGTGACCCATCATAAGGCATCCTTGTAGACTTAGGTCCTTTTGGAGCTCTTATTATTTACCCTAAAAAATTATGAGATAATAATTACACAATAATTTAGAAATTACTACATCATTACGTAAATAGCACAAGTAAGTCTCTTTGTTTTAGAATAATGAGAGTTACAAGGATTTTGTACACTAATTGTGAATTTCCCTGAATCGATTTCGAAAGTAGGGTTTACAGCTTGGAATTTCTTAGTATATATGAGAGAATGAGAGAATGGGTCCTGATTCTGGATTGCTAGACTTTTACTTATAGGTGTGGGTGATATCCTTTTACGCTTTATAGGATTTGTCTTAATGCTCTACGGAAGCTAATGCGAGGGTCTGGGGAATGCACTATCGACGGTGGGCGACTTTTGCTTTTGATACTGCACCAAATAGCAGTTTTCCTTCCTAGCGTTTGCAAATGTATGTCCATTAGGATGTTTTGGATTCTCTGAACGTGTTTCTTAGACCTAAAGAATCGTTGTGTTATGAGTAAGCTTATACGAGCTCCCGGCTTTTGGCCATTACTAAAGGATTTCCTTTCTTTGGGTGAAGTGCCATTTTATGTTGCAGATGTTTCCTGAGGGTGCAAGTTGCCGAAAATTCTTTTTTTAACTAAACCAAACGGTGTATCCGGTTATTTCTTTCTTTTGAAGTTTGTTGCCCCAATGTTCTTGCCAATTGGTTTCACCAAAAGGGTATGTTTCTTATGGAAAGGAGTTCTTTAATCCTAGATCTAGAGGAAAATTCAAATGAAATGGCTTTTGACTAGTTCTGAAGCTCTCTACTCTTGACATCCCTTCATTGTAGTTTTTTCTCTTGATTCTTCTGGATTATTTTGATGCTAACAATAATCAATCATATTAACAAACAAATTAAAGGCCAAAAAAATTTCACGTATATGTTGATATACATGTCTAACATATTTTGGCATATGTGTCAAGTTTCTAAAAATCAAATTCTAATTCTAAATTTGATTTTCCCTATTAAGAGCCACCTTTTTGACCCCAAAATGTACTATCTAATATCTACTTATCATCCATATCTATTTGCTCATTTCATCTTTTATTTCAAATTTAAATTTTCATTTTCAAAACTCTTATTACTACCAAACATCAGTGGATTCTTCATCAAGTGTTACTTTCACCATGAGACTCTCTAAAACTATTGATAAATTTCCTTTTAATGTTCAAGAGGCTACCAAGCCTACATAAGCTACATGAACTATGGTGAATTTCATCTGGGAAGGTTTACTTTCGCTAGTGATTTTCCAGCGTATGTAATCTATGTTCTTTTTAGTGAAAAATTTCTTTATTTCTTTAGTTAATAGTCAAAATGATTTTGTTTTTTTATTCCCATCCTGTCAAAATGTTTTATCTAAATTTTAATGAAATGGGGGAGAAGTTTGGAGTAGCGTTAAAGGAACACAAATTGTTTTGGGTTGCAAACTTTTAGAAAATATTCTTGGATGTGTCTCTCTACTTTTTAAATTAATAAACAAGGTAGAGAGTCTTTCCATCATATCTTCGATGGGGATGACAACTATGAATTCAAAAATCGAAATTTTCATCCAATGTCAAGAATTATAGATTTTCTCTTGCGACAAACGACCACTTCAAGGTCAAGAAGTTCAAGTAGCCCAACTTTTAAAGTTTGTGAAGCACTTTTCTCCCTTTTATGGCCACTATGGCATAAACTGGGAATAAGTTATTTGTGATGAATTTTGTCCTAAAAATCTTTCTAGCCATGAAAACACTTTCTTTCATGCTATTTATCTTACTTAAATTTTTACCTACTCCGGTGTTGATTTCAAAGGAGAGGAATTTATTCCTAAAAAAAATTCAAACATTCATTTTATGCAAATTCCCTTGATTTTTGAGCCTTGTGAGACACTTACCAAAAAGGAAGAAATGCTCGCTCATGGTGAAGTAGTGAAAATGGCGGAAGATGACGAAGAAGATGTAAGGGATGGATATAGAAGAAGAAGGAGAGCTCTTTGTAGAGCATTAACCTTTCGGCTCATCCAATAAACAAGGATATTCTTATGATCCGAAATATGATCGTTGGCAACCAAAAGACCCTTAAGAGATCCATGGTAAGAAAATCGACAAAAATTTCAAGCAAAATGTATAAATTCTCTGGAAAGATTGGTCGAAAACTAGGATCGTAATCATCCTCTACTTTTTGGCTTATTATCCATGTATTTAAAATGAATGTTATATACACCCCGCATTTTTATTACAAAAGTAATTAAAATAATTAATAAAGGAAAATAGACATTTCTAGAATTGTTAGAATTTGGCTACGAAACATATATCATTGCGTTCATATCAATTTGTTTATTAATTTATATATATAATAGGTTCCGAACAGAGTTCGTATGAAAAAATTATTAACATACGAAGTCTCATGTCGAAAAATATTTATAAGTGTAAATGTGTGTAGATATATTCATTTTTTGGTTATACATTCGCGTATTTATTCGAAAAACAGTATACGTTTGAATTTGAAATTAAATGTGTGTAAAAAATAAAAGATAGTCAAATAAAACCTGAAAGAAGAATAACGTTAAAAACCACACTCGAGAGAATTAATCATGCACGATCAAAAAGGAAGGAAAATAATGTCCAGTGCATCAATGCGTGCTTAGGTCGACCCATATTTTGGATGGGTCGACCCAGGGGTTGAACCATACGAGGGTTGGGTAGACCTATGTCTCCACCTTATCAATGGGCTGGCCGACCCACAACATGTTTAAACGACTTGTTTTCTTGCGTTTTGGCTGTCTAGATTTAATCTCTCTAGTTCGGATGGACACAACTAGTTTGAACATCATAAATAAACCAACAGGGCTAGCCATCAAACTCAAATTTTCCTAAGTGGGCGCGGAAGCACCGTCATTCCCTTTCTTCCCCAAATTCTTCAAAAATAGAAAATATTAAATTTAAGCTATCTGATTCAAGATTTGGAGGCAGATGTTGTAGATTTAAGGTTCAGATGTTCAAATTCTCTGTCCCTATGTGGTAAGTCTCTTCGGATTTGAATTTAAACAGTTTATTTCATCCTTCTTGAATTTAGATTTGTGAAACCATTAAAAATATAGTTTTTCGATTCAAATAGGAAAGACTATGGATAACGAATCTAAATCCATATCAGATCCAGAACTTGGATCGCAAATCCCAAGAGAGTGATTTAAATTATTCTTTTTAATAGAGGTATAAATCATCATTTGATTCCTGTTAAATTAATATGATATTTTCTCAGTCGTTTGTCCCCGTTTAGACATCTACTTTTAACAGTTTGTTGTGGTTACACCCAAAATATACCCAAATTTGCAATATTGGCATATGTATAAGACTGATTTAAGCACTAATTTGTACGAATAATTCTATGTGACAGATTAATCCTATTAACTTTGCATATGTTAGGAAATATTATTCAATTGGAATTTTTTAAAAGGAATTGTCAATTTAGGGATAAATTGACATATAATGTGAAACTATAACAAAAAGGGAATTTGGGATGAAATTAGGCAAACTTGATATGACTTTCCAAATAACTATGACACATGTTGACATGATATAATTAATATCACATATGGTAAATTTGTAGTTGAATGGTAAACCAGAGAATTCCCATACCTATTTTTTAAAATTACGCTTCAGATTTAGAATGGAACGAATACTAAAATTATTGGGATTGAAAGGAAAAAGGGTATCAACCTAATTTTGTCCAAATTTACTGTAGTTATGCCAAATTGGGAATATAATTGGAAAACAGGAATTTATGTATATCGATTAAAATATGAAGTTAGAAATAACCTAAATTGATTTGTATGAAAACAAGGGAATATATTTCAATTTTTCGGTTTGTAAGAGAAATGAAAAATGCAATTTCAAGTGTAAACAGAAATAAAGGCATGGATTAGCGTGAAAATTTATCCGTATTGCGTACTATCCAATAGCCTAAAAATAATTGATAAAGAATGTATTGCAATTATGGATTTTTATTAATGTAATTACCTTAAACTATGAAAATTGATTCCTATGAAATTTTAAACAATCAATCAAAAAGTAATATGCATAACTTCCTAAAGAATAAATTTACAAGGGCAGAAAGTAAAGGGTAACATAACTAAAAGATGTTAGGTAAAGAAAAGAAATAATAAATCAAGTTAAACACTTGATAGCTAGAAAGGACTATAATCTATTATGATAATTGTACGGATATATAACTGGATCATAATAAGCGCAATTCCATTGTTATGGTTCTATAGTAAAAGTAAGACTATAACATGAAAGTTGTAATTAAAAGTGAAATGAAAGAAGGAAGACTTATTGAGAATAAACTTAAAAATTGTGAATTAAGTTTAATAAGCATAGTTCTATGGTGGCCTTGTGATTAGGCATTCTATAGTTATTCTATGGTTCTATGGTGTCCATGTGATTAGGCATTCTACGGTTATTCTATGGTTCTATGGCAGCCTTGTGATTCAGCATTATACGATTATGTTATGGTTCTACGGTGGCCAATAAAGTTGATAAACATGTAACTAAAGTACAAATTAAATGAATTGAAGAATAATATTAATTAATGAAAAGGAAAGAAAAGTGAAATAAACACATAACGAAATATTGGAAATAGGGTCTGATAAAATAAAGAAATGTATTTGGGCTAGTCCGAAGAAATCTTGAATGAAGAGCCCAACGTAGGCAGATCATTGTAGAATCTGGAGACATGGTGGGAGCATGTCAAACTTCATATTCGATAGGACTGGAAGGAAGTACGAGACTCTGCGGGATGTGAAGATACTCTATGGCCCTCTAGGGATGCCCATGGTTAGCTACCCCAGAGGCAAGTCTGTACGGTTCCATCCATAGGGTATTACTTGGTTGCATTTGTGTTGAGGACAACCAGAAGATTGATAGGATGATTTTTAGGATTCAGCTGTTGCCTCGGCTCTATGATCAGGCTTCGTGGTCTTGACACAATAAGGATAATAGATCATCTAATACATGTCATTGTTAGTCAGAGCATGTATGGGAAAGACTAGAGCTAAACTAATAGGTTGATGGTCATTCTCTATCGAGACATTGGATGAGGGACAACGCCAATTGGATGTTTATATTGTTTGTCAAGTGCACAGTCACCTAGCTCTTAAAATGGTCTTTCATTAGTTCTGTGCAAGGGTTAAGCCTAATAATGTAATTCAAAGAGTAGATAGCATAACCACAAGTAGGTCCTCTATGTACGCATCGGGTGGTGCATCATGGGTACCCGAGTATTACCTCCGTGCAAGGGTTTAGCCTAATAGCAAAGCTTAGATAGTGGATAATACGCTTTCGTAGCATGACGATGGAGAACTAGTACGCTTTCGTAGAGTGACGACGAGACCTTTTGTAACAACCTGGAATTTATGAACCAATTTAAAATTTTTATTTTAGTTATTTTAATGGATTTTGAATATTTAAAATGATTTATTTTAAATAATAACAACTAAAAATTTATTTAAATCGAAGTTAGAATGTATAAATTTATTTTAATTATAAAACGAGAATAAAATGGCGTGGTAGTTTGAAAATTTGATTTTAAATTTTGACTGAATATATAGAATTCAATATGAATCAGAATTGGATGAAACAAGAAACATTGGAGTATTTTGAACTGTAATTTTCTAACGAATGTAAGAAACTGAGATTTCACTTTATAAATTAGTTATGTCCAGTTTAAAATTCAAAATAGTCGCTATGGAATTTATATATATTTTATTATATATATGCCCTTAAAAATAGCCATTTTGCAAACGACCTCCGTTTTCGACGAAACCACTTTTGTTGGATCTGGAATGTCAAATTATTATCAGGTTTAAAATTTCATAATTTTTGGAATTAGTATGCGAGCATGGTAAATTTAAACGTGTTTTGTTAATTCAATTTAAATTTAATCGACTCAGAAAAGGCCATTTTTCAAACGGTCACTAAATTCGACGAAATTAGTTTTGTTAGGACCGTATCGTCAAAACATAGCTAGATTCCAAAATTCATAATTTTTGGAGTCAGTATGTGTCCCCGGTAAATTAAAATGTACATTCAAATTCAATATTGACCATTATATTAATTTATATTTTAATTTTGATAAAAACTGATCAAACCAGTCGAATTGGCTTATGAAATATATCTCATTGTGTTTGGAATGGGGGTATTTAGCTGGGAATGACATTCATTGGGTCTCGTTTGGAGTCTGGATGCAAAATCATCAAAATATAGAATCAAAATAATAAAATAATTTTATATAAATACCCCCCAAAATGCCCAAAAACCTAATTCCCTTTTCAAAATAATCGATCTCCGTTGTTTTAAAATCAAGGGCTGAGGCGATCGATTTTCCGCCCTTAATATTTCTAAATCCATTCACTAATTCCAAATGATTATAAAACACAAATCATAGATCTCTCTGAGATCTTTCAATTGATAGAGGCAAGATCGAAAATCGTGTTGTATATGGTGGAATTTTCAAGCTCAATCGAGTTGCGTTCGAGTGCCTTCGCATGTGGGTGGGGCCCATCATGAGGGTTGCAGTGGCCAGCGTGGGGAGTCCTGGTCTCGGCGCACCTCGTGGCCACCTTGGATCGGAGGCGAAAGGCCTAGGTGGCGCGTGGTGGTGGATGTCAACGTTGAAGAAGGGTTCGGTTTTCTACAGGAAGGAAAACGAGGAAGACGGCCTATTAAGGCTTGATGATGTAATTGATTAATTAATTAATTAAATAGTTAGTTAATTTTTGTAATTAACATATAAATTTCCATATCTATTTCATACGAGGTCGGAATGGAACGATTTCAGCTGCGTTGGATTCGCAACAACGAACATACAACATGGAACTGACTAGAACAGAAACAGAGCAAATTGGATTTTCAGCTGAATTAAACACGCGTCTAATTCAGTTTGAAAATAGAATCTTCAATTAAAGACTGGCGGAGTGGAACCTAAAGTGATAATTATCTCACTAAAATATTTGTATAGCTATTTATTTATTTTATAACTGTAAATGTATAAATTGCCAGTGATGATTTTAATCTTTTGTATGTGACATTGCTTGAGTTCAATACATGAACTATTCAGGACTCATATGCACAAGAAGCGTTGTTTGAATATCTGACACTTGTATTTCAAACAATGTGGATACACTTTGTGGTTGTTGAAATGTGATATAAATATCCATTTATAATTTGAACAGTGAAAATTTGTTAAGTAGAAAAATAATTCAAACCGAATTAGATTGGTTAAATTTATTAACCAATGATTTATTTAAATAGACTATTGTTGTTTGAAAACCCCACACGGGTATTAGGATGATATTTGATGTACACTAATACCAATATTTAGTTGTATGTCAATCGATGGGTTGACAGGCTGTGATGAGCGTTATTTATTTATTTTAATGCTAATACATTTGTAAATTGCACTCTGGATGATGTTTGAATGGTTAATGATTATTTATCATTGTTGTTGAATACATGCGATGTATGAAATCCATATAACCGAAATTACATGGTAATAGATTGAGTCGCATTCTGATTCAAGAATAAAGAATATTTTAAAATAACGAATATTTTAAAATAATATTCAGTAAAAGATCAAAATATGATTTTGACGTCCGATTTTGGATGGACACGAAAATATTAAAATGTGAAGCCGAGCTAAGTAGTATATACGCCATTTTTAACTCGAACGGATTTGTTTATCGATTTTATTCATTTTAAAATGTATATCGAAAAGATGATTTCAAAATCAAATATTTTGAAAATATTATCATTTTAATATTATAATGATATAGAACATTCAGTTTTGATTTAAAATTGAAAACGAAGTTGAAAACATTTTAAAATGAATTTATAAACGATTTATAAAATACATTTCAAACGAAAATTGACTATATATATATATATATATATATATATATATATAATGGCTTGAATAGGACGCGCTGCGCAACGACTGTTTGCGAATTTCAACCATTAACTTCAAACTGATGTATCGGGAGATCCGACCGTCGGATTCTCCAAAAAATGGAACTGTTGGGTTTGTATCGAAAAGAGCTTTCTAATGGATATAAGAAATTTAAATTTGAACGGTTAGATTTCAAATTATGTCTAAATCAATTTTAGAAAGGTTGCTATGGATGCAGTTCGGTGGCCGTTATTGGAAACCGACTGTAAGGGGCTTAATAAAATTATAAAAAATATAGAAAAGTTGTGTAAAATCATAATAAGTGATTTGAAAAGATTTTTGATGAAAATTTCGATATTTGAAAAGATAAAAATATATTTTTATCAAAATGAACTAGTTATTAATTATAATAATAATCCAATGATTTTTAGTAATAATAAATTGTATTGTGAAAGGTTTTAATGGACCCAAAATTTTCCAATGAATAAATTGGATTGGATTGGAATGGAAATGATCTTCGGAATATTTCGATATTGGATTCCATGATTATATGGATATTATTGAGGAATTTGGAAGATACAGATATCGTTATTCCCAATACGATATCTGTTGGTTTCAGAATATGATATTGAATATAAGCTGATATTAATTTCTATTCAGAGCCTTGTATTTAATCAAGTTGGATTATGGAGTTTGTCGTGAATGGTGTCTTTAATAACACCGTTCTTAAACCCCATTGAGAAAAGAATAATTCTTTTAATTAAGATTGATGAAGTTTTCCAATTTATAATTATTAATTTTAATTTAATGGGAGAGGACTTTGGGTTTTTCGTGAACAATGTTTAAAATAACATTTGTTCTTTTACCCAATTAATAGTGAAGTTATGATTTGGAATTTATAATCTTTTAAATAAGATTGATGGAAATTTTCCAAAGTAAAGTTTTCCAATTTAATATATTAAATTGGAATTGAATGAATTCGATTTGGTGATAATCGAGATGAGCTTCTGTAAAGGAAGACCGTTGCTATATTTGGAATTTAAGAGGCTTTGTCGTTATTCTATTTATAATATTAGTCAGATACGGAAATTTATATCAATTTTATACTAATCAAATTTCCGTGGAGGTTCCATTTTTGATGGAAGATGATTTGGGTTTATTGTGAACTGTGTTTTTAATAACATTGGTTCTTTAACCTAGTTAAAGACAAGATTAATTTCTTAAAGTTGAATAATCATTAAATATTGATTTTTGAGATTAAAGCCGAACTAGAGTTTTAACGAATCTTTAACTAGACTGGAATGTGAATGAGGTAACTAAATTTACCGAATTCAAGAATGATCGAGAATGGAGTACCACCAGTTTTACTCTAGGCGATAGTTAAATCTTTAATTAGATCTGAAATGTGAAATGGTAATTAAATTTACCGATAACACCGTGGGTGTTAGATGTGGGGTACTACTAGTTTTGCTCCATGGGATGAACAGGTTGGGATTGGAAAATAAAATAAATGATTACTTCGGTAAGGCTCGATAATCCCGACTAGTTTTATAAACCTTAATTTGGTTTGAAATTGTTAAAGGTTAAAATAAAATCTTTGAAAATGATACCCAAAGGAAGATTAAAGAATAAATTTAAAAGAATTTATCTTTGATAAAATTAATGGGAACCTTTCCCTAAAGATGTGAATATTTGAATAAAAGAATATTCTGAATTGGAATGAGGCATATGATGTGTTTTATAGCACTTGATTATTGATTAAAAAATACGCGAATTATTCGGAAAGACCGGGTTTAATCCATTTTGAATAACTAATACGACGACTAAAAGTCGTCGATGAAGACGGTGGTATAAGACTGGAGATCTTCACATCGTTTAGATGATTACTGATCTCTTGATTGGGCTGTACACCCAAGACAAGGTAATAAGTGGTGATCGTCCAGACGTACTTGAAGATCAACCGGATATGCGAGGACCTCTCTCATGTATTGGACATATGGGGCGAGGAATAAGGTGCCTCTGGTTTCGTTCAGACCCAGAACGTACTTGTAAATGGATGTGTGTCTGACATTGGATTTCATTCTATGTGATTGATTTCTATTAAATATATATCTATTTGGTGGTGGAGAATTTATTCTCTTGCTTAACACCCTACTCTGAGACGTACGAGCTTAGAGGTTATATATTGATAGACATCGGTCGTATGGCGTGGATTGTCAATGTGTCATGCTAAGATGCAAATGTACAAGGCTTTTGTTTAAAAGCAGAGTCTTGTGGATGTTGATCAAAGCACGGCTTTAAGCATAGCTTTGTGTATAGTGTTAATTCGCGAGCCTCATACCCCGGGAAGAGTCAAAAACGGGATAGTGATCATAGGGAGAACTTGCGTTTCTTTCTAGTTAGAAGTGGTGTCATGGTATGGAGCCCGGACATTTTTACTTATGTGGATGATGGATTGCGAGGCGCCTCGGATATAGGGCTATATGCTCATAGGGTCGATGTACTGACCTGTTTGGAGGTCCGGTTGGACCGGGAAACTTATTGTTTAGGAATAATTAATCCACTAAAGTAAGTGTGGACCGACCATACCATTCATAGGGTTTCCCATAGGTGTGATCTTGAGACTTGTGCTAGAGTGTCTCAAATCGGTGAGGAGACATACCTTGCCTTGACTCATGATGGAAATCCAATTTCCAATACGCAACTTTTCGATTTTAGTTGTAAACCTATGTATGGCGGCATAATATATGGTACCTATGTCGTCTATGATGGATACATTTATATTTGAATTTGATTTAGACACTATGCACTTATAGTAATAACCAACTGATTTGTTTTAAACGTACCAAGCATGTTTGGCTATTATAAGGGAAAACTCTATCCTCCGGCTTTCGTTGCATTGTGTGATGGGACCTGAGTTGTGACGGCCCGCCCCGCAGCAGCCTGCATTTCCTTCGAAAGTGCGCTGTACACATGCCCGACCAGCACGGGACGGTCGTCAGAAGAAAGGAAAGAAGAAAACGAACTAACAAGGAACCTGTAGAATGTCTCACAGCGCATGGAGTAAAATATAATAATAATAACATACTTGACATAAAACAGGTGAGACAGTGCATAAGCTGATAACTAAAATCGACATCATCATCAAAGCAACGGAAATCCAAATACAGCTTATTACAACTTTTCAAATTTACTGTCTCTAAACAAAAGAAAGCTAAAGTAGAAGATACACCACCAATGCCCAAGCAGTGATCTTCAACAACACAGGGAGAATACTATATATATTACGTAGGAGCCTCCTGCTCGTCTCCGGATCATCTACCCGTGCATCACCAGCTAACCTGTCTCTAGTCTGCTCGTGTGAGCACCCAGAGTAATAAGAGGAGACATAAAACTCTGGGTCAGACATAAAGCCTGGTATGAGCGATAAGCATCTAAACAGAACAATAACAGGTATACTAAACCATACCTGAACCTGGACCTGCAACCAAAGAGTTAGTACCACATACCGTACAGTACTCTAAGGTGCCATAATAAATAGTGTAAAGAATACGGGGGTGGGGTGTGCATGTCATAATGATAACAAACAAATCAACCATAGCAACCATCCTCACATCCCTCACTCAGTGCGTAAAGCATACGATGTCCACCACTGTCAATCACTAGACCCATCGAAGTAGTGACGGAGTTCGACTTGTACAACTACTGCTACTACCAACCTTACCACATGGAGTCATGACCAAATCTTTACAAATGACCCCACTTCATTGGTTTATAGCCCTTTAGTCGTACCTAGACCATTTCAGCCCTGAATCCGTTCACATACTTCCCATACATAGTGATCCAAAGTCATAAACATTGACTGCCCTTTGGCACACGTCCCGCAGCAAAGCCCAATCATGAAGTGAACTCATCGGTTCCCAACTGGATCCTGAGCTCTAACTTCCCATATTGGGCTACCTTTGCATCTCGGGTTATTGGTCAATACTGGGTCGGGTCGGGTTCTCCTTTTAGCCATCGGTTCGGGTCTAGTCCTCTACTTCGGGTCGGTTCTTAGTCTTCTCCTGTAGTGGTTCGGTTCGGGTCCACAGCGTCGCATCGGTTCGGGTCGGGTATTCCACTTTGGGTCGGGTCGGGTGTCCTCCTCCGGGTCGGGTCGGGTGCCATCTCCCTTCCAGTTCGTGCTTTCGCTCCGATCCGCTCCCTCGTTCTTCACGTGCTCCGATCCGATCCCTCCTTCTTCATCTGATCCGATCCTACTCCTTTAGCCGATCTGATCCCTTCGCCTTACTCCATCCTAGCCTTTCATCCTTAAGTCGATCCGATCCGAGCCCTTCGTCTTTAAGTTAGTCCGATCCCCAGCTTAACCAACATGGCCTTCCTTTTTGGCAAGCCTCTTGTGTGCCAGATTCCGGTTCGGGTCGGGTTCCTTGCCCAGGTCTCCTATCCGATCCGAGTCCATATCCGATCTGATCCGAAACCCTGCACAACTTTCTGCAACTTTTTCCAGCAACTTGTTTACGCCATTCGACGACGTTTTCAACAAATCTAAGTATACTAATCAATCACAAATCATCCCAAACAGTCATAACAACATAGCAAACTAACCACAAACACCAAATCAATGAATTTTCATGTCAAAATGAATCAAATATACCCAAAATCCCATTTTTCCCTTAAGCATGATTAAATATAACTAATCATAGGGCTAACGAAACTTAATCAAATCGAACCAAATTTCTAACAGAGGCATAAAATATTATTTAAGCATTTATAGACATTTTTCCAGAATTTATTAGTGTGTAAATTCGTTAATCTTCACTAATTACCCTTAATTAACTGTAATTAGTGTCAAAACGATGCTAATCACTCACCTTGGCCACAAAATAAAACACCAAATCTGAAATACTCTCTGTTTGGGTCGAATTCCTATGTATAGCAGCAGCTCCAACCTTGCTTTGTTGCTATTTGGCCTTGTTTTGATGTAGTTTAGGCTTAATCTTCACTAAAAATGTGTTTTGGAGTGGTTTTAGAGGATGGAAGCCATTACTAGGGTCTCAAGAAGGTTTGTGGCGGCTCAAAACTGAAATGAAAGTGATTTCCTAACCCTAATCAGTCCTCCTATGCCTCTAAACCCGAAATCCCCCTCTGGGCCTAGCTGCTAATCACCCGGTTAAGCCCAATTAGCTAAAATTAACCCTCTAAATCTTCATTCAGCCATATCTCCCAAACGGTAAGTCCGTTTGGCTATTATAACCACTCTACAAAAAGAGAAACCATCATCCGGATCCAATGGAAGTGGTTTCGGATCAAAATTCTTTTCCAATCAAAATTTATGGCCAAAACAGTACCAACTAGGGGTAAAATGGTCATTTAAAAATCGGGAAAAATCATGAACATGGGAAATGACCCCAATAGTCGTCTCCCAAAGTTACATGGCCACACGACTTCGTATGTGAAAGAAATAAATATTCTACGATCCTATGATGCATAGAATACGGGTCGTTACACTCTCCCCCCCTTAAGAAATTTCGTCCCCGAAATTCCTTAACCCAAAACATACAAAAGATCCCGTATGCCTAACAGTCACATACAACAATCAAACATGCAAAACAAGCAAACAAGCCTATCCTAGCATGCGGAAAACTAAATCAAAGTCAAAATCTTACCAGGCAAAGAGTTCTGGGTGTGTCTTCCTAATGTTCTCCTCTGTCTCCCAAGTACAATCATTCTCGTCCTCGCCCCACTGAACCTTGACTAGCTTCACCGCCTTCCTTCGAAGTTGCTTCATGTCGTGCTCGACAATACGAGCCGGCTTGCGGTTCCCAACCGCCTCGGGTTCTACTTCGAAGTCCTCTAACTGATCAGGTGAAATAATCATATCTGGGTCGTGAACGAACTTCCTTAGTTGGGAAACATAAAATGCATTGTGAACTCCCGCCATCTTCTCTGGTAAGTCAATTCTGTATGCCAAATTCCCGACCAGTTCAAGAACAGGGAATGGGCCAACGAATCTTGGTGCTAACTTGCCTCTCCTGCCAAATCGTATCACGCTCTTCAACGGAAAAATCTTGACAAACACCAAGTCACCAACGGAGAATTTTAAGTCTCTTCTCCTCTTATCAGCATAACTCTTCTGCCTATCTTGGGCAGCTTTCATTCGTTGTTGAATGATCTTGATCTTATCTGAAGTTTCCCTCACCACATCTGGTCCAAGCATAAACTTCTCGCCAGTCTCTATCCAACATGATGGTGAGTTGCACGGTCTTCCGTACAAAGCTTCAAATGGAGCCATACCGATACTGGATTGGTAGCTATTATTATATGCAAACTCTACTAGATGCAAATGGTCATCCTATGATCCACCAAAATCCAATATACATGCTCTCAAGAGATCTTCCAAAATACGATTCACCCTCTCCGTCTGACCGTCGGTCTGAGGATGATATGCAGTACTAAGATGTAACTCTGACCCTAGAGCCTCTTGTAAGCTCTTCCAAAACCCACTAGTGAACAACGGGTCTCGGTCACTCACAATGCATTTAGGTACTCCATGAAATCTCACTACCCACTTCATATACAATTCTGCTAACTTAGCTGCCGTTCTGGTCGATTTGACTGGTATAAATCTTGCACTTTTAGTCAGTCGATCCACAATTACCCAAATGCTATCATGTCCCGATCTAGTCCTTGGTAAACCATCGATGAAATCCATCGAGACTTGCTCCCATTTCCATTCGGGAATTTCTAATGGCTGTAACAACCCACTAGGCTTCTTTTTCTCAGCTTTAACTAGCTGGCAATTCATGCATTTGGATATAAACCTCCCAATGTCTCTTTTCATCCCCTCCCAGTAGTAGGTCTGTTTCATGTCTCGATACATCTTGTTACTACCGGGGTGTATAGTCAGTTTTGAGTGATGACACTCTCTAAGTACTTCATCTCTCAATCCATTGACATTGGGTACGACTAATCTTCCATCCTTTCTAAGCCATCCATCTCGATCAAGCCCATATTTGTTCATCTCCTCATCGATATCCATCTCTAACTTGGAGATGATTTCCAATAGGTTAGGATCGTCCCTCTGACTAGAGCCGATCCGCTCAATCAAAGTGGGTCTAACCGTCAAACTTGCTAACATTTCTGGATTCAATTCGCACCTTGATATGAAATCATACCCAGCGATGTACTCCAGTTGCTTCCATTCTAGAAACATGGCCCCTAAGCTGGAATGTCTCCTACTCAATGCATCAGCCACCGCATTGCCCTTTCCCGGTGTATATGCGATGTCAAAATCATAGGAAGCCAAGAATTCTAACCACCTTTGTTGCCGGAGATTTAGATCCTTCTGGTAGAAGAGATACTTTAACGACTTATGATCTATGAACAACTCAAATCTTTCTCCCAAGAGATAGTGTCTCCACATCTTCAACGCGAGCACGATCGCTGCCAACTCCAAATCATGGGTAGGGTATCTTCTCTGGTGTGGTTTCAATTGTCGGCTTGCATAAGCTACAACCCTACCGCCTTGCATCAATACAGCACCCAGTTCGGTACCACAGGCATCCATGTATACCGTCATCTCTTCATTCTCCTTAGGAATGACTAACACTAGTGCGCATGTCAACTTGTCCTTTAGACTCTTGAATGCATTCTCGCACCTTTCATCCCAGACAAAAGCTTGATTCTTCTTGGTCAACTGGGTCAATGGTGCTGCTATCTTGGAGAAACCTTGGATAAACTTACGATAATATCCAACTAACCCCAAGAAACTTCTTACATCTGTTGCATTCTTGGGCGTAGGCCAATCCTGTACCGTAGCCACCTTCGCCGGGTCCACGGCAATATCATTCTCTGATACAACATGGCCCAAGAACCTCACTTCCCTCCTCCAGAAGTGACACTTAGAAAACTTTGCTTTCATTTGGTGTTTTCTCAACACGTCCATCACTATTCTTAAATGTTCCTTGTGTTCTTCCTCTGTCCTCGAGTAGACCAAAATATCATCAATGAACACAAGGACAAACTTATTCAACTGATCTCTGAATACCCTATTCATAAGATCCACAAAATATGCTGGGGCATTGGTCAGCCCGAATGGCATGACCAACCACTCATAAAACCCAGACGGCGTCCGAAATGTTGTTTTAGCTATACTCTCAGCTTCCACTCTAAGCTGATGAAAACCTGTCGCGAGATCCAACTGAGAAAATACTCTCGCGCCACTCAACTGATCGAACAAATCATCTATCCGCGGTAGAGGATACTTGTTCTTCCTCGTCACTTTATTCAACTCGCGGTAGTCTACACACAAACGAAGGGAACCATCCGCCTTGGTAGAAAACACAACTGGTGCTCCCCATTCAGAAACACTCCTTCTGATAAATCCCTTCTTCAAAAGATCGCTGACTTGCACCTCGAGCTCTCGCTGCTCCCTTGGTGCCATACGACGAAGTGGCATCACTATAGGTCTGGCGTCTTTCACCAAATCAATACGGAACTCAATCTCTCGATGTGGTGGAAGCCTGGTCACTTCTTCGAAAACATCCGGATACTGGCCAACCACGGGCAAACCTGACAACTCACTATGCGGAATGTCGAGGGAGTTTAGAAAACTAGCCAATACCCCCTCACTGGGAAGACCACCAAACACTATCCTCCGCCCATCATTCGCTCTACCTGTCACCAAAAAGCCCTCACAGTCTACCACCACCCCGTATCTTCGGAGCCAATCTACTCCCAAAATAATGCCAAACCCAGTAAAGCCCAAAACAAAGCAATCACAAAAAAACATGCATCCATGACTCGATAAGACCACATTACGACAAATCATGCTAAGGCTAGTCGAACCACCAATCGGGTTCGTCACTACTAAAGGTCTATCGACAATCTCGGGCTCCAATCCCAACCTATCTACCAGGTCAATAAATATGAAAGAACTGGAAGCTCCGGTATCAAACAAAACTCTAACAGGAACATCATAAACAGAAAGCATACCTTGAATGACGACATTCTTTCCCTTGTCCGTCGTAGTTGGGGCATTCGACGAAGAAGGAATAGCATTAAGGGCATATGCTTTCACCATTTGCTTTTCTTTAGGGGGCTGCGGACACTTGTCCTTGTGATGTCCCATTTGGCAACAGTTGAAGCACTTCCTGTCCACTGGCTTGGCCCGACAATTACTAGCATAATGGCCCTTCTTACCACAGCTGAAGCACTCAACATCTTGCTTATTCTTTTTCTTCTGGCCATCCTTAGTCTGATTCTGCTTTCTCATATTCTGGGAACCACCCTTGCCTCCACCACTTGCTTGTGGCTTTGGCTCATCTGCGGATGCAACCTCAGTCTTCGGCTTAGGGTAGTGACTTTCTGATCTCAATGCTTTTCCCACAATCGATTCAAACGTCTCATCGATGTGGTTAATAAGCCTTTCCCCCAAGTATTGATCCAAACCAGTTATGAATTTCTCGTTCTTCTTCTTGGCAGTATCAATAAGAGATAGCCCATATTTCGATAGAGTATCGAATTCCGCAATATACTCCGAGACAGCTCTGCCATTCTGCTTGAGCTCCAAGAATTTCTTAAGCAACACTGACTTCTGAGCAGCTGGAATGAACTTCTCGCTAAAGCGAGCCTTAAACTTCTCCCAAGTAATCTGATCTTCGGGAGTAGCTTCCTTTATAGCATTCCACCAATTCATTGCCCGCCCTTGCAGCTGACGGGACGCTAGCTTTCTCTTCATTGCATCCTCGATACCCAAATCCTCGAAGATACGTTCGCAACTATCCAACCAATCTTGAACATCCGTAGCCGACTCCGTTCCGTGGAACGACTTCCCACCAAGACTAGTATAATCCTTGTACAGCTTGGCGAAGTCGACTCTCGGCGCCTGCACTATTGGACCACCGCCATTTCCACCATTGGGGGCTGCCCTCTGCACATCCCTAAGCATCTCCCTCATGAGGTCAATAAACATCGTCCTCATGTCAGCAGCATTCCCATTATTGGCCCCTCTACCGGTACCTCTAACATATCGGCTCATCGTCAATCTGAAAAAGGAAACGATTAACGACCCCATAGTGGTGCCAGTGCAGCACGACTTCATTCTTATACTACTAATAGTATATATATATAGCTTTTGAAAACCAAAAATAATCACAAATACGCTCTCTCGTATACATATATTATCTCTCCCTGATAACTTCCCTAGGTTAACTACGCAACCTAGAGCTCTGATACCAAGTGTGACGGCCCGCCCCACACCCGCCTGCATTTCCTTCGAAAGTGCGCTGTACACATGCCCGACCAGCACGGGACGGTCATCAGAAGAAAGGAAAGAAGAAAATGAACTAACAAGGAACCTGTAGAATGTCTCACAGCGCATGGAGTAAAATATAATAATAATAACATACTTGACATAAAACAGGTGAGACAGTGCATAAGTTGATAACTCAAATCAACATCATCATCAAAGCAGCGGAAATCCAAATACAACTTATTACAACTTTCAAATTTACTGTCTCTAAACAAAAGAAAGCTAAAGTAGAAGATACACCACCAATGCTCAAGCAGTGATCTTCAACAACACAGGGAGAATACTATATATATATTACGTAGGAGGCTAATGCTCGTCTCCGGATCATCTACCCGTGCATCACCAGCTAACCTGTCTCTAGTCTGCTCGTGTGAGCACCCAGAGTAATAAGAGGAGACATAAAACTCTGGGTCAGACATAAAGCCTGGTATGAGCGATAAGCATCTAAACAGAACAATAACAGGTATACTAAACCATACCTGAACCTGGACCTACAACCAAAGAGTTAGTACCACATACCGTACAGTACTCTAAGGTGCCATAATAAATAGTGTAAAGAATACGGGGGTGGGGTGTGCATGTCATAATGATAACAAACAAATCAACCATAGCAACCATCCTCACATCCCTCACTCAGTGCGTAAAGCATACGATGTCCACCACTGTCAATCACTAGACCCATTGAAGTTGTGACGGAGTTCGACTTGTACAACAACTACTACTACCAAGCTTACAACATGGAGTCATGACCAAATCTTTACAAATGACCCCACTTCATTGGTTTATAGCCCTTTAGTCGTACCTAGGCCATTTCAGCCCTGAATCCGTTCACATACTTCCCATACATAGTGATCCAAAGTCATAATCATCGACTGCCCCTTGGCACACGTCCCGCAGCAAAGCCCAATCATGAAGTGAACTCATCGGTTCCCAACTGGATTCTGAGCTCTAACTTCCCATATTGGACTACCTTTGCATCTCGGGTTATTGGTCAATACTGGGTCGGGTCAGGTTCTCCTTTTAGCCATCGGTTCGGGTCGGGTCCTCTACTTCGGGTCGGTTCGTAGTCTTCTCCTGTAGCGGTACGGTTCGGGTCCATAGCGTCGCATCGGTTCGGGTCGGGTATTCCACTTTGGGTCGGGTCGGGTGTCCTCCTCCGGGTCGGGTTGGGTGCCATCTCCCTTCCAGTTCGTGCTTCCGCTCCGATCCGCTCCCTCGTTCTTCACGTGCTCCGATCCGATCCCTCCTTCTTCATCTGATCTGATCCTACTCCTTTAGCCGATTCGATCCCTTCGCCTTACTCCAGTCCTAGCCTTTCATCCTTAAGTCGATCCGATCCGAGCCCATCGACTTTAAGTTAGTATGATACCCAGCTTAACCAACATGGCCTTCCTTTTTGCCAAGCCTCTTGTGTGCCAGATTTCGGTTCGGGTTGGGTTCCTTGCCCAGGTCTCCTATCCGATCCGAGCCCATATCCGATCCGAAACCCTGCACAACTTTCTGCAACTTTTTCCAGCAACTTGTTTACGCCATTCGACGACGTTTTCAACAAATCTTACTATACTAATCAATCACAAATCATCCCAAACAGTCATAAAAACATAGCAAACTAACCACAAACACCAAATCAATGAATTTTCATGTCAAAATGAATCAAATATACCCAAAATCCCATTTTTCCCTTAAGCATGATTAAATAAAACTAATCATAGGGCTAACGAAACTTAATCAAATCGAACCAAATTTCTAATAGAGGCATAAAATATTATTTAAGAATTTATAGACATTTTTCCAGAATTTATTAGTGTGTAAATTCGCTAATCTTCACTAATTACCCTTAATTAACTGTAATTAGTGTCAAAACGACGCTAACCACTCACCTTGGCGACAAAATAAAACACCAAATCTGAAATACTCTCTGTTTGGGTCGAATTCCTATGTATAGCAGCAGCTCCAACCTTGCTCTGTTGCTATTTGGCCTTGTTTTGATGTAGTTTAGGCTTAATCTTCACTAAAAATGTGTTTTGGAGTGGTTTTAGAGGATGGAAGCCATTACTAGGGTCTCAAGAAATTTTTGGCGGCTCAAAACTGAAATGAAAGTGATTTCCTAACCCTAATCAATCCTCCTATGCCTCTAAACCCGAAATCCCCCTCTGGGCCTAGCTGCTAATCACCCGGTTAAGCCCAATTAGCTAAAATTAACCCTCTAAATCTTCATTCAGCCATATCTCCCAAACGGTAAGTCCGTTTGGCTATTATGACCACTCTACAGAAAGAGAAACCATCATCCGGAGCCAATGGAAGTGGTTTCGAGTCAAAATTCCTTTTCAGTCAAAAGTTATAGCCAAAACAGTACCAACTAGGGGTAAATGGTCATTTAAAAATCGGGAAAAATCATGAACATGAGAAATGACCCCAATAGTCGTCTCCCAAAGTTACATGGCCACACGACTTCGTATGTGAAAGAAATAAATATTCTACGATCCTATGATGCATAGAATACGGGTCGTTACATGAGTCTTATAATAGCTTCATTTTTTTTCCAAAAAGCATTGTGTTATGTTATTTTAAACTGAGATTCATGTGGAGTAAACTTGTTCCGTGTTATACGTCCTGGTCCCATGATTTCCCAACTTTTAAAGTAAAGATTTATTTACTGTTTTAGTTCTAACACCAGTCCCATGACCGACTCGGAGTTTGTTGTTTCTACCTAAACTCTGGGTGCCCATATTTCCGCATGGGCAGCTAGTAATTTTGGTCTTCGCATATATTTCTTTTCACAGGTTCCTGGATTACGAATGGAGCTATATTCAGAAAGCTTTGTATTTGTGTATTTCTTTCAGTTGTGTTAGAGCCATGCATTATATTTATGTATACATATTTTCATTGCTTTGTAATTTGTAAATCTCTGATATTTATTTTTCCACTATATATTATTTATTCGAACTCTGATATATCCTTGTACTCTGATGTAAATTGTTGTAATAGTAATGAAATGTTCTATTATTTGTGTTCTGATGCGTCGTGTTCTCAAAGCAATCCGCTATTTATTGTCTCTTCGAAGACCGGGGGATTTCGGGTCTTTTCACCTTTCTAGGAGGTACCATGGGGTAGTACCTTGATATATTTGGCATACAACTGCATATATATGGATTATTAGGTTTGATCCACTAGATAGTAGATGGGTACGATTATGCGTGCAGAGGCGAGAGTGTTATGAACCCTAACAACCTAATAAAAAATAAATCAGTGACATAATGGTATGTATAGTGTTGTCTTTTAAAATTATAATTTTTCCATTCACCAGAACTTTTTCTCTAACCCCCTCCTCATAACAAACCCACAAGTTAGACAAGTGGCAGAGATTGTATTACTTAGAGACACTTGCTAGTCGTTGTCATTATTATGATAAGTATTTACTTATTATATTTTATTTAGTTCCACTATGAGAGATTCTATCATGAGCTCTGATATATTTGTCTTTTCCCTTTTGCAGGATACTAGACAAACCAACTGGCCTTTAGTGGACTTGGACTTCAGCATTTTGCAAACTATTCCAACCAACGGAGATTTGGGTTGTTACATCTAGTATCAGAGCTTAGGTTCATAATCCCCATATAGATAGTGAGTGAACGTATTTGTATTTTCAAATATATGTATATTATATATACCTAGATCCATAAAGGAACGCACTAAACAAGTAGAGCAACACAAGGAAAAAGTGGAATATTAGTTTTGTGCACTTGAGAAATGGTTGTGTAAATTTGAGAAAAGTAAGTCCAAGAATGACTAAAATATAAAGTGTACAACATGTTTTATAATAAAAAGGAGAATTTTATGTGTTAATATCCGAAATCTTAGTATTTCATATTAGTGGAATGGGCAGTAGAGGCTTATAAATTGAGAAAGAGTAAAGTAGAAAATTGATCAGGAATATATATACATACATACATACATACACACACACACACTTGGCGCAAAGCAGCGCTAGACTAAGATTTCAGTTCGGACAATCTTGGAGGAATTGGTATGGAAAATAATACATATAAAGAAATATAACTTTGCGTAAAGTATTTAGGAACGAAAGTTAAGAAACCACTTTGTACTTAGCTCCACTGTTCAATTTAAAAAAAAAAGAACATGAAAATATATAGATATAGAAAAAGATTTCTAGAAGAATTTTCAAGTTTAAAACTTCACAGTTTTTAGAAATTTGCTGGTTTGTATTATTGAGAGTGCATTAAAAAATTGAGAAATTATGCAAGTTTGTTTTCAAAAGAATAAAGTGCACAAGAAAGTTATAAGGTTAAGCAGCATAAGCGGTTAAGGGAAAACGCAAATCTAAATGAATGAGACGTGTGTGGAGCATAGATTATTTGAGTAAAAGGAAACAATATATTTGTTTTAAAAAGAAAATATAAGATTATTTTATAAAGAATCGACTGTGACACACTTTATGTAACGACCCAAAATCCCCCGATCTCCGAAGAAACGGAAAATAGTGGATTGTTTTGAGAACACGACACATCAGAATACAACAATAGAACATTTCATTGCTATTACAACAATTTACATCAGAGTAAAGAATATATCAAAGTTCAAATAATAATACATAGAGAAATATCTAAGATTTAATTACATAACAGTGGAAAAATATATACATAAATATAATGTACAACGGAAATCATCTACAACCACAACTAAAAGAGATATACGGATACAAAGCTTTCCGGATATAGCTCCAACTATAATCCAGGATCTTGTGAAAAGAAGTATTTATGAAGACCAAAACTACCAGCTGCCCGTGTGGGAAATATGGGCATCCAGAGTTTAGGTTAAAACAATAAACTCCGAGTCGGTCATGGGACTGGTGTGAGAACTAAAACAGTTCTTAAATCTTTAATTTAAAAGTTGGGAAATCATGGGACCACGCTGAGACGACCCGAACTTCCCCGTGAAGGAAAGCCCGGATTGAGTTGAGAACAAGCCACATCAAAACACAAACAGAAGAAAATTTCATTATATACTACAACAATTCCATCAGAATACAAGAATATACAGAGTATGAATAAAATATTATACATCAAAAAATATCAGAGATTACAATACATTACATAGCAGCGGAAAAATAATACAATACACAACTGAAAGAGATAAATGGATACAGAGCTTTTTGAATATCGTTCCAGCTGTAAACTAGGATCCTGTGAATATTAATTTGCAAAACCAAAACTACTAGCTGCCCGTGTGGATATAGGGGCACCCAGAGTTTAGGTTAAAACAATAAACTCCAGGTCAGTCATGTGACTGGTGTGAGAACTAAAACAGTTATTAATTTTTATTTTAAAGTTAGGTAAATCAAGGGACCACGCTGTGTAACATGGAACGGGTTTCCTCCCAAGAACATCAGTGCATAAAACAACAGCGCAATGCTAAATAAAGAACAATGAAGCTATTATAAGACCCAGTGTGACGGCCCGCCCCGCGCCAGCCTGCATTTCCCCCCGAAAGTGCACTGTACACATGCCCGACTAACACGGAACGGTCGCCAAAAATAGGAAAGAAGAGAAGGAATTAACAAAGAACCTGCAGAATGTCTCACAGTGCTTGGAACAAAATATAATAATAACATACTTGACATAAAACAGGTGAGATAGTGCATAAGCTGAAACTAGAACTAAATATCATAGCAGTGGAAATCCGAATACAGCTTATGTTCCACATCATCATTATTACAACTTTTCAAACTGTCTCTAAAACAAAGCAAAGGAAAACGTACACTACTAATGCCCAAAGTAGTGACTCGCAGCGACATAGGGAGAATATCTATATATATCATACGTGGAAGCCTCCTGCTCGTCTCCGGTACAGCTACTCGTGCATCACCAGCTAACCTGTCTCTAGTCTGCTCGTTTAGGAGCACCTAGAGTAATAATAAGAGATAAAACTATGGGTCAGACAAAAGTCTGGTATGAGCGATAAGAAGCAAAACAGAACAATAACAGGTATACTAAATCATATCTGAACCTGGACCTGCAACCAAAGAGTTAGCACAACATACAGCTCAATACTCTAAGGTGCCACTAAACATATGGTGTAAAGAATACGGGGTGGGGGTGTGCATGTCATAGTGATGGTAAACAATCAAGCATAGCAACCATCCTCACATCTCTCGCTCAGTGCATAAAGCATACGATATCCACCGCTTTGATCACCCAAATCCTTGCTATAATCACTCTGCCCCATGGAGTCATGGTGACTCCACTACACTGATCCGTAGCCACTAGTCCTTGCTATGTCCAATCTGCCCCATGAAGTCATAACAACTTCACTGCATTGGCTCATAGCCTTGCTACGATCACTCTGCCCCATGGAGTAGTGACTACCCCACTGCACTGATATGTAGCCTAACATTCGTCTTTCGGTGGTGAATCAAAGTTATGGACGTCGACAACTCCTTAGCACACGTCCCGCAGCAAAGCCCAATCATGAAGTTAACTCGTTGTTTCCCAACTGGATCCTGAGTATAAACCTCCTATTTGGACTACCTTTGCATCTTGAGTTTTAGCCTCCTCCAGATCGGCTTTCCTCCTTGCCTTTGGTTCAGTTTGGTCTCCTTCCCAAGCGTCGGGTCGGTTCGGCTTATGAAACCCTTGGCGGTTCGGTTCGCGCTCCCCGTTCGTGGTGCAAGCAGCTTGAGTTCTCCTCCATCAGTTCGGATCGGAGCATTTTGCAGGGTCGGTTCAGATAAGCACTCCACGATCTATCGGTTCGGATGGCACCCCGGGTTGGGTCGGAGTACATGTCTCGTGGTGACTTCGCTTTGGTCTTTTTCCCCAACGTTGGATCGGTCTGGTCGTGGTCTCCTCGAATCTTCAAGTCAACTCATGGCGTACTGGTTCGGTTCGGATGCAAGGGGCGGCTCGTGGATGGGCTACACGAACGGGTCGGTTCAGACCTCCCCCATCTGATCCGATCCGGTTCGGGTCACAGCCTGCACTTTTCCTACAACTTCCAGCGACTGTTTACACGCCACTCGACGGCATTTTTGACCATTCTAAACAATCACAATTCATGCCAAACAGTCATAGAAACATACAACATCAACCACAAACACCAAAATGACAACTTGATAGGTTAAAATGGATCAAACATAGCCAAAACCCCACATTTTTCCCTTAAGCATGTTTAAGCATAACTAACATTAGGATAAGCAAAACTTAACCAAATTAACCCAAACTTCTAACAGAGGTCCAAAACAATAATTCGAAATTTATAAATATTTTTCCAGATTTTTAACATGTTTAAATTCGCTAATTAACACTAATCAATCCTAATTAACCATAATTAGTGTAAAAAGGTGCTAATCACTCACCTTAGCCACAATATAATATCAAATCTGAAAATATCTCTGTTTGGGCGTGAATACCGATGCAACACAGCAGCTCTACCTCGATTCTTGTGCTAATCCGCCTTGATTTGATGTTGCTAAGCTTAATCCTTGATTAGAAAGTGATTTGGAGATGTTTTAGAGGTTGGAGGCCATTATTAGGGTCTCTAAGAGGTAAGTGGCGGCTAGAAAACTGAAATAGAATGAAAACCTAACTCATTTCAGCCTCCCCATAACCCTAATCCTGAAATGGGTTATGGGCCCATTCACTAATCACCCTATTTGGCTCGGTTAAGCAGTTTTTCGCCTTCCAAGCCTTATTTCAGCCATATCTCCCAAACGGTAAGTCCGTTTTTCACATGCACTCTACGGAAAGGTAAACCATCATTCAAAGCCAATGGAAGTGGTTTTAGGTCAAAACTCCTTTCCAATCAAAAGTTATGGACGAAACAAGATCAGCTAGGGGCAAAACGATCATTTAAAAGTCGACTAAAATCATGAACATGGGAAATGACCCCACTAGTCGTTCCCCAAAAGTACCTGACCATATGACTTCATATGAAAAAGAAATAAATATTCTACGATCCTACGATGCGTAGAATGCGGGTCGTTACATTCTCCCCCCCCCCCTTTAGGAAATTTCATCCTCGAAATTCCTTAACTAAGAAACAAGCAAAGGATCCCGCATGCCTATCAACCATTTACAACAATCAAACATATAAAACAAACAAAACAAATCTATCCTAGCATGCGGAAAGACTAATTCGCAAAGAAAATCTTTCTAGGCAAAGAGTTCTGGATATGTCTCCCTAATGCTCTCCTTTGTCTCCCAAGTACAGTCATTCTCGTTCTCGCCCCACTGAACTTTGATTAGCTTCACCACCTTCCTTCGAAGTTGCTTCGTATCATCCCCGACAATATGAATCGGCTTGCGGTTCCCAACCGCCTCGGGTTCTACTTCGAAGTCATCTAACTGATTAGGTGAAATGGTCATACTGGGGTCATCCACGAACTTCCTTAGCCGGGAAACATGAAATACGTTGTGAACTCCCGCCATCTTGTCTGGTAATTCAACTCTATACGCCAAATTCCCAACTTGCTCGAGGATTGGGAATGGACCAACAAATCTTGGTGTTAACTTGCCTCTCCTGCCAAATCGTATCACGCTCTTTAGCGGAGAAATCTTGACAAACACCAAGTCGCCAATGGAGAACTTTAAATCTCTTCTCCTCTTATCAGCATAACTCTTCTGTCTATCTTGAGTCGTCTTCATCCGCTGTTTGATAACCTTGATCTTGTCTGATGTTTCTCTTATTACTTCTGGTCCAAGCACATATTTCTCACCGGTCTCTAACCAACATGACGGTGAGTTGCACGATCTCCCGTACAAAGCTTCAAATGGAGCCATACCAATACTGGATTGATAACTGTTATTATATGCAAACTCTACTAGATGCAAATGGTCATCCCGTGATCCACTAAAATCCAGACTACAAGCTCTCAAGAGATCTTCTAATACACGATTCACCCTCTCTGTCTGACCGTCGGTTTGAGGATGATACGCGGTACTGAGATGTAATTCTGATCCTAAAGCCTCTTGTAAGCTTTTCCAAAATCCACTAGTAAACAACGGATATCGGTCACTCATAATGCCTTTGGGTACTCCATGAAATCTCACTACCCACTTCATATACAGTTCCGCTAACTTAGCTGTAGTTCTATTCGACTTGACTGGTATAAACCTTGCGCTCTTGTTCAAACGATCAACAATCACCCAAATGCTATCATGGCCCGATCTAGTCCTCGGTAAACCATCGATGAAATCCATTGAAACTTGCTCCCATTTCCATTCTGGAATCTCCAATAGTTGTAACAAACCACTAGGTTTCTTTTGCTCAGGTTTAACTATCTGGCAATTCACGCATTTGGATATGAACTTCCCAACGTCTCTCTTCATCCCTTCCCAGTAGTAGGTCTGCTTCATGTCTCGATACATTTTGTTACCACCGGGATGTATAGTCAGTTTTGAGTGATGACATTCTCTAAGTACTTCTTCTCTCAATCCATCTACGTTGGGTACAACTAATCTTCCATTCTTTCGAAGCCATCCATCTCGATCAAGCCCATACTTGTTCATCTCCTCACTGTCGATACCTATCTCTAACTTGGAGATGATTTCCAATAGGTTAGGATCGTCCCTCTGACTGGAACCAATCCGCTCAATCAGAGTGGGTCTGATCGTCAAACCTGCTAACATCTCTGGATCTACTTCGCACTTTGGTCTGAAATCGTACCCTGCGATAAACTCTAATTGCTTCCATTCAAGAAACATAGCCCCTAAACTGCCATGTCTCCTACTCAAGGCATCAGCTACTGCATTCCCCTTTCCTGGTGTATATGCAATATCAAAATCATAGGAAGCCAAGAATTCTAACCATCTCTGCTGAAGGAGATTCATATCCTTTTGAGAGAAAAGATACTTTAACGATTTATGGATGCTAAACAACCAGAATCTTTCTCCCAAGAGATAATGTCGCCACATCTTTAATGCGAACACGATCGCTGCCAATTCCAAATCATGGGTAGGATAACTTTTCTCGTGCGGTTTCAGTTGCCGACTTGCATAAGCCACAACCCTACCTCCTTGCATCAACACAGCACCTAGTCCGGTACTACATGCATCCGTGTATATCGTCATCTCTTCATTCCCTTTAGGAATGACTAACACTGGTGCACGCGTCAACTTTTCCTTTAGACTCTTGAATGCATTTTCATACCTTTCATCCCAAACGAAAGCTTGATTCTTCTTGGACAGCTGAGTCAACGGTGCCGCTATCTTGGAGAAGTCCTAGATAAACTTACGATAATATCTAGCTAACCCCAAGAAACTTCTTACATCTGTTGCATTCTTGGGCGTGGACCAATCTTGTACCGTAGCCACCTTCGCGGGGTCCACGGCAATACCATTCTCTAAAACAACATGGCCCAAGAATCTCACTTCCCTCCTCCAGAAGTGACACTTAGAAAACTTTGCTTTAAATTGGTGTTTTCTCAACACCTCCATCACTGTCCTCAAATCCTCCTCGTGTTCTTCCTCTGTTCTCGAGTAAACCAAGATATCATCCACGAACACAAGAACAAACTTATTCAATTGATCCCTGAATACCCTATTCATGAGATCCACAAAATATGCTGGTGC
This sequence comes from Allium sativum, assembly GCA_030737875.1. Classification (NCBI taxonomy): domain Eukaryota; kingdom Viridiplantae; phylum Streptophyta; class Magnoliopsida; order Asparagales; family Amaryllidaceae; genus Allium; species Allium sativum. The sequence goes on along the minus strand of CM060924.1, from coordinate 865,782,391 downwards.
ATTGGTCAACCCAAATGGAATAACCAACCACTCATAGAATCGAGACGGCGTCCGAAATGTCGTTTTAGCTATACTCTCGGCTTCCACTCTAAGCTGGTGAAAACCTATCGCAAGATCCAACTGGGAGAACACTCTCGCGCCACTCAACTGATCAAACAAATCATCTATCTGCGGTAGAGGATACTTATTCTTCCTCGTCACTTTATTCAACTCGCGGTAGTATACACACAATCGAAGGGAATTATCGGCCTTGTTAGCAAACGCAACTGGTGCTCCCCACTCAGAAACACTCCTTCTGATAAATCCCTTCTTCAAAAGATCGCTCACTTGCACCCCGAGCTCTCGCTGCTCCCTTGGTGCCATATGACGAAGTGGCATCACTATAGGTCTGGCATCTTTTACTAAATCAATATGAAACTCAATCTCTCGGTGTGGCGGAAGCCCGATCACTTCCTTGAAGACGTCCGGATACTAGCCAGCCACGAGCACATCTGACAACTCATCATGCGGGATGTCGAGGGAATTTAGAAAACTAGCCATTACCCCATCACTAGGTAGACCACCAAACACTACCCTCCGCCCATCATATGCTCTAACTGTCACCAAAAAGCCCCTACAGTCTACCATCACCCCGTATCTTTGGAGCCAATCGACTCCCAAAATAATGCCAAACCCAGTAAAGCCCAAAACAAAGCAATCACAAACAAACATACATCCATGACTCGATAAGACCACATTACAACAAATCATGCTAAGACTAGTCGAACCACCAATCGGGTTCGTCACTACTAAAGGTCTATCGACAATCTCGGGTTCCAATCCCAACCTATCGACCAGGTCACTAGATATGAAGGAACTGGAAGCTCCGGTACCAAACAACACTCTAACTGGAACATCATAAACAAAAAGCATACCTTGAATAACAACATTCTTTCCTTTCTCCGCTGTAGTTGGGGCATTCGACGAAGAAGGAATAGCATTAAGAGCATATGCTTTCACAATCTGCTTTTCTTTAGGGGGTTGCGGACACTTGTCCTTGTGATGTCCCACTTGGCCACAGTTGAAGCACTTCCTATCCGCTGGCTTGGCCCGACACTTCTTGGCATAGTGGCCCTTCTTACCATAGCTGAAGCACTCAACATCTTTCTTACTCTTTTTCTGGCCATCCTTGGTCTGATTCTGCTTTCTCTTATTCTGAGAACCATTCTTGCCTCCACCGCTTGCTTGCGGTTTTGGCTCCTCTGCAAATGTAACCTCAGTCTTTGACTTAGGGTATAGACTCTCTGATCTTAAAGCTTTTCCCACAATTGACTCAAATGTCTCATCCATGTGGTTAATAAGCCTTTCCCTCAAGTATTGATCCAAGTCTGTTATGAACTTCTCATTTTTCTTCTTGGGAGTATCGATAAGAGATAACCCATATTTCGATAGGGTATCAAACTCAGCAATATACTCCGAGACAGCTCTACCATTCTGCTTAAGCTCTAGAAATTTCCTAAAAAACTCTGATTTATGAGCAGCTGGGATAAACTTATCGCTAAAGCGGGTCTTAAACTGATCCCAAGTAACATGATCCTCGGGAGTAGCTGCCTTCATAGCATTCCACCAATTCATTGCCCGTCCTTGCAGCTGACGGGATGCTAGCTTTCTCTTCATTGCATCCTCAATACCCAAGTCTTCGAAGATACGCTCACAGCTATCCAACCAATCTTGAACATCTGTAGCCGACTCCGTTCCTTGGAACGGCTTTCCACCAAGACTAGTGTAATCCTTACAGAGCTTGGCGAAATCGGCCCTTGACGCGTGCACCGCTGCACCACCACCATTAGCAGCATTAGGAACTGCTCCTTGCACATCTTCAAGCATTTCTCTCATGAAGTCAGTGAACATAGTCCTCATATCAGCAGCATTCCCATTATTGGCTCCTCTACCAGTACCCTTCGTATATCGGCTCATCGTTCAATCTGTAAAGAGAAAACGATTAACCATCTTCTTTGTGGTGTCAGTGCAGTGCGACTTCATCCTTAGATATAATAATGGTATGTATATATATATAGTTTTTGAAAATCAAAATAATCACAAATACGCGCTCTCATATACGTATACTATCTCTCCGTAATGACTTCCCTAGGTTAACTACGCAACCTAGAGCTCTGATACCAAGTGTGACGGACCGCCCCGCACCAGCCGGCATTTCCCCCCGAAAGTGTGCTGTACACATGCCCGACTAACACGGAACGGTCGCCAAAGAAAGGAAAGAAGAGAAGGAACTAACAAACAACCTGTAGAATGTCTCATAGCGCATGGAACAAAATATAATAATAACATACTTGACATAAAACAGGTGAGACAATGCATAAGCTGAAACTAGAACTAAACATCATAGCAGCGGATATCCAAATACAGCTTATGTTCCACATCATCATTATTACAACTTTTCAAACTGTCTCTAAAAAAAAGCAAAGGAAAAGGTACTCTACTAATGCCCAAAGTAGTGACCCGCAGCGACACAGGGAGAATATCTATATATATCATACGTGGAAGCCTCATGCTCGTCTCCGGTACAGCTACTCGTGCATCACCAGCTAACCTGTCTCTAGTCTGCTCGTTAAGGAGCACCAAGAGTAATAAGAAGAGACATAAAACTCTGGGTCAGACAAAAGTCTAGTATGAGCGATAAGCAGCAAAACAAAACAATAACAGGTATACTAAACCATACCTGAACCTGGACCTGCAACCAAAGAGATAGCACAACATACAGCTCAATACTCTAAGGTGCCACTAAACATATGGTGTAAATAATACGGAGGTGGTGGTGTGCATGTCATAGTGATGGTAAACAATCAAGCATAGCAACCATCCTCACATCTCTCACTCAGTGCATAAAGCATACGATATCCACCGCTTTGATCACCCAAATCCTTGCTATGATCGCTCTGCCCCATGGAGTCATGGTGACTCCACTGCACTGATCCATAGCCACTAGTCCTTGCTGTGTCCACTCTGCCCCATGAAGTCATAACAACTTCACTGCACTGGCTCATAGCCTTCCTACGATCACTCTGCCCCATGGAGTAGTGACTACCCCACTGCACTGATACGTAGCCTAACATTTGTCTTTCGGTGGTGAATCAAAGTTATGGACGTCGACAACTCCTTAGCACACGTCCCGCAGCAAAGCCCAATCATGAAGTTAACTCGTTGTTTCCCAACTGGATCCTGAGTATAAACCTCCTATTTGGACTACCTTTGCATCTCGGGTTTTAGCCTCCTCCGGATCGACCTTCCTCATTACCTTTGGTTCGGTTCGGTCTCCTTCCCAAGCGTCGGGTCGGTTCGGCTCATGAACCCCTTGGCGGTTCGGTTCGTGCTCCCCGTTCGTGGTGCAAGCAGCTCGAGTTCTCCTCCATCAGTTCGGATCAGAGCATTTCACCGGGTCGGTTCGGATAAGCACCCCACGATCTATCGGTTCGGATGGCACCTCGGGTCGGGTCGGAGTACATGTCTCGTGGTGGCTTCACTTTGGTCTTTTTCCCCAACATTGGATCGGTCCGGTCGTGGTCTCCTCGAAGCTTCAAGTCAACTCGTGGCGTATTGGTTCGGTTCGGGTGCAAGGGGCGGCTCGTGGATGGGCTACACGAACGGGTCGGTTCGAACCTCCCCATCCGATCCGATCCGGTTTGGGTCATAGCCTGCACTTTTCTTGTAACTTCCAACGACTATTTACACGCCACTCGACGGCGTTTTCGACCATTTTAAACAATCACAATTAATGCTAAACAGTCATAGCAACATATAACATCAACCACAAACACCAAAATGACAACTTGATAGGTTAAAATGGATAAAACATAGCCAAAACCCCACATTTTCCCCTTAAGCATAACTAACATTAGGATTAACAAAACTTAACCGAATTAACCCAAACTTCTAACAAAGGTCTAAAACAATATTTCGAAATTTATAAATATTTTTCTAGATTTTTAACATGTTTAAATTCGCTAGTTAACACTAATCAATCCTAATTAACCATAATTAGTGTAAAAGGGTGCTAATCACTCACCTTAGCCATAATATAATATCAAATCTGAAAATATCTCTGTTTGGGCGCGAATAACGATGCAACACAGCAGCTCTACCTCGATTCTTGTGCTAATCCACCTTGATTTGATGTTGCTAAGCTTAATCCTTGATTAGAAAGTGATTTGGAGATGTTTTAGAGGTTGGAGGTCATTATTAGGGTCTCTAAGAGGTAAGTGACGGCTAGAAAACTGAAATAGAATGAAAACAAACCCATTTCATCCTCCCCATAACCCTGGGCCCATTCATTAATCACCCTATTTGGCCCGGTTAAGCTGTTTTTCACCTTCCAAACCTTATTTCAGCCATATCTCCCAAATGGTAAGTCCGTTTTTCACAAGTGACCACTCTACGGAAAGGTAAACCATCATTCAAAGCCAATGGAAGTGGTTTCAGGTCAAAACTCCTTTCCAATCAAAAGTTATGGACGAAAAAAGATCAGCTAGGGGCAAAACGGTCATTTAAATCGACAAAAATCATGAACATGGGAAATGACCCCACTATTCGTTCCCCAAAAGTACCTGATCATATGACTTCATATGAAAAAGAAATAAATATTCTACGATCCTCCGATGCGTAGAATGCGGGTCGTTACACCCAGGTCCCATCACACAATGCAACACAAGCCGGAGGATAGGGTTTTACCTTATAATAGCCAAAGAATGCTTGATACGTTAAAACAAATCATTTGATACTATAATAAGTGCATAGTTTTTAAAACAACTTCAGATATAAATGTATCAATCCTAGACGGCATGGGTACCATATATCATGTCACCAATACTAGGTTCTACAATCAAAACCGCAATTGTCACGTATTGGAAGTTGGATTTCCATCTGTAAACCAAGGCAAGGGATCGTCCTTACCGCTTCAAGACAATCTAGCTCATGTATCAGGCAAGCGCGTAGGCAAGCCTTGGATCGTCAGGGTCGGTCCACTCGATGTGGATTATTATGCCTGAACACTGCGTTTCCCCGCCCTTTGGGGCGTAAATGAGTTCTATGTCTCCATCAGCTCCACATAGTCACCAATATATCTGAGGCGCTTCGCAATCCAACCACCACACAGGTGAAAGTAATATAGATGTCAGGGCTGGTAGGTCATTGACACCATCCTAGCTAGAAAGAAACGCATGCCCTCCCTAATGTCCTCTCCCGTTTCTGGTTCACAACAGGGGTGTGAGGCTCGCGAATTAACGCTACACAAAGCTATGCCACACAGGCGGTGCTTTGATCATCAACCACAAGACTTTGCTTTTAAACAGAAGCCTTAATCATTTGCATCTCAGCATGCCACATAGGAAATTCACGCTATGCAACCGATATCAATCACACAGAATGAAATCCAATGTCAGACACACATCCATTTACAAGTCCGTTCTGGGTCTTAAGGAAACCGGAGGAACCTTATTCCTCGCATATCCATCGATCTCCAAGTATGTCTGGACGATCACCAACTGATTCCCTCCTCTTGGGTGTACAGCCCAATCAAGATCATCAGTAATTATCCAAACGATGTGAAGACCTCCGGTCTTCGACCACCATCTTCATCTTCGACACCTCGTCGAATCAGTTATTCAGAATGGGATAAACCCGGTCTTTCTGAATAACTCGCGTATATAATAAACAAGTGTTACACAAACACAACATACGCCTCATTCCAATTCAGAATATTCTTTTATTCAAATATTCACATCTATAGGGAAAGGTTCCCATTAATTTTATCAAAGATAATTTTTTTTTAAATTTATTCTTTAATCTTCTTTTGGATTTCAATTCAAACCAAATTATGGTTTACCCAAACTAGTCGGGATCAACGAACTTTACCGAAGTAATCATTTGTTTTAAATTTCCAAATCCCAACCTATTCATCCCATGAAGTAAAACTGGTAATACTTCATATCTAACACCATGGTGTTATCGGTAAATTGAATTACCATTTCACATTCAAATCTAATTAAAGATTTAACTATCGCCTGGAGCAAAGATGGTGATAGTCCATTCTTGATCATTTCAATCTAATTAAAGATTCATTAAAACTCTACTTCAGTTTTAATTTCCAAAAATCATTACTTAATGATTATTCAAATCCAGGAAATAAATCCTACCTTTAACCGGGTTGAAGAACTAATGTCACTTAAAACATAGCTCACGATAAACCCAAAATCACATTCCATTTCAATTCCAATTAAATATTATTTAATTGGTATACTTCATTAAATCTAAATAAAAAGATTTAATCTTTTTCTCAACTGGGTTAAAGAACAGTGTTAATAAGGACACCATTCACAACAAACCCAAATCCCATTTGATATTAAATATAAGGCTCTGAATAGAAAATATATCGGCTTATATTCAATATCAAATTCTACGACCAACAAATATTGTATGGGAAATAACGATATAAATATATCTTTCAAATTTCCATACCAATATCTGTATAATCTCGAAATCCAACATCGAAATATTCCGAAGAAAATTTCGATTCAAATCCATTTCCAATTTATTTATTGGAAATTCTGGTCATTTTTAAAACCATTTCAAATCCAATTTATTTACTTAAAAATAATTTAATTATAATTCTAGTTAAAACTAGTTCATTCCGATAAAAATCTATTTTTATCTTTTCAAATATGGAGTTTTTCATCCCAATTCTTTCCATATCATTTCTTATGATTTTACACTAATTATTGATATTTTTGATAATATATCAAGGCTCGTACAGTCGATTTCCATCAACGACCATTGAACTGCACTTACATCAACCTTTTCCAAATTTGATTTGGACATAATTCCAAATCCAACCGTTAGATTTCTAATTTCTTATATCCTTTAGAAAGCTCTTTTCGATTCGAACCCAACGGTTCCAGTTTCAGGAGAATCCGACGGTCGGATCTCCCGTAGTGTCCATTCGAAGTCAATGGTCGAAGTTCGCGAACTGCCGCAGTGCGACGCATTCTATTCCGGCCATTATATTATATATAATATATATAATATATATTTCGTCGATTTCTATTCAAAACATATTTTATAAATCGTTTTAACTTCGTTTTAAAAACGATTTCAACTTCATATTCAATTTTAAATCAAAATTGAATATTCCATATCATTAATATATAAATGATAATATTTTCAAAATATTAGATTTTGAAATCACTTCCTTTTCTATATTTATTATAAAAACGAATAAAATCGATATAAATATCGTTCGCGTCAAAATGGCGCAAATCTAATCAACACGGCTTTATATATTTCAATAACTTCGTTATTCTATTCAACAAATGAATATTTTCCTCAACACATAAATATATATTTTATTCAACACATGAATATTTATTAATTCTTACTTACAATAAAAATGTGAATTTTATTGTATAAATATTTCGTTCAACACATGATAAGTTTCAACACATGAATATTCTCAACACATGAGTATTGTCAACACATGACTATTTTGTTTATTCAACACATGAATATTTAGTTTCTTGTTCTGAATATTGATTTAAAATATTCTTTATTTTCTAAATTTGAATGAGGCCCAATAAATTACCATATAATGTTAATTATATGGATTCCATACAACACATGTATATAATAGCAATGATAAATAATCAACCATCATCTAGAGTGCACCACACAACTGCATAAGCATTAAATATAAATAATTAACGCTTACACAGTCTGTCGACCAATCAATCGACATACAACTAAATAATTGGGATTAGTGTACGCCAAATATCATCCCAACACCCGTGTGGGGTTTCAAATCAATAAACACATATTTTTATTTATGCAGTTGGGCGATGTGTAAAATTTATCGTCCCAATCAATATCAGTCAAATGGGTGTACATAAACAAATTGTCTGATTTGCAAATGAAGATTTATTTGAACACATGAATATATTTTATTTTATTTCAACACATGAATATTATTTTCCATTCCACATCACTTACCAAATTCACACAAACAAATCAATCAAAACACAACCAAACGAACAAGTCGTCCATGGTTTGTGGACGACGGGGAAATAGTTCGTATATGCAGTTATAAAATAAATAACTGTATAAAAACAATTTTGGTGATAAGTTCTCCCTTTTGGGTTCCACTCCGCCATTCTTTCAAAGAAAAGAAGATGAACACCTCGTCGACTACAACCTTAAGCGAACACGATATCCTACATGATTGATTTTTATTAATAACATTCATAAGCTAAAAAACATATTTTTAACTCGCTACTTCATATATAAAAATTCTATTTTTATAAATTTAACTTCATAATAAAAATTCTATTTTTATTTCGAAGCCATTCAAATAAAAATCACATTCTTATACCGCTACTATATAGATAAAAATCACGTTTTTATTTCAATGTTTACATTACAAAGATCACATTTTTATACGGTGTTAATATAAATAAAAATCCAATTTTTATTCTTGATAGTGTTAAAAATCTAACCTTTTCCTATATAAAAATCTTACCTTTTTATATGATAAAAATATAATCTTTTATATATTAGAAAATCTCGACTTTTCTAAGTTAAAAATCTGATCTTTCATAGATTAAAAATCATATATTTCATAGATCAAAGAAATCCTATTTTCTCTAATCAAAAATTGAACCTTTTTGTATTTATAAATCTAAAATTTTCGTTTTTATACTAATTACATTAAATAAACATAAATAAATAAACTTACAGGTTGAAGTGGGCTGAGGGGGGGCGGTGGCGTGGGGTGTTCAGCGGCGGCAGGGGGTGCCAACGGTCGGCGGTGCCCAAGGGGAGGGTGGCGGCGGTTCTCATGCATGTGGGGTTTGGAAGTTAACAGTGGAGAAGGGAGAGAGAGAGGGCGACGGTCAAGGGGGGGAGAAGCGAGGGTGGAGGCGCCGTCGGAGGTGGGGAGGGGGGGTTTGCGATCGCCGGCGAGGCGGGGGCTGGAGCGAGGCGGTCACCGTTGTTTTTTCTTCTTCCTTTTCTTTTCCAATCGGAATTTACACGATAAAAAGAGGGGGGGTTGACTTAAAGGAAGGAGAACAGGGGTGTATTATATAATTTTATTTATTTAATTTAATTTAAGTCCAAAAAGTTACTTTTCCATTTTAACACAAAATCGAACCCAACGACTGACGTCCATAACTAAATCCCCCCATTTTGAACACAATGGGATATGTATCGTGAGCCAGTTCGGCTGTTTCGGTCAATTTTCGTCAAAATCAAAATATAAATCTATATATTGAATTTGAACGCACAATTCACTTTACCGGGGCCACATACGGACTCTAAAAATTCCCGTGAAATATTTTCTAGCTTTGTATTGACGATACCGTCCTAACAAAAGTAATTTCACCGAATTTTGAGACCGTTTGAAAAATGGCTATTTTCTGGTCGATCGAAATTGACCGAAACTGTTCAAACACGTTTTACCTCGCCACGCTCACATATTGATTCGAAAAACTATGAATTTTGGAATCTAGCAATAACTTGACATCCTGGATCCAACAAAAGTGGTTTCGTCGAAAATAGAGGTCGGTTGCAAAATTTCCATTTTTAAGGGCCAGAATTCCATAACGACTATTCCCAATTTTCAACTGGGCATACTTTTTATTCCCGCTATGAAATTTCAATTTTTCTGATTCTTTGGAAAGATAATTTCAATTAGCTTCTAATATTTTTGGTTTCGCTAAAATCCGGTTTATTTTGAATCCTGTACATTCATTTGAAATTTGAAATCGAAATTTCAAACTACCGCGTCATTTCCAATTCCTTTTATAATTAAAAATAATTATTTATATTCTAACATCGATTCAAATAAATATATACGTTCTAATTCTATTCAAAATAAATTTCTCGTCGTTATTATTTAAAATAATTCATTTTAAATATTCAAAATTCATTAAAATTGCCAAAATAAAATTTTTAAATTGGCTCAGAATTTCCGGGTTGTTACATTCTCCCCCACTTAAAACTTTTCGTCCTCGAAAAGGAACGTAGCTGAAAGTTGTTTAACTAACCAACTCAACTTTCATTATCTTCAGTACGGCTTAAGTTCTTAAACTTTTCGGTTTCTAAGAACTTTTCAAATTTTACAAAAATTTGGCTAACACCCTAATTTTCGAATTTTTTTGCCATAACCTCCCCTACACAGGAGCACCAAGAAAATCCCGAAATTTCCATATAGGCCTCTCCAATCCAAAAAGAAAAATAAATAGCTAAGCGGCTAGCCAATCGGCTCATAAAATGATGAAAAACCCCAAGAAATACAATAAACATGTACCTATTTGTCGTGCAAACAAATTTATTCCTCTGCTCTAGTCTCCTTGCTATGAACTGTTCAATGTATATACATGTACATATATGCATTTCCCAACAATTTTCAGTTTAGTTCAACATTTGATACAATTTGGCTTAATGGTTCCAAATTTTAATTAATTAAAACAATAATCAAACAACACAATCACCAATCAATTAGTTGATTAAAGTTTCAAATTCATAACTTTGATACATTGTCCAAAAAATCAGATTTTTGATGCCAATTCACAACAATAAGCCCTATCTAGCTTTGGTTCTCACACCAGCCAATTGGAAATATATAGAAATCCCACTTTCGAAACTCGAATATAAATACTGATGACGACTAGTCAATCATCAGTATCATCTCCAGGCGACTAGAGTGTGATTCTATACCTATCCAGTATATTAAAACTTCGAATACCCGTGGATCAGACGTATATGAAAAATCTTTATATACTCGATTGTCCAAATTCAATAAAAATACATATTCAAATACGTATGAAATAGTTTAAATTTTCAAAACAATATTTGTTTTCATTTTTATAAATATACTCTTCACACTCGTTCTAGGATACCACCGATCCCATCTCTAACGAGTCATTCCCATTGGATATTACTAATCCAATCTCTAATGAATTCTTTCGTATGGTTCTAATGTGCCTTGTTCTCGAGCTCTATAAACCAGAGCTCTGATACCGAACTGAGACGACCCGAACTTCCCCGTGAAGGAAAGCCCGGATTGAGTTGAGAACAAACCACATCAAAACACAAACAGAAGAACATTTCATTGTATATTACAACAATTCCATCAGAATACAAGAATATATAGAGTATGAATAAAATATTATACATCAGAAAATATCAGAGATTACAATACATTACATAGCAGCAGAAAAAATAATACAATACACAACTGAAAGAGATAAACGGATACAGAGCTTTCTGAATATCGTTCCAGCAGTAAACCAGGATCCTATGAATATTAATCAGCAAAACCAAAACTACTAGCTGCCCGTGTGGAAATAGGGGCACCCAGAGTCTAGGTTAAAACAATAAACTCCAAGTCAGTCAAGTGACTGGTGTGAGAACTAAAACAGTTATTAATCTTTATTTTAAAGTTAGGTAAATCAAGGGACCACGCCAGGTAACACGGAACGGGTTTCCTCACAAGAACACCAGTGCATAAAACAACAGCGCAATGCTAAATAAAGAACAATGAAGCTATTATAAGACCTAGGTCCCATCACATAATGCAACACAAGCCGGAGGATAGGGTTTTACCTTATAATAGCCAAAGAATGCTTGATACATTAAAACAAATCATTTGATACTATAATAAGTGCATAGTGTATAAAACAACTTCAAATATAAATGTATCAATCCTAGACGGCATAGGTACCATATATCATGTCACCAATACTAGGTTCTACAATCAAAACCGCAATTGTCACGTATTGGAAGTTGGATTTCCATCTGTAAACCAAGAGAAGAGATCGTCCTTACCGCTTCGAGACAATCTAGCCCATGTCTCAGGCAAGCACCCAGGCAAGCCTTGGATCGTCAGGGCCGGTCCACTCGATGTGGATTATTATGCCTGAACACTGCGCTTCCCCGCCCTTTGGGGCGTAAATGAGTCCTATGACTCCATCGGCTCCACATAGTCACCAATATATCCCAGGAGCCTCGCAATCCAACAACCACACAAGTGAAATAATATAAATGTCAGGGCCGGTAGGTCACTGACACCACCCTAGCTAGAAAGAAACGCATGCCCTCCCTAATGTCCTCTCCCGTTTCTGGTTCACAAACGGGGTGTGAGGCTCGCGAATTAACGCTACACAAAGCTATGCCACACAGGCGGTGCTTTGATCATCAACCATAAGACTTTGCTTTTCAACAGAAGCCTTGATCATTTGCATCTCAGCATGCCACACAGGCAATTCACGCTATGCAACCGATATCAATCACACAGAATGAAATCCGATGTCAGACACACATCCATTTACAAGTCCGTTCTGGGTCTGAAGGAAACCGGAGGAACCTTATTCCTCGCATATCCATCAATCTCCAAGTACTTCTGGACGATCACCAACAGATTCCCTCCTCTTGGGTGTACAGCCTAATCAAGATCATTAGTAATTATCCAAACGATGTGAAGACCTCCGGTCTTCGACCACCGTCTACATCCTCGACACCTCGTCGAATCAGTTATTCAGAATGGGGTAAACCCAGTCTTTTTGAATAACTCGTGTATATAATAAACAAGTGTTACACAAACACAACATACGCCTCATTCCAATTCAGAATATTCTTTTGTTCAAATATTCACATCTGTAGGGAAAGGTTCCCATTAATTTTATCAAAGATAAATTCTTTTAAATTTATTCTTTAATCTTCTTTTGGATTTCAATTCAAACCAAATTATGGTTTATCCAAACTAGTCGGGATTAACGAACCTTACCGAAGTAATCATTTGTTTTAAATTTTTCAATCCCAACCTATTCATCCCATGAAGTAAAACTGGTAATACTTCATATCTAACACCACGGTGTTATCGGTAAATTTAATTACCATTTCACGTTCAAATATAATTAAAGATTTAACTATTGCCTGGAGCAAAACTGGTGATACTCCATTCTCGATCATTTCAATCTAATTAAAGATTCATTAAAACTCTACTTCAGTTTTAATTTTCAAAAATCATTACTTAATGATTATTCAAATCGAGGAAATAAATCCTATCTTTAATTGGGTTAAAGAACTAATGTCATTTAAAACACAGCTCACGATAAACCCAAAATCACATTCCATTTCAATTAAATATTATTTAATTGGTATACTTTATTAAATCTAAATAAAAAGATTTAATCTTTTTCTCAACTGGGTTAAAGAATAGTGTTAATAAAGACACCATTCACGACAAACCCAAATCCCATTTGATATTAAATACAAGGCTCTGAATAGAAAATATATCGGCTTATATTGAATATCAAATTCTACGACCAACAAATATTGTATGGGAAATAACGATATAAATATATCTTTCAAATTTCCATACCAATATCTATATAATCTCGAAATCCAACATCGAAATATTCCGAAGACAATTTCGATTCAAATCCATTTCCAATTTATTTATTGGAAATTCTAGTCATTTTTTAAAACCATTTCAAATCCAATTTATTTACTTAAAAATAATTTAATTATAATTCTAGTTAAAACTAGTTCATTTCAATAAAAATCTATTTTTATCTTTTCAAATATGGAGTTTTTCAACCCAATTCTTTCCATATCATTTCTTATGATTTTACACTAATTATTGATATTTTTGATAATTTATCAAGGCCCATACAGTCGATTTCCATATAATGTTAATTATATGGATTCCATACAACACATGTATATAATAGCAACGATAAATAATCAACCATCATCCAGAGTGCACCACACAACTGCATAAGCATTAAATATAAATAATTAACGCTTACACAGTCTTTCGACTAATCGATCGACATACAACTAAATAATTGGGATTAGTGTACGCCAAATATCATCCCAACACCCGTGTGGGGTTTCAAATCAATAAACACATATTTTTATTTGTGCAGTTGGGCGATGTGTAAAATTTATCGTCCCAATCAGTATCAGTCAAATGGGTGTACATAAACAAATCGTCTGATTTGCAAATGAAGATTTATTTCAACACATGAATATATTTTATTTTATTTCAACACATGAATATTATTTTCCATTCCACAACACTTAACAAATTCACATAAACAAATCAATCAAAACACAACCAAACAAACAAGTCGTCCATGGTTTGTGGACGACGGGGAAACAGTTCATATATGCACTTATAAAATAAATAACTGTATAAAAAAAATTTGGTGAGAAGTTCTCACCTTTGGGTTCCACTCCGCCATTCTTTCAAAGCAAAGAAGATGAACACCTCGTCGACTACAACCTTAAGCGAACACGATATCCTACACGATTGATTTTTATATATAACATTCATAAGCTAAAAATCATATTTTTAACTCGCAACTTCATATATAAAAATTCTATTTTTATAAATTTAACTTCGTAATAAAAATTCTATTTTTATTTCAAAGCCATTCGAATAAAAATCACATTCTTATACCGCTACTATATAGATAAAAATCACGTTTTTATTTCAATGTTTACATTACAAAGATCACATTTTTATACGGTGTTAATATAAATAAAAATCCAATTTTTATTCTTGATAGTGTTAAAAATCTAACCTTTTCCTATATAAAAATCTTACCTTTTTATATGATAAAAATAAAATCTTTTATATATTAGAAAATCTCGACTTTTCTAAGTTAAAAATCTGATCTTTTATAGATTAAAAATCATATATTTCATAGATCAAAGAAATCCTATATTCTCTAATCAAAAATCGAACCTTTTTGTATTTATAAATCTAAAATTTTCGTTTTTATACTAATTACATTAAATAAACATAAATAAATAATTAAATAAACTTACAGGCTGAAGTGGGCTGAGGGGGGCGGTGGCGTGGGGTGTTCAGCGGCGGCAGGGGGTGCCAATGGTCGGCGGTGCCCAAGGGGAGGGTGGCGGTGGTTCTCAGGCGTGTTGGGTTTGGAAGTTAATAGTGGAAAAGGGGGGGAGAGAGAGAGGGCGACGGTCAAGGGGGGAGATGCGAGGGTGGAGGCGCCGTCGGAGGTGGGGAGGGGGGTTCGCGTTCGCCGGCGAGGCGGGGGCTGGAGCGAGGCGGTCTTCGTTGTTTTTTTTCTTCTTTTTCTTTTCCAATCGGGATTTACATGATGAAAAGGGGGGGGGGGTTGACTTAAAGGAAGGAGAACAAGGGGGTATTATATAATTTTATTTATTTAATTTAATTTAAGTCCAAAAAGTTACTTTTCCATTTTAACACCAAATTGAACCCAACGACTGTCGTCCATAACTAAATCCCCCCATTCCGAACACAATGGGATATGTATCGTGAGCCAGTTTGGCTGTTTCGATCAGTTTTCGTCAAAATCAAAATATAAATCTATATATTGAATTTGAACGCACATTTCACTTTACCGGGGCCACATACGGACTCTAAAAATTCTCGAAAAATATTTTATACCTTCATAATGACGATACGGTCCTAACAAAACTAATTTCATCAAATTTTGAGACCGTTAGAAAAATTGGCTATTTTTTGGTCGATCGAAATTGACCGAAACTTTTCAAACACGTTTTACCTCGCCACGCTCACATATTGATTCGAAAAACTATGAATTTTGGAATCTAGCAATAAATTGACATCCTGGATCCAACAAAAGTGGTTTCATCGAAAATAGAGGTCGGTTGCAAAATTTCCATTTTTAAGGGCCAAAATTCCACAACGACTATTCCCAATTTTCAACTGGGCATAACTTTTTATTCCCGCTATAAAATTTCAATTTTTCTGATTCGTTGGAAAGATAATTTCAATTAGCCTCTAATATTTTTAGTTTTGCTAGAATCCGGTTTATTTTGAATCCTGTACATTCATTTGAAATTTGAAATCGAAATTTCAAACTACCGCGCCATTTCCAATTCCTTTTATAATTAAAAATAAATATTTATATTCTAACGTCGATTCAAATAAATATATACGTTCTAATTCTATTCAAAATAAATTTCTCGTCGTTATTATTTAAAAATTCATTTTAAATATTCAAAATTCATTAAAATTGCCAAAATAAATTTTTTAAATTGGCTCAGAATTTCCGGATTGTTACAATCTCCCCCACTTAAAACTTTTCATCCTCGAAAAGGAACGAAGCTGAAAGTTGTTTAACTAACCAACTCAACTTTCATTATCTTCATTATGGCTTAAGTTCTTCAACTTTTCAGTTTCTAAGAACTTTTCAAATTTTTCAAAAATTTGGCTAATACCCTAATTTTCGAAAAATTTCGCCATAACCTCCCCTGGACGGGAGAACCGGGAAAATCCCGAAATTGCCATACAGGCCTCTCCAATCCAAAAAGAAAAAGAAACAGCCAAGCGGCTCATAAAACCATCAAAAACCCCAAGAAATACAATAAACATGTACCTATTTGTCGGGCAAACAAATTTATTCCTCTGCACTAGCCTCCTTGCTATGAACTGTTCAATGTATATACATGTACATATATGCATTTCCCAAACATTTTCAATTTAGTTCAACATTTGATACAATTTGGCTTAATGGTTCCAAATTTTAATTAATCAAAACAATAATCAAACAACACAATCAGCAATCAATTAGTTGATTAAAGTTTCAAATTCATAACTTTGGTACATAGTCCAAAAATCAGATTTTTGATGCCAAATCACAACAATAAGCCCTATCTAGCTTTGGTTCTCACACCAGCCAATTGGAAATATATAGAAATCCCACTTTCGAAACTCGAACATAAATACTGATGACGACCAGTCAATCATCAGTATCATCTCCGGGCGACTAGAGTGTGATTCTATACCTATCTAGTATATTAAAACTTCGAATACCCGTGGATCAGACGTATATGAAAAATCTTTATATACTCAATTGTCCAAATTCAATACAAATACATATTCAAATACGTATGAAATAGTTTAAATTTTCAAAACAATATTTGTTTTCATTTTTATAAATATACTCTTCACGCTCGTTCTCGGATACTACTGATCCCATCTCTAATGAGTCATTCCCATTGGATATTACAAATCCAATCTTTGATGAATTCTTTCGTATGGTTCTAATGTGCCTTGTTCTCGAGAACTGTAAACCAGAGCTCTGATACCAAACTGAGATGACCCGAACTTCCCCGTGAAGGGAAGCCCGGATTGAGTTGAGAACAAGCCACATCAAAACAAAAACAGAAGAACATTTCATTGTATATTACAACAATTCCATCAGAATACAAGAATATACAGAGTATGAATAAAATATTATACATCAGAAAATATCAGAGATTACAATACATTACACAGCAACGGAAAAATAATACAATACCCAACTGAAAGAGATAAACGGATACAGAGCTTTCCGAATATCATTCCAGCTGTAAACCAGGATCCTGTGAATATTAATCTGCAAAACCAAAACTACTAGTTGCCCATGTGGAAATAGGGGCACCCAGAGTTTAGGTTAAAACAATAAACTCCAAGTCAGTCATGTGACTGGTGTAAGAACTAAAATAGTTATTACTCTTTATTTTAAAGTTCGGTAAATCAAGGGACCACGCCGTGTAACACGGAACGTGTTCCCTCCGAAGAACACCAGTGCATAAAACAACAGCGCAATGCTAAATAAAGAATAATGAAGCTATTATAAGACCCAGGTCCCATTACACAATGCAACACAAGCCGGAGGATAGGGTTTTACCTTATAATAACCAAACACTGCTTGATACATTAAAACAATTCATTTGATACTATAATAAGTGCATATTGTATAAAACAACTTCAAATATAAATGTATCAATCCTAGACGGCATAGGTACCTATATCATGTCGCCAATACTAGGTTCTACAATCAAAATCCGCAATTGTCACGTATTGGAAGTTGGATTTCCATTTGTAAACCAAGGCAAGGGATCATCCTTACCGCTTCGAGACAATCTAGCCCATGTCCCAGGAAAGCGCGCAGGCAAGCCTTGGATCGTCAGGGCCGGTCCACTCGATGTGGATTATTATGCCTGAACATTGCATTTCCCCGCCCTTTAGGGCGTAAATGAGTCCTATGACTCCATCGGCTCCACATAGTCACCAATATATCTGAGGTGCCTCGCAGTCCAACAACCACACAGGTGAAAATAATATAAATGTCAGGGCTGGTAGGTCACTAACACCACCCTAGCTAGAAAGAAACGCATGCCCTCTCTGATGTCCTCTCTCGTTTCTGGTTCACAACCGGGGTGTGAGGCTCGCGAATTAACGCTACACAAAGCTATGCCACACAGGCGGTGCTTTGATCATCAACCATAAGACTTTGCTCTTCAACAGAAGCCTTGATCATTTGCATCTCAGCATGCCACACAGGCAATTCACGCTATGTAACCGATATCAATCACACAGAATGAAATCCGATGTCAGACACACATCCATTTACAAGTCTATTCTGGGTCTTAAGGAAACCGGAGGAACCTTATTCCTCGCATATCCATCGATCTCCAAGTACGTCTGGACGATCACCAACTGATTCCCTCCTCTTGGGTGTACAACCCAATCAAGATCATCAGTAATTATCCAAACGATGTGAAGACCTCTGGTCTTCGACCACCGTCTTCATCTTCGAAACCTCGTCGAATCAGTTATTCAGAATGGGATAAACCCGGTCTTTCTGAATAACTCGCATATATAATAAACAAGTGTTACACAAACACAACATATGCCTCATTCCAATTCAGAATATTCTTTTATTCAAATATTCACATCTATAGGGAAAGGTTCCCATTAATTTTATCAAAGATAAATTCTTTTAAATTTATTCTTTAATCTTCTTTTGGATTTCAATTCAAACCAAATTATGGTTTATCCAAACTAGTCGGGATTAACGAACCTTACCGAAGTAATCATTTGTTTTAAATTTCCCAATCCCAACCTATTCATCCTATGAAGTAAAACTGGTAATACTTCATATCTAACACTACGGTATTATCGGTAAATTCAATTACCATTTCACATTCAAATCTAATTAAAGATTTAACTATCGCCTGGAGCAAAACTGGTGATACTCCATTCTCGATCATTTCAATCTAATTAAAGATTCATTAAAACTCTACTTCAGTTTTAATTTCCAAAAATCATTACTTAATGATTATTCAAATCCAGGAAATAAAGCCTATCTTTAACTGGGTTAAAGAACTAATGTCATTTAAAACACAGCTCACGATAAATCCAAAATCACATTCCATTTCAATTCCAATTAAATATTATTTAATTGGTATACTTCATTAAATCTAAATAAAAAGATTTAATCTTTTTCTCAACTGGGTTAAAGAACAGTGTTAATGAAGACACCATTCACAACAAACCCAAATCCCATTTGATATTAAATAAAAGGCTCTAAATAGAAAATATATCGGCTTATATTCAATATCTAATTCTACGACCAACAAATATTGTATGGGAAATAACGATATAAATATATCTTTCAAATTTCCATACCAATATCTGTATAATCTCGAAATCCAACATCGAAATATTCCGAAGACAATTTCGATTCAAATCCATTTCCAATTTATTTATTGGAAATTCTGGTCATTTTTAAAACCATTCAAATCCAATTTATTTATTTAAAAATAATTTAATTATAATTCTAGTTAAAACTAGTTCATTTCGATAAAAATCTATTTTTATCTTTTCAAATATGGAGTTTTTCATCCCAATTCTTTCCAAATCATTTCTTATGATTTTACACTAATTATTGATATTTTTAATAATTTATCAAGGCCCGTACAGTCGATTTCCATCAACAGCCATCGAACTGCACTTACAACGACCTTTTCCAAATTTGATTTGGACATAATTCCAAATCCGACCCTTAGATTTCTAATTTCTTGTATTCGTTAGAAAGCTCTTTTCTATATGAACCCAACAGTTCCGGTTTCAAGAGAATCCGACGGTCGGATCCCCCATATTGTCCATTCGAAGTCAATGGTCGAAATTCGCGAACTGCCGCAGCGCGGCGCGTTCTATTCCGGCCATTATTTTATATATATAATATATATTTCGTCGATTTCTATTCAAAACATATTTTATAAATCGTTTTAACTTCGTTTTAAAAATGATTTCAACTTCATATTCAATTTTAAATCTGTTGGCTAGCTTTTTGATCAAGCCACCGTGGTTCACAAACGAAGAAAACATGATGCCTCATGCTTTTGATCCATGAAGACTCGGTCGCAATCGCTCCTCTTACATCGGTTCATGGTGTTTCCTCCAGTTCGCAATCGCCCCCATGTCCCCCGATACGATCCGTCCTCTCCTCTTCTAGCCGATCCGATCCAAGCCAAGAAGACGTGGTGAAGGCTGTGACTAAGTCCACCACGATCCGAGAATGTTGGATCTCGTGACATCTGTCCACAACTGTCATATTGACCAATTCTCCATCAAGCTACGAACCAGTCCGAGATTCTTGAGATTTGTGTCATGCGTGACCGCGATCCGCCTGAAGAAATCAGCTATAAATAGCTCAGAACTTGACATTTTTGGGGATCTTTTGGCAATTCAAGGCTCTGATTCCACCATTATTACACCTTCATTATTTCTATTTAGAATTATCCTGAAATTACTGAGAGAATCATAACTGTAAAAGTGAGATTGAGTGAAGTTGTTGATTGTACTAGAATTCAACGAATAACCAATAGCATATAAAGTGGACGTAGGCTCGTTAACGCCGAACCACTATAAATTTTGTGTCTTTTCTGCTTTCTTCTTCACCTTTTTAACATAATTCTCTACAAATCAAAACAATTTGGTTGTTAGAGCCAATTTTGGATCTAACATTTTGGTGCTTTCACTGAGAAGGAATTCTCAACATATTGGATTGTTGCTCCGTTGTTTGGATACTCAATCCGAAGAAAACAGTCCAAAACTCCACTGTTTCAGTTTTTGAAGATTCCAGCGAAGTTCAGATATTATGGCTGGAAAGAAGTCTAAGGAAGTACGAGCTTCGCAGGTGAATGAAGCCGTAAACGAAGCGATTGATAAAAGTCTGCACGAGCAGGTCGAGGAAGAGCACTCGGATCGTGGAGGGGAGGGGGTGATCCAATCCACCGAGGGCATCACGATCCAACCAGCTGAAGGGGTCACTACACGCTCCCAGGACCTCGCCACGAACCCTCCTCCCAACACTTCCACGCTCCGACCCCAGGGGGCGCTACGAGCCACCGAAACAAAGCTACTGCGATCCGAAGTGATAATCAGACCACAACTCGACCTGGAAAGGAGGTTATGGCTCATTCTTTCCGTGCTGGTACATCTGCTCGACCTGGCTCAAGCTCTTTGCGTATAAGAGAGAATGTTGATGATCAATTTGACCCTTCTGCCCCTGCTACCGAAGGGGACCTTTCTCGCGTCATTGAAATGTAGGATAAACTGTTTGATGAGTTAGCCGCTCAGAGGAAAGAAAGTTCAGTGTTACGACAGAATCTGACTGCTATTGACAGGCGACTGGATGATTTCATAAGGCAGAGGGTCTCTTCTCCAACCCGTCTTCCTTCCCCAGAACACACATCCTCGTCTGAAGAACCCCGAAGGAACTAGTGATGGCCTCCGTTAGAAAGGGCTGAAAACATAGAGCAGCTTCGATTTGGGTCACAGCCGGCTCGAGAAGAAGAAGCGCTTAATCAGGGAACTAGTAACCGTAATTTGGATGAGCCCGCTCTACTGCCGAGGAATGGAAACGCTGTTAACCTTGTCCAAAATCAACCCATTCCTCCCGCTCGCCGCATGATCGACCACGGCAACAGGGGGCAAGGGAGCTCTGCCCAGGTCCCAGATTTTGTAGCAGTACGTCAAAGGAATGTCGAAGAGGCCCGTCGGGCAAGAAGTGCCGATCCTGAGTCCACCTTGACTCGTGCAGATGTTGAAGCAATGATTAGGCAGAATATGGTAGTTAGCCGTGGGCTCAGGGACGAAGATTGGGGCATAGATCGCAGTCATACACCTTTTGCCGATGATATACTGGAGGTTACATTCCCTAGACGTTTTAATATGCCAACGATGAATCGGTATGCGGGAAAATCTGACCCGATCTAGCATCTTATGCGATACTCCTGGTCAATGAACGCCGCCGCAGCTTCAGACGAGATAAAATGTAAAGCATTCCCTATATTCCTGGAAGATATGGCATTATTGTGGTTTACCCACTTGCCAGCACGGTCGATATCCAGTTTCAGGGAATTGAGTGAAAAATTCGTGAACCAGTTCCGCCTTCATGATCAGAGGTCTAAGAATGTGATCGAGCTATCCCTTATTAAACAACGACCTGAAGAGAGTCTGAGGTCGTATCTGGATCATTTCAACTTGGCTGTCATAGAAGTCAGAGATCCACATGAGCAAACTGTTTTGATGGCCCTAATTGATGGAGTCGACAAAGACACCGAGTTTGGAAGATACCTGGCCTGCAAGCCGCCTCCAACTAGAGAAATATTTTATGAAAAAGCCAACGTCCGCCTGCGTCAGGAAGAGATATATGCTAACAGGAAAAGGAAAGCTACCGATAAGGAAGATATCCAAAGTAATGTGGCCATCAAGCAGACGGGAGATAGTTCAGAAAAGTTGAAGTTAATGTTGGGAACAAGAATCAAAGCAATGGTCGACAGTCCGGGAGTAATAATAACAACAATCGAAAGAGGAATCGAGGAAATGATTCTCAGAGAAGATCTCGACCCAGGCCATTTGAGAGTTTCACGCCGTTAAACGATACATTGGAGAATATCTTCATGGATACTTATAATGTCCTTCCATACAAAAGACCTCCCCCGAGAGATTCGACAGAAAAGGAACGTGAAACTGGAAAATTCTGTCTTTTTCACCAAATCCATGGTCATTCCACAAATGAATGTCGTCATCTGAGAGATGTGGTCGAGAGGCTACTCCGAGAAGGAAAACTCGATGAGTATAAGGTCATTCCTAGGGACAGGGGGCAAGCCGCATCAGCCCCAAACCAAAATCAAAACCAAAATCAGAATCAGAGCCAGCCTACTCCCCAGCTGACCGCTCAGCAAAAAGGGAAGAACCTCGTCATTAACACCACAGTAGGAGGGCTCCATCTGGCTGGGCATAGCCTTAGGGCAATGGACCAGTATGTCAACGCAGCTAAACAACCCCTCATGGTAGGAGAATGCAGTAACCCTGAGGACATCGCTCCAGTCAAGCAACATAAGACGATGACTGATGACATTATATTTCACGACAGAGATAGCATTGGCGTCCACTCCCCGACCGAGGACCCATTAGTAATTACAACTGCAATTGGTCCAACCATAGTCCATAAAGTCTTAGTGGATAACGGAAGCTCGGTTAACATTTTGTTCAATAAAATGTTCGACCAAATGAAACTTGAGCCGAAGGATTTAAAACCATGTGAAGGATGGATACGAGGATTCAATGGAGCTTCAACCGCTCCAATGGGATACGTAGAATTATCAGTAACCCTCGGGGAAGGAGAGCGCCAGAGTGTGAGAATCCTTCCTTTTGTGGTTCTTCATGTTGAATCCCCATACAATGCCTTTTTAGGTCGACCGGCCCTAGCCAAATTCAGAGCTTGCATAGCCCCCTGCTGCTTAATAATGAAATTCCCAACGGACGCTGGTATAGGTATAGTCAGAGGAGATCAAGTCGTTACCCGAGCATGGTACATTGCAGAGCTGAAGATGCTTCATAAAGGAAGGGATGTAGAGACCAAAGGCGCTTCTTCCCCGGCAGGGGAGGAAACGTCATAACAAATAAGAAAATAACTATGGGAGAATCGCCCAGAGAACTGCCCGAGGACATAGATCCCAGAGAGGACGAAGAGCCTGGGGGGAGAATGGTGACTCCCAGTGAAACAACTGTGGATATACCAATCGATGATGGAGACCCATAGAAGGTCCTGAAGATTGGATCCTAGTTGGACCCCCTTCGAGCCAGAGAGCTAACAGATTTCCTAAAAGCTAATTTGGATGTGTTCGCCTGGACCCACTCGGATATGTGTGGGATATCCCCTTCGATTATGAGTCATTCATTGAGTATCAATCCGAAGCATCCTCTTGTTAAACAGAAAAGGCGAATGCTTGGCCTAGAGAGGTCTGCTGCCTTGAAAGAAGAAGTTGAAAAGCTGAAAAGTAATGGATTTATCAGAGACTCAACATACCTGGACTGGATTTCAAACCTAGTCTTGGTGAAGAAGGCAAACAGAAAATGGCGCACCTGTATTGACTTTTCAGATTTGAATAAAGCCTGTCCAAAGGATAGCTTTCCGTTACCTAGAATTGACCAACTGGTGGATTCGACGGCAGGCCACGAACTCCTCTCTTTCATGAGTGCCTACTCGGGATACAATTAGATCCCTATGCACATCTCGGACCAAGAGCACACTAGCTTCATTATAGATTTGGGATTATACTGCTATGTGGTGATGCCTTTCGGCCTGAAGAATGCCTTGGCCACGTATCAGCGATTGGTGAATAGAATGTTCTACAACCAGATTGGGAAAACGATGGAGGTATATGTTGATGACATGTTAGTGAAGTCCATACAATCATCCGATCATACTGTCCATTTAGCATAAATGTTTGAGATTCTCCGAAAATACAGGATGAAGCTGAATCCTTTGAAATGCTCATTTGGTGTAGCATCGGGGAAATTCCTAGGATTTATCGTCAATTCGCGTGGGATCGAGATTAACCCGGATCAGATCGCGGCAATCCGAGACATTCAGAAGCCTAGGCAAATTAAGGATGTGCAAAGCCTCGCAGGGAAAGTAGCGGCATTGAGTAGATTCATCTCCAAAGCTACGGACAAATGCATCCCGTTCTTCGAGTTGATAAAGCGAGGAAATCGCAACTTCAAATAGACACCCGATTGTGTTGAAGCGTTCCAGAATCTTTTGAATCACTTGGAAAGACCTTCGATTTTATCTAAACCCGTGGATCATGAAGAATTATTCGTGTACTTAGCAGTGTCACCCAATGCGATTAGTTCAACTTTGGTTAGAGAAGAAGATAAGGTGCAAAGACCAGTGTATTATGTGAGTAAGAAGTTGTCGGCAGCCGAACGAAATTATCCAAGGATAGAAAAGCTTGCATACAGTTTTTTGATTGCATCAAGGAAGCTTCGTCACTATTTCCAAGCTCACCCAATTACTATGTACACTGATCACCCGTTAAAACAAGTTCTTCAAGGGTCGGAGGCGTCGGGAAGGTTACTTAAGTGGAACATTGAACTAAGTCGGTTCGATCTAAATTTCCAACCCCGGCGATCGATAAGGGGGCAAGTACTTGCAGACTTCATAGCAGAGTTCACTATCCCAAAGGATGATGTAATAAGCGAAGAAGCCGATCCGCCAAAGCTACTTCTCGATCCCAATACCTGGAAGTTGTACACTGACGGAGCTAAAAATGATAGACGGCCTGGTGCAGGAGTGGTGCTTGAGACTCCAGAAAAAAGACTAATATATTATGCTCTCAGATTGGAGTTCCGTGCCACTAATAATGACTCTGAATACGAAGCCCTGATCGCTGGACAGAAACTCGCAAGGGAATTGGGGATAACGAAGCTAGAAATCTTCTGTGACTCCAGTTTAGTTATGAATCAGGTTAATGAGAAATTTCAGGCCAAAGGTCCAAGACTGATATCATATTTGGAGAAAGTGAAGGAGCTGCTGGGTGGTTTCAAGCATCGCAATATATCCCATATTCCTCGAGCAGAGAACCAAAAAGCAGATAAATTGGCAAAGATGGCTAGTTTTGATAATCCCGAAAACACAGAACTAGTCCTGATTGAAGTCCTACGGTCACTTAGTATAGATCAGATGGAAATTGATCCGATACTAGACGTTGAACCTGAAAGGGAGTCGTGGATGACTCCTCTGAAGAATTTTCTAATGGAAGGAACGCTTCCTACAAAGAAAAGTGAGAGGCGTGCAGTAATTCGGAAGGACTCCCGGTATGTGTTGCAAGAGGGAGTCCTGTACAGACAAGGATTCTCAATGCCCCTCCTCCGGTGTATCGCCCATGGCGACATCAAGCGCATATTGCAAGAAGTACACGAAGGCGAATGTGGAGATCACACGGGAGGACAAACATTGGCGAAGAAAATAATACGATATGGTTATTTCTGGCCAACCGTAAGTAAGGATGCGACTAAATACGCACGACGTTATGACGCTTGTCAGAGATTTTCTAAGATCCACAGGGCACCACCTAGTCAGTTAAAGATAATGACGAGTCTGTGTCCCTTCGCTATGTGGGGGATTGATATCATTGGAAGCCTCCACATAGCAAAGGGCGGAGCGAAACTCGCTATTGTGGTCGTGGATTATTTCACCAAATGGGTAGAAGCGGAGCCATTGACTACAATCACAACCAAGCGAGTAATCAGCTTCGTTGTCAGGAACATTATATGCCGGTTTGGGATTCCAAGAATCGTCATAACAGACAATGGAACTCAGTTTGACAGCACTGAGTTCAGAGATTTTTGCCAGAAATACCAAATCGAGAAAAGGTACACCTCGGTGGCACATCCGCAAGCAAACGGCCAAGTTGAGGCGGTAAACAAAGTGATTAAATCCATCCTGAAGAAGATATTGAAGCGGGCCAAGGCTATGTGGGTAGATGAATTGCCCTTAGCATTATGGGCCTCTAGAACAACATATAAGTCGGCGACGGGTCATACACTGTTCTCCCTCGCTTTTGGAGCTGAAGCGGTCATCTCGGTCGAGTTAGAAGTACCTTTTCATCGAGTCACTTATTACGACCCAATGACCAATAACGAATTGCTCCTTGAATCCCTGGACATGATCGAAGAAAAGAGGGATGAAGCCGACTTACATGCCTTAAGGCATAAGCAACAGATAGCTCGGTATTACAACAAAAAAGTCCAAGCTAGAACCTTTGAACCCGGAGTCTTGGTTCTAAAGCATGTCTTCCCATACTCAGTGCATATGGGTTCGAAATGGGAGGGACCATATTCCATTCTGTGAAGGCTTGATAATGGAACCTTCAAGCTAGCGACAGTGGATGGAGATGAAATCCCCAGAGTGTGGAACGCCCAGCATTTGCGGCCCTATCTGACATGAAATTGTCAATTTTATTTTTTTGTTTTTTACGACCATGTAAGAAGGCACGACTTGCCTAGAACAGTCTGGTTACTTGAACAAAATATTATAAAGTGGACGTAGGTCATGATCCGACCGAACCACTATAAAAACATCGCATGTCATTTACTTTCATTGCACTCTTTCTTATCTTCGTTATTTTAATTAACGTAAATTCTTAACATTATTGGATTTGTTATAAACTTTGCAGCAACCGCAAAACGCCCAATTCGAAGAGCCTTCTACCGAAGTGGGAGGTGAATGACAATTGGAGTTTCGAATGTGCAACGAAGTAAATCACACCATCATTTTCACTCTAACTCTCAAGATTAGAGAGAGAGTATAAAGGACGCGAAGATGACGTCTGCAAGGCATGAGGGTGCACCATAATAAAGCTGCCTTGCCAACACTCTAACCCGCTGAAGGATCGGGAGAGCATAAAGGCGCTAGAGACTTAGCGCCCCTAGAATTTCTGCCCCGCTGAAGCATCGGAGAGCAGACCTGAAACGAGCTCGAACTCTAACCCGCTAAAGGATCGGGAGAGTATAAAAATGCTAGAGATTTAGCGCTAAAAGAATTCTTTCCCCCTCATTCTTGAGAATAGGGGGGCAACGCACACATGACTCTAATCAATCATCAATAAGCCCTGGCCAAGCATCATATTAGTGATTGATTGGGGGCATATGCACACACATCTCTGCACATAAATTTTAAATTTTTGCCGCTAATGCGATTCATGATTCAATTTTTGATTAGTTATGATTTAAATATTTGTGACTAATTAGATAGTTAAAATTGCAGGTCCGCAAGTTTAGTTCCCCTTTCATGTGACTGATTTGCCTGGAAGGGAAACTCTTGTCCGTGTCACAGGTAGGATGAACGTCAAGGCCGACAGAGACGAATCATCCCCTTATGCTGTTATGCTTGCTGCTCAAGAGGTTGCACAGAGATGCAAGGAACTTGGAATCACTGCATTGCATATTAAATTAAAGGAAACAGAAACCAATTTTTCATTTACTAAGATGCATGGATACAAGATAAGATAGCTAAACAAAAGTGAGGGCCACTCCCACAATTACATTTCTTGGCCAGTGGAAAACCTAAAAGCCTAAGAACAAAATATGAACTAACAGCTGCATCCTGCTTATGCTTAGGGGACTATTTCTACTTCTTATCCTTTTTCTGCTTCCCCGACTCCTCCTTGTCAGTTTCAGAACGGTTTCCTTTTTTGCTCTTTCTCTTGTCAATAAGAGTGTCCTGCGGAACACTAGAAGGCTGTGATGCGAGCTGTGTAGTTATTGATTTGGCAGAGAGCTTTATAATCAATCCTGTTTTATGGTCAAGCTCCGAAATAGGAAGCACATCCAGAGGCCCCAGTTCCTCTTTCTTTAAGGCCAATTGCTTCTCTTGCCTAGCCTGCCTGTCAGCCAAGGTCTCATCATCACCATTTTTGACCACCTCAGTAATAGTGACCTCCTCTTCGTCGTCTCCGTGGCCACCATCAGTGTCTCGCAAGGCAGCGATGACCTCAGCATCCGCAGGAGCATCGGTGCTGGATACCACGGGTGCCACGGTGACCCTCTCACTGCCCTTGGTTTGCTTTGGGGTCTCAGAGACATTAGCATTTGTACCTGAGGGGGCATCAACTTTCTCTACCTCTGCCTTCCCTTCTGCATCTTTCTCAGCCAGCTTGTCACCTGTATTATGAGAAGCACACATTATAACCTCAAGAGAAAAGGTGGTCTTTTTATTCGGCAGCTCCGCCAGGCGACGACAAATTATAACTGCTTTGACAAATTGCGGTGAAAATATGGAAATACCTTCAGCCGACTCTTCATCCAGATTTACAACAGAAGCTCCAGCAGCCGGAGGAGTTGGATGTAAGGGAATCAACGGATCATCAGGGCTGTATTCCTCAACTTTGGAGGCCTTAGGTTCCACTGCCGAGCTCGAACTTTCATCAACTTTATTCTTGCCCTTAGCCTTAACTTTCTCCCTCTCGACCTCTTCTTGGATTAAGCGCCTGCCTTTTTCCAAAGCTTCAGGTTCTTCACCCTTGAGAAGGGTCTGCATTAGCTGGCTCTCATCAATCTCATTGACCTTCAATCGCTGCTTCTCATCCTCGACAATTGCATCCCATATATTGGCCAGAGTAATGTGATAGTCTGGAATCCAAGAGATGTGTCGAGTTTTGATAACTTGGCCCAAGAAGTCGAATATCAACTCTCCAAAACCTCCTATTTCTTTTTCAGCTGCGGCAAGCTTGTCAGCGGTGGTGGAAGCCGATTCAAGAATGCTGTTAGCATTACTCTCAGCAAGAACTGCTCGCCCCTCAGCCTGAACAAGTTGGTCACTCAAGACCTCCTTTTCTTTCTCAGCGGCCGCGAGACTGTTTTTCAAGTCCGCTCTATCCTTCTCCCAGGCAGCCTTCTCAACATCAAAATGGCCCTGCGCTGTCTTAAAATCAGCATTAGCCATTCTAAGATCCTCTATTTCCTTTTTCAGAGATAATGGTTCTTCGTTGTTGGAGTCGAGCTCACTACGAAAGCACTTCCTAGCTTCCTCCAATTCTGTCTTGTAGTTTTCAGCATCTCGCCGAGCTAAAGCCAGTTGGGCTTGTGTATCCTCCAATTCCTTTTCCATTTTGCTCCTGGCACTATCATTATTCTCAATTTTTACTCTGGCTCTGGCCACGTTCGTCTCTAAGCAACGGATGGCATCTGAAAGATGAACGGCGTGTTTTTTCATTACCTCGTATTGTTTGGCCGCATGACACACGTACCCTATCACTTCAGTATCCCAATCAGTGGGAACCGGCTCAAGATCCGGTGAAAACATCATCCTCTCAAAGAAAATATCGGGGAATTCCTTACGTAAGCGTGCTAGCTTAGCCTGATTTTCGGGACCATGGATGGCGTCCCGCGCAGCAAGACTATCAGAGTCATGATCACCAGAGGAAACCAGGGTCTCCTTGCTCTTCTTTACAATCTTGCCCTCGTCTTTATTT
The DNA here is from genome assembly GCA_030737875.1 of Allium sativum. Taxonomy (NCBI): domain Eukaryota; kingdom Viridiplantae; phylum Streptophyta; class Magnoliopsida; order Asparagales; family Amaryllidaceae; genus Allium; species Allium sativum. The sequence goes on along the minus strand of CM060924.1, from coordinate 865,752,220 downwards.
TTGTCCTCTGGCTCGCGCTGTTTCTTGGAAGATTGGACGTGAGAAGGCGTGCTTTTTGGAGGGGTTAATTTCCTAGGGAGTTGCTTACCCCTAGCCGGTGGCAATGGGCGACTGTGAGGCTTTCCGGAACCTTGCTTGGAAGGAGATCGGGATCGTGTAGAATAAGTCTGAGGAGGGTCGCGAGGCCGATATCTATCTCTTCCCTGACTATCACTGCGAGCATGATCTGGATTTGAATGAAAACTGGGTGTGCCCTCATGGAGGGAGCGATAAGAGTAAGATCGTTTGCGAGTCATCTTACCTACAAAAGAAGCAAGTACATATTAAAACCTTGAATACTGATGGTATAAAATTGTGGTGTCAAATGGTGCATATGATTTGTGCATCCCGTATAATCTCCCCCTAACAGACCAGGGCCCGAAGCTAGGCTCGTCTGTGTGGTTTCTTGTTTCCCAACTGAAGCATTCGTTTCCTCAGAGATAGGGAAAAATGGCTCCCCTCCAAAATCTCTCTGTGTATATACATCATCGGGTATAGGAATCTTGTTCAATTCCATGAATAGCTGGTCCTCTGTTAATTCGTCGGGAGCGACAGGCTCAACCGGCAGTGAGGCCCTTGAGGGAGAATTCCTCGGAGAGGCTGGGATTTCCTTAAGCTCATCAGCCCGGGCCTCATCTCCTTCATATACATTTAAATCTTCATCGTCCTGGTCAATCATCGGTGAAGGACTCTTATGAAGTTTGGTTGTCTCTATTGCCTGTGACGTTCCTTCTCCTTCAGCCGGGGGCACACACTTGTAAGGTTTGCCACCCGCGCCAAGTCCAAAGCTTATATCCAGAAGATGATGCCTGTGAAGATTCTCGTCAGTAATACATTTCTTGATCCTTAAGAAGTCAGACCTGCTTTTAAGAAGAAGGGATAGTCGATTGCTATACACCGAGCCTTCTGTCTTTGGAAAAGTGTGATCTGCATAGAGAAAAGAAACATGTTAGCGCTTCGATTTCCTAAACAGGTTACTCATTCAAAGGCTCAAAACTTAATTGATTTAAGCCATCTTCTCGCACACCCAGCCTGTCGCTTTATTTAAAACCAATCGGCCTTGGGATCCCCTATATTGCTGTAACCATCAGACAAGACCTTCCTGTTGACTATCGACTCGAAGAAAGAAAATTTTGGGTTTGCTGTAGAATGATGCTTGAAAAGGTAGTAGAACTTCAAGTCTTTAAACATGAGCTCAATTTGCAGGATTTCCGCATACGCGATGTATAAAGTATACAGGGCTGCGTTGGCATTGGGATGAAGCTGCATTGGAGCAATATCCAATCGTCTTAAGGTTTCAATGACGATTGGAGGAAACGGAGGAATAGCGCCTAACCAGCACATGATTCGGCTGACTGTCATATACCCTTCTGGAGCAAGATGAGGTCTATCTTCGCTTTCGGGTGTTTTCACATCGTCCTAAGTGATCCCGTGTTTCAAGCAAATTTTCTTAAGTTTTATATCGTCTAGTTTGGAAGCTAAAGAGTCAGTGAATTTCTCAATTTCTAGAACACCAAGAATCTCATCGGGAGCTCGGTCATCCACTTCGGACTCCTCATCGAGCGAGGTACTCTCAGATGAATTTGATTCTGTCTCTGCCTCATATTCGGATTCAGAATCCACACCCTCTGGACTAGTTGGAAGAACCTCGGGATTATGGTGTTCCGACATCTTAGGGTCCACCTCTATTTCAGATCTTTTAGGAGAACGATTATCCGACATTACTGTTCAGGCGAGAAAACATGAGAAATTAGAATATAATTACCCGTCCCCCGTGTGTGTAAGTGCAAGTGTGTGCCTGTGCATACATAGGAGAAAAGCATGAAGATTAGCTAAATAAGCAAGATATTGGTCGTAATGTGCTATCAGGTTACGTTGTTATTCAGTCCAGAGGGATCGTCTTAAGGGCTCTAACCTAACTGTCCATTGGTGTATCAGAGTCACATCGTATTATTTGGTCAACAGGTACATCAGATCGTTTATCAGTTGGGATCGTGAAGCAAGATCCGGATCGCGTCGCACTGACGGTTCGTGATCTAGGACCCGGATCGCGGGAAAACATCAGTTCAAAAAAAAGCCTCGGTTCGTGGAGCGCTCCGATTTACGACACATTCTTCTTTACCCGAACGGATCGCGATAACCTCGTAGCAATCCACCATACTCCCCACTCTTCACGAACCGATGCCCCCTCTTTTCCACGACCCGGTCTGACCCGCTCCTACTACCTCGATCCGACCCAAGACTGCTCTCCCACTCCTCTCTTTTCTTTCACCATTGTCGCGACCCGACTCGAAGCCCCCATCCACGAACAGACCTGGTCATCCCTTCCTTCTTCTTCCTCAACTCTCCTCTCCACTCTTAAACCCATGGAACCGAACCTGGCACATTCATGTTTGCCATCCCCAAATCCCACAAAACTCCGCTGTCTCCACTTCCCAAACTAATACGAACTCGAGAGAAACAAAAGTGAAGTTATTTAATTACCTTTTTAAAGTTTTAAATCGAGTGGGAATTCAGAAATTGAAGTTAGGGTTTTTCTCAAGAAAGCTGGCGGCGGCAGGAAGAGGAAGAAAGAAAAGGGAAAGGGGGAGGGCTCGGTTTATATAGCCAAAAACAGTGACCGTTAGTATTCTTTTTCTTGTCCTTTTAGGACCATGGGCCTTGATAGGTCGCGAACCAAGCCCATCAAAGAACAGGGAGGCCGATCCCCTAAGCGGTTCGTGAATAGAGCAGGGAGGCCCAACGTGTTTTGTGAGAAGGACCGAAGGATCACCAAACCGAAGCCAACACCCCCTCCCACGGACTGTGGGACATTTTGGCGATCCAACCCCAGAAGATAATTGTCAAGGATGAAAATTTAGAAATGCTTACGAAGGTTTGAAAGTTTACCTAACAATTTGACGATAAAATTCCCAAAAATTTCAAGAAAAAGAGTTATCCAGTGAATGAAGAAATGATCGAAGATCGACTGGATATTTATACTAATCAAAAGACACGACTTCTTGAAGCAGTACGACACTTCAGACAGATATGGCTACTGATTTGCACCGTTATATGAAACGATATTTCTCCAATTTCAAAGCATGTTCCATCCCTGATGAAACATACTTCGAGGGGGCAAAATGTTGGCTAGCTTTTTGATCAAGCCACCAAGGTTCACACAAACAGAAAACATGATGCCTCATGCTTTTTATCCATGAAGACTCGGTCGCGATCGCTCCTCTTATATCGGTTCGTGGTGTTTCCTCCAGTTCGTGATCGCCTCCATGTCCCCAAATACGATATGTCCTCTCCTCTTCTACCCGATCCGATCCAAGCCCAAAAGACGTGGTGAAGGCTGTGACTAAGTCCACCACGATCCGAGAATGTTGGATCTCGTGACATCTGTCCACAACTGTCATGTTGACCAATTCTCCATCAAGCTATGAACCAGTACGAGATTCTCGAGATTTATGCCACGCGTGACCGCTATCCGCTTGAAGAAATCATCTATAAATAGCCCAGAACTTGCCATTTTTGGGGATCTTTTGGCAATTCAAGGCTCTGATTCCACCATTATTACACTCTCATTATTTCTATTCAGAATTATCCCGAAATTACTGAGAGAATCATAACTGTAAAAGTGAGATTGAGTGAAGTTGTCGATTGTACTAGCATTCAACGAATAACCAATAGCATAAAAAGTGGACGTAGGCTCGTTAACGCCGAACCACTATAAATCTTGTGTCTTTTCTGCTTTCTTCTTCACCTTTTTAATATAATTCTCTACAAATCAGAACAATTTGGGTGTTAGAGCCAATTTTGGATCTAACAAAATCAAAATTGCATATTCCATATCATTAATATATAAATGGTAATATTTTCAAAATATTAGATTTTGAAATCACTTCCTTTTCTATATTCATTATAAAAATGAGTATAATCGATATAAATATCGTTTGCTTCAAAATGGCGCAAATCTAATCAACACGGCTTTATATATTTCAATAACTTCGTTATTCTATTCAATAAATGAATATTTTCCTCAACATATGAATATATATTTTATTCAACACATGAATATTTATTAATTCTTACTTACTATAAAAATGTGAATTTTATTGTATAAATATTTCGTTCAACACATGATAAGTTTCAACACATGAATATTCTCAACACATGAGTATTGTCAACACATAACTATTTTGTTTACTCAACACATGAATATTTAGTTTCCTATTCTGAATATTAATTTAAAATATATTTTATTTTCTAAATTGGAATGAGGTGCAATCAATTACCATATAATGTTAATTATATGGATTCCATACAACACATGTATATAATAGCAACGATAAATAATCAACCATCATCCAGAGTGCACCACACAACTGCATAAGCATTAAATATAAATAATTAACGCTTACACAGTCTGTTGACCAATCGATCGACATACAACTAAATAATTGGGATTAGTGTACGCCAAATATCATCCCAACACCCGTGTGGGGTTTCAAATCAACAAACACAGATTTTTATTTGTGCAGTTGGGCGATGTGTAAAATTTATCGTCCCAATCAATATTAGTCAAATGGGTGTACATAAACAAATCGTCTAATTTACAAATGAAGATTTATTTCAACACATGAATATATTTTATTTTATTTCAACACATGAATATTATTTTCCATTCCACATCACTTACCAAATTTACACAAACAAATCAATCAAAACACAACCAAACAAACAAGTCGTCCATGGTCTGTGGACGACGGGGAAATAGTTCATATATGCAGTTATAAAATAAATAACTGTATAAAAACAATTTTGGTGAGAAGTTCTCACCTTTGGGTTCCATTCCGCCATTCTTTCAAAGCAAAGAAGATGAACACCTCGTCGACTACAACCTTAAGCGAACACGATATCATACATGATTGATTTTTATTAATAACATTCATAAGCCAAAAATCATATTTTTAACTCGGTACTTCATATATAAAAATTCTATTTTTATAAATTTAACTTCATAATAAAAATTCTATTTTTATTTTGAATCCATTCAAATAAAAATCACATTCTTATACCGCTACTATATAGATAAAAATCACGTTTGATATTAAATACCAGGCTCTGAATAGAAAATATATCGGCTTATGTTCAATATCAAATTCTGAAATCAACAACTATCGTATTGGAAATAACGATATAAAATATATCTTTCAAATTTCCATAACAATATCCGTATAACCCCGAATCCAATCATAGAAATATTCCGAAGATAATTTCGACTCAAATCCATTCCAATCAATATATTGGAATTCTGGTTAATTTTAAAACCATTTCAAACCCAATTTATTTATTTTAAAAATATATATAAATTATTATTCTAGTTTAAAACTAGTTCATTTTGATAAAAATACATTTTTATCTTTTCAAATATGGGATTTTTCATCCCAGTTCTTTCCAAATCATTTATTTTGATTTTACACAAATGATTAATATTTTTAATAATTTTTTCAAGGCCCATACAGTCGATTTCCATCAACGGCCATCGAACTGCACTTACATCGACCTTTTCTGAAATTGATTTGGACATATCTCCAAATCCAACCGTTAGATTTCAATTTTCTAATATTCATTGGAAAGCTCTTTTCGATACGAACCCAACGGTTCCGGTTTTAGTAGAATCCGACGGTCGGATCTCCCTTAGCGTCAATTCGAAGTCAATGGTCGAAATTCGCGAACTACCGCAGCGCGGCGCGTTCTATTCAGGCCATTATATTATATATATAATATGTATAATATATATTTCGTCGATTTCCATTTCAAATCAAATCAAAATTGAATTTTTCCTTTTAAATTCGTTTTAAATTCATTTCAAATTGATTTCAATTTAAATCGATTTCAATTTAAATCGATTTCAATTCAATTTCAGTTTCAAATCTATTTCAATTTCAATTCGATTTCATTTCTATTCAATTTCAATTCGAATTCATTTCTATTCAATTTCAATTTGAATTCATTTCTATTCAATTTCAATTTGAATTCATTTCTATTCAATTTCAATTTGAATTCATTTCTATTCAATTTCAATTTGAATTCATTTTAATTCAATTTCAATTTGAATTCATTTCTATTCAATTTCAATTTGAATTCATTTTATTTCTATTTCAATTTGAATTCATTTCTATTCAATTTCAATTTGAATTCATTTTAATTCAATTTTAATTCGAATTCATTTTATTTTCAATTCAATTTATTTTCAATTTGAATTCAATTCTATTTTCATTTCCATTTTAATTCGATTCCAAATTTACTTCAAATCAATTCAATTCGATTTAAATTCATTTCGAATTCAAATTTAATTCAAATCAAATTCTTTTTCTAATTCAAATTATTCCATATCAATTCACTATTAAAATGATAATATTTTCAAAATGTTATATTTTGAAATCACTTCCTTTTCTATATTCATTATAAAAACGAATATAATCGATGCAAATATCGTCCGCGTCAAAATAATGCATCTCTAATCAACTCGGCTTTATATTTTTCAAAAACTTCGTTATTCTATTAAACAAATGAATATTATATATTTCTTTCAACACATGACTAATCTCAACAAATGAGTACTGTCAACACATGACTATTTTTGTTATTTAATATATTTTATAAAATTATGATTTCTATCATTAAATTTTTAATCAGACTCCAAGCATAAATTAGTAAGAGAACGATTCCCTAAGCATTAACCCCGAAGGCGGAAACCAACATCAGATCAATACCCAGGAGACCACTCATCTTATCTATTTTCCAGTTAGTTTCTAATTTTATATATGATAAAGATGTAAATTTTATTGTTAAAATATTTTGTTCAACACATGACTAATCTCAACAAATGAGTACGGTCACCTGTGAATCTTTATTTTATAATATTCTTTATTTTTCCAATTGGAATGAGACCCAATCAATTACCATATAATGTTAATTATATGGATTTCCATACAACACATGTATATAATAGCAACGATAAATAATCAATCATCATCCAAAGTGCACTACACTGTACATGCATCATATATAGATATCTAATGCTTATAACAGCCTGTCAATCAATCGATCGACATACAACTAATTATTGGGATTAGTGTACAACGTATATTATCCTAATACCCATGTGGGGTTTCATACAACAAACATAGATTTTTATTTGTGCAGTTGGGCGATGTGTAAAATTTATCATCCCAATCAATATCAGTCAAATCAGTGTATATATAAACAAATCATCCGATTTGTTTATAAATATTCATTCCATTTTATATACACGTTAAAAATTATATTTTTAACTATAAAATATATTTAACTATATAAATATTTTATTTATTTCATTTCAAATCACACAATCAACTACACATCAAAATCAAACAAACAAACAAGCATACAAGCCGTCCATGGTCTGTGGACGAGGGGTATCGGGTGCTACTAAACACCGTCTGCATCCTAGTATATATTATTAACTAGAACATTTTAAATAAGAGGTGAGAAGTTCTTACAGAGGGTTCCACTCCGCCGTGCTTTGCTTTTTGAACTGCTGAACCGTTTGGATCGGTTGAAATTCCTATGCAGTTCTTTTCACGCTGTTCAAATAAAAATTATATTTTTACCACTTCATTTCTATAAATAGAAATCATATTTTTATAATCACGCTATATTGATAAAAATTCTATTTTTATATCGCTACTCCATAGATAAAAATTCTATTTTTATATCGTTGTTCATATAATAAAGATCAAATCTTTACTATCTATATAATATAAAAATCATATTTCTAACTTCTTCATTATATAAAAATTATATTTTTAAAACTTCTGCCTTATAAAAATTATATTTTTATTACTTCTACTTTATAAAAATTATATTTTTACTTTGCTAAGTAAATAAAAATCATATTTTTAAAGTGTTAAAAATCATATCTTTATGTAACTAAAAATCTAATCCTTTCATATTTAAAAATATAACTTTTCTCATTTCAAAAATCATAACTTTTTATTACTAACAACATAAAAATCATACCTTTTCGCATTTAAAAATCTAAGCTTTTCCTAAGGTAAAAATCATCTCTTTGCCACTATAAAAATTCTACCTTTTCGCTTATTAAAATCATTTCCTTTTCCGCTATTCATATATAATAAAAATCGACTTTTTTTTTCAAATCTAGACCTATAAAAATCGAATTTTTATACGCTTTCAAAAAAACGTATTTTTATAAGCTAGAACACATATAAAAAAAATACTTACTTTTGAAATCGGATGAGGAGGGGGCGCTGCGTTCAAAAGAGGAGGAGAGGGTAGCACTGTGCTTCGCCAGCGATCGGTGGTGGGCCACGGCGGCGCTGGGGTCTCGCGATGGTACGGGGGCTCGGGGTTGAGAGGAGAGAGGAAGGAGAAGAAGGGGAGGAGGGCGCGGGTACTGGTGAGTCGCGATGCCAGAGGAGGCGGGTTGTGTGGGGTTCGATTGGGTGAAATTGGGGGGGGGGGCTCGAACGTCGATTGGTAGGGTGGCGCAGGCGTGGGGATCGGAGCTGAGGGGCCGACGGTCGTGGGTGAGGGCGGCGAAGCAAGGGGGATCGGAGGATTTTTTCATTTTTTTCTTTTCTTTCGATCTGCAAAATGATAGGGGGGGTGAGAGAAAATAAGGAGAGAGGAGGAGATATATATATATGTATTTTTTAATCTTTAATTTCAAAAAGTTGACTTTTTTATTCGACCTCTTAACGAGGCCCACCGCCTATCGTCCATAGCTAATTACCCCCATTCCGAACACAATGGGATATGTGTTGTAAGCTGTTTCGAACAGTTTCCGTCAAAATCAACATATAACTCTATATATTGAATTTGAACGCGCATTTCAATTTACCGGGGTCACGCACTAACTCGAAAAATTCCAGAAAAATATTGTCTGGCTTCGTATTGATGATACGGTCCTAACAAAACTAATTTCGTCAAATTCTGAGACCGTTTGAAAAATGGTCATTTTCCAGTCGATCAAAATCAACTAAAACTGGTCAAATGCGATTTCCTTTGCCACGCTCACATATTGAATCGAAAAATTACGAAAATTGGAATCTAGCAATAACTTGACATCCCGGACCCAACAAAAGTGGTTTCGTCGAAATCCGAGGTCGTTTGAAGAATTTCCATTTTTAAGGGCCAGAAATCCATAGCGACTATTCTGAATTTTCATTTGGACATATCTTTTGATCCCCGCTATGAAATTTTGATTTTTCGGATTTGTTGGAAAGATATTCTCAATTAGATTCTAATATTTTTGGTTTTGCTAAATTCCGGTTTATTTTGAATCCTGTACATTCATTTGAACTTTGAAATCGAATTATCGAACTACTTCGCCATTTTAAATTCCTTTTATAATTTTAAAATAAATATTTATTTTCTAACGACGATCTATATAACTATATCCATTCGAATTATATTCAAAATAATTTTTCTCGTCATTATTATTTAAAATAATCTATTTAAAATATTTAAAATTCACTAAAATTGTCAAAAAAAAAAAAATTGGTTCGCATTTCCGTGTTATTACAATCTCCCCCACTTAAAACTTTTCGTCCCCGAAAAGGAACGAAGCTGAAAGTTGTTTTAAAAACCAACTCAACTTTCTTTGTTTTCGCTACGGCTTAAGTTCTTCAACTTTTCAGTTTCTAAGAACCTTTCAAATTTTTCAAAAATTTGGCTAACACTCTAAATTTCCGAAAAATTTCGCCATAACCTCCCCTGCACCGGGGACTTCGGGATATTTCATATAGCCTCCCATGGCCTTCTTCAATCCAAAAGAGAAAGAAAAAGCCAAGCGGCTAGCCAATCGGCTCATAAAATCACCCAAAACTCAAGAAATACAATAAACATGTACCTATTTGTCGGGCAAACAATTTTATTCCTCCGCTCTAGCCTCCTTTCTATGACCTGTTCAATGGATATGCATGTATATGCATGCAATTCCAAAAAAATTTCAATACAGTTTAATATTTGGTTCAATTAGGCCTAAATTCACCGTTCTTTCTTATAATGGTTTAAAGAATAATCATACAACACAATCATCCATCAATTAGTGAATTAACATTTAAAATCCATAATTTTGATATATATACTGAAAATCATGTTTTGATGTCAAATCACAATAATGTATTCTAGCTATATTTTGGTTCTCACACCAGTCTAATGGAAATATATAGATATCACACCTTCGAAGCTCGAACATAAATACTGATGATGTGGCCACATCATCAGAATTATCCCCGGGTATCTAGAATGTGATTCTATATCTATCCAGTATATTAAAACTTCGAATATACGTTCATGACGCGTATATACAAAATTTTTATATACTCGATTGTCCAAACTCAAAATAAATAAATTATTCAAATACGTATAAAACGATTTAAATTTTCAAAACAAAGTTGGTTTTCATTTTAAAAATATACTCTTCACACTCGTTCTAGGATACTACTGATCCTATCTCTAACGAGTCATTCTAATTGGATATTACTAATCCAATATCTGATGAATTCTTTCGTATGGTTCTAATGTGTCTTGTTCTCTGAGCATTGTAAACCAAAGCTCTGATACCAATTGTGACGATAAGGAATTTCGCTCGATCCGAATCGGTCGTTAAACCGACCAAGACCGTTCGAAACCCCTGATCATATGAGAACAGGACAAATTAGAACACAGACAGAAGAACATTTCATTGTTATTACAACAATTCCATCAGATTCAAGAATATTCAGAGTATGAATGAATAAAATACATTCGATAAATATAAGAGATTACAATAAATTACATATCAGCGGAAAATAATACAATACACAATTGAAAGTAATACACGGATACAGAGCTTTCCGAGCATCATTCCAGCTGTAAATCAGGATCCTGTGAATATAAATCTGCAAAACCAAAACTACTAGCTGCCCGTGCGGAAATAATGGCACCAAGAGTTTAGGTTAAAACAATAAACTCCATGTCAGTCATGTGACTGGTGTGAGAACTAAAACAGTTATTTAAAACTTTACTTTAAAAGAGAGTAATTCAGGGGACCACATCGTATAACACGGAACGGGTTTCCTCCCAAGAATACCAGTGCATATAAATAAACAGCGCAATGCTTTTTCAAAAAATGAAGCTATTATAAGACCCAGGTCCCATCACACAATGCAACGCAAGCCGGAGGATAGGGTTTTCCCTTATAATAGCCAAACATGCTTGGTACGTTTAAAACAAATCATTTGATACTATTATATGTGTATAATGTCAAAACAATTTCAATCATAAATATCAATCCTAGGCGGCATGGGTACCATCTATCATGTCGCCATACTAGGCTCTACAAATAAAACCGAATTATCTCGTATTGGAAATTGGATTTCCGTCATGAGTCGAGGCTAGGGTCAAGCTCCTCTCCGCTTCGAGATACTCTAGCAAATGCCTCAGGACTACACACTCTGGGTAACCCCTGGGAACCTCCAAGGCCGGTCCTCTCTTACGTTTGAGGATTGGCAATTCCTGAACACACGTTTCCCGGTCCTTATAGACCTATAATCGAGGTGCCTCGTTATAACAACCACATAGGTGAAAAGTATATAAATGTCATGGTTGGTAGGTCACTGACACCACCATAGCTAGAAAGAAACGTCATGCACTCCTTGGGTCCTCATCCCGTTTTTGACTCATACCGAGGTGTGAGGCTCGCGAATTCACGTTATACACAAAGCTACGCCACGTAGGCCATGCTTTGATCATCAACCACAAGACTCTGCTTTTCAACAAAAGCCTTTCTCATTGCATCTCAGCGTGCCACACAGGCAATTCATGCTATGCGACTGATATCTATCGATATATAACCTCTGAGCTCGTACGTCTCAAAGAAGGGCGTTAAGCAAGAGAATAAATTCTCCGCCGCCAAATAGATATATATTTAATAGAAATCAATCAACACAGAATAAAATCCAATGTCAGACACACAATCCATTTAAATGTCCGTTCTGGGTCTCAACGAAACCGGAGGTACTTTCCTCGCATATCCATCAATCTCCAAGTACATCTAGACGACCACTAACTATTTCCATCCTCTTGGGTGTACAGCCCAATCAGGATCATCAGTAATTATCCAAACGATGTGAAGACTTCCGGTTTTCAACCACCGTCTTCACCTTCGATTTATCGTCGAATCGGTTATACAGAATGGGTATAAACCTGGCCTTTCCGAACAACCCGCGTATATAACAAACAAGTGCTAGAAAACACAACATACGCCTCATTCCAATTTTGAATATTCTTTTACTTAAATATTCACATCTTTTGGGAAAGGTTCCCATTAATTTTATCAAAGATAAATTCTTCAAAATTTATTCTTTAATCTTCCTTTGGATGTCATTTCAAACCGAATTATGCTTTTCCAAACTAGTCGAGATTAGTGAACCACACCGAAATAATTATTTATTTTATTTCCCAATCCAACCTATTCATCCCCTGGAACAAAACTGTTATTACCCCATAAATAACACCACGGTGTTATCGGTAAATTTAATTACCATTTCACGTTCAAATCTAATTAAAGATTTGACTATCGATAGGAGAAAAACTGGCGATACTCCATTCTCGATCTTTTCCAATATTTGATAATTCAAATTATCAATTCACATTTTTGATCTGATTAAAGATTCATTGAAACTCCTTTTACTGGGTTAAAGAACCAGTGTCATTTAAAACACAGTTCACAACAAACCCAATTCACATTCCACTTATAATCGGGTTACAGAACAAATGTTATTTGAAACACCGTTCACGATAAACCCAAAATCAAATTCTAATTCAATTCCAATTAAATATATTAATTAATTGGTATATTTCATTAAATCTAAATAAAAAGATTTAATATTTTCTCAACTGGGTTCAAGGACAGTGTTAATGAAGACACCACTCACGACAGACCCAAATATCATTTGATATTAAATACCAGGCTCTGAATAGAAAATATATCGGCTTATATTCAATATCAAATTCTGAAATCAACAACTATCGTATTGTAAATAACGATATAAAATATATCTTTCAAATTTCCATAACAATATCCGTATAACCCCGAATCCAATCATCGAAATATTCCGAAGATAATTTCGATTCAAATCCATTCCAATCTATATATTGGGAATTCTGTTTATTTTTAAAACCATTTCAAACCCAATTTATTTATTTTAAAAATATATATAAATTATTATTCTAGTTTAAAAGTAGTTCATTTTGATAAAAATACATTTTTATCTTTTCAAATATGGGATTTTTCATCCCAATTCTTTCCAAATCATTTATTTTGATTTTACACAAATTATAAATATTTTTAATAATTTTATCAAGGCCCGTACAGTCGATTTCCATCAACGGCCATTGAACTGCACTAACAACAACCTTTTCTGAAATTTATTTGGACATATCTCCAAATCCAACCATTAGATTTCAATTTTCTAATATTCATTGGAAAGCTCTTTTCGATACGAACCCAACGGTTCTGGTTTTAGGAGAATCCGACGGTCGGATCTACCTTAGTGTCAATTCGAAGTCAATGGTCGAAATTCACGAACTACCGCAGCGCGGCGCGTTCTATTCAGGCCATTATATTATATATATAATATATATAATATATATTTCGTCGATTTCCATTTCAAATCAAATCGAAATTGAATTTTTCCTTATAAATTCATTTCAAATTGATTTCAATTTAAATTGATTTCAATTTAAATTGATTTCAATTTAAATTGATTTCAATTCAATTTCAGTTTCAAATCTATTTCAATTTCAATTCGATTTCATTTCTATTAAATTTCAATTCGAATTCTATTTCAATTTGAATTCATTTCTATTCAATTTCAATTTGAATTCATTTCTATTCAATTTCAATTTGAATTCATTTTAATTCAATTTCAATTTGAATTCATTTCTATTCAATTTCAATTTGAATTAATTTTAATTCAATTTCAATTTGAATTCATTTCTATTCAATTTCAATTAGAATTCATTTTAATTCAATTTTAATTCGAATTCATTTTATTTTCAATTCAATTTATTTTCAATTTGAATTTAATTAAATTTTCATTTCAATTTCAATTCGATTCCAAATTTACTTCAAATCAATTCAATTCGATTTGAATTCAATTTAAATTCATTTCGAATTCAAATTTAATTCAAATCAAATTCTTTTTCTAATTCAAATTATTCCATATCAATTCACTATTAAAATGATAATATTTTCAAAATGTTATATTTTGAAATCACTTCCTTTTCTATATTCATTATAAAAACGAATATAATCGATGCAAATATCGTCCGCGTCAAAATAATGCATCTCTAATCAACTCGGCTTTATATTTTTCAAAAACTTCGTTATTCTATTTAACAAATGAATATTATATATTTCTTTCAACACATGACTAATCTCAACAAATGAGTACTGTCAACTGTAACACCCCACGTCCATTAATGTCACTCGTAAAGGGGATGCATTAACTTCCATGGAGCATTTTAGGTGAATATAGAACAGAAAATCACAACAAGACAGATATAAAGCAGTACTTGAAAATTTAAAACTTTATTTATTGCAGCAGAAGGTAAATATGTTTGGTTACATCATCAAAAACCATAAACCAAAGTCAAGTACATAATATCCATCTTGATAAAACAAAGTACATAATCCCATTACTACAAATAGCCATAAAGAAAATGATAGGCTGAGCTTTACTTCAGCAATCCAAATCCAAGTGCTCCCAAAGATCCCAATCAAGCTCCACTAGTCTAGTCCCACCCTTAGAACCTGGGGGGGGGGGGGAAGGAAGAAAAGAGGTGGAAACAAAGGGGGTCAGACATAAAGTCTGGCGAGTGCGATAACTCTAACAACATAATTATTAAAGCAATATGATAAGATATAAGCTGGAGAATAAGGTAATGACTGTGTGAACCACATGGGTATGGCAAGGCAATCAAGAGAAACAGAGATAATGGCGCTTCCTAATCAATATAGGATAATTACTATACTCTACCGTATTGTACCATACTGTACTGTACTAACACTAACTGCACCCCTACTAGTCACTCTAGAAATTTGATCCCCCTTGGCTAAACAGAACGATGATAGTTTCGTGTATTACTAGATGTACCCAATATCCTCCATGTTTGACTCTATATCTCTAGTTGCTATCATAGGTACCCAACGTGTACCTATTCCCACTAGATGTACCCCTTCAATGGTAATTCCATGTACTCCTAGCTGACGTCATAGGTGTCGTTTGCTCCTATCTCCACTAGGTGTACCCCCTTAATAATTATTAATAATAGTGGTAGCGTCGTGTACCCCTAGCTGACTACATAGGTGTCGTCTGCTCCTATCTCCACTAGGTGTACCCACTGCCCTGCCCCATTCGATCGGCTCCCTAACTCGTAGATACCCGTGCTGGCCCCACAGTGGGGTGTATCACTCCCCAAAGTGGCAACCCGATACCACCAATGATGCACGGCTTATACCTACACGATGCAACAACGTCTTACCTACCAGCCTGGGTCCACACACACATATGAACCCGTTGGACTTGCGTTGCCACCGCTAACCCGGTTTAGCCTCTTACAGTCAAGCCCAGTATGCGTGTCCCGCCCTCGACTTGGGTCGAGCCCACAAAGATACGAATGGGTTACTGGTTGAAACGGGCCCCCATTACTTGACAAAAGCTATCCACCTAAGCTTGGTCCCCTCTAGTATATCCCACTTAACCCACTTCATGTCCACTTACATATTTTAAATTTGGTTAAGGGTTTCCATTAGTAATCCCACATGCCACCCAAGACACCCACTTAACCCCTATGTCCCACTTACATGTTTTACCTTGGTTAAGTGTTACTAATCGTATTTCCTCATGCCACCCAAGGCACCCACTATATTCCACATGCCACCCAAGGCACCCACTTAACCCCCTCATGTCCCACTACATGTTTATCTGGTTAAGTGTTTCTTAATTCATTAAGACCGTAACCTCATAAAGACCTCTCACATTAGACTGGCATTTGTGGCAGCTGGATTTGCCGGGCGGGTCCGGGCAGTCTTACACCACAAAAGAGCCTAACCTCGTGTCTTTACAATTGTTACGTATTTAGTTTATGCCTAAGACCTCTCACATTAGACTGACATTTGTGGCAGCTGGATTTGCCGGGCGGGTCCGGGCAGTCTTACACCACAAAAGAGTCTAATCTCGTGTCTTAGACGATTAATTACTCCTAATTAATCATTCCCCAATTTGAATTACTTTCCCTATTCAAATTATCCATCAATTCCAAATTTAACGATGTCCATAATTGACTCAATTATGTCCATCCATTTATGGTATGTAAAATCATACCCATTTTCACCACAATTATATTTTATGCCTTTTAAGGCATTTATGCTCATCTATTTATGGTATATAAATTATACCAATTTCATTACTAATTAATTTTATTCTTTAAAATTAATTACATGCCTTTTTAGGCCATTACATGCCAAATTCACAATATGTGTGTATCCACTATTTTCCCCATCGTACCCCCGTCATTCGTTCGCTTAACATGATGTATACTTATTAGACTAGCAAATAGTCTAATACTTAAAAAAGGGAATAAACGTCACAAAGTCACATACACACAATAATAGATCTAATTTGCATCTAGCTTGCAATTAAGAATTACAACATACTTGCAAAGTCTATGTGTTATCAAGGATCCAAACATCATAGATCTAAAAGGTGTGAGCTTGCATGCATGAACATAGTTTTACACCCAACTAGCCTAAGTAATTATCACAAACTTACATAAACTGTGTATGTCGTCAACCTAAACAAAAAGGTGTCATCTTGCATAACTGTGGATCCAATAAAGGTGTTAACTTGAGTAAACTATGTATCCACATAAAGGTGTAAACTTGCATAACTAGGCATGTCATAAATTCAACATAAAAATGTCAACTTGAATATGGATCTAAACCTTAAAGGTGTGAACTTGTATGAATCCAGTTATCACTTAAACTTGCATATGAACATAATACCTATACGAACTAGCATATGTTCCACATTCATATTCGCATAAAACTAATGTTATAAACCTAGGTGATTGGATTTTAAAAAAGGATTCATTGACACAAGTTAACGTCATGAATTATTAGCATATATTTTAGATCCAAACTTACATAACAACATATAATTCGCATACCACTTACGTGATCTTGTTAACTCGCATAACATCCTATGTACAACTTGCATAATCATATTAACTTGCATAATATCATATATGAAACTTGCATGATCATATTAATTTGCATAACATCATATATGAAACTTGCATGATCATATTAACTTGCATAACATCATACATGAAACTTGCATAACAAAACTTGCATAACATCATATATAAAACATGCATAACATCATATGTGAAACTTGCATAACATCATATATAAGATTTGCATAACATCATATAATATGAATCAAGATAACATACATGATTAAACATATGAATTTGATTCACAACCACAACTTATAATCCAATGTATATCACATCATTATTAATTTAGCAATTATTTTGTTAAGGTGATCGAACTAACTACTCAAAAGCGGTCTTGAGTTCTGAATTCTGATTTCTGAAACTGATTTAGCTTTCCCTTGTAGTAGATTCGTTGTTTAGAATTGATTATAAGTGAATTAGATTTTTGATTAGTTTCCTTCCTCTTTAGTTGGCGGCGGCTACACTGAGTTCCATGGTGACGGCATGACGGCGGCTATTCTATTTTTCATGTGATTTTAGAGTGAGAGACTACCTAGGTATATATAGAGTTTAGGATTTATTTAGACCGTCCGATCAACACACAATGAACCTAAACCGTCAAATTAGCCAACTCAGCCCTAAAGACACATCAGCAGCTCAAAATTGGGCTCAGCCAAAACTTGGCCGATTGGACCAGGTCGACCCCCAGGTCGACACTATAGTCAACTTGGTAAGGGGCAGGTCGACTCTAGAGTCGACTCTAGGGTCGACTTGGCCTTGGGCGGGAATTTTCCCGCCTGGCCTGTTTGACTTCGAATTTTGAATTTTTGAATTTTCTGAAACTTCCGATGGCCATATCTCCTTCATACGAAGTCCAAATCACGCAAACTCAGAATCTATTTCAACCAGAATTCCGAGATGAACACAATGGCGCAACCCGTTTCCCACAGTTCTCACGTCTGAGATTAGTTATTCTTTAAATTTGTGAATATTAATATTAACAGAATTACGGGGTGTTACATCAACACATGATTATTTTTGTTATTTAATATATTTTATAAAATTATGATTTCTATCGTTAAATTTTTAATCATACTCCAACCATAAATTAGTAAGAGAACGATTCCCCAAGCATTAACCCCGAAGGCCGAAACCAACATCAGATCAATACCCAGGAGACCACTCATCTTATCTTTTTTCCAGTTAGTTTGTAATTTTATATATGATAAAGATGTAAATTTTATTGTTTAAATATTTCGTTCAACACATGACTAATCTCAAAAAATGAGTACGGTCACCTGTGAATCTTTATTTTATAATATTCTTTATTTTTCCAATTGGAATGAGGCCCAATCAATTACCATATAATGTTAATTATATGGATTTCCATACAACACATGTATATAATAGCAACGATAAATAATCAATCATCATCCAAAGTGCACTACACTGTATAAGCATCATATATAGATATCTAACGCTTATAACGGCCTGTCAATCAATCGATCGACATACAACTAATTATTGGGATTAGTGTATATCGTATATTATCCCAATACCCGTGTGGGGTTTCAAACAACAAACATAGATTTTTATTTGTGCAGTTGGGCGATGTGTAAAATTTATCATCCCAATCAATATCAGTCAAATCAATTTATATATAAACAAATCGTCCGATTTGTTTATAAATATTCATTTCATTTTATATACACGTTAAAAATTATATTTTTAACTATAAAATATCTTTAACTATATAAATATTTTATTTATTTCATTTCAAATCACACAATCAACTACACATCAAAATCAAACAAACAAACAAGCATACAAGCCGTCCATGGTCTGTGGACGACGGGTGTCGGGTGCTACTAAATACCATCTGCATCCTAGTATATATTATTAACTAGAACATTTAAAATAAGAGGTGAGAAGTTCTCACAGAGGGTTCCACTCCGCCGTGCTTTGCTTTTTGAACTGCTGAACCGTTTGGATCGGTTGAAATTCCTATGCAGTTCTTTTCACGCTGTTCAAATAAAAATTATAATTTTAGCACTTCATTTCTATAAATAGAAATCATATTTTTATAATCACGCTATATTGATAAAAAATTCTATTTTTATATCGCTACTACATAGATAAAAATTCTATTTTTATATCGTTGTTCATATAATAAAGATCAAATCTTTACTATCTATATAATATAAAAATCATATTTCTAACTTCTTCATTATATAAAAATTATATTTTTAATACTTCTACCTTATAAAAATTATATTTTTATTACTTCTACTTTATAAAAATTATATTTTTACTTTGCTAAGTAAATAAAAATCATATTTTTAAAGTGTTAGAAATCATATCTTTATGTAACTAAAAATCTAATCCTTTCATATTTAAAAATATAACTTTTCTCATTTCAAAAATCATAACTTTTTATTACTAACAACATAAAAATCATACCTTTTTGCATTTAAAAATCTACGCTTTTCCTAAGGTAAAAATCATCTCTTTGCCACTATAAAAATTCTACCTTTTTGCTTATTAAAATCATTTCCTTTTCCGCTATTCATATATAATAAAAATCGACTTTTTATTTCAAATCTGGGCCTATAAAAATCGAATTTTTATACGCTTTCAAAAATATAAAAAAAACGTATTTTTATAAGCTAGAACACATATAAAAAAAAAACTTACTTTTGAAATCGGATGAGGGGGGCGCTGCGTTCAAAGGAGGAGGAGAGGGTGGCACTGTGCTTCGCCAGCGATCGGTGGTGGGCCACGGCGGCGCTGGGGTCTCGCGAGGCTACGGGGGCTCGGGGTTGAGAGGAGAGAGGAAGGATAAGAAGGGGAGAGGGGCGCGGGTACTGGTGAGTCGCGACGCCAGAGGGCGGCGGCGGCGTGGCTGCGGTGGCCAGAGGAGGCGGGTCGTGTGGGGTTCGATTGGGTGAAATTGGGAGGGGGGGAGTGGCTCGAACGTCGATTGGTAGGGGGAGGCGCAGGCGTGGGGATCGGAGCTGAGGGGCCGGCGGTCGTGGGTGAGGGCGGCGAAGCAAGGGGGATCGGAGGGTTTTTTCTTTTTCTTTTCTTTTCTTTTGATCTGCAAAATGATAGGAGGGGGGGCTGAGAGAAAATAAGGAGAGAGGAGGAGATGTATATTTTTTTATTTATCTTTAATTTCAAAAAGTTGACTTTTTTATTCGACCTCTAAACGAGGCCCACCACCTGTCGTCCACAGCTAATTACCCCCATTCCGAACACAATGAGATATGTGTCGTAAGCTGATTCGACTGTTTCGACCAATTTCCGTCAAAATCAACATATAACTCTATATATTGAATTTGAACGCACATTTCAATTTACCAGGGTCACGCACTAACTCGAAAAATTCCAGAAAAATATTTTCTGGCTTCGTATTGACGATACGGTACTAACAAAACTAATTTCATCAAATTCTGAGACCGTTTGAAAAATGGTCATTTTCCAGTCGATCAAAATCAACTAAAACTAGTCAAACGTGTTTTCCTTTGCCACGCTAACATATTGAATCGAAAAATTATGAAAATTGGAATCTAGCAATAACTTGACATCCCAGACCCAACAAAAGTGGTTTCGTCGAAATCCGAGGTCGTTTGCAGAATTTCCATTTTTAAGGGCCAGAATTCCATAGCGACTATTCTGAATTTTCATTTGGACATATCTTTTGATCCCCGCTATGAAATTTTGATTTTTCGGATTTGTTGGAAAGATATTCTCAATTAGATTCTAATATTTTTTGTTTCGCTAAATTCCAATTTATTTTGAATCCTTTACATTCATTTGAACTTTGAAATCGAATTATCGAACTACCGCGCCATTTTAGATTCCTTTTATAATTTTAAAATAAATATTTATTTTCTAACGACGATCTACATAACTATATCCGTTCAAATTATATTCAAAATAAATTTTCTCGTCATTATTATTTAAAATAATCTATTTTAAATATTTAAAATTCACTAAAATTGTCAAAAAAAAAATTAAATTGGTTCGCATTTCCGGGTTATTACAATCTCCCCCACTTAAAACTTTTCGTCCTCGAAAAGGAACGAAGCCGAAAGTTGTTTTAAAAACCAACTCAACTTTCTTTGTTTTCGCTACGGCTTAAGTTCTTCAACTTTTCAGTTTCTAAGAACCTTTCAATTTTTTCAAAAATTTGGATAACACCCTAAATTTCCGAAAAAATTCGCCATAACCTCCCCTGCACTGGGGACTTCGAGATATTTCATATAGCCTCCCATGGCCTTCTTCAATCCAAAAGAAAAAGAAAAAGCCAATCGGCTCATAAAATGACCCAAAACTCAAGAAATACAATAAACATGTACCTATTTGTCGGGCAAACAATTTTATTCCTCCGCTCTAGCCTCCGAGCATCATTCCAACTGTAAATCAGGATCCTGTGAATATAAATCTGCAAAACCAAAACTACTAGCTGCCCGTGCGGAAATAAGGGCCCCAAGAGTTTAGGTTAAAACAATAAACTCCAGGTCAGTCATGTGACTGGTGTGAGAACTAAAACAGTTATTTGAAACTTTACTTTAAAAGAGAGTAATTCAGGGGACCACACCGTATAACACGGAACGGGTTTCCTCCCAAGAATACCAGTGCATATAAATAAACAGCGCAATGCTTTTTCGAAAAATGAAGCTATTATAAGACCCAGGTCCCATCACACAATGCAACGCAAGCCGGAGGATAGGGTTTTCCCTTATAATAGCCAAACATGCTTGGTACGTTTAAAACAAATCATTTGATACTATTATAAGTGTATAGTGTCAAAACAATTTCAATCATAAATATCAATCCTAGGCGGCATGGGTACCGTCTATCATGTCGCCATACTAGGCTCTACAAATAAAACCGAAATAACTCATATTGGAAATTGGATTTCCGTCATGAGTCGAGGCTAGGGGCAAGCTCCTCTCCGCTTCGAGACACTCTAGCAAATGCCTTAGGACTACACACTCTGGGTAACGCCTAGGAACCTCCAAGGTCGGTCCTCTCTTACGCTTGAGGATTGGCAATTCCTGAACACACGTTTCCCGGTCCTGACAGACATATAATCGAGGCGCCTCGTTCCAACAACCACATAGGTGAAAAGTATATAAATGTCAGGGTTGGTAGGTCACTGACACCACCATAGCTAGAAAGAAACGTCGTACACTCCTTGGGTCCTCATCCCGTTTTTGACTCATACCGAGGTGTGAGGCTCGCGAATTCACGTTATATACAAAGCTACGCCACGTAGGCCGTGCTTTGATCATCAACCACAAGACTCTGCTTTTCAACAAAAGCCTTGCTCATTGCATCTCAGCGTGCCACACAGGCAATTCATGCTATGCGACTGATATCTATCGATATATAACCTCTGAGCTCGTACGTCTCAGAGAAGGGCGTTAAGCAAAAGAACAAATTCTCCGCCGCCAAAAAGATATATATTTAATAGAAATCAATCAACATAGAATAAAATCCAATGTCAGACACACAATCCATTTACACGTACGTTCTGGGTCTGAACTGAACCGGAGGCACTTTCCTTGCATATCCATCGATCTCCAAGTACGTCTGGACGACCACCAACTATTTCCATCCTCTTGGGTGTACAGCCCAATCAGGATCATCAGTAATTATCCAAACGATATGAAGACTTCTGGTCTTCAACCACCATCTTCATCTTCGATTTATCGTCGAATCGGTTATACAGAATGGGTATAAACCCGGCCTTTCCGAACAACCCGCGTATATAATAAACAAGTGCTAGAAAACACAACATACGCCTCATTCCAATTTTGAATATTCTTTTACTTAAATATTCACATCTTTTGGGAAAGGTTCCCATTAATTTTATCAAAGATAAATTCTTCAAAATTTATTCTTTAATCTTCCTTTGGATGTCATTTCAAACCGAATTATGGTTTTCCAAACTAGTCGAGATTAGCGAACCACACCGAAGTAATTATTTATTTTATTTCCCAATCCCAACCTATTCATCCCCTAGAGCAAAACTGTTATTACCCCATAACTAACACCACGGTGTTATCGGTAAATTTAATTACCATTTCACATTCAAATCTAATTAAAGATTTGACTATCGCTAGGAGAAAAACTGGCGATACTCCATTCTCGATCTTTTCCTATATTTGATAATTCAAATTATCAATTCACATTTTTGATCTTATTAAAGATTCATTGAAACTCCTTTTACTGGGTTAAAGAACCAGTGTCATTTAAAACACAGTTCACAACAAACCCAATTCACATTCCACTTATAATCGGGTTAAAGAACAAATGTTATTTGAAACACCGTTCACGATAAACCCAAAAACAAATTCTAATTCAATTCCAATTAAATATATTAATTAATTGGTATATTTCATTAAATCTAAATAAAAAGATTTAATATTTTCTCAATTGGGTTCAAGGACAGTGTTAATGAAGACACCATTCACGACAGACCCAAATATCATTTGATATTAAATACCAGGCTCTGAATAGAAAATATATCGGCTTATATTCAATATCAAATTCTGAAATCAACAACTATCGTATTGGAAATAACGATATAAAATATATCTTTCAAATTTCCATAACAATATCCGTATAACCCCGAATCCAATCATCGAAATATTCCGAAGAAAATTTCGATTCAAATCCATTCCAATCTATATATTGGGAATTCTGTTTATTTTAAAAACCATTTCAAACCTAATTTATTTATTTTAAAAATATATATAAATTATTATTCTAGTTTAAAACTAGTTCATTTTGATAAAAATACATTTTTATCTTTTCAAATATGGGATTTTTCATCCTAGTTCTTTCCAAATCATTTATTTTGATTTTACTCAAATTATTAATATTTTTAATAATTTTATCAAGGCCCGTACAGTCGATTTCCATCAACGGCCATCGAACTGCACTTACAACGACCTTTTCTGAAATTGATTTGGACATATATCCAAATCCAACTGTTAGATTTCAAATTTCTAATATTCATTGGAAAGCTCTTTTCGATCTGAACCCAACGGTTCCGGTTTTAGGAGAATCCGACGGTCGGATCTCCCTTGGCGTCAATTCGAAGTCAATGGTCGAAATTTGCGAACTACCGCAGCGCGGCGCGTTCTATTCAGGCCATTATATTATATATATAATATATATAATATATATTTCATCGATTTCCATTTCAAATCAAATCGAAATTGAATTTTTCCTTATAAACTCGTTTTAAATTCATTTCAAATTGATCTCAATTTAAATCGATTTCAAATCAATTTCAGTTTCAAATCTATTTCAATTTCAATTCGATTTCATTTCTATTCAATTTCAATTCGAATTCATTTTAATTCAATTTCAATTTGAATTCATTTCTATTCAATTTCAATTTGAATTCATTTCTATTCAATTTCAATTTGAATTCATTTCAATTCAATTTCAATTTGAATTCATTTCTATTCAATTTCAATTTGAATTCATTTTAATTCAATTTCAATTTGAATTCATTTCTATTCAATTTCAATTTGAATTCATTTTAATTCAATTTTAATTCGAATTCATTTTATTTTCAATTTGAATTTAATTCTATTTTCATTTCAATTTCAATTCGATTCCAAATTTACTTCAAATCAATTCAATTCGATTTGAATTCATTTTAAATTCATTTCGAATTCAAATTTAATTCAAATCAAATTCTTTTTCTAATTCAAATTATTCCATATCAATTCACTATTAAAATGATAATATTTTCAAAATGTTATATTTTGAAATCACTTCCTTTTCTATATTCATTATAAAAACGAATATAATCGATGCAAATATCATCCGCGTCAAAATAATGCATCTCTAATCAACTCGGCTTTATATTTTTCAAAAACTTCGTTATTCTATTCAACAAATGAATATTATATATTTCTTTCAACACATGACTAATCTCAACAAATGAGTACTGTCAACACATGACTATTTTTGTTATTTAATATATTTTATAAAATTATGATTTCTATCGTCAAATTTTTAATCAGACTCCAACCATAAATTAGTAAGAGAACGATTCCCTAAGCATTAACCCCGAAGGTCGAAACCAACATCAGATCAATACCCAGGAGACCACTCATCTTATCTATTTTCCGGTTAGTTTCTAATTTTATATATCATAAAGATGTAAATTTTATTGTTAAAATATTTCGTTCAACACATGACTAATCTCAACAAATGAGTACGGTCACCTGTGTATCTTTATTTTATAATATTCTTTATTTTTCCAATTGGAATGAGGCCCAATCAATTACCATATATTGTTAATTATATGGTTTTCCATACAACACATGTATATAATAGCAACGATAAATAATCAATCATCATCCATAGTGCACTACACTGTATAAGCATCATATATAGATATCTAACGCTTATAACAGCCTTTCAATCAATCGATCGACATACAACTAATTATTGGTATTAGTGTATATCGTATATTATCCCAATACCCGTGTGGGGTTTCAAACAACAAACACAGATTTTATTTGTGCAGTTGGGCGATGTGTAAAATTTATCATCCCAATCAATATCAGTCAAATCAGTGTATATATAAACAAATCGTCCGATTTGTTTATAAATATTCATTTCATTTTATATACACGTTAAAAATTATATTTTTAACTATAAAATATCTTTAACTATATAAATATTTTATTTATTTCATTTCAAATCACACAATCAACTACACATCAAAATCAAACAAACAAACAAGCATACAAGCCGTCCGTGGTATGTGGACGACGGGTGTCGGGTGCTACTAAACACCGTCTACATCCTAGTATATATTATTAACTAGAACATTTAAAATAAGAGGTGAAAAGTTCTCACAGAGGATTTCACTCCACCGTGCTTTGCTTTTTGAACTGCTGAACCGTCTGGATCGATTGAAATTCCTATGCAGTTCTTTTCACGCTGTTCAAATAAAAAATTATATTTTTACCACTTCATTTCTATAAATAGAAATCATATTTTTATAATCACGCTATATTGTTAAAATTTCTATTTTTATATCGCTACTACATAGAAAAAAATTCTATTTTTATATCGTTGTTCATATAATAAAGATCAAATCTTTACTATCTATATAATATAAAAATCATATTTCTAACTTCTTCATTATATAAAAATTATATTTTTAATACTTCTACCTTATAAAAATTATATTTTATTACTTCTACATTATAAAAATTATATTTTTACTTTACTAAGTAAATAAAAATCATATTTTTAAAGTGTTAAAAATCATATCTTTATGTAACTAAAAATCTAATCCTTTCATATTTAAAAATATAACTTTTCTCATTTCAAAAATCATAACTTTTTATCAACATAAAAATCATACCTTTTCGTATTGAAAAATCTAAGCTTTTCCTAAGGTAAAAATCATCTCTTTGCCACTATAAAAATTCTACCTTTTCGCTTATTAAAATCATTTCCTTTTCCGCTATTCATATATAATAAAAATCGACTTTTTATTTCAAATCTGGGCCTATAAAAATCGATTTTTTATACGCTTTCAAAAATATAAAAAAACGTATTTTTATAAGCTAGAACACATATAAAAAAAAATAAAACTTACTTTTGAAATCGGACGAGGAGGGGGCGCTGCGTTCAAAGGAGGAGGAGAGGGTGGCACTGTGCTTCGCCAACGATCGGTGGTGGGCCACGGCGGCGCTGGGGTCTCGCGAGGGTACGGGGGCTCAGGGTTGAGAGGAGAGAGGAAGGAGAAGAAGGGGAGGGGGCGCGGGTACTGGTGAGTCGCGACGCCAGAGGGCGGCGGCGGCACGGCCGCGGTGGCCAGAGGAGGCGGGTCGTGTGTGGTTCGATTGGGTGAAATTGTGGGGGGGGGGCTCGAACGTCGATTAGTAGGGGGAGGCGCAGGCGTGGGGATCGGAGCTGAGGGGCCAGCGGACGTGGGTTAGGGCGGCGAAGCAAGGGGGATCGGAGGTTTTTTTTTCTTTTCTTTCGATCTGCAAAATTATAGGAGGGGGGGCCTGAGAGAAAATAAG
The DNA here is from genome assembly GCA_030737875.1 of Allium sativum. Lineage (NCBI taxonomy): Eukaryota > Viridiplantae > Streptophyta > Magnoliopsida > Asparagales > Amaryllidaceae > Allium > Allium sativum. The sequence continues at coordinate 865,724,777 of CM060924.1, read as the reverse complement.
GAGAGAGGAGGAGATTTTTTTTAGTTATCTTTAATTTCAAAAAATTGACTTTTTTATTCGACCTCTAAACGAGGCCCACCGCCTATCGTCCATAGCTAGTTACCCCCATTCCGAACACAATGGGATATGTGTCGTAAGATGATTCGACTGTTTCGACCAGTTTCCGTCAAAATCAACATACAACTCTATATATTGAATTTGAACGCGCATTTCAATTTAATTTACCGGGGTCACAAACTAACTCGAAAAATTCCAGAAAAATATTGTATGGCTTCGTATTGACGATACGGTCCTAACAAAATTAATTTCGTCAAATTCTGAGACCGTTTGAAAAATGGTCATTTTCCAGTCGATCAAAATCAACTAAAACTGGTCAAACGCGTTTTCCTTTGCCACGCTCACATATTGAATCGAAAAATTACGAAAATTGGAATCTAGCAATAACTTGACATCCCGGACCCAACAAAAGTGGTTTCGTTGAAATCCGAGGTCGTTTGCAGAATTTCCATTTTTAAGGGCTAGAATTCCATAGCGACTATTCTGAATTTTCATTTGGACATATCGTTTGATCCCCACTATGAAATTTTGATTTTTCGGATTTGTTGGAAAGATATTCTCAATTAGATTCTAATATTTTTGGTTTCGCTAAATTCTGGTTTATTTTGAATCCTGTACATTCATTTGAGCTGTGAAATCGAATTATCGAACTACCGCGCCATTTTCAATTCCTTTTATAATTTTAAAATAAATATTTATTTTCTAACGACGATCTACATAACTATATCCGTTCGAATTATATTCAAAATAAATTTTCTCGCCATTATTATTTAAAAGAATCTATTTTAAATATTTAAAATTCACTAAAATTGTCAAAAAAAGATTAAATTGGTTCGCATTTCCGGGTTATTACACATTCCAATTCAATTATTGGAAATTCTGGTTACCTTGAAAACCATTTCAAATCCAATTTATTTATTTTAAAAATAAATGAATTTTAATTCTAGTTCAAAACTAGTTCATTTCGATAAAAAAAACTATTTTTATCTTTTCAAATGTGGGGTTTTTCATCCCAATTCTTTCCAAATCGTTTCTTATGATTTTACACTAATTATTGATATTTTTAATAATTTTATCAAGGCCTGTACAGTCGATTTCCATCATCGGCCATCGAACTGCACTTACAACGACCTTTTCCAAATTTGATTTGGACATAATTCCAAATCCAACCATTAGATTTCTAATTTCGTTTATTCGTTAGAAAGCTCTTTTCGATACGAATCGAACGGTTCCGGTTTTAGGAGAATCCGACGGTCGGATCTCCCGTAATATCCATTCGAAGTCAATGGTCGAAATTCGCGAACTACCGCGGTGCTGCGCGTTCTATTCAGGCCATTATATATATTATATATATTTCGTCAATTTCCTTTTAAAACATATTTTATAAATCGTTTTAAATTCATTTTCAAAACGATTTCAACTTCTATTTCAATTTAATTCGAATTTCAATTTTTTACAATTTAATTCGAATTTCAAATCATTTCAATTTAATTCGAATTTCAAATCATTTCAATTTAATTCGAATTTCAATTCTTTTCAATTTAATTCGAATTTCAATTCTTTTCAATTTAATTCGAATTTCAATTCTTTTCAATTTGAATCGAATTTCAATTCATTTCAAAATATCAGATTTTGAAATCACTTTCGATATTAATTGTAAAATGAATAAAATCAACAAAATTCCCGTTCGTGTTAAAATGGTGTTTAACTACTTAACATGGCTTCACATTTCAATATTCACTGAATATTATTTTAAAATATTCGATAATTCTGAACTGGAATCAGACACAGTCAATTACCATATAATGTTGATTATATGGATTTCACACAACAAATGTGTATAGCAACAAGGAAAACAGCAATCCATCATCCAGAGTGCATTCTACAATGTATAAGCATTGAATATAAATATTCAACGCTTACACAGCCTGTCAATCAATCGATCGACATACAACTAATTATTAGGATTAGTGTATGTCATATTTCATCCCAACACCCATGTGGGGTTTTCAAACAACAAACACAGGTTTTACTCGTGTAGTTGGGTGATGTGTAAAATTTATCGTCCCAATCAATGTCAGTCAAATGTGTGCACATAAACAAATCATTCAATTTGTTTAAAAATCTTTATTTTACATACACGTTAAAAATTATATTTTTAACTATAAAATATTTATTCCATCACACAATCAATTTTCACAACACGACAATCAAACAAGCAAGTCATCCATGGTCTGTGGACGACGGGTGTCGGGTGCTGTTAAGCACCGTCTGCATCCTAGTATATATTTCAAACTAGAAAATAAATAAAAGTGAGGAGTTATCACCTTTGGGTTCCACTCCATCATTTTTTAGCGGACAATGGTTTGGATCTCCATTCGCTTTCAGTCGGTTCCATCGCCATCTGTTTTCACGCAGTTAATATTAAAAATCGAATTTTTATTTCACTATTCAATATATAAAAGTCGAATTTTTACATAGTTATTCAATATATAAAAATCGATTTTTTTCTTCGTTATTCAATATATAAAAATCGAATTTTTACTTTGTTATTCAATATATAAAAATCGATTTTTTTCTTCGTTATTCAATATATAAAAAATGAATTTTTACTTTGTTGTTCAATATATAAAAATCGATTTTTTTCTAAATAAAAATCTCAACTTATATTTTAAACAAAATCACTTCTTTATATTGTTAATTCGTTACAACACATATAAAGATCGTATTTTTATAATCTCTACTCTATAAAAATTATATTTTTATTATCCCTACTCTATAAAAATTATATTTTTATTATCTCTACTCTATAAAAATTATATTTTTATTATCTCTACTCTATAAAAATTATACTTTTATTATCTGTACTCTATAAAAATTATATTTTTATTTTTCACATATGATAAAAATCATATTTGTTTATTCTTCTAAAAATCGTATCTTTATTCGATTAAAAATCTAGTCTTCTCAATTCATTTTTCTATAAAAAAATCTTGTCTTTACAATTTAGTTTTCTATATAAAAATCCTACAAAAAATCACTGATTTTTATATATTTCTTTTTAACTAATTACGTTAAATAAAACAAATAAAATAAATATATAAAAAAACTTACAAGCACTTTGGGGTGGAGGATGACACAGCAGGAGTCTGAGGCGCGGGGTTGCCTCTACAGGCCGGCGGCGCGTTAGTGGTGGGGGGACCCATGGCGGCACGGGTCAGTGAATTTGGGGCGATTGGGTTAGGGTTTCGTGATGGAGAAGGGGGAGGGAAGCGAGAGGGGCGCAGCGGAGGTCTGGTGAGGTGGAGGCGACGATGCGGTGGCGGGTCGGGGTAAGGGAGCGTGGTCGATTTGGGAAAAGGGGGTTGGGTTCTTCAGAGCGTGGAAATGAAAAAGGAAAGGAGAAGGGGGTTAAGTAAGAAAAGGGGTTATATAATTATATATTTTTGTTATATTTAAATTTCAAAAAGCAACTATTTATTTCGAACTCGAAATCGAACCCACCGACTGTCGTCCATAGCTAATTACCCCCATTCCGAACACAATGGGATATGTCCCATCTGCTAATTCGGCTGTTTCGATCAGTTTTCGTTTAAATTAAATATAAATCTATATATTCAATTTTAAACGTACATTTCAATTTACCGGGGCCACATACGGACTCTAAAAATTTCTGAAAGATATTTTCTTGCTTCGTATTGACGATACGGTCCTAACAAAACTAATTGCGTCGAATTCTGAGACCGTTTGAAAAATGCCATTTTCCAGTCGATTAAAATCAACTAAACTGGTCAAACGCGTTTTCCTTTGCCACGCTCACATATTGATTCAGAAAATTACGAATTTTGAAACCTAGCAATAACTTGATATCATGAATCCAACAAAAGTGGTTTCGTCGAAAACCGAGGTTGTTTGCAAAATTCTATTTTTAAGGGCCAGAATTCCATAGTGACTATTCTGAAATTTCAACTGGGCATATCTTTTGACTCCCGCTATGAAATTTTGATTTTTCGGATTATTTGGAAAGATATTCTCAAATAGATTCTAATATTTTTTGTTTCGCTAGAATCCGGTTTATTTTGAATCCTGTACATTCATTTGAACTTTGAAATCGAAATTTCAAACTACCACGCCATTTTCAATTCCTTTTATAATTATTAATAATTATTTATATTCTAACAACGATTCAAATAAATATATACGTTCTATTTCTAATCAAAATAAATTTCTCGTCGTTATTGTTTAATAATAATTTATTTTAAATATTCAAAATTCGTCAAAATTGCCAAAATAAAAATTTTAAATTGGCTTGGATTTTCGGGTTATTACAATCTCCCCCACTTAAAACTTTTCGTCCCCGAAAAGGAACGAAGCCGAAAGTTGTTTAACTAATCAACTCAAGTTCCATTATTTTCTTTACGGCTTTAGTTCTTCAACTTTTCAGCTTCTAAGAACTTTTCGATTTTTTCAAAAATTTGGCCAACACCCTAAATTTTCGAAAAATTTCGCCATAATCTCCCCTGCACCGGGTGCTTCGGGATATTTCATATAGCCTCCCATGGCCTTCTTCAATCCAAAAGAAAAAGAAAAATCCAAGCGGCTAGCCAATCGGCTCATAAAATCATCAAAAACCCAAGAAATACAATAAACATGTACCTATTTGTCGGGCAAACAATTTTATTCCTCTTCTCTAGCCTCCTTGCTATGACCTGTTCAATGTAAGTACATGTATATGCATGAAATGCGACTAATTTTCAATACAACTCACTATTTGGTTCAATTTGGCTAAAGGTTCAACATTTAATTAATCAAAAAATAATCAAACAGTACAATCAGCGATCAATTAGTTGATTAGCTTTTCAAATTCATAATTTTGGTATATATACAAAAATCACTTTTTGATGCCAAATCACAAAAATAAGCCCTATCTAGTTTAGGTTCTCACACCAGTCAATTGGAAATATATAGAAATCCCACTTTCGAAACTCGAACACAACACTGATGATGGGTACCCATCATCAGAATCATTCCCGGGCGACTACAGTGTGATTCTATATCTATCCAGTATATTAAAACTTCGAATACCCGTGGATCAAACGTATATGCAAAATCTTTATATACTGGATTGCCCAAAACGAAATATAATAAATAATCAAATACGAATAATTGATTTAAATTTTCAAAAATTTGTTTTTAAAAAAAAAAAATATACTCTTCACACTCGTTCTAGGATACTACTCATCCCATCTCTAACGAGTCATTCTCGTTGGATATTACAAATCCAATCTCTGATGAATTCTTTCGTTCGATTTTAATGTGTCTTGTTCTCGAGCTTTGTAAACCAATGCTCTGATACCACTGTAAGGACCCGTTACTTCCCCGGTAAGGAAAGAACGGATTGCCTTGAGAACAATGCACATCGGAACACAAACAGAAGAACATTTCATTGTATATTACAACAATTTCATCAGATTACAAGAATATACAGAGTATAAACAAATAATATACATTGACAAATATCAGAGATTATAATACATTACATAGCAGCGGAAAATAATACAATACACAACTGAAGGAGATATACGGATACAAAGCTTTCCGGATATCGTTCCAGTTGTAAGCCAGGATCCTGTGAATATAAATCTGCAAAACCAAAACTACTAGCTGCCCGTGTCGAAAATAAGGGCACCCAGAGTTTTGGTTAAAACAATAAACTCCAGGTCAGCCATGCGGCTGGTGTGAGAACTAAAACAGTTATTAATCTTTATTTTAAAGTTAGGTAAATCATGGGACCACGCCATATAACACGGAACGGGTTTCCTCCCAAGAACACCAGTGCATAAACAACAGCGCAATGCTAAATAAAGAACAATAAAGCTATTATAAGACCCAGGTCCCATCACACAATGCAACACAAGCCGGAGGATAGGGTTTTACCTTATAATAGCCAAAGAATGCTTGATACGCTAAATTTCATCTTTTATTATTACTATAAGTGTATAGTGTCAAAACAATTTCAATCATAGGTATCAATCATAGACGGCATGAGTGCCCCATACCACTATGTCGCCATATATAGGTTATACAATCAAAACTGCAAAGTCACGTATCGGAAGTTGGATTTCCATCTATGAACCGAGGCCAGGGATCGTCCTCACCGCTTCGAGACAATCTAGCCTACCATGTCTCAGGCAAGTACTCAGTCAAGCCTTGGATCGTCAGGGCCGGTCTACTCGATGTGGAACCCTGAGCACTACGTTTCCCCACCCTATGGGGCGTAAATGAGCCAACGAATGACTCCATCGAACCCGGATCATCCGATCTAACCGAGGCGCCTCGCAATCCATCATCCACATAAGTAAAATGTCAGGCCGTGTAAAATACTGACACCACTCCTAGCTAGAAAGAAACGCATGCTCTCCCTAAAGTCCTCTCCCATTTCTGGTTCACAACCGGGTTATGAGGCTCGCGAATTAACGCTACACAAAGCTACGCCACAAAGGCCGTGCTTTGATCATCAACCACAAGACTTTGCTTTTCAACAAAAGCCTTGATTATTTGCCACTTAGGCATGCCACTTAGGCAATTCACACCATGCGACTGATGTCTATCGATATACACCCTCTGATCCCGTACGTCTCAGAGAAAGGTGAAGTAAGGGAATGAATTCCCCTTCTCCAGGAATATGTATATTTAATAGAGATCAGTCAACATAGAGCAAAATCCAATGTCAGACACACAGTCCATACAAGTTCGTTCTGGGTCCGAACAAAACCGGAGGCACCTTGTACCTCGCATATCCATCGATCTCCAAGTACGTCTGGACGATCACCAACTGATTCCCTCCTCTTGGGTGTACAACCCAATCAAGATCACCAGTAATTATCCAAACGATGTGAAGACCCCCGGTCTTCGCTCACCGTCTTCATCCTCGACACCTCAACGAATCAGTTATTCAGAGTGGGATAAACCCGGTCTTTCTGAATAACTCGTGTATATAATAAACAAGTGTTACACAAACACAACATATGCCTCATTCCAATTCAGAATATTCCTTTATTCAAATAATCACATTATTAGGGAAAGGTTCCCATTAATTTTATAAAAGATAAATTCTTTAAATTTAATCTTTAATCTTCTTTTGAATATAGATTTAAACCAAATTAGGGTTTATCCAAACTAGTCGGGATTAATGAACTTTACCGAAGTAATCAATTGTTAAATTTCCCAACCCCAACCTATTCATCCCATGAAGTAAAACTGGTAATAATTCATATCTAACACCACGGTGTTATCGGTAAATTCAATTACCATTTCACGTTCAAATCTAATTAAAGATTTAACTATCGTCTGGAGTAAAACGGGTGGTACTCCATTTTCGATCATTACTTGAATTTGATAATTTTAATTATCAAATTCACTTTTCAATCTAATTAAAGATTCATTAAAACTCTAATTCAGTTTTAATTTCCAAAAATCATTACTTAATGATTATTCAAATCCAGGAAATAAATTCTATCTTTAACTGGGTTAAAGAACCAATGTCATTTAAAACACGGTTCACGATAAACCCAATCCACATTCCATTAATTATCGGGTTAAAGAACGAATGTCGTTAAAACACAGCTCACGATAAACCAAAAAAATCAATTCCAATTCAATTCCAATTAAATACTATTTAATTGGTATATTTCATTAAATCTAAATAAAAAGATTTAATCTTTTTCTCAACTGGGTTTAAGAACAGTGTTAATGAAGACACCATTCACGACAAACCCAAATCCCATTTGATATTAAATACAAGGCTCTGAATAGAAAATATATCAGCTTATATTCAATGTCAAATTCTACGATCAACAAATATCGTATTGGAAATAAAGATATTACTATATCTTTCAAATTTCCATAACAATATCTGTATAATCACGAAATCCAACATCGAAATATTCCAAAGACAATTTCAATTCAAATCCATTCGAATTCAATTATTGGAAATTCTGGTTACCTTTAAAACCATTTCAAATCCAATTTATTTATTTTAAAAATAAATGAATTTTAATTCTAGTTCAAAACTAGTTCATTTCGATAAAAATCTATTTTTATCTTTTCAAATATGGTGTTTTTCATCCCATTTCTTTCCAAATCATTTCTTATGATTTTACACTAATTATTGATATTTTTAATAATTTTATCAAGGCCCGTACAGTCGATTTCCATCAACGGCCATCGAACTGCACTTACACCGACCTTTTCCAAATTTGATTTGGACATAATTCCAAATCTAGCCGTTAGATTTCTAATTTCTTGTATTCTTTAGAAAGCTCTTTTCGATACAAACCCAACGGTTCCGGTTTTAGGAGAATCCGACGGTCGGATCTCCCGTAATATCCATTCGAAGTCAATGGTTGAAATTCGCGAACTGCCGCGGTGCGGCGCATTCTATTCAGGCCATTATATATATTATATATATTTCTTCGATTTCCTTTTAAAACGTATTTTATAAATCGTTTTAAATTCGTTTTCAAAACGATTTCAACTTCTATTTCAATTTAATTCGAATTTCAGTTTTTTTCAATTCAATTCGAATTTCAAATCATTTCAATATATTTCGAATTTCAAATCATTTCAATTTAATTTGAATTTCAATTCTTTTCAATTTAATTCGAATTTCAATTCTTTTCAATTTAATTCGAATTTCAATTCATTTCAAAATATCAGATTTTGAAATCACTTTCGATATTCATTGTAAAATGAATAAAATCAACAAAATTCCAGTTCATGTCAAAATAGCGTTTAACTACTTAACATGGCTTCACATTTCAATATTCACTGAATATTATTTTAAAATATTCGATAATTCTGAATTGGAATCAGACACAGTCAATTACCATATAATGTTGATTATATGGACTTCACACAACTAATGTGTATAGCAACAAGGAAAACAGCAATCCATCATCCAGAGTGCATTCTACACTGTATAAGCATTAAATATAAATATTCAATGCTTACACAGCCTGTCAATCAATCGATCGACATACAACTAATTATTGGGATTAGTGTATGTCATATTTCATCCCAATACCCGTGTGGGGTTTTCAAACAACAAACACAGGTTTTATTCATGCAGTTGGGCGATGTGTAAAATTTATCGTCCTAATCAATGTCAGTCAAATATGTGCAGATAAACAAATCGTTCGATTTGTTTATAAATCTTTATTTTATATACACATTAAAAATTATATTTTTAACTATAAAATATATATTCCATCACACAATCAATTTTCACAACACGACAATTAAACAAGCAAGTCATCCATGGTCTGTGGACGACGGTGTCGGGCGCTGCTAAGCACCATCTGCATCCTAGTATATATTTCAAACTAGAAAATAAATAAAAGTGAGGAGTTCTCACCTTTGGGTTCCACTCCGTCATTCTTTAGCAGACGATGGTTTGGATCTCCATTCGCTTTCAGTCGGTTCCATCGTCATCTGTTTTCACGCAGTTAATATTAAAAATCGAATTTTTATTTCGCTGTACAATATATACAAATCAAATTTTTACTTAGTTATTCAATATATAAAAATCGATTTTTTCTTCGTTATTCAATATATAAAAAATGAAGTTTTACTTCGTTATTCAATATATAAAAATCGATTTTTTTCTTCGTTATTCAATATATAAAAATTGAATTTTTACTTTGTTATTCAATATATAAAAATCGATTTTTTTCTATATAAAAATCTCAACTTATATTTTAAACAAAATCACATCTTTATATTGTTAATTCGTTACAACACATATAAAGATTGTATTTTTGTAATCTCTACTCTATAAAAATTATATTTTTATTATCCCTACTCTATAAAAATTATATTTTTATTATCTTTACTCTATAAAAATTATATTTTTATTTTTCACATATGATAAAAATCATATTTTTTTATTCTTCTAAAAATCGTATCTTTATTCGATTAAGTCTTCTCAATTCATTTTTCTATATAAAAATCTTGTCTTTACAATTCAGTATCCTATAAAAAATCCTATAAAAAATCACTGATTTTTATATATTTCTTTTTAACTAATTACAATAAATGAAACAAATAAAATAAATATATAAAAAAACTTATAGGCACTTTGGGGTGGAGGATGGCACAGCAGGAGTCTGAGGCATGGGGGTGCCTCTACAGGCCTGCGGCGCATCAGTGGTGGGTGGGGGGGACCCATGGCGGCGCGGATTAGTGAATTTGGGGCGATTGGGTTAGGATTTCGTGATGGAGAAGGGGGAGGGAAGAGAGAGGGGCGCGGCGGAGGTCTGGTGAGGTGGAGGCGGTGATGCGGTGGCGGGTCGGGGTAAGGGAGCGGGGTCGATTTGGGAAAAGGGGGTTGGGTTCTTCAGAGCGTGGAAATGAAAAAGGAAAGGAGGAGGGGGTTAAGTAAGAAAAGGGGTTATATAATTATATATTTTTATTATATTTAAATTTCAAAAAGCAACTATTTATTTCGAACTCGAAATCGAACCCACCGACTGTCATCCATAGCTAATTACCCCCATTCAGAACACAATGGTATATGTCCCATCATCTAATTCGGCTGTTTCGATTAGTTTTGGTTTAAATTAAAATATAAATCTATATATTCAATTTTAAACGTACATTTCAATTTACTAGGGCCACATACGAACTCTAAAAATTTCCGAAAAATATTTTCTAGCTTCTTATTGATGATACGGTCCTAACAAAACTAATTGCGTCGAATTCTGAGAACGTTTGAAAATGGCCATTTTCCAGTCGATTAAAATCAACTAAAACTGGTCAAACGCGTTTTCCTTTGCCACGCTCACATATTGATTCAAAAAATTATGAATTTTGAAACCTAGCAATAACTTGACATCATGGATCCAACAAAAGTGGTTTCGTCAAAAACCGAGGTCGTTTGTAAAATTTCCATTTTTAAGGACCAAAATTCCATAGCGACTATTCTGAAATTTCAACTGGGCATATCTTTTGATTCCCGCTATGAAATTTTGATTTTTCGGATTCGTTGGAAAGATATTCTCAAATAGATTCTAATATTTTTGGTTTTGCTAAAATCCGATTTATTTTGAATCCTGTACATTCGTTTGAACTTTGAAATCGAAATTTCAAACTACCGCGCCATTTTCAATTCCTTTTATAATTATAAATAATTATTTATATTCTAACGATGATTCAAATAAATATATATGTTCTATTTCTATTAAAAATAAATTTCTCGTCGTTATTATTTAATAATAATTCATTTTAAATATTCAAAATTCATCAAAAATTGCCAAAATAAAAATTTTAAATTGGCTCGGATTTTCGGGTTATTACAATCAATTACTACATAATTTCAGTTATATAGATTTCATACATCGCATGTATTCAACCGTAACGATAAATAATCATCAAACATTCAAACATCATCCAGAGTGAATTCTACAACTGTATAAGCATTAAAATAAATAAATAACGCTCATCACAGCCTATCAACCAATCGATTGTCATGCAACTAAATATTGGGATTACTGTATGTCAAATATCATCCCAACACCCGTGTGGGGTTTTCAAACAACAGTCTATTTAAATAAATCATTGGTTAATAAATTTAACAAATTCCAATTTAGTTTGAAATATTTTTCTACTTACCAAATTTTCACTGTTCAAATTATAAATAAATAATTTATGTCCATTTTAGCTATCACAATAAATTTATAATTATTTTTCTAACATATTAAACATTTCAAAATCACAGTCACAATCATAACACAGCAATTCAACAATATCATCCATATAAATAAATACTCAAATACCCAATGTCGTTTACGGTGCCACAAGTGGCCATCCGTGAAGTATGAAATCCGAGTGTCGGTAATATCCGTACATCGTTTTCAATTTATGTGATTTGTGTGAATTCATGTGTTGAACTCCATAGAACAAGAACAAAAATCTATACTGGTAATTTCTATAAATTTACAGTTATAAAATAAATTAAATAACTATACAAAATTTTAGTGAGAGAATTCTCACATTGGGTTCCACTCCGTCATTCTTTAATTGGCGATTTTAGTACGGTTTGAGTTTAAATTTTCCTTGAATCATAACACGCTCCGTTCCCGTTCTAGTCAGTTCCATTGTGAAGCTCTCCTCAACACGATCCAAACGCATCTAAAATCGTTCAATTCTGTTTCAGTTTGCACGAGTTACAAGATTTTAAATATTAACTAATTTAAATAGGATTATTAGTTTAATAAGTATTATTATTAATCCTTAATGACCTTTTTTCTGTTAATCCCATAATTAGGGTATAACCCTCGTCTCCTTCTTCGGTAAAATCACGAAACCCATGCTCGACAACGAGCTCTCGCCGTTGCACCTCACCCTGGCCACTGGCCGATGATCTGAAGCCCCCACCTGAAGTGCCCCGCACCGCTCTGCCTCCACGCTGAACAGCCCCTCACTCGCACCCTTGGTTGGCTCGGAAAACGAGCCTAAACTCAGTGACTTTAAGCGCTAATTCCACCCAAACGACGAATTTACCATCTCCACCATTGATATTCACGAGCTCACAAATCTCTTTAGTTTTCTTTTTGGAAGTTAGAATTTCATTAATCTGATTAGGAGATTGAATGGGTTTTAATTTGGGACCAAATCGGCCTTTGAATTTGATCTAATGGCGGCGGTTCTGAAATGAGGGTTAGGGTTTGCTGAGTGGATGGGGGTATATATAATAATATTTTATTGATATTTAATTATGTTTATTTCTAAAAAGTGAATTTCGCATCCGAACTCCAAATTAAACCCACCGACTGCCGCCCCTAGTCAAATACCCCCATTATGGACACAATGGATTATGTTTTGTAAGCCATTTCGACGGTTTTATCAGTTTTTCTTTCAACTAAAAATATAAATCAATATATTGAATTTTGAAAGCACAATTTAATTTATCTGGGCCACATACTGACTCCGAAAATTACAGAAAAATTAAATATAGCTATGTTTTGACAATATGGTCCTAACAAAACTAATTTCGTCGAATTTGGAGACCGTTTGATAAATGGCCTTTTTCTAGTCGATTAAATTTAAATTAAAAGTACCAAACACGTTCAAAATCTCTGCGCTCACATATTAATTCCAAAAATTATGAAATTTGAAACCTGAGCATAATTTGATATTCCGGATCCAACAAAAGTGGTTTCGTCGAAAATGGAGGTCGTTTGCAAAATGGCTATTTTTAAGAGCTATATATTATATTAAAATATATATAAATTCCATAGCGACTATTCTAAATTTTAAACTGGCCATAAATTTCCATTTATAAAGTGAAATCCCAATTTTTCACATTCATTAGAAAGATATTATTATACAGATTCTAAGGTTTCTTGTTTTATTGAAATCCGATTTATTTTTAATCCTATACATTCAATTGAAATTTAAAATCGAATTTTCAAACTATTGCGCCATTTCAGGCCCATTTTATAATTAAAATAAATTTATTCATCCTAACTTCGATTTAAATAAATTTTAAATCGTTATTATTTAAAATAAATCATTTTAAATATTCAAAATCCATTAAAATAGCTAAAATAAATTTTTTTAATTGGTTCAGAAATCCTGGGTTGTTAAACTTTAACTCACTGGAATAAGAAGAATTATAAGGTAAGTTTTGTGAATCAATAAGTTTGTAAGTAAACATGTTTTATCAAATCAAAAAAAGAAATGCGTAGCAAAATAGGTGTACACAATATAGGTGAAGCATCGTATTTTGTGCAACCTATTTCAATGAAGAAATGAAAAATATTAATATAATGAAGTTTCCTTGTTACTTTACACAGAGCATAAAATTTCTCTTTAGAAAAAATCCATACAAAGCTTAATCTTATTAATTCTTCTTGGAAAAGAAACATCTATTAAAATAGTAAGAGCCCCAACTATGCTAAAGTGCATAATTTTTTTAAAAAAGGAGAAAATCATGATGAAAGAATAGAAGTTATCAATCCGATCTTCCCTAGTTTTTAACTTTTAAGAAAGGTCTTGAGAAGATAAAATTTTAAAGAATTGAAGATGGTATAGTAGAATGATTCCAGTTGTATGCTTGAGCAGATGGAAGAAACATGAAGAATTATTTTGGTATGTGAGTAAACCTTAAAATTTGAATGGTAATCATAATAAGTCTTAGGGGAGAAATTATGATGTGAGAATGAGACATTGTAAACACGTAAAGATTGTACAATAATGTAAGTGAATCGAGAAAAAAGAAATTATGAAAAGATGTCTCTCAAGTGGTTATTATTTAATAGAGGGAAGTTTAAGGTAATTTCATATTTGCATGGTTCATTTGAAACAGATAAAGTGGAAATGGATTGAAAAGAGAAAGATTGGGATTTTTATAAGTGAAATTATAACATGGGTTGTAATTAATGGAAATCCTTTTTCATCACTTCTTGAGGAAATATGAAAGTTTGATATGTTGTCTCACTTTATTTTGGAACGAGAACTAGGGTTACGCGCCATGGGTTTGTAGAGAGTGGTAGGTGGAAAGGAGGACCGCTATGGTTGTCTAGATTCAGTGATGATGACCTTTTTATGCCAAAGGGACATGGTCGTAAACCTCCTAGTCCTAGTGGATAGCCACATTTAGCTGTTGTATCTTTTACTTAGTAGTGACTATAGTAGTGCATGTTTTCTTTTAATACAGACTTGCACTTCTATGTAGTATTCTGCTTGTTTATTGAAAAACAGAATAATTTAGTGTGACACTCACTTTCTAAGTGCTTTTGTTGATCACTAGAAAAGAATAAAGACATAGGATATTGTATTCAAAATGAAATGGAAAGCAAAAGATGAATAACTAAAAAAAGGACAAATGAATTTTATAGAAAGCAACAAAAACAATAACTGCAATAAATGAGAACAACAAGAGAAAATACAATCCTCTAAAATAAGTTTGGGGAATTGAAAAAGTAATTCTTCTTATGGTAAAGAAAATAGGAATTTCTATAGAGTAGAGATGAAGGTTCCAAGTATGGGGAATAAGGTGCGTAAAAGTAAAGTAGAAAATATAGGAATTTCCATTTCCTACCTTTTTCTAACATAAGATATCGAATTCGAAAAATTAGATTTTTCCAAAGTTTGCATTTAAAGTTGGTTGGTAGGGTTTGGATGCAAAAATTGGATGAACATGAAGGGTTTTGTGAATTAAAGTGCAACGAAAAATTACAAACCCTAAAACAGGATCCAGACAAAATCAATTAAATTGAGTTCAAAATATATACCTGCCATGAAGTATCCATGAAAATGAATCATTATTGAGATTGAAAAGAATTAGAGCATCGAATCCAAGCAAAATAAAAACACCTTGCCTCCATAAGTATCCACGAATGCTTACTTCATCTTCGTTACACGAAATCGAAGATCAAAGGATCTGTTACTAGCCAGTCGCCATTATATCGATTTTCTCTAATTTTATTTCATTTTGTGATTTTTATCTAATAGATAATGATGAAAGGGTCGGTACCCTTTTGTATAATGAAATAATGGGGTAAATCGACATAAACGGTGTGGACCATTTCAAATAAGATATATCCAACATTTGAAATGTTTTTTTAGAATGGTCCTTCCTTTTTAAACATCCTTGTTATGTGACCCTATAGGTTATTACAACGTTGGCAATGATTTTAAATCGTATTTAATATCATAAATGGTGATTGACATGTAGTAATACATCGCTGTAACCCAAGTTATAATAAGATCAACGATTCGATACAACCTTTCCATGATCAGTGTATCAATATAATATAATCCTTTTAACCAATGTATCCAGGATTAAACTCGAGGCATGGAACGCATCACCCTCTTTATAATTTAATCCATTTATCTTGATCGATGAGTAGGCTGTTTAAAACAAATCAATATTTGAGCACGGCCGTGCATTTCATAGCCCGACTCAATCAAGAGGCCCATAGATATCACCACAAATATATTGTGAGGTTAAATTCCATCTAGATCACTCATAATTTTCATTTGATTCTAGATGCATCCAATAATCACCATTATCGTATACTCTGTTATAAGTAACTTTAGATGATATCAAAACACAAATATCCTTGAACAAAATTATAATGATTTCAGGTCTGAGAACCATTACATCACTGTCACTATGAGAATAACTTATGATACTGTTAATTATATTCCATGTAGTTTTATCATGTTGGGTCAGCCTAATACGCTATTCTCCAATACGTATTTATGTCTTGACATTAATATCACGTATATTAATGATCAATGAGATGTGATCATCAGTCAAACAACATACTAGTCTCAATGTTTTATTGTTATCATATATGAACAATAAAACTTGACTAGGGACATTTAAGAATCATAATACTTAATATATTTTATAATCTCAAGTTCAAGTCACTTACTTGAACTATATAATTCCGTATTATAATTCTAAGGACTTCTATTATGTTAATATTTATATTACACAGTAAATATAACATAACATAATATTTTATTCCAAAAAAATAATAACATCAACAGTGTTATTAATCTCATCAAATGGATTGCCTCTAGGACATGAACTCTAACAATCTCCCACTTGCACTAGACTCAATCATTCACGTATCGTATACTCATGAAACTAGTGTGACTATTAAACTTCTGCAGCGACAGAGTTTAATTCAGTAGGTCTGCAACATTACAACTTTTGCAACTTTGCAGATATGTTTATTTCCTCTGTGAACAGCTTCACATAAGAATTGTATTTCTTAAATATATGTTAGGATCAATAGTGAGTTTAAGGTTTTAGGCCTGAGCATTAGCCACATTGTTATCGCAATGTAAATCATTGGATCAACAATAAATTAAGTTAAATTATGAACTTCTTAATCCGAACATTTTCTTTCTTAGAATCGGTATTTATTTCTTGTTTTAAAATTAACATTATTTATAATAATTAATGTGTCATTAAATAACATTAGAATTATTGTGTCACTCCCACTCAATTTCTTGTCTATACAAGATTCAATGGCATTTTGTGATTTTCGAGACATTTCGATTTCTATTTCATTCCCATTGGTATCTTAGAGACTGGCTCTCCTTTATAAAGGATACCAATTCGAGCAATAAACATTTTATTCTCAGAGAATTTATAGAAATAATATCCATTTGTTTCTTTTGGATATTACACAAAATAGTTATTTGATTTGAGTCCGATCTTACCAGAGAAGGACGTTTAATAACCGCTTTACGTCCAAAATCTTCGCATTAGACAAACTAGGACATTTCCTAGTCCATATCTTATATGGCGTCTTTAAAATCATTTTAGTATGATTACATGCAAGTGTTCTAAATTTAATACATTGGAAGATCTATATGACTTATCATTAATCGTACTATATCTTATAAGGTGTGATTTCTCCATTCAGACACGCCATTCCAATATGGTATTCTGGATGGAGTGAGTTGTTAAACAATTTCGAACTCATTGAGATAGTCATTTCATAATTGGCTAAAATATTCCTTTTGATATGTTCGAAAAGAATTTATTTTCCATCAAAATTGGTTTTGAACTTCAATTTTGAATTCTTTGAGCTTTTCAAAGGATTCTAATTTGTGTTTCATAAGATACACATATCTATATCCACTGATATCATCAGTAAATATAACGAAGTAATAAAACCTCCCTCTAGCTTATGTATTCATTTCTCTATATACGTCCTTATATACGAGACCCAATACATATCACCCGTTCATTGTTTCAAGTGAATGATGCTTTAGTTATTTTGCCCAAAATAAGATTTGCATTCTTCGCATGATATGAAATCAAATGATTTCAAAATTCCATCATTATAGAGTTTTGATATACTTTTCTCGTTTATATTGGCTAACTGGCTATGCTAAAGGTGTATTGGATTTAAATCACTAATTTAATCCACTCAGTATTTATGTCAAGTACATTATAGTTAACTATTTATGATGATCATTAACTATTTGTGAAATTCCATATGATATTTCATATAAATAAAATGAACAGCAGTTGTCCTTTTATTACAAATGAAATTCAAACTTGTTTAAACAAGATTTATAATAACATTTATTTTAAATAGAATTTCATAATAATAATTATTTTATTTATTTAATTAAGCCAGTATTTAGAACAAGAATCAACTTCCTATGGATAATCCAGCGACATTTGCTTCATTTCCGATCGTAAGTCCACTTGTCCTTTTATCAGATTTCTACTCATTTTGCAATTTCTGTAAATTTTCATACACTTATGTGATTCATATCTAGTATCTAATACTAGAAATGTATAAGTAAATTATTATAACATTTATATCTTATTCGGTTAAAGTCACACTTCAACTCTCATTTTAGATCTTCTGTATTTGTGAAACAATTTATGTTTAATTTGTTTGAGGACAATCCTCAAATTTCCAAGTTAGTCAAGAAATTTGATTTAATTCAATTTATCCTTCTCAAGGATTAATTTTAATTATCGAAGTTATCTATCATACAATATATACAGTAGATAATAATGACTTATTCTTAATTATTTATTTAATACAATTTTTGACAATCAAAATTTATATTAACATAAATGTATATATTTTAAACTGAAATACGCTCCCACTCAAATTAACATCCCTCTATTCATAAAAGGAGTACCAAATTTCATTCGTTCGCTATGTTTATTTTTGGAACTTGTAACTTTTGTTCTTTTTAATAAAAGGAGTACCAAAATTCAAAAAAAAAAAATATAATGGTGTTCCAAGATCCATATCTAGTCATGCCTTGACCTAGCTTTGACTAATCTCCAAAACACAACCTTTTAGGTAGACATCTTATGTGAATTATATCATACATATAACTCTTGGATCGCATGATCAACATTTTAGTCAATATTATTCATTTGCTCAAAATATAGAATAATTCATGTTGTTGTCTCTAAGCCAAAATCTTATTATGCAACTTAGTTAAGTCAGACCCAATAATACAATTCAAGTATCACTTTTACTCCGTCGCATATAACCAAAATAAAAGGATGCACAATGCTTTAGCATTACCTACATCCAATGAGATTGGAAATTGATGAGTGTATTAATGGAAGACCTCACCATGACTTAATATAACAAAATTTGCTTTAAAGGGAATTTCATAATTCGTAGTGGAAACAATATTAGAGTTATTTACATATATCAAATTATGTATTTTATATTCATAATATTACTTGGATTTAAATAAAATATACGAACCATACATTTATATTTAAATTCAATAATATATAGAAATCATGCCTACAAATTCCTTTTCAACACTTCAAAACTAATGGTTATCTTAACACATTCGGCCCAATATTAATCGGCACACTGAAGCGACCCAAACTTCCCCGTAAGGGAAATCCCGGGTTGAGTTGAGAACATGACAAATCAAAACGCAAACAGAAGAACATTTCATTGCTGATTACAACAATTACATCAAAGTACAAGAATATTACAGAGTATGAATAAATAATATATATTTGATAAACATCAGAGATTTACAAATTACAATGCAGTGGAAAAATAATACAAAACACAACTGAAAGAAATACATGGATACAGAGCTTTCCGAATATAACTCCATGAGACGACCAGAACTTCCCTGTAAAGGAAAGCCCAGATAGCTTTGAGAACACGACAAATCAGAACACAAAGAGAAGAATATTTCATTGCTTATTACAACAATTTACATCAGAGTACAAGAATATACAGAGTATGAACAAATAGTATACATTCGATAAATATCAGAGATTTAAAATACATTACATAGAAGCGGAAATTAATACAAAACATAACTGAAAGGAAAATACGGATATAGAGCTTTCCGAATATCATTCCAGCTGTAAATCAGGATCCTGTGAATATAAATCTGCAAAACCAAAACTACTAGCTGCCCGTGTGGAAAATAGGGGCACCCAGAGTTTAGGTTAAAAGAATAAACTCCAGGTCAGTCATGTGACTGGTGTGAGAACAAAAATAATTATTAATCTGATTTTAAAGTTAGGTAAATCAAGGGACCACGCCATATAACACGGAACAGGTTTACCCCCAAGAATACCAGTGCATAAAACAAACAACACAATGCTAAATAAAGAACAGTGAAGCTATTATAAGACTCAGGTCTCATCACACAATGCAAACCAAGCCGGAGGATAGAGTTTTTACCTTATAATAGCCAAAAATGCTTGGTACGTAAAATTTAATATTTTACTATTACTATAAGTGTATAGTGTCAAAACAATTTCAAATATAAATGTATCAATCATAGACGGCATGAGTGCCCCATCCCACTATGTCGCCATACTAGGCTCTACAATCAAAACCGCAATTGTCACATATTGGAAGTTGGATTTCCATCTGTGAACCAAGGCAAGGGATCGTCCTTACCGCTTTGAGATAATCTAGCCCATGTCTCAGGTCAGAGCTCGAGTGACCTTTAGATCGTCAGGGCCGGTCCACTCGATGTGGATTAAAATGCCTGAACACTACGTTTCCCCTCCCTATGGGGCATAAATCTGGCCTGTATAAAGACCATCCATCGGCTCCGCTGAGACCGAAATAACCGAGGCGCCTTGCTATCTGTAACCACCCGTATTTTACGGTATTCTAAATAATTTATTTAATTATTTAAAATATGGTTTGGTTATTTAAAATGACCAAAATTAAATAATATTGAATATTTAATTAAAATAAATAATATAATAATATATTTAATTTTTGAAATAGTCAGAAATAGTAGAATTCACAAAATGGTGTGAATTGGATCATCTATGATATTTAATTCAGTTTAGAATTGAATTCGAATAACAAATATATTATTGAAATGAATTTTGAACGTATGATTATATTATAATTAAAAATCGAGCTCGAAATGGCGCTGCAGTTCGTAATTTGGCGATTCGAACTTTAAACGAATATACAGAAGCCGTTTTAAGTCGGATTTCTGTGAAACAAGAAATGTTCGAATCTGTTGAACAATATTTTTCTAATGAAAGAGAAAAATTGAAACTTTGTTGTGTAGATTGTAAGTTATGTCCAAATTAAATATTCAGAAAAGCAGCGGCATATTCGTTTATGGCCATAACGGTTATTTAAATATATTTAGATATCGGTTTCGAATTTAGACAGGATTCGTTTGAGACGTAGTGATAATTTAATTTTTAGAATTTTACTATAATTTTTAATTAATTAAATACGAAACTTTTTATTTGGAGTATTTTGCACCTTTAATCAGCGATTTTGGGGTTTCACAATATGAGTTAACCTACCGATGTTATTATATTTTTGGGACTGTGGCACATTTATGATTAGGACGGTGTTTTTATTTTTGTCAGTATAAGTCTCTATGTGGTGGAGTTTTACGAAATGGGTACCGATATTTTTCTAAATCATTTAAAACTAACTACAACTATTTTATTAAACGTGACTCCACTTGCTGTACTCACCTACCTAAATTGGTTCAATACTATTTCAATATCAAAATGATTTTTGATAAAACCCTATGTACAGCCGATGGACATGCTGAGGACATGTTTGCTTTTAAGTGTTTGAAAAGGAAGCTTAGCCTAGAAGTACCACACCATGTCTATTCGTTTGACTTATCCTTTTTCCTTAGTCACCAAGTATTAGCCTTGTACGTGTATATTCAGAGATCACATAGTATTAGCCTTGTACATGTATATTCAGAGAGCACATAGTATTAGCCTTGTACGTGTATATTTCCATGCCTTACGATTAAGCATCCCTCTTCTATAAGTATACACACACCCTAAACAGTATTCACTTACTTTCTTCCTCAAACAACACGCCGCTACTTTTCTATTTTCTTTTCAGCAAAATTGAAAACAAAACCCTCTGCCAAAATCCAAAACAAAACCCAATGCTCCATTTAAAACAATAAAACTGATACGTTTTATTCCTTATCCAACTCAACGCCATTTGGAGGCACTAGAGAATCAAAACCGAAGATCTGGAGGCACTTTTGTTTGCAAGTTACTATATGAAGTGGAAATAAGGGATGTGTGACGTGTTCTTTCGTTGGCTTCGGCTTTTTGGAAATAAAGAAGTAATGCCCTTCTGTTGTTTGTGAATACAAGAGCCATGCATTAATTAAATATGGGAAGTTGGGCGAACAGTAGCATGGTATGGAAGGGCGTGAAAGAACATGGGACTTTGTTGGGAAGGAGGAGCGGATCAGCTTGGAAGGAGGGACATTAGCATGGAATTTTCGAAGTGGGTTTCCTAGAGCAAGTATAAACAAGAAGGGTTTACGGTGGAAGAAAGTTGTAGTTGTAAACATTTTTGTAACAGGAGGGTGACTTTCAGTAAGGAGGAAAAGGACGTGAGAAAGGGTAGTTTTCCTTCATGGTAGCGTGATGTCTAGAAGACACGAACATGAGGGGAGGTTCTTGTCTGGTGGTGAGGAGGTGTAGTTTGAAAGGAGAATAAAGTTAATGATTTCATTTTTGTAAATCGGTGATGAAATGGAAAGATACAGCTATGGTAATTATTTCGTGAGGAGCAGTAAGAGTTACGGGTTTAAAAGAAGAGGATGATGGAGAAGTTTATAAGTGGGTCGGTCGTTTTATGGTGGATTTGGGCCGCCTAGAATATATATTGGTAAAGCCTATATGGTTCAATTAAATAGGTTTAAATTAAATTTAATAATTGTGTAATAACCTGTATAAATCATTATTGTTGCATACGATATCAGAATCTGACGAAACAAGAGACGTTGGAACCGTCTCAACAAATACTACATAATGGAACTGACTGGAAGTCCATCGTAGCTCGTTACAATTTATAGCAAAATAAATCGTCCGTCTGAATCAAGCGATGGTTATCGTTATTAACGATGATCGTCCAATGTGAGTAAAACTCACCAACTCTGAACAGTTATATTTTTATAACGTATTCTTAGAACTGATAATTTTTTGATGATTGATGTGTGTTAACTGTTTGGTTGAATTGCTTATGTATTGGTTGACATTATAGATAATAATATAGATATAAATCGTTAATCAAATCTTGATTCTGTTTAGCAGAATATTTCATATTAAAATGAAATCGATGTTAATTATATTGTTTAACATCTGTGATGCAGGGAAACATGTCGGAGGGATCTAACTGGATTCCTCAACATTTATTTTACTGTTTTTCATATATATTGTGATATATGATGTGATATACAATTGTTGTTGATTATGTGTGTTTGGGTGATACTGAGCAGTGATATATGGTATTTGAAACACCATAAGAAATACTGGAATATACAAAGGGATTTGTCAAGTGTATATTGAAAATAAATTATATTTGTAAAACAAATATAATTGAATTGGAAATATTTGTGAAAACAAATATAAAGGAATATATTTGTTAAATAAATTGAAAAGATAAAGGAAATATTTATTTGTAAAATAAATAGAAAAGATAAAGGAAATATTTATTTGTAAAATAAATAGAAAAGATAAAGGAAATATTTATTTGTTAAATAAATAGAAAAGGTAAAAGGAAATATTTATTTGTAAAATAAATAGAAAAGGTAAAAGGAAATATTTATTTGTTAAATAAACAAAATTTGAAAAGGGAATAGTTATTTGTTAAGTAAACAAATAGAAAAGGGAATAATTCAAAGAAATAATTCAAAGGAATAAATCAAAGGAGTTAATTCAAAAGAGTTAATCGAAGTGAGTTAATCAAATAGAGTTAATCGATTAGAGTTAATCGAATAGAGTAAATTAGATAGAGTTAACCAGTTAGAGTTAATCAGTTAGAATTAACCAGTTAGAGTTAGTCAGTTAGAATTAACCAGTTAGAATTAATCAGTTAGAATTAATCAGTTAGAGTTAACCAGTTAGAGTTAGAGTTAACCAGTTAGAGTTTGAGTTAACCAATTAGAGTTATTCAAATGGAGTAAATCGAGTAGAGTTATCGAATATCACTTATTCGAAGTAGAGTTATCGAATATAGTGTATTCGAGAGAAGAGTAATCGAATATAGTTTATTCGAGAAGATTAATCGAATATAGTTCATTCGAGAAGAATTATCGAATATAATTTATTCGAAGAGGAGTTATCAAATATTGGTTATTCGAAGTGAGTTAATCGAATATTGGTTATTCGAAAGGAGTTATTGAACATAGTTTATTCGAGAAGGAGTTATCGAATCTAGTTATTCGAAAGGAGTAAATCGAATATAGTTTATTCGAATAGAATTAAAGGAGTTAATCGAATATAGTTTATTCGAATAGAATTAAAGGGGTTATCGAATACAGTTTATTCGAAAGGAGTTAAGTGAATAGACTAAATCAAAAAGAGTAAATCAAATAGAGTTAATCGATTAGAGTTAAATCAAAAAGAGTTAATTCAGTAGAGTTAATTGATAAGAGTTAATTGAATAGAGTTAATCGAATATAGTTTATTCGAAGAAAGGTTTTCGAATCTAGTTATTCATAAGAGAGATTATCGAATATAGTTATTCGAAGGGAGGAGTTATCGAATAGAGATTATTCGAAAGAGAGTTACATAAGGAAGTTTGTTAAAGGTTTAAAAGATAAACTTTGTCTATTCTGAAGTTAAAACTTTGTTCAGTTAAGGTCTGAGAGGTAATCATACCCCAACTTGATTGATTTCCTTCTTAACTAAGGAATGGTAAGGTTTGATAGTAAAGGATGGTTAAGTGAATTTAGTAAATAAGTGAAATGGTTTGAGTTGGCATAGCGATGGTTTGTTTAAACATCTGTCTAAGTCCAATGTAAGAGTTTTGGAAATGTTTTCCAAATAAGAATCAGAAATGTTTTCTAATATAGAAAACAAGAAATGGAAATGTTTTCCAGTGTTAATAACATATATTTTCTAAATTGAAAAATTAAGAAATGTTGAATATATGGAAACAGGAAATGACAAATGAAATAAATTAATGATAAATTAATTTAAAGGATAAAAGTTGATTGGTGATTGATCTATGTAATTTCCATCTGGAAATAAGATCGTTGTTTGCACACATGCTTTCTTTGATAGTTAACTCACCGACTATCGAAGTTTTTGACCATTATAACGTTGTTAATATGGAGAGACTGGTTGGATTATTATCCGAAGAACCACTCCGTATGGGCATAAGCGTTGCGAATCATATATGCCAAAGATAATTGAAGACGGAGTAAAGTGCAAGGGTTGTTGTATAAATCTTAGGTAAAGATTGCCTAAGATGGATGTACTGAATAGTGCCTTCGGTTTTTCCAGTCCCAGGACGACCTGTATGGAAGAATGTCTGACAGAGTATATTTAATAAATTGCGTAAGTTAATCTCTTCAAACGTACGTACGTTTGGTAGCGGAGGAATTTGTTTCTCTTAGCTATATACTCGTTGTATATTTGGGGAAATCAATTTGTGATTTGGCGGGTATGACGATGTGACATTCAAAGTGAATAATTGTGTGATCTGTTAGAGATAAGCATGGCCTCTAGCCTCACATCCAGAAATGAAAAAAATCGGGCAGGCAGCATGGCTATGTAGGTCGCACCTATTAGGGTGTATAATCGCCTGATCTAGAGTTTCATTTACTTCTAAAAATCTATTGTCGATGCTGTCCTATTCGGGAAATGGTTGTTGATCCCAACCGTTGGTGATATACATTCTCTACACTCAAGCGAAATGAGTGGTCGGTCAAGCGTGGCCGGGTTGCAAGATGTTCTTGTTGAACCCAGTGTATTCCTCTCTAGAGGTACACTAGCGAAAGGTGGTTCCATACCTTGTCATAGTTGGAAATCCATTACCCAATACGTGCTTGCGGTTTTGATTGTATACTATATATGTAGAACGTGAGATGAATGCGTTTCTGCTAGATGATTATTATATTGTGGTTACTAGACATTATTATAATATCAAAAGGTTTTTGATATAAAGGTATTTTGGATTCTCATAAGGGAAAAACCCGTTCCGTTATACGGCGTGGTCTTATGAGATATTGTTTAATGGCTCAAACTGTTTTAATCTGTTTTACTCATATCGGTCCTATGACTGACCCGGAGTTTATTTTGTTTTGTTTTCCCTAAACTCTTGGGTGCCCAATTTTATATGGGCAGTCAAGTAGTCAGGATTTTATAGATATACTTGGGGAGCTTGGAGCAGGAGGCTTCAGAATTATATAGCTATAGTTATTTCCGTTGTGTTGTAAGTGTTGTACTCTAATAATGTTACTGTATACATATACTGATTTTATTTCAAGGATATGTTATCTATTATTTGTTATTTGTTCCGTTGTGAGGTTCGTGTTACTCTAATGTTCTTCTTCTTCTATTCTAAGTTTCTATCTTACCTATTCTCACCCAATAATTTCTTTCATGGACTATCCGGTGTTTCCAATGCTTGAGTAGTCGACATAGTGTTTAATGCCAATATCCAGGATCGCAAAAACCCCGGGTCATTACAGTGGTATCAGAGATTAAGGTTAAGTGAATTACCTTGGCTCTGTGGCGTGACTCGGTAGAGATAGGGTTAGTAATACCCTAGATTGAGTTTGAGTGTATATATACGAGTGAACGTATTTGTTATTTGATATAAAAATCGTTTTATATTGTGGAGATTTATTGATTGAGTTGTTTATGTGTTCTGGTTGATCAGTTTGATCCACTGTATCGGTAGGAGTTTATAAACACTCGAGAACGATGTGTCGACATGATATGTTTTGAAAAGAGGGTAAATGGAATAATTTTACCCAAAGTATATTTTGATATAGAGAAAATATATATATTGGATTTATAATATATGGGATATATTTGTTGTTATTATAATCGAGTAAGATTATAAGTAAAATGGTTATGTGAATAACCAATCAGAATTCGTATAAGTGTTACGAAATGAAATAAATCTGAATTTAAATAGCAGTTGAAATTTAAACCCTGGAATTTGAAAGGTGTTTGTAAATGGAGTTAAATTAAGTATATGAGAATTTTAAAATCCTGGGAGAATTTAAATTGTTTTACAAACATTGGAAGGATATTTTGAAATAAATTTCAAAGTGGAAATGTTAGAAATGGTTTCGAAAGTGATATAGTATTGAACTTACTTTGATAAGTGGGAAATAAATTCTGATGGTGCATCATCGGTGTTCATTTTCGAGTTTCTAAGTGACGGATTACTACCAAAATTTTAGTTTTGAATTGTTTTGAGAAATACAAGTTGTTTGATTCCGAAAGGGAATATTTGATTTGTGAAAAACAAAGTTATTTAAAACTCGAGGAAAAGATTGTTCGAATTAAAACAAATGTAAATATAAATTTGTGAAAGTAAGCTGGAATTTAATTGAAATCAGTTAAGTTGAAATAGAACTGGTTTGGTAAATCAGGATTTGGAATCAAGAATTGAACTTGAGCTGAAATGGGATTTGCTTTGGATATAAGCGAATAGACGTGTTGAGGATAAATTGATCAGAATTTGATTGGGATAACATTGGTATATGCTGAGTTGATAGCATATGGAAGTGATAGAGTTGATATGCCCGACAAAAAGGTACAAGTTTTTATTTCGTATGGTATGGGATTTTGATGAACCGAATTGGCAAGCCGCTTGGCTGTTTGATTTTCTTTTGGGTTGGAGAGGGCCTAAAGAGGCGAGTTGTGGTTGTACCGATTGAGCCGTACAAAGGAGGTGCTGGCGAAATTTTTCGAAAAGTTAAGGTGTTAGAAAATTTTCAGGATTCTTGAAAATTTTCGTTGATAAGAATAAATTAATAATTTAATTGAAATAAAATGGGTTCAGTTGAAACTGAAGTTAAGAAGTGAACGAATAAGTTCTAACCAGTCAATAAGGTTTGTTTTCTACCTTAGCAATTTCGAGGACGAAATTAATTTAATGGGGGAAGAATGTAACGACCCATATTTTACGGTATTATAAATAATTTATTTAATTATTTAAAATATGGTTTGGTTATTTAAAATGAACAGAATTAAATAATATTGAATATTTAATTAAAATAAATAATATAATAATATGTTTAATTTCTGAAATAGTCAAAAATAGTAGAATTCACAAAATGTTGTGAATTGGATCATCTGTGATATTTAATTCAGTTTAGAATTGAATTAGAATAACGAATATATTATTGAAATGAAGTTTGAACGTATAATTATATTATAACTAAAAATCGAGCTTGAAATGGTGCTGCAGTTCGTAATTTGGCGATTCGAACTTTAAACGAATATACAGAAGCCGTTTTAAGTCGGGTTTATGTGAAACAAGAAACGTTCGAATCTGTTGAACAATATTTTTCTAATGAAAGAGAAAAATCGAAACTTCGTTGTGTAGATTGTAAGTTATGTCCAAATTAAATATTCAGAAAAGTAGCGGCATATTCGTTTATGGCCATAACGGTTATTTAAATATATTTAGATATCGGTTTCGAATTTAGACAGGATTCTTTTGAGACGTAGTGATAATTTAATTTTTAGAATTTTACTGTAATTTTTAATTAATTAAATACGCAACTTTTTATTTGAGTATTTTGCACCCTTAATCAATGATTTTGGGGTTTCACAATATGAGTTAACCTACCGATGTTATTATATTTTTGGGACCGTGGCACATTTCTAATTACGACGTTGTTTTTATTTTTGTCGGTGTCAGTCTGTATGTGGTGGAGTTTTACGAAATGGATACCGATATTTTTCTAAATCATTTAAAACTAACTACAACTATTTTATTAAACGTGACTCCACTTGCTGTACTCACCTACCTAAATTGGTTCAATACTATTTCAATATCAAAATGATTTTTGATAAAACCCTACGTACAGTCGATGGACATGCTGAGGACATGTTTGCTTTTAAGTCTCTGAAAAGGAAGCTTAGCTTAGAAGTACCACGCCGTGTCTATTCGTTTGACTTATCCTTTTTCCTTAGTCACCAAGTATTAGCCTTGTACGTGTATATTCAGAGATCACATAGTATTAGCCTTGTACGTGTATATTCAGAGAGCACATAGTATTAGCCTTGTACGTGTATATTTCCATGCCTTACGATTAAGCATCTATAACAACCCGGAAAATCTTAACCAGTTTAAAAATTTTAAATTGGCTATTTTAGTGGATTTTAAATATTTAAAATAAATATTTTAAATAATAAAGACGAAAAGTATGTTTGAATCGATGTTTGAAAATAAAAATAATTATTTTAAATTATAAACAAGGCCTGAAATGGCGCGGCAGTTTCAAAATGTGAATTCAAACTTTGACTGACTGTACCGGGTGCAGAATAAAACGGATTTTAGTGAAATCAAAAATATTTAAATCTGTTAGTGAATATATTTTTAACGAATCTGAAAAATCGAAGTTTCATAGCGGGAATCAAAAGTTATGGCCAAATGAATTTTCAGAAAGGTCGCTATAGAGAATATATAACCCTTGAAAATAGACATTTTGCAAACGACCTCAGAATTCGACGAAACCACTTTTGTTGGATCCGGGATGTCGAATTATTGCTAGGTTTCAAATTCCATAATTTTTGAAGTTAATATGTGAGTGTAGCAAAGGAAAATGTGTTTGGTCAATTTCAGTTAAATTGGATCGACCAGAAAATGGCCATTTTTCAAACGGACTCAGAATTCGCTGAAACTAGTTTTGTTGGGACCGTATCGTCAAGACATAGCTAGATTTATTTTTCTGGAATTTTTCGGATCAGTATGTGGCCCTGGCAAATTGAAATGTACGTTCAGATCAAATATTGAATGTTTTATATTTTAATTTGAAGGAAAACTGATAGAAACAATCGAATGGGCCTACGAAACATATCCCATTTTGT
The DNA here is from genome assembly GCA_030737875.1 of Allium sativum. Taxonomy (NCBI): domain Eukaryota; kingdom Viridiplantae; phylum Streptophyta; class Magnoliopsida; order Asparagales; family Amaryllidaceae; genus Allium; species Allium sativum. The sequence continues at coordinate 865,694,860 of CM060924.1, read as the reverse complement.
TCGGAATGGGGGTATTTGGCTAGGGACGATAGTCGTTAGGTTTGGATTGGAGTTCGTATGAGATAAGGGGTATTTTTGGATTTTTAAAAATATATAAATATAAAAAATCTCGGCCAATCAAATCATTTTCTCTCTCCTCGCTTTTCTTCCCCGATACATCGCAGTGAACGGCGGAATTCATCCTGTGCTTCTCTCCTCTTTTTCCCTTCCATCTCTCAACGAAACCACACCCTCCTATGGAGCTTTTTGAAGAGATTTTTACGATCTACAAATCCATACAAGATTGGTATTTTTTCGTTGCCTGAATTGAGAGATCCACCTCGTCAAAGACCGCGACTTCAAGCCGTCGCCCAGCACTACCACGACCGTCGAGTTCATCAGGTTGGGACCCCCATGGCGCGCCTCTCCGCCATCTTCAAAGTGGTGCAGGCCGATCAGCCCCTAGTTACACGGATTCGAAGAAAAATCCATACCTAGTTTAGAAGAATTTTGAAAGGTAATGGTTTAAATTATTTTAAACTGTTCTATAGCACTTTAAAGCGCTACGGTTTATGATTTCACTGTAAAAATCATATCTCTTTCGTTTCTTGTCGAAATTCAGTGAAACAAGAGACAGTGGACTCATGAGGACGTCTTCTATATTCTAGAAGAGATCGCATATTTTTCTGAACCTTCTGCAATTTTTGGTGGAATGGAACCCAATGTGAGATTTCTTAATTATAAAAGATACGGAATCGACGATGTATAATTTATATAGTCGATGTATGAGTTATATAAGCATTGTACACCTCATGTATAAGCGTTGTATAAGTTGTACGTTCGATGTATAAGTTATATATGCATTGTAAAAATAAGATATACGTTGAAATGATTGAAATGAAGTGAAATAAAATTGAAATATATTTATATACGAATATATATATATATATACTCCCCTCGTCCACAGACCATGAACGATATTTATTGATTGTGATTGGCGTGAAATTTGGTGAATAATGCGAATGGTTGATAGGATTGTTTGTGGTTTGAGATTGTTTGATTATGGTTGAAAAATACCTGATTGTGGTTGAAAAATACCCGTTAGTGGTTGAGGATTATTTTGGTTGAAACCACATAGGATTAGTTTGTGGAAAAGAAAAATAAACATACTCGTCTGCGTACGAATTAGATGCATGAAATCCCCATTGTCAAAAACCGCAAGGTTTTAAGGTAGAGCGAGGAGCCGTACATCGATACGGTGCCGGTTTTAACTACCATGCCGTTATGCTACCAAAATTTTCCGAAATATTTTTGTGTTTGATTTATTTTCATGTGTTGAATAGAAATTCATGTGTTGAGTGGCATTCATGTGTTGAATAAATTCTTTAAAAGATAAAAATCACATTTTTATCACCTATATGAAGTATATAAAATAATCATGTTTTGAAATAAATTGTTTTATAATAAAAATCACATTTTTATCATCTATATGAAGTATATAAAATAATCGTGTTTTGAAATAAATTGTTTTATAATAAAAATTACATTTTTATCATCTATATGAAGTATATAAAATAATCGTCTTTTGAAATAAATTGTTTTATAATAAAAATTACATTTTTATCACCTATATGAAGTATATAAAATAATCGTGTTCTGAAATAAATTGTTTTATAATAAAAATCACATTTTTATTATATATATGAATGGTTAAAAATAGTGATGTGTTGAAATAAATATCTGTTGGATAAAAATATCATTTTTATCAAATATATGAAATGAATATGGTTTTGAAATCGAAGAATGAATTATATTTATATATATATATATAATTAAAATAAATCGAATAACGAAGCTGCAGTTCGTATTTTGAAACCGTGATTTCAAACGATTATTGCGGGAGATCTGACCATTGGATTTTCTCGAAACCACAACCGTTGGGTCCGCCTTGGAAATATCTCTCCAACGACACCAACTCTGTAAAGATCTAACAGTTGGATTGTTTGGAATGTTTAATTCAAATCTGAAGAAAAACGGCGCCAGAATCGATTATATATATATATAATTAAATTAAATCGAATAACGACGCTGCAGTTCTATTTTGAAATCGAAACTTCAAACGATTGTACCGGGAGATCCGACCGTCGGATTTTCCCAAAACTGAAACCGTTGGATTCGTTTAGAAAAGATCTTTCTAATGATATAAAATTTGTGAAGACCCAACGGTTAGATTTTCATATATGTGTAAATCAAATCTGCAGAAAAACAGCGCCACGGCCGCGTTATGGCTTGGAGCGTCGTTCGAATAAATTGGCTATTTTTAAACGAATAAAAGTAGCGATAAATCATTATAAAATATTATAAACGATATGGAATAGAAATAAACTGAATTTTCTCGGTTTATTGGATATTTGATGGTTGGATGTGTTTGGCGTGAAAATTACCTTAAAGAACAGAATTATTGAAGTCGAATAATTTAACCATTAAAATGAATTGATTTGAAATTCTAAATATACGTGAATTATTTGAAAAGGCCGAGTTAATTCTCATTTCAAATAATTGATCGACGATTAAAAGTCGAAGATATGAAGACGGTGCAAGACCAATGATCTTCACGTCGAATGGAGGGGTGCTACTGATGCTCATGATAGGAGTAGCTACCTTGAAGGGGCTGAAGTAGTAGCCATTCGGATGTACATGTTGATTGTACGAATGTGCGAGGAATAAAGACCCTCCGGTTTCGTTCAGACCCAGAATGGACTGTGTGTCTAATATTGGATTTCATTCTGTGTGATTGATAGACGTCAGTTGCATGGCATGAATTGCCTGTGTGACATGCTGAGATGCAGTGAACAAAGCTTTTGTTGAAAAGCAGAGCTTTGTGGTTGATGATCAAAGCAGGGCTTTGAATAGCTAGCTTTGTGTTTAGCATTGTTTCGCGAGCCTCACACCCCGGTATGGACCAGAAATGGGAGAAGGTTCCAGGGAGAATATGCGTTTCTTTATAGCTAGGAGTGGTGTCAGATTTTACACAGCCTGACATTTTACTTATGTGGATGATGGAAAGAGAGTCCTCGGTTAGTTCGGTCCCTTCAGAGCCGATGATTGGGTCGGATATGACCAGTTTACACCCCATAGGGTGGGGAAACGTAGTGTTTAGGCATTTTAATCCACATCGGTGGACCGGCCCTGTGGCTCCTAAAGCTTGACTGAGTACTTGCCTGAGGCTCGGGCTAGAGAGTCTCGAAGCGGTAAGGACGATCCCTGGCCTTGGTTCATGACGGAAATCCAATTTTCAAATACGACATCGTGCGGTTTTGATTGTATACCTATATATGGCGACATAGTGGTATGGGGCATTAATGTCGTCTATGATTGATAGTTATGATTGAAATTGTTTTTGAAACATATAAACACTAACAATAATACCAAATGATTTGTTTTGCTCGTATCAAGCATATTTTGGCCATTATAAGGTAAAACTCTATCCTCCGGTTTGTGTTGCATTGTGTGATGGGAACTGAGTCTTATAATGGCTACATTTTTATAAAAAGCATTACGATGTTTAAATAATTTACTTGTTTTAAAGCACTGGTGATCCAATGGAGTAAACCCGTTCCGCGTTAGCGGCGTGGTCCTGTGATTGGCCATATTGTAAAATAAGTTGAAGTAGATTTCTCATACCAGTCCCATGACTGACTCGTAGTTTGTTTCACTTGCAAACTCGGGTGCCCTTTTTTCTACACGGGCAGCCTCGTATTCAGGTCTTAGCATGCTCTTTCAGGATAGCTGGAGCTGAAGATGGATTCTATCATTTATCTCTCTTTTTATGTTGTTCAGCTCATATTGTACATATTATGTTGTTTTCCGCTGTAGACATTTATGTATAGCTGAACTGTATTTGTACAAAGTATGATCCTGTATACTGTGTAGCTCTGATGATTTTATTTATCCAGTATATTCTGTTGTACATTATCTAGTGTATTTATTTATTTCTGTTCTGCTGATTATCTGTTTATGTGTTATATTCCAAAGATTACCCTTGCCACCGTCGTACGGGGTTTGGGTCGTCACAATCGTGGTATCAGATCTTTGGTTAAGCTTAGTTTTGGAATATAAATATTAACGAGCTCGTTAGAAATAGAACCAGTAGTGTTCTAGGAAGTATAACTCATACAGGTAGGATTAGTAATATCCTAGTAGGAGTATAGCAGAATGAAATACACCTCAATAGACGCATTTACATTCAAGTATGTGTTTCTATGCTTTATAATCTCTTTTCTGTTGACCTAACACTTGGTCTTCTATTTGAAGAAGTACTAGAAAATGAGTGTCAGAAACAGAAGGAATGCAGAACCAGATCTAGAAGCTCCATTAAAGAAGTATCGAAATCTGGGTGGAGTACCATTCTCGGGAAATGAATCCATTAGTCAAACCCAAGATTGGATGTGTTCTGCTGAAAGAATTCTTGAGCATCTCCAGCTAAGGGACGACCAGAAAAGATTAATGGCATCTTGGGCACTCAAAGACGAAGCTTTGTTTTGGTGGGATTCGATTGTTAAAGATAATCCAGAAGGTGATATCACCTGGGATAGATTCAAAGCGATTTTCAATGAAAGATTTATCCCTCCAGAAGCAACTGAGCGGTTATGTGATGAATTCTACTATTTGATGCAAGGAGATATGAATATTCCCAAATATCATAAAAGATTCAATGAACTTTCTCGTTTTGCCCCGCATCTAATTCAAGATCCAAAGAGGAAGAATCCGAGGTTTATTAATGGTCTTGAAAGAAAATACCAGAGCAGTGTAATGGGGCATGTGAAGCTTCCTTTTGCTGAAATGATATACATGGCTTATCAGTATGAAGATCTAGATAAGCGAGGTCTTTTTGTCGACGAAGAGGAAGTCAGTTCGAGCAACAAAAGGAAAACTGAAACTGATAGCCCAGAGACAAGTGCACAACCAGAGTCAAGCACGACGTCTGAAGTCAGAAAGAAGCCTAGATTCAATCGAGAAAAGGTTAAGTCTGAGAAAGGACCAGTAACGACTGCCATATGTAATAACTGCAAGAAGCAGGGGCATCTGTCGATAAGTTGCAAATCTCTGAAGAAACGAACAAAGGGTGGGTCTAAGCCCAATGAGAAGCAAAAGAAATCGCATGGCACAAAGGAATGCTATAAGTGTCACCGGGCGGGTCATCTTGCTAGAAATTGCCTGCTATCAGGAAAATCTGAAGTAGTGCAGATAAATGAAGTGGTTGAAACTTCAGAACCCTCCGCTAGTCAGAGAAAGTCAGATGTTTTAGAAGGCACGCTTACTGTCGAAAACATTCCAGTTAAAGTACTTTTCGATACAAGCGCGTCACAAAGCTTTATTGCAAAGAATGCGGTTAAGAAGCTGGATTTGAATTTGAGAAAGCTCAAAGAACTGATGACTGTCCATAATCCGGTTGGGGGTTCCCTCGATTTTAGTTGGATTTGTGGGGTACTTGATTCTTTTTCTCATTATCGGTTTCCTTGTAACTCGATCATCATGAATTTTACCGAATTCGATCTTATTTTAGGATTGGATTGGTTAACCAAATATGAAGCCGAGGTTAAGTGTGCAGAAAGAGTTGTTAAGGTTAAAACGAAGCTTGCTAATATAGTTATTCCTTATGAAGGTCCGAATTCTAATAGAAAAGACTTCTGGGCAGCTTTAGATGTTTCTCCTGCTCAATTGGATCATGTTCCTGTCGTTACAGAGAATATTCTTGTCGACATTGAAGATATCCCAGTTGTCAAGAACTATGCGGATGTGTTCGAAGAAGTTGTTAGCTTACCTCCGCAGAGAGAAATTGATTTCAAAATCTCTTTAGTTTCGAATGCAAGGCCAGTAGTTCACGCTATTCGAAGAATGACCTTGAAGGAGAAAGATGAGTTAGATAATCAAACCCGACAGCTGGTGTGGAAGGGTCTGATCAGACCTAGTTTCTCTGATTGGGGAGTAGCAGTAGCATTTGTCCCAAAGTCAGACGATACTCTCAGGATATGTGTAGATTATCGTGACTTGAATAAGCAGACATTGAAAAACAAATATCCATTGCCGCGGATTGATGGTTTGTTGGATCGATTGAATGGCGCACAAGTGTTTTCTCGAATGGACTTAGCTACAGGCTTCCATCAGCTTTGCATTGCCGAGGAGTGCGTTCCTTTGACAGCATTCAGAGGTCCAGACTTATTCTACGAGTGGTTAGTAATGTCGTTCGGCTTATGTAACGCTCCAGCTTATTTCGTCGATCTAATGAACCGGGTATTCAGAGGAGTTTTGAATAAATTCATTCTGGTTTTCATTGATGATATCCTGATCTTCTCTAAGTCAGATAGCGAGCATGAAAAGCATTTGGAACAGGTGTTAGAAACTCTGAGAAAGAATGTTTTAAAAGAAAAGTTTTCCAAGTGTATATTCTAGCAAGAAGAAGTCAAATTTCTTGGCCACGTCGTGTCAAAGCAAGGAATTTCAATGGATCCCAGTAAAATCACTGCCATTCAGAATTGGAAACAACCTCATACACCCACAGAAGTCAAAAGTTTTCTCGGGTTGGCCAGTTATTATCGGAAATTCATTAAGGATTTCGCGAGAACATCTAGTTCCTTAACAAAGCTTACTAAGAAGCATTCGAGATTCAATTGGACTCCAGAATGTGAGGAAGCTTTCCAGAAGCTGAAGTTAAAACTGACGACTGCTCCAGTACTAACGATAATTGATGGAAATCAGGACCTGAAAGTCTAGACAGATGCTTCTAAAGAAGGTATGGGTGCAGTATTAATGCAAAGAGGCGAAGTAGTCGCTTATGCTAGCCATCAATTGAAGCCACATGAAAAGAATTATGTAGTTCACGATCTTGAATTATTAGTCATCGTGTTTGCAATGAAAATCTGGAGGCATTATCTATTGGGTGAGAAGTTCGAATTATATACTGACCATCAATCTTTGAAGTACTTGTTCACCCAGAAAGATCTGAATATGAGGCAGCAACGTTGGTTAGAATTTCTCATAGCTTATGATCTAGATATTTTATATACTCCGGGGAAAGCCAATGTTGTAGATGATGCGCTCAGTAGGAAGAATGTGATCATTGCCAGTATTATCATTACACCATCGTTGATGGATAAAATATCTATTCTTCAGAAAGACGATAGTTTTGTTAAGGAGATGATCAGAAGAATTCATAGGGGCGAAGTCTCCAGTTTCCAAGTGGATAGCGTAGGAGTTCTGAGGTTGAAAGGTAGAATTTGCGTTCCCGACAATCTTGAGCTCAAAATAGAGGTAATGGACGAAAGCCACAAGTCCAAGCTGAGTATCCACCCAGGGGTTAGTAAAATGTATAATGACCTCAAGCGAACTTTCTGGTGGAAGGAGATGAAAAGAGATATCTCTATATATGTAAGCCGATGTTCCACTTTTCAGCAAGTCAAAAGCATTCAACAGAAACTCGCTGGATTGTTGCAACCTTTAGAAATTCCAGGTGGAAAGTGGGAACAGATTTCTATGGATTTCATAGATGGTTTACACAGAACCAGGAAAGGAAATGACAGTATTTGGGTGATCGTAGACCGTTTCACGAAAACCGCCCATTTCATACCTGTCAGATCGAATAGAACTGCGCAGAGTCTAGCGCAGATATATTTCAAGGAAATTATTAGACTGCACGGAGTTCCCATGAGCATCATTAGTGATCGTGACCCGATTTTTGATAGTAAATTCTGGGAAGCATTCCAAGCAGAATTGGGAACGAAACTGAACTTGAGCACCGCTTATCATCCTCAGACAGATGGTCAAACTGAGAGGGTGAATTGTATTCTTGAAGATTTGTTGCGGGCTTGTATTATTGATTTTGGCGGATCATGGGAAGACCATTTGCATTTGGCTGAGTTCTCGTACAACAACAGCTACCAGGCGAGACTGAAAATGTCTCCATTCGAAGTATTGTATGGTAGATGTAACATCCTGGATTTTTGACCGTTCAAATCGACAATGATCCTTAATGTCGACATAAACAGATCAAAAATACGGATAGTTATTGGGATTAAAATAAGAAAAAAAGAAGAAAGAAGAAAATAAATACAGAATCTCGCAGCGGAAGGACAATATATAATAAATAAATAATAGTTCATGAAGCTGTTAAAACATACATTTTATTATATTTTACAACAATTATCAGAGTAAATTAACATACAACATACCAATGCATTTGCGGCGGAATAATAATAATATGTCTGTTGAGCTCCATCTTCATCTTCATAATGGTATCTTCAAAGCAAGTGAAACTTCGCTAACTGCAACTCAGTCTGACCCGAGCGTATTGCTAAAAAAAGAAACACAACAAACACTCGGATCAAAACTAAATCATTCTCATATTAGTTAAATCAAAATCGTAGGGGGCTCGATCAGGATAATATGACAAGGCACACGAGGAATGCCCAAAGTATGAATATACTAGTTGCACGCCCGGACTGGTGGTAACGCATAGCCGCGACTACCGCCCACCTCGGACAACACTCTCAAATCACGGATGCACATCAAATCAATCAAACCGAGGGACTATAGTAATGAAGGAAGAATTGTTGTCGATGGAGGTAGCTAACCCCACTTGGTCACGGTATAGCCCTGTTTTAGTTATTTTAATTATGACCCGAAGGTCAAGGATATCCATTATCGTTCTCTTTCTTCAAATCCAGTAATCGCCTCCGAATCCATCCAACACCATTTCTGGAACTCCACCGCGTACACAGTTGTAAAAGTGGTTTTCGGTATTGGCAGAGAGTATGACAATATCCGATCCCGGTCTCTTTAACAACCAATCGTTTACATTTTTCACACCGGTCAGTTCTTTTACATTTCGAAGAGGTTCATACTTCATATCAAAATATCGGATTTTCAAAATCATTCAATATTCAAGATAGGGTATTATTCAAATTATTAAAGTTGGAATTATTTCAAGATTTTAATTGGTTTAATACCTTGTCGATCCCCTGCTTGTTGGGTTGAACCTGGTAATAGACTCGTATTGGAGCCTGATATGATTCGCGATGCTGCGGATAAAGTCGATTTCGTTAAGAAATGATTATTAGTTGCTCAAAGCCGACAAAAGAGCTATGCAGATAAGAGAAGAAGAGATATATCATTTGTTGTTGGCGACTATGTATATTTAAAGGTATCTCCGATGAGAGGAGTAATCCGGTTCGGTAAAACAGGGAAATTGGCGCCCAAATTCATTGGTCCGTTTCCTATTCTAGAACGGATTGGAACTTTCGCTTATAAGGTTCAATTACCTGATTGGTTGCCTGGATTACATGATGTATTTCATGTATCTCAACTTTTAAAGCATGTACATGATCCAGACTTGATCGTGGAAGAAGCGGCGCAATGGGATATAGAAATTACTCCAGAATTGGCTGTGAGAAGAGAGCCGATCAAGATTATTGGCAAAGAGACAAAAGAGCTGAGGAACAAGAAGGTTCACTTAGTCAAAGTGCAACGGAGTGGGGATCCACGAGATTGTACTTGGGAACTGAGGAAAGCATTAAGAAAGCCTATCCTAAGTGCAGGGTGGATATCTCTGATTGACTCTGGTGCAAGGTACATTTACCATATTTTGCAATTTCCATTATGTTCTCTACTTTGTTGTTGTTTTCTTTTCATGGATGTAAAATTTTAATCATATAGTCTAAATGATTTAAAAGAGTATATGAATTAATTGGTATATTTTTGAAAAGTTAAAAAAATAAATTGATTGATGTTTGTGTTGTGTGATCATAGATTTGGTTAATAAAATTGTTAGAATGATAGTTAATTTAATCAATAAGAGAATGAATGGTAAAATTTATTCGATTAAATCAAGAATTGAACTGATTAGAGAATAGATAGAAATATATACATGTGCATTATATATGTTTGAACAGGTAAATGGATTAGCTGTTGAGTAAAGAATTTATTTGCGTGCCCGACAAATAGGTAAACCTTAATGAGTTGGATGCGCAATTTTATTATTATATCAACTCCTGTGAATGCCATTGGATGCGGAGTGTTGTTTATTCTGTGTGTAACTAATAAATGTCGCCATAGGATAGTAACAACTAATTTTGAACTACACTACATGGCATACTTCTTGAAGATAGGCATACTTCATCATATACCACATAAGCATTTGGAGCTTGTATGACGAGGTTGAAGATTTACCATTCGAGCGAGAGGCTTGTATGGCGATGACTATATTTTACAGGTTGAACTGATGACTGATATGGACCATATAAAAATGTAAAGGTAATTTGCCAAATTAATAAAAACCCCACACGGGTCTAGAGATGATAATAAACACGTCTCTCTAGTCTTATAAGACACAAAAACTATTTATGGGCTGGCGATAATTTATTCTCTGGAGTTATTATCTATACACACTCCCCCGTGGACACTATAATATATCACTATAAATATGTGTATGCTCATTAGGATTTATTGGGTACCTAATACGGCCCAATAAATTTCCAAACCCCTCCTCGTACAAAGGAGGTTATGGCGAAATTTTTCGAAAATTTAGGGTGCTAGCCAAATTTTTGAAGAATTGGAAAATTCTTCGAAACTGAAAAGTTGAAAAATGGAAGCCAGATTGAAAGTAGAGTTGGCAAATTAAACCACTTTCGACTTTGTTCCTTTTCGGGGACGAAAAGTTTTATGTGGGGGAGATTGTAACAACCCGGAAAATCTGAACCAGTTTAAAAATTTTAAATTGACTATTTTAGTGGATTTTAAGTATTTAAAATAAATATTTTAGATAATAAAGACGAAAAGTATGTTTGAATCGATGTTTGAAAATAAAAATAATTATTTTAAATTATAAACAAGGCCTGAAATGGCGTGGCAGTTTCAAAATGTGAATTCAAACTTTGACTGACTGTACCGGGTGCAGAATAAAACGGATTTTAGTGAAACCAAAAATATTTAAATCTGTTAGTGAATATCTTTCTAACGAATCTGAAAAATCGAAGTTTCGTAGCGGGAATCAAAAGTTATGGCCAAATGAATTTTCAGAAAGGTTGCTATAGAGAATATATAGCCCTTGAAAAAAGACATTTTGCAAACAACCTCAGAATTCAATGAAACCACTTTGGTTGGATCCGGGATGTCGAATTATTGCTAGGTTTCAAATTCCATAATTTTTGAAGTTAATATGTGAGCGTGGCGAAAGAAAATGTGTTTGGTTAATTTAAGTTAAATTGGATCGACCAGAAAATGGCCATTTTTCAAATGGTCTCAGAATTCGATGAAACTAGTTTTGTTGGGACCGTGTCGTCAAGACATAGCTAGATTTATTTTTCTGGAATTTTTGGGATCAGTATGTGGCCCCGGCAAATTGAAATGTACGTTCAAATCAAATATTGAATTTTTTATATTTTAATTTGAAGGAAAACTGACTGAATCAGTCGAATGGGCCAACGAAACATATCCCATTGTGTTCGGAATGGGGGTATTTAGCTAGGAACGATAGTCGTTGGGTTTGGATTGGAGTTCGTATGAGATAAGGGGTATTTTTGGATTTTTAAAAATATATAAATATAAAAAATCTCGGCCAATCAAATCATTTTCTCTCTCCCCTCTTTTCTTCCCCGATACATCGCAGTGAACAACGGAATTCATCCTGTGCTTCCCTCCTCTTTTTCTCTTCCATCTCTCAGTGAAACCACACCCTCCTTTGGAGCTTTTTGAAGAGATTTTTACGATCTACAAATCCATACAAGAGTGGTATTTTTTCGTGGCCTGAATTGAGAGATCAACCTCGTCAAAGATCGCGACTTCAAGCCACCGCCCAGCGCTACCACGACCGTCGAGTTCATCAGGGTGGGACCCCCTGGCGCGCCTCTCCGCCCTCATCAACGTGGCGCAGGCCGATCGTCCCCTAGCTACACGGATTCGAAGAAAAATCCATACCTAGTTTAGAAGAATTTTGAAAGGTAACGGTTTAAATTATTTTAAACTGTTCTATAGCACTTTAAAGTGCTACGGTTTATGATTTCACTGTAAAAATCATATCTCTTTCGTTTCTTGTCGAAATTTAGTGAAACAAGAGACAGTGGACTCGTGAGGACGTCTTCTACATTCTAGAAGAGACCACATATTTTTCTGAGCCTTCTGCAATTTTTGGTGGAGTGGAACCCAATGTGAGATTTCTTAATTATAAACGTTATGGAATCTACGATGTATAAATTATATAGTCGATGTATGAGTTATATAAGCATTGTACACCTCATGTATAAGTAGTATGTTCGATGTATAAGTTATATATGCATTGTAAAAATAAGATATACGTTGAAATGATTGAAATGAAGTGAAATAAAATAGAAATATATTTATATACGAATATATATATATATACACTCCCCTCATCCACAGACCATGGACGATATTTATTGATTGCGATTGGCGTGAAATTTGGTTAATAATGCGAATGGTTAATAGGATTGTTTGTGGTTTGAGATTGTTTGATTATGGTTGAAAAATACCTGATTGTGGTTGAAAAATACCCGTTAGTGGTTGAGGATTATTTTGGTTGAAACCACATAGGATTAGTTTGTGGAAAAGAAAAATAAACATGCTCGTCTACGTACGAATTAGATGCATGAAATCCCCATTGTCAAAAACCGCAAGGTTTTAAGGTAGAGCGAGGAGCCGTACATCGATACGGTGCCAGTTTTAACTACCCTACCGTTATGCTGCCAAAATTTTTTGAAATATTTCTGTGTTTGATTTATTTTCATGTGTTGAGTAGAAATTCATGTGTTAAGTGTCATTCATGTGTTGAATAAATTCTTTAAAAGATAAAAATCACATTTTTATCACCTATATGAAGTATATAAAATAATCATGTTTTGAAATAAATTGTTTTATAATAAAAATCACATTTTTATCATCTATATGAAGTATATAAAATAATCGTGTTTTGAAATAAATTGTTTTATAATAAAAATCACATTTTTATTATATATATGAATGGTTAAAAATAGTGATGTGTTGAAATAATTATCTATTGGATAAAAATACCATTTTTATCAAATATATGAAATGAATAAGGTTTTGAAATCGAAGAATGAATTATATTTATATATGTATATATAATTAAAATAAATTGAAAAACGAAGCTGCAGTTCGTTTTTTAAAACCGTGATTTCAAACGATTATTGTAGGAGATCTAACCATCGGATTTTCCCGAAACCACAACCGTTGGGTCCACCTTGGAAATATCTCTCCAACGACACCAACTTTATAAAGATCCAACGGTTGGATTGCCTGGAATGTTTAATTCAAATCTGAAGAAAAACAGCGCCAGAATCGATTTTATATATATATATATATATATATATATATACATAAATATAATTAAATTAACTCGAATAACGACGATGCAGTTCATATTTTGAAATCGAAACTTCAAACGATTGTACCGGGAGATCCGACTGTCGGATTTTCCCAAAACTGAAACTGTTGGATTCGTTTAGAAAAAATCTTTCTAATGATATAAAATTTGTGAAGATCCAACGGTTAGATTTTCGGATATTTGTAAATCAAATCTGCAAAAAAACAGCGCCACGACCGCGTTATGGCCTGGGGCGTCGTTCGAATAAATTGGCTAATTTTAAACGAATAAAAGTAGGGATAAATCATTATAAAATATTATAAACGATATGGAATAGAAATAAACTGAATTTGCTCGGTTTATTGGATATTTGATGGTTGGATGTGTTTGGCATGAAAATTACCTTAAAGAACAGAATTATTGAAGTCGAATAATTTAACCATTAAAATGAATTGATTTGAAATTCTAAATATACGTGAATTATTTGAAAAGGCCGAGTTAATTCTCATTTCAAATAATTGATTGACGATTAAAAGTCGAAGATATGAAGACGGTGCAAGACCGATGATCTTCACGTCGAATGGAGGGGTGCTACTGATGCTCATGATAGGAGTAACTACCTTGAAGGGGCTGAAGTAGTAGCCATCCGGACGTACATGTTGATTGTACGAATGTGCGAGGAATAAAGACCCTCCGGTTTCGTTCAGACCCGGAATGGACTTGTAAATGGACTGTGTGTCTGACATTAGATTTCATTCTGTGTGATTGATAGAAGTCAGTTGCATGGCGTGAATTGCCTGTGTGGCATGCTGAGATGCAGTGAACAAAGCTTTTGTTGAAAAGCAGAGCTTTGTGGTTGATGATCAAAGCAGGGCTTTGAATAGCTAGCTTTGTGTTTAGCATTGTTTCGCGAGCCTCACACCCCGGTATGGACCAGAAACGGGAGAAGGATCCAGGGAGAACATGCATTTCTTTCTAGCTAGGAGTGGTGTCAGATTTTACACGGCGTGACTTTTTACTTATGTGGATGATGGAAAGAGAGGCCTCGGTTAGTTCGGTCTATTCGGAGCCGATGATTGGGTCGGATATGACCCGTTTACAACCCATAGGGTGGGGAAACGCAGTGTTCAGGCATTTTAATCCACATCGGTGGACCGGCCCTGTGGCTCCTAAGGCTTGACTGAGTACTTGCCTAAGGCTCGGGCTAGAGAGTCTCGAAGCGGTAAGGACGATCCTTGGCCTTGGTTCATGACGGAAATCCAATTTCCAAATACGACATCGTGCAGATTTGATTGTATACCTATATATGGCGACATAGTGGTATGGGGCATTAATGCCTTCTATGATTGATAGTTATGATTGAAATTGTTTTTGAAACGTATAAACACTAACAATAATATCAAATGATTTGTTTTGCTCGTATTAAGCATATTTTGGCCATTATTAGGTAAAACTCTATCCTCCGGTTTGTGTTGCATTGTGTGATGGGAACTGAGTCTTATAATGGCTTCATTTTTATAAAAAGCATTGCGATGTTTAAATGATTTGCTTGTTTTAAAACATTGGCGATCCAATGGAGTAAACCCGTTCCGCGTTAGCGGCGTGGTCGTATGATTGGCCATATTGTAAAATAAGTTGAAGTAGATTTCTCAAACCAGTCCCAAGACTGACTCGTAGTTTGTTTCACTTGCAAACTCGGGTGCCCCTTTTTCTACATGGGCAGCCTTGTATTCAGGTTTTACCAGGCTCTTTCAGGATAGCTGGAGCTAAAGATGGTTTCTATCATTTATCTCTTTTTATGTTGTTCAGCTCCTATTGTACATATTATGTTGTTTTCCGCTATACACATTTATGTATAGTTGAACTGTATTTGTACTAAGTATGATCCTGTATACTGTGTAGCTCTGATGATTATATTTATCCAGTATATTCTGTTGTACATTATCTAGTGTATTTATTTATTTCTGTTCTGCTGATTATCTATTTATGTGTTATATTCCAAAGATTACCCTTGCCACCGTCGTTCGGGGTTTGGGTCGTCACAGTATCCCTCTTCTATAAGTATACACGCACCCTAAATAGTATTCAATTACTTTCTTCCTCAAACAACACGCTGCCACTTTTCTATTTTCTTTTAAGCAAAATCGAAAACAAAACCCTCTACCAAAATTCAAAACAAAAACCCAACGCTCCATTTAAAACAATAAAACTGATACGTTTTATTCCTTATCCAACTCAACGCCATTTGGAGGCACTAGAGAATCAAAACCGAAGATCTGGAGGCACTTTTGTTTGCAAGTTACTGTACGCAGTGGAAATAAGGGATGTGTGATGTGTTCTTTCACTGGCTTCAGCTTTTTGGAAACAAATAAGTAATGGACTTCTGTTGTTTGTGAATACAAGAGCCATGCGTTAATTAAATATAGGAAGTTGGGCGAACAGTAGCATGGTATGGAAGGGCGTGAAAGAGCATGGGACTTTGTTGGGAAGAAGGAGCGGATCAGCTTGGAGGGAGGGACATTAGCATGGAATTTTCGAAGTGGGTTTCCTGGAGCAAGTATAAACAAGAAGGGTTTACAGTGGAAGAAAGTTGCAGTTGTAAACATTTTTGTAACAGGAGAGTGACTTTCAGTAAGGAGAAAAAGGACATGAGAAAGGGTAGTTTTCCTTCATGGTAGCATGATGTCTAGAAGACACGAACAGGAAGGGAGGTTCTTGTCTGGTGGTGAGGAGGTGTAGTTTGAAAGGAGAATAAAGTTGATGATTTCATTTTTGTAAATCAGTGATGAAATGGAAAGATACAGCTTTGGTAATTGTTTCGTGAGGAGCAGTAAGAGTTACGGGTTTAAAAGAAGAGGATGATGGAGAAGTTTATAAGTGGGCCAGTCGTTTTATGGTGGATTTGGGCCGCCTAGAATATATATTGGTAAAGCCCATATAGTTCAATTAAATAGGTTTGAATTAAATTTAATAATTGTGTAATAACCTGTATAAATCATTACTGTTGCATACGATATCAGAATCTGATGAAACAAGAGACATTGGAGCCGTCTCGACAAATACTACACAATGGAACTGACTGGAAGTCCATCGGAGCTCATCACAATTTATAGCAAAATAAATTCTCCGTCTGAATCAAGCGATGGTTATCGTTATTAACGATGATCGTCCAATGTGAGTAAAACTCACCAACTCTGAACAGTTATATTTTTATAACGTATTCTTAGAACTGATAATTTTCCGTTGATTGATGTGTGTTAACTGTTTTGTTGAATTGATTATGTATTGGTTGAAATTATAGATAACAATATAGATATAAATCGTTAATCAAATATTAATTCTGTTTACCAGAATATTTCATATTGAAATGAAATCGATGTTAATTATATTGTTTAACATCTGTGATGCAGGGAAACAGGTCGGAGGGATCCAACCGGATTCCTCAACATTTATTTTACTGTTTTTCATACATATTGTGATATATGATGTGATATACAATTTGTTGTTGATTGTGTGTGTTTGGGTGATACTGAGCAGTGATATATGGTATTTGAAACACCATAAGAAATACTGGAATATACAAAGGGAATTGTCAAGTGTATATTGAAAATAAATTATATTTGTAAAACAAATATAATTGAATTGGAAATATTTGTGAAAAAAAATAGAAAGGAATATATTTGTTAAATAAATAGAAAAGATAAAGGAAATATTTATTTGTAAAATAAATAGAAAAGATAAAGGAAATATTTATTTGTTAAATAAATAGAAAAGGTAAAAGGAAATATTTATTTGTAAAATAAATAGAAAAGCTAAAAGGAAATATTTATTTGTTAAATAAATAGAAATGGTAAAAGGAAATATTTATTTGTTAAATAAACAGAATTTGAAAAGGGAATAGTTATTTGTTAAGTAAACAAATAGAAAAGGGAATAATTCAAAGTAATAATTCAAAGGAATAAATCAAAGAAGTTAATTCGAAAGAGTTAATCGAAATGAGTTAATCAAATAGAGTTAATCGATTAGAGTTAATCGAATAGAGTAAATTAGATAGAGTTAACCAGTTAGAGTTAATCAGTTAAAATTAATCAGTTCGAATTAACTAGTTAGAGTTAATCAATTAGAATTAATCATTTAGAATTAATCAGTTAGAATTAATCAGTAAGAATTAACCAGTTAGAGTTAGAGTTAACCAGTTAGAGTTAACCAGTTAGTGTTATTCAAATGGAGTAAATCGAGTAGAGTTATCGAATATCACTTATTCGAAGTAGAGTTATCGAATATAGTGTATTCGAGAGAAGAGTTATCGAATATAGTTTATTCAAGAAGAGTAATCGAATATAGTTTATTCGAGAAGAGTAATCGAACATAGTTCAATCGAGAAGAGTTATCGAATATAATTTATTCGAAGAGGAGTTATTGAATATTGGTTATTCGAAGTGAGTTAATCGAATATTGGTTATTCGAAAGGAGTTATCGAATATAGTTTATTCGAGAAGGAGTTATCGAATCTAGTTATTCGAAAGGAGTAAATCGAATATAGTTTATTCAAATAGAATTAAAGGAGTTAATCGAATATAGTTTATTCGAATAGAATTAAAGTTATCGAATATAGTTTATTCGAAAGGAGTTAAGTGAATAGAGCAAATCAAAAAGAGTAAATCAAATAGAGTTAATCGATTAGAGTTAAATCAAAAAGAGTTAATCCAATATCGTTAATTGAAAAGAGTTAATTGAATAAAGTTAATCGAATATAGTTTATTCGAAGAAAGGTTTTTGAATCTAGTTATTCGTAAGAGAGATTATCGAATATAGTTATTCGAAGGGAGGAGTTATCGAATAGAGATTATTCGAAAGAGAGTTACGTAAGGAAGTTTGTTAAAGGTTTAAAAGATAAACTTTGTCTATTCTGAAGTTAAAACGTTGTTCAGTTAAGGTCCGAGAGGTAATTATACCCCAACTTGATTGACTTCCATCTTAACTAAGGAATGGTAAGGTTTGATAGGAAAGGATGGTCAAGTGAATTTAGTAAATAAGTGAAATGGTTTGAGTTGGCATAGCGATGGTTTGTTTAAACATCTGTCTAAGTCCAATGTAAGAGTTTTGTAAATGTTTTCCAAATAAGAATTAGAAATGTTTTCTAATATAGAAAACAAGAAATGGAAATGTTTTCCAGTGTTAATAACATATATTTTCTAAATTGAGAAAATAAGAAATGTTGAATATATGGAAACAGGAAATGACAAATGAAATAAATTAATGACAAATTAATTTAAAGGATAAAAGTTGATTGGTGATTGATCGATGTAATTTCCATCTGGAAATAAGATCGTTGTTTGCACACATGTTTTCTTTGATAGTTAACTCACCGACTATCGAAGTTTTTGACCATTTTAATGTTGTTAATATGGAGAGACCGGTTGGATTATTATCCGAAGAACCACTCTGTATGGGCATAAGCGTTTCGAATCATATATGCCAAAGATAATTGAAGACGGAGTAAAGTGCAAGGGCTGTTGTATAAATCTTAGGTAAAGATTGCCTAAGATGGATGTACTGAATAGTGCCTTCGGGTTTGTCCAGTCCCAGGACGACCTGTATGGAAGAATGTCTGACAGAGTATATTTAATAGATCACGTAAGTTGATCTCTTCAAACGTACGTACGTTTGGTGGGGGAGGAATTCATTTCTCTTAGCTGTATACCCGTTGTATTTTTGGGGAAATCAATTTGTGATTTGGCGGGTATGACGATGTGACATTCAAAGTGAATAATTGTGTGATCTGTCAGAGATAAGCGTGGCCTCTAGCCTCACATCTAGAAATGAAAAAAATCGGGCAGGCAGCATGGCTATGTAGGTCGCACCTATTAGGGTGTATAATCACCTGATCTTGAGTTTCATTTACTTCTAAAAATCTATTGTCGATGTTGTCCCATTCGGGAAACGGTTGCTGATCCCAACCGTTAGTGATATACATTCGATACACTCAAGCGAAATGAGTGGTCGGTCATGCGTGGCCGGGTTGCAAGATGTTCTTGTTGAACCCAGTGTATTCCTCTCTAGAGGTACACTAGCGAAAGGTGGTTCCATACCTTGTCATAGTTGGAAATCCATTACCCAATATGTGCTTGCGGTTTTGATCATATACTATATATGTAGAACGTGAGATGAAAGCGTTTCTGCTAGATGATTATTATATAGTGTTTGATAGACAATATTATAATATCAAAAGGTTTTTGATATAAAGATATTTTGGATTCTCATAAGGGAAAAACCCGTTCCGTTATACGACGTGGTCTTATGAGATATCGTTTAATGGCTCAAACTGTTTTAAACTGTTTTACTCATACCAGTCCCATGACTGACCCGGAGTTTATTTTGTTTTGTTTTCCCTAAACTCTTGGGTGCCCAATTTTATACGGGCAGTCAAGTAGTCAGGATTTTACAGATATACTTGGGGAGCTTGGAGCAGGAGGCTTCAGATTTATATAGCTATAGTTATTTCCGCTGTGTTGTAAGTGTTGTACTCTGATAATGTTACTGTATACATATACTGATTTTATTTCAAGGATATGTTATCTATTATTTGTTATTCATTCCATTGTGAGGTTCATGTTACTCTGATGTTCTTCTTCTTCTATTCTAAGTTTCTATCTTATCTATTCTCACCCTCTATTTTCTTTCATGGACTATCCGGTGTTTTCGATGCCTGAATAGCCGACATAGTGTTTTATGCCGATATCCAGGATCGCAAAAACCCTGATTCGTTACACTATCCATCATCCACATAAGTAAAACGTCAGGGATTGTAAAACGCTGTAACCACTCCTAGCTAGAAGGAAACGCATGTCCTCCCTGAGGTCCTCTCCCGTTTCTGGTTCACACCGGGGTGTGAGGCTCGCGAATTTGCGCTACACAAAGCTATGCTATATTAAAGTCATGCTTTGATCATCAACCACAAGACTCTGCTTTTCAACAGAAGCCTTGGCCATTTGCATCTCAGCATGCCACACAGGCAATTCACGCTATGCAACCGATGTCTATCAATCACACAGAATGAAATCCGATGTCAGACACACACCCCATTTACAAGTTCATTCTGGGTCTGAACGAAATCGAAGGCACCCTATTCCTCGTCCCATATGTCCAATACAGGAGAGAGGACCTCGCATATCCGGTTGATCTCCAAGTACGTCTGGACGATCACCACTTATTACCTCGTCTTGGGTGTACAGCCCAATCAAGACATCAGTAATCATCCAAACGATGTGAAGACCTCCGGTCTTCAACCACCGTCTTCATCTTCGACTAATCGTCATATCAGTTATTCAAAATGGGATAAACCCAGTCTTTCTGAATAACTCGCGTATATAATAAACAAGTGCTATAAAAACACAACATACACCTTATTCCAATCCAGAATATTCCTTTATTCCAATATTCTTATACTTTGGGAAAGGTTCCCATTAATTTTATCAAAGATAAATTCTTTAAATTTATTCTTTAATCTTCCTTTGATTATCAATTCAAACCAAATTATGGTTTATCCAAACAAGTCGATATTAGCGAGCCTTACTGAAGTAATCATTTGTTTAATTTCCCAATCCCAACCTATTCATCCCATGAAGAAAAACTGGTAATACTTCATATCTAACACCACGGGGTTATCGGTAAATTCAATTACCATTTCACGTTCGAATCTAATTAAAGATTTAACTATCGCCTGGAGTAAAACTGGTGGTACCCCATTCTCGATCATTTCTTGAATTTGATAATTTTAGTTATCAAATTCACCCTTCAATCTAATTAAAGATTCATTAAAACTCTAATTCAGTTTTAATTTCCAAAAATCATTTCTTAATGATTATTCAAAGTAAGAAATTAATCTTATCTTTAAACGGGTTAAAGAACTAATGTCATTTAAAACACAGCTCACGATAAACCCATAATCACATTCCATTAATAATGGAATATTCATGGAATACAGATCAATATACATAATCGATATGAACTTCCATATCCAACCGATAATATAAATGGAATAACGGCAAAGCCTTTTAAATTCCATATATATTAACAGTCTTCCTCTACAGAAGCTCACTTCGATTATTACCAAATCGAATTCCATTCAATTCCAATTTAATATGTTAAATTGGAAAACTTTACTTTGGAAAATCTCCTTTAAATCTTAACAAAAGATTTATAAATCCCAAATCACATTTCAATGTAAATCGGGTTAAAGAATGAATGTCGTTAAAACACAGTTCACGATAAATCCAATTCACATTCCATTTTTATT
The DNA here is from genome assembly GCA_030737875.1 of Allium sativum. NCBI lineage: Eukaryota > Viridiplantae > Streptophyta > Magnoliopsida > Asparagales > Amaryllidaceae > Allium > Allium sativum. Next base: position 865,673,189 of record CM060924.1, on the reverse strand, counting down.
CCAATTAAATGTTAATTAACTGGAAACTCCAATAATCTTAATCAAAAGATTTATCCTTTCAATACTGGGTTTAAGAATGGTGTCATTTAAAACAAAGTTCACGACAAACCCAAAATCCAATTTGATATTAAATACAAGGCTCTGAATAGAGAATATATCGGCTTATATTCAATATCAAATTCTGAAATCAACAAATATTGTATTGGAATAACGATATATATATCTTCCAAATTCCTCCATAATGTTCGTATAATCACGGAATCTAATATCGAAATATTCCGAAGATAATTTTAATTCAAATCCATTCCAATTCATATATTGGAAATTCTGGTTATTTTTAAAACCATTTCAAATCCAATTTATTTATTTAAAAATATTGGATTTATAATTCTAGTTTATAACTAATTCATTTCGATAAAAATATATTTTTATCTTTTCAAATATGGAATTTTTCATCCCAATTCTTTCCAAACCATTTATTATGATTTTACACAAATTATCGGTATTTTTAATAATTTTATCAAGGCCCGTACAGTCGATTTCCACAAACGGTCATCGAACTGCACTTACAACGACCTTGTCCAAATTTGATTTGGACATAATTCCAAATCCAACCGTTAGATTTCAAAACTCTTGTATTCGTTAGAAATCTCTTTTCGATACGAACCTAACGTTTCCGGTTTTAGGAGAATCCGACGGTCGGATCTCCCGTAATGTCCATTCGAAGTCAATGGTCGAAATTCCCGAACTACCGCGGCGCAGCGCGTTCTATTCAGGCCATTATATATATAATATATATATTATATATATTTCGTCGATTTCTATTTAAAACGTATTTTATAAATCGTTTTAAATTCGTTTTCAAAAACGGTTTCAACTTCATATTCAATTTCAAATCAAAATTGAATATTCCATATCATTAATATATAAATGATAATATTTTCAAAACGTTAGATTTTGAAATCAATTCCTTTTCGATATTCATTATAAAAATGAATAAAATCGATATAAATATCGTTCACGTCAAAATGGCGCATAACTAATCAACACGGCTATATATATATATATATATATATATATATATAATTAAATATTTTTGTGTCCATCCAAAATCGGACATCAAAATCATATTTTGATCTTTTCTGAATATTATTTTGAAATATTCGTAATTTTAAAATATTCATTCTTTCTGAACTGGAATCAGACACAGTCAATTACCATATAATGTTGATTATATGGATTTCATACACACATGTATACAATAATAATCAAACACAGTCATCCATCATCCAGAGTGCATTCTACACTGAATAACATTAAATATAAATATTTAACGCTTACAACATCTGTCAATCAATCGATCGACATACAGCTAATTATTGGGACTAGTGTATGTCGTATATCATCCCAATACCCGTGTAGGGTTTCAATCAACAAACACAGATTTTATTCGTGAAGTTTGGGCGATGTGTAAAATTTATCGTCCCAATCCATATTGGTCAAATAAGTGTACATAAACAAATCGTCCGACTTGTAAATGAATATTTATTTTATTTCAACACATGAATTTTCTATTTAGTACATTTATACCATAAAAATGGTATCTTTATGTTTCTAATATATTTTAGAAAATTTTGGCGGCATAATGGCGCGATATTGAAATCGGGTAATGTCTAGCATTACCCCTCTCCTGATGTCGGCTCATGCCATACACACGTAACAATTTAGTCAATTCAATTCAATTCTCATCCTAAACCAATTCAAACAAATAAATCAACCAAACAATCAAACAAGTCGTCCATGGTCTGTGGATGACGGGGAGCAGTTCATATATGCAGTTATAAAACAAATAACTATATAAAAATTATAGTGAGGAGTTCTCACCTTTGGGATCCACTCCTCCAGTTTTATTTCTGAACGATTTGGATTCCATTCGCTTTCCGTCGGTTCCATCGCAGTCTGTTTCACACGGTTTCTATACTAAAAAACACATTTTTAATGATGCTACTATATGTATAAAAATTATATTTTTATAATGCAACACGTATAGAAAAGATTATATTTCTATATTCTCAATTATATGAACAAAATCATATCTTTTTATACCAACAAAACTTTTTCTATTTTCAAAAAATCAAATCTTTTTGTTTGCTACTTCATGATAAAAATCGAATCTTTATCGTTCCTTTATATATATAAAAATCTAATTTTTATTTCTAATCTACATATATAAAAATCATATTTTTATTATCATACACGTATAAAAATCTTATCTCTTCTCTAATAAAAATATTATTTTTATAAGCCCTTCAAATAATTGAAAACCCAATTTTTATACTTCATTCACATAAAGAAAAATCCAATCTTTATGTGCTATTTACATTAAGAAAAATCCGATCTTTATACGCTATTTACATTAAGAAAAATCCGATCTTTATACACTATATACATTAAGAAAAATCTGATCATTATATTCATAAAAACCGTATTATTATATCGTTATTCAAATAAAAATCAAAATTTTATATTGCTATGCAAATAAAAATCATATTTTTACATGAATACAAATCGTATTTTTATATTGTCATACATATAATAAAGATCGTATTTTTCCTTCATTAAAAATCATATCTTTCATTCACAAAAATCATATCTCTATAGTGTTAAAAATCCTAGCTTTATTAAACTGAAAACCCTGAAAAACTTACATTGATTTAGGGTTTTGGATCGGTGTTCGATGGGAGGCGGGGGTGTTGGGCGTCGCAGCGACACGGTGGAGATCGGAGGCAAGGGCGAACGGCGGTGCTAGAGAGGTGGTGGCGTCCTCGATGGTGGCGGTGATGGGATTTCAGGGGGGTTTCGATCGGACGGAGGGAAAACGAGGGGGTAGCGGTTTGGTCCGCGATGAGGAGGAAGGGGGGGAGGGAGTGCTCCGGCAACGACGCCAGGTGGGTGTCGGAGGGGAGCGGTGGTTATAGGAAGGAGCGGTGGTTTCTATTTTTCGATTTGGGGAATGGGAGTTTGAACGAGAAACTAAACGTGGGGGGGGGGGGGGGGGGGTTATGCAAATTTATTTATTTATTTTATTTTATATATTTTTTCTTATTTTAATTTTCCAAATAGCGTTGACTTTGTATACGAACTCCAAACGAGACTCAATGACTGTCGCCCCTAACTAATTACCCCCATTCCAAACACAATGGAACATGTTTCAAAATCCAATTCGGCTGTTACGATCAGTTTCCGTTCAAATTAAAATATTAATCAATGTATATTGAATTCGAACGCACATTTCAATTTACCGGGGCCACATACTGACTCTAAAAATTCCAGAAAAATTATTTCTAACTTCGTATTGAGGATACGGTCCTAACAAAACTAATTTAGTCAAATTTGAAGTCCGTTTGAAAAATGGCCATTTTCTGGTCGATCCAAATTGACTGAATTGTCAAAACATGTTTTCTTTTGCCACACTCACATATTGATTCCATAAATTATGAAAATTGGAATCTAGCAATAATTTGACATCCCGGATCCAACAAAAGTGGTTTCGTCGAAAACGAAGGTCATTTGAAAAATGGCTATTTTTAAGGGCTATATTTCCATAGCGACTATTCTGAATTTTCAACTGGGTATAACTTTTTATTCCCGCTATGAAATTTGGATTTTTCAAATTCGTTGGAAAGATATTTTCAAACAGATTCAAATATTTCTGGTTTCACCAAAATCAATTTTATTTTGAATCATGTACATTCATTTTAAATTTGAAATCAAATTTTCAAACTACCGCGCCATTTCCAATTCCTTTTATTATTAAAATAAATATTTATATTCTAACGATTATTCAAATATATATACGTTCTAATTCTATTAAAAATAAATTTCTCGTCGTTATTATTTAAAATAAATCATTTTAAATATTCAAAATTCATTAAAATTGTCAAAATAAAATTTTTAAATTGGTTCTGATTTTCCGGGTTGTTACATTCTAGCTGTAAATCCAGGATCCTGTGAATATAACATCTGCAAAACCAAACTTCTAGCTGCCCATGTGGAAAATAAGGGCACCCAGAGTTTAGGTTAAAACAATAAACTCCAGGTCAGTCATGTGACTGGTGTGAGAACTAAAACAGTTATTTCAAACTTTACTTTACAATTTGGTAAATTAAGGGACCGCGCCGTATAACACGGAATGGGTTTGCTCCTATGAATACCAGTGCATATAACAAACATCACAATGCTTTTTGGAAAAATGAAGCTATTATAAGACCTAGGTCCCATCACACAACGCAACGCAAGCCGGAGAATAGGGTTTTCCCTTATAATAGCCAAACATGCTTGGTACGTTTAAAACAAATCATTTTGATACTATTATAAGTGCATAGTGTATAAAACAACTTCAAATATAAATGTATCAATCATAAGCGGCATGGGTACCATCTATCATGTCGCCAATACTAGGCTCTACAATCAAAACCGAAATGTCATGTATTGGAAGTTGGATTTCCGTCTGTGAACCAAGGCAAGAGATCGTCCTTACCGCATCCAGACAATCTAGCCCATGTCTCTGGCAAACATGCAGGCAAGCCTTGGATCGTCAGGGCCGGTCCACACGGAGTGGATTAAAATGCCTGAACAATACGTTTCCCCGCTGTATGGGGTGTAAAACTGGTCAGTATATCGACCAAACCATCCATCAGCACCGTAGTGACCGATATAACCGAGGCGCCTCGCTATCCATCATCCACATAAGTAAAACGTCTGGGCTTGCAAAACCCTAATACCACTCCTAGCTAGAAGGAAACGCATGTCCTCCCTAAGGTCGTCTCCCGTTTCTGGTTCACACCGGGGTGTGAGGCTCGCGAATCAACACTATACACAAAGTTTTGCTATATTAAAGTTGTGCTTTGATCATCAACCACAGGGGCGGATTTAGGGGTGTCTAGTGGGGTCACTGGACCCCACTAAACTTTAACATTTTAACTTTTATCAGTGCATTTTGTCAAATTTTTGTGCTGCTGCTGCCTTCTCTTGTTCTGTTTGTCTACTATTTACTTTTTGTTGCCTTGGTATTTATGTATTTTAGCCCCCACTAGCATGGATCCTACACAGCGAAAAGAATTACTGCATGCTCTAACAATGTTTATGTATTTTGGCCCCCACTAACATGGAGCCCTGGCTCCGCCACTGATCAACCATAAGACTTTGCTTTTCAACATAAGCCTTGATAATTTGCATCTCAGCATGCCACACAGGCAATTCACACCATGCAACTGATGTCTATCAATCACACAGAATGAAATCCAATATCAGACACACATCCATTTACAAGTTTATTTTCGGTCTGAACGAAACCGGAGGCACCCTATTCCTCTTCCCATTTGTCCAGTACAGGAGAGAGGTCCTCGCATATCCGGTCGATCTCCAAGTACATCTGGATGATCACCACTTATTACCTTGTCTTGGGTGTACAACCCAATCAAGAGATCAGCAATCATCCAAACGAAGTGAAGACCTCCGGTCTTCAACCACCGTCTTCGTCGTCGAATCAGTTATTCAGAATGGGATAAACACGGTCTTTCTGAATAACTCGCGTATCTTATAAACAAGTGTTATAAAAACACAACATACGCCTCATTCCAATTCAGAATATTCTTTTATTCAAATATTGTTTTCACAATTTAAACCAAATTAAGGTTTTCCAAAATAGTCGGGATTAGCGAACCATACCGAAGTAATCATTTGTTTTATTTCATAATCCCAACCTATTCATCCCATGGAGCAAAAGTGGTAATACTCCATATCTAACACCATGATGTTATCGGTAAAATTAACTACCATTTCCCACTCAAATCTAATTAAAGATTTAACTATCGCTAGAAGTAAAACTGGTGATACTCCATTCTCCATCATTTCCCAAATTTGATAATTTAAATTATCAATTCACATTTCAATCTAATTAAAGTTTCATTAAAACTCTAATTCAGTTTTAATCTCCAAAAATCATTACTTAATGATTATTCAAAGTTAAGAAATTAATCTTATCTTTGACTGGGATAAAGAACTAATGTCACTTAAAACACAGCTCACGATAAACCCAATATCACATTCCATTAACAATGGAATCTTCACAGAAAACAGATCAATATATATAATCGATATAATCTTACATATCCAACTGATAATATAATGGAATAACAGCAAAGCCTCTTAAATTCCATATATAGTAACAGTCTTCCTCCACAGAAGTTCACTTAAATGATTACCAAATTGAATTCCATTCCATTCCAATTTATTTTGTTAAATTGGAAAATTTTACTTTGGAAAATTCCATTAAATCTTAATAAAAATATTTATAAATTCTAAATCACATTTCACTGTTAATAGGGTTAAAGAATGAATGTCATTAAAAAAACCTTTCACCATAAACCCAATTCACATTCCATTTTTATTCTAGTTACTAAATATAACTGGAAACCCCAATAATCTTAGTTAAAAGATTTATTCTTTTCACATAGGGTTTAAGAACAGTGTTAATAAAAACACCATTCACGACAAACCCAAAATCCAATTCGATATCAAATACAAGGCTCTGAATAGAAATTATATCGGCTTATATTCAATATCAAATTTTGAAACCAACAAATATCATATTGGAAATAACGATATAAAGTATATCTTCCAAATTTCCAAAACAATATCTGTATAATCACGGAATCCAATATCGAAATATTCTGAAGATGGTTTCCATTCAAATCCACTCCAATTCATATATTGGAAGTTCTGGTTATATTAAAACCCATTCTCAATCCAATTTATTTATTTAAAAATAATTGGATTATAATTTTAGTTGATAACTAGTTCATTTCGATAAAAATATATTTTTATCTTTTCAAATATGGAATTTTTTCATCCTAATTCTTTCCAAATCATTTATTATGATTTTACACAAATTATTGATATTTTTAACAAATTTATCAAGGCCCGTACAGTCGATATCCATAAACGGTCAGCGAACTGCACATACATCGACCTTTTTCAATTTAATTTGGATATAATCACAAACCCAACCGTTAGATTTCAAATCTCTCATATTTGTTGGAAAGCTCTTTTCGATACGAACCCAACGGTTCCGGTTTTAGGAGAATCCGACAGTCAGATCTCCCGTAATGTCAATTCGAAGTCAATAGTCGAAATTCGCGAACTGGCGCGGCGCGGTGTGTTCTATTCAGGCCATTTATTATATATATTATATATATTTCGTCGGTTTCCATTTAAAATGTATTTTATAAATCGTTTTAAATTTGTATTCACGACGATTTCAACTTCATAATCAATTTTAAATCAAAATTGAATATTCTGTATCATTAATATATAAATGATGATATTTTCAGACCATTCGATTTTGAATCCCTTCCTTTTCGATATTCATTATAAAAATGAATAAAATCGATATCACGTCGAAATGGCTTTAATTTAATCAACACGGCTTTATATATTTAAATATTTTCGTGTCCATCCCAAATTGGACATCAGAATCATATTTTGATCCATTACTGAATATTATTTTAAAATATTCATCATTTGTTATTTTAAAATATTCGTTAATTTAAAATATTCGTTCTTTCCGAATTGGAATCAGACAAAGACAATTACCATATAATTTTATTTATATGGATTTCATACACACATGTACACAACAATAATCAAACACAGTCAACCATCATCCAGAGTGCATTACACAACTTCATAAGCGTTAAATATAAATAATTAAGGCTTACAATAGTCTGTCAACTAATCGATTGACATACAACTAAACAATTGGGATTAGTTTATGTTAAATATCATCTCAATACCCATGTGGGGTTTTCAAACAACAAACACTGATTATTATTTGTGCAGTTGGGCGATTTGTAAAATATATCATCCCAATCAATATCAGTTAAATGTGTGTACATAAACAAATCATCCGATTTGTAAATGAATATTTATTTTATTCATATACACGTTAAAAATTATATTTTTAACTATAAAATATTTATTTCAACACATGAATATTTTATAAAATTCATTTATACAATAAAAATGATACTTTTATTGTTCTAATATTTTTAGAAACTTTCGGTAGCATAACGGCGCAATACTAGAACTGGAATAAGGTCTAGCCTTATCCCTCGCCTAATAATGGCTCACGCCATGTACAAACCAAATTCTAATCAATTCATTTCATTTCCTAAACCAAATTCAACCAAATAATCCAATCAACCAAACAACTAAACAAACATGGTTTCAAACAAAGGTGTCGGGTGCTACTAAGCACCGTCTGCATCCTAGTATATATTTTTAACTAGAAAATAAATTAAAGTGAGAAGTTCTCACCTTTGGGATCCACTCCTCTAGCTTTATTTTTAAATTTCTGAACCATTTGGATTTGCCCGAAATTCCAACGTAGTCTTTTTCACGCTGTTCATAGTAAAAATCACATTTTTAATATGATGTTTATATATTTAAAATTCGTGTTTTTGTATGGTTATATATATATATAAGATTACATTTTTATTTCGTTATATATATATATACATATATATATATAATCACATTTTAATATCGTTATATATAAAGAAAAATCCAATTTTTAATTCGCTGCATGTAACGAAAAATCCAATTTTTAATTCGATATTATATATAAAAAGTATATTTTTATATCGCTATTCATATCATAAAAATCACATTTTTATTTACTAAACATTTTTTTTTACATAATAAAAAATCATATTCTTTGTAACAACCGGGAAATTCTGAGCCAGTTTAAAATTTTTATTTTGGCTATTTTGATGAATTTTGAATATTTAAAATGATTTATTTAAATAATAACGACAAGAAATTTATTTTGAATAGAATTCGAACGTATATATTTATATAGATCGTCATTATAATATAATTATTTATTTATATATATAAAAGGAATTGAAAATGGCACGGTAGTTCGATAATTCGATTTCAAACTTCAAATGAATGTACCGGGTGCAAAATAAACCGTATTTTAGTGAAACCAAAAATATTAGAATCTATTTGTGAATATCTTTCCAACGAATCCGAGAAATTGAAATTTCATAGCGGGAATCAAAAGATATGTCCAATTGAAAATTCGGAATAGTCGCTATGGAATTTCAGCCATTAAAAATAGCCATTTTGCAAACTACCTCAGTTTTCGACGAAACCACTTTTGTTGGATCCGTGATGCCAAGTTATCGCTAGGTTTCAAATTTCATAATTTTTCGAATCGATATGTGAGCATGGCAAAGGAAAACGCGTTTGACCAGTTTTAGTTGATTTTAATCGACTGGAAAATGGTCATTTTTCAAATGGTCTCAGCATTTGACGAAACTAGTTTTCTTAGGACCGTATCGTCAATACGAAGCTAGAAAATATTTTTCGGGAATTTTTAGAGTCTGTATGTGGGCCCGGTAAAATGAAATGCGCGTTCAAATTCAATATATAGAGTTATATTTGGGATTTTGACGAAAACTGATCGAAACGATTGAATCAGCCTACAATACATGTCCCATTGTGTTCAGAATGGGGGTAATTAGCTATGGACGACAGGCGGTGGGTCCCGTTTCGAGTTTGAAATAAAAAGTTGCTTTTTAAAATAAATAATTAAATATATTTATTATTATAACCCCTTACCCCCTTATCCTTTTCCTCGTAAGTCAACCCCCCCTGTAATGACCCGAACTTCCCCGGTAAGGAAAGGCCGGATTGAATTAAGAACAAACCACAAAAGAACATAGATGGAAGAACATTTCATTGCTTATTACAACAATTCATCAGAATACACGAATATACAGAGTATAAACAAATAATATACATTATAAAATATCAGAGATTACAGTAAATTACATAGCAGCGGAAAATAATACAAAATACAACTGAAGGAGATATACGGATACAAAGCTTTCCGAACATCATTCCAGCTGTAAACCAGGTTCCTGCGAATATAAATCTGCAAAACCAAAACTACTAGCTGCCCGTGTCAAAATAAGGGCACCCAGAGTTTAGGTTAAAACAATAAACTCCAGGTCAGTCATGTGACTGGTGTGAGAGCTAAAACAGTTATTAATATTTATTTTAAAGTTAGGTAAATCGAGGGACCACACCGTATAACACGGAACGGGTTTCCTCCCAAGAATACCAGTGCATAAAACAACAGCGTGATGCTAAACAAAGAAAAATGAAGCTATTATAAGACCCAGGTCCCATCACACAATGCAACGCAAGCCGGAGGATAGGGTTTTTACCTGATAATAGCCAAGAATGCTTGGTACATGAAATTTCATGTTTTATTATTACTATACGTGTATAGTGTCAAAACAATTTCAAATCATAAATATAAATCATAGACGGCATAAGCGCCCCATCCCACTATGTCGCCATACTAGGCTATACAAATAAAACCACAATACACGTATTGGAAATTGGATTTCCGTCTATGAACCGAGGCAAAAGATAGTCCTCTACCGATTCGAGATGCTCTAGCCCGTGTCTCAGGATCAGAGCTCGAGTGACACTTGGATCGTCAGGGCCGGTCCACCGATGTGGATTAAAATTCCTGAACACTGCGTTTCCCCGCCCTTTGGGGCGTCAATGAGTCCACTGACTCCATCGGTTCGAGAACGACCGATGTATCCGAGGCGCCTCGCAACAGCAACAACCACACAGGTGAAAAGTATATAAATGTCAGGGCTGGTAGGTCACTGACACCACCCTAGCTAGAAGGAAACGCTTGCCCTCCCTGATGTCCTCTCCCGTTTCTGGTTCACAACCGGGGTGTGAGGCTCGCGAATTCACGTTACACAAAGCTACGCCACAAAGGCCGTGCTTTGATCATCAACCACAAGACTCTGCTTTTCAACAGAAGCCTTGATCATTTGCATCTTAGCATGCCACACAGGCAATTCATGCTATGCAACCGATATCAATCACACAGAATGAAATCCGATGTCAGACACACAGTCCATACAAGTCCGTTCTGGGTCTGAACGAAACCGAAGGCACTTTCCTCGTGTATTCATCGATCTCCAAGTACGTCCGGACGAACACCAACTATTTCCCTCCTCTTGGGTGTACAACCCAATCAGGATCGTCCGTAATTATCCAAATGATGTGAAGACTTCCGGTCTTCGACCACCATCTTCATCTTCGACTTCTCGTCGTATCAGTTATTCAGAATGGGATAAACCCGGCCTTTCTGAATAACTCGCGTATATAATAAACAAGTGTTACACAAACACAACATACGCCCCATTCCAATTCAGAATATTCTTTTATTCAAATATTCTTATTCTTTGGGAAAGGTTCCCATTAATTTTATCAAAGATAAATTCTTTAAATTTATTCTTTAATCTTCTTTTGAATATCAATTCAAACTAGTCGGGATTAGCGAACCACACCGAAGTAATCATTTATTTTATTTTCCAATCCCAACCTATTCATCCCATGAAGTAAAACTGGTCATACTCCATATCTAACACCACAGTGTTATCGGTAAATTCAATTACCATTTCACGTTTAAATCTAATTAAAGATTTAACTATCGTCTGGAGTAAAACTGGTGGTACCCCATCCTCGATCATTTCTTGAATTTGATAAATTTTAATTATCAAATTCACCTTTCAATCTATTTAAAGATTCATTAAAACTCCACTTAGTTTTAATCTTTAACTAGGTTAAAGAACCAATGTCATTTAAAACACGGTTCACGATAAACCCATAATCACATTCTATTTCATCATCCCTTAACCGTAGATTAGCAAGCGAACAATTCCCTAAGTAATAACCCCGAAGGCCGAAACCAACATCAGATCAATACCCAAGAAACCATTCAACTTAACTAATCTTTAGTTAATTTCTGATTTTTCCTTAACTCCATTGGGTCTAAGAATAGTATTATTAAAGATACCATTCACGACAACCCAAAATCACATTCTATTAATTATCGGGTTAAAGAACAAGTGTTAATTAAAACGTCGTTCACGATAAACCCAAAAATCAATTCCAATTCAATATTATTTAATTGGCACACTTCATCAAATCTAAATAAAAAGATTTAATTTTTTCCTAAACTGGGTTTAAGAACAGTGTTAATGAAGACACCATTCACGACAAACCCAAATCACATTTGATATTAAGTACAAGGCTCTGAATAGAAAATATATCAGCTTATTTCAATATCAAATTCTACGACCAACAAATATCGTATTGGAAATAATGATATAAATATATCTTTCAAATTTCCATAACAATATCTGTATACTCACAAAATCCCACATCGAAATATTCCGAAGACAATTTCGATTCAAATCCATTTCCAATTAATATATTGAAAATTCTGGTTATTTTCAAAACCATTTCAAATCCAATTTATTTATTTTAAAAATATTGAACTATAATTCTAGTTCAAAATTAGTTCATTTCGATAAAAATCTATTTTTATCTTTTCAAATATGGAGTTTTTCACCCCAATTCTTCACAAATCATTTCTTATGATTTTACACAAATTATTATTGTTTTTAATAATTTTATCAAGGCCCGTACAGTCGATTTCCATCAACGACCATCGAACTGCACTTACAATGACCTTTTCTAAATTTGATTTGGACATTATTCCAAATCCAACCGTTAGATTTCTAATTTCTAATATTCGGTAGAAAGATCTTTTCGATACGAACCCAACGGTTCCTGTTTTAGGAGAATCCGACGGTCGGATCTCCCATAATATCTATTCGAAGTCAATGGTCGAAATTCACGAACTGCCGCAGCGCGACGCGTTCTATTCCGGCCATTATATTATATATAAAATATATATAATATATTTTTCATCGATTTCCTATTGAAAACGAATTTTATAAATCATTTTAAATTCGTTTTCAAAACGATTTCAACTTCATATTCAATTTCAAATCAAAATTGAATATTCCACTATAAATTCATTTTAAATTCATTTCAAATCAATTTCAATTCAAATCGATTTCAATTCAATTTCAATTCGTTTTAAATTCAATTCAAAACGATTTTAATTCTATTTCAATTTAATTCAATTCACTTTAATTTAAATCGAGTTTTATAAATCATTTTCCTCGAACTGGACAAGGGGGCAGCTTTTTGGGGTTTCGTGACTGAGGGGGGGCTCGTGGGAGGAGGGAGGGTGGTTGGGTGAGGCGCGCCGTCGATCGGCGGTGGCCAGGCGGCAGGGAGGGATCGCAGATCCTCCACGATTTTTTTTATTTCGGTTTGAATAACGAAGAGGAGAGGGGGGGTAGTTGACTTAGAGGAGAGAGAGGAGGGATAGTTTATTTATTTAATTAATTATTTTATTCTCTCCATAATTGTGATTTCATATACGAACGCCAAACGAGACCCAACGACTGTCGCCCCTAGCTAATTACCCCCATTCCGAACAAAATGTGATATGTTATGTAGGCCAATTCGATCGTTACGATTAGTTTCCGTTGAATTTAAAATATAGATCTATATATTCTATTTTAAACGTATATTTCAATTTACCGGGGCCACACACTAACTCTAAAAATTACAAAAAAAATATTCCTAGCTTCGTATTGATGATACGGTCCTAACAAAACTAGTTTCGTCAAATTCTGAGACCGTTTGAAAAATGGTCATTTTCCAGTCGATTAAAATCAACTGAAACTGGTCAAACGCATTTTCCTTTTCCACGCTCACATATTGAACTCAAAAGTTATGAAAATTGGAACCTAGCAATAATTTGACATCATGGATCCAACAAAAGAAGTTTCGTCGAAATCCGAGATCGTTTGCAAAATTTCCATTTTTAAGGGCCAGAATTCTATAGCGACTATTCTGAAATTTCATTTGGCCATAACTTTTGAATCTCGCTATGAAATTTTGATTTTTCGGATTCGTTGGAAAGATATTCTCAATTAGATTCTATTATTTTTGGTTTCGCTAAATTCCGGTTTATTTTGAATCCTGCACATTCATTTGAAGTTTGAAATCGAATTATCGAACTACCGCGCCATTTTCAATTCCTTTTATAATTTAAAATAAATATTTATATTCTAACGACGATCTATATAAATATATTCGTTCGAATTCTATTCAAAACAAATTTCTCGTTGTTATTATTTAAACTAATTCATTTTAAATATTCGAAATTCACTAAAATCGCCAAAATAAAAAAATTAAACTGGCCCAGATTTCCGGGTTGTTACACCCCCCCCCACCCCGTTTTTTCTGTCAAAGTGAAAAAAAAGAAAAAAGAAAACGAAATCACCAGAGCTCGTCGCCCCCCCTGCCGCCATCACGTGGCGAACCTTCGTTCACCGCGCCGGTCGCACCACCCACGGCCTCCTCTTCCTTCTCCGTCCATCTCTCCATTCTTTCCCCTTTCTACTGTAAACCGCACCCTCCTTTTTACCCAAACCCAAACCCGTGAGCGCGCCCACCACCGAGACCCGCGCCCCTTTAAAACCCTAAATCTGAGCGCAACGCTGCTTCCAATGACACCTACCGATCAACGTGCGTTCAAGTGTAGAAATGGCGATTTGTTGCCCTAGGTTTGGAGCGATTATCGGTATTGAACTGAAGCATTTAACAGTGAGCTTCTTCCTTTGTTTTTTTTATGTACATTAATTTTAAATCAGTTTTTTTTATATATATAAGAAATGGCATTGGCTAAAATGAATTTTTATATATGTACATTGAAATAAAAACTGAAATTTTATATATGTAGTGAAGTTAAAAGATTTGATTTGTATTTAATGCGAGAAGATTAGATTTTTATATAGGTAAAGATTAGATTTTTATATAGGTAAAGATTATATTTTTAAATATGAAAAGCTTATATTTTTATTAATGTGAAGCTTATATTATTATGTAAAAAAAGTTTATATTTTTATTTGGAAAAGTTAGATATATAGGGGGTAGAGGTAATAAAGATACGATTTTTATATAGTAGAGATAATAAAAATATGATTTTTATATAATGTATAGAATAAAATATGATTTTTAAAGGATGTATAGAATAAAAATATGATTTCTCTATAATGTATAGAATAAAAATATGATTTTTATATAAGGAGAAGAATAAAATTGTGATTTTTATATGAATAGTTCAAGAATAAAAATGTGATTTTTATTGTAAACAGCGTGAAATGGTTGAGTGGGAATGTCGAGCAAATCCAAGCCATTCAGAAATTCAGAAATGAAATGGCGGAGTGGAACCCAACGGTGAGAACTTCTCACCTTTAATTTAATTTTTCTAGTTGAAAATATATACTAGGATGCAGACGGTGTTTAGTAGCACCCGACACCCGTCGTCCACAGACCATGGACGACTTGTATGCTTGTTTGTTTGATTTTGATGTGTAGTTGATTGTGTGGTGTGATGTGAAATGAAATAAAATATATATATAGTCGAGAATATTTTATAGTTGAAAATAGAATTTTTAACGTGTATATAAAATAAATATTTATAAACAAATCAGAGATTTGTTTATATACACTGATTTGATTGATATTGATTGGGACGATAAATTTTACACATCGCCCAACTGCACAAATAAAATTTGTGTTTAATTGTTTGAAACCCCACAAGGGTATTGGGATGATATATGACATACACTAATCCCAATAATTAGTTGTATGTCGATCGATTGATTGACAGACTGTTATAAGCGTTAAATATTTATATTTGATGCTTATACAGTGTAGAATGCACTCTGGATGATGGTTGATTATTTATTGTTGTTATTTTATACATGTGTTGTAGAAAATCCATATAATTAACATTATATGGTAACTGATTGGGCCACGTTCCAGTTTTGAATCGAAATATTTGAAAAGAAATATCTGAATAGAAATATCTGAAAAAGAAATATTTGAAATAGAATATTTGAAAACAGAAATATATGAAGTCGTGTTGATTAGATTGACGCCATTTTGACGTGAACGATATTTATATCGATTTTATTCAATTTTCAATGAATATTGAAATGATTTGAAATTCGAATTAAATTGAAATGAATTGAAATTCGAGATAAACTGAAATGATTTGAAATTCGAATTAAATTGAAATGAATTGAAATTCAAAATAAATTGAATTGATTTGAAATTCGAATTAAAGTGAAATGAATAGAAATTCGAAATAGATTGAAATTCGAATTGAATTGAAATCGAATTGAATTGAAATCGATTTGAAATGAAATTAAAACGAATTTATATTGGAATATTCAATTTTGATTAGAAATTGAATATGAAGTTGAAATCGTTCCGAAAACGAATTTAAAGCCATTTATAAAATACGTTTTAAAAGGAAATCGACGAAATATATATTATACATATTATATAGTGGCCTTAATAGAACGCGTCGCGCTGCGGCAGTTCGTGAATTTCGACCATTGACTTCGAACAGACGTTACGGGAGATCCGACCGTCGGATTCTCCTAAAACTGGAACCGTTGGGTTTGTATCGAAAAGAGCTTTCTAACGAATGTGAGAAATTAGAAATCTAACGGATGGATTTGGAATTATGTACAAATCAAATTTGGAAAAGGTCGTTGTAAGTGCAGTTCGATGGCCGTTGATGGAAATCGACTGTACGGGCCTTGGTAAAATTATTAAAAATAGTAATAATTTGTGTAAAATCATCGGAAATGATATGTGAAGAATTGGGATGAAAAACTCCAAATTTGAAAAGATAAAAATAGATTTTTATCGAAATGAACTAGATTGAACTAGAATTAAAATCCATTTATTTTTAATTAAATAAATTGGATTTGAAATGGTTTTAAAAGTAACCAGAATTTCCAATAGTTGAATTGGAATGGATTTGAATCGAAATTGTCTTAGGAATATTTCGATGTTGGATTTCGTGATGCTACAGATATTGTTATGGGAATTTGAAAGATATATTAATATCGTTATTTCCAATACGATATATGTTGGTCGTAGAATTTGGTATTGGATATAAGCCGATATATTTTCTATTCTGAGCTTTGTATTTAGTATCAAATGTGATTTGGGTTTGTCGTGAATGGTGTCTTCATTAACACTATTCTTAAACCCAGTTGAGAAAAAGATTAAATCTTTTTGTTTAGATTTAATGAAGTGTACCAATTAAATGATATTTAATTGGAATTGAATTGAAATTGATTTTTGGGTTTATCGTGAACGGTGTTTTAAATAACATTTGTTCTTTAACCCGACAATTAATAGAATGTGATTTTGGGTTGTCGTGAATGGTATCTTTAATAATACTGTTCTTAAACCCAATGGAGTTAAAAAAATCAGAAATTAACGAAAGATTAGTTAAGTTGAATGGTTTCTTGGGTATTGATCTGATGTTGGTTTCGGCCTTCGGGGTTATTACTTAGGGAATTGTTCACTTGCTAATTTATGGTTAAGGGCTGATGGAATAGAATGTGATTGTGGGTTTATCGTGAACCGTGTTTTAAATGACATTGGTTCTTTAACCCAGTTAAAGATTAAAACTAAATGGAGTTTTAATGAATCTTTAATTAGATTGAAAAGTGAATTTGATAATTAAAATTATCAAATTCAAGAAATGATCGAGAATGGAGTATCACCAGTTTTGCTCCAGGCGATAGTTAAATCTTTAATTAGATTTGAACGTGAAAGGGTAATTGAATTTACCGATAACACCGTGGTGTTAGATATGAAGTATTTCCAGTTTTACTTCATGGGATGAATAGGTTGGGGTTGGGAAATTTAACAATTGATTACTTCGGTAAGGTTCGTTGATCCCGACTAGTTTGGATAAACCATAATTTGGTTTGAATTGATATTCAAAAGAGGATCAAAGAATAAATTTTAAATAATTTATCTTTGATAAAATTAATGGGAATCTTTCCCTAAGAATGTGAAATTTAGAAACTACCTGTAGGTTAGCTAAGAAGGATGGTTTTCTGAGTATTGATCTGATGTTAGTTTCGGCCTTCGGGGTTAATATTAGGGGAATTATTCTCTGGCTAATTTATGGTTAGTGACTGATGAATTGGAATGAGGCGTATGTTGTGTTTGTGTAACACTTGTTTATTATATATGCGAGTTATTCAGAAAGACCGGGTTTATCCCATTCTGAATAACTGATACGACGATAAGTTGAAGATGAAGACGGTGGTCGAAGACCAGAGGTCTTCACATCGTTTGGATAATTACTGATGATCCTGATTGGGCTGTACACCCAAGAGGAGGGAAATAGTTGGTGGTCATCTAGACGTATTTGGAGATCGATGGATATGCGAGGTACGTGGTGCCTTTGGTTTCGTTCAGACCCAGAACGGACTTGTATGGACTGTGTGTCTGACATCGGATTTCATTCTATGTGATTGATATCGGTTGCATAGAGTGGTTTGCCTGTGTGGCATGCTAAGATGCAAATGATCAAGGCTTCTGTTGAAAAGCAGAGTCTTGTCGTTGATGATCAAAGCACAGCCTTTGTGGTGTAGCTTTGTGTAAC